>OY728139.1:752991896-755895229 GCA_963277665.1 Viscum album
AGTTGAGATGGAGCACGGATGAGGGAACTAGACACAATATTTAGTGCAACTTGGAAATCTTCAGTGTCTTTATTTTTGTTCAAAATTATAAACATTACACATATATGGAATCACATATCTAATTCTTTGTTTTTCGTTATTTTATTCTATTTTGGTTAATCATGTGTTGATGGGTTGTATTGGTTATGGAATTATAATTGATATTATTACCATCAGTTGGCTATTAATTATTTATTTCCATTGTTCTATAGATTTGATAAAGATGGAATAGTATCCCCATGATATCTTTATTAGAAATCTTATGAAGTTGGAAAAATTGAACATATGGTGGGAGTCTTTGAGGTCCCATAGTGAACTGGATCGATGAACAAACAGGTGGTACCCTGGTCAAGAAGTTACAAAGTGATATAAAAGGAGGTTTTCTTTTCTATTATTTTGTCCTACTATTTTGGAAGGTATATGGGATATGAGGATTATTCGGACATTGGACATGAGTTCGTGCATGGGAGTAGCTAACCCATGTGATGAGAAAAATGAAGTTCCTAAGATTGGATTATTTTTGTTGATATTTCTTGTTACAATTGGATATTATTCCACCTTGAGTGATTAACTTATAGGGTGACTTTATTATTTTACTGATATTTTTCTTCAGGGCCTATTATGGATTGAGAGTTGGGAATACATGAATCATTCCATGCACTAAGGAATTATTATGGCATGCATCTTTTTAAGAACGAACCAAAAAGTAGGTTTGTATGTGATTCTTAAATGAAAAGTATTTTCTTTACGTGTTTAATTTAAATGGAAAGGTTACTAATATAAATTTATAATTATATATGATGAATAATATGGTAAATGAAATTTATTACATTCATGTGTGATGAGAAACTTGATTTCTGAAAATGATATACCCTATATTAATTATGATCTATATGAGTGATGGTGGAGGCTATTGATAAGGCCAAGGTTTTTAATGTGTGGTGGGGTATGGGGATGATTTTTTTTGGATTTATATAAATCCTTATCATTAAAATGTAATAAGGGTGTGTTATGTGTCATATGATGTGTTTTTTTTTCATTATAGGTATATGCCTCAATGACAACACTTGTTGATATTAAAAAAGGAAGAGATGTCTGGAAGTGATCCTCCAATAGTGGAACCTAAGGCTCTGATAGTTCCAGGAATAGTTCTGGGAGTTTGGTTATGTGAGAAATTTTATTGATTATTATTGGTTATGGAGAGATACCTAGATATGGTTGTGAAGTGTTTTTTAGACATGACATGGGAGATAGAGTTTTCACACCCTGCAACTTTCACTATATAGGGTGGTCGTAAGGTAGCTCAGATACAAATTTATCTATCCTAATGATCTATGGTCATTTAGAAACTCTTGGTGAGAATATAATCAAGCAAGTGGAATATATGTTATGTGGTGATGAAAAGCATTGGTGGGGCATCCAGAATCAGGATTGATAGAAAGATAATATGGGGTGGACAGAATTTTAGGGGAATTTCATGAAGTAATTTTACCCAAGGAAAATCATGCATGAGTAGGAATATGTGTTTATGAGGTTGACCATAGGGAGAATGTAAGTGAAAGACTATTATGGTAACATTATTGATTTTTAGTAATTTTTTATAGCATTTTCAGTATAAGAGGCTACTGAAAAATAGAATTATAAATTCAACTGTTGGATGAAGGGGGTGTGAAACGTGGTATATTTCCACCCATAGTTGACATGTTACAATATGTGTTTCCTGAGAACATATCCCGGATGACACCTGAGAGATATATAGAGTTTATGATTGATCTAATTTCTAGTGATAAAATGATTTATATTCCAACTTATATAATGATAGAAATAGAGTTTCAACATCTCAAGACACAACTAGAAGAGCTGATTGATAATGGATTTATCCATCCCATTATGTCTTCATAGGATTCTCCAGTCTTGTTTTCTATGATTTTTTATGGGAAATTTTACTTATGTGTTGATCATCAGAAGTGTAACTAGATGACAGTGATGAACTAATATTCTCTTCCACATATTGATGGTCTCTTTTACCATTTGAGACATGATTCTATTTTCTCAAAGATTATCTTGAGATCGAGGTATCATTAGTTCAGAGTTCGACCTTCCAATTTACCATGTATATAATTTAGAAGTAGGTATGGCATGTATGAGTTCATCAAGATGATATTTGGGATAAAGAATGATCATTTTTTGTTTATGGAGATGATGAACCTAATAATACACCCATAATAAGATCCATTTGTGGTTTTTTTTGGTTTAAATATTAGTTTACTACAAGACTCATTGTGATCATTCCTAAGAACATGACATTGATAAAATTACACTAATATATTAGAGGATATATTCCAATATATCAATGTGATAATTATAGATTTATCAGTTATATTTCTTATGTAACAACATCTTTGAGAAAGGTGTGTTTGTGGACCCATATAATGTGTAGGTAGTTATTTATTGGGAGAATTCCAAGAATGTTTTTGATATCTGTAGCTTTTTGGGTTGGTAGGTTGTTATTGGAGGATCATCCATGACTTTTCGCAGTTGTAAGCCCCAATTTAAAACCACTATAAGAAGGGGATAAATATTGAATGATCTATATCATTTGATAATTCTTTCCAAGAGTTAAATATGTGTGCGATTGCTACATCAATTTTGATCCTAGACGAGTTAGGCGAGGCATACATCATCTTTTTTATGCATCTAGGATAAGAATTAGAGAAAGTTTGATGTTGGGGGTCGGTTAGATGTGTATGGGTCATGAATGTAGAGAAATATGAATATAACTAACCTATGAATAATCTTGTGTTCATTGTTGTGTTTTACTCCGAGAAGTATTAGAAGCATCAACTATTGGAAGAAAAGTTTCTTATGTTTACTGATCACGAGAATATAAAATATATCATTTCACAACATTAGTTGAATTTCATGTAGTATATATGGGTTGAGTATATTTCTTATTTTGATTTTGAGTTAGCATATACACCTAGGAAGGGAAACAATGTTGTTGGAACTTTATGTGGGAATAGTCAAACTCATATAGTTCTAGAGTCTTGTTTTGACTGTAAGATGACGACTTTCTTAGATGAGAAACATATTGTGGTTTAGGAGGTCTAGGAGAAGATATCCCTTGAATCAATATCATTAGAATCCAAACTTATGAGAAGAATCATAGAAATAAATTATGAGTATCTAAACATTTGGTAATTAATGGAAATTCTTATATTTGTGGAGGTGCCATCAGATTATGTAACACCCTGAATTTGGGTGCCACGCAAAGGTTCCATGTACCCGGTTGGTCACATGGCCTCAAGTTCATTTACCCTAACCTTAGAGGCTTCCGAATAGTATCAACAACCTTGGGTGTGATAGTGGGGAGTCGTTTCTATAATTTTTATAGTAACACAGCATAAATAAATTGTTAGTAGTTATAAGAGAAATAATATCATGAAAAAAAATAAATAGTGGAAGACTTATAGTAAATAAAAACAGGAGCACCAATATAAATGTTGCATGTAATGTTTGTCTAGGAAAGCATCCAAATAAGTCAAAATGCTGGAAATGCAATACTAAACCAAATTGAAAAATAAAACATGTAAACTTACAGCAGCAATGTGAGCCTCATCTTCACCCCATGCTCTCCAACTCCATCAGCAGTCAAGTACCAGATATAGAAGGGCACTTTACCTTATCTACACCTACAACCATATAATCCATTTGGGTAGAAAATCATGACCCAAATAGGGTGTGAATTGAATCCTCATAGGAAACCACCAAAATATGTGTTCCTAACAATCATTGAATATATATAGAAGGAAAATATGAAAAATGAAGCAATAAACTATGATGTACTCAAAAGTAAACAATCCTACAGTTTCCAATTACATTTATTTACATTTATTAATTATTCAAACCATTAAATAAGTAATCCTGGGATCCAGCCAACGCTTTGTGTCCCACTAGGTAATATTAACAATAGACGCCTCAAAATACCATATTAAAAACCATGTAACACCATGTCCAAGCTTGTGTTTTGGCTTGGAAGACTCATCATAGTCATTCAATCAAAAATTCAGAACAACCCTCTAAGAATTATCTCATAGTCTAACCCCTTTATTTTATCATAGCATTAATCAAATTCAAATTACCACTTGGTCTGCTCTCACAGTCAATACCCCTAGGTCCACATAGTATTAATAAATTACACATGACCTCCAGGTAGCTCTCAAGGTCAATACCCTTTGGGTCAACATCGTTTAAATAATCATAAACACTCCCCGGATAGCTCTAATAATCAATAACCCCTTGGTAAAAATTTACACCATATCTCTTGCAGTCTTGTGTAAATAATCATGGAAACCCCATAGTATTCCTGGTACAAGGCTCTCACGGTCAAAGGAAAATCAGGGCACATAAAAAATTCATTAAAGGATCGAAATTTAATTAAAACTATTACATAGCAAAACATTACTCAAACCATAAAACAGACATCATATATAACCAAACAACTCCATCATAAATAACTCAAGCAATGGAAATAAAATATTCCTAATACTAAATGTAGGACAAAAGGTCAATAATAGTCAAATAAGGGAATGAATCCATGATGTTTCCCATAAAAAGGGTATATAATCTTATTCTTAAGAAAAAACCCTAAATCGAAAAACCAAACGAAAGCAGGTATTAAACAGGTACAAAATCAAAAATATGCAAAACCCCAACATGGGTATTCAGCACTTTAAGCATATATAATCGATGTAAAATTGAAGAAAGTAACAAACCACCTACCTAGATGTGGTACGGTGAACACTCTAAAACATCAACCCTTGAATCTACCTATAACATTGTAGATGTACAAAAATGTCAAAAAAATTCATCCATGAATAACGTATGGGAGAGGAAAAAATCAGGAAGAGAGGCTCTATGAGAAGATATAAATAATTGTTTTGAATCTAACACACCAAGAAGCATATCAATCAGGCCACAGAAAATGAATTGTGAGGTGCTTGAACATCTTCAGCGCTCACTACTCTCTTATATGGATAGAGGGGAGAATAAGACTATTTGAAATGTGACAAGTGACCTAGATCGAATATATAAATTAAAAAAGAAAAGTACATGGCGTGTTCATTTAATATAAATTCCATGTACTGGACTCAACCATCTCTCACTTTAGATGGCCATCCATGTCATCTATATAGCCATGTACTCAGTTGTTACCCTACCAGTAGACGGCTACCTGCAAAAATCCGGTAAACAGCTTGTACTCAAGTGTACACAACGTGTACTTAGAAAATTTCAAAATCTCCTTTTTTTTCTTCAAAATCAACATAAAATAAATATTCATACTTGAAATATAGATCTCAATTCTTACAAACATCCCCCTTAATGAAATTCACCCCTGAATTTCCATTTTAATGGTGGTGAAGAAGAAGCTTCAAACAACTTTGTCCATTGTGATCGTACGTCGGTCTCCCTCTCCCAAGTCTCATCTTGAACTCACCTATGTTTCCATAGCACTCATACCAGAGGAACATACCAGTCATGGAGAATAATCATGTCCTGATCCCCAATCTGGATAGGGTATTCCTTGAAAGATGTGTCCACCTCCAAATCAACCTCCACGGGTTGAAAAACATGACATGGTTATGAAAAGTAACATCATATCAGAAAAAACATAGAAGACTTCAAGCATATAATGGTACCAATAAGGTAACTAAAACTGATTGGAAACCATCCTAACTCACTCCCAAACCTCAAACGGCTCAATGTATCTCAGTGAAATCTACACATGAATCTTAATCCTCTTGTGTCCCAACCTTAGTGTGACATGTTAGAAAACATGATCTCTGATCTTGAACTGTAGTGGTCATCTTTGTTGATTAGAATAAGATTTTTGGAAAAACTCTATAGTAGACATAATCTTTTGAATCAACTATGCCTGCTTAGTGGTCTCCCAGAAAAGATAAGGTCCATGAATTTCTACCTCTCCTACTTTCAACCAATATAGGGGTGATCGACATGTCCTTTCATACAAATACTCATAAGGTTTCATCGGAATCATCACCTTCAAACTGTTATTGTAGGAAAACTAGACTAGGTGTATTTTTCTCTCCCAAGACCCCCCCCCCGAAATACAAGACGTGTGCTCGAAGAATGTCCTCCAGAACCTGAATCCTGCACTTAGACTTCCCATCTATCTGGGATGGTAAGATGTACTCAGAAGTACCTGTGTACCCAAATCCCTTTGTAGTCCCATCCAGACACAAGTAGTAAACTGAGTGTCCCTGTCTAAAATGATAGATTTTTTAACCCCATGAAAACATAAAATCTCTCAGATGTATAGCCATTTATGCTCATCAACACTGAAGGTATCCATGATCATTAGGAAGTGTGAAACCTACATAAACCTGTCGATAACAACCCAAACCACATCATTTCCTTATGGAGACCTTAGTAAAGATATCATGAAATCCATCGCGACATCATTACACTTCCACTTTGGAAAGGGTTACTATTGTAAAATACATGATGGTCACAAATTTTACACACTCAAAAGATAACAGGTGGAACATCTCATAACAAAACCAACAACTTCCCTCTTTATACATGAACACCAATACTGACTGTGCAGATCTCAATACATCTTAGTGACCCCAGGATGAACTTCCCAAACTGAGGATTAAAAATCCCACATCAACTCCTCACGTATGTCTACTGAAACCCATATCAATCTATGAAAATGAATGACCTCATCATCTCATACAGTCCACCCAAGAGTAGGGTCCTCTCCTAACACAGTCTCTTGTAGGAATAGGGCATCAGAGTTTGATAGTTGCCTCATTCGCACCCAATCTAGAAGAGTAGAGGTAAGATATAATTAATATTGAAACTTCTTCCCATTTCTATCTTTCAAACCCAAATGTATCTCATAGAATAGTGTCATAAGATTCCACTCACTACTGGCCTCCTAAACTGCCTATATTTGAGACCTCATACTCAATGCATCAGCCATTGTGTTGACTTTCACAAAAGTATAGGCAAGTTCAATGTAAAATTACTAAAGGAACTCAACCCAACTTTGATCTATCAAATTTAGATCATGAAGGGTAAATATATTCTTGAGGATTTTGTTGTTAGTGTACACCACAAAATACTCCCCCCTGAGATAATTTCTATAACATTGCAAAGCATGCCCAACTACATCTCACTCAAGATAGTGTGTTGATTAATTTCTCTCATGTGACCTTAATTTCCATGACTCGTATGCAAACAATCATTCCCCTTTCAAAAACACTTCTCACATCCTGATACATAATGCATCGTAGTAATCAGTGTAACTCTTTCATGGCTATGAAAATATCAGTATCGATGCTGTTGTAAATATCCCTTTTAACTCCTGAAAGCCTGAACGTCTGGAATCTATCCTCAAATATTTTTCACCCTTCATAGTTAGGCCCATCAGTGGAGCTTCTATGATTGATATTTCTAGAAAAATGTTCATGTAGTAACCATTCATCTTCATAAAACTCTGTACCTCAAAGACATTCTTTGTCTTATCCTAATAAATTTTTTCTTTCACATTATCTAGGTCTACTGATACTACTGTCTTAGAGATAACATGACCCATGAAGTGAATCTGGTCCATCAAAAAGAGGTATTTTTTTATCATATCATATATTCGATGCACTCTTAGTGTACTCAATAGGATCTCAATATGGGTTTCATGGTTGTGTCAAGTGTGAGAGTACACCAAGATATTTTCCATGAAGACTACCACAAAAGAATCCAAGTAAGGATGGAACACTCGATTCATCACTGCCATAAAAATTGATGCCGCATTTTTGAGACCAAATGGCACAAAAAATACTCTTATATACCATACCTACTATGAAAGGATGTAAGAGGTATATCTTGTGGTCTAATGAACAATTGATGATAACTAGATCTCACGTCAATCTTTTGGAACACTTGGGCTCCTCAAATATGATCAAATATATCATCTATCCTCATCAAGGTATATATGTTATTGACCCTCAACTGCTTCATCTTTTAATAATAAATTAAAAATATGAGTGTATAATCCGCTTTCTTCGTGAAAAGGACAGGAGAAACCCAAAGAGAAGTACTCGGTCAGAGGATACCCTTTGCCTGTGAATCCTCTAATTGCATCTTGAGCTCCTAAAACTCAAGTGTAGCCATCTTATAAGGAAGAATGGACACTGGTTCCACTCCTAGTACATGATCAATAGAGAAATATACCACACTCTCCATAGGTAAACCTAAAAAATATTTTAGAAATATGTCCTTGAAACGATTCACCACTATAGGAAAGTCGATATGTGATGTCCCATGGCTATCCAGATACAAACTAGCGGTCTGGGATATAATTCCTCCTATCCCAAGATGCTTGGGTTCAGCTCTACTCACTTGGACATTCCATTATCCCTTGTATAGAAAATAATGGCCCTCTAGTTAAGTAAAACTCACCCAACAGTGATAGTAGTCAACAAAGGCCTGAAAGGAAACAAACCAGTCCAATCCTAGAATGAAATCATATCATGTAATCTCTATGACAAAGAGGTCCCACATGAAGTGACACCCACCAACCACTAGTGGCAACTCCTTTCACTGACATACACTGGTCGTGATAATCCCAATATAAGTGTCTAATGTCATAACATCTTTTGATGTAATGATACAGAGCTCAAGACTCTCCACAATTGAAACAGATATAAAACATTATTATTCCTTGATATGAAAAAGAGAAGAATATAAGTTTGAGACAACTAGAATCATACCTCTAGCCATTGATGGTACAGGATCCTGCTCCTACGGGGTCTGCTCCACTATACAATTCTTGACCTATAACATGGCCCTACGATGCTTCCGGACTACCCTGAGCTAATTTACCCAGTGATCCCGAAAAACCTAATGCTCGAATACCACGGCCATAACCAACATTTCGTCCTGAACGGTATGACAATCTCTATTTACATGACTAAGGAGAAACTAGTGGTCCTTCTTCTAAAAATGGATTCATAGTTGATCCCATCTCACTATCGTTTGGTGAGAAACACCGGAAAATGCTAAAGATGACCCATATTCCTACAATATCGACACTTAACTGGGTCTCTTGGGCATTGAGGTCTCATGTAACCAATATTACCACATTGGTATCACCTCACATGGATACCTGAAGATACATCCCAGTTACTGGAATCACTGTGTAACGGTTCCATATGGCGCTTCCTGCCATCAAACGAAGGAGTACTAGCCATGGATACTAAACTGCCCTAGCTCACAACACCCAACTCCATCATATTGTGCTCATTAATTAGTGATTTCTTCACTTTACCCATCACTGAAGTTAGCTGGGATACAATTACCTATGATCATATTTCATACCTGAGACCATCCTCAAACTGCCTAGAAACTAATAAATCATCACCTCCCAAAACAATTGTGAAGTTATAAAGATCTGTGAAATAAAAAGAGTAATCCATAATTGAAAGAGTGCCCTACTGAAAATGCATGAACTCTCAGGCTTGATTTTCCCTCAATGTCTCATGGTAGAAGTAGTCATTGAAGGTCCTCTGGAACTCTTCCCAAACCACATCCCTTTAACATCATGCATGTGTGATAATATCCCACCATCTCTTGGATGAATCATGTAGCATGTACATAGAAAGCTTCACCCTCTTCATTGGTAGAATCTCTAGATGCTCAAAGATAGAAATCATGGCCTCCAACCATGACTATGCAACCTAGGTCCTCCATATCCTAAGAATGTGGGAGGATGATTCTTTTGGAACACCCTCATCCACTCTCCCATAGACGGGACAGGATGTGATGCTGGATGAAAAGTCTACATCATCCTCATAAGGCCTTCACGGAACTGTGCATCCTCACTTGGGTCTAGTATAACAACTGGTTCCAAGATAGACATGATGGGGGATCTGCTGGTAGTCCCTAATTTATCATTTCCTGTATCTATTCATCGCCATGCACTTGGCACACAACTGGAGGATGTATGGGCGACATGAATCTGAAAATTCAAGCACATGAATCAATTTAATATTATCAAGGACTAAAACATAGAAGTGAAAGAAAGGAATATAATAATAAAGATAATAATTTTTACAAAACATAGTTACATGGAGTTTACAACCACTACATGGTGTGTTTCCTTATGCTTTATCATGGGTGTGTACCTATTTCAAACCTGGTCCTGTAACACCCATACACACGGTGTTTTCCTCTAATGACACGGTGTGTACTTGAATGTTTCCTCCTTTTCTGGATCTTCTCCTTGGCTTGAACCACATTGTTCTTTCATGGGTTACACTACAAGGTGTGTTCACCCATGACATGGCATGTACTAATTTTTTTAACTGCATGTGTCGTTAGTCACATGGTCGGACACACTGTCCTTACGAAACGACGTGTACTCCCAGTACGGGGCATGTTGTACCAAAGTATCCAAACCTTATGTCTCTTCTCACACAATCAGTCACATGGTCAAAGACTACTTGTCCTGTACATAGATTAAAAAGCTTGTAATTAAGAAAAGATACTTCTTCGAAAACAGAAGAACGCATGGCATGTGTTCACTACATCACATGTCGTGTTGTCTGGTTTTCAGGATAGTAGGCCATTGAAAATTCACTAAAACCCCAGAAAACATATATTTTTTCCAAATAATGACAAATTACAACCTCTGAGATCACATACTCCCGAAAATCAATGTTTGGCACCCTTATTCATAATACAATATGACAATAATCAATAGAATTCCAACATAACCCACCAAATTTCAATCCAAGAGGACCCATAACACCTTAAGGACCTATATTTTGTGATCATCCAAATGAAACCATAAATATATGAATACCATGTCAAATAGAATTTTTTCATCCTGATATCTATCTCAATAGCAGGAAAATCTCGCACAATATCTATCACAGTAATATACAATCAATAATTCACCCTAAATGGAAAGACCAGAATGCATGACATGTGATCTTTATAATGTGCATATATGATGCATGAGATGGAATACCCTCATCTCATTATGTTGTAACATAAATAAAACCTCAATAATATCAACAATAATAGCACAAAATAAGTGAATCACCCAATTGTGAAGTCAAATAAACTATAAAAATTAAAAAACTAGAACAATTTCAATATTTAAGGTAAGTTGGATTTTCCTGGTACACAGGTTATCTACTCTTAAGCATAGCTTATTTACAACTTCCCACTATTTCATATTTGTGTCTATAGGCTACAAACAGTAATAAAAATTAAAATAGAACCCCATTGATACCACTTTGTATCATCCTGAATCAGGGTGCTTCCCAAATATGCCTTGTACCTGGTTGGTCACATTGCCTCAAGCGAATTTCCCAGAACACTAGAGGATGCTGACTAGTAGTGAGGGTCATGGGTGTGATAATGGGGAAATTATTCCCTCATTGGAAGAGTAAAACATCCAAAATAAATAGTGAGTAGAAACAGAAGCAATAATACTATAGAAAAAAACAACGGAGGAATGATAGTAAATAAAACACTAGATAACATATATAAATTAATCATGTAAAATGTGTCTAAAAAAGTAGAAAAATAAGTCACAATGCGGGAAATACAGTACTAAACCAAAGTAAAAAAGGGAAAAAGTAAACTCTAGTTGCATCACAAGCCTTAGCTTGGTCCCATTCTCTCCAGCTCCATCAGAAATTAAGTACCACATATAGAAGGGTACTTTACCTTATATATACATAAGACCATAAAATCAGTTTGGGTCGAAAAGCATGACCCAAATAGGGTGTGAGACAAATCCCACTAGGAAACCACCAAAAGTTCTTTGCCTAACTGTAAGAGAATATATATAGTGGGAAAATATGAAAAATAAATAAATAATTGAGGAATTACACAAATGTAAACAATATAATGGTTTAAAATTACATTAATTTCCATTTATTAATTATTCAAACTATTGAATAATGAACCCCTGAATCTAACCCAAACTCTGAATCCCTATAGGTAATAGTAACAACAGACATCTGAAATGACCATCTAAACAAGAAAGTAAGATTGATTCCAAACTTGTGCTTTGTCTTCACAGACTCATCATAGTCATTCAATCAAACATTCATGACAACACTTTGGGAAATCCCTCATAGTATAAACCCTTTGGTTTAACATACCATTAATAATATACAAAGGACCACCTGGGTAGCTATCATTGTCAATACCAATAAGCCCACATAGGATTAATAAATTACATAAGACCACTGGGTAGCTCTCAGGTTCAATACTTCTGGGATCAACTGAGTTTAAAAAATCATAAATGACCTCCAATTAGCTCTCACGGTCAATACCTCCTCGGTCAAAATATATACCAAGGATCTTGTGAACCAAGGAAGATCTGTGGGCATACATCATTCATTAAAGTATCTACATGCAATGTAAACTATTACATGGATCATCTTTACTCAAAGCATAAAAATGACATCATATATAACAAATCAACTCTATCTTAAACAACTCAACACATGTAAAATGGTATTCGTCATGTGTAAACTAGGTTAAATGGCCAATAAAAGTCAAAAAAGGTAACACACCCATGGGGTGTCCCATAAACAAGGGTATACAATCTTATGCATAAGAAAAAACCCATAATCAAAAAACCAGAAAAGATATAGTTTTAGATAGGGTTGAAATCAAAAACACAGACTACCCCAACATGGGTATTCAAGACATCAAGCATATATAATTCAAATAATGTCAAACAAAGGAATATACCACCTACCTTGATGTTGTACGGTGAACACTCTCGATTTTTGGCGCTTGAATCTTCCTAGAACGTCATTGATCTACAAATCAGGGAAAAATATTACACCCTGAATAACTTAAACTAGAGATAAATTAGGAAGAGAGGATATAGGAGAAAAGATAACTCATGAGTGGGAATACAACACACCTAGCAACATCTCAATTGGAGCACGGAAAATGAATTGTGAGGTACTCGAGGATCTTCATCATTTGTCACTCTCATGTACCTACCGAGTGGAGAAGAATATGGTTCTGAATGTGAGACATGAACCCGCACAAATATACCATTTAAAAATAAAAAGTACACAGAATGTTCTTTTAATTTACATGTCTTGTACTGCTCTCAATGGAATACCGCATTAGGCGGTCTTCCTGGTCACCTACATGGCCATGTTTTTAGTAATTACACAGCTAGTACATGGATACTTTTGTAAATGGGGTACACAGTGTGTACCTATAAAATTTTCAAATTTTCCATTTTCCTCAAAAAAATCCTAAAATAAACATTCATACCTCAAAATTAAGATCCATTTTCTTTTATATTAGACCATAGATGAGGATTAAATCATCTATGTCATGAGATGTGTATTTTTCATATATATATATGAGGGTGGACCTATAGCATCAATTGCATGACTAAATGTTTGTGGTGAACCTACTTTTAACCAAAATGTATTGTGACCTTTGTAATAAGTAATGGTGGTCAGGCATTTAAATGGAGGTTTAGGGTTTAAGACACGATGTTGCACCTATCAGTAGGTGAATGCTGATCATTAATGACTCCATGGTTTACAACAATTATTTCCTCCTATGGAATGGAAGTGGGATGAAGTTACTATAATTTTTTTGGAATGAATTCTGAGGATTCCTTGGTATATTGACCTTATATGGTAAATTTTGGATCAACTGATAAAGGTGTCACATTTATTTTTTATCTGAGAGAAAATTTTAGTGGATTACTTAAAGGACTTACATGCTTATAAGATAGTCTATATGCACATGGTTCCTTGGAATTATGGTTTCTAACAATGACTCAAACAATACTTTTCACACCTAGAAAGGATTCCATAAACTTATTAGTATATATTTATTAATGGGAATGAGTTTCCACCCACAGGCCGATGGGCCGTCAAAACATAGTATACATGTATTTTAGGATATTCTATGGGCATGTGTTCTTGAATTTGGTGGGTCTTGGGATAAACACTTAGCACTCAATAATTTATCATATAAAAATTTATTTTAGGATACAATTCATATGACACCATATGAGGAACATAATTATAGTCCATATTGATCAAATTTGTGATAGATGGAGGTAGGTGATCTAGAATTGTTTGGATTGTGTATTATCTAGTAGGAATAAAAGTATGTTTAGTTGATTCATAAGAATATGGATATAGATCAGAGTATACATAAGTGGCATTTTGACATAATTTTATAACCCCTATAGTTAATAGAATGTGATCATGTATTCCTTCGGGTGTCCCCTATATTGAGTCACACTGGGATTTAGAGATAGGGAAATTTGGAACCCCGTTCTGTAAGGCCTTCTGATATTTTATATAGAGTTGTGATGGTGTCATATCGATTGTCTCTTCCACTAATATTTTGTGTTTTGTGCACTTTTTTCATGTATCAAAATTTTGGAACTATCACCCTAACCCTTCTCATGTTATCGATGTCAATGATATTGATTTTGAGGCCGATTCACCCATTAAAGAGCATATGCTTCGTGTTATGGATTGTGGTGATCCTAGTCAGAGGTCCACTAGGCCTTAGGCCCCCCTCCCCATATGCCAATGTCCACCAACTAGCATTGATGGTATCATTTGTTGATTTTGGGTATAAAATACCCTCTGGTGATGGTAACAATAAAGTTTAGATGATAATAAAATACCAAGGAAGAATAAATACCAATCTCAATGGAATAACTAAAAGATAATAGAAAAAAAAGCTAAAAGAAATAGTTATACTTATCAGATAAAGTATATTGGTCATATAGTCATATAGAAATCGACATGAAATATCTCATATCCCTAATCTCATAGGAACATACACACAATCCCTAAAGCAACACTAGTTAAAAGAAAAGAACCCCTAAGATCCATCATTCATCAATCCCTTGCACCTATGAATACCTAATCATTATGGTCTAGAGAGTGATCTTGGTCCCTAACTTGATCTCAAAACCATAATGTCTATATGAATCCGGTGGGACCCATGTGGGGTTTCATAATGAACTCATTATGCCACCATTTTTTTCTATTGTACATAAATATTTATGAATGTGTATTCATACATAAAAAGAGGGACTAACCTCATGGATAAAATACATAAAATACATTATTTGTGGTCAATATACATGAATAATCATTTACCTCCTTAGGGTAATTTCTGAGTTGAATTATTTATCTATTGTCAGCCATACTAGAATACCCTCAATTTTTCATCCATAAAACATCCACCTAAGACCTAGTATTATCTGATACCACAGACACCTCATAGCATGTAAATATGAAATCCCACCATTACACAAAATAGATATATCCCTTTTACCTGATACATTTGTTTCAAAAATCAATGTCGGCTCAACCACCCAATATCCGAAAATCAATCAAAAGTCCATTATACTTCATTAGAAACATCTATCATTATCTTAACATCCCAACATCCACAGGCATGGCAGTATCCTTCCTTAGATGAATAATATACCACTATCATCTCAATTTCCTTACATCCCATGGACTAGCGAGATCTGTATTCCCATCATCCTTGCCAGATGGCCATAATTGTCATTGAGAACCTATACCCATATCATATTGTCTCACTCAACAACAGTTATTAATTTCTTAGTCAATAACCTCCTCTATAACTTATGGTTCACCTAATCCACTAATTATAAAGAGGCATCCATCCAAAATTAGAAGCAAACCACACCTTAACTGAGTCGTAGTATATATTCACATGACGACAAAATCACTATTGGCCAACAAGTTGAGCAGAAAATCACCCACATTTCATAAGGAAAACCATCCCAAACCCATGTTTCCACATACTACCTCTTCACCTAAAAAGTGATTGGTCATCACCATCTTCCTCCACATGGTGATAACATCACCTATACTATCATGGTCATCACCATCCCCAATATCATGGTCCATTCTCTCATCCTGAAAAACCATGTCACCTAAATCCTATGGATTTAAATCACACCATTTAATATCGACCATGCCAAACATTTTCCCATAAAAAAATCCAACCTATTCATAATGTAATGAAATAAATTCGATAAAAAATATAACCTTCCCAAAAAACTAAATCCCTAATATAGATTCACATTACTAAATATTCAATATAGTTCCCATCGACATCTCATAACAATAATTAAATGATTTAAAGAAACTCAATGTATATTAAGGGTTCAACTTGGAAAATCAAGATATGTGTATCTCAGTGCGCATCCCATAGCACGGGTATAAAAGAGAATAAATCAAGTCACCATCAACCTTAGTCTTGAAGTCACACACTCATTGAATATTTTCCAATAATTCAATCACAATTATGAGAAAAAATATAACATGATAAAGACCTATAAATAGGGAAAATGTGTTCTGATGAAAATTGTATTCCAAAAAATGAGATAAAAAAGAATAGAAACAAATGAAATTATAGCCTAACCAATTGCTTTCTAACGCTCCCAAAAACACTCAAATACAAGATAAGTGGATAGAGTTTAATAGGTACCTAGGAGAGGATAAGGGAGGAATCCATGTCTTTTAGAGGTGCATGAATGGGTAAAGAAATGAGGACGAATAGAAAAATATAAGGGTAGGGTAGAATGGTAAATACACCCCTTTAATGAACTACATGGTTAGGATGAATGGTTTCAATAACTATTCACCAACAATGTAGGGCCACTATCTAAATAACACACTTGTTAAAATGGGAGGAAAATTTTTTCCATGTGGTTTGGATACCCGAGTTCCAAACATTCCACTCTATACCTAAATGGAACTATGTGGCGGGATAAGTGGAATAGTGTTTCAAACCACGCATAGCCCATACACACCCTCTAGAATTAATTTTAGTAAACTCACATGTTTTGTTTGCAATCTCACATGGTTTTCTCTATCAATTCTCTAGTTCAAAAGGGATATGTCATTTGGTCCACACGGTTCATGATAATCAGGTTCCAACCATGTTACTAGTTCAATGCCTCCTGGACATTGGTTCTCAAAGACCAATGATCACAAAACCAAATTGGACTTATAAAATAGGTAAAAATCCTCAAACCCCATATAAAAACAATGTAATAATGTCTAAAAATTATAAAAATTATGTTCCTAAGACAAATTTAAATGGTTGTCCATCCACAAAACATAAAATTCAAATCTTCTTGGTAATTCAAGTTGTTACAAAAACATGAGATGTTAGAACCTCCCCCCTTAAGATAGATCATCCCTAATTTATGTGGACTCTTCTAAAGATAGTGAAGAAAACACCAATATCATAACCATCACCCTATTATCCATTGATTACAGAATCACAAGAAAATTCCTCTTTTGGTGCTCCCCACCATAAGAATTATCTACCTGGTGGCTTCCAGACACAGTTCGATATTATAATGGTCCAACCAAAATGTCCCATGAATGTACATGTCCCTAAAGGACCTACAATCATTCTTTCACTGAGTAATGTTCTCATTCCATTCATGTGTCATACAAGACACACATATTTTCACATCATAGCTGATGCCCAATAATCTCACATCCCATCTGATGCTCAATATTTCATGTGTCATCCATGACGCCCACAATATCCTAAATTGGAAATAACTCACAAAAATACTGAAATAGATGGATGTTAAAACACCCTAAATCATATATATATATATATATATATATATTCATGAACAGAAAATAAATTATTCCTACATATCTAATAACAATAACGCATCACACTTAATTCTCATATACTAACCAACACATGGTTAGTTGAATTACAACATGTTCTCCTCATGGGCCCATATCAGTCAAATCCAAAAAACAAAAGGAAAAAACCAGAATCAATACATAGGTCTAACAATCATGAGAACCCTATCCTACACTAATAGTTCTATATTGATATCATTCCCCTGACATGATTTCTAACTACTCAAGGTATGAACTAAATGATGAGCTAGAACAACTACCTCCCATGCACCCTATTGGTGGGTCTCTATCACTTTGAAACAAATTGCACAAGCAGTAGCATCCTGGCTACCCATTCCTAGTATCGCACCTATAATAATATTATAACTCATATAATGACATATTATATAAATCCTTGATACCTGAGAAAAAATCCTATCAATCCTCTCCAATGGTCTCATCTATCCACAATCTAGGTACTCCTTTTGAGGTTTCTCACACTAGGAATGAACATGCCTCGGCATCCCACACTATAAGTACACCTTTGATATAAAAATCATTGGTGGTATGCCTATATCTCTAGCCTAACTTCCCTACTAAGTCTCCTCACAATCCTAGTTCTGATTACCTAAATCCCCACTGCCTGTCTCATATGGTGCTATCACCCATCTTGAATAACTCAGGACTACAAAGTCTCCATAAACTATCAAGATTTGTTTACCACCTCCATTATTAAAGAACACATGTGACATATAAGACATGGATGAATAAAATCACTAATATCCCTTTTAAATACTCTATATGACTTACAACAACCTCTCTCGGAGTTACTTGTCTATTTGTGGCTCAAAATCATTCATCTGTTGTGGTTTCATGTTTACCTCCGTGCCTTTACAGTTGGCTTTTGACCAATATGCCCATCAGGTGCCTCATCAAAAACCTCAAGTGTCTCATCCCATTCAAGATCTAGAAGAACAAAATATTCTCTCTCCAAATTCTCCCCTGATGTCCTTCTTGGGGGAATCAGGATGAATACCAAATACTATAATCAATTACTACAACGGTAGTATAAATATTCATCTCAAATAGGGAAATATATAATAGAAAGTGCAGATCACCACCCTTAAACTACCCTATTTCCACCATATCACATTTCCACTTGAATCATGGACCCTTACCTACCAATATCATTGTCAAAAATCAAATATCATACATTCCAAATATCATCAATATGGGGTGGTTGAGAAGAATTCCTCAAAAATGGTATGATAGTTTTGTTTACATTTTAAAATGGATCACCCCCTTTAAGTATTATTACCCAACCATATTATATTTATTCCCATATATACCATATACTCATGGAATAACATATATATTTTATTTAGAACCACATACATGGTCTGTCATTGTATAATATTACCAAAATGCAATGAAAGAAAACATTGTTTAGGTTTTTTGACAAATTAAACAAAACCACACCTCTTGGAATATTTATAGAAGAAATATTTCCACAATTTTTCATGATTATTTTAGGGATTTAAATCCCATAAATTTAATGTTTTTAGGTGAATATCATTATTTTTGGATTTTAGGGATGTATGGAGGTTGAAATTGAACATTTCAAAATTTTGGAATTTTAATTGTTTTAAATATCTTATATATTTTGGGAATATCGTTTTCTATACTGATCCAAATAGAATGGTACTTTTTTATGTCTACCTTGGTTCCTTGGAAACATATGTTACAACCGTTCCAAGTCTTCTTTTGAACATCTGTTGGTCTAAATAAATCGGTCATTTGGAATGATTTTCAGATCATTTGAGTAGACCCAAATTAGTATTTGAGGCTTAAATTTGAATCGTCTATCAAAATTAATTAATTACAATTGTATAATAAAGATAAATCATCAGTGTATATTCATGATAAATTCCAAAGGAAACCTTCAAAAATCCTTATCTACCAAGCATGTTCTTACACCAACACTTATTATATGAAATGTCATCATTTTAAAAGAAATTTATATGAGAATTAAAAACATCAAATTAATGAAATAACAAAAAATAATTGAGAAGGAAAGACACAAACAAAAATAAACAGTATTAAAAATTATGAATTAGGATCTCCCTCTATAGGATCTCGAATATTCTCTCTAAACAGCTTCAACCTTTTCTCGTTGAGTGTGAATGGTGTCCCTTTTTCCAGTTCGTTTATATAGATTCACAAAAAAGAAAATTATGTGTAATAGTGAATGGGCCATAATATTTGAAATGAAATTTACCTAGGAACATATTCAATATAGAACCAAAAAACAACACTAATTTCCATTATTGATGTTTTTTTAGAATAATCCAATTATGAAATGCTTTTGGTCTTTCATTGTTCATCCTAGAGCATTCATATGAATTAGATCTTTCCCCTATCAATATATTTCCATATCATCATAATTATGAGGCTGTTTGGCTTGAGATAGTAAGGGAAATGTTGATATTGATATCTTAGTAAAGATTAAGTTCATTGATTCTGGAATGGAGAAGATGGAGACTTCTCATGTCTTGCAAGGAAAAGTACCAAGTGGTTGGGGATGGAGAAAACTGATCGGCACTTTCTTTCGAGTTTTGATCTACATTTGTAATCTCTATTGAAAATTTCATGAACATATTTCTTGAATGACATCAGTTTATTTCGTTCATTAATATATTTTCAACTTGTTTATTATGGATGGATTCCGATTCTATGATGTAAAATAGTTGTTTTCACTATTTAAATTTCATCATTGAGGTTTTTTCATTGATCATAGTGATTTCCATTAGGTTTGATAGCTTCCAGGGCTTCAAGTAATTGAATCACTTCTATAGTAAGGGAAATAATAATATTGAAGAGTAGATACAATATACTTGTAAAATAGGGTGTTTATCAAGAGGTATTTAGGTGGGAATTGAGATATTTAATTTGGAAATAATTTTAAACAATGAAGAGGTGTGTTTATGATATGTAAACACTTGTTTGCAACCACTGTTTTGATTCTAATTTTAAACCCTTTGTAGTTCCCATAAAAACTATATCTTGTTATTGATATTTATGGAACTTTAGTTTATATTTATATTTTATTTTAGAACTTTTAATCAAATCCCAAAAATGTTTTAGGAAAATAAACAAAAAAGTGACATTTGTGGAACTCAAATTGTAACCACCTAGAGAGACAATCTAGATATGGATATATTGAATTTCTCTAGGGGATAATGTTCATGATTGAGGAGTCCACAACAAAACTACTCACATAACATGTTATAGGTTCCCAATGACAATCAAAAGAATATACACCTATAATAAGATCATAAGATCCTACCACGATGGAAAACTACTCATCCCTTACCATAATGTGCCCGGGGTAAAATATCATAATATAATAAAATAACACAAAAGTTCTCCAATAATGGTGTAAATAAATAAACTATAAAAGTAAAAAATATTAACTTCAATTTTCCACCATGGTAAACATAGTATATCCATAATGAAAGGGGAATTGGGGACCCAAATATGATCTTCATACATAGTTCTAACCAGAACCTTATATCTAGACTACCATAATTCTCACAAACCAACTAGGGTGAGACCTGAATGGGTCACCCGATCTGGCCCTTAATAAGGACCGAAAGGCATTCCCAGTCCCTCAGGATAGAAATTAGTTTTGGGGAATTTCATAGAGAGATTTTGGGAATGATTTCACCCAATATAAATAAATAATATTATTATAAATAATAAAATAACATTTCATACTTTGTAAAAGAACCAAAAATGAAAACTAAACATTAGCTAAAAATAAAATCATATTAAAACTGATGACAAATAGATCTCTATGTGACCCCATGATTTACTCACCAAACGCAAAAACTGATATTTCTCCACGGTGATTGAAATAAATCTGGAACCTGCACTTGAGGATAAAAATAAGAATAAATTATAGGTGTGATTAATAAAACATAGTATAAATTCCCAATAACATGAAATTTGAAGGGAAAAACATGGATGATGAAAAATAAATAAATAGAAAGTAAAAATAGATAAAATAATCAAAAGGTATTGTGTGAGGGTGTGAAAATTATTCCCACCATGACACTATATTCTCCATGAATGTACTGAGATCCATAGTTGATCAAGGACAAAAAAGGATGAACTATATCTAAAAGAATGAAAGAAAACATGATGATCTAAGAACTAAAACTCATTTCTATTCAAAACATGGAACCTTGAAATCTCAAAATATGATATTAGACCATCATCAAAATAAGACAAACATTAAATCAAGACATTTCACAAGACCAAAAAACTCCAACAAACAAAGGTATTATAACTAAGAGACTTGTAATTTTTCAAATATTACCTAACAATGAGCACCCAGACCCCTAACATAAAAAATTAAAAAAAAAGAAAATTGTCGTGGTCTGTTCGGGATATCAATGAGCATCCATCACATGACCCAAAACCCAAGACAACCAACAATGATGATTGGGGTCTGGTAGGGAAGAAAAAAAAAGTTCCCTCTCAAGAAAACATGGAAGCCATGTTCATCATGATATCATCCTATGGTGCCCTCTTTACTATATTAGGACTCCTAAAATACATTAATCTCCCATGATGGAATAACTATAGAATCCTAATGAAAAAAAACAAAGGTAAATGGTAAACAAAATAAGGAATTCCATGATCACACAACAACATGAATCAATTATTTTTCCAAAAAGGAACTCATAGTAAGTCAATATTTCTTATAAAGGGTCCACAACCATATTTTAACAATGATATTTAATTAAAACCCCATTTTATAAAAATAATTTTATTTAATAAACATTTTTCCAAAACATTATTGGAATAAATCTTAATACTCATTTATAATTTTGAAAAACAAAAACATAATAATTTTAAATCCAGTTTTCACATTTTAAAATAAGTTTTTCAAAAGTGATTTAAAATTTAGGAAACCAAAAATAAAAAATAGTGGAAAACTAGTGATAATGGGTTACTCATCCATATGTTTGGAATACGTATGAAAATTATGTAACTATTACAAAGAGTATTTAAGGCCATATCCCTGATTCCACATTGAATTCTAGGCCATGTGAACTCATCAAAAACCATTGGCCCAACGCCCATTTCATTTCCAAAATTAAAAAACGACCCCAAATAACCAAATAAACTAAACAAAAACTAGCTTTTGATTGTAATACAAGTTTTGGAATAGAATGTGTTGGACATAAACCCCCTCATAACTACATTATATGTTCTTACAGTCCTACTCCATCACCCTTAACATTTCAAATAAAAAACATGAACTCTGAAATCTAGGTCCTCTAAATAACCCAACCTCTCTTTTTATTTTTTCGTGAACTTATCCAAGTTGACCCTGAACAGGTCACCTGAGTCAACTTGCGACATGGAACAAGATGTTTTTTTGATCCCCCTTGGGCTGGAAACTAGTGTTGGAGAATCACATAGAGAGAAAATTGGAATGATTTCTCCGAATATAAATAAACAAGAGAAGATGAAATAAAAAATAGCATATGAAACTCCATAATTGAACCTAAAAAAATTAAACACGGATTGAAAATAAAATCAAACTGAACTGGATGACCAAATAGATCATCCTATAACCCTATCAGTCACGTGTCTAAAAAAAATTGATATCACACCACAATGATAAAAATATAGATGAATCATGAACATGATACTAAAAATAATACTAAAGTATAAGAATGAGTATTAAAACATTTTTGAAATTCCCATGAACTCCAAAATTCAAGGGAAAACACCATGAAAAAAAACAGAAACTCAAAAATAAATAAAATAATAGAAAATTGTCAGTTGTGGGTGTGACATTAATCCCAATAATAAGAAGAAAAATAAAAAACACCTCTTATACCACTTGTAGCACCTCAAACTGAGATCCACTTTACCTATTCTCTAAAATGAAGGGCCATTGTTATATTGGTGACACTCCCTATATAGGAATGACTTCCAACTAGTATAAAGGTTCTTATTAGGTTATATTAGGAAGATTATACCCTCTTTTGAAAATAATAATTAATCTCATATTATAATAAAACACCGAAAAAACATAAATAAAAAAATTATTATTAGAAATATTATATAATGAAAATATTAATCCCAAAAAAATATCTATACATATCATATAGTGCATACACATCAGACCGTCATATATAAAATATACATGAAATATAGCTTGTTCCTAATCACAGAATTACTTACCCAAAATCCCAAAAGAATCTCCAGATCGAAGAAAAGAACTCCAATGGTTCATATTCAATCCATACGATGCTCAAATTATTCCCCGGTCATTATAGTCTATATCATAATCTATGTCCATTTCCAGATCTCAAAACTATAAATTCCACATGAATCCTGAGTAACCCGTGAAGGGTTTCTATATGAAGTTAGTAGGCCAGCACCAATGTTTTCTTATCTTATAACCATATTTATACAAGTGTGTGAATATGTAAAAAAATACCAACTAATCTCATGTTTATAATACATAAACCACCTTACTCATGCTCAACAACCATGAGGATGTTTTTCCTTCTTCATCCAATGCTAGATTGAAATGATGTATAAACACTCAATCATACTAAATGACCTTATCATCTCATCAACATACATGTCTTCTGACAACTTCTATAATTTAATAATATATAAACCTTATATAATGTAATAGAAACATCGGTTGGGAACTCCATGTAAAAATATAATGTGTCCCTCAAACATTAGTTTGAACTATATTCATTTTCTCATTAGCATAATTTTCTAAAACCAATCTAATGTCCGTAGAAACTAAACAGATTCATCAACCATTTCCTCAACAACAAAATGTCCCATGAAATGAATATATTCATTCTTAAATGAATAATAAAAAACCTTTATCTCAAGATCCCTATGTCTTGGGGAATGGAAATATCCACACTAACAAAATCCCATCGCATTATCCATAAATGTCATGGAGAGACTCTCCCCCAAACTAATGATCTCACTCACCATCAACCATGGATTTCAATGGTGAGAACATCATCCATAACTGATTGTAATCACCACCCCCTATGCTACTAATTCATCAGAGGAAAAACCTCTAACAAGTGGTCAACACCACCTCAATCGAGTCCATATGTATTTGAACACCACTCCAACAACACTATTTTCTAGCACGTTGAGGGGAAATAACCAATATTTCCTATTCCACACAAAATAGAAGCCTCATTTTCACGTGTGACCTGACATACAAACATAACATCTCCATCACCATCCTCTTATACATATTGATCACATTGACATAATTTTAAAATTCAAAACCATCCAAAAATTCTCAGGTCATTCCCTCATCCTTACAAACCTCATTTTCCCAATCCTGGTGATCCACATCACCCAACATAATCTTGGATATTCCCAACATGTTCCCATGGAAAAAAATTCAATCATATCATTATATAATTAATTAAATTTATGAAAATGGAATAACCTACCAAACTATCTAGTGACACAGAACTATAATGAAAACATTAGAGGCAAGATAATTCTAATCATCACTTCACAACATCATTTGAATAATTTAAGGACAATAAATAGTTTATTAAGTGTTTAACCCATAAAACCCACACTTGTGTATATATTTATTTATCCCATAGAATGTCTATAAAATCGTATAATTCTAGGAACTATGTACCTTAGGATTATAGGAACTCACTCATAGAATACATTCCTCTAATCTGAGTTACAACAAGATTAATCAAAGAAACTAATGGAGACCAAGGAAATTAGGAAAATTATCTTGTATAGAAATGTTATTCAAAACTATGTGAAAAATGAATAGTAGAATAAAGATTAATTTTTCCATAACATTATCTTTCAAATGCACCCAATGAAACTCAAATCCCTGATAAATTAAAGAATGTAAAAAGGATTCAAGGATTGGATAAGGGATGAAGCCTTGATTTCTAGAGGCACAAAAATGGGAGAATAAACGATGGAGAAGTACATAATATGAGGGAAGGGTATAAATCCCAATTCACCCCATTTAATGAACCACACGATTGGGTCACATATTTTATCTTACTATGTACCAACTATATTATTCCACTATCCAAATGGAAGCACCATTAAAATCGGTCACACAATTTGTCTAATCGTGCACAAACTATGAAAACTCACTATCTAAGTGGCACCGAGTGTGATAAATAGGCCACGTGTTATTTCTAGACTTGTGAATCCCCAGTCAAACCACTGTAATTAATTGTTGGTTCCTCCACGTGGTTTTCTGATCACCACAATCCTTTTCCCTAACAACTCTCTTGTTTAAATGTACTTCATAGTTTTAGTAGCACATTTATCCCTAATCGTATGAAAATTACATTTTAATTCAATGAATACTGAATTTGGTTCATGAATTTCCACATAGATTAAATAAGACCTCCAATAAACGTATCAATACATAATCCCTATCTCAATACAATGTACTAACACATAATTATTTATCCATTTTTTTTATGAAGATGAATGTAAATTTTTTCCACTTAACAAACATAAAATTCAAATTTACCTTGTAATTGGACCCATTCCAAAAACATGGTAGTTATTTTAATGTTTGGTTATGACAAATTTAAGAACCTAATAACTCTATGAATATAAAACAACCATCCTCTAATTAATCATTTAAAATTATCATACTATGATGACAATCATTATTTCCAAATTGTGTGATTTTTTCATATCCCTTACATGTTAATCTATATCATTCAAAATTATATTTAAAACAATGATAAAAATAAAAAACATTACGATTATTTTATAAATATTTTAAAATAGAATTACCTCATAATCATTCATTAAAAGAGTGTATATTCACGTTTTTCTTGTCATAACCACCAACTTGAACAATATATTGAATTGATACCATAAATGACTATGGAAATATAATTACTAGTATAATATGACATAATTTTTAAAATATAAGTTTTTATAGTGATATTATACCAATAACTAATTCATCAATTAAAAAAACACCCTCTATTCATCAAAAATCACCAAAATATGCTAATCTTCAATTTAGTATTCATAAAAAATTTATAAATTACTCGATAATGGTATTTTATGAATCATATATTGTTATAAATTATCCATACTTGTAACTTTAATGACTTGTTAATAATAATATTATTAATAATAATAAATAAGAACATTGATATTATAAAACCCAGCAAAATGGTCAAAACAATGAACTTCGATATGTAAATTTTGAAGAATTCAATTAGATGATGAACATTTATTAAGAGTAGATAAAAATGTATATGAGTAAGGTACATAAATCAGTGATTTTGAAAAAAAATTATGATACTTGATGTTATATTATTTTCAAGGAATTTAAGACAATAGGTAAGGGTTTCCCTTCTCAAATTGTTCTCATGGAGACATTTTTTATAATATGTACCTAATTTCTATTAGGTTTTATATATGATTCATATTTCATATGTTATATCATTAAATTATTTAATTCATCGTAATATAAATTTTTGTCCCTCATGTTTAAGATATAATTATTTATTTTCTTCAGAAGTCATAAGTGGTTTTTTATATCTCAATCTTCATCATTTGGGACTCGTGTTGGAATCACTATCGATATTCTTTTTCATTGTGTACACTTTTACATGGAAAACATATGATATGTGACATTTTATTTTTTTTGGATTTACTAGTCTATATTTTTATCCCTTTATAATATTCCTTTTATTCAACGGCTTTTGTATTCAGGGTGGAAAACTCATCCTATGTATTGGTAAAATAAAAGTGTGTGTAATTTCATAGAAAATAAAACCCTTACTCTATATTGGGTTATGGATATGGAACTAGAAAAGTGGAATATAGAGGTAATCTCTATAAGATGGATTGGTTTAGAATTTACTCAATCAACCGCATGATGTATAATAGATTTAGCAAAGACTACACATCATAAAAGACATTCTTGGGAGATATTCTTTGGAATATTCCCATTTTCTAGATAAACAATGAAATAAGATACTTCCTACCATTTCTGTGGTCTCTATCCAATGAGATATATTGGATAGATTTATTTTATACCATCGATAACCAATAACATTTTATGTACCATATCAAAAATTCTAATTTTATAGGGGTACATCATGATACATTTATTAAACCCCATGTATTACTCATTTATTAAGTTATTTTCTAGTAGACATACTCATTATTCTGTTGAATTGGGGAGTATTTGACATATATGTTTCTTATTATATGCATTGGCATGTTTTGTCCTTAATTATTTTTTATGGAACTATAATAAATGCCAAAATGAATATTATTATTATTTTATTAAACCTAAAAATTTAAAGGTTGGGTCCTCAAATTATAAATCCCCTTGATGAATGTAATGGACCCACAAGGAAATCTGTTTGGGATTTTAGTTTATGAATCTTCCTATAGGAGTATATTTCTATTACTATGGTCTCAATGAAAAATAATATGTCTTTTCATAAATAATTGACAACAAGTTTTTGATATATTGAATTATATATTCCATCAAAATATGATCAATGGTAATTAGTGCCCGTGTTTTCAATTTTAGTATCTTATATAAAATTATCCCATTATTAGTTGATTATGGATTCATAATGTCCATTTATTATTTCCATATAACCTATTCAACATTTATGTTACTGATTAATCCATTTTATGGTTCCCTTTACTTATTATCTAAGCTCACCCTTACTTTTTCTCTATCTCAAAGAAACTTATAGGAGTAGTATGTAAATATTTCATGTATATGAATGATGGTCTTAAACTTTTCCCAAAATATATTCATGTTGTATGAAATATTTTGAAATTTAATGTTAATATGTATCTAGTATTACAAATTTATGAACAATTTAAATACTTTAGAAGATATTTTTATTTTGTGCCAAATCTGTTATATAACAATCATCTTGATATTTTCGGTGTTCAGGATATTACAGTAGGCACATTCAAATGGGAAGATCAATTAGAATAATATTCAGACTCTATAGGTTGTGGTGCTTATTTACATGGTGTCACTGCTTATTCACATAAAAAAATTAATGTATAGTACATATATTCGTAAAAAACTATAATATTACATATTAATATAAATTACCTTCTTTTCACCCACAAATCCATTTTTGACCCAACAAAAACTCAACTATGAGTCCACAAAACCTACTCAAAGCTTAAAACTCATGGGTTTCTCTCATAGTTGTGAAATAGACCATGATTACATACATTAAAACTAACTATCATTCAATACTTGGGTTCATGGTGTGACCAAATCTATTATGTAGAATACATAAGATAATTCTATAATTGCATTCCTTTTCCAAAAAATCCCATATATCTGGTTGTATAATCTTATGTGTGTTGGGTACCAGAAGTCCTTTTCATTCATAATAATGTTATTCATGTTAAGAAAAATAATTACTTAATATTAATTATTTCACTCTGATTTATCTTATAGTATTTATATTAGTGTTTTAGGTACGATCATTATAATATCATCTGCTTTGGCTCACTTCTTCATAGTTTTTTCTCTAATGGGGCTCACTACCCAACAGGCGGGATAACATCACATCATTATTTAAAATTCATTATTATGTGGAGTAGAACTCATGGGGATTATATTTATTTCGCACCACACTCCTCCCCACAACTATGCTATAAGGATTATAGTTTAATGTCAGGAATCCCATATGTCATCTCATTACACTCTGCAGCTAGAAACCTGTGACTTTAGGGAAAAAACTTCATTCAATTTAGGACTCCAAAAGAAACTCCCAGTTTTAACCTAATAAATATAAGATTTACACCTTGATCTTATAATAACATTATTATCTAAAATGTGTCTATAGGACCAAAAATCAAAATATTACATATTTAGCACACTATATTGTGGTTTTGTTCTTCAATGGGGTGCACTACACAATACGTGGGCTCACTACCCATCCCTCTCTGAAAAGGCCATGTGTTGTTGAGGTGAATTCAGGGGGTTTATTTTTTAAACGCAGCACACACCACTACCCGATGTGGGACAATGATCAAGGAATCATGACATGACACCCATATGTCATGTTGTGACCATATTTGTTTAGAAACCCATGACTCTAGGGAATGTATTGAATTTCATTTCGCACTAAGAAAATACTATATTAAATATTTAATTATTATTCCATAACTTCTTCAAGATTATCCATTACCATGTGTATACCCTAGAATATAAAAGTTATATATAAAAAATACTACCCCAAAAATACACATGGTAAATTTATACTAACAACCTTCCCCTTTTGGTTTGTTTAATACTCTTACAGAATTGATTATACTCCTTCAATAAAAAATTTATAGACCTTTCCTACTACATTTTTTTAAGGGCCCAGACCTCTCTGGCCCATTCCTTTATCGAAAAGAAGGTCATGAATTGTTCTGGAGGGTATAAGGGACTTTTCCCACACATTTCAGAATTTTGTAACTACATGCCGTGTAATGTTAGTACATGTCGTGTACCACCTCGCTGGGTATACCCCGTGTTGAAGCTGTGTTCTTACCAAGTGAAATAAATGAGTACACGCCATGTATCCCATAATACACGCCATGTAATTCCTCTGTGTGTATGTGTTACCTTCAAACCGTGTGTTGAGCAGTCAACGGTCGTGTGTCGTGTTGAAGCCGTGTCCTTACCGTGTGAAATAAATTAGTACATGTCGTGTGACCAATACAACACACCATGCACTATCTCCCCACATATGAATTACCCTCAAGCTGTGTGTTGACCAGTCAACGACCGTGTTCCGCATTGAAGGCCGTGTTGGAAGCCGCGTGGTGACCATGTGAAATGGTCGAGTACACGCCATGTAGTTTAGTTTTTCTCTCCTATAAAAGGATGTGTCCTCCCCAACTTTTCAAATCACTCCTCCCCTTCCCTCTCCTTCGACCAGAGCTCTCCCAAGAGACTCTGAAGCTCTTTTCTTCCATAACTTCTTCGTCTGAGCTCCGATTTACAATCTGTCAGCGGCCACGGGATCGTAACGAGGAGGCGAAACTCCTGATCTTGGATCTGTTGCTTTACCTTCGGCTTTACCTTCCCAGCTTCCACTTGAGGACATTTTTCTGAGTTTTGAAAGAAGTGACGGACGCCGACGGACGTCTTCTAAAGTTGATCTGGGGGAGCATTGTGGTCAGAACCTGTTGAGGTAGGGATCTTACCTTCGTCTCTCTAAATTGTGCATCATGCCGGGTGGGTATCCTCTTGTTTACGTGATACACTTTTTAACATGTTTAATAAAGATAATAACTGGCCTAAAGAATGGGGATGGAGAAGATATTATGTTTATATTTATTTATCCTATTGTTATGTTGTGAATTGAATAGGCTTAAGCCTACTAAAAATCACTGTCGTTGGGGGCCTTTGCTTGTGCAATTAAATGCTGACCAATCTTTATAGACCATTTATGGATGGAAACTTTGTGGAATGTGGAAATTGGTTAATCACGTAAATTTGAATGTTTAAATGAAAATCTGGAACCCTTGTGTGATCACCCCGATTGAACAAAACTGAAATAATAAACATGTGGGTGCTGGTTAGGGTTTATCTGTGGGTTGTTGTGGATTAGGTGAGTAGCGGGTCTACGGTTGGCTTGTTTATGGGTTGGTGTGAATTCTACATCGGTGATGGGCAGCAGGGCTGTGATAAATGGTATCAAAGATTGATGATGTACGAGTTTCGGTGTGTTTGTGGTTATGGTGGTTGGCAGTAGGGTGGTAGGGATGGGTTTGAATGTGAACGAACTTTGGGTTGTGGTTAATAAATAAAAGTTTAAGAGTTATTGAATGGTGGGGCATAGTAATGGAACGAGAATAATAATCAATGGGGTTGGTTGGTAAATAAAAAGGGACTTGTTTAGGTTGCTTGTGTTTTCTTAACTTGATTTTTGGATGGCAGGGATATGTTTTACGAACGATCGATGTGGTTGGTTGTGGTTAACTGCCCAATAGTTAAGGAACTAATAAACTAATTCTTTTGAATCATGAAAACCTAAATGGGGTTGGGGTTGTTTGTTATATCCAAGCTTCAAAATAGTAGTGCTAAGGCACGTTCTCAGTTTCTCTACATAGAAGCCGTAGGTTGAGCTATGTGTTTGGTATACATATATATATATATCTGTATCTTTCTGTTTTGTCGCACCCCACCCACATTGAGAACTTAGTGCTGAACACACCCATTGCATTGGAGAGGGTGTTTCCCCTTAGATACTAGCTCCTTCCTTCTCCTTCTTCCATACTTTGTGATGGCTTGAGGTGACCTTACACCCAAGACTCTTCAGGTAGGTTTCGATTGTGGTGGTTTTATCCCAAGACTCCTCAAGAAGGTTTACAATTTCCCAAGAATCTTCTAGATGAGTCCCAGATGTGTGTGGGCTGGATATGAGGTTGTGAGACCCAGGTTTGTTCGGGAGGGATATGCGGTTGTGAGTCCCAGGAGTGTGTAGGAAGGATATGTGGTTGTGAGTCCCAGTTGTGTGGGGGCGGGATATGCCGTTGTGAGGCCTAGGTGTCTGCGGGCGTGATATGCGGTTGTGAGGCCTCGGTGTGTGCGGGCGGGATATCCGGTTCTGAGGCCCATGTGTGTGCAGGAAGGATATGTGGTTGTGAGGCCAAGGTGTGTACGGGCGGGAAGAGTGTGGTAGTTTTAGGACATTCGCCGTTAGGAAGAGCATATAACTAGTGGGAAATGGTGTGCGGTACCCAATACGCTTGTTCTTTTATACTACTACTACTTGTTGTTTTGTGTTTTTAGTGAGTGTGGCTGGTGAGGTTGGGTGGATAGAATTCCTTTTTAGGTTTCGGTTTCTTCTGTTGTTCTCATGGGACATTAGGATGTCTCCCCACTTGTGCACGAGAGCATTAGGTTTTCCTACTAAGTATAATTGTATGCTCACCCTACGTTTACTTTCAGTTTTCCAGGAGAACTACAATGGTCGTGCGGGACCCTACTAGTCGGGGCAGTTGGAGTTGTTGAAGTTTTTTGTACTCTAGTTTCTTTTGGTATTGTACTTTTGAGCTTCTTATTCTTGTACATTGTTTTTTAATTTTTTAAACATGCATGTGGTATTGGTTTGGGTTTTATTTAATTATCTTATTTTCCTTTTTGGTATTTGACTCATCCTATTTCCTGATCTTAAATAATAAAAAGGGTAATTCCTCCCATATTTGTGAAAACTCATACCCTTGGTTCTAGTATCCACTCTGGGGCCTACTGGAGGCAGGACTTGGGGTCATTATCTCCCTTTCATCATTTCCATCTCAGGAGGAGCATCTTTGGTGGGATGGGGTCATGACAATTGTCTAACACTCTCTACCTTAATATAGTGCATCAATTAATCACTCATCATCAAATCTAAACCCATACGAGATATTTTAATAAATATAAATAATAGTAAAATGATTATTTCCTCATGAAAAAACTTAATCAAACATCCATGTTGTTTAACACCTATTCAATGATAATATCCCCTAAATAAACATTCAAGAATCCCCCCCCTCTGAGAACACTATGCTTGGATTTAACTTCCTTTCAAATAAAAAATACCACTACTAGTCTTCTTCATTCTTAGAAAACTTAAATCTCCCCCATATATTTTTTACCCCTATAAACAAACACAAATTGATGTTCTTGAAAACCTGACATGGTCTGTTTAGAAATCAAAACTATTAATTTAATAAAGTGTCACCTTACATTTATATAAATAAAATATTCTATCAGGTAGCAGTATACCCACACCAAACCATGATTTTGGATATATATATCTGGACATTGTGATCCAACTAATGTTTCTCACAATCAACAATGGGTTTCCTTCCTCATGTAATACATTACCCAATTGTGTGCTAACATGTGAAACAATTTTCCTAAAACATGTTTAAATTTATCCTTAATTTAATTATTATATTTCTTTATATTATTTTTCATTAAATTATGGATATTATGTTTCATATTATTAATAGAACTTGATTCATCACAAATTATTGAAATTAGAGATTTCACATCAAAATTAACTCCTCAAGAAGTTACATCATCCATAGTAATTGAGTATGTGCTAGAGTGGCTAATCTGTATTTAACCTCCATAATTATAATTTAAATGTTTTACTTCTTCATAAAATGTTATGTGATGAATAAACCTCCATGTTATAATTTGGTACCCAATTTCGGAAAATGACCATCCACAAAAACTGCCCAATATTTAAAAGTATATCACAGTACCTCTTGGTGAGCTCTCTATGATAAAAATATTAGGATTCCCATTAATGTTGATAAAATTAATAATTATTTTCACCTCTAAAATACATATTTCTTAGAGATAACATTGATACTACAATTATTGATATGTTATACACACATTATTTTTTAATGAATTAGATTCGTATAATAATAATTTATATATTTTTCTATATTACAATGCATTTTCATTCATTCCATAATCATCTTGTGAAAACATATTTTCAGTAGATATTGGTGTTTCTATTGGGATTGATTTATTTATATATAATATATTGTGAATCAATTTGGAATATTTTTTTGATAATTAATTGTCCCTTCCCTTCATTAAGTGTCTTATACGCAAATAAAATTATTGACACTAAAATAATGGAAAGTTTAAAATATCACCTCATGTATTCTATAAATTTAATGAACCAATAATTTATGGTCCCCTAAATATTATTTCATTCACATAAATGTACACCTACATATATACATTATTTTCCTTCATGTTGTATATATTATGACTAACTCTTTCTCCTTAACAATTTATCTTGTACTGATCATTTAGCACCCTAGGCCGACACTACTATGTCTGATTATAAATAAAATTCTTTAAAAACTATTTTTAATAGTAATTTATATTAACATAGAATTATTTTTAAAACCTAACAATAAGATAATCAATACATCAAAAAATAAGAGAATATCCCTAAAAAGAGAGGGGTTAGTGTCTTTAACAATTAGCACTCATGTATTTCTCAATATGGGGAAAATCATGAACTTGAAATCTAGTGTTAAATCATAATAATATATGGAAACCATGCGAAAGATAGAATTTTAATATAATAAACAACATGGAATAATATGAGTTGTCCATAAGACATGAAAGTAACACATGTTATCTTAAATGGGAAAACATAAAACATGGCATAAGATTGCATAAATATGAGATAAAAAACATGATACATAGTGTATAGTCATAGTAATAAAGATAAAGTGTGTCGTGAAAATGAATAATAATAGTTAATTTAGAAACTATAATAGGGGTATAAATAATAAAATAGTGGAGTAAAAAGGTCTATGAATTTAACAAAACATGTGGGGACATATATTGCTAACTAAGAATCATATTTGAGTAGAAATCTCTAATTGATACCCATAAACATTAATGATTATCCATAATTATGTGATTCCTATAACATAGTGGATTAGTATTTATTACATTATTCTCATAGTGCAGTGGATCCATCAACCCTAACTAATTCCAAAAAATATAATAGATTTGGAAAGACTACCTAGTTCCGAGAGCATAGTGGATTGGGTAGCATTTCCTAATTACCATTTTTGATCAAGCATCGATACTCAATTCACAAAATTAAATAATAATATATAAATCATTAAAAACATTATTAGGGGGTATATAGTTACCCACCAATAAATCATCCAAAAATTATCATTATTACTGAATCAATCAATCACTGAATTATAAATATTCCCTTTAATGAAAATTTGGTTTCACTTTATTTAGAAATGGTATCACTGAAATTGACATCAAAAATGTAAATTGTTTAAAACCCACATCAATCACCCAAAAAAAGAATTTTATAGAATCTATTCAGAGGGTAAATTCAGAAAAAATAGTAATAAATATAATGAAGTATGTGAAATCCTAAAATAGGTTTTATAAAACTCTTATATCTTAGATTTAAAAGATGATGATTTCAACACATTGAAAATACATTTCATAAATGGTGACCAAAATTTTTTAAAAATTATTTACATTTGAAATAAACTTTATATGGAGTAACATTATAAAATTGATAATTATTTCATAATGGTCAACCCAAATCATCCTTAAAATGTATAAATTTTTTATAAACAATATTTTTTAACAGACAAATTATAATGATATAATGGTTTCAACAAGATAATTTGAAAACATATTGAAAAAATAAAAAAATAAATATAACATTAAATAATATATTACGTAAATATAAATATTAATCTTAAATGGAATTTGTAGATGAAAATAAAACCATTGATTTTGATGTAATGTAACATCATTTTAATAATATTTAGAACCATTATTGAAAACCCACATCGTAAAAATAACACTAATAAAAATGACTCTATACCAACACATTACTTCCAATGGTTTTTTTAAACCATTGGAATAGATTGGCTATACCTATAGTTTTAATAAAACCATAGGTATATCCCCCCTCAGATCGAATTTTATCGGGCTCAACTTGCATGCCCCCGGTAAATTCTCCCCTCCCCCAAAAACCCTCTTCCCCAAAAACTGTCTCCCCTATTAATCATCCATGATTATCCATTGCTCTAATTCCTGGTGCCAAATCTCTTCTCCCCCACTAACCCTCTTCTCCCATGCAAACCCTCTTCTCCCCGGATTCCTCTCTCATACATTGCACTCATCCCACTCAAAGCTGAAACCCTGCCTCGATGCTCTGGTTCCTTCGGATTCTGTCATTCCATCTTGGGATTTTGCGCTCATCCCACTCAAAGCTGAAATTGTTCCTTGATGCTCTGGTTCCTTATGATTCCACCATTCATGCTTGGGATTTTTTCCTCCCCATAAACACTCAAAGCCCAGTTTATGGTGTGATAATCATGGTTTATGGTTGGATCACCATGGTTTGTTCTCCAATTAATTTTTCCTTATTTCCTTGTAGGTTTATCTTTCCCTTTTTGGTTTTTTCAAACACTAGTTCAAGGGGTTGACCAGATTTTTGTGGTTTGATTATTTTTTAGGGGTTGTGGCAGTTTCTTATTGGTTTTTTATCCATCCACCTATAGACTGGATACATTCTGGATCATGTTTTAGTGATTTGTATATATGTCTACACTATTCCTTGACTAAACTCCCTATCACCCAATATGTGGGATGTCTTTTGGATGTAATTTCAGTTATCTATCTCAAACCCATATGCTTGTGTTTATGATGATATAATGGATTCTTTAATAAATGGTACACATTTTTTGGATTTCTTCATTTTAGTTTCTTATGCATTTTTCATATTTCTAGCATGGTAGAAAATTAAAATATAATTTTATATGATTTTGAGGATCAAATGATCTTTTTTTCAAATTATATAAACCCTAATAGTGGTATCTTAGCGATACTATGAATTTGATTTATGAATACTTGCATGATATGAATAAGAAAACAAAAAGAAAACATTGTTTTTAGTTTTATTGAATGTTCAATTTACCTTTATGAATTCTGGATCTACCTAAACGTTAACTGTTTTACCCAGACATTGAATGGTCTACTTATGTGAAATCTCCACTTAACCATTTATAATGTAGTCTACGTAAGGATAACCAAGTATTATCTTTACACATGACAACTTGTATAAGGATCATTTTGTTTTAACCCTGTTAGTATAAATACATTTACACTTATATGGAATGTTTTTTCATAAAGGGAAATGAAATTACCCTTAAGAAGAATGGTTCTATATAATGATAACTTTTATATTACCTTTTCACTGAAAGCTAAATTTTATTGAGTTTGAAACATTAATCGTAATTCACAAAGAGTTGGATGGAACATATTCTACAACCAATGACACATACACTATTCTTAATGAATCATTTAAAAACTCAAGTCACTCTACACTCAACATAAACTGACAAACACTAGTTCTCATTTACACAAACAGTCATAATTAGTGTGAACTTTACATTTGATAGTCAGACCTCCATACAGATCAAATATGACCATTACAAAATGTACTAAATCAGGTAATAACCCTTATAAAACTTTCTAATATTGTATATTATGTTTTGGGGGAGTGTAGTTACCCAAATATAGCTATGGAACTTCAGTGTTACCTTTAAACGACACATTGGTTTACTATTACATAGCCACTAGATGGAAATTAAACATGTACTTGATTTTATATTTTCCCTCATGCACCTATTGATTACCTCTAAAAAATTAGTTTTTTACCACTATGAAAATAGTAAATTGTCTTCACACATGTCTGTGCCAGCCCATATTATTTATATGAATCTACTACTTTTACCCTTGAGCAACTACTGTAATTCCAGACATCATCAATTTTTCATCTAAAACCTTTTCAACTCAACTCAAGGACTGCTCCAACACTCAAAATATGATCAAAACATCATGATATATAATGAAGAGAATGTTTTTACCCATAAAATAGTTTTCTTTAATTATTTAAATTCTACCTCACAAACAATTATCAAAATAGAAAAGAATTATACATTGAGGCTATCCAACCAAGGTCTTTAAGAAGCAATACATAGTCTCCTTTCCATTTATGATGGAATCAAACTCAGAAACTCTAGAACATCTTCACATACATGTTGAAAGATTCTTATATCTTCCATAATGAAAAAAATTATAATCATACAAGGAAAACTAAATCTACCCTTTTGTAATTGTTTTCAATACCACAACACACCTCTAAATTCAATATATGTTCTCATTTATTTCACGTCTCAATAAGAACATCAAAAATATATTGTGAAAGGTAAAAAATCTACCTTTATCCATGACATTTACAATACGCCCTTTATAAACACATTTATTATATTAAAAAAGAAGTAACTATTTTTATTGGTATATCTATTCTTTCATATTTTTAATTTTGTTTAGATAATTATAGATTTAATGATTTTGAACACATTGAAATCCTTTTAACATGTTTGCCTCCCTCGAAAGGGATAAACCCACATTATCATCATCATGATAGTTTATATACTCAATGATTAGAATATTCTATTTTTATACACTAATGATAACCTCTTATAACTTCCCCAAAATTTGATTCATTCAATTCCCTACACGTTAGTAAACATCAAATGAAAGAGGATCGGGAGGGGTACTTTTCTCTTTAATTAGTTCTGGAATGTTGATAGATGTATCTCTAGTGAGATCTTCCATACTTAACAACTTTATCATTGGGAAAATCCTTAATCCTCCTTTTCTAATTGTATCTTCATTTATCTTGGTAGACAACCTGATGTTCTCACTTTTCACAATAGGCTTATTGTGTTGGACCACTTTTATTGAATGTGCAACAAAGATAAATGAAACCTTATATGCTAGCTTATTCTTCTTCATATTTTCTTTTTTTGGTAGGAATTTCATACTACCATTTTCAACATGGACAATATCCTTCCATTCTCTTAAACATTAGGTTTTATTTGTTTCATATCCTCATAAACAAAATTTTTTTCTTTAATTATATCTTCATTTATTCTCCTATAATTTTGAACTAATTTTATAATCCTTATTTGACTCTTCTAATGTTTATAAATTATTGGAGACTTCGGTTTAGACTTCTCATTTGTATATTAATACATTCTGGTATTATTTCTATTTCTCATAAAACATCTTCTTCTTTTCATTGGATTTATCCCATATATTCATTCTAGTTCTATGTTACTCACATGTTCTTATAATAATTAATGAATTTTATACAAAATATCCCACAATGCTAATAATTAACCTTGAAACAATGATCTAAGAACATATTGGTGAGTCTATATAAGTAATTATACTTTCTATCCATGCATCATTCAATCTTTATTTAGCCTTCTCCCAAGGAATTATTCTTGGTTTTATTTCACTTGAAATTTCCTTTATGTTGGAGCAACCTTATCACTTCTTCCTTTAGCACAAACACCATTTGATTTGTCTTTAGAATATATAATTTTAGATAAAAAAGAATCAGTTAAATTTGATAAATTAAGAGTTTGGTACATTTCGTTTTGTTCTATTCTTGAATGTATTTTCAAAATTAATCCATCGAGATTGTGCCAAATTCAATTCGTTCTCTTTTAAAACAAGTTTATCAAGATTATGTCTTTCTCTACAATTGTGACCAGGGATGTTATGATCTCACTAATGAGATCACTATGATTTACATCAACCTTTATTCTTTATTTATCATTCTTTTTAATTTAATTCTTATAATGAGTATTTTTCTTATGGAACAATTCCAATCTTGTTCTTGGCATGTACTTGTTATAGATCTCTTCTCCTACCTCATCATTACTTCATGAATATATATGTATTTAAACTTGAGAAATATAGTATTTATGATTGTGAGAGAAACCTTAATCATTATATTCACTTAATGAAAATGATTTATTAACTGGTTCACTACTCATCATATTTTTATTATCCATTATTTATGATCCCTTCTTCAGCATTGAATGGGCTCTTCTAGATTTTTTTCATATCTCCTCCAAGATTACTATTCAGTAGGAATTTTTTTCTAGTATATCTAACTAAAATTCAAAGTTATTATTTGTTTAGTTTGAGTTGAAATGAAAAATACATTTACATTTATAACACCATAAAGAGTGTTTTCCTTTATATGTTCCTTGTCCCTTTTTGAACAACACTATTACAAGAGTTGTCTCCCTCTTAACATGAAATCTTTAAAACTGAATTGAATCAAATTGAATCAGCCTAACCTGATTCAAATAAAAACAAAATTAAATTAAATTAGATTATGAAGACTAATCCCAAAATGACTTGATCTAAATAAAGTGACACAATGCAAGCCCACAATGGATAGAATAAAAATAAATAAAAAATATAATTATTTTTAAAAAAAACAAACTAACCAAAATTTACTGGTATAACATAAAATACGATCAAAAAAAATAGATCTATAATGATCAAAATCAAATAAAATATAATTCAAAAACAAAAAAAATGAATAAAAATAAATTGGACAAATTCATACTAATCTAACATGAACTCATTTGATATTACAAAAGATGAATCATATTAGAAGAAATATAATAAATTCAAACATATATAATCACAACCAAAATGAAGTAAATTGAACTAAACCAAACAGATATTAACCAAAAGTAATCAAAATGAGTCGATTAAATCTCAAATGAATGAAATTTATAATGCTAATATAAAAAAAACAAGAGGAACTAAATCTAATGAAATTTCACCAAAGTAACTAGTATCAAACAAAACCAAACTAAATTAAAACATGAGACAAACCTATTATATACCCTTAAAAGGATGAGTAATTTTTAATTAATAGTAATGTAATATATGATAGCATCATTTTGGAACATGGATTTGTTTCCCCCTTTATTTAAAGAGCTTGATTTGAACCATGGGGTGTTTTGGTTCTTATATGTTGAGCGGTGACTTGTATAGTCACCGGGAGATAGGTATGTTGTAGTTTAGTTTTTATTTTATTTTCTTTATCACACTGGCCACTTAATCCATTTACCAGTTTCTACAGATATAGTGTAGTTATATTCTATGATGGGGGCTAGAAGGGAATTTGAGGAGGCTTTACGGTTTTCTTTACAGGGGATGAAGATCGGGGTAGTGGAGAGATTAATTAGCCTGTTTCATTTTTTTCAACTTTTACACCATGTTTATTTTTTAAAATTTATTTTCCTTCGACCTAGACACCCAATGTAGGGATGGTCCATGATAAAGATTGTTCAATTAATTGGACTAGTTGTATCTGCTGAATATTGTCTGTTCATGTCTAGTGAAGGATTCAATTGGCATGAATGTGGATGCCCCATGAAAAACATGTATTGTCTCCATCTTGATTTCCAAATCATAAAATTAGGAAACTTATTGTCTATATATTTCAATAATTAACTCATTATAGTTACCATAATGAAAAAACAATCAATCATCATCTTCAGAATTTTTTTGTAAGCCAATTCCAAAAATCTACCACTCAATGAAAATTTTCATTCTTTCTCCATAGTGCCATCGGTAAGCTAGTGAGAATCTCACCTTGCAAATATTTCAAAACAACTATCAATTGACAACCTCCCATATACTGGACCATCATACAATACAATTCATCATTCATGTATCATCTTGACAAAGGTTTTGATGCTCCTTAGATATATTGTTTTTGGGGAAATCCAATACTGGTGTGCCACTTTTTAAAATAATGTAATTACTTGTCCAATGGATCTGGTGAGAACCCCTAATATTTACATGTTTCGATTCTCCCTTCACTCATTCATATCCACATGAAAATCATGCTAGTGACACCATCTTATGGTAATAATCTTTTTCTACATGACACCACCCTTCTGAAACATTCTTCCATATCTGAAAACCTTTTCCACATTAAACAATAATTATGAAACCCATAACATGAGTCCCATGATTTATGACACATCATTCATGCCAAAAGTTGATTTTATGAAAAAAAACACATCTGGTCACAGAGAACTCTCTGGGTTACGTCCCAAAATCACTTCATGTATCTCTTTCTGGTAGGAAATTCCTTCAAAGAACACATTGTATTTTTGGATATAGTGTGTTGTTCCACATCCATAATCAATTCATGGCCCCTCGGGTAGACTTTAGAAATACGGAGATTAGGTCATGGATGAATCACCTTGAAGTAAGACTCACCAATTCCACAAACCACACCCATATCTTATGTATAGGTGTCTCCCTCAAATAGTATATTATGATTCATGATGCGTTGTTTCTCCCGGATACATTCATGGTAGTATTCTGTATTCATATCACCTTCTGGAGCCACTTGATTCTCGATTGTTCGCACACTAATCATTCTTTCCTAATATTAATGTCCTCCAGGATGTCCTTACTAGTGATTTCAACGTTCAATGTGTCATTACATTAGTCTTTTTTACTGGATTTTAGTCAATTGATATCCATCTTGAATACAAATTCATCTCCTGAGAAAGGGGGGGGGGGTCGTACTGATCCATTACTAGAAAACTCCAAGTTTGAATACCCCCTCTCTAGTTATTTCACCATGAGAACCAATCCAGGTCTATATCCATAAGCCCAGTACAATCCATGATCTAGATAAATTCCAGGCTAGACTTTTGAAGGAATACTCCACTCCTTTTATTTTCATTCGGATATGAAAAGTTATTAATGTCTTCTACAAAAATCCACATGAATTCCCATGGACCAAAGGATCCTATCCCATTCCACATGGATTCGAATTTTTGAGCAACACAACATCTATAAACAAAGGAAAAAAATAAGCTACTACTACCTACATCTAGTTTCAAATTGATAAACTGGTCTTCAAAATTTATTAGTTACACTGAGATATAGGGATACCAAAACATCCATATAAACATATTTGAGTGTTGGCATGAATGGATGCACACATTATTATTCTACATGTATATGCGTAGTTTCTGGACGAGTGTTGAGTTGGATTGAGAATAGAAACAATGGAAGACTTAGTATTCATAATTTTAGTACTGATAAAATCTATTTTTACCCAAGAACCCATGCCTCAGGAGATCTAATTGGTATCATTATATTTTTGTCACCTGACTTTTTCCCTAGGAATCTTATCCCATTTTATCTAACAATAATGTGACTTTTGAGTGTGTTTGGATTGAGATCTCAGACACACTCTATTATGCTGAGCTGAATAGAGTGTTGTAAGAGTTGAGATAATCTATGCTTGAAATTTAACATGCTTGGACACGCCTGATAAAGCTTGTGGAGATGGCCGAGGAACATCACACATTGGTGAGGACCTGATACACACACCTACATGCATGAGGGATTAGGAAACTCCCTTAAGAGGAGATTCCACTTGTGAGGCCGTGGATAGAATGCTATCTAGGTACTCTCGAGAATTATGTACATATGATATCACACTATAAGGGGATCCTGGGGATGTGGGGATGTTGTAGTGGAGTGAGGTATGACGCAAAGAAGTGGGTATGCTGTAATGGAGTAGAGATGCTACAATGGAGTGGGTAGTGGGGAGTGGGCAGGGGGCAGGGGCAGTGGGGCGGTGGGGTAGTGTGGCAATGGGTCAGTGGGGAAGTGGGTTAGTGGGGAAGTGGTGCAGTGGGGAGTGTTGTAGTGGATGTAAGTTTTCAACAGCTTCTAGTTGGAAGGTTCTCTAACTACTATTTGTTTGGGAAAGATGATATAAAAATGGTTCTCAGAGAAGTTGGTATATATAGGAGTGAATAAATATATCCCAATGGTTTTATTCAAACCGTTGGAATAGATCAGGTACACCAAAAGTTCTTGAACCATTTGTTTACATATACTCTAATGGTTTCATTGAAACCATTGGAATAGATCTTCTCGCTGCATATATCCCAATGGTTTCATAGAAACCTTTTGAATAGAGTAAATCTATACACCCATATAAAAAAGGTTTCGTAGAAACCCTTGGTATAGGTATATTGCAATGTCCAGCACCGAAACGGTTCCCTAAACCGTTGGGATACCCTATTCCAATGGTTTTAGCACCTATCCCAACAGTTTTGAACCGTTATGATATGTGAAATTTTTAGAAGTGAAGGTAATATATTTTATCTTGATAGTGGTAACATAAAATAGTATATGCACATACGTAAAGATATATTTGAATTTAAATATAAAAAAGATAATATTTTTGGGAATAATTTACTTGAAAATGGAGGAAAATGTTTTTAAGTGATATAAGATTTTATTATCAAAAACATTTCACTTTTATGATAAATAATTACACCAAGAGAAAATAAATGATTTAAAATAATCAAATTACATAGATAGAAAATATTAAATATCTTATGAAATATATAATCAAATAAATTATCTTACTGAAAATATGGATTCTCAAGGAATTTTATTTCATCTCAATTAAATGAAATTTGAGTAATCTAACACTCTTAATGAAATAATACTAGGAATGTTTTGAAAAAACCCCTTTTTTAAAACGAAAAGTACACACAAACCCTTTTAAGGGAAAAGGATGAACCCGAAATCTTATAGTATGCCTGTAGGATTAAAGGCACAAAGGCTTAAAATACAGTGACTTGAGATCCCACCGGGACATAACCCATTACTAAACCAAATCCCAATCCAAATCCTATGAAAAAAATGTGAATAAAAAAATAAACCAACCCAAGGTCAACCAACTGAAGTCCACCATTCACACATCAGCTGTCCATCCCAACTATCACCAGCCGGAGGAAAATGACATCACCAAGACCATCAATCCATTCTATCACTACACTGATCCTAACCTAATATGGTTTGCGACACATATCTTGACTAGATTTGTGAATGAAGACCGGATCAGCACCGTAAAAAGACACGCCACAGGATCTCCACTAAAGGGGTCGACCACGACAACCCCTGTTGCGACATATGGCCTCAACAACAATGAATCCCCCATCGAACATGAGTTGGCACTAACCAGAATATGCCTCTCCATTCATTCAATCAAAATTCCCTAGTTCGAACCACCATGATAATATTTCCATTATCCACCACCACCACATCACCTTGCCACACGCTGAAGCATCTTCAAACATCTAAATATACCGAAGCAATGTCTACAATGATACCCCAACCCATATAGATGTAATAATATAGGAATAATTCATGAATAAATAGAAATTTTGATAGGTTTTAATATGGTGTAAATTTATATCCCTTTAATAAATAGGTAGAATGATCCATAATATAATCAAAGAGTACAATTTCTCCAACTAATATGAAATATTTTCAACAAAAATTGTAACTCAGTGTATGAGAATTGAGTTTCCTAAAAAATTACACCATTAAATACATTAAAATTGCAAATATAAAGAATGTAGAAATTTTTTGGATTTAGAAATCCCTTAAATTTTGTAATAAAATTATAATAAATGAAATACCTGAACAATTTATACATCACACAAATTATTATATATTTTAGTACTCAATTTTTCTCAATGAAGAAAAATTGTGATGCAAAAACCCAAATAACATTGATATCCATTGAATCAAATAAAATTTGATGAATGAAAATAATATGCCTCATATAATACTATTAAATACATGAATCATTAAGGGGAATTATACTGGGTATTAACAATATTATATTAAAGAATTTTATGATATATAATATGAAATATGTATTAAGAAATTAAATTTGTGGAAAAGAACCCCTTATATGAAATCTTGATTAGTCGAACATGATCTAACAAGCTATATGATCTAAAAAAATATGAATAACATATTTATAAAACTATTAAAATATATTACCTATTCTACAAATAATATATAACCATATAGCATAAAAAAATTACCTTGTTATAGTTTATTTTCCTCATCAGTTGTTATGATTTTTCAATCTTTTTATTGTTTACATGAATTGTTATAATAGGTTTGATTTCCCTTTGTAGGTTAAATTTTCATCATTTCAATACTATTATATATAGATAATGAGTTTTTATATATTTTATTATATTACATTCAATTATGTGAGTACATCAATATGGTTTAATAAAAATGATATTTAAATGAACTATTTCGGCATTTTTAACAAGAGAAAGTTAATATTTCTATAAATATATTAAACATTAATAATCCATTTATGAAGTCATTAAAAAATAATATATACATAATTATTAAATGATTCCATTAGTATATTCAATAACTTATTGATTCATCAAATAAAATTATATCACAGTTCAAGTACGTGGTAAAACAAAAAAAACAAGGGTGTGTTATAATGATATGATGAGTAAGGATATGTTTAAAATAGTGTTTATATATATCATATATTCTCTAAAATTTCATAAATTTCATATTAGTTAATGAAATTAATTATAATAACCATTCATGTTTATTGGTGTTGAAAAATTAAATTCCACATACGTGGAGGTGGTAGTCTGTAAATATCAATGATTAATGATTCCAATTCAAAAAACATATCAAAAAAATGTTTGTATGAAATTATTATATTAAAATTTTATTTATTAAATATTAAAAACATTCATCCAAAAAAATTATCCCTTTCATCAACCATTAATTTTGGTGATGAAAATGGACCAAATCCCTCCATCAAGGTGTCATTCCACATATACGAATGATCGATATTGTTTTTTTATTTCTTTGTATATGTAAATGATTGAATAAACGGTTGTAATTTAATTTAATAAGATTTTATTGTATTAACAAAAATTTTCTCATTATATTATTGTGACATGAAAATGTTTGTAAGATGAGTACTAAGAATAAAATACTAATGAATAAGAATCACTCACGTTGGGAACCTGGGATTTCTCACAGAAATATACATGGAAAATTAATCCATTGGTTAATAGATTATGACTATATGATTATGTTAATGAGAGAGTATTATTTTTATAGAATAATTGTATAAATTCAGTGTTAATTATTCAGTTTTATGTGTAGCATGATGTTCTATAAGTTATCCACATTAATTAGTGATGAAAAAACAATAATTATAAATACACCATTGTTATAAATAAAGGCGTTCAACTATTCAAAGGTAAAATGATGAAAAGATCAAAAATATTGGAATGTTTTGAACTTTGTATTCAATATTTAACTAAAACATTATTTTTCAGAAAACAAAATGAATTTTTTTATGTGGTCCACCTATGTTTTTCTTTACTTTTTCCATAATTAAATTTTACTATGAGAACTAATTATTATACCCACATATTAGTTTTATTATAAAAAAGTAATATTTGATTTATTAACTAATTTAAAAATACCAATATAAAATACTGAAATACTTTTATCTAATAATATATCTTTTGTTTCAAAAATTTACTTCCAAAATAAATACAAAAATAGTGTAATAATAGTTATTAATAATAGTGTTCTTTTAATATTAAAATTTATGTTTGGGATAAAATAATCAATATTATTTATTTTCATGAACGAAATGGGTATTTAATAAATAAAATGAAATTTATCCTTATTCAAAATCATCCAAAATAGGAATATATAAATTAAAATGTTTTATTAATAAAGACAATGAAAATAGTTTATGAACTAGAAATAATTATTAATTATATTTAGAAATGATAAAAATATGTTTTCTTGGATTAACATGTTATTTTAAAATATATAATTTGGTTAAAATAAATCATATCATATAAAATAAGTTTTTTATAAAGTTCTAGTTCACTATCATAATCATAATGCCATAAAATCTATAGTTTTGGTTTAAACTATATTTACACTATTATACAAAAATTTATTATTTTATAAAAGCTACATAAATACATCAAATGATAATATTCACATTAAAAATGATGTTTATTTTAAAAAAACTTGAAAATATATAAAATAGAAATTTGTTTAGTACCTAAAAATAATATATTTAAATAAAAATTGTATTGGTTAAAAAATTAATTATTTAGGCTAGCGCTCATTATCCAATTTTTCATGATTTTATAATTTATTTATAACTTTTTATTTAAAAGTTGATTTTTTATTATTTATTTTTAATTAATATTCATACATATATCATTTTATTTTGGGTATTTGTTAATAAATATGTCAAATATATAATTAATTTAGGGAAAACTATATTACAAAATCTCATTGGACCATCACTATAAATTAATTTAATCTTCCTAATTTTATTTCATTTTCACTAATGTGTGAAACAAAGTTATCCATATGAAAATCCATATATATCCTCAAAAAATATATCATCCTCATAAGAATTTAAACTATGATACTCATCAATTATATTATAGTATGAATTTATGTATATTTTTTCATTACCTCAATAATTTTAAACAAATATGATACCTTATTAGTTTTCAAGAGTTTATATATACTTACAATTCATAGCCTCATTTTCATAATCCTATTTCCAAACAAATATATACAGGAAAATGGTTATAATAATATCCACTAAAATCAATGAAAATAATCATATGAATGTGTAAACATAATCCAATGATGTATAATCTAATGAAAAATCCATTTCAAGATATGACACATTCATTCTATCAATGATATAAATTGATAAACCTGTAACTCTTTCGTTTTAGCCTGAGTTTTCCATGGTCGTATTCCTATTCGTTTCTCTAATCTTAAAATTTATTTATTACATCATAAAATTATTTTTATGATAATCATAATCATTCATAAAGTGTATTTGGATTCACCAAATCATATAAATGGGAGACATTATATAAGTGTTCAGTACTATAAAAACTCATCATTATTTTATTAAATAGTGGTTTGATACAAAAAAATATTTCTTCAGGGTGAATACCACTAGGTACATTTGTTCTGAATCCAAAGACATATTATTTTATTCTTACCATGATGTGTTTTTTTTAAAACAAAATACTCATAACATTATAAAACTTTAAAGATGTCATCCAATATATAGAAATATACTTATAACATACCCTAAGGGCTTTCACAAATGTTCTCTTATATTAATACTCATGAATAAATAATCTAACCCTTAAAAATAAATATTTAATCCTCAAAAATTACTAAATCCTTGTCTAATATCAAATTAGTAATCTTATACCCACACTATCGGGTTTGATGCTAAAACCACATTTTTAAACATTAGTTTAAATAGAGAGTGAAATGAATATATTTTTTTCTATATAATACCATATGATAAATATTGCATTTCAAAATATTCATAAAACCCTAATAACAATGGTTTAGTTCTATTAAGTATTATCCCACATTACATTCCCTTCTAAATGTGTTTTTTGTTTTATTGTATTATTATTTACATTATATGACTTCAAAATCTCCCAAAAAATCTCATCAAATTAATAATTCCTTTTAAATATATTAATTCAATCAATTTCCTAGGAAAAAGGAAATAGTACCTATTGGTGAGCCCAAATTCATAGTTTGGTAAACTCTTAATAACATTAAAATTTGGGACAAATCAGAATAAACATTTTGAAACCTGAGTATGTGGGAAATATCTTGTTAACATTAAAATATATAAATAAAATTTTTTTCCATATTTCATGATACATTGTCCTGTATTATCCAATGAGAAACAAATATAACATGACATAAGAGTGTGAAAAAAATATAGAACACATATTCCATTGATCATAAACATGTTAAAAAATTAAATTGTGCCAAAAAATTAAATTATAATAGTAATATATAGAACTAAAAATTTAATATAAATAATTAGATAGCGAAGTTGGAATTACTAAACATTTACCATAATATGTTGGAGAAAGAATTACTACAAGTTTCCCTCAGTATAACTGGAATAACTCCTAGATTCACATATAAATGGTGGAGTTTCAGTCAATAATCGATTCTCAAAATATAGTGGATCATACAATAATACATAATTCTAGAATCATATTGTACAAGGAATAAAATCCTAATTCCAAAAAACATAGATGGGGTCCATAATGATTTGATCCCCATAACATATTAGTGTAGGCATCACTTTAGGAATACCAGAGTGAAGTGATCATAAATAGTCTAATCACATAAGTTTCTCATAATATATATATCCTTTATAACTGAATTAGAGAGTGATATAGGACCACAACCATTCAATCATAAATACATATGTCTTCTTCTTGATATAATAAATTATCAAATAATAATGAACCAATTTATATAAAAATAATTTTCATATCATTTCTAGATAGTATAACAATAATAGACCTCAATCATGTAAATGGTTGATACCCCACATTAAATCACCCCAAAATAGAATATTATATGAAATTTTGTATAGTGATTTGTGAAAAATAAATTTATAAAAATAAATACATTATGGATAACGTGAAAAAAATTATGTGAAATCAAAAAAAAATTATAATAAAATAACTTATCCTGGTTTATGAGATAATATTAAAATCACTATGAAAATTAACTTAAAAAATGGTGTAGTGAAATTTTTTAAAATAATTCACTTTTAAAAATATGTTTTAAAATTATGGAATTTAAATAGTTATTAAATTTTGATAATGGTGAAGTGAAATAATCTTGATAAAATTAAATTTTTAAAAAATTCTTCAACAATGAATCCTTAAAAGAAAGAATGGTTTAAAAATGTGAAGTGAAAACATCACGATAAAATTTATTTTCAAAAAAAATTAAAATAATATAGATGGAAAAGAAATAATTTATTTTTATATATAATGTGGAATATATGAAAAAAAAAATTAATGTATTTTTAAATAGTACATATATGAATTTATCATGAATTGAAGAATGTTTCACAAGGAATATGATTTTAAATCAGATAAATTAGATTTTAGTTAACCTAATCCATTGTGAATATCCTATATCATTAATCAAGATAAATTTAGAAAGTGGTTCATATGGTAGAAACTTATACACCCAAAAATAAATGATAAATTACTACAAAATAAAATTAAGAAGAATAATGTGACCAACATATATGAAATAATTTCAAGAATTTTTATCCTAACTTAATTAATGATAATTGTATTTCAAAAAAAAACATAGAAAATAGAGTCTATCAAATTGAAAATACATCTAGGTTATAAAAAAGAATTATTTTTATTTACATTATATTACATAAATTATTATAATAAAATAAATATATAGAAAATATAAAGAACAAAAAAAATAAACTTGTGGGGAATACAAATCATATCTCAATGAAAACAATTTATAAGAAAAAATCCATACAACCTTGATATCATTTAAATTGATTGAAATTTAATAAAATATTTTGATATTATTCTTCAAAACAAATAATGTACTTGAAAATAGATAGGTAAATTCATTGGGTAATTATCACACTATATCAATTATAAATTGGTGACAAAAATAAAATATGTCTTGAAAAATAGAATTTAAGAAAAAACACCTCATGTTAAATCCAACATAGTCTAAAATTATTTAACCACCTGTAAAATAAACATTAAAATATTTTTCATAAATTTGATAACCTTATTAAAATATTTCAACCTTTACATATATAATTTATGACTATTTATATAAAATTGTCTTCCAGTTTATATATTATTTTCATCATCGAATGTTACGAATTTTCATGTTTTTATTCTGTAATTTTTTTTGTTGACAAGGTCGATTCTAACTTACAAGATTAAATATCATCATTCATATATTATTTGAAATATAATAGTCATTTTTTCAAATGAATCCATAGGACATGTCAAATTATGTTAAATACATGAATATGGTTTGCGAAACATGAAATTTTAATGAACCATTTTTGACATGTTTAACAATTAAAAGGTGGTATATAAATAACTATATTAAATATTAATAAAAAATTTCAAAATAATTACAAGATAATAAAATTATTATTTTTACATAATATGAACATTACAGAACATTACTTAGTCATTCATTATATAAACATTATTACATCGTTTATATTTGTGGTTATACTAACTAAAAAGAGATAGTGTTAAATTGATTTTACATGTAAGTGTATGTTATTTTGTAATGTAAATATATCATATATAGAATCATAAATATTTCATAAATATTATTTTCCATAATTAAATTAATTTATAGAACTATTCATGTTTTGTGGTGATGAAAAATGATGTTCTTCATATGATGAGTACTAGTCCCCCTGAATACACGATTAAATATAACATTTCTCAACTGATGGGATAGAATGAAATCATATAAAAAATAATAATTTCAAAATATCAAAAAAAAATTACTAATAAAATCTATACATATTATCGAAAATAAAATGTAGTGATGTAAAATCAACCACATTGCTTCACTGATATGGTAGTCTGTATGTACAGATGATCAATATTATTTTTTTATTAGTTCATGGAAGGGATTGAATAAGGTTTTATCGTTTAATATAATGAAATTTAAATGTAATAATATTAGTTATTTCATTACATTAGGGTTTCAATAAAAAAAATTATTAGGATGACTAATAAGAAAAGGATAAGAGGAAAGAAATACTCATGTTGAGAACATGAGATTTTTCTTATAAATATATATGGTAATTGTGGACATATGATAACTATTTGATACCACATGCATGTGATAATTAGATAATACTATAATATAATAAAAATTAAAACGTTTCCTAAAAAAATAAAATATTGTTTTAGCATAAAGATGTGGATATGATCTATTTATATAAGTGAATAAAAATTGAATTTTTACATATACATCTTAGTTTTCAATAATGGAATTACAATGTTACACTGTAATAAGGATCCAATGGTATTAAATAATGTAATTTGTGATAATATATTCTCTAAAATCCTATCAATCATAAATGTTGGGAATAACTATTATTTTTTTAATTCTTTTACCATTAGTTGATTAACCATCACAATAATTATCTTTTACAAAAATAAATAAATTTGTACATGAGTTATTAGTTTAATTGGAAAAAATAAAATTTTAATTAATTACCTAATTTAATATTTTTATATCTAATATCTAATTCATTTTATCACATTAATGGTAAATAATTTTTGAATAACTAATTTCAATATAAACTCGTATGGTGAATAAAAACATTATTTATAAAAATTGAGTATTTTCAAATAAATTTTATGTATCTAATAAAAATTAATTAACTTATATTTTAATAACATAAATTATCTTGTTATAAAAATTTAAAATTTATGTACCCTCCATATAAATCAAATATCAGATATCATTATTAAAATATTTAATACAAATGATCATAAATATTTTTTAAATTAAAATGACATGATACTTCTATTATAAAATAATGATCATAACATTTATCTGATTAACATAGTATTTTAAAATCCATAAGTTTACTCCATAAATACAAATTTTACCAATTAAAAATTTACATACACTTTTTTGTAATACACATATAATAATACTGCTATAAAGTTAGTGTTTTTATAAAAACTATAATTTTACTTTTCACCAACAAATATTTTATTTTAAAATATTCTAAAATATTAATTTAACGAAAGTTACTCCATTAAAAAATGATAATGGATTTAATACATTAAAGTTATAAAATTTATGATATCATTTTCAAAATAAAAATAAAATATATAAAAAAATTATTGGAATAATTATAGGTTTAATCCATAGGTGTTCTTAATCATATTTTTGATGAATTTATAATTTATTACAATATTTTTATTTATTAGTGGATTTATTGTTAATAAATATTTTTAATAATATTCATCAAAAATGTATACCATCATTTTATTTGGTTTTTTGTAGATAAATCTATCAAACATATTATTTATTTAGGGAATAATATTTTCTAAAATATTAGTGTCATCAAAATCCATTATTTAATATGAATCCCTTGGTTCCTTATTCATCGTATAAAAAGAATTATTCAATTTAAAAATAAAAAATCTCAACACTATGAATTTGAATACCATTTATTTTCTCAATGTGATTTTTTTAAATTAAATCCATTTTTGAATGGAAATTTTATATACATTTTCTATAATTTGAGCCCTTATTACACATACATTGATAAGTAAATTAAAAGGATTACATCACATAAATGGGTTGATATGTCTAATAAAAATTAATTACCATATATATGGAATAACCCTTATACAACAAAAATTATTTTCTCTTATCCAACATTCCATATTAATTGATTTTATTCTAGAAAACACACTTGGTTATTATGTATCTTTTATCCATAAACATTTTTAGGCTTTCCCATGATTGATTTTTCTCAATCAGACCAAAATATTCAAGAATATCATTGAAAAAATTTCAATCTTCGTATTCCTCTTCGATTAAATGTGGTTGTACATAAGATTATATAAAGTTTTTTTATAAATTAATTATCATTAAATCTTTTATAAGAGAATTATGGTAATAAAAATTGCTTATTCCATTAAATTCAACCATGTATGTGACCTTCTTTATAGATGTTGAACTTGATGGGATTCTATCATCATTAATTTATTCTTCTATATTTTATATAGCCCCATTTCCTTGTTATTATATACACACTTTTTTGTCACTATCTTACGATAGTTAATCAATAAATTATTTTGTGGATAATTATAACTAGATTTTAAAATTTTCTTATTTTCCACAACTTTTAAATCCTAAATTTAAACACATTCCCCAAGGCCCAAGTTGTTTCATTTTCAATACATTATTTTTTATGAGTATTCAAAGTAAATAAATTCATCCCAATGAGATTAAAAATATACGTTCCTCTCTTTATTTGAAATAAATAATTTACTCTACAAAATTTTAAATTACTTTGTTGTATATTTCTTCCCATAAAAAATATTGTATCATATATTCCATTCATTTTTATAATAAAAAATATTATTTTTTATAAAAAAATGTGTAAAAATATATTCTTTTTAATATTTATTTGGTATATTGTAAAGACCACAACCCTAGTAGCCCGAAGTTGCTGGTTATTTTATTATATTTTAATAAAATACATGGAATCAAATTCAGATGGAAGGAATAGTTTATTTAATTTTTTAAAATAAATATATACTATAAACTCAAATTATAATAGAAAACATAATATACACAAAATGTTATCATCAATAATTCCATTATTCCTCATTGTGTATTCTTGTATATCAATCTTAAAACACTTCTCGCTATCGTGGGGAAAATAAATCCTAAAAAAGGTTGAGCATGGTTTCTAAATAATGGAAATCACACATAGGATGATACCATGAATAAATTAGAATATTTAATTTGGAAAGTTAAATAATATAAGCACACCCCATTTAATAATTAAACTAAGTATAATATGGTAGAAATAAATGATAAAAAAATAAACACAAATCAATATTCACATAATCTAGAAACCTATCTACGGATATTATAAGTAATAGAATAATAATATAGACACCAATAAATTTTATCATAATGTGGAAATGGATAATTTCATACATCTAAAACATACTATCAAGACCTTTTTTAATATATTTTTATGTTTTTGGTAGAAACCTTTCTAATTTGGCCAACTGTTTTGTCTCATAAGCCCTGTCAATATATCATTTGTTTATATTTATCAAACCCCCACCCATTTTCGACTTAGAATAATAAATTGCTAAAATTAATGTCATAAAACCGAATAAATATATTCATTAATTTTGAAAAAATGAATTACAAAATTTTAATACTTACCCCCAGTCAAATTAACATAATCATAAACTATCTAGATTAATATGGTGAATGGTAATAAAATTGAACAACCTATTCTAAATTGATAATAACCAATCCATACAAATAATAAGGATAATAACAATAACTTTTTCCCCAGTGGATCACTCGAGTTATATAACGTTAATTTCATTAATGAATAGAAATATCAATAAAATGACATTAATAACATTTTTGGGGAAAATAATTTTTCCACGTTGAAAATATATTTTACAAATAAAATCACAAAATATTTTAAAAATATTTCTATTCTAATATAATATTTGAAAATAATTTAAAAAATATATAAAATATTCAGTGTTTATTAAATCACAAAATTTCAATCATGGTTTACCTCGTAAAGAAAAGATTCATTTTACATTTCTGGTAAAATCCAAATATGGCTACCTTTGATAAGGTTAAAAACATTTTTAAAAACCTATTTATAAAACATGTTTTGGAACAAAAAATTATTTTCGACGGAATAGAAAAATGATATCAAATTTTATTAAAAATGTTATCAATTATTTTAATTACCAAAGATTGTAAATGGTATTTTTATTTATAATGTTCATTAATAATAATATTATAAAGAAATATATTGTTTTTTATAAAAGTACATTATTATTCCCCCAACTAATACATAAATAAAATTTATCATAAATAATGATAAGATTTTCAAATAAACACTTACCACTTTGGTAAATTCAAATTCATCGACTCCATATAAGAATTAATTATACTATATCTCATTAAATTCCATAAAGAATAATATATTCATGATATAACATATCAAATAAGTTGTAACACCCCGACCCCAGGTACCCAGAGTCGGTGCATTACTTCGTAACATTGGCATGATCACAAAAGATCAAGTCTCGAAAGACCGATTAGTTTAGTAGCCTTGGAAACACTAGATACATTCGTAAACGTTACATTACATCATAAAGTGAAAAACTACAATAACAAAGTCTCCATAGTCCATACTCATATCCTCTTATGACTATCCCTACAGGTCATTCATAAAATACTTCTTCACATCCTAGAAAATATTAAAACATTGAAAGTGGTGAGCTCAGATGCTCAGTAAGGATAACAATATTGCAGAAGCTTTCATAAATAAACATTAACATTTAAGGCAATGTATAACTAAAACAAAAGCCTTTTAAACATGAACTTTAACATAATATGGAAAAAGTAAAATGATATAATTCCATTTACTTATTCACATGGATATTCTACTGGTAGAATAATCACATGAAATATCAATAACCACTTTCATAATGATGGAATGCATAATGCAAGACATTCTGAAACATTTTTTCAAGGCCTCGGCCAAGACATCTAAAATGATTAAGGCCTCGGCCAAAACCATAAATCAAATTGGGAAAGGGCCTCGGCCAATTCCACATCTAGTTGTCTCATGAGACCTACTGATGCATTAAGGAGCTATAGCGGGATCCACCCGTCACTTATTAAGTCCAATACATTCCTCATATGAATAGGTTTAAACATAACATAAATATTCGTTTTAAAACTAGCATACGAAATGTCAAACATTTCTCCATAAACTGTGGATGGTATAAAAATAACACATCCACAGTCAAATATTTCAAAAAATGTTCAATGGATGTTTTGTATCATAAATCAATTTCAATTAAACTTAAAACCCATCAAAGGATGTTGACATGGATGAAATCAAAGCTATTTGAGAGAAATAACTCTCTCTTTTTTGAAATCATTTCAAAGTCCCATAATTATAAAATAATAAATTTAATTTGAAAATATTCTTATAAGCTTGTAAGGGAAGCTTCGACGAAGTTATAATGGTGGAAAATAGCCACACCCGCTGTATAAGTTAAAAAAACATTCTTACCTTAAATTTGTCAAAAAGGTCAAAAAGTACATTGTTTGGAAAATGACGGTAAGATTCCTTTAAAAAACGTATAAGGGTATAAATGACTTTAACCCATTTTCCATTTAATAGTAAAAATTTATGGAAATACATTTTTAAGAAACATGGATGTGGATGATAACGAGGTCCCAGTAGATAATTATGTATAAACAAACATGGATAATGAAGAGGTTGTGAAGTAAACCCTTACCTTGCGTCCTGTCCTGACTCGACTGTTCTTTAACCTCCTGAATAATAAACTAGAGTTAATTTCTATTTACTTAAGAACCTTTTTCATGTTCATTATTCCTTTTATATCCCTTATTACCATGTTATTAACATTATGTAATTATTTAAGTTTATAACGGTCATTTTGTCGATCTTAGGTACTTGAGTCAAAAATAAAATTCTTATAATTACAAATTGTTCATGTGGTGATTTATCCATTATATCCAGAATTATATTCATGATATAGATATCATATATCTCATATATATCCAGTATATACATGCATTTATAATATTCCATAACGTTTAGAGGTAAGAAATGAAATGCACCGTTCATGGAGACGGTAAGCCGTACGTACGCATGAACGCTACTTTCATTTCTATTTCGTATTTAATGGAATGAAATCATAATTATATAAAGGTATAAAATAGTTCCAGTATAATATCATATATAATATCATTTACTCCATCCTTTATACATCCCACATATGGAATTAACGATTCACATCATTTTGAGGGGGCGGTAGTCCGCTCTTCCTAAAATGAAATTATCGCGTTTACCCATAATGGAAATCATAAAGTATGCCATAAATGAGAAATACAGAAGCATAAGTAAAACATAAACATATTATATATCCTATATAAATATAGTGAACTCTAATGGCCACCTTTGAAGGTGTTATATGAGTGTTGAACAATCATCGTTTTGTGAGGCAGAAATTCTCCATCCACAGAAACCGTATGTTCTTTATCCATTAGATGTAGGTGTGTGTAAGTGTAGCTCTAATCCTTCTTATAATAACATCCTAGTATATTGAGTATACTGTTTTTGTTACAAAAGAAATGAATAAAAAGTGTTTAGGGGGTTGGAAAAGAAAAATAAAACAAAACAACATTAGAGAAGACATTACCTCAAAATCAGGTAACTCTTTTTGATTTGAGCCAAAGGCTTAATTGGGAAGCGTTCTGCCCAAGGTGAGGCTTCTAGAAGTAAGTTAGGGAATTTGGGAGAGTATTTGGGCAGAGGTTGGCCGAGCCAAATGGCTTGATGGTGTCAATAAAGTGTTAGAGGTGGGGGCCTTTTATAAGTGGAGAGGAGGGGAACTCTTGGAAAGTAATGAAATATTACTTTATTATACAATGATTTTCGGATTATAAAGGTCCCACACTTATATAATTCAAGGCTAAGGTGTTAAGGGTTCTAAATATACTCATCCAATAGTCCTTGGACAAGTGTAATCCTTGTATTGTACATTATCTTTTCATTTTATTAAAATCGTTAAATAATGAGGTCATCGCTGCATCATAATGATGTCATAAATAATTTATTTATTTTAATGTCTAAAAATTATAAAAAAAATACTATGATATATGAAATCTTTTTATCTTTCCAATGACTATTTATAGTTAAAAATATGACTTGTATAACCCCATGTAAAAATTGTTTTAGTAAAACATTTCATGTTTGTGTCATTTTTTACTTTAACATTAAATAAAAGGAATTTATGTCATTTTCCAACTAAAGTGGCTACATGGGGTCCCCAAGTTGACCCATGGATTGTCTTGGTCGGCCATGGCACATCCAATGAGGGTAGGACATGTGTCAAGCTCATCTAATATTATTAAAACATTATTTGTACCTTAAACTACACTAATTACCTCTAATCACGATTAAGAACTTAAAAGTTACTATTCACCAAACATTATTTTAATCTCATTGAACCACATTTTACTTCTTAATGACAACCATGTATGTCGGATTTTTGAAAATCAAATCACATAAGTGGTAATATTTCATTTAAACGAAAAATCAGTTATTTAACTACCACTTAGTGGTTTCACTATTCATCAAAAATTGAAGTTTTTCAGAACAATGCCAAAATTTCACCCTAAGCTATAATTGATATTCCGAATTAAAAAATGATGTCTATTTTACAAAATTCCAAAAATATAAGTTGCATTAATTATTTTTATAATTAATTCCCGCTGTCACAACAAATAGCGTGTTTTTAAGAAACAATTTATATCAAAAGATTGGCAATTGTTTATGTCCAATTTCAAGGTCAAATTAATTCTAATGACCACCATTGGATAAAATGGTAAAAATATATTCAAATTATACTTTAAAACTACTAAATAGTATAATTTATCACTATAAATTATTTTGATTAAAAAAGTTTTTTTTATATATTTTTCACTATTTATAAAAAAATTAGAAGCTATCAAAAAAATACCAAAAATTCAACATAGGCTAATTTCGATATTCCGATTCCAAAAATGAAGTCCATTTTGAAATATAAAATTTCTATAATTTTAAAAATTGGTTATTACTATTCATAACGGCTACTTTGATTAGTCACGGTGTTTTAGAACTCGAAGTTGCATAAAATGCAAGCTATTGCATTATTGAATGAGAAGCATATTGTGGAAGCTAGGGGTGTTACATTCTCCCCTCCTTCAATAAATTGCGTCCTCGCAATTTGAAATTTTTCTTGGAAAATTAAAGGTTGAAAATAGAAAATACCTTTGTGGAAAACCCACATCGGAAATAAGGTTAATAAAATTTAGTCTTAATAAGAGGGAAATGGAAATAAGAAAGTCACCACCAAATTATGATCTCGATAAGGAGAACATTGGTGTCAATTAGAGACATATAATTGGAGGAAAAACGTAAATATTTGTAGGGAGTGATTGAGGTCATCAATCACAAACAAGTGTCAAATTGAGGGCCTCAATTCCTTAAATCTATGTTGATTTAAAATATCATCAGTTCAACAAGACATAATGTATTAGGATAACACATTTTTTTCTTTTAATATCCCTTTAATAATGTTTAAGAATTTATTCATAGAATAAGAGATAGGTATATATATATTTATGCTTGACAAGTAGAGTTTCATCCTTCAACTAATTTCTACCAAAAACTCATCTTTCACTCAAAAAGATAATAGCACTCAAAAATATTATACTTATCCTAATTGTATAAGGTTACAAATGTTAACACATAAAATTTAGATTAGTAAAATTATTTTGTAATAACCAAGGACTTCCTGTAGGCTAGTGATAGGAAATTAAGGCCTGTCGCACTATGGTTGTTGGTTCGATTCCTGCAGCTTTGTCCGACGCGACGAGTTATGCCCCACCCTGCAGGTTGTCCTTTTCCTAAAACTATAGTATTATAATATTCCAAAAATAATCTTCATAAATTTTTAACCATAAACAATACTATCCAAAGATCAACTTAATCCACTCCAACTTTTATAGTTATCGAAAATACTTCTGTCCAGACTTTCTCTAAAAGATCTCTTAATTCCAAAATCAATTTATCAGATTCCCCAAACAAAGTAAAGTTTCTCTTATTGTCACATACTAAAAATATGATTACCTTCATCATATTAAAACCTTACTCAAACAACAAGTACTGTAGTAAAATCCTTATATATATATCACATTATTCTAATAACCAGAATATAATCCATGAGTCCAAAAGCACCAATACATTAATTATTCCGATTCAACTGTAGTAACAACATAAGATTGTCCTTGATCCCTTGGCCTTTTCTGAGGTAAGTTTCCCTGAATCTTAGGACATTCATTTGCATAATGCCCCATTTCTCTACAATTGTATCATTCAACATTGATAGCCTCTTTATTTCCCTTGCAATCACGCGCCTGGTGACCTTTTTCTCCACATTTATAACAAAATCCCATTCCTTTTAGGCAAGTACCAGGGTGATTCTTCCCACAATTATCACATAATGGAAAATCCTTCTTTCCCTTTTTCCCTTTATCCGTCTATTTTTCCACCGTTCTCTTCTTCTCTTGCTTTACTTTGTTGTCATAAGACATATAGAATTCCTTTTCTGTCTTGATAGCACACGAGATAATATCTTCATATGATGAGAAGGATTGTGATACTAAATCTCGACGGAGAAATGGTTTTAACAAATCAAAGAAACGATCAATCTTACTCCTTGGGTTACGTATATAATTGGCAGAATGCCTCGCTAACCTTGTAAAGTTAGCCTCATACTTTGCGACATTCTCATCCTCCTTCTGCCTCAGACTCAGAAATTGCCTTTCCATATCTGCTCAATGGTCATGAGGAAAGTATTTTTATAAGAAAATATCTTTGAACTCCCTCCATTCCATATTCGATATGTCATCATCTTCCTTTTTGTTTTGAATCAATGACCACCATTGATCATCATCTCTAGTGAGGCGGTAAACTTCCATGATAACCTTTTCCCTTTCACTACTCCCCAAGGCGTGGAATATTTTCTCTAAGGAGTTTATCCATTGCTCAGCTACTAATGGATTTTTTCCCACATTAAATGTTGGCAGTTTTTGCCTCATGAAGCGGTCTAACATTGATCCTCCACTTTGCGGATCAGGGTGCTCTATACGAGTAAGGTTATTATTCATAACCTGAGTGAGTTGTCCCAGTATGGTAATAAGTTGATCAACACCAGTTGTATCTCCAGCTCCACAATAATTATCTTGAGCAGGAGGGCAATCCCTACACGGAGTGCATGCATTGATACGGTTTCCATTCCTTCCACTAGGCGCCATTTCTAAACAATGGCATAAACTATATTAGTTTATGAATCAAAATACATAATTCCATACTTGTAAGATACTTAACATAAATTGAACTATTTATGGATATAATCCATAAAAATGTTTTCTTTGAGGAAGTTATACTCATAACCCTTCATAGTGGTTTATAATGAAAATGAGAATTATCCAAAGCATATCCCCCAGGAGTGTCGTAACCAAGAGTGCAGCAAGGCCCATTGTCATGCACGAGTTCCCGTTCGAGTCTAGATCAAAGCGGTGTTTTTGGGTTTTACCCCTAGGTACATCTCTGCCAGAGCCGCCTCTACCTGCTCGTATCTAGAGAGGGATGTATTGCTCGAAAAACTCAAAACATCTCTACAATACCAAAATTCTAGGAAGTTCTTCTATACTAATCCTCAAAGTTCATCTTAGGTCTACGTGCTCTAATCAGAGTTTTTCTTAATGTAGCATCCAAGGTTTGTACTAAACTTCATTTGATACCAACTGTAACGCCTCGACCCCAGCTACCTAGAGTCGGTGCATTACTTCGTAACATTGGCATGATCACAAAAGATCAAGTCTCGAAAGACCGATTAGTTTAGTAGCCTTGGAAACACTAGATACATTCGTAAACGTTACATTACATCATAAAGTGAAAACATAAAATAACAAAGTCTCCATAGTCCAAACTCATATCCTCTTCTGACTATCCCTGTAGGTCATTAATAAAATACTTCTTCACATCCTGGAAAATATTAAAACATTAAAAGGGGTGTACTCAGATGCTCAGTAAGGATAACAATATTGCGGAAGCTTTCATAAATAAACATTAACATTTAAGGAAATGTATAACTAAAACAAAATCCTTTTAAACATGAACTTCAACATAATATGGCAAAAGTAAAATGAGATAATTCCATTTACTTATTCACATGGATATTCTACTGGTCGAATAATCACATGCAATATCAATAACCACTTTCATAATGATGGAATGCATAATGCCAGACATTCTGAAACATTTTGTCAAGGCCTCGGCCAAGACATCTAAAATGATTAAGGCCTCGGCCAAAACCATAAATCAAATTGGGAAAGGACCTCGGCCAATTCCACGTCTAGTTGTCTCATGAGACCTACCGATGCATCAAGGAGCTATAGCGGGCTCCACCCTTCACTTATTAAGTCCAATACATTCCTCATATGAATAGGTTTAAACATAACATAAATATTAGTATTAAAACTAGCATACGAAATGTCAACAATTTCTCCATAAACTATGGATGGTATAAAAATAACACATCTACAGTCAAATATTTCACAAAATGTTCAATGTAAGTTTTGTATCATAAATCAATTTCAATTAAACTTAAAACCCATCAAAGGATGTTGACATGGATGAAATCAAAGCTATTTGAGAGAAATATCTCTCTTTTTTTTTGAAATCATTTAAAAGTCCCATAATTATAAAATAATACATTTACTTTGGAAATATTCTTATAAGCTTGTAAGGGAAGCTTCGACGAAGTTATAATGGCGGAAAATATCCGCACCCGCCGTATAAGTTAAAAAAACATTCTTACCGTAAATTTGTCAAAAAGGTCAAAAAGTACATTGTTTGGAAAACGACGGTAAGATTCCTTTCAAAAACGTATAAGGGTATAAATTACGTTAACCCGTTTTCCATTTAATAGTAAAAATGTTTTGAAAGACATTTTTATGAAACATGGATGTGGATGATAACGAGGTCCCAGTAGATAATTATGTATAAACAACCTTGGATAATGAAGAGGTTGTGAAGTAAACCCTTACCTTGCGTCCTGTACTGACTCGACCGTTCTTTAACCTCCTGAAAAATAAACTAGAGTTAATTTATATTTACTTAAGAACCTTTTACATGTTCATTATTCCTTTTATATCCCTTATTACCATGTTATGAACATTATGTAATTATTTAAGTTTATAACGGTCATTTTGTCGATCGTAGGTACTTGAGTCAAAAATAAAATTCTTATAATTACAAGTTGTTCATGTGGTGATATATACATTATATCCAGAATTATATTCATGATATAGATATCATATATCTCATATATATCCAGTATATACATGCATTTATAATATTCCATAACATTTAGAGGTAAGAAATGAAATGCACCGTTCATGGAGACGGTAAGCCGTACGTACGCATGAACGCTACTTTCATTTCTATTTCATATTTAATGGAATTAAATCATAATTATATAAAGGTATAATATAGTTCCAGTATAATATCATATATAATATCATTTACTCCATTCTTTATACATACCACATATGGCATTAACGATTCACATCACTTTGAGGGGCGGTAGTCCGCTCTTCCTAAAATGAAATTATCACGTTTACCCATAATGGAAATCATAAAGTATGCCATAAATGAGAAATAAATAAGCATAAGTAAAACATAAAAATATTATATATCCTATATAAATATAGTTACATCTTAATGTCCACCTTTGAAGGTGTTATGTGAGTGTTGAACAATCTTCGTTTTGTGAGGCAGAAATTCGCCATCCACAGAAACCGTATGTTATTTAGCCATTAGATGTAGGTGTGTGTAAGTGTAGCTCGAATACTTCTTATAAAAACATCCTAGTATATTTAGGATAATGGTTTTGTTACAAAAGAAATGAATAAAAAGAGTTTAGGGGGTTGGAGATGAAAAATAAAACAAAACAACATTAGAGAAGACATTACCTCAAAATCGGGTAACTCTTTTTGATTTGAGCCAAAGGCTTACTTGGGAAGAGTTCTGCCCAAATTGAGGCTTCTAGGAGTAAGGGAGGGAAGTTGGGAGAGTATTTGGGCAGAGTTTGTCCGAGCCAAATGGCTTGATGGTGTGAATAAGGTGTTATAGGTGGGGGCCTTTTATAAGTGGAGAGGAGGGGCACTCTTGGAAAGTAATGAAATATTACATTATTATACAATTCTTTTCGGATTATAAAGGTAACACACTTATATAATTCGATGATAAGGTGATAAGGGTTCGAAATATAGTCATCCAATAGTCTTTGGACAAGTTTAATCCTTGGATTGTACATTATATTTTCATTTTATTAAAATCGTTAAATAATGAGGTCATCGCTGCATCATAATGATGTCATAAATAATTTAATTATTTTAATGTCTAAAAATTATAAAAAAAATACTATGATATATTAAATATTTTTATCTTTCCAGTGACTATTTATAGTAAAAAATATGACTTGTATAACCCCATGTAAAATTTTTTTTAGTAAAACATTTCATGTTTGTGTCATTTTTTACTTTAACATTAAATAAAAGGTATTTATGTCATTTTCCAACTAAAGTGGCTCCATGGGGTCCCCAAGTTGACACATGGATTGTCTTGGTCGGCCATGGAACATCCAATGATGGTAGGACATGTTTCAAGCTCATCTCATATTATTAAAACATTATTTGTACCTTAAACTACACTAATTACCTCTAATCGCGATTAAGAACTTAAAAGTTACTATTCCCCAAAAATTATTTTAATCTCATTGAACCACATTTTACTTCTTAATGACAACAATGTATGTAGGATTTTTTAAAATCAAATCACAGAAGTGGTAATATTTCATTTAAACGAAAAATCAGTTATTTAACTACCACTTAGTGGTTTCACTATTCATCAAAAATTGAAGTTTTTCAGAACAATGCCAAAATTTCACCCTAAGCTATAATTGATATTCCGAATTCAAAAATGATGTCTATTTTATAAAATTCCAAACATATAAGTTTCATTAATTATTTTTATAATTAATTCCCGCTATCACAACAGATAGCGTGTTTTTAAGAAACAATTTATATCAAAAGATTGGCAATTGTTTATGTTCAATTTCAATGTTAAATTAATTCTAATGACCACCATTGTATAAAATGGTAAAAATATATTCTAATTATACTTTAAAACCACTAAATAGTATAATTTATCACTATAAATTATTTTGATTAAAAAAGTTGTTTTTAAGTATTTTTCACTATTCATAAAAAAATTAGAAGTTCTCAGAAAAATACCAAAAATTCAACATAGGATAATTTCGATATTCCGATTCCAAAAATTAATTCCATTTTGAAATATAAAATTTCTATAATTTTAAAAAGTGGTTATTACTATTCATAACGGATACTTTGATTAGTCACGGTGTTTTAGAACTCGAAGTTGCATACAATGCAAGCTATTGCATTATTGAATGAGAAGCGTATTATGGAAGCTCGGGGTGTTACTTAAGTAGTATATAACCCAATCAATGGAATAAATGGTTAATATGGTGTATGTATCTTGGATTTAAAAGTGATATGATAAAACCTTACCTTAGGTTCTACTTCCTTATCATCGGCCCAACCTCCTATGAAAAAATACTAATCTATTTTACATTTATTATAGAAAAATAATAATATATCATAAACCATATATTAATTACATATAGCCTTTTATAACATGTTTATTAACAATTATTAAAATCAATTTTTCTAGTGATAATTTCTTTATTTTAATATATATTTTAGTTTGAAAATTTTATTCCTTTTAATTTTATCATTGTTATATCATCTCAAGAAATTATAAAATTATATAAATATCATATATATATATATATATATATATATATTAATCTCTTAATGTTAGATATGGTAAATGGGTTACACATTTCATGGGGATGGTAGGTCATACATATGCATGAACATTGCCTCCAGAATTATAGATGGATGGAACAGGAGTAAAATAAATTTTAATTTAACATTGTAAAATAATTATTAATTAAAATATATAATTTATTTCAATAAAATAAATAATTATTAAAATCTATGAAAAAATTAAATTAAAAACACTACACATTGGTAAATGGAAGTGGAAGTCAACACATATGCATTAATGAAATTATTCTTTTCCAATGGATTGGAAGCTAATAGGTCAAATGTGATATTTTATTTACAAAATAATATTTTGGAAATAAATACAGTATATATTAATTAATTTTATAATTACTATTTTACATGTAAATCATAGAACAAAAAATCTCATTGATTTTTCAAGCAGTTGTTCATCGTACCCATGAGTGATATTATCATCTCCCCAAAAAATGGAAAGTAAAAAAGGTATATGTGATATAAAAATTGAAAAAGTATAATAATATCATAAATATCATATAAAAATGTTAAATCAATATTTATATCTATCATTTAGTTCTAGTGTTGGAAAATGAATTACATTAATTAACGATGCAGATTACCGCCATTCACATGATTGACATTTTAGTTTTCCATTTGATGGAAGTGAAGATAGATCATGGTTATTCCATTAACATAATAACATTAAATTATATAGGTGATAATTTCATTATTATATTATTATCTTTTAATAAGGTTTTAAGGATGAGGATGAATAAAATATATATATATAAATTTAGGAATTTTACCTCTTCATCAGAGAGCCTCTTTAGATTTATATCTAAAGCCTTCAAAGGAGGCCGTTCTAGAAAATATATGGCCTCTAGGATGAGTTAAGGTTATCAATAAATGGATTTGTGTTGGTATTTATCATGAAAATTTGTTTTGTAAGTGTTAATAGGGGATGATATGGGGTTTCCTTTTATAAGTTAGGGAGAGGACACATATGAAATATTTTAAAAGATAATGTAATACCAATTATGTTAATGTCACAAGCCTAACAAATCGGTCACTATAAAAATATAAAGGTGTTAAGATAATAATAAGACCACAAAATATATTTTTTCTATTTTAATAGTTATTTTACATCTTTATTTTCTTATTTTACACCCCCAAGTAAACCAATTTTACCATAACTTTGATGATAAATTTTTATTATATTTCACTATTCATTAGGGTCAAAATTTATTTTAAATTCTCTGAGAACATACTATTTTCTAATTCCAAATATTTAATCCATTTTTTCAAATTCTAAGAACATAAGTGTATAAATTAAAATTAAAATTAAATTGTATACGTGATGAAAGATTGGGTTTTCAAAAATAAAAATCTCATAATTATAGAGCTTTTTAATATGAAAATTAAAAAAGAAATTTATTTCAATGGAAAAAATTAGTAAAATTTTAATATATTTTAAGTATTATTACTTTAATGAAAATTAAAAAATAATTTCTCTTTATTAATATTTGAAATGAAAAGGAATGTTTTAAGAAACATCAGTATACCTCACTATTCACCAAATGGATAATCTTGTTAGAAAATTCTCAAAAACGCAACCAAATAAAATTTGGAAATTTAAATTTCAAAAATTAAGTTTATATTCTAAATAAAAAAAATTAAATTGGGGAATATTAATTTATGATTTTGTGGGAATAGAGTGACTAATGTGCCTTCTAGAAATAGATAATGTTTTTTATAAAACATTACTTTTTCTTAGAAAAGGATATAATTTAATATATAATCAATATATAAAAATTTAAATTATATTATTCTTGCATAAACCATATAATATTATGAATTTAGTTATTATTATTCATCCCCTCCATCAAAATAAAAGGGTTATAATTCTATTGTTTAAATAATAATATTTTAATAGTGTATCATGTTTCATTTAAACCCAATGTTGTTTTCATTAAAATTTCTAAAAGGGATTGAATTTTTTAAAAGAGAATATAAATTTAAGACTCATTTTGGTATATTATTTTCTATGATAGTTGTTTTATTTCATACATGTTATCAAATATGACATTCCTATTTTAAAATCTTGAGTTGTTACATTCTACCCAATAAAATAATTTTTTCCCTCCAAATTTATTATATATCTCAAAAAAATGGTTTAACATTTCAAAATACCTTTATTAGAAACCCACAATATTATAAAAAAATCATCTTGATAAGAGATAATGGGAAGTATAAAGGTCATATGGAATAACATGTAATATGTTTCTAAATTGGATAACCTTAATGGGAAGTGAAAACATGGACATGGAAGAGGATACTAATACCCAAGAACTTATAGAGAGTTATTGGGAATAATTTTATGAGAATGTTATAAACCAAAAAACCAAAAAAAATAATGATCTTATTAAAGTCCATTTATAGAATAAAAATGAACATAATAGGAAAATATTTTTGTCTCAATATCTTTTCCTATAGTTTATAGATTCACCTCCCATTTTGATATAGAACACTAGAAAATATACTTAAAATTAAATCCTTTGGATGATCTTCTACAATTTTTTAATTCAAATATTAATCTAAAAAATTTATACCCTATAGTAATTTTTTATTCCAAAATCAATAAAATTAACATTTAACATACAATTATCTCAATAAATTAAGTAAAATACTTTACTCATGTCAATATATTTTTTCCAAAAAAAATGTATTGCACAAGTTATCCAATAATATATAAATTTCAACTTAATCAATTCCAAAAATCCTTGACCTTAAGACTCCTCCAAAATACATCTGACCAATTTCAATGCCCAAATATTTATAAGGGATGTTACCAAATGAAAATTATGTTCCCCCAAATATATAATGTGGTAGTTAATATCACCTTAAAAATATGTGAATACCATAATCCCTCTAAAACCTTAATAAAATCAATAATTCTTCTAAAAATATAATCTTATTATATAGAATATATTCCATAAAACCAGACATAAAGTAAAATCCTCAAAAATAAAAACAATCCCTAACCAGTTTCTTGGTTACCAATATATTCCCATTAAAATATAATTATCATTATTATATCAACATCGAAAAAATATTAAGGGTTATCTTCCCTCAACCACGTGATTTATAAAGAATCCAACATGCCATAATATCAAATTTCTTGATTATAGGTATATTTCATCATATGATTTTAGATCCTTAATTTAAAGGTACTTCAGTACAATATTTATACATTTTATTATTCTTATAATGATAATTTCAAGGAAAAATACATTAATAAAATATTTCGTTAATCAAAATGTGTGTACTTTAAATATCCACTTGGGATATATCGATATCAAAAGCTTCTCTTTGATCTATTAGCTTGTTCAAGGGGTATATTCCCTTGATAGCTAGGACATTCATTTATATAGTACCCAATTTCATTAGATTAAAATCATTGGACTATGAAAACTTTTTTGTTTCCATTTTAATAATGAGCAGGGTGTCATCTCTCCTCAAAATTATAGAAAACTCCAATTCCATTCAATCATGTACCAAGGTGATTCTATGCACAATTATCATAGAGGAAAAATATTTATTTTCCATCCTAACATTGTCCATGTTTTTTCTTTATCAACCTCTTATTCACTTTCATATAATTTAATACATAATAATTGGATAACTATTTTTCAATCTTGATGACACATGAGAATATGTCATAATATGTTAAGGAATTTTAAAGAATAATTCCCTTAAAAGTTTTTAATTATACCCATTAAATAAATGGACAATATTACTATCAAGATTTCATATATATTTAAATGAATAATTTTCTATGTTTTTAATTCTTTCCTTAAAAATTGATACATTTTAATCGTACTTTTTTCATGGACTCAATAATTGTCTCCCAATATATACTTTTTCTTGTAAGGAAAACACATTTTAAATAATAATTCCTTAAATCACATCCATCCCATTATTGATATTTCTTATTTATGCATAATGTTTTAAATAAATGAAAATAATTTATCAACATATCGTGATAGGTGATAAACTTCTATAAAAACATTTATCCTCTCATTACTTCTAAAAACAAAAAATATCTTCTCTAGAGAAATTATCAATTTCCCAATGAAAAATCAATTTTAATCTTATTGAATGATTAAGGATATTGATGTATAAAGAGGTATAATATTGGTACACCACATGGTATATCAAAATTCAATATTTGGGATAATTTAATTCTCATAACATGAGTGAGCTACACCAATATGTTTATAATTTATTCAGTTCTAGATGTAGCTCTAGCTCCAACATATTTATCTTTTCTATGAGGTAAATCCCTACATGGGGTATTTATAATGATACCTTTATCATTAGTCCACTATGAATCATTTCTAAACTATAAAACACACTATATTAGATAACAACTTTATAAAACATAACATATAATGCTAATACTAGTGAATGACATAACATAAAATAAAAAACATATGGATGGATAATATCATAATCATATACTTGATTTATTTGGGAAACTATCAAACTCATAAAATATTTTCAAATCCTTCGAAATTTTTTAATGAAAATGTGAATTATCCTAAGAATATCTATTAGGAATGTCAAAGAAGGTGTGAATTGAGGCCTATTTTCAGGTACGAGGTAATTCATGAGTCAATACTAATGTGTATTTTATTGATTTATTAACCATAGTAACATTTGTACAATAACCAAGTCTACTAATAGTATTGATATAGGGGTATATTTTTAATAAATACCATATAATATCTACCCTTTGAAGGAACTAAGACGTTATTCTAAACTTGTCCTCAATTTTAATCATAGGTTCATATTCCCTAATCAATTTTTATATAGATTTACATGCCACGGTTTTTATAAAATATCCTATGATACCAAATATAATATCCCTGACCCCAGTATCCTAGGGTTGGTGGTTAATTTGTTACATTTGCATAAGATAAAAGGAATTTTATCCCAAAGTACAGAATAGTATATTAGTACTAGTTGTCTATATACATACTTGAAATTAACATTATGATTAAAAACATAAAATATAGAAAGCGTTTTCTTTGATAAATCCATTATTACTTCTAGCATATCCATGCATATCTACCACACAACACTTAATGGTGTCCTTGGGGAAAAAAGATCATATCAATGTGGTGATCATATAATGATATTCTGTTTATGCATACAGTGAAATCTATTTTGACTAAATAATCATAATCAATATGAAATGGTAAATAATATAAACACAAAAGTTTATTCAAAAAATGTTCATAATGAAGAAGAATAAATAATAATAAAATAATTATATATAAATAATCAGATATACTTGAAACGTATCCATATATATAATATCCAATCAAATAATAACATGGACATAAAAAAATAATCTCAAAGGTATGGAATTTATTTTTCTGGATATCTTAAACATATTTTCAAGACCTTTCAAAAAACAATTTAAATATGTGGGTAGTAACCCATCTAATTTAGCCAACTGATTTGTCTCATGAGACAGGTTGACACATCAAGGGGTATCTATAATAGGTCCCCACCAATCACATAATAAGTGTAATTTATTTTCATATGAAATGGGAGAAACATAAGGAGTATAATTAGTTATATTGAAAAAATAAAATATCAAATAATAATACATACCCCAACCAAACAAATATAATCATAAACCATCCAAAGTAATAAGGTGAATGGTAATAAATTTTATATCCCTAGTCAAACTAACCATAAACCATTCATGGAATTTATAATCTGGATATCAGTAAACCATATCCCCAAATGATCATAAGTACAATAAAGGGTTTGTCTCATTGATTAATAGTAATACCATACAAAATAAATTTAAATAATTTTTGAACAAATTAAAATATTGACATTAAAAATATTTTTAAACCAAAAAGGTCAAAACATATTATAAAAATACATTTCATGGGATATATTCTTTTAAAAATGTGATATATTAATAATACATTGATTTCTAATTAAATCATAAAATTACATTCATGTCATACATGTTAAAACAACTTTCCTTTCACACTTTTTTGTAAAAGAAAAATGGGAATTGCTTTGATTTTTAAACAATTATTCCATTAAAAAATATAAAACAATAAATTGTGTTTAAAATTTAATTAAATATTTCATTTTTATAATGTTAAAAACATGTTAAAAACATTTTTATATACATGGTTTTGGAAAAAAATTATTCTCGACTGAAAAGTGAAATTAAGTCCAATTTTCTTGAAACAAATTTCCTATTCATTTTAAGAACCATACGGTGTAATATGGTAAAATTATTTTAAATGATCTTGAATAACAATTGGATAAGTAAATATATAGTTATTACTATATAAATTAAAAATAATTCCCCCAAAGGATAATTAAATAAAAACAATCTAGAATAATAAAGAGATTACGAAATAAACCATTATAATTTTGTATCTTTTGAATCATAGCCCTGTAAAATAAATAGTGATCAAATGAAAATTTAAATTCCGAAAAAATATTTAGATTATTTTAATAACATATCAATGGGGAAGTGTATACAACACAAAAAGAAATGACTGGTGAATAAGGTGTATGTATCATGGAAGTAAATGTGAGATGAAAAGCCCTCACCTCATGTTTTACTTCCTTTGTATGTGTAAGATCCTACCATATAATAAATAAATGATTGTTATAAATCTATTTTATAACCATAATCATATATTTCAGACCATTTATTATCTAATTATATTATTTTATCACCCATTTATTAGCAATTACTAGAATCCCTATTTTGGGGGATAGTGGCTACTATTTCCATGAATTTTTTAGTTCTATAATTTTTTTCCTTTTAATTTGATAATGGTTACATAATATCCACAAATTTAAACATGATATAAATTTATTATGTATTAATTATATATGAAATTATATTAAACAAATTAATTCTCTTAATTTAAAATGAATTACACAATTCATGGATGTTGTATGTTGTATACACGCATGAACATTGTTTTAATTTTTATAGGTGGATGGAATGAAAGTAAAATAAAAAATAATCCAACCTTAAAGATTAATTAATATGTCATTTATATATTTTATATTAATCAAATAAATCTACATTACCATCCATTAATGAAAATGAAAAACAATTCACATCCCTACATGGAGGTTATTGTCTACATGTGTGAAAGAGCGACAATATTATTTTAAAAAGGATTAAATGGTAATATATTTTATGTAATACTGTATTTAAATAATTTTTTACCATAATAAATATCACATATATTCATTAATTTAATTCTTACTACATTTAACATAATTTATAAGTGAAAATCAATTTCCATTTCTTCTTTGGGTGGTTGTCTATTATACACATGAGAAAAGTTATCATATACCCCATGAAATGGAATGTAAAAAGGTATATGTTATATAATAATTCCATGAGTTTAATAAGTTTATAAATATAATATAGATATGTAAAATCCATATTTTTACCAATCATTTAAAGAAGGGTATAAAAATGAATAATGTCATTTTGTGAGGTGGTAGTCTGCCATACACATTGTAGAGGGATTATTTTATCATTAGATAGAAGTGGATATGGATGTGGGTTATTCCATTAACATAATAAAATCTCAATATATAGAATATAATATTTTTATTACATTATCATATTTGAATAAATATAGAAGTAAGTTGATGGATAAATAAAATAAATACAAATATTAAATAATTTAAACTCTTCTTTGTAGGTCATCTATGGATTTATATCCAAATATTTAATAGGAGGGATTACTATTGAGAAATGTTGAATCAAAAACGGTTTCGACTTACACACTGATCATTTGTTTTGGAAATCACAAATCAAACATAATGTAATCATGTATATTGTTTATCATGTCTATTTTTTTACAATCATAATCATGTTTGTTGTTTTACAATTATATATCTTAATAATATACTTATGTTTTTCAATATTAATCACATATTTGGTTTTCCATCTTAATCACTCATGCATTTGGTTTTCAATCAAAATAATATGATGTTTATTTATAATTGTAACGACATAAATTGTTTTTCAATAATTAACACTCATGATGTTTTCTTAACCATGTGCATCATAACTAGGTCATGAACCATATTCCCATTTTTCATCATAATCATGCATCCAAACTAGGTTAAGTATTATTTTCATAACCATATGAATCGTAACCATTTGCATCATGACCATATGCATCATAAAAATATGCATCGTAACCATATGCATCATAACAATATGCATCGTAACCAGGTTATGTATCGTAATCATTTTAGACATCATAACCACGATATGCATCTTATAGATATTAAACATCATGACCATGATATGTATTGTAACCATGATATGCATCATAATCACTATATACATCATAACAAAGATATGTTTCATATTCATGTAATTCATTAAACTCATGTCTTACTCCAATACTGTATACATTTTTCACATACTCATTGTTTCATAATTTCGTACTTACTATTTTTTAACTAAAACAATGTCCTTGAGTTTGTAATACACTAATTAAAACGATGTCGTGTATTCTGTTTGCTTTTACCATTGTAATGTCACATGTCCAAGTCCCTCTAAAAATTCTAGAGAAATATGGTCGTTGGATAGAACGTGACTATTGTAACCTAAATCCTATAAATAGGAGGTTATTCAAACTGGAGAAAATAATTTTTTATCATTATAGATATATGGAGAGATAGTGTGACCTCTCTCTTGCTTCATGCAAAGTCCTTAAAGATACAAGAACTGAATGTCTTGTTCCAAGTTCTTATATTTCTATAAGTTATTTGTTTCTTTTTTGTGTGTCTGGTCATTGTGATAACGATCGAGGACTTCTAGGAATAAAAATATAGTGGAATCGATCTTGGTATTGAGGGCCTTTATGTATTATAAAGATTCAGGGGTGAATTACCTTCTTAATCGAAGGATTTTGAGTATTGGAAGACATTTGTGTAGATCATCATATCGAGGGATTATGAGGGTGGTGGTAAGATAGACATTTTATCTTAGTTGGAAGGATACCTTACTCTTGGGGATAAAATAATTATAATGCCTTTATTTATTCACTACATTCTGTAATAGAAATGGAATCAATTTGTTTCTTCTTTATATTAAAATTCTACCCTATTTCAATTGTTTTAATTATTTTACATTCATTACATATTCTATTATGATATTTTATATGTTTTATGGTAGAATAATTTACATTTTTAACTTTGATTATTGTATTCAATCCAATTAACATTGTTTTAGATTACTTATAGAATAATATCTTATCATATCCATAAGATCCAAGATCTTTTTGATCATTTTTATTGATTTTGGATTGTATTAGTTTAAGACCTATTAAAACAAGTTCATTGTAATGAGTCTAAATACAAATTTTTAAACCTACAATTCACCCCCCTATATTTTTCCATTTAATATCAATTTAAATCTATATTATGATCCAATAAGAATAGGGACTATAGGATATGGGGAGTGATATAAGGAATTTATTTGGGTAGTGAAGTGCCCAGATCAGTGTGAATCACTGAGAGGGGGAGGGGGTGAATCAGTGATCCCTTAAAACTTTTTACTAATTGATTCTTAATCAATTAAACCTATATGGCTTGTTAAGGCCTCGATCCACTCTTCTTATGTCTCTCAACCTTTCCCGGATAATGCAGTAATGAAAAGGCACAGGACACAAGGATTTACAAGGTTCGGCACCAAAGGCCTACATCCTTGCCATGCTCTCCCAGCATGGATTCTCCCATTATAATCTTTTAGTATTACAATGGTCGATACAGAGTCCCACTGTATCTCTCCTGAGTCCCACAGGAGGGTCTTTATACTGCGTCCCACAGTGTTACCAGAGTCCCACTGGCCTGCTCCAGAATCCCACTGGAGACTTCCTCCACCCTGAGTCTCACAGGGGTCTTCTCCTGGCTGCTCGAGTCACACGAGTAGCTCTTCTTCTTGTTCAGCTCTTCAAGTATCTTCAGCAGTCTGGGATAAAGACTGCTGGCCTTGCTCGGTACCTCTGATCACTTGTGATGATTAGGTCTTCTCGTCTTGCTCAGGATTTATCTCCTTCTTCTCAGGATGACCTGGCCTCTCTCTTCAAGAATCTTCAACAGACTCTGAAAAGGTCTGTTGGTCTTGCTCAGCAATCTTCTGATCACTTCACTTGATCAGGCTCTTCTCAATTACTGAATACTCAGACAACTGATGTCTTTAACTTCAGTCTGGTCCAGTCTCACTTCAAATCAACTTTATGCACTGAGTGCATGGCATCTCTGCTTCCTCATGCACTGACTGCATGGCTTTCTCAAATTCTTCAAGAACCTCTGGTCTTGGTCAACTCAAATTCACACAAGCTGGTTTGGCTTTGTTCACATGTGCATGTGCATGCATGCAATCATGCACTTCCCTTTCTTTTCTCTTGGTGAAATAGACCCACAAAGGGTGTAACACTTTAAGCACACACCTTCTCACTTCCTTCACACACTTTGTTCTTTTTGTCTACACACTAAAAGTGTGTTATACTTTAGTGTGGATGTCCTCTTCTTTTCTTCTTCTAAGTGTATACACACTTCTTAGTGCACACACCTAGGATCGGCCTTTTAGTTCTTTTGCACACACAACTTGTTCTTTGATTTCCACACACACAATGAGTGTATATTTGGCCTTCACTCTTTTTCTTGCACACACTTAACCCGTAGGTCCTCTTCTTGTTTTGCACACACAAAAGGTGTGGTCTTCACTTGGTGCACACACAAGGCTATGCCTCGGCCTCCTCTTGCACACACCCGAATACCAACACAAGGGCTACGGCCTCCTCCTTTTCTTTTTGCACAAAAGGCACAAAATGCCACAGCCTTCACATTCCTGCTTGCACACACTTGGCCTCGGCTTACTTCCTTCACTTTATCACACACACACAATGGTGTGGTCTTCCACTTCACTTGGCACACAAGGCACTAAGTCCTCGGGTCTTCTTTGGTGCACAACCACTACCTTCTTCTTGTATTTGCACACACAACCCGAGTGTCTTCAAACAGAGGTGCGCAAGGCTCACTTAGATCCAAGGCTGGTCGGGCGCGCAAGTTCCTCCTACCGCGGGGCACGCAAGTGCAACACCCGCGGGGTCTTCCTCCTGCCGCACAAGGGTGTGGGCAGAGAGGGAACAAGCCTCGGGCTCGCAAGGTGTTGCGGCCACGAGGTCTTTCTACCGCACAAAGGATTAGCGCGCAGGGTCCCCTTCTTCTTGCCGCGCAAAGGTTTTGCGCGCAAGGGACTCCAGCCTCAAAAGTAAACTTGCGCGGGGATTCTTCTTCGCGAGGCAGAGGGCTCTCACGGATCAACAGATCTTCTACAAAAACATCAGCTAGCAAAAACAAGAGTTCAGCCTCTCTTTTTATAGGCAGTAGAAGCCTCTGTAATCTACCTGAGATATCTTTCGAAACCCCGAAGTTTTCGGTTCTTTAAATATTTTTTCAAATCTCGTTTCTCATCTGTTTCACGCGGGTTCTCTCTTCTTTTTATTTTCCTCCTTTTCTTTCACCTCTACGTGTAAGGAACGTGTGCATGCCTCTGTTTAGGCCCATGCATGCAAAGAATGAACACCACATGGCCTCGGCACCTACGGTTTGCCTTCGGCCAAATCTCGAATTCTTCTTCTCATCGCATGAAAACTCATATTTATACATGAATGTGTTCGTAGAGGCCAGACGATCACCATGGAGGTCTCGGTTTGCTCATAGGTAGCCAGAATCTCAAAATCCATGCTTGGGGAGCCACTGGTTCAGCGGGGGACGTCGGGTGGCACGGGGTGTCCTCGGCTCAAGCTCGAGGAAGGAGATGCCTCAGAGCCGTCGGATGCGGCATTTGAAATACATCGGACGGCCGCGATCAGAAGATCTCGTGCGGGATGCGATGAGTGGCTGTGATCAGCCACGCGATTGGATGGGCGGCCAGGATCTCTTCCGCGGGAAAATCCCGCGTCCCACATCGAAACGAAGCGCGGTTTTTCCACGGCTTATCAAAGATGCGCTCCCTTCTACCGCTCAATTGAAATTCCTCCCTCCACGGTGCCGCCCCGCACCGTGTTCTCCCTGCGGGCGCGCTCTGCGCCCACTCTCGCCTTTGCGGGCGCTCTCCTACCGCCCACTATGCACACTCGGGTGCGCGGGCTTCACCACCGCGTGCCCTCGGGGGCTTATACACGGCCCCTGCCGCCTTGTGCTTGCACCATGGGATCCCCCATGGGCGTGGCGCCTTAGGCCCACAAGTGCCTTGGGGTTGAACCCGTGGGCTGGCCTTGGCTGGCCTAATTTTTTCTTAAGTCTAGAACCTAGACTTTGTATAAACACAAAGTTACTATGTACCAAATGCCAAATTCCAAGCCACTTCTTCCTTCTTCATTTTTCTTCTTCATTAGAATTCCTCCATCCTACTCACATATACTCAATACATAGAATGTGGAATTCCCGAAGGGTCTTCTTCATCAACCGAGCTCCTGAATCACAGAATCTTCAATGTTCTTCATTGATCCAATCAGAGATCAATTGGATCTTCTTCTAATTCTTATGCACTAAGTGTTAGTGCATGGACTTCATTAATCCACTTCATCCACTTAGAAGTTGTGGATGGATCCCATTCAACTCTTCATGCATTGTCAATACAATGCATGGTCTTCAAACATTGGTGTGACATTGTATCCAGTTGATACAAGTTCTTTGAACTTAAAGATCATCTCATCAATCGTCTGATTTAACTAGAGAATGTTTCAACCACATCTCTTATGCCACTTAGTGAATCTCCTAAGTGACACGCATCTTAGTACCATGGTCATTATCCTTCACCACCAACACCATCACAACCTTTGTCATTCACATCTTGAAATTCCTTGACTTCCATTCATTCCAAGACAACCTCATGCCTCATTGACAACAAATGCAACACAGTACACTTCAATCTCCCCCTTTGTATTTGTTGTCAATACACCACTTCAGCACACATGAATGGGTCAATATGTGTGCCAATATTTTCTCCCCCTTATTGGCAATCAAATGCAAAGGTGTGGTGTGGTTCTCTTCAAAAATCTCTTCCTCCCTTATAAAAGCATTTTCTTCAAAATCACTAAGAGAGGGATGATGTCACATGTTCTTCTTTAGCAAAGAACCTTTAGTTGATCAACTCTAAGTCTACTTGGGCTAACCCAGTGTAGAAAACAAGAGTGATGTAACCAAGGAATTCAAAGCTGTCCATAACTCTCTACACATGTGAGATCATGCTTAGGGGTTTGAAATTTTTCAGATATAACAATGAATTGCTAGATCCTGCACATACTTCACAAGACTCATTAGAAAGTTCAGTGCAAAGATAAAGCTCCCCCATTCATCCATTTTCTTAAGATGATATTAATCTCAGAACATCATCTTCATCAGATTTGCTCCCCCTCAAGGGGTGCACTCCGTTCTGTCCAAACCACTCTCCAGATGAGAATGATCATCATCTTCAATTCCCTGCAATGTTAGCACATGTAAATACCAGATGTATAAGGGAATAAGATGGAACCTCCTTGGTTCATTAATGTGAACAACAAGGTTGAGAAGATTCTCTCAACCGAGATGCCCCATTTTCGCCATTCATCACACTTGCACATTTGATCTTCAATGATGTTTGTGCTGGTGTGGATCTCAACACATCTTCATGTGAAATCTTCTTCTTCCCTTTTGCCTTAGCAATTGCCAGAACTTCATCTTCAGCTCTCTGCAGATCTTTGGCAAGTTGCAACTGATTTGGCCATATGATTAACAAGTAATTTGGAAGTGTGACCTCAGTTCTGGAAGTTCCACATGGTTCCTTTGATGCTGTCAAGATACCTCTCTTAGGCAACTTGTTTTCAATCAATCCCTTCTGCTTCTTCTGGATTGATTGTCTATTTGAGTCCAGTCTTCCTCTATTGAATTTCATGGCTTGTTTACAAAGATCCATGATATGTCCTTTCTTTCCACAGTAGAAGCATTTCTTATTGGTGGTCCTTCTGGATGCATCACCCTTCTTGGATTTAGACTCCAAGGACTTCTCTACCTTTTTCAAACACTTCTTGGGAGCATTTTCTAATTTCTTCTTGATTCCCAAGGAATCTTTTTGAGCCAGGTTCTGTGATCTTTTCTTCTTTTGAGCTCTGGATACAGTTGGAGATTGACATGTATCTCTTTGACCACTTTTGCACACATCCCAGATGTTATCAAGCAATCCGAATCTGTTAGCAGTAAACAGATGTCTCTGGACCTGTGGATGCTGCTGCTTTTCTTCTGGCTTGCTCCCCCTTGGCATGGTCTTCCTTTGTGCTTTGACATTCAGTGGATTGTACCAACAATCCTTTGCACAGTGCCCATACTTATTACAACACCAGAATTGTCCCATGAATCTTGACCTCTTCAGTCCTTCTGATTGTAGGGTACTTTTCTTGACCTGTTGTGCTGTTTCAGGAGAGCTCTGCTTCTTTACTGTCTTCATCCATATTTGTTTGGAATTATTCTTCCATCCTGCACTTTTTGTGGAAACACAATTAGAAGCATTAGTACAAGATGGTATGGATGGTACCTTCTTTCTAGAAGATGTTGCACTTTTATTAGAGGATGTCTTTCTCTTAGAATCATCCTGCTCAAAGAATACTTGAGTAGCAACATGTCTTCTTTCAGCTGACTGGGAGGCTTCAGCTTTGGGTGATTGCAGATTTTTCAATATCACCTCTAGTTCTAAGCATTTCATATTGAGGGAGTTCTTCTCATCCTCAACAGTTCTTATCCTTCCTTCCCATTTTTCTTTCAGCTCTTTCATCTGGTCATCATGCACCTTTTTCAATTCTTGCAATGAGTTGTCAAGCTCCTTCACCCTGTTTACTTTGTCTTCTAGTTGATCATCTCTGACATTCATTGACACTCTGTGCAATTTTTCCAGTGCATGGAAAACTTCTTTGACCACAGTCTTAAAGAATTCTTTCTCAGAAAGGCTTCTTTGCAATTCTTCAATAGTATCTTCATATCTTTCATTGCAAAGCGATATTGTTTCATCTTTAGCCTTTACCAGCTTTCTGAGAGTGTTGGTTATGCCAACCCTTTTAGCCAATTGATCTTCCATTGCATTGGCTTCTTCTTCTAACTGTGATTTTTCTTCATGAAGATCATGGATGCCTGTAGCTATACACTTTGCCACTTCATTGGGGACTGTCTTCTGAAGATATTTTATTGCATTTAGAAGATCATTGTTCCTTCCATCTTCATCACAGCTAGAGAAGGCTTCATCAGAAGAATGATAAAAGGAATTGTCATCTGATGTGACTTTCACATTTCTTTCCATAGAAGGAGTTTCTCTGATTGCAACAACCTTCTTATTCATCTTCTTTGCCTGTTTCTTCATTCTGTTTTTCAGAGTCTTGGCAGATATCTCCATTTGAGGCTATTCTTTTATTTCCTCAAATCTTCACTCCATATAGACTCTCTTGGATCTTTTAGAGGTAACCTCCCTCTGATACCAATTAAAGTTCCCAGATCAGTGTGAATCACTGAGAGGGGGAGGGGGTGAATCAGTGATCCCTTAAAACTTTTTACTAATTGATTCTTAATCAATTAAACCTCTATGGCTTGTTAAGGCCTCGATCCACTCTTCTTATGCCTCTCAACCTTTCCCGGATAATGCAGTAATGAAAAGGCACAGGACACAAGGATTTACAAGGTTCGGCACCAAAGGCCTACATCCTTGCCATGCTCTCCCAGCATGGATTCTCCCATTATAATCTGTTAGTATTAAAATGGTCGATACAAAGTCCCACTGTATCTCTCCTGAGTCCCACAGGAGGGTCTTTATACTGCGTCCCACAGTGTTACCAGAGTCCCACTGGCCTGCTCCAGAATCCCACTGGAGACTTCCTCCACCCTGAGTCTCACAGGGGTCTTCTCCTGGCTTCTCGAGTCACACGAGTAGCTCTTCTTCTTGTTCAGCTCTTCAAGTATCTTCAGCAGTCTGGGATAAAGACTGCTGGCCTTGCTCTGTACCTCTAATCACTTGTGATGATCAGGTCTTCTCGTCTTGCTCAGGATTTATCTCCTTCTTCTCAGGATGACCTGGCCTCTCTCTTCAAGAATCTTCAACAGCCTCTGAAAAGGTCTGTTGGTCTTGCTCAGCAATCTTCTGATCACTTCACTTGATCAGGCTCTTCTCAATTACTGAATACTCAGACAACTGATGTCTTTAACTTCAGTCTGGTCCAGTCTCACTTCAAATCAACTTTATGCACTGAGTGCATGGCATCTCTGCTTCCTCATGCACTGACTGCATGGCTTTCTCAAATTCTTCAAGAACCTCTGGTCTTGGTCAACTCAAATGCACACAAGCTGGTTTGGCTTTTTTCACGTGTGCATGTGCATGCATGCAAGCATGCACTTCCCTTTCTTTTCTCTTGGTGCAATAGACCCACAAAGGGTGTAACACTTTAAGCACACACCTTCTCACTTCCTTCACACACTTTGTTCTTTTTGTCTACACGCTAAAAGTGTGTTATACTTTAGTGTGGATGTCCTCTTCCTTTCTTCTTCTAAGTGTATACACACTTCTTAGTGCACACACCTAGGATCGGCCTTTTAGTTCTTTTGCACACACAACTTGTTCTTTGATTTGCACACACACAATGAGTGTATATTTGGCCTTCACTCTTTTTCTTGCACACACTTAACCCGTAGGTCCTCTTCTTGTTTTGCACACACAAAAGGTTTGGTCTTCACTTGGTGAACACACAAGGCTATGCCTCGGCCTCCTCTTTCACACACCCGAATACCAACACAAGGGCTACGGCCTCCTCCTTTTCTTTTCGCACAAAAGGCACAAAATGCCACAGCCTTCACTTTCCCGCTTTCACACACTTGGCCTCGGCTTACTTCCTTCACTTTAGCACACACACACAATGGTGTGGTCTTCCACTTCACTTGGCACACAAGGCACTAAGGCCTCGGGTCTTCTTTGGTGCACACCCACTACCTTCTTCTTGTATTTGCACACACAACCCGAGTGTCTTCAAACAGAGGCGCGCAAGGGTCACTTGGATCCAAGGCTGGTCGGGCGCGCAAGTTCCTCCTACCGCGGGGCGCGCAAGTGCAACACCCGCGGGGTCTTCCTCGTGCCGCACAAGGGTGTGGGCAGAGAGGGAACAAGCCTCGGGCTCCCAAGGTGTTGCGGCCACGAGGTCTTCCTGCCACACAAAGGATTAGCGCGCAGGGTCCCCTTCTTCTTGTCGCGCAAAGGTGTTGCGCGCAAGGGACTCCAGCCGCATAAGTAAACTTGCGCGGGGCTTCTTCTTCGCAAGGCAGAGGGCTCTCACGGATCAACAGATCTTCTACAAAAACATCAGCTAGCAAAAACGAGAGTTCAGCCTCTCTTTTTATAGGCAGTAGAAGCCTCTGTAATCCGCGTGAGATATCTTTCGAAACCCCGAAGATTTCGGTTCTTTAAAGATTTTTTCAAATCTTGTTTCTCATCTGTTTCACGTGGGTTCTCTCTTCTTTTTATTTTCCTCCTTTTCTTTCACCTCTACGTGCATGGAACGTGTGCATGCCTCTGTTTAGGCCCATGCATGCAAAGCACGAACACCACATGGCCTCGGAACCTACGTTTTGCCTTCGGCCAAATCTCGAATTCTTCTTCTCATCGCATGAAAACTCATATTTATACATGAATGTGTTCGTAGAGGCCAGACGATCACCATGGAGGTCTCGGTTTGCTCAGAGGTGGCCGGAATCTCAAAATCCATGCTCGGGGAGCCACTGGTTCAGCGGGGGACGTCGGGTGGCACGGGGTGTCCTCGGCTCAAGCTCGAGGAAGGAGATGCCTCGGAGCCGTCGGATGTGGCATTTGAAATACATCGGACGGCCGTGATCAGAAGGTCTCGCGCGGGATGCGATGAGCGGCTGTGATCAGCCGCGCGATTGGATGGGCGGCCAGGATCTCTTCTGCGGGAAAATCCCGCGTCCCACATCGAAACGAAGCGCGGTTTTTCCGCGGCTTATCAAAGATGCGCTCCCTTATACCACTCAATTGAACTTCCTCCCTCCACGGTGCCGCCCCGCACCGTGTTCTCCCTGCGGGCGCGCTCTGCGCCCACTCTTGCCTTTGCGGGCGCGCTCCTAGCGCCCACTATGCACACTCAGGTGCGCGGGCTTCACCACCGCGTGCCCTCGGGGGCTTATACACGGCCCCTGCCGCCTTGTGCTTGCACCATGGGATCCCCCATGGGCGTGGCGCCTTAGGCCCACAAGTGCCTTGGGGTTGAACCCGTGGGCTGGCCTTGGCTGGCCTAATTTTTGCTTAAGTCTAGAACCTAGACTTTGTATAAACACAAAGTTACTAAGTACCAAATGCCAAATGCCAAGCCACTTCTTCCTTCTTCATTTTTCTACTTCATTAGAATTCCTCCATCCTCCTCACATATACTCAATACATAGAATGTGGAATTCCCGAAGGGTCTTCTTCATCAACCGAGCTCCTGAATCACAGAATCTTCAATGTTCTTCATTGATCCAATCAGAGATCAATTGGATCTTCTTCTAATTCTTATGCACTAAGTGTTAGTGCATGGACTTCATTAATCCACTTAATCCACTTAGAAGTTGTGGATGGATCCCATTCAACTCTACATGCATTGTCAATACAATGCATGGTCTTCAAACATTGGTGTGACATTGTATCCAGTTGATACAAGTTCTTTGAACTTAAAGATCAGCTCATCAATCGTCTGATTTAACTAGAGAATGTTTCAACCACATCTCCTATGCCACTTAGTGAATCTCCTAAGTGACACGCATCTTAGTACCATGGTCATTCTCCTTCACCACCAACACCATCACAACCTTTGTCATTCACATCTTGACATTCCTTGACTTCCATTCATTCCAAGACAACCTCATGCCTCATTGACAACAAATGCAACACAGTACACTTCAGGTAGTTATTGGCTGAAACAATTGAATTTATATTTTTGGAGAATATATAATAGTTGGTTGAATTTTATATGTGGGGAAGAGTACACACATGAAATATTGGAAATCATAGAGTGATAACCACAATTTTATTAAGAAATAATCTTCCAAAATAGTCCATTATCAATCCATATATGTTACTATTTCTAAATATTTCCCAAAAATATGTTTTTATTGGTTTTATATTATTTTTAACCATTATCTTCAATTTTTACCCCTACCCTAGTAAAGCATTTTTCACCTAAATCACGACAATTAATTTTTACTATTTTCACTATAAATTTTAGTCAGAAATTATATTCGAATTATTAGACAATAAAAATTATAAAGATTAGAAATATGGAAAACACATTTCCAAAATAAATTCAAAAAATGGGATTAATTCACTTTAAATTTAATCCACATACTCGATGAAAGAGTGGTTTTCTAAAGATAAAATTTTCATAAGTATCGAATATATTAATATAAAAAGTAGAAATGAAATTGATTCCAATGACTTCTATTAGATAAATTTTAATATAATTCAACCAATTTTATATTCAATAAAATTTAAAATATATTTTAAATTTTTAATTAATTTTAATGAAAATTTATTTTTAAATAAAAAAGTATATTTCACTAAAAATCAAAAAAAAATCATTTCAAAAATTTATCAAAAATTCAACAAATTATTATTTCGACATGTAGTTTTCAAAAATAATGAATATTGTTTCAAATAAATTTTATAAAAGTGGTAAAAATTAATTTTAAATTATGTGCACAAAGCGCATATAATATGCATTTTAGAAAAATACAGTTTTTTAGAAAATATTTATTTCCCTTTCAAATACTTCTTAAATTATTTATAACCAATATAAAACAATTGAATTTATTTTATAAATTTTTTAACTATATTATTTTAATATTTTATTTAATATTATTCATACCTTCTATTTAAACTGCTATGTTTGAATGGTCATTTTAAATAAATGTTTTTTTATGGGGTACTATGTTTCATTTAAACAATGTGTTATGTGAATTGGAAACTATTAAATATATTGAATTTATTTGAAAATTAATATTTTTTAAGATCTCGGGGTGTTATATTCTCTTATTGTCTTATTGTTTGATATCATATGTTATATCCAAAAAGTTCTTCCACTTTTAAAATCTCTTGGTGTTATATAGATCCTTCTTTATGATCATTTCTATGAGATATATAACTGACTATATAGTTACCACTCTAGAAATATCCATTTTTCATTGGACTCTAAGTCAATGAGACTCAATTCCTTATCACATACATCAAGATATATTGTTTAATATTGTTATTTATGATTTATATACCTTTATTAGTCTAAAACATGAGTATATTAAGAATAAGAATCTTCTCTACCAAACTATGATATCATTTAATAACATGAAAACTCATCATTTGTTAGATAATACCATCAACTATTCCATTTTATAATAATAATCAATGACCACACCTAAAAGCATTTTTTATTCATATATTTTGGTGATATTTCTCCACAAACATCTATATAAAACAAACTAATCAATCTCTTATATTTCATATCCCTCGTCTTGTTGATCATAAAAATGGACTACCCTTTTTATCATGGACAACATGTTTTAGGGTGATTACATTTTTAGGGATATTTTGAGCTCCATCATTATTCATAATTTCATCCATTAGATTTTTTCAATTTTTTAATACACTTGTGACTTATCGTATTCTCTTCCTTCTATTATATAAATAAATATTCAAAAACACCCAAATTAGATTTTTCATTGAAAACGGACCTTCCATTAAAATGATTACATCTCCAAATTTCATGATTAATTCCTTCTTTATTATGCCTAAAAACGCAATAAGTTACATAATAAGATTATATAATGTAACTTTTAATTAATGATTTTTCAAAAAAAATTGTTTTTCCTTGATATAATTATTGTTTAACCTTCCCCATTTCCAAAATAGTTGAATCCATCATTATCATATTTGATTCCCAATATATTGGTTTTCCCTAATCATATGTAATGTGCATCCACTACCTTGTATCCCCACAAAATCCAAATAAATATATTACAATGAAATTTCTACATTATTATATTTCACATATTATCCTTCTAAGATCCATTTTTGTTGTTTTCCAACATTCATTGGTGAATACAATATTTTAACATTTATATTATTTTAATCATTATCATCTTCAAGAATAAAAATTTATTATGAGTTTTCATGCCACTTGATGAAAACATGGTCCTAGAATTATCACCATAAACTATATGACACCATGGCTAGAGAATTATGACCTAGAACAGTATAGAATACTTTTTTCAAAGATTTATGAACATAATTTTTACCAAAAAATAATCCTAAACAATTAAGGTTATACTACCAGAAAACATCCTTATCACAAGACAATAAACTGTATAATGCCCCATCATTTCAATATGAAATTATTTTGGATTTCCAATGCTCTGTTCGTGAGATGTTGAAATGATTGGTTTGTATCCCAATCACATAACATTAAATTATTTTTTTAATTTTCCCTCTCATGATATGACATACCCATAGAACAATTCTCCGACCCCACCCATTTAAATAACTACATACATCATGATTCCCAATTTATAGGATATGAAATGATTCCTCTACCCCTTTTCTTGGGCCTCTAGCCCCAAAATTATACAGCATGGGTGGGTCTGTATTCACTAACGTTTTGTCACTATGATTTCTATTAATATTGGGTTTGATAATACAGTTCAAAGAATCCATATCACCCACACCATTGGTCATAGTCACATGATAAAAAAACTGAACACCCCTACTCATCCTAGTCACAAAACATTAAACATTATGGAAACATCCTTGTTAGATGATGTTAAAATGTACAACATCCCCTCATATAGATAAGAAATTCAAAAAAAAATCAACATCCTTGCATAAATATGTGGAACTACTTGGTGCACATCTATCTTACCTAATCTAAAATTGCATGATACTTTTTACCTCACCTTATTTGACCTTCTCCATCAGTTTTGATCATCTTCTTCACCTATTTCTGTAAATATGTAAGGCTTCATATATTTTTTCAATGGATACATAATGGATTCCATATGAAATATCTCTTTTCAATACTAGTTTCTGATCTATTTTAGGACTTCTTACTTTGATATTATGGTTTTATCTCTGTCAATGATATGTCCTTTCAATGTTTTCTAATGTGTTGTGGCATAAGGTCTTTGGTAATGAATTATACTCAAACACTTACCCCAGTCATCTCCACACTTTGACTAATCCTATTTTTTGTTCATCATAATTCTTCAAAACTATTTTTTAATCCCCTAAAAGTGATGGGTTCAGTAAAAAAAATTAGTCAACAGTCATCTTGGGTACATTCCGTTGAAGATATCTTAAGATAAAATGTCATTACCTTGTCTCGAACATGGTCAGCAGTCAGTCATTACTTTTCACATGCCTTCCCAAAGTGGTGACTTGGTGAAGATGTGTTTCTAATGTGGAAAAAATTCGTTTCTCCCCCTTTGGACACCCTAATTTGTGGTTCAAATCCTATAACATGAAATTTACTTTCCTTCCCCCAACATTTATTGTTGTGGGGTTTTAAAAATCATGTTGTTATCATTCAATAATTTCATGTGTCCTGACCATGGACTATGGGTAACTCATTCGAAAGAAGTTTCCATGTAGTGAGTCCTCTATAGACCTATATTTATATTGCGTTTCAAATCTCTGGAAAAATATAAATCCTTCCCTAAAAAACACCCTTTGGTCCTGTATAAACAACCTTAAAATGGTTTTGACCTTGGTAAAAGCATCATGCCCGTAAATTGTGTGAAGCAATTCATGGAGATGTGTTTTAGAATGATTCTTCCATTACCTACTTTAATGTGGGGTTCTCATACTACTTCATTCGACACAAAATAGTCCCTAATTTATTATTTTGAAACATTACCATGAACTATTGGCAACCATGGTCCAAGAATCATGACCTTAAAATTTATGAAACTTGATTTAAGGTGGTTCATTTAGAATAAAGCCCCATTTTCCCTCTTTTCATATGGATTTCACACTCTCTATCATTCTGCATAGTCTATTCCCCTCCTTTACTATAATATCCATGACCTTAAACTAGTTTTGATCTTCATTCATGCGATTTTATCATAAACTAATTGAATTTTTTCTGAAAAATGTTTTTTAGTATTCTTTGGGCATCCTTTCAAGTATGGTTCACACATGTTCGTATGTACCCCCAAATAATGACCTCATTGGGTCTAAGATCCATTAACATAAATTGATAGAAGCATTGGTACATGTTGTATGACCTTAAACTACCAGAAACCAATGCTCTATACCCCAAAGATTATTACATGACCCCAAGTTAACTTTTTTTGTACATTCCCAACACTTGTACCATCCTTCTACATAATGTTTATGATACCATTCGTACTTTATAGAAATAGAATTTCATAAAATTCTTAGTCACATATTAATAAATTGGATAAAATATCCTTTTAACAAGATTTTAAATTGTATGACGCCTCATCCTTATTTTATGACAATTAAATTTTTGTCCAAATTACTTTCTTAAATACATTAAACTACACAGTCCACATACATATCACATGATTTAAAAAAATTTAGTGATTTGGTTTTCACCTGAGAGGACCTCCCTGTGGAACCATTCTCCAACAATACCCCTATTCAAAAAAATGTATATCTTGAATCCCATTTCATTGGATATGTAAATATGATTGGATCTTATATCATTGGAATATCCTAACCACTAATCTATTCTTAGTACTTCTTCTTGAGAACCAATTTGGCTATCTCCAATTAATCTATCAATGCAATTCATTTGATCACATAGTGGTGAGACTCTTGGAGGATTGATATCTCCCCAAAAATATCCTCATGTTGTCTTCCACACAACATGTTATCCTTTATTTGGATCCCTATTATTATCTAAATCTAAATAGGCTCCCATGATGGTGATGATCCTTGGAAAAACTACCTCACCTCCATTCTTGTGTATATTCCTTAATGGAAACCTTATGATAATAATATGCTCTCATGTTTCAAACAATGTAAATAGACTATCATAAACTTTCGTTCCCCATACTTGAATGATGTGGCTGTGAAACCATAATTTTGAATGTATTCAATATTAATATCTCACTAATTGGAAAACCCCTTTTTTATTCAAATCCCAAGATTCAATATCCCCCCATCTATATCACATTGTTCTGGTTGAGTTTTGACAAACATGGTGTTTCCCATCCATTCATTAACATACATTGACTATGCTTTGGGGCTTTCTCAATAAGACATCTCTTATCGTGTACTCTGTTATTCTATATAACTGGTGAAATCCTTATCCACTCATTGTTTCACATAAAGAGCATGGATCATGTGAGACTAAGAGTCACTATATTATATGTAATTTTATATTCAAGATGAATAAGATCTGGGTACAGGTATCAAGATCTTGAATAACGTCAAACTCCTCATGGGATGTGCCTTACATTCAAGTTTATATTAATGTTCTGGTCGCACAAGCCTCCACATCACTACTATGGTCTAATAATGATTACCATAAACAAAATTAAACTCTTCTCTGGAACCACCATACTGTCACACTGGGTTAATATTACATTTTTTATGACATAATCCCCCCACCATAATAATTCTCTACACATCATGAAATTAAAAAGTGTGAAACTTATCTAAGAGATGGTTTTTCAAACAAGGCATCCATGAACCTCTGTTCATGTCAATTTAATTTTCTCCTTCATTCCATTTGAAATTATTTTAAATAGTCCCTTTTCTGTTATAGGTACTTCAAACATAAATTTTCATCACTTTCTAATCACCATGACAAAAAACTGTATGTGATCTTCCATACATAAAACCCCAAAATGTGTTCCCCACCATTAGAAATACCACATATCCAAGATATGATCATTTTGGACACCATCAGAGTCCTTCCATTCGTTTCATATCTAGAATTATCTATCAAAATAAGCAATCTCACATTCATTAGTCTAATCTCACATTCCTTTAACTGGTAGTAGCCTTATGTTTTAAGAATCATGAACATATGCTGTGTATATATGGCCAACTTTCACCCTCAATCCTAAAATGGATTGAGTCTTATTTTAAATACATGAGTACCAATATCCCCTTATATAGTATCTTTCTACTTGAAAATAATTTTTATGATAGTTTCCAAATCTAATAACTTTATATTTTGCAACCCCTTATGTATAACTTGATCGGACCCCCCCCCCCCCTTTCTGAGTAAGTCACCACATGCACCACCTACAAGAACTATGTGTTCATGATTCTAAATTTCACTGGTTATAATGATATTCATGGATATTTTATCCCAAGAACAACCTAAAATCCTCTAATTAACCATTAAATTATTTTTCACCCCTATTTTCATTTTATACCATAGTTCCCCTTCTCATACCATTGCGGTGTGACACTCAGATAGAGGTGGACAATTATTATAAAATTGAACTATGTGTTACCATCTAAAACATGTTTGGTATTAAGCCACACTATATACCTCCATTCAAAAAGGTCTCATAATACCACTCATACCATTAAATCTCCCCTAATAAAAATTTGGTCCTCTCTGTATAATCATAAACAACCCAAGCCAAGAGACATAATTTTCAAGTATGATGAAAACCAAAAAATGGAAGATAGAGAAAATTTCATGATTTCACCCACTAAGTGAAACATACGATAAGGGAAAATTAAATGGAATATATGGAAATGGTAAAACACCTAGATAAATTTCAATGGGACTCATTGAAAACATGGTCCTTCTCACAAAAAACATTGGTTATGGAAACTTCTTTGAGTTAATCCTTCACCATATTTTCACCTCGTTCATGAGGTCCTCTGTGAGAAACTAAAATTTGTTTTCCACTATTTCAAGTTACGTGTGAAAATTAATTCAATTATTTTTATTAAATTTATAAATTTATGTTCACATGATGTTAAATGTTTTGACACCCATCTTATTCAATTAATATGAAACTATATGATATGCTTCCTTGTTGAAAGATGATAAATTGTATAACGTATCATCCTCAGTTATTGATGTTAATATATGTCTTCACAATCCAATCCATAATATATGAAACTAAATCATTGAAATCCAAATAACATGTTGTGAATCTATGTGATATTCGGTCATTCATAAGAGGATCTTCCCCCTTCAGTGTTGATCACCTACCACACCACTTTTTATTACAATGAATTACATAATTCCTTTTCATGGTATATGTAGATTCGCTTAGACCCTTTTTTAGTACCATTTGTGATTTTTTTCCCCATTATACAGGTTTCTTGTACTGGAATTAGATCCACCACATTCCTCCCTTTCATTTTTTTTGTTTTTTGGAACTTTACCACTAGACTCGCCACCCCATGGTTCATTTTGTTCAACCTAAAATCCTATTACACTACTTCCCCATCTACATGACACTAAACTGAATCACCCATATTAGTTAAGAATGAAATCCCTTAAATGAAATAATCTATTTTGATAGTTATATAACCTTAAACTAAGATACCATAGAATCCAATTATTTTTTACTTGGAACATGATCAAGTTTAAATCTCATTTCATTATGTTGGCTGACATTTTAATCTTCACAATAAATTGTGCACATTCCATCAGTTTAGAATGACCACGTAGATGTTACTTGTGAATGATTTAATAACCCTAAGTGTTTTTAACTCTTATTGATTATTATTTTCCTTCATTGAAAAACTTTTTTTGCAATTAATTTGGATCAACATCCACATCAGAAGTCTAAAAAGTTCCCCGTGTGTTTATGGTTCCTGGAAAAAATTGCTCACCTACCATCAATGGAACATGCTCTAGGGGACCCATTTTCATCATCCCTAGATATAATGACCTATGAAATAGGTTACTAGAATAAATAGGCTGGCATATAATATAGGGAACATGTCCAAAAGGAAAATAGTTCATAGAATTATTTTGGGACCCATATTTAATGCATGGTCAACGATTATCAAAATCGCCTTCCACCACTCCTAAATTAAAACTCTTCATGTCACTACCCACATCTCTAAGAATATCCCATCACTCAATTAGGATTCCAACAACCTTGGTGATATGACATTTTTCACCATACACATTAAAACGGCATACAAAACCCCTTGAACCGCACTATCTTTGTTCCCAAATCAATGGGTATCTGAGGTGATCCATGAAACATTCAAATCCATAACATTCATCTACTGTACAGTACCATCATATAAATTTTTTGTCTTATATTGGACTATTTTTTCTTAAACCGAGCATGAATTACATTGGATTAGAAACTTATAGTTCATTATCTTTTAATTATGCTGGAGATGAATAAATAACACAATAGAAATTATTGTAAACAAAATTTTAATTTCCATGAATAAAATAGTGGAGGGAATTTCCATCCACTTCATTGAGCCACATAAATTTTAAAATATCAATTTATTTATGATTTATATTTTTTTAGAGTACAATCCTAGCTTATCCATCCTTTTCTATGTTGACATTAAATCCTGATTTTATCTTCCCAGCACCATTGTCTCCACCTTATCTACTGAACAACCCTATTCAACCAAAATTCAAATGAAATATTTCTTTATCCAATATGAAAACACCATGGTTACTGCTCCCACCACCTTATCCTAAGTCGTCACCTAATGTTCTTTCATTGGGATTATTTTTTCTCCTTTTTAGTGACTAAAATTTACTACTATTCTACCAACCATCCTTCCAAGGGAGCTCTTGTTTTGATTCCCAAAATTCCTTAGCGCCTCAAATTGTATGTTTATATTAGGTGGTATCAAACTCCTTCCATTCAGCACTCACCCATTCAGGGAGAAAATATGGGGCAAGCATTTCGAGGGCACTGGACTCCACACAGCCAACCCCTAGGTTCATCATCCAATATTGTATGGATCTCATCTATCCTTCAATTTAATCCCATGCTGGTTCTATGATAATGATATGGATTCTCTTTCGTTCCTTATGTTGTATAATTGCATTCTTTTTAGGGATGTTTTCCTAAAAACCTTTAGATATTTGGGTGGCATAAGATACTACTCTAGGAAGTCCAATAGTATGTAAATAATAGAATATTTCAAGGTAATACTATCTAATGGTCTTGGATAATTATTAAGAGTGACATCATCATTAACAAACAATTCAAAAAGGGTGAATTCCTATCAATGATCATGCTCTTCCATCTATTAAATCACATCATATAATGAAACATGCTAATCTCCCTATAATGTGATCATCCCCTTGAATTAAATGTAATCTTCTTGGACTCACCTGACCAATAGAGAATGTATCAGGGTCCAAGGATCCTCATTCCCATTTGGTAATCAGGGATATCCTCAAACACTATTGATTGAATAATAATTCTTGTTTTCTTAACCATCATCCAAAAATGATATGGATATAACCCATGTGATAAGTGATTTCCATGGTCCATTGGAATTAATGATATATATTTCTATCACCCCTTTGACGAAAACATCATCGATGGATTCCACCCTGTTAAAAGTTTCTATAGGGAAACCATCAAGAATTAGGTCTTCAATGGATACACCTCCATGTTGGTAGGCACCAACACAGCTAATATAGGGTCCTCAAGGGTGGTGTACTAGGGATCTACACAAGATAAAAATGTGTGTTAGTATAATAGGATTAAACAATAATCAAGTAAAACAAAAAATTGCTAGATAAATTATTGAGTTCGCCTCATGGATTTAATGGAATCCTAATTATTAGTAGTCTTGGGTAGTGATCACCCACAATTGGATATATCCTCTACTGAACCACAAGGACAACCCTTATACATTACATGTGTTATGGGAGATCTGAGAGCATCCACTTCATACTCTTCTATATATGAATCTCTTACTAAGGAATTACAAAATTATTCTGAGTTGGGTTTATTTGTACCAATAAAATCATTATTCACACATTCAATGTAAATCTTATAATCCTACCCTAATGATTAAATAGATATTGAAATAATATTATAGTGATTATAATGTAAAAAAAAATCCAATCTCTACCTCCCAAATCTAAATGGGGAAATTTACCTCTTCAAATAGGACCATTGTAAAATCATCATCAGGGTTGAAATCCCCAAACTGTTGAAGTCTTTTTTACATTGAATGTTTTCATAGTCCACCTCGTCATTACAGTACGAAGAAACAACTTCACTATCTCAAACCTACCTAGCTGGTGCTTCAGCAGTGGTTTCCACAATATACTACCCACCAAGCATGGATTTCACATGATAAATGGATGTATATCATTACCCAATATATTCCACCATGGAATATTGGACATCTAGGTATGCATACCTCTCCCTATACTCCACCCAAGTGAAATCTCTGGAAGGCCATATACATGGAAAATCAATTATATCTTTGGTCACCCCCCCCCCCACCGCAGTTTCTCTAACATATGTTACATAATAAATAAATCCATCGTATCCTAGATATTGGGGTGTATTTAATCTTCCATAACATGTACCAAGTATCCTAGATTCTTCTGAGGAGCCTCTTGGGACCTACCGATTTTATCGCTTGACCATTCAGCCTACTCGTTGGGCTATTTCTAAGGGATCCCCTAACTCCTCAATGTTTCGGATCCAAGAGACCCTCAATATGATAGATTTGTGGGGGCCACAAACTCCCCCTACCATCAACGTGATAGTTTGATCCCTTCTCAAAACATTTTATGCATACTGGGTAGTGGGCTACCATCTGTCTTGTTGTTCTAAAAACTTTTCAGAGGTGAAAACATTCAACAACTTCTTCCACAAGACTATGTGAGGATATGATTTCATCTTGATATTGGAATTTTTTTATTATTGTTTACAGTTTTTAAATTGGTTAATGGAAGTGTGATCCCCACCACCAAAATAGAAATCTATGAAAATTCCCCAACATTGGTGATAGACATTGGGGTTCCTTTAATAAAATACCCAACGTACACTTACATCACTGGTTTTTGGATGCAACTAAACTTATGATAAAATCAATATGGGTTTATAGTTTGAAATAGGAACAAATTTTGATCCTTGCAACTATCACCCTAACTTATAATACATAGTAGTATTTCCTCTACACTAGAATCCATTATAGGTTTCCAATCATCTCCCCAAATAGGGTGGGGAAGGGGTAGAATTTTCAAGATTCAAACATTCATTATATGAGCCAAAACTGTAGCCTTATTTATCACCACATGTAAAACCTTGATGATGAGAAGTAGAGAATGATGGAGACCATCATTCAAGGAGTAATAGAATTTCATAACCGACACCCACCACCCATTTGTACAATGAACCATCCATGTTTGAATTTTAATGGGTAGAAAATCCACAAGGTAATTTCTCCCCTCTTGAAATGGCTATTCTAGATATAAAATTAGGATAGAAATGGAAGACCCAATTTCCTCGATGCCATAATTTACCCCATCACCATGGGACACTATTGAATGCCTGTGTGGGTTTCCCTTACCAGAAATATCTTCCCACTCATAATAATGGCTAGGAAATCTGCAAGAGAGCCTTATAGATTCATTTAAGGCATGTTATATCCACATTCCTAATGATATCCCTCTTCCAGCATTATCCAGTATTACCCTACCATCCTCTGGTTCCATACCCTTAGGAATTTATTTAGTTTCCTCAATATCATATCCACTAGTTCGTTCAACAATAGGCACATCCATGTCTTCAATAAAATTTCCTGGTTGAAGGGGGGATGACAATTCAAGATTAGTTTCAATTTCTTTTATATGGTTTTTTTTCAAATATCATCAAGTATACTTACCATGAAGAATTATGTGATAGAAGGAATTCATAAAACTGGAATCCCATTATGGGGATACCAATGATGTGGTGTTAGTCCCACAAATGGATTTCCACCTATCCATATCGATGTGTAAGGTGATTGCATTAGGATATAGTTAGCTAATTATTTTTTATAGTAATATAAGATGATGATAAAAGTGAAATTGGGATGTCCCCACTTCTTGGTACAACCCAATATGGAAAATCTTATTCCCACACTCCTCACACATGTCATGTAATCAGTAATCCCATACCTACTAACCTATCAATTTTCAACCCAACCTCAAATCCCATTTCATATTCCTCCCATGATGGTTGTTCAAGCTGTTGGCTCCAACAATAAATCTGTAACAGGATGGGAACCCTACATTTTTTAGTTTCACCTTGATGGCTATTCTTACCCTTCCATTAAGGGTACATAAAGAACCAATATCATAATCTATAAGAAAGAAGGTAGTAGTTGTGATTTTCCACCATTGTAGCATGTCATTTAAATATATCCAAAACCTTGATGTATAAATATCCATTCCAAGGATAACTAAATTATTAAACAAACCAAAATTATATAGTGGTAATTTTTTTCTGAGAAGGTAACCTCATAATGTTTCCAATTTCATGTTCAATATTTTCACATTCTTAGAATATACCATCCTTTCATGAGGTACATTTGGGTGTGTAGTCATTCCCCTTAGATGCAGAAGCACCAGTTTCTACATCTTTGATTGGTTGTTTAGAAATTTATTTAGCAATTTTAATTTTAACAAAATATGGTAAACATAATCGAAATATATCTTGAAAATGTGGAATCTTTTCATTAAACTGGTCCATGGTTCAATAAAATTCATAGAGAAAAAGTGAATAAATCTAACTCATTCAAGTCATGTCACATAAGAGATAAGTTGGGAGAACATCACAGTGCTAAGGCTCTAGAGTTTACAAAATTGGGTTGAGTTTTATATACAAGATATGACTTTTCATATGATAAAATTTTGGAACCATATCATGGATCCCTCCATGTATTCATATCCCCCCCTGGAGTTTCATGTGCACAAAATGATGTTTCACAACCCAAACCCAACATTGTTTGATGAGGAGGAAAATATCCAACATTCATCATTTTCTTCAAAATTCAACCCTACTATTTTTCATCATCTCGCACATTTAGAGGGAATATTTTGGAGTCTAAAATTCATATAAATATATCAAAAATTGATATTTATTCAAACTCAGTGAAATACTCAAAAAAATATTCCATTATGAATTAAGGGAATTTGTGAAGGCAATAATGTATATGTGCTTACAACTCTTCATTTTCATCCAAAAGTCATATGTGTGAGGAAGCTGACCTCAAAACGTTCATATTTTCTAGATCCAAGAAAATCCATAAAAATTACAAGGATATTCAAAACTCTTCCAGTGTGTATCTAAATTATTGAGAGGACAAGTTTCCTATTAAAGGTGATGTTAAATCTCATATTTATGTGATCATCCTCAAGCAGGAAAGGCATGCGAGTCCAGAAACTTATTGTTGGAAAACATAACTAAATCACTCACAACATAGTCAAAGGTTTTTACCCCAAGTCCTAGAATTCCATTATATATATATATATATAGAATCACTACATCTAATGTTTTTGATATTCCTCATGAATTTGAAGCATATATATCCTATTCACATCACCATCTATTTTGTGAACTCTCAAAACTCCACAGAATCACTTGGATTCCTAATATAAGTAAAAATCTACCAAAACCCCCCACATTGTCCCAATATCACTTTTCCATCTCGTAGATAAGACTTTATGAAACATTAATTGATTCACTCATGATTTTGCATAGGTCGTATTACCTTCAAATAACTCTATGCTTCATAGAACACCAAAAGTTGTGTGTAACTATTCATCGATTATCAATGTTTATTTTTGTGATAGAGCCCTTGAATCATCCAACTTCAATGGTGTTTGGAAATCCAAACATTTAATAAACATACATTAGGACCCCAACCTGATGCCTACTTCCACCAAACATTTTTCACACAATATGAGTGCTCAAATTCCCTATATTGGTTCAATCTGATTTCATCTCTTCATATCTTATCCATGTGAATTGAATAATTAACACTCATGCATAAATTGTTTCCACTATGAATTGGATTGGTAGAATCACTACCATATGATCTAAATAATTGAAACCCTGATCTTTGGATCCATGTATTTTTTCTGGAATGTACAGTGTCTATTCCATTTTAAATCTAAATGAACCTTAATTGTAGACATATAAGATCAATAATACCCCACCCATGTGTACTATCTACCTTACCCTTCAATGAGTGCAAGTGGAATTCCTAAGTCCTTATCCTATCATATCTTACTTATAATAATAAATATGAATCATAATCATAAACTAATGTCAAATATATTATACATTACATTGAATTAAAAAAATGTCTTAGTTTCACGGCGTTAAATTGCATGAAAACATCCTCAACAAAAGTAATTATTTTTTTATCATTAACCCATGAAACGAATATTTTATTCACTTTGTGGGCAATATAAGATTCCTCATGTGTCATATATAAGATTCCTCATGTAATAAATATTATATGATTCATATACCATTCATGTAACCCCAATGCATAAGCCCCACAAAATCCTTTTTTTATCCTTTCACAATATAAGACTCTTTACCTCATTATGTTAAATTACATGGACATTTTATATCATATTTAATAAGAATCTATAGCCAAATATGTGAGTTTGATCGCTTTATCCAAATAGGGTACCATAGACTCCTCTTTGAGGATCAATCTCAACATCTGGTACTACCAAAAATCTACATTCACTCGTGTGCTAAAAATAGTATACCATCTAGGAGCACATTTATTCCTCTGTCCATCTATATCAAAGATCACTATAGGACCTCATAACCACCATGTGATGAAAAAAATAATCATTCATGTATTTGATGATAATTTGTTGAAACGTCCCCACAACACATTAACATACAATCAAACTATATATGATGATTGTATGTGGAACATTCTACACTAGAATTTAAATATGTAAAATGACCTCACTTATCATTAAACATATGACCCATTCTAATGCATCAGAATCTCTACCTCATGTGATAAGAATAAGAATACTTGGGAAATGAACCTAGAAAGTATTATGTGACAAACATCAATTTCATGGAAAGAAAAGTGTCAGGTGTGTCATATAACCCTAGATAAATGTGTTTCACCATATATGACGATTAAATTATGTCAGAGGAAACATACCATGGATTCCATACACCATTTTTATTAGTGACCTATAATGGACATGGGAGTCCTCATGATTCACACCTAATAATTTTTTTTTAAAATAGATATGACATCTCGCCTTTTATTACATAACATTTCATTACATTTTATAAACATAGGACCTTTTGAAGTTTAGTTCCTTGGGAAAAAAGGTTCATAATAAATGAAAACATCAAGCATTTTTCTATTCCACTTGAATGTATTATTAAAGTTTCAAACAAAGTATATTTATTTAAACTCATAATGTTGGGACATACATCAAATGAATGGGTGATCAAAAGACCTAATAAGGGAAAACCAAGGAAATAATTAACTTGTGATCTTTAGGAATATCAATAAGAACTTAAGAAAATACATAAAGGAGAAATATGAATATAATAATAAAAACATGAATCATGTATTGGAAATGTGGTTAAAAAATAAATTAGTCATTCATAAGTATATCAACAAGCTTTTTCAGTAATGTGTCGAAAAATTTACCACGATTATTCACCAAGGTATCGTAAAACATGTAATCTATAGAGATTAATTTCATTAACCAATGAATTGGAGAACAATAAGTGATAACCATTAATATTCATAAATTTTTGTGTGATCCACCCATATCATAATAAAAAAATTCATAAATAACCTATGGATAATTAATGAAATATGTTTCTTATCTAAATCATACTATTTTCTATGTTCTTTAAAAAAATCATTATGTCACTATTAATAGATGAAAATGGAAGGTGGGTTTCATGTATGTTAATCCCAGAGTAAAAATAAATCTTACTGATAACTATTTTAATACACATAGTAAATAATTTAGTTTGGGTATTAACAAATAATAAAAGATAATTTCTTGAGAAAAATAGAAAAAATTTGGGAAGAAAACTCATCAGTATAGTGGTTAAGAAACATTATTTAGAAAACATTAAAAAGAGACAGTAAATGGGTATAAAATTAATAAAATAATATCCATAAATTAATGGAATAGAATAAAATTTAAAGAAAAACATATTATGAATATTTTCAAAACATACAACATAGAAAGTTAACATGAAAGGAAAAGAGAAGTGTAGATTTCCATTACCTTGATGAGTAACTCCTAAAACTTGATTATTGGAAGATTGGTGGATTAAGGATACATTGGGAGGAATTCTTTGGAGGTAAGACAACAAGAGAATAATTTATGATAAATTTTAAGTGAAATGAAATTGTTAAATGGTTGGGTATTTATAAAAAAGAGGAGTATTTGTTTGCTAATTTTCTTGGACACCATAGTATTGGTAAATTCAAAACCATGGGCTTTAACATGATATTTTATCATGTTATTGGCCACCTGGGACCCCAATTATGTTATTAATATCCATAAGTATCTACAAAAATTCTATATTACATATTACAACAATATGTTGGTGTTAATCATAATGGGAAAAAAATTGTAGTTTTACAATTTATGAAAAACTAATGTATTTTAGAAAATTCCCATAAATTCATCCTATCCTAATTTCCATTTTTTGATTTCAGATATTATTTATATTTAATCATAATAATTATCTAAATATGATAATTTTATCTTTTAAATTAAAAAAAACATTATTTCTTAATATATGATTTGACAGAAAATGCATTGTGAAATCACAGAGTGAAATTTCCAAAACATGGAAAAAAATATTTAATCATTTATATTTTAAAAAATTGTTTTAATAATAATATTTCATTAAATTAAGTATTATTCATAATAAAATAATTGATTATAATAATTATAAGATTTATGAAAATTAAAAATTTTGTTCACCTAATCAATTTATCAAATTCGTTATATTTTTTTGGGAAAACAATTCTCTAGACATAATTTATGGACCAAAAATTATTTATACAAATGGATTAGACATTATTTAACAAAAGGATCAATGAGTAATTTTTATAATTGAACAATGTAAAATAATGATTGAATCATGATGGTAACATTTCAAATTATAATAACTTCAAAATAAAATCTAAATATTTTTGTTGTGTATAATATAATATAAAATGAATTATTACAAAACAATTATCATTCAAAAGGTTCATTTTATTAAAAGATATTCCTATAAAATCAAAAGTGAAAAACATTTATAGATCACCAATACTCCCAACATCCATAACTACTAGACATATCCTCCTCCCTCATTATCTCCAACCATATGTAGTTACATTATTGTGATAAAAATATAAATAGTGTCCACTTCTCAATGGAACCAACAATTATATTTTTGAACGTGTATTATAAATAATATGGATCACCATACAATGAAATGATCACCATGGTGGAATCCATGGGAAAATGAGTTGACAACCCCACACCTCATTCTGATCAACGATTAAACATCATTGAACATTACAGTATAGGCCACCCACCATTAAAAGGTGTAAATGTGGTGTAACCACACATTGGGAATATGACCAGTCCCAGGATTAGAATAACTCAAAAAATTGATTTAAATGAGAACCTTGATGGGAGAATGAAAAAATTAGGTATTTATGAAAATATGCATCCTTTTCCATGGAGTATATCACTAGTTAGGAAGTTTCCTTAGGTTCCATCTTAGTGGTTATTCCCCCTATAGGACTCGATGAGGTCTTGAGTTTGATACTCATTGGGTAATTCCATAAATTTTTCAGTGTCATGATTTTATTTGAAATATATACCATTTTCCCACATTGATATAACATATATCACTGATTTTTTTGACACTCTAACCACTGATTATTCCCTCTAACATAGGATAAAACTTTGGCAACTGAAATGTGTAAAGATAGATCTATATTTTGATTGAAAAACTCATTTAAATCATGGGATTATATGATCATACTTTTTTTCTCAACCTCAATCCATTAGTGAAGATCCCATAATTCTAAATTGAGGTTTTATAATTAATATTTCTCTATTTAAATGTATATTCATGTTAATGTTCATTTGTTTTAAAATTATTCATATTAGTGGTTTTTTGGATTATGTGTAAATAAAGTAACCTCCTCTTATTTTTTTTATTAAAAATGACAATTTTACCTTTTTTGTTATATTTAAAGATTGTATTTTTTGGATTATCTTGTAAAATTCTAGTATAAAACAAATATTTGGATCATGTTAATCATTTCATGCTCACTCTATATATATATATATAACGTCTTATTTTATGTAAACATTTCTTGGATAAAATATGTAATAGAAATAATACAACATTTTGGGGATCACAATTTACCATACATCTATACTTTTTATCACTAAATATTCAATAGAGGTATTTGGAAATGATGATGGTAAAACCTTTTACCCTTTCATCATGGATTCATACTTGTGGATGCCTATATCTATTTATCATTCTACAATACCACATGGCCAGGGAAGATCGATTTGAATTTATAATTTAATATGGTCACCAAAAATTTCAATAGGTTTCTCCATATAAAGGGTCGTATGAAAATCAATTAAAAATTATATAAATCAATTATATATAAGGAATCCGAAAAATATTTTTTAATGTTACAAGACAATTTTGGCATTAAATCTCATAGTTATGTAATTATCCTAATCCAATTCTAGGTGTTGTAAAATTAACACAACATAACATTGGTTTCCCTTAGTCCATCGTATCTGAGATATTTTAGTCCAATATAATATTAGATATAATTCTATTCTCATAAAATGAGCCTCATTGACCAATGAAATTGATCTATTAATGACATATACATTCATTAATCATCACGTAACTTTAAAAAAAACTTTGTACATTATCATCCATTTTCATTTAAAGATTTAATTCCAATGTAAAAAACCTTATTAGTCCATTATAAATGTTCTAGTAATATATCGATTCAATGGATATATTTCAAATTGAAAATTAATCACTACTATCATTAGATAAGAAATATTTTAACAAATATTCTTTTATTAACATCAAAATTCACTAACACATCCATTAATCCAATTCTCAAAATTTTAAATATCTCACTTAATTTAATCAATAGTTCATGTATTTTTTTTACATCTTGTAAATAATATAAAGAGTATGAACACAAATGATTTATTTTGGAAGATCAAAATCATTTCAAGAAAATTGGGTTCAAAATTCACATATGAAAAACTACATATAGTATCCCAGTGCACAAATAAAAATGATCAATATAGAATAACACCCTGATTGCAACCCTCTATAGTGGAGCACAATCTATATTGTAACCCATTGCAGTATTGAAACAAATTACTAGAGGTCTCCACACCATTTATTATTATATTTATTAATTAGAATCATATATTATAAAAACACTCTAAATAGATACCAATATTTATTTAATGATGAAACATCAACAGAAACACATAAATTATTCTATACTCTAATGATGTGATTATCTTCAAAAAACCATTTTTCATAATTCGACATGATATTAAAAAATAATCTCAATATGATTTTATTACAAGAAAAAAATTGATAGTGTATCAATTACTAGGAAACAACCAAACTTTATTCAAAGGAATAAATTAATCTCACAAGGGGTCACTAATGAAATCCAATGTCCCAGTAGTTGAAAACTTACATTTTATGTCCTGACCAATATAAACCATAAATATATTCCCATTAAGAGATAATGGTTCAACACTATTCAATGTCCCTTTCCCTTTGTGCTAATGTTGTTTAGTTTATAGCTTGATTCCAAAATTATATATGAAATTCTTCTAATATTAAATTCTATATAAAGATTCCACATCAGAAATTCAGAACTAGGATTCATGCCAATTAATAACTACAAATACTCTTCCCTCTATTACTTAATTAATATCTATTTAAAATTTCAAATACTTCCACTAAATATTATATTAATATAGATATCTGTGACACCTATAATATAACAACATAAAATTTCATAAAATATTGGAAATTTCATCTAAAAACATAAATAGTTATTTATTTTAAATTATGAAATGAGAAAAATGATATAATCAATTCGGTACCTCATCTCATCATCGGTCAAAGTTAAAAACTAGTGGGAATATGAAAAATTCCTTATAGTTTTTCCAAAATTGAATCTATTTGATATAGTTAAACTATTTTTGGATAGTCTAATACATAACTACAAATTATATATTTTGGGAAAAGTTCCTTATTCTCATATAAAAACCAAAATTCCATCAACATTCCTTCTGAAAAACTCTTATTGATTACCAAAATGAAACAAAAATGAAAATATATATGAGTCTCATAAAAAATTACTTGAATTCATAAACATACCATATTGATATCATAATACTATAATTTTCTCCACAGAAGAAAAATGGGATGACCACATAATCTCTAACCTACCTTCCAATATGGATTATTAATTTCTCTTTTTTGATATCAAGTATATCACAACACCATTATTATATTTAGTGGTGTAATTATCTACTCCCAAATTTGTTTAGGGTGACATATACCACTACATGTAGATTTAAAATCATTATATAATAACTTAGTCTATAAAATAATATTCTAAATTTCCTTCATGGGAAAAATTACCATTTTTAAAAAATCATTATTTTGAGATTTATTTCCCACTAGATCCAGTGAAAATTTAACTAACATAGTTAATTGGTTATCACATTCTACATCATAGAGATACAATTCTTCCATAAAATTTTCAACCTTTAAAATTATAGGGTAGTAATTATAATCAAAAAGTATTTAAATGTTCATAAGAAAAGTCTATGTTTATCATATATGGAATTATCAACTCCTTTCATTCATGAATTAGTATATTAATAATGGTTGTGGAAAATGTTACATTAGTATTTCTAGGTGACTTTAAATAATTATAATTAATTATGAACCTATCTAACCATTACATTATCTACTATTATTCCTAATCAACAAACAATATAGGTTGGTATCTCTAAAAAAACATTGGCATGATTTATTGATAGATATGGGTCCTTCTCAAAAAAATTATTTTGAGACTTAGTATAATCAATAAATAATAGGTTTATGTCAATAACATTATAAATAGTACTCGATAAAAAACTAATTACAATCTTCTATATAATTAACTGATTCCTATATATCTAGAATTTATATTTAAAATACAATAACATAACTCAATCAAAAGATTATGATTAATCAAAAAAATAGAATATCAATAGAAACATTCTATAACATCTTTAGTATATCTTAAAATATCACATAAATGCAACTAAGATACCAAATAAATACCATTTAAAAGGGGACAAGATTAAATATAGAATCCAAATAAATTCTTTTTATTATATGGTCTGATATATAAGGTTTAAAAAATCTACTCTAACTTTGAATAACATAATATATATTTTGAAAATGTATTGTGCAGTTTATCTGACCATTTTTTAACCATTAACACTATAAAACATTCTTCATTTTTATTTAAATAATTATCTTACATGGTTTTCACCTCATACACATCGATTTAGAAACCTATAAATTCTTCCACATTATATATTTTAAAATTTCATAATAGGAAATAAATAGAAATCAAAATATCATATATTTATATCTAATTATTTTAAAAATATTAATAAATAAGTATTGAATAAAATAATTATTTCTCAATATCCTCTGGTAATAGTTGTAACCCTTATAAAAGTATATATTTTAAATTTGGCATCAAGGACTCTATTTATTATGAAATAAAATTCAAATTTCTATATATATAGAGGGAATCCCACTAAATATCTCAAAGGACCAATACCATGGGGCCAATGAACTTGGATCGCATGCCTAGTGCAGTGTCATGCCTATATTATCATGCTTTCCCCATACCTGTGCCAATGCCTACATGCATCAATCCTATGTCACTTCCTGCTTGTGTTATTCCTGCATTAAAAATCCTCGAATGGTCTTTCCAATATTCAAACCCTAATCTTTTGGATGTAGTATTACAATGTTTACAACTCAGGCACCACCCCCAACTACTTGTAAATATCGGTTTACTATGGTGGTTAAACTAACAGTATAAGGATTCAAAATAACCCAAAACTTATACAATGACCGTTGGATGTAAATATTTCAACCATATGCCTTCTTGAATATATAATGTTCCATTATTATAGCCTTCTGACTTTAAAAATGGGGTTTTAAATTTTCCTTTCAAAAAGATCCAAGTTTGACACTCACATCACTTGTAAAAGGACACCACTTATCCTCTATAATTTACACCTTCAAACTCTTCTGGAGCATCTAATAAAAATCCAAAAAACATCCCAAAATCTATGAAATAAGTCTAGAATCCTTATTTTGGACATAAATCTATCCTATAAAGGATTATAATGAAAACCGAAGGATGATACCCAAAGGGGAGGTAATGTTCATCAACGAGTGTTTTTGTTATATTTCATCCTCCACATCCTTCATTTATAATTATATGATAATTATATAATAATCTCAATATATTTCATATAATGAGATTTTTTATGAAAATGGAATTACCTACAACAATCTCCCCTAACATTAAATGGGTTATGAAATCATTGTCCTTGTGTCTAGTAGACTATAGCCTCTGGAACTGATGTCATTCATTTTTCTATAACCACCTCCCAAAGATTGAAATAATTATTTATTTTTATTTATTTTATTATGATTTTATATTATTATAATTATTTAATTATTATATTATACTTACCTTCATACTCTTTATTTTTTGGGAATATAATAATATAATTCGTGTGTAAGTCGGACAACGATCTCACAAAGTGATGTAATTCATTCATGCTTTACATGGAAGGTATTGAAGATAATTATAATGATAATATGTGATATATATGAAATAAAAATTATTTTTTAATGATAATATATCATTTACCTATTTTTCTTTCAATTGAAAAATAAAATGAAAACAACGTTTACGAATATATACAACCTACCGTCTCCAGGAATGGTGTATTTCATTTTTTTATTACTAATTTTTATTTATTTATCTAAATAAATATATGTGGAATATATATTTTATTAATATCATTGATTCAATTTTATAGATTATTAAACTAAGATTACTAAAATAATTAAAACATATTGGAAAAATAAATTGGTAATTTCTAAAAATGTAGCGTTAACATGGAATAATTAATAAATATCTAATAAAAGGACCTAAAACCCCTATATGTTATGATATATATAAATATATGTCATTAAAATTTGATTGATAAACCTATATTTTTTATATAGGAATTTTGATCATCTATGATGGAAGTTGAAACTTAAGACAAGGGATCTTCTAGTCTCTGCTTTATTTCTTGGATAAAAATTGATGTTCACCACTCATTTCTATTTTTTGGTTCATATATTATCCATTTGACATGTTATATCATTAATATAATTATTTTCATGATACATAATGTTTCATTTTATGTTATTCATTAATGGTTCTTATGATTCAAAATATTATTAAAGTAGTAATCGATTGTCTTATCACTTTTTACATCCATGAGACACTTTAGATATTCACCACTGATTTATTTTATTTTTTATATATACTTACCATAAATATATATTCTTATTCTTATTATGAAAAATAATGGTATTACATATCCTTTTTATGATATCCATTTCATGGGTTTTATGGTAAAAAAGTTAACAAATTGGGAAGGAATTTTGTCTTAGTTTTCCTTCATTGTGACATTTGTTATGTGACGCACCTATATTTATTTTTTATATATATACTGACCATTTGTCTTGTAATATCATGATTTATTTTGCTTGTGATGCTATATGATTCATTTAATTTTATTCCTTCATCGGTATTAAGATTTAACGTCACCAAAGTGGTATGAGTTTTTTGTTAAAATCTCATTATATATCAGGATTATTTATTATTATCCTTATATTGATGAAATAATATTATCTATCTGCTAAGAAACTAATTAATGTTATTATAATATATTTATTTAATGAGAATAAATATTTTTAATTAATTTTCCCTCATTTTTAAGCATGTTTTCAAAATAATTGTTTTAAGAAAAATCGTCTTTATTTTTCACTTTGGTTGAAAATCATTTTTTCATCCAAAAAAGGTTTTCTAAAAATATTTTCATGAAAATTTATAACATTTTTCAAGTTAATTGTGGAAGATATTTTTACAAATGGTTTACTTTCATTAAAAAATATTTTTAAAAGAAAAATCATTTCATTTTTTAAACAATGCTTACCTAGATTTAACCAAAAACATGAAAAGAATTTTCGTATTTAACATGCATTACATGAAAAATATTTCCATTTCATGATCTATAAATGATTTAAATCATCCATTAAAATATTTAACTGTTATTTTCAAGTAAAACATTCTCATAAATATTTGGGAAATTTTAATATTTTAAATATATGATTTAGAAAAAAATATTTTTGAAAAAGTTTTATGTTTTAAAAAAATGAAACATGTAAAGGATATTTTCCTCATGAAATTTTAAAAAAAAATACAAAGGATTCATTTATAATTTTAAAATTTTATTAACAATCAGAATTATTTAGATATTTTTTTTATTTTAAAAAAAATATTTTTATTTAAATATTTTTTCCTCAAGAAATTTACAAATTCATTTTTCAAAATTAATCTCCATATATAATGGAGTCCTTTGATTCTAATTATCCTTTAATGTGGATAAGATCTTAGTATTTAATTACTATTATTTATCAAAAAAATAAATTTTTTAATTGAAATTTTTTTTATGAAATTGTTTTGTCTTCCTTGGGTTATACCATGATAAAATATTAATAAAACATGCTTCTGTTCACAATATATGATATTATTAAATGATTAAACTTCTTGGAAACCTGTCTCTTTTCCATAGGTTGTGATATGATGAAATGTTTATAAAACCCATTTCATATAAGAGATTATGATATACTGTATTTTTAGGAAATTATGGGAGACATAAATATAGTTTTCATTATGAGACGATTGGGAATTATATATCCATATAATGAATTAGGTAATAATTAATGTTATATGATCTTATAAAGGGTACAAAGGAGGTTATCCCAATCCAAAAAGAGGGTACATAGGAGTTCATACTAAGACAGATGTAGGTGGATGGGTGGTTATCCCAATACTGACATTTTATGAATGTATTGTTGGGTAGCCTTGACATAATATTTTATATGCTTATGTGTATTCCAAAAATCTATTTATCATGCCCATGTTATGATCTCATGGTTCTTATATTTTTATTACCTTATAATTCAAATATTATGAATATCCAATCTATATTCAATGGCTCAATATTATGATCTTTGATATGCATGGTATAGTTTTTAAATGTTTTATTCAGGTTCACATACCATTATGTACATGTAATGCTTAGACATATCCCTTGTTTAATGTTATTGAGTATCTGAGCTCACCCTTTCTTATATTAACCTTTCCCATGTTATGAAGAAATATATTATGTAAGACATATCACTGAATAGTGGTGGTTATAAAGTTCAAAGTGGGATATGATGTAGTTTACATATGTACGAGTTATTCCTGATTCTAGGTTTTCAAATACACTAAAATATTATGCTCCTCTATTATGTGTTTGTGTAATTTAATTAATATTCATCAAGAAATGATGTAATTTCTATGCATGATTATTTTGGGCCACTTTAGTGGGGGAAAATTTAAGGGTAGGGGGAAGAAACTCCTCCTAGGTCTCCAAGGGTGTCGGTCAAGTAATATGGTGAAAAAAGGAAAGAATACACATTTAATTAAAAGGGTTATCTTTCAAAAAAAACATAATAAAATATATAAAATATTCATTGTTTGGTCACACTATTATATTTGATCTTGTACCAACCATGTGGTCCACTCTTTCACCCAAAACTAAGATGCACGAAATCCTATGAATCTTTATACATTTGTAAAAACTGATTAGAGGCCATGAAAACACACATTATCTATATAACAACACCCTTAAAATGAAAATCACATGGTTACTCCAAACTATTTAGGCTGACCATGAAAAACCAATAAAAATTCAAAACACTAAATTTTACTTCCTAAATTTTTTAAAATTGATCGAGATCCAAAATAGTTTATTTTTTTTAAATAATCAACAATAGTGACATGTGGGTTTCATAATTGTGGACTAATAAGTTTTAATGACTCCCTACATGAGAATATTAGTTTGTGTTTAGATTCCAAAGACTATGAAATATGTAAGGGAAAGTAAAATGTATTGGATGGTTCATATGGAGTATCTTGTTCAGAGTTGGGAGGTGATACTTGATAGAAACTCGAATCTATATTTATAGTTCCTTTTAGTTTTTTTTTGTTTTTTGACCATATTGTATATTATCAATCCTTATATTTTCTATTTATATATTATCATGTGAAATTATAGAATGTTTTTCGATACTATGATTAATGTGTTATTTTCTTCGGGTTAGAACCAAGTTTTGATGCCCATATATGTAATTATACATTGATTAACTCTTATTATTATTCCTTTTCCAAGTATTTATGGTTATTTTTTGTAGAGGGTATATTATAAAATGATATTTAGAGACCCTATATATTTCTTAGAAGACTCGTGAATATTTAAAGTAATGTCTTCGGTCATGTGATGAACCTAGTTTATGTAACACTTCATGATTTTATGTTAATTCGTTTTTAAATGTTAATGTTCTTTAAAGCATACGTTTCACGCAACACCCAACTGAACCATAAAATGAAATATTATTATAATGTAGCCATTAAATTTGAGGGAATGAATAGTATTAACTACATTATGAAATTTATATATATTAAAATCATTTTACATTCATAAAATATATTTTATAGGTAAAAGATAAAAATAAATTCAATGCCATCCATAAAATCTATTTTTTATCAAACGATGGGTTTTTCTCCATTTAATGGTGAAATTTGTTTATAACTAAATTTTGAAAATTTTAAAAAAGTTTTTTTATGAAATAATCCTCATTTATGAAAGTGGAATATCAAAATATTTTTGGGTTCAATATTTGTTATTTTTTCTATTATGTTTCAGGTTTTGATGAATAGTGAAAAATATTGGATTTTAATAGGATATAGTATTTTCATCTAAATAATTGATTGTGTTGAAATATATTTCTGATTAGTTTCAATTTACAATTAGGTAAAATTTATATCATTTAATCCAAGATATTTCATTACAATCAATTTATGGTTCAATTTGGATATAAAAACATTTCAATCTTTTGAACGTTTCCACTTTAATAACACTTTTCTCACCCTGTCAACTTGATAAATTTTAGCCAATATCTGTTTTAAATTTTGAAAAAAAGAGTACATATTTCAAATCATAAGGTTAAAATTTATTAAATAGATTTATTTTAGTTTTTTGATAATATAAATAGGGGCTTTAGTGATTTTTATTACCATGATTAAGGCCAAATCTCATAATGAAAGGTAAAAATAGAATTATAATTATTATAAAATCACCCTAAAAATTTTCCTAATTTAATTAGATGAGTTAGTTTCATCTAAAATCACCCTTGTAATGATTTTATTCCCTCTTATATCCAATTGATTGACTTTAATCCTTTTATAGTATTTTATCTTAAGAAAAGACAAATATGTTAAACTTATGTTTTTACTAAGAATTTTGTTTTTAATATGTGGACATTCAATACATATCTTAAACTATAAATAATCATTTTTAAAAAAAAATCATCATGATAATTTATTTTTAATTTTAAAAAAATAAATAATTACCTTGATGTATTTCACAATAATGATGCACTAATTGTTTAATTAATGAAAATATCAAGTAAAGGGTATTAAAAATTTTAAAATAATTATAATTTGAAATAATTAATTTAACCCATTATTTCTATAGATTATTTCAAAATTATAGTTATTTTTTAGAAAAATTGGTTCTAATTTATATTTTTTTAAGATATTTTTAAAATGTAATTTAATGAATATTGTCAAAATTGTCATTGATGATATTTTTAAATAAATAATATATCATAAAATGATATAAATTCATAAAAAAAGAAAATTCATAAAACTAATTGGGATAAGATTTAAATAAACACCCATGAATCAATTATGGTCTTTTTGTAATTTCATAGTAACTATATTAACATTCAAAGAGTAAAAACACATGTTGTCATGGTAAGAGTTAAAGAGGATAAATTAGGGCTAATGCAAAGCGATAATGGTAATAATGTGAACTAAACCTAGCTAAGAATTATTTTCTGAGATTATTTGGACAATCATCATCTTATCTTTGAAATAACTTCATGTGAGTCATTTATAATTAAAAATTAATTTCTATTATTTTATTATTTTGAGAGTTTCATAAAGATCCCATAACCACACTGATAAAAGGGAACCTCCTTCATCACTTATTCACACCATAATGAGCCATATAAATCAAAAAACACCTAAACTTTCTCTTCTGAATATCATTATCCATGTTTTGGAGACCCTAGTCTTCCAAAAATACCAACCCTATATCAATTTGGAAAAGATCTAAAGGGATTCTTCCAAATAAGAGGTAATCATTTTTAGCCACATATATAAGTTCATTTCATCATAAAATTCATCTTAATGATTTTTTTCCATGATAATGCAATAAATAATGTATAATTTAAATTCTTAGATGTTATTCTTTTTATGGGATAATATAATTCTATGATATATCCATCCTATGAAAAACGAAAGCACTGCATGTGCGTACGTACGGTTTACTGTCTCCATGTCGTGGTGTAATTTTTTTTTAATAACCAATTTACATGGATAGGTATAGTGACGGAAATAATGGATATATATTTTACATATGGTGTGATTCTTAATTTTTATAATTAATATACCACCCAATTTTTTCCCTTTAACAATTAAGGGAATGATATCATCACTCATGTGTATGTTCGACTTATTGTCTGCACAAAGCGAGGTGATTTGTTATCTACGATCAACATTTAGGAGTGGTTACAACAATTTATTTTGTTATTGTATATGATATTTATGATTTTAAGACTATTATGGAGATGTTGTATATATATCATATGCAATATAACCAGCATATTCAAGACAAAACAAGCATGAGAAAATAAATAAATTAACACCCAAAACAGTTAAATGAATAAAATATTATTAATAAATAGTGGTAAAATGTTATAAGGGTATTATATATTATATCATAAATTTTAATATTATTATATAATAACTCAATAATATAATAGTTTCAGACACATTAGGATGAAATCAAACCTAAGGAAAGGGTTAATTTCACAATCTCGTTATTATTCAGGATTGTTTATACATAAGTATCTATAGAAGAATATTTATATTCAACTACCATGTTTCATAAAAAAATTACTACTATTTTAAAAAAAATTAATGTAATTTTTAAAATTGTTTATGTTTTTATTAAATGGTCTGGAGGGTATATTTTTTTCATTTTTTGAAACAATGTTTGTTGTGATGTATTCAGCAAGAGTGCGAAAAGAATATTTTTTCAACTTATAAAACATTGTTAGTTTTTTTTCAATATGTGATATCATAATTTTTTGAGTATTCCCTTATAATATTACAAGTTTATTTTTAATGAAAAAAATTTCTTTTATAATTTTGGGGCTTCTAAATAAATTATTTCAAGGTACAAATAGTATTTCTCTTAAGAATTTTTCAATGATTTTATTATAGTATTTTCATTTATGTTAACAAACTTTGTTGTATCTTATAAATTATTGATATATATCTCTTAAGATATCATATTAAATATTCTATCAAATTATTTATTATGTGTTTGATTGTTCATGTTCAATTTTTGATACCATTCATATTTTAGGGTTTAAGTATTAACATTTCATAAACTAGTTTTTAAATATTAATTTTTATGTTATTTATTTTTAACCCCATTCATATGAAGAATGAAGTCCCCTAAATTCATCTGCATGTATCATGAGAAAAACTAGTTTGGGTATTGGCCATGGAATTACCTATTTATGTATGGGGTCTTAGTTAAACCCTTGACGGTATATTTACTATGTCCAGTATTATTAATTCCCTCATTAAAATATTAGTTATTCATATTCCAAGTGATTATTATATAAGTTTAGTATCCATGTATAAGTTTCATTATCATGTGACTATTTATATGGAATCATTTTATTATTATTATTCATGTTTTTATGCAAAATATTATGTTTAAAAGTCATGTGTTTCAGTTTTTTACCTTTACATAGTCATTTATTATTATTTATGATATATTCCACCTTATGAATTTCATTACTAATAATCTGATATCACCCCATTTTATTTTTTTTATATTTTAATTATGATTCCATGAATTTTTTAATGACTATTATGTGTGGTTAATCAAGGATAATAATGGTTTTTTCAAAGGATTATCTACATTGCATGTTTTATTTTAAATTGTAATGAAAGAATCGTGTATGTTATATGGTTTCCGAAGAAACTAAATTTATCATTCCTTTGGGATTAAAATCCTATATCTATTCCAATGTAATAATTTGAATAATCGTATCCAAGCTACTGGGTTCGGGGTCTTTAGAATGTGTATCTAATAAAGTTTAGTAGAAACCTTAGGAACAACATTTCAGAAAACATAGATTAGATAATTAAACCCAATAAATGTATTTTTAAATACATTAAAATAAACATATATTATGATTTTGATATTAGTTATTCCTCAATATTCAATTCAGGTTATGTAATTCACTATTTTTTAGAATATACATTTTGTTTCCTAATGTTATAATCTAATATAGTTTATTCCATTTTACAATAAATATATTCTAGTAGAAGGAATAGAAACTACATCCACACACGTAAACCATATAGTGATTTAACCTTATGAAATAAAATGATTTTGGAACTGGAGAAGCAACTGATTTTGAACAACTATTAAATATACTGCGAAAACTGACTCATGTTATGAATAATAACCTTACATATGTGGAGAATCCATATCCACACCATATTGGAGCAATGTTATACCACATTATGAGATAAAAAACTCCATCATTAAATTGGACTAAAACTATATTTGTAGGTGATAAGTAGATTACTTCCTTAAAAATGATATTTCATTATTTGGTATATTAGGAAATGGAGAAAGTTTTCATGGATTTTTATCATATCTCTATAGATGTGGATCTTTGGTGGTAATTGATTAAAAATACTAAGGAGGATTAGCAAATATGAAAAATGTAAATTAAGTGTTTTAATGAAATTTTCATGGAAAAATATATCCCTCGTGAATAAAAAGAATATACGGAGATGTAATTCTGGAATCTTGGACAAAAGGATGATGAGAAATTTTCTAAATATAAATCTAAATATACAATGTAATGAACGAATTTTGTGTACTATATACATAATCCCTGGAGTAAGATTGATAATTTATTTTATGTGTTAAATCAATTTTTTTAAAATGAATTTGTCTCCCAAACATTCTATATCAAACAAATATATAGTCTCAAGTTTAATCAAAACAAAAAAAAAATCTATTTCATATGAATTTAATATAAATAAAGAGAATAAAAGATTGGTGGATCAAGACACCGATATAGGAAAAAAGGGAAGAAAGGACATTCCCACATGTGATAGTTATATGAAGAAACACCCAAATACTTTCATGAAGGAAATGGGAGTTTGTTCCAAGTATGAAGATAAATTTTACTAGGATCACGATTGAAATGGAAATAAATATATTGTAAATGTAAAATGTTTCAATTTTAAGGATATACGAGACTATGTAAAAAATAAACCAACAATAAATCAAATATAATTTATAAGAAGTGAAAGAAATAGGTTAAATCTATTATGGTACTATAGTAGAAGATAAATAATTACTATTTTTTTTGTTTTTTCATTAAAGAATCATGTTATGATATTCTGGTTTTATGAATCCTAAGATATATCAGGATTTTACTATAGTAATACTAATTTAAATTTTGGAAGCAGGGAAGTTTTCATAAATTTTTTAAGGTGATCAAGGTACTCATTTATTTGGTATGTGGGATTAAGTGCTACATTATGTTTGGATAATCTAATGTAAATTTGATTTTGGAAATTTAGAGAAATTCCTTCTATGGGTTTGGTCATTGAATATAGAAAGACGTGTTTAGGGTATTTCATAAGGTTAACTACTCGTGAAATGGATTAAGATAAAATTTTGAAATTTTTGATTGATGATAAAATTGGATAACCTTTTTGGTTTCAGAAAAAATTTAAATGTCCAAGGAATGACATAATGATATTTATATAATAGTTCTTCAAGAATAAACTTCATCCAAAATATTTATCTCTTAATATAATAAATGAAGTGGAAATAGATCTAAGAATAATAAAAGAATGATATTGTGACCTGGAATAAAATAATGTAATTTTTCTTGAATGATTTATCTTGATATTAAACTATTCCCTCAACTAAAGAAAAGTATTTTTGGAACAAAAACATTATTCATTAACTTTTATTTTTGTGAAATAAATGGTATTATAAAAAATCATTGGTAAATGGTTTCATGATGTTTAATTTTATAATGACCATGTTCTCTATCACTATCTATGAGAAATTGAAATTTTTATTTCTATTCTATTTCTATGTTTTAACTTCCCACTAATTTTCTTCTATCTTAAAGATTAATATTACGGTGAAATTTTTATTTCACTTTCCCTATAATTAAGAGAATGTTTTATTAACCCTATTTTTGATGTGGGTTTCCAATAAAGTAATTTCCAACTATTAGTAAATTAAAAATTGAGAGGATGAAATTTTTTGAAGGATTGTATAATGTAACACTATAAGATTTAATGGTATGTCTTTTTTAAGTTAATCATTTCACAGATTATGTTACACGCAACAAGAAAATTAACCATACAGTGAAATATTATTATAAAATTCCCATTAAATTATAATTAATTAATAATATTAACAAAATTATGAAATTTATAAATATTTAAATGTTTTTACATTCATCTCATATATTTTATAGGCATAATATAAGAATAAACCCAATGTTATGAATAAAAATCTATATTTTTTGCTAAATATAGTTTTGTTTCCATTTAATGGTAAAAAATTTTAAAAATAAATTTTGACAAGTTAATATATAAAATTATTGAAAGAAAATAATATTTCTGAATCCATAATATCATAATTTACTTTGGTTGATGTTTTGGTATTTTTATGATAAGTTTAATGTTTTTTTGAATACTGAAAAATACAGTATGTTAATTAAAACAACATTTTTTATAAATAATTTATAGTGATAAAATATAATATTTATTTTTTGTTAGTATAATTAGATAAATTTTATATCCTATAATCTAATTTAGGTCATTCAAATTAATTTCATGTTGAATTTGGATAAAAACATTTCAATCTTTTGAATGGTGTCACTTTAATAACTCGTTTTCTTACCTCATCAACTAGATTCATTTTAAGTTAATTTTGTAAAAGTATTTGTATTGAATTTTTAAAAATGGATTCCATGTTTGGAATATAAAATATAAATATTTAGTAAATAGTACCCTATTATTTTTTGACAATATAAATAGTAACTTTATTAATTTTTATTACAATATTTAAGGTTAATCGAGTAATTAAGGGTAAAAATAATACTATAGATATTATAAGATTACCCTAAAATATGTCATAATTTTTTTTATCTATTTTCAACCAAAATAATCCTTTGGTAAATTTTATATCCTCTTTAAGCAGATTTATTGGATTTATCCATTTATATTATTTTATTTTAAGAAAATTGAAATATGTCATACTCATATTTTTAAGAAGTACTACATTTTTAATAAGTTGTCTTTCAGCACAAATTGTAACCTATTAATAGTAAAATGAGAGGTAAAATTTGTATATTCATCAATATATTTTATTTTTAATTTTTAAGAAACATATAATTACATTAATTATTTACACAATGATGATGCAGTAATTGTTTAATTAATTGAAATATCAAATAAATGATATTAAAAATACTAAAATAAATAGAATTTAAAATAATTAATGTCATCCGAAATTTTTATTGATTTATTAGATATTTTATTGATGTTTTATAATAATGTTTTTAAAATTATCAATTTTTTATTATATTTTTAAAAATTCATGTAATGAATAATGTCCAAATTGACAATATAAAGATTTAAAAATAAATAATATTTTATTCAATTATATAAAATTAATAAAAATATAATATTATTTAAAATTATTGGTATTATTTATAAAAAATCATTAATGATTCAATTATGTTACGTTAGGTATTTTATAGGAACTATATTAACATTCATAGAGTAAAAACACATGTTTTAATGGTAAGAGTTAAAGAGCTTAAATAAGGGTTAAATCCAAATGATAAGGGTTAGAATGTGACCTAAACATGTATAAAATTTATTTTTTGAGACTATTTCAAACCCTCCCCATATTATATTTTTAATAACTCACATTTTATCCATTTTCTATTTAAAAATAATGTATATTAATTTAATATTTTTAGAGTTTCCAAAGGTTCCCCTCAACTCAATTATAAAATGGAACCTCCTTCCCCAATTCTTCACACTACATTTCACCTAATAGCTCAAGAAAAACCTTCCTCTTTCTATAAAAATATACTTATCCAATATATAGATACCCTATTATTAAAAACATTTATACCCTATATCCTTTATGAAGAGAGCTAAAGGTTTTCCTCTAAAGAAGAGTAAATCATTTATACCAACTCATCCATGTTCATTTCTACCTCAACATCCGCTTAATTATTTTTTTCGATCATAAAGGAAAACATATACTATCATATATGTCATTATATGTCATTATGATTATGGTAGAACAATTTTAAATGATTTATCCATCCTGTTTAAAACGAATGATTCATCTGTCCGTACGTACAACATACCCTCTCCACATCGTGGTATTATTTTTTCATCACTATTTTAACTGGATAGGTATAATGATGTAAATAATGGATATATATATTATTAAATGATGATTATTTTTTATAGTTAATAAATCATCTAATTAATTACCATTTACCATTAGTTGAAGGATATCGTCGCTCATGCGTAGGTACATCTTATTGTCTCCAAGAAATGATGTGATTCATTGTTTATGTTAAAAATTATAGAGTGTTTACAATAATGAACATAATTATTACTTATTATATTTAATAATTTCATATTATTCTGTATATTTTGGATATATATCCTTGGTAAAAAAAATAATGACTTTCAAGACCAAACAAGCATGATAAAAAATGGCAATTAACACCTAAAACAGTGAAATTTATAAAATATTGTTAGTAAATCATGGTAAAATGTTATAATGGGATCAGATATGGTATCATAAATATTATTAAGATTATTTTATAAGTTAAGAATATGTTTAAAACAACAATATAACAGTTTTTTACACCTATAGAGGAAATCATATCTAAGGTAATGGTTAATTTAATCATCTATTATTTTTATAGATTTTTTGTAAGTAAGTATTTTCTGGGAAATATTTATTTTCTATGACCATGTTTCTTAAAAACCAAAATATTTTTACTATTATTTTATAATTATATATAGTCATTTTTAAACATGTGCTAATTTTTAACTAAATGGTTTGAAATGAATCTTTTTTTTTATTTTCTAAATGAGGCACTTTGTGACTTTTTAACAAAAGTACAAAAAACAATTTATCTTATACAGGATTAAGGTATTTTTTCAATTTCATGACAACTTAGTGAACTGAATCTCCCCTTATAATCTTTCATGGTTAATTTCAAATAAAAATTTTTATTTTATAATTGTGTATCTTTTTAAATAAATTATTTCAAGGTAAAAACTTTATTTCTTTTAATAATATTTCTATTATTTTATTAGAGTATTTTCATCTATATCAACATGTTTTGTTTTATATTTCACTTAATAGATATCTATCTCTTACGATATCATCCATAAAATTTTATTTAATTAATTACCATCATTTTGACTATGGATATTCTATTTTGATACCATTAATGTTTTATTTTTTTAAGAATTCGCATTTCATATACTTGTTTTTCAATACAAATGTTTTTGTTGTTTATGTTTCACCCCTTTCATGAGAGGAATGCATTGGACTTTATAAGTGACGGTAGGGGGGCTCTATATCCCCTTTATGCATCAGTATGTCTAGAGATACCAACTAGTTTGGGTATTAGACATGGTCTTACCCATTTATATATGGTTTCTTAGCCAAAGCCCTGATGGTATAATTATGATGTCTGACACTATGTATTCCCTCATTATGAGATTAGTTATTAATATTACATGTGATTATTAAATTATTATAATACCCATGGTTAAGTTCTATTCTCATGTTATTATATATATTGAATCATTTTATTATCATTATTATTTCCATATTTTTCTCCACATTATGTTTAAATGTAATGTGTTATAGTTATTTACCATTCCATGATTGTTTATGCAGATTTTTGATAGATTAATTATATGTATACCTTTATAGAGCATCTAATCTCACCTATTTCTTATGTTTTATTTTTTCCCAGGATTCCAATAAATTTGTGATGATCAATATACAAGGTTTTTCAGGGAGAATGATGGTTCTATAACATGATTCTATATATTTTATTTTATATTTTTATTTGAAATGTAAAAATCATGTAACTAATCTAGTTTACAAAACAATTAAACTAATCAGTCCTTTGATATTGTAAAATTTGATCAATTATAATGTAAAAACTTGACTCACCAAATCTAAGATACATTTTTTGGGGTCATTATATTTTATTTTTAATTGGGGAGAGCCAAGCTAGGATGTTAGAGTTTTTATAACCATGGGTGACATAAAAAATCTATATGAAAACATAGTTCCTTTTTCAGTATTACTATGGATGATATTAAAATGACTTCTAATGATATCTCAGACTCGTGATTATTGTTAAGAGTCATCATTGGTCGACCCTAAACCGATAACCTAAGCCAGTCCATGACTAGGCTTGAGAGGTATTCCCAATCTCCATGGGTATGAAACTAGTGTTAGGTATCAAAAATAAATTAGTAGGAATGATTTGGCCCTTAAATAAAATAAAATAAAATAAATAATGACTAACAATAAAATATAAACTAGCAACGGAAGGAAATAAAATTGTACATACCTTCATTTGACCCTATGGGTCACCACCAACCTCAAACCAACATCGCACTATAGTGACCAAATCCAGGAAAGGTGTAGCACCCAAAGCTAAAAACAAAGATAAATCAATAAGAATGAGTATTAAACCTCAGTAGCCATGCACACAAAAATATATTCTCATATGCATTTTATTTAAATAAAATATCCATCAATTTAAAGTATGATATACAATGTATAAAACAATTTTTTACACATTTTATTGATTAAACAATTTCAGGTTCATTTCCCATTTCCAATTCGACCCTATACTTTTTTTTAATAATAAGGCATTGGAATTTTAAAAGAGATTATGCTTACATTAAAAAGGGAGGAAGGAAGAGTAAAAGAAGTTGAAAAACTTCTTCAATAAACACTTTTATCCAATTAACACCCTTTTCAAGAAGCTACACTACTAAAATAAACACGGTCAATGATCATACATCACAATCCATGGAGAAACACCACACAAGAGAAACAAGTCGGCATATGCATCTCAATCCTCTACTGCATAATACTACTAAGTACATGAAAAAATGTGAGAACTTATGAGATCATGAATAATCTTGAACATAATATACATGTGACTCTTCCTAAAGGCATGCCCTACATAATGGCGTCATAATGCACTAATGCCTAACTATCGCCTTACCTGGCCTGGTCGAGGGGCCAAATCCCATAGCAATAATAATAAAACATCCTCTTGATGTGGTCAACTAGCCAGTGTGTAATCTAAACTACTGAAATAGTCATTCATAGATAATTCAATAGCACATCTATGTTTCTATGTTCATAAAAAAAGGGGGTGATATAATTTTATCAAACAAGTATCCAGACACAATTACATTCATCACACTCAGTCAACACACACCACAAGATCACCCTGTGTCACCCCAAGGAAAATTTCTCTAGAATTAAAACCATCATAACAGCAGGGAAGCCCCAAAACAAATAATCTCCCATATTTTATCAACCAAAAAGGTTGAACTGTTTCCAAGAAGGGTTTTTGATGAAACCATTTTCTTTAAATTGAAAATCAAGCCTCACAAAACCATCACATAATAATACTTTTCTAAAAAAACTACACATATGCCACTTTAAAAACTGTAAATATGCACTTAGAAACCCATTTAAGAATCCCAAAGCAGAATTATAAATCCAAAACACATTTGAAAAGGTCAACGGGACATTTTTTCAAGCATTTGATTTGAAAAACGCATGAAAATCATTTATTACATGACGTTACAAGAAAGTAATGACTCCAATTCAAGAATGAATATTTTATAATTAATTCTATATGAATAGATAATATTAAAACTAGGTGTGAAAAGTGAGAAATAAATAATTCTTAAATTTAATGGTCAATATAAAGAGATCCAACCTCAGAGTGGGAAAAAACAAAAGATTCAGCCCTTGGGGATTTCTAACTAAGAGTTTATTCTCCTCCGTAGAGCATATAAATCTTCTCATTCATATATAGACCCCAAGACCATATGAACACACCTTCATGGCCATGAACTTGTGCATGGGGATCCTTATATGATTTTATGCATATACCATTCTCCACTCATCTGCGTATGCATTTTCATATATATACCTTGTCACACATATCCCCATACATGTATTTTCACTATTATGGATGAATATACACCTAACAGGGGAACCCACACATAGATAGATATATATATATATATATATATATACTTACCAATACATATGCAGGAAAATATTCTTACACCCAGTGACTAGAAACCACTAAGGAGTGACCAACGCACCTTAATTAAAAAGAAACAATAATCTATAAACACCATAATACCTTAAAATAAAATTAATCAAAACAAAGGAATCTAGATACAATTCAAAACCAAATGAAACTTTTAAGAAAGAAAATATTTGAAGGAAAAAAATTTAAAGTAAGAAATTCCAAACTGGCCTTTAAACCTAGCATTAAAAAAATCACAAAAAACTGCCACATATTTTTGAAAACTAAAAAAATAGACAACTTCTTTATATTTTCAAAATAAAAACAAAATCTTATAAAAAAAAAGATAATAATTTCAAGACATTAAAACCCCAATTCAATGGCATTAAAAGTGATCAAATCACAAATTCCTTAAATACATCACATTAAATATAGTTTACCAAAACATAACATGGTCCAAATATCACAACAAAGTTTTATATCATTTTGATAAGTAATAATTATTGAATCAAACCCCTTAAAGGCACCAACACATCGGAATAAATTAATAATCACCTCAAAAGCTATTTTTAACAAGTTTTACAAATTTATAAACACTATATTGAGCTGACTAGGTAGATTAGGAACCTAAAAATCAAGTCAAAATAATGAATGGAAAAAGGAAAGCATCAGCAAGAATCTTCAAAAAGGAAAAACATGGATACACCTACATTGCGAACGTGGGAACGCAATGAAACATTAATAGTAGGAAGAATACACCATGATGAATAGTCGCCATCCCCTAGAATACAAGAAATTTTAAAAGAACATAATGATAACTGATAGGGATTAGTCAAATAGTAAAAATTCAGAAAGAAGGACCCTAAAATGGGGGATACTTATTGAAGGGAGAAAAGAGGCATTCAGCAGCACCATGAGGAGGGACGGCCAACAAAGGTGTTGCATGCCTGGGAGTAGGTTTGATAGAAGTGTTGTCATATAAGGGATCCATGTGAGGGAGAGGCAGCGTGAACTAGAGGGGTGGTTCAGGGAGGAGTTTCAATAAAGAGAAGTGGTGCAAGAGGTGACGGAAGTCTTGTTAAAGGAGAGGGCACTGGTGAGGGTGGTCGGAGGAAGTGAGTGCACTTGTGTGTCTCATATAGGAAGAGGGTAGAGGGAGAGTTGGGTGGTGTACATGGTGAGGGTCGGCTAAAGGGTGGGGAACCCATTAGTGTTTCTAAAAAATAATAATACACAATTATAAACATATTTTTAATGTTAATAAAAGTAATGATATTTATAAAAATAATAACAAAAATATTCTTAATAACACTAATAATAATAATAGTATTAAGAATCATAATACTATTATTTTTATTAAATATTCATTAAATTTTTATTTTATTGTATTCATTTAATTTGGTTTTATTTTATTTGTCATGAAATATTTTATTTATATGAAATACCAGGAAACCGAATGGGCATAACAAGATTACCCCCAACCTGGAGGGCTACCTGAAACTCAAAATAAACAATACAAATAATTAAAAATTATTAAAATAACTGATATTGTTGTTTGGGGTGTGACAATTACCCCCCCCCCCCACCCACAAAACTTTCTACCACCAAAAAGTCACCCAACCAAAGGTTTTCAGGAAATGAGTCCATATCTTAATATAACCAGAATAAATAAGGAATTATTGGGTTGCTATTTATTCCCCAAGTCACACCTAACCGATATATATGAAGACACAACCCAAAAAAAGGGTAAAACACAAGGGGGTTATCCCAAAAAAATAAATCACCTAAAAAACTTTAAAACCCACACACACCTCCCCATGGAAGGGATAAGACAGTAACTCCCAAACTGAACATACTGACCTCTCTATACGAGTTGAATAGGAATTTTGGTATATAAATGTAAAACCACTACAAGGATACTCAACATATCAGGGAACTGGAGAAAGTAACACACAATAACAGCAAAAATTAACTTATCATTCCCCACACCGCTATAAAAATCCCCAACACATCACATATTCAAATGATCACTATTAAAACTAGGACCAACCCACAAAAGGTCCAAATACACTTTTTAGAAAAATAAATTATTCTAGATGCCATATTCAAAAGAATGAAACTACTATGATCAATAAAGAATGATTTCATTTATCTATCATGAAAATAAATATGAACTTACAATAGCAAGAAAAAAAGAACAATGAAAACCTAAATTTCTCTATTCCGAGATGAAAGATAAAGAACCAAGTAAAGGTCTATCATGCCTCTGACACCCTGATTGTGCATGAGCTTTATCCTAAGACCTGAGGTTGGGGATCTGATAGCTGAAGCATCTTATGTCTCACAGTCAGACACTAGAATACCTCTATCAGAACTCCTTCCTATAATGGATGTTCTTATAGAACTTTCCCTAGTGATCTGAAATTCCACAACGATGACAAGTATTTGGAGGGATGTGACAAGGCAGCTTAAATTCTCAAACTTTCCATACTAATGGAACATAAGAAATTTGTCTGATGAACTAAAAGTTGAAACCAATGAAAGGGATTCTTCATAAATGGGTTCCTCTAGTACCCCCAGCACGCCAGATGGTGAACCCTTATAAATGGTGAGAGGCACTAGATTTTCCAAGCCCTTTTTCTCCTAATGCCAACACCTTAAAGAGAGTGACAAGGGACTTCACCAACCAATGTCCCTGTTAACTATGGATAAGATCTCACCTCATTTCTCCTTCCCCTCTTCAGGTACGATCTATTAGATAAATACGGACTTCAACACCTCCCACATCATCTCAACTCCAACAATGATGAGACATCCATCAATACTGGTCCAAGGGTGGGCCTTCCACTAAACCCAAGACAATACGAACTCTATCATACTCGAGTGTCCCCAAACACCTGAAGATATTATCTACTGTAATCAAACTGCATCCTTATCCCTAATGAATCCCAAAGGCCTCAAAGGATAGGAAATGACCGATAGAAATTGGAATTGGGATCAAATCATTAACAACTTCTACGAACATTTAGAGGTGAAGTATTTAGAACAACGTGAAAAAAAAATTAAAACTAGCATCAAGCCAAAAGTCAATCAAAAGAGACACACTAAGCCAAGAAAACAGGCCTGAAATCCTGAAAGAGCATAAACAAAAACAAAAGAAACACCCCAATCCAAGTGTAATATATTGAAAAGTCAAACATATAAAAAAACAAGAAAAAATAAACTTTTCAAATACAAAATTCCACTTTTCAAGAAGAACCATGTCCCAAAATTTCTTTTTTTATTCCAATCCATTTTAATAAAACTCTGCCAATCCTAGAATTCCAAAACCCCACCCATGTATTCCTATGAACCACCGCCTAACCCTTCATCTATTTCCACTAAAATAACTTGTACATATCTTCCAATATGCACTTCAAGCGCCTACCCACACATATGAAAATGATCATAATGAATACCAAGGGTTTCACATTCTATTCTATTACAAAATCCAAACATAAGAAAAATTTTCCAAATCAAAACACTTCATCTTTAAAACCCCACTTCAGAAATTTCAAAACCATTTCAAATAAATCCCATTTTTAATAGTTTTAAAACCATTACATAAAGTGCCATTTCAATTCTAAAACCACCTTCTTTTCAAAAAAAACACCAACACCTACGAAAATATAAACAAATCACCACCAACAATAAACAAATAGAATGTAGAACTAGTGCTTATTCCAAACCCAGTAACCTGGTTGTGATCCATTCCCCAAGTAATACATAACACCAGAGGACTGTGAACCAGGCACCTGGGATCCAAATGCGTCATAACTCTATGTGGGGTCATAGTGTGACACCGAGTCACCTCTATTATCAATCCTTAATCTGATTTAAGGAAAAAAACTCAAACCTTGATTAACCCTAGTAACTATGGTCTTATCATGAGGGTTGGTGATGAGGCACTGACCTGTAACTTACCACTTGTGCCCCAAAAATACTAATATGCATCTAACGGACACCCAAAATAATAATAACCTCCTCTAATACCATTTTTTTCTTGAACCATCTTAGGTCGATCCTGAAAAAATCACCTGAGTTGTTCTGTGACATGGCCTGAAGGGCGTTCCCGATCCCCATTGGCTCACAACTATTATCGAATATCAAAACTAAACAAGTGGGAATGATTTTTCCAATAAATGAAAAACAAGAAAACACTAACATTAAAATGATAATGGGTAGCATAATGAAAAAAAAATTCATAACTCTATGTGACCCTAGGGATCACCACCGACCTCAAACCAATGTTGCTCTATGGAAACGGAATCCAAGAAAGATGCAGCACCCAAAGCTTAAAACAAATATAAAACTATTGGTGTGATAATTAATACTCAGTAGGAGTTCCGAAAAAATCCATTCTAATATGTCTTTTCTTAAAATAAATGGCTGATCAATTTCATGTTTGAGATACTATGTATAAAATTAAGTTTTTACAAATTTTATTCTTAAAACAATCATGGCCCATTTATATTTTTCAATTAGAAACTATATTACCTTTATAAGAAGCAGGAATTGTCATTTTAATGGAGGTCATGTTTGCATTAAAAATGGATGAAGTCAGTGTAAAAAAAATTGGAAACATTTCTCCATAAACACTTTAAATTTTTTATCACCCTTCACAAGAAGATACACTATACAAGTAAACAAGATCAACTAGCACAAAACACAGGAAATAGAGAAGCACCGCATTAGAGAAACCAATCGGGATATGAATCTAAATTATATACTGCAGAATAATACTAAGTACTAGACAACATGCAAGAACCTAGGATCTTGTTAATAATCTAGAACGTACTATACCTGTGAATTATCCAGATGTTTTTCCCACACAATGATGGCATAAATCCCTAACGACAAACCACCTCCCTACATATCCTAGTCAAGGGGCCTAATCTAATAACAATAATAACAAAACATCCCCTGTTATGGCCCACTATCCAGTTCATAATCTAAACTAAAGCATCAATCATTTTGGAGAATTATCTAGGTATTCTAGGTTCCCATGTAAATACTAAAAAGGAATAAGATACAATTATATCAAAAAAGTATCATGTCACAAGTACTTTCATCACACATTGTCAACACACACCACAAGGTCACATCAACTCACCGTAAGGAACAACTCTCTCACCTTTAAACCATAATATCAAAAGGGAATCCCCAAATAAAGGAAACACATAATTTCTGTCAACTAATAACGGGAGGTCCCATTCCAAAGAGGGTTTTCAATGAAAAAATTTTATTTAAAGTGCCAACTAGGCCTCTCACAACCAATTCATGTGAATCCATTTCTTAAAGAACCACACGCACGCCACTTTGAAAACCATAAAACACTTCAAACCCTATTTAGAAAACCCAACCCATATTTTTAAATCCAAAACACATTTACAACGGCCAACTGGAAATTTCATCAATAATTTGATTTAAAAAAATGCAACCAAAACATTTATTGCGATACATAACAAGAAATAAACCACCCCATTTCAAGAAAGTAAGTTTTACTAACAACTCTATATCAATAATGTATTTTAAAATTAGTTGCAAAAATCAAGAGACAAATAGTTCTTACATTTAAAGGTCAATGCATAGAGATCCTGCCTCAGAGAAAAACCAAAATTAACATTCAGACCTTGGTGCTTTCAATCTAAGAGCTTCTTCTCTCCCACTAAGCATATGCATCATCACATACATCTAAGTAACCTTAGTCTCTATGCACACACCTGCATGGACATGAACATGTGAAAGGGGATCCTTACATATATTATTATATGCCTATACGTGTCACAACACATCTAATTATGAATTTCCAAATATATACATAGGAACACCTAACCCCAAAAATTTATATTCACTACCATGGAATAATATACACATAACAGGGGAACATACATATATATATTCTTACTTATGCATATGCAGGTGACTCCCCTTAGACCAGGTGATTCAAAACTACCAAGAAATGACCAACTAAACTTAATAATAAAGAAAATAGAATCTATAAAAATAATAATACGCTAAAATAAAATTAATCCAAACAAAGGATCCCTCATACGATTCAATAACCAATGAAACTTTTAAAAAAGACAAAGGTTAAAGTAAATCACTATTTTTAAAGTAAGTAATGCCAAACAGGCCTTTAATCCATGAATTCAACAAAACAAGTCACAAAACCTTCGCCGTATTTTTGAAACCAAAAAAAAACTAAACAAATTCATTTTATTTTCAATACAAAAACAAACATATTTTAAAAAAAACAAAGATAATCCTTTAAAAACATAACTACCCCAGTTCTACAGACATAAAAGGTTCTCAAATCATACATTCCTTAAATAGTTCACATTAAATCCAATTTGAAAAACATAAAAAGGTCTAAATATAACAAAAAAGATTTATATAATTTTTAGAAAAAATAAGAATTAAATCAAACACCACAAACGCACCAACCCATCAGCATAAATTAATAATCACCTCATAAAAATGTTTAGCAAGTTATAAAAAATTGTAAACACCATATTGATATAACATGGTATATTATAATGTTGATAATCAATTTAAAATATTTAAATTAAGACATCAAGCATCAACGGGGATCTTCAAAAAGGAAAAACATAGAGACCCCTACCTTTGCTTTGTGTGAACACAAAGTAACTTCAATGGTAGGAAGAATACACACCGAGGAATAATCTTCATCCATTAGTATACAAGAAAATGTAACTGAACACAATTCAAACTAACATAGCTTTCCTAATTAAGAAAAAAAATCCACAAAGAAGGACCTCAAAAAGGAAGATTCTTATCGGAGGGAGAAAATATGAGGTCAGCCGCACCATGAGGATGGACAACCACCGGAGGAGTCGCGTGCTGGAGAGGAGTTCATCCTGAAGTGTCCATGTGTAAGGGAGTCAGGTGAGGGAGAGGCTATGAGAACAGGAGGGGTGATGCAAGTCAGTGGTGCAAGGGGGATTGGTTGTTCAAGAGGAAGTGAAGGACTGGCTTGAGAGGAGGGCACCGACGAGGGCAGTCGGAGTAAGGGAGTTCACAGGTGGGGCGTGCGTTAGAAGACTTGGAGAGGGAGGAGGGTGGTGTGCATGGTGAGGGTAGAGTAAAAGGTTGGGAACCCATTAGGGTTTCTAAAAAATCAATAATAAATAATTAATTAATTATAAACATAATTTTAATATTAATATAAATAATGGTATTTAAAATAATATTAATAAAAATACTCTTAGTAAAGATAATAATATTATTATTAATATTAATCATAATAATATTATTATTATTATTAATCATTCTTTAAAAAAATATTTTATTCATCTAATTTAGAGTTATTTAATGTTCACTCAATTTTAATATTTTTTCAAAATATTGGTCAACTGCATGGGCACCGCACGATTACCCCTGACCAAGAGGGATACCTGAAACTCAATATAAAGACTACAAATAATTAAAATAATTGATATTCAAGGTCATGGTTTTACAATTGGTTTCAAAATAGGTGATAGTTGGATTAATTCAAGACTCATTCATAAACCACACATCAAGTAAATCCATAAATCATAGTCAGGATCATGTGGCTGTGAAACAAGGGATCCTCTCACTCTATCATGATCTCATTAGAACTCTATAATAAATGATCACATGGAAAATGTAATTTAACACACCTAATATAATCTCTCTAGTATAACACTCCGCATGTTTCTCTATTAGAAAACATGACACATCAATATACTCAAGATAAAACAAAAACAATGCATCTAATATAGAGCCTGATATCCATGATCAATGTTAGCTAAAAACCCATCAATAGAACAATTCTTGTGGATAATACTATGAACATCAACCCTAACTCATTTCATCAGCTCAATTGCTACACATAACCTATTTTTATAACAATTATCCCTTGTTATCCTTAAGCCCTAATGGATTATTAAACATATACCACTGATCCACTAATAAAATTTAGATTATTCAATTAGATATATTGGTCCCATAATAATAAGCACCACATTGATCTAAAGGTTTCGTATTAGGATACCTATTATAGTTCAAATCTCAAATAAACCAACCTTTGGAGTTCTAAAATTTCCCTATATCCTTCTCCCAAATATGATAATCCATGATGAGAAAACCAACTATTGATATATTATCCATCATACTTTGAGGTAACACATTCTTCTATACTACTCAAATAATATAATTATTTCCTCTAATGTCTCATATCAAATAAATTACAATTTCTCTCTCTAGTAGAGAATAAATCCCTAAAAATCATATTATCACTTTCCCTTAGGAGTTTCAAAAATAAAAAATGTAATTCGTGCTTACACCATATAAAAACTATGCAAGTAAACCCTCAAAATAACCTAGGATTGTTATGATAATCATGTCCCACTACACCCATTCACACTAATTTCTCCTTATCATAGTATTTTTAGGGTTTCAGATCATTATTTTCATCCATTTCTAAATATCTCAATGTTAATATATTAATTATAATCTATACCAAATGAATTACCAACATTAGATCCATTTAATCATGTCAATAAGGTGTTTCCCAACCCATTCATAATATATATAATCAAATTATATTATTTATTTTTAAATTTAATTTAATTAAAAACAATTCCCCTTGAAAAAATAGTAGCCAAGAATTTCATGATTTACTAAATAGTGAATATAATATTCTATCATGTCCCATAAGTATCTACCCTATCACCACAAATAATTAGAAAACACATTATTCATACATCTATATCTATAACTTTAACCCATATGATTGCACAAATAAGAACATTAATACACAAAAACATCAATATCAAAAATATCACATACCATGCTATTTATGTTGCCACTTTTTTATTCATATCCCCCGAACTCACCCAAAATTGTATCCAGAAACATGAATGTAACTCCTTAGACCCAAATATTCGATATGAAATCTATATCTTTTGAACTAATTAGCTGAGAGTTATACCAAATCCCAAAACAATTGATATTAACATCTTGGGTTTTAGTTATTAATTATACAATGATTTACCAACTTGATTTGAGAGATAATTCAGAGTTGTATTTTACCAAAAGTTTTGTTTGACTCAATCATAAGTCATATATATAGAAATAAAACAAAACCCCAAAACAAAACCGAAACATTCCTCTCATATTAGAAATAAATGGAATCTGAATAGTCCAAAACACTCCTTAAATGAATGAAAACATTATCCATCCAAATATTTATTTTAAGAAAAATCACATATATAAATATTCCAATTGAATATAATGTAACACCCCAAGATTTCATAGTGTGTTATTTCTTCAAAATAATTCCATAACATACACTACACGCAACACGGAGTTCAATCACACCATGAATTACCAAAAAAAGCCATTAAAAAGAGGTTATGAATAGTATTAACTAAATTTTAAACTAATATATCCTTATAATTTTAGAATACATATTATGAGTTTCTTAGACATAATGCAAGAACAAATTCATTTTTAGTATTGCACTTTTATCAACTTTTAATAGTGAATCATTTTTAAATACAATATTTTAAACTTTTTTACTAAATGGGGACATCAAAAATTTAAAATGAAACATCACAAGCTTCCACGGTATGCTTTCCTTTGAATAATACAGTAGTGTGTGTTGTACGCAACTTCGAGTTTTAACACACACCACAACCGATCAAACTAGATGTTATGAATAGTAATACCTACATTTTGAAATATTTTCTCTCAAAATAGATTTCATTTTTGGATTTGTAATATCGAATTTATCATAAGGTGAAATTTTGGTACTTTTCGGATAACTTTAATATTTTGATGAATAGTGAAAATTACTAAATTTTAATTAAAAACAACTTTTTTAATAAAAATAATTAAAAGTGATAAATAATTAATTTGAGTGGTTTTAAAGTATATTTAGAATATTTTTTCACCATTTAATAAAATTTTGGTCATTGGAGATAATTTTACAATTAAACTGGACATAAACAAGTGTCAATCTTTTGATAGTTATTATCTCTTAAAAACACGCTTTTTGTTTTAACAATAGGAATTTATTTTAAATTAATTTCATCCACTTCTGTGTTTTGAATTAGGAAAAATGGATTCCATATTTGGAATCAGGATGTTCAAATTGTGTAAATAGGTAACTTTTATTTTTAGACATTTTGAATAATTACTTCGGTAAATATTTTATTTACCATGGTAATGGGTAAATCCGGAAAATAAGGGTTAAAAAATAATATTATAATAATACTAAATTATCCTAAAACGTGTCCTAACCTTATTTTTTGGTACATGTTCGACGTTATTCATCTTTGGGTCGATTTTGGACCCCATGGATCCACTTGTAGGTGATAGGGATACTTTATTTTAATTAAGTTAAAATAAGTACAAAAATGACATAAGCATATATCTTTTAGAAAACCAATTTTTACATAGGGTTATATATGTTGGATTTTCGACTATAAATATTAATTAGAAAGCTAAATGATTTCATACATAATTATATTTTATTTATAATTTTTAAACTTTAAATACTTTAATTTATTTATGGCACAATGATAATGCAGTAATTACCATAATAGTGACAAATTAAACTAATTGATATTATAAATACCCAAATAAATATAATTTGAGGCTTTTAATGAATTAAACTAATATTATAGGATAATTTTACATATTAGGATTGATTTAATTGTCTTTTTTCGAAGTATTAATTCTGTTATGAGTTTCACAAAAATCAACTATTGAATAGTGTCAAAATTGACATAAAAGTTTTTTTAAAACAAATATTATATTATTAATTTATATAAAATTCCTAAAAATCTAAGGTTCGGCAGAGAGACTTATATCATGATAAGAGTATCATTAATGGACCACTTGGGGGTCTCTTGGATCTATATAGTAAGTTTATTAACTATATAATATAAAAATACAATGTGACATGGTAAATGTCAAACTAATTAACTAAGAGTTAAATATAAATGATAAGGTTTATATAATGACCCAAACCTTTCTAAATTATATTGGTTGAATGGTTTTAGACCTATACCCACCTTAACATTTAAATAATCCACATTGGAGCCATTAGAAACCGAATATGAATTTATTATAAATTAATATTTCTAGATTTTCCAAAGGTTCCCCTCGCCCCTCTTATAAAAGGGAACTCCTCCTTCTCATTTCTTCACACCTTCAGAGCCTTTTGGTTCGGCAAAAATCTGCCCATATACTCTCCCAACTTCCTTCACTATAACCTAGAGGCCTTATTTTGATCAGAAATCCAACATAAGGATCCCTTTTGATCAAATCAAAAGGAAGAACCCGTAGAAGAGGTAATGATTTCACCACCCTTTTTCATGTACCTTTCTTCTTCCACTTCTTCTTCCTTTGTTGTTGCCATTCTAAAATAATAACTCCAGTATCATATATATACTGTGATGTTATTATAAATATGGTACAACCATATTCACTATTATATCCATCCTTTGAATAACATGTCATCATACGTATGTATGGCTTACCGTCTCCACGTCGTGGTGTAATTGTTATTCAACAAATTATTATTTGGGTGGGTATAATAATGATGTTTAACTCATGTAAATAATAAATATAACATGATAAGGATTCTGTATATATGATATACCATCCAATTATATATTATTTTAATATCAAAAAAATGTTATTATCGCTCGTGCATACGTACGAACTACCGTCTCCACGAACGCGATGAGATTCATTCTCCATCGTATCCGTTCAAATATAATTCTCATTTGATTATTAATAATAGTATCTAAGGATTTGATATCATTCTGGATATTAATGAGATACAACCTATCCATTACAAACATGGCTTACGTAACAAAACATATAAAAGAAAACGAGTAAGTTAACACCCGAAACAACGATAATTCTAAGATATTATTAACAAAGCAATGTTAAAAGATCATATATGATATAATATTAATGTATATGATTATTTAATAATTTAATAACAATTATTTCACCATTATACAGGAGTTTAAACTACCCCATCCAAAGAAAAGTGCAAGGTAAGGGTTTATTTCTCAATCTCTTCATTATCTGAGGTTGTTTATACGTAATAATCTACTGGGATCTCTTTATCATCCACATCCTTGTTTCTTAAAAATGAATTTCAATTTTTTTTTACTATTTACTAGAATATGGGTTAAATTCATTTATACCCTTGTTTCAATTTCTATAAGGGGTTTATAAAGGAATCTTTCCGTTGTTTTCCAAACAAGGTGCTTTTTAAACTTTTCGACAAAATTTAGGTAAGAATATTTTTTTTAACTTATACGGCGGGTGCGGCTATTTACCACCGTTATAAAATTGTAAAAGCTTCCATTACAAGCTTACAAGGATATTTTCAAAGTAAATGTTTTATTTTATAATAATGTCACTTTTAAATGATTTCAAAATAAATATTTTAAGAATTTCAGAAAGGTACTCTTTATCAAAATCAGAATTTTAAATGTTTTAAAGACTTATCTTTCTAAATCATTGTAATTAATGTCCATGTCTTCAAAATGGTTTTTAAGTATTTATTTATATGGACATGAATGTTTTTAAAATGTTAATTCCTTTCAAAAGTTTCAAAGTGGTATGGGACACTTTGATTCAAAAATCTCTTTTTAATTACTTCCTTTATAAATGTGTGACTTTTAAATGATATAAAAAAAGGAGATATTTCTCTCAAATAGTTTTGATTTCATCTATTTTAACATCATTTGATGGATTTTATGATTATATGAAGTTGATTTATTATGATAAAAAACCTCCATATTGTATTGAAGGTTTTGTGATATGTTTGTTTATGGATGTGTTATTTTTATACCATTCATGGTTTATAGAGAAAGTATTGACATTTCGTATGCTAGTTTTAAATTTAATGTTTATGTTATGTTTAAACCTTTTCATATGGGAAGGCATTGGGCTTAATATGTGGCGGGTGGAGCCCGCTATAGCTCCTTGATGCATCGGTAGGTCTCATGAGACAAACTAGTGTCTTGGCACAAGGCCTTGGAAAAATCTTATTTGTAGTCTTGGCACGAGGCCTTGGATATGTGGTTATGATAGTCTGGCATTATGCATTCCATCATTATGAAAGTGGTTATTGATATTGCATGTGATTATTCGATTATTAGAATATCTATGTGAATAAGTAAATGGCATTATTTCATTTTACTTTTTCCATACTATGTTGAAGTTCAAGTTTAAAAGTCTTTTGTTTTTTTATACATTGCTTTAAATGTTTATGCTTATTTTTGAAAGTTCCTACTATATTTTTATCCTTACTGGGAATTTGAGCTCACCCCTTTTCTATGTTTTATTTTTCCCAGGATGTGAAGAAGTAAGTTATGAATGACCTGTAGGGATGTTATGAGGGGATAATAGTATGCACTATGGATACATTATGTTGTTGTAATAGTTTTTTCACTTTATTATGTAATTTAAAACATGATGAATATATCAAGTGTTTCCAAGGCTACTAAACCAATCAGTCTTTTGAGATTTGATCTTTCTTGTGATCATGCCAATGTTATGTAATAATGCACCAATCAAACTAGCTGTTATGAATATTAATACCTACTTTTTGAAATTTTATCTCTCAAAATTTACTTCATTTTTGGATTCGAAATATCGAATTTAGCCTAAGGTTCAATTTTGGTACTTTTCGGATAACTTTAATATTTTGATGAATAGTGAAAATTACTAAATTTTAATTAAAAACAGTTTTTTTAATCAAAATAATTAAAAGTGATAAATAATGAATTTTAGTGGTTTTAAAGTATATTTAGAATATATTTTTACCATTTAATACAATGTTGGTCGTTAGAGATAATTTTTCAATTAAACCGGACATAAACAAGTGTCAATATTTTGAAAGTTATTATCTCTTAAAAATACGCTTTTTGTTTTAACAACGGTAATTAATTTTAAATTAATTTCTGCCACTTCTGTGTTTTGAATTTGGAAAAATGGATTCCATATTTGGAATCAGGATGTTCAAATTTTGTAAATAGGAAACTTTTATTTTTAGACATTTTGAATATTTACTTCGGTAAATATTTTATTTAACATGGTTAAGGGTAAATCCAGCAAATAAGGGTTAAAAAAATATTTTAATAATACTAAATTATCCTAAAACGTGTCCTAACCTTATTGGTTGATACATGTTCGACCATAGGCATCTTTGGGTCTATTTTGGGACCCCATAGATCCACTTGTAGGTGATAGGGACACTTTATTTTAATTAAGTTAAAATAAGTACAAAAATGACATAAGCATATATCTTTTAGAAAACCAATTTTTACATAGGGTTATGTATGTTGGATTTTCAACTATAAATATTAATTAGAAATATAAAAATATTTCCTATATAATGATATTTTATTTATAATTTTTAGACTTTAAATAATTTAATTTATTTACGGCACAATGATAATGCAGTAATTACCATAATAGTGACAAATTAAAATAATTGATATTATAAATACCCAAATAAATATAATATGAGACTTTTAATGAATTAAACTAATTTTCTAGGATAATATTACATATTATGATTGATTTTATGGACTTTATTTTAAGTAATAATTTTGTTATGAGTTCCACAAAAATAAACTATTGAATAGTGTCAAAATTGACATAAAAGAGTTTTTAAAACAAATACTATATTATTAATTGATATTAAATTCCGAAAAATCTAATGTTTGGCCAAGAGACCTATATCATGATAGGTGTATCATTAATGTACCCCTTGGGGTTGCTTGGATGTATATAGTAAGTTTATTAACTATATAATATAAAAATACAAAGTGACATGGTAAATGTCAAACTAATTAACTAAGAGTTAAAACTAAAAGATAAGGTTAATATAATGACAAAACCTATCTAAATTATATTTGTTGAATGGTTTTAGACCTATCCCCACCTTAACATTTAAATAATCCACTTTTGAGCCATTAGAAACGGAATATGAATTTATTATAAATTAATATTTCTAGCTTTTCCAAAGGTACCCCTCACCCCTCTTATAAAAGGGCACTCCTCCTTCTCATTTCTTCACACCTTCACAGCATTTTTTCGGCCAAACTCTGCCCAAATACTCTCCCAACTTCCCTCAATACAACCTAGAGGCCTTATTTTGATCCGAAATCCAACCTAAGGAGCCCTTTTGATCAAATAAAAAGGAAGAACCCATAGAAGAGGTAATGATTTCACTGCCCTTTTTCAAGTTCATTTCTTCTTCCACTTCTTCTTAATATGTTGTTACCATTCTAAAATAATAACTCTAGTATCATATATATACTGTGATATTGTTATAAATATGGTACAACCATATTCACTATTCTATCCATCCTTTGAATAACATGTCACCATACGTACGTAAGGTTTACCGTCTCCACGTCGTGGTGTAATTGTTATTCAATAAATTATTATTTTGATGGGTATAATAATGATTTGTAAATCATGTAAATAATAAATATAACATGATAAGGATTCTTTATATATGATATAACATCCAATTATATATTATTTTAATATCAAAAGAATGATATTATCGCTCGTGCGTACGTACGAACTACCGTCTCCACGAACGCGATGAGATTCATTCTCCATCGTATCCATTCAAGTATAATTATCATTTTATTATTAAGAATAGTATCTAAGAACTTTATATCATTCTGTATATGAATGATATACAACCTATCCATTACAAACATGTCTTACGTAACAAAACATATAAAAGAAAACGAGTAAGTTAACACCCGAAATGACGATAATTCTAAGATATTATTAACAAAGAAATGTTAAAAGATCATATATGATATCATATTAATGTATATGATTATTGAATAATTTAATAACAATTATTTCACCATTATAAAGTAGGTTAACCTACCACATACAATGAAAAGTGCAAGGTAAGGGTTTATTTCGCAATCTCTTCATTATCCAAGGTTGTTTATACGTAATAATCTACTGGGATCTCTTTATCATCCACATCCATGTTTCTTAAAAATTAATTTCAAAATTCTTTTACTATTTACTATAATATGGGTTAAAGTCATTTATACACTTGTTTGAATTTTTATAAGAGGTTTATAAAGGAATCTTTCCGTCATTTTCCAAACAAGGTTCTTTTCAACCTTTTCGACAAAATTAAGGTAAGAATGTTTTTCTTAACTTATACGGAGGGTGCGGATATTTACCACCGTTATTAAATTTTCAAAGCTTCCCTTACAATCTTACAAGGATATTTTCAATGTAAATATTTTATTTTATAATTATGTTACTTTTAAATTATTTCAAAATGAATATTTTAAGAATTTCGGAAAGGTACACTTTATCAAAATCAGAATTTTAAATGTTTTAAAAGACTTATCTTTCTAAATATTCTTAATTAATGTCCATGTCTTCAAAATGGTTTTTAAGGATTTATTTATATGGACATGAATGTTTTTAAAATGTTAATTCCTTTCAAAAGTTTCAAAGTTGTATGGGACACTTTGATTCAAAAACTATTTTTAATTACTTCCTTTATAAATGTGTGACTTTTAAATGATTTCAAAAAAAGGATATATTTCTCTCAAATAGTTTTGATTTCATCAATGTCAACATCCTTTGATGGATTTTATGATTATATGAAGTTAATTTGTTATGATAAAAAACTTACATATTGTATTGAAGGTTTTGTCATATGTTTGACTGTGGATGTGTTATTTTTATATCATTCATGGTTTATGGAGAAATTATTGACATTTTGTATGCTAGTTTTAATATGAATGTTTATGTTATGTTTAAACCTTTTCTTATGGGAATGCATTGGACTTAATATGTGGCGGTTGGAGCCCGTTATAGCTCCTCGATGCATCGGTAGGTCTCATGAGACAAACTAGTGTCTTGGCACAAGGCCTTGGCAAAATCTTATTTGTAGTCTTGGCACGAGGCCTTCGCTATGTGGTTATGATAGTCTAGCATTATGAATTCCATCATTATGAAAGTGGTTATTGATATTGCATGTGATTATTTTATTAGTAGAATATCCATGTGAATAAGTAAATGGAATTATTTAATTTTACTTTTTCCATACTATATTGAAGTTCATGTTTAAAAGGTTTTTGTTTTTGTTATACATTGCCTTAAATGTTTGTGCTTATTTTTGAAAGTTTCTGCTATATTGTTATCCTTACTGGGCATTTGATCTCAACCCTTTTCTATGTTTTATTTTTACCAGGATGTGAAGAAGTAAGTTATGAATGAACTGCAGGGATATTATGAGGGGATAATAGTGTGGACTATGGAGACATTATGATGTTGTAGTAGTTTTTTCACTTTATGATGTAATGTAAAATGTGATGAATATATCTAGTGTTTCCAAGGCTACTAAACCAATCGGTCTTTCGAGATTTGATTTTTCTTGTGATCACGCCAATGTTATGTAATAATGCACCAACTCTGGGTAACTGGGGTCGGGGCGTTACATATAAGACCTAATATAAGTAATGAACAAGGATTATTAGGTGAATAAGAAAACAAAATCCACAACTACCTCCAACAACTACATATACAAGAGTCAATATATCAACCTCCTTAAAAAAAATTAGTGATCAAATATAAAATTTTAACAAATCTTGTGATACTACAATTTTTTGAAAAATAATAGAAGAGGTGCTCCATGTCTATTGAGTTTTCCATTACATGTGTGGATTTTAATACACATTAGGGGACCCCCATAAGTATATACATAAAACATTGATACAGTATATTTATGAAAAAAAATTCTACACATTTGTATAAAAATAATAAAAAATAATTTAAATGGCCACAAAAATAGAATGAAAATAATAATAAGTGGTATAACTCAAGATTTTATATAGTCAACAACATGTAACTACCAATATTTAGTGGATCCAAAAAATGAAAATACCTAGACTCACCTTCTTCATGAGATCTTGTTATCGATGTCGGGATGGAGGTAGAGAAATCGTGCATCCCATCCATATCTGGGATGGGGCTATGGTAATATTACATTTTATCCCTCCAAGGTGCACTTCTAGAGTTAGGACCTCAACTAGTACCATGTATAGGGGGAGATATATACAAATATAGGGACTCATCACATCCCAGGGAATTATGGAAGGGGTATATTAAGTAATTCATTAAAAACCCATCACATTCAATGTACTCATATGTCATTGGTTTAAGGACATATATGAGAAATTTATATTAATAAAAAACACTAGAACGTATACATAATATATCCTTCATGAAATAGACGGTATTAATGAAAAAATATCATTATTTATAATTTATAATGTATTCAAGAATACTTTTTATCATTCCCTATAGACATAAAATATTAATCGCGCTAAAAGAAACATACAAATTGTCTTTATCTACCATTTTTTTATATCAAATAAACTAAATTAATATTATAACATAAAACTCTATTAATTGTTGGTATTGTATGCTATGTAATCTCATAAATATATAATAAACCATTAGGATTATAATCATTGAAAAAATAAAGAGTATATTCCAATATTCTGGTTTAAAATAAATATTGAAAAACAAAAGGTAACAACATTGGTTTGTTAAACTCAATTTCCTAATCACGCAAGATTAACACCATATAAGTTAAATAGTGATACATTTAAACTGATTTAACAATGTGAACATTGAACTAAAAAATATTTTAAACCAATACATAACAGTATTATTTATCAACTTGACAAGGAAATGACTTTTCCATAATAAATAGTTATCATTTTCAAGAAAATACCAAGCATTATTTCATGGTCATAATATTATAACTCAAACCATATCAAGTAATTTTAACCCAGTATTTTAGATTGTTTTATTTAACATAAATAATGAATTTTAAAGGTAAAAATATTGGTTTCCATAAAAACAATTATTGAGAAAACCATCTTAAATAATAATGTAAATATAGAAATAATAAATTTAGTTTAAATTTTTATTTCTAAATGGAACCATTTTAAATATGATATTTTTTGTAAAACTGAATGGAAATTAAAGCACTTCTAACAACCATGTAATTTTTAAAATTTTCTGGTTAGGGAATTATTGACAATTTCATATTTTCATTTTAAGGATCTTCTTCTTACATTGAAAACCCATCTACTACATCAGAACTACATAACACTATTAATCGTAGGATAATTTGGGTTAACTAAATTTTGGTTCATGTTTTTTTGTGTAAAAATAGGTGTTTTTCAATATAATATATGTTTGGGTCCCTAGGATGTGCACTTTAGATTTAAAATTATCCAATGAATTATGTTTAATCAATGTAGTACATTTATCTTACATATTGACCATAAGTTATTTTTTGTTTAACAACACCAAAAGGGTTTCCATTTCAACCCATTTTTAATATCTAATGAACAGTACAACACCTTGTTACAAGAGGGATTAGTTTCATGTCCTAGTAGCCATATAAAGTTTAATTCAATAATAAGACTTTAAAATTTTGAGTTATCCCCAAGTAAAATCAATTTCCTTTAAAACATATCACATACTCTAAATTTAGATGTATTCCCTTAAAATGTTTTAATAAATACACATGAAAAAATTCCTCTTATAAAAAAAACATCGAAAAAAATAAATATATTTAAAATAAAAGTGGATTTATTATTATTTAAGTAAAACCAATGGCTGAAATGTTGTAGTTATTTTATAAGAATCATAAGTAGATTCCATCCAACCAATCATATATTTTTGAGAGATTTTCTAATAAAAAATGATCATGTGGATTCCCATAAAACCATTAAACCATAACTCTAAAATCATGTAAATGGAACCATATAACCGTAATAACTCTATAATAATAAATTCATAAATAAAAAACATGTTGTAAGCCTCTAAATTTCACCAAAAATATAAAATCCCTATATTATAAATAATCTCTAAGAAATCAATCATCGATATCAGCCAAAAAATAAACATTTCCTAGAACTAATCATACCTTAATATCATTTTACCAATACAATGATAAATGGAATGAAATATGTGGTACCTCATACAAGATCTCCTAAAACCATTGTTAAATATATTTTCTTTTAACACTAGCTTGGATAAAAAAAATTAAGATTAACATATCTTTATTTTAGAACATTACCATAAGTTAAATGATACATCTCAAAATAATAACACATCCCCATGAAAAAAATTAGTGTCCTTTAGAATTATCCCATGTCGTTTTCTCATCCAAAAAGGATGTATGTTCCACTATACTAACATTTCTTTTTTTCCTTCATCATCTCCAATAAAATATCACTACATAAATCTTATTTCTAAATATAACCCTATCAAAATTTAGGGGAAAGGAAAAATGGATCAAAGTGTGATCTAAATATCTCAATGAGAGTGAAATAATTAATATATCAACAAGGATAATATAATAATAATATGAGGAAAACATGATAAGGGTGGAAATATCTTATAAAAAGAAATACTGAAAAATTATATATTCTTTTAATCCATGATAGTAAGGCATGTAAACTCAAAATAGAAAATATATACCATGGCACAAGAGTGCGGAAACTTGAGACAAACATAATCCATGGAGCATAATCATATGTATACAGATATTTATTTTAATTGAAATGAAGAATTAAAGAAAAATATGGAAATAAAAAAGGTGAATAAATCATAAAATGGGGTAGTATGAATCATAACCCATTTTTCAAAAAAAATATTGGAGAAAGAATCACTACATGATTCCCATAAATAGGGTGGAGTAGGAATCACTACCTAATTCCCATAGAATAGTGGATAAGGGATCACTACATGATTCCCATAATATGGTGGAGTAGTAATCACTAGAAAATTCCTAAAAACATGTGGGAGAATAATTATCTACCAAATTCAATTAATATAGTAGAGAAGATATCACTCATTCATTCTAATAGTGGAACAACAAATAGTAATCCATTCCCACAATTAATTTATGATATATATATACTATTCCAATGAATTGGAGGTAGATATAACAACCTACACTCCAATAATACATAGATATGTGTTCTATTTGAAAATAATCATTCATAACATCATAAATAACCCATTGAATAAAAAATGGGATTCATAAAATTTGTATATGGTATCACAGAAATTTACATAAACACTATATACATTTATTTCCCAATATTTAATCAACCAAATATAGAGTTGTATAAGATAATTTAGAGGGTTATTCATGAAAATAATATCATTAAATAAATCGTTTAGATAAAATGATAAAAATTAATGGGAAGTTCTAAAAAATTTATTAGAAAAAAATAAATTTTGTTTAAAAATATTAACAAACAATCACTTTAAAAATTTACTTTCAACAACATTAAGTGAAAACTTTTAAAATAATTTAATTTTAAAAAGAATATTCAATAGTTGAGCCTTTAAATGAAAATTATTATTTAAAAACTCATAAGTTATAATATCTTCTAATATTTTAATTTTTAAAAATAATATTAAATATTATATCAATAAAATGACATAATGATTTGAAAAGTGTGAATTGATTTTTTTTTTTAAAAATCTATTTAAAAAGAATCATTAATAATAGATAATTAAATGGCATAATTTATACCTAAAGATAATTTAACGTGGGAGATAAAATGTTTGATTTTAAAATGATGAAAATAATTTTTAATATTTTTAAATACTTCTTCTCAAAACAAGCATCAGAAAAAAGTCGTATTGAACATTAAATTTGAATGTGGAAATATAAAATTGTAAGCTCACATGAGTAAATGTGCATTTGGATTTTCAAATACGAAAGGAAAACATTATTTGGAATAATGAACACGAAAATGGAGGGAAAAATATCTTTAAATGAGATGAGTGTTTACTTAAAAAGATTACTTTTATGAGAATGAATTTCATCATAAAAGATTATTTTATTTAAAAACGTCATTTCACCTTGAGAAAAAAACATAATATATTATAAAACTGAATATAGAAGAATATATTAAAAATAGAATAAGTATTGTTGTGTAATTCCATTTCATCACCATGAAAGAAAATGTGATTTAACCAAATCCATTATAGATATCTTAATTTAGGAAGTAAGATAAATGTATAACTATGTTTATTTGGAAGATATGTAAATCATTTGAAAAAAAGATAAAACCCCCATATAATATAAAAAAATTATAATGTGCCCAAATTGTATGAAATAATTTAGTGAAATACAATCATAACTCAATAAATGAGAATTATGTTTCCAAAATAACCCATAAATTTCATAATTTTTTTAATTGAAAATCCTTGCATGGAATAAAATGGGGTTGATTTTAAAATTTAATAAATTTCATGAAGAATTATAATAATATAAATCCATGTAAAATATATACACCAAAAAAATGAAACAAGTTATTAATACTAGTCATATCTCAATGAATCATAATATAGATACAGAGCCCCTTATAATACTGATATCTTATGAATTTAAATCCATTTAAATAAATCACATGATATATATTTTCAATGTACTAGAATTATATGAATTTGGAAAAACAATACCATTGTGTAGTAATCACACCATATCAATGATATAATGTATCACAATATGATTATGGCTCAAGAAATTAATGTGGAAACAAATAACACATTACCTTAAATTTTCATTATTTGATAAGATTTATCCTTATTGAGAAATTTAGAATTATCTTGAAAATATACTTGGAAATTGAGGACATGAGATAAATAATTAATAATATATTATTTTGAACATGATAAAGGCCTCTTAGATGAAAAATATTTTATACTTTCTAGAAATAATTTGAAGGTAAATATATAGCAGGAATTTGTGGAAGTGATCCCCTTTTATATATAATGTATCTATTTTCTCCTTGTATGACATTGGAATATTTCAAGGAATATTGTTAGAGCCATGTGCAAAAAGCTCATGAGAATCTGAGGCTTTGTCATTCCGAAATTGATATTATAAAAATATTATGTATATTAATATCATGTGGATACAGATTTCCTGAAAAAATGGAATAACTCCCTAATAGTGCCTTTGATCAGAAATATGACACCCGTTGAGTTAAGAATATAGGATGTACCATAGTACCAACATAATCTTTGTTGTATGAAATCATTTATGAAAATGTTTTCATGGTGGAAAATAGTAAATAAATTATTAAATTTATTTATTTTATTGTTTTTTGGAACAGATACCTAGGTATCTTCTATAAATATGGTCCTATAAAAAATTTATAGGGTTGTTATAACGCTGAAAATTTAATAGATATCATGGTTGAATATTGGATGAAATTACGATTGTTGATCAACAATCAGAATATCACAAGAATCTCTAACAATAATGTAACTTTTCGATCTTGTAAATGAGGGGAACATAGGCTCGTTATTCATCATTGATATATCTGAATCGAGGTAGGATATTTTATTTATATAAATTTATACCTATTTTATTATAATACAAAAAACACAAATTATTTAATTAATGGATTGATTTATATATATATATATATTGTATTGCAGGTCTGGGTTTGTTTATCTGCGATTTTGGGGATAATTATTATTTTGTTGGTAATTTGTTTATTATTATAAAGTAAATGGGTTGTGGAAAATATACAGAATGGATATGATATTTTCCTCATCTTTGGTTTTACGATTTTCTCCCTCCCCCCCCCCCCACCCACCCCCATTCTATACATTTTCACTATCAGATTTTATATTCACTGGCAATTCAAAGAATACCTATAAATTGATCATTGAGCATTTTATTATTGGAGAAAATGATCATTTCCTCATATATAGATTTGATATCTTGGGATAAAATCATGATCCATGAAAATATAGAGTGATCAATATTGGATTGGAAATATAATGTACAATTTTGGCATGTAGAAGTGGAAAGGTGTGGTGGTGGTTATTTGTTGAACTGTGGATATGGCCAAAATCTGGCCAAAAATGGTGAAGGTATTCAGTTAACCACAAATCCATGACCTCTGTTGTGTTTCTAAATGAATTTAAAAGCTATTGAAAATCCAAATAAGACACATGAATAATTTATAATTTTTTTAACTTACCTACTACACTACATATATTTTGATGAATACACATAGTATACATTTCTCTATGAAGCATAATGGTTTAAACATGGAGGTAAATGTCACAAGATATATCAAACTTGTCACTTACTATGTGACCCTTATAAAACCAGTTCAGCACGTAAAGTTAGTAAATAACTAGATGACCATGTGGCCTCATACTCTGTTTACTTAAAAAAATTATATGAACATGAAAAATATAGTGCCAAAGTATATGAGATATTCTTTGTACTTGGATGTGTCTAGTGACATGAATATGGCTAGTAATATACAGATACAGACATAAGAACATGATGTGATACATGGTTATACCTGGGGATGAAGGGACAGACTATGTATTTTTGATACACTTAGTGTACTCATTCAATGATAGTTTAGGGTCCTCTTTGTACTAATTTCATCTTCATCGTAGGTATATGTGAGATTTCATGGACTAAAATTGGTTGAGGGTGTTCCTATAGAATATTTGTATTAGTGTTCAGTGCGGAATCACAACATCGTCATTTGATAATGACCCATCTATATAATCCCCAAGCCTATGTAGTTTGAGCGAGTTCAATTTTTTTGAAGTGAGTTAGTCAATCTGCTTCAATGTGTGTTTAGTATTTCATATGTTATCGAGCATCAAAATTTAAACCCCTCAGTGTATTAGATCATATATCAATCTAATATTCCTAAAATGATCTCCAGTTATATTGATCTTCCTAGGTATGGATGTTGGAGTCAGCATGAAAAAAATGTATATGGTTATGAATTCCACTTCTATTAGGATAAATCTCATAGGTTCAGGAGCCCCCCTGTTAGCCATGGGAATTGACCCCCTATCTCATTATTGAGATCTAATCCTTCTGATGGAGTTTTAATCCCATTAGATGTGTTTCCTAAATGAAACCTCTCAGTTTTATTCATGCATTTTCTTATAAGCACATGACAAGAAAGATCTCTCAGATGAGTGGAATCATTGGAGTGAGTCCCATTGAACATAACTTCTCAATATTGTGTCATAAGTAGAAGTGTTTCATATGGAGTGGTTTTCTCTAGGATGGCCATTACCTTCAGATGTAGAGTAGAGTTCTATGGATAGAATTATTGTTAACACCATGGAGGAAATAGTGATTTTTTACTATGCTTGGTTTTATTTTCATTTATAATTATGTCTCATATCTTGCTCAACTTAACCCTATTTTAAGAGATTACAAGTGTTGATGCTTTATGCTTAGTGATTTTGGGGTGCCAACTAGGTATTATTATACTCACCCCTATATGGGATCTTCCTCCACATGTCTTGTCTTATGAAAAATATGGACCTTTTAATGTAGTCCGTAGAAGAATAGTAGTAGGTAGAGAATAGTATGGTAAATAAATACTTAGGTGTATACTATTGTGGAATTTTTCAGTAGTTCCCTCCTATGCATGTTGAACGTTATTTTCCAATTTTTGGTGGGATTGTATTTGGGCCATTTTTTATTCTATTTTAGAATAGGTGTCATACTATTTTGGGGGATATATATTGTTCATGTATTAATGTTATATCCTATTTTTAACATTCTCATAATTTTATGGTCTTGGATATGTTTGTGTAAATACGAGTAATTTAGGATAATTCGTCTCATGAATGTGATATGCCTACCTGGAATTAATCACTGCACCATGGACTATTAAAGGTAGATTGCGGTACTAACGATCAACTCATTGCTATCTTGGTGGGCCCTAGTGGGTCGGTTTATGATAGTGTGGTATCAAAGCATTGTTCCATATTAGGACTGGATTTTGGATATTATCTAGATATGAGGTTTGGTTGGGGAACTAGGAAAATAGTGTTAAATATTTCAAGATTGAATCTGAGTCTAGGATATCTAGTATTGGAAAAGCATCCAATAGATCCATACACCAAGACTCTGATAACATTCTTCTTAACATTATGCATGTTTCCATTGGTTTTAACTAAAAAAATTACATGCATCATATAATTATGTTTTGGGTTTTTCATGTCCTTATTGCTTCATATCACCAAATATAATCATTAAATATAGTAAATATTGTATTATTTTAGGATGTATTCACAAATAAAGAAAGGGAGGTTTCAGTTGAAGGGTTGATATGATAACCTGATGGGTGAAATAGCCTCCAAGAAGGGTCTTGGTCAAGACATGGCCATTCTTCAAAATGGTCATCATGTGGCTCAATTGTATATTAATCAATTAGTAGTCCCACCTCTATTGGTTCAAGTGGATATATCATATCAAAATAATTTTTGTATTAATATTTTGATGATGGATGATTATTCATAGGATTTTTTAGTGTTTAATGGCCATTAGAGAAATGGATCATCTAGGATGTGTGGTCCATATGACCTACCAATAGTAGGATTGTGATTCATATAATAAAACAAGTGGTTTAATTGAGGACCATTGGGACATTTTATCTCTTTGGGGATGACATTTTGTTATTCCTTAATGTAAGAGTAAATATTTCATGATAATTTCCCACCTAAAATATTTTTGTAAGAGAGGTGGTTGTTGGAATGGAAAGGTAGAGTCAGTGGATAGATAAGGGAGGTCCATAGGGAGGTGGATGTGTTGGAGGAGTTAGGGAATAGCATTAGGAGGCTGGTGTTTTGGTTTGATGCTACCACCACCACCCAAATATAGACCAACCTAGGATCGGGAAGCAAGTGGTCACGATATTTGATAAATACATACATTATAGGATCTTGACCCAGATGATGTATAAGTGTTTTAGTTATGTTTTGTTTTATTTATACTTTTTTTGTAGTATTGTTAGACACAGGTGTGAGCCATACTTTTGCCTCTTTTTTCGATTATTTTTTAGGAGACTTAATGAATTTGTGTAGCCTTATATTGGTAATTATTGACACAGATATTGATTTACATGAATGGGGGATGCCTCCCCCCACCATGATGAATCATTTTGACATGATCCAAATTCATCGAGTCAAACCAATTCCACCAAAATTGGACAGTGTCGAGGTGTGGAGGATGAGTTCCCTTGACTTGTGTATTCTAGGAAGGATTGTGTACTGATGTTTAGAAGCAATCCATGGCTATGTTAAATAGTTGTAAAGGAAAAAGGATAAGTCCTTGAAATTTGGAACTCATTGAGTAATTGAGAATATCTTGAGTAATGATGTTTATTTTCGCTTCCCATGTTTCAGTTTTTACATAGAGTCTTAATCCACAAATTCCTTAGCATAAAACAAGTTTGATACCCGGTGACCCTAGTGCTGGCTTTTTGACCTGACCATTGTGTTTGAGGATATTGTGTAGATGAACAGGGGTCACACACTAGTAATTATAGTGTGACCTAACCTAAGGATTAGTGATACATATCATTGTGTAGAATATTTCTGTAGGATACGTTATACCCCTCAATATTACCCTTAGTAAGGATTGGTTTCCTACCATCCATGCTTATATGATTTCCACTGGTGTGTGTGGCAGTGTTTTCATCATAAGGGGTGGATTTTTTCAACTTTGAAAATATTTTATACTTGGAAGAGTGGGAATATCTTATGTATAGGAACTTATGGCCAACTAACTACCATTTGGATATTAATTCATTTTGATCACATAATGCAATGAGATTCTAATTTTCCTTAAGTGGTGGTGTAGTGTGAAGATGTTTTTTATTTAGATTTTTTTAGTTCATCTTCTCACTGAGAGTTAGGCTTCTGTATTGATTGGAACTGGGGATCACTATGATTTTTTCAAAAACATATCAAATGGAACCCGTAGATCTTCGTAAGCTAAAGGTGTTGTTATGTGTTTAAAAAATGGTTTGTTAAGAAATAGATTATTTACCTTGGAATACAAGTATTGTTTTCTTAATTGATAGATGAGTTCATGGGGTTAGGTTTGGATTGGCTTAATGTGAACCAAGTTACACATAATATATTATCCACTCCAAATAATCGACAGCTTCATTTTCCAGTGGTATGCAGAAAATTTGTTCTTATAGATGACCTCAAAACAAGTTATCATCATCTTTATTTTTAGAGAAATATATACTTAATGGGGCTTCCAAATTCCATTATGGTTTTTTTGAGTTCATGGTTATTCCCTTTGGCGAGTTTATCTCCATAGAAGTATCATAATAATTATTAATGGGAACCTTAACCCTTCTTAGGTTGGTTCATAGTAGTATTATTAAATAACATACTTGTGTTCTAGATATTTTAGGAAGAGTGTGTGATACACTTGATTATAGTTCATTTTAGCTCCAATAAATTCTTTATATCTCTTTATTTATTCAGTAATATTCATAGACACATCTCATAGATATTTATTGGGTGTGTTTTCATAACCAGATATCCTATGGATATGTTTTTTATTAATATTCCTTTGATTTGGGAATTTTATCATCATTCTAGGAAGGATGGTGACACAAGTCATTCTGTAACAAAAGATTTTTAAATATTGGATGAGATTTTTGGACACCTGCACTTGAAATAAGTAGTTTGGTTTCCTGAAAATACCTCAATGAAGGATTTAGTGATGCTCGCTTCCTGAAATGATTAGGGAGAGGATGTAAGAGGACTTGAGTCTCAGTTGTTGTTTGGAACAACCATTCTACCCTATATAGTTGGAAATGTAAAAGGTACCATTCATGTTTTAGTGAAAATTCATTGGGTTTTCATGTTGGTTTTAAGCCATATATGGGAGAATCATCTCCATCTATTGAGTTTTTGTATCATAATGATTACCACTCCACCACTGTTATATCACCTTTTTTAGTCCATGTTTAGAAACCATGAAAGAAATTATTTTACTTGTCCAAACTAGTGTGATATAGTGCATTGGATCTAGATTTTGTTCTAGTATTGTTGTAAATATGTTCACTTTATCCTGGGATGAAGGTGAACTTCCTTGTGATTTTAGGAATAATTTCAGAATGGGTGACAGTTTTCATGGTAATTTAAAAGTTATTTTGTTTTAGGTAGTGTGTTAGTTTATCCCTAAAGTCCTTAGGGGCATCCATTTCATATTAATATATTGGGTTAGTGTGTTGGTGTACCACATAAAATCATGACTATAGTAGTTATAGTTAATTTTTGTTCTCTATGTGTCACATATGAGGAGGTATGTCCATGTTTCATTATATGATATAAACATGGTTGAGTTAGGCATTTATGGTAGAGATACCATTCTAGGGAGGAAATGGAATTATGAACCAGATGGAGTAGACACTTTCGGTCCAAGGTTTTCCTTAGGTGCATGTTTGTTAACAGCATGAGAAACCATAGGAAGAGCTCATGGGAGTGGGAGACCCATTTTAGAGATCATTACCCTCTCTTATGAGTAGGTTTTCACTTCTCAAGATTAAAATCCTTAAATTTGGGGATGCTATAATATTTCAGGTTATCATGCAATACATTGGAATATTTCTAGGAATGTTTTTGGATATAGGCACTGATATAGCGTGACAATCTATGGCATGGTGAGCATAAAATTTATATTATGAGAATGTAAAATATATTAATAACATGTGTAAATATTTTTCCAAAAAAAGGGTTCTAAAATGGAGTCTCTAATATAAAATATGATACCTCAATTTAGTTTGAAATATATGCTTTATCCTATGCATGATATAATATTTTTTGTGATGGGATTTAGTTGAAATGGTGTCATAGGAGAACATAATTAATGAATTTGTTAATTTTGTTTTGTGTTTCCATAGTAATATTAGGATATTAGAAAAATATGAATATATATCCAATTTTGTTTAGGTTTTCATCATATACCTATGAGTTGAGAGGGGTGTATGGAAGAATATTCCAAGACATTCGGATAATAGATCAATGATAAGAATACCGCAAGGATCACCATTGACAATACATTTTGTGGATCTCACCATTGACTAAAACAAATAACCATTCATAATTAGAAATCTATCCAAATAGAGGTAGTACATTTGATTGATATGGATTTATCCTAGTTTAATAATCATATCATAAACAAGGATCAATCAGTTAATGTATTTTTCTGTGGATTGAAATTATTGAATATATCTGTTTTTTATACATGATTATGGGGATTATTTTTTTGGATATAAATTATTTTTTATAATAGAAATAGATTGATTCATATCTGAACAATAGATATGGTTCATTCCTCGTCTTTTCCTTTTTGGTGTCCCCCCCCCCAGTTCATTGTGTGTTCATCGTCGGTATTTCATTTTGTCATCATTTCGATTAATACAAATAAATTGATCATTTCTCAATCACTATTTAGCATAATGGATCATTTCCTCCTACCAAAATTTTAGATCTAGGGATGAAAACAAGATTCATGAAGATATAATTTTATAGATATTCTATGGGATATATATGGCTTGATATTTCCATCCAGAAGTGGAAAGTCATGATAGTGGTCATTTCTCAACGGTGACTGGGTTTATTCAACCCCTGATCCATGATCTCTAATGCATTTTTAGGCATATTAGATAGATATAGAGTCTCATATTAATACACATGAATAGTTTTAAATTTCAATAAAATTACCAACTACATGATGTGTAATCTGATGAACTCATATAATGTAGTTCTATTTATATGGTGCTGGGATTTTCCGAGACATATATGTATCACATGTTGTGTGCAACATGTCACATGCCATGTGATATTTGGAAAAATATGTCATAATGTACAGGGATTACACACCCAGGTGGGAATGTGTCCCCACACACCATTTACATGGGATGTACACATGCATGGGCAGATGAAACTGCCAGAGTACATTGGATGATCCCTATACTCAAACACAACTATGTATACGGTCATTGTCAATTTTATATGGTAAAAAACACAGACATAGGCCATGATACACTGGTAGACCCGACTCTGAAGGTACACAAAATATACTTTTATTATATGTCCTTTACGCCTTCAAGGACATGATGGTGCCCTATTTCACCTCAGTTAATCTTCATTATGAGCTTCTGTAATTTTTCATGGACTAGTTTAGGTTGAGAATGTTCCCATAGTCTATTTCTATAAGGGTTTTGTGTGGTATCCCATCCTCCACATATGATCATAACCCATCTATAGCTTCCCCAGACATGTATTGTGGGAGCGAGTTCCCTTTTTCTAAATTGATATAGTCATTAACCATCCATTTGGGTTTAGTATGGAATCTGATCTAGAGAAACAGAATTTGAACCCCTTAGAATATTAATGTGTGAATCACACATAGAGGCCCATAAAGATCTTTTTATCATTCATGATCCCTAATTACGGTCATTGGAATTAGTGTGACTAAAACATACATGGGTGTTGATCCCCTATCTCTTAGGATAAATCTATTTTTTCCAGGTGTACCCTTAGTGAGACATGGTCATTGACGCCCTATTTATTTATCGAGATCGAATCCTTCTAATGGTGACTTATTCTGATTGAGTATTTATTTCAGATGTACCCTCTTAGTTTCCTTTGTCATATTTTGAAACTAGATTTGATGAGAATGACCTCTCATATGATTTAACAAAGTGGAGTCATCCCTATTGAGAATAACCTCTTAGTATAGTGTTATCAAGGGGAGTGTAGCTCTCAGGGCGTTTTTCACTTATATGAGTGCTACCATTAGACCTTGATCAGAATCCTATGGTTGTCATATTATTTTGACCTTTTGGGATATGGTGTATTTCATAGTATATCTGGGTTTATTCTTTTATATTATTTTCTCTTTTATATTGTTCTATATACATGTGTTTGATGAGATGACTACTCTTGAAGCTTTATGCTTGGTGATTTCAAGATGTCCTATTTGGAACTGTTAAACTCACCCATGCAAGATATATTCCATCACATTTCATATCTATATAAAAAATGGACTTTTTATAGATTAAATAGAGGACTAGGTTTAGTTTGGATCATAGTTTTAGCTAGACAGACTGAGGTGTATACCGATGTGGAATTTGATAGTATTACCCTCCTTCTAAGTTGTTCAGACATTATTTTTCATTTTTTGGTGGGATTTTATTTGGATCCTATTTACTTCTTTACAGAACTAATTTTTAACTACGTTATGGTTTATATATTGTGCATTCATTTATATTATCATATGTTTTTACTTTATCAAGGTTGTATGGTCTTGGAGACGTGTCTGTGTGTAAAAGTAGTTTAGGATAATACCTCCCAGGTGTGTGGTATTCCTACTTAGTGCTAGATTCTAGCTCATGTCCTATTGAAGGAAGCATTAGGGTAGTAACACATGGCTCATCTCTGACTAGTAGGGACCTGTTTGGTTGGGTCGTTACATTAGATGTAATAAAAATGGTATTTTAGTAAATACAGCTATGTTTTCAATAATGGAATGAAATTTTCCTAAGGTAAAAGGATCAAAATGATTTAAATAATGTAATTTGTTACAATTTATGGTATGTAATCCTCTCAACCATAAATTTTAGAGATATATTTTAGTGATTTTTTGAATTTCCACATAGGTTTTTTACATTTTAACATAATTAACTTTTACTATAGTAAACAATTTTTAACCGTAGTAATTACATTCAATGTTAAAAATTAATATTTAATTTATATCCAAATTTCATAATTTTAACCTCTAATAATTAATTATTTTCATTAAATAAAATTTATTTTGTTGACAAATTTCTATTTCAAAATAAAAAAAACATAGATCATAAAAACTGTTTTGAAGAAAAGTGTGTTTTTCAGATTAAAATTTATTTATTGGATAAAATGAGCAATATTTTCTATTTTCAAATTATAAAACAAATAAATTTTATGTGGAATCCAAATAAATAAAAAACCAAATATATCCATTAAAATTGTTAATTAGAAAAGTTTTAAATTAGTTTTAATATTAAAATGAAATGTAACTTTTCATATATAATATTGATCATTGGTTTATAAGATTAACATATTATTTTAAAATTCATAATTATTGTACATAAATAAATTTTTTATTAATTAAATTTTTTATAAACATATATTTCTTACTAATGTAAAAATATAGTCACAAAATATATTGTTTTGGTAGAATCTGTATTTGTTTCTATTCATATAAAAATTGATTATTTTTATAAATTCCCAAAAAAAATCAATCCATGATAGTTTTAGAATTCCAAAGAAAATCCATTTTCAAAAATGAAAATTCTATAATTAACACATTAAATTTTTAAATAAAAAATATATAAATAAACAAAACATTTATTGAAAAAATAAACTTTTAAATCTATAAAAATATTTTAATTCTATTTTTTATTGATTTGTAATGTGTCACATCGTTTTAATTACTAACGGTTTTATTATTATTAAATTTTTTTAATATTATTCATCTTATATTTAGTATTCGATAGAGTTTGGGGTTTCCTTTGTATCAAGATATTGAACATAGTATTAATTAAATGAAAAATATATTCAAACATCTTAAGGTGTTACATTCTCCCCACTTAAATAAATTGTGTCCATATAATTTTAATTATCATTAATTAAATAATAAAGTAAAGAGATCTATAAAAGAGTAAATATATATATCTTCTATATATATTATCCTCACAGTCTTAGATACTAGGATACTCATCATTTCTATAATTACATAAATGTATTCATATTTTCCTATTACATTAAAAATTTGGAAAATATATGCATCCTTAGTTATTTATAGGAGTTTCTAGGAAAATGCAACTCAGAGGTTTATTTTTATGAACATATTTCCTTCAAAAACCCAAAACCAAAATTGTAATGATAAAGAGAAATATAAACAATGCCATTAGAGTATGGATACATGATATAATAAACATGATCCATGCAGTATAATAAAATCCATGAAGATATGGTGTATCATGATAATTTAGTGTACTAGAAAAATATATTACCAATTTAGGTATAAAAAACATAAAATACTAGAGTGGTGGTAACTACACCTATCCAATCATAGAGTAGAGCAAAACTCATTTCTTGATTCCCATAGTGAAGTAAAAATCCCTATATAATACACATAAAAATGGTGGAGAAGGAACCACATCCTGATTCCCATAACGTAGTGGGAAAAAGAATCAATACTTGATTCACATAATAAAGAGGATCATGCATCACTAACTGATTTGAAAAAACATAGTTGAGGAGGAATAACAATTCATCCCCATAACAAATTGAACCATGCATCAATTCCTAATTCCCATTGTGGTGCGAGTATCAGTAATCACTTCCCATATTAATTTCAAGACATGTAAATACTTAACTAATGCATTGAAAATAAATATTGGACTCAAACTTTAAATCATCCATTCATATGTGTGGTACTTGAAAACAATCATTTACCACATAATAAAGAACCGATGAAAATAAAAATGGATTTCATAACATTTCTTGATTGTGTAACCAAAATTTACCTTAATAATGTAATTTATTGATAACCAATACTCAATCAACAAAAAATATAATTTCAAATTACTATTTAGAGGGATATTCATAAAAACTAATTTCAATGGAAAAGAAAAACCTATAGATAAAAAGGGAAATATTAAAGTTTTGTAATTAAAAATAGGAAATTGTTATATCTTTTGAATAAAAATATTATTATATGGTCACTTTGAAACGTCATTTTCAAAAAGGTGATATAAAATATTTTAAAATTATTTAATGATAAAAATAAATTTTATTAGTGGAGCCTTGAAAAATAAATAATTATTTAAAATATGTGAATTGAAGACATCTTCAAATATTTTACTTTTTTGAAACATAATCTTCATTAACGGATAGAAAAAAGAGAAATAAAGATTTTATAATGGTGAAGTGAAAACATTTTGATAAGTTTTATGTAATCCTCAATAATATATATTTATAAAAAAATAAATAATTTCTATATATATTATGGAGTTGAAGATAAATTTTTTTATTCAGATAGAATGAAAAATCTATTTAATATTTTTAATTACCTTTGTGGAAAAATCATATCAGAAAAAAGAGGTACTAAAAGTTCCCATAGAAAATGGTAATGGAAAATAGTAAAGTATCATGATTAAAAAAATATTTGAATTTCAAAAAATATAAATGAATATAGTTAGGTAACAATGAATATGAAAAATATGGAAATAATATTTAAAGGGGATGGGATTTTTTCATAAAAAACATTGTTATTTTATAGGGAATAAATTCTTCAAGAAATAATGTTTGAATTAAAACCATCCACTTAACTAGATAGAAAATAAAAAATATCTAAAGATATCATAAATTCAAGAATTTATTGGAATTGTAACAATAATTCTGAAGGAATATCATAATAACTCAATGAATGGAAGTCTCAGTTAACCAAATCCATTTAATATATCATAATTCATGAAGAAATATACATTTAAAAATAGTTTTATGTTTAGAAACATCAATACCTATAAAAAAGATAAAATATCACATAAAAAATAAAATAGTGGAATTTTCAAAACATAAATAAAAATGTACATGAAAGGTAATCAAAACTAAATGAATAATAATTGACATCAAAAGAAACCCCTAATGTTTTCTAATCTTTAAAATTACACATTTATATATATATTAACATTTTTTTAATTTTTAAATATCTTAAATTTCATGAAAAAATGAAAAAAAGAAATATTTACCCAATATAAACACCAAAAAAGGAAATAAATGGTGAAAATAATTATATATAAATGAATCCAAATTGAGATGAAGAAATCATAATTTCCTTTATATCCTTAAAATTATTATATATTTAATTAAATAACATGATATGGATCTTCAATCACCATTAATTAAATGAATGTGGTTAAAGACCTACATTATTCATTTATAACACTATATCAATGATATTATGGTGCGTAATTTGAAATATATCTCATGAAATTAAATTTTAGATAAAGATCCCATTTCTATAAATCATGCTTAGTCGAATGATCTCTAACCTCATTGAGAAATATGTATTTATCTTGAAAATATACTTTTGAAATAGAGGCCATAGAAAAAATAAATGAAATCATAGTCTTATGAACTAGTGATAGGATTCTAGGTGAACAATAATTGAATATTTTTATGATGAATGTACAGGTGATTTGTTTTAATGAAGTGGTGAATGTGATACACTTTTATACATGAAGAAAAATGGTATTTTTGTAAATACTCTTTAACATTCAACAATGGAATGACACTAATCCAAGGTAAAATGATTAATTTTTGGAAATAATTTAATGTGTCAAAATTAATGCTCTATAATCCTATATAACATATATTTTTTTGAAAACATTGAGTGATTGTTTTCTTTTCCATTTAGTATTTTTAACTTTGACCATAATTAACTTTTACTATTGTGAATAATTTTTTTCCATAGTAATTAACTTTAGGGTACAATTTTAAAATTGGATTTATTACCTAATTTCAACTTTAATACATATAATATTATATGCATTTTTGAAATAAACTTTTTATGGTTGAGAAAAGTTAATTTTAAAATAAAGGCACGTAGCACATAAAATCATTTTTTATAACAATTTTCTTCTTAAGAATAATATTTATCTTTTGGATCAAATTATAAATTTTACTAATTTTCAGGAAATAAATTGATCTATTATAAAACAGTAAAATTTATTTTTCTTCCAAATCAATCCAAAACCGAATATCTCTATGAAAATTATTAATTAATTTAAAATACTGAAATAATATTTTAAATTATAATGAAATGTTACTTATGTTCTAAAATGTTGAAAATAGCTTATCTAAGATTAGAAAATTATGGGTAATTACATAGAGTTTCTCCTTAAATATTTATTTGATAAATTGAAATGTTTTATAAACTTCTATAGATTACTTGTATAATGATAAAGTCATAAAAGGAATCTGTTTTTGTAAAAACAATATTTTTTACAATTCACCTAAAAATTATTTGTTTTAAAAAAGTCCAAAAAATTCATCCTAAGATAGTTTTTTTAGTTAAAAAATTAATTTATTCTTTTAAAATATAAATTCTATAATTTATGCATTTAATTATTAAATAAAAATAATATATATAAATAACAACTCTATTTACTAAAAAATTAATTTGTTAAACCTTAAGTGTTCCTGGTCATATATTATATGCATATCTAATTGATTACAATATTTCTAGTTACTGGAGGTTTTCTTATTCAAAAATTTCTATAAAAATATTCATTTCATATTTCATGGTAGGTTTTAGTATTGGTTTTTGTGCACAGAAATCTATTAAATGTAGTTAAAATTTAGAGAAAAATATATTTTGAAATCATTTAGTGTTACATCCCCCCCCAATATAAATTACATCGTCACAATATTAATTATTTTCCAATAAATTATAAATACAAGGGATCCTTAAGAAAAAATATATATATATTCCAATGAGGTATCAACCTCACAATATTTTATACATAGAGACACATAATTTATAACATATTATCAAAGTATTGACATATTACAATTACCACATAAAATTATAGTAAATAAGTTTCCATAAATGGTTTGAGGTGTTTCTAGGCATATACCTTTTAATGATTCATTTTCATGATCCTGTTTTTAACCAAATACTAATACCAAAATTGTTATAATAGTATCCAATCAAATCATAGTAAATGATAATGGAAATGTGAAAATGGAATCCAAATAATTATTTTCTAATCACACCTTCATTTAAACCTATTTTAATTTTGATACAAATATTATATAAATAGATCAACCAATAATTCCTTTGGTTTATCATGGGTTATCCATGTTCAAATTCATATTAGGTTCTCTAGCCTAACAAGTTATATATTAAATCCTAAAATTTCATTTAAATCCTTCTTAAGGGTTCATTTGGAGAATGTCTATTTACCAAAAAATATCCATTGGTAATATATTTCTATGTATGTAGCCTTTGTCCCACTCACCATGAAATGAGTGAAGATATATTTCATACAAACCAGTATTTCCGAGGTGATTATCCCTAGGTGAATTTGTGCCACTACTACAACCACATATTGGTATTCTGTTAGGGATGTAATTACTAGAAAAATAACAGACTCAAAACATCATCAAATTTTTATGATTTCATACTATAATTATACCAATTTCATAGACATATCTATATGGTTTTCTGAAAAAATAATATAATCCTAATCTTAAAAAATAATAAAAAATATTTCTCAAAAATAACTAGTCTCAACTCTGACACAAACAAAGGAACCTCATACCCACACTCATCGATCTAGTGCTAAAAACATATTGTTTAAACACCAAAATTGATACAAATTTAGATCAAACTATCTATATTTTAAAACATTATAAAAAGTTAAAAATTATACCTCAGAATAATGAAAACCCCCCAATAAGGGGTTCTTTTTTATCTATAAGGATTAACACCCTTGTATCTATAATCCAAAAAAGGTTATTTATTCCACTGTACAAATATTTCTATTATCTTTCATCTACATCTTCCAAATATCATATCTATACAAAAATTACTTTTAAATATATTCCTATCAGCCATTTTGTAGGGAAAAGGAAACAAAAAATGGTGGTATCAAATGATCAGAAAGTTAAAAAATCCTCAACTTGTTATCAACTGTAAGATTATAAGAATATGAGGAAAACTTTATAATAGATGAAATATATTACTAAAAATATGGAACTATAATATTTATCAATAATATATAATATAAATGCATTTAAACACAAAATAATGACATATAACCTATTATAAAAGGATTAAAACATGAGATAATAAACATGATAGTTAAAGTATAATCATGGGAACAATGATATAGAATGTCATATAAATGAAGAATAATAGTAATATATAACACTAAAATTGGAATAGAAATCATAAAATAGTGGTGCAGTAGTCACTACCCATTTCCAATCATATGGTGGATCAAACATCATGTCCTAATTCCTATTGTAGAGTAGGGATCACTCTCTGATTCCCATAAAAAAAGTCAAGCAAGCATCACTGCTTGATTCCCATAAAAATTATATCAGGGATCACTACCTGATTACTATAACATTATAGAGAAATAATCACTAAAATATTTTCATAAACCTAGTAGAGAATTATCAATACTTGATTCCCATAATATAGTGGTATAAGAATCACCTTCAAACACCCATTACAGACTGAGTATCAATACTCGATTCCCATAAATAACCCATTATATTTAAATCCTTAAAAAATATATTTTAGTGTTATATATAGACCCTCCCATTAATCATACATAGATATTTGTTCCACATAAAAACATTAATTCATCACATCATAATTAATATAATGAATGAAAATGGGTTTGTTAACATTTTCTAGATGGTATCACTAAAATTGACCTGAAGAATATAAACGGTTGATACCCAACATTAAATCATCCCAAAAAAGAATTTTATATGAATATTTAGAGGCTTATTACATAAAAATAATGCCCATGGAAATAAACCCTTTAAACATAAATACAATAATTAAAATAAAATCAATAAATAGTATTTGGATGATTATTTTTCGAAAATATAATAGGATAAACCTATGGTGAATTTAAAAATTAATTTTCAAAAATGGGAAGTGGTAAATTATAAAATAATTTATTTTTAAAAATAAATTTCAATGGTTTATCCAGAAAAATGACAAAAAATTTATAAAGTTTAAGTGAAGAGACATTTAAAACATTAACTTTTAAAAAAATAATCATCAATAATATGACATTGAAAAATATATAATCATTTCAAAAATATTCTGTGAAAAAATTTTTGAACACGTTGATATTTCAAAAAAACATCGATAATATAGCATATAAAGAAATACATGACTTATAAAATTAATTTATAGTCGAAGATAAACTTATTTATTTTGAAAAGATGTAAATTATTTTCAATATTTTGAAATAACTTTGTTGAAAACATACATATAAAAATTGGTGGTAGATTTTTATTTTGAAAGTTGTAATAGAAAATAGTAAGCACATATGAGTAAAACATATTTTGTTCTTTAAAGTTATAAATGAAAATATTTTGGGAATAAATAACATGGAAATGTAAGAAAAGTTTCATTTATATTAGATTAAATATGTTTTTGTAAAAATGTTTCAAATTTATGAGAATGAACATCTTTAAGAAAGAATCTTTGAGTTAAAAAAGCATTTTAACCAAATATAAATGAGGAAATCTCTTATAAAATTGTAAATTAAATTTTTTATTAGACTTATAAGATTGGTTTTCAGGTAATTTCATATTCAGTTAATTAAAATAATTTTGAGTTAACCAAATCTATTATAGATATCATAATTCCTGAATCAAGATGAATTTAGAAATGGGTTTATGTCAAAGAAATATAAATATAAAAAATAGAGAAAATAAAATTTAATAAAATTATATTATGGAATATTCCATTATTATAGGAAATAATATTTAGATAATCATAAATCAATGAATGAGAATTGAGTTTCTAAAAAAATTGATGCATTGTAAGCTTTTGAATTATAAATACAAGGAATGTATAACATGAGATCGATGTGTAAATAAATACAATTTTATGAAAATTTATAATGCACAATATTCATAGAGAATATATATAGGAAAAAAAACAAGTGTGAAATACTCATTATATATCAATAAAAAAATATGTAAAATCCCTTACAACATTATTATCCTTTAAATCAAAAATATGTTGGATGAAATAACATGATAAGAAACTTCAAGCCAAATGAATTACGTGAATATGGTAAAAGAACCCCATTTTATAGTTTTTAAACCATTTCAAATATATTATAGTTTTCAATATGAAATATTTCTCAAGAAATTAAATTTTAGAAAAATAACATCGTACCTTAAATCCTATATTATTAAATGTGATTTATCCTCTTTGAGAGCATGATAATTCTCTTCTAAATATCCTTGAAAATATAGTACTTTGGCTTAATAATTTAAACCATAGGATTATGAAATTAAAATAAGATTCTAGTACAAGAACAATGGATGAATTTTAGGATGAATTTATAAGTGATAGGTGTATAATTATGTGGAGGAAGTGATCCCCTTTAATTAGTGAATAAAAATGATATTTTTTTAAATACTAATTACATTTCAAACAATGTAATCCCGCTATTACAATTCAAATGAATCAAAACGTGAGAAATAATAGAATTTATCATAATTTAAGGAATATTATTCACTAAACCATAATATTTTTATAAATTTTAGTGATTTTAGGCTTCTCGTGTTAGTTTTAAAAACATTACCCTAATTGTCTTTTAATGCATTGGCTAATTTTTTACCTGAGTAATTAATTTTAAATAGAACAATAAAGATTTTATTTATTACCACATTTCACCATTCTGATCCATAAAATGTAAATAATTTTATCAAATAATATTTCTACTATTAATAAAGATTAATTTTAAAATAAATGAACATAGCATGTAAAAAAATTTCTTAAGAAAATTTTTTTTATCATTTATTTATTTATTTGGTAAAATTATTAATATAATTTATTTTTATGAAATAAATCAGCTTTTTGTAAAAAAAAGTTATATGTATTTAAAATAATTCCAAAATTGAATATATCCATTATAATTTATAATTAAGAAATAAGAACAAAAAAATTTTTAAATTAGAAAAAAGTTTTTCTTATATTCAAAAAAAATAAAAATATGTTTTTTGGAATAATTTTTTTTAAGAAAATATATAGTTTTACTCCTTAAGTATAAATTTTATTAATTATAATTTTTAATAAAATCATAGATATTATATATAGTAATAAATTCTTAAAAGTTAATGTTTTGGTAAAACTATATTTTACACTATTCACCTAAAATTTAATGATTTTAGGAAACACAAAAAACATTTCTAAGTCTAATTTTGGGATTCATAAATTAAGTAAATTTTGAAAAATTCATATTTTACTATTTTATAAATTCAATTTTAAAATGAAAATGATCTTTATAAAGAAAAAAATATTTTTTTGAAAAAATAATTTTTTTATTCTTTAAGTGCTCATAATCCGTTTTATGCATTTATAATTAATTAATATCTTTTTTGTAATAGTGGTTTTATTAATATTATATTTATTCATAGTATTAATCTAATATGTAAAAGATCATTTTAGTTTGTGCCTGTGTGTGGAGAAATATATAAAACAAATTATTAATTCAAGGAAAATATATTCCTAAATCATGAGGGGTTGAAAAATAAACATAGATATAAATATTTAATGAAAGTGTGATTATTTCCCTATATATATATATATATATATTTGGTTCTTGAGGGTATAATTACATTCAAACACACACAATCCACATACATGGGAAGGAGAGTGGGCTCCCATAAACTGGTGAAAATGGGGATTGAAGGAGTCCCTAAAGAGTAGTTAAAATAATGGGGGGAAAATTGATAGAATGAACTCATTTAAAAAGAAAAATTGGGGAAAAACTAGGTTCTTTTGGGGAGCCACTTAATAACCATTTTGTGCCACCATAATACATAGTGTTCTACCCAAGCCACTAGGTACCCAGTACCATTGACCAGGTACCTAGAACTACCAATTATTTGTGGACTATTGTTGGTGGAATCCAATGGCCACCTAAACTCTCTAGACCCCTTCCTAGTACCAAATTATCTCTTAATTCACCCAAAATTACATCCTCAATATCTAAAATCATATCTTAACAACCAAATTAAAATAAATCCTCAACTACAATCTTGAAATCGAATAAACCCACAATTAACATATCCAAAAGGATGTACCCAAAATAATAAATCACTATCTAGAGGATAATTGTCATTATAATATAAATCATATGAAAAACCCATTCAATGATTAATTAACAACTCCCATTTCATTTCAAAACCACAAAAAAATAAAATATTTAATGAATTAGTTTTTAAGGAAATTTAGTTCAATAATTTAAAAGGTTCCAAACATTAGTACTCTAACATGAACCCAAATCTATCTAAAATCATAAAATAACAAAATATATAATGATAATAATTATAATACACCACCCTATTTCATATCATGCTTCGGATTTGAAACACTTAAAACCCAAAACAGAGCACTAAATAACCATATGAAAACATCACTAATGGATATACCATCATTGAAATTATTTCAATTATCATGGACTAGTTAATATAGTAATTAGAATACCATCCACCATAGGATTCATCTCTGGATATATATAATTAGCATTCCCTATTATTCTATTTCTATAAAATAGTATACTTAGAGGATGTTTACATGAAATTATCCCTCATTTAAAAAAATAAAAAAAACTTATGTCATGTCATCAAATATTTTATATAAGAAATTCATCATAATATTCATATTTTTATAACCCACTACCCAAATTCAATTTTTAAATGACACCATAAACCATATAAAAACCATTAAATGTTTAATTAAAATTATAATTCTATTTCTAAAACCAAACTTTACCAAATATATCACATTTATGAATTTAAAATTGGGTATACCAATTATTATTCTATTTTAATATCTAAAACTAAATTCCCATTTTGAAATAACTAATTCTCTAAGGAAACATAATCCATTTTTACAATGTATATACACATTTAATAAACATTTAGATTAAATCAATAATTTCATTTTATAAAAAAAGAAAGATATAAACAATTTAATTTACCTAATGACCCCAATATTCTATTTATAGTAATTTATACCATACATCACAAGTTTCATATAGGCATGAAAAACAATAAAACACTAACATGTTTAAATGAATACTTTTTTTAAAACATTCCTTAATGAAAATTAGTTTATTTTTTATAAGAAATATTGAAAATGACAATATATCAACCTGCATACCAAATTACATTCAAAAAGAATTTAAAAAATCATTAACAATAACATTTCTAAGAAAAGAATACCGATCATAGAAAATATATTACAGACATGGAATAAATTTCTAGTGGTATTCATATACCATGTTCATTGGAAAGCACTAAATAGTAATTAAGTAACATGATAGGTTATAATATTTTGGAAAAAATTTATAACATTCAATGTTTTCAAAATATAATATAATATAATGATATTATTTAGAAGTGAAACATTAAACAAGTGGGTTTAATGATTAGATTTTTAGTCATACTTATCTTCATCAAAGGAATTAATTGGTTCTTCATATTAAATTTTTCATAACAAAAATATATCTATATATGAAATAAAATTTTATATATATTTTCAAGGTTTTAGTTAACAAAAATCCTCAATTTATTCCAACTATAATATAATAACCATAGACAATTAGGATGTATGGTATGATATCCAAACAATCCTCAAATTATTTCCAATTGATTGATTTAAAAATGTCTAAAATTCTATTTAATCATTCCTAATATATGAAAATAATAAATACACTCAACATATATTGCTAATTGTATACTTAGAAACCCCATAGTAACTTGAGATTCCATAATAAAGATATCCATGATGCCATTTTTTGATTACCTATCATGTCCTAATAGTTATTCCCTTATCTAAACCTCAAAATCCATGATCCTGTATAACCTCACTATATAACTCATGTACAACTCAATAAAATCTATTACCCAAATATCTAGTATGAAACCTGTATCATAATCGCTACTACCTTAGGAGCTCTTTTAAATCCCTAGGCAATGGGGAAAAAAGACACATAAATATGGTACACCATGGGGAATGATTTTCAAAATTTAATTAAGATATAATTCATTGTCAAATTATACTAAACATTTATCATAACTCTTCCATAAGTTTATGATTCCATAATAAATGAGGAAATAAAAACGATAAAAAATTAATTGTAATAACAAAAGGAATGCAATTTATCCACAACACTATCTTAATTAATTTAAACATGAACCATAAATATGTAGGATACTATTCAAAAACACATACATAAATATAAGAATACAAAACAAGGATTGAGATAATGGATACCTATGGAGGAATTGGATAAGAGACAAGATCAGCCCTTGATCACCTCCAACAACCCCATCTCCAAAGTGGGAAACTATCTTGCCTCTATTAGAATACACATTATAAAATATATAATCTTAATATCTTATGAGTATCTTTATGAAAAAAATAGAAGAAGATGGGTTTTCTGTCTACCAATGTGTCCATATAGGGTGTAATCAAAAATACTTTAGAGGAATTCACCAACTATGTCTCAATAAACTAGTGATATTACATATGAATTAAAGAATATATTTATATTTTAACATAAGTATAAAATAAAAATATTTCATAAAAAACAAACATTTATTAGTAGAAATAAGTTATGTTAAGACTTATTATTTAAGATAGGTTGTAGCTAATTACCACATATACAAGGATGACTAATATCCAAAATTACATGGATTTACCTTCTTCAGGTGATCCATTAATCAATTCAAGGTTAGAGGTAGGGGAATATTGCCCCCCCCCCTTGCCCTCAATGTTCTGGGTAGGGAAATCATACAATCCATAACTCCGTGATATACTTCTAGATTTAGAGGCTTATTTCATTATATAGAATGAATTAATGTGTATAAAATGTTGGTTCCTTCATCTATCATATGTAATAGGGGAAGAGGTATACTTAATAAATGCACAAAAATATAAAACACATAATTTACAGATAAATCATTGGTTGATAGATATTTTTATGTAATTTATTGTACCAGAAAAACATAACATTATATATATATTATATCAGTAATTAATTGGAAATTTTTTAATCTAAATGTAATATTATTTATAAGTTATAATGTAGATTATAATACCTTTAACCTTTATCACTAATCATCAAACAATAACCATTCTCAAGGAAACATAACTAGAACCACTATCTACCATGTTATTCATGTAACGAAAATAACTTGTTTTTTATAATATAAAATTTTGGTCATGCTTAGTAAACACATATTTGTTTTCACATGAATATAGAATCATTCAATATAAATTATAAGAATAGGAAAATGAAACACTTTATTACATTATTATGTTATAAAATGAAAATATCTAAACAAACAAGTATAAACCAATTGGAATGACATGGGTGTGATAATAACAATTTTTTAGGCACAATAGGAAAATTAATATCAGTTAAATGATAATTCATTATAAATAATTTCATGAGGTATACACCGAATACCCATAGTTCTAAACTAAGGAATACTACTATTGGTTCTTGTGTTAACATGGTAATTCATAGTCTACAACTATGGGTTGTATTTTATAATAAAATACTTATCATAGTTATTTCAGGCCCATTTTATAAATCAACCACCGTAAACTGATTTTAAATTAGAACTTTATATTGTAATATTTGATATAAGAAACCACATTTAAAAAGAGAAATGTGAGGGTACATCAAAACATGTTTTGATTAAAACATTTTTAATTAATAAAGATAAGATAAAATGTAATTTAGTTTAAAATTGTATCTCAAAGAGAAATAAATTAAAAAATATTTTTTAATAAATTTTCTTGTTCATTAAAACCTTTTAAAAACCATGAATGTTGTTTTGTTTTAATGTTAATGGATTATTAAACCATTATGTTTTCCTTGTTATGTAACATATTTCCTCCTTTAAAATCCATATTTGGAATTGACACAAAATTTCCCTCTAAAAATTATGTTAATCATGGTTCAATTATTTATAAATCTTATAGGTTTATGTTGAAATAGGTGTTTTTGATTATAGAATATAGTTTGGATTCGTGTATATGAAATTTAGTTTCATAATTATCAAACCAATTAATTATACCTAAGGTTGGAATCTTATCTTAAAAGTAAACCACATGAAGGTTTGAGTCTTGTAAAAATGAAGGGTTTCTATTTCAACCCATGATAAACATCAAAGGAAATAACCAATTCATTTTGAAAAGTGGTCTTAGTGAGAGATCCTAAGTATGTGTGAGATAATTATCCAATAATGTTATATTCAATAATAATAATTAGGAGTTTCAAGTAATATAAATTAGTATACATTTTTCATTAAAACTTATCAAATACTAATAATGAAAAAAAACTATCAAAAAGATACAATCGATTGATGTGAAAAAAATTAACTATTTTTTAAATTTCCTTTTAAAACCCTTCATTTATATATTTGAGGAAATGGATCTCGGTTGGAATGGTAATGGGATTTGACGTGGTAAATGTTGATAGTTAATTAATTGTTAAATAATTAATTAACATAATGTTTAATTTGTGAAAATGGATATAGTGACCTAATGTATCTCTTTAAATAGTTGTGTGCTTATAGAATATCTAGTCTTAATAGTATCAGCCAGAAGTTTGAGAGATGTTTCCTGCAGCTGATTCTAAGAATAGGTTATTCATATGGTTTTGTTGTTAGATATAAAATACTTTGTAATTTTTGTGCTTCTTTATTATACACCACCCTAAAGGTTATAGAAACTAATACCCCTGGGATTCTGAGACCTAGGGGTGTTTTCCCCAACATCCTGATGGGAGGTTGGATAGATGACTACCCCCTTTGGCCTCACTCTCTTACCTTGGTAATTACTTGTTCTGGTAGGCACGGTGGTCAGATTTTCCCATATATGTGTGTAGAGTGATTTAATGGCTTAGGGTTATTCACGCACATATATTCTTGATATATTTTCATATAGACTATTATATGTTTAATGTGTATGGTTTGTTATGGCTTAAGTATCCTTATGGGTTGTATGGGATGTAATGGCTTGAAATATAATACCTGATGTATGATACACATTATGAGAGTTGTGGTGCATCTCAGAAACTACCTGGTTACTTTGGTTATTTGATGTGGTGGTTTTGTTTCATGATGTGAATATTGTGGTGCTTCGCTCTGGTGTCTGCGGGAAACACTTTTTAGAGAGACGTTCTTAGGACGTGCGATGTTGGGGAAAAGTTGAAAACCAGTGGGGACGTGGTATTGGGGTACCCTTGAAATTATTTATTATATTATATACTCTTGTATGTGACACTTGGTGAGAGTATCCATGTTGATTATGGTAACTTAGTATGTATATTTAAGTGATGAGTTAGTTTCACTCGTTATTCTATGTTCTTTATCATGATTTCTATACTTTTTTATGAGAGGATCTAAGTAAGATCCTAGTGAGTAATATTATACTCATCCTATATAATATCAATTGTCTTTCAGGACACTTAGAGAAGGTTGGACATGATTCTGATTACTACTAGCTTGTGGTGTAAGGATTTATTTGAGATTCGTGGTCATTGTCATTTTACTTTCTTTTGGTACTTTCATTTTTTCCCATTCATTTGAAGTAGTTATTTTAAGACATTACATATGTGCTCTTGATTTTATTTTATATTTAACATTGAGTAGGCTGTGGTTGGTTTCTATATTATCTCTCTATTTATCATTTGTTATGTTAGAGGGTAATACATCTCATTAGTGTGTGTACAATATAGTTAATGTCAGTCACCAACCTGAGGTCTACTGGAGGCAGGACTCAGGTTTCACTATATTACCCTCATTTTTTGCCTAGGAGGGGTACTGTTTGAGGTGAGGGGTAGTGAAAACATGATTCTTACGAAGAGTAATAATAAAAGTTTCATTTTTATTTTTATTAGATTTACTATGATATTCTATTATATTTATGTTTGTTTATTATGGGCATTAATATGTTTTTTTATTTATATAAATAAAGGCTTTAAATTATCTATTTTGGATCAGGTTTTTATACACTAAACAGATTTTCAAAATTCTATTAGGGAACACAAAAAAGTTCATTTTTATAGTTTTTTTAAATACTGAAAAATTATAAAAAAAATATTGTTTTTTAACTTTATCACATGAATCCTTCCCAAGCATTGAAAAAAATGGTGAAGTGAAATTAGAATTGACTAAATTATTTATTTTTATTCCTTCAAAATAATTTTTAATCTATGTATGGATGAACCCAAAATAGGGTGTGTGAAACCATAAAAAAATAAAAATAAGAAACTAAATAGAAAAATAATGACAGTTTTTGTTAGGTGATGTGGGAAGAAGTAAGTGAATGAGTCAGAAAATCCATATTGAGGTAAAAAAGGATGATAAGGTATGGTAAAATTTTATTTTTGGTTATTTATTTTATTCATTATTTAAAAAAAATCAAATTGTATTTCCATTATTTGTGGAAGAAACCAAAACCATATTTTAATGGTAAAATTTCTAAAATGGATGAATTCAATGATTTTTAACCTTAAAATTCATCAATCTAGAGAAATAAATAATATATATTTGAAAAGATCTGTTTTCAGTTGAATTTGATGAAAATAAATCAAATTGAAAGAAAAATAATAAAAAAATGATGAACAATATTATTTCCACTTCATTAAATTGGCCAAAAATCATATTTTTTCATCATTACATAAGAATTAATTAAAATAGAAGCAATAAAATTATAAAAATAAGATATTAGTATTTTATGATGATTCAAATCCATATTTTTTCTATATATTCTCTTTCTACTCTGATGTTTCTATTATTCGGTGTTTTCCTTCACTTCGCTTAAGTATATCTCTCTATGATTTGATTCCCTCATTGTTTTTCCCTCCTTAATGATGTTTTTTGTTGGATCCCATGTTGAATATCACCAACAATGGAGGAAAACATGCATTAATTCACATATCTCTGAATGTTATAGGTTACTGAGGATTATCTTCCTTACTCTAATTTAAATTGAGCTCACTCAAAAATACCATTTCCCATTTGATTCTTGATTATTATTTTATTGAGTATTTATCAAGAAGATTCTATGAAGATCTCTAGAGGCTCCCAAGTGATCAAACATGTGGCTTCTATAGTGACATTTTAAATTGATAAAATAGGACTCTCTATAAATTATTATACCTTTATCACCTTCAAAAATTATTTTCATACTTAGTTAACCTTATGTGAGTCTATTTTAACTTATTCATATTTTTTGGTGCATTGGGTACCTTTACATAGCCCATTATTACCCTTACATGAGACCCCCACTTCACTTGCCTGAGATCTCCACATCCTTTAAAATGACGTAATTACAATTAAAAAGTATCACAATAATTTTACTCAAGTCACATATACCCTTATGTGTGTCTTTAATCCTCATCCTCAACCTTACACACATTTGACTACCCAAACGCAAATATTGAATCACTAGGTATAACCTTACAAAGATACAGACTACCTTTACATAAAATTTTTGTTGTAGTAGTTTAAAACATACATATATTTTGCATCAAGATGAGGACCTTTGCTTAGGACTTGCTTCTACCTTAATATAAGACTGTTCTACATTTATGTATCTCACTTCACCGTAAAGAAATTCAATAATTAGTAAAAATAAAAATATCCAAGCACAAAATTTCAACTTCCATAAACAAGATAAATCAATTAAATTTCAAAATACAAGAAGGAATGAAATTAAATATTTCAATAATTAGTGTTTAAAATAAATTCATTGATGTTGAAAGAATTAATTTTCCAAAATCAGACACCACGAAATAACATCCATAAAAAATTATTTCAAACAAGGTTCCATAAAAAACAAAATAATTATTCTTAAAGATATATAAATTAAATTACAGAAGTTTAAATCATTTAATCTCCAAAAATAATTATTTACATTATAATATTCAATTAACAATATATTTATCAACAAATTAACCAACTTCCATAAATTATACAATATCTAAAAAAAATCAATAAAAACACTTTTAATTCACTATAATTATGTGTAATATATGTAAAATTTTAAATTCAAAATAGATGGTAGTAAATATTTAGTGTGTATTAATTACATGTTGCATATTTTTACATAATATATTTCATGATTCACATAGGCCCAAAACCATGTGCGGTTGCACAACATATATGCTAGAAACATGTGGTATTCCCCTATAATTTCAGGTTCCAATTGGTGGTCAACAGATAGACTATAATGAAATGGTAATGACTTAGTATTTCTGTCTATATTTTTCTAAAAAAATTATTTTCTGGATAGCTTCCTCCACATGATACAAAAAACTAAAACAAAAATAATTATAAATTTTGGTAAAACATAAATATTAGATATGACCATTAAAACCTAACCATTAAATTATCATGAATTAATATGAGTAAAAAATATGACATATATTTTAAGAAATAATGACAACTTTTAACACTAATGAAATGAAATTAGTATAGTTAAAACTACTAATATAATCCTTTTATGAAAAAAAATATATTTCTCTAAATTAAGTTATTTATTTAAAAGAAGTTAGTATATTATGAATAAATATTTATTAAATATATTTAAAATATGAATAGTATATTAAAAATAAATTAATTATTAATTGATATAAAATTAGTATAAAAATATTTAACATTTTTAAAATATATTTTCTAATATGGTTATTTTTTCACTATATTTTTGGGATTTTATTTAATTATAAAATTTTTAAATTTTATAAATTGAATTTTTAAAAAAATTAATATTACTTATCATTTAAGAATAAAAATCTATGATTAATATAAAATTTTTTGATTTCTCTAAAACCTTTTATTTTTACTTAAATACATTAATATATCGTTTTACTAATAGAGTGTATTTTATTGAGTTATGTTTATATAAATATGAAAACTAATTTTATGAATCCTTTTTTAGTAAAAAAAATTTAATTAACATCTTGAAATTGTATATTTTAAAATATTTATTGTAGTTTACAAAACTATGGTTGTTATTTTAGAACTCAATTAATATTTTTCTCAAATGTTACATTAATATATTATATATTTATAATATAAAAATTATTTTTGATAAATATTAGAAATTGAATCCTTAAAAATGTATTTGAAATAGAGTATTTTTAGTTCTAAATTATCTGATAAGGAACATTTATTTTTTATGCATAAAAATTATGTTACCGTTTTTAAATACTATTTAACCCATTAAAATGATTATTTTTCAAAATAATGATCCTTTTATAAATAATTAAATATATATATATAATTAAATATATTTATTTATTATTAAAAATATAATATTATTTTTAAACATATATATAAATTAACTATCACTAGTTTAATTAGAAATCAATTTTAAATAAGATTAAAAACAATTAAGAATTAAAATAATTTTTTTCATAAACAATATTTCAACACAATATATATTTTAAATGTAAAGTTAATTTTCCCTTATTTAGACATTTCATTAGGATAAATTGATCCTATATTATGGTTCATTATTTCTAAATTTAGTAATAATGGTCATATTATATATTTAGTAATAAAATAATTATAAATATTATGCTTTTATCAAGATTGATAAGGGTAGAATAGGTAAATAATGTGTCTTGAATTTTTAATAATTAAATGGTCTATTTCACCTTCTAGATAGACTTATTAAGTATTAAATTCATACACACATGTTTAACCTACCATTTCCCCAAATGATTCTTCTCACTCCCCAAACCCACAAAACTCCATATGTGATTCCATTATTACCACTTACTTGACTCTAGTTTCCATCAAAATTCCCCTATTTTAAACCATAAAAGGAGATCACTTCCACACATTATATCATTCATATCCACCACAAAGTACTTTATCAAAGATTTAACATCTATATCAATCAATAAATCCCTTACAAGGAGTCATTAAGTATCTATGGAGTCCTCCTAATGTTTAAGAGTCTACTTAGCAAGGTAATGGTTTTATTCCTATTTTCTATTCATGTACTTCCATTGTGAAAAGCCCTATGATTTTTAATTGATTATAAATTCATATTTTCATAATAATCCATTTAATTTTAAAAAATTTCTCTATTCTTTATTTACTTTCCTTTCTTTTCATTAAACACATTATATAAGACTTTTTGTATGGATGTTATGTTGTAGAAATCACTCATTGATTTTCTCCCTCCTGTTTTCTATTCTAGAAATTACTTTGTTATAAGCATTTGGATTTCCAAGTGATTATTTTTACACATTTTCATAAAAAATTATTTACTATCTTAATAATTCCATATTTATGATATACTATATTTGTCTCCCATTAATCCATTTCATAATTAATTTTTTTTAGTCTTCATGATTCCAAAATCATTACATGAATTTTCATGATCATTTTGGAAATACTAACATCTAATATCAATCCTCAGTATCTATAGAAAAAATTTATAAAATTTTGGGGAAATAAAATTTATTTTGAAATATTTTATTAATATAGTTATTTTTTTATACATTAGGTTACCGTGAAATTATCTAGGAATAATTCAATGTAAGGTTTTCTTTGTCTCTTTTTCTACTTTGTGGGACATGTTTGATATTGTGTGCTAGAATTTGATTCTTTGTTTTAATCACTACAAAATATTTTTCACATATTAAAATACAAAATAATTCATGATATTTTAATATATATTTCTTAATATTCCTCACAAAATCATTTGATTCTTTTGTTATGAATATTTTATTGGTTACATTAACTCAATTTCCAATTCATCGGGCCATACCTTTCTTAGGTGAATATACATTTCAATATTTCATTAATCCTACCATTATTGTAATTTATTTTCTATTTAATTTTTTCTATAGTAAAATTACTTATTATTTCCTATTACCAACTATTTGATAATTTTTTCCCAAAATAAATGTGTATTGTTAGTATGAATAACTCACATTCCTAGAACTGAATATTTTAATCCATAATAATATTGTACTTCTCACCAATTTACTACACTATTTATGGAAAATATAACACGTATTTTTTTCTATGATTCACATAATTCTCTTTACCCTTTCTATAAGTAATGTTTAATAATTTTTTGTGATGTGGGTAAAGTAATTTCAAAATGTTAAATAAATGTCTTTTTTATCATTTCAAAGTAATATGTTTTATCTTCCAATACCTATTTTTTTATAATATTTATATCAATTAAATGATATTTTTTTAAAATAATTCAAATAAGGTTTGCAAAATTATTCCATTTCCCTTCCAAAAAGTATTTTGAAAATAATTTTCACTTTATCTTTATAAAAATATTTGAAAGGTTTTTTATTGTCACTTTTATTTTTTCTCTAAGGTTCATGTTTCATAAAGTGATGTTTTAATCATACTCTATATTTTTTGTGATAAAATTCCTTTTATAAAATGAAATGTTTTTATATTCCATTATTTTTAATGTTTATGTAATGTGATGTTTTTTATTTTTTAAGTTTTTATGGAACACATTCCTTTTTCATTGGTTTAATATGATATGTTTTTGATTGATTTTAATTGGAACACGTATGTATTGATGATGATAGGTGGGGTCTTATAATATCCTCAAATGTATTATTATAATCTTATATCTCATGAGATTGTTAATATAGGATATAATGAGTTTGTACACACAAGAATGTGTATGATGGGTTTCCTCACATTTCAAGCTTTGACATAATGAGTTTGTTCACATAAGTATAGGAATAATGGGTTTTCCAAAAATAGTTTTTCTTGTACCTATGATTATTCCCCATTTAAAAGTTTTTTATTAAGTTATTTCAAATTTTCAAAATGCATTTCATTTTCATGAAATTCTATGTTTTCATTGTTATTAATCATTTAGGTATTAACTCTTTTGTGTCATTTTCACAAGTAATTTTTATTATAGTTTTATCTTATCTAAATATCTTTTTATGATCTTATAGTTTTTTAACATGTTTCATAATTTTCATATGTGGTCTTATAATATTTTAAAAATATAATTATTCTATTTCTAATGCTCTCATCTAGGTTTATTATTTATTACATTTTTATATTTTTTTTACCTTACTAATCATTTGATCTCATTCCATTATTATGTTTCCAATACCCAATTTATAAAGATGGTCATGCCATGTGAGGTATAATAAAAGGTTATAGAGGAGTAACCCTATTTAAAAACGATTTCATGTGTTTTAAAATAAGGTATTTATATAGCTAATATCCAATACAGTAAGCCTTAGGACCTTGGGATGTGTGACTATATTTGAGATTTATTATTTAATTCAAGAGATTAAAGTATTATTTTGGTCACGGTTAGATTTGGTCATTATAGTTTGTATTTAAGTGGGGTTTAGTTTTTTTTAGATATTGTTTTAGTTACCTTTGGTGTTTGGGTTAGATAAACTTTTTTAAAACCCTATATATGAATCAAATTATAGGATGATATCCTAAGATATTGGAAATGACTTGAGTCGATAGTTCACCCTAGTAATACATCCATTCTTGGATACTAAAATTGAATCCATTCTCTATAATAGTTATAAAATGGTGTAATATCTTTGAAAAGGGATTGTTGGTTATTAACTCAATCATCACCTGGTTCACGAAAAATATCCCTAACTATGCACCTGGTTTGACAGCCCTATGAGATATAATTTTTTTTATCACGTGATCATTATGAACCACAGTGAAGGATTGATTTCCTAGTTACATTGAGTTATTAGGTTTTGAAGTATAACATAACCCAAAATAATGTAACATAGGTTGAAGAATGAATATTATAGTATGAACCAATTGTGTCATAAATAAAAATATAGTATTATAAGTTGAAATGAATGTGTCATTGGAGTATACATCTTAGGATTGAGGTTTCATATTCATGTGACCATTTACTCTAACATTGTTAGACATTATCACAACCATTTTAGTTATAGTATTTGGTTGGATATAGGACCACGAAAAAGAAGGTGTGAAAGTAATTTCCCTAAGAACTCAAAAATAAACATCATTGGGATAAATAGTTACATGGTTCTACCAAAGATAATGGAGGTAGATGTCTTAGTAAAAGATATATCGTGAGTTTCTTTATGGATTGCTTTTTTCTTCCTTTAGTGAATGAATATAAAAATATTTGGGATGTAACTTCTTAAATGGGGAAGAATGTAACTAAAAGATATTTCAATTTATATTTTCCTTAAATAAATACTATGTTTAATAACACTCTCCACATGAAACAATAAACTAAACAAAAAATTCCATATCTCTAGGTAAAAATTAAATATTATATATGTCCCTTAAAACCTAGACTTTTAATTTTTAGGAATTAATATGAGTAAACCAAATATTAAATATATATAATGAAAATAAAAATTACTTTTAATACTAACAAAATTCAATTAGTAAAGCTAAAACATCTATGAAAATCAATTTATAATTAAAAAAATATTTTTCTAAAACTCGTTTTTTATTTCAAGGAATTTATTAAATTATGATTAAATAGTAATAAAATATATTGATAATGTGAATAATAGATTACCAATAATTTTATAAGTTACTCATAGAGAATAAGGAAAAATAGTTAACATTTTAAAATTTTATTTTTCAATATGAAAAGTTTTTTACTCTATTTTAGGATTTTATTTAAATATTAAATTTTGAAATTTTGAAAATTCAATTTGAAAAATTGGACATAATTTTTGAATTTATAATAATAATATACATTTCTGAGGAAATTTTTTTATTTCTCTGAAACATTTGATTTTTAGGTGAATTGTGTAATATACCATTTTTACTAATATGACACCTTTTATGAAATTACTCGTATATAAGTACGAAATATAAATTTTGGATTTGTTTTGTATGAAAAAATAATTATTTGATAATTTAAATTATTCAATTTAAAATATTTATTATATTTTACAAACTTATAAAGGATATTATAAAACTCTAGTAATATTTTTTTCAAGAAACATTTAAATAAATTGTAAATGTATTAAATTAAAATTATTTTTTAAATAATTTATAAATTTAATGAGAAAACATAAATTTAAAATTTAAAATCTTATCCAAATTATCATATGTTTACAAACTTTATTTTCTGGTAGAATGATTAAATTACCCTGCTTAAATATTAGTTTCCCCAATAAAATGGTTATTTAAAAAATTATAATTCCCTAAATATTTTCTTTATTTAAAAAAATTACTATATTTTATATTAATAATAAGATATGATATTTATTAATATATAATAAATAATTGATATTTATTTAATTGGTAATCAATGTTAAATAAGATTAATAAAACTTAATTATTAAAACGATATTTTTTCTACAAAAAGAGTTTCTCAACACATTATATGTATAAATTTTAGAGTTAATATTCAAATAATTAGAAATTTGATTTGGATAAAATGTGAAAAAAAATCATTCATCATATTTAAATTTGGTTTGATGTGTTATCATAATTTTTTTGTAATACAATAATTGTAGTGATTAATACTTAATGATGACTCATAAATGTAAAATGGGTAAATAAAGTATCTCATATTTTTAATAATTAAAAGGTCACTTAAATATAATAGAATTATTTTTTATGTATTTAATTAATACCCACATGTATCACATACAATTTATCCAACTAATTTACCGAACTCGCCAAACCCACCAAACTCCCCATGGGATTATATTCTTACTCCTTTCATAACTCTAGTTTCAATGAAAATGACAATATTTTCATCAATAAAATGTGCTCACTACGTCCCATTATGTCATTATTATCCCCCCAAATTAATGTTTCATTAATTTACAATCCCAATATACCTATAAATTCATTCCAATTAGTTCATAAGGTTCTAATTATTCCTCCCAATATTTAAGAATCTACTAATCATGGTAATGTTTATCCTCATCCCCTTTTAATTCAATTACTTATTTTATGATAATCCTTAGGATTTTATATTGATTATTCTTTAACATGTTCATAACAATCTACATATTTTAAAAACAATTTCACATTAATGAGATATTACCATTCTATATCATTTAAAACATTTTATAAAACTTTTTTTATAGCCATTATGCTACCAAAATCAATCATTGATTCTCTCCTTCCCCTTTTCAATTAAATAACATACTTCATTATAAGCCTATTTATTTCCATGTTCTTTTGATTACACTCTCATAATCAATTATTTTCTATAGTATTGATTCTCTATTGATGAGATTCTATCATTCTCTCTCTTTAATTCATTTCATTGTCACTTTTATATATTTACCGTACTTCCAAAAACATTCCTTGACTTTACATCATCACATTATAAATACATAACTAAAATATTATTTAAATTTATCCATATGAATAAATATTGTATTATTATATATATATTAAATATGTTTTTAATATTTGAATCATAAAATTATTTTTTCTATACATTTGGAAATAGTGTGATCAACTAAGAAAGAATTGCTAGTATGGGTTTCCTTATCTTATTCTTAACTCCATTGGTGTTACTTCATATTTTCCAACATAATATATTTTAAATGTTGTAATAATGGCCAAAATACGTTTACATATAAAAATATCATCCATTTTATGATATTTTAAGGTCCATTTCACGGTCTCCCTCTCAAGAAACTCTTATTCGTATGTTACCAATTCTATAAGGGTTTCATTGACTCATTTTCTAATTCATCATATCATAGCCTTTATTACTTGAATATAATTTTAAAGATTTCCTTGATACTTATATTCACATATTTTATTTTTCATTTAATTTAATTATATGTGGAAAATATGTCTCAGTATCAATAAAAAATTCTTTGATAAGAAATTTTGAAAATAAAAGTGTGTCATTGGTATGAATAACTATAAATATTAAGAATGAATATTCAATTCTATGACCGTATTTTCTTTACCTCCAATATTATCCTTTCAATTTTGTAACTGTTATAAACTTTATTTTATATGATTCATATAATTATCATTACATGTTTTCAAAATTATGTTTAATAGTCTTTTTGAGATATGGGTAAAGGTATTCCAAGATATTAAGGAAAATGTTTTTCATCCATTCAAAATATAATTTTTTATATTCCACTCCATATATTTAGATAAACTTTATATATTTTCTATTTATTTTAACCATGTACCACGTCATGTTTTAATAATTAAAAAAATATAATTTCAAAACATCCCACCCATTTGAAATTATCAAAATGAAAAAATTTCAATAGAAATATTTTCTATTTAGAATTAATAAACAAAAATTCATTCACTTAATATACATACTCATAAAACACATTTTTTTCATAACTTTCAAAAACAGAGATTATTCAAAAATATATATCAATTATCCACTTTGAAACATCCCTCATTATATTCTGAGAAAACATTTCAATTTCATTTTGAAAAATATTAATAAAACATTTATGAAACAACATTTTATAAAAATTAAACTTTTAAACATTAAATAACATCATTTATTATATATTAGATGTCATAAAATGGTAATATAATAAAAAAATGTGAATATAAATAAAGCAATATTAAATTGAAAAAAAATACATATTTTACAGATTTCATTGTAAAACTGAAAATATTAGCTTATAAACATACTCAACATCCACATAAATTTAGAATTAAATATGAATCTTCACATGTATAATAGAATAAAAAACTTATAATGGATAAAACTAAATTCTTTTGGAATAAACAATATCAAAAACCTCATAATGTCTAAACAAGAAAAAATTTCATGGAAAATCCTAGAATTGAAATTTTTTTATCTCCCCCATAATTGATATATTATATAAATATATCAATTAAAAGAATATAAATTTAAAATAAAAATATCCTCCTTAATTCCATCATAACTTATCATGAATAAATAGAATATTATTATATATAAATTCAATCCCTTCATGGAGAAATTATTAATGACACAATTAAACTAAATAAATTAATAACTTTTATATAATTAAACTTAAAAATAGAGTAACTCCCCAAAAATTGATGGTTTCATTTAAAAATAACAATATCAAAATATTATGATATGAATTTTAATTCTAACACTAAATACACCTAAAAAAATAGTTTAATATCAAAAGGATCCATGGAAAATTTCTTAAGATATTAGAAGAATTTTGGAATTATAAAAATGATAATATCATAAAATTAAACCATAATTTAAAACTAAAATAACATATTTGTTGTCCATGTAAATATATTAACCATATTAAAAATGATATATAGTGTTCAATCATAGAAAAAATGAAATACTAAAGCCTACAATTCTTATTAAAACATACTAAGGAAAAAACTATACTAACTTCCATGTAAGAAATTAGAATCATAAAATAAAAATTAGCTAGGTATAAATAATGGATTAACTGAATATGAATACATTATTTTAGATTATAGAGTAGTATATAGTTTTGAAATTGTTTCCATGAAATCATATTTAGTTATAAAATTCATTTTGTAACCAAAATATTGTGTGAACTTCAAAGTCCAATAACAAGAATAATGACCATAAGATCAATATTTAAAGAAATTAACAGAATAAATTCTTGCAGCTTTTCCTTTCACAAAATTTCTTTTTAAAATAATAACAAAAAATGAATAAAAAATATTTTCACTCATAATATCATTTCATTTTTTGAAATAATGCATATTTCTTATACTGAAATTTTATGAAAATTTATTATAATTTTTTTATCAAGAAAACCATTTCATTTAAGACATTATATAATTCATTCGTTATCCTTTCATTTTATTTAAAAAAAATTCCAAATCATCACAAACATTTTCTTGTGAGGAAGAAGATTTATTTCTATGATTTTAATTTTCATTTTTAATATTATTACATTGATATTCAACTTTGGTCATGTCAACCAACAATTAATTAAACATTATTTCTTGATTTTCATTATTTTTAGAAATAATATCATTAATTCTATAATTTTTAGATTTAAGATTCAATATTTCAAAATCAACATTTAAGTTTCTCAAATTTATTATTTAAAGAGATAAAACCTTTTTATCTTCAGTATAATTATTAAATTTAGATTATATGATCCGTTTATTTTCCTAAACTATTTATATTTAAATCAATTTGATAAATGTATAAAATTTATTTCTTTTATTATATCTTCAAATGAATCAGGCATTTCATTTATATCATTGATACGTAGATCATCATTTCATGAATTGATAGAAACATGAGAAATAGAACTAAAATCACTCCTTGTAGTTATAATTGTCACACATATATTTTGATATTTTCTAGAATATGAACAAAGATCTCTTATATAAGAATGTAGAGGAAAAAATGTTACCATAGAATATTTTTCACGAAATTTAACATTTAAATTTTGTTTTGGAATTTCAACCTTGTTGTATGAAGTTTCAAAATCACTCAACTAGTCACAGGTTTATTTTCTTTCTTATTGACCTTCCTCTTATTTTTTATCTTTTGAAAATTGGGTTTAATATTTTCTCTCTTCGATCATCCATAAAAAATAATATTAGAAAAATATTAATTCAAATGTGAATTACCTTGAGTGTTATATCCTTTATAAAAATGGTTTTTTCACATTTTATGGTTGTAAACTCATATTTCATGTGTCCAAACTTTCTATATTTACATATAATAGATTTCATTGAATTTCATTTTTTGATGTTAGTTATCTAATTTTATTTCTAAATTCCAAAACTAGTGTTGAAACTACATATTTTATCAATAATATTTCTAGAAAAATAATAATAAATAATATTCATAAATGACCAATTAAGATCCTATTTAACTGTATGGTCTCCTTTGAAACCTACTAAATCCGATTTTGGTAAATCATAAGATCTAAAAACAATATCCCAAAATATATTATCACTAATTTTCTAATAATATTCTATATAAATATTCAACTGAGTATACTTACTATCATTTAAATATAGTGGTAATGTCAGATTAAAACCACTTCTATTATTCAATTCAATCATCACAAAATTAGAACATTCCATTTATCTTGTTAATTAATGGAATAAAAATTTGTAAAAAATAATATATACATAAAATGAGGCACAATATATCTTCAAGAGAACCATATTATGATAATAATTTTTAGGTATCAAGTAATGTGTCAAACTAAATTATCCTCAAAAATGGACCTCCTATGATACCAAATGTTAGGTCCTAGAGATGTGGTGGAAATGGGCAAGACTCGGGTAAATTGTATTTAATTAAGAAATTATTCATAGATTAAATATTGAGAGTATAAATTGATCAGTCCAATTATTAAATATTTACACTACACCAATGTATGAAATGAGAGAGAAAAGAAAATGAAAAAATGTAAAATATGATCACGAGATATTTTTATACAGGTTCATATCTAAATTATCCTACTCTACTTTTCATCCCTCTCGCGAACTAAGATAGATCACTCCCACTATGGGATATCACTTTTTAAGGAGAGTTACAACTCTTTACATAGAACTTTTTCACACCCAGAGGCTCAACACAATTCCCATTTTTATTATGAGTTCATAAAACCCCCTTTTATAGAAGAAAACAAATCCCGGACTTTTACAGTCTCAATCATTACCTCTTGAAATTTTTGTGTTTAGACAGAACCCATTATTTTAAGGTGGAAAACCCAACCCAGTATTTTATAGGTAAAGAAAAAACCTATACTTTTAAAGGTTCAGTAATAATCTCTTCTATGTTATGGGTCAACAAAAACCTAATCTTTTATAAGGATAGACTAAACCCGGACTCTTAATAGAGCAGTAATTTCCTATATTATTTTATAGGATAAGTGTAACCTAGTATTACAATGGAATACACTAAACCTAGTATTCTATGTGGGTAGACAAAATCTAAATGTACATTTGTTAGGGTTGTATAACCCTTTACAGGATGCACTATATATGACAACTCAACCTAGACAGTTACAACACAAGGAATGAATAAAATAATTTTACCCAGTGAATGATTACAGATCGAGATAGTGGATTTTGGATCAGCTAGTTATCAGAACCTTCAAGATGTTGAAATAATGCATCCCAGGAAACCATTAGTTTACTTTAGAATGAATTTGTATAATGAAACCCCATGACTTGGTTTTAAACTATATATAATGTAATAGTCATAGTGGAGTCACGTCTCACTTTCTTTACTACATTAATCTGCCTTTTTATACACTAAACTGAACCTGATTCTTTCATTAACTTAAACTCCATGATTCTCATTCATAAATTCAAACAATAAAATCTTCATGTGAAAATTTCTTTCAATACTACAAAAATAAAAACACATTATATAAAAATTCATTCAACGAATAAATAAAAAATTAATATAGAAGTGATTATATTCATAAAATTTGATAATAAATTAATTTTAATACCTATATAATTCCAATGAGACTAACTTTTCATAATCAATATTTATATTTCAACTTCACTTGTGCTTACATTCATGGTAAATGGTCCATTTTGGTTTTTCAAAGAGAGATAATTAATTTCCATGTAAAATGTGTCTTGAAATTATATCAAAATAGTAGTTAATAATCAATGTTAATATTCTTGAAAAACTCTTTTGCAATATTCTATATAAAATCAATTTATCGAACTCGTTCAAATTTTATTACGTAAAGTTCTAAAAATTCTGTGTGAATATCCATACATGATTAATCCCATATCAATATTAGTTATTTCAACATTAAATATCATAAAACTAGTTTTCTATGATTTTATATAATTCATGAGTAAATATAGAATGAATAAAACACTAAAAATGTTTATAATAAAAAAGAAACAAATGGAAATGTGAAACTCTATGTAAAATATAGAATATTTCTAGTTTTGAGAAAGACCAACAAAAACATCCATGAATTACTATGATAACCCATGTATTTCATTTTCACTTATCTTATTTCCTTTTTATATTCAAATTTCACCATGTAATAAGCTCAATGTATCAAAATTCACATAGATTAATGTTATGTAAGCAAATTCATGTAACAATATTTATTAAACTGATTTATGTAATGGGATTCACATAGTCATTTCACAAAAGAAAATTCATGTATCAATTTATTACTACATAGAAAAATAATTCATGTTGGAATTACATTATAATGAATAAATATAAATGTATTCATTTCCCTCATAAGAAGATTTTATTACATAGATGAATTCACATAATGGATTCTGGAATTTTTAATAACTGATTTAGTTATCAAATTTCATACCTAAAACAAGACTTACAAATGGAAGAATTAGATTTTGGGGTTACTGAATTATATTTATATAATTTCATTTCATTTTAAAATAATCAATAATAAAATTATTTAGATTTATTTATCCAAATTATTCTTTAAAATACAATAAAAATAGTTCTAAAAAATTAAAAACTCCTACCAAAAACATGAAGTTACTTCAATGTAATTTTTTTGATTATATAAATTTATTCAGATTTATATGTATTCAAATGAAATATGATTTTTTTTAAATTTACCATTCATAAAGACTCACTCAATTTGTATTTGTGTATCCAATGTTATGGATGAAATTCAAAAGGTAGCCAATTATGAAAAATTGGCTATGTGGATTACAATTTTGTTAAATGGATTCATATTTGGCTATGCGTAGAAGAGTAAAAGGGATACATGGGAAAATTAAAAAACATATAAAAATTTTATTTTAAGTTCCCACATTTCTACTTTTACAGAATCAGTTACCTTATGTATTTCCTCCAAAACATATGATACACAACTCCAAATTGAGTGATTCTTGATTCTTTATAAATATTTAAAAAGTATATATATTTAGTTATAATACATAAAAATATGAATCAAAATCTATAATTGTATAAATTATACTTAAATATCTTCCTTTTATAGTTTAAAATCTATATTTATTCAAATAAAATATATTATTTTTTTATTATAACTTGGGTTAAATAACTATGATTAATTTGATTCTTTATTATTCAGAAATATATTGAAATTATATATATATAATTCTACTAGATACAAAACTATTTATGAAATTTAGAAGTTCTATTTTAGGTATGAAGTTTTATAATTCAATATTATTTTTAAAAATCTATAATCCCACATACGAATTTGGCAACTTGAGAAAATTTTATTTCCTAATAAATTATTACATGGGTATTTGGTTATAGGAATTATATTATCTATTGTAATAATTTTTCTATATAGTGAAAAATGGTTTCTTGAATATTCTTATGTGAAATGGCTGCATAAATTCCCTTATGAAAATTTGTTACCAAACATCCCTTAAATTAATTATCCTACATGACACTAACCTATGTGAATTTGGTTATGTCGATATTCTTATATTGTGATATTTCAATACATAAAGGAAAATTTCTAAGTAAAAAATCCAATACATGTATTTTTATATGTGTTTATACATTATTATATATAATTTTCTAAAAACTATAAATATGATGAGTTTTATGTTGTAATTTATATTTTCATTGGCAACATGTCTATTATAAGTAATCTTAGTGTTTTATTAATTCCAAAATTACTCTACAATTTATTAGAATCCATGAGAACATGTTTTAAAATTTTTAATGATTAATTAATTGAGATTAATATGGGATTAAACAATTATATATATTCCTAGTGATTTTTTAGAAACTTGGATATTCTAATTCAAACTAGTTGGAATATATAAATTTCCTCCCGAATATTGTTATGGTGTTTTTCAAGAATAATAATATTGATTATTAACTACAGTATTGACATAATTTCAAGAAAAATATCACTTGGATATAATTATCCATCTTTTCTAAAAAATGTGCTTGAATCATTTATCTTTAAAATTATAATGAGAAAAGATCAAATTTGAATTTAGAATATGAAAATTCAGTCTCATATGAATTTTGGGTTTACTCCAAGGAATTTATTATCATATTTTATTAACATAGTCACTGCCATAATAATTTTTCATTTAATCTTATAATTATATTTTTATTAAAAAAAATTATATATACAACACTAAAATATGATTCCCCATGAAGATTTCATTATTTTAATTTATAAAGGTTAATCTTGTAGTTTTATGTGATCAAAATTTTCATTGAGTTTTAGAGCATAAAAAGATAAAGGCATGCAATAATAAAATTCTCACATGACTCTTATTTAACTATTATGTGCTACATTTTTTGAAACTGATTCATGATGCTTTATTATTCAAGTGATTTCAGAAGTAAATTGATGGTTACACAAGCTTTACTATTTCAACATCTTGAAGGACCTAAGAACTACCTAATCTAAATTCCAATATCTTTGTCAATGTTTATTTATTAGAAGATATTTTGTTATTCTTTAATTATTTTTTACCTATCTTGGTTTTATTTTCTAACTTAGTTCATCTTAAATAGTTTAATACTACTCTAATAAAAGGTATATTTTGGTTTATTCTATCCTCGTAGAATATAGGGTTTAGTCTGTCCCCATAGAAGAATGGGTTAAACGTATCAGAGAAAATAATATATTAAATGACCACTCATATAAGAGCCTCAGTTTAGTTTTCCCCCTTATAATATTGGGTTTATCTTTAACCGATACATGGAGGAGGTTAGGAATGATCCTCTAAAAGTATAGGTTGGGTATGCACATGTAAAATAGTGTGTTAGGTTTTCATCCATAAAATATTGGGTTCCGTATAAACATAGAAAATGAAAGTGGTTAGGATTGAGCCTAAAAAAGTATAGTTTTATTCTTCTAAAGTAAAAGTTTTGGTTTTTCTCCAAACCCATATAATACAAGGGAATTTGGTTGAGCCTCTAGATTTAAAATGATTATTTAAATGGTTTTAACTCTCATTAAAATTGATATTCTATAATGGGTACCATGACTCTTATTTTATTAGATGGGTGAAGAATGGAGTAGGATAATTAAATATTAACCACTATATAAATATATTCATTTCATCTTCTAATTACTAAATTTTATTTTATCGCTCATTTATTATATCAAAGTGGTGTAACTATTTAATAATTTAACTAGTCACATTCTTCTCTTAATGCTTAAACTCAGATTAATTTTTTGAAGAAATACAATTCACCCACCCACCCCACTATTTTTAAATGCCAACATGTCTTTAGGAAAAAGCGTTTTCAAGGCTATTTTATTTGGAACTATTTATAGTATGGTTTTGAAAAAACATACTATTTACCTTAAAATATTTTTTTAATATTATTTTTACTTAATATTTTGTACAAATATTTGAAAGGTATTTTATTTTTACTTATATTTTTTCTTTAAGTATCATATTTCATAGAGTTTTGATTTTATCATCATCTATATTTTTAGGATAATATTCCATTTGGAAAATGATATTTTTGATTTCCCATGATCATTAATATTTATGGAATGTGATTTTTTCTAGAAAGATTAAGAAAACAATTCTTTTCCATGGGTTCATAAAAATATATTTATGATTGATTTTAAGTGGAAAACATATCTTTGGATGATGATAGGTTGGGTGTTATATCTCCCTCTAATCAATTAATGTAATCTTATATCTCATGAGGAATTTTTTGGTGGACATAATGAGTTTGTTTATAGAGTCATGGGCGTAACTTGTTGCTCACATTTTCATATATAGAAAAAATTATTTTGTTCTGATAGGCATGGGTATAATGGGTTTGATCATATAGGTTTTATTATACTTATGGTTTTAAAAAATTTCTAATTTTTTTATCATGTTATTTCAATTTCTCAAGATTCATTTCATTTCCATGAAAACTCATTTTTTAACGATTATGCATTTTCTAAGTATTGCACACTTTTATGTCATGTTTATATGTTTTATTATTTACCTTTTATGTTTATAAAATTATAATTTTATGATATTATATTGTACCAATATGTTTCATTATTATCATTTAGGTTCTTATGATCTCTTAAAAATATATTTGTCTTCCTCATCATGTTCTTCATCATGTTTTTGATCTATTAATTTATTTTTCATTTCTCCCATAATGGAAATTTTACCTCTCCCGTTTCTTATTTTTAAAATATCTAGGTTATTAATATGATTATGTCATGTGATATATATTGAAAAGGTTCAATAGTTACATTTTCACTGATAAATTTTTTGAAGTGTTTTAAAATCATAATTTTATATAGCTAGTTTCCTAAAACTAAACTTTTATGTCCTTGGGTTGTGAAAATTTTTGATAGATGTATTATTCAAATCAAGAGATTAATATATTATTTATGTCATTTTTATCTTGAGTAACTATAGTTAGTTTAACATACCATTATTTTTATGAAATATTTCTCTTTGAATATTTTAATTTATTCAATATATTTTGTTACATGCAACACTGAGTACAAATGAACCATAGTATAATATTAAAATATTATTATTTAAAATGACTATTATTGTATATCAATTTGATTTTTGGGTATGAATAATTATAAATAAGTAATTATAAATATATGGTTATATATCTATAAAATTAATTAATTGTTTATCAATTGATTGTAAATTATAATAAAAATCATTTGAATGAAAAACAATTCTAAAAATATATATTTTACGCGTGCAATATATTTTTATATTAATAAATTAAACTAAACACTATTATTGAATGATTAGAATTAAATATATATATTACTTACCTTACACAATGTTTTAAGAAATCAAAAAAAAGTATTTTTATATGTATAGGATAAGAATAAATCTAGTTTTACTCATAAAAATATATTTTTTCCAAATAATATCTTTTTTTTCTGATTTTGTGGGCTTATATTAAAATTATTTTCTTCTATTGATAGTTATTGAATTATATAAAATGAATTAAAAATTTATAATTATGAGATTCAAATTTGGTAAACATACTCCCATTAGTTTTATTTAAAATGAATAGTAACCATTGTAAAATTTATCACCTCAGTAAAGGGTAAATCATGTCAATCGGGATTACAAATAAGGGATATGGCCATAAGTATTCATCAAAATTATTCATATATGAAATTAATTTTGACCTTAACACATTATGCTCTATATTGAATTATTTAATGGAAAAGTTTCTATGAAAATGACATATATATTATCTAAATCAATGAATGTTACAAAATATCACTCTTTTTGTTTTTAATATCCATTATGTATCCACATAAGAATAAAAGTAAGTTATGGAGAATATTAGTGTTTATTTTTATATTAGTAAAATTATTTTTTTGATATAAATTTATTTCTAATATTTATTAATTATATAAATTTAATAATTTCTTATTAAACAATGATGCATCATGTGTCTATTTAATAAAAAATATAATAAATGACTTTGAATATATCAAAACTAATATAATTTGAATTATTTAATGTGGGCCACTAATTTTAAATATCTATACTACATATTAGGTAGGTGTGAAATCATTATATTCCAATTCTCAATTTTCATTGATGTATATAAAGTTAAATTAAATTAATAGTGGAAAAATTAGAAATAATGATATTTTATCAAAATAATATTCTATTAGTGTTGGGAAAAAATCCATCAAGGTATCAATGAATAATTTTTGAGATGAGTGTGTTTGTTGAAAATATAGGACTTCATGTTGTGTTTATTGACAAAGCGAGTCTCAATGACTCAAACTGTTGTCAAAGGAATTTTTCCTAGAGAATGGGGAAAGGTGTTTTTGGAAAAGGTAGTTGTGCTCTCATGTTAAGGAGGTTTCTAAGGTATTATGCCAGAAATTTTTCGAATTCATAATATCAAAAATTTGGCAGAGTAAATGTGGCATGAAAGTCCAAAAGTGGTGCTCAAGTGTGGCATGCAATTCCAAAAGTGGCGTACAAATATGGCATGCACGTTCAAAAGTGGTGCACAAGTATGACGCGCAAGTATGGCGTGCAAGTGTGGAAGGAAAGTCATATTTAAATATCACCATATCAAAATATGAAAAGTAATAAAAGAGGCGCACAATTCCTAATGTGGTGCGCAAGTGTGGCGTGAAAGTGTGGCGTGCAACTATGGAACACAAGTCCTCAAAATGCCTATAAATAGACGGCTACCCTTATCATTTATTTACAATATCAACACTTAGAGAAAATCAATGCTCTGATCGCACATGTGGGAGTGTCGTGCCTTGTTCAATGTGCATGCAAGTGGGGTGTTCAAGTGTGTGGGGCATGTGTGATGCGCAAGTATACTAAAAAAGTGTATCGCGCAAGTATTCTGCGCAACTGTTCTATGCTAGTGTGTTGCACAAGTGTACCGCACAACCGTGCAGGTGTGTTGCGCAAGCTCTGTGGCTATGAAGTTTGGCACGCTAGTGTGGCGCACAAGTTGGTTTTTTTGCAACGAAGGAAGAGGCTCTTCACTAGTTAAAGGGGCACACAAGTCACCCTAGGGTTCCATGAATGTTATAAATTTACAAGAACATCTGTGGTAAAGCGGTATTCATCAGTGGATGAAATTTGGACTTCAACAGAGCATCTACATACATTGGAGGATGCATTCATTAGTGATAATTAAGAGACCTATATGTCTATAAACTGTGAGTGGATATTCTGAATAAGTAGTGATCTCACTTTAGTTGAGAGAGTAGTGAGTTCTCAAATTGTGAGTGGTTGTAAACTATGAGGGACAGTGAGTCCACTTCAAACTTGTAAGCAACAATGCACATATAGTGGAATTGGTACATCGGCACACTGCCGGTCTATGCTCCATGGATGTAGCCTACTGAGCATAAACCATGTAAAAATCATTGTGTAATTTTCATGATTTAAGTGTTATTCATACTCTACATTGGGAAGTAGAGAGAAGAGGGTTTTCTCTAATAGCAAAACAAGATCAAAAGGGGAAGTTGTTTTAATCTGTTATACCCTGATTCACCCCCCCCCCCCCTCCTCTCAGGGTATCTAGACTGGTGGGCCGAAAAATTGGTATTATAGAGAATGGTTGATATCAGTTTTTCTCTCTCAAATGGATGTCACTAATCATAAAGGGATTCCGATCTTCAACAGGAACAATTTTCAGCTATGGAAGAATCGGATGCAACATTACTTCCGATCTTTGGGAATTGATTTGTTTTCAGTAGCAATGCATGGTATCACAACTGATATTAATAGTGGTGCTTTATCAGAAGCTGAGCAAAGATAATTGGATGCTGACGCAAAAGGAATCAATGTTTTCGGAGGATCCATATCTAATGCTATATATACCAAGGTGATGTAATGTGAAACATCACATGCTATGTGGGAAAAGTCTTTGAACATATATGAAGGAGATACAAAGGTCGGATAAGAGAAGATGCATGTATTATGGAACAAGTATGAAGATCTAAGAATGAACCCAAATGAATCTTTTGATGGATTCTTTGACAGGGTAAATGTCGTTGTGGACGATATGTGAGGTCTTAGAGAAGTCATTGAAGACATAAATATCATAAAGCGTATCTTGAGTAAACTTCCACATTGGTTCAATCTGACGATTTCAGTACAAGAAGATAAAGATCCAAAGTATCTAACATTGGACAATTTTCAAAGTACCTTTGTTGCATATGAAATGTGAGACGATGATAACGAGGCTGTGGAAAAGGGGAAATCTAAAGAAGTGGAATTCAAGGCCATAAAGAAGCTCACCATTGAATATTATTAGGAAGAAGAAGAGACAGATGAGGTGATGTCATTCCTCTCCTCAAACCTTGAAAGAGGAAAAGGAAAGTTTAATGGGAAACTTCCACTGGCCTTTTTTTGATGTGGAAAGGTTTTTCATCTTGCAGCAAGGTGTCCCAAAAAGTTCCAAGAAGATGATGCTGTCGACAAAGTCAAAATTCCCCAAAATATGTTATCAGCCTATGGTAAAGGAAATAAACAGTTCAAGAGAAATTTCTTAAAGAAGAAAAATCTCTTTTCAAAAGAATGCTACCGTTCAGATGAGTTCGAGGCTGAGGAGGTTGAAGAGATAGAGAACTGCAAAGATCGTGGAGAAAATGATATGGTGGAAGTTGTCAGTAGTTCTTAGGAGAAGAAAAAAACCGAAGGTGATGATGAAGAAGAAGAATTTGAAGGATGAATATATATGAAAGCTTCATTAGAGGATCCTCTTGAGTAGATAGATGTTTGGAGAGCCAAAACAAAGAAAGATAACAAAGTTGTTCATGGTGCCAAACTCTATATGCAGCAGCAGGAAGAAGAGAAGTCTGAGTTGATGGAAGAAATTGAGAAAGTCAAGTCATCAACACCAGAGAACTTAGAATCAGTTAGTGAGTATAAAATCAAGATTGAAGAGAAAAAATGGTTGACCGATTGATTGAAAATAACAAGGAAATATCATGTCAAGCGTATCGAAGAGCATGAAGAGGAAGTTGTTGGTCTGTAGAGAAAAGTTAAAAACTTAGAAAAACCTTTGATTCCCAACACATTCTTGGGAAATCAGGTAATTATGAAGACTGAGAAGATGAAACAGGAGCCTAGTAGTTTAGCTGGAAAAAATTAGAAATTGATCTCAGGCGTTAAGGCTAATTTAGGGCTGGATCAGAAACAAAAATCTGTAAAAATTGAAGTCAGACCGTAAGCAAACATCCTGATATTGAAGGATGATTTATGCACAAAGAAGAATCCAAATATTCAGAGATCCCGATGGGAAACTCTTAGTGAATAATTAACATGTAGGAAATCACATTATATCATGTGGTATGGTTGTGGAAAGATGGGACATTCACAGTATGTGTGTTCTATAACCAAGATATATCAAAGGGAACAAGAACAATAGTGGAATCCAAACAGAGAACAGTTCTCCAAAACATATTTTGAAGGACACTATTTTTGGTGCAAAGGATTTTGGAACATGGATAGGTACTGTACTTTGACCATAAAGAGGAATATGCCAAAACAGAATTGAAATGTTCTCAAGCAGCAGATCAATAAACCAACAGGTGAGTTAAAATGAAAAATAGATTTGTATATTTTCAAGATGAAGCTGGTCCATCATACTCTGAGAAAGAACATAATTCTCAATCCATGCCTAGTGTGAAGGAAAAAATATAGACCAAAAAGAAGAAGGATGAGAAGGCCATAGTAGTTGAAATTTCCCTTAAAGCATCAGATCTCTCTGGTGTGTGGATCCTTGATAGTGGTTGGTCATCTCACATGACAGGTTATAAGGATCCTGTTACTGGTGTAAAATATGATAAAGAATGAGTTTTAATGTTTGGAAATGATGAAGGCCTGAAGATTATTGGTGCAGGAAATGCCAACTTTGGGGGAAAAGAGATAAGATAGGCTGATGTCTTAGTAGTAGAAGGCCTCTGTTACAATTTTCTCAACGTCAGTAAACTATGTAACTCAGGACATTCTATAAGTTTTACTAAGATGATGTGTGTCATCAAATGAAGATATGGGGAAGTAGTTCTATAGGTAAAAATAAAAAAGGGAAATCTCCACCAGGTAAGTGTAGAAGAAGATATGTGTTTTCTGTTTAGAGAGGAAGAAAACAAGTTGTTGAATAAATGACTTGGTCATCTTTGTCAACCATCCCTAGAAGATCTGGTGATGTTTGATGTAGCAAGAGACCTCCCTAAGCTATCACATGATCATACTCACATGGGAGATTCATGCCAATAAGGGAAGGTTATCAAAAAGACGTATAAGGAAAAGGAAAAGAGGTCAACAAGAGTGCTTGAATTCCATCATTCTGATGTTTTTGGTCCTATCACACAAAGGGAAATTGACTAAAAGAGGTACTATGTTCTTTTAATTGATGACTATAGAAGAATGGCATGGTTATTTTTTATTTCTTATAAGTCAGATGTGTTCATCTTCTTATAACAGTACCAGAGGGAGTGTGAAAGGATGCTTGGACAGAAAATTTTGATGCTTTGTACTAACAATGGTATGGAATTCACAAATAGTCAGGTGGAAGGCTATCTTGAAAAACATGGGATAAGACATCAATTTTCCTCAGTTAGAACTCCCCAACATAATGGAGTGGTTGAAAGGAGAAATCACATCATCAATAATATGTACAGAACAATGCTCATTTAAAAAGTCATACAAGAGAAATTTTGGAAGGAAGCAGTTTTGACATCATTCTACATTTCTAACAGGGCTTTGTTGTGTCCAAAGGAAGGAAAGTCTTCAAATGATATGTGGTATAGAAAGAATCCAACGGTGAAATACTTTTGAATATTTTGAAGTATGTACTTTATCCTCAACATGGAAAAAACATAGGAAATATGAGTCACGAGGAGATGAATGGATATTCCTTGGATACTCAGGAAAATTTAAAGCATATAAATGCTTTAATAAAAGGTTGGGAAAATTTTTTGAGAGAAATGATGTCATTGTATTAGAGAATGAGGAGATCATTCAATAGCACAATGAATAGTTTCTTGATGAGAGTGATGAGGAAGAAAGAAACGCAGGGGGAGCATAAGTGGATGATATAGATTCAGAAGAAGATACAGATGATGAGCATGAGGAAGTAAAATCTGTATCTACACAAAAGCTAAGGAGTCAGTCTGAAATTGACAAGCTGAATATCATTGGTGATTAGTCAGCTCCAAATCAGACAAGAATAATGATATTACTGCAGTAGACATATTTACTATGAGAGGTTGAGGCGAAATGCTTTGCTGATACAGCTGAGGATGGAGACCGGATGCAGTAAATGAATAAATAGCTAGATCAGATTGAAAAGAATCATATGTGGGAGATTTTTTCGAGGCCAACAGATAAGAATTTCATGGGGACTAAATGGGTCTATCGCAACAAGAATAATGAAGATGGAATAGTCATTCATAACAAAGCACGACTAGTATTCAGTGGGTACTCTCAGATAGAGGGAATATATGTTGATGAGACATTTGCACCGGTTGAGATACTAGAGACAATCATATTATTTTTAGCCATAGTAGTGCAAAAATAGTTCAAAGTGTTCCATATGGACGTCAAATATACATTTCTGATTGGGTTTTTGGAATAAGAGGTGTACATTGAGCAGCAATATGGTTTTCTCATTCATGGAGATGACAATACAGTATTTCTATTAAAGAAATCACTATATGGGATGAAACAAGAACCAAGAGCATAGTACTCAAGGTTGGATCAGTATTCAAAGAAGCTTGGATTTCCACGTGGTGGAGTTGATTACAATCTCTACTTCAAAAAAATAGTATTCAATGGATGATGGTGTTGGTTTATATTGATGACATAATATTTGGTGGATCATATGAATATCAGTGTAAATATTTTTCTAAATTCATGAAAAGTGAGTTCTAAATGTCCATGATTTGTAAGCTGACTTTTTTCCTTGGTTTACAGGTGACACAAGGATGTAATGGAACTTTCATTTCTCAATAGAAATACACAGAGGAGGTTCTAAGAAGATTTGGAATGTAGAATTCAAAGGATATGAAGACTTTGGTTGCTACCCGGATGAAATTATCAAAATATGAGAGTGTTAGGGCAGTAAATATCACTGAATACAGGCAGATTATTGGTAGTTTATTGTAATTAATAGCAAAAAGACCTGATATTTTTTTCCACATGACAAGAAGCACATTACCAAAGAAATAGAAAGGAAACCCACATGCTCACAATAAAAATAATACTTCGGTATATCAAAGGCACCGTGGATTTTGGTCTAATGTATAATAAAAAATCTCCTCCAGAGTTATTGGGATATACAGATGCAGATTGGGCTAGATTAGCAGACGAAAGAAAATCAACATCAAGAGGTGCATTCTATATTGGTGGATTGTTTATTTATTGGCTAAGTAAGAAGCAATATTTCATTTCTTTGAGCACCTCAGAGGCTGAGTATGTTGCGTCCACTCAAGCATGCACCCAGTTATTGTGGATGAACCAGAAGCTTAAAGATATGGGAGTTGAAGTGAAGTCTCTGATCAGAATCCAGTGTGATAAATTGAGTGCTATCAATCTTAGAAAAAATCCAGTTCATCACTCATGGACAAATCACATTGAGATAAAATATCATTTCCTCATGGAGAAGGTGGATAATGGGCTAGTGAAGTTGGATTATGTGCCTATAGAGCTACAGTTTGCAAATATTCTGACAAAGGCCTTACCCAAAGAAGCTTTTGAGAGGCATCGACTGGATCTTGGAGTCTAGTAGACCCCCCACACTTGAAAAGTGTGGATGTGGGACCATTCCCCTCTCTCTGAGGTATGGTGTGTTTCTCCCTTATGTTCTGATATGTGTTTTTACCCTACAGTAGACTGCAAAGGAGTTCTCTTTGGGTTCATTGACAAAGGGGGAGAAAATTTGACAGAATGTGATTGTTCAAGGGCGAGAAAATATCTTAGTCAAGACATAGGGATAACCTGACAGGTGTATTAGTGAGATAGTGGGATAAATGAGAGATTAGTAGAAAATTAAATTAGACGATGCTAGACGTGATCGACTAATGAATAAATATCATGACAGCTGAGGATTGTGATAAAGTAGAAGTGTGGTTTGTATCAGGTTGGTATGAAAATTTCAATTGATATCAGGTTTGTATCAACAGTTGTGTCAGAAATGAAGTGACTCATAGATGACATTTTCATGATACCCTTGTTTCTCGTGTCGATCATTGCTCATGTGGGCTTAGAGTATGTGTTGTGTAAATATTTGACCACTATCTGTATCGCCAGAGGCGAATTATGTCTGAAGATGAATGAAGCCTTAATGAGTTATAAAAGAATGGAGAATTGTTTTGAAAAGAGTTTTCAACAAACCCAAAGGGCGAGATTGTTGGGTAACAATCCCCCAACATATCATTGAATCATTTTTGAGATTATTTTTTTTGTTGACAATGCAGGACTCCATGTTGTGTTTGTTGACAAAGCGAGTCTCAATGACTCAAAAATGTTGACAAAGGGGGTTTTCCTGGGGAATGGGGAAATGTGTTTTTGGAAAAGGGAGTTGTGATCTTGTGTTATGAATGTTTCTAATGTTATATGCCATGAATTTTTTGAATTTAGAACATCAAAAATTTGGCAATGGAAAAGTTGCGTGCAAGTCCAAAAGTGGTGTGCAAGTGTGGCACACAAGTCCAAAAGTGTTTTTTCATGTGTGGTGCACAAGTCCTAAAGTGGCGCGCAAGTATGACGTGCAAGTATGGCATGAAAGTGTGGAATGCAAGTCATATTTCAAGATCATCATATCAAAATATGACAAAGAAAAGAAAGAGGTTGAAAGTCCTAAATGGGAGCGCAAGTGTGGAGTGCAAGTGTGGTGCGCATGTCCTCAAAATGCCTATAAATAAACGGCTACACTCCTCATTTATTAATGAGATCAACACTTAGAGAAAATATGAGCTATGATCGCGCAAGTGGGAGTTCAATTCCAAGTTCGGTGTGTGTGCAAGTGGGGCGTGCTTGTGTGCGGAGAATGTGTGACGTGCAAGTGTACCACGAAAGTGTACCGTGAAATTATTATGTGCATGTTTTTCACGCAAGTGTGCCGTGAAAGTGCACCGCGCAACTGCTCAGGTGTGCTATGCAAGCTGTGTGGCATGCCAGTTTGGTGTGCTTGTGTGGCGTGCAAGTGTGGTGCATAATTTGGTTTTTCCGCAATGAAGGCAGAGGTTGTGCACTAGTTAAAGGGGTACACAAGTGTAACACCCTAGGTAAATAATGAATATGAAATTTTCATATTTATCCATATTTGTGAATAAAATATTAATATGACTTTAAAGGGCACACTATGCTCGATGGCGTACCCAACACGCAACAACGAGTTTCTTGGGAATCTTACGTTGCACTCTAATAATAAAATAATATTATTTTAAATGGTAGTTAACATGTAGCCGTTGTATTGGCGGGAATGGATATAAATAACTAAAATATGATTATATATGTTCTTAAATATTTTTACATTTATACAACAAAAGATAAAGGCTTAAAATGCGGAAAGAATTCAATTTTTGGCGTATATGCCTTAGTTTTCACTAAAGGTTCACTTATCACCCTTTGATGGAGAACCATCATTAAATATAGTTCTGTTCACTCTTAAACATTCTTTTGGACCAAATAAAACTCTTATTAAGAATCGGGACATCAAAATGTACTTTGTGTAAATTTTTGGTATCTTTCTGATAAAGTTCATTTTTTTAATGAATAGTGTAAAATGTTGTATTTTAATTCAAAACCACTTTTTAATCTAATTTATTTATATGATTAGATAATATTTTGAATTGGTTTTAAAGTTAAATTAGAAAATATTTTTACCATTAAATCCAATAGTGGTCATTGGAATTAGTTTCACTTTGAAATCAGACTTAAACTAGTATCAATCTTTTGATACTTATTGTTTTATAAAAACACGCTATTTGCTCTGACAGCAGGAATTAATTATTAAATTAATTAATGTGACTAATATGTTTTGAATTTTGTAAAATAGAATTCATTTTTGAATTTGGAATATCAAATATAGCTTAGGGTGAATTTTTGGTAATTTTCTGAAAAACTTCATTTTTTGATGAATAGTGAAACCACTAAGTGGTACTTATAAAAACTGATTTTTCATTAAAATGAAATTTTGCCATAATTTTGTTTTGATTTTCAAAAATCCGAAATACATGGTTGTCATTAAGAAGTAAAATGTGGTTCAATGAGATTAAAATAATTTTTTGGTGAATAGTAACTTATTAAGTTTTTAATCGCGATTAGTGGTAATTAGTGTAGTTTAAGGTAAAAATGATATTATAAGAATGTGAAAACACCATGAAACTTGTCCTACACCTATTGGGTGAGTCATGGCCGACCAAGACAAGCCATGGGCCAACTTGGGGACCCCATGGAGCCACTTTAGTTGGAAAATGACATTAATATATTTTTATTTAATGTTATAGTGAAAATGACACAAACATAATATGTTTTACGAAAACAATTTTTAAGTGGGGATATACAAGTCCAAATTTTGATTATAAATATTAATTGGAAAGATAAAAAGATTTCCTATATCATAGTAATTGTTTTATAATTTTTAGACATTAATGAAATTAAATTATTTATGACATAATAATGATACAGCGATGACATCATTATTTGACGATTTAATTAAAATGGAAAGATAATGAAAAATCTACAACCTACACATGTCCAAAACTAATTGTATGAGTGGATTTCGAAGACTTATCACTTTATACACGAATTCTATCAATGTGGGACCTTTTAAAACCGAAACACATTTTCAAATAAAGTAATATTTCCTTACTTTCCAAAAGTGCCCCTCCTCTCCTCTTATAAAAGGCCCCCACCTCTACCTCATTTCACACACTTCTCAAGCCTTTGGCTCGGCCAACCCCTGCCCATTTACGCTCTCCACATCCCTCTCCTCATCCTAGAGGATTCCCTTTGGGCAGAATCCTTTCAAAGGAAGCCTTTTGGCTCAAATCAAAAGGAGTTACACTTTTAAAGGTAATTCATTCTCTCATGTTCATTTGTTTTATTTTGCTTCTCCAACCCCCTAAACTCTTTTTATTTTCTTATTTTGTAACAACAACAGTATCTTCAATATACTAGGATGTTGTTATAAGATTTATTCGAGCTACACTCTCACACAACTACATCAAATGGTTAAAGAACATACGGTTTCCGTGGATGGTGAAATTCTGCCTCCCGAAACGATGATTGTTCAATACTCATTTAACACCTTCAAAGGTGACCATTATGATGTCACTATTTTTATATATGATATATAATATGTTTATGTTTTATTTATGCTTCTTTATTTTTCATTTTTGTCTTACCTTTATGGCTTCCATTATGGGTATACGCGATATCTTCATTTAAGGAAGTGCGGACTACCGCCCCCTCAAAGTGATTTGATTCGTTAAATACCATATGTGGGATGTATAAAGGATGGAAATATGATATTATATATGATATTATACTGGAATTATAATATACCTTTATATAATTATTTTTTCCATTCTATAAAATACGAAATAGAAATGAAAGTAGCGTTAATGCGTACGTACGGCTTACCGTCTCCATGAACGGTGCATTTCATTTCTTACCTATAAATGATTATGTAATGTTATAAATTCATGAATTTACTGGATATATATGACATATATGATATCTACATAATTAATACAATTCTGGATATAATAAACATTTGGCCACACGAACAACATGTAATTGTAAGAATACCACTTTCGACTTAAGAACCAAATATCGGCAAAACAAATATTATTAACTTAAATGATTACATAATGTTTGTGACATGGTAATAAGTGGTATAAAAGTAATAATGAACTTGAAAAATGGTTCTTAAGGAATTATAAATTAACTCAAGTTTATTATTCAGGAGATTAAATAACGATCGAGTCAAGTCGGACCCGAGGTAAGGGATCCTACTCCTCTCTTTCTTTTTAAGTATACACTTTTATGTCATTCCTTTTAAAGCTCATCTTTCTGGTTATTGGGATGATATTTTATATTAAATTTACTGTAATTTTTATGTTCATGTGATGAGAGACCTTATTCTCTCTCATCAATCCATTTTGGAAGTTTTAAGTGGCGCTGTTAAGCTGCTGAGTTTTTGTAAGGGATTTTTCATCTCACTTTTATCCCCGTGAGATTTATGCTACATTTGCCACAATTTCCTTTGAGTGGTGTATGTACTGCCCATTATTCTACTCTTTGTATAATATACTTTCGTTTATGAGTATTTACATCAATGATTTATTGCCCTTCTTTCATGGGGTGTATGTTTTGAAAGATACCCAAGTCGGTAAGGGAACCTTTCACCCTCCTCTTTTTAAAAGACTTCTTTTATTGGGACTTTTAATTTACATATTGTTATGTTGGGATATGTTCTCATATATCCTTAATGATGTAAATTCTGTGTCCAATTGATGAGATACTCTTTTTATCTCTCATCAACTCATTTTGATGTGAAGCCGTTAGGCTGTCAAGGGAACTTCTTAACCCAATTTCGATTTCTTTGGGTTCAACATGTAGTTATTGAATATGTCATCCTTTGAATATGTGTGAATGACCTTTTATTGTTTTACACTTAATATCCAATTATATTGGGGGTATTTATATTTTTCACACATAATTTTTATATTGATTTATCCTTAATTTAAGGATACCTTCTTTATAAGGGATTTCATCACATTTTACATCCTTATTGAGACTTCATTGTTGTTATGCACCAATTCACTCTTATATGGTGTATATACTGTCCTTTGGAATATTATATCATGAATCAATTTATTCTCATGATATTATAAAGTTCTTATTAAATGTTATTCCTCAATTATTGTATTCAAGTGTCTCTAATTTTGGTAAAACCCCTTTTACCAGAATATCGTTTTAAATGTTTTAATTATTTGTTCTTATTAATATCCATGTTTTCAAAATGGTTTTAAGGATTTATTTATATGGATATTAATGGTTTAAAATGTTAAAAGCTTCAAGGTGGTATGGGACACTTTGATTCAGAAATCTCTTTATTAAATGTTTTAAACGGTTTTGGAAATGGTTTCTTTTTTGGATTCATTATTTCAATATCCTAAAATGTTATATTGTGATTGAAATGTGGAAATGTTATGTTTCCTTTATTCATGTTTTATGTGATACGATTATGTTATGGTTCTTGTGCATTGTTATGAAGAACGGGTGGTTCCGTGATAAACTAAGGGCGGGTGAGCCCGATATAGCTCTCCAATGCATTGGGTAACACGAAGGAGTGAAACGTTAAGGTTGCTCCGAAGAGATTTAGGGAATATACTGTGATGGGTATTCCAAACGTAACCAAGAGGGTTACTCCCTACGTAAGAATGTTATGAATGCCTCAAGTTACCTTTATGTCTTATGATTTCTATGATTTATTCATGGTTTGATGAGGTATGTTAAAGTGCCTTTGTTTTATGGGTAAAGTATGATTTCATTCTTATGTATATATGAGCTCATGTTTCCTTTCCATATTTTTATAACTCTTACTGAGCTTTTTATGCTCATACCAAGTTTTTGAAATGTTTTTCACAGGTCAAGGGAAAGGTACATGATGTGATGATAGTGTCAAGGATGTGTCAAGAAAGAATCCGTGTTATATTTTAAATATGTTCCCGTTGATGGGAAGAATGAATACTGTATTTTATGTAACCACTTTGCTTAAATGTGGAATGTAATGCAAGTTTTATGATCTAATTCTCTAAAACTCTAAACCTGAAAACATCCTCAATGTGTAATCTTGTAATAACTCAAGATTAAGTAAGGTTTAAGGCTGGGGCCTTATATTTGGTATCAAAGGTCGGTTTAGATAACTTTAGAGGTTAGGGTACTCTTTAAGCATAAGTGACATTACCATAATGGTTAGGATTTTAGAAAGAGTCCTAGTTTTAGATAAATTGAATGAGTAAGTGTATCATAGTGTTTATCTTCCTCATTAGTACATGATGGTTTTGTTGATATACTCACACTGACCTTTTTGGTTTTAGTAAATGGCTGGATCTAGCAGGCACCAAAGTAACAGTGGATGTGAAGGAAACTGTGATAGTTTTTTTTTAGCAAGCAACTGAATGATATGGGAGCTGCAATGAGAACTCTTCTTATTATCCTCAACCAACTATCTGGAGTCATGATTGACCACCTAAACCTTGGAGTTTCCTCTAAGGCATCATATATGCAAGAAACAAATCCCTACGGAACTACAGGTAATAATCATAAAGGTATGTGTGTTCAAAAACCTATGTGTCAAAGATGTGGAAAGAAACACCTAGGAAAATGTTTCAAAGGGACAAAAATATGCTATAGATGTGGAAATGAAGGTCATAAAGCAAGAACCTGCCATGGAAAAAGGAAGCATCCAGTTGACTCGAGGAAAGGGAAAGAAGTTCTTTCTGAGGGATCAATTGAATGTTTTAAATGTGGTGTGCATGGTCATTATGCAAACACATGTTCTATGAAGAAGTTTCGTGAATGGGGTCACCAAGAGCGTACAAATGTTCGTTTACCAATACCTAATTCCATTCCTATTGAGGATGAAGAAACTGACAATGACCAATCAAAGGTATGTACTACTTCATGACTATTGTTTTCCTATTTTGGAGTCTTAGGATATGATTCATGATTTTGTTTGTAGGAAAGAGGTATTTCGGAATAGGTTGGAAAGGAATGGATAATGGATCATGAAGAATGTTGAATGAGTAAGATGTCAACATATAAGGGCTTCAAGAGTTATGGTTAAATTCTTAAGATTATCAAGTCTCTTTTGATGATGGGGTTACATTAGAAGACTTTTTATATTATGTGTAACCCTGATGTTTAATATAGGCAAATTTTATCCAAGGAATAGTTATATTTTCTTTTGTGGACATAGTTATAAAGAACCATTTGGGTTTATATGATCCTTACTTTTGAGGAAATTATGGGTTACTAAATGTTATGATTGAAGTGGAAGGCATGAGATAAAATTGAGGTTAAAATATGTTATGAATATTTTTTTGAAGATTTTATCACGTTTTGGGGAATGTTTTGAGAATTGTATAGTTTTGAAAAAAGGACAACACGTAGACCGTGTGACAACCCGTCGCGTCGGACAAAGCTGCGAGAATCGAACCCACAACCAAAGTGCGACTGGTATTTATTGCCTACCACTGGACTACGAGAAGTCCCTGGTTAGTTTGACTGATTCATTCTAGTTATATGATTTTATGAATTAAGAGTAAGTTTATTTTGGGTTATTTATACAAAAATGATTAACCTATCATGGAGGATATGTGATTAGGTTAATTACTTTTCAATACGAGACTTTAGGAGAAACTAATGTTGTTTGGAGATAAATGTTACGATTTAACATGGAAGACTATGTGACTAAATCCTTCAAATATTTGGGTTTCAATATTATATTAGGTTTACTTTGAAAAATTTTATGGACAAATTGTTTATCGGATGGTCCTCGTTGAACTTTGGGTTTTGTTGGACAAATTTTGGAGATTAAGAATAGATTTTCTTTTTATAAGGGGTTATCCTTTTCTGGATTATCTGATCTTGTATTAACCTTTTTGGTTTTGGTTTTTGTTAAAGCCTAAATACATGGGATGTATATAGTCCTCTTTTGGGGATTAGGTGATTCTCTAGAAGTTGATTATAATACTCTTAATGCGAACAAGTCTCCCTAAATACTCGTCTTTTGGAAAAAATATGAGTTTGACTAAGGAATCTAGTAAAAGTTGAAAGTCAACATGATAAGTGATTATGTTTCCTTATGAATAAATTCCTCAATAAAAAGTAACTTAAAACAAAAATGTTGTCTATTAACTTTTCCTACTGGGGAATCGAAGACCGTTTAACCCATCACAAGTTTGTGATTTTCTCGTGGTTAACTTTCTCCTAAACATGTTTTCTATCACTCTCCATCAGAACATGACCCTTTGTTTTTTCCTCCATTTCCATATATTCATACTTGGAATCCTAGTATGGGTTAACTCGGGTGACCTTTGTACTTATCTTTCTTTATTTTAAAGTGTTTTTTTACCGACTTTTGTTCCGATGTGGGACTTTCAAGGATGTTTCCAAGCGCAATTTTAAAATTGGGAGGACGCAATTCCCAAAAGGGGGGAAGGATGTAACACCCTAGGTAAATAATGAATATGAAATTTTCATATTTATCCATATTTGTGAATAAAATATTAATATGACTTTAAAGGGGACACTATGCTCGATGGCGTACCCAACACGCAACAACGAGTTTCTTGGGAATCTTACGTTGCACTCTAATAATAAAATAATATTATTTTAAATGGTAGTTAACATGTAGCCGTTGTATTGGCGGGAATGGATAGAAATAACTAAAATATTATTATATATGTTCTTAAATATTTTTACATTTATACAACAAAAGATAAAGGCTTAAAATGCGGAAAGAATTCAATTTTTGGCGTATATGCCTTAGTTTTCACTAAAGGTTCACTTATCACCTTTTGATGGAGAACCATCATTAAATATAGTTTTGTTCACTCTTAAACATTCTTTTGGACCAAATAAAACTCTTATTAAGAATCGGGACATCAAAATGTACTTTGTGTAAATTTTTGGTATCTTTCTGATAAAGTTCATTTTTTTAATGAATAGTGTAAAATGTTGTATTTTAATTCAAAACCACTTTTTAATCTAATTTATTTATATGATTAGATAATATTTTGAATTGGTTTTAAAGTTAAATTAGAAAATATTTTTACCATTAAATCCAATAGTGGTCATTGGAATTAGTTTCACTTTGAAATCAGACTTAAACTAGTATCAATCTTTTGATACTTATTGTTTTATAAAAACACGCTATTTGCTCTGACAGCGGGAATTAATTATTAAATTAATTAATGTGACTAATATGTTTTGAATTTTGTAAAATAGAATTCATTTTTGAATTCGGAATATCAAATATAGATTAGGGTGAATTTTTGGTAATTTTCTAAAAAACTTCATTTTTTGATGAATAGTGAAACCACTAAGTGGTACTTATAAAAACTGATTTTTCATTAAAATGAAATTTTGCCATAATTTTGTTTGGATTTTCAAAAATCCGACATACATGGTTGTCATTAAGAAGTAAAATGTGGTTCAATGAGATTAAAATAATTTTTTGGTGAATAGTAACTTATTAAGTTTTTAATCGCGATTAGTGGTAATTAGTGTAGTTTAAGGTAAAAATGATATTATAAGAATGTGAAAACACCATGACACTTGTCCTACACCTATTGGGTGAGTCATGGCCGACCAAGACAATCCATGGGCCAACTTGGGGACCCCATGGAGCCACTTTAGTTGGAAAATTACATTAATATATTTTTATTTAATGTTATAGTGAAAATGACACAAACATAATATGTTTTACGAAAACAATTTTTAAGTGGGGATATACAAGTCCAAATTTTGATTATAAATATTCATTGGAAAGATAAAACGATTTCCTATATCATAGTAATTTTTTTATAATTTGTAGACATTAAAGAAATTAAATTATTTATGACATAATAATGATACAGCGATGACATCATTATTTGACGATTTAATTAAAATGGAAAGATAATGAAAAATATACAACCTACACATGTCCAGAACTAATTGTATGAGTGGATTTCGAAGACTTATAACTTTATCCACGAATTCTATCAATGTGGGACCTTTTAAAACCGAAACACATTTTCAAATAAAGTAATATTTCCTTACTTTCCAAAAGTGCCCCTCCTCTCCTCTTATAAAAGGCCCCCACCTCTACCTCATTTCACACACTTCTCAAGCCTTTGGCTCGGCCAACCCCTGCCCATTTACTCTCTCCACATCCCTCTCCTCATCCTAGAGGATTCCCTTTGGGAAGAATCCTTTCAAAGGAAGCCTTTTCGCTCAAATCAAAAGGAGTTACACTTTTAAAGGTAATTCATTCTCTCATGTTCATTTGTTTTATTTTGCTTCTCCAACCCCCTAAACTCTTTTTATTTTCTTATTTTGTAACAACAACAGTATCTTCAATATACTAGGATGTTGTTATAAGATTTATTCGAGCTACACTCTCACACAACTACATCAAATGGTTAAAGAACATACGGTTTCCGTGGATGGTGAAATTCTGCCTCCCGAAACGATGATTGTTCAATACTCATTTAACACCTTCAAAGGTGACCATTATGATGTCACTATTTTTATATATGATATATAATATGTTTATGTTTTATTTATGCTTCTGTATTTTTCATTTTTGTCTTACCTTTATGGCTTCCATTATGGGTATACGCGATATCTTCATTTAAGGAAGTGCGGACTACCGCCCCCTCAAAGTGATTTGATTCGTTAAATACCATATGTGGGATGTATAAAGGATGGAAATATGATATTATATATGATATTATACTGGAATTATAATATACCTTTATATAATTATTTTTTCCATTCTATAAAATATGAAATAGAAATGAAAGTAGCGTTCATGCGTACGTACGGCTTACCGTCTCCATGAACGGTGCATTTCATTTCTTACCTCTAAATGATTATGTAATGTTATAAATGCATGCATGTACTGGATATATATGACATATATGATATCTACATAATGAATACAATTCTGGATATAATAAACATTTGGCCACACAAACAACATGTAATTGTAAGAATACCACTTTCGACTTAAGAACCAAATATCGGCAAAACAAATATTATTAACTTAAATGATTACATAATGTTTGTGACATGATAATAAGTGGTATAAAAGTAATAATGAACTTGAAAAAGGGTTCTTAAGGAATTATAAATTAACTCAAGTTTATTATTCAGGATATTAAAGAATGATCGAGTCAAGTCGGACCGGAGGTAAGGGATCCTACTCCTCTCTTTCTTTTTAAGTATACACTTTTATGTCATTCCTTTTAAAGCTCATCTTTCTGGTTATTGGGATGATCTTTTATATTAAATTTACTGTAATTTTTATGTTCATGTGATGAGAGACCTTATTCTCTCTCATCAATCCATTTTGGAAGTTTTAAGTGGCGCTGTTAGGCTGCTGAGTTTTTGTAAGGGATTTTTCATCTCACTTTTATCCCCGTGAGATTTATGCTACATTTGCCACAATTTCCTTTGAGTGGTGTATGTACTGCCCATTATTCTACTCTTTGTATAATATACTTTCATTTATGAGTATTTACATCAATGATTTATTGCCCTTCTTTCATGGGGTGTATGTTTTGAATGATACCCAAGTCGGTAAGGGAACCTTTCACCCTCCTCTTTTTAAAAGACTTCTTTTATTGGGACTTTTAATTTACATATTGTTATGTTGGGATATGTTCTCATATATCCTTAATGATGTAAATTCTGTGTCCAATTGATGAGATACTCTTTTTATCTCTCATCAACTCATTTTGATGTGACGTCGTTAGGCTGTCAAGGGAACTTCTTAACCCAATTTCGATTTCTTTGGGTTCAACATGTAGTTATTGAATATGTCATCCTTTGAATATGTGTGAATGACCTTTTATTGTTTTACACTTAATATCCAATTATATTGGGGGTATTTATATTTTTCACACATAATTTTTATATTGATTTATCCTTAATTTAAGGATACCTTCTTTATAAGGGATTTCATCACATTTTACATCCTTATTGAGACTTCATTGTTGTTATGCACCAATTCACTCTTATATGGTGTATATACTGTCCTTTGGAATATTATATCATGAATCAATTTATTCTCATGATATTATAAAGTTCTTATTAAATGTTATTCCTCAATTATTGTATTCAAGTGTCTCTAATTTTGGTAAAAACCCTTTTACCAGAATATCGTTTTAAATGTTTTAATTATTTGTTCTTATTAATATCCATGTTTTCAAAATGGTTTTAGGGATTTATTTATATGGATATTAATGGTTTAAAATGTTAAAAGCTTCAAGGTGGTATGGGACACTTTGATTCAGAAATCTCTTTATTAAATGTTTTAAACGGTTTTGGAAATGGTTTCTTTTTTGGATTCATTATTTCAATATCCTAAAATGTTATATTGTGATTGAAATGTGGAAATGTTATGTTTCCTTTATTCATGTTTTATGTGATACGATTATGTTATGGTTCTTGGGCATTGTTATGAAGAACGGGTGGTTCTGTGATAAACTAAGGGCGGGTGAGCCCGATATAGCTCTCCAATGCATTGGGTAACGCGAAGGAGTGAAACTTTAAGGTTGCTCCGAAGAGATTTAGGGAATATACTGTGATGGGTATTCCAAACGTAACCAAGAGGGTTACTCCCTACGTAAGAATGTTATGAATGCCTCAAGTTACCTTTATGTCTTATGATTTCTATGATTTATTCATGGTTTGATGAGGTATGTTAAAGTGCCATTGTTTTATGGGTAAAGTATGATTTCATTCTTATGTATATATGAGCTCATGTTTCCTTTCCATATTTTTATAACTCTTACTGAGCTTTTTATGCTCATCCCAAGTTTTTGAAATGTTTTTCACAGGTCATGGGAAAGGTACATGATGTGATGATAGTGTCAAGGATGTGTCAAGAAAGAATCCGTGTTATATTTTAAATATGTTCCCGTTGATGGGAAGAATGAATACTGTCTTTTATGTAACCACTTTGCTTAAATGTGGAATGTAATGCAAGTTTTATGATCTAATTCTATAAAACTCTAAACCTGAAAAGATCCTCAATGTGTAATCTTGTAATAACTCAAGATTAAGTAAGGTTTAAGGCTGGGGCCTTATAACAAGTCACCCTAGGGTTGCTTTAAAGTTTGAAATTTCCCAAAACAGCTGTGGTAAAGCGGTATTTATCAGTGGATAAAATTTTGACTTAAACATAGCATTTACATACAGTGGAGGATGCATTCATTAGTGATCATGAAGAGACCTAGAAGTCTTTAAACTGTGATTGGATACTATGAATAAGTAGTGAGCTAACTTCATTTGAGAGAGCAGTGAGTTCTCGAATTGTGAGTGGTTGTAAACTAGGAGTGATTGTGAGTCCACTTCGAACTTGTAAACAATGGTGCGCTTATAGTGGAATTCGTACATCGACACACTGCCAGTGTATACTCCATGGACGTAGACCATTGAGGGTGAACCAACTAAAAATCGTTATGTCATATGCATGTTTTATGTTTTATTCATACTCTGCATTGGTAAGAAGAGAGAAGAGGGTTTTTTCTAGCAGCAAAACAAGATCAAAAGGGGCAGTTGTGTTAATCTTCCATATCCTGATTCACCCCCCTTCTCAGGGTATCTAGCCTAGTGGACCTAACAATTATATTTTTGAAAAGTAATGAAAATCAAAAAATAATACAATATGGTTTTTATATGGTCTATTAGGTCATATATTTACTATTTATATTATAATTTTTACCTTATAAGTAATCATTACAACCCTTTAATATTGAAAGAGGTGTTACCATAATGAAAATTAAAATTGGTTAACTAAATATTAATCAAAATGATAAGGTCTTCAATTACACAAAACCTCATATAAAAAAAATTGGTTAATGAGAATAAAACCTTCTACAACATTATCTTGTAATCAATGGATATTTTTTGGAATTTTTGATAATAATTAATTTATTATAATTTAATATTTTGAGAAATTCTAAAAGTTCCCCCCACCTCAATAATAAAAGGGTACATCATACCTCAATGATTTACACCATATTTACCCTTATAAATTCACCAAAATATGAATATTTATCTTCAATACATACATATCCATATTATATAGGTGATTTTATTTCCAAAATAGTATCCCTAGACCTTTTAGAGGAGATCTAATTGAGTCATTTCAAAGAATATATAATCACCTTAACCAATAAGTTTATTTTCTTCTCTTATTTACCTCCTCTAAATATATTTTATTTATAATAACATAAAATTTTAAGAATAAAAAAATTATAAAAGGTTTTTATGACTATTAAATCACTAGTATACACCCTATTTCCCAAACACCAAGAAGTGAATGTATCAGTTGTGAGTGTGTGTAGCTTACTTTCTCTATGTAGTGATACAATTCATTTTTGATAAATATATTATATGGATGGGTATTATAATGGTTTAAATTTTTATATATTATATTAATGATTTAGTTATACTTATTTATTTATAATATCACTTCAACCTACTTACCATGCAATCATTTAAGAAATGATAATTTGGCTTGTGCGTACATGGGGACCACCACCTCCACGAAGTGATGTGACTTGTTTTTTATTTATATTTTACTAAGATGGTATTTAAAATGAATTTGATAATTATGTATGATATATATGAAATAATAATTTTCTTTTATGTTTTAATACATATTAACCTTTATTTAATTCTATCCTTTGAATAATGAAAACAATATTCATGTTAATGTATGGTCTACCATCTTCATGAATGGTGTAATTCATTTTTTTTCTCTAAATTTTATAGATGGCACTTAATATATTTTTATAATAAATATATATGATATTTATATCATTATAAATATTATATATACAACAAAACCAAGATATATTTACATTCTGTAGAACTATTGAACTAATATTCTCATGATAAACGAAACAGTTAACACCCGAAAATAACAATTTTAAGAAAGGATTATTGAATTAAGGGGTGTTTAAATTTTATTAAGGTATGATATATGATATTATAAGTATAAAAAGTGATATCTTATATAATTATGTCAAATTTAAATTTATTATACGTGAGTTAATAATTATTTCAAAAAAGGTGAACTCGAGGTAATGGATGATTTCACAATCACGTAAAACTTTAGGATTATTTAAGTTCAAGTCTCCACTAAAAAAAATTTATATTTCATATCAATTATTTATAAAAAATTAATTTTTTTATCATTCTATTATGATTTTTTAAATTCATTTTTACCCATGATTCAAAATTTACAAAATAGTTTTAATAGAATATTTTTCTCATTTCCCAAATCTTGTACTTGCTGCCTTTTTTGACAAAAATACAGAAGGAATATTTTTTTAACTTATATAGAATGAATATATTTCTCCCTATACTCATTAAATTTTTATTTGAATATTCCTTTATAAGTTTAAAAGGTTGTTTTTAAAGAAAATTTTTTTTCTTTTAGAATTGAAACTCTTTTTAAAAAAAAAAATTTTCTAAATTGAAATGTTATTTTCCTCAATACTAATTAAAAGTTATATTGAAAAATTATTTTCCATCTATGATGAGATTATTTGATAATACCTATAAATCAATTTCGATATACACATAGGATGACATCTTTACTATTTCTCTATATGTTTTATTTTAATAATAAAATTAATAAACGTTTATGCAAACCATTTCATTTCCATGGGTTATATTATGATAAAATGTGTATAAAACCCATTTCATTTCCATTGGTTATGTTATGATGAAATGTTTATAAAATCCATTTTATTTAATTAGTTATGATATTTTTATTTTTTTATAAAAATTTGGCACACATATGTATGATTTTAATTATATAACGGGTCGTACCTATGTCTCCCTCTAATGTATTGGGTAATGTTTTATATCTCATGAGATAAACATGAGTAGAATGGGGAGTGAAAAAATTTTATTATGGGACTCTATCCCCTATGATATTCTTAGTAGTTGACCTTGAATACATTGATGGTTTGGTAATTGAACCCATTCCACTATGATAGCATTGGAAATGATCATTTACTACTAAGGAAATGGTTTTTTGTACTTATGTATAATACCAAATTCCATGTCATATTGATATATTATTACCTCGTGGTTCACGTTATTTGATTAATTTATGATTGAGGTCTTATGAACTATCATTAATTACTCCATGACTTAATATTATTGTCTTTAACATGCATGGTATGATGTCCATGGATTAATATCGTGTTACTATACCCTTTTACTCATGATAAGATTATATGATCACTGATATCTCTTGGGTTTTCCATTATTAAGAATATAAACTCACTATTTTCATTTGTTTCCTTTAACCAGGTTTTGAAGATAGTAATTAATATTGATATGACTAAAAAGGGTGCTATTTATAATGAGTTAAGTCTGTTAATATTTAGATATTGATTAACCATCTATTTATGTTTCCAAGATTCCAAATATACTATACCTAAATGATTCTAGCATTGATAAAAATGTTGTGAAATGAATATTCATCTATTAAGATATAATATATATATATGAAAAGTATGGGTTTTTATAGTTGTTATCAAAGTAAGGTTTAGTTATCCTTTGGAAACAAGGATGAGAAAACTTTAGTAAGAACCCTGTGGATGTGTCAATATATAGTATAAAATCCTAATGTTTTCAATGATCATGAATGAACTAGGATAAACATAAGGATTCATGGAAGAAGGTTACATGATTTAGGCATCCTATGAATTATTTTTAGTGATTATATAGTTTCTTATCCTGATTATTATTACTAACACTATGATTATTTATTTTAGTCAGTGGATGGAACCCAAAGGAATCATGTTAATTCTAAATATGATAGAGAGTGTAATGTTTTTCTTTATGGTAAACTACAAATTATATGATATTGAATGAAAAATAGTATTTTTATACCCATGAAACGTTATCAATATATGAATCATGTTGAGATTCCAAACTATAAAAGATGGAACAACATTTTTTTGACCCCTCATGAGGTGAAAAACACCTTCTTTTAATGAGAATATGGATCCACTACTTGCTGAGAAATGTATCCCAATGATTTTTTTTACTTCATATAACTCTAATTATAAAATTTATAACAAGACTAAAGGTTGATGAAGTGTGATTTTTTACCCACCCAACATAGAACCCATTATTGTTTTAATTGTGTATTTATTTTTTTTGAACACCTTTGAATATCATTTGTAAAATATTTCATTAACATATAAAAATTCCAAAAACCCATTTAATGAAAACTTCTCCCACACAAAGAAATAGATTATTTATCTATATAATATGATATCACATTGAAAATCAAGAAAAGGATACCCAAAATTAAATGCATTCCCCCTATACATAAATTTTAATACATCATTAAATAAAAATCCACGATGATGTTGGATGGGTATAGGTTTTAAAATTATAATGTAGCTATAAAAAAATTCATTGGATCAAAGGTTATATTAAAATAATGTTCAGTTTATGGTTAATGGGAGACTATTTGGCTATTTTTATTCTCATATGGATTATAAAATGCCTCTATCATATTAATGTATGCTAAACGAGTAAATTAAACTTTATAGCCCACAAACTCAAGACTCACAATCAAGGGTCAAAATACACAATATTAAATGATATTCATAGGTTACCTTGGAATTTCAGCTAATATAATTCCTCATGGGTTGGGTAAAAATATTTTAAAAGTCGAAAAATAGAGCATTAAAGACATATTAGTCTTGAAATTAAATTATTTATCAAAATTGTTTGATGAAAATGAAAGATTATTGAGATGATACACATTTTTTGACTACCCAAAATGTTTAGAAAAAATATCAAAATATAATTAGGGATAATTTTTTCTCTTTTTGTTTTTTTTTTAGTATTTTATGTTTTTTAACACTATTAAAATGGACAACCAAAAAAAGAGAAAGAGGAAAATAATTAATGAAGAAGGTGGATAAACTAAGTGGTAATTAGATAGGAATAAGAATAAAATGATAAATATAGGAAAAATAAAGAGGATGAAGATAGGGAGAGTGAGTTAGAGAGAAATAGGTTCCCCCTAGTATGGATTTTTTGGGTTTTCGTCTCTATCCTATGGTGGGTCAGTGGAAGTCTATGTGGTTCCTAGGGTATGTGTCCTCTTTGGTTATGATTTGGAAAATTTATGTTACCTCTAAGAGAATCAAAAAAATAATTATTCATTTAATGAAAAACTAAAAAGAAATTAAAAATTCATATAATTAAAAGAAAAACTCGGTTTCCACCTAAGAAGCATTGAAATTCTTTTTTCTACTACTGGAAAGTTGTAGTTGACTTCCCGTAGATCAATGGTGGCCATCATATTTTCTCAACTTCGTTGGGTTATTATAAAAACTCTCCACTTGGATTCAATATTATTCATTGGATAATTTTTCCTCTTCCTTGTTTTTGTGTTTGAAATTAATTGGTTTGTAAAAAGAATGTGGTTTTCCTCCGTTTGGTCTTAAACATGATGAATAGTGCAACCAACCAAGTGTTGGTTTTTTGTTCTTAGAGTTTTAGGAAGATGTTTCAATTCTGATTGTGAATTTATGTGTGGTTCATAAAATATGATATTGTAGTATGAAATCCTAGTCGTTTTTAATTCATTTGTTTCATTAATTTTTAATGTGGATTAATGAGTATCATTGTGAACATGATACTGAGTATATTTTTCATGATCATTTATATGAATGTTGTTTTTTAAAGAATAGTGAATTTCAACCTTACCATTGATCACTTTATTAATTGGGTAACAAATCCCACAAGATTCACTCTAATTGGAACTATAGAAGCACATTTGTTCTTGGTTCACCTCAAATTTAAGATAATTTTTATAATCATGGATAACAAATTATAAATGTTGTATAATATGATTTGAATAATCAAATGACCATGCTAGTTCTCTTTCCTCATTATCATGAAATTTGGAGCATTAGAGATCATAAGTGAGATAGCATTCCAAATAGATTTCAAGATCATTTATATTGATGGAGTTTACATATGAAATGTTAATATAAACTTCTAAATTTATTACTTTGATGATGAGGATAAAAAACAAAAACTCTAGTATTATTAGAATATAAAAAAATGATGGATCAGGGATTAACACACTCTCAGATATAAATTCAACATTTATAGAGAATATAGAGTGATTCTATGATGGGTATCTCATGGCTTGAAAAATATTGAACTTGACCAATTGGTCAAAAAATTCCATGGATAGGATCCCATCATATACATCAATTGTGGTTTTATATTTCTTGAGGAATGTTCTTCTTATAATTAGAGGATATATTCTAGGACTTTTATTTCATTCCTAATCAAGGACCTAAATATCATCTAGGAAGATAAGATCAGTGGCTCATATAAGGACATATTCAATTATTCCAACAAGTTTGGTAGTTATTTAATGGTCTAATTAGATGAAAAACTCGTTTCGTGTAAGGGACCTAAACCATGGTTAGATAAGAAGGATTTGGCCATGAAATTTATCAATTCTACTAGATCTATGAGTGTATCATTGATGTTTGAACTGCATATTTTTCAGATAACCATGAAGGTACCAATATATTTGTACTTAATGAGAATGAATTTTTGGGATGAAAAATTTTCAATTGATCTAATTTGTATATTATGATTGAAAAATTCCTTATTTAATATTTTGGTAATTATGGATTTGTTTTATGGAATCTAAGAGGGGGATATTGACCTCAACTTTTAAAAACATGTATAGAATTTTAGAATCAGGTTTAAAAGGATTCTTATGCATAGACATATATTGAAGAAAATTAATTGGGTTTTCTAGAAGAATTAAATGATGTAAAAGAGTTATTTCCTATTAAGTTTTAGGATTTTTTTCATTTTCATTTTCCGTCTTAGAATTCAAAGGTTATTTCAAGGATCGATCATGAGGAATGGAAAAAAAATTAATCTAAGTGAAATTTTACTTACATTAACATTGTGTTTGGGAAACTTTTGAGATACAAGTTAGGTAGAACTATATTATTGTTACTGACTTAGGGGGCTTCAAGTTCATTTTTTTTTCCAAATTTGTATGGCTTGAACAGGTGAAGGAGTAAATCTCATTCATATCACATTCTCATGAATTCTAATAAGAAAAGGCATTTCCCGCATAAGTATTACCTTGATTTGGGTTCTTGGTAAATTAGTTGTATTGTGTTGTGAATTGGGAAGGCTCTCAAGGACGGTGGAATCTAGGTGGAGCAGAAGGACGATTTCTAATTTGATATTAAGGAACAAAAGAATCAGGGTGTTGGAAGTTACCACCACCACGAACATATTGTAATAATATTGGATATTGAGGAGGGAATTGAGGGGAATGAGATAAGGGAAACCATAATTAAATACAGAATTATAGGTTGAAGAGAAGTGATCAGACTGTGGTTAGGTGGTGTTTCTATTTAACTAACCTGAATTTTTAGGGATGGTGTTCCTATAAGAAAATGTTGTGATGAGAACCATTTGATTAAAAGAATCTTGTGTATTATATTAATGATTTGGAAATGTGTCTATTGGATGATTTTGTAATCTGTTGATTCCAAAAAAAAATTATATGTCCAGGTAATAGATATTATCAATAAGATGAGTTTGGGGATTTGGTGAACCCAAAGAGTTGTTCCACAAGACCTATAAGCTCACTCATTCACTCGTACATCTTGTTAGTCTCTATGGATTGATTCTATTGGACTTTCATAAAATTGAGAATATACTCGAGTATGGAATTGTTGTACATTTTCATCCATGATTGTTATAATATCTCATGTAGCTATAAGTGTTTTGTAGATGATATCAACACCACTAATGGTATCAAATATAGTTTGATTTATAACCAATAACCCCTCATAGAAGTATTGGATCAAAAGTTGGTCAGGTATTTCCCAATTTGGTAAAGGTGCCACAAGCATTTTGAACCTCTCCCTGTACTTTTGGAGTGATTCATTCGTGAATTGATTAATACCACTTATTTCCATTTAGAAAGAAGTGGTTTCATAAGTAGGGAAACTTTTATCAAAAAATTGTCGATCCATGTCATTATATATTTTTATGAAACAATGAGAGAGGTAATAGATCCAAGGGTTCATAGAGTCTTCTAGGGATAAAGGGAATGATCAATGTTTTATTGGTTCGTCAGAAACCCCTTGAGGCTTCATTGTAGAAAACACCACCTGAAACTCTGTGACCTGAAGATGTAGATCCTCACCGGATTTTTAGTGGATATGAGGTAGAAGAAGAATCAAACCATATTTTAATTTTAAATCAACCTCAATATATGGGTGTTGAATAACAAGGGGTTGTTAATTTATGTAAGGGGAAGTGTTTTATTCTAATTTCTAGTCCCTAAAATATTAAATTTATAGAACAATTGGATGGGTAATGAATGGGTCTTGATTGATTTGATTATAAATACTATTCCTATAAAGTAGAAAATGTGCTCAGAAAATTTCTTGGTCAAACAAATATGATGGATTTTTTTTTGGAGGATACAGAGAATTGTGAGCCTATTTGGATTAATGGGTAATGTGAGTTTCTTTTCCTTTTTGATTTATTATTTTTATAGGATGGTGGGATTTTTTTAGATTTTTCTTTATTTTCTATTTTTTTTTTACAAAGAAAATTACCAACTACTAGTTTCACAATCCCAAGAAACAAATTCATTGTAGGCATATCCAATTGTCTCATATTAACCTTTAAAAGGTCTGGTTCTCTTCTAATAAGTATGGTGGAACTCGGGTCGAATCAATGGTGATGGTACTTTTTTAATTGTCAGTTGCTTTTTTAATTATCATTTGAATAGGGGTTTTTTTATATAGAATAATTAAATTGATTGAGGGAAGACGGTTCATTTAAAAACATGATAATGATTTTAGTGAGTTTATTATTATTTTTTAAATATTATGATATCTTTGATCTTTTTGTGATATTAAATTAAATTAAAACCAACATCACAAGATGATTTTGATCGGATTTCCCATGTGTTGATACGTTAATCCAAGAATTAACTTAACAAGGGTTCTAATATTGAACAATATTTTATTATGGTAGTGTATTTATGGTTCCAATAATCCATGGAATATATATATTAAACAAACCATACCATTAGTCTATGTAGATTTAGGTTTAACATGCACAATTTTAACATAAATAATTTTTAATGGGGAAAATATCTCAATTACTTGACATCCCAAAATTATAACTTTCCCCGATGGATGATTTAATAATACATTGATATTTTTATTAATAAGTTTGATGGTAATTAAAGTGTTTAGTTATAAAAATAATTCAAATAATGGGATTAAAAAATATATGTGCGCTAAACACACACATGAATAGTAAAAAAGAGATAAAATGTACTTTTGATTGAATGAGAAAGAGAGAGAAGAAAATGGTTTTCAAATAGATTTAAAAAAATTAAAACATTAATATTACACCATATAGTTTGGATTATTATAAGATAATATGAATATGAAACATGAATTAAAATTCAAACCAAATTGAAGACAACATAGGCGATTACAATTAAAGATAATCGAAGTATGTGAAAATAAATCATAGAGGAAAGGTCTCCCAAGTAAAAAATTATGTTTATAAGGTTTTAAAAATACTTTTTAATGATTTTTTCATTCAAATGTATCCTTCTATGTGCTGAATTCCCAACACCTTTTAAGAAGAAGAGGGGAGAGTATTTATAGCCCAAGGTGGTGGACTGTTTGCGTACCAAAATTACCCCACCTTAGATTGAAAATTTTACATTTTATAAAGAAAAATGCAGAGGAATATTGTTCTTAAATGTTTTAAATAATTATTTTTAAAGTCCAATCTATACTTTTAGGTTCTATTGGATTTTTGGATCCAATGTTATGGATATATTTCTAAACCATTTTATTTTGTCTAATTTTTTGTCGAATCTTTCCCTGGTCAAAATGGGAATGAATTTATGGCTATGAATATGCCTTAAAATATGAACCATTTAATCCAAAATGTTTTGAATAATAACTTCAATTTATCCCCCAAAAACATTCAGATCAATTGATCAATTTTATTGGTTGAAAATTCATTAATGGTGGACTATTTTCAAATCCCCTATAAAATTATTGTCTAAAATTTAATGCCTCAATTGGGCCAATTTTTCGTTGATTTGGGACTTAGTATTTTTATCCAAGATTTAATGTAATTTTCTTAGAATTATAATGTAGTATCCACAAATTTAGAATTTTGTATTAACCCCATAAAATATAACATCATACTAGTTCTAATTTCATTGATTGATTTTTAGGGTATTTTTGTGTGGTCTATATGGACCTTCAAATGGCTGAATTTGCTAGATCCCTAATTTAACAATTTGTAGTACATTGAATTAACATCCCAAAAATTAATAATCACACAATTTGGATAATTAGATTGATTTTTAAGATTATAAAAGTAAACTAGCTCGAATCAACATTAATTCAGATAATTCTCAAAAATTATATTTAATATTAAAACATGGTTATTTCACACCAATTATGGACTTATCCTTTAAAATCAGTAAAAGGAGTTGATAAAAATTTATTAATAAATTAACCACATCAACTAATTATATTTTGTTAGAATATAAATAAAATCTTGGCTACATACTAATTTTAAAATTTTTAGATATGAAGTTATATAGTTCATGATTTATAGAATTTACTGGACTTAATTTGATATATTTGACAACACATAAATGTGTGTAATACATGGAATGATCATGAAATATTTTTATAACTTGGATTAATCACAATATTTGATTGAAGGGTTTCACATTTATAAGATTTTATTTTAGATATACTATAGAACTAAAAAAATAGTTGTTAAAATTATTATATTTGGATTTGAGCGAATGAGAAGAGAGAGCCTATAGACAGATCATTCATGACATACATAATTTATTAAAAAAGGATAATGATTCATATAATATCATTAATTCGTATAATTTATTATGTATTATAAATAATAACAAATATAATCCTATTTATTGAATTAATCTAGTATGGATGATTTATTTACTTCTATAGTGGGCATCTATAGTGAAATGATTAAATTATATTAACAAGGATTTCATTATATTATTCTTTGAAAGAATGGTTAGATCATTCTGGACACCAAAATTGAATCCAAATTAAATATTTTAGGACGAATGGGATATTTTTTCTTTATACTTATTTCTTATACCTGAAAGTCTATAAAATGATTCTATTAGTAAAGTTGTGGTAGAGGATTATGAAGTGACCCTTGGGTGAGCAGTGAGCAATACACAAACATATTTGTACGGATAGTGTGATTTAGTGAGAAATAACCATTCCTAAAATATTGTATCCACTAAAAAGAATTTAACATTGTATTTTATTCATCAAAACATTATCATGTGTTTACTCCTTGGATTGATCCTAGTGTGGGTAAACCAATTAAAATCATTTTTTTAATTTTTTTTTACTTTATACATATTTTTTACATATTTAGTGAGGTTGATTTCGAGGTTGAGATAGATTAAAATGATTTCCTAATAACACAAGAACATGATGTGATAATGTGTGATAGTTGCAAAGAAAATATTCAATTTTACTTATTAATGAAATATGTATCATTAGGTGAACATTTTCTAACGAAGTATCATGTCATAATATAACAAGATCATTTATATACCTTAAAAATTATACATTTCACTAATTTTTATAAAATTAATTTATAATAAAAATCCATTCTTTAATAATAAAAATTTACTAATATGGTTATATGTCCGCCTTAATAATTGTGGTTTCCCACACATAGATTTCCATTGATAGAATTTTTATAAGGCATGGATTTTGAATTATAAATGATTTATGTTCTTTTCCCCTTTACCTATAATTTTTAATGATTTTATTAATGTAAAATTAATAGCATATAATTTATCAAGTAAAAAAATCCAAATATATTATTATAAATTAAATTTTACCTATATAGGTATACTTTAATACTAAATAATGAATATTCTTTACCACATTTCATTATTTTTTTTATTTCATAATTACAAATGGATTAAGTCAAAATTAGTGAAATATGAAGAAAAGATTAATGAAATTTGAATACATTGGTTGAATATTGATCCTTGAATATGGGGAAGTATATATATTGTACTCCTAAATAAATATATTTTTTATAATGATATATTCTGAAGAAATATTGTAGGAACAGTATTAATAATTAATTTAATGATGATATTTGTTAAATAAATTAATTATTTTCTAATAATTATATATCTCCGTAAAGAATTGTTTTATATCCCCATTGATGTGTGTCTCAATGCATCACTCGCTTAATGGTCTCTTGTTATATCACTTTATATACAACCCATGTATATATATAAATAGTTGATGTATGTGTTATCATCACTATTAAGAATATAAATAAGAGAATGAGATCACTATTTAGTGTTTTTATATCTAAAATATACATATATTATATATTTTTTACATATTCTACTAATATTTTATTTTGATAATTTTTTTATTATCTCTCTCATATTTCATCGATTTCATCATTATTATTAACTATGTTCAGTTTTTATAAAAATTTCATGAAAAATTATTATATAATTTTTAATTATAAAAATAAAGACAACTTCTAATAAAAATTACAATAAAAATAGTTCATTATTTTTTTTGTAATGAGATATATTATATTTTTTCACTGTGGAATAAGTGGTATCTTTTGAATTAATATGTTATGAAAATTTAAATGTTTCCAAATGATTTTAATAATTATTTTTTGTACTTAAAAAACAGTTATATATTGATTTTTTATGAAAGTTAGATATTACATAGAGGTTATTAAAGGATTAGACATGGGAAAATACAACCAATTATGTACAAACCAAGATTAAAAAATCCAGATCTATTGAAATTTTCATTTATTAAGTGTTCAAAAAATTATGTTTCTACTACAAAATAAGGACCTTTATCATCATGCAGTAAGACCTTTATCAACACTTTTAAAGAACCCATATTTTTAGTACTCAAAATTTCAATTATCTTTATCAGTTCTAATTTAGTGTTGATAAAGGTCTCTATTATTAGTATTTTAATTAATACTAAAAAGTTAAAAAATTATTAGTGATTCCTTTTAGCATTGATAAAAATTGAGTTTATCAAAACTCAATTTTTGGCTAATAAAATCCATGTTTTATTAGTTTTTCATATAATTATAATAAAATACCCATTAAAATAATTAAATATAATTATCACACTATATCATCTAATACTAAACAAAAAATGTAATTTATATTACATCTATTAAAATATTAACATATTTTAGACATTATATTTATATTATATCATTTAAATACAAATAGATTTACATTTAATCATTTTAATAGAGTACAATTATATTCCTTTAAATTTTTCATACAAATATGAATTATAACAACCAATAAAAAATGATCTAACCAGTACGGGATCTTCTCTAACGATCTACCTATCAAATAAAAATTTATCATGTTCATGTAATAAAGTAATTATTATTTTAGTAATACTTCATAAAGATATAAAAAATTATAGTTTTAAATTCTTGATAACCTTTAATAATTCAATATATATTCTTTTAAGGGATATGATTTATAATTAAAAAGGAAAACATAATACATAATAACATATTACAAAAGTAATAAATATAAACTATAGTAAATACCATATTTAGTTGAAAAAAATTTAGTTTGATTTATTTTAAATAAATCTAAAATTGGTTCATGTTTGTTTAGTTTTGAGAATGTAATGTGAATTTTGAACTTTACTAACACGTTTAAATTGAAAACACCTTCTTTTAGTCATACCAGACACATTTCATGTTAGAATAATATCTGATTATTTTTAACATTAAATAAATGAATCCACAATCATTTTCATAGAGTTTTGAAAACATTTGAAGGCATTGGGTCAGTTTTGATTATATGGTGTATGTTTTGAACTAAAATTTCACTTTTAAATTGAAAATAATCACTTTCAGTCACACTGGACACACCACTTGTGGGAATGACATCATGTTAATTCTGACATGTCATAAATGAATCAGATACCATTCTGATAGATTTTCATGATAAGATAAGGTCAATTTTTAAATTTTTTAGTATGTGACATGCATTTTTAACTTATTTAAAGATTTAAATCGAAAAGAACACACTCTGTAATTTTGGATATATTGTGAATAATATTTATATGTGGTTTATTAATAAATGTCAAAAATTAATCATTAATCATTTTCCATGATTTTTACGCCAACCTGTGATTGTTTGATAAATTTGGATCATGTGACGCATGTTTTGACTTAAAATGTCATTTTTATTTAATTGAAAACATGTTATTTCAATCATTCCAGTGACACTATGCATAAAAATAAAATATAGTTCATTCATGTAGATTAAAAATGAGTCACATGACATTTTTTTAAATAATCATGAAAATCCAATTATGTTATCTTTATTTTGAGTGTGTGACTTACATTTTGAACTAAAATATCATTTTTAATTAAAAAACATAAACTTTAAATCCTATTTCCCACACCATGTGTCACAATTAAATGTGGTTAACTCTTACATTTCATAAATTAATTAGAAATCTTTTTTATTGATATTAAATATAATTTGAGTTTTTTTTGAGAATGTTGCATTAAATTTTATCTAAAATGACACTTTTAAATTGAAAACAAACACATTAAATCTTACCAGGAAAAACATGGTTAATACATAGATTTTAAAATTGAATTTATGATAATTTTTTGTAGACTTTAATGGAATTCCAAGAATGTTTTATTAGTTTTGAGTATGTAACTCCAAATTTGGACTAAAATTACAGCTTTAATTTAAAAACACACAAATTTAGTCAAATCATCCACACTAATTGTTAGAATGATATGTAGTTATTTATTACATGACACAAATTAATCATGAATCTTTTTAAAAGAGTTTTATATCAATATTTGTTTTTTTCTTCCATTTTATTTTTGATGTAGTTTTCAACTTCTTTACCGCTTAAAATAAAAAAATCACTATTGTTAATTTCTATTACACCACGCATTGGAGTAAATTAAAATTTATTCATAGAGGTTGATAAGGAGACATTTATTAATTTACAATATTTTCATAACAATCTATGATATTTACCTTAAGGTTTTAGGGATCTAAGTTTTGAATCAACTCATTATTTCCATAGGACACAGTAACAGATGTACATTGCACTATAATTACTTATTTTATATCATAATATAGATAAAATATTTTTTATATCATAATTTGAATTTCATAATGATATTTTGTAATATGGATCAATATTTAGGTCATTTAATCATATTAATTAGACATATTTGGCTACACTAAAATGTGTGTGACACAAGGCATGATCACAAGGTAATAGAAAAAATAAAGATTAAACTCAATTCTTTATTGAAGGGTTAATGACAAGGAATACATGATATTAGATATATTATGGAAGAACTGAATAAGTGGGATTGATATTTTTTACATTATACAATGATTTAAGAAGAATATGATAGAGGTTATTTAAAAATAATTCTTAAAAAATATAGCTTATTAAAGTTGTGCCTATGGATCATGGAATCTAATTTATTCATCCAGTTGATTGAGGAATAATAAGAATAATAGAGAAAATACCTTTCATAAAATTTATCTAATAGTGATTAAGTAAGAATAGTTATATTGATCATTTAGAGTGTAATGATTCAATTCTCTTAACAAGTAGTTATTTACATTTATCTTGGATAGTAAGGTGAAAGAAATTAGGATATCAATGTTATATCAAATATGCAATTTTTATGATATAATAAATATTATTTCACAATATTGATTGATGACACCTACATTTTTATAGACTAATTATATTATTAAGGCAATGTATGGATGATTAAGAACATGGAGTGTCCCTTGGTTTGGTAGTTAGAAATCCCTAAACATTCATGTTGGGGTGGTGTGCCTTTGTGAGTAATAACCTTGCCTAATATATTTTATTGATTGAAACTGGGTTTATATTTTATATTTTTATACTATCACATTATCATGAGTATATCCATATACATATCATAGTATAGTAAAATAATGTATTATCCTTCACTTATTTTTGGATTTGCATGCTCCATTTGATTTATATATTTAATAAGGATGCATTTTATTATTAAGTAGATTGAAACAACTTCCTAATCACATAGGGAAAAAATAGAAAATGAGTAAGGGTTTAATTGAACCAATTTAATTGGTTAGGATCCCAATTTATCATCCCCTAAAGGGGCTACTAGTTTAATATCATAACTCAATAGTCCCAATATAATTTTAATTTTTAAATTATAGTACGTTAATTGATGTTTTATATAGAAATATCATAATATAATATTACATGGGTATTTATATACATTATATATTCTATACTAAATTAATTTATATGATTGTAAAATTACAAAAAAAATCCAAACATTGATAATGAAAAAATATTTTTGTTATTTTTGTTATTTCTCATTAATTGTGGTTTCCAATGCAAGGTTCTGCATTGATGTGGTTTTTAATGACATATATTTTTAATCATCAATGATTTATTTTATATTCTCCTTTACATTTATTTTTCATTGACTTTTTAAAATAAAATTTATCACATAAATTTTAAATATAATAAATATCCAAATATATTTTTAGAAATAAAATACTATTTATCTATGTATACTTAAATACCAATGAAAGATAATTCGACAAAATTTATCTATTTTGTGATTATTCAATTAAATATGAATTAAGTCAAAATTAGTGAGTTATACGGTTGAGAAATAAGATATTTAAATATAATGGTTCTATGAAGATGATTGACTAAGGGGAGGTAAAAATATTATATTCCACATTAAATGATTTTTATCTAATGGATTTTTATTTAATAAATGTTTTGGGAATAATATTGATAAGTAATTTAATGATAATTACTAACAAATAAATAAATTATTTTTAGATAATTTTTTATATTTATAAGTAATATTTTCATATCCTCATTGAAAATAGTCTCCTCACATAACTTATTTAACAATATATTGTTATGCCTCTTTATATTTAACTCATATTTCAATAGAAATAGTTTATTTTTTTTGGGTTTTGGTTGGATAAATGTTTTTTGGATAAGTGATAGAAGTTATAGAATGTGGGTTTTCTAGAATCTCTAATCCATAACAAGATATCAAAATTTCACCAGAACCAGGAATGTCTTCAAGCTAGTGGTAGAAGTAGTAACAATTTATTCTAGATGATTAATTATAGTATAATATGGATGTGATAATATATATTTTCATCTATCTGAAATAGTAGCAACTCTATAATTTATTAATAATAACAAAGAGTTGTCAAATGTTATGTATAATTATTTAGTTGGATTGATAATATTAAATGTCATTGTTCAATGGAAGTTATAAGTTAATTCGATGCATTTCGCTTATAGCTACAGTTTCCCCTGATGGAATGATGAATGGCCACAAATATAATATTATTATTTAACCCGCTGCTACATATGCCTAACTATAAATATGTTGGTTATAGTCTCTTATATGATATGAAATTGAAAATACAAATTCTATGATGTTGAAGGCAATGAATTCAGAATGTCAGATTCTGGATATATAGAAGAATAGAAATAGTGAATGAATAATTTGATAATGAAGAGGTTTCAAAGGGAACAATAGAGCCTAGACTAGATCCATAGTCCATCATATGTAGTTATCACAGTGGGGTCATTGAGGAAGGTTGTTCTAATGGAAGAAATCACTTTTTCAAATTCATCTGTATCCACAAAGTGTTTTTTGAAGTTAGGGTCATCTATAACTCAAAAGATTTGGTTAGGGTTTTTGGTTTAGTTTTTACCTTGTAAATCATTTTTTCTATATGTGTTTATGTTCTTAATTATAAGGTTTTAGTGGTTATATAATGTATTGAAATTAAGTTTTAAACCTTTTTATTTCATATGTTTATTTTTTAAGGTATTTTTTCTTTTTTGTTTCTGAAACATCTTGTCTTAATTTCCAACTAAACGTTGCAAATCTATGTGATAGAAGGTTTAACTTATTAAAAAATTATATATAGAATTTACCTTCTATATATATGTTTGTGACATGTTTAGTAATGTATTATAGTATAAAACATAATGAAAACACTTTAGTTCATTAATTTGGAACATTATATTTGGTCATCCTACCAAAAAGTAAAATATTTCATTGGGGTAAAAAACAATAAAAAATAAAATAACTATAATAAGTAAATTGGTATCATCGTGATATCTTTCTATTATCACACTAAAAAACAATTATATAGAATGTAAACAAAACATTAGTAATAAAATATTCATTATGAAAATGAATAATAATTGAACCTTGATAGAAATTAATAGATGAATGATGGAAATATTTCATCGTAATGTGACTATTATTATTAGAGTTATATTAAGTTTAATTATGATAAATAATTGATATATAATAGAGAAATAATTGCCTCAAACAGTAGAATCATGACTTATAAAGCTCATCTATAAAAGAATGGGAGGGGTTTATTATTATTGGGGTTAGTACTTAAAATTTCCCAAGTAGTGCTTTAATAAGTGAAGCTCGAGTGAAAGCACATATGGTAGAAGTTTATGTGAGTAGTGATCACCACTAGATCAATGTTCACTAGTCCATCCCATGAATATATCACCATCTCGCACCTTATACATAGTGATTATGCTCTTTTGATAAGGTTTTATGTATCAATTCTAGAAGTAGTGTTATAGTGTAAATTGTTTTATGATATGAAATAATGTTTACACAGATCCTTCATTTGAATTTAATTTTTTAGACTTATATAAAATATAAATTATTAGAGTATGAATAATATAAAAATTATTTTTGAAACTAATAAATAGTAATTTCTTTTTTGAAAAATATATATATTTCTAATATTTATTAAATTATATTCTTATGATAAGTTAATAAATTTGAAATAAAATTTTATTCTCAAAAAAATGGTTTAAAAAATTATTTATTCTAATATAAATAATGAAATAAATTAATGCAATCATATGTAGTTTTTAAAAGTTCCAGGTTCTTGATCGTGTTATAAAAAATATTTTTTTATTAATAAATATGTATTCTATTTAAATATAAAATATTTGTATTCTAGAAAATATTTTCAATAAATAAATTTATTTCTTTAATTTATCATAAATAAATTATCCAATGGTGATATTTTCATAAATTTTTAATACAGTTTAATTTTTTGAAAAAAAGTAAAATACGGTGAAAATATGAGACATGTTTTATGACATATTAATGACATAATAGTGATGTGATAAATAATATTAAATATTCATCAGCCAAGTATTTTAGTTATCATTTAAAATATTATATTTTAATGTATAATATTAATTTTACAAACCTTTAAAGAAATATACATAACCTAAAGGATGTTTTATGATTTTAAAAACAAATCATTACGAACACGCCTCACTTCATAATTTTAATGATATTACTTTAGAAATATAGAATCATAAACTATTAAAATACTAAAAACCACTCGCCTTGAAAAATAACATGGGTTAAAACCATGGTAAGGCCAATGGATTGTATTTTTTATAACTTAGATTTCCATGGCCTAAGTTTTTATGTTAATGAACATTTTCTCTCATTCCCCTATAAAAACCCACCCATTATCACATTTGTATCCCTTTTAAAGCCTTTGATAATGAATTTTATATCATTTAACCTATCTAAATACTCTCTAATGTGTTTTTAAGGTTCCAAGAATCACTTCTCAGTCTATAAGGGGCTACTGCATAGTGTAAGGAATTTTCATCCACTCTCCTTTTATTCAATAACATTCATTATAATTAGACTTTTTATATTAAAATTATTATGTTTTCATGTTTTCATAATCATTAACTTAATTTCCAAATTATTTCTTGATAATTAGACAATGTCATTCTTATAACACCCTGAGATTTTATGAGATATATTCTTTTTAATTTCTTTAATGTCTTATGTTGTACACTACACCAATATTAGCATGCACCATACTCAACACTATAGTTTCTTCCAATATAAAAAACAAAAATTTAGGCTCATTTTATACAATATTTAATGTTAATTTGTTAGAATTTATTTCATGAAAGACCGAGTATAAATGAACAACTAAATATTATGTCCAAGTCATTATAATAGATGGAATGAATAATATTAGCTTTCATTATAAAATGACTTAAATAAAAATAAGTGATTCTATAAAATAAGAAAATCACTATTTATGGATTTTATTAATAGAAAGTTTGTGTAATATAATAAATATATTGTTTAAAATTCATCTTATATATTTTCTAGACATTATGTAAGACATTATGCAATTTCTTAGATAAAAAAGAAGTATTTTAAAAAAATGCAGTATTGCTGCCTTTTGATGCTACACCCATTTTAAATCTAGTTTCTGAAAATTTTATATTTAATTTTTTTAAAAAAAACAAACTTCTTAGTTGGAATAGGGATATAAAAATATTCTTTGGATGAATTTTTGATATTTTTCTGATAAGTTTTAAATTTTTAGGAATAGTAAAATTATACAAAATTTTAATTAAAACAACTTTTTCATCAAAATAATTTATGTAATTAGATTATATTATTTAATTATTTTAAAGGATAAATATAATATATTTTTTTCATTCAATATAATTCATGTTATTATCATTAATTTTACATTGAATTTAGATGTCAAAACATTTCAATCTTTTGCAATGTTTTAACTTTTTAGAATTCATTCTCTCTTTCCAACAATGAGAATAATTTAAAATTAATTACTGAACCTTTTGGGGTTTGAATTTTTAAAAATTTATTCCATATTTGGAATCATTATGCACAAATTATGTAAATAGCTTTATTTTATTTTGGGCATTTTTAATAGTAATTTTTGTAATTTTTATTAGTATTGTAAAAGGGAAAAACTTGTAATTAATGGTAAGAAAACAATTCTAAAATTACCCTTATACTAGAGTTAATATAATTGTATGTTTGGTTTTTAACTAAATCATCATGAGTGAAAATGGTGTCCCTTGGGAGACACTTAGATGAGATTAGGACATTTAAATTATTTTATCTAATGAAAAGTTAAATATGTCTCACTCAAATTTGAATGATTAACCATTTTTATATGAGGTTCTAAAGAATATAAATTTGATTATAAATACACATATAAAAGATAAAAAAATTATCATGGTAATTAATTTCTAATAATTTATAAATATATATTTATATTAAATACATATACTTTGATGGTGAAAAAATTAATTAATCGATGAGAAATTAATAAAACAATTATTATTAAAATTCTAATAACCATAAAAAGACCCAAAAACATTACCAATTCTTACTTTTCGAGTATATCTCAACCATAATCATCCAAGGGTCAAGTTATTGACCATTTTTATTCATATAGAAGATATTATGACACTTATATTATTTTATTTAAAGTGATGTTAAAGTTATCACATTCATAATTTAATAAGTATAATATATTTAAAGTTGAATTTTACATAAGCTAAGTTCAACTAAACGTATTATTATAAAATATAATATATATATCTTTATCATAGTATTTTATTTTTAATTTTTATCCAAAAAATTAGTATATTCTATAATTACACCAAACTGAGGTAGTGATTATTTTATTAACGAAAATATCAAATTAATGTTATTAAAAATATTACTATAATATAATCTGAGATAATTAATGTATCCAATTGTTTTTGTACAATATATAGACCTCATAGGTATATAATAATAAAAATTGGTTTGATGATAATATCTTATATTGATATTTTTAAAATTCAATGAATTAAATAGTGTTATAATTAAAACTATTGTTATTTTGTTAAAACAATGTTTTATTAAATTATATAAAATTCCTAAAACATTTTAAAAAATATATTTTATAATTTTAATATGGTATAAAATGATCTAAGGTACTTATTTATAGTCTAATTTAAATCAAATAAAAAAATATTTCACTCATTTAATATTGAAATATATGTTATCTTAATTAATATTAAATAGAATAACTAAAAGTTAATTAAAATGATAATGTTTAAATTGACATAAACACTAGTATAAAAAATAGTTGTTGATGAGATTACCATCCTATATCATATAATATTCTAAATTGGTAAATTTTGGTGGTTCTTTAATCGGGTTTGATTTTATTATAAATTAATATTTTTGAGATTTCCAAAGGCGCCCCTCTCCTCAATTATAAAAGGGCACATCCTCCCTCAGTTCTTCACATCACTTTGAGTCTTAATTCTCAGAAATACCCTTCCCTTTTACCTTATAAACTTTCATAATTAAATTATAGAGGTTATGATCGTCTTCAAATACCTAACCTAGTGGTCTAATATGAGATTTAGAGGAAACACATTGAAGAAGTGGTAATCTTTTCTACCGATTCTTTCGAACATCTTTCTTCATCCACTTCCTCTTCATGAGTTATTTCATTATAAAGTAATAAAATAAATATAAATAATATAATGATTTTTTTATAATTATGAAACAACCACATTTCTTCGTCTATCCGTCCTACGAAAAAATGAAATCATCATGCATGTGTATGTATGGATTACCGTCTTCACATCGTGTTGTAATCTGTTTTCACTTCCAAATAACTTTGATGGGTATAATAATGGAAATAATAACTATATATGATTATTATGTCAATTTATTTATTATTGAACAATATATACACCATCCACGTTGATACCATTTCATAATTAAAGTAATGATATCATCGCTCATGCATACATACAGTCCACCGCATCCACAATGCAATGTGATTCTCTCTCCATGATATCAATTAAATTTAGACTATATAAATGTAAAAAATAAATAAATATGACATATATTATTTTAATATCAATTTTGAATGATATAACTATAACCTAGAAAGGAGAACCTGAACTTATTCAATAGAACATGCATGATAAAATAAAGTAGTTAATACCTAAATAATGAGTAATAATGAAATATTTTTACTAAAAAGATGATAATATGATCATATATTATATCATAAAAATGACTATAATTATGAAATTAATTCAATGAAATTATTTTAATCATTATACAGGATGTTTGACAACAACAAAAAAGAGGCCTAATGTAAGGGATAATTTTACAATCTCATTTTTATATGAGATTGTTTATTTGTAAGTATTTACTGGGGTATATTTATCATCCCTATCCATGTTTTCTAAAAACATTTTCATAAAATATATAATATTCATATATATATGTTTAAATTAATTTTTTATCATTTTTTACTTTTACTACATGGTTTGGAATGAATCTTTCTTTCATTTATCATTTGAGGTACTTTTTAACTTTTCTCGAAAAAGTACTAGATAAATGTTTTTTCTTATATATCATGAAAAAATTTTATGATTTCATAATTCCTTATTTATTTTTATGATTTTATAATTCCTTATTTATAAGAAGATAAATTTACAAGATTTCAATTTTATTTTTAATGAAATTATTTTCTTTTCATTCTGTGGAATTTTGAGAAAATAAAATGTTTTTGAAGAAGAAAGGATATTTTCCTACAAAATTGATTTCAAGTGTTTAATCAAAACAATTTTCTATCTAGGATTGAATTATTTAAAAGGTTTTTGTTTCAAGTATATTATCCCTATTATTATTATGGTTATATTTTTTTCTTTGATGGAATGCAATTTATTAATTCTATTTTTTTACATGGATTATATTATGATGGAATGATGTCTTAGAAACCAATTTTATTCCTTGGGTTATACTATGATGAATGAATTATTTTTTTATAGAAGGCATATGTATGGTTTTTATTATGTGAGAGGTGCTATCTATATATCCCTTGTTGATTCAATAAGTTCCCTTATTAATTTTCTATTCATTTATGATTTGAGAATCACAAACACATTTCGTAAGGAAAATTAACTTTATCTAAGAAATATTTTCTTAAGGAAAATTTACTTTCTATAAAAATATTTTCGACCTTACCTATGGTTTTAAATACCTTATATAATTTTTTATAAAAATAAATATAAACATATTTTTGTTAATTAAAAAAATTGGATCCTTATCAAACTTAAAACCTTACAGTTCCTTTGAATCTTATATCTCTATAATTATGAATCTGATTTCTTCTGAAAAAAAAGACGATGGATTCTTCTGAAATTAGACTTTGATTTCATCTGAAATGAGACTCCTATTTCTTCTAAATCGTTAATTTTATTTCTTATAAAATAAGACTCCGATTTATTTTAAAATCAAACTCTGATTTCTCTGAAATCATAATCCCACTTCTTCGGAAATTAGAATTTGATTCTCTATTATTTCATAATTAGATTAACCATATTTCTAAACTATGAATCTGACTTTCTTAATAATCTGACTAAATTATTCTCTAATATTAACCATGTTTTCTTTAATGTAATGATATATTTTATCAGATCCTAAAATGTGATTATTATTTTACATTATGATAATGTTTCCCATATTTTCTTACATAAAATGATGTCTTACAATTTGTTTCAAACTTATTGTTGGCTCAGTGAAACCTATCCAAGTCCCTCCAAAATTTAAGGAAACATATGACCATTGGAGGAGTAATTAAAAAATTGGAATAAATTCCTATAAATACCCAGCCATTTCAATTTTTACAATATAATGATCATGATGAATTCTATAGAGAGATTTTTTGTTGTGAGATCCCTACTCAATATACCTTGTGTGAATGATGTAAAAACCATGTTCAAGATTAAAAAATCATGTTCAACCTTCTTAGTGTGATTCAAATTGTTTTTGATCAATCGAGTGATTTCAAGGATAATAATATAGATGTGTCTATCACCTTAGATATTGATGGGTTATGTGGATAGTAAGTCATATTCTCATATTCTTATCGAGGGATTACCCTGTTATGGGTAGGATAGACTTTCTTGAAAATATAAATCATGGTACCTTTATCTAATGTTTTTGGATACCCTTATCTTTAGGTCAAAATATTTCTTATACTTTTTTACTTTTTTTTGTAACATGTTATAATTCCGCTACATTTTGATAATGAAAGAAAGTATAACTTTCTTATAATTTCCAATACTTGTATACTCAAATATAAATAAGATTATATATTCTTTATGGATGAATCTTTTCCTATGTAATCTTGTCTTCATTTTCATCATAGGATTCATTATTCAGATCCAAATCAAGTTAGTTTCTTAGTTAAGAACTAAATAGGGTTTGTGAATCCATCTTTTTTAAATTTGATAAACATAGATTATCTTATAGATAAATATAAATGTTATTAAACCTATAATCTCCCCCTTTATTGTAATTGAGTAAAATATATATACATTTAGATCCAAAAATTGGTATCAATGGAGGCCTCTAATATATTTATACTTATATATGAATATTATTTCTCAACTTGACTTGCACAACATTACTAGTTAATGTTTTTATTCAATATTTTATTTATTTATAAAATTTTTCTACTAAAATATTCTGTAGAAAAGTGTTTTTTATGTTTCTTATAAAATGGAAAGAATAAAAGTTTGTCCTATAGATAATCTAAATCCTTCCAAACCACCAATATTTGATGGAAATGATTATGAAAAATGGAGATATAGGATTGTCACGACCCGCCTTCGGGGTCTGTGCCGTGACTAGCCCAAGCCCGCCTTCCATAGGCCAGGGGCTGGCGACTAGCACCAAGGCGTAAATCCCAGTAAAAAGGGAAGGCATTGCCTTTGTAAAGTAAACAAACTCCACAGAGTAAACAAGGGGAAAGTAAACACTAAACAAAAGCATAGTACAACTGCAAGTGCGGAAAAGTAAATGGGCCAGTATACAAACCCAAACTGAAAGTAAAGTACAACTCGAAAGGAAAAACAGCAACTGAAATGTAAAAGCCGCTACTCCGAGCTGTCCACTGGAAATCCCACCTGAAGGGTGGGTACAGATAGCTCCTCTGCTCCACGGGTCCCGCCGTCCGCTCCGAGCACGTCCCGCCCAGTGGTCCACCTCCGGGTACCGTCCCGCTCTGCAAGCCTCAGCTAAGGTCAACGCTGTCCATCGTCTGCAACCAACACAACGTAGTGCGGGCAAAGCCCGTGCAGGGGTGAGTATAAGCTACTCAGTAGGGACCCCGAGACCCCTGAAGGTCTCTCAAAATCCACAAAGGATAAACCACGAAGAAAGGAACAATCACGAAGTAATAACCGACACTGCTTAGGTATATGCCCATACATATACCTAAGTCATCAATTCAAATATGCTCTATCCTCCGAGCCCAAGTACAACTCAGTCCACACAGGAATGTAAACGTATTCCACACAGGAAAGCAAAACGTAATCCACACAGGATTGCACAACACAATCCACACAGGAAAGCAATAGGATTCAGCTCACACAGGTATACTTCTTCAAGGACGATAAAGATGATCACTGATCCATCTAAGTCGTCGGACCCACGAAGGATCGATAGGTAACTAACCCCCGCAATGACCCACACAGGATCGGGCCCACATAGGACCTGTAGGCGCTGGCTCACACAGAACCGCTGAGCGCAAGGACCCACACAGGATCGGACCCACACAGGATCGGTAGCACTGATCCATGTAGGATCGCTGAGTGCTGAAGTCGTCGTCGTCGAATCCACACAGGATCTCTGTACTGTCGTCGTCGCAGTCACAGTACCAGTCGTAGCAGTAGTAGTCACAGTAACAGTCGCAGCCAGCACTAGGGTTCCCGCACACAGCAAGCTCGTTCGGAGGGTCCGCTCCATGAGCCGAGAGGCTGATACATCAACTGTCACAAAGACCAGAGTTGATGTATCCAAAAGTTCCGTATCGTCAACAGGAACTCAACGCAACAGACGGCGCGTCGATCGGACGCCCAGTCTGAGAGTTATTGGCATTTTCGTCTCCGGGGCCCGGTTGGTTTTTAAGGCAAAACCAACCCGACCGTACTCCATCTGCGTCCAAACCTCGGGCGGAGTTTTCCAAAAGATCAGTCTCACTAAGAGGAACACAATGCGACTGACGGCACGTCAATCGGACGTCCGTAGCTCAAGATATGAGTGTTTCCGCTCCGATGGCCCGGTTGGTTTCGTGAACGAACCAACCCGGCCGAACTCAAAGTAATCCGAAACCTTGAGTGCGATATACCGAAACGACCGTCTTGATCCAAGGATCGTGTTTCCGCAGACGGTTCATCAATCGGAGGTCCGAGGCTTAAGTTATGGCCAAAAGACCGGAACTGGTTCGAAACGGGGGGGTCCGGGTCCGGGCCGACCCGGCCCGACCCCCCCCCCCCCCCCCCTGGGGCGGGGCGGCGGCCGGTGGCGGCGGCCGGCGGCAGCGCGGCGGCGCGGCGGCCGGCAGCGGCGGCCGGCGGCAGCGCGGCGGCGCGGGGGCCGCAGCGGCCTGGCGCCGCAAGGTGGCAGTGCGGGGGAATCAATTCCCCCGCTTTCTTGGAAAGCCGGCGCGGCTAATTGTCGCGCCCCTTGATTGAAAAACGCCCCCACGTGGGGTCCGGTTGAAGTAAAAACTGGGGGGCTGCTGCCCCCCCCCCCTCCTTTTAAAAACCGCCCCCCTCATAAAGAGGGGGGTTTTTATGCGCTGGTCGGGGGATTAATTCCCCCGGTTTAACGCCTTCCGGCCGGCCAGCTGGCCGGCCGGTTTTCTCCAACGGGACCGGAAAAATCCGGTCCCCTCTTCGGCTTCCAACGCCGGTGGCTCGGTCGTCGGTCTTCTCTTCCAGCCGCGGCCCAGAACCGGCTGCGGTCTCCACGTCCCGCCGCGGCCCGGAACCGGCCGCGGTGTTCGTCGTCCGGCGCGGTGCGACGGCACCGCGCCCCTTCGCCGTGCCTTGATTCCTTTCAACGCGGCGCGACGGCGTCGCGTTCTTGAAGATTCTTCCTCGGCGTGGCGCGACGGCACCGCGCAAAATAATTTCACGATTATCCGCGTGGTGCGACGGCACCACGCCACTTTGTTTCCACCCGCAAGAATAAACAACAAGAACGATGGAGGGGGTTCGGCCGTGTTCATGCGGTCCGGCCCCCTCACGTTAAGCAATAACGCATCTTAAAATAATACAAAGCCACACGTTAGACTTGCTAAATTTCATGATCAAAAAATAGAATAACTAAACAATAATCAACAACCCCTACCTCGGGTATAAGGTTCGAAGATTGTCAACGTTCCGCGGAAGACGACGTCGCGGAGGTCGGGCGTCGCAGTAGTCGTTCGTCAAATCCGATGACGAAGGGATGCGTCCGAAGAGACACGTCGTTGGCGAAACTTCTTATGTCGACGAAGGGAATCCGAGGAGGAAGCGGCGTTCCCACTCGTTGACACGGAAGACGAAGAAGAGCGGAGCGGCGTTCTTCGTCGGGACTTGAGCGTTCTTCGTCAAGTTGAGCGTTCTTCGTGATCTTCGTCAGAGATGAAGAAGAAGAAGAAAAATCTCTCCACCTCTCAAGAAGACAAACAATTAACCAAAATAAAATAAGACAACATCTTATTTTATTAACACATAACACACTAGAATTTCAAATGTTTCAAATTCAAAAGGATTAACTCCCATAATTAAATAACTAACTCAAGTCATTTATTGAGGCGTTAAGGGAGTTGAGAGAATATGAAAGGTTTAGGGGTTCGTGTGGGCCCCACCACACTTAATCCTCCCAAGGGAGGTTAAGTGGGTGTGGGTCCCACTTCCAACCCCCTTTGGTAGGTTTTATCAAGTTATAATAAAATTTGTTCTTCACAAATTTTATTTAACTCAAACTAAAAACTCCAAAACTAACTTTCAACCCGCAACAAACGCAACTTCCGAAAAGGTCTCTTTAGGCGAATATCGGTGCTGCGAGTTCATCGGTGCCCTCGGATTTCAATTCCGAGCACCGAATCAAAAGTTAGGAAAACCCGCTCGTTCGTTCACTGAACGTACCCGAGCCAAACTTCAGAAATTAATTCCGGGCACTCCGTGCCTCGGAATCAGGTGCCGTCTGAAACCGCGCTCTTGTAAAATTCTAAAGAAAATTAAGAAAAAATTTCTCTTGAATTTTACGGGTCTTTACATTACTCCCACCTCAGGGCTTTACGTCCCCGTAAAGTTACATCAAAAACTAGGGAAACAAATGAGGGTACTGAGCACGCATCTGAGCCTCCCGCTCCCATGTGCTCTCCTGGAGATTCCCGTGCTGCCATCTGATGCGCACAAGAGGAATCGATCGCCCACGCAGGACCCACTCCTATCGATCCTCTATCTTCACCGGGACCTCCGTAAAAGTCGCCCCATCGTCAACGTCAAGCTCCCCATGGTCAATGATGTGCGTCGGATCGTGCACGTATCTCCTCAGCTGGGATACGTGGAATACGTCGTGCACCCGGTGCAACTGAGGTGGTAGAGCCAGGCGATAAGCCACCTCACCAATCCTGCTGAGAATCTGGAAGGGTCCGATGAAGCACGGAGATAACTTGCCACCTCGGCGAAATCTCCGAATACCACGTCGAGGTGAGACCCGCAAGAAGACGTGGTCGCCATCCTCGAACTCTAGTGGCCTCCGCCTCCTGTCAGCATAAGACTTATGCCGGCTCTGAGCTGTCCTCATCCACTCCTGGATGACCTGGACTTTCTCTGTCGTGGCCTGGACCATCTCCGGTCCCACCAGTGCTGACTCTCCAGGGTTTGTCCAGCACAAAGGAGATCTACAAGGTCGGCCGTACAACGCCTCGTACGGTGCCATCCCGATGGTGGAGTGGTAGCTGTTGTTGTACGCAAACTCCACCAAGGGTAGGTGGTCCTCCCAGCTACAACCAAAGTCGAGGACACATGCGCAGAGCATGTCCTCGAGTGTCTGAATGGTCCTCTCCGTATGACCATCCGTCTGAGGGTGAAAAGCGGTGCTAAGACGTAGCTGCGTCCCGAACGCCTCCTGTAACCCCTTCCAAAGCCGGGAAGTAAAGCGGGCATCTCGATCGGAGACGATAGATAATGGCACGCCGTGGAGCCGCACAATCTCCTGAACGTAGAGACGTCCCATGCTCTCTACTGAGCCCTGCTCTCTGATGGGTAAGAAGTGTGCCGACTTGGTGAGTCGGTCAACAATCACCCAGATGGAGTCGTGACCTCTGGAAGTGCGTGGAAGTCCAGTCACGAAGTCCATAGATATGCCGTCCCACTTCCACTCCGGAACCTCCAAGGGCTGTACCAAGCCTGCTGGTACCTGATGCTCTGCCTTCACCTGCTGGGAGGTGAGGCATCGAGAAACGAACTCTGCTACTTCCTTCTTCATGCCCGGCCACCAGTGCTGTCGTCTAAGGTCCTGGTACATCTTCGCCACTCCAGGATGTACCGCCAAAGGAGAAGTGTGAAACTCACTCAGCACTTCCTCTCGCAAAGAAACTGGTACCATGGTACGTCCTCTGAAAAGGATTTCGTGCTCTGCTCCAAGGGAGAAACCATCAGGTGCCTGTCCCGAGGATATCTGTGCACGCCGTGTCTCACAGTCAGCGTCCTCACGCTGTGCCTCCTTGACCCGCTGTAGTAGTGGAGGAGTGACTGTGAGAGACTGAAGAAAGACTGCTCCATCTCTATCCACGAAGGATATCTGCAAAGAGGCTAGCTGCTCCGTCGCCTCCTCATGTAGCTGAATGCTCGTCCTCCTGCTGAGGGCATCGGCTACTACGTTCCCCTTCCCAGGAGTATAGATTATCTCAAAGTCATAGTCCTGGAGTAACTCGAGCCATCGCCGCTGTCTCAGGTTCAGGTCCTTCTGCGAGAAGATATAAATGAGACTCTGATGATCAGAAAAGACTGTAAAGCGCTCGCCCATCAGATAGTGTCGCCATGACTTCAGAGCGAAGACCACTGCTGCTAACTCCAGGTCATGGTTAGCTTAGTTCTGCTCATGCGGCCTCAACTGATGTGATCCATAGGCGATCACGGCCCGCTCCTGCATCAGAACACATCCGAGTCCGGTCCCTAATGCATCGCAGTAGACTACGTACCCTACTCCCTCCTCAGGAAACCTCAAGATAGGTGCGCTAGTCAATCTCTGTCTCAGCTCCTGGAAGCTCTGCTGACATCTGTCTGACCACACGAAGGGTTTCCCCTTCTTCGTCAAAGCTGTGAGTGATGCCGCGACCCTAGAGAAGTCTGGCACGAATCTCCAATAGTATCCAGCTAGTCCCAAGAAACTCCGAACCTCAGTCACGCTCCTGGGTGGCTCCCAAGCTAACACAGCCTCAATCTTCGCGGGATCCACTGCAACTCCCGCCTCAGAGATAACGTGTCCCAAAAAGTGGACCTCACGTATCCAGAACTGGAACTTCGAGAGCTTACCATAAAGCGGGTGCTCTCGGAGTGTGTCTAGAACAACTCGCAAGTGATAGGCGTGCTCCTCCTCTGTCGCAGAGTAAATCAGAATGTCGTCGATGAAGACCACGACATACCGATCGAGGTATGGCTGAAAGATCCTGTTCATGAGATCCATGAATACTGTTGGAGCATTGGTTACACCGAAAGGCATAACCAAGAACTCATAGTGTCCATACCGACATCTGAAGGCTGTCTTCTGCACATCCTCGTCTCTGACTCTGAGCTGATGATAGCCTGACCTGAGTTCTATCTTCGAGAACCACCGTGCTCCCTTGAGCTGATCAAAGAGGTCATCAATCCTCGGTAGAGGATACTTGTTCCTCACTGTCACCTGGTTCAGGCGACGATAGTCAACACAAAGTCGCAAGCTCCCGTCCGCCTTCTTGGCGAACAATATCGGGGAAGCCCAAGGTGAAACACTGGGTCGAATGAACCCCTTGCCCTGCAAGTCTTCCAACTGTACCCGTAGCTCTCGAAGCTCGGCGGGGGCCATCCGATATGCTGGAGTGGATATCGGGGCTGTCCCGGGGTACAAGTCAATATAAAAGTCTACCTCTCTGCGAGGAGGTAGCCCTGGAACGTCGTCGGGAAAAACGTCCGCAAACTGATCCACCACTGCAGGAAAACCAGGACTCCGCACGTCAACTGCTCCAAGGATGAGGCTAGCCAACTGATGAGTGATGGGTTGTCCTCTCCTCCGCGGAAGTCCATCCTGTGCTGTTAAGGCTCCCTTCTCACCGGTGAAGGTGAACCTGCTCCCGTCGGTGCGTACACATCGCACCTTGAGCCTAAAACAGTCAATCTGTGCATGGACCGTAGACAGCCAATCCATGCCCAAGATGACGTCGTAAGGCCTCGACGCTGCTACAAGAAGATCCCAGCCGAAGTTCTCGCCTCCTAGAGTAAGCTCACACTGCCGGCACCAGTGCATAATTGTCGAGTCTGCTCCCGTAGGAGTCTCTAGCCGTAAGGATCGAGCCAACGGCTCTGTCGGAATCTCCGAGCTCCGAACAAGGGCAGCGACTATGAAAGAGTGACTCGCTCCTGTGTCTATAAGAACTGCAGCAAGGGTGGAATAGACACAGATAGTACCACGAATCATCTCGGGTGCGCCGTGGTCGTAGGCCTCTGCTGCCTGGAGCTGTGCCTGTCACTGCCCGCCAGCTCCCTGTAGTCGGGGTGGACCTCCTGTTGGTGGTGGTGGTAGAGCCTCAAAGCGTCGGCCACCACCGGCTGCTCGTCCAGCTCCTCTGCCTCGTCCGCCTCCTCCCTGCGGACCGCCACGGTCGACCCTCTGCCTCTGCCTCGGTGGTCCCTCAACTGTCTGCTGCCCCTCGGCACGGCGGGTCGGGCAGTCATGAGCCATGTGGCCCTGCCCGCCGCACGAGTAGCATTGTCTGCCTCTCGTAAGACTGGCTCCGCGCTTTGTGCCCCGCACTGCTGAGCCAATGTCCTGAGGTCGTCTGCCCGAAGGTCTGGTCTGTCTGGACCCCTGAGTCATCCGTCGACTGCCTGCTGCAGATGACTCTGCCACATGCCGCCCTGCGGTGGGTCGCTGTGCTGGTGTAGACTCAGCAAGGAAGCTCTCGATCAGAAGAGCCCGCTCCAGTACTCCTGTCTGAGTCGGTATGCTGAGGGAGATCAGCAATGCCCTGATCTCGTGTCTCAAACCCTGCTCGAAGGTCCGGGCCCAGAAAAATGGGTCTCGTACCATGTCGGTCGAGTAGCGCGAGAGATCGGTAAATCTCGCCGAGTACTGAGCGACCGTCATGCTGCCCTGCCGCAGCTGTAGAAGCTCCTGGATACGCACCGCACGAAGGGTGGCTGGGACGAACTCCGAGCGGAAGAGGCTCTCAAAGTCCATCCAAAGTAGGGATGCCTCATCGTGCACCTGGAGCATCAAGCTCCACCATCGTCCTGCTGCTGCGTGTAGTAGGCTCGCAGCGAGGATCACCATGAGGTCTGCTGGTGTCCTCACTAGCCTAAACACTCGAACCACAGCCTCCAGCCAGTCCTCTACTGCCTGGGGATCCGTCTCCCCGCGAAACATGGGCGGTCGCTGGCGCTGAAACTCATGCAGTGCGCTGAGGCGACGTGCATCGTCAGCGGCTGCTGCTGGAAGCATCGGGGGATCGGCGGGTAAAGCTACCGCCGTTGCCACTACTGGCAAAGGGCCCTGCACCGAGGCCTCGTCGCTCGGTGGGCTGTCGTCTCGCTCGACTCTCAGAACCCTAGCTGGCTGTCGTCGTGGGGCCATCCTGAAAAGGAAACAGGTGCGCCACGGTTAGAACAGTATACCTGGTGAGCTGATATAAGTAATCACAAAGAAAACTTTGAAACACACACGCAATCAATGTTTTCGTGCATTAAGTCGGAAATCAGATGTCAGGGTCCTGGTGTACGGATACGTCGGCCGCCGCACCAACACTGGACTCCCTGGAGTGATAACCACACTCAATACGCTAAACATTATTGCTTCACATAGAAAAGATCAGAGTTCGCGGTAGAACCGAACTCCTTTGATACCAATTTTTCACGACCCGCCTTCGGGGTCCGTGCCGTGACTACCCCAAGCCCGCCTTCCATAGGCCAGGGGCTGGCGACTAGCACCAAGGCGTAAATCCCAGTAAAAAGGGAAGGCATTGCCTTTGTAAAGTAAACAAACTCCACAGAGTAAACAAGCGGAAAGTAAACACTAAACAAAAGCAGAGTACAACTGAAAGTGCGGAAAAGTAAATGGGCCAGTATACAAACCCAAACTGAAAGTAAAGTACAACTCGAAAGGAAAAACAGCAACTAAAATGTAAAAGCCGCTACTCCGAGCTGTCCACTGGAAATCCCACCTGAAGGGTGGGTACAGATAGCTCCTCTGCTCCACGGGTCCCGCCGTCCGCTCCGAGCACGTCCCGCCCAGTGGTCCACCTCCGGGTACCGTCCCGCTCTGCAAGCCTCAGCTAAGGTCAACGCTGTCCGTCGTCTGCAACCAACAAAACGTAGTGCGGGCAAAGCCCGTGCAGGGGTGAGTATAAGCTACTCAGTAGGGACCCCGAGACCCCTGAAGGTCTCTCAAAATCCACAAAGGATAAACCACGAAGAAAGGAACAATCACGAAGTAATAACCGACACTGCTTAGGTATATGCCCATACATATACCTAAGTCATCAATTCAAATACGCTCTATCCTCCGAGCCCAAGTACAACTCAGTCCACACAGGAAAGTAAACGTATTCCACACAGGAAAGCAAAACGTAATCCACACAGGATTGCACAACACAATCCACACAGGAAAGAAATAGGATTCAGCTCACACAGGTATACTTCTTCAAGGACAATAAAGATGATCACTGATCCATCTAAGTCGTCGGACCCACGAAGGATCGATAGGTAACTAACCCCCGCAATGACCCACACAGGATCGGGCCCACACAGGACCTGTAGGCGCTGGCTCACACAGAACCGCTGAGCGCAAGGACCCACACAAGATCGGACCCACACAGGATCGGTAGCACTGATCCACGTAGGATCGCTGAGTGCTGAAGTCGTCGTCGTCGAATCCACACAGGATCTCTGTACTGTCATCGTCGCAGTCACAGTAGCAGTCGTAGCAGTAGTAGTCACAGTAACAGTCGCAGCCAGCACTAGGGTTCCCGCACACAGCAAGCTCATTCGGAGGGTCCGCTCCACGAGCCGAGAGTCTGATACATCAACTGTCACAAAGACCAGAGTTGATGTAGCCAAAAGTTCCGTATCGTCAACAGGAACTCAACGCAACAGACGGCGCATCGATCGGACGCCCGGTCTGAGAGTTATTGACATTTTCGTCTCCGGGGCCCGGTTCGTTTTTAAGGCAAAACCAACCCGACCGTACTCCACCTGCGTCCAAACCTCGGGCGGAGTATGCCAAAAGATCCGTCTCACTAAGAGGAACACAACGCGACTGACGGCACGTCAATCGGACGTCCGTAGCTCAAGATATGAGCGTTTCTGCTCCGAAGGCCCGGTTGGTTTCGTGAACGAACCAACCCGGCCGAACTCAAAAAAATCCAAAACCTTGAGTGCGATATACCGAAACGACCGTCTTGATCCAAGGATCGCGTTGCCGTAGACGGTTCGTCAATCGGAGGTCCGAGGCTCAAGTTATGGCCAAAAGACCGGAACTGGTTCGAAACGGGGGGTCCGGGTCCGGGCCGACCCGGCCCGACCCCCCCCCCCCCCCCCCCCCTGGGGCGGCCCGGCCGGCCGGCAGGCCGGCGGCGCGGCGGCGGCCGGCGGCAGTGCGGCGGCGCGGCGTCGCGGGGGCCGCGGCGGCCTGGCGCCGCAAGCTGGCAGCGCGGGGGAATCAATTCCCCCGCTTTCTTGGAAAGCCGGCGCGACTAATTGCCGCGCCCCTTGATTGAAAACCGCCCACACGTGGGGGCCGGTTGAAGTAAAAACCGGGGGGCTGCTCCCCCCCCCCCCCTCCTTTTAAGAACCGCCCCCCTCATAAAGAGGGGGGGTTTTTATGCGCTGGCCGGGGGATTAATTCCCTCGGTTTAACGCCTTCCGGCCGGCCAGCTGGCCGGCCGGTTTTCTCCAACGTGACCGGAAAAATCCGGTCCCCTCTTCGGCTTCCAACGCCGGCGGCTCGGCCGTCGGTCTTCTCTTCCCGCCGCGGCCCGGAACCGGCCGCGGTCTCCACGTCCCGCCGCGGCCCGGAACCGGCCGCGGTGCAACGGCACCGCGCCCCTTCGCCGTGCCTTGATTCCTTTCAACGTGGCGCGACGGCGTCGCGTTCTTGAAGATTCTTCCTCGGCGTGGCGCGACGGCGCCGCGCAAAATAATTGCACGATTATCCGCGTGGTGCGACGGCACCACGCCACTTTGCTTCCACCCGCAAGAATAAACAACAAGAACGATGGAGGGGGTTCGGCCGTGTTCATGCGGTCCGGCCCCCTCACGTTAAGAAATAACGCATCTTAAAATAATCCAAAGCCACACGTTAGACTTTCTAAAATTCATGATCAAAAAATAGAATAACTAAACAATAATCAACAACCCCTACCTCGGGTATAAGGTTCGAAGATTGTCAACGTTCCGCGGAAGACGACGCCGCGGAGGTTGGGCGTCGCGGTAGCCGTTCGTCAAATCCGATGACGAAGGGATGCGTCCGAAGAGACACGTCGTTGGCGAAAATTCTTATGTCGACGAAGGGAATCCGAGGAGGAAGCGGCGTTCCCACTCGTTGACACGGAAGACGAAGAAGAGCGGAGCGGCGTTCTTCGTCGGGACTTGAGCGTTCTTCGTCAAGTTGAGCGTTCTTCGTGATCTTCGTCAGAGATGAAGAAGAAGAAGAAAAAGCTCTCCACCTCTCAAGAAGACAAACAATTAACCAAAATAAAATAAGACAACATCTTATTTTATTAACACATAACACACTAGAATTTCAAATGTTTGAAATTCAAAAGGATTAACTCCCATAATTAAATAAGTAACTCAAGTCATTTATGGAGGCGTTAAGGGAGTTGAGAGAATATGAATGGTTTAGGGGTTCGTGTGGGCCCCACCACACTTAATACTCCCAAGGGAGGTTAAGTGGGTGTGGGTCCCACTTCCAACCCCCTTTGGTAGGTTTTATCAAGTTATAATAAAATTTGTTCTTCACAAATTTTATTTAACTCAAACTAAAAACTCCAAAACTAACTTTCAACCCGCAACAAACGCAACTTCCGAAAAGGTCTCTTTAGGCGAATATCGGTGCTGCGAGTTCATCGGTGCCCTCGGATTTCAATTCCGAGCACCGAATCAAAAGTTAGGAAAACCCGCTCGTTCGTTCACTGAACGTACCCGAGCCAAACTTCAGAAATTAATTCCGGGCACTCCGGGCCTCGGAATCAGGTACCGTCTGAAACCGCGCTCTTGTAAAATTCTAAAGAAAATTAAGAAAAAATTTCCCTTGAATTTTACGGGTCTTTACAAGGATGGAGAACTTTATTATCCAAGACATTGTGTCCAACATTGTCATGCTAACTAGCGACTACAAAATTCCATACAAGAAAATTAGGCAATTCACCAATTATGAAAAATAAGAGTATCAGCTTAAATTTTATGGAACACAATACTTTATTAGGTTCTATGACCATGAATATCTATATCCAAATTTTATATTATGAAGTTTCTAATTGCATCTACAAGAAGTTTGAAGTTACAAATTTTGTCACATCCAAGGTTATTGAAATAAGAAAATATATTCTTAATGTTGAATATCATGCTTTTATGATTCCTTATGGAGGACCTATATGCAATGTTCGGCAATGTTTTATGACAATCATTAATAACCTTAACTCTTTGGGTGATAAAGGAATTGATGATGAGATTTTTGTCGATATGATAATAGATATTATTATCAATCAGTGGGAATATAAACGAAATACTAGAATCTCTATTTTTACAAAATAAGTATAAAATATTTGAAAAATATTTATCAAAAAATTATTTATTTTGAAATTATTTCCAAATACCCTGAGGAAGTAAATTCTAAGAAGGATAAACTTTCTAAGGATCATGAAAATGTTATTTACAGGAAAAAAAATTTAATGACTAACTCAAATTCTAAGACTAATGACTATGTGGATAAGAATTTAGTCATTAGAATAAAATCTAAAATTCTTTCCTTAATGAAACTTTTTTCAAACATTTCTCATGGAAAAAAAGGTTTTGACAAAATGTATTTATAAATTTTTCCTCTAAGGAATATTTCTAGATTAGGTTATTCTCATTCAAAACCATTTTTTAGTCACAACTATTTTGTTCCCCAAAGTTAACCTTTTTGGACCAAGTGTTAAATTGGTGGACATTGGGAGAAAAGTTTTTATTTGAAAAAAAAACCCATACTGAGGTTTTAATAATGCTTACTTTTCTATGAAAATGTGGATACCTAAGATTTTACTTTCTAATAATTCTATATTCATGAAAATTTGGATTCCGAAAGTCTCACTATTTTATTTTTAGGTAAAAACAGAAAGTACTGACAACAATACATGGTACATAGATATTGGGTGTTCCAAGCACATGACTGGTAACCAAATCTTCTTTGAAAAGATTATTAAGTTGAAAGGTGGAAATGTAACATTAAAAGACAATGCTTGTGGAGAAATATTTGTTATAGGTCACATTGTTCTTCATTGAAAATCATTAATTTCAAATGTTTTATTTGCAAAAGAGATATCATTCTTCAATTTATCGAAACCTAAGATCAATTTTCTATCATATTTACAAAATATTTACCCTCATATAGATTTGGATACATTAAAAAATGTTAGGAATGATAACTGTAAGGTGATGATACATATTAAAATTTTTTAAACTTATCTCATTAAATTAAGTTACTACATTTCACATGGGGAGTACATATGTTTACTCATTTAAATTTTCTATTTCTAAAAAAATCCAGAACCTAAAATTTTTGAAACCTAAAAAGTTTTTTTCACTAATAAAACATTTCAGAACCAATGTTTTAAAAGAGGAACCTTATCAATACTGAAAAATATTAATGAACTATCTAGAAGGTAAATTTTCCTAAATATGTAGTTATAATTGAATTTTTTTGTTTTTTGGTGTTTTCAATCTTATTTTAAGAAAACCTTATCAGTTTTACATTCCTTAAATCTGATTCTTACTTAAAACCACAAAATATCGGAGCCTATAAATTCATCTTCAGTGTTGATATCAACAGTCAAATCAACTCAAGAAAATCGCAACTATGGTATTAAACCAGGTTTATGAACCGTCACTGTGAAGCCTATATAAAGTAACCCCATTTTTTTGTCCCACATCAGTTATCTCAATGATTTTACACCAAAGCTCTACCACTTTTCAAAGTTGCTATTCAATTTTTCCATTTCTTGAAGATCTGAATGTCTCTTGAAGTATCATCATGGACTCTTATGTCCTCAAACAAAGAACTCAAGGATTGTCTTATCTTCTGAGAAATATTGGTGGACCCGAATTACATTTTCAACTATGATTCTTTGGTTTCCAAAATCATATAGAAGAATAGTTGGGAAAGTATCTACGTAGCCAAAGTGAAAAATTAGGATCTAGTATATATTGATCTTGTTATAGAATTTTGTGATACAGTTCAGTTTTATGAACTAGGTGGAAAAGAAATGTTTTCATTTAAGAGTTCGTTAAAGAATTATTCTTTTTCTTTCAATAAGGCTACTAATATTTTGGATATTTCTTATGATGGAGAATCAATATTTCCCCCACACAAGTTGCCTAATGAGGAGGGAAATTTTATGAAATTAAAGGCTATTGAATGTATTGGGCCTAAAAGTGTAAAGACACCAAAGATTGTTCATCTTTCTCCAAGAGATAGATTTCTAGCTCACTGGATGAAATGTTTTCTAATTCTAAGGGAGATAAGGATCCCTTAAGATATGTGATATCATCATGATGGATTTCTAGGTGAATATAAGGAAAATAAACCCCATCAAGTACATTATTTTAACAATAAACAACATTAAGAATGGTGTCATCAATTCTCAGATCATAATGTACCCTATCATCTTGTAAAATATTATTGTCTTGTGATTTAGATATTTGAAAATCCCATGCATGTTAAAGAAATAAGTTTTAAAGAACATTTTTTTATTTGATGATACCCGTAAAAGAATTAAGATTCATTTCAGTGTTAAGAAAGTAGTGTTATTTTATCATCATGATAAGGATAACCAATCTGCTTTGAAGAAAGGAGAAGTTGGTGAATGTTTCAAACCAACCCCTAAGAAAAGAAAATATAAATAGCCAAAATCTTATAAATAACAAGCACAAACACTTAAAAAAGTAATATCTCTCCACAATACTAAGAAGAAAAATAAAATATCTGATCAAATTGTAGGAAATTGAGATAATAGAAGAAGATAAAAAAGAAGTAAGGAGATGCAATTTTTGGATTATAACCAGCTAAGGATAAGGCCTTAAGGATTAAGAGAGCTAAAGATCTTCAGAGGAAATATAAAGAAAATAAATAGAAGAAGAAGATTTAGGAAGGCAAGATTATAAAATATTTTCTTGGAGATACTGAGAAGGCTTCTAAATAGGTTCAAGTAATGGAATATTTCTTGTATGAATCAGTTCTAACTGAAACTTCGAGTGCTGATAAGAGAAAGAAAGATATTTCAATTCAGGAACCCATAGTTGAAAAATAATATGCAGAAAAAGAGTATGAGGAATGTGATGATGTCATAAAGATGGTGGAAGAATATCAGGGAAAGAGAGCCCTTCTAACAAGTTATCTACAAGAACTTCCCATGATGAATTCAAAAAGATTATTTCTGAAGGTCAATCTATTAAGAAAATTTCAATTCTATGAATGTGGTTGATAAACCTTTAGATGATGAGAGTAGTAATGATAATATTTTTCAACAAATTATTAATCAAAAATTGGATTAGGAAATTATTGATAAACGTGAAGATAAATAAGTTGATAATGATGATGATTGAATAATTTAAGTTTCAGATGGATAGCATGAAACTCAGGTTGTTGAGAAGAAATTTTAAAAGAAATATAAATGAAAGGAAGTTGTTGTTGGAACATATAAGAGAAAAATGATAAGCAAGATAATGTTCCCTTGAAAAAAAAGAATCTCCTTCAAACTATTCATCTTCCTAATGACATTATTTTGGGGTTAAATCCTTGAAGAAGCTTGTGAGTACCATTCCATTATTTCCAATCATTGAATTTAGAAGTCAGCTACTTCAAAAAATAATCAATCAGAAGATAGATTCAATAGTAATTGTCATGGAAATGTTTATCAAAATTGGAGATTAATTTAAGACATTTATAATTGGTTATGATGCTCAAAGGATATCTTGCAATTAATTTACCAAGTGTTCTACATCACTGATTGATGATCTTAAAATTATGGATGATTTCTCCGATTCAGTTAATGATTCATTTGATAAGTCCAATGAAAGGATCAAGAATCTATCAATAAGTTTTTCATAAAAGATAAAGGATGAGCATGAAATCCATCAATAAGAAGATAAATGTTTAAATGGGAAGCTTAATTCTTTTTCTTTAAATCTGAAAAGGGAAAGGGAACTCAGGGAAGAAATGGTTAAAAAATTCAAAGATAAATAAGAACTAATAATGTCTCGAAGAGAAATACCTAATTCTTAGGAAGATATGGTCAAATATATCGTAAAGAAAAATTAATATTAGGTTCGATTGATCAAGATGTTTTAAGATGATCATAAATAATTAAATAATCTCAAAGATAACTTGAAAAAACTGATGCTAAATGAGAAATAAAAGGGAGAATAATTTTCTCTTAAACTTCTATCTTTTTTTGTAATTAAATTTGTTGCAAATTTTGTCATTGTAATGAAATCTGTTATATTTCCATTGTTTTTCTTTGTATATTCCAAACATTTTTTGAACAATTTTTTTCCCTCCATTTTTTTTGAGAATCACAAAAAGGAAGAAAAGAATCATAAAAAATAATATTAAGAAATTTAATACATAATTAATGGGGAGATTACTTAAAGAAGATATTTTTAATCAATAAAGAGTTATTTATCTAAAAAATAATAATACAATCCTTAGGAATTTAAATAACTAAGGGGGAGTTAATCATATTCACTATGATCCTTAAACAATGTAAAGGGAGATAAGTATTACTTTTAAGTTCAAAAAATTAAAACCTTATTTATTTATATTATTTTATGAAAACCTGATTGTGCATTCCAAAAATGGGGATATTGTTGATTCAATAAGTTTCCATATTACTTTTTGATTCCTTTATGTTTTTAAAATCACTAACAAATTTTCTTAAAGAAAAATTATCTTTCACTAAGAAATATGTTCTTAATGAAAATTTAATTTTTCTAAAAATGGTTTTGACCTTACCTATGGTTTTCAACACCTTATCTAATGTTTTCTTAAACCAAATCTAACCATATTTTTCATAAGTATAAAATTGAATCCTTATCTAACTTTGAACCTTACTGTTCCTTTGAAATTATTTTCTCTAGAATTTTGAATCATATTTCTCTAGAAATCAGACTCTGAATTCTTTGGAAATAAAACTCCAATTTATTATCAAATCATACTTCTATTAAATCGTAAACTTGACTCAAATTTATTCTGAAATATGACTCTAATTTCTTCTAAAATCTGACTTTGATTTCTTCTAAAATTAAACTCTGATTTCTTCTCAAATATGACTCTAATTTCGTATGAAATTTCTCTCTTATTTCTTCTAAAATTTGACTTCAATTTCTTCTGAAATCAAACTCTTATTTATTATGAAATATAGATCTGATTTCATCTGAAATCAAAGTCTGATTTCTTCTAAAATCAGAATCTAATTTCTTCAAAGATCAGAATCCTATTATCTATTACTTCATAATCAGATTGTTAATATTTCTTGACATTGATTTTGACTTTCTTAAGAATATGAATAAATTATTTTCTTATAGTTACCAAATTCCCTTAAAGTAATATTCTATTTTTTGGATTGAAAATGTGATAATGTTTCTTAAGAATGATAATGATTCCCATATTTTTCTTACAGGAAACAATGTCGTATAATCTGTTTCTAACTAACTATTGGCCAAGTGAAACATATCCAAGTACCTCTAAAATTTAAGGAATATATGATCATTGGAGGATTAATTATACCATTAGAATCCATTCCTATAAATACCCAAACCTTTTAATGTTTGTGATACAATGATCGTACAGAATTACTAAGATAGATTTTGTGATGAAGGATCTCTACTCGATCTGCCTTGTGTGAATGTTGTGAATATATTTTTCACGCTTATAAAATATTGTCCAACCTGCTTAGTGTGATTCCAATAGTTGCAGATCAATAATGGACTACTAGGGATAGGAAGACATAGATTTTTATCACATTATAGATTGAGGTCTTGCAGTGATAGCAAGATAGATTCTAATATTTTTAGTTATGTCTTACCCTGGTGTGGGTAAGACATACTTTCTTGAAAGTTAAAATCAAGGGACCTTTATCCAAGGTTCTAGAAACCCTTCTATTTGGGTTAAAATATTTCTTATACTTGTTTACTTTTTGTTTTTATATATTTTAATTCCACTGCATTTTGTTAAAGATATAAAGTATAGATTTCTTATACTTTTTTATACTTGTATACTCTAATATAAATAAGATTCTATATTCTTTAAGATATAATCATTCCCTAAGTAATATTTTATTAAATTTCATTATCTGATTCATTATTCATAACCTAAACAAGATAGACTTATAGTTAATAACTAAAGAGGGTTTTTGAATCCATCTTGTTTAAATTTCTTAAACATAGATTTTCTTAAGTATAAAACCGAATTTTTTAAACCTACAATTCACCCCCCCCCCCTATTGTAATTGATCAATACACATCTACATTTTGGTCCTACAATTGGTATCAAAGAAGGTCTCTGAAATAATTATACTTACATATAAGTTTTCTTCCTCATATTTTCTTTCTCAACTTTACTTCTTCAATTTTTTCTTAAAGATTTTATTTGTTTATAAACATTTACTGCTTACCTATTTTGTGGAAAAGATATTTTTCATTTTTCTTATAGAATGGAAAGAGTGAACATTGGTTCTATAGAAAATATAAATCCTACTTGACCCTTAATCTTTGATGGATATGATTAGGAATACTAAAGAGATAGGATGAGGAATTTTATTATCAAAACCAGTGTGGACAACAATGTTATGCTAACTAGAGACTACAAAATTCTAGAAAATGAAATTAGACAATTCTCCAATCATGAAAAATATGAGTATCATCTTAACATTAAGGTACACGATACATTGTTATGTTCAATGAAGAGTAATATCAGTCACCAAATATTATCTTGTGAATCTACTAATAGAATCTAGAAGAAGTTAGATGTTACACATTTTTGTACATCCATAGTTATTGAAACAAAAAGAGCTATAATTAGAGTTGGAAATCATGGTTTTTTGTTTCCTTATGAAAAATCTATTTGAAAAGTTCAGTAAAGGTTTATAAAAATCATCAATATCCTTTAGTATATGGGTGAGAAAGGACTTGATGATGAGATTATTGATGATAAGATAATAGATATTATACCCAATGAGTGGGAGTCTAAAAAAATTCTAATTGATGAGAATAGGAAATTTTCAAATGTTAAACTTGATGAGTTATTCGATACACCTCTATAGCATGAAACCAAAATTAAGAGAGATATATTGATCAATAATAAAATGAATGGGGGAAGTGTTTATTTCCCTAATATAACAAATTATATGAAATCCTAGACTCTTATAATAGTTACTAGATAAAAATATAAGAAATATTTTGTTATATATGAATCAATTGATATTGATCATTCTATGAGTTAACATGAATATCTTGCTCGAGTAATGAAAAAGATTGTATGAACGAAATATTTCGAATACATGTAAAAGAAGAATGACAGAAAGGATAAGGAAGTTTCAGAAGTGACTTGTTATGAATGCAAGAGAGAAGGTTATTTAGACCAGACAGTCATATGCTCAAAATGAAAGAAATGAAGGAAATCCATTAAGAAATAAACATTAATAAGTACTACGAGTCTATGTATATGATTGTTCTAAAAGCTAATAATACATGCAGTGTTGGTGGTAGTGATTATTGTGATGAATCATTTGATATTGAATCTTCTGGAATGAATAATATTGGTTTTATAGCTATAATTCCTATTAAATATCAATGTCTCATGGCTAAGGTAAATACTACTGACTATTTAACCAATATTTCATTAAATAAAATTTTTTATAATAAACAATATTGTGAATATTTAGATGAATAATCTTCCTCATCAAAAGATAATACTTTACCTTCATTTGAAGAACTATCTTGATTTTCCAAGTTACTAGAGAATAAAAATAGAAATATCAGTAATAAACTTTGTAATGCCCCGACCCCAGTTACCCAGAGTCGGTGTATTATTTTAATACATTGGCATGATTACAAGGAATCGAGTCCTGAAGGACCGATTAGTTTAACAGTCTTGGAAAAATAGATCACATACATGAATATTACATTTTCACTTTAAGATGTACAAAACAACATAAATAATCTTTATGAACGCCATTATTACCTTGGCTTAACCCTGCATATCAATCACATTACACTTCTTGGAATCCTGGAAAAAAATAAAACATAGAAAGGGGTGAGCTCAAATGCTTAGTAAGGGTAAGAAATACAGTGGAAACTTTCAAAAATAAGCATAAACATTTAAGGCAATGTATACCTAAAACAAAATCCTTTTAAACTTGAACTTCAGCATAATATGGAAAAGATAAAATGAAATAATGAAATTTACTTATTCACATGGATATTCTACTAGTTGAATAATCACATGCAATATCAAAAACCACTTTCATAATGATGGAATGCATAATGCCAAACTATCATAACCACATAGCCAAGGCCTGGTGTCAAGACTACAAATAAGATTTTCTCAAGGCCTTGTGCCAAGACACTAGTTTGTATCATGAGACATACCGATGCATCGAGGAGCTATAGCGGGCTCCACCCATCACTTATTAAGTCCAATTCAATCCCCATATGAAAAGTTCAAAACATAACATAAACATTCTTATTAAAACCACCATCTGAAATGCCAATATTTTACCCATAAACCATGAATGGTATAAAAATAACACATACATAGTCAAACATATCAAAAAAACCTTCAGCTAAATATGTAAGATTTGTATCATGATAAATCAACTTCAAAAAAAGTTTTAAATCCATTAAATAATTTTGACATGGATGAAAATGATTTGTAATACTCTTTGAGAGAAATACCCCTTTTTCATGAAAACATTAAAAAGTCACACAATTTATAAAAGAAGTCATTTAAACACATTTTTTAATCAAAGTGTCCCATACCACTTTTAAACTTTTGAAAGGAATTATCATTTTAAAAAAACATTTATGTCCATATAAATAAATCCTTAAAACCCATTTTGAAGACATGGACATAAATTTGAAATATTTTGAAGAATAAATATTTAAAACATTTGAAATGATGTTTAAGTAAAAATTAACATGAAATAATCCATTTGAAAACACTTTCATAAAACATGTACATGGATAATAAATATTTCCTAGTAGATACATACGTAAAAACAGCCTCGAATAATAAAGAGATTGTGAAATTAACCCTTACCAATTTGGTAACTTATGAAACATACAACCCATGAAAGAGGTATCATACAATGAATATGTAAATAAACATAAATTAAAGTGTATTACACAATGAATATAATTTTGGTCAGTACATACACCACACAAAAGGTAATAGTGTCAATATGGCATGAATCTCATGGGAATAAGGAGTGAGATGAAAACCCCTTACATTGCAATTTCCTTTAGTCGAGGGTACATTTAACCTCCTGTATGAAGATCGTAGTATGTTATTAAATTATTCCATAACCCTATTAATATTTATGCTATCATACATGATTCATTTATGACTTTATATTACCCATTTACTAATAATTTCCATGTTAAGTTAACATTTCGGGTAATAATCACTTTCTTTATCGTACATGTTTAAAATTTTCACTCTTGGTTTTATCACTTAGATCATGATTTAAATTCATCCAGAATATAAAACATGATAAATATATCATATATATTTAGAATATAAATATGTATAATAGACATATATATGAAATGTAAAACACCATTTATGGAGACGGTAGTCCGTACGTATGCATAAACGCTGGTTCTGTTTTCATATAGTATTGAATGGAAGTAAGTGAATAAGATATATGTAAGTACATAAATCCTTATATATATATATATATATATATCACCATTAGCATTATTATGTCATATATTACATACTTATTAGTAATATAGATTTTTATAATCGTCGATGAATGGTGAACATGGAAATGAATCTCATTGCGTCGTGGAGATGGTAATCTGTACGTACGCACGAGCAAAAATATCATTATTTTGATATTAAAATAATATATAATGGGATGTTATATCATATATAAAGAATAATTATCATGTTATATTTATTATTTACATGAATTAAAAATCATTATTATACCCATCTAAATAATAATATATTGAATAAAAATTACACCACGACGTGGAGACGGTAAGTCGTACGTACGCACGTATGGTGACATGTCATTCAAAGGATGTATAAAATACTGAATATGGTTGTACCATATTTATAATAATATTACATTATATATGAGATACTGGATTAATTATTTTATAATGGAAATAACAAAGAAAGAATAAGTGGAGGAAGAAAGGAACTTGAAAAGGGGTGGTGAAATCATTACCTCTTCTTCGGGTTCTTCCTTTTGATTTGATCAAAAGAGCTCCTTATAATTGATTTATGACTAAAGGAAGGCCTCTAGTATGAATTTAGGGACATTTAGAGAGTATTTGGGCAGGGGTTGGACGAACCAAAAGGCTTTGTAGGTGTGAATTAATGAGAAGGGGGAGTGTCCTTTTATAGGATGGGTGAGGGGAACCTTTGGAAAAGATAGAAATGTTATTTTATAATAAATTCATATTCTGTTTCTAATGGCTCCAAAGTGGATTATTTAAAGTTTGAGGTGGGTATTGGTCTAAAACCACTAAACCAATATAATTTAGACATGTTTATGTCATTATATTAACCTTATCATTTATTTTTACCTCTTAGTTAATTAGTTTGACACTTACCATGTCACATTGTATTTTTATTTTATATTGTTATTAAACATACAATATACATCCAAGAGACCCCCAAGTGGTCCATTAATGATACACATATCATGATATAAGTCTCTTGGCTGAATCTTAGATTTTTATGAATTTAATATCAATTAATAATATATTATTTATTTTAAAAACTCTTTTTTTCCAATTTTGACACTATTCAATAATTGACTTTTGTAAACATCATAACAGAATGATTACTTCGAAAAAAGTTAATTAAATCACTCCAAATATGTCTTATTATCCTATAAAATTATTTTAATTCATTAAAAGTCTCAAATTATATTTATTTGGGTATTTATAATATCAATTAATTTAAATTTTCACTATTATGGTAATTACTACATCATCATTGTGTCATAAATAAATTAAATTATTTCATGTCTAAAAATTATAAATAAAATATCATTATGTAGGAAATTGTTTTAGTTTTCTAATGAATATTTATAGTCTAAAATCCAAAATATATTACATTATGTAAAAATTGTTTTTCCAAAAGATATATGCTTATGTCATTTTGGTATTTATTTTAACTTAATTGAAATAAAGTGTCCCTATCACCTACAAGTGGCTCCATGGGGTCCAAAAATTGACCCAAAGATTCCAATGGTCGGACATGTATCCCCCAATAAAGTTAGGGCACGTTTTAAGGTAATTTATTATTATTATAATATTATGTTTTAACCCTTATTTACCAGATTTACCCTTTAAACATGGTAAATAAAATATTTACCGAAGTAATTATTCAAAATGTCTAAAAATAAAAGTTACCTATTTACACAATTTGTAAATCCAGATTCAAAATATGGGAACCATTTTTACAAATTCAAAACACAAAAGTGTCAGAAATTAATTTAAAATTAATTCCCGCTGTCAAAACAAAAAACGTGTTTTTAAGATATAATAACTATCAAAAGATTGATACTTGTTTATGTCTGGTATAATTGTGAAATTCTATCCAATGACCAAAATTGTATTTAATGGTAAAAATATATTCTAAATATACATTAAAACCACTCAAATTCATAATTTATCACTAATAATTATTTTGATTAAAAAAGATGTTTTTAATTAAAATTTAGTAATTTTCACTATTCATCAAAATATTAAAGTTATCCGAAAAGTACCAAAATTTCACCTTAGGCTAAATTCAATATTCTGAATCAAAAAATGAAGTCCATTTTGAGAGATAAAATTTCTAATATTTTAAAAAGTAGGTATTACTATTCATAATGGCTACTTTGATTGGTCGTGGTGTGTGTTAGAACTCGAAGTTGCATACAACACATGCTATGATATTATTCAAAGAGAAGCGTACTGTGGAAGCTCGGGGTGTTACATTATCTCCTCCTTCAATAAATTGCGTCCTCGCAATTTTTTGTTGTTCTTTGAAAATAAAGGTTGAAAATACAAAATATCTTTGTGGAAAACCCCACATCGGAAATTTGGTTAATAAAACATAGTCTTAACAAGATGAAAAGAGAAATGAAAGGGTCACCACAAAATTATGATCTCTATTAAGAGGACATTGGTTGTAATTATAGGCATATAATTGGAGGAAAATGTGAATATTTATAGGTAGTGATTGAGGTCATCAATCACAAACAAGTTTAAAATTGAGGTCCTTAAATTCATCAATCCATGATGATTTAAAATACCATCGGTTCAACAAAACATAAGGTATTAGGATAACACATTTTTGACGTTTTAAAATATCGTAGTTGAAATCCCACATCGAAAAATGAATTAATGAGGCCTCTATTTAAAATAAAGAGTGGAAAGTGTGAATATTACCGAAAATAACACATACTAGGGTTCTATGTTGGAAAATATGGATATGTAAGAGAAATCTAACCATCAATTATCTGATGGAGAGTGGTAGAGAACATGGCTATGTAAAGGCCAACAATCCCAAATCCATAAATTAGTGATGGTCTAAGGTACCATCTAGGACAACATTTTTGTTCTAAGTTCCGTTTCTTAATGTTGAGGAATTTATTTATGAGATTGGATAAGATCATAAGGAGATATACTTACTTTATAATTAGAGTTTTATCCATTAAAAAAGTTCTACCACAAACTCATCTTTCACCCTAAAACATAATACAACTCAAAAATACTCTACTTATCCTAATCGTATAGGGTTCTAAATATAATGAATTTATAATTCACATATCAGACCCTTTATGTAAAGAAACTACATTATACCATCCAGGAACTTCATGTAGCACAATGATAGGTGATAAATCCCAATTGCACTATGGTTGTGGGATCGATTCCTACAGCTTTGTCTGACACGACTGGTCGTCACACGGTCTGCGTGTTGTCCTTTTATAAAAATCCAAAAAAATAACCTTTCAAACATAATCCATTCCAACAATTAGACTTATCCAAAATACTATTATCCAAACTCACAATCCAAAATTTACAAGGAAGTTAAACATAATGGGGATCCTCTTTTCCAGGTAATAACATGTGAATTCCTTCCTCATATATTCTTTTACAACACCGCAACATCTTGAATTACCAAAATCAACCATCTCTTATTCCAAAATCACTACCTCAACATTAGGACCATATTAAGTTTTATCTTTCCTTCAACCATGTAATTTCCAAAAACAAATAACTCACTGTAGAGTCACTTTTCTTAGTACCATAAATTATCAAATTCTTAATTAAATAGTACTATAGTATAATCCTTATTTATTTCCAGAACATCATTGATACAACACTTAAATGAAATAATTCTAAAATAACAACATAAGAACACTAGTCATTCCTCTTCATCTGTGGTAGTATCATAACATGATTATTATCCAATAGCATCATTTGCAGCATAGTCTAATGACTGGGACATTGGTTTGCGTAGTGTCCAAACTCCTTGAAAATGAAGCATTGTAAATTTGAAACCATTTTCTTACCCTTGCAGTCATGTACTTTGTGCCCTTTTCCTCCACACTTATAACAAACTCCCATTCCTTTCAGGCATGTTCCAGGGTGTTTCTTCCCACAGTTATCAGATATGGGAAAATTATTCTTTTTCCTCTTCCCTTTATCCATCTTTCTCTCTTCCATCCTTTTCTTCACTTGCTTCCCTTCAAAGCCATAGGACTCCAAGAATTATTTACTCATCTTATCAACACATGATACTATTTATTCATATGATGATAATTTGTGGGAAACTATTTCTCTTCTAAATTCTTGCATAGGACCACGAAAGATATGATCCTTCTTACTATTTGGATCATACGTATTACGGGAGTTCACATTCCTTCTACTGGGCACCATTTCTATACAATAGCATAAACTATTTCAGTTTATGAATTGAAATGAATAATTACCAAACATGAAAAATACCTAACACAAATTGAACAGTTTATAGATATAATCCATAATCATAAAAATGTTTTCTTTGAGTAAGTATATACTCATAAGCCCTTCATAATGGTTTGTAAAGAAAATGAAAATTATCCTAAGAATATCCCCCGGAAGTGTCGTAACCAATAGTGCAGCAATGCCCATTGTCGTGCACCAGTTCCTATTCAAGTCTAGATCAAAGCGGTGTTTTCGGTTTTTACCCCAAGGTACATCTGTGTTAGAGCCGCCTCTACCTGCTCGTGTCTAGAAAGGGATGCATTGCTTGGAAAACTCACAAAATCTTTACAATACCAAAATTCTAGGAAGTTCTTGTATACTAATCCTCAAATTCTATCTTAGGTCTATGTTCTCTAATCAGAGTTTATCTAAATCTAGTTTCCAAGGTTATTGCTAAACTTCCTCTGATACCAACTATAACGACACGACCCCAGTTACCCAAAGTCTGTGCATTATTTTAATACATTGGCATGATTAAAAGGAATCAAGTCCCAAAGGACCGATCAGTTTAGCAGTCTTGGAAAAATAGATAACATACATGAATATTACATTTTCACTTTAAGATGTACAAAACAACCTAAATAATATTTATGAACGCCATTATTCCCTTGGAATAACCCTGCATATCAATCACATTACACTTCTTGGAATCCTAGAAAAAATAAAACATAGAAAGGGGTGAGCTCAAATGCTCAGTAAGGGTACGCAATACAGTGGAAACTTTCAAAAATAAGCATAAACATTTAAGGAAATGTATAACTAAAACAAAAGCCTTTTAAACTTGAACTTCAGCATAATATAGAAAAGATAAAATTAAATAATGAAATTTACTTACTCACATGGATATTCTACTAGTCGAATAATCACATGCAATATCAATAACCACTTTTATAACGATGGAATGCATAATGCCAGACTATCATAATCACATATCCATGGCCTCATGCCAAGACTACAAATAATATTTTGTCAAGGCCTTGTGCCAAGACAATAGTTTGTATCATGAGACCTACTGATGCATCAAGGAGCTATAGCGAGCTCTACCTGTCACTTATTATGTCCAATGCATTCCTCATATGAAATGGTCTAAACATAACATAAACATTCGTATTAAAACTAGCATACGAAATGTCAATATATTACCCATAAACCATGAATGGTATAAAAATAACACATCCATAGTCAAACATATCAAAAAAACCTTCAACTAAATATGGAAAATTTTTATCATGATAAATCAACTTCAAAACAAGTTTAAAATCCATTAAAGAATTTTGACATGGATGAAAATGATTTGTAAAACTCTTTGAGAGAAATACCCATTTTTCATGAAAACATTAAAAAGTCACACAATTTATAAAAGAAGTCATTTATATAAATTTTTCAATCAAAGTGTCCCATACCACTTTGAAACTTTTTAAAGGAATTATCATTTTAAAAAAACATTCATGTCCATATAAATAAATCCTTAAAAACCATTTTGAAGACATGGACATAAATTTGAAATATTTAGAAGAATAAATATTCAAAACATTTGAAATGATGTTTTAGTAAAAAGTAACTTAAAATAATCCCTTTGAAAACTATTTCATAAAACATTTATTTGGATAATAAATATTTCCCAGTAGACACATACGTAAAAACAACCTCAGATAATAAAGAGATTGTGAAATTAGACCTTACCAATTTGGTAACTTACAAAACATACAACCCATGAAAGAGGTATCATACAATGAATATGTAAATACACATAAATTAAAGTTTATTACACAATTAATATAATTATGGGTAGTACATATACCACAAAAAAGGTAATAGAGGCAATATGGCATGAATCTCATGGGAATAAGGAGTGAGATGAAAACCCCTTACCTTGCACTTTCCTTTAGTCGATGGTACGTTTAACCTCTTGTACGAAGATTGTACTATGTTATTAAATTATACAAGAACCATATTAATATTTATGATACCATACATGATACATTTATGACTTTATATTACTCATTTAATAATAATTTCCATGTTAAGTTAACATTTTGGGTAATAATCACTTTCTTTATCGTACATGTTTTAACTTGTCACTCTTGGTTGTATCACTTAGATCATGATTTAAATTCTTCCAGAATTTAAAACATGATAAATATATCATATATATTTAGAATATAAATATGTATAATAGACATATATATGAAATGAAAAACACTGTTTATGGAGACGGTAGTCCGTACGTACGCATAAACGTTGTTTCTGTTTTCATATAGTATTGAACGGAAGTAAGTGAATAATATATATGTAAGTAAATAAATACTTATATATATATATATATCACCAGTAGCATTATTATGTCATATATTACATACTTATTAGTAATATATATTTTTATAATAGTCGATGAATGGTGAACTTGGAAATGAATCTCATCGCGTCGTGGAGACGGTAATCCGTACGTACGCACGAGAGAAAATATCATTCTTTTGATATTAAAATAATATATAATTGGATGTTATATCATATATACAGAATCATTATCATGATATATTTTTTATTTAAATGAATTAAAAATCATTATTATATCCATCTAAAAAATAATATATTGAATAAAAATTCCACCACGACATGGAGACGGTAGGTCGTACGTACGCACGTATGGTGACATGTCATTCAAATGATGGATAGAATAATGAATATGGTTGTACCATATTTATAATAATATTTAAGTATATAGGAGATACTGGATTCATTATTTTAGAATGGTAATAACAAAGAAAGAAGAAGTGAAGAAGAAAGGAACTCGAAAATGGGTGGTGAAATCATTACCTCTTCTTCGGGTTCTTCCTTTTGATTTGATCAAACGATCTCTATAGGATGGATTTCTGACTAAAGGAATGCCTCTAGGATTAATTGAGGGAAGTTAGAGAGTATTTGGGCAGGGGTTGGATGAACCAAATGTATTTAAAGGTGTGAATTAATGAGAAGGGGGAGTGTCCTTTTATAAGAGGGGTGAGGGGATCCTTTGGAAAAGATAGAAATATTATTTTATAATAAATTCATATTCAGTTTCTAATGGCTCCACAGTGGATTATTTAAAGGTTAAAGTGGGTATGGATCTAAAACCACTAAACAAATAGAATTTATACAGGTTTGGGTCGTTATATTAACCTTATCTTTTATTTTTAACTCTTAGTTAATTAGTTTCACACTTACCATGTCACTTTGTATTTTTATATTATATAGTTAATAAACTTACTATATATATCCAAGAGACCCCCAAGTGGTCCATTAATGATAAAACTATCATGATATAAGTCTCTTGGACTAATATTAGATTTTTAGGAATTTAATATAAATTAATAATATAATATTTGTTTTAAAAACTCTTTTATGTCAATTTTGACACTATTCAATAATTGACTTTTGAAAATATCATAACAGAATGATTACTTCAAAAAATGTTAATTAAATAAATATTAATATGTCATATTATCCTATAAAATTAGTTTAATTCATTAAAAGTCTCAAATTATATTTATTTGGGTATTTATAATTTCAATTATTTTAATTCATCACTATTATGGTAATTACTGCATCATCATTGCGTCATAAATAAATTAAATGATTTATTGTCTAAAAATTATAAATAAAATATAATTATGTAGAAAATATTTTTATTTTTCTAATGAATATTTATAGTCGAAAATCCAACATATATTACCCTATGTAAAAATTGTTTTTCCAAAAGATATATGCTTATGTCATTTTGGTATTTATTTTAACTTAATTGAAATAAAGTGTCCCTATCACCTACAAGTGGCTCCATGGGGTCTCAAAATCGACCCAAATATGACCATGGTCGCACATGTATCCACCAATAAGGTTAGGGCACGTTTTAGGGTAAGTAAATATTATTATAATATTATTTTTTAACCCTTATTTACCAGATTTACCCTTTTACCAGGGTAAATAAAATATTTACCGAAGTAATTATTCAAAATGTCTAAAAATTAAAGTTACCTATTTACACAATTTGGAAATCCTGATTCCAAATATGGAATCCATTTTTCCAAATTCAAAACATAGAATTTGCAGAAATTAATTTAAAATTAATTCCCGTTGTCAAAAGAAAAAGCGTGTTTTTAAGATATAATAACAATCAAAAGATTGATACCTGTTTATGTCCGGTTTAATTGTGAAATTCTGTCCAATGACCAAAATTTTATTTAATGGTAAAATTATATTCTAAATATAATTTAAAACCAATCAAATTCGTAATTTATCACTAATAATTATTTTGATTTAAAAAGTTGTTTTTAATTAAAATTTAGTAATTTTCATTATTCATCTAAATATTAAAGTCATCCGAAAAGTACCAAAATTTCACCATGGGCTAAATTCATTACTCCGAATCAAAAAATGAATTCCATTGTGAGAGATAAAATTTCTAAAATTTTAAAAAGTAGGTATTACTATTCATAATAGGTACTTTGATTGGTCGTGGTGTGTGTTAGAACTCGTAGTTGCGTACAACACAAGATGTTGTATTATTCAAAGAGAAGGGTACCATGGAATCTCAGGGTGTTACAAACATGATAAGAAAAATTATAGAATATATATTTTAACAAAATAAGTATCAGATCTTTCAAAAGATCTTGATCATAAAATTATTGATTTTGAAAATTTTTCAAATAAAATGTGAGGAAGTAAATTTGGAGAAGGATGATCTTTCTAAGGATCATGAAAATGTTATTTCCATGAAAAATGTTTTTTAGAAGAACTAAAATTCTAAGAATAATGACTATAAATATAATAATTTATTCTTTATACTAAAATCTAAAATTTTCTCCTTAATGAAACATTTGCCAAACATTACTCATGGAAAGGAAGGTTTTGACAAAATCTATTCACAACTTCGTCCTCTAAGGAATAGTTTTAGATTTGGTTATTCTCTTTCAAAGCTAGTTTTTAGTCCCAACTATTTTGTTCCCCAAAGTGATGTTTTTTTCACAAAGTGTCAAAGTGGTGGACATTGGGAGAGAATTTATTCTTTGAATAAAATCTCATACTTAGGTTTTCATAATTCTTAATTTTCTATGGAAATGTGGATACATAAGATTTTAATTTCTATCAATTCTTTATCCAATAAAGTTTGGATTCCAAAATTTTAACTATTTTGTTTTCAAGAAAAAAAAGGAAGGACCAACAATAATACATGGTACACGAATAGTTGAAGTTCTCAGAACATGACTAGTAATAAATACTTTTTTAAAAAGATTATTAAGAAGAAATGTGGGAAAGTAATTTTTGTACACAGTGCTTACAGTGAAATTTTTGATATAGGTAACATTGTTCTTCTTAGAAAATCAATAATTTAAAATATTTTATTTGATAAAGGAGATATTATTCTTTAATGTATCAGAATGAAAGATAAAATTGATGACATGTTTATAAAATCATTTCACACTGATTGATTTGAATACATTAAACAAATGTTAGGAGAGATAACTATAAAGTAATCACCCATACTACCTTTTTTTTAACACTTATATCCCTAGATTAAGTTACTCTTTGTAATAGGGGTAGATATGTTTAATCTTTTATATTTTCTTTTTCTAAATTTTTTTTCTGAACTTATAATTTTTTGAACCTAAAAAGTTTTCTTTCCTTAATAAAACATTTCAGAAATTATGTTTTATAAGAGGAACCTTATCAATACTGAAAAATATTTATGAGCAATCTGAATGGTTCATTTCCCTACTAATATAATTATAATTTAAAGCTTTTGTTTTTTGGTTTTTTCAATCTTGTTTTAAGAAAACCTTATCAGGTTCACTTTTCTTAAATCTATTTCCTCCTCAAAAAATAAAAAAATTAAAACCTATAAATTTTTCTTCAGAAATGATATTTACTGTCAGATCAAATCAAGAAAATATCAACTATAGGATTAAACTATGAATACGAACTTTCACCATGAATCCTATATAAAAGACTCTTATCTTTTCATCCCACATCGATTATCTTGCTGATTTTTCACCAAAGCTCTACCACTCTTCAATCTTTCTATTAAATTTTACATTTTTCCTTAAGATATGATTTTTTCTTGATGTATCATAGTAGACTCTGATGGCCTCAAAAAAAGAACTCAAGGATTTAATTCTTTTCATAGAAAGATTGGTGGACCAAAATTTCATTGTCAAGTATTATTATTTAGTTTCAAAATAATAAAGAATAATTGTTGTGAAAGTCACTATGTATCCAAAGAGAAGAATTAGGATCTAGTATATACTGATATTAATATAGAATTATATGATATAGTTCAGTTTTTTAAAAATTTGGAATATAAATATTTTTATTTAAGATTTCTGGATAGTATTATTCATTGTATTTAAAAACGGATGCTAGTATTTGGGAAATTACTTATGATGGAGAAGAAAAAATTTTCTAACAGAAGTTTCTTGATGAGGAATGATCTTATAAGAAATTTAATGATAATGAAAACCTTGGGCTTATAAGATTAAAGACACTGAAGATCATTCATATTTCATCAATCCATAGATTTCTAGCACTCTGGATGAATGGTTTTCTAATTCTGAAAAAGGGATATAAGGATTCCCTTAAGATATGTGATCTATCTTGAATAATGATTTCTTTGTGAATATAAGAAAGATAAATATCATCAAGTACATTATTTTAACAATCAGCAATGTTAAGAATGGTACCATCAAGTCTTAGATCATAATGTACCATGAGATCTTGTCAGATATTACTATTCTATTCTTAGAATATTTCAAAATCCCTTGCATCTCAAAGGCCAAAGTTTTAAATATAATGTTGTTAAGTGATGATACCCTGCAAAGAATAAAGATTGGTTTCAGTTTGAAGATAGAACAGTTCTTTGATCTTCCTAATAAGGATGACTGAGCATATTTAAAGAAAGGATAAGTTAGTGAAAGATCCAAACCAACCCCTAATAAAGGAAAAGGTAACTAGTAAAAATCTCATAAATAACAAGAACCAGTACTTAAAACAATAACTTCTCCACCAAAGAATAAGAAACAAAAGACATTCTATGATGATGTAATAGCAAATTACAGAGAGAATATGAAGAAAAATAAGGAATGAGATATATTTTTTACATTAGTCCCTGATGAAGATAAAAATTTAAAGATTAAAGAGATGAATATATTGATAAGAAATACAAAGAAAAGAAATTGAAGAAGAAGATGTCAGAATCCATGATGGTCCCTCCTTTTCTTATAGATACAGAGAAGGCATATGCATATGTTTAGGTACTAGAATTTTTCTTACAAGAATTAGTTCAAATTGAAACTACAGGTGGATAAAATAGAAATAAAAATATTTTAATTCTAGAACTTATTGAGTAAGAAGAATTTAAGGAGGATGAGGATTAAATTTATATTGTCATAAGGATTGTGGAAGAATATCAAGATAAGGAGAGCCCTTATGACAAGATATCTATAATAACTTCCCATGATGAATCCACCAAAATTACTTTTGATGTTCAATCTATTTCTGAATGATGTTGATGCTCAGGATGATGTTGATAAATATTATGATGATGAGAGTCGTAATGATGATATTCTTCAACAATTTATTGATGAAAAAGTTGATATGGAAATTATTAGTCAAGCTACTGATATAGAAGTTGATAATGTTGATGATAAAATAATTCAAGTTTTAGATGGATAGCATGAAACTCAGGTTTTTGAGAATAAATTTTCAAAGAAATAATTGGTAAATAAGTTTCTATTGGAACATCTTAGAGAAAAAAATACAAGAAATATAAAGTTCCCTCGCCAAATAAAAAGAATATTCTTCAAAATCTACATCTTCCTTAGGACATGATTTTTTGGTCCAATACTTGAAGAATATTATGAATATCATATCTTTATTTCCATGAATTGATTCCAAAAGTCATCTGCTTTAAAAAAATCACCCATAAGATAGATTAAACAAGCATTCTCCAGGAAAAGTAAATCAAAATTGACGATAAATTTAATACATTTCAAATCGGTTATGATGCTCATATTAGATCTTGTAAAAATAAATAACCAAGTGGTCTAAGTCAATTAATAATGATCTTAATATTATAGATGATTTCATTGATTCTGTTAATGATTAATTTGATGAGTGTTATGATAGGATCAAGAATCTATCAACAAGTTTTTCAGAAAAGATTAAGGGAGAGCATGATAGCCCTTTACTAGAAGATAAATATTTGATTAGAAGTCTTAATTATGTTCCATTAAATCTGAAAAGGGAAAGGTAACTCAAGGAATAAATGGATAGAAAATTCATAGAGAATGAAGAACTTATAAAGTGCCATGGATAAATTCTTACGTTTAAAAAAGATATGATCAAATATATTGAAAAGCAAATTCAGGATCAGGATTTGTTGATCAAGAAGTTTTAAAATGATTATAAATATTAAAAGAAGCTCAAATCTACCTTTAAAAATGTAATTCCAATGGGGAAAATAAGGATAGATAATTTTCTATTAAACTCTGGTATTTTGTTTTATATTTCTTTTTTAGAAATTTTTTCATCTTAATGAAATTTCTTACCTTCCCATTGTTCTACTTGGTATATTCGAAAAATTTCAGGTACACATTTTTTCCCTCTATTAACTTTGGAAAATTACAATGGGGGTAAGAATGACAAAAAATAATATTAAGATAGATAATACCTAATTATGGTGGATATTACGTAAATAATAAATTATTAAGTGGGATAGAGTTATTTCTCTAAGAAATACAAGAATATGATCCATAGGGATTTCAAAACCTGGGGGGGTTAGTAATATTCATTTTGAGCCTTAAATAATGTAAAGGGATATATATGTATTTATTTTATGTCCAAAAAATGAAAATATTAGTTCTTTTTATTCTTTTACAAAAACAAATTTTGTTCTTTTCAAAAAGGGGTAGATTGTTTTTTCAATAAGTTCATTTATGGATTTAACATTCCTTTCTGTTTTGAAAATCACAAACACATTTTCTTTAGTAAAATTATCTTTCTCTAAGAAATAATTTCTTAAGGAAAATTTATTTTTTCTAAAAATGGTTTTTGACCTTGCCTATGGTTTTTAGTTCCTTATATAATTTTTTCTCATAATAATATAACTGTTATGCCCTTTAGTAAAAAATCAGATCATTATCTAACTCAGAAGCTTATAGTTCCTTTGAATCTGATTTTTCTAGATTTTTGAATCTGGTATCTTTGGAAATCTCACTAAGATATCTCTGGAAATCAAACACTGATTTCATCTAAAATCTGACTCTGATTTCTTCTAAAATTTGACTCCAGTTTCTTCTAAAATCTGACTTTGATTTCTACTCAAATCCAACTCTCATTTCTTCTGAAATCTTACTCTAATTTATTTTCAAAATCATTCTCTTATTTCATCTGAAAATAGACTCTAATCTCTTTCGAAATTATACTTTTATTTCTTCTAAAATAAGACTTGGATTTCTTCTGAAATCAGAATCCCATTCTCTATTAAAAGCACAAAACTGTAATAGTTATCAATAATATATGATATAAATGCATGTAATCTCTAAAGAATAACATATAACCTATTATAAAAGGAATCAAGAATGAGAGAATAAATATGATAGTATAAGTATAATCATGGGAATAATGATATGTAAGGTTATGTAAATGAAGAATAATAGTAATATATAACTCTTAAATAGGAATATAAATCATAAAATAGTGGAGCAGTAATCAATACCCATTTCTGATAATATGGTGGATCGGACATCATGAATTAATTCCTGTGGTACATTAGGCATCACTATCGGATTCCAATAAACAAAGTCAAGAAAGAATCACTACTTGATTCTCATAAAAAATTAGATCAGGGATCACTACATGATTACTATAACATTGTAGAGAAATAATCACTAACTAATTCTCATAAACCTAGTGTGAAATTATCACTAATTGTTTCCCATAATATAGTGGGATAGGAATCACTTATAAACACCCATTATAGACTGAGTATCAATACTCGATTCCTATGAATAACCCATTATATATAAATCCTTAAAAAATATATTGTAGTGTTATATAGGGACCCTCCGATTAATCATACATACATATGTGTTCCACATAAAAACCTTAATTCATCTCATCATAAAGAATATATGGAAAAAAATGGGTTTGTTGACATTTTCTAGATGGTATCCCTAAAATTGACCTCAAGCCTGTAAAGAGTTGATACCCAATATTAAATCACAACAAAAAATAATTTTATATGAATATGTAGAGGGTTATTCATTAAAAATAATTCCCTTGTAAATAAACCCTTTAAACATAAATTCAATAATTAACATAAAATCATAAAAAAAATTAGATGATTAGTTTTCGAAAATATAATAAGATAAGACTATAGTAAATTTAAAAATTATTTTTAAAAAATATGAAGTGGAAAATTATAAAATAATTTAATTTCAAAAATAACTTTCAATGGTTTATCCATAAAAATGACATAATGATTTAAAAATTTTAAGTGAAGACACATTTAAAACATTTCCTTTTGAAAAATAATCTTCAATAATAGAACATTGAAAAATATATAATCATTTCCAAAAAATTAAGTGAAAATAATTTTAAACACATACATATTTAAAAAACATCGATAATATAGCTTGTAAAGACATACATGATTTATAAAAATAATTTATAATGGAAGATAAACTAATTTATTTTGAAATAATGGAAATGCTTTTCAATATTTTGAAATATATTTATTGAAAATGGACATATAAAAAGAGGTGGTAAATTTTTCCTTTGAAAGTGGTAATGGAAAATAGTAAGCACACATGAGTAAAAAAAATTAAAGTTATATGGAATAATATTTTGGGAACAAATAACATGGAAATATAAGAAAATTTTCTTTTTTGTTAGATGAAATATGTTTTTGTAAAAATGTTTCACATTTATGAGAGTGAACATCTTTAAGAAAGAATCTTTGAGTTAAAAATAGCGTTTTACCCAAATATAAGTGAGGAAATTTCTTATAAAATTGGAAATACAATGATTTATTAAACTTATAAGATTTATTTTGAGGTAATATAATTTAAACATAATGAAAATAAATTTTACTTAACCAAATCTATTATAGATATCATAATTCCTGAAGCAGGATGTATTTAGAAATGGGTTTATGTCATAGAAATATAAATACAAAAAATTGAGAAAATAAAATTTAATAAAATTATATTGTTGAATGTTCCCTTATTATATGAAATAAGATTAAGATGATCATAAATCAATGAATGAGAATTGTGTTTCTAAAAATAATTGCAACATCATTAACGTTTGAATTGAAAATACATGGAATGTATAACATGAGATCAATTTTTAAATCAATAAAATTCTATGAAAAATTATAATGCACAATATTCATATAGAATATATACATAAAAAAGAGAAACAAGTGTGAAATAATCATTATATCTCCATAAAAAACAAAGAAGTAAAATCTCTTACAACATTATTATCATATAAATCAAAATATGTTTGATGAAATAACATGATAAGACTCTTCAAACCAAATGAATTATGTGAATATGGTAAAAGAAACCCATTTTCTTGTTTTTAAACCATTTCTAAGATATTATAGTTTTCAATATGAAATATTTCTCAAGAAATTAAATTTTTGAAAAATAACATCTTACCTTAAATCCTATATTGTTAAAAGTTATTTATCCTCCTCGATAACAAGATATTTATCTTCCAAATATCTTTGAAAATATAGGAATTCGGCTTACTAATTGAAACCATAGTATTATGAAATTTAGATATGATTATAGTATAAGAAAAATGGATTATTTTTAGGATGATTTTATAAGTGATAGGTGTAGAATTAAGTGGAGGAAGTGATCCCCTTTTATTAGTGAAGAGAAATAAAATTCTTAAAAACACTAATTACTTTTCAATAATGTAATCTCACTATTCCAATTTAAATGAATCAAAAGGTGAGAAATAATAGAATTTATGATAATTTAATGTATATTATTCACTCAACCATGGTTTTTTTATACAAATATGAGTGATTTAAGGCTTCTCATGTTTGTTTTAGAGACTTAACCATAATTGAATTTTAATGCATTAGCTAATCTTTTACCTGAGTGATTAATTTAAAAAAAACAATAAAGATTGTATTTATTACCACATTTCAGCATTCTGATCTATAAAATGGAAATAATATTATCAAATAATATTTTTACTATTAATAAAGGTTAATTTTAAAATAAATGAACATATCATGTAAAAACAGTTCTTAAGAAAAGTGTGTTTTATCATTTATTTATTTATTTGGTAAAATTAATAATAATATTTATTTTCATGAAATTAATCAGGTTTCTGTAAGAAAAGTTTTATTAATTTAAAAGAAATCCAAAATTGAATATATCTATTATAATTTTTAATTAAAAAATAAGAAAACATAAATTAATTAGAATGAAGTATTGCTTAAATTCTAAACAAAAAAAATTGGTTTTGTAGGATAAAAATTTCTTTTAAAATATATAGTTTCATTCCTTAAATATAAATTTGATTAATTATAATTTTTAATAAATTCATAGATAATATATATACTAATAAATTCATAAAATTTATAGTTTTGGTAAAACTATATTTTACATTAATTCACCTAAAATTTAATGATTTTAGGAAATTGAAAAAAAAAATATCTAAGTCTAATTTTTGTATTCATAAATTAAGTTAATTTTAAAAAATTAAAATTTTGTAATTTTATAAATTCAATTTCTAAATAAAAATGATATATATAAAGAAAAAAATATTTTGTTGGAAAAATAATTTTTTTATTCCTTAAGTGATCATAATCATTTTTATGTATTTATCATTAATTAATATATTTTTTATAATAGTGGTTTTATTAATATTATATTTATTCACAATATTCATCATATATGTCACAGAGCATTTTATTTTGTGCCTGTTTGTGGAGCATGCTATAAAACAAATTATGAATTCTGGGAAAATATATTCCAAAATCATGAGGGGTAAAAAAATAAATGTAGATATGAATCTTTAATGAAAGTGCGATTATTTCCTTTTATATATATATTTGGTTCTTGGATGTACATTTATATTCAAACACTCACAAACCACATACATGGGCCAGAGAGTGGGCTCCCATAAACTAGTGAAAATGGAGATTGAAGGAGTCCCTAAGGAGGAGTTAAAATAATTGGGACAAATGCCTAGAATAAAATCTTTTAAACAAAATTGGGACAAGACACATGGTGATTTTTGGGGGCCACTTAAAACCCATTTGGCACCACCATAATACTTGGTGTTCTACCCAATCCACTAGGTACCTAGTACCCTTGACTAGGTACCCAAGACTACCAATTATCTGTGGACTATATTTGATGGAACCCAAGGGCCACCTGAACTCTCTAGACACCTTCCTAGTACCAAATTGTCTCTGAATTCACCCAAAATTACATCCTCAAAATCTAAAATCATATCTAAACCAACAAATTAAAATGAAATCCTCAGCTAGATTCATGAAATCCAATAAAACCACACTTAACATATGAAAAAGGATGTACCTATTATAATGAATCACTATCCATAGGATAATTGTCATTACAACTTCCAAAATATTTCACTTCCCATCCAAGAGATATCCTATGAGAAATTTACCTATGTTTAAATTACCCATTACCATCTAATTCATACTTCGAGACATACATTATTTTATTTATGAAAAACATATGATCTAACTCAAGTCGTTATGGGCAATATATTTCTAGATCAAAAATCACCAAATCATGATCATATCATTAATAAATGATCTGAATGACACCATAAATCATATCAAAATACCATTCTATGTTTAATTAACAACTCCAATGTCATTTCAAAACCAATTAATAATAAAAAAAATGTTATGAATTAGTTTGGAAGGAAATTTAATTCCATAATTCAAAAGGTTCCAAAAATTAGTACATTAACATGAATCCAAATCTATCCAAAATCATAAAATAACAAAATCTATAATGATAATAACAATAATATTCCACCCTATTTCATAACACGCTTCTGATGTGAAACTCTTAAAACCCAAAACAGAACACTAGATCACAATATGAAAACATCAGTAATGGATATACCATCATTGTAAATATTTCAAATACTGTGGACTAGTTAAAATACTAACTACAATACCCTCCATTATAAGATTCTTCTCTAGAAATATATAATTAACATTCCATATTATCTCATTTCTATAAAATAGTATACTTAGAGGATGTTTACATGAAATTATCCCCCATTTAAAACTATAATAAAAACTTATTTCTTTTCATCAAAGATTTTATTTGAGAAATTCATCACAATTTTCAGCTTTTTATAACTTTACAGAAATTCCATTTTAAACAGAAATCCTTGGGGATTTTTAAAATATAGTACATTAATCACATTTATTTTTAATTCTTGTTTTTTTGACATAAAATATAATTATATTTCAAATAACATTCCAATTCTATTTCAAAAACCAACCTTTACCAAATATACACATTTATGAATGTAAAATTGGGTATACAAATTAATGCTCTATTATAATATCTAAAACTAAATTCCCATTTTGAAATTACTAATTATCAATTAAAACATAATCAATTTTTACAATGTATATCTTCATTTAATAAAAATTTATATTCAATCACTAATTTCATTTTATATAAAAATAAATATATAAACATTTTAATTTACCCAATGACCCTAATATTTGATTTATAGTAACTTATACCATACTTCACAAGTTGTACATAGGGATGAACAATATTAAAACACTAAAAATTTATAAATTAATAATTTTTTTAAAACATTCCTAAAAGAACATTAGTTTATTTTTTTTATAAGAAATATTTTAAATGACAATAGATAGACCTACATATCAAATTAATTTCATAAAAATTTAAAAAAAACATTAACAATAACATTTCTAAGAAAATAGTACCGATCATAGAAAATATATTACAGAATTGGAATAAATTTCAAGTGGTATTCATATAAAATTATCATTAGGAAACAATAAATTGGAATTAAGTAGAATGATAGGTAATACTATTTTGGAAGAAAATTATAATATTCAAAGTAGTCAGAATATAATATAATATAATGACATAATTTAGAAGTAGAACATTAAACAAGTGGGTTTGATTATTATAGAAGTAGTCAAACTTAACTTAGTCAAAGGAATCAATTGGTTCTTCATATTAAATTACTCATAAAAAATATATATCTTTATATGAAATAAAATATTATATGTATTTTCAAGGTTTTAGTTAATAAAATTATTCAATTGATTCCTACTATAACAGAATAACTATACACAATTATGCAGTATGGTATGATATCCAAAAAATCCTCAAATTATTTCCAATTGATTCATTTAAACATGTCAAATATCCTATTTAATCATTCCTAACATATGAAAATAAAAAACTCACTCAGTATATATTGCTAACTGTATACTTAGAAAACCACTGGTAACTTGATATTCTATAATAAAGAGATCCTTGAGGCCAATTTTGGTTACTTATAATATCCTAATAGTTATAGATCTTATTTAAACCTCAAAATACAAGATCCTAGATAACCTCACTATATACCCCATATACAACTCAATAAAATCCATTACCCAAATCTCTAGTACGAAACATGTATCATAATTGCAACTACCCTAGGTGCGCTCCCTAATCCATGGGTGATAGGGAACAAAGACACATGACTATGGTACACCATGGGGAATGATTTATAAACTTTAATTAAGATATAATTCGTTGTGAAATTATACTAAAAAAATTTCATTACTTGTCCATAAGTTGATTATTCCATAATTAACCAGAAAATAAAAACCATAAAAAAATTAATAGTAAAAACAAAAGGAATGCAATTTATCCACAACATTGTCTTAATGAATTTAACCATGAACCATAAACATGTAGGGTACCATTCAAAAACACATACATATATATAAACATACCAAACAATGATTGAGATAATGGATACCTACAGAGGAATTGGAAAAGATACAAGATCAGCCTTTGATCACCTCCAACAACCCCAACTCCAAAATGGGAACTTATCATACCTCTATTAGAATACAAATGATCACATATAGAATCTTAATAGCTCATTAGTACCTTTATGAAAAAAATAGTGTAAGAGGAGTTATTTGTCTACCAATATGTCCATGTAGGGTGTAATCATAAATACATTAGAGGACTGAACCAACTATGTCTCAATAAACTGGTGATATAACATATGTATTGAATAATGTATTTATATATTAACAAAAGTATAAAATGAAATTATTTAATAAGTAATAAACATTAATTAGTATCAATAAGTTGTGTTATATCTTATGTTTTAAGATAGGAAGTAACTGATTTCCACATATACAAGGATGATTAATATCCAAAATTACATGGTTTTACCTTCTTTAGGTGATCCATGAATCAATTCTAGGATACAGTTAGTGGAATATTTCACCACCCCCCCCCCCAAGGTTCTGGGTAGGGAAATCATACAATCCATACCTCCCTAGTATACTTCTAGAGTTAGAGACTTATCTCATTATATGGAAAAAATAATGTGTATACAAATTTGGTTCCTTCAACTATCATGTGGAATAGCGGAAGAGTTATACTTATTAAATTCACAAAAATATAAAACACATAATGTAATGATAAATAATTGGTTGACGGATATTTTTATGTAATTTATTATACCAGTAAAACATAACATTATATACATGTTATATCAGTAATGAATTTGAAATTTTTCAATCCAAATGTAATATGATATATAAGTTATAAAGTAGATAATGATACCTTTCATCTTTCTCACTAACCATCAAACAATAAACATTCTCAAGGAAACATAACTAGAACCACTATATACCATTTTATTCATGTCAAAACAATTACATGTTTTTTATAACATAAAATTTTAGTCATTCTTAATAAACACAACTTTGTGTTCACATGAATATAGAATAATTCAATATGAATTATAAGAATAGGAAAAATAAACATGTTATTACATCATTATTTTAAAAAATATAAATATCCAAACAAACTAGTATAAACCCATGGGAATGACATGGGTGTGATAGTCACAATTTTTTAGGCACATGAGGAAAAATAATATCAGTTAAATGATAATTCATTATAAAGAATTTTATGAGGTATACACAAAATGCCCACAATTCTAAACTAAGGAAAAACAAAATTGGTTCTTATGTTAATATGGTAAGTCATAGTCTACAAATATGGGTTTTCGTTTATAATAATATACTTATCATAGTTATTTTGGGACCATTTTGGAAATCAACACCCATAAGCTAATTTTAAATTGGAACTTTTTATTGTAATATTTTACATAAAAATCACATTTCAAGAGAGAAATGTGAGGATAAATCAAAAAATATTTTGATAAAAACATTTTTAATAGATAAAGATAATATAAAAAGTAATTTAGTTTATAATTGTATCTCTAAAAAAATAATTTACAAAATAAATTTTTTAATAAATTTTCTTGTTCATTAAATCCTTTTTAAAACCCATGAATGATGTTATGTTTTAAGGTTAAGGGATTATTAAACCTTTAGGTTTTCATAGTTGTGTAACATATTTCCTCCTTTAAAATCCATATTTGGAATTGACACCAAATTTCACTCTAAAAAATATGTTAATAATGGTTCGATTATTTATAAATCTTATAGGATTAAGTTGAAATAGGTGTTTTTCATTATATAATATAGTTGGGATTCATTTATATGAAATTTAGTTTCAAAGTTAACAAACTAATTAATTATACCCAAGGTTGAAATCATATATTAAAATTAAAACACATGATGGTTTGAGTCTAGAAAAAATGAATGGTTTCTATTTTATCCCATGATAAACATCAGAGGAAATAACCAGTTCATTTTTAAAAGTGGTCTTGGTGAGAAATCCTATGTTTGTGTCTGATAATTAACTAATCAGGGTAAATTCAATAATAATAATTAGGAGTTTCAACTAATATCCATTGGAAAACATTTTTAATTAAAACTTATCAAATACTAAAAATGAAAAATGTTTCTACCAAAAATATACAATCAATCCATTTGAAAAAAAATAACTTTTTTTAAAAATGCCTTTTAAAACCACTCATTCATATATTTGAGTAAATGGATCTTGGTTGGAATAGTAATGGGGTGCAATGTGGTAAATGTTAACAGTTAATTAATTGTTAAATAATTAATTAATATAATGTTTAACAGGTAAAAATGGATAAGGTAACCTAATATATCTCTTTAAATAGTTGTGTGCTTATAGAATATCTAGTCTTAGTAGTGGCATCCCGGAGTCTGAGAGATATTAGCTACAACTGATTCTAAGAATAGGTTATTCCTATATTTTGGTTATTAGATATAATATATTTTGTAATTTTTTTTTTCTTTATTATACACCACCCTACCGGTAATGGAAACTAACACCCCAGGGATTCTGATCCGTGGGGGTGTTTTCCCCAATATCCTGAAGGGAGGTTGGATAGATGACTACCCCCTTTGGACTCACTCTCTCACCTTGTAAGTTACTTGTTCTAGTAGTAAAGGTGGTCAGATTTCCCCATATATATGTGTAAAGTGATGTAATATCTTGGGGTTATTCACACACATGTATTCTTGATATAGTTTCATATCGACTAGTATAGGTTTAATGTGTATGGGTTGTTATGACTTAAGGATCCTTACTCGGTGTATGGGATGTAATGGCTCGAAGTATAATTCTAGATGTATGATACACATTATGAGAGTTGTAGTGGATCTTGGAAACTACCTGGTTAATTTGGTTATATGGATGTGGTGGTTTTCTTGCATGATGTGAATATTTTGGTGCTTCACCCAGGTGTTTGTGGTAAATACATTTTGGAGAGATGTTCTTAAGATGTACGATGTTGGGGAAAAGTGGAAAACCAGTGGGGAAGTGGTATTGGGGTGCCCTTGAAAATATTTATTATATTATATACTCTTGTATGTGACACTTGGTGAGACTATCTATGTTGAGGATGGAACTTAGTATTTCTATTTAAGTGATGAGTTAGTTTCAGTCGTTATTCTATGTGCATTATAATTCTTTCTTTACTTTATCATGAGAGACTCTAGGTATGATTCTACTGAGTACTATTATACTCATCCTTTGTAATATAAATTATTTTTTAGGACACTTGGAGATGGTTGTACTTCATGCTGATTACTATTATCTTGTGGTGGAAGGAGCTATTCTGGATTCGTGGTCATTGTCATTTTACTTTCATTTGGTAACAACATTTTTTCCATTTCATTTGAAGTAGTTCTTTCAGGACATTACATATGTTCTCTTGAGTTTATTTTATATTTTACTTTGATTAGTATTTGGTTGGTTTCTATATTATCTCTATCTTTATAATTTGTGATATTAGAGGGTAATACCTATCATTAGTGTGTGTACAATACCTTCAATGTCAGTCACCAACCTAAGGTCCCCTGGAGGCAGGACTCAAGTTTAACTATATCTCCCTCATTTTCTGGCTAAAAGGGGTATTGTTTGAGGGTAGAGGTTGTGAAAACATGATTCTTAAGAATATTAGGAATAAAATTTTCATTTTTATGTTTATTAGATTCACTATGATCTCCTATTATATTTTTGGTTGTTTACTATGGGAATTAATATTTATATATATATATATAAAGGCTCTAAATTATCAATTTTGGATCTGATTTTTAAACACTAAATAGATTTCGAAAATTCTATTACGGAACTCAAAAAATATCATTTTTATAGTTTTTTAAAATATTTAAAAATTATAAAAAAAATATTGCTTTTTTACTTTATCACATGAATCCTTCCCTAGCATTGAAAAAAATGGTCGAGTGAAATTAGAATTGACTAAATTATTTATTTTTATTCCTTATAAAACTTTTTTGATGTAAGTATGGTTGAACCCAAAAAAGGGTGTTTCAAACCATAAAAGAAGAAAAATAAGAAACTAAATAGGAAAATAATGAGAATGGTGGTTAGGTGATGTCAGAAGAAGTGAGAGAATGAGTTTGAAAAGCCATATTGAGTTAAAAGAGGTTGATAAGGTATGGAAAAAAAAATTGGTTATTTAATTGATTCATTATTTAAAGAAATTTCAAATTGTATTTCCATTATTCATGGAAGACACCAAATCCATATTTTAATGGTAAAATGTCTCAACTAGATGAATTCAATGTTTTTTAAACTTCAAATTCATAAATCTAGAGAAAGAATGAATGTGGATTTGAAAAGATCAGTTTTCAATTGAATTTGATGAAAATAAATCAAATTTAAAGAAAAATAATAAAGTAATGATGAACAATATTATTTACACTTCATGAAATTTGCCAAAATCATATTGTTTTCATCATTACACAAGGATTAATTAAAATAGAAGCAATAAAATTTAAAAATTAAGAGATAAGTATTTTATGATGACTCAACTTCGTAATTTTATCTCTATATTCTCTTTCTACTCTGATGTTTCTATTATCTGGTGTTTTCCTTCACTTCCCTTAATTATATCTCTCTATAATTTGATTACCTCATTGTTTTATCCCTCTTTAATGATGTTTTGTGTCATCTCCCATGTTGAATTTCACAAACAATGGAGGAAAACATGCATTCATTCAATTATCTTTGTATGTTATAGGTTACTAAGGATTATCTTCCTTACTCTAATTTAAATTGATCTCACTCACAAATACCATTTCTCATTTTATTCTTCATTCTTATCTTATAGAATATTTCTCAAGAAGATTCGGTGAAGATCTCATGAGGCTCCCAAGTGATCAGATTTGTGGGTTCTATAGTGACCTTTTATATTGATAAAATAGGGATCCATATAAATTATTATCCCTTTATAACATTTAAATTTTATTTTCATACTTTTTTAACTTAAGTGATAATGTTTTACCTTATTCATATTTTTTTATGCACTGGGTACCTTTACATAGCACTTTATTGGCCTTACATGAGACCACCACTGCACTTGCATAAGATCTCCACAATTTTTATAATGATGTAATTACCAACAAAATGTATCATAATACTTTTACTCAAGTCACATATACCCTTATGTGTTTCTTTAATCCTCATCCTAAACCTTACATATATTTTACTACCCAAACACAAATATTTACTCACTAGCTATAACCTTACATAGTTACAAACTACCTTAACATTGAATTTTTGTAGTAAAAGTTTAAAACTTACATATATTTTGAATATAGATGTGGACAATTGCATAAGACTTTCATCTACCTTTATGTAAGCCTCTTATACCTTTATGTAGCTCGCTTCACAGTAAAATAATTCAATAATTAGTAAAAATAAAAATATCCAAGCAGAAAATTTCAACATCGATAAACAAGATGAATCAATGAAATTACAAAATTAAAGAAGTAATGAAAATAAATATTCCAATAATTAATGTTTAAAACAAATTCATGGAATTTAAGAGAATTAATTTTCGAAAACCAGAAACCATGAAATCACATCCAAAAAAATATTTCAGAAAAAGTTCCTTAAAAAAATAATTTTTCTTAAATATAATGAAATTAAATTAGAGAAGTTTAAATTATTCAATCTCCAAAAATAATTATTTAACTTATTATATTCAATTATCTGTATATTTATCAAAAAATTAACCAAATTTCATAAATTATCCAATATATGAAAAATATCTTAATAATTACACTTTTAATTCATTATAATTATCTGTAATATATGTAAAATGTTAAATTCACAATATCTGGAAGTAAAAATTTAGTGTGTATTAATTATATGTTGCATATTTTTACCTAATGGATTCCATGATTCACATAGGCTCAAAACCATGTGCGGTTGCAGAACATATATGCTAGAAACATGGGTTGTTCTCCTGTAATTTCATGTTCCAATTGGTGGTCAATACATTGCATATAAAAAATTGTAATGACTTGATATGTCAGTCTATATTTTTCTAAAAAAATTATTTTTTGGATAGCTTCCTCCACATGATATAACAAACTAAAACAAAAATCATTATAAATTTTGGCAAAACATAAATTTTAGATATGGACATTAAAACCTAACCATTAAATTTTCATGAATTAATATGAGTAAAAATTATGAGATATATTTTATGAGATAATGACTACTTTTAACACTAATTAAATGAAATTTGTATAGTTACAACAACTAATATAATCCTTTTAATATAAAAATAAATTTTTCTAAAATAATTTATTTATTTAAATGATGTATGTATATTATGAATAAATAAAAATAAAATATATTGAAAATATGGATAATATAATAAAAATAAATTTATTATTAATTGATATGAAATTAGAATAAAAATAGTTAACATTTTCAAAATATATTTTCTAATATAGATAGTTTTCCATTATATTTTGGGATTTTATTTAAATATAAAATGTTTAAATTTTATAAATTAAATTTTAAAAAAAATGAATATTATTTTTCATTAATGATTAAAAATCTATGATTAATATCAAATTTTTTGGATTTCACTAAAACATTTTATTTTTACTTAAAAACTTTAATATATCATTTTACTATAACAGTGTCTTTTATTGAGTTATGTGTATATAAGATTGAAATATAATTTTATGAATCCTTTTTTATGAAAAACAATGTAATTAACAGTTTAATTTATATATTTTAAAATATTTTGTATAGTTTAAAAAACTATTATTGTTATTTTAGAACATAATTAATATTTTTCTCAGTAGTTATATTAATATATTATACATTTATAATATTAAAATTAATTTGGATAACTTTTAGAAATTGAATCCTTAAAAATGGATTTGAAGTACAAAATTTTTAGTTCCAAATTATCTAATAAGGAACACTTATTTTTATGCATAAATATTATGTTGCCTTTGGTAAATATTAGTTAACCTAATAAAATGATTATTTTTCAAAAGAATTAACCATTTCTAAATAATTTTTATATATATAATTAAATTTATTTTTTTCATTAAAAATATAATATTATTTTTAAACATATATATAAATTAACTAATAGTAATTTACTTAGAAACAAATTTTAACTAAGATTAAAAACAATTAAGAAATAAATGATTTTTTTCATAACAATATTTCAACACAATATATATTTTAATTTTAAAGTTTTTTTCTCCAATATTTAGACATTTCATTACAATAAGGTGATCCTATATTATTGTTCATTATTTATAAATTTAGTATTAATGGGCATATTATATATTTAGTAATAAAATAATTACTAATATTATGTTTTTTTCAAGATTGATATGGGTAGAATGGGTAAATAATGTATCTTGAATTTTTAATAATTAAATGGTCTATTTCACCTTCTATATAGACTTATTTGGTATTAAATTCATACACACATGTTTAACCTACCATTTCCCAACATGATTCCCCTGACTCCCCAAAGCCACAAAACTCCATCTGTGATTCCATTATTACCACTTACTTAACTCGAGTTTCTATCAAAAATCTCATATTTTAAACGATAAAAGAATATCACTTCCACACATTCTATCATTAAAATCCACCAAAAAGGACTTTATCATAGATTTAAATTCACTATCAATCAATAAATCCCTTCCAAGGAGTCCTTAAAGATCCATGCAGTCCTCCCAATGTTTAAGAATCTACATAGCAAGGTAATAGTTCTCTTCCTCTTTTCTATTCATGTTCTTCCATTGTGATAAGACCTTTGATTTTTAATTGATTATGAATTCATATTTTCATAATAATATATTTAATTTAAAAATTATTCTCTATTCATTATATACTTTCCTTCCTTATGATTAAACACATTCTATAAGACTTTTTTTATGGATGTTATGTTGTAGAAATCACTCATTGATTCTCTCCCACCTATTTTCTATTCCAGAACTTAATTTGTTATAAGCCTTTTGATTTCCAAGTGATTATGTTTACGCATCTTCAGAATATATTATTTACAATCTTAAAAATTCACTATTTATGATATACTATATTTGTCTTTCATTAATCCATTTCATAATCAATTTTTTATAGTCTCTGTGATTCCAAAATCATTCTATGAATTTTCAAGATCATGATGGGAATACTAACATCTAATATCAATCCTAAGTATACATAAAAATTATTTTTATAATATTTTGGAGAAATAAAATATATTTTGTAATAGTTTATTGATATAGTAATTTTTTATACATTAGGTTATAGTGAAATCATCTAGGGCTAATTCAATATACGGTTTTATTTGTCTCTTTTTCTACTTCATGGTACATGTTTGATATTGTTTTCCTTTATTTTTTTCTTTGTTTTCATCACTACAAAATATTTTTCACATATTAAAATACAAAAAAAATCATGATATTTTAATATATATTTCTTAATCTTCCTCTAAAACTCATTAGATTCTTTTGTTATGAATTTTGTAAGGGTTACATTGACTCAATTTCAAATTCATTGGGCCATACGTTTCTTAGGTGAATATACTTTTCAAGATTTCATTAATCCTACCATTCTTTTATTTTATTTTCTATTTACTTTTTTCTCTAGTAAAATTACTTTTGATTACCAATTACCAACTATTTGATAATTTTTTCCCAAAATAAATGTGTATCATTGGTAAGAATAACTCACATTCCTACAACTGAATCTTTTAATCCATAAGAATATTTTTCTTCTCATCAATTTACAACACTATATATGGAAAATATAAAATGGATTATTTTCTATGATTCAAATAATTCTCTTTACCCTTTTTATAAGTATTTTTTAATAATGTTTTGCGATGTGGGTAAAGGAATTCCAAAATGTTAAGGAAATGCCTTTTTCATCCTTTCAAAATCATATTTTTTATCTTCCACTCCATATTTCTTTATAATATTTATGTCAATTAAAATATTTTTTTTGAAACTAATTCAAATAAGGTTCCCAAAATTATTCCATTTCCCTTCTCAAAATGATATTTTTTATATGAAATTATCTTTAAAGTTTATGTTATGTGATGTTTTTTTGAAATTTTTAAGGAACACATTCATTTTCAATGGGTTTAATAAGATGTGTTTGTGATTTATTTTAAGTGGTACACATATGTATTAATGATAATGGGTGGGGTCTTATAAAACCCTATAATGTATTACTATAATCTTATATCTGATGATATTGTTAATATAGGATATATTGAGTTTGTACACACAAGAATGGGCGTGATGGGTTTACTCGCATTTCAATCTTTGAATTAATGAGTTTTTTCACATAGGTATGGGAATAATGTGTTTTCCAATATAGGTTTTCATGTACTTATGATTGTTCCACATGTACAAGTTGTTTTCTTAAGTTGTTTTAAATTTTCAAAATGCATTTCATTTTCCTAAAATTATGTGTTGTCATTTTTATTAATCTTTTATGTATTATACACTTTTATGTCATTTTCGCATGTAATTTTTATTATATTTTTTCATTACATAAATATCCTTTCATGATTTTATCATTTTTGAACATGTTTTATAATTTTCATATGTGGTCTTATGATATTTTAATAAGGTAATTATTCTCTTCATAATGTTCTCATCTATGTTTATTATTTATTACTTATTTATATTTTTTACCTTACTTATCATTTGAGCTCATGCCTTTATTATGTTTCCAATACCCAATTTATTAAGATGGCCATGTCCTGTGAGGTATCATAAAAGGTTATAGAGGAGAAACTCTATTTAAAAATGTTTTCATGTGTATTAAAATAAGTTATTTATATTTCTAATATCCAATACAGTAAACCTCACGACCTTGGTTGTGTGGTTATTTTTGAGATTTATTATTTAATTCAATAGATTAATGTATTATTTTGGTCATGGTTATATTGGGTTAGTATAGTTTGTATCTGAGTGGGGTTTAATTATTTTTTGATATTTTTTGTTACCTTTGGTGTTAGGGTTAGATAAACCTTTTTAAAACCCTATATAAGAATTAAAGTAATAGATGATATCTTGAAATATTAGTATTGACTTGAGTAGATGGTTTACCCTAGCAATACATCCATTCTTTGATACTAAAAGTTGATACATTCTCTATAATAGTTATTCAAAGGTGTAATATCTATGAAAAGTGTTTGTTAGTTATTTAATCTATCATCACCTGGTTCCTGAAAAATATCTCTAATTGTTTACCTAGTTTGACCGCCCCAGGATATATAATTTTTTTTATCACGTGATCTTTATGAACCACAGTGAAGGATTGATTTCTAATTTACATTGAGTTATTAGGTTTTGAAGTATAACATAACCCAACTTAATGTAACATAGGTTAAACCATGACCATTATAGTAAGAACCAATTGTGTCATAAATAAAAAGATAGTATTATAGGTTGAAATGAATTTGTCATTGGAGAATACATCTTAGGATGGAGGTTACATATTCATGTCATCATTTACTCTAACTTTGTTAGAAATTATCATAACCATTTTTCTTATAGTATTTAGTTTGATATCAGACCATAAAAATAAATTGTGAAATTAACTTCCCTAAAAACTCTAAAAGAAACATCATTGGGATAAATAGTTACCTGGTGCTACCAATGAGAATGGAGGTAGATATCTTAGTAAAAGATATTTTGTGAGTTTTTTTAAGGATCCCTTTTTTCTTCCATTAGTGAATGGATATAAAAATATTCTGGATACAACTTATTAAATGGGGGATAATGTAACTAAAATATTTTACACTATATATTTTCCTTAAATAAATATTATGTTTAATATATTTCTCCATATGCAATAATAAACTAAAACCAAAAATTGGATATATGTTGGTAAAACATAAATATTATATATGTCCCTTAAAACCTAGAATATTAATTTTAAGGATATAATATGAGTAAACAAAATATTAAATATATATAATCAAAATAAAAATTACTTTTAATACTAACAAAATGAAATTAGTAAAGCTTAAACATCTAAGAAAATCAATTTACAATTAAAAACATTTTTTTTCTAAAACTGGTTTTTATTTCAAGGAATTAATTATATTGTGAATGATAGTAATTAAATATATTGATAATGTGAATAATATACTACCAATAATTTAATAAGTAACTCATAGGAAATAAGAAAAAATAGTTAACATTTTAAAAAGGCATTCTTCAATATGAAGAGTTTTCCACTCTATTTTAGGATTTTATTTAAATTTTCAATTTTAAAAATTTGAAAAATCAATTTGAGAAATTGAACATAATTTTGGGGTTTATAATAATAATATAAATTTCTGATGATTTTTTTTTATTTTTTTAAAACATTTTATTTTTTTGTGAATAGTGTAATATACCATTTTTACTAATATGATACCTTTTATGAAATTATTCATATATGAGTATGAAATATAAATTTTGGAATCATTTTTCCTGAAAAAATATTTATTTAATAATTTAACTTATTCAATTTAAAATATTTATTCTATTTTACAAACCTATAAATGATATTATATCAAGTAATATTTTTCTCAAAAAATATTTTAATAAATAATAAATGTATTAAATTAAAATTAATTTTCAAAATCATTTATAAATTGAATGAGAAAAAATGAAATTAAAATATAAAATCATATCCAAATTATCTTATAATTACAAACATTATTTTTAGGCATAATGAATAAATTACCTTGCATAAATATTAGTTTCCCCAGTAAAATGATTATTTAAAAAAATTATATTTCTATAAATATTGTCCTTATTTAAAATTAATTTACTATATTTTATATTAATACTATAATATGATATTTTTATATATATAAATAATAATTGACATTTATTTAATAGGTAATAAATGTTAAATAAGATTAAGAAAACTTAATTATTAAAATAATATTTATTCTACAAAAGGAATTTCTCAACACATTATATGTATAAATTTTAGAGTTAATATTCAAATAATTAGAAATTTGATTTGGATAAAAGGAAAAAATCATTCATAATTTTGAAATTTAGTGTAATGGGTTGTCTTAAAGTTTTAGTAATACAATAACTGTAATGATTAATACTTAATCCTAATTCATCAGGGTAAAATGGTAAATAAAGTACGTCATATTTTTAATAATTAAAAGGTCACTTAAATATTATAGAATTATTTTTTATGTATTTAATTACTACCCACATGTATCACATACAATTGTTCAACTAATTTCACCGCATCGGTGGTGGAGTAGTGGTGTAGGGTCGAGGGCCAAAGATATGATGTTCGGTGAGGTCATGGGTTTGATCCACGCTTTAGGAGGAATTTCTGCCTCCCATGTACCACTCGTCTTGCCGGGTCACCTGGTGTCTCAGTGGGTGGGAAAAATGGGTGCACTTCACCTGGATGACGGCTTGCTCTGATGAACCATCGCCGATCGAGGTGTTACCCCGCAGGACGCAATGTCATCTCGGCTGACAACGGCTCCTCCCCGGCTGGGGCATCTCCGGATGACCTCTTCGTGGGGAGGGGGATTCTTGAATGTGGGGGGTTCGAAAAGGCCACTCTCTGGAATTCCCTTTCTAAAGTAAAAAAAAATATATTACCTAACTCACCAAACCCACCTAACTCCCCATGGAATTATATTATTACTCATTTAATAACTCTAGTTTCTATGAAAATGCCCCTATTTTCATCAATAAAATGTGCTCAATACCTCCAATTAAATAATTCCTATCCACCCAAATTACTTTTCCATTAATTTACCTTCCCCAAATATGAGATAATATCATTCTCTTTCATTAATTCATTTCATTATCACTTTTGTAGATTTATCGTACGGAAAAAATAATTTCTTGACTTTCTATCGTCATATTTCCAACACTCAAAAAAAATATTATGTAAATTTATACATATAAATAAATATTATAAAATTATATATATTTTAAATAGGTTTTTTAATATTTTAATCGTAATGTTATATTTTATACATTTGGAAATTGTGTTATCAACTAAGAAAGAATTGCTGGTATGGGTTTCCTTATCTAATTCTTAACTTCATGGGTGTTGTTTCATATAGAATAACATAATTTATATTAGATGGTGTAGTAATGGCCAAAATACTTTTACATATGAAAATATAATCCATTTTATGATATTTTAATGTCTATTTCATGGTCTTCCTCTCAAGAAACTCTAATTATTACGTTACCATTTCTGCGAGGGTTCCATTGACTCATTTTCTAATTCATCATATCATAGCCTTTATTACATGAATAATATTTTAAATATTTCATTGATACTTATATTCACATATTTTATCTTTTATTTAATTTCATTATATGTGTAAAATATGTCTCAGTATCAATAAAAAAATCTTTGATAAAAAATTTTTAAAATAAAAGTGTTTCATTGGTAAAAATAACTCTCAATATTAACAATGAATATTCTAATCTATGACCATATTTTCATTCCCTCCAATATTATCCTCCCCATTTTGTAAATGTAATATGCATTATTTTTTACGATTCACGTAATTATCATTAACACATTTCAAAATTTTGTTTAATACTCTTTTTGAGATATGGGTAAAGGTATTTCAAAATATTAAGGAAAATGTTTTTTCATCCTTTCAAAATTTAATGCTTTATATTCCACTCCAGATATATTTATAAACTTTATATATTTTCTATTTATTTTATCCCTGAACCACTTCATGTTTTAATAATTAAAAAAATTATAATTTCAAAACTTCTCACCCATTTGAAATTATAAAAATAAAAAAGTTTCAATTGAAATATTTTCTCTTCAAAATTAATAAACTAAAATTAATTCCCTTAACATACATACTGATAAAACAAATTTTTTCATAACTTTCAAAAACATCGATAATTCAAAAATTTATATCAATTATCCACTTTAAAACATCCCTCCCTATATTAAGAGAAAAAATTTCAATTTCATTTTGAAAAATATTAATAAAACCTTTTTGAAACAACATTTTATGAAAACTAAACGTTTAAAAATTAAATAACATCATTTATTATATATTAGAAGTGATAAAATGGTAATATAATAAAAAATGTGTATATAAATAAAGAAATATTAAATAGAAAAAATCCATATTTTACATATTTCATTGTAAAACTGAAAATATTAGCTTATAAACATACTCAAAATCCACATAAATTAAGAATTAAATATGAATCTTCATTTGTAAAATATAATAAAAAAAATTATAAAGGGTTAAACTAATTTTTTTGGAATAGACAATATCAAAAAACTGAAAATATCTAAACAAGACAAATTTTCATGGAAAACTCCCAGAACTAAAATATAGTTATCTCCCCCACAATTGATATATTTTATAAATATGTCAATTAAAAAATAAATTTCAACAGAAAATATTTTCCTTATTTCCATCATAACTTATCTTGAATAAATATAATATTATTATATAGATATTTCATCCCTTCATAGATAAATTATTAAAGACACAATTAAACTAAACAAATTAAAAACCCGTTTATAATTAAAATTAAGAATAGAGTAACTACACCCAAATTGAAGTTTTCCTTTCAAAATAACAATATCAAAACATTATGAGCTGAATTTTAATTCTAATAGTTAATACTCCTCAAAAAAATATTTTAATATCACAAGGATCCATGGAACATTCCATAAGATATTATATGAATTTTGAAATTATCAAAATGATAATATTATAAAATTAAACAATAATTTAAAACTAAAATAACATATTAACTTTCTATATAAATACATTAACCATATTTAAAATGACATAGAGTGTTCAATCATAGAAAAATTAAATACTAAAGCGTACAATTCTTTTTAAAATATGCTATGGAGAAAAACAATACTGACATGCCTGTTGGATATTAAAATCACAAAATACAGATTAGCTGGGTATAAATAATGGATTTACTAAATATGAATACATTCTTTTAGGTTACAGACTAGTTTATAGTTTTGAAATTGTTTCCATGAAATCATATTTAGTAATAAAATTCATTTTGTGACCAAAATATTATGTGAAATTCAAAGTCTAATAACACGAATAATGACTATAAGATCTATATTCAAATCAATTAATTGAATAAATTCTAGCAGCTTTTCCTTTCACAAAATTTATTTTTAAAATAATAATAACAAATGAATTAAAACTATTTTCACTCCTACTATCATTTCATTTTTTAAAATAATGCATATTTCATATACTAAAATTTTATGAAAATTTATTATAAAATTTTTTTACCAAGAAAACTATTTCATTTCTAACATTATATAATTCATTCTTTATCCTTTCATTTTCTTTTTAAAAAAATTACAAATCAACAAAAAAAATTCTTATGAGGAATAATCTTTATTTCTATGCTTTTAATTTTCTTTTTTAATATTATTACATTGATCTTCATCTTTGGTCATGTCATCTAACAATTAATTAAAATTTATTTCATGATTTTTATTATTCTTAGAAATAATATCTTTAATCCTATAATTTTTAGATTTATGATTAAATAGTTCAGAATCAACATATAATTTTATCAAATTTATAATTTAAAGAGACAAAACCTTCATATCGTCTATAAAATTAATAAATTTAGAATATAAGATCCTTTTATTTTCCTAAACCATTTATATTTATCTATATTTAAGAAATGTATAAAATTTATTTCGTTTATTTGATCTTCAAATGAATCATGCATTTCATTTATATCTTTGATACGCAGATCCTCATTTACTAAATTGATAGAAAAATGAGAACCAGAACTAGAATCACTCTCTTTAGTTATAATTGTCACACATATATTTTGATATTTTCTAGAATATGAACCAAGATCAGTTATATAATAATGTAGAGGAAAAAATGTTACCATGGAATATTTTTCAAGAAATTCAACTTTTAAATTTTCTTTTTGAATTTCGGCATTGTTTCATGAACTTTCTGAATCAATCCAAGTAGTCACAAATTTATTTTCATTCTTATTATCCTTCCTCTTATTTTTGATCTTTGAAAATTGGGTTCAATATTTCCTCTCTTACATCAGCCATAAAAAAATATTGGAAAAATATTAATCCAAATTTGAAATACCTTGAGTGATATATTCTTCAGGAAAATGGTTTTTTCACATTTAATGGTTGGAAACTCGTTTTTCATATGTCTAAACTTTCTATAATTTCATATAATAGATTTCATAGAATTTTATTTTTTTAAAGATACTTGTCTAATTTTATTTATAAATTCCAAAACTAGTTTTGAAAATAAAAAAAAAATCGATAATATTTCTAGAAAAATAATAATAAATAATATTCATAAATGAGTTATTATGATCCTATTTGGCTGCATCTTCTCCTTTATAAACTACCAAATCAGATTTTGGTAAATCATAAGATCTGAACACAACATCCCAAAATATATTATCAATAATATTTAGATAATATACTATATAAATCTTCAACTGAGTATACTTACTACCATTTAAATTTAGTGGTAATGTTAGATTCAAAGAACATCTATTATTCAATTCAATCATCTCAAAATTAGAATATTCCCTTTATCTTGTTAATTAATGAAAAAAAAATTAGAAAAAATAATATAAAAAATGAGGCATAATATATCTTCAAGAGAACTATATTGTGATAATAATTGTGAGGTATCTAGAAAAGTTTCAAATTAATTATCCTTATAAATGGACATCCTCTGATACAAAATGTTAGGTCCTAGAGATGTAATGGAAATGGACAAGACTAGGGTAAATTGTTTTTAATTAAGAAATTATTCCTAGTTTAAATATTAAGAGTTTAAATTGATCGGTTCAATTATTAAACATTTACACTGCACCAATATAAGAAATGATGTAGAAAAGAAAATGAAAAAATTTAAAATGTGATCACAAGATATTTTTATACAGGTTCATATCTAAATGATCCTACTGCACTTTTCACCCCTCTCAAGAACTAAGATAGATCACACCCACTATGGGATATCACTTTTTAAGGAGAGTTTCAACTCTTTACATCTAAATTTTTCAAACCCAGAGGCTCAACACAATTTCCATTTCTATTATGGTTTCATAAAAACCCCTTTTATAAAAGAAAACCAAACATGGACTTTTACAGTCTCAATCATTACCTCTTGAAATTTTTGTGTTTAGACAGAACCCATTCTTTATCAGTGGAAAACCCAACCCAGTATTTTACAGGTAAAGAACAAACCTAGACTTTCAAAGTCTCATTACTAATCTATTCTATGTTATGGTTCAAGAGAAACCTAATCTTTTATGGGGACAGACTAAACCTGAACTCTTAATAGTTCAGTAATTTCCTATATTATTTTATAGGTTAAGTTTAACCTAGTATTATAAGGGGATATACTAAACCTAGTATTCTAAGTGGATAAACCGAATATAAATGTATATTTTTTAGGGTTGTATAACCCTTTATAGGATGCAATATATAAGACAACACAACTTAGACAGTTACAACACAAGGAATGAATAAAATAATTTTACCCAGTGGATGATTAAAGATGGAGATATTGGATTTTGGATCAGCTAGTTATCAGAACCTTCAAGATGTTTAAATAACGAATCCTAGGAAACCAACAGTTTACTTAAGAAATAATTTGTATAATGAAACCCCATGACTCGGTTTTGAACTATATAGCATGTAACAGTGAAACTGGAGTCACGTAATAGTTTCTTTACTACATTACTCTAGCTTTTTATACACTAAAATGAAGATAATTCTTTATTTAATTTAAACTTCAGGATTGTCATTCCTTAATTCAAACAATAAAATATTCATATGGAAACATATTTTAATACTTTATAAATAAAAACACATTATATAAAAATTCATTCAATGAATAAATGAAAAAGTTATATTGTAGTGATTATAATCATAAAATTTGACAATAATTTAATTTTAATACCTCTATAATTCATATGATACTAACATATAATAATCAAAATTTATATATCAACTTCACTCATGATTATTTTCAAGGTAAATGGTCCTTTTGTTTCAAAAAAGATAGATAATTAATATCCATGTAAAAGGTGTCTTGAAATTATATCAAAATAGTAGTTAATAATAAATGTTAATATTCTTGACAAACTCTTTAGCAATATTTGAAAGAAAATCAATTTATCCAACTGGTTCAAATTTTAAAATGTAATGTTCTAAAAATTCTGTGTGAACCATACTTGCTTAATCCCATATCTATTTTAGTTATTTCATCATTAAATATTTTAAAACTAGTTTTCTAGGATTTTATATAATTAACGAGTAATTATAGAATTAATAAAACACTAAAAATGTTTATAATAAACAAGATACAAATGTAAATTCGAAACACTATGTAAAATAGAGAATATTTCTAGTTTTCAGAAAGACCAATAAAAACATCCATGAATAACTAGGAGAGCCCCCATTTTTAATTTTCACTTATCTTATTTCATTTTCATATTCAAATTTCACCATGTAAGAAGATCAATGTATCTGAATTCACATAGATGAATGTTATGTAAGCGAATTCATGTAATAATATTTATGTAACTAATTTACATAATGGGATTTACATATTCATTTCACAAATTAAAATGTATGTATCCATTTATTAATATGTAGAAAAATAATTCATGTAGGAATTACATTATAATAACTAAATATCCATGTATTCATTTCCCACATAAGAATATTTTATAACATTGATGAATTCATATAAAAAATTGTAGAATTTTGAATAACTGATTGAGTTAGCAAATTTCAAACCTAAAACAAGCCTAACAAATGGAAGAATTATATTTCTATGTCACGGAATTATATTTATATAATTTCATTACCTTTCAAAATAATCAATAATAAAAATAAGTGGAGTTATTTATCCAAATTAGTCTTTAAAATTCATTAAAAATAGTTCTAAAAAATAAAAAACTCCTACCGAAAACATGAATTTAATTCAATGTAATTTGTTTGATTATATAAATTGATTCAGATTTATATGTATTCAAATTAAATGTGGAAATTTTTGTTACAATTACTAATCATCAATAATCACTCAATTTGGATTTGTGTATCCAATGTTATGGATGAAATTCAAAATTTAGCTGATTATGAAAAATTGGCTATGTGGATAACAAATTGGCTACATGGATTTGTATTTGTCAATGCAGAGAAGAATAAAAGGGATACATGGGATAATTAAAAAACCTATAAAAATTTTATTTTATGTTCCCACATATCAACTTTAAAATAATCAGTTACCTTTATTATTTCATCCATAACATTTGATACACAACTCCAAATTGATTGATTCTTGATTCTTTAGAAATATTTCAGAAAGTATATATATTTAATTATAATGCATAAAAATATTAATCAAAATCTATAATTGTATAAATTATATTGAAATATCATTTTTTATAGTCTAAAATTTATATTTATTCAAATAAAATATATGATTTTTTTATTATAACATTGGTTAAATAACTATGATTAATTTGATTCTTTTTTATTTGGAAATATATTGAAATTATATATATATATAATTCAAAAAGATACAAAACTATTAATGAAATTTAGAAGTTTTGTTTTAGCTATGAAATTTTATAATTCAGTATGATTTTTAAAATTCCATAATCAGATATATGAATTTGGAAACGTGAAAAAATTTTCATTCCTAATTAATTATTACATGGGTATTTGGTTAGAGAAATTATATTTTCTATTGGAATAATTTTTCTATATAGTGAAAAATTGTTTCTGGAATTTTTTTATGTGAAATGGCTATATTAATTCCCTTATGAAAATTGGTTACCAAAATTACCTAAATTTATTTATCCACATGACGTTAATCTGTGTGAATTTGGATACATTGATATTCTTATGTTGTGGGATTTCAATACATAAAAGAAAAAATTCTAAGTAAAAAATACAATACATGTATTTTTCTATGTGTTTATACATGATTCTATATAATTTTCTAAAAAATATAAATATAAAATTTTTATGTTGTACTTTACATTTTCATTGGAAAAATTTTTATTATAAATTATCTTAGTGTTTTATTAATTCTAAAACTACTCATCAATTTTATAGAATCCATGAGAACTAGTTTCAAAATATTTAATGATTAATTAACACAGATTAATATGGGATTAAACATGTATATATATTCCCAGTGATTTTTTTTAAATTGGGATATTCAAATTAAAACTAGTTGGATTATATAAATTTTCTCTCAAATATTTTTATGGTGTTTTCAAGAATAATAATATTGATTATTAACTAATATATTGACATAATTTAAAGAAAGGGTTCTCTTGGATATTAATTATCCCTCCTTTCTAAAAAAAATGTGCTTGAATCATTTACCTTAAAAATAATAATGATAGAAGTTCAAATTTGAATTTGGAATATGAAAATTTAGTCTCATAATAATAATGAGAGTGTTATAAAGATTTTAATATCATATTTAATGAATATAGTCACTACTTTAATAGTTTTTCATTTACTCATATAATTATTTGATTATAACATTTCTTTATATATAAAACACTAAAATATGATTCCACATGATGATTTTAATGTTGGAATTTATGAAGGATAATATTTCAGTTTTATATGATCAAAATTTTTATTGAGTTTTGGTGTATAAAAAGATAGAGGCATGTAATAATGAAATTGTCACATGACTATTATATATCTATTATGTGCTATATTTTTTGAAATTAAGTCCTGATGCTTTATTATTCATGTGATTTCATAAGTAAATTGATGGTTACCCAAGATTCACTATTTCAACATCTAGAAGGACCTGAGATCTACCTAATCCAAATTCGAGTATCTTTGTCAATTTTTATTCACTAGGTGAAATTGTGTTATTCTTTACTTATTTTTCAACTATCTGGATTTTATTTTCTAACTTAGTTCATCTTAAATTGGGTTATACTACCCTAATAAAAGGTATATTTTTGTTTAGTTTATCCATGTAGAATACTGGTTTTAGTCTATCTTCATAGAATAATGGGTTACTCTTATCACATAAAATAGTTTAGGAAATGATAGCTCATATAAGATCCCCAGTTTAATTTCCACCCTTATAATAATGGGTTTATCTTTAACCGGTACATGGAGGAGGATATGACCAATCCTCTAAAAGTATAGGGTGGGTATGCACATGTAAAATATTGTGATAGGTTTTCATCCATAAAATATTGGGTTCTATATAAACCTATAAAATGAAAGAGTTTAGGATTGAGCCTATAAAGGTCTAGTTTTATTCTTATAGAGTAAAAGGTTTGTTTTTTCTCCAAACCCATAAAATAAAAGGGAATTTGGTTGAGCCTACAATTTTAAAATGATAATTTAAATTTTTTTCACTCTCATTAAAATTGATATTCTATAATGGGTTCCATGACTCTTAGTTTTTAATATGGGTAAAGAATGGAGTTGGATCATTAAATATTAACCACTATAAAAATATCTTTTGCTCATCTTTTAATTACTACATTTTATTTTATCCCTCATTTATTATATGGAATTGGTGTAACTGTTTAATAATTGAACTCTTCACATTCTGATCTTAATGTTTAAACTCAGATTAATTTTTTAAAGAAATTCAATCCCCCCTATTGTTAAATTCCAACATGTCTTTAGGTCCTAACATTTTCAAGGATATTTTATTTCGAACTATTTATAATAAGGTTTTAAAAAAACTTACTCTTTACCTAAAAATATTTTTTTAACATTATTTTCACTTAATCTTTTATAACAATGTTTGAATGGTTTTTTTTAACATCTATTTTTTCCCAAAGATTCATGTTTCACAGAGTGTTTTTTTTATCATCATCTATATTTTTTTGGATAATATTTCTTTTGAAAAATGATATTTTTTTATTTCCCATGATCATTAATATTTATGTAATGTGATTTTTTCTAGAAAGATTAAGAAAACAATTCTTTACTATGGGTTCATAATAATATATTTAAGATTGATTATAAGTGGAAAACATATGTTTGGATTATGATCAGATAGGTATTATATCTCCCTAAAATTAATTAATATAATCTTTTATCTCTTGAGATATTTTTTTGTCGAAATAATGAGTTTTTATAGAGTCTTGGGAATAACATATTTGCTCACATTTTCATACATATAAAAAATGATTTTTTTCACATTGGAATGGGCATAATGGGTTTGATCACATAGGTTTTATTATGCTTATTGTTTTAAAAAAATTCTAATTTTTTATCATTCTATTTCAATTTTTTAAGATTCATTTCATTTCCATGAAATGTAATTTTTTAATGATTATGCATTTTTTAATTATTTCACACTTTTATGTCATGTTTACATGTTGTATTATTTATCTTTTATATTTCTAAAATTATAATTTTATGATATTATATTGAACCAATATGTTTAATTATTATCATTTAGGGTCTTATGATCTTTTAATAATATATTTGTCTTCTTCATCATGTTCTTCTTCATGTTTTTTATCTATTACTTTATTATTCTTTTCTATTACTGGAAATTTGACCTCACCCATTTCTTATTTTGACAATATTTAGGTTATGAATATGATTATGTCATGTGATGTATATGGATAAGGTTCTCTAGTGACATTTACATTGATAAATTCTTTTGAAGTGTTTTAAAATCATAAATTTATATAGCTTGTTTCCAAACACTAAACTTTTAAGTCCTTGGGTTTTGCAATTTTTTGTGAGATGTATTATTCAAATGAAGATATTAATATATTATTTATGTCATTTTTATCTAGGGTAACTATATTCATTTTAAAACACCTATATTTTTAGGAAATATTTCTCTTTGAATATTTTAATTTATTCAATATATTTTGTTATACGCAACACCGAGTATAAATGAAAAGTAATATACTATTAAAATATTATTATTTAAAATGACTATTATTGTATAGCCATTTGATTTGTGTGTATGAATAATCATAAATAAGTTATTATAAAAATATGTTTATATATATATAATATTAATACATTGTTTATCAATTGATTATAAATTATAATAAAAATCATTTGAATGAAAAAACAAATTCTAAAAAACATATTTTATGCGTGTAATATATTTTTATATTAATGAATTAATTAAAACACTATTTTTGAATGATTAAAATTAAATATATATATTACTTACCTCAAAAATGGTTTTAAGAAGTCAAAAAATATATTTTTAAATGCATAGGATAAGAATAAATCTAGTTTACTCATAAAAATATATTTTTCTAAATAATATTTTTTTTCAATTTTGTGGGCTTATATTAAAATTAATTTTTTCCATTGAAAGTTATTGAATTATATAAAATGAATTGACAATTTATAATTATGAGATTAAAATTCAGTAAAAATACTCCCTTTAGTTTTGGTCAACATGAATAGTAACTATGGTAAAATATTTCACCTCGGTAGAGGGTAAATCAGGTTAATCAGGATTTTAAATAAGGGATATGGCCATAAGTATTCATCAAAAATATTCATATATGAATTTAATTTTAACCTTAAAGAATTAGGCTCTAAATTGAATTATTTAATGGAAACATTTTTGTGAAAATGAAATTTATATTATCTAAATCAAAGAATGCTACAAAATATCACACTCTCTGTTTTTAGTATCCATAATGAATCCACATAGGGATAAAAGTAAGTTATGGAGAATATTAGTGTTTATTTTTAGATTATTAAAATTATTTTTTTGATATAAATTTATTTTTAATTTTTATTAATTATATAAATCCTATAATTTCTTATGAACCACTAATGCAGCATGTATCTATTTAAAAAAAATATAATAAATGACTTTAAATATATAAAAACGGATATAATTTGAATTATTTAATGTGACCTGTGAAATTTAAATATCTATACTACATACTAGGTAGGATTAAAATCATTATATTCTAATTCTAAATTTTTATTTATGTATTTAATGTTAAATTAAATGAATAGTGTCAAAATTATAAATAATGACATTTTATCAAAATAATATTCTATTAAATTTTTGAATGTTAATAAAAATCATGAAATAATATAATATGGTACTTATATGGTCTATAAGGCCATATATTTACTATTTATATTTCAATTTTTACCTTATAAGTAAAAATTAAAACCCTTTAATATTGAAAAAGGTGTTACCATAATGAAAATTAAAATTGGTTAACTGAGGATTAATCAAAATCATAAGGTCTAAAATTACATAAAAACTAGTCTAAAATCAATTGGTTAATGGGAATAATACCATCTACAACATTATCTTGGAATCAAAGGATATTATGTAGAATTTCTATTCATAATAAATTTATTATACTTTAATATTTTGAGAAATTCCAAAAGTTCCCCTCACCTAGATAATAAAAGGGTACCTCATCCCTCAATTTTTTACATCATATTTACCCATATAAATTGACCAAAATGTGAATATTTATATGTTATACATCCATATCCATATTATATAGGTGATTTTCTTTCCAAAACATTAACCATAGTCCCTTCAGAGGAGATCTAATGGAGTCATTTAAAATAAGATATAATCACCTTAACCAATTAGTTTATTTTCTACTCTTATTTACCTCCTATAAATATTTTTTATTTATAATAACATATTAAATTAAGTATAAAAAATATTATAAAAGTTGTTTATGACTATTAAATCACCATTATACACCCTATTTCCCAATAAACAAGAAGTGAAAGTATAAGTTATCAGTGTGTGTGTGTCTTACTATCTCCATGTAGTGATACAATTCATTTTTCATCACTATATTAATGGATGGGTATTATAATAGATTAATTTTTTATATATTATATTTATGATTTAATTATACTTATTTACTTATAATATCACTTCAACCAACTTACCATGCAATCCTTTGAGAAATTATAATTTCGCTTGTGCGTACATAGGGACCACCACCTCCATGAAGTAATGTGACATGTTTTTTTATATTTTAATAAGATCTTAATGAAGATGAATTTGATTATTATAAATGATATATATCAAATAATAATTATATTTTAAGGTTGAATTAATATTAACCATTATTTCATTCCATCTATTGAAAAATGAAAATGGAATTCATGTTAATGTATGGTCTACCATCTTCATAAACGGTGTAATTCATTTGTCTATCTCTAAATTTTATAGATGACACTAAATAAATATTTATAATAAATATATATGATATTTATATCATTATAAATAATCTATATAAAACATAACCAAGATACATTTACATTTAATAAAACTATTGAATTGATATTCTCATGATAAACGAAACAGTTAACACCTGAAAATAATAATTTTAATAAGGAATTATTGAATTAAGGGGTGTTTAAATGTTATTAAGGTATTATATATGATATTATAAGTATAAAAATTAATATTGATTTTTATTATATCAAATTTAAATTTATTACACATGAGGAAATATTTCTTTCAAACAAAGGTAATCTCGAGGAAATGGATGATTTCACAATAATGTCAAAATTCATAATTATTTAAGTTCAAGTCGATAATAAATAATATTTATATTTCATATCAATGTTTTATAAGAAATTAAAAACATTTATCATTCTATTATGATTTTTAAATTCATTTTTACACATTATTTACCTTTTAAAAATAGTTTTATTGGAATATTTTTTTCATTTACCAAATCTTGTACTTGTTGACTTTTTTGAAAAAAATACAGAAGGAATGTTTTTTAACCTATATGGAATGAATATATTTTCTCCCTATACTGGTTAAATTTTTATTTGAATATTCCTTTATAAGTTTAAAAGGTTATTTTTAAAGAAACTTTTTTCCATTATAATTTAAATTCTTTTTAAAAAAATAATTTTCTAATTAGAAATGTTATTTTCATCAATGAAAATTAAAAGTAATATTTAAAATTTATTTTCCATCTATGATGAAATTATTTGATATTACCTATAAATTAATAGGGATATAATCATAGGATGAAATATTTATTATTTCTCTGTATGGTTTATTTTTATGATAAAAATAATAAACAATTATGCAACACATTTCTTTTAAATTGGTTATATTATGATAAAATGTGTATGAAGCCCATTTCATTTACATGGGTTATGTTATGATTAAATATTTATAAAATCCATTTTACTTCATTATTTATGATATTATTAATTCTTTATTAAAAATTTGTCACACATATGTATGCTTTTAATTATGTTATGGGTGGGACCTATATCTCCCTCTAATGCATTGCGTAAAAATTTATATCTCATGAGATAAACATGAGTGGAATAGGGAGTGAACATAGTTTTGTATTGGACTTTATCCCCTATGATATTCTTAGGAGTTAACCTTGAATAATATGATGGTTTGGGAATTTAACCCATTCTACTATGATATAATTGGAAATGATCATTTACTACTAAGGAAATGGATTTTTATACTTATGTATAATACAAAATTCCATGTCATATTGATATATTATTACCTCATGGTTCATGTTATTTGATTAATTTATTATTCAAGTCATATGAACTACCATTAATTATTCCATGACTTAAGATTATTGTCTTTAACGTGCATGGTATGATGTTCATGGATTAATATCATGTTATTATACCCTTTTACTCATGTTATGCTTATATGATCACTGATATCTCCCTTGTTTACCATTATTAACAATTTAAACTCACTATTTTCATATGTTTCCATTACCTAGGTTATGAGGATAGTAATAAATAATGTTTGTTCTAATAATGGTTCTAGTTATAATGAATTAAGTGGGGTAATATTTAGATATTTTATGAACCATCTATTTATATTTCCAAGATTCCAAATATACTAGACATAAATGATTCTGGCATGGATCAAAATGTTATGTAAAGAATATTCATACATTAATATATAATATCTATATATTAAAAGTATGGGTTTTTATAGTTGTAATCAAAGTAAGATTTAGTTATCCTTTTGAAATAAGGATGAGAAAACTTTAGTAAGAAGCCTAGGGATAAGTCTATATATAGTATAAAGTCCTAATGTTTTCAATGATCATGATTGAACTAGGTTAAACCTAAGGTTTCATTGAAGAAGTTCTCATGATTTAGGCATACTATGAATTATTTTTAATGATTATATAGTTTCTTATCCTGATTACTATTACTCACACTAAGGTTTTTTATTTTAGTCAGTGGATGGATCCCAAAAAACCATGTTAATTCTTAATATGACGGAGAGTCCAATGGGTTTCCTTATGTTTAACTACATATTATATGAGATTGAATAAAAAAAATTATTTTTATACCCACAAAACGTTATCAATATATGAATCATGCTGAGATTCCAAAAAATAATGAATGGAACAACATTTTTTTGACCCCTCGTGAGGTAAAACCCGCATCTTTTAGAGGGAATATTGAACCACTACTTGCTGAGAAATGCATCAAAAAGATTGTTTGACCTTATTATGACACTAATTATAAAAGATATAACAAGACTGATGGTTGAGGAAGAGTTATTTTTTACCCACCCAACACACAACACATTATTTTTTTAATTTTTTTTTAATTTTTTGGAACACCTTTGAATATCATTTGTAAAATATGTCATAAACATATAAACATTACAAAAACTCATTGAATGAAAACCTCTCTCCCACAAAGAAATAAATTATTTATCTGTATCATATGATATCACATTTAAAATCAAGAAAAGGATACCCAAAATAAAATTCATTCCCCCTATACTTAAATTTTAATAAATCATGAAATAAAATCCATGATGATGTTGGATGGGAATAGGTTTTTGTGTTACAATGTTGTAATAAAAAATGTTTTTCATAGGTTCAAAGGGGATTTTAAAAGAATGATCAATGTATGGGTAATTTGAGGCTATTTACCTATTTTTATTCTTAAGGGATTAAAAAATTAATCTATTATATTAATGTATGCTAAATGAGTAAATTAAAATTTAAGGCACACAAACTCAATACCCACTATCATGGTTGAAAATACACAATATTAAATGATAATCATAGGTTACCTTGGCATTTAAGCTAATTGTATTCCTCATGAGTTGGGTAAAAAAAAATTAAAAGTCAAAAATTGAGCATTAAAAACATATTAGTCCTGAAATTATATTATTTATCCAAATTTTTTGATGAAAATACAGGATTATTGAGTTGATAAACATTTTTTGATGCCCTAAAATGGTTAGAAAAAATATCAAAATATAATCGTGGGTAATTTTTTCTCTTTTTGTTTTTTTTCTTTTTTAGCATTTTATGTTTTTATAGCACTTTTAAAATAGACAACCAATAAAAGAGAAAGAGAGAAAAAAAATTAATTAAGAACATGTAAAAACTAAGTAATAATTATATAAGAATAAGAATAAAATGAGAAATATAGGAAAGATAAAGAGGATGAAGAGAGGGAGAGTGAGTTAAAGGGAAATAGGTTTCCCCTCATAGGGATTTTGTGGGTTGTCATCTATATTCTTTGGTGGGTCAGTGGAATATTATGTAGTTCCTAGGGTATGTGTCCTCTCTGGTTATGATTTCAAAAAAAAAATTACCTCTAAGATAATCAAAAATCATTATTCATTTAATAAAATACTAAAACTAAATTAAAAATTCATAGAATTAAAACAAAACTCGGGTTTTAACCCAAAAGTATTGAAATTATTTTTTCTACAGCTAGAATGTTATAGTTTACTTCCCATAGTTCAATAATGGCCACTATTTTTTCTGAACTCCAATGGGTTTCCATAAAAAACTCCTTTGGGATTCTCTATTATTCATTGGATAATTTTTCCTCTTCCTTGTTTTTGTGTTTGAAATTAATTAGTTTGTAAAGAGAATGTGTTTATCCACCATTTGGTCTTAAACATGATGAATAATGCAATCCACCATGTGTTGGTTTTTTGTTCTTAGAGTTTTAGGAAGACATTTTAATTCTGATTGTTAGTTTATGTGTGGTTCATAAAATACGGTATTATAGTATGAAATATTTGTTATTTTTAATTCATTTGTTTCATTAATTTTTAATGTGGATTAATGAGTATCGGCGTGAACATGAGTCTCAGTAGATTTTTCATGATCATTTATATGAATGTTTTCTTGCAATAAATAGTGAATTTCAGCCTTACCAGTGATCAATTTATTAATTGGGTAACAAATACCACAAGATTCACTCTAATTTGAACTAGAGAAGCAGATTTGTTCATATTTCACCTCACATATAAGATAATTTTCATAATAATGGATAAGAAATTATATATGTTTTATAATTAAATTTTAATAAACAAATAAGCATGCTAGTTCATTTTCCAAATTATCATGCAAGATTGAGCTCTAGAGATCATAAGTGAGATGGTATTCCAAATAGTTTTCAACATCCTTTTGATTGATGGAGTTTACATGTGAAATGTTAACATCAACTTCTAAATTTATTACTTAGTTGATGAGGATAAAAAATATATAAAATGTAGTATTATTAGAAAACAAAAAACATAATATATCAAGTTTCAACACACTGTCAGATAGGAATTCAACATTTATGGAGAATATATAGTGATTCTCTGATGGGTATTACATGGATTGAAAAATATTGAACTTGTCCAATTGGTCACAAAATTCCATGGATAGGATCCCATCGTAGACATCAACTGTGGTTTTATATTTCATGAGGAACTTTCTTATTATAATTAGAGGATATTTTCAAGGGGTTTTCTATCATTCCTAATTAAGGACATAAATATCACCTAGGAAGATAAGATCATTGACTCAGAAAAGGACATCTTCAATTATTCCCCAAGTTTTGGTAGTTCACTGATTTTCTAATTAAATGAAAAACTCGTTGCATGTAAGAGACCTAGACCATGGTTGGATAAGATGGATTTGGTCATGAAATTTATCAATGATATAAGATATATGAGTCTATCATTGAAGTTAAAATTCTATATTTTTCATAGAACCATAAATTTACCCGTATATTTTCACTTAATGAGAATGAATTTTTGGGATGAAACATTTTCAATTGTTCTAATTTTTATATTAGGATTGAAAATTTCCTTAATAAACTTTTTGTAATGAAGGATTTTTTTTGATGGAATCTAAGAGGGTGATGTTAACCTCATCTTTTAAAAAAAATAGAGCATTTCAAAATATGGTTTAAAATGATTCTTATGCATAGATATGGATTGAAGAAAATTAATTTGGTTTTTTAGATGAATTGGATGATGTAATGGAGTTATTTCTAATTCATTTTTATGATTTTTGTTATATTCATTTTTCATCGTAGAATTCAAAGGTTCTTTTGAGGATCCATCGTGAGGAATGGAAATTTTTTCCCAAATCTTTGTGAAATTTTACTTACATTTACATTGTTTTTGGGAAAATGTTGAGATACAAGTTAGGTAAAATTGGATTATTGTTACTGACTTAGGGGGTTACAGGTTGAAATTTTTTTTCAATTTTTTATATCTAGAATAGGTGAAGGAGAAAAGATCATTCATATCACATTCTCATGGATTCTTATAAGAACAGGCATGTCCCGTATTAGTATTACCTTGATTTGGGTTCTTGGGAAATATTTTTTATTAGTTTGGGATTTGGGAAGGCTCCATAGGACGGTGGAATCCAGGTGGAGTAGAAGGAATATTTCTCATTTGATGTTGAGGAAAAATAGAATAAGGGTGTTTGAAGTTACCACCTCCTTGAACATATTTTAATAATCTTGTATTTTGAGGAGGAACTTAGGGGAATGAGATAAGAGATTACCATAATGCAGTCCAAAGTTATAGGTAGAAGATAAGTGATCAGAGTAGGGTTGGGTGGTGTTTCTAATTAAATAACTTGATTGTTGAGGGATGGTGTTATTCTATGAAAATGTTGTGATGAGAACGATTTTATTAGAAGAATCTAGTGGATTATATTGATGCTTTTGAAATGTATAGATTGGATGTTTTTGTGATCTGTAGATTCTAAATTTTTTGATAGGTCTAGGTAATAGAGACTGTCGGGAATATGAGTTTGGGGATTTGGTGAACCCAAAGAGTTCTCGCACAAGACCTGTAATCTCACTCGTCCACTCATCCATCTTGTTAGGCTCTGTGGATTGATTCTATTGGAATTTTCTCAAATTGAGAATATACATTAGTATGGAATTGTTGTACATTTTCATTCTTGTTGGTTATAATATCTCATGTAGCTACAAGGGTTTTCTAGATGAGATCACCACCACTTATGGTATCGATGAGAGTTTGCTTCATAACCAATAACCCCTCATAAAATTATTGGATAAAAAGTTGTTCAGGGATTTAGAAATGTGGTAAAGGTTCCACAATCATTTTTAACCTCCCCAAGTACTTCTAGACTGATCCATTAGTGAATTTATGAATACCACTTATTTCCTTTTAGATAGAAGTGGTTCGATATGTAGGGAATAATTTATCTAAAAATTCTCGATCCATGTCATTATATGTGATTATGAAACAATGATTGAGGTAATAGATCCAATAATTCTTAAAGTATTCTAGGGATGAAGGGAATTATCAAAGTTAGATTTGTTCCTAAGAAACCCCTTGAGGCTACATTTTAGAGAACACCACTTGAAACTCTTTGAGTTGAATATGTAGATCCTCACTGGATTTCCAGTGGTGATGAGGTATAAGATGAATCAAACCTTATTTGAGTTTGAAATCAACTGAATATATGGGTTTTTAATACCAATGTGCTGTTAACTTATATTAGGGTAAGTGAGTAATTTTAATTTTTAGTCCCTAGGATATTAAATATCTAGAAAAATTGGATGGGTAATGAATGGGTCTGGATTGATTTGATTATCAATATTGTTCCTCCAAAGTAGGAAATGTGCTCAGGCGATTTCTAGGTCAAAAAAATATAATGTATTTTTTTTGGAGCATACTAAGAATTCATATCCTATTTGGATGGATGGGGAATGTGGGTTTCTTTTAATTTTTAATTTATTTTTTATGGGATAGTGGTATTTGTTTAGATTTTTTTCTTGATTTTTTTATTTTTTTACAAAAAAATTACCAACTACTAGTTGCACAATCCCAAGAAATGAATCCATCTTAAGCATATCCAATTGTCTTATATCAAACATTAAATGTTCGGGTTCTCTTCTAATATGTATAGTGGAACTTGCGTCGAATCATTAGTGATGGTAATTTTTTAATAGTCAGTTGCTTTTTTTATTTATCATTTGAATGGGGGTTTGTTTATATAGATTAATTAAATAGATTGATGGATGAATTTTGATTTAAAAACTTGATAATGATTGTAGTGAGTTTATTAATATTTATTTAATATTATGATAAACATTATCTTTGTGTGATATTACATTGAGTTAAAACCAACTTCACAAGATGATTTTGATCGAATTTCCCAAGTGTTGACACTTTAATCCAAGAATTAACATAACAAGGGTTATAATATAGATCAATATTTTATTAAGTTAGTGTAATTATGGTTCCAATAATCCATGGAATATATGTATTCAACAAACCATGCCATTATTCTATGCCAATTTAGGTTTAATATACACAATTTTAACTTAAATAATTTTTAATGAGGAAAATATCTCGATCACATGACATCCCAAAATTATGACTCACCCCGATGGATGATTTACTAATCCATTGATATTGTTATTAATATGGTTGATTATAATTAAAGTGGTTATTTATAAAAATAATTCAAATAATGGGATTATAAAATATTTGTTCGTTGAACACACACATGAATTGTAAAAAGAGATAAAAACATTCTTTTGATTAAATGAGAAAGAGAAAGAAGGAAATGGTTTTCAAATAGATTAAAAAAATTAAAAACAATAATATTACACCATGTAGTTCGGATGATTATAAGATAATATGAATATGAAACATGCTTTTAAATTCAAATGAAATTCAATATAACATAGGCGATTACCATTAAAGACAATCGAAGTATATGAAAATAAATCATAGAGGAAAGGTCTCCCAAGTAGAAAATTGTGTTTATAAGGATCTAAAAAGACTTTTTTAGGGATTTTTTCATTCTAATGTATCATTCTATCTTCTAAAGTTCCAACACCTTGTAAGGAGAAGAGGGGAGTGTATTTATAGCCCAAGGTGGTGGACTGTTTACATTCCAAAATTACCCCTCAACTTGGATCGACAATTTTAAATTTTATAAAGTAAAATACATAGACATATTCTTCTTAAATCTTTTATATATTGATGTTTTAGTCCAACCTAAACTTTTAGGTTCTATTGGACTTTGAGATCCAATGTTATGTATATTTTTCTAAACCATGTTCTTTTGTCCAATTTTCTTGTCAAATTTCTCCCTGGTCAAAATGGGAATGCATTTATGGCCATGAAGATGCCTTAAAATATTAACCATTTATTGAAAAATGTTGTGAATAAATATCTTAAATTTCACCCCCAAAAACATTCAGATCAATTGATCAATTTTATTGGATTAAAAATCAATAAGGGTGTACTATTTTTAAATCCCCTATAAAATTATGGTCTAAAATTTAAATCCTCAATTGGGCCCATTTTTGGTTGATTTGGTACCTAGAATTTTTATCCAAGATTTAATGTAATTTTCCTATATTTAGAAATTATTATCCACACATTTAGAATTTTGTATTAATCCAAAAAATATGACATCTGAGTAGTTCAAGTTTCATTGATAGATTCTTAGGGCATTTTTGTGAGGTCTATATGGACCTTAAAATGGATGAATTAGCTAGATCTCCAATTTAACGATTTGTAGTACATTTAATTAAGAACCCAAAAAATAATAATCACACAATTTTCATAATCAAAGTTATTTTCATAATTATAATAGTAAACTGGATTGAATTTACATTAATTAAAATAATTCAGAAAAATTATATTTAATATTAAAACATGGGTATTACGCACCAATTGTGGACTTATCCTTTAAAATCAGTAAAAGGAGTTTATAAAAAATTATTAATAAATTAATAACATCAAATGCATAAATTTTTTTAGAAAATAAATAAAATCGTGGTTACATTTTAAATTTTTTTTTTTAGATATGAAGTGAAATAGTTCATGATTTATTGCATTTACTTGACTTAATTTCATGTATTTGACAACACATAAATGTGTGTGATACATGGAATGATCATGAAATATTATGATAACTTGAATTAATCTCAATATTTGATTTAAGGGTTGCACATTTATAAGATTTTATTTTAAATATACTATAGAAAAACTAAAAAACTAGTTTATGATTTTATTATATTTGGCTTTGAGTGAATGGGAAGAGAGAGCCTATAGACAGATCATTCATGACATACACAATTTATTAAAGTAAGGATAATTATTCATATAATATCATTAATTCATATAATTTATTGCGGAATATAAATAATAACAAAGATAATTCAATTCTTGAAATTAATCTTGTATGGATGATGTATATACTACTATAGTGGCCATTTATAGTTAAATGATTAAATTATATTAACAAGGATTTGATTATGTTATTCTTTGAATGAAAGGTTAGATCATATTGGATACCAACATTGAATCCAAATTAAGTATTTGAGGGTGAATGGAATATTTTTTTCTTTATACTTATTTCTTATACCTGAACGTCTATAAAATGATTCTATTAGTAATGTTGTGGTGAAGGATGATGAAGTGACCCTTGGGTGAGTAGTTAGCAATACCCAAACATATTTGTATGGATAGTCTGATTTAGTGAGAAATAACCATGCCTAAAATAGTGTATCCACTAAAAATATGTTAATATTATATTTTATTCACCAAAACATTATCATGTGTTTACTCCTTGGATGTATCCTAGTGCGGGTATGCCAATTAAAATCATTTTTCAAATTTTTTCTTTACTTTATACATATTTTTTACATATTTAGTGAGGTTGATTTCTAAGTTGAGATAGATTAAAATAATTTCCTAATAACACAATAAAAATATGTGATAATGGGTGATGGTTGGAGAGAAAAGCTTCAATTTTATTAATTAATGAAATATGTATCATTAGGTGAACTTTTTCTACCGAAGTATCACGTCACAATATAACAAGATCATTTATATACATTAAAATTTGTGCATTTCACTAATTGTTATAAAAATTCATTTATAACCATTCTTTAATAGTAAAAATTTATTGACATGATTATATGTTTTCCTTAATATTTTAGGTTTCCCACACAGAGTTTTCCATTGATAAAATTTTTATAAGGCATGGAATTTGAATAATCAATGATTTATTTTCTTTCCCCCTTTACCAATACTTTTTAATAATTTTATTAATGTAAAATTAATAGCATATAATTTATCAAGTAAACAAATCCAAATATATTATTATAAATGAAATATTACTTATATAAGTATACTTAAATACTAAATAATGTATATTCTTTACCACATTTCATTATTTTTTTATTTCATAATTACAAATGGATTAAGTCCAAATTAGTGAAATTTGAAGAAAATATTAATGAAATTTGAATACATTGGTTGAATATTGATCCTTGAATATGGGGAAGTATAGATATTATACTCCTCATTAAATATATTTTTTTATAATGATTTATTCTGAAGGAATATTGTAGGAATAGTATTAATAATTAAGTTAATAATGATATTTGTTAAATAAATGAATTATTTTATATTAATTATTTATCTCCGTAAGGAATTTTTTTATATCCCCATGGAAGAGTGTCTCCATGCATCACTCACTTAATAATATCTTGTTTCATCACTTTATATACAACCTATGTATCCAAATAAATGGTTGATGTATGTGTTATCGTCACATTTAATAATATAAATAAGAGAATGAGATCACCATTCAATTTTATTATAAATTAAATATAAATATGTTATATATTATTACATATTTTAATCATATTTTATTTTGATAATTTTTTTATTATCTCTCTCACATGTCATCGATTTCATCATTATTATTAAATATGTTCATTTTTTTATAAATTTCACAAAAAATTATTATATAATTTTTAATTAAAAAAATCAATACAACTCCTAATAAAAAAGACAATAAAAATAGTTCATTAATTTTTTGGTAATGAAATATATTATATTTTATTATTGTAGAATAACTGGTATCTTTTGAATTAATATGTTATGAAAATTTCAATGTTTCCAAATGATTTTAAGAATTTTTTTATTCTTAAAAAATAGATATATCTTGAATTTTTTTTGAAATTTGTATAATACATAGAGGTTATTAAAGGATTATACACGGGAAAATCAAACAATTTTTGTAGAAAAAAAGATTAAAAAATCCATATCTATTGAAATTTTCATTTATTGAGTGTTCAAAAAAGTTAGATTGTACTAACAAATATGGGACTTTTATCCGGATGCAATAAGTTCTTTATAAAAACCTTAAAAGAACCCGTCTTTTTAGTACTCAAAAATTTCAATCATCCTTATCAGTGCTAATTTAGTGTTGATAAAGGTCTCTATTATTCGTATTTTAATTAATACTAAAAACTTAAACAAAATTATTAGGGATTCCTTTTAGCACTGATAAAAATTGAGTTTATCATAATTCAATTTTTTGCTAATAAATTTCACGACCCACCTTCACTAAAAGGAGGGAAGGGTCAGAAAATTTCCAGGCCCTTCCTTCTTTAAATTGAAGGAGAGATAATGACCCCCGATACCCGACTTCAATAGGGCCCGGAGTGGCGACCAGCACCAAGGGTATGGAATAACACACTAAATGGAAGAAATTACCCGTTTTATTTTAATAGGATCGGGAGATAAGATAGTGACTCCCACAACACCAAAACTAAAAGTCCAAGTACGGCTGAAAGTAAACTATTCCCATATGCATGTTCAAAGGTAAAAGATACAAGTCACAAAACTCCAAAGGTGAAAACATACCAAGAAAAAGGAAAACAACAACAGTAAGTGCCCCAAAGGACTAAGATAGTACGTCTTCGCACGATCCCCGAATTCCTCCTGGAAACCTGAAAGCAGTTTTAAATACGTAGGGTGAGCATACAAGTACACTCAGTAAGGAAAACCAATGACTCTCGTGCACAGGTGAGGAGACATTCAAATTCCCCGTGGAAAAAAAGATAACCAAACACCAAACAAAGTAAACTATCCACCCAAGCCTCACCAAGGCACACTCCCCAAATAACTCAAGTCAAGTAAAGTATAGTAATATCAGATCGATATTTGGGTACCCCGCACCACTTTTCCACTGGTTATTGAAGACATCATATGCATCGAACCAATCACGCCATTCTTACCGCAGTCCCACAGCCAAACCCTACCCATACACACCTAGGACACAACCTCACCGCAGTCCCACTTCCAAACCCCTCCCGCATACACCTGGGCCATAACCACAATCCCACTCGCAGACACCTGGGCCACAACCACCACACACAACCATACCCGCAAACACCTGGGTCAGAACTACTACGGCCACGCCCGAAGACACCTGGGCCTCATCACGAAGACACTTGGGAAACAACATGCCCGCAAACACCTGGTACAACCACCACAACCACCCCACCCGAAGATTCTTGGGATAATAATGGACCTCAGGCCATCACAGCCTGCCCTAAGATACTTGGTTTATCCGGGAAAGGGAGCAGAAAGGAGCTAATAACTAGCCACTAATAGAAGTGTTGGGAAAAACACCATCCCCCATGAAATGGGGGTGTTCGGCACTAAGTACTCAACTTGGGTGGGGTGAGAATAAGAAACATAATAACTATAAAAAATATATTTATAAGTAACAAACACTCAATCCAACCGAGGGTTTCCAAAGCCAATCCAAGAAAAAGCACACTCGTCCCTATTCATAGGAAGCACACTACTCACAGACGAGTCACAACTCACCCCCCCCCCAGAACCAATTCCCATTTAAGATATTCTTGCTTCCATGTTCAAGTAATCTCATATAAATAAAGTTATTCACTACTAAGCAACTAACAGAATAAGAAAAAATCAAAGGAAATAGTTACAGCCAACAGAAATTTAAGCATTCACACATGGTTTCTTGCAAAGTCACAACAACAAAGGGATAAGGGAGATCCCTCAAAGTACTGAAACCAAAGAAAACCCCAATATACATCCCCATGTTCCCAAAATATAGGAGTCAATGGTTTCTCAACAACAGAGGATCCCACCCCAATTTGTGTTATAAGTAGAGTAATAACAAAGCCTCAAATTCAAAACCAGCGAAAGTATAAAAACTGGGGATCCCATCCCCACCTGCATCGCCCCAACAATCGGCATGTTAAAGAAACAACCAAACCGCTACCAACAACACAATTCAGGCCCATGCAGGTATTTTCATATTTAAATGATTTAACACACTCCATGGTTTCAATTCCACAGTGCTTTAGCCAGGGTTATCACAAAAAAGGGTTGATCCTGGTGCTTTCAATTTATTTAAACGAGTATACGTAATTAACCAATTCCATGATATGGTTATTTAAATATCAAAAAACCCAGAAGTTCATTGGTATACAGAAAAAAACAAAAAATGGCCATGATTTTCAGTGATCACAGGCACATATAATTCACAAAATATATCAACAATAAAAGAACACAGCAGGTCATCGATCACCCCCCCCCCCCCTTCATTCTTTAAAGGTTCGTTTATTATCTTCGTTAAGTTAGATTTCATCAATTTCCACAGAGACAAAAGCATGCCCACCCTGCATGATACACAGAAGGAGAGATGAAGGCTAAAATCCATACCTTATGGATCAATGATCAATGTTAATTCCTCGAGTGGAGACTAGAAAATAGGGGTGTAAGGAACTCCACGGAACATGAAAGGAAAACTTTGCAACAGGGGTACAGCTCGTCGGGAGGAAGGGTACTTCGAGTGCAGGGTGATAGAAATGAAACTCAGGGAGAAAGGGAAGCCTTTATGTTATAAATACTGAGATACAGCATCCCCTGGATGGTTACGATATGGAGAAAAAACTCGAAACCACGGTTTAAACAGGGTCGTGGGTTGACCACGTGGCTGGGCCACCCCACACGTAACTTAAAAGTTCCTCACCCTTTGGGGCGGTTAACACAAACGCACACCTCACCAATTATTTAATTTAAGCAGGCATTAATGGGATTAAAAATAGGATTAAAGGCATCAAAACATGGTTTTAAAACCAATTAGTGAAAAACGTAGATGCTACTAGAAAACCCGTGGGGGTAGGCGAGAGATACCGGTAGCAGAGAGCTACCGGTTGGAAACAGCTACCGGTAGCTAAGAGCAACTGGTAGCCTAGAGGTACCAGTAGCCGAGAGGTACCGGTAGCCGCCGGTAGCTGAGGGACACCGGTAGTCGAGGGCCACCGGTAGCCGAGGGCCACCGGTGGCCGAACGCCACCCATGGCCAAGCGTCACTGGTAGTCGAGGGCTACTGGTACCCCGAGTTCACCGGTAGGATAGGTCTACCGGTAGGCCAAGGCTACCACTAGGAGTCACCGAGAAGCTGGGATGGCCTTCCAGGACACCCAGAACACCTCAAATATCATATTTTTACCAATTAATGGACCCCAAACACCCGGTCCATTACATCAGATACTTCTCAAAATATTCTCATCCTTGGGAATATAAGAACAACCCAGAAGGGGGAGAAGTGGGGTCCAAAACAACCACCCTCTAAAGATACTTCTCAGGGGTAAACCCCGGAGTTGTTCAAAAGCTGTAATAGAACCCTCCCCCTACATCCGGGAATACTCCCCCAAGAGTTATCAACTATAAAAATTCACAAAAAACACAAGGATCACAGTATCCAACACATGAGTTTAGGAGTCCCCTCATACATGTCAGGATATTATCCATTTTGGGCACCACTGACTCGCCCGCACGGGTTTATTCACATCCACATTAATGTGTCATGATTAGCATTCAGGTTTTCCCATCATCACACATTCTTACACACACAAAGAGAATACTGAATAGATCATCTAATAGCTAAGGAAAACAAGCATTTCATATATTAAAGCACAAGTTACAATATCTCAAGGATCATAACAAAAACAAAAAGGAATTCAATACAACTATGTGTACTGAATGCGTAACTGGGCCTCCCGCTCCCATGTGCTCTCTTCCAAGCCACTATGCCTCCACAACACATGAACCAAGTGGATGTTTTGTCCACGAATCACATTCTCTTTACGATCCTTGATCTTGATTAGTCGTTCTATGAAGGTCACATCATCTTCGACATCTTACTCTCCCAAATCGATGACGTGGGAGTCGTCGTGTAGATATCGACGAAGCTGGGACACATGGAATACATTGTGTATCCTCAGTAGCGGTGGTGGTATCACTAGCTGATAAGGCACTTCACTGACCCGCCGCAACACTTCTAAGGGTCTGATGAACCTCGTAGAAAACTTACGTCCCCTGTTGAACCTCCATTGTCCACGCCGAGGGGAGACCTTCAAGAACATGTGATCCCTGACCTCGAACTCCAAGGGTCTCCTCCTATCATCGGCATATGACTTCTGCCTATCCTGAGCAGCCTTCATCCTTTCTCGTATAATCTGCACCTTCTTTTTCATGCTCTGCACCACCTCCAGGCCAAGAACACCTATATCCCCAACCACAGTCTAGCACACGAGTGAGTGACACGGCCATCCATATAGGGCTACGAATGGAGCCATGCCAATGGTAGAGTGATGGCTGTTATGGTAGGTAAACTCTACCAAAGGAAAGTGTCGCACCCATGATCATCCAAAGTCTATAATACATTCCCACAGCATGTCCTCCAAGGTCTGGATGGTGCGCTCTGTCTGCCCATCTATATGGGGGTGGAAAGCAGTGCTAAGACATAGTTGGGTGCCAAAATCATGCTGCAATCTCCTCCAGACTTGTGAGGTAAAACGTGCATCCCTTTCCAAGACTATGGAACTCAGAACTCCATGCAACTGCGCTACCTCTTCTATATACTTCCGTGCTAGAGCGTCCACTACACTCGACTCCTTAATCTCCAGAAAGTGAGCTGACTTCGTCAAGCAGTCCACCACTACCTAGATGGAGTTGCATCCCCCTTGCACCTTGGGTAGTCCTGTGATGAAATCCGTTGAGATGTCATCCCACTTCCACTTAGGGAAATCTAAAGGTTTCAACAACCCGCCTGGAACACGGTGTCCAGCCTTTACCTGCTGTCACTGTAGAGTCCCGAAGCATAACGTACATGGACATTACATTACTTTTGCGGAATACTTAGTACATAACAAAAACACAGACACAAGGACCGTAATAGTTTAGTGTCTTTGGAAACTCGGAATATAATCTTCTAATCGTGGTGAAAGATCTTCAACATCTCCCATAAATATCATCCTTTTTTTACCTAAAACCTTTCTCTATATCCAGGGGAAAAGAAAACATAAAAGGGTGAGCTCAAATGATCACTAAGGGTAAACAAAAGAAATATCAATCACATCATATTCATAAGAACATAACATTTTGGAAATCTTAACCTACAAAAGAGATCATAATATCATAACATGGGATAAATCATAGTAGTGAAATGTAATCCCAATAATCATAACTTAAAACATGAAACATTGTGGCATACACACATAATCATAGAAGATCATTTCTTAGTAGTCAAGACTCATTTCCAAGACTATCTTAGTGGACAAAGTCCATTTCTGAACTGAGTTCACTCCTCATTTCAGTCCTGTTTCACTGAACTGGTTTAACCTGTCGTTCCAGCCATGTCTATCTCATGAGATATAAAATCATTACCCAATGCATTGGAGGGAGATATGGGTCTCACCCATCTCATAATTATACCATTCTTATGTGTGCCACAAAATCATAAACCATACATCATAGCATAACCCATGTAATAAAAATGAGAATCTTAAACATCGTGACATCATAAAACAATTCATATAAGATAAAGGAATTCATAAAAATAATTCCATCACAACATAATCAAATAAATGTAATAATAGGGATAGAAACATATCCCTTTATTATCTTAGATGGAAAATAATTTTGATAAAACACTTGAACTCCATTCTTGACGAAAATAACCTTTCTACTTCAAAAAAACATTTCCTTTCTTAACATGTCATACAATTATAAACTAAAAGAAGTTGATTAAAAATAAACATGAAAACTTGTAAGGGAATCTTCTTGGAAATAATTTTTTAGAAATCCATTCATGCCGTATAAGTTAAATTAAAACATTCTTCTCGTACTTTTGTCGGAAAAGTCAAAAAGTACCTCGTACGAAAAATGAAAAAATATTCCTTTCATATATTTTAATAAAAACTCACCGAAAGGTAAAATTGGATATAAACTATTGTAGAAGGATATAAATATTATATATTGAGGAAACATGGATGTGGATGATAAAATACACCCCAGTAAATTCCAAAGTATAAACAATCTCGGATAAAAATGAGATTGTGATATTTCCCTTACCTTAGGTCTGATTTGCTTCGTAAGTATCCGAACCTCCTGTATAATGATTTAAATAATGTCATTGACTTATTCCAGAATTATACTCATTGTTATGATATCATATATGGTTCACTTATGACTTCATATTACCCTTTCTTTTGTAAATTCCATGTTAAAGAGCGTTTTTGGGTAAAATCGTTTCATTTGTCGTCCGTGTTTGTAATTATTCATAAGATTACTTAGATCATGATTACTTAATTCCAAAATATAAAACAAGATTTATATATAATATATATTCATAATATACATATATATAATAGATTAGTAAATGGAAAGAAATACACCGTTCATGGAGACGGTAGGTCGTACGTACCAATGAACGCTTTTTTTCATTTCCTTATTGAGTTGAATGGAATTAAGTAGAGGACATACATATATATACACATAAATCCAGTATCATAATTATGTCATAAATTTAATGATTACTTATTATATATACTTTATAATCATTCATGAATGGTTAACGTGGAGAATGAATCTCATCGCGTCGTGGAGACGGTAGTCCGTACGTATGCATGAGTGATGATATCGTTCCCATGATCGTGGAATTGTATTGGAGTGTATGTATACTATTTCATAATCAATATGACTTTACAATAATCATATATAGTTATTATTTACACCATTATACCCATCCAAGTAAGATGGTGGTGGAAAATAGATTACACAACGGCGTGGAGACGGTATTTCGTACGTACGCACGCGCGGTGATTTCATTTTCCGTAGGATGGACAGATGGTGAAATACGGTTGTTTCATAATTATAATAACATATAATTATATGAGTGATAATGATGTTATTACTTCAAAATTAAACAACCTAAGAAGAAGAAGTGGAAGAAGAAATAAAGTTGAAAGAATCCGTAATGGAAATTACATCTTCTTTGAAGCGCCTCTTTGAGATCTCATTTTCGGGAACTAAAATTGGTCTTTGAGGAAGACCAAAACCTCTAGGATGTTTCTGTGGAAGTGGAGAAGAGAATTTTACAGGTTCTGGATGAGCTTGAAGGCTCAAAGTGGTGTGAGGACGAGAGGGAGGAGGTTCCCTTTTTATAACGGAGGAGAGTGGCACCTTTGGAATAACAAAACATATTATTTTATTATAAAGCCAAATTCGGTTTTAAATAGCTCCAAATTGATTTATTTCAAAGATAAGGTGGGGATAGGTCGAAATCCTCTCATCAAATAGAATTTGGACAAGTTTAGTTTACTATTTTAACCTTATCATTTAGTTTTAACTTTAAGATAGATAATTTTACTTTTATCGTGTCTTTTTGTGTTCTTACACTATAAGGTTAATAAACCTACTATAACAAGCCAAACGAACCCCAAGTAGTTTATTATTAATATATATAACCTTATATATTTCATTTGGCCGATCCTCAGATTTATAGGAATAAAATAACAATTAGTAATATAATATTTGATTTAAAAACAATTTTATGTCAATTTTGACACTATTTAGTAATTGATTTTTGTGAAAATCATAATAGAATTATTAGTTCTAAAAAAGTTAATTAAATTAATATTAACATGTCATATTAATATATAAAATTATTGGAATTCATAAAAAGTCTCAAATTACATTTATTTGGATATTTATAACATCAATTATGTCAATATTTCATTAATAAGATAATTACTGTATCATCTTTGTGTCATAAATAAATTAACTTATTTAAAGTCTAAAAATTACAAATAAAATATAATTATGTAGTAAATCGTTTTATCTTTCTAATGAATATTTATAGTCTAATTTATCTTACATATAACCTTATATTAAAAATGATATACTTATTAAACTTTGATTTAAACTATTTTAACCCTTCTTTAAATAAATTAATAATAAATGTCCTAATCTAATCCAAGTGGGCCTAAATGGTCATATTTTATTCCTAAGGTTGTTTTTGGTCGAATTACACTTATCCAATAGAAATAGGACATGATTTAGGGTAATAATAATATCATTTTTACACTTAATTACCCAATTTACTTTTAACCGTGGTAAAAAAAGTAAAAAGTCACTATTCACCAAAAATTATTTTCATCTCATTGAACCACATTTCACTTACTGACATCAACTGTGTCTATCGGATTATTGAAATTCCACTCACAGAAGCGGTAAGATTAAGTTTTATGAAAAATTCATTTTTTTAACTACCACTTAGTGGTTTTACTATTCATCAAAAAATGAAAGTTTCCAGAAAAAAACAAAAAATTAGGCCTAAGCTATATTTGATATTATGAACTCAAAAATGATTTCTATTTTATAAAATTCAAAACATATCAGTTTCATTACTTGATTTAAAAACTAATTTCCGTCGTCAAAACTAATAGTGTGTTCTTAAGAGATAATAACTATCAAAAGATTGACACTTGTTTATGTCTCGTTTAAATGTGAAATTACATCCAATGACCAACAATGTATTAAATTGTAAAGATATATGCTAAATATAATTTAAAACCACTCAAATTAATAATTTCTCACTATTAATTATTTCGATTAAAAAGGTTGTTTTTAATTAAAATTTAGTAATTTTCACTATTCATCAGAAAATGAAAGTTATCCAAAAAGTACCAAAATTTCACCCTGAGCTAATTTCGATATTCCAAATCCAAAAATGAAGTCCATTTTGAAAAATAAAATTTACAAAATTTCAAAAAGTGGTTATTACTATTCATAACGGCTAGTTTTAATAATATTTTAATAGCATATCGTTGTTTAGTGAAACTCGGTATTGTGTACTTAACACGCTATCGAGGAAGGTCTTGATTGCGTTTAATACAAGGCAAGTCAAGGATGTGTGTTGTGTAAGCTCCGTTTGGTGTGGCGTACAACACAAGACATTAATGAAATTAAAAATAATATTTTTCATAAAATTTCGGGGTGTTACATTCTACCCCCCTTAAAATGAATTTCTCCCTCGAAATTCATCGGGGTTATAAATGGTTTACTACTCGAAAGTTTCTTTAATATAAATCCACATAGTAAAAAAGAAATACCAAAACCAATCTTTAAAAACAAAAGTATGAAATGTAACGATTACCCGAATAAACTAATCAATTGGTTTCCACATAGGTGAAAATATGGATATGGAAGAGAAATCTAATCATCATGTTCTGATGGAGAGTGGTAGAGAACATGGCTATGGAAAAGTCATCAATCACAAATACCTATATTTGTGATGATCTAAGGTACCATCTGATTCATCGGATATAAGGGCAGTACGAAAACATTTTTGGTTTTCAAGATCATTAAAAGAAATACTTACATGATTTTGGAACAATCTCACTGTTGTTCATTAATTGAACAATTTCCACTTCATCCCTTAATGAAATGAAGTTTAATTTGTTATTTGTGATGTGTTAGCAGATCATGTGATAGAATGATGGGTCATTCCATCTGTCCCAAACAAAAGGTTATAAAAGTTATCAAAAATACATAAGTCCATCTATAGTGAGATTAATCATATATGGTTCCTAAAATGGACTTATACTTCATATATCATACTGCTTAATATAATAAAACTAGTTTATACTAAACAGGGACTTCCTACAGGCCAGTGGTAGGCGATAAAGGCCAGTCGCACTTCGGTTGTGGGTTCGATTCCCATATCCTTGTCCGACACGATGGGATGTCTCTCGTCCTGCAGGTTGTCCTTTTCTAAAGCTATATTACTATAACATCCCATCAATAATATCGAAAAAAAATTATATACTAACTTATGTCCAACATAATCCATTACAATCTTTTGGCTTATCTAAAATACTTCTATCCAAGCTCATAGTATAAAGAAAATGATTACTTGAAATGTCACATAACAATCACGTGAATTCCATTATTTATCCCCCATATATCATAAGATATATCTTGTTGGTCAAATTACAAACATGTGAATACCTTAATCATGTATTCTCTTGAAGAATGAATTCCCATTGAACCATAGTGAACACATGAATGCTGTTAAAAGTTAAATCTTTCCAGATACCAAAATCCTCAAAATTCTATATACTCAAACCATGATATCACTTAGTCCTTATATCAATCATGAGCTCATGAATACAATCAAACATCTCATTATCTTCTTATCCCTTCATTATGCGCATATCATCTGCTTACCAATAATCACTTTCCATGGTTACCGGTACCATAAAATTATTGAAAACCACAATAGACCAATAAATAAATATTCCAATATTCCACGATACTATATACCACATTATTTTGGAATCCCATTACATAAACACTAAATAATTCCACCACATAGTTGTCATATTCAACATCGCCAATAGTGATCGCATGTGACTTCCCTTTGTCCTTTGCCTTAAATGGTTGCTCATGTCGGTCATCACTAAACCTTGGATTAGGGCATTTATTAGTATAATGCCCCATTTCCTTGCACTTGAATCAGTGAAGTGTTGGTGGTGCATTCTCTGCAGTCTTTTCTTTATTCACGTCATTAGAAACCCTTTTTCCATTATTTTGACACTCAGCTTCTCGATGACCTTCTTTTCCACACTTAAAACATTTTCTAGTCCCTTTAAGACAATCTCCACCATGTTTCTTTCCACACTTTGAGCATAAGGAAACATTCATCTTCTTTTCACCATTATTCTGAGATTTCTCCTTGAACTCCATCTTTTGTTTCTTGTCAAAACTATGAGATAGATAAGTAACACCAACTCCCATTTCTACCTTGATAGCACAATGCACAATTTCTTCATAGCTACTGAAGTCTCTTATAGCTAATGCCCATCGAAGATTTGGTTTTAAGCCACTGAATAATTGATCAACTTTACTTTCAGGTTGGATGATAAATACATATGCATACCTTTCAAGCCTTGTAAAATTCCCTTCGTATATACCAACAGATTCATGATCCTTTTGCTTTAGTTCAAGAAACTCCTTCTCCATCTTTGTTCGAAGAATACGAGGGAATTACTTATTGAAAAATATGTTCTTGAACTCAACCCATTCCATGGACTCAATTTCATCTCTTCGCCTCGTATTCTTGATAAGATTCCACCATTTATCAGCTTCACCTTCCAAACGATATACTGCTAAGATGACTTTATCATGTTCATAACATTGAAGAACTGAAAACAACTTTTCAGTGGTAGTGATCCACTATTCAGCAACAAGTGGATCAGAAGACCCACTGAAAGAAGGTGGATGTTTCCTCCTGAAGGACTCAATAGAATATTGTTCCCTTCTCTGATCATTTGGAAGTCCAGAATGATTCATATCTTGTGTAAGTATAGCAATAAGATTTTTCACTCCATCTCTAATAACATTTGTTTGTTCAGGAGGACAATCATTGCATTGTCCATTACATTGATCAACACGGTTCATTCGGGTTCCAGCCATCGTCTAAAACCCAAAAAGAATAGTGTGAGAGGCAAAAATCGTGCTATGGAAAACAACATAATAAAGGGGGAGTACCTTAAATATCTAACATCTTAGGTTACTGTAATTCTAGTACTATAACCTATACTTATACTTAACCTTAGGGACATCCCTATACATACCTTAGAAATATCTATAGGGATCTCACTAAAGTTCTCGCATCCTAGTTTCCAAAGGTTGACTAAACCTTTCCTCTGATACCAACTGTAGAGACCCGAAGCTTAACATACATGGAAATTACATTACTTTTGAAGAATACTTAGTACATAAAAAAACAAAGACACAAGGACCGTAATAGTTTAGTGTCTTTGGAAACTCGGAATATAATCTTCTAATCGTGGTGAAATATCTTCAACATATCCCATAAAGATCTTCCTTTTTTTACCTAAATCCTTTATTTATATCCTAGGGAAAAGAAATCATAAAATGGTGAGCTCAAATTCTCAGTAAGGGTAAAAAAAAGAAATATCAATCACATCATATTCATAAGAACATAACATTTTGGAAATCTTAACCTGCAAAAGAGATCATAATATTATAACATGGGATAAATCATAGTAGTGAAATGTAATCCCAATAATCATAACTTAAAACATGAAACACTGTGGCATACACACATAATCATATAAAATCATTTCTTAGTAGTCAAGACTCATTGCCAAAACTACCTTAGTGGACAAAGTCCATTTCTGAACTGAGTTCACTCCTCGTTTCAGTCCTGTTTCACTGAACCGGTTTAACATGCCGTTCCAGCCATGTCTATCTCATAAGATATAAAATTTTTACCCAATGAATTGGAGGGAGATATAGGTCCCACCCATCTCATAATGATACCATTCTTATGTGTGCCACAAAATCATAAACCATACATCATAGCATAACCCATGTAATAAAAATGGGAATCTTAAACATTGTGACATCATAAAACAATTCATATAAGATAAAGGAATTCATAAAAATAATTCTATCACAACATAATAAAATCAATGTAATAATAGGGATAGAAATAGAACCCTTTATTATCTTATATGGAAAATAATTTTGATAAAACACTTGAACTCCATTCTTGAGGAAAATATCCTTTCTACATAAAAAACAATTTTATTTTCTTAACATGTCATACAATTCTAAACTAAAAGAAGTTGATTAAAAATAAACTTCAAAACTTGTAAGGTAATCTTCTTGGAAATAATGTTTTAAAAATACATTCATTCCGTATAAGTTAAAAGAAAACATTCTTCTCGTACTTTTGTCAGAAAAGTCAAAAAGTACCTCATACGAAAAACGACAAAATATTCCTTTAATATCTTTTACTAAAAACTCACCGAATGGTAAAATTGGATATAAACTATTGTATAAGGATATAAATATTATATATTGAGGAAACATGTATGTGGATGAGAAAATACACCCCAGTAAATTCCAAAGTATAAACAATCTCAGATAAAAATGAGATTGTGATATTTCCCTTACCTTAGGTCTAATTTGCTTCGTAAGTGTCTGAACCTTCTGTATAATGATTTAAATAATATCATTGACTTATTACAGAATCATAATCATTGTTATGATATCATATATGGTTCACTTATGACTTTATATTACCCGTTCTTGTGTAAATTCCATGTTAAAGAGCGTTTTGGGTAAAATTGTTTCATTTGTCGTCCGTGTTTGTAATTATTCATATGATTACTTAGATCATGATTACTTAATTACAGAATATAAAACATGATTTATATATAATATATATTCAGAGTATACATATATATAATAGATTATTAAATGGAATGAAATACATCGTTCATGGAGACGGTAGGCCGTATGTACGCATGAACGCTGTTTTTCGTTTCCTTATTGAGTTGAATGGAATTAAGTAGATGACATACATATATATACACATAAATCCAGTATCATTATTATGTCATATATTTCATTATTACTTATTATATATACTTTATAATCATTCATGAATGGTTAACGTGGAGAATGAATGTCATCGCGTCATGGAGACTGTAGTCCGTACGTACGCACGAGCGATGATATCGTTCTCATGATCGTGGAATTATATTGGAGTGTATGTATACTATTTCATAATCAATATCACTTTAAAATAATAATATATTGTTATTATTTACACCATTATACTCATCCAAGTAACGTGGTGGTGTAAAATAGATTACACCACGGCGTGGAGACGGTATTCTGTACGTATGCACGCGCGGTGATTTCGTTTTCCGTAGGATGGATAGATGGTGAAATAGGGTTGTTTCATACTTATAATAACATATCAGTATATGAGTGATAATGATGTTATTACTTAAAAATGAAACAACCTAAGAAGAAGAAGTGGAAGATGAAATAAAGTTGAAAAAATCGGTAACGGACATTACCTCTTCTTTGAAGCGCCTCTTTGAGATCTCCTTTTAGGGCACTAAAATTGCTCTTTGAGGAAGACCAGAACCTCTAGGATGTTGTTTTGGAAGTTTAGAATAGAATTTTTCAGGGTTTGTCCTAGCTTTAAGGCTCAAAGTGGTGTGAGGAAGAGAGGGAGGAGGTGCCATTTTTATAAGGGAGGAGAGGGGCACCTTTGGAATAACTAAAAATATTATTTTATTAAAAAGCCAAATTCGGTTTTAAATAGCTCCAAATTGATTTATTTCTAAGCTAGGGTGGGTATGGGTCGAAATCCTCTCATACAATAGAATTTGGACAAGTTTAGTTTACTATTTTAACCTTATCATTTAGTTTTAACTTTAAGTTGGATAATTTTACTTTTACCGTGTCTTTTTGTGTTTTTACACTATAAGGTTAATAAACTTATTATAACAAGCCAAACGAACCCCAAGTTGTTTGTTATTAATATATATAACCTTATCTAAGTTATTTGGACGAACCTTAGATTTTTAGGAATAAAATACCAATTAATAATAAAATATTTATTTTAAATACTATTTTATGTTAATTTTGACACTATTTAGTAATTGATTTTTGTGAAAATCATAACAGAATGATTAGTTAGAAAAAAGTTAATTAAATCAATAATAACATGTCATATTAACCTATAAAATTATTTTAATTCATAAAACGTCTCAAATTACATTTATTTGGGTATTTTTAACATCAATTATGTCAATATTTCATTAATAAGATAATTACTGCATCATCTTTGTGTCATAAATAAATTAACTTATTTAAAGTCTAAAATTTAAAAATAAAATATCATTATGTAGGAAATATTTTTATATTTCTAATTAATATTTATAGTTGAATTTATCTTATGTATAACCCTATATTAAAAATAATATACTTATTAAACATTGATTTTAACTATTTTAACCCTTCTTTAAATAAATTAATAAGAAATGTCCTAATCAAATCCAAGTGGGCCTAAATGGTCATATTTTATCCCTAAGGTTGTTTTTGGTCGAATTACACTTATCCAATAGAATTAGGACATGTGTTAGGGTAATAATAATATCATTTTTACCCTTAATTACCCTATTTACTTTTAACCGTGGAAAAAAAGTAAAAAGTTATTATTCATCAAAAATTATTTTCATCTCATTGAACCACATTTTACTTACTGACATCAACCGTTTCTCTCGGATTTTTTAAATTCCACTCACAGAAGCGGTAAAATTAAGTTTTATGAAAAATTCATTTTTTAACTACCACTTAGTGGTTTCACTATTCATCAAAAAATGAAAGTTTCCAGAAAAAAAACAAAAAATTAGGCCTAAGCTATATTTGATATTATGAACTCAAAAATGATGTCTATTTTACCAAATTCAAAACATATCAGTTTCATTACTTAATTTAAAAATCAATTCCCGTCATCAAAACAAATAGCATGTTCTTAAGAGATAATAACTATCAAAAGATTGACACTCGTTTATGTCTGGTTTAAATGTGAAATTACATCCAATGACCAACATTGTATTAAATTGTAAAAATATATGCTAAATATACTTTAAAACCACTCAAATTAATAATTTATCACTATTAATTATTTCGGTTAAAAAGTTTGTTTTTAATTAAAATTTAGTAATTTTCACTATTCATCAGAAAATGAAATTTATCCGAAAAGTACCAAAATTTCACCCTAAGCTAATTTTGATATTCCGAATCCAAAAATGATGTCCATTTTGAAAAATAAAATTTACAAAATTTCAAAAACTGGTTATTACTATTCATAACGGCTAGTTTTAATAATATTTTAATAGCATATCGTTGTTTAGTGAAACTTGGTATTGCGTACTACACACACTATCGAGGAAGGTTGTGATTGCGCGTAATGCAAGGAAATTCAAGGATGTGTGTTTTGAATGCTCTTTTTGGTGTAGAGTACAACACAAGACATTAATGAAATTAAAAAGAATATTTTTCATAAAATCTCGGGGTGTTACAGTCACACTAGGCACTTGGCCACAAACTCTGCCACTACTCGCTTTACTCCGGGCCACCAAAGCTGTCTCCTCAGACCCTAGTACATCTTGGAAACTCCTGGGTGTACCTCTATAGGTGAGTTGTGGAACTCACTAAGAACATTTCAAAGCATCGCCTTTGGAACAAACATCTTCCCCCAGAAGAGCATCCAATTTTGACCATCTTCTGTCCACCCTTCTGGAGCATTGCCTTGGTCAACTCGGTCACGCATCACATCGAACTCTAGGTCTCCCCACTAAGACTCCTAAACGTTCCACAACAGAGAATATTGCACTATCATCTGATACAAGAAACCTCTACCACTATCCATCCTCGCATCCAGGTGCAAGGCAGCCAACTCCTCCATCGCCTTCCAAGCATCTGCCGACTCTCAGACCCAATCCTTCTGCGACCTCTGGCTCAAAGCATCGGCCACTAAATTTCCTTTTCCTGAAGTGTAAGAAATATCGAAGTCGTAATCTTGGAGGAACTCCATCCACCTTCACTTTCATATGTTTAAGTCCCGCTGGGAGAAGATATACCTCAAGATTTTGTGATCCGTGAAGACCACAACGTGTTCTCCAATGAGGTAATGCTACAACAAATTTAGTGCGAAAATGACCGCTGCAAGCTCCAAATTGTGGGTGGCATAATTACGCTCATGTGGGAATAGCTACCTAGATCTATAAGAGATCACCCCTTGTCCCTACATCAACACACATCTGAGGCCTTGCCCTGAAGCATCACAAAACACCACATATGCTGCCCCTTCTTCTTGTAGTCTCAAAACTGGGGCACTAACCAACTTCTCCTTTAGATATCTGAAGGCTGCCTCGCACTGCTCACTCCACACAAAAACCTGGTCCTTCTTGGTCAAGGCCGTCAAAGGTGCTGCAACTCGAGAGAAGTTTGGTATGAACCTTCGGTAGTAACCTGCCAGCCCAAGGAAACTATGAACCTCTGCCATGTTCTTGGGTGCTACCCAAGAAACAACCGCCTCAACCTTTGATGGGTCCACTACTACCCCTTTCTCGGACACTACATGCCAAAGGAAGTGCACTTCTCATGTCCATAACTTGCATTTTGATAACTTCCCATAGAGTTGGTGTTGTTGGAGGACCTCCAAAAACGTCCTCAGGTGCTCAGTGTGGTCCTCCTCTAATCTTGAGTACATCAGGACGTCATCAATGAACATGAGTACGAACTGATCCAGATACTCCCGGAAGATGGAGTTCATAACCCCCATGAACACAGACGGAGCATTCGTAATGCTGAAAGGCATGACAACAAACTCGAAGTGCCTATATCTACACCTAAAGGCCATCTTCGAGATGTCACCATCTCTTACCCTCAACTGGTGATACCCCAACCGCAGGTCGATCTTCAAGAACCATCATGCCCCTTTCATCTGGTCAAAGAGATCGTCCATCCTTGGAAGAGGGTAGCGATTCTTGACTGTTACCTGATTCAGCCTCCTGTAGTCTATGCACAGCCTTAGACCGCCATCCGCCTTCTTCACAAACATCACAGGAGCACCCCATGGTGACGCACTCGGTCAAACAAAACCCTTCTTCATTAGATCGTCAATCTGAATCCGCAACTCTTGTAGCTCTGAAGGCGCCATCTGGTAGGGAGCCATCGAAATCGAAAGAGCACGAGGATGAAAGTCTATCCCAAACTTGATATTACATCGAGGGGGTAGAGTCGTCACCTCCTCAGGGAAGACGTCCAAAAACTCACTGACGATCCCTAGTACTTCCACTATCTCAGCATCCACTGACTCTACCGACAGCTTGGCTAACAAGGAGAAGAGGTGTTCCTCTCTCCTAATGCCCTTCTGGACACTCCGCTCGCCGATGAAAGTAACACGTTAGCTACCCAAGTCTGAGAACACAACCCTTCCTCAGAAGTAGTCAACGATGGAGCACACAGAGAACAACCATTCGATTCCTAGGATGACATCGTATGGTTGTATCTATAGCAGTAGTAGATCCCTGACTTACTGATGTGTCCCTATCATCAGTCTACGTCCTTTAAAAACATATAACTAGTCGTTCTAACCTCCAACTAGTGTGCTCACCACCAGGGGCACTGTAAGTCTCTCAGCATCTAGACCTAGAGGAAAGGCCAGACCGGGTGCAACAAAGGAGTGCGAAGCTCCGGTATCGAAAAAGGCATAATAAAGGGTACTGAACAAACTGATTGTACCTTGGACAACCTCTAGTCCCACTGGAACTGCTTCCTCCACGGCATGCAACTGTCCACGCCTAGCTCCTATGCCCCTCGGCTATCAGACACCTCCCCGAATATGCCCTGGTCGAGGTACCTGAGGAGCGCCCTGAGGTCGGCCTCCCCCTACAACGTCTCCCCTCGGAGGAGCGGGAGTTCGCGACCCCTGCTACGGCTGCTGAAAGGGCCTAGCTGGAAGCTACTGCTGAGGTGGGTGTTGGGCATGTCCGCCACCACCGTACTATACTCGGTCCGGGCAATGATTCCATAGATTCCCATTGCTCCCACAGACGAAGCACCTCGGTCTTAGGCCCGAAGGGAAAGGGTGAGGACTGGGGGACTGGAACTGGAACTGCTGCAGCCTGATCCCTTCTAGTCGAAACCTAGAGGGTCCCGATGCTGGAGGTCTGGTGCTGACGACCTTTTCCTTTGACGAGCCTAGCTGAATCCCCTCTCATGACACGCCACCCAGCGTGTACATCTTCTCCACCACCTCTACCTTCTTCTATACCTCCAAGTATGTCGGCAAGGTGAAGTGGGTAACAACGTATTGGAGGGAAGGTCAAAGCACCTCTTCTAAACATCTTGTCTGAGACTCCTCATCCGGAAAGAGGTTCGGAGCAAAGCGGAGTAGATCCTTAAACTTGATCCCCAGCTCCCTTACTGACATACTCCCTTGCTGTAGGGGGAGAAGTTGTTCCCTCTTCTCATCTTTTATCGTAGAAGAGAGGAATTCCACCCGGAACTCCTTCTCGAAATCAGCCCATTCTACATCAGCCTCTCTCCTCCCCCCCAGGTAGAGTGTCCACCACTGATGCGCTGCTCCCTGAATCTGGTTCACAGCCAAAGGAACCCAGTACTCATTTGGATCCTAGATCAAGCTGAAGGCTATCACCAGCTCCTCTAGCCAGCCCTCCGTCTTCATATCAGAGGTGCCACCCTCGTACTTCTCGAGGGTCTGTCGCTGGAAGGCTCGAAGTGTCTTCTGCCACTGGTCGTCCTCCTCCTCTCGATCAGCCCTCTGCTGATCGGCCAAGTCAACCTCCTGGGTCTCGATCACCCGTACAACTCGTGGTCATCTCCCAGGTTCCATAGCTGCAGGGTAAACGAAGAATGCCTAAGCCTATGTAGTGCAGAATATTTTTCTTAAAACTCCGTAAAACTTCTTAGTTATTTCAAATTCCCAAAACACCCCAGAAACACGAGAACACAAGTCATTATGATGCATGTACCTTTCCTATGGTCTCTACCCTACAATCAGCATGGCCTCACTTGGTAATTCGGTAGGTCCAGATTCCTTGCATTGGATCATGGGGGCCTAAAACCGTGTGTCCTAGTTGGTCTTCCCTGGCCTAATTCACGCACCAAGGTCACCCAACACTATTTCCCTACCATCCCGTGAAATCCTCATTATGCCTAACTCCAGACTCTATACTATCTCTCAACCTACCTCTGATATCATTCTATCATGACCTGCATTCACCAAAAGGAGGGAAGGGTCAGCAAATTGCCAGGCTCTTCCTTCTTTAAGTTGAAGGAGAGATAATGACCCCTGAAATCCACATTCAATATGTCTCGGAGTGGTGACCAGCACCAAGGGTATGGAATCACACACTAAATGTAAGGCATTGCCCTTTTTCTTTTAATAGGATCGAGAGATAAGATAGTGAATCCCACAACACCAAAACTGAAAGTGCAAGTACGACTGAAAGTAAACCATTCCCATATACATGTTCAAAGGTAAAAGATAAAAGTCACAAAACTCCAAAGGTGAAAAGATGCCAAGAAAAAGGAAAACAACAATTGTAAGTGCCCCAAAGGACCAAGCTAGTAGGGCCTCGTATGATCCCTGAAGTTTTCCTAGAAACCTGAAAGTAGTTTTAAATACGTAGGGTGATCATACAAGTATACTCAGTAGGGAAAACCAAGGACTCTCATGCACAAGTGAGAAGACATTCTAATTCCCCATGGAAAAAGAGATAACCAAACACCTAACAAGGTAAACTATCCACCCAAGCCTCACCAAGGAACACTCCCAAAATAATGAAAGTCAAGTAAAGTATAGTAATAGTACATAGATATTTGGGTACCTCACGCCACATTCCCATAGGTTATTGAAGACATCCTACGCATCAAACCAATCCTGACATTCTTACCGCAGTCCCACTGCCAAACCCTGACCGCACACACCTGGGACACAACCTCACCGAAGTCCCACTACCAAACCCCTCCCGCACACACCTAGGCCATAACCACTATCCCGCCCACAGACACCTAGGCCACAACCACCACACACAACCATACCCGCAAACACCTGGGTCAGAACAACTACGACCACACCCAAAGACACATGGGCCTCATCCTGAAGACACTTGGGAAGCAACCTGCCCACAAACACCTGGGACAACCACCGAAACCACCCCGTCCGAAGATTCTTGGGCTAATAATGGACCTCAGGCCATCACAGCATGCCTGAAGATACTTGGGCTATCCGAGAAAGGGAGAAGAACGGAGGTAATAACCAACCACTAATAGAAGTGTTGGGAAAAACACCCTCCCCCATGAAATGGGGGTGTTCGTCACTAAGTGCTAAGCTTGGGTGGGGCGCGAATAAGAAACATAAGAACTAAAAAAAATATATGTATAAGTAACAAACACTCAATCAAACCTAGGGTTTCCAAAGCCAATCCAAGCACAAGCACACTCGTCCTTATTCATTGGAAGCAAACTGCTCATAGCCGATTCACAACTCACCCCCCCAGAACCAATTCCCATTTAAGATATTCTTGCTTACATGTTCAAGTAATCTCATTTAAAGAAAGTTCTGCACTACTCAGTAACTAACAGCATAAGCACAAACCAAGGAAAAAAGTTACAACCAACAGCAATTAAAGCAATCACACCTGGTTCTCTTGCAAAGTCACAACATCAAAGGGATAAGGGAGATCCATCGAAGTACTTGCACCAGAGAAAACCCCAAGATACAGACCCATGTTCCCAAAATCCAGGAGCCAATGGTTTCTCAACAACAGAGGATCCCACACCAATTCGTGATATAAGCAGAGTAATCACCTAGCCTCATATTCACAACCAGTGAAAGTATAACAACAGGGGATCCCATCCCCACCCGCATTGCCCTAGCTATCGTCCTGTGAAAGAAATAACCAAACTGCTACCACCAACTCAAGGCAGGCCCATGTAGGAATTTTCATATTTAAAAGATTTAACACACTCCATGGTTTCAATTCCACTGTTCTTTAATCGGGGTTATCACAGAAAAGGGTTGATCCTGGTGATTTCAATTTATTTAACCGAGTATACGTAATTAACCAATTCCATGTTAGGGTTATTTAAATATCCAAAAACACCAAGGTTCGTTGGTTCACAGAGAAAGACCACCAACGGCCATGATTTTCAGTGATCAGAATCCCGTATAATTCACATCATATATCAATAATAAAAGAACACATCAAGTCATCGATCATACCCCCCCCCTTTAATTCTTTAAAGGTCCATTTATTATCTTCATTAAGTTAGGTTTCATCAATTTTCATAGAGACAAAATCATGCCCACCCCACATGATACACAGAAGGACAAACGATGGATAAAATCCCTACCTGGCGGATCAAGGATCGACGTTAAGTCCTCCCCTGGAGACTAGAAAATAGGAGTAGAAGGAACTCCACAGAATGAGAAAGGTGAACTTCGCAATAGGGGTACGGCTCATTGGGAGGAAGGGTTCTCCGAGATCAGGGTGATAGAAAAGAAACTCAGGGACAAAGGGAAGCCTTTAGGTTATAAAGACTGAGATACAGCATCCCCTGCATGGTTACGATATGAAGAAAAACTCAGAACCGCTGTAGAAACAGGATCATGGGTTGACCACATGGCAGGACCACCCCACACGTAACTTAAAAGGTCCCCGCCCTTCGGGGCGATTATCACAGACGCACACCTCACCAATCATTAAATTTAAATGGGAATTAATGGGCTTAAAATAGGCTTAAAGGGGTCAGAACATGGTTTAAAAACCAATTGGCGCAAAACGGATGTGCTACTGGAAAACCATTGGGGGTAGGCGAGAGCTACTGGTAGCCGAGAGCTACCTTTTGGCGACAGCTACCAGTAGCCGAGGGCCACCAGTGGCCAAGGGCTACTGGTACCCCAAGTTCACCGGTAGGCTAGGTCTACCGGTAGGCCGAGGCTACCGCTAGGAGTCACCCAGAAGCTGGGATGGACTTCAAGGCCACCCAGAACACCTCAAATATCAGATTTTTACCATGTAATGGACCCCAAAAAACAGGCTATTACAATAAAATCCATATTTTATTTTTGTTTCATATAATTATGTTAAAATACTATTTCAAATACTAAAATATAATTATCAGACTATATCAGCGGATACTAAACAAAAATGAAATTTATATTACATCTATTCAAATATTAACATTTTATATACAATATATTTATATTATAAAATTTCTATACAAATAGATTTACATTTAATCATTTTAATAGTGTACAATTACATTCATATGATGTTTTCATTCAAATATGAAATATCACAACCGATAAAAAATGATCTAACTAGTATGGTATCTTCTCCAAGGATCTACCAAACCAATACAAATTAATCATGTTCATTTCATAAAATTATTATTATTTTAGTAATGATTCATAAAGATATAAAAAAATTATAGTTTTAAATTCTTGATAACTTTTAATAATTAAAGATATATTCTTTTAAGGGATATGATTTATAAATAAAAAAGAAAAACATAATACATAAAAACATATTACAAAATTAATAAAAATAAACTATAGTAAATACCATATTTAGATGAAATAAATATACATTGATTTATTATAAATAAATCTAAAATTAGTTCATGTTGGTTTGTTTTTTAGAATGTACTGTGCATTTTGAACTATGATAACACTTTTAAATTGAAAACACCTTCTTTTAGATATACCGGACACATTGCATGTCAAAATAACATCTGATTAATTTTAACATCCCATAAATAAATCCTCATTCATTTTTATATATTTTGAAAAAAATTTGAGGGTGTTGGGTCAGTTTTGAGTATGTGGTGTATGTTTTGAACTAAAATTTCACTTTTAAATTGAAAATAATCACTTTCAATCACACTGGACATACCACTTGTTGGAATGACATCATGTTAAATCCTACATGTAAAAAATGAATCAGAGACCATTTTGATAGATTTTCATGATAATATAAGTTCCTTTTTTAAATTTTCTAGTATGTGACATTAATTTTTAACTTATTTAAATCTTAAAATTGAAAAATAACACATTCTGTCGTTTTGGATATATTGTGAATAATAATTTTTTGTGTTTTATTAATAAAGGTCAAAAATGAATAATTAATCAATTTCCATGAGGTTTACAACAACCTATGATTGTTTGAAAAATTTGGAGCATTTGACACACGTTTTGCCATAAAATTGCATTTTTATTTAATTGAAAATATGTTATTTTAATCATTCCAGCCACACTATACAGAAAAGTAAAATATAGTTCATTCATGTAGATTAAAAATTATTAACATGCCATTTTCATAAATCATCATGGAAATAAAATTATGTTTTCTTTGTTTTGATTATGTGGTGTACATTTTGAACTAAAATATCTTCTTAATTTAAAAACATAAACTTTCAATCATATTGTCCACACCATGTGTCAAAATGAAATCTGGTTAACTCTTACATGTCATGAATTAATTAGAAATCAATTTTATTGATATTCAATATACTTTGATTGTATTATAAATAAATCTAAAATTAGTTCATGTTGGTTTGTTTTTGAGAATGTACTGTGCATTTTGAACTATGATAACACTTTTAAATTGAAAACACCTTCTTTTAGTCATACCGGACACACTGCATGTCAAAATAACATCTGATTAATTTTAACATCCCATAAATAAATCCTCATTAATTTTTATATATTTTGAAAATTTTTGAGGGTGTTGGGTCAGTTTTGAGTATGTGGTGTATGTTTTGAACTAAAATTTCACTTTTAAATTGAAAATAATCACTTTCAATCACACTGGACACACCACTAGTTGGAATGACATCATGTTAGTTCCTACATGTAAAAAATGAATCAGAGACCATTTTGATAGATTTTCATGATAATATAAGTTAATTTTTTAAATTTTCTAGTATGTGACATGCATTTTTAACTTATTTAAATCTTAAAATTGAAAAATAACACATTCTGTCATTTTGGATATATTGTGAATAATAATTTTGTGTGGTTTATTAATAAAGGTCAAAAATGAATAATTAATCAATTTCCATGAGGTTTACAACAACCTATGATTGTTTGATAAATTTGGAGAATTTGACACACGTTTTGCCATAAAATTTCATTTTTATTGAATTGAAAACATGTTATTTTAATCATTCCAGCCACACTATATAGAAAAGTAAAATATAGTTCATTCATGTAGATTAAAAATGATTCACATGTCATTTTCATAAATCATCATGGAAATCAAATTATTTTTTCTTGATTTTGAGTCTGTGGCGTACATTTTGAACTAAAATATCTTCTTAATTTAAAAACATAAACTTTCAATCATATTGTCCACACCATGTGTCAAAATGAAATCTGGTTAACTCTTACATGTCATGAATTAATTAGAAATCAATTTTATTGATATTCAATATACTTTGAGTGTATTGTTTTGTTTTGAGTATGTTGTATGAAATTTTAACTAAAATGACACTTTTAAAGTGAAAACACACACTTTAAATCATACCAAACACACCATTTTTTATAATATTGAGTGTTTAATTCCTAGATTTTAAAATTTAATTGATGCTAATTTTTTGTAGACTTTAATTACAATCTGAGAATGTTTTCTTAGTTTTGAGTATATAACTTGTGATTTGGACTAAAATTATAGTTTTAATTTAAAAACACAAAACTTTAGTCATATCATCCACACTAATCCTTAGAATGATATGTTGTTATTTCTAACATGTCACAAATTAATCATAAATTATTTTAAAATATTTTTATATCAGCCTTTGTTTTTTTCTTAGACTTTATTTTTGATATATTTTTTAACTTCTTTACCATTTAAAATAATAAAAAATTCACTTTTGGTCATTTTTACTACACCACACATTAGAATGAAATAAAATTTATTCATAGAGGTTGATAATGAATCATTAATTATTGTATTATAGTTTCATAATAATATATGATATTTAAATTAAGGTTTTGGGGATCTAAATTTTGAATCAACCCATTATTTTCATAGGACACTATAACAGATGTGCATTGCATTGTAATTAATTATTTTATATAATAATATAAATAAAATATTTTTTATATCATAATTTGAATTTATTAATGATATTGAGTCATATGGATCTATATTTAGGTCATTTAATCAAGTTAATTAGACATATTTGGATACACTAAAATGTGTGTGACACAAGGCATGATCACAAGGACATAGAAAAAATACATATTAAACTCAATTATTTATTGAAGGGTTAATGACAAGGAAGACATGATATAAGATCTTTTATAGAATAAATTAATAAGTGGGATTGATATTTTTTACATTATACTAGGTTTTAATAATAATATGAGTGAGGTTATTTAAAAATAATTCTTAACAAATCTACTTTATTAAAGTTAGTCTTGTGGTTCATGGAATATAATTTATTCATCTAGTTGATTGAGGAATAATATGAATAATAGATAAAATAACTTTCAAAAAAATTTCTAATCTTGAGTATGAAATTCTAGTTATAGTTATCATATATAGTACAATGATTCAATTCTCTTACCAAGGAGATAATTACATTTATCAAGGAGAGTAAGGTGGAATAAATTTGGATATCAATGTTAAATAAAATATGAAATTTTGATGATATAATAATTATTATTTCAGTATATTGATTGATGATACCTAAATTTCTATAGACTAATTCTATTATTAATGAAATATATGTATGATTAAGAACTTGGAGTGTCCCTTGGTTGGGTAGTGATAAATCCCTAAACATTCTTGTTGGGGTGGAGTGCCTTTTTGAGTAATAACCATGCCTCAAAAATTGTATTGACTGAAACAGAGTTTATATTTGATTGTTTTATACTAGAACATTATCATGATTATATCGATATACATAGCTTAGTATAGTAAAATAATGTATTATCCTTTACTTATTTTTGGATTTACATGCTCAATGTTCTTTATATATTTGATAAGGATGAATTTTATTTTTAAGTAGATTGAAATAACATCCTAATCACATAGGGAAAAATTGAAAATGAGTAAGGGTTTAATAGAAAAAAATTTAATTGGTTAGGATCCAAATTCATCCTCCCCTTAGGGGGCCAATAGTTTAATATCATAACTCTATATTCCAGATATAATTTTAATTATTAAAATATATACCCTTAATTGAACTTTTATATAGAAATATCATAACATAATATTACATGATTATTTATATACATTATATATTCTACACTAAATTAATTTATATGAAAGTAAAATTACAAAAAAAAATTCAAAAATTGATAATGAAAAAATATTTTTATTATTTTAGTTGTTTCTCATTAATTGTGGTTTTCCATACATGGTTTTCCTTCGATATGGTTTTTATTGACATGGATTTTTAATAATCAATGACTTATGTTATATTCTTTTTTACTTTTATTTTTCATTTATTTTTTAAAAAAAATTATAAAATATGTTTTAAAATGTAATAAATATCCAAATATATTGTTAGAAATGAAATATTATTTATCAATGTATACTTAAATACCAATGAAATATAATTCATCCCAATTTATTTGCTTTGTGATTATTCAATTAAATATGAATTAAGTCAAAATTAGTGAGTTATATTATTGAAATATAAGAAATTTAAATACAATGGTTCTATGAAGATGATTGACTAAGGGGAGGTAACAATATTATATTCCTCATTAAATGTTTTTTTTATAATGGATTTTTTTTAATAAAGGATTTGGGAATAATATTGAAAAGTAATTTAATGAGAATTATTAAAAAATAAATAAATTATTATTTGATAATTTTTTATATGTATAAGTAATATTTTCATATCCTTATTTAATAGAGTCTCCACCCATCACTTACTTAACAATTTCTTGTTATGCCTCTTTATATTTAACTCATATTTCTGTAGAAATAGTTGATTTTTTTATATTATGGTTGGATAAATGTTTTTAGGATAAGATATATAAGTTATATAATGTGAGTTTTCTAGAATCTCTAATCCATAACTATATATAGGAATTTTACCAAAACCAGGAATGTCTTAAAGCTAGTAGTAGAAGTGGTAACGATTTATTCTAGATGATTAATTATAGTTGAATATGGAAGTGATTATATATATTTTCATTTATCTTGAATAGTAGTGACTCTATAAATTCTTAATAATAACAAATATTTTTCAATGTTTATGTATAATTATTTAGTTGGATATATAATATTAAATGTATTTGTTCACTGGAAGTTAGAAGTTAATTCGATGCATTTTTCTTACAGCTACAGTTTTCCTTGATCGAATGAAGAGTGTCCACCAATATTATAATATTTTTTAACTGGTGAAACAGACCTACTGTTACATATTCTTATATATAAATAGGTTGTTTATAGTCTCTTATATGATATGAAATTGAAAATCCAAATTCAATGATGTTGGAGGCAATGAATTCAGAATGTCAGAGTCCGGATATATAGAAGAATATAAATAGTGAATGAATAATTGGATAATGAAGAGGTTACAAAGGGAAAGATAGAGTCTAGACAAGATCCATAGTCCCCCATATGTAGTTATCATAGTGGGATCATTAAGGAAGGTTCTTATAATGGAATCAATCGCTTTTTCAAATTCATCTGTATCTACAAAGAGTTTTTCGAAGTATGGGTCATCTATAACTCAAAAGATTTTGTTAGGGTTTTTGTTTGATGTTTTACCTTGTAACTCATATTTTCTATATGTGTTTATATTCTTAATTATAAGTTTGAGTGGTTATATAATTTATCATGATTATGTTTTAATCCTTTTTATTTCATATGTTGATTGTTTAAGGTATTTGTTCCTTTTTTTGGTTTCTGAAACATCTTGTTTAAATTTCTCACTAAACGTTGAAAATTTGTGTGATAGAAGGTTTATCTGCATAAAAAATTATATATATAATTTCCCTTATATAAATATTTGTGTGGCATATTTAGTAATGTATTATAGTATAAAACATAAATATAACTCTTTAGTTCATTAATTTCGAACATTATGTTTGGTCAACCTACTAAAATGCACAATATTTCAATGAGATAATAAACAGTAAAAATAAAATAACTATAATAGGTAAATTGGGATCATCGTGATCTCTCTGAATTATCGCACTCACAAAGAATTATATAGAAAGTAAAAAAAACATTAGTAATGAAATATTCAATATGAAAATTAATAATATTGAACCTTGATAGAAATTAATAGATTAATGATGGAAATGTTTTCATCAAAATGTGACAATTGTTATTAGAGTTATATTAAGGTTAATTATGATAACTAATTTATATATAATATAGAAATAATTTCCTCAAATAGTTTAATCATGACTTATAAAGCTCATCAATAAAATCATGGGAGGGAGTTATTATCATTGGGGTTAGTACTTAACCATTCCCAAGTAGTGCTTTAATAAGTGAAGCTCGAGTGAAAGCACCTATGGTAGATGTTTAAGTGAGTAGTGATCACCACTATATCAATGTTATCTAATCCACCCCATGAATATATCATCATCTCTCACCTTATCCGTAGTGATTATGCAATTTTGATAAGGTTTTATGTATCAATTCTGTAAGTTATGTTATGCTGTTAATTTTTTTATAATATGAAATAATGTTTACACAGATCCATCATTTGTATTTAATTTATTATACGTATATAATATATAAATTATTAAAGGTTGAATAATATAAAAATTAATTTTGAAACAAATAAATAGTAATTTTCTTTTTTTTAATATATATTTATAATATTTATTAAAATATATTCTTATGATAAGTTAATAAATTTTAAATAAAATTTTATTCTCACAAAAATGGTGTAAAAAATATTTATTATAATATAAATAATGAAGTAATTGTATAAAATCTAATGTAGTTTTTAGAAGGGACAGATTCTTGATCATGTTATAAAAAATATTTGTTTTTCAATAAATATGTATTGTATTTAAATTTAAAACATTTATATTTTAGAAAATATTTTCAAAAAATAAATTTATTTCTTTAATTTATCATAAATAAATTATCCAATAGTGATATTCTCATAATTTTTTAAGACTGTTGAATTTTTGGAAAAAAGGTAAAATGTGGTGAAAATATAAGACATGTATTATGAAATCATAATGACATAATATTGATGTGGTAAATACTATTAAATATTTATCGACCAAGTATTTTATTTATCATTTAAAATAATATATTTTAATGGATAATATTAATTTTACAGACCTTTAAAGAACTATAGATAACCTAAAGGATGCTTTATAATTTTAAAAACAAATCTTTTCGAACAATCCTCACTTCATAATTTTAATGATAGTACTTTATGGATGATAACCCTTCTTTTATTACAAACTTAAACAAGATTTATTACATAAAACATCACTTGATACAATAAAGAAGATCAAGTGGTTCAATGTCTTTGGGGATTAAGATCATTATATAAAAACTTAAAAAAAAATACAACATCTTTATTGAAACCTTCCTTTACATGACCACTACATTCCTTCGTACTTACCATTGCATGGGATAACCAGAGGACATGCATAAGAAAAGGGGTGGGATATGAAGACCAGTAAGGGAATAAACATGGAATAAATTAGGATTATAATACATGTTAGACAATGGGAATATCAATAAATCACAAGAGAAACATGAACATAAAGGCATGATAAAGCATGATAATCATAACATGGAAATGTGGCAACAACACTTAACATAGAATTAGTATGAGCAAAGTCTCATTGAACATGGAGGATGAGTAAATTTTCATTGCACATGAAGAAGAAGTAAACCCTCATTTATTTTGAATTATCATGAGTCAACACTCATTGCACATGACGTATCATGATACTATACATTACCCAATGCATTGGAGCGCTATAAGGGCGCACCCTTCTTAAACATTTCATTTCATGCATAAGTGTGCCACATTGATCATAAAACATGGATTCATAAAACATAATCATTTATTCCACAATAAAGGAATATGGAATTCGTACATGAAACTTTATAATAAATAACTAATTGTGTATAAAGGTGAATACACTTGATGGAGAAATGGGCATGGTATTCACTACACAATGGCATTGGCTTAGAAAATCGTTGTGATTTCGGCAGCGTAATGGCATGACGTAAGAATTCATAAAAAAGGTTGATGAGAGATAAAGGGGTTCCTCATCATATTTACATGTAATGGACAGTAATGAGGTCATATAGATACATGTCCCAACAATTGTAATGGAATTTATATTAATGATACAAAAGTATTGCTTGAATGTAAATGAGGAGAGAGAAGTTCCTTTCAGAATTTCGGCATAGTAACAAGTGTACATGGGAGGCATTTAATGAGAGATAAAGGGTCTCCCATAATTCAAAAATAAATAGGGCAGTATGAGGGAGGTGAGAAACCATACCCCAACATTCATAATTGAAATTAAAAGGGAAAAACAACTTAAATAATATTGGACAAAAATGAGAAAGGAAGAAAAAACCCTTACTTGGAAGTGGGCTTCCAGAGGCTAGAGAGAGTCTTGTGAGAGGATTCTTGGGAGCTTGGGGCACCTTGGGAGGATTCTAGAGAGAGTATGGAAGAGTTTGGAAAAACTAAAAAGGCTTTGAGTGAGGAGGAAGTGGGAGCTTGGGTGGGTTTATATAGGAAAGCTGAGGAAATTCTTTATTATTTAGGTTTGGGTCCCCTTACATTAAATTAATCCAAATCACAAACCATCCCATGATTTTTGCCCATAGTTTTTTGAAATGGGAAGAGGAAAATAATATTTTATAAGGCCAAAGTCCTAACATATTAAAATAATAGGGTTGATTATGTGGAGGTGAGTCACACTTCTATAGAGATTAATTTAAAAAGACAAGGTGCTTAATAAGTTTTCAGGGGTCCATTAATGCTTTGAAAAGTAAGTCAAACAAACCCAAAATCAAATTATTTTAATGGTAAAACATATATTGGCCTAAAATAATGATTATAGTATTTTATTACATCACTATTAGGTCATTATGATGTCATAAAACACATTATATATTTAAACGGTATTTAATTTTTACCCAAAAAATTTGACAATCTCAGAAAATTATGAAAAATTAATAGTTGGATAATTTTGACGTCCTGATTCCAGAAATAACATTTATTTTATCTACATAATTCTCTAAATATCTTAATTTTCACTTTTAAAATAAAAACCAGCATTTATCAAAAATTCACGGGTTTTGACAGAAATGGCTTTCAAAACATAATAAAAATTATAATTGCATTCACAAAATTATAAGATCATTTATATTTAATAAAACATAATTTAATAATAATAATAATATTTTATTAAAATTTTATTCAATTCAAAAATCCATTAATTTAAGAAAATAAAATTCTTAATTAAATAACAACTAAAAACGTTATTTGTACTTTAGAAACTATTTACAATGTATCAAAAATAACAAGGATGTATATTCATTATTATATACAAAAATAATATACATGAACATAGTACTAGCGATTTGTTACATAACCCCTTAAAACAGTTGCATAAGACCTAAGGGTAAGGTGTGCGATGGTGACAGACTCATGGGGTGGCTCGGATAACATTGCTCGAGTGGTAATCTCTATCAACTTCCACTTTTCTCGTAGACGGTCCCATTCGATCTTGGCATGATGAATCTCAGCTTGGGCTTGGTCAAGAGCAAAGCCCAAGGATGCCACCTCTTTTCCGAGCTCTGACAAATTGTCTTCGTATGGAGATATTATACTGGATGAGTCCATCGATTCTTTTGTCTAAGTAAATTGGATTTATTAAAGTCCTATATTTATATTAATCATGTGATCACTGTTCAATGGATATATTAGCAACGCTCAAAATTCTTAACATAAAACCAAAGAAGTTGACATTTTATATAAACATAAAGAGACATTTAATTAGATCAAGATGGATTTCCATTAATGAAACTTTGTTTCGTTACAATATTCCCCCCGTAAGAAATTTCACCCTCGAAATTTTCATTTTCCCAAACTAAAACAGATGTGGGTAACTCAGCTTCATCATTTCCTCAGATTCCCAAGTTGCTTTTTCAAACTTATGGTTTCTTCACAACACCTTGATGAGGGGCATTGTCTTATTTCGTAGAACTTTTTCACTATGATCTAAGATCTTCACTGGTTGCTCCTCATAAGAAAGATCATCTTCCAATTGTACCACCTCAGAAGAGAGTACAGGTGAAGGGTCTAGTATGTACTTCCTTAAGAGGGATACATGAAAGACATCATGTACTTTGGCCATGGTAGGTGGAAGTGATAGTCAATAGGCCACGACCCTGACACGATCAAGAATCTCAAAGGGTCTGATGTACCTTGGACTTAACTTCCCTTTCTTTCCAAACCTCGTGACCTTCTTCCATGGAGATATGCGTAGAAACACCATGTCTCCAACTTTAAACTCAAGGTCTCGTCGACGGTTATCTGAATAACTCTTCTGTCGACTCTAGGCTGCGTTGATATGCTGCTGAATTGTTTTCACCTTCTCCACCATTTCTTTGACCATTTCAGGTCTAAGCAGCTTACGTTCACCGACCTCATCCCAACACGTTGGTGTTCTGCACCTTTTCCCATAAAGGGCTTCATATGGTGACATTTGGATGCTTGAGTGGAAATTGTTATTATAATAGAACTCAACCAAAGGAAGATGTTGATCTCATACTCCTTTAAAGTCCATTGAGCATGTTCTCAACATGTAATCAAGTGTTTGGATAGTCTGCTCAGATTGGCCATCAGTTTAAGGATGATAGGTCATACGGAAGTTCAGTTCAGTATTCAGAGCATGTTGAAGACTCTTCCAAAAAATAAAGGTGAATATTGGATCTCGGTTAGTCACAATAGATAGTGGTACTCCATGATACCTTACCACTTCCCTGATATATATTTATTCTAGTGGATCTAATGATAAATCCTTCCAAATAGCAATGAGTTGTACAGTCATTGTAAGATGATCCACAACACCCCAGATTGCATTGTTGCCTTTGGATGTCCTTGGAAGTTCGGTGACAAAGTCCATGGTGATGTTCTCCCATTTCCATTCTAGTATGGGAAATGGTTGCATCATACCCTTAGACTTCTGCCTCTCTGCCTTCACTTGCTGGCACACCAGGCACTTTGATGTATATTCAGCAATCCCCTTTTTCATATTATCCCACCAAAAGTTTTCTCATAGATCTCTATACATCTTTATACTCTCTGGGTGAATAGAGAAATTTGAACTATGTGCATCATCCAAAAGTTCCTTCTTCAGCTCCGGACATGATGGAACACATAGTCTTTTCCCAAATCTCACAATTCCTTCTTCATTAACATTAAACTCCGAGGATTTCCCTTTTTCGATAGCTTCTAATTTTTCTTGAATTTCCACATCATCCTTTTGAGCATCCTTTAACCTTTCCAAAAGAGACGGTTGAGCAATCATTTGTGAAAGTATTGATGATGTTCCCTTCACAATGATTCCCATGTCCATCTTCATCAATTCTAAGAAGATTGGATCCTTCTCAATTCTCATCATTGATAGGATTGTTGGATCCTTTCTACTTAGGGCATCTGCCACCTTGTTTGCTTTCCTAGGGTGGTAATGTATTGAACAGTCATAATCCTTGATGAGCTCTATCCATCTTCTCTAGCACATATTAAGCTCTTTCTGTGTGAATATATATTTAAGACTCTTGTGGTCAGTATATATCTCACATTTCTCCCCATAGAGATAATGTCGCCAGATTTTCAAGGCAAAGATCACCGCCGCTAACTTCATATCATGCGTTGGATAGTTTCTCTCATGGATTTTCAAGTACCTTGAGGCATAGATATCACTTTATCATTCTGCATTAGCACACAGCCTAATCCCTTCTTCGAAGAATAACTGAAAACCACAAAAGGTTCCCCACTTGTGGGTAAATTGAGCACAGGCGCAGTGATAAGCCTCTTTTTCAACTCCATGAAGCTTTCTTCGCATTCATCACTCCAAGAAAACTATAATCCCTTTCCATTTATCTTGGTAAGAGCATTCTACAATCGTGAGAAATTTCTCCCAAATCATCGATAATATCCAGCTAACCCCAAGAAGCTACGGGTATCCGTTACCGATGTTGGCATCGGCCATACCTCAATTGCATCTATTTTGGAGGGATCCACAGATATCCCATTTTCTGTGATGATATGGCTTCAACCACAACTCACACTTGCTATACTTTTGATAGAGATTATCCATGTGAAATTTCTCTAGTACAGTTCTTAAATGCTCCTCATGATCCTCCTTGGTTTTGTAGTTTATTAGAATATCATCTATAAAGACTACCAAAAATTTGTCGAGGTAATCTCTAAAGACTCTATTCATTAAGTCCATGAAGATTACTGAGCATTGGTGAGTCTGAAAGGCATTACTATGAATTCATAGTACTTGTATCTTGTGCAAAAATCATTCTTGGGGACATCTTCCTTCTTCACCATTACTTGATAATATCCCGACCGCAAGTCCACCTTGGAGAAGTATTGTGCTCCACACAGCTGATCAAACAAGTCATCAATTAGTGGGAGAGGAAACTTGTTCTTTATCATGATTTTGTTAAGTTAACGATAATCAATGCAAAGCCGCATTGACCCATCCTTCTTCTTGACAAAGAGGACTGGTGTACTCCATGGTGAAACACTTGGGCATATAAACCCTTTATCCAGATTCTCCTATGTTTGTTTCTTCAGATCTTCAAGCTCTACAACAGCCATTCTATATGGATTCTTGGATATTGGTAAAGCCCCGGGTATAAGTTCAATTGAGAATACAACATCTCTTCTAGGAATAAGTCCAGGCAGTTCCTCATAAAACACTTCCGCAAATTCCCTCACAATAGGCATCTATTCAAGGATGGTTTCTTCCTTGGACTCAATCATCTGAGCCGGATACGTGTGCTCATAGGGCAGCAATAACCATGCTTGAGATGATGGAGATAAAGGAGATTCATCTTCCTCCTAACACTTGTAAATAATCGGGGTTTGATTCTCCATATGGAGTGTGATTTCCCTCTCCCAACAATTTTTGTTGGCTCTATATAAGGAAAGTCAATCCATGCCGAGAATTGCATCAAATTCCACTAGAGGGAGTATGACGAGGTTTGCCCAGAAATTCAATCAACGGATTATAAAAGGGGAGGATGTATATTCATGGGATGCAATGATTGACCCATTTTCCATACTCACTGACAACTTCACTTCCATGATTTGTGGTGGTGATGGGATTGTTCTACTAAACTTTCGAGATATAAAAGAATTTATAGAACCTGAATAAAAAAGTATGTTCACTGTTCTTGAATGAATAACCAGCGTACCTGTCACCACTTCGTTGTCGGGGTTCACTTTGGCAGAAGTGATGGCAAAAGAACTTCCTTTCTACCTTGGAGGTTGTTGGTTGCCTCCAAAAACCCTTGGATTAGGGCACTGATTTGAAAAATGACCCGGTTATTTGCATTTATAGCATTGGAAAACGCGTTGAGGTTTGAACGGAGCATTCATCTCCTCTGTCGCAGCCGCTGGTCTTTCTTACTGAAAGTTAACAGCTCGGTTCCATTCTCTTCCACACCTTAAGAATTTCCTTGCCCCCTTAAGGCAATTTCCAGGGTGATTCTTTCCGCACTTTTGGCAAGTGGGGTGCTGGATCTTCATTGCACCGTTGGATTTATCTATCGGACCACCAGCATTGAAGTCCACCTTACACTTCTTATCCCCATGATACCCCTGTGATTATCTGATCTCCATTTCGACCTTGAGGGCACATCCGAAAATTTCCTCATAGCCGTCAAAATCACGGATTTCTAATGCTTTCCGTAGGCTAGGATTCAACCCATCAAAGAAGCGTTCAACCTTGAATTTGGGGGTAACAACAAAGCCGGAAGCATATTGTGAAAGCCTTGTGAAGTTTTCCTTGTACTCTACAACAGATACATTGTCTTTTTTCATGAGGTAAAGGAATTCCCCTTCTATCTTAAGTCAGAGGGTTCATGGAAAATATTTATCGAAAAACATCTTCCAGAAATCCATTCATTCCAACGCCTCGATCTCCTCCTCAGGCTTCGTATTTTTTATCAATGTCCACCATTGATCAGCTTCACCCTCCATACGATAATCTGCCAGGAGAACATTCTCTTGTACAGAAAATTGAAGGATGGAGAAGATATTTTCAATGGATTTGATCCATTGTTCAGTGATCGTGGGATCAGATGATCCATTAAAAGTGGGAGGCCATTGTCTCAAGAATCTCTCGATAGAGACTTTTTCTTTCTTAGGGGGGTTGAACGTTCCTATTTACCAATGTTTATATTCAAAACATGAGTTAGCTAAGATAGAAGCATGACTAAGTTCGTGATTCCCACTCCCATTGGATTGGGCATCTCATTAGTAGAGTCATCACATTGATCTTCAAATCGGTTGTTAGCCTGATTCCTCCTATTACCGGCCACTGTCTGGAATAAAAGGAAAGTTAGGGGTAACACATAATGGGATATCCAAAGAAAAAAGTTGATGACTTATAAATAAACTTTTATTTCCTTAACTCATGAGTTTATGGGCTTCAAACTAGTATTTTCATGATCTACTCTCTAACATATATTCTATGGGGAATTTTTTTTAATTCCCTTAATAAGGGTTCATACTAAGATTATGAATTTATCAAAACATATCCCCCATGAGTTTCATAACCAAGAGTGCAATAAGGCCCGTTGTCGTGCACCAGTTCCCATTTGAGTCTAGCTCAAAGGAGTGTTTCTGGGTTTTACCCCTAGGATACATCTGTGCCAGAGCCGCCTCTACCTACTCGTATCCAGACAGGGATGTATTTTCTTGATAACCCAATTAATCAATACTCACCAAAACTTAGGGATGTTTTTATTATACCTAGTCTTTCCTCAAAGGCTTTTCTAGGGTTTTATAATCCTAATCCCAAAAATAAATAAACCTATCCTTTCATACCAACTATGACAGCCCTAATTTTATTACAAACTTAAGCATGATTTATTACATAAAACTTCAAATGATAAAACAAAGAATATCAAGAGGATTAGTGTATTTATGGCTTAGGATCGTTACATAAAAACTTAAAACATGAAATAAAACATCTTTATTGAAAAAATACATTTCATGACCACTACATTTTTTCATGCATAGCATTGCATGGGATAACCTAAGGACATGCATAAGAAAAGGGGTGAGCTAGAAAGCCCAGTAAGGGAATAAACATGGAATAAATGAGGAGTACAATAAATTTTATACAATAGGCATATCAATATAACACAAGATAAAGATTAACATAAAGGCATGATAAATTATGATAATCATAACATGGAAATGTGGAAACAACACTTAACATGGAATTAGCATGAGCCATGGCTCATTGCACATGGAGCATGAGTAAATTCTCATTACAAAAGAAGCATTATTTAACCCTCATTGCACTTGAATTAGCATGAGTCAACACTCATTTCACATGATGTATCATGATACTATACTTTACCCAAAGCATTGGAGCACTATAAGGGCGCACCCTTCTTAAATATTTCATTTCATGCATAAGTGTCCCACATGGATCATAAAATATGGATTCATTAAACATAATAATTTATTCCAAAATAAAGGAATATGAAATTTATACATGAAACATTATAATCAATAAGTAAATTTGCATAAAGCTGAATACCCTTGATGGAGAAATTGGCATGATATTCACTACACAATGGCATTGGCTTAGAAAATCGGTGTGATTTCAACAGCGTAACGGCGTGACGTAAGAATTCATAAAAAAGGTTGATGAGAGAGAAAGGGGTTCCTCATCATATTTACATGTAATGGACAGTAAGGATTTTATATAGATACATGTCCAAACAATTGTAATGGAATTTAGATTCAAGATACAAAATTATTTCTTGAATGTAAATGAAGAGAGAGAAGTTCCTTTCAGAATTTCGACATAGTAACGGGTGTACATGGGAGGAATTTAATGAGAGAGAAAGGGTCTCCCATCATTAAAAATAAATAGGGCAGTATGAGGGAGGTGTGAAACTATACCCTAACATTCATAATTGAAATTAAAATGGAAAAACAGCTTCAAGAAAATTGGACAATAATGAGAAAGGAAGAAAAAAACCCCTACTTGGAAGTGTGCTTCCAAAGGCTAGAGAGAGGCTTGTGAGTGGCTTCTTAGAAGCTTGGGGCACCTTGGGAGGATTCTAATGAGAGTAGGGAAGAGTTTGGACGAACTCCAAAGGCTTTGAGTGAGGAGGAAGTGGGAGCTTGGGTGGGTTTATATAGGAAAGGTGAGGGAATTCTTTATTATTTAGGTTTGGGTAACCTTACATTAAATTAATCCAAACGACAAACCATAAGATGGTTTATGCCAATGGTTTTTGGAAAAGGGAAGAGTAAAATAATATTTTATAAGGCCAAAGTTCTAACTTCTTAAAATAATAGGGTTTCTTATGTGGAGGTGAGTCACACTCCCATGGAAATTAATTTAAAAAGACAAGGTGTTTAATAAGTCTTGAGCGGTCCAATAATGCTTTTAAAAGTAATTCAAACGAAGCCAAAATCACATTATTTTAATGGTAAAACATATATTGGCCGAACATAAAGATTATAGTATTTTATTACATAACTATTGGGTCATTATGATTTCATAAAACACATTATATATTTAAAGGATATTTAATTTTTACCCAAAATTTTTGACTGTCTCAGAAAATTATGAAAAATTCACAGTTGGATAATTTTGACATCCTGATTCCAGAAATAACATTTATTTTATCTAAATAATTTTCTAAATATGTTAATTTTAACTTTTAAAATAAAAACATACATTTATCTAAAATTCACGGGTTTTGACAGAAATGGATTTCAAAACGTAATGAAAATTATAATTGCATTCATAAAATTATAAGATCATTTATATTTAATAAAAATTAATTTAATAATATTATTATTATTATATTAAAATATTATTTAATTCAAAAATCCCTTAATTTAATTAAATATAATTCTTAATTGATTAATAACTAAAAACACTATTTTTACTTTGAAAACTATTTACAATGTATCAAAAATGACAAGGATGTATATTCATTATTATATACAAAAATAATATACATGAACATAGTACTAGAGATTTGTTACATAAACCCTTAAAAAAGCCGCATAAGACCTAAGGGTAAGGTGTGCGATGTTGAAAGACTCTTGGGGTGGCTCGGATAACATTGCTCGAGTGGTAATCTCTATCAACTTCCACGTTTCCCGTAGACGTTCCTGTTTGAGCTTGAGATGATGAAGCTCATCTTGGTCTTGGTCAGGAGCGAACCCAAGGATGCCACCACTTTTCCAAGCTCTGACAAATGGGATTCGTATGGGGAAATTCTACTGGATGAGGAAATCGCTTCTTTTTTCTGAGTAAATTGGATTTGTTAAAGTCCTATATTTATACTAATCATGTGATCACTATTCAACGACTATATTAGCAACAGTCACAATTCTTAACATAAAACCAAAGAAGTTGACATTTTATATAAACATAAAGAGACATTTAATTAGATCAAGAGGGATTTCCATTAATGAAGCTTTGGGTCGTTACATTAGTAATATATAATCATATACAATTAAAATACTAAAAACCACCACCTTGGAAAATAACATGGGTTAAAACCATGGGAAGGCCAATGGTTTGTATTTTTTATAACCTAGATGTCTAGGTCCTAAGTTTGTCAATTAATGAACATTTCCTCTCATTCTTCTGTAAAAACCCACCCATTATCACATTCATATCCCCTATAAAGCCTTTGATAATGAATTTTATATCATTTTACCTCTAAAAATACTATCTAACGTGTTTTTAAGTTTCCAAGAATCACATATCATGCTTTAAGGGGCAACTTCACAATGTAAGGAATTTTCATCCACTCTCCTTTTATCCTATAACTTTCATTTTAATAAGACTTTTTATACTAAAATTATTATGTTTCCATGTTTTAATAATCATTAACTTAATTTACAAATGATTTCTTAATAATTATACACTATCATTCTTATAACACCCTGAGATTTTATGAGATAGATTCTTTTTAATTTCTTTGATGTCTTGTGTTGTACACTACACCAAAACTAGCTTGCACCATATGAAACACCGTAGTAGCTTCCAATAAACTAGAATGGCCCGAAGGCCTTATTTTTTATTTTAATTATGGATAATCCCCCTTTTAAGGGTTTAAGGGGAACCCGTACATGACCCTAGGCCCAAGGCACAAGGCCTGACAAACCCGCAATACATGACCCGAAGTCCCAGAGGCATACCATGCCCAAAATTGACCCGTAGGCCTAGCCCACTTGAACTGCCCCTCCCCATCTTTTTGGATTTGGAATTTTTAAAACTTTATTCCATATTTGGATCATTAGGCCCAAATTATGAAAATAGATTTATTTTATTTTGGGCATTATGAATAGTAATTTTACTAATTTTTATTAGTATGATAAAAGGGTAAAACATGTAATTAATGGTAAGAAAATTATTATAAAATTACCCTAACACTTGAGTTAATATCATTGTGTGTTTTTTTCTTAACTAAATCATCTTGGGTTAAAATGGTGTCCTTTGGGAGACACTTAGATGAGATTAGGACATTTAAATTATTTTATCTAAAGAAAAGTTAAATATGTCTCACTCAAATTTTAATGACTAAACCATTTCTATATGAGGTTATAAATAATACAAATTTGATTGTAAATACTAATATGAAAGATAAAAAAATATCATGGTAATTTATTTCTAATATTTTGGAAATATATATTTAAATTAAATACATATACTTTGATGGTGCATAAACTAATTAATCGATGAGAAATCAGTAAAATAATTATTATTAAAATTCTAATAACCATAGAAAGACCCAAAACTTTACCAATTCTTATTTTTCGAGTCTATCTCGACCATAATCATCCAAGGGTCGAGTTATTGACCATTTTTATTCATATAGAAGGTATTGCGATACTTATATTATTTTATTTAAAGTGATGTTAAAGTAGTCACATTCATAATTTAATAAGTATAATATATTTAAATTAGAATTTTATAGAAGCTAAGTTTAACTAAAAGTATGATTATAAAATATAGTATATATATATATATTTATCATAGTATTTTATTTTTAATTTTTATCCAACAAATTAGTATATTATATAATTACACAAAACTGATGTAGTGATTATTTTATTAATAGAATTATCAAATTAATATTATTAAAAATATAAATATAATATAATTTTAGATAATTAATATATCCAATTGTTTTTATACAAGATGTAGACCTCATAGGTATATAATATGAAAAACATTTTGATGATAATATCTTATCTTGATATTTTAAAATTCCATAAATTGAATAGTGTTAAAATTAAAACTATTGTTATTTTGTTAAAACAATTTTTTATTAAATTATTTGAAATTAAAAAAACAATTTTTTAAAAATGATTTATTATTATAATATGGTACAAAATGATCTAAGGTACTTATTTATGTTCTAATTTAAATCAAATAAAAAATTATTTCACCCTTTTAAAATTGAAAGATATGTTATCTTAATTAATATTAAATAGAACAATTAAACGTTAATTAAAATGATAATGTTTAAATTGACATAAACACTTGTCTAAAAATTATTTTTTGATGATTTTAAAACCCTATATCATAAATTATTCTAAATTTATACATTATGAAGGTTTTTTAATGGGGTTTTATTTTATTATAAATTAATATTTTTGATTTCCAAAGGTGCCCCTCACCTCAATTATAAAAGGGCACACCCTCCCTCGGTTCTTCACATCAATTTGAGTCTTAATGCTCGGACATCCTCTTACCGTTTCCCTTATTAACTTCCCTAATTAAATGATAGAGGTTATGGTCTTCCTCAAAGACCAAATATAGTGCTCTAAGAGGAGATTTAGAGGAAGAACATCGAAGAAGAGGAAATCTTTTCTACTGATTCTTTCAAACTTCTTTTTTCTTCTACTTCCTCTTCAAGAGTTATTTAATTATAAGGTAATAACATATATAAAAATTATATAATGATATATTCTTGTAATTATGAAAAAAATATATTTCACCTTCTATACATCCTACAAAAAAAACGAAATCATCATGTGTGCGTATGTATGGGTTACCGTCTCCACGTCATGGTGTAATCTGTTTTTCTCTTCCAATTAACTTCAATGGGTATAATAATGGAAATAATAACTATATATGATTATTATCACAATTTACTTATTATTGAAAAATATATACACCATCCACATTGATACCATTTCACAATTAAAGGAATGGTATCATCACTCGTGCATACGTACAGCATACCGCCTCCACGATGCAATGTGATTCACTCTACATGATATCCATTAAAATTTTAATATATAAATCTAAAGAATAAATAAATATGATATATATTATTTTAATATCATTTTGTAATGATATAAATATGACCTAGAAAGGAGAACCTTAACTTATTCGATAGAACAGGCATGATAAAATGAAGCAGTTAATACCTGGATAATGAGTAATAATGAAATATTATTACAAAATATATGATAATATGATCATATATGATATCATAAAAATGAATATCATTATGAAATTAATTCAATGAAATTATTTAAATAATTATATTGTATGTTTGGATACATAGAAAGAATATTGGACCTAATGTAAGGGATAATTTTACAATCTCATTTTTATATGAGATTATTTATACTTAAGTATTTACTGGGGTTATATTTATCATACATCTCCATGTTTTCTAAAAATGTTTTAATAAAATATATACTATTCTTTTATGTATGTTTAAATTAATTTTTTACTATTTTTTTCTTTTACTACATGGTTTGAAAGTAATCTTTTTTTCGTTTACCATATGAGGTACTTTTTTAATTTTCTGGAAAAAGTACGAGAAGGATGTTTTTTTACTTATACATCATGAAAATCTTTTTTTGATTACATAATTTCTTATTTATAAGAATCTTACTTTACAATATTTCAAGTTTGTTTTAAATGAAATTGTTTTCTTTTTATTATGTGGAATTTTTAGAAAATAAATTTTTTTTGAAGAACAAAGGATATTTTCCTCAAAAATCGATTTCATGTGTCTAATAAAAACTATTTTCTATCTAGGATTGAATTATTTAAAAGTTTTTGTTTCAATTATACTATCCCTATTATTTTTATGGTTTTATTTATTCTTTGATGGAATTTTATTTATTAATTCCATTTTTTACATGGATTATGTTATGTTGGAATGATGTTTTAGAAACCCATTTTATTCCATGGGTTATGCTATAATGAATTATTTATGTTTTTGTGGAAAACATATGCATGGTTTTCATTATGTGAAATGTGGGACCTATATATACCATGTTGATTCAATAATTTCCCTTCTAAATTTTTCATTCCTTTATAAATTGAAAATCACAAACACATTTTCTTAAGGGAAATTATCTTTATCTAAGAAATATTTTCTTAACGAAAATTTAATTTCTCTAAAAAAAATTTGAATTTACCTATGGTTTTAAATGCCTTATATAATGTTTTATAAAACGAAATCTAACCATATTTTTATTAATTAAAAAAATTAGATCCTTATCTAACTCAAAACCTTACAGTTCCTTTGAATATGATTTCACCAAAATTATAAATCTGATTTCTTCTGAAAACAGACTCTAGTTTCTTCTGAAATAAGACTCTTATTTCTTCTAAAATTACACTCTTATTTCTTCTAAAATTAGAATTTGATTTCTTATAAAATCAGACTCCGATTTATTTTAAAATAAGGCTCTGATTTCTCTTAAATCAGAATCCCATTTCATCAGAAATTAGAATTTGATTATCTATTATTTCAGATTCATAATGTCAATATTTCTAAACTCTGAATCTGAATTTCTTATGAATTTGAGTAAATTATTCTCTAATAGTTATTAAATTTCCTTAAATTAACAATAAATTTTATCAAATCCTAAAATTATATAATGTTTCTTAATCATGATAATGTGTCCCATGTTTTCTTATATGAAACGATGTCATACAATCTATTTTTAACTAAATGTTGGCTAAGTGAAACCTATCCAAGTACCTATAAACTTTAAAGAAACATATGACTATTGGAGGAGTAATTCAACCATTGGAATCAATGCCTATGAATACCCATCCATTTCAAGGTTTACAATACAATGATCATACTGAATTCTATAGAGAGAATTTGTGTTCTGAGAGCTCTGCTCTATCTTCCTTATGTGAATGATGTGAAAAACCTATTCAGTATTTGAATATCTTGTTCAACCTGCTTATTGCGATTCTAATGGTTTCTGATCAATCAAGGGATTTCGGGGAAAGGAATATAAAGGTGTCGATCACCTTAGATATCTATAGGTTACGGTGATAGCCAGTTAGATTCTCATATTCTTATCAAGGGCTTACCCTATTGTGGGTAGGATATACCTTCTTGAAAATATAAATCATGGTACCTTTTTCCCAGGTTGTTGGATACCATTGTCTTTAGGTTAAAATATTTCTTATACTTGCTTACTTTTTTTTGTTACAAGTTTTAATTCTGAAAAAAAAAATTAATGAAAGAAAGTATAACTTTCTTATAATTTCTTATACTTGTATACTATGATATAAATAAGATTAAATATTTTTAAAGGATGAATATTTCTCTATATAATATTGTCTTAATTTTTATTATAGGATTCATTATTTGGATCCAAATCAAGTTAGTTTCTTAGATAATAACTAAAGAGGGTTTGTGAATACATCTTGTTTAAATTTGTTAAACCTAGATTATCTTATAGATAAATATGAATGTTCTTAAACCTATAATTCCCCCTCCCATATTATAATTGAGTAATGTACATATACATTTTAATCCTAAAATTGGTATAAAAGGAGGTCTCTGATATAAATATACTTACATATAAGTTTTCTTTCTCAACTTGTCTTACACAACTTTACTTGTTCATGTTTTTATTAAATATTTTATTTGTTTATAAAAAATTTCTGCTAACATATTCTGTGGAAAAGTGATTTTGTATTTTTCTTATTAAATGGAAATAATGAATGATGGTCCTCTAGACAATCTAAATCCTACCAGACCCCCAATTTTTGATGGAAATGATTATGAATACTGGAGAGATAGGATGAAGAACATTATTATCCACGCCAGTGTGGCCAACATTGTCATGATAACTAGAGACTACAAAATTCCAGACCTAGAAATTAGGACATTCACCGATTAAGAAAAACAAGAGTATCAGCTTAAATTTTATAGTACACAATACTTTATTATGTTCTATGACCATGAATATCTATATCCAAATTTCATCTTGTGAAGCTACTAATAGCGTCTAGAAGAAGTTAGAAGTTACACATTTTGGCACATCCAAGATTATTGAAATAAGAAAATATTTTCTTAATGTTGAATATCATGCTTTTATGTTTCCTTATAGAGGACCTATATGCAAAGTTCCGCAATTTTTTATGATAATTGTCAACAACCATAGTTCTATGAGTGATAAAGGACTTTATGATGAAAATATTGTGGATAATATAATAGATATTATTTCCAATGAGTGGGAATATAAAAGAAATACATTTGATGAGAAGATGAAAGTTTCAAACATTACTCTTGATGAGTAATTAGGGACTCTTCTACAGGATGAAACAAGAAATAAGAGATAAGCAGAGATCAATAATAAAAATAATGGTAATGGAAGTGTTTCTTTCACTACTATAATCAAATCATATGAAAGAAAATTTTCTTGAAAGTGTTACTAGATCAAAATCTAAGAAAGCTAATGTTATATGTGAATCAAGTGATAGTGATCATTCTGAGAATGAAATTGAAAATCTTGCTCAAATAATGAACACTATTGTGGGGAAGAAATATTTAAAATACAGATAAAATAAGAAATACAAGAAGGATAAAAAAGATTCAGAAGTTACTTGTTATGAATAAAATATAGTCAGTCATATTAGACAAAGCTATATTATGCTCAAAAAGAAAAGAAAGAAAGGATAGGAATTTCTAAAAAAACAATAATAAGTACTATAAGTTTAAGTCGAAGAAGGTTTTTAATATTAATGACACCCAGAGTGCTAGTGGTGGTGATTCTTCTGAAGAAACATATGATATTGTAGCTTCTGGATATAAGAATATTGGTCATATTTCTAGAATTCCTATTGAAAATAAATGTCCCATGGATAAGGTAAATACTAAGAAATCATTAACCAATATTCCTTTAAATGAAATCTTTTCTGATAAAGAATATTATAAATCATTAGATAAATAATATTCCTCATTAGAAGATAATACTTTAATTTCATTTGAATAAGTATCAAGATTTTTAAAGTTACCTAAGATCAATAAGAAACTTGATTAGAAAAATTCTAGAATATCTATTTTTACAAAATAAGTATCAAATATTTAAAAATATCTTGATCATAAAATTATTGATTTTGAAAATATTTCCAGAAACCTTAAGGAAGTAAATTTTAAGAAGGATAAAATTTCTAAGGATCTTGAAAATTTTATTTCTAGGAAAAAAATTTAAAAACTATCTCAAATTCAAAGACTAAGGACTATGAGGATAAGAATTTAGTCAGTAGAATAAAATCTGAAATTTTTCCTTAAAGAAACTTTTGTCAAACTTTTCAAATGGAAATAAAGGATTTGACCAAATGTATTTACAAATTTTTCCTCTAAGGAATAGTTAGAGATTTGGTTATTCTCATTCAAAACTAGTTTTTCCTCAAAACTATTTTGATCCCCAAAATGATCCTTTTTGGACCAAGTTCCAAATTGGTAGAAATTGGGATAAAATTTGTTCTTTAAATAAAATCCAATCCTTAGGTTTTCATGATGCTTAATTTTTTAAGAAAATTTGGATACCTAATATTTTACTTTCTAAAAATTCTGGATCCATGAAAGTTTGGATTTTTAAAGTATAACTATTTCATTTTTATGGAAAAAAAGAAAGTACCGAAAAAAATACATGGTACATAGATATTGGGTGTTCCTATCAAATGACTGGTAACCAAATCATCTTTGAAAATATTATTAAGTTGAAAGGTGGAAAAGTAATATTAAAAGACAATTCTTATGGAGAAAGTTTTTGTATAGGTCACATTTTTCTTCGTTTAAAATCATTAATTTCAAATGTTTTATTTGATAAAGGAGATTTCATTCTTCAATTTATTAAAACTTATGATCAAATTTCTAACATATTTACAAAATCATTACCCTCAAATAGATTTGGATACATTAAAAAAATTTAGGAATGATAACTGTAAGGTAATAGTACATACTAATTTTTTTTAAACTTATCTCATTACATTAAGTTATTACTTATCACTTGGGGAGTACATATGTTTACTCTTTTATAATTTCTATTTCTAAAAAAAATTCTAGGACCTAAAATTTTTGGAACCTAAAAAGTTTTGTTTCCCTAATAAAACATTTCAGAACCAATGTTTTATAAGAGGAACCTTTTCAATACTGAAAAATATTTATGAACAATCTGGAAGGTATATTTCCCTATATATGTCATTATAATTAAAAAAATTTGTTTTTGTTTTGTATTTTCAGTATTATTTTAAGAAAACCATATCAGTTTCACATTCTGTAAATCTAATTATTCCTTAAAACCTAAAAAGATCAGAACCTATAAATTCATCTTTGACGTTGATATCAACTGTCAGATCAGCTCAAGTAAATCTCAATTGTGGTATTAAACAAGGTTTATGAACCGTCTCTGTGAAGCCTATATATAAGACCCCCATTTCTTTGTCCAACATCAGTTATCTCAAGGATTTTACACCAAAGATCTACCAATTTTCAAAGTTTTTGTTCAGTTTTCTATTTTTCTTAAGATCTGAATGTCTCTTGAAGTATCATTTTAGACTCTAATGGCCTCAAACAAGGAACTCAAGGATTGTCTTATCTTCTGAGAAATATTGGTGGATCTGAATTTATTTTTCATGTATGATTCTTTGGTTTCAAAAATCATATATAATAATAATTGGGAAAGTATCTACATAGACAAAGTGAAAAATCAGAATCTGGTATATACTGATCTTGTTAAATAATTCTGTGATATAGTTCAGTTTTATGAACCAGGTGGAAAAGAAATGTTTTCATTAGAGTTAGGGAAAGACTTATTCTTTTTCTTCCAACAAGGCTGCTAATATGTTTGATATTTCTTATAATGGAGAATCAATATTTTCCTCACACAAGTTGCCTAATGAGGAAGGAACTTTTAAGAAATTAAAGGTTATTGAATGTCTTGGGGCTAAAGGAGTAAAGACATCGATGATTGTTCATCTTTCATCAAGAGACAGATTTCTAGCTCTCTGGATGAAATGTTTTCTAATTCCGTGGAAGGGAGATAAGGATCCCTAAAGATATGTGATATCATCATGATGGATTTATGGGTGAATATATGGAAAATAAACCTCATCAAGTACATTCTTTTAACAATAAACAACATTAAGAATTGTACCATGAATTCTCAGTTCAAAATATACCATGCGATCTTGTCAAATATTATTGTCTTGTGCTTTTAATCTTTCAAAATCCAATGTATATCAATGGAAAAAGTTTTCAATATAATTTTTTTAATTGATAATACCCTAAGAATAATTAATATTTGTTTCAGTGTTAAGATAGTAGAGTTCTTTGATCTTCATGATAAGGATAACCAAGATGCTTTGAACAAAGGTGAAGTTTGTGAATGTTCCAAACCAATCCCTATGAAAAGAAAATCTAAATAGCCTAAATCCCAGAAAGAATAAGAAAAAAAACTTAAAACAATATTTCCTCTCCCAAAGCCTAAGAAACAAAAGAAAATATCTGATCAAATAGTAGCAAAATGGAGAGTGCAGAAAAAGAAGAAAAAGAAGGAAGGAGATGTAATTTTTGGAATAGAACCATCTAAGGATAAGGCCTTAAAGATTAAAAGAGCTATAGATGTTTAGAGGAAATATGAAGAAAATAAATTGAAGAATAATATTTATGAAGCCGAGATTGTCAAATATTTTCATAGAGATACCCAGAAGGCATCTGAATAGATTCAGATAACAGAATATTTCTTGCAATAGTTATTTCTAATTGAAACTTCGGGTGTTGATAAGAGAAAGAAAGATATATCAATTCTTGAACCAATAGTTGAAAAAGAATAATAAGAACAAGAGGATGAGGATTGTGATGATGTCATAAAGATGGTGGAATAATATCAGGGAATGATATCCCTTCTAACAAGTTATCTATAATAACTTCCCATGATATTAAAAACGATTATTTATAAATGTCAATCTATTTAAAAAAAATCATGCTATGAATGAGGTCAATAAATCTTTAGATGATGAGAGTAGTAATGATAATATTTTTCAACTTGTTATTGATGAAAAAGGGGATTAGGAAATTGTTGATCAAGGTGTTGATAAATAAGTTGATAATGGTGATGATATAATAATTCATGTTTCGAATGGATAGCATGAAACTCTGGTTGTCAAGAAGAGATTTTCAATGAAAGATAAATGTAAGGAAGTTTTTATTGGAACACATAGGAGAAAAAAATATGAGAAAGATAAAGTACCTTTGTCAAAAAAGAATCTTCTTTAAAATATTCATTGTCCTTAGGACATGATTTAGTGGTTAAATCCTTGAAGAAGCTTGTAAATTTCATTCCCTTATTTCCAACCATTGAATCTAGAAGTTAGATACTGCAAAAAAATCAATAAGAATACATATTTAACAAGAATTATCATGGAAAAGTTTATCAAAAATAGAGATGAATTTAAGACTTTTATAATCGGTTCTGATGCTCAAGGATATCTTGCAAAGAATTTACCAAGTGGTCTACGTCACTGATTGATGATCTTAAAATTATGGATTATTTCTTCGATTTATTTAAAGATGCATTTGATAAGTCCGATGATAGGATCAAGAAACTGTCAACAAATTTTTTAGAAAAGATAAAGGAAGAGAATGCAATCTATAAATAGCAAGATAAATATTTAAATGGAAAGCTTAATTTTATTTCTTTAAATCTGAAAAGAGAAAGGGAAATCATGGAATAAATGGATGAAAAATTCAAAGAGAAATAATAACTGATAAAGTCGCAAGGATAAATACCTAATTCTTATAAAGATATGGTCAAATATCCCATAAATAAAAAATAGGAGTAGGCTCAGTTGATCAAGAAGGTTTAAGATGATCATAAAGAATTAAAGAAGCTCAAAGCTAACTTGAAAAAATGGATGCCAAAGGAGAAATAGAAGGATGAATAATTTTCCCTTAAACTTCTATCTTTTGTTGTAATTTATTTTTTTTCAAATTTTTTCATCTTAATGAAATTAGTTATGATTCCATTATTTTGCATTTTATATTCCTAACATTTTTCGTACAATTTTTTTCCCTCCATTCCTTTTTTAAAATAACAAAAGGGGAGAAAAAAATGATAAAAAATAATATTAATACTGATAATACCTAAGTAAGGGGAAGATTACTTAAAGAAGAAATTATTAAACAATAAAGAGTTATTTCTCTAAAAAAAGACAATAATATGATCCTTAGGGATTTCAAAACTTAAGGGGGAGTTAGTCATATTAACTATGATTCTAAAACAAGGTAAAGGGAGATAAGTATTTCTTTTAAGTTTAAAAAATGAAAATGTTAGTTCTTTATATTATTTTACGAAAACTTGATTTTCCATTCCAAAAATGGGGATATTGTTGATTCAATAAGTTTCCTTATAACTTTTCAATTACTTTATGTTTTGAAAATAATTAACAAATTTTCTTAAGGAAAATTATATTTCTCTTAGAAATATGTTCTTAAGGAAAATTTAATTTATCTAAAAATGGTTTTGACCTTACCTATGGTTTTCAACACCTTATCTAATGTTTTCTCAAACCAAATCTAACCATGTTTTTATTAAGTGAAAAAATAAATCCTTATCTAACATCAAACCTTAAAGTTCCTTTGAATTTGATTTCTCTAGAATTTTGAATCATATTTCTCTATAAATCATACTCTAATCTCTAATTTCTTCTGAAATCTGACTCTGATTTCTTCTAAAATCGAACTCCGATTTCTTATAAAATTTGACTCTGATTTCTTTTCAAGAATAACTCTAATTTCTTATTAAATAAGACTCTGATTTCTTCTAAAATATTACTTCAATTTCTTTTGAAATAAGACTCTGATTTCTTATGAAATCTGAATCTGATTTCATTTGAAATCAAAGCCAGATTTCTTCTAAAATCATACTCCAATTTCTACAAAGATCATAATACAATTATCTATTATTTCATAATTCGATTGTTAATATTTCTAGACATAGATTATGACATTATTAAGAATATGATTAAATTATTTTCTTAAAGTTACCAAATTTTCTTAAAGTAACATTCTATCTTTTTGGATTGAAATGTGATAATGTTTCTTAAGAATGATAATGTTTCCCATATTTTTCTTACTAGAAACAATGTCGTACAATCAATTTCTAACTAACTGTTGGACAAGTGAATCCTATCGAGGACCCTCTGAAATTTAAGTAAAATATGATCATTGGAGTATTAAGTAGACTATTATAATCTATTTCTATAAATACCCAACCCTTTCAATGATTTTGATACAATGATCGTGTGGAATTATTTCAAGAGAATTTGTGATGCAAGATCTCTACTCGATCTTCCTTGTGTGAATATTGTGAATAACTTGTTCAAGCATAGAAAATATTGTTCAAACTGCTTAATGTGATTCCAATTGTTTTAGATCAATCGAGGACTACCAGGGATATGAAGATAGAGGTTTTTATCACCTTAAAGATCGAGGGCTTGTAGGGATAGCAAGATAGATTCTGATATTTTTATCGACATCTTACCCTGGTGTGGGTAAGACTTACTTTATTGAAAGTAAAAATCAAGGGACATTTATCCAAGGTTCTGGATACCCTTATCTTTGGGTTAAAATATTTCTTATACTTGTTTACGTTTTGTTTTTATAAGTTTCAATTCAACTACATTTTGTTAAAGAAATAAAGTATGACTTTCTTAAACTTTTTTACACTTATATACTCTATTATAAATAAGATTCTTTATGATTTAAGATAGAATCATTACCTAAGTAAACATTTCTTAAATTTAATTATCTGATTCATTATTCATATCCTAAACAATTTAGTTTTATAGTTAATAACTAAATAGTGTTTGTGAATCCATCTTGTTTAACTTTGTTAAACATATATTTTCTTAAGGATAAAAACAAAATTTTTTAAACCTGAAATTCACCCCCTACAATTTGTATCAAAGAAGGTCTCTGAAATAATTATACTTACATATAAGTTTTATTCCTCAAATTTTCTTTCTCAACTTTACTTCTTAGAGTTTTTCTTAAAAATTTTATTTATTTATAAACATTTACTCCTTACCTATTTTGTGGAAAAGATATTTTTATTTTTTCTTATATAATGGAATGAGTGAACATTGGTTCTATAGAAAATATAAATCCTACTTGAACCCTAATCTTTGATGGAAATGATTATGAATACTAGAGAGATAGGATGAAGAATTTTATTATCAAAACCAGTGTGGACAACTTTTTTATCCTAAGTGGAGACTAGAAAATTCCAGATAAGGAAATCATAAAATTCACCAATCATGAAAAATAAGAGTATCATCTTATCATTAAGGTACACAACGCTTTATTATGTTCAATGATAATTAATATCAATAGCCAAATTTTATCTTGTGAAACTTCTAATAGCATCTAAAAGAAGTTAGAAGTTACACATTTCGGTACATCCAAGGTTATTGAAACAAAAAGTTCTATGCCTAGAGTTGAATATCATGGTTTTATGTTTCCTTATGGAAAACTTATATTAAATGTTCAAAAAAGGTTTATGAAAATCATCAATATCCTTTAGTATATGGGTGAGAAAGGACTTGATGATGATATTCTTGATGATAATATAATAGATATTATACCCAATGAATGGGAGTCTAAATAAATTCCAATTGATGAGAATAGGAATGTTTCAAACATTAAACTTGATGAGTTATTCGGGACACTTCTATAGCATGAAACAAAAATGAAGAGAGATATATAGATTAATAAGAAAATTAATTGTAATGGAAGTATTGATTTCACTACTACATCAAATTATATGATATCCTAGACTCCTAATATAGTTACTAGATAAAAATCTAAGAAAGATATTGTTATATATGAACCAGGTGACGGTGATCATTGTAAGAATGAACTTGAAAATCTTTCTTGAATAATGTAAAACATTATAGGAAAGAAATATTTTAAATACATATAAAAGAAGAATTATAGAAAGGATAAGAAAGATTCAGAAGTGACTTGTTATGAATGCAAAAGAGAAGGTTATTTAGACTAGATTTTCCTATTCTCAAAATGAACGAAGGAAGGAACGACATTAAAAAAGAAACATTAAAAATTACTACAAGTCTTAGTATATTAATGTTTTGAAAGATAATGATACCTAGGGTTCTAGTGGTCGTGATTCTTCTGATGAATCTTTTGATATTTAATCTTTTAGAATGAAGAATATTGGTCTTATAGCCATAATTCCTATTAAAAATAATTGTATCATGGCTGAGGTAAATACTACTGACTATTTAACCAATATTTAATTAAATAAAATTTTTAATAATGAAAAATATTATGAATCCTTAGATGAATAATCTTTTTCATCATAAGATAATACTTTACCTTCATTTGAACAAGTATCTAGATTTTCTAATTTACTTCAGAATAAAAATTGTAAGATCAGTAATAAACTTGATAAGAAAAATTCTAGAATATATATTTTAACAAAAGAAGTATCAGATCCTTCAAAATATCTTGATCATAAAATTCTTGATTTTTAAAATGTTTCAAAAAAATGGGAGTAAGTTAATTTGGAGAAGAATGAACTTTGTAAGGATCTTTAAAAAGTTATTTCAAAAAAAATTGAGACTAACTCAAATTCTAAGACTAATGACTATGAAGATAATAATTTATTCATCGAAATTAAATATAAAATTTTCTCCTTAAATAAACTTTTGTCAAACTTTACTCCTGGAAAGGAAGGTTTTGAGAAAATGTATTCACAACTTCTTCCTATAAGGAATAGTTTTATATTTGGTAATTCTCATTCAAAATTAGTTTTTAGTCCCAACTATTGTGTTCCCCAAAGTGATCATTTTTTCACCAAGTGTCAAAGTGGTGGACATTGGGAGAGAATTTATTCTTTGAATAAAATACAATACTTAGGTTTTCATAAATCTTAATTTTAAATGGAAATTTGGATACCTAAGATTTTAATTTATATCAATTCTTGATCCAAGAAAGTTTGGATACATTAATTTTAAATATTTTATTTTTAAGAAAACAAAGGATGTACCAATAATAATACATGGTACATGGATAGTGGAAGTTCTCATAACATGACTAGTAATAAAATCTTTTTTAAAAAGATTATTAAGATGAAATGTGGAAAAGTAATTTTTGGAGGCAGTGCTTAAGGAGAAATTTTTGGTATAGGTAACATTGTTCTTCTTGGAAAATCCTTATTTTAAAATATTTTATTTGATAAAAGAGATATCATTCTTCAATTTATCGGAATGCAAGATAAAATTGATGACATGTTTATAAAATCATTACACACTGATTGATTTGAATACATTAAACAAATGTTAGGAGTGATGACTGTAAAGTAATCATCTATATTAACTTTTTATTAAAACTTATTTCCCTAGATTAAGTTACTCTTTTTTATAGGGGGTAAATATGTTTAATCTTTTATAGTTTCTTTTTCTAAATTTTTTTCCGGAACGTAAAATTTTTAGAACCTAAAATGTTTTCTTTATCTAATAAAACATTTCAGAACCTAAGTTTTATAAGAGGAACCTTATCAATACTAAAAAATTGTTATGAGAAATCTGGAAGGTATATTTCCCTAATAAAATCATAATAATAAAAAGTTTCTGTTTGTTGGTATTTTCAATCTTATTTTAAGAAAACCTTATCATTTTCAATTTTCTTAAATCTCATTCTTCCTGAGAACAACAAAAAATTAAAACCTATAAATTTTTCTTCAGAAAAGATATTTAATGTCAGATCAGATCAAGAAAATATCGACCGTAGGATTAAACTATGAATATAAACTTTCACCGCGAATCCTATATAAAGTGCTCACATATTTTCATCCCATATTGGTTACCTTGGTGATTTTTCACCAAAGCTCTACCACTCTTCAAAGTTTCTATTCAATTTTCTGTTTTCCTTAAGATATGAATTTATCTTGAAGTATTATAGTAGACTCTGATGGCCTCAAACAAAGAACTCTAGGATTTAATTCTTTTCATAGAATGATTGGTGGCCCCAAATTTCTTTGCCAAGTATGATTCTTTGGTTTCAAAATAATAAAGAATAATTGTTGTGAAAGTTTCCATGTATACAAATAGAAGAATAAGGATATTGTATATACTGATATTAATATATAATTATATGATATAGTTCAGTTTTCTGAAAAATATGGAAGAGAAATTTTTTCATTTAAGATTTATGGACAGTCTTTTTCATTGTCTTTCAAAAAGGATACTAGTATTTTGGATATTCCTTATGATGGATAAGAAAAAATTTTCTCACACAAGTTTCTTGATAAAGAATGATCTTATAAGAATGTTGATGATAATTAAAACCTTGGGCTTAAAATACTAAAGTTAGTGAAGATCATTCAATTTTCATCAAGCCATAGATTTCTATCCCTCTAGATGAAGGGTTTTCTAATTCTGACAAAGGGATATAAGGATTCCCTTAAGATATGTGATATATCTTCAATATGGATTTCTTGGGGAATATAAGAAAGACAAACCTCATCAAGTACAATATTTTAACAATTAGAAATGTTAACAATGGTACCATCAAGTCTCAGATCATAATGTACCATGTGATCTTGTTAGTGATTACTATCATATTCTTAGAATCTTTCAAAATCCCTTGCATATCAAAGGAAAAAGTTTTCAAGATAATGTTGTTAAGTGATGATACACTGAGAAGAATGAAGATTGGTTTCAGTGTGATGAAAACACCATTCTTTGATCTTCCTAATAAGGATAACTAAGTATATTTGATGAAAGGATAAGTTGTTGAATGATCCAATCCAAAACCTATGAAACGAAAAGGTAACGAGTCAAAATCTCATAAAGAACAAGCACCAGTACCTAAAACGATTTATTATACACCTAAGAATGTGAAGCAAAAGACATTATATGATGAATTTGTAGCAAAATGGAGAGATCATAAGAAGAAAAATAAGGAATGAGATATAGTTTTTAGATTAGACCCTACTGAAGATAAAAATTTAAATATTAAATGAGATGAAGATATTGATAGGAAATCCAAAGAAAGGAAATTGAATAAGAAGATGTTGGAAGCCAATATTGACCCACATTTTCTTAGAGATACCGTAAAGGCATCTGAATAGGTTCAGTTACTAGAATCTTTCTTGCAATAATTAGTTCAAATTGAAACTCCAGGTGGAGAAAATAGAAAGAAAAATATTTTAATTCCTAAACCCATTATTGGATAATAATTAAAGGAGGAGGATGAGGAAATTGATTATATCATGAGGATGGTGGAAGAATATCAAGATAATGAGATCCCTTATTACAAGTTATCTTTAAGAACATCCCAAGATGAAACCACCAAGATTAATTCTGAAGTACAATCTATTCAGAAAGATTTTGATTCTCAAGATGATGTTGATAAATCTTATGATGATGAGAGTGGTAATAATGATATTGTTCAACAAGTTGTTGATGAAAAAATTGTTATGGAACTTTTTTTTCAAGCTTCTGATAAAGAATTTGACAATGTTTATGATATTATAATTCAATTTTTTGATGGATAGCATGAAACTCAGTTTTTCGAGAAGAAATTTTCAAAAAAAGAGAAAACTAAAGAAGTTGTTATTGGAACCACTAAGAGAAAATAATATGAGAAAGATAAAGTTCCCTTTCCAAAAAAAGAGTATTCTTCAGAATCTACATCTTCCTTAGGACAATATTTTTTGGTCCAATACTTCAAGAATATTGTGAATACCATATCATTATTCACAAGAATTGATTCCAAAAGTCATCTGCTTCAAAATAATCACTCAAAAGATAGATTAAATAAGCACTCTCCTAAAAAAGTTAATTAAATATGAAGATAAATTTAATACTTTTCAAATCAGTTATGATGCTTATAGAAGATCATGTAAAAATAACTAACCAAGTGGTATAAGTCAATGATTAATGATCTTAAAATTATGGATGATTTCACCAATTCAATTAATGATTAATTTGATAAGTCTTATGATAGGATCAAGAATATGTCAACAAGATTTTCAGAAAAGATCAAGGAAGATCATGCTAGCCATCTATAGGAAGATAAATATTTGAATGGAAATCCTAATTCTATTTCATTAAATCTGAAAAGGGAAATGGAACTCAATGAATAAATAGATGAAAAATTCAAAGAACAAGAAGAACATTTATAGTGTCAATGATAAATTTTTATGTTTTAAGAAGATATGATCAAATATCTTGAAAAGAAAAATCAGGATCAAGATTAGTTGATCAAGAAGTTTTAAGATGATTATAAAGATTTAAAGAAGTTGAAATCTACCTTTAAAAATCCAATTCTAAAGGGGAAAAAGAAGGATGGATAATTTTCTATTAAACTTTGGTCTTTTTTTATTTTTCTTTGTAGAAAGTTTTTCATCTTAATGAAATTTTTTACCTTTCCATTGTTTTGCTTTGTATATTCCAAACATTTCAAGTACACATTTTTTCCCTCCATTCATTTTTGAAAATTACAATGGGGGTAAGAATGAAAAAGGAGAATATTAATAAAGATAATAATTAAGTATGGGGGAGATTACTTAAAGAATAAATTATTAAGAATGAAATTGTTATTTCTATAAGAAATACAAGAATACGTTCCTTAGGTATTTCAAAACCTAAGGGGGTTATTCATATTCACTATTAGACTTAAATAATGTAAAGGGATGTAAGTATTTGTTCTATGTTCAAAATATTAAAATATTTGTTCATTGTATTATTTTAAAAAGAAATTGTTTGTGGTTTTCAAAAAGGGGAAGATTATTGTGTCAATAAGTTTCTTTATGAATTTAAGATTCCTTTATGTTTTGAAAATTACAAACACATTTTCTTAAGAAAAATTATCTTTCTCTAAGAAATAATTTCTTAAGAAAAATTTAATTTTTCTAAAAATGGGTTTTAACCTTAACTATGGTTTTCAATTACTTTTCTAATGTTTTCTCAAACAAAATCTAACAATCATTCCCTTTAGTAAAAAAATTGAATGCTTATCTAACTCAAAACCTTACAGTTCCATTGAATCTGATTTCTCTAGAAATTGTGATTCTGGTATCTTTGGAAATCTCACTCTGATTTCTCTAGAAATCAAACACTGATTTCTTCTAAAATCCGACTCCAATTTCTTGTAAAATTTGACTCGAGTTTCTTCTAAAATCCGACTTCGATTTATTCTCAAACAAAACTCTAATTTTGTGTAAAATCTGACTCCGCTTTATTTTCAAAATCATACTCTTATTTATTATGAAAATATACTACAATCTATTTTGAAATTTGACATTGATTTCTTATGAAATAAGACTCTGATTTCTTCTGAAATCAGAATCCCATTATCGGTTATTTGATAATTTGATTACCAGTATTTGAAGAAAATGATTATGACTTTCTTAAGAATCTGATTAAATTATTTTCTTATAGTTTCCAAATTTCCTTAAATTAATATTCTATTTTATCAGATCCTTAATGTGATAATGTTTCTTAAGCATGATGATGTTTCCTAGGTTTTTCTTACATGAAATGATGTTATACAATCTATTTCTAACAAACCACTGGCAGTGTGATACTTGGATAGGTCCCTCCAAAATTTATGGAAAAATATGAACATTGGAGGAGAAAGTTGATAGTTAGAATCCATGCCTAAAAATACCCATCCATTTCAACATACATGGTACAACAATCATGCTGAATTATAGAGAGAGAATTTTTGCTATAAGATCTATGCCCGATCATCCTTGTGTGGATGTTGTGAATAACCTGTTCATTCTTAGAACATCTTTTTCAACTTGTTTAATGTGATTTTGATTATTTCTGATCAATGGAGGCCTTCTGAGGATAGGAAGATAGAGGTGTCAATCACCTTAGAGATCAAGGGATTATGGGGATAGCAAGATAGATTCTGATATTCTAATTGAGGGCTAACTCAAGTAAGGGTAATAAATACTTTAATGAAAGTATAAATCAAAGGACCTTTATATAAGGTTTTTTGGATACCATTCTCTTTGGGTTAAAATATTTCTTATACATTTTTACTTGTTTTTGTCACACGTTTTAATTCTGTTGCATTTTTTAAAAGAAAGAAACTATACCTTTGTTATAATTTATTATACATGTATACTCTGATATAAATAAGATTCTATAAGCTTTAATGTATAAACATTATAGAAGTAATATTTTCATAAGATTATTGGATTCATTATTCGGATCCTAAAATTTCAAATTATTATTTAATAGCTAAAGAGGGTTTGTGAATATATATTGTTTAACTTTGTTAAACATAGATTTTCTTAAGGAAAAAATGAAATTTTTTAAACACAAAATTCACCCCCCCCCCCAAATCATGTAATTAAGAGATCTACATCTACATTTCGATCCTACAACTGGTATCCAATGAGGTATGTGATATACATATACTTACATATAATTTTTCTTGATCAACTTTTCTTTCTCAATATTACTAGTTTAAGTTCTTCTTAAATGTTTTCTTTGTTTATAAACTTTACTACTAAACTATATTGTGGGAAAGATATTTTGAATTTTTCTTATATAATTATAGGAATGAACATTGGTTCTATAGACAATATAAATCCTATCAAACCCAAAATATTTGATGGAAAATGATTTTGAATAATAGAGAGATAGGATGAAGAATTTTATTATCATCAGTAGTCTAGAAAAAATTATCATGCTAACTAGAGACTACAAAATTCTAGACAAGGAAATTAGACAATTCACAAATCAATAAAAAAATAGTATCTTCTTAAAATTAAGGTACACAATACTTTATTTTGTTCTATGTTCAAAAATATCTATAAGAAAATTTCATCTTGAGAAAATTCTAATAGAATCTGGAAGAAGATAGAAGTTTCACATTTTAGCACATCCGTGGTTGTTGAAATAAAAAGAACTATGCTTAGAGATGAATATCATGGTTTTATGTTTCCTTATAGAGAACCTGTGTGTAATGTTCAACAAAGGTTTATGAAAACCATCAATAGCCTTTAGTCTATTGGTGAGAAAGGACTTGATGAAGATATTCCTATGGATAATATAATAGATATTATTCCCAATGAGTGGGAATCTGAAATAACTGAAATTGATGACAATAGGAAAGTTTCAAACATTACTATTGATGAGTTATTTTTTCCTCTTAAATAACATGAAACCATAATGAAGATAGATATAGGTATCAATAAGAAAAATAATGGTAATGGAAGTGTTTATTTCACTTCAATATCAAATCCTTTGATATCCAAGACTCCTAAAAGAGTTACTATATCAAAATATAAGAAATATACTATTATATCTGAATTAAGTGATAGTTATCCTTATGAGAATAAACTTTCAAATCTTTATCGAAGAATGAACAAAAATTTTTGGAAAGAAATATTTCCAATATAGATACAAGAATAAAGACAAAAAGGATAAGAAAGATTCTGGGGTGACTTGTTATAAATGCAAGAGAGTAGGTCATATTATACAAGACTATCCTATGCTCAAAAAGAAGGAATGAAAGAATGAAAGGAGAGGAGTTCTGAAAGAAAAAAGAAGAAGTAATACAATTCTAATTCCAAAAAAAGTTTTTCAAAACTAATGACACCTAAAGTACTAGTGGTGGTTATTCCTCTGATTAATATTTTGATATTGAATCTTCATAACAGAAGAATATTGGTCTTATATCCATAATTCCAATTGAAAATCATGTCTCGTGGCTAAGGTAAATACTTATTAATCATTATGAAATATTTCCTTAAATGAAAATTTTTCTAATGAAGAATATTATGAATAATTAGATGAAGAATCTTCCTCATCATAAGATAATACTTTACCATCATTTGAAGAAGTATATAGATTTTACATCTTACATGAAAATAAAAATATTAAGATAAATAATAAACTTGATAAGAAAAATTCAAGAATATATAATTTATGAAAATTATTATCATATCTTCCAAAAGATCTTGAATAGAAAATTATTGATTTCTAAAATTTTTCAAAAAACCATGAGAAAGTAAATTTTAAGAAAGATAATCTTTCTAAGGATCTTGAAAATTTTATTTCCAAGAAAAATATTTTAGAGACTAACTCAAATTCTCAGACTAATGACTTTGAGGATAAGAATTTAGCCATCAGACTAAAATCCAAAAAATCCTTAGAGAAAGTTTTTTGAAACTTTACCCATTACAAGGATGGTTCTGATAAAATTTATTCACAACTTTATCCACTAAGAAATAGTTCCAGATTTGGTTATTCCTATTCAAAATGAGTTTTTTATCAAAATTATTTTGTTTCCCAAAGTTCATTTTATTTCACCAAGTATCAAAGTGGTGGATATTTGTGAGGGAATTAGTTACTTGAATAAAATCCAATCCTTGGGTTTTCGTAAAGATTACTTTTCTAAAAAAATGTGGATACCTAATATTTTACTTTCTAACAATTCCAGATCCAAGAAATATTGGATTCTGAATGTTTAACATTTTAATTTTTAGGAAAATAAAGTAATTAATAGAAAAAATACATGGTACATGGATAGTGTACGTTCCTGGGACATGACTGGTAATGAAAACATCTTTGAAAAGATTATTAAGCTAAAAAGTGGAAAAGTAACTTTTAGAGACAATGCTCAAAGATAAATTTTTGGTATATGTGACATTTTTCTTCTAAGAAGAGCCTTAATTTCAAATGTTTTATTTGATAAAGTAGATATCATTCTTCTATTTATCGGAATGAAATATCAACTTGCAAATATATTTAAAAAATATTTACCCACTGATATATTTTAATACATTAAAATTTTGTTTGGAATGATAATCGTAAGGTAATAATCCATATTATCTTTTTGTTAAAATATATCTCTTTACATTAAGTTACTCATTTTCATAGGGGGAGTACATATGTTTACTATTTTATATTTTATTTTTCCAAAAACAAATCCAAAACCTACAATTTTTAGAACATAAAAAGTTTTAAATCATTAATAAAACATTTCAGAACATAAAAATTATTTTATCCATAATAAAACTTTTCATAACCTATGTTTTATAAGAGGAAACTTATCAATACTGAAAAAAATTTCTGATAAATATATAAGGTACTCTTACCTACTTATATCATTATAATTGAAATGTTTTATTATTGGTATTTTCAATATTGTTTTTCCAAAACCTTATCGGATTCACTTTCCTTAAATCTGATTCCTCTTTAAAATCTCAAAAGATTGGAACCTATAAATTCTTCTTCAGCATTGATATCAACTTTCATTTCATATCATGAAAATATCAACTGTGGATTTAAACCGGGAATAGGAACCATCACTATGACGCCTATATATAGGACCCCCATTCTTTAATCCCACGTCAGTTATCTTAGTGATTTGGTGTGAAAGTTCTACCGATATTTAATGTTTACATTTAGTTTTCCCTATTCCTTAAGATCTAAATGTCTCTTGAAGTATCATTGTAAACTCTGATAGACTCAGACAAGGAACTCAAGTATTGACTTATTTTCAAAGAAAGATTGGTGGAACCAAATTTCTTTGTCAAGTATGATTCCTTGGTTTCAAAAATCATAAAGTATAATAGTTGGGAATGTCTCTATGTATCCAGTGGAAATAATCATGATATGATGTATACTGATCTTGTTATATAATTCTATAGTATAGTTCAGTTTTATGAACAAGGTGGAAGACAAATGTTTTCATTTAAGAATTTTGGATAGACATATTCTTTTTCTTTCAACATAGATCCTAGTATTTTCGATATTCCTTACGATGGAGAAACATTATTATGTGCACACAAGTTTCTTGATGAGGAAGGATCTTTTAAGAAAGTTAATACTATTAAATGCACTAGGCTTAAAAGAGTAAACACACCAAAGATTGCTCATTTTTCATCAATCCATAGATTTCTTTCTCTCTGGATGCAAGTTTTTCTAATTCTGAGGAACAGGGATAAGGATTCCCTTGAGATATGTGATATCTACATGATGGATTTATTGGTGAATATAAAGAATATAAACCTCTCCTAGTAATTCTTTTAACAATCAACAATATTAAGAATGGTTCCATCATGTCTCAGATCATAATGTACCCTGAGATCTTGTCAAATACTTTTTCCTTGTGCTTAGAATATTTTAAAATCCCATGCATCTCATAGGACAAAGTTTTTAAGATAATCTTGTTTAGTGATGATACACGGAGAATAATGAAGATTTATTTCAGTGTTCAGACATGAGAGTTTTTTGATCTTCCTGATAAAGATGACTAAGCTTCTTCGAATAAAGGATAAGTTGGTGAATATTCCAAACCAACCCCTAAGAAAAGAAAAAGGTAAAGCGCTGAAATCTTAGAAAGAAAAAGAACCATCACCTAAAACAGTATCTACTCTGCCCAAGACTATGAAACAAAAGACATTATCTGATGAAGTAGTATAAAAATAGAGAGAGAAGATGAGAAAAAAAGAAGGATGGAGATTTAGTTTTTGGATTGGACCCTTATGAGGATAAGTCCTTAATGATTAGAGTATTTGAAGATATTGAGAGGAAATACAAAGAAAATAAATTAAATAAGAAGATTTCAAAAGCAGGGATTGTCCAATATTCACTTAGAGATATCAAGAAGGCATCATAATAAGTTCAGGTACCAGAATTATTCTTGCAAGAATCAGTTCCAATTAAAACTATAGAATTATAAAAGAGAGAAAATGATATTTTAATTATAGAACCTAGAGTTTAAGAAGAATAACAAAGAAGAAGATTAATGTGATGATGTCATTTGTATGGTGGAAGAAAATAAAGATAATGAGAGACCTTATAAAAATCTATCTATAAGAACTTCCCAAGATGAATCCACAAAGATTGTTTCTGAATTTAAATATCTTTAGAAAGATGTTGATTCTCAGGATCAGGTTGATAAAACTTTATATGTTCAGAGTAGTAATGTTGATATTGTTCTATAATTTATTTATGATAAAGATTATAAGGAAATTATTGATCAAGCTTCTGATAAATAATTTTATAATGGTGATGATATAATAATTCATGTTTCATATGCATATCATGAAACTCAGGTTATAAAAAATAAATTTTCAAAGAAATAGAAAGGAAAGGAAGTTGTTGTTAGAACATTTAAGAGAAACTAATATGATCAAGATGAGTTCCCTCTCCAAAAAATGAATCTTTTTCAGAATCTTCATATTCTATAGGACATGAAGTTTTGATTTTGTCCCTTGTGATGGTGGTGAGGGTGGATTGGAGTTGATTCTATTATTTCCAGAGGTGGTGTGTTGTGCCTATTGATTTTATCTACATGACTGTGATGCACAGATGGATGCGATGATGGAAAAGGTGAAGTGATAGTGCTGAGATGTGGTTTCTCTAGTGTTCCATCTTACCTCTATATTATTATTCTCTTCTCTGCTTCCATGTTACCTCTAATCTCTCTAAGGCGATGCAGTGTGGTGGTCTCCACAGTCCTTTGGGATGTGAGTTTGAGCGGCCAGATTTAGGGTGTTCTTCCCTAATGCCTCTTGTTTTGATGTAGAATGTGTTTGGTTCAGAGTGGCCAGTGGTAATGAGGCATAAAGGTAGAATATTGTGTTGATATGTTGATGTGAATATGATGATGGATCTTGGTTGGTTATGAGAGGATGGTGGTGAAGTTTTTTCCTCAGTAATTGGGGTATTGGGCAAAGTGCGGCTCGTGGAGTGTTGGCTTTGTACTATTCTCTAGATTTGAAAGTTGGATATTACGCATTTTTGAATTTTTAATTGGGTGGGACATGTGAATACTTTTGGATTTTAGTTAATGTTTGAATTGTGCTTCAGGGAGTTTTTTGGGAAAATTTCATTTTATGTTTTGTACTGGTTGTACTTGACTTTAGTTCAAACTTTCCCTTAAATAGTTTTATTAGAAAATAAAAAAAATATGGATTGGGGGAATTTTATCAAACATGAAGCTGAATTTAAGTCTTTTTAAATGGGTTTTGATGCTCATAAGAGATATTTGAAAGAAAAAACCAAGTGTTCTGTGGCAATGATTGATGATCTTAATATTATGGATGATTTCACTAATTCGGTTAAAGATGCATTTGATAAGTCCAATGATGGGATCAAGAATATGTCAACAAGTTTTTCAGAAATGATAAAGTCAGAGAATGAAATCCTTTAATAGGAAGATAAATATTTGAATGAGAATCTGAATTTTGTTTCTTTAAATTGGAAAAGGCAAAGGGAACTTAGGGGAAAATGGCTGAAAATTAAAAGAGCAAGAAGAACTGATAATGTCTCAAGGATAAATTCTTAAATCCCAAGAAGATAGGGTCAAATATCTCAAAAAGAAAAATAGGGATTATGATCAGTTGATCAAATGTTTTCAATATGATCGTAAATAATTAAATAAGATAAAAGCTAACTTGAAAAGGATGATCCCAAAGGATAAAAATATGGAAGAATAATTTTCTCTTAAACTCGGATATTTTTTTTTCTTTGTAGAAAATTTTGTAATCTTAGTTATATTTTTTGGCTTTAAATTGTTCTCCTTTTTATATTCCAAACATTTCATGTACAAGTGTTTTCCATCTATTCCCTTTTGTAAATTACAAAATGGGATAAATGAATGATAAAAAAATAATATTAAGATAGATAATACCAATGTAATGGGGAGATTAGTTAAAAAATAAATTATTAAGAAAGAAAGAGTTATATATCTATGAAAGAAAAAAATATGATTTTTAGGGATTTCAAAACCTAATGGGGAGTTAGTTATATTCACCATGAGCCTTAAAAATGTAAATGGGGTAAATATTTCTTTTATGTTCAAAAATTCAAAACCTTATCTCTTTATATTATTTTATGAAAAGTTTTTGTGCTTTCAAAAAAGGGGCATATTTTTTAGTCAATAAGTTGCCTTATGAATTTTTCATCCCTTAATGTTTTTAAAATCACAAACACATTTTCTTAAGGAAAATTATATTTCTCAAAGAAATATTTTCTTAAGAAAAATTTACTTTCTCTAAAAATGGTTCTAACCCCACTTATGGTTTTCAACTCCTTATATAATGTTTTCTCATGCCAAATCTAACCATCTTTTTATTAAGTAAAAAAATTAGATCCTTATCTTACTCAAAACCTTACATTTCCTTGGAATCTGATTTCTTCTGAATTTTTTATCCTCTTTCTCTGGAAATCAGACTCCAATTTCCCTTGAAATGAGACTCTAATTTATTTTGAAATCAGACTCTAATTTCTTTTGAAATTATAATTTGATTTATTCTAAAATCAGATTAACATTTATTCTTAAATCAGACTCTAGTTTCTTCTAAATTAAATCTCTTATTTCATCAAAAATCATAATCTGATTCTCTATTGTTTCAGAATCTGATTTTAAATATTTCTAGACTTCGATTACATATTTCTTAAGAATCTAAAGAAATTATTTTATTATAGTTACCAAATTTTCTTAAATTAATGTTCCATTTTATTAGATCCTAAATATGATAATGTTTCACAAGCATGATAATTTTTCCATGTTTTTCTTATGTGAAATGATGTTGTACAATCTGTTTCTAACTAATTGTTGGCTAAGTGGCACATGTCTAGGTCACTCCAAAATTTAAGGAAAAATATGACCATTGGATACATATTCAACCATTGGAATCCATGCCTATATATACCCATCAATATTTGCGATAAAAAGATCATACATAATTAAAGAGAGATAATTTAGACTATGAAAAGTTTTCTCGATCTACCTTTTGAAAAGGCTATGAACAACATGTTAAAGCTTATAAATTATTCTTCAACCGACCTTGAGAAATTTTGATTGTTGCTGATCAATCGAGGGATTTCGAATGTAAGAAAACATAGGTTCTGATCACCTTAGATGTCGAGAGTTTGTAGGGATGGTATGACTAATTCCAATATTCTTATCGAGGGCTTACCCTGGTGTGGGTAATACACACTTTCTTGAATGTATAAATCAAGGGACCTTTATCCAAGGTTGTTGGATGCTCTTCTATTTAGGTTAAAAGATTTATTATACTTGTTTACTTGTTTTTTTACATGTTTTAATTTAGATGCATTTTATTCAAGAAAGAAAGTATAACTTTCTTATAATTTCTTGTGATTATATACTATGATATAAATAATATTTTATATGCTTTAATGTAGAATCATTCCATAAATAAACTCAACTTATGTTTCTTTATCGAATTAATTATTCATATCCAAAACAAGTTTGTTTCTTAGTTAAGAACTAAAGAGGGTCTGTGAATCCATCTTGTTTTACTTTGTTAAATATTGATTTCTTTAGAGGATAATAATTAATGTTTTTAAACCTAAAATTCACCCCCCCTATTTTAATTGAGAAATATACATCTATATTTTGATCCAAAATCCCTCCAATGCATGGGTAAAGTTTTATATCTCTTGATATAGACATGACTGGACTGGAATACAAATATCATTCAATAATACAGGGATGAAATGGAATGTATATCCGATTCAGTTATACAAGGATGGAATAAGGAGTGAACTCGGTTCAGTAATGGACTTTTCTAGCTATAATGGTCTTTTCTATGAGCCTTTTATAATATCGAATTGATTTTATATTCTTATTTTTTTTCCACAATTCTATGTTTTATTCAAATTCTATTTTATCAGGGTTCATGTTCCTTTATGATTTATGCCTTACGAACAACTAATATTTATTTCATGACTCACGATTTTGAAAATGAATAGTTATTTTCATGTTTTTATATTCATTTATTGTTCACTTACCCTTACTAAGAATATAAGCTCACCCTTTCTTATGTTTTCATTCTTCAGGTTATAAATAAATCAATTAAGTAGAAGTACTAAAGGGGAAGATCTTTATGTGAGATGTTGAAGATCATTTACAAGTTAGAAGAATGTATTCCAATTTTCCAAAGGCATTAAACTACTATGGTCCTTAAGCATTATTATTTAAAATTTAATGAATACTCATTTAAAAATATGTAATATTCATATATGTTATTTTAGGTTCATTATAGTTTGTATCAAAGGAAAGGTTTAGTAAACCTTTAGAAACTAGGATTTTAAAACTTTAGTGAGATATCTAAATATATTTCTAATAGATGTCTTAAGGATATATATAATTATAGGTTTCAGTCCTAGAATTATGGTAATGATCATGAATAACCTAGTATTAAACCAATGATATTATTGATTGAAAATAAACCCCTTGATTATGTTGTTTTCCTTATATGATTTTTCCTCTCAAACTATTCTTTTTGGGTTTTAGATAATGTATGGAACTTGAAGGAACCATGTTAATGATGAATGCAATGCACAATTCAATAATTTTACTCTTGAAAAAAAAATTATTGGAGATGGATTAAAAATATTATCTATATTCATACACAATTTATGAATCATTCTAGAAATCCAAATGAACAGAGAAGGGAACAATATTCTGTTGAGTCCTTCTTAAGGAAAAATCCACCTTCTTCTTGTGGGTCTTCTGATCAACCTATTGTTGAACAATGAATCAGTACCTTTTAAAATATATTTTCCAACATTCAATGTTATGAACATGAAAAAATAATTTTGTTTTTTTATCATTATAAGGAGAAGAAGAACAGTGGTGGACACTAATCAAGAATATAAGGCAGCAAGATAAAATTGATTCAATGGAATGGGATGAGTTCAGTAACATATTTTTCAATAAATAAATTCCTCGTATTATTAAAAAATAATGGAAAATGAGTTCCTTGAGATTAAGAAAAGGTATTATTAATCTCTTGGTACATATGAGGAAAATTTTACAAGACTTTCAAGGAATACTTCTGGATTTATCATCCAACATGAAAGTAAAGTAGATCAATTCTTTAGAGACTTAAAACCAAGTCTTCTAAGGGTGTTAGCAATAAGAGACTTTAATTTCTATGAAGATATTTTTTTATGCTATCAAGGTTGAAATAGAAGTTGGTTTTACATATCTATCTCATGGTTTTTATTAGAAATGAAATATAGGGTTCAAAGGGAAATCTCAAAACAATAGTGAAAAGTAGATGATTGTTTCTTTATACTCAAAGTCTAACGACCCAAACATGACGTACATGGACATTACATTTATTTTTTAGAATACTTAATACATTGACCAGATAAATTCCCAAAGACCATATTATTTTAGTGTCTTTGGAAACTCAGAACACATTCTTCTAGCATGGTGAAATATCTTCAACATCTCTAATAAAGATCTTATCCATTGGTTTTCCTACCTAAAACCTTTTTTTATATCCTGGAGAAAATAAAACATAAAAAGGGTTAGCACAAATGATCATTAAGGGTAAACATGGAGAACATAAAATAAAACATAAACATAATAATGTAAAAACATGAACATATATTTTGAATACCAAAATATTGAGTCATAAAATAAAACATGGTAGTACATAAGGCATAAATTATATAGGAACATTAACCATGATAACATAGAATTGGCATAAAACATGAACATATGGAAAACACATAAGCATAGAAAATCATTTCTATATTATCCAAGGCTCATATTCAACACCATTATAGTGAACAAAGTCCACTACTGAACTGAGTTCACTTCTCATTCTATCCCTGTATTATTGAACCATATATACACGGTGTTTAATCCCTGAATTACTGAACCAAATTTAATTTCCATTCCATCCATGTCTATCTTAGGAGATATAAATCTTTTCCCAATCCATTGGAGGGAGATATAGGTCCCACCCATCTCATAATGAAATCATTTTTACATGTTCCAAAAAAACATAAATCATTCATCATTTCATAACACAAGAAATAAAATGGGTTTCTTAAACATTATTCCAGCATAACAAAATCCTTATAAAATATCATTACATATTTAACACACTAAAATCATAGTAATAATAGGGATAAAAACATAACCCTATTTAAAGAGAAACATCTTAGATGGAAACTAATTTTGACCAGTCACTAAAACTTAATTTTTGAGGAAAATATCCTTTCTTGTTCAACAACAATTTCTTTTCGCAAAATGCCACACAATTTTGAAAGAAAACAATTAAGTTGAAAATAAACATGATATAGTATAGAGAAAGTTTCATGGAAATAATGAATTATAATGATGTAAAAATCTTTTCATGCCATATATCCTAAGAAACGTTCTCCTTATACTTTTTCTATAAAGTTAAAAACATACTTTGTATCAAATAATGATAAAATATTCATTTCAACCCATTTTGTAAAAATTCACTGATGGGTAAAATTGACTTTAAACAATTTTAGATGAACAAAAATAGTATTATATATTTTAGGAACATGTATATGGATGAATAATATACCACATTAAATACTTATAAATAAATAATCTCAAATTATAATGAGATTTCCAAATTATCCCTAACCTTAGGTCTGTTATCCTTTGTATGTATCTGAATCTCCTCTTCTTAGACGTGCTTCCTCTAAATATCCTCTTAGAGAACTAGAGTTCTCTTTTGAAGATTACCAAAACCTCTATAATGTATCTAGGTAAGTTGAGAAGGGAAATTTTAATGGGATGGATGAGCTTTAAGGCTTAAATTGATGTGAAAAAGTGAGGTACGAGGTTCCCTTTTATAGTTGAGGTAGGGGAACATTTGGAAACCTTGAAAATATTAATTTATAATAAAATCAAAACACACTAAAAAAATTAAAACATTCCCAATTTTAAAGATGAGATGATATAGGTTTTTAATATCCTTATCCCATTGTTTTTAGATAAGTTTTTATGTCAATTTAAACATTATCATTTTAGTTAACACTTATTTATTCTATTTAAATTTAATTAAGATAACAAATATTTCAATATTAAAATTGTGAAATATTTATTTATTTGATGTCAATTAGACCATAAATAAGTACCTTAGATAATTTTATACCATATTATAATTATTCTATATTTTTTAAAAAAAATTACAATTTTTAAATAATTTAGTAAAACATTGTTTTTGTAAAACAACAATAGTGACAATTTTGTCACTATTCTATTCATGGGTTTTTAAAAAAATCAAGATAAGATGTTTTCATATAAAAAATTATTTTATTATATCCCTATGGGTTATCGGTCATATATAAAAATCATTTTACATATTAATTATATCAAATTATATTTATTTTAATATTTGTAATAACATTATTTTGATATTTCCATTAATAAAATAGTTACTACATCGGTTTTGTGTAATTATTTAATATAATTATTTTTTTGGTAAAAATTAAAAATAAAATATTATAATGAAGATAAATATATTATATTTTATAAGAATACTTATTGTAGAATTTATCTTCTGTAAAATTCAATATTAAAAAATTATACTTAATAAATTATGAATGTGACTACTTTAACATCACTTTGAAAACTTTAACATCACTTTAAATAAAATAATATAAGTGTCACAATATAATCCATATGAATCCAAATGGTCAATAAATATACCGTTATATGATTATGGTAGAGATATACTCAACCAATAATAATTGGGAATGTTTTTGGATATTTTGATGGTTATTAGAATTTTAAGAATTATTATTTTACTGATTTCTCATCAATTAATTAATTTTTAAACAATCAAAGTATATTTATTTAATGTAATTATATATTTCCTAAAAATTAAAAATAAATTACCATGATAAATAAAAAAATATCTTTCAAATAATTATTTATAATAAAATTTTTCTTTTCCATTACCTTATATAAAAAATAGTTTAATTTTTAAAATTAGAGTGAGACATATTTTACTTTTCATTTAAGAAAAATAAATTAAATGTCCTAATATAATCTAAGTGGATTAAAAATGAGACAATAGAAACCAAAGGGTGGTTTAGGTTTAAACACTCTCATAAAATGATCTTAATACAATTTTTGATTAATTTTATAATAGTATTCTTACCCTTAATTACTCATTTTACCCTTTTACTATATTAATAAAAATTACCAAACTTACAATTCATAATGTCCAAAAATAAAATAAATCTATATACCTAATTTGGCCCTATTTAATCCAAATATGGAATACATTTTTCAAAATTCAAAACACTTAATTTTTTGTAATTATTTTTTAATTATTCCCATTGTTGGAAAGAGAGAATGGGTTTTTTTAAAGTTTAAAAATTGTAAAAGATTGAAATGATTTTATAGCTTAATTTAATGTAAAATTAATGATAGTGACATAAATTATTTTTAATGGTAAAAATATATTCTATTTATAATTTAAAACCATTCAATAATATAATATAATTACATAAATTATTTCAATGAAAAATGTTTTTTCAGTTAAAATTTAGTAAAATTTTACTATTCATTAAAATTGAAAACTTATCTGAAAAATATTAAATATTCATCCAAATAAAATTTTTATATCCTTGTTATACATAAGAAGTTTCATATGAAAAATATTTCCATACTCGGGTTTAAAGTTTTCCTTTTGTTATGACTCAGGTCGGGTTTTGGGTGAATTGTGTTTAAAATGTTGTGTTTTGTGGATCAAATCCCACATATGAGTGTTTGGCAGCATCTACGCTTGAGCAAAACTCGGTTGAGGGACATTGTCGTGAAACCCAGGTCACCGCGCGACCTACCCGGCATTAGGGGACAACTTAATGTTTTATGAGGAATGATAATGGTGGTTAAATATATTTTATAGTAATGATCCAAAAATTATTATTATTATTATTATTCTTATTATTAAATAACTTTTTATTATTAAAATATTTATTTAATAATTATAAGACATTTATTAGAGTTTTTAGTACTTCATTTATTATTAATAATATCATGTGTATTTTATTATTATTTTATTATTCTTGTTTAAATATTAATTTGGTTTAATTATTATTATTATGTTATTAAATTGATTTAATTAAATAAAGAAAAAAAGTGGATGGGAATTAAGTTTGAGGTGCCGCACGACTTCCCCCCCACCCATTGATTGAAGTAGATCCCCCCCCCCCCGTTTGAAGGCAGCCGAGTAGCCCCCCCCCCCCCCCCTCTCCCGACCTTGCCTGCACGCAGCACCTGTATGGCCCATCTCCTCCCTTTACCGGCGTGCTTCCCTCGAATGGTCTCCCTATTATCACCGCACCCCCCGGATGTGACCTCCCATACCCTTCGGCCTTCTCCTCTATGACGAACCCCCGGCCGATGCTCTCCATCTCGCGAACCCCCCCCCCCCCCAGCCGATGTTTGACTTCCCTACCGCAGCATATCACAGGCATGGATCCCAGCTTCCGCACCTCTTTCGTGTCGATTCTTCCCTGCCGACATCCCTATATCTTATGAGCCTTCCCATTCCAATGCAACCTTGATGCAACCATCCTTCTTACAAACCCTTACTAGACCCGCAACAACTTCTTTCCCTCGCCAGTGCATCCACTGCTAGCCGGTGCGACTCCCCCCAGCGCAGCCCCTGCTTGCCAGCGCGAAACCCTCTCCCTTTGGTGATTTTTCTCTCCCTTTTCAGTAAGTGATGTTGTGTTAGGGTTAAATCATAATTTTTTCGAGTGGATTTTTTTAGTGTTTGATTGTTTTAGCTTCCTAGAGGTGCGGTTTTGGTGCGAACGAGGCTTCACACTGGCTTCGGGAGGTCCATCTACATTTAAGGTAGGTGGTTATGCATTTAAAGATTGTTTGATGAATTAATTTTCTTCATGAATTAATTTATCATATATATTAATTATATTTTTATGTGAATCATGTTTTTAATTTAATTTTATATGTATATATGGTATATGTGTATTTTTTTTGAATAACCATGTTGAATTGTTTATTTGCATTTCATAAACGATGTTGATTGTGTTTTGGTTTAGCATCAATTTTCATAGAATCATAAACGATATTTTTGAATAGGTTTTGGTGTGTGTAAACTGGAAAGTGGTTTTTTATAAAAAGCGGTGATTTTTTTGGTATGTTTGTAATTTCTGGCATGCGGATTTGAAAATTGGTGTGTTTGATATAAAGGGATTTTGAGCTGGTTTTGTGTGTGTAAATCTATGCTATACTTCTCAAACCATATTTATAAACTTTTAAATTATTTATTAAATTATATGGATGATGCATGTTTGGGTTTGAAAAAGTTTTGAGCCGTGCATTCTTCTAAATGCAGTTTTCAATATATTGTCTGCTTTTTTCAGGTTGTTCACTCTACGTGTGTTCATAAAATGGCCTGGTGGATCTTCAAAATAATTAGTGAATCATTATGGTGTGGTGTGGTTTTTTTAAACATGTTGAAAATTTTAAAGTGGTTTAGTAAATTATGTAGATGGTGTGAGTTTCATTTTGAAAACATGTCTAGGTGGTTATTTTTCACTGGTTGTCCATTTGGATTGTTTTAAGTTTGTATTTATGTATTTTAGTTGTTGCGTGTTTATTGCAGCGTGTTAGCGGGGTAAACCCGTGATACCACGATCATCGTCATGCGCATACTTGTGCACAAGTAGGAGACGTGTCACGCCATCGTGATCGAGCTGCATGTCGAGGTAGGTCCCCACTGCACTTGCCTTTATATTTAGAATTTATTAATTTCTTGTTGTTTCATTAAATTTTATATTAGTGGTAAATAATATTAAATAATTAGTTTTATAATAAATTTTCATTGTTAAGGATAGTGTTTCTCTCTTGTTTTGAATTACCTAAAACTGTTTTATTTTAAATGTTCATCATTAGTGTTGATAAATTGACCGGTTAGCCTTTATAGGTAAATTGTGTTTCTTTTAAAGAATAGATTTGGTAGAAAATGTGTTGAGTTTTCTAAAATGGATTTCTTAAATGATGTTTCAAATGGTTTAGAGAATGAAATTGGGGTTCCTTTGATTCTTTGGAAATGACTTGGCATGTGTTGGTTCTTCTAAAAACAGGTTGGTGTTGAGTGGTTAGTTAAGGCCCGTTTGGCACTTTAACGAAATGAGATATTTTGAAAACTCTCTTTGGGGTGACTCATGGGTGGTCTTATTATGTACCTCGATTATATGAGTTATATGTGATATTTTCACATCATGACTGGTTACTTGATTTAAATTGTTGACTCACCCCATTCCTTTTTATTATATCTATTGACATGGGAACCTAGCGTAATGAGTGAATCATCTAAGAATGATTGTTTCCTTAGTTTAGATTATGCACCAGCTAGTGGCCCATAGCAGAGAGGTGTTTTCTTATTATTGCTACGGAATTGGGCCCCTCGACCAAGCTAGGTAGGGAGACAGTTGGGCGTTAGGGCGTTATGACATCATCTAGAGTAGGTATTCCATCAAGATAAGTCACATTTATAGTATGTTCTGGATTGTTCACAAGCTCCAAGGTTCGACCCATGTTTTATTTAGTGTTTATTTGTATATGGTGGATTATGGAGAGGTCTAGTTCATTTTTTGGGCCCTATGTGCCACTTTTTTCATTGCCTTTAGTGTGTACTGTGTGTTGTGTGCGTTTTTACTCTTGACTAACTACTAAAAATTGGATTTCCAAATCTTTTGAGAAAATGTTTTAAATGCAATGAACCTTTTCCCATTAAATATTAAACTTGTTTTTAAATTGAAAAGGTAAATGGACTGTTAATTGTTTTAGAAATTAAAGTGTGTGTGGAAACTAATATTTTATATAATTTAGTTTAAACATGAAATTGGTAGATTCTTTATTTAAAGGTAGTGCATTGGGAATAGTTTATGGGCAAGCCTATAGAGTTTTAATACTCACGCCTATAGTTTTTTCTTGTTTTTTGTTTCTGTTTCAGGTTAGAATCGAGCTTTCTTGCCATGGGTGAGAGTTTGTTGTGTTTTAGTGAGCAACTCTCAGGGTCGCGAGGAGTTTTGGTCGTGGTCAGGTTAGTTAGTTGTTCTTGGTTGTTCTTTCTTTTTGTGTTGTTTATATGATTTTCATTGTTCTATTTTATTTCTATTGTTTTATTTATTTTCCTTGGGTGAAATCATTCCCTCTTTCTCTCTTTTGATGCCATGGTTCTTGTCTCTAACCCGAGAGGATTGAGAACGCCTCCCGAGCCTTGCTGCGGATCGGCTCAGGTGGCTAGTTCTGGGACGACCTTGGTTGGTTCCTAACCAAATGGTATCATAGGAGGTTGGCTCTTGAGTGGACCTGTTTCTCAGAGTGCCCATTGTTATTTGGGGTTGTCATAGTAGAAGGAGTATTATTTTCGGTACTTTAGGGGTAGGAATGGGAAGATCGTCATGAACCCTTGCTTGTTATGAACCTCAAGTTACCATGAGATGTCCGAGTTGCGGGTGTTTTTTGGTTATTTTGAATTGTTTTATGTTCGGAAATGAAATGGGAGTCCGGAAAGTAACCTCTGTGATCTCACCTGTTTTGGAAATCCATGTGGATCCAGGGACATTACCCTAGAGTGCTACTTCTGATGGTGGTGTTACTTGAATATGGCCTCCAAACATATGTCTAAGTCACCCATCAGCACTAGTTTTCCTTGTGGATTGTTTGGGTATTCTTTACTTCAAAAAAAAAGTTGTTTTGTAAAAAAAAATTGGAGATTGTGAAAAGTTGAATTTGAAATGGCAATGACCATGTTTTGATCTCACACCTTGTTTTCGTATTCATTTGTGTTCACCCCCACGAAGGTTCAATAAATGCCTAAGGTGCAACTTTGGGTGGTGCATCCTCAGAAAATCATCTAGTTGATCAACCGATAGACAATGCTCTGAAATTTTGGAAGTTGAATCCTCCTCTCTTTTATGGTTAAGCAGATCCTATTGAGGTGGAGGAGTTGTTGCAAAAATAGTGAGAGGAAGATCAGTTTCATTGGGTTGCCTGAGTCATTCAAGGTGTTCTTGGATACCTTTATGCTTAAAGGTCTAACCTGGAAATGGTGGAAGTCTATGTATCAGAAAAATCCTTGGGGAGGTCTAACATGGGTGTTCTTCCAGTCTTCAATCATTAAACAATATTTCTTTGAGTTGATGATGATGAGGAAGAGGGTGGAGTTGTGTTGTCTTCAGTAGGGAGTTGAATCAGTGTTAGAATTATTTTGACATTTCCTAGACCTAGCTCCATATGACCTAGGGTATGTTGGAAATGATCCCGTGAAATTTTGGCCTTTTGATCTCGGGATTCGTCCTGAGGTGCAGTCGAAGGTGGAAGAGTTCAAACTAATCACTTTCCCCGGTGTGGTGTGACAATCCTTCCTCGCCAAAGCTAAGTTAGTAGGAGGACTTGATGTGGTGAATCCTAATCTGGTCTTGCGAAGCAATGCAGAAGATAATGATAGGAAAAATGAAAAGCAGCATGATGCTTGTGGAACTGGTAGATGAATCAAGAGGACTTCAGATCATCAGTCATCTTCTTAACAGTGAAATATTTTGATCTGTCACCAGTGTGGTAAGTAGGGTCACAAAAGTTCAATGTGACCGAGTACTCTAAGAACCTTCCACACATGCGGATGCTTGGGTCACTTAAAGTGGTTCTGTCATGGTGTCTATAAGAAGCATCATGAATCCAAACCTGGCTCATTGAAGGGAACCTTAATTCATTAGCAGGAGTAGGGCGGTGCTTGATATCTTTATGGGGTTTCAATTTTTTAATGTTATTTGGGTGTAATAGTTGTGTCTAGTGACTTTTTAATGTTTCTTTTCCTTTATTTTTAAGGATGGTGGGTGTTGATCCCTTTGAACATTATTTTAAATGGAAGTATTTTTGGAGGAATTTTGATTTGTGTTTTCTGTATAGGAATTTATAAATCCTGACTGCGAGGAAGCAGATTCTTTAATCATCAGAACTCCAGCCATAGGTCCCAGAGTGAAGCTGGTGAGTAGTCATGAGAAACTCAGCAGTGAAAAAGGGAATTTGTTTTACCTTTTTCCATACTGTGGTATGGTATGTGTTCTTCTGAGGGTGTGATGTTGTTAGTGTACCAGAAACGTTAGTTTGGATGATCTATCAGTTGGACCCTTCCATACCTTCCCATTTGTAGTGGGGTTTCTGGTCTGTGTTGGTAGACTGTGAGATTGATTAATCTCATCAGTCCTTATGGTGGGGAGACCCATCGTGGTTCGCATTGAATTCAGTTTGACTTGATTCCTATGATGGGGAGTCCATTTATACCTCTTGTGTAAATATCTCAGTTTCATTCCAGATATTGGTTTTATGGTGGGTTGTCTAATGCATAACCATTTAATTCCATGTTTTCCTTTTTAGTGAAGAGTTGGTGTGTGAGAGTTCTAGTGTTAGTTGTAGTAAGGTTTTAAGAGGTCCTCATTGGATGTGGTTTTAACTAGTTGGTTGGTTTCGAGAGGGTTATCGTGTTTCTATTATTGTTGTATTAGATGTTGTGTGTTAAGAATTAATTGAGGGTGTAGAAAATGGTTGAGTTCCATTTGATGATGTTTAAGGTGTGTGTATGTTGAGTCTTGTTTTACCATCATGAAATTTATGTTCCCATTGAACTGATCATCTAGAGATGGTCACCCTTTAGGGGTTGGGAGGAACTTAGCATGGAGTTTGTTTTTTTCTCCTGGGTTCTTTTTGTTTATCTATCCCTTTTTGGTAGTGTTTTGGGATCTCTTTTTTGTCGTTCTTTGGAAATCCCCATGAATTGTAACAAAATTTTGGTTCTTGTTTTGTGGTTTCACCTTTTTATGGATTACTGGGGGCTGAAAGCGTTATGGTGGGGATAATTGTCATGCCCGGTTTTAAATTTTTCCTTTGGTTATGACTCAGGATGAGGTTTTGGTGAACTATGTTTAAAATTTTGAGTTTTGTGGAGAAAAGCGTGCGCATGTGTGTTTGGTAGTGTGTACACTCGAGCAGAACTCGTTCGGGGGACATTGTCGGGACACCTGGGTCACTGCGCGACCTGACAGGCATGACGGGAAAACTAAAAGTTTTATGGAGAATGAAAATGGTGGTTAAAAATATTTTATTGTATTGATCCAAATATTATTATTATTATTTTTTTTTAAGAAATTTTTATTATTAAAATAATTATTTAATAATTATTAAAATTTTATTAAAGTTATTAGTACTACATTTATTATTTATAATATCATGTGTATTTCATTATTGTCTTATTAATCTTGTTTAATTATTAATTTGGTTTAATAATTATTATTATGTTATTAAATTGCTTTAATTAAATTAAGACAAAAAAAGAGGAGGGGAATTAAGGTTGGGGAGCCACACATCTTCCCCCCATTGATTGAAGCATGACACCCCCCCCCCCTGTTTGAAGGCAGCTGAGCAGCCCCCCCTCTCTCAACCTAGCCCACGCGGAGCACCTGAATGGCCCCTCTCCTCCCTTTGTCGGTGTGCCACCCTCGGCCGGCCTCCCTCTTTTCGTTGCACCCCCCAGACTCAACCTCCCTTCCCCTTCGTCCTTCTCCTCCATGGAAAACCCCCGACCACCGCTCTCCATATTTCAACCCCCCAGCCGTTGTTCAACCTCCCTATCATTGCGTCCCACTAGCATGGATCCCAGCTTCTTCACCTCTGGCACGTCGATTATTCTCTGTAGACATCCCTACATCGGATGAGCCTTCCCTTTCTGGCACAACCCTGACGCGACCATCCTTCTTCCTAACCCCGACGAAATTTGTGACCACTTCTTTCTCTCACCAGTGCAGCCACTACTGGCTAGTGCGACTCCCCCCAGTGCAGCCCCTTCTTGCCGGTTCGAAACCCGCTCCCTTTGGTGACGTTTCTCTCCCTTTTCATTAAGGGATATTTTTTTAGGCTTAAATTATAATTTTTGCGATTTCAATTTTGTTTTCTTGTGTTGGTTTTGGATTCCAGAAGTTGCGGTTGTGGTGCGAATAAGGTTTTGCATCGGCTTCAGGAGGCCCATCCACGTTTGAGGTAGGTGGTTATGCATTTAACCATTGTTTTATGAATTAATTTTCTTCTTAAATTATTTTATCATATATATTAATTAGTTTGTTTTATGTGAATCATTATTTTAATTGAATTTGATATTTATATATGGTATATGTCTGTTTTCTTTGAACAACCATGCTTAATTGTTTATTTTCATTTCACAAACTATGCATATTGTGTTTGGGTTTAGCATCAATGTGCGTAGAGTCATAAAATAGGATTTTTAACAGGTTTTGTTGTGTGTAAACTGGAAAGTGGTTTTTTATAAAAAGTGTTTATCTCCTAGTATATTTGTAATGTTTGGCTTGCAGATTTGAAAATTGGTGTGTATGATGGAAATAAGGGCTTTTGAGTTGGTTTTCTGTGTGTAAAGCTATGGTATACCTCTCAAACCAGATTTATAAACTTTTAAATTATTTATTAAATTATATGGATGCTGCAAGTCTGGGTATGAAAAAGTGTTGAGCCGCACATGCTTTTAAATTTAGTTTTCAATGTACTATGTGATTTTTTAGGTTGTGCACTCTACATGTTTTCTTGAAATGTCCTGGGGGCTCTTTAAAATTATTAGTGAATAATTGTGGTGTGGTGTGGTTTTTGTAAACACGTTTCAAGTTTTAAAGTGGTTTAGTAAATAATGTAGATGGTACAAGTTGTATTTTGAAAAAATGTCCAGGTGGTTCTTTTGGGCTGGTTGTTCATTTGGATTATTTTAAGTCTATATTTATGTATTTTAGTGGTAGTGTGTTTGTTGCAGCGCGTTGGTGGGGTAACCTCGTGATACCACAATCATCATCATGCATGTACTTGTGCACAAGTGGGTGACGTGTCATGTCATTGTGATCGAACAACATGTCGTAGTAGGTCCCCACTCCACTTTCCTTTATATTTAGAATTTATAAATTTCTGGTTATTTCATTAAATTTTAGATTATTTGTAAATAATATTAAATAATTAGTTTTATAATAAATGTTCACTATGAAGGATAGTGGTTCTATCTTGGTTTGAATTACCTGAAAGTGTTTTATTTTAAATGTGCATCATTAGTGTGAAGAAAATTCTAGGTTGGCCTTTATAGGTAAATTTTTTTTCTTTTAAAGAATGGATTGTGTTGCAAATGTGTTCTTTTTTCTAAAATGGATTTCTTAAATGAGGTTTCAAATGGTTTTGAGATTGAAATTGGTGTTCCTTTGATTCTTTGGAAATGAGTTCGCGTTTCTTGGTTCTTCTGAAAACATTTTGGTGTTGAGTGGTTAGTTAAGACCCATTTGGAACATTAAAGAAATGAGATAATTTGAAAAATCTCTTTGGGGTGACTAAGGGGTGGTCTTATTTCATACCTTGATTATATGAGTTGTGTGTGAGGTTTTTGCATCGTGACTAGTTACTTGATTTACATTATGGACTCACCCCTTTCCTTTTTATTATATGGGTTTACATGGGAACCTGGAATATTGAGTGAATCTTCTGAGAATGATTGGTGAACTAGTTTATATTACGCACTGGCTAGTGGCCCATAGCAGAGAGGTGTTTTGTTTTTATTGTTACGGGAATGTGCCCCTTGACCAGGCCAGGTAGGGTGATGGTCGAGCATTATGATGACATCGAGAGTAGGCATGCCTTTAGGATGAGTCACATGTATAGTACTTTCTGTATTTTTCACGAGCTCCTGGGTTTGACCCAAGTTTTCTTTAGTGTTTATTTTTATGTGGCGGACGATCAAGAGGTCTAGTTCGATTTTTTCCCCATGTGTGATGCTTTATCCTTTCCCTTTAGTGTGTGTTGCGTGTTGTGTGTGTTTTTACTCTTGACTAACAACTAAAATTTGGATTTCTAAATCTTTCATGTAAATGTTTTAAAATATATTGCCCCTTTTCCCTTTAAATATTAAACTTGTTTTTAAATTAAAAAGGGCAATGGACTGTTACTTTTTTAAGAAATTAAAGTGTGTGTGGAAACTAATATTTTATATTATTTTGTTTAAAAATTAAATTAGTAAATTATTTATTTAAAGTTAGTGTATTGGGAATAGTTTTTGGGAACGCCTACTAAGTTTTAATACTCATGCCTAGAGTGTTTTCCGGTTTTTAGTTTCTATTGCGGGTTCGACTCGAGCTTGCTCTCCATGGGAGATAGTTGGTTGTGGTTTGGTGATAGAATATTGGGGTCATGAGGAGGTTTAGTCATGGTCAGGTTAGTTGGTTGTTGTTGGTCGTTCTTTATTTTTGTGTTGTTTATCTTCTTTGCATTGTTCTATTTTATTTCTGCTGTTTTATTTATTTTCATTGGTAAAATCATTCCCTCTTTCTCTCTTTTGGTGCCTTGGCACTTGGCGCCAACCTGGAAGGATCAGGAACACCTCTTGAACCTTGTCACAGATCAGCTCAGGTGACTGGTTCAGGGTCTACCCAGGTTGGTTTGTTTAAAATATAATATATAAAAGTTTCAAAATTTAGATTTAAAATGGGTGCACCATCAAAAGGCGGAAATAATTCAATTTTTGAAAAAACATCTTTTATTCAAAAAATTAAATTTGTTCTTATATCATGTCTAGAAAACATTTAATATGAATTTTAAAAATTATAATAAATCCATAAATAGTATTTTTATTATTTTATAAACTCACTTATTTTCATTTAACTAGTTTTTTTAGAATTAAATTTATATTATTCATACCCTCCATTATAATAACTAGGTTAAAATATTTAGTTTTTCACTTATACTTGGTCATGAGTGAAATGAATTCTATCAAAAGAACTTGAAATTGTGTGTAGCCCATTCTAATAATAGTATTTTGTATATCAAAAGCTAATATGGTGTTTTGTATAGTACAAGATAATCTTGGTGTAGCGTACAACAAAAGACATCCCAGAAATTAAAAAATATTTATCTTATAAAATCTCTGGGTGTTTCATTATATACCCCTTAAAATGAATTTCTCCTAAAAAATTCATCGGGGTTATAAAAGGTTTACTACTTTAATGTTTCTTTCATAAAACTCACATTGTAAGAAGGAATACTAAAACATCATTTTAAAAGGGAATGTTAGAAACATAACAGTAACACAAAGTATCTCCTCACTGGGATTCCATATAGAATTACATAGGTGGGAATTGAAAACATGGATATGAAAGAAAAATCTAAATATAATGTTTTGATGGAGAGTGATAGAGAACAAGGTTTGGAGAAAGTTAACAACCAGAAATCCATAAATATGTGACGATTGAAGGGACCATCTGATTCATCAGATAAGAAGGTACTATGATAACATTATTGGTTTCAAGATAAATTTACTAAAGTTGAAGAATTTTTAATTATAAGAAATACATACTTGATTTCAGTACAATCTCATTATTGTTCAGGCCTTGAAAAATTTCCACTTCATCACTTATTCAATGAAATGAAGTTGGTCTTTACATCTTGAAGTGTTAGCAGATCATGTGATCCATAAATAGAATGATAGTTCATTTCATTTGTCTCAATAAAAAGGTTAAAACAAGTTATCAAATATGAATAATTACACCTATAGTGAGATAATAAATTAATATAACAAACTTAAACCTGAGTTTAACTTAAACTTTCCATAAATTGGTAACCTAACAATCCTTCCGAAAGCAGAAAATATAAATCTTTAGATAAAGGAGAACTTTTCCAACTTAGCATTTATCTACCATATCTCATAGGTTGGTCCATTATTTTCACATTCCAAACATGTGAATACCTTAACCATGTATTCTCTTAAAACATGGTCATAAATTGAATTTCCATAGAACCTTAGTAAAAACTTACACGTTGTCAAAAATTAACTCTTACCAAAAATCCCAAAAATTATATACACTCGAACCATGATATCACTTTTCCCATATATAAATGAATAGGTAATTAATAATATCAAACATCTCATTATCTCCTTAACCCTTCATTATTCACATATCATGTGTTTTCCAAAAAAATATATATGAATAACTTTTCATGGTTACTGGTACCATTCAACATATACTTTCAAATACTTAAAGAAAAATAATATTGTAACAATCCTTATATGGTTATTTATTCCATAGTATCATAAAATTACATATACAACATTATTCTTGATAAACAAGTAATCATTCCACTATCTTCTTAAACCATTGACTGAGCTTCATTGTTTTATTGCTTAACACTTCTTTCATCTCATATATCATTTAAATTCTGTTCATCATCATAAACATAAATACTACCATACAACCTTGCTTATTCTTTTCATGAGATTTTCCCTTAGGGAATAAATTTTTATAATACCCATACCTTTCACATTTAAAACATTTTACCATCTTGGATGTCATAGCAACACCATAATCCTTGTCCATTGTGTTAACTGAACCTTTTTCTTTGCAATTACTGGATTTTTATCCTTCTATTCCACACCCAAATCATCTTCTAGTTCTATTGAAAATTTCTACTTAATTCCTCTTCCTACATGATTTACATGAGGAAAATGGAACTTTCCTTTCTCTTTAGTCACCATGAAACTCCATATTTATCTTATTAGGTTGGTTAATAAACTCACAAAAGTTTAGATTATTGATCATATAATGTTATTGTTGATTATTCTTAATAATAATATTTTCCATCCAACTCCCATTTAATTTGGTTACTCATGAGTAATATCATTACATTGTCCATAATATTCTCCATTAATACGAATTATCCTACTTCAATCCATTTTATAAAACCCAAATGCATTATTATGAGAGGCAAAAATCAAACTAGGCAAATAAAATAATCAAGGGGGTGTATTTTCAATCTCTAACTTCTTAGGTTTAATCCAAGGTTATTCATGATTGTCACCATAATTCTAGGATAGTAACCTATAGTTAGACTTATCCTTCGGGACTTCCCTAGGCATATCCTTAGAAATATATCTAGGTATCTCACTAAAGACTTCACATCCTAGTATCCAAGGGATAACTAAACCTTCACTCTGATAAAAACTATAACAACCTATGCTTGACATACATGTACATTACATATATTTTTCAGAATATTTAATACATTGTAGAAATAAATGGCCAAATATCATATTATTTTTGTTTCTTTGGAAACTCAAAACACATTCTGCTAGCTTGGTGAAAGATATTAAACATCTCCCATATAGATCATCCTCATTATTTTTCCTACCTAAAAGCTTTCTTTATATCCTGGGGAAAAGAATACATAAAAAGGGTGAGATCAAATGACCAGTAAGGGAAAACTTGAAGAACATAAAATAAAACATAAACATATACATGTAAAAACATGAACATTTATTTTGAATATCAAAATATTGAGTCATAAAATAAAACTTGGTAGTACGTAACACATAATTCATAAAGGACCATTAACCATGATAACATGGCATTTGTATAAAACATGAACTTGGGGATAACCCATAAGAAGATAAAATCATTTGATTGTTATCCAAGGATAATTTCCAAGACCAACATAGCAAATAAAGTACATTACTAAACTGAGTTCACTCCTCGTTCCATCCCTGTATTACTAAACCGAATATACTTTTCATTTCATCCCTGTATTAATAAACCATATTTACTTTCCATTCGAGTCATGTCTATATCATTAGATATAAATATTTACAAAATTCATTGGACGGAGATATAGGTCCCAACTGTCTCATAATGAAATCATTCTTTCATGTTCCACAAAAACATAAATCATTCATCATACCATAATCCACGAAATAAAACGGGTTTCTTAAACACCATTCCATTATAACGTAATCTATATAAAATATCATTACATCATCATCACAACCAAATCACAGTAATAATAGGGATATAAACATAACCATATTTAAATATTGTCATCTTAGATGGAAAATAATTTTGATAAAATAGTTGAACATAATTCTTGAGGACAATGTCCATTCTTCTTTAAAAAATATTTCTTCTCTCAAAATGTCATGCAATTTTAAAAGAAAATAATTCAGTTGAAAATAAACTTAAAATAATGTAGAAGAAGATTTGGGGAAATAAGTCATTATGGAGATTTAAAAATACATTCATGTTGTATAAGTTAAAAAAACTCTCCTTGTACTTTTTAAAGAAAATTCAAAAAGTACCTCATATCAAATACCGACAAAAGATTCAATTCATACCATTTAGTAAAAATTTACCGATGGGTAAAATTGAATTTAAGAAATTGTAGATGAATATAAATAGTATTATATATTTAAGAAACATGGATTTGGATGATAAATATACCCCAGTAAATACTTAAAAATATATAATATCTAATAATAATGAGATTACAAAATTCTCTCATACCTTAGGTTTGTTATCCTTTGTATGTATCTGAACCACCTCTTCTTCAATGTGATTCCTCTAAATATCCTTGTATAGCACTAGATTGGGCCTTTGAAGTTGGCCAAAACCTATATAATGTAACTAGGGATGTTGGTAAGGGAAAATGGTAGGGTATAGATGAGCTGGAAGGATCAAATTGATGTGAAGAAGTGAGGTAGGTGGTGCCCTTTTACAATTGTGGTGATGGGAACTTTTAGAAATTACAAAAATATTAATTTATAATAAAATCAAAACCCACTAAAAACCTCCAAAATGTCCCAATTACGTAGATGAGATGAGTTAGTGTTGTAATATCATCAACCAATACTTTTTAGACAAGGTTTTATGTCAATTTAAACATTATCATTTAAATTAACACTTAGTCTTCTATTCAATTATAACTAATATTTCAACATTAAAAGGGTTCCGTATTTTTTTATATGATGTCAATTAGACCATATATAAGTACCATAAAGAATTTAAGATCATATTATAATTATTAAATATTTCAAAAAAATATATTATGATTTTTAAATAATTTAATAATACATTGCTTTAATAGAACAAAAATAGTGTCAATTTTTACACTATTCAATTCATGGATTTTTAAAAATATAAATATATGATGTTATTATTGAACGAATTATTTTATTATATACCTATGGGGTCTAGGTCATCTATAAAAATCATTTTACATATTATTTAGCTCAAATTATTTTTATTTTAATATTTGAAATAACATTAGTTTTATATTTACATTAATAAAATAATTACTACATAAGTTTTGTGTGATAATTTAATATACTTATTTGTTGGGTGAAAATTAAAAATAAAATACTATGATGAAGTTAAATATACTATATTTCATAAGAATACTTTTAATAAAATTTATCTTCTGGAAAATTCAACATTAATAATATTATACTTATTAAATTATGAATGCGACAACATTAACATCACTTTAAATAAAATAATATAAGTGTCAAAATATCTTACATATGGATTAAAATGGTCAATAACTTAACCATTTGGTGATTATGGTCATATATATACTCAACCAATAAGAACTGGGATTGTTTTTTTGGTCTTTGGATAGTTATAATCATTTTAATAATAATATTTTTTTTAATTTCTCATTAATTAATTAATTTGTACACAGTAAAGGTATATGTCTTTAAAGTAATTATATATTTCCTAAAAATTACTGCTAAATTAAAATGATAAATAAAAAATTTATATTTCAAATAAGTATTTATAATATAGTTTATTTCTATTTAACATTATATAAAAAATGGTTTAGTTATTAAAATTTGAGTGATACATACAAAACTTTTCTTTAAATAAAATAAATTAAATGCCCTGATCTCATCCAATGGATTCCAAAAGACACTATTTCAACCCAAGTATGATTTAAGTCAAAACACACTCATCTAATGATATTAAGAAAAATGTTATGGTGATTTTATAATATTATTATTACTCTTAATTACTCGTTTTAATATTTTACTGTATTAACAAAAATTACCGAAGTTACTATTCGTAATGCCTAAAAATAAAATTAATCTATTTACATAATTTGGTCATACTAATTCAAAATATAGAATCCATTTTTAAAAATTCAAAATTCAGACTTTTTAGTAATTAATTTAAAATTATTCCTGTTGTCAGAAAGGGAGAACTAATTTTTTAAAAGTTAAAACATTCAAAAATATTGAAATGTTTTTCCATCTGAATTAAATTTAAAATTAATTATAATAAAATATATTATATTGAATGATAAATTTTATTATATTTATTCAATAAAAATATTCAATAATATAATTTAATAATATAAATTATTTCAACGAAAAAGTTGTTTTTGTTTAACATTTAGTATAATTTTGTATTCATTAAAATTTAAAACTTATTAGAATAATATCAAAAATTCATCCAAAACTTGTTTTTATATTACACTTCCAAATAATAATTTTATTTTTAAAATATTATATAAATGTTTCAAAAACTAGATGTAAAATAGGTGCTCCATCAAAAGGTGGCAATACGGTATTTGTTTTTTGAAAATTATTTCTTTTATCCAAAAAAAGAATTTGTTCTTATATCATGTATATAAAACATATAAGATGAATTTTAAATATTATATTGAATCCATATAAAGTGATTTAATTATTTTATAGACTCACTAATTTTCATTTAAATAGTTTTTTTAGAAGGTATTTAATACGATTCATACCCGCCCTTAAAATGATTACTTTATAATATTTAGTTCTTCACTTATACTTAGTCTTGCATGAAATGAATTCTATCAGAAGAAGTTGAAACTATTTTTATCATAAATAAATAATAGTGTTTCATATACTTCAAGATAGTGTGGTGTTTTGTATAGTGCAATAAAATCTTGGTGTAGCTTACAACACAAGGCATCAATGAAATTAAAAGTAATCTATCTTATAAAATCTTGTGTTCTTACACAAAGTGTAGAAATAAGTATTATGATGAATTTATTAAAGGGAATATAAAAATTTTTAAGTGAAGAAAATAAGGTCATTGGGTAGTTGATTGTTGAAGTAATAAGAAAAAGTTAGATAATTATGTGAATAGGTAAAAAGCTATAGAGAATTCACCACCCACACTTCAATGCTAAAAGTGAAAGGAAATGGGGTATTATGCAAACCAATGCCATAATCCAAGGGTTATCAATGATGATAGACTTCAACAACTTCCTAAGGCCAAATACAAAGGAAAATCACATGAGATCACTGTTGGTGATGTTTAGTATGAAAATGATGCGGTGGAATGAATGAGTGTTTATGTAATGGGATTCAAGAATAATGTTATAAAATATCTTCTATGGTATTATGGAATAATGAAATATCTATGTAATGGTCCAATGTGTTTTTTCACTTGTATTTTAATGTATATGTTGAGTGTTACTTGTAACCATGAAACGTGATTGAGGTAATAAGGTGATGTTTTTAGAAAACACATGATTTATGGAAGGATGAACCTTAATATAAACATGATTTTGATATAATAATATTTTGATAAAGATATGTTGGATAGAAATAAGTAAATTGGATGATAATTATTACCTTGGAGCTGGGTAAGGATTTATTAATATGTGGGCTATTCTATCTTAGATGAAGATTACATCATTTTTGACTTACGAATAAGAAAACATGCATGTTTTCTATAAGGATATCTGATAATTAAGGTTGTTACCATGACTCAAGATATTACATTATTAACTTATTCACATATTTGGAATTTGACAACCTTGAACTTCTATATGAGATATGGGAGATAAATGTTAAACCAATTTATTTCACCTTTAAAAAAAGTTTTGTATTTTTCATCATTCTGAAAGATTGTAAGGTTACTAATTTAAGGAAAGTTTAAGTTAAACACTAGTTGAAGTTTGTTAGATTAATGTATTATCTCACTATAGGTGGACTTATGCATATTTGATAACCTGTGTTACCTTTTTTTTAATATAGATAGAATGACCTGTCATTCTATTTATAGATCGCATGATCTTCTAACACTTCAGGAATGACAAATTCAACTTCATTTCTTTGAATAAAAGATAAAGTGGAAATTTTTTATGGAATGACCAATGATGATATTGTACTAAAATCAAGTAATTATTTCTTCTCATGTTCTTTAACTTTAGGGAAATAAACATGAAAACCAAAAATGATATCTTATTTCCTTTTTATTCGGTGAATCAGATAGTCCCTTTCAATGCAGATTTATGGCTTTCTAGTTGTTAACATTTTCCCAACCTTGTTCTCTATCAATCTCCATCATAAATTGATGGTTATATTTTTCTTCCCTATCCATGTTTTCTCATCCCACCTATGTTTTCCTATATGGTAACACAGTGATGAGTTACTTTGGGTAACCGTTATGTTTCTAACTTTCCTTCTTAAAATGAAGTTTTAGTATTCATTTTTATGATTGTTGTTTCAATGAAAGAAACCTTCAAGTTGTAAACCATTTATAGCCCTTGAAGAATTTTTATGGGGAAATTCATTTTAGGGGGTATAATGTAACACCCTAAGATTTTATGAGATAGATTCTTTTTTATTTCTTTAGTGTCTTGTGTTGTACGCTACACTAATATTAACTTGTGCTATATGCAACATTGTATTAACTTGCAGTATATGAAACACTATTCATTTCTTGTCTTGTACAGACTATCAATTTATTTTTATAAAATTAATTTTTTAAAATACCAATTATAAGTGAAGAAATTAATATTATAACCTGGTCATTATAATGGCTGGTATGAATTGTACTAACTTTCTTTTAAAAAACTAATTAAATGAAAATAAGTGAGACTATAAAATAATGAAATCACTTTTTAGGGATATTATTAATGAAAAATATATGTAATATACTAAATATAAGGTTCAAAATTCATCTTATATGTTTCCTAGACATGATATAGGAACATATTCAATTTTTCATATAAAAATTTATTTTTGAAAAAAACTACTGTTGGAACCATGGTCTTCTATGCATGATTTGGAGTGTGGTTTGTGTTTTTTGCCAATCATCAATGGAAGTTTGTATCATGTACCAGCAAAGAGATCATACCATTCAAGCAGACAACAGTTTTGAAGGTGGCGTCGTTTCCCAGTGTTTGCCAAATTTTTGGGGTCCAAAATTTGGAGGTTGGTGAGCATCGCGAAAAATGGTTTTCCAGGAAGATCATAAATTAATATGGAAAAGGCATGAATTTCGCAAAGATGGGATGCATGGAGTGGATTTCGCGAAGAACAAACCAACGGAGGCAGTGAGTCTTTGCGATTACGTCATGCTTCGCGAACGGCAGAGGCTGGAGAGCTTCGCGGCGATGAAGGGCTTTGCGAGGGAGCTTCGTGGCGCGTCGCGAAGGTAAGTTGACGGTGATTCTTCGCGACTACGTCAAGATCCGCGAATGGAAATTTTTTGTGGTGCTTCACGATTTGGACAGAATTCCGGCGAAAACTTTGGAGCTTCGCGATTTGAGCTGACGTGGCGCTGACTTCACGTGGAAGGGGCGATGGTCGGTGGAATTGCCAATAAATAGAGGCTGACCCCTTCGAGAGAAGTAGAGAGAATCTCACAGAAAGTCCTTTGCTCTCGGTTCGCAAAGGTCACTCGCGAAGGCAGTTTTTCTTCATGAAAGTTGAGCTTCATGGAGGCTATCCTAGCCCCGCGAAAAGGTTGCGTCCCGTGTTGGCTCATCGAGCTTCGCGAAGAGGCAGGAGCTTCGCAGCGACTTTCCCAACTCCGCGAAAAGAGTTCACCCCGCGTTGGCTTAGTGAGCTTCGTGAAGTGGTAGGAGCTTCGCGATAGCCAAGCATTGCGAAGGCATGAGCATCGCGAGAGTGCTTCGCGATTGAGCTTTGCGAAAAGGCAGGGGCTCGGCTCAGAATTGCTTGAGCTTTCCAAAATAGGGATCCGTGCAAAGTAGGGTACTTTGTGAAGACCCTTTTAGAGTTTGTTCGCCCAGTGGACAGGGGCAAGAGGAGTATTCATCAGTGGTTGGAATTTGGATCTAACAGAGCATTAGCTAAGGATTCTGATGCAAGCAAAGTCTCATGATGAACAGGAGACAATGAACTTCATGACTATCAATTGAAGAGACCTTCACGTCTATAAACTGAGTGAGACTTCACCCATCGGCAGTGAGCCAGGGGGAGTCAACGGGTGTGACCCGAGGGAATAAGTGAGCTATCCCTGAACCTTTGTAAAGGCAGTAAGCCTGGGACAGGGTGACTGTTCCCGAACTTGTGTAATCTCCAGCTAGTGAAGCATAGTGGATTTTGGTACGACCGACAACTTGTCGGCGTATGCTCCTTGGACGTAGCCCTTAGTGGTGAACCAAGTAAAAAGGGCGGTGTCTTCTCTATGCATGTGTGTGTTTTCATTCTAATCATATTCATCATACAGGTTCAACAAGTTCCTACCAATGTGGGAACAAGATCCATTACTTTAAAAGAATAAGTGGTCACCCTGATTCACCCCTCCCCTCTCAGGGTGTCCTGGGGTCCTTCAAGTGGTATCAGAGGGAAGGTTGCTGGTGTTGAATCTGACCTTCTTTTTCCATCATGGAAAACGCGGTCAATGTCAGGGGAGTCCCTCCCTTCGATGGAAGCAATTTCCAGATCTGGAAGAACAGAATGAGATCTCATCTAAGATCTCTTGGACTAGAATTTCTCTTTTCTACTGTGCAAGGAATACAATTCACTGATCCAACAGGCCTTGCTATGACTGAAACAGACAGGAAACTTCTTGATGTAGATGCTAAAGCACAGAATGCACTCACTACAGCCCTTTCTGATCAGATCTACCTAAAGGTGATGAATTGCACCTCAGCAAAATTTACGTGGGACAAACTTGAGAATATTTATGAAGGAGATAGAAAAGTGAAGGAGGCGAAACTACAAGTGCTGCACAACCGGTTTGATGATTTGAAGATGCATCCAGACTAGAATGCAGACTCATTCTTCAATCGAATTACTGAATTAGTTGAAGCAATTCGGGGTCTAGGCGAAGAAATCAAAGACATTGATATTGTAAAGAAAATATTGAGAAGACTTCCACATCTGTATAATGCAAAGGTGTCAGCCCTTGAGGAAAGGGATCTTTCCAAACTTTCTCTTGATGATCTACTGAGCAACTTGGTAGCATATGAAATGAGGGTCAAACCAGAAGATTCTACGACTCGGGTGAGCAAGTAAATGGCATTCAAGGCCATGGACAAACTGAAAATATCAAAGGATAGTAGTGGTGAAGATGACGAAGAAAAAGAAATTCTTTCTCTCATTGCAAAGAAGTTCCAAAAGGGGAAAGGGAAATTCAAAGGGAAGTTACCTCTCGCGTGTTTCCGTTGTGGAAAAGTTGGGAACATTGCCTCTCAGTGCTTAAAAATGATCAATGATGAAGACAGTGAGGATGAAATCCTCAAGAAGCCTCAGAGAATGTTCTTCAAAAAGGGAGACTTCAAATCTGGTAAGAAAATGCAAAGGAAGAGTTTTGTCTGTGAAGAGGAAGAAGATGATAATGAATTCTGTGATGAAGAAGAACCAGAATTCAAAACTGGGAACCATGCTTCTATGATGGCCACTGTTGAAAATCCAGAAGATACTGAAGGAGAAAAGAAACTGAGAACTTGTGCAGATCCTGAGATACAACTTAAGGATGCGATTAGTAAGCTCAAGATTAAATGTAAGAGCTGCAATAAGTGGAAATCAATTGTAGAAGAATCAACTGAATACGTTGATCAACTTGGAGCTGAAATTGAACGACTGGAAGAATTTGTGAAGGTACAGTCTAAAATAATTTAAAGTAATAATGATGTAGTAGATCTGAAGCTGAGAATTGAAGAGTAGGCTAAGGTCATCAATGACCTCACCTCCAGACTGGATGAAAAATCCAAGACTAATGATGGTCTTGAGGATGAAGTAGTTACTCTAAGAAGAAAACTGGAGACTGAATCAGTTTCAAAATAATCGAAGAAGAAAATACAGTTTGGAAGATTCTCATATGCAGAATTACTATCAAGAGCCAAGTGTGGTTCAGATGGGGTTGGAAAATCTTGAGTAATCAAAGACCCGCTTGCATGGGAAAGAGTGGAATTGGCTGTGAGGCTGAGACATCAACTGCTAAAAGTGAAAAGACCCAAAAGAAAGATAAGATGAAAGTTGAACATGCTGAAACGTTGCCTAGAATTCTAAAAAAGGAACCCTCAATCCAAACTAAAAGGGGACCTACAAATTATCCTCAAACATTCATAAATGATAGACAGTCTTACTATTCTCCCAAGAAAGAAGGTATGAGGAGAAATTCAAGTGAGAATACATTTCCTCTCATAAAATGTCAGTTCTGTGGCTATCTGGGCTATACCATGTCATATTGTGAAGAGGCAAGAAGCTATCTGAATGGAGAAGATATAGAAGCTCAACAAAGGAGAAAAATTTCATATCCTAATTCTTATAGAAGAAATAATTTCTATGGATATTGTTTTTCTAGTTCTAACTTTGGTTATAAGGCAGCTAATTGCAGGCAGAGAAGGGACATGGACACCTCATACCGAAGTTCAAGACAAGTCAAGTCTCGTCAGCAAGATAGTGTTTCTCTTTTAAACAGGTTTTCACCTCTCAAAGAAGACTTTGACTATGAAGAACCTGGGTATGCAGAAGAGATAATTGAAAGACCATCAGTTCTTTATACTCGATCTAATGTCTCATGGAAGGAAAGGAAGAAGATTGAGAAATCCAACCTTGCAGAGGTGGATCTCAAAGCTATAAATAACAACAGTACCTGGATTCTGGATAGCGGTTGTTCATCTCATATGACAGGAAATGCCGGCCTACTAACGAACATCATAAGGAATGTCTATGGTACAGTAATATTTGGTAATGATGGGGCTCTGAAAATCAAAGGGAGTGGAAGTACCGAATTAGATAATGGAGAGCTAAAGAAGACTGAAGTCCTTTACGTAGATGGCCTACGTCATAATCTCCTCAGCGTGAGTCAACTCTGTGACTCAGGACTTATAGTCACGTTTAATCAGAAAGGCTGCACTATCAAGGGAAAGACTGGCAATTCTCTTATGAAGGGATGCAGAATAGAAGGCAACTTGTATCAGGATGATAGTGAAGAAAATGTATGTTACATGACTATTGAAGAAGAAAACAATTTGTGGCATCGGAGACTGGGACACATCAATCAACAAGACATGGAGAAAATATCAAAATTGAGAATTGTCATGGACATTCCCAACCTGAAGCGTGAGCGTGAAAAATCTTGTGATGCTTGTATGCGTGGGAAGCTGGTCTGCAGTTCATATCGGCCAAATAAGAAAAGAGCATCTCACCTTCTTGATCTAATTTATACAGATGTTTGTGGGCCAATAAATGTTGCCGGAACTCATGGAGAAAGGTACTTTGTCCTTTTCATAGATGATTACAGTAGAATGGCATGTGTGATGGTCATTCACAGGAAACGACAAGTCCTTGACTGCATGAAAACATATCGGCGAATCGCCGAGAATGATACTGGACGAACAATCAAAGTGTTGCTATCTGACAATGGAGGAGAATACACATCCATTGAATTTGAGAATTATCTAGAGAAGCATGGGATACAGCATGAGGTAGCTGCTGTGAGAACTCCACAACAAACTGCAGTTGTTGAATGTAGGAATCGACAGGTGAACAACATGGCACGAACAATGCTGATTGAGATTCGTATTCCACGGCATTACTGGAAAGAGGTTGTTCAAGCTGCAGTGTACATTCAGAATTGAACAGGACTCTATATGGGTGAGAAGAAGAAACCATATGAATTGTGGCATGGACGAAAGCCTTCTCTAAAATACTTTCGTGTCTTTGGAAGTAAATGCTTCATCAGGAACAAAGAAGGAAATCAAGGGAAGTACGGTGATAATGCAGATGAAGGAATTTTCCTCGGTTACTCAATGAACAGCAAAGCCTACAAATGTTTCAACAAGCGTTTGGGAAGGATTGTGGAAAGCAGCGATGTTAAGATAATTGAAGAGAAAACCACAAATGCTTCAAGGATGCCATATGATGATGTGATAGAAAGTCAGGAAGAATATGAACGTGAAGAAAATACAAATGCAGAAATAGAGGAAGCTGTTCAAAACACGCAGAAGTCACATCAAGATGTTGACTCAAAAGAAGAATCTGAAGATGAAACAATGGATGAAGAGAATACTACTGAACCTCGCAGGAGAAATCGAAGAGCTGAGATTGATCCATCCAACATAATTGTGGACAGGAACGCACCCACTCAAACAAGAAGGATGAGGAATACCACGCAATCTGCATTTCTATCAGTTGTAGAGCCATACTCATTCGAAGAAGATGAAAAAGATAAATCTTTGGTGAAAGCCATGAATGATGAATTAGATAAGATTGACAAGAATCAGACATGGGATCTTGTCCAGAGACCCGAAGGTTACAATGTTATTGGTACCAAATGGATCTTCAAAAATAAGATTGATGAGCATGGAAGTGTCATCAGAAATAAGGCACGACTGGTATGTAAAGGATACTCCCAGATTGAAGGCATTGATATTGAAGAAACCTTTCCTCCAGTGGCTAGACTGGAGTCAATCAGGCTTTTCCTTGCCATGGCACTCCAAATAGGATATAAATTATATCAAATGGATGTCAAGACAGTATTCTTGAATGGTGTACTCGAAGAATAAGTCTACATTGAAGAACCAGTGGGCTTTGTTTTGGATACTGATGAAACAAAGGTCTGTAAACTGAAGAAAGCTCTATATGGTTTGAAGCAGGCACCACGGGCATGGTACTCACAGCTGGACTCATATCTCAAGAAGTTGGAATTCAAAAGAGTAGGAGTTGATCACAATCTCTATGTAAATAATTCTCCAAAAGATCAATTCATGGTTCTTGTCTACGTTGATGATATCATATTTGGTGGAAGTAGGCAGAAATCAGTGGATGAATTTTCCAACCACATGAAATCAGAATTTGAAATGTCTATGATTGGGGAGCTCACATATTTCTTGGGGCTGGAAGTGATTCAAAAGAAGGAATACACTTTCATTTCTCAGGAAAAATATGCAAGAGAGTTGCTGAAGAAGTTCAATATGCAAGACTCCAAACCAATGTCAACTCCGATTGCAGTTGGAACTAAACTTGGAAAGCATGAGGATGGGAACTCTGTTGATCCCACCATGTACAGGAGGATCATTGGAAGCCTATTGTACCTGACAGAGACAAGGCCAGATATTGTCTTTGTAACATGCCTTGCGGCCCACTTTCAGAGTAATCCAAAGGAGGAACATATGGCAGCAGTAAAAAGAATCATTAGGTACATTAAAGGTACACATAACTTCGGGTTATTTTTTACTGCAGGCAGGGACAGTGAATTATCAGCGTTTTCTGATGCTGACTGGGCTGGTGATGTAGTAGACAGAAAGTCCACTAGTGGTGGAGCTTTCTATATTGGGCGGAAATGTGTTGGCTGGTTGAGCAAGAAACAAGAAATTACTTCTCTTAGTACTGCTGAAGCCGAGTATATCTCTGCCACAAAGGCATGCACTCAACTGCTATGGATGAAGCAACAATTAACTGATATTGGCAATGAGGTGATGCAACCAATGGTGATTTACTGTGACAATAAGAGCGCAATTGATCTTACGAATAATCCTGTTCAGCATTCTCGTACAAAACACATTGAAATCAGGTATCACTTTATCAAAGAGAAAGTTGAGCAAAGCATGATTAGATTGGATCATGTGGGAACATATGAGCAAGTGGTTGATATCCTGACAAAGCCACTGTCAGCGGCTGTGTTTGAGAAGCATCGGTTGAACCTCGGTGTTCGACCACCTCCCAGTGCATAAGGAGGTTACGGAATTCCCCTCTCCCCGTTTGTTATAATTGTGTTCATCTGTTTATGGATATGATGTAGTTTTATGGGGGAGATACTATCCAGGGGAGTATGGTTTGAGCTGAACGTGAAAAATTTTCTGGTCTTTGGGTTTATTGTCAATGGGGGAGAAAGGATAAGGAATAAATTCAGGAAACTTATGTGATAAGAATAATGAGAAGGAAAACAGTGGAACCCAATTCAAGCCCCCTCTCTTGTTTTCTACGCCGAGCATTGCTCACGTAGACATAGAGTTTTGGCTGGGTTGATTCCTGCGTTTTTTGGTTTTCACATAAATGGAGATCTATTGAATTTTTCTTCTGATTGCCAACAAACCCAAAGGGGGAGATTGTTGGAACCATGGTCCTCTATGCATGATTTGGAGTGTGGTTTTTGTTTGTTGGAAATCATCAATGGAAGTTTGGATCATGTACCAGCAAAGAGATCATACCGTTCAACCAGACAACAGTTTTGAAGGTGGTGTCGTTTCCCAGTGTTTGCCAAATTTTTTTGGTCCAAAATTTGGAGGTTGGTGAGCATCGCAAAAAATGTTTTTCCAGGAAGATCATAAATTAATATGTCAAAGGAATGAGTTTCGCAAATATGGGATGCATGGAGTGGATTTCGAGAAGACCAGACGAACAGAGGCGGTGAGTCTTCGCGATTACGTCAAGCTTCGCGAGCGGCAGAGGCTGGAGAGCTTCGCGGCAATGAAGGGCTTTGCGAGGGATCTTCGTGGCGCGTCGCGAAGGTAAGTTGACGGTGATTCTTCGCGACTACGTCAAGCTCCACGAATGGAAATTTTTCGTAGTGCTTCGCGATTTGGACAGAATTCCGGCGGAAACTTTGGAGCTTCGCGATTTGAGCTGACGTGGCGCTGACTTCACGTGGAAGGGTCGATGGTTGGTGGAATTTCCTATAAATAGAGGTCGACCCCTTCGAGAGAAGTAGATAGAATCTCATAGAAAGTCCTTTTCTCTAGGTTCGCAAAGGTCACTCGCGAAGGCAGTTTTTCTTCGCGAAAGTTGAGATTTGCGACGGCTATCCTAGCCCCACGAAAAGGTTCCACCCCTCGTTGGCTCATCGAGCTTCGCGAAGAGGCAGGAGCTTCGCGGAGACTTTCCCAGCTCCGCAAAAAGATTTCGCCCCACGTTGGCTCAGTGAGCTTCGCGAAGTGGCAGGAGCTTCGTGATAGCCAAGCATTGTGAAGGCTTGAGCATCGTGAGAGTGCTTCGCGATTGACCTTCGCGAAAAGGCAGGGGCTCTGCTCAGAATTGCTTGAGCTTTCCAAAATAGGGAGTCGTGTAAAATAGGGTACTTTGTGAAGACCCTTTAAAAGGTTGTTCGCCTAGTGGACAGGGGCAAGAGGATTATTCATCAGTGGTTGGAATTTGGATCAAACAGAGCATTAACTGAGGATTCTGATGCAGGCAAAGTCTCATGCTGAACAGGAGACAATGAACTTCATGACTATCAATTGAAGAGACCTTCAGGTCTATAAACTGAGTGAGACTTCACCCATCGGCAGTGAGCCAGGGGGAGTCAACGGGTGTGACCCAAGGGAAGCAGTGAGTTATCCATGAACCTTTGTAAAGGCAGTAAGCCTGGCACAGAATGACTGTTCCTGAACTTGTGTAATCTCCAGCTAGTGAAGCATAGTGGATTTCAGTACGACCGACAACCTGTCGGCATATGCTCCTTGGATGTAGCCCTTAGTGGTGAACCAAGTAAAAAGGGAGGTGTCTTCTCTGTGCATGTGTGTCTTTTCTTTCTAATCATATTCATCATACAGGTTCCACAAGTTTCTACCAACTTGGGAACAAGATCCATTACTTTAAAAGAATAAGTGGTCACCCTGATTTACCCCTCCCCTCTCAGGGTGTCCCGGGGTCCTTCAACTACAATATTGCTGCCTTTTGATGAAGAACTCATTTTAAATATAATTTTTAAAAATTTTATATATTCTATTTAATAAAAAAAACTTCTTATTTAAAATTGGGGAATAAAAATTTCCTTTGGATGAATGTTTTATATTTTTTTTGATAAGTTTTAAATTTTTTTGAATAGTTAAATTATACTAAGTTTTAATTGAAAACAAATTTTTTCATAAAAATAATTTATGTAATTAAATTATATTACTGAATGGTTTTAAGTATAAATACAATAAATTTTCATCATTCAATATAATTTATGTCATTATCATTATGTTTACATTGAATTCATTTGTAAAAACATTCCAATCTTTTGAAATGTTTTAAATTTCAAAACCTCATTCTTTCTTCCGAAAACAGAAATTATTTTAGATTAATTACTACAAATTATATGTTTTTAATTTTGAAAAATGGATTCCATATTTTGAATCTGTAGGACAAAATTATATAGAAAGATTTATTTTATTTTTGGAAATTATGAATAGTAACTTTGGTAATTTTTATTAATACGACAAAATGGTAAAATGGGTAATTAAGGTTAATAATACTCTTATAAAATTACCATAAAACTTGTCTTAATATCATTGGAAATGTTTTTTTTTTACCTAAATCATTTTTTGGTATAAATGGTATCCTTTTTAATCCACTTGGATGAGATTAGAACATTTAATTTATTTTACTTTAAGAAATGCTAAATATGTTTCACTCAATTTTTAATAACTAAACCATTTTTTAAATAAGGTTAGAAAAAAGATAAATTTTATTATAAATACTTATTTTAAATATAAAATGTTTTTATTTATCATGTTAATATATTTGTAATATTTAGAAAATATATAATTACCTTAAAGACATATACTTTGATGGTGTACACATTAATTAATTGATGAGAAATCAATAAAACAATTATTATTAAAATGGTAATAACGATAAAAAAGACCCAAAAACATTCCCAATTATTATTTATACAGTTTATATTGACCATAATCATAAAATAGTCTAGTTATTGACCATTTGGATCCATATGGAAGATATTGTGACACTTATATTATTTTATTTAATGTGATGTTAATGTTTTCACATTCATAATTTAATAAGAATAATATTTTTAAAGATGAATTTTCTAGAAGCTAAATTAGAATAAAATTATTCATATGGAATATATTATATTTATATTCATCATATTATTTTTTTAAATTTGTATCCAACAAATAAGTATATTAAATAATTACACAAAACTAATATATTAATTATTTTATTAATGTAAATATCAAATTAATGTTAATAAAAATATTAGAATTAATAAACTTTTATCTAATAAATATATCCAATGATTTTTTTAGATGACCTAGACCCTATATATATATAATAAAGAAATTTTTTGATGATAAAATATTATCTTCAAATTTTTAAAATTCCATGAATTGAATAGTTTCAAAATTGACACTATTGTTGTTTTGTTAAAACAATGTTTTATTAAATTATTTAAAATCATAAAAAAACTAAAAAAAATTAATAACTATAATATGGTCTAAAATTATATAATTTACTTATTTATTCTCTAATTGACCACAAATAATTAAATATTTCACCCTTTTCATATAGAAATATTTTTTATCTTAATAAAAATTAAATAGAATAACTAAGTGTTAATTAAATTCATAATGTTTAAATAGACATTAATACTTGTATAAAAATTATTGGTTGATGATAATATAACCCTATATTCTCTCATCTTCAAAATTGGTAAATTGTTGAGGTTTATATTTGGTGTTTTATTTTATTATAAATCAATATTTTTGAGGTTTCCAAAAGTGCCCCACACCTCAATTATAAAATGGAACCTCCTACATCACTTATTAACATAAATTTGAGCCTTTAAGATCTGAAATACCATGAATTTTTCCATTAATAACTTCCCTATTTACATTATAGTTTATTTTTTCTTCTTTAAACACCTACTCCAGTGCTCTAATAGGATATTTAGAGGAAGCACATCAAAGTAGAGGTAATCTCCTCTACCGATTATTTAAAACTTCTTTCTTATTCTACTTCCTATTCATTAGTTGTTTCATTATAAAGTAATAAATTCAGTATAAATTAAATACTGAGATGCGATTATAATTATAAAATATAAATATTCCACATTTTATCCATCCTACAAAATAAATTAAATCACCATGTGTGTGTACGTACGGATTACCGTCTCAACACCGTGGTGTAATATGTTTTTCACCGCCACTTGACTTAGATGGGTATAACGATGGAAATAATAAATATATATGATCATTATAATAAGTTATTTATTCTAGAAGAATATATATACCATCTAATTTGATACTATTTCATAATTAAAGGAATTATATCATCACTTGTGTGTGCGTACGGTCAACCATCTCCACGATGTGATGTGATTCGTTCTATATGATAGCCATTAAATCATGACTATATAAATATAAAGAATAAATAAATATGAAATATATTATGTTAATATAATTTTTTTATTATATAACTATGACCTAATAAGGATAACCTGAACTTATTCGACAAAACATGCATGATAAAATGAAGCAGTTAAAACCCGTATAATGAGTAATAATGAAATATTATTACCAAACTGATGATAATATAATGATATATGATATCATAAAAATTTTTATGATTCTGGAATAATTCAATGACATTATTTTAAACATTATACAGGATTTTTTGATACATATAATGGATATAAAACCTAAGGTAAGGGATAATTTTTCAATCTCATTTTTATCCGATATTTTTTATACGTAAGTATTTACTGGGAGAATATTTATCATCCATTTTCATGTTTTCCTAAAAAAAATTCCTCAAATTTTTACTATTATTATATGTATGTTTATAGTTTTTTTAACCATTATTAAATTTTACTACACCGTTTGGAATGAATCTTTCTTTCATTTACCATACAAGGTACTTTTTGACTTTTTTGGCAATAGTATGACAAGAATATTTTTTTAACTTATATTTATTGAATGGATTTTTATTATTTAATAATGCATTATTTACATGAATCTTATTTTATATATTTCATGATTATTTTCAAGGGAATTATTTTCTTTTAATTGTGTGGTAGTTTTAGAAAAACATTGTTTTTGAAGAAGAAATGATATTTTTCTCAAGAATTAATTTCAAGTATTCAATCAAAACTATTTTCTCTATAAGATTGAATTATTTAATAGAGTTATGTTTCAAGTATAATATACCTATTATTCTTATAGTTTTATTATATGTTTTATGCAATCAAATTTATGAAATCCATTTTTTACTTGTATTTTGTTATGATGGAATGATGTTTAAGAAATCCATTTTAATCCTTGGGTTATGCTATGATGAATGATTTGTGTTTTTTTGGAACAAAAATGTATGGTCTTCATTATGTGATGGGTGGTACCTATATCTCCCTCAAATGAATTGGATAATGTTTTATATCTCTTGATATTGACATGACTGGAATGATAAGTAAATCTAGTTCAGTAATATAGGGCTGAAATGGGAAGTATATCTTGTTCAGTAATATAGGGTTGGAATAAGGAGTGAACTCAGTTCAGTGATGGAATTTTTCCACTATGATAGTATTGCATATAAGCCTTAGAAAATACAAAAATGATTTTCTATTCTTATTTTTTCACAATTCCATGTTTTATGTTAATTATATTTTATCATGGTTCATGTTCCTTTGTGATTTATGCCTTAAGAACTACTTAGAATTATTTCATGGATTAAGATTTTGATATTGAAAAGTTATGTTCATGATTTTACATTCATATGTTCATATATTGTTTTCTAACCCTTAATGAGAATCTGAGATATTCCTTTCTTGTGTTTTTATTCACTAGGATATAAATAAATTGATTAAGTAGGAGTACTAAAGGGTAAGATCTTTATGGGAGATGTTGAAGATCTTTCACAAGTTAAAATAATGTATTCCGAGTTTCTAAAAGCACAAAACTATTATGGTCCTCATGTGTGAATTTGTAAAATGTAATGAATTTTCATCTAAAAAGAATTAATATTCATATAATTCAATCTTTTGTTTTCATAATTCTATATCATTAACATAATTTCATTATCCATTTTTTCTACCTATTTTCTACTGAAATCACTCTTGGATTTTCCATGACACCCTCCTTGTTTTACCACCTTTCGATGGAGAACCATTTTTAAATATAACTTTTGACAATTTTATAATCTATATTTTTCAAAATAAACTTATTATTTATGATTGTGAGATTTAAATTTACTTTGGATAAATTTCTGGTATGTTTCTGATAATGTTCATTTTTTAATGAATAGTGAAAAGTGCTGTATTTTAATTCAAAAACTCTTTTTAATATAATTTATTTATATAGTTATATTATCTTTTTAATTGGTTTTAAAGTGAAATTAGAATATATTTTTACCATTTAATCCAATTGTGGTCATTGTAATTAATATCACTTTGAGATTGGACATAAACGAGTGTCAATCTTTTGATAGATATTGTTTCTTCAAAATACGCTATTTGATTTGACAGTGAGATTTAGTTATAAAATTAATTAATGCAACTTATATGTTATGAATTTGGTAAAATAGACATCATTTTTGAATTCGGAATATCAAATATTTCTTAGGGAGAATTTTTGGTATTTTTCAAAAAAACCTTAATTTTTTATGAATAGTGAAACCACAAAGTGGTAGTTACAAAAACTGATTTTTCGTTTAAATGGAACTTTACCACTTCTACGATTTGAATTTAAAAAAATCCAATATAAATTATTTTCATTATTAAGTAAAATGTGGTTCAATGGGATGAAAATAATTTTTGATGAAAAGTAACTTTTAAGTTTTATTAAACACGATTAAAGGTAATTAGTGTGATTTAAGGTAAAAATGATATTATAATAAAATGAAAATATCTTGAAACTTGTCCTAACCCTATTGGATGAGTCATGGCCGATGAAGACAACCCATGGGTAGATTTTTGGGACCCCATGGAGCCCCTTGGGTTAGATAATGACATTAATGCCTTTTATTTAATGTAAAAGTAAAAATGACACAAACATGTATTGTTTTACTAAAACAATTTTTACATGGGGTTATACAAGTCAGATTTTTTACTATAAATAGTCATTGGAAATATAAAAATATTTCATACATAATAGTATTTTTTATAATTTTTATACGTTAAATTATTTATGACATCATGATGATGCAGCGATTACCACATTATTTAACGATTTAAATAAAATGAAAATTTAATTTAAACTCTAAGACCTAAACATGTAAAAACCCTATTGTATGGGTATATTTAGAACTCTTATCACCTTATACTCGAAATAAATCAATGTGGGACCTTTAAAATCTGAAACTCATTTGAAAATAAAGTAACATTTTATACCTTTCCAAGTGTTCCCCTCCTCTCCTCTTATAAAAGGCCCCCACCTCTACCTCCTTACCCACACCTCTCAAGCATTTGACTTGGACAATATCTGATCATTTTGTCTCTACACATCTGTCTCCTAATCCTAGAAGCCTTACCTTAGGAAGGGAGATCTTCAAGAAACCCTTTTGGTTCAAACCATAGGGAGTTACCCGATTTTAAGGTAATGTCTTCACTTGTGTTATTTTATTTTATTTTGCTTCTCCAACCCCCTAAAATCTTTTTATTCATTTATTTTGTAACAACTAATGTATCTTCAATATACTATGATGTTTTTTAATAATTATTAGAGCTACACTTACACACACCTACATCTAATGGTTAAAGAACATACTGTTTCTGTGGATGTTGAATTTCTACCTCACGAAACGATGATTGTTCAATATTCTTTAAACACCTTCAAAGGTGTCCATTAAGATGTAACTATATTTATATATGATATATAATATTTTAATGTTTTAATTAAGCTTATGTATTTTTAATTTATGGCATACCTTTATGGTTTCCATTATGGGAAAACGCGATATCTTTATTTTAGGAAGTGGGGACTACCGCCCCCTCAAAGTGATTTGATTCGTTAATACCATATGTGGTACGTATAAAGGATAGACTTAATGATATTACATATCATACCATACTAGAATTATAATACTATTATGTAACATTATGTTTTAATTCCATTAAATATGAAATAGAAATGGAAGTAGTGTTCATGCGTACATACGGCTTACCGTCTCCATGAATGGTGCATTTCATTTCTTACCTCTAAATGTTTTGTAATATTATAAAGTCATGTATATAATAGATATATATAATATATATGATATCTACATAATGAATATAATTCTGGATATAATAGATATTTTATCCTATGAACAAAATTATAAAGAGTTTATTTTTGACTCAAGTAGCAATGATCGACAAAACGACCATTATTAACTTAAATAATTACACAGTGTTCATAACATCGTAATAAGTGATATAAAAGGAATAATGAGCTTCAAAAAGGTTCTTAAGCAAGTAGAAATTAACTCAAGTTTACTATTCAGGAGGTTAAAGAAAGATCGAGTCAAGTCGGACCCAAGGTATGGGACTTCGTCTCAATCTCCTTTCATTGAGGCATATTTTGTTTTATACACAACTTTCTTTTATACGATATATAAACCTCTTTTACTTTTATGTTTATTCAAAAGGAATATTTTTTATATGAAGAATTTTTCTAAACAATAAAAGCGAATGTTTTGGTCGTACGTATGCGGCAACAACGACTTTTCTGCCATCGTGACCATTATTTGAGTTTCAGCTTCCTCTACAAGACATATCTTTTTTTTAAAATGAAAAAAATAATTACCATGTTTTACTTTTCTTTTATTTTGGTATAGAAAATTTTTTTCACATTGTTTTTATTATATCAATGTGTGGTATTGATATCTTGTGATTGAAATATGGAAATGTTATGTTTCCTTTATTCATGTTTTATGTGATATGATTATGTTATGGTTCTTGGGAATATTTTATGAAGACGGGTGGTTACGTGATAAACTATGGGAGGGTGAGCCTGGTATAGCTCTCCAATTCATTGGGTAACGTGAAGGAGTTAAAAGTTAAGGTTTCTCCAAAGTTATTTATGGAATATACTTTTATGGGTATTCCAAACGTAACCAAGAGGGTTACTCCATACGTAAGAATGTTATGAATGCCTCAAGTTACCTTTATGTATTATAATTTCTATGATTTATTCATGATTTGATGAGGTATGTTAATGTGCTTATGCTTTATGAGTAAAGTATGATTTCATTTATTCTTATGAATACATGTACTCATGTTTCCTTTCCATATTTTTATATCCCTTACTGAGCTTTTTATGCTCATCCCAAGTTTTTGAAATGTTCTTCACAGGTCAAGGGAAAGGTAAATGATATGATGATAGTGTCAAGGAAGTGTTAAGAAAGAATCCATGTTTTATTTTAAATAGGTTTCCGTTGATATGAAAAATGAATACTATATTTTATTGTAACCACATTGTTTAAATGTGGGATGTAATGCATTTTTTATGATCTAATTATCTAAAACTCTAAACCTGAAAAGATCCTCAATGTGTATTCTTGAAATATCTCAATATTAAGTAATGTTTAAGGATGGTTCGTTATAGTACATGGACTAATGTTTTCATTTCGTACTTGTATATCCCTTAATGATCTTTTTATGCTCATCCCATGTTTTGGAAATGTTTTTCACAGGACTTAATGTGGAATAGGGTCAAGCATGGGATCAAGGAAAAGTCATGCTATCTAAAACATGGAACTAGACATGTTTCTTTTTAAGAGTTTTTATTTTATGGAAACTTAGTATAAGTGTATACTTTGTAATATTTTGAGATGTAATAGTTATGTCCTCATTCTCTAAAACTCTAAACCTAAAAAAATCATCAATGTGAATTATTCATTTAATTAAATATTAAGTAAGGTTTAAGGTCGGGGCCTTATAGTTGGTATCAGAGGTCGGTTTAGATAACTTTAGGAGTTATAATTTTATTAAATTATTATCCAAAAATATATTTTTTTATGGTCAAATTGAAATGATATAGCATTTAAAGATTACTATGTTGCTTCATCTAAGACATGTTTGTTCAGAATGGTTTTCCGCAGAGGAAATAGGGAAGCAGTGCTAGGAAGGCATACAGAAGGAAATGACCTTCCGAATCAGCATCCTGAGATGGTCAGAATTGGAAATGAACAGTTTTTTATAGTAATGGTGTAGTTGACTCAAGCGATAAATGGTGGTGGTATCCATGCACGAGATCAGCCAGATCAACCGCAGAGGAACATGTCAGTGGTGGAACATTTCATGAGGCAACATCCCCCCTCATTCAGAGGAGCATCTAACCCTGTGCTAGCTGAAGGGTGGATTAAATCACTGGAGAAGATTTTCGATGTCATAGGGTGTTCAGACAATAAAAAGTTTAGTCTTGCTATTTATCGTTTGGAGGGTGAAGCAGATCAGTGGTTGTCGACGGTTAAAAATATCAGGGACGCTGATGATATTGATGCTCCCAATTAGGATGAATTCAAAGGTATGTTTCTTGTGAAATATTTTCCTAAGGCTATTCAACTTAGGATGGAAAAACAATTCTTGGAATTGAGGCAAGAGGAAGACTCACTGGCTACTTATGAAGAAAGGTTCACTCGATTGGAAAGGTATGCTCCAAATTTTATCTGAGACCTTGATAGTAAAATCAATCGTTTTTACTCAGGATTAAAGCCAAAATATTGAAGTGAATTAGATTCTCGTGAGTTCAGAAGTTATTAAAAGCTAGTTCGATGTGCTGAGAAGGTGGAAATGGAGTTTTCCAATGATCAAGTGTTATATAACAACCAACAGAAGAAGAGACCGATGTGGAAGGAGAAAGGGAAGAATTCTTCAAAAAAGTCTGATGGTAAGAAAACTAAGTTTCCAGTTTGTGATAAATGTGGTAAAAGGCATGCTGGGGAATGTCTTCTGAATTCTTGAAAGTGCTACCGATGTGGTAAGACGGGGCATAAGGCTCGTTATTTCACTGGAAAAGATCAAGGTGATGGTAAGACCAAATTTGATTTACAGTTATTGAAATTTTTTAAGTGCAATGAGATGGGTCATTATGAAAACGAGTGTACGAAAAAGAGCTTGAGTGATGGAAAGCAGTCATACTACAGGCAGAAAGGGGTGATTAAATCCTTTGCAACTACTTCAGCAGATGTTGGGCCATCAAATGAAGTGGTATCAGGTACTTTTTTTGTTTTTTCAGATTATTCCAGTGTGTTGTTTGATTTGGGGTCTACACATTTTTTCATCTCTGAAAACTTTTCTAGTAAAATGGGAATACCATCTCAAGAAATGACTCCTGAACTTGTGGTAAAAACACCTGGGGGAATTGTTGAGTCAAAAAGAATTTATAAGTATATTCCTATCTTTATCCGTGGAAAGAACCTACTTGAAAATCTTATTGTTTTACCTCTAGTAGAGTTTGATGTTATCCTGGGTATGGATTGGCTCTCTTTTTACCATCCTAAGATTGACTTTAGAGATAAAGAAGTTTTTTTTTCAGAAAGACTTTCAGTTTGTGTACAAGAATGAACCCTTACTGTTGATAACAAATCAAGAGGCCGAGAAACTTGTAAAACATGGAAATGAATGTTACCTTGCACATATCGTTGAAAAAAAGGGAACTGTTCAGATTAATGACATGCTAGTGGTAAATGAGTATCCTGATGTTTTTCCTGATGAGTTGCCTAGAATAATACTAGATCGAGAAGTTTAATTTACCGTTTACTTAGTTCCTGATTCTAATCCAATTTCAAAACCCCCTTATCGAATGGCCCAAATTGAACTTTTAGAGTTGAAGGAGAAATTGCAAGATTTATTAGAGAAATTTTTCATTCTACCTAACACATCACCATGGGGTTCTCCTGTTTTATTTGTTAAAAATAAAGATGGTTCTATGAGACTTTGCATTGATTATAGATCCTTGAATAACATCACTTTTAAGAACAAATATCATTTTCCTCATATCGATGATTTGTTTGATCAGCTCCATGGAGCTCAGTTTTTTTCAAATATTGACCTGAGATCGGGGTACCATCAGTTGAAGGTAAAGGAAGCAGATGTTCTGAATACCGCGTTTTGTACAAGATATGGCCATTATGAATTTGTAGTAATGCCTTTTGGGCTAAGTAATGCACCTGCTGTATTCATGGACTTAATGAATAGAATTTTCCATGAGTTCTTGGATAAGTTTGTAGTGGTTTTCATTGATGATATTTTGGTGTTTTCTAAAAGTAAATAGGAGAATGAAAGACATTTAAGGGTTATTTTGAAAACCTTAAATGAAAATAAATTGTATGGGAAATTCAGCAAGTGTGAGTTCTGGTTGCCAAAAATTTCTTTCCTTGGTCACATTGTTTCTAAAGATGGGATAACTGTTGATCCTGCAAAAACAAAGGTTGTTGAAGAATGGCCAAGACCCACAAATGTAACTGAGATTCATAGCTTCCTTGGTTTGGTAGGCTATTACCAAAGGTTTGTTAGAAATTTTTCCCGGTTATCTAGTCCAATGACTAAGCTAACTCGGAAGGGTGTTAAGTTTATCTGGACAAAAGAATGTGATGATTGTTTTCAAGAACTGAAAATAAGATTGGTGAATGCTCTAGTTTTGGCACTACCTTCCAGGAATGGGGAGTTTTTTATCTATAGTGATGCTTCATTGAAAGGACTTGGTTGTGTCCTAATGCAAAATGATCAGTTAATTACTTATACTTCATGTCAGTTGAAAACTCATGAGGTAAATTACTCTACCCATGATTTAGAATTAGCTGCTGTTTTTTTTGATTTAAAAATTTGGAGGAATCATATGTATGGAGTCAAGTGTTAAATATATTCTAATCACAAAATATTAAAGTATATATTCAGTCAGAAAGAATTGAACATGATACAGAGGAGATATCTATAATTAATCAAGGATTATGATTGAGCAATTCATTACCATCCGGGAAAATCAAATAAAGTGGTTGATGCTTTGAGTTGAAAAAGTAATGCTTCATTAACAATGTTGTGTTTGGAACATGATCCTTTGGTTAAGTATTTGATGAACTTTGGCATAGAAGTTGTTGGTGCAGGATGTCCTTTTGTTTTTTTTCAGGTATCAGTGAAATCTTCTCTATCAGACAGAATTAAGAAAGCACAGAAACAAGACAGTGAGTTGCAGAAAAAGGTAGAGCTGGTTCAGAAGGGTAAGTTTCCTGAATTCAACATTGATAATGATTGTGTTTTGAGATTTGGGAAGATATTGTGTGTGCCTTGTGATTCAAAGTTGAAGAGAGAGTTGTTAAGTGAAGATCATAGTTCTCCGTTTTCAGTTCATCCAGGCAGTACTAAGATGTATAGAGATATTTGGGAGTACTACTGGTGGGATGGAATGAAAAGAGATATTGCAGATTTTACTGTGAAGTGTTTGACTTGTCAATAGTTTAAAGCAGAGCGGCAGTTACCGAAAGGGATTCTTCAGCCTTTACTATTTCCAGAGTGGAAATGGGAGAATATATCCATGGACTTCGTTGTAGGATTGCCAAAGACACGTCCAGGTAATAATGCAATCTGGGTTATTGTAGATCGCTTGACTAAATCTGTTCATTTCCTTGCAATATGAGATACTTTTTCCCTAGATCAACTCTCCCGTTTTTATCTTAAAGAGATAGTCAGGTTACAATGATTTCCCCTCTCCATTGTATCAGATCGTGATCCCAGTTTTACTTCTAACTTTTGGAAAGGTCTTCATAAGTCGTTGGGTACTGAATTAAATTTTATTACATCTTTTCATCCTCAATCAGATGGGCAGTCAGATTGAACAATCTAGACTTTAGAGGATATGCTACATGATTTTCAATGTATTATCAGGGAAGTTGGGACCAACATCTTTCTTTGGTTGAGTTTTCATATAATAACAGTTTTCATTCTAGTATACAGATGGCACCATTTGAGGCATTATATGGGAAGCGGTGTCGAACTCCAACTTTCTAGGATGAAGTGGGTGAAAGGAAGTTGATGGGACCGGAATTGGTAGAAGTGTTGGAAAAAAAGTTCAGATGATACAGAGACACATGAGAACGGCTCAAAGCAGGAAGAAGATTTATGCGGACAACAAAAGGAATGATCTCTCTTTTGAGTTAGGTGATCATGTTTTTATCAAAGTATCACCATGGAAAAGTGTGATGTGATTTGGTAAGAAAGGAAGGTTGAGTCCAAGGTTCATTGGACCACATGAAATTATTGAGAGAGTTGGATCAGTCGCATACCGAGTGGCTTTACCTCCGATTTTATCTCAGGTAGACAATATTTTTCATGTTTCAATGTTAAGGAAGTACATTCCAGATCTATATCATGTTTTGAGTCCACAGGTAGTTCAGTTGGAAGAGAATCTATATAATGAGGAACAAATGGTTCAGATTCTTGATCACAGGGAGCAAGTTTTGAGGAATAAGTTGATTCATCAAGTAAAGGTTTTTTGGAAGAACCACATGAGTGAAGAGGCAACATGGGAATCTGAAAATGAAATGAGGGATAAATACCCCCACTTATTCAATAAGTAAATAAATTGAAGGGATGGAAATTTTCTAAATGTGGGAAGGATGTAACATACCAAGTAAGTAATGAATAATATATATTCTTATCTATGTCTATTTAGGAATTAGATAGTGTTTTAGAGGCTTAAAATGAGAATAAATCCAATCTTAAGCATCGAATACTCTAATATTTTTAAAAGATTGGTTTACCGCCTTTTGATGGCGAACCATTTTTAAATCTAACTTTTGGAAATTTTATAAGCTATATTTTTCAAAATAAACTTATTCTTTATTATTGTGACATTGAAATTTACTTGGGACCAATTTCTGGTATGTTTCTGATAATGTTCAATTTTTTAATGAATATTGAAAAGTGATGTATTTTAATTCAAACCCTCTTTTTAATATAATTTATTTATATAGATATATTATCTTTTTAATTGGTTTTAAAGTGAAATTAGAATATATTTTTACCATTTAATCCAATGGTGGTCATTGGAATTAATATCACTTTGAAGGTGGATATAAACGAGTGTCAATCTTTTTATAGATATTATTTCTTAAAAACACGCTATTTGATTTGACAGTGGGATTTAATTATAAAATTAATTAATGAAAATTCTATGTTATGAATTTGGTAAAATAGATATCATTTTTGAATTCGGAATATCAAATATAGCTTAGGATGAATTTTTGTTATTTTTCTGAAAAACCTTAATTTTTGATGAATAGTGAAACCACAAAGTGTTAGTTACCAAAACTGATTTTTCGTTTAAATGGAACTTTACCACTTCTATAATTTTAATTTAAAAAATCCAATATATATTATTTTCATTATTAATTAAAATTTTGTTCAATGGGATGAAAATAATTTTTGATTGAAAGTAACTTTTAAGTTTTATTAATCGCGATTAAAGGCAATTAGTGTGATTTAAGGTAAAAATTATATTATAATAAAATGAAAATATCTTTACACTTATCTTAACCATATTGGATGAGTCATGGCTAACCAAAGAAACCCATGTGTCGATTTTTGGGACCCCATGGAGCCACTTGGGTAAGATAATGACATTAATGCCTTTTATTTAAAGTAGAAGTAAAAATGACACAAACATGTATTGGTTTACTAAAACAATTTTTACATGGGGTTATACAAGTCATATTTTTGACTATAAATAGTAATTTGAAATATAAAAATATTTCCTACATCATAGTATTTGTTTTATAAATTTTAGACATTAAATATATTAAATTATTTATGACATCATGATGATGCAGTGATTACCTCATTATTTAATGATTTAAATAAAATGAAATGATAATGTAAAATATAAGACCTACACATGTCAAAAACCTATTTTATGGGAGGCTTTCGAACTATTATCACCTTATACTCAATATAAATCAATGTGGGACCTTTAAAATCCGAAACTCATTTGAAAATAAAGTAACATTTTATACCTTTCCAAGAGTGCCCCTCCTCTCCTCTTATAAAAGGCCCCCACCTCTACCTCCTTAACCACACCTCTCAAGCCTTTGGCTCGGCCAAGATCTGACCATTTTGTCTCTCCACATACCTCTTCTCATCCTAGAATACTTACCTTAGGCAGGAATCTCTTCAAGAAACCCTTTTGGTTCAAACCAAAGGGAGTTACCCGATTTTAAGGTAATGTCTTCACTTGTGTTCTTTTGTTTTATTTTTCTTCTCCAACCCATTAAACTCTTTTTATTCATTTATTTTGTAAAAAATAAATTATCTTAAATATACTAGGATGTTTTTATAAGAATTATTCGAGCTACACTTACACACACCTACATCTAATGGTTAAAGAATATACTGTTTCTGTGGATGGTGAATTTCTGCCTCACGAAACGATGATTGTTCAATATTCTTTTAACACCTTCAAAGGTGGCCATTAATATGTCAATATATTTATATATGATATATAATATGTTTATGTTTTACTTAATCTTATTTATTTTTCATTTATGGAATACCTTTATGGTTTCCATTATGGGAAAACGGGATATCTTCATTTTAGGAAGTGCGGACTACCGCCCCCTCAAAGTGATTTGATTCATTAATACCATATGTGGTACGTATAAAGGATAGATTTAATGATATTATATATGATACCATACTGTAATTATAATACTATTATGTATCATTATGTTTTAATTCCATTAAATATGAAATAGAAATGGAAGTAGCGTTCATGTGTACGTACAACTTACCGTCTCTATGAATGGTACATTTCATTTCTTACCTCTAAATGTTATGTAACATTATAAATGAATGTATATAATGGATATATATGATATATATGATATCTACATAATTAATATAATTCTGAATATAATATATATTTTATCCCATGAACAAACTTGTAATTATAAAGAGTTTATTTTTGACTCAAGTATCAATGATCGACAAAACGACCATTGTTAACTTAAATAATTACTTAGTGTTCATAACATGGTAATAAGTGATATAAAAGGAATAATAAACTTGAAAATGTTATTAAGAAAGTATAAATTAACTCAAGTTTATTATTCAGGAGGTTAAAGAACGATCGAGTCAAGTCGGACCCGAGGTATGGGATTTCGTCTCAATCTCCTTTCATTGAGGAATATTTGGTTTTATACACAACTTTCTTTTATACAGTGTATAAAACCCTTTTACTTTTATGTTTATTCAAAAGGAATCTTTTTTATATGAAGTGTTTTACTAAACGACAAAAGGGGATGTTTTTGTCGTACGTATGCGGCGACAACGACTTCTCCGCCGTCGTGACCATTATTTGAGTTTCAACTTCCTCTACAAGCCATAACTTTTTTTTAAAATGAAAAAAATAAATACCATGTTTTAATTTACTTTTATTTTGGTATTGAAAATGGTTTTCACAATGTTTGTATTATATCAATGTGTGGTATTAATATCTTTCAATTGAAATATGGAAGTGTTATGTTTCCTTTATGCATGTTTTATGTGATAAGATTATGTTATGGTTCTTAGGCATTGTTATGAAGACGGGTGGTTCCGTGATAAACTAAGGGTGGGTGAGCCCGATATAGCTCTCCAATGCATTGGGTAACATGATGGAGTTAAACGATAAGGTTTCTCTGAAGATATTTAGGGAATATACTGTGATGGGTATTCCAAACGTAACCAAGAGGGTTACTCCCTACATAAGAATGTTATGAATTCCTCAGGTTACCTTTATGTCTTATGATTTCTATGATTTATTCATGATTTAATGAGGTATGTTAACATGCTTATGTTTTACGAGTAAAGTATGATTTCATTGATTCTTATGTATACATGTACTCATGTTTCCTTTCCATATTTTTATATCCCTTACTGAGCTTTTTATGCTCATCCCAAGTTTTTGAAATGTTTTTCACAGGTCAAGGGAAAGGTACATGATATGATGATACTGTCAAGGAAGTGTCAAGAAAGAATCCATGTTTTATTTTAAATATATTTCTGTTGATGGGAAAAATGAATACTATCTTTTATTGTAACCAAATTGTTTAAATGTGGGATGTAATGCATGTTTTGTGATCTAATTATCTAAAACTCTAAACCTAAAAAGATCCTCAATGTGTATTCTTGAAATATCTCAAGATTAAGTAATGTTTAAGGCTGGGGCCTTATAGTACATGAACTAATGTTTTCATTTTGTACTTTTATATCCCTTACTGAGCTTTTTATGCTCATCCAACGTTTTGGAAATGTTTTTCACAGGACTTAATGTGGAATAGGGTCAAGGGTGGGATCAAGGAGAAGTCATGCTATCTAAAACATCAAACTAGACATGTTTCTTTTTAAGAGTTTTTATTTTATGGAAACATAGTATAAGTGTCTACTTTCTAATCTTTTGAGATGTAATAGTTATGTCCTAATTCTCTAAAACTCTAAACCTGAAAAGATCCTCAATGTTAATTATTCATTTAGTTCAATATTAAGTAAGGTTTAAGTTCGAGGCCTTATAATCTTTGTGGTGTACTTAAATTTATATATATGAATGGTGTTACCTAATAAAACTCCAATATATTATGGAATTCCTTCATCTCAAAAGATATTATATATGGTTCACGGTTAGTTATCCTATAAAATTACTTTAAGATGTATGGGTGGTGAGCCTTGATTTATGCTTATATTGTTATATTTTATGTTGTTACTATATTCCATTGATTCCATTTCCATATGAAATTATTTTTTCAGGATTCCATTTTATTATCATATTCCCTTTTGTCTCAAATATATCTTTCATATACTAATTATTTCCATTTTAGGATTTATAGTTCACCAATTTTCTTTATTTATTACCTAGGATATCATATGAAATATTAAAATATAAATGGGATATATGTTTAATCGATGGGGTCTAAATAAATATTATTAATTTCAATATTAGTTTGCTTTATTAATATGTATACTTTCCCAAATACACTATTCCTCTCAATTATTCTATATGTTTTTTATAGATTTTATGTTAAAATTCAAATAATAAAATGTATAGTGAAATTAGGGTTATCGTGGTTGATATTAGAGTAAGGACGGGTTATTTTGGAGGATTAAGATTAGACAACATTAGTAAAAATCCTATGGTTAAGTAAAAATATAGGAAACCCTATTAAATTTTGGTAATGTATAGAGTGTGTGGTTTCCAATAAATAACATCCCTATCTAGATAAAAATAAGTATATGTAATTATGTAATAGCTGAAAATAGGGATAATAACTCCAAAAAGTGGATGGTTGTGTATTAAATTAATATTTATCTTGGGTATGAGTAGTGGATATTACTACACACCTCGTTTAACACTCCTAAGGGATATTATTTGGAAAAAATAAATTCTCCTTACAAACCATTATGAAGGATTTAAATCTATATTTATAGAATTTGATGAAGTATAATTAGATAACCTAATAAAAAATTGACCATAGATAACCAAGAGTAAAATTATATATCTATATATTAGGTTATATATGTCATTCATTTTAAGTTTAGTTGTTTCCATTTTATATTCTTATTAAATCAATTATTTATATCCAAAAATTTCCTATATTATTAGAAAACTTCTAAGAATGGAAGGAATCATGTCAAAAATATATGTGATGGACAATGTGATGATTTACCTAATGAAATGCATAATATGATGAGAATATGAGTCTAAAACTTCATGGTACTACCTGTGCTCCTAACTCAAGTTATGAGTAATCGCATTAATCAAATAAAACACCCTGTTTATCCAAAGAGGGGACAATTTTCAATTGAATTCTTTATGTGATAAAGGCCTTATACTTTCAAATGATCTCTAAATTCCCTCCTTATAAGGAAATGGATTAACTCTATTGAGAAATTTTTCTATGTCCTTCAATTCTCTGAGTAAAATAAAGTCGCTTTCTCTATCTATTTACTTGGAGGATAAGTTTACTAATGGTCGACACTAATTAGGAATACAAATCCCAATGATTACATTTAATCCATGGAATGGGGTAGATTCAAGAATATTTTTTTTTCAATAAATATTTTCCCTGCACTCTCTATCTTAAAATTAATAGGGAATTATATACACTCAATAAAAAGTAAGATGAATATATTGGAGCTTATGAAGAAAACTTTACAAGGATTTCATAATGAAACTCAAACATTATCATGGATACTCAAACTAAGTTTGACTGCTTTACTAGTGGGTTAAAACCAAGTCTTCTAAAATCATTAATGATTCAAGACTTCACCATCTATGAGAAAATAGTTCAGTGTACCATCAAAGTTGAGATATAAATTTGTTATTCATAGTGGTCCTATGATATTGGGGATAATAATTAGATAATATAGTTTAACTCTAGATGATATTTGGATAATCCTCATACTGGTAATAAAATCCAACATTCAGCATTTCATAAGTGTGGGAAGAAGCGTCCTAGAAACATCCTAAATAGAAAAAGGTGATGTCACATGTGTGGAAAGGATGAGCTTCAAGATAATGAATGTATTAAGTAGAAGAATAATCCCACTAACATAATGGAAAAAATAAGGTTCCAATTAATCCTTATCCCATGGTCCAATGTTTCAACAATAAAGAAAATGGAAAATATGAAAGCATTTTCACTAACATAAGGATTTTCAAAGATAAATTATAAAAAACAACCTCTAATACCATGATAGAAGTGATGGTATTATTATATCACTAATACTAAGGTGTATCCTAAAAACTAAGTGGTGATAGGTATGTTGGTTATTCGCTCAATAATATAAAATGTACTGTTTTATTTCAGTTCTATGTACTCTGCCATATCATGAAATTTTAGTACAACTATTCAAGCACCACCTCAAAACTTGGAGGTTGAGTTATTAGTGAAAATAATAAATATATAAACTATTAAATCTAAAGTATATAACTCCTTCCTAGTAACTATTTGTGTAATAAATTTCCCAGTAAAACTTGTCTAACTCTGTTTAGTGGAATCTAATTTTTTACTATATGTGGATTGGTTTTCCTTAAATATAGACAACATCAATTGTCATGAGAATAAAAACAATTTCCATGTCCCAAATCATCCTTCGATTATTTTCAAGTGTAAGGATGGTGAAACTTATTTGGAAAACTAATTTCAAGCATGGATATTATTTTATTATGATCAAACATATCAAGATCAAATGATTGAGATAAATTAGGGAATCATTATTGAATACATTATCATAGTAAGGGAATATGTTGATGTGTTCCCCAGAGAATTTTCAATTATTCCTCTTAATCGAGAGTTTATGTTCTCAATTAAACTAATAATTGGATCAATGTCGATGTCCAAGACTCATAATAAAATGGACCCTATTGAACTAGAGGAACTAAAGAAGAAACTGCGAGATAATGTGTGAAGGGGGTTTATATGCCCAATTACTTCACCAAGGGGGAACCGATCCTCTTTCTCAAGAAGAAGGATGCATCAATGTGACTATGAATTGATTATCATGAACACAAAATAATCGTGATAAATAATAATTATCCCCTTCTATGGATCGATGACTTGTTAAACATGCTATAAAGAGCGTGTTACATATCTAAAGTAGACCTTTAGACAAGGTATCATAAAATTAAGGTGTGGAAGGATATAAAAAATAATTCCATTCAAATAAGTGATGGACACTATGAGTTCATTTAAATTACCTTAGTACACACCAATGCTCTAGTAAAATTCATGGACTTGTTGAATGGAATATTTATGTATTACATTAAAACATTTGTGGTAGTGTTTATAAATTATATTCTTATATACTCGAAAAGGAAGGAAAACATGAGGATTATTTGAGAATTATGCTAAAGATATTGATAAATGAAAAAAATATAATTCCCCATGTTTTTAGGAAGAATGTTATTTCTATAAAAAATATGTCTATAATTATAAAAATATATATTTGTTTAAAATAATCAAAATAGACTAAGAAATAATTTATACAAGTTATTAATTAAACTAAAACTTTATTCATTCATATTAAAACATTATTTCAAAATAAAATGAAACCTAGTATAACAAACATTGAATTATTACTCACCATGGATTATTAAATCCATTAAAAGTGATCAAATTATAAGGGGATAGTAAATATAAAATAATAAATTATTCAACGCTATGAGATCTCTTAGATTATCTTCACCTTATAAGATCACTAATAGCCATTGAAACCCTATAATAAAGAATAATATTATAAAAACAAAAAATAAATTGTTGGATAAAAAATGAAAAATAAGGAATTAAGAATAGTGAATTAAGAACTATCAATGGAATAAATGAGTTTAGTAAGGCAATATATAGGAATGAAAACTTGTCTTTATAAATATGATGGTTGGAAATATTGGTCTCCCTTTTTCCAATTCTTGATTGGTTGGTGGGCCGCTTAAAATTGAATAATCTACCACTAAGTTATTCTACCTCTCTGTTGACTGTATTTTCATCGAGGTGGATCTATATATGTCATTTCATTTTTATATTTGGATAAAAAATAGATACTATGTGTTCTGTAAAAATATTTTATATGAATAATGTCCCAGACTATTGTAAAACCTAATGTAAATAAGGCCACCACTCTAAGAGTTATGGAAATACAATCCACCAATATTTCCATGAGGTTTACCCCCTATCATAAAAAAGTATACATTAGTTGAAAAGGGGAAATAAAAATATCAATACAGACCCTCTAGGGTTCAGTTTATTCAATATTTGACCTCTAATAACATTTATATAACCACCCAGAATCAAGTACCAACTTTTTTTAATAAACTTGAAAATTTTTATTTTTATGTGGAGGTTATTATAAATTTTCAAAACTATTTTAATCAGCAAGGTGATGCATCCTAAGAGAGACCTAGGTATCCATTAATCTGGTATGACTTGTGTGATTCAGTTAATCCTTTAGGTGTTAATACACTTGAATAGGGTGAGGATATTGAATCCTACAGTGACTCAATAGAGTCCATTCATTCTGTTGAATCCAATAAATATGTAAATGATCAAGTATTCCAAATCAATGATGATTTCATACACTAAAGTGATAAAAATGGTAAAAACTCAAATGATAGCTTGGATGGATTTATTACTCGATGACCTATCATGAATAAAAACATAAGCATTATTTTAATTTTAATAACCTATTATCACTATATTCTTAAGGATATACTTGTAGAAAAAATCATCTCTCCCCAATAGGAAGTTTATAGGATCCTTCCTCATCCTCTAATGAGGGTGATATGGAATGCATCAATAAGCTTAAAAACTACACTCATATTATTAAGGAATTCTTCGATGAAGAATTTTATCCCTGGGTTGAGGAACAAGAAAAGAGTACATTTTACTGATATCATAATGGGAAACTATAGATAATTACCTAAATATTAAATAAGTTTAGTTCGATGTATTTATATTTGAAATTAGGTAGAATCTTTATTTTAATTATCTACATCATCATTTTGAATTAATTTATTTTATTTCAGGTTACAAGGTGATGTTATGAGATCATTTTTTTATAATACTTTTGACTCCATTATTATTTTTTGTGAGGTTGTAGGAACACCTTATGAGTGGTTGGTAATTATTTTTTATGATAGTTTTCTAATGTTGATGTAAGGAGTTATAGTTTTTTTATGTAGTCTATAATTATTAACAGATAAGATTGGATATATTTGATGGATTTAGAAGTTGGTGGATACATTCAAGATACTTCTAGTTCAATTTAATAATTATATAGGAAAGTTATTAATGTGATATATGTTTTTCATGGTTTTATATCAAGTTATAATTATGTATTCTAGATTTTTTCATTGAGCCTTGGATGAAATTAATTTAAAATTAAATGATATTAATGGAGTGGTCTTAATATCGATCTAACCTCTTAAATTATTTATTTAATTTGGTTTTTTTAAATGAATTTTTTTGGTTACTATTTCAATATATAATATAGTGTGATAAAAAAATTATAGATAAGTATTAAAGCAAGGGAGATGTTACTTAATAGAAATCATGACACTGTATTGATTGGATATGAAAGCATGCTTACTTTTTAAGACTAGAAGATCATGATTGGATGAAAGATAATGCAGAAAAATGGAGATATAATATTGATTAACAATTTCATTTTTTAGAATTTATTAAGTTGTTAAGGAATTTGAATGATGTGGGATTAATCCTGTCATGAGACCTCCTATCAGGATTTTTAACTATGCACAAGAATGAGTCTACCTCTACATTAGGGTCTTTCATATATATAGTTTATAGTTAGTGGATGTAATAGGATATTTTTTCTGGGTTATCATTGATATTTTCATAATTATGGGTATTATTATGACCATTCAATCTCTTAATGGTGGGATCTTATTTCACCTCAATATAACACTTTATCTTTCATTTTCTTTAATAATGTGTTTTGGGGTATGGTTTGGGTGAACAACTCATGACTTAGATCATTTCAAATTTTTAAATTATAATAGATAATATTTATAAAATTAAGAGAATTATTTTAATATTAATATATTATTAAATTTAAATTTTTATAATATAAATAATTATTTTAATGGAATTTGGTGAAGATTTTTTAATATAATAGTAATATTTTACAAATAAATATTTGTTAATGGTTGTGTATTAATAATTACTATTTCATAAAAAAAATTAATAAAATTTATTGATAATATTTAGATTAATATAAATTAATATCTATATAATATTTTTTACTTAAAAAGTATTAAGAATAAATTCACTATATTCTTAAAATGTATTTATTAAAATTTTGATTTTATGCATTGTTCTTTTTTATTTTAAGAAAATCAATGAATTAAGGTTAAATTATGATTTATTATATTTTATATATGAATATTAGATCATAATTAACTTAATTAGTAATTTATATGACATAAGAAAAAAATGGTTAATAATAGAAAGTCATTATCCCATTAAAATATTTTTTCATTAAATTATTTGTTTTCCATTAATAGAAGAATTTATAAATTTAATAAATTTAATTTTTTAAGATAAACTCATTTTTTAGATTTATTATTCCAATAGTTTCTTAGGATTAATTGTTTTTATTTTTCTGAAATAGTTGAATTTTGGGTTAATAGTGAAAAACCTAGTTTTTTATCTCGCAATGTTCACAACTTTGTCAAGATCGAAGCATGAATTAAAACTTTTATAACATATTTTCCATGAAAATTGATTTTTTTAAGTATTAAAATGATTTATTTAAAAATGATGTGTTGAATTTATAAAAAACATGTTTAAAATTTGTAAACTTATGTAATCTTTTATTCTAATAAAAAATTATTTTTCATCATTTCATTTTAAATGAGTTTTCCCAAGATATAATTCATATTTTTTGTTTTAAAATCCAAATAACTCTTATTTGGTTAATAGAAAACAAATTAAATTCGTATAAATCATTATCATTCATAATTTTATCATAATCACAAATTTTAAATAAAAAATTCACTTTTTCTAAAAATGGTTTTTACATATTACGTGTGTTAATATTAGATTAATTTTTTTTTGAATTAGAATTTCTTAAAAAAAATGGATTTAATATTTTTAATCATTAGTTAAAAATTATTTAATAAGTCTCATTTTATTTTTAGGCAATATAATTAAATTATTTCAGTAAAAAATAGTTATCACAGTAAAAAATAGTAAAATTGAAAAACATAAGAGTAAAAGACTTAAAAATTTGTTAAAACATTTATTAAAATTAATGAACCTTGATCAAACATACCCCTTCCACAAATTCATTATTTTCAATAACCAGATCCACCTGAACCTTGAATAATTAATTTACCTATTATATTATTACAAAAATTCCACTCTATTTACTTATAACATGATCCATCACCTCCCCAAATCACCTCACACCCCAGGACAACTATATTTAAAAATAATAATATGAAAATAACCCCAAAAAATCCTATAAAATACATAGATTATTTTTTATTCTCAAAATACTGCTTATCAATTCCTTAATCCTTTTTTAAAGGAGATATTCGATGGAGTAAGGTAAAATGTTCAATTTCACCTCTTTCATTTATTTTCCATTCTTTATTATCCTACCTTATCTAAATATAATCTACCCATTTTACATAATTAAATTAGTATCATAATTATAAAAAACATTTATTATGTTTATGAGATAACCAATTTCTACAGTCCTCCTAACCATTTGGAAAACAAAAACGTCGCTTGTGTTACGTGTGGACTAATACCACCATAAGTGGCTTGATTCGTTTTTCATATGCACTGTTAATGGATGGTTGAAATGTGTATATTATGGATTAGTAGTATATTAACAAAATTTTAAATATTATTATATTATAAACCTTTCCATATTTTCCACTCGTTATATTAAATGAATGTGTCGCCCGAGAGTACATGTGACTATTACCACCATGAAACTAGTGTATTTTATTTTTCATATAGTATTTTATTGTTTATGAAATTCCATGACAATATTATTCATAACCTTAAATTTTTTTGAATATGATAAATATTATTCTATAATAATGGCATTATTTTAAAAGAATCAATTTCTTTACCAGACTCACCCATAGATTATAGCCTTTTCTTGTCTTGGATGGTTTACCCCAACTTCAAAAATTATAAAAATTCTTATCATTGATTGATATGAAAAATTAAATGATACTTTAATTTTGAATTAATTATAAAATAATGTTTTTTTATTTTTATATAACTTTTATAATAATATTTAACATATTATTAATATACCTGTTTTCTGTTCATTATAAATTACCAAAACAAGCTTAGCACAAACTTCATCATCATGATTCATAACCAAAATACTTATAAAATGAAATTATACTATTATAAATAATTATAAAAAATATATTAAAGTACCTATAATTATCTTAGGATTATGAAATTTGATTTTGTAAATAAGAATCGACAGCGCCATTATGAAACAAGTACAAAACAAACAATCTAAGCTAATAACATTTGATAATGAAAATAAAATATTACTAACTAACATATTTATAATAAATGATTATAAATGAATATTTTAAAAGAATATAGGTATAGATAAGGTTCTAGAATTGGTTATTTAGATAGTTATTGTTTTTAATTTGAAGTTATAACATTCAAATTTTAACGGGATTATTGGTATGGGTTTTGGAACACAATATTGTTTCATTGAGATATGATTTATATTAACTAGTTGTTTCTTTTTTGTGTTGTATGTATTAGAAATGTATTTTTTCATAATTTCAATTAAATCAAAATTATTTCCAAATACATTTAACCTTATACCTTCTATGGATTTTCAATTTTAAACATTGTGACTTTATAAGGGTTTCAGTTAGATCAATTTTCATTCATTGAGTTGTGATGGATATTCTTAAACTTTATTAATATAATTTGGGTATGTTATTACCAATTATTTTATTATGATAATTTCACTCTTTGTTTTTTTAGATTTACATTTATGTCACATAAAATCCTTTTCATATTTTACTTAATCTATGAATTATGATGTTCGTAAGGGTTTTTTATCTCAATTTTCTTTCTTTGAGACATATTCCATATTCACTACTTGTTTTAATTTTTTATGGTATATTTACTATAATATTATTATTACTTTAATGAAATTAAATGAATTTACAAATCCAACTCAATTTATATTTCCAACGGTTTTCTATTCTATTGATTTTAAACTCTTAAGATATTTTGTTAACTCAAAATTACTTTTTTAAAGTTATATTGTTTCTTCTTGAAATTATTACTTCTATTCTTAGTTTCATCCATTTTATGATTTTATATAAAAATATCTCCTTCAATCTTGGTAAAATGAAACTTTTGTTAAAACATTTCCTCCATTCTGAATTTCTTCCCCATAAAATAATGACATTGATAAGAATAATTTTCATTCTCTTTGATGATTATTTTTCATCTATGTACATATTTTCCCTTCACATAAATAATCTCATTATATTTAGAATTTCAATTTTTTATATATATTGTGATATTCACATTTCCCTTTTCCTATTTTAAAAATAAATTTTTATTATCCTTTTTATGATTTAGGTTTCAAAAATGTATTTTCAAGTAAAAAAAATTGTTTTAATTTCGTAATCATATGTTATATCCTTCACTTTTCATTTCCTTAAGATAATATTAATGTTTTTTTAAATACTCAACCATTTAAAATGAAAAGGGGTACATCCAATTGTTATTAAATGTGATTTATCTAATGAACTTGAAAATGTTTTTTCAATGTCAGCATCTTTAATACACCTTATGTTTGGGGATATGTTCCTATGCCACTATCCACCTTATTTCTCGGGATGGATTATGAAATATTCTATGTAAGTATTTATAAAAGTGATATCTTTTCCTAGGGATAATAAAGTTATTTTTTAAATAATGAAGGCTTAAATGTTCTTTTGGAACACATATTATTATTTTCATTATGTTTCAAGTGTTCCTCCAATTAAATATTCCTACAATTAATTGTTTAATATATTCATCTAATGAGATACCATTTATGGTGATTGGTCAATCAATATAGCTCACTATGTTAGGTTTTCTTGGTAGTAATCCTTAACATGTGATTGTGATGTCATGTATTATGTTATTACCACATATTTATTATTCCATGAGCTTATGATATCATTCCACTATGACATGTTTCCATTCTTATCTCACATTCTTATTCTATAGAATATTTTTAATCATTTGAGATTACATTTTTTGATATCAAGCCTTAAAGATAACTCTTATTGTCCCATGAAAGTTTTAATAAGATATTTCTTCATTGGTCATGTCTTTTGATATTCTTACCATCAATCCCTTTATAACATATTTAAGATTTTTTCATTTACTAATCATTTCAGATTTCCACTTTCTTATGTTTTCTTTTCCTAAGTCATTAAGATGAGTATAACCTATGTATATCCTTGAAGGGGGTCTAGTGTGGTTCAATTATGGAGTAATATTTACAATTATTATAAATTAAATTGTATATGTAGTTAGTCCTCAAATACATTAAACCTTTCATTCGTGATATTATAATATTATTTTGATACATTGTTTTTAATTTATGAAAATAATGTGAACAATATGTATGTTTATCTTGGTTTATCTCAATTAATATCATGTCTAGTATTTAAAAAGGTTTCTTTTAGTACTGGACCCGAGAGTATAGTTCTAGGGTGCCTTAGTTGGTATTAGTGTTGGGTTTATTTATTTTTTAATATATTTGTAGTTTTTTAGGAATTAATATGGTATATATTTACTAAAAACCCTAAGGATGACTCTAAGTGTATTATTACATCCTAATGTTTTGGTAAAGAAGAGATTGTGTGGTTTACTAGAAGTTGAATCAATGTATGGATACTGAAAAGTAGATGAGATTGTGGAATAAATGAACCTATGTGTAATCACATTGAAAAATATGTTTGAGTATCAACTCAATCCTTACTTGATGCATAATGAGTGGTATAACTACTACACACCTAGCTATACACTCAAATGGGATATTCTTTAATTAATTAACATTATCTTTATGAACCATTAATAAGGATTAAAATAAAATTGTATAGTGTAATATATACATAGTTAGGTTAGAGAACCTAATTAAAAAATGAGCATGTATAACCTCAGTTAAATAAAGAGAGTTATAAGATGAACCAAGTGTGAAATAGGTTAATTGAAAGTGTCATAGTTGGAAATGAATGTTTCATAGGAGAATACATATTAGGATTGAGTTTTCATATTCATATGATCATTTAATATGATTTTTTTGGATATTATCAAAATAATTTTGTCTTTAATATTTCGTTATAAATAGGATCTTGAAAATTAATATTTGTATGGTATGTTTATAGAACCCCCTATGATACATTACCTAGTCTTTTCTAATATTATAAGGTTTTTGTCTCTTTATAATCTATATATTGATTCATGATTATATTTTAGATACCGTAAGGTATTGTTATTAGTAAGTGGTAATTAAAATTTTGAGGGTGAAATTTAATTATGTGGAGATACTATAATTTCACAAGTTTATAATAATTGTATTATTTCCATGAACTTTCTATATATAGTTATAAACTATTTATAACTATAAGTTCAAAAGAATTGAAATAGATTTGAAAATTATTCATACAAGATATTAATTAAACCTACAACACTTTATTCATTCATAGTAAAATATTACAACAAAACACATGAAACTAATTATTACATTCCATGTATTATTACATACCATTGATTATTAAATTCATTAAATGTGCATAAATTAAAAGGGGAAAATAAATGGGAAAGAATGATATCTTCAAGACTAGCAGATCACCTGGATGATCTTCACCCCTTAGGATCACCAATATCCAAATAAAAACTATAATGAGTGAGAACATAATGAAAGGATAAAAGAAAATTTTGATATCTAAAATGAAAAATATTGAAATGTGATATGTGACTTAAGAAGTTTTAATGTAATGAATGTGTTTAGTAAGGATATATATTGGAATAAAATATTGTTGTTATGAACATGGTTATTGGAAATATGGTCATTAGAAGTATGTTCATTGGAAATATGGTTATTGGATATACCTATATCCAATATCTATTTTAATGGTTTATATATTTTTAGTAAAACCAAAATTATTTAATTCCCATATAATAAATAATTAAATGAAAAATATTATAAAATATATATATTTATATGTTATGTATTATGATTAATATTTTTATTATTAAAGTTTGATATAGTGTACTTATAAAATTCATTGAATAATTTTAATATAAATGGATTAGTAATGTTATGTTTTTAGAATATAATTAATTACTTTTAATGTTATGTAGGGAATATTATTTAATATAAAATAAATATTTTTTCAAATAACTATTTTTTTGTGTTTTTTTATTTTTTATTACTCTTGAATAAATGATTATTTTGAAGAAAATTATTGATAATATTTTATATAAAAAAATAATATCCATACAATAATTACTAATTTGCTAGTATTAAGACTAAATTCATTTTATGATTAAAATGTATTTTTCTAAAAATTTCTTTTTTATATGCTGTTATTTTTAATTTTATTATATTCAATGTATGTAAGAACCCAGATTTTATTAAGGTATGTTTCTATTTAAGTTTCGGTTTAAGTCTCTTATTTTGGTCAAATAATTGTTTCCCAAGGTCATGATGAGACTCGGGGGTGTTTTGGGGGTTTGAGACATGAAAGAGAAAGAAAGGGAATTTTATGGGCATGTTGCACAGTTTGCGCATGGTTAGGGAAAACCATGAATAGCATCTTAGGTAACCATATAGCCATGGATAGAGGATTACACACAGTTATTGCATAGTTAAGAAAACCATGCGGAATCCCCAGGAAACTATGTGAATGGGTGTTATTTGGATAGTGGCTCATGCATGTCACGACCCGTCCTCTGGTTCCGTGCCGTGACAACCCCAAGACCACCTCCCATAGGCCAGGGGCTGGCGACTAGCACCAAAGGCATAACTCCCGACAAAAAGGGGAAGTCATTGCCTTTATAAAGTAAACAAACACCACAGAGTGAGAAAGCAGAAGTAAACACTAGTAAACTGAGTACAACAGTAAGCGCAGAAAAGTAAGTGGTCCAGAATACAAACCCAAACTGAAGTAAAGTACAACTAAAAAGGAAGTACAGCAACTGAAAAGTAAAGTACAACTGAAAAATAAAGTACAACAACTGAAAAGTTAAGCAGCAACGCCGAGCCACCCGCTGGAAATCCCACTTGAAGGGTGGGTACAGATAGCCTCTACCTCAGCTCCTCGGGTCTAGCCGTCCCCTCTGTATATGTCCCGCCCAGTGGTCCACCTCCAGGTACCGACTCGCTCTGCAAGCCTCAACCACGATCAGCGATGTCCGTCATCTGCATCCAACACAACGCAGTGCGGGCATGGCCCGTACAGGGGTGAGTATACGCTACTCAATAGGGACCCCGAGACCCCCGAAGGTCTCCCAGAATCCACAAAGGATAGATAAATTCACGAAGTAACATCCAACACTACTTAGTTATATTCCCGTACATATGCCTAAGTCATCAATTCCAGTTCAGCTCCAACATCTGAGCCCAAGTTCGATCACGTTCACATAGAAGTAAAACCCAATCCACATAGGATAACACAACTCAATCCACATAGGATGCCAAGTCAATCATATCAAGGATATGGATTGAAAGTAAAAACTCAAATCACATAGGTATACTTATTTGTAATATAATAGAGATGATCAGATATAGCCACTGATTCATCTAAGCTGGGACCCACGTAGGATACTAAACCAGTTAAGCTGTTGGACCCACATAGGATACAGACCAGCTACTCTGCCAGAACCACATAGGATAGCAAGAATAGATTCAAACACTGCCAGACCCACATAGGATGCAAGAACAGTAGTCATCGTCGTCGAACCCATGGAGGATTTAAGAACGGTCTTCATCGCTGCCAAACCCACGGAGGATTTCAGTGCAGTCTTCATCACCGTCGAACCCACAAAGGATTTCAGTACGGTCTTCATCGCTGCCGAACCCACAGAGGATTTCAGTGCAGTCTTCATCACTTCCATACACATGGAGGATTTCAGTGCAGTCTTCGTCACTGCCGAACCCATGGAGGATTTCAGTGCAGTCATCATCGTCGTCGCAGTCGCAGCCAGCTCTAGGGTTCCCACACATAGCATGCCTGTTTCCAGGAGGGTTCGCTCAACGATCCAAAGGGGGGTCGATACACCAACTAACATGTAGTCCATATTTGATGTATCCCAAAGTTCTGTCTCAACAAAAGGAACTCAACACGACAGACGGTGCGTCAATCGGACGCCCGGTATGAGAGTTATTGGCTTTTTCGTTCCAAGGGCTCGGTTAGTTTTTAAGTCAAAACCAACCCCACCACACTCTAACTGCATCCAAATCTCTAGCAGAGTAATTCAAAAGGTCTGTCTCACTAAGAGGAATCCAACAAATTCGATGGCACATCAATCGGACGTCCGAAGCTCAAGTTATAAGCATTTCCGCTCCGAGGGCCCGGTTGGTTTCATGTTCGAACCAACCCAGCAATACCCAAAGTTCTATGAATCCTTTGGTGTAATATACCGAAACGACCGTCTCGATACAAGGATCGCATCTCAACTGACGGTGTGTTGATCGGATGTTTTTAGCCCAATATATGGGCAAAAGAACGAACCTATTCAGTTTTAGGGGGTTTTGGGCCCGAACCGACCCGGCCCGAGACCCCCTAGGTCGGCCTCGAATCGAGTCAACCCGAACCGGGTCCGAGTCCAGGTCCGGCCCGTTCGGGCGTAGCCCGGCCCAAACGGTGTGGCTCGGTGAGGCCATCTCGGCGCTGGCCGAGACGAGCGGAAAGGGGGGGCGCCTGCCCCCCTTCATTGAAATCGCGGCCCCCCACGTGGTGCCGCTCCCTTGCCAGCCGAGGGTTACGACCCCTGGCTTCCCTTCTGAAATGGCTGGCCCAGTCTAGCCGGCCGGTGCTGCCACCACGGGACCCGGCGGTCCCGCCCCTCCGAGGGGCTGGCGGTCGGCAGTTCCGGCCGCCCCACCTTGCACCGCTGCGGCTTTGAGTTGCGGCCTTGTCTGACCGGCACGGCGCGATGGCGCCGCGGCCCTCCATCGTGGCCCCTCTCCGGTCGCGGCCCCTTCATGTTTCTCTGGCACGACGTGACGGTGTCGTGGCTTTGTTCGGCCTCAACAACGCGGTGTGATGGCACCGCGCTTATTCGCCAGTTCTTCTTTGTTTCCGCACTCTGTCATTGGACCCTGCTACCTTTGCTCGTGCCGCGACAAACACAACATCAAAGGGGGAGGAGGGTCGGTCATGTTCGTATGGTCCGACCTCCTCCCGTTAATCCAATAACAGGAGGCCATAAAATAAAGATAAATAACAGAAAAGAAAAATCCAAGAACATCAAGTTAACCCCTACCTTGATGAAGTTGTCGAACGAGGTTTGTCGTGGGAAAGGGACGTGGCGAAAGACTGCGTCGCGGAAGGATTATCGTCAGCATCGTGGTACACGGTGTCACGGTACACGGCGTCGCGTCATTGATCTCCGTGGAATCAGCGTTATTCATCGTCCTTCATCAGAGGCCGGCGTTCTTCATCGATGATGGTGTGTTCTTCACGTTCTTAAAGGAGGAAGAATATAATCCTCAAGAGTGCAAGAGTCCTCTCTTTCCTTTCGCACAACGAAAAACCCAATAAAATAAGTCATGTCTTATTTTATTATCACTCATGCATGCCATTAATTTGAAATTCAAAAACAAATCTCATTCAATTAATTGACTTAATTGAAGAGTGTTTAATATCCAAATTAATTTGAGGGTTGACATGGCATTTAAAAGGGGTGTGGGTGAGTTAGATATTAAATGCACGAGAGGGAGGTTAAAAGGGTATTTAAAGGGGTGGGGCTTGTGTGGGCCCCACTTCACTAATATCCTACCTAGTGGAGTGAAGATATTATTGGGTCCCACTCCAACCACCAATCTTAGGTTTAAACTACCTAGAATAGAAATAAAATTTGTAGCACAATATTTTATTTTATTCTTTAGTTAACCCATTTAATAACAACCTCACCTGAGCAAACGCAACTCCGAAAAAGGTGCTCTTAAGCAATTACCGACGTTGCAGTTTCAATGGTGCCCTCGAATTTCAATCCCGAGCACCAGTTCAAAAGTTAGTAAAACCCACTCGTTTGTTCACTGAACGTACCCGAGCTAAACTTCAGAAATTGATTCTAGGAACACCAGGCCTCGGAAACAAGTTCCATCAGAAACTTTGTTCTTTTAAAATCACAAAGAAAATTAAGAAAAAAAACTTCCCTTGAATTTTACGGGTCTTTACATTACTCCCACCTCAGGGATTTATGTCCCCGTAAAGATACATCACAAACTAGGAGAACAAATGAGGGTACTGAGCATGCATCTGAGCCTCCCACTCCCAAGTGCTCTCCTGGAGGTTCTCGTGCTTCCATCTGATTTGCACTAGAGGAATCGACCACCCACGTAGGACCCGCTCCTGTCGATCCTCGATATCCACCGGGACCTCCGCAAAGGTCGCCCCATCATCAAGGTCTAGCTCCCCATGGTCGATGATATGCGTCGGTTCATGCACGTATCTCCTCAGCTGAGATACGTGGAAGACATCGTGCACCCGGTGCAACTGAGGTGGTAGAGTCAGGTGGTAAGCCACCTCGCCTACCCTGTTGAGGACCTAGAATGGTTCGATGAAGCGCGAAGATAACTTTCTGCCCCGGCCAAATCTCCGTAATCCATGTCGACGTGAAACCCGCAAGAAAACTTGGTTTCCATCCTCGAACTCTACTGGACTCCGCCTCCAGTCAGCATAAGACTTCTGCCGGCTCTAAGATGTCCTCATTCGCTCCTGGATGACCTGGACCTTCTATGTCATGTCCTGGACCATCTCTGGTCCCAAAAGTACTGACTCTCCAGGGTCTGTCCAGCACAGAGGTGATCTTCATGGCCGGTCATACAATGCCTCATATGGTGTCATCCCGATGGTGGAGTGGTAGTTATTGTTGTACGTGAACTCCACCAAGGGTAGGTGGTCCTACCAACTGCGACCAACGTCGAGGACACATGAACGGATCATGTCCTCGAGAGTCTGAATGGTCCTCTTCGTCTGACCATCTGTCTAAGGGTGAAAGGCGGTGCTCAAACATTGTTGCGTCTTGAATGCCTCCTGCAACCCCTTCCAAAGCCGGGAAGTAAAGCGAGAACCTCGATCGGAGATGATAGATGATGGCACACCATGAAGTCGTACGATCTCCTAAATGTAGAGGCGTCCCAAGCTCTCCGTTGATCCCTGCTCTCTGATGGTTAAGAAGTGAGCCGACTTGGTGAGTCGGTCGACAATCACCTAAAAGGAGTCATGACCTCTGGAAGTATGTGGAAGTCCAGTCACGAAATCCATAGATATCCTATCCCACTTCCACTCTGGGACCACCAAGGGCTGCACCAAGCCTACTGGTACCTGGTGCTCTGCCTTCACCTGTTGATAGGTGAGGCATCGAGAAACGAACTCAGCTACAGCCTTCTTCATACCCGACCACTAGTGTTGTCGTATGAGATCCCAGTACATCTTCGCCACTCCTGGATGTACCGAAAAAGGGGAAGTGTGAAACTCTCTCAGCACCTCCTCCTACAAAACAGCAGGTACCATGGTACTTTCTCTGAAAAGGACATCATTCTATCCTCCTAAAGAGAATCCATCATGTGCCTATCCTGAGGATATCTGTGCACGCCGCGTCTCACAGTCAACGTCCCCACGTTGTACCTCTCTGACACGTTGTAGTAGTAGAGGAGTGATTGTGAGTGACTGAAGAAAGGATGCTCGATCTCTATCCTCGAAGGATATCTGCAAAGCGGCTAGCTGCTCCATCGCCTCTCCAAGTAGCTGAATGCCCATCCTCCTGCTGAGAGCATCAGCTACTACGTTCCCCTTTCTAGGAGTCTAGACTATCTCAAAGTCATAGTCCTAGAGGAACTCGATCCATCGTCATTGTCTCATATTCAGGTCCTTCTGTGAGAATATTTACCTAAGACTCTGGTGGTCAGAGTAGACTATAATGTTCTCACCAATCAGATAGTGTCGCCACATCTTCAGAGCGAAGACCACTGCTACTAACTCCAGGTCATGGGTAGCATAGTTCTGCTTGTGTTGCCTCAACTGACGTGATACATAGGTGATCACTACCCGCTCCTACATCAGGACACATCCGAGTCTGGTCCCTGTTGCATCGCATTAGACTACGTACCCAACTCCCTCCTCCGGTAGCCTCAAGATAGGTGTGCTGGTCAATCTCTGTCTCAACTTATGGAAGCTCTGCTAACATCTGTCTGACCACACGAAGGGTTTCCCCTTCTTCTTCAAAGCTGAGAGTGGTGCCGCAACTCTGGATAAGTCTTCACAAACCTCCGGTAGTACCCATCTATCCCCAAGAAACTCCGCACCTTCATCACGCTCATGGGTGGCTCCCATGCTAGAACTACCTTGATCTTCACAGGTTCCACTGCAACTCCCGCCTCATAGATGATGTGTCCCAAGAAGTGGACCTCACGTAACTAGAACTGACACTTCGAGAGCATGCCATAAATCTGGTGCTCCCAGAATGTGTTCAGTACAACCCGCAAGTGGTAGGCATGCTCCTACTCAGTGGTTGAGTATATCAATATGTCATCGATGAAGACCATGACAAATCGATTGAGGAATGGCTGAAAGATCATGTTCATAAGACTCATGAACACCACTAGAGAATTTGTTACACCGAATGGAATAACCAAGAACTCATAGTGGCTATACCGACATCTGAAGGTCGTCTTCTGCACGTCTTCGTTTCGAACTCTGAGGTGATGATAACCTGATCTAAGGTCTATCTTTGAGAACCATCGTGCTCCCTTGAGCTGATCGAAGAGGTCACCAATCCTTGGTAGCGGATACTTGTTCCTTACAGTCACCTGGTTCAGGCGACGATAGTCGACACACAGTCGCAAGCTCCCGTCCGCCTTCTCGGCGAACAAAATCGGGGAAGCCCAGGGTGAAGCACTGGGTCGGATAAATCCCTTGCTCTGTAAGTCCTCCAGCTGTACCCATAGCTTTCGAAGCTCATTGGAAGCCATCTGAAATGCTGGAGTGGATACCGAGGTTGTCCCAGGGTACAGGTTAATATAAAAGTCTACCTCTCGGCAAGGAGGTAGTCCTGGAACGTCGTCGGGGAAAACGTCAGCATACTGATCAACCACTACAGGAAAACTCGGACTCTGCAGGTCAACTGCTCATAGGATGAGGCTAGCCAATTGATGAGGGATGGGTTGTCCTCTCCTCTACGTGAGACTATCCTGCACTTCAAATGCTCCTTTCTCACCGGTGAAGGTGAACCTGCTCCTGTCGGTGAGTATACACCGCACCTTGCGCCTAATACAGTCGATCTGGGCATGGACTATAGATAACCAATCCATGCCCAAGATGACGTCGTAAGGCCTCGACACTACTACAAGAAGATCCTAGCCGAAGCTCTCGCCTCCTAGAGTAAGCTCACACTGCCGGCACCAGTGCGTAATCGTCGAGTCTACTCCCATAGGAGTCTCTAGCCGTCTGGATCGAGCCAACGGCTCCGTCGGAATCTCCGAGCTCCAAACAAGGGAAGCGGCAATAAAAGAATGACTCGCTCATGTGTCTATAATAACTACATCAAGGGTGGAGTACACCCAAATAGTACCTCGAATCATCTCTGGCGCGCCGTGGTCGTAGGCCTCCACTGCCTAAAGCTAAGCTTGTCTCTCCCCGCCAGCTCCCTGTGGTCGGGGTGGACCTCCTGGTGGTGGTGGTGGTAAAGACTTAAAGTGCCGTCCACCACCTGCTGCACGGCCAAATCCCCTGCCTCGTCTGCCTGCTCTCGGCAGACCGCCACGGTCAACCCTCTGCCTCTGCCTGGGTGGCCCCTCAACCATCTGCTACTCCTCTGCACGGTGGGTTGGGCAGTCACGAGCCATGTGCCCCTGCCCACCGCATGCATAGCACTGCCTGCTCCTCGGAAGGCTGGCTCTGCGCCATGTGCCCCGCACCTCTGAGCCAGTGTCCTGAGGTCGTCTTCCTAATGGTACGGTCATCCTGGACCCTTGTGACATACGTCGACTGCCAGCTGCAGACGACTCTGCTATGTGTCACCCTGCGGTAGGTCTCGCTGCTGGTGTAGGCTCAGCAAGAAAGCTCTCTATGAGAAGAGCTCGCTCCAGTACTCCTGTATGTGTCAGAATGCAGAGGGAGATCATCGATGCCCTGATCTCATGCCTCAGTCCCTGCTCGAAGGTCCGGGTCCAGAATAATGGGTCTCGTACCATGTCTGTCGAATAGCGCGAGAGATCGGTAAATCTCACCGAGTATTAGGTGACCGTCATGTTGCCCTACCACAGTTGTAGAAGCTCCTGGATGTACACCGCATGGAGGGTGGATGGGACGAACTCCAAGCGTAATAGGCTCTCAAATTCCTTCTAGAGGAGATATGCCTCTTCGTGCACCTAGAGCATCAAGCTACACCATCTTCCTGTTGCCGCATGCAGGAGGCCCGCTGCGAGGATCACCATGAGGTCAGCTGGTGTCCCCACTAACCTAAAAACTCTCACAACCCCCTTTAGCCAATCCTCGGCTGCCTGAGGGTTCGTCTCCCCATGTAACCCGGGCGGTCTCTAATGCTGAAACTTGTGAAGTGCACTAAGGTGACGTGCACTCTCAGCGGTTGGGGTTGGTGGCATCGGTGGCTCGGTGGGTAGTGGTACCGCTGGTGTCTCCACTGAAAAAGGGTCATGCACCGAGGCCTCATCGCTCGATGGGTTTTCATATCACACAAAGCTTGGAACCCTAGCTGGCTACCATCGTGGGTCCATCCTGAAAAGAAATAGGTGTGCCACGGTCAAAACAGTATACTTGGTGAGCTGACACAAAGTAATCACAAAGAAAACTTTTGAAACACACATGCAATCAATGTATTCGTGCATTGAGTCGGAAATCAGAAGTCAGGGTCCTGGTGTATGGATATGTCGGCTGCCATACCAACACTGGACTCCCTAGACTCATAACCACACTCAATACCCTTGACACAATTTCTTCACATAGAAGAAAGATCAGAGTCTTGAGTTATGCGGTAGAACCCAACTCCTCTGATACCAATTTGTCACGACCCGTACTCGGGGTCTGTGTCGTAACTACCCCAAGCCCGCCTACCATAGGCTAGGGGGTGGGGACTAGCACCAAAGGTGTAACTCCTGACAAAAAGGGGATGGCATTGCCCTTATAAAGTAAACAAACACCACAGAGTGAGAAAGCATAAGTAAACACTAGTAAACTGAGTACAAAAGTAAGTGCGGAAAAGTAAGTGGGCCAGAATACAAACCCAAACTGAAGTAAAGTACAACTAAAAAGGAAGTATAGCAACTAAATAGTAAAGTACAACTGAAAAGGAAGTACAGCAACTGAAAATTAAAGCAGCAACGCCGAGCCCCCTGCTGGAAATCCCACCTAAAGGGTGGGTACAGATAGCCTCTACCACAGCTCCTTGGGTCCAGCCGTCTGCTCCGTATACATCTCACCCAGTGGTCCACCTCTAGGTACTGACTCACTCCGCAAGCCTCAACCACAATCAGCGATTTCCGTCGTCTACATTCAACACAACATAGTGCGGGCATGGCCCGTGTAGGTGTGAGTATACACTACTCAGTAGGGACCCCGAGACCCCCGAAGGTCTCCCAAAATCCACAAAGGATAATCCACAAAGGAAAGATAAAATCACAAAGTAACATCCAACACTACGTAGGTATATGCCTATACATATACCTAAGTCATCAATTCCAGTTCGGCTCCAACATTTTAGCCCAATTTTGATCACGTTCACATAGGAGTACAACCCAATCCACACAGGATAACAAAACTCAATCCACATAAGAAATCAAGTCAATCATATCGAACATATTGATTGAAATTCAAGACTCAGCTCACACAGGTATACTTCTTCGTAAGATAATAGAGATGATCATATGTAGCCACTGATTCACCTAAGATGGGACCCATGTAGGATACTAAACTGGCTAAGCTGTCGGACCCACATAGGATACAGACCAGCTACTCTGTCAGACCCATGTAGGATAGAAAGAATAGAGTCAAACACTGCCAAACCCATGTAGATGCAGGAATAGTAGTCATCTTCATCGAACCCACAGAGGATTTCAGTATGGTCTTCATCGCTGCCGAACCCATGGAGGATTTCAGTGCAGTCTTCATCACCGTTGAACCCACGGAGGATTTCAGTACGGTCTTCATCGCTGTCGAACCCACAGAGGATTTCAGTGCAGTCTTCATCGCTGTCGAACCCATGGAGGATTTCAGTGCATTCGTCATCACTGTCGAACCCACGGAGAATTTCAGTGCAGTCCTCATCGTCGTCGTAGTCGCAGCCAGCTCTAGGGTTCCCACACACAGCATGCTTGTTTCTAGGAGAGTCCGCTCCACGAGCCAAAGGGGGTTCGATACATCAACTAACATGTATTCCGGATTTGATTTATCCCAAAGTTCCATCTCAACAAAAGGAACTCAACGCGACAGATGGCGCGTCAATCGGACGCCCGGTCTGAGAGTTATTGGCTTTTCGTTCGAGGGGCCCGGTTGGTTTTTAAGTCCAAACCAACCCGACCACCCTCTAACTGCATCCAAACCTCGAGCGGAGTAATCCAAAAGGTGCGTCTCACTAAGAGGAATCCAAAAAAGTCTACGGCACATCAATCGGATGTCCGGAGCTCAATTTATAAGTGTTTCTGCTCCGAGGGCCCAGTTAGTTTTGTGTTCGAACCAACCCAATTGTACACCAAGTTCTCTGAAACCTTTGATGTAATATACCAAAACATCTGTCTCGATCCAAGGATCGCATATCAACTGACGGTGCGTCAATCGGAGGTCTGTAGCCCAAGATATGGGCAAAAGAACGAACCTTTCTGGTTTTAGGGGGTTTTGGGCCTGGACCGACCCGGCCCGAGACCCCTGGGTCGGCCCGAACCGGGTCGACCCGAACCGGGTTCAGGTCCGGCCCATTAGGGCGCGGCCCGGCCCGGCCTGGACGGCCCGGCCCGGTGCGGTCGGTCAAGCCTGGGCGGCCAGTTGGCCTGGCACGGGCATGGCCCGGGGTGCCCAGCTCGGCACTGGCCGAGCCGAGCGGAAAGGGGGGGGGTGGCTGCCCCCCTTTATTGAAACTGCATCCCCCCCACGTGGGGATGCTCCCTTGACAGTTGGGGCTTATGACCCCCGGATTCCATTCCGAAACGGTCGTCCCGTTCCGGCCGGCCTGTGCTGCCGCCGCGGGACCCTGCGGTCCCGCCCCTCCGAGGTGTCGGCGGCAGGCTATTCCGGCTGCCCCACCTTGCACCGCCGCGGCTTTGAGCCATGGCCTTGTCCAATTGGCACGGCACGATGGTGCCTCGCCCCTCCGTCACAGCCTCTCTCCGGCTGTGGCCCCTTCGTGGTTCTCCGGCGCAGTGCGACGGCGCCGCGGATTTGTTCAGTCTCAACGGCGCGGCGCGATGGCACCGCGCTTCTTCGCCCATTCTTCTTTGTTTCCGCATTGTGGCGTTGAACCACGCTACCTTTGATCGTGCCACGACAAACACAACATCAAAGGGAGAGGAGGTTCGGCTGTGTTCGTGCGGTTCGACCTCCTCCAATTAATCCAATAACAGGTGGCCATAAAATAAAGATGAAAAACGGCAAAGAAAAATCTGCAAACATCAAGCTAACCCCTACCTTGATGAATTCTTCGAACGAGGTTTGTCGTGGGAAAGGGACGTCGTGGAAGATGGCATCGTGGAAGGAGGATCTCCAGCCTCTCGGTACACGGCATTGCGATACACGGTGTCACATCTTCAATCTCTGAGGAATCAGCGTTATTTGTCGTCCTTCGTCGGAGGCCGGCGTTCTTCGTCGGTGACAGTGCATTCTTCGCATTCTTCAAGGAGGAAGAAGATAATCCTCAAGAGCGAAAGAGTCCTCTCTTTCCTTTCGCACAACGAAAAACCCAATAAAATAAGTCATGTCTTATTTTATTATCACTCATGCATGCCATTAATTTGAAATTCAAAAACAAATCTCATTCAATTAATTGACTTAATTGAAGAGCGTTTAATATCCAAATTAATTTGAGGGTTGACATGGCATTTAAAAGTGGTTTGGGTGAGTTACATATTAAATGCATGAGGGGGAGGTTAAAAAGGGATTTGAAGGGGTGGGGCTGGTTTGGGCCCCACTTCACTAATATCCTACCTGGTGGAGTTAAGATATTAGTGGGTCCCCCTCCAACAACCAAGCATTGGTTTAAACTACCTAGAATAGAAATAATATTTGTAGCACAATATTTTATTTTATTCTTTAGTTAACCCATTTAATAACAACCTCACCCAAGCAAACGCAACTTTGGAAAAGGTGTTATTAAAAAATTACAGGCGTTGCAGTTTCATTGGTGCCCTCGGATTTCGATTCCGAGCACCGGTTAAAAAGTTAGGAAAACTCACTCGTTTGTTCACTGAACGTACCTGAGCTAAACTTCGGAAATTGATTCCGGGCACGCCGGGCCTCGGAATCAGGTGTCGTCATAAACTGCGTTCTTGTAAAATCCCCAAGAAAATTAAGAAGAAAAAAATTCTCTTTAATTTTACGGGTCTTTACAGTGCACGTTTTGTGTATGGTTTGGAAGGCCATGCAGATAATCCGTGTGGCCCAATATTTTTGACAAAATTACAAAAATTCTATTATGGGGTTTTTATATTTCATTCAGGTTTCTCCTCTATTTCACTTCCTTCATCCCTAGTTACGCCCCCAATAACCTTAATAGCTCCCATGGATCAATATCCCTCATTTCTTGCATGTTTGGAGTATCTTCTGTGCGAAATAAAGATCCAGGAAAGGCTAATCCCACTTGTGCTTCCCTTTTTGGTTTAGGGTTTCCATTTATTTTAAATTTCCATCTAAATCCATAAAACCCTTCTTTTTGGGTGATATTTAGGTTTATACATCAAAGGATGGTTGAATCTGGATCTATGGATACAATTAAGAGTGTGTTCATCGTCAGATTCAAGGTAGGTGGTCTAGAAGTATTATCCTGTAGTTTTATTTTATATTTTTGCAAGGAATTTTGTGTTTTTCCTTTTCCGTAATTGAGTTCTTAGTTATGTGTATTGTTTGAAAAAATGGGTGTCTAAGTGAATAATTAAAACCCCCACGATTCCCATGGGATGTATAGAGGATGACTTGGCCGTTTTAGGGACACCCATGGGGTGCACCGGCATTTCCAGACCTAGAGAATGGTAGGTCTAAATGAAGGGTTTATGAGTGATAATGTGAAGCCCATGTAGAACCTATTTTAAATGTTTATTTAGTTGTAAATGGAATATTGGGGTTTGTGCCTTCGTTTTTGAGTGATTGCATAAATGGTTTGATATGAATTAAAAGTGGGTTAATTGGGTTAAATGGGATTTTTTCTAATAGTATATGAATTGTGTTGAAATTCCAAAGAGGACTAGTACATATGAAATATTTATAATGTTAAATTGTAAATGGATTGTGAATTAAGACATGTAAATGGTTTCATAATTGAATTTATGAATGTGTAGTGAGTTAATACTCAGGAAATTTTGGGGCATTCCTAATGGGTTGAATGTGATAAAGTGATTGTGCAATGTGTTATAAGAATAGAACCTAAAATTCTAAAGGGGTAAATACTTGGAAATGGTAAATGGGATTAATGGGTTAATATATGGTAATTTATGAATATTGGATAAGGCATAGGGGTTATTGAATACACATAAAGGGTTAAGGCATGAGAATGAGAATTTAGTAAAATGGATATGAATTTTAAATGGTAAATGTATTAATGGGTTATGGAATAGTATTAATTCCCATGATGTTTTTTATGTATTTTAAACTCCATTGTCATTATTTATACTTGGTTTCATTATGGTATGGATGTAGTGATTGGATAAATAAGCCAATGCACATCACTTGGTAGAGCGGGGTATTGACATGAGGTTCTACGCCCATGGGTCAGGCTAGACTGAGGCTCTAAACTCCTCCCCATAAATGTAAGGTTTAGGGAAGGTGATGGAGGATCTATTCCCCTAATAGTTTTATTCCACTTTTACTGAGGCTTCGATGTGAGGATAATGTCTTGATTTTAAGTTTTTGTTCCTAGTGAGATATGGAATTCACTTTTCCCTTATGCATAGTGATTGATTGTCTTAGAACCTTATGGGGATGATATGTATACCTAACCTAATAATCATGTACCAATATTGGAATATGTAACAAATATGGTGTAAGAAATGAAATTGGGAAAAGGGATAAGCATGAACTAAAAAAACTTTTTTAACTAATGGAACCTGAAATGTCCCTGATTTACTTACCATTTATTTTGTACTTCCTTTCACTATCTATTAGATTGGATATTTCATAGACACGGTTGGTATAGGCTTACTGAGTATTGTACTCATACCCTACTCAAGCCACTATTGGGTACCTGAGCATATTTCTTGGTTGCAAGTTAGGATAAGGGAAAACACCATATACTTAGATGTTGAGTGGGGCTCGAGATGTATAGGGAGGAGGATCTGGACTTAGATTCGGGACCTATTTGTGGATTTTTTTTCATTTGTCTTATTTTGGGTTATTTTCACTTTTCACTACTAGTAGGTCATGACAATGTTAATGTTAAATTATGGGTTGTACCCAGTTTGGAGATGTTTGGATTGAATGTTTATTAGTGATTTCATATTTTTTCTGCTATTTATATTGTTTTATGTTGTGGATTACTCTGTTAAAGAGGGTATATTCTCCCCATGTGACTCATTATACCCTCGCCACTAGTTGGTAACATCTGTCATATGGATAGGAATGCTTGAGGTCAGGTGACGACTCGGATCGGGACACCGGTTTAGTGGCTTCATAGTCAGGGATGTTAAAATTTGTATTAGATGAGTTATTTTCTATTTTTTACTATTTGGGTATGGTTTATAAGAGATTATGATTGTGCTGGGCCATGGTAATAAGATCTTTCTTGGGAGTAGCAAACCCAAGTATGGGGGTAAACCCAAGTCACCCAAGGTGGGAATTATTGTTCTTGATGTGTGTTATTATAGTTGAATGATATTTCACCATTGGGTGATGCACATGTTGTGTGAATTGATCTATTTATGATATTTCTCTCATTTCTGGAATGGAATGAGTTTGTGCATTCCTACATCATTTTAGTCACCTAAGGATATAGGTGGCATGCATCATTATAGGCATGCACATGGGATGGGTGTGTGGGGAATAGAGAGTAGAAAGAATTTTACTTCCTTAACAAATTTGAAGAAAGTGATGCCTAATAATGGTAATGAAAGTTTCTGAATGAAAAGAATGCAAATTAGTAATTATGGAATATCGTGTATAAAGAAATTTTTTATCTGGTCAAAATTTTGGGTTGTGGTAAATTGTAAAGCTTTATTCAGTGTCTAAAAGAAAAAGATTTCATAATGATTGTAAAATTGTTAGTTAATTTTTCCTAATTAAAGGTTTAAATGAGTTAAAATGGTGATTTTAACAAGTTTTTAAATGGGAAATATTCCTAAGAGAAAATTATTGTGCTATAAAAGAGGAAGTTGTTTGAATAGGAGTTGACTAAAGACTTGTGATTAAGTAAATTTCTTACCCCATGATGACCATTACCAGTAGTAGGTATTGTAGTGGGTAATGTTCTAAGTGTGATGATGACACTTTAGGTAGAGTATGAAGAATGGTTTGTTTTATGGTTTATAGTGTGAGATCTCTTCCATCTGTGGATTAATCCTGATGGTCATTCTTCAAAGTATCAAGTGAACTACAAGTTTAAAATGAGAATTATTGAGTTCAAAAGTAGGTTTTATTTGTGTTATCAATTTTAACCTTGTATGTGTCGTTTGGTGAGATGATATTTCTCTATTTTGAGACTTTGGATTTGGATTGTGAGGAATTTCCAGTTATGATGTGGCCTAGGTGGTGTGTTAAGGGAACCCTTCAAAGGGTTGTGTTCATTCGGTTATGAACAATTGTTCAGTAATGTGAGTGTGGAAACTCTCAAGTTTCATGACAGTACGGAGTGCATGTTGGACTCTAAGTATGGTGTATGGGTCTTAGTGACCTTGTGTGTAGAGAAATTACAAGTTTCTTTTTTAATCTCATAGAGAATTTTTTCTCGTAGTTCTGATGAATGTGTACACCATTGGTCTGGAACCTTGATTAAATGGTTATTTGGTTCACTAGTCACAGTGTGCATTAGAACTGGGGTGAGATTTCCATTCAGAAGATTTGCTTGATTCACGTCATGATATGTATAGTTTGGAGAGAAGACCAATGGATTTCCTTGGTAGTGACTCTAGTATTGGGATTTGGTATTATTAAACCTTCATGGTGTCCTATGAGAGATGTTGTATGGGGTTTCTAGTGGTTTGGGGTGTGTGTCTCCCATGTAGTTGTTTTGAACTTTGATAGTGGGACTTAGTGTGTTTCATGGTGTGGGTTTGTCATCAAGGTATAAGTGGGAAGGTTGATGGATAGTGGTGCCACTCGAGTTGTGTTTATGTGATGATAGTTTTAGAGAATCAAGGGTGGCCTCAAGGGAGGTAAGGCCAGCGGTGCAGGTACCATAGAACATGAAGCATGGGAGATGCTTCAAAAGTGGTGTTAATGTACACTAAGTACCATCATGTTTTAGTAAATGGTATATTTTTGCATTATTTTTTCATAAGGGAACCATGGTATTGTGATGGGAGGTAAGGTTTGCATCATATGGATTCTATACTCACCTATTTGTATTATTATTAATAAAGGTCATGAAGTTGTTTTCGAGCAGAAGAGACAAGGGTGACTAAAGTGTGGTTATGTTCTTTTTCTTGATGGTGGAACTCAAGGTGAGGGTGGTCACATGGATGAAATTGTTTGTATGAATGATTTGGTTTTTGGGTAATATTAAGAGGTTTCCTCAGGGATAATGATGCTAACTAACCAAGATACATGGTCAAGAAATTAAGTGGACGATTGGATACACACAGGTAAAGGTTGATTTGTTAGAGACTGTTGGTTTGATCAGTGTGGTAGACCATTGTGATTCAGTTGTTAGATGTCAGGGATGCATTGGAAGAGCTCAATAAATGTAGTGGAAGTAGTTCCACAAGAAATGTTAGTTCATGTATTCATGGTGATTTGTTCATGGAGCGATGGTGGGACTTGGTTTCCAGTCAATACTGAGAAGTTAGGGTTGAGATTTGATGATATGTGTTTGGCAGGGGGTCCTAAAATCCTTACTAGGTCTTAGTGTCCCATAGTTCTACATTAGAAATGGATAAGTTTATGGTTTTGTTCTTTGAAAACTTATTAGCATACCTCATCTATTGACGATCATGCCCAATATCTTGATATCATCCTATGTATGTTGAGAAGCTCTGGCTTCATGCCAAGAGACTTGAATGTGTTTGGTTGGATGAGGGACATCATAGAGTTTTCGCTCTTGGGAATGGTATATGTGGATCTTGACGATGGTACGTACACCCTTGATGACTTTGGGTGAGGTCCTAAGGATGGACAGAGTGTCGACCAATGCCATGGGTGTCGTTCATGGAAGCTGGGAATGGGAACTAGGTGATATTCATTATCTTGTTTTGAGAAAAATCTAGATATCCATGCCTATTTTTTGGGGGTTTTCAGGTGATAGAGTGTAAGGTACTATGGTTTGAATCCCTCATGGAGAGAAATGGTAACTACGCTCCTATGGTAGGGAGTGATAGGTTAGTCTTTAGCATGGAATGGAGAACATCAAGTTGATATAGTGGCACCAGGATTCCAATGAAGAACCTTTGAGGTGTATGTTAGGTTCCTCAGAGAGGCCATGTGGGCCTTGGATTTGGTTACGGATGAGAAAGTGTTGTCTCCGAGCTCAGGATAGTTCCATGTGAAGCTTATGATATCTTTGATACATTCATAGAAAGGTTTTCTTGGATATGAATAAAGGTTATGGAAAGAGAGGTTAGGTTCTATAACTCCAATGAAGATTGGGTTTAGACTCAGATAATTTTTTTGGTGTGTTTTTGGAACATCTTGAAGATGAGGGAACCTCAGCCATTTGATGTGTCAAGCCAAGGGTTAAGCTGATGATGGTCTGGGGGGCATTAATGTCGTAATGATGAAATTATACCATAATTCAGGAAATGATCTCAGGGGGTGCTTGGGATGATAATGATAGGCTTCAAGTCAGTAATCACCTTGGGAAGGTGAGAAAAGGGTAGTGTACCATCAGTGGAAGGTGGGTATTCTGGGACAAGATAGCTAGGAGTGGTCTGACCCGCGATGGTAAACTTGAATGGGTGTGGTGAGAGTGACCCACCTCCAGGTTCATGTAGTGGAGGCTAGTGTCTTTTGAAATTAAGTTGAACCTCATTAAGGTCATTTTGATCTTAGTCCTCGAATGGATAGTGTATGAATGTCCTCCCAAGTGATTTCAATGGTGTGAGTGGATGCCAATGTAGTGTAATGCCCGATATATGTTTAGGCATGGTGAGTTAAAACATGTCAAGTTATGTGAAATTTGAGTTGAGATTTAGGTGATCTTTCCTCTATAGTGGTGAATCGACGTAAGTTGGGAAATTTGGTTGAAAGGATCATGAGTTCTCCTTTGATAGATATTGAGTTTGGTCACCATTAGAGTTGGGGGGAAATGGAGGAAAATGACGCCAAGTGATTTGGGTAATGAGTTGCATGGAGGATCATACCGAGTAGGTTTTGATTGGTTTACCCATAAGGGTGTGATGTTATATAAAATTTTACACCTTCATTTAATTAGGCATTGTTTCCTATGTTTTATTTAAGATGTTCTAGTGGTTGGGTATAGTTGATGTTGATGTTTCCTCAAGGAGTATGAGTTTTATGATTTAGGTTGTCGAGATAAAGCCTTGTGGGGAAAGTCTGTGCCTTGATTCGTGTTCTGTGATCATTGGGATGTTTAACAGGAAACTTGGAAAGTGGGAATCGATAAGCAAGTCTAGTGGCACAATCTCTTTTTCCATATTATTAGTGATGCTTGGAAGAGAGGTTTGAGTACGAGCCATTATACGATGGGGAGGTTGTAAGATCTTTGATTTTCTTAAGGTATATTTCTATTTACGTTTCAGTTTAAGTCCCTTATTTTTGTCAAATAATTGTTTCCAAAGTTCTTGAGGATGCTAGAGGGTGTTCCTGGGGTTTGATACATTAAAGAGGAATAAAAAGAATTTTATGGGTATGTTGTACAGTTTGCACATGGTTAGTGAGAATCATGCAGAGTATCCTAGGTAATTATATATCCATGGACAGATGCATATGCATGGTTAGAACACATTTAATCAAACCATGTGGAATACCTAGTAAACTATTTAAAGGTGTGTTTTCATACAGTGGTTCACACATGATTTGTTCATGGTTTGGAAAACCGTATAGGTAAATAGTATAGTCTAGTATTTTTGAGATAATTACAAAAATGAAATTATTGGGTTTTTAAGTTTCATTTGGTTTTCTCCTCCACTTCACTTCCTACAGCCCTAGTGACACCCCAAGAACCATAGGAAATCTCTTGTATTAGTATTCCTCATTTATTTTCTATTTGGAGTGCGATTTGTTGTGAAATAAAGATTCAGGTAAGGCTAATCCAACTCTTGATTCTCTTTTTGGTTTACGGTTTCCATTTCTTATTCATCTACTTTTTATTCCATAAAAACATTATTTTCAGGTGAGATTTAGGTTGAGTATTAAAATGGAGGTTGAATCATGATCTATTACTATGATTAAGAGTTCATTCATTCTCTGATTCTAGGTATGTGTTCTATAAGTATAATCCCATAGTTTTATTTTAGATTTTTTCATGGAAGCTTGTGTTTCTCTTTTCCCCTAATTGTGTTCTTGGCTCCATGGAGTGTTTGATAAAAAGGGGTGTCTATGTGATCATTTGAAACCCTTAATATTCCCATGGGATGTTTATAGGATGAATTGGACATTTTAGGGACACCCATAGGGTGTGCTGGCATTTTCTGACATAGAGAATGGAAGGGATAAATGAAGGGTTTCTGAGTGATAATTCGAAGTCCATATAGAACATGTTTAAAAATTTGATTTAGTTGTAAATGAAATATTGATGTTTATGCCTAGGTTTTTGGGTGATTACAAGAATGGTTTTTTATAATGAATTAAAATTGGGTTTATCTAGTTAAATGAGAATATGTCGAACGGTATATGAATTATGTTGAAATGCCAAAGAGGGATAGTACATATGAAATGTTGAGAATATTAAATTGGAAATGGCTTGTGAATTTATGCATGTAAATTGTTTCATAAGGGAATAGATTAATGTGGAGTGATTTAATACTTGTTAAATTATGGGGAAGACCTAAGGGGTTAAATTTGATAAAGTGATTGTGCAATGTATTATAAGAATCGAACCTAAAATGGGTAAGGGGTAAATACTTGTGAAATGGTAAATGGGATAAATGGGTTAATGTATGGTAATTTATGAATATTGGCTAAGGCATAGGGGTTGTAGAATACACTTAAGGGGTAAATAAATGATAATGGGAATTATGATAAATGGCTATTAAATATAAATGGTATATGTATTAATGGGTTATAGTATAGTATTAATTTCCATGTTGTTTGTTATGTATTGTGAACTCCAATGAAATTTATTATGCTGGGTTGTGTTATGGTACGGTTATGGTGATTGGATAAATAATCAGGTGCACATGGATTGATATAGTAGGGTATTTACATGAGGTTCTATGCCCATAGGTCGGGTTAGAATGAGATGTTAAACTCCACCCCATAAATCCACAGGTTAGGGAAGGATACAAAGGCTATATTCCCCTAATGGTTTCATTTCACCTAGACTAAAGCTTCAAGGTGAGGATAATGCGTTGATTTGATGTGTTTGTCTCTAGAGAGATCGGGACATGACTTTTCCCTTATGCATATTGATTGATTTCCATAGACCCTTATGTGGAAGATATGTTTTCCTATCTCATTGAACATGTATTAAGAGTGTAATAAGTAAAAAATATGGTGTAAGCTATGAAATTTGGAAAAAGGAAAGCATGAACTAAAAAAGAACTTTGTTAACTAATGGAAATTGAGTTGTCCCTAGTTTACTTACTATTTATTTTGAACTTGCATCCACTATCTATTTGACTGGATATAGAAAAAGTTATACAAAACAAGAAAACTCACCTTATCAAATTTCTTTCGCATAATTAGGAATTTAAAGAGGTTACATGAGAACCAGAGGAAGTTATGAAACTGAAGTATCCCCTTTTGGTCTCACCTTATTATATGAATTGAAATTACTAGGGATAAATTAATTCATGGGGGATAATGTAACTAAACAGAAATTTATATTTATAATTTCACTTATTTATATATAGGTGTGAAATATTTAGTAATTTAGTTTAGTATAACACACTATGATAACTTTTTATTTTATTAATTAGGAACATTATATTTAGTCAATATTTTAACCTAGTAAAATGCGTAATATTACATTGGGATAAGTAATAGAAAAAAATAAAATTACTTATATAAGAAAATTTGGATTATAACGATCTCTTGAAATTATAATAATCATGAAAAAAAACATTATAAAATGGAACCAAAACATTAGTAATTTAATATTAATTTTGAAAATGAAGAATTCTGAACACTGATAGAAATTAAATTAATAGATGAATGAATAAAATATTATGTATTTAGAGGAATTATAAAACTATAATTTCCATTGGGAATTATGACCATTAGTAATGTAGTAGTTTTAATTTTATTATTAGAATAAATGTATATTATGTGTAACTAAGGAAATAGATTGATTCTGAAGGGAGAAACAATGGCCTCAACCAATAGAATCATGCCTTACAAAGTATAGTTATTATATCTTTGGGGGGAAAGTAGCATCATTGGGGTTCACATAAGACTGATCCTGAGTAGAGATTTAATAATTCAGGATTTAGTGGAACCACTTTTTAGATAAGTTCAAGTTATTATATATCACCTCTATATTGAAATTAGCTAATCCACTTCATCGTAGTACCACAATCACACACTTTTCCATTGGGGATAATAATTTTGTGATAAGAAGTTATTTATTTAATACAAAAGTAGTATTAATGTATAAATTCCTTTAAGAAATTAAATATTATTTCAATCCATCCTTAATTTTTATTTAATGTATTACCATTTAATAAAAATTCACATGATTATAGGATTAATGTGATAAAATTTCATTTTTATACAGAGAAACCATAATTTTGTTATTATAAATTATATATTTTTCTAATTTTAATTAAAATAAATTCTTATGATAAGTTCATAAATTTTAAATGAGAGTTTATTTTCATAAATAGGTTATAAATAATAATTTTAATTCTTATATAAATTAAAATAATAACTTTATGCAATCATGTGTAGAGTTTTGACCAAACATTTTTCAATTGAAAAGTTCATCTATTATTTTATTTTCAAATATTTTTTCTACTTGGTGTGATCTTAATTAAATTTCATCTTTATTCCTTGATATCTATCTCTATAGAAGTGACTGAGGACTAAAAAATAAAAAAACAAATACTTAAATAGTCTTACCATTATATTGGTGTCATATAAATTCCTACATAGAATATGAACAGTATTAAAGAATAATAAATAGTGTCAACTAATTATTTGATAAATAAATTATGAAAATATGCCTCATCTATACATTCACAATTGAGGATCCTAATCAGTCAATCTTGAGAATTTAATTTACAATCTTAAGACCAATAATATCTGTAATCACCTCTCAATATATTTATTCCTCATAATCAATTTAAGTTAAATTACTATTTTTTAATTTTCTATCTGAATAAACATGATATTTTAATAAATGTGGAAGTGAAATTGGTGGGTGAAAGGTTACCTCAATAGGTCTTTTTGATCTATTACTTTATTCTTTAGATTTTCTTGAATCAGCCTTTTATTTCTCATTATATTTCTCCTTCTATAGTAACATACCTTATTTTATACTTGTTTTCATTAATTGTAAATAATTTTTCATATAAAATAAATTTAAAAGGACATACCTTATTATCAATATGTATATTTATAAAATTAATGGGACAAGATGATAAATTTAAAATATAAATTTCAAAATTATGAACTTGAATATCTTCAAGGGGAATATGTGTCTTCGTGTTTTTCTTGTGAGATACATAAATCCCTAATATCATGTGATCTTTTGAATTTTTTTTATTATATATAATGTCTTATTAGATATTTTACATTATATATCTTTCAAAAAAGTGATTAGTGTGTGATGATATATGTAAATCATAATCAATTCACATTTTAGTATTTTTGTAAAAGAAAGGTATCATAAGTTATTTGATTCAGTTTTAGAAAACAAATGTTATTGAAAATTCAGTCACCTCAGGTAAATAAGGCCTTTGAGGGGATTGGATTGCCTCATATTAATGGGTTGTGTATCTTATAATTATGATTTCTTCTATGTTGATTCTTCTCATTGTTCCCATTGATGGAGCTATTTTATCACATCAATGTTCCAAAAAAAATTCTATTAGAGTATATGTCTATTATTTTATCTTTTTTATTTTATTATATATGTATTCCCATGTCTCTAGTTTAAAAATATACTCTTATGGTGACACTCCAAATATTTTACCTCTAACATGACTATATTATGTGGGATGCCTCAAATATACTGAAAGAAGACATTACTTGGTTAATATAGATAATGAATCTTATGTCAATACCAGTTAAAAAAGTATTAAAATACATATTCATTATTATGTAATAATATTTTAAAGAAAAAAAGACTTATTATGGCATACATACCGATGATTCTCATACTTTTTTTGTTTCTTAATCTAGTAAGTTTCCCATGTTATTTACATGATCCTCCTTCCATATAACATACATGGTATTGAAGTATCGTTATATTTGTATCCATAAATATACATATAAACCAAGGAATATAATTATTATGTTATTCTATATCACATAAAATTTTTAAAATGGATTTAAATTGATTTTAAATTTTATTCAAGTGAGCATACCCCGGGCTTACTTTAAAGTATGGGTATGGTTATTTCAATACAGGTTTCTTGTTTTCTACACTCATTTTATATTTCATAAATTAATAATTCAGAATAAAATTATTAATAAATTTAATTTCAAATATAATAATGTCAATTAAAATGTACCTTAAATGGTTTCTCCTTCTTTTGTTGAATTAAATAATCCAAGATTTATTTATATTATAATGTGTGTGTGTGTGTAGCTGGTGTGTGGGGACTTACTTTTCCTTCTATATCCCTCAATATATTTTTAAAAAAAAATATTTTAATTTCAATGTGATCCTTTCTAGTAACCATAAGTTTAAATTTCATATGATAGTATTATTATATATTTTATAATGTAGTTGATAATAAATATTAAATCAACATTTCCTTAATTTATTCTTGAGTAAAATAGACTGAGTTTATCATAATTTTACCTTAATGTATTCCCAAAATGTTTCCTTCAATCCATGAACATTATTATGCCAAATATCTATATAGATGGGAACATGACTTTGAGTATCGAACCTACTATAACTAATGAAAACAGGATTGTTAGTGTTAATAGGTTGACCATGTGCATTCTATCCAACCCTTCATCTTTTACCTTTACTTCTCACTTTAATAACTTTTACTAACATTATCACAATATACTGATCATATATTTTTTTTTAAATTAGTGATTTTCTTATTTACTCACCTTTAGGTTATTGAATGTATTTATAATGTTGTTCACCTAATAAAATTTTCTCAATTATAAAATCATCATCACATTATTCCAAAATATTAGAAGAATTTTTATGTGTAGAATACATTATCTACATGACATGTTAATGAAATTAATTTGGATAATATAAATAAACTATTGAAAACATTATATTATGGGGAAATAAATTTTTTATAAAATACTAATCTAATACATTTGACCTATTCATTTTACTCTTTTAATTTATTAAATTTTGAATTGATTTAAAAAATATATAAAGTATTAAAATAAAATTCTTATAGTCCCCTATGATATAAAACACAACATATATATTTGTACAACCTTTAACTGATTATTACATCCAAATTAAAGGTTCATATTCAATGGAATTTTCAATTGACCCTACAGTTATTTTAGTCTCCCATAGAATTAATGATCAATTTACACTTAAAGTATATAAGGAATAAAATATTTGTACTTATTGTAATTCCATTTTGAATGGTTCATACTTATACTCTACATTATTAAAATTAAATTCCATGAATAAGAAATCATTTCTTTTAACTAAACTTTTTTTATCAAAACATTTAAAATAAAAAATTGTCTCTTGTAATGTTTCATAACAAAACTCCAATATTTTTTCATTCAGTTAAAAGTGTGAAATATTCAAGTAAACTAGATTTAGGTCCTTGGAACTAGATACATGAATTGATTCAACCACAACAGTAAATCTAATATTTTACTTTATACTATGTTAATCATTATTTCATTATATTGAATTTATAACTAAAAATTACATAACCATTATAGGATAATACATATGCACTTGTTCTTTGAGTAATCCATCAAATTCATTCTAAAATTGAATTTAGATCTATAAATTACCAATTTAAAATATGGTCTCAAATCTATCTTATAAACTAATGATTATATGTATTTAATATTCATATTTCAATCGTTATTGGATTAAAATTCCTTATAATTACTTTATGATGATCAAAATATTACACAACCTATAAAAGTTTATGTAAAATATAATAGTGAGAAAGATACCACTCTATCATTGAAATTACAACATCACTTCAATAAATTTTTTCACTCATAAGGTACTTTCTATGATGAAATTCTTGGTGACCAATGTTATCCAAATCAAACATGTATATGGTCTAGAATTGAACATCTTCATAAAAAATATCTCTCCACGATAAAAAACTTGTGGTCAACTTCCATTTTTTATAAAACCTTTTAAAATATTCATGTATTATATAATAGTGTACATCAATAAATAATGTTTAGGGCCATATAGTTGGATCACTATAACTAAGTGAACCATTATATCAAATAATTATGGTGGGAAAACATATATAATTCACATAACATCATAGATGTTGGTACCCTATTTTATGGTGTTGTGTTTGCTGACAATAAATGCTAACACATTGTAGCTTGAACCTTGATTGATATATATATATATATATATATATATATATATATATATATTGGATTTATTGTCAATGATATGTGGTGGATTAAGTGAATATGGTTAACATCATGGAACCTCTTTGATTTACATATTGGATTTGTTGGAAATCTATAAAAATAGATTTATTGGTAATTATTTGAAGAGGTTGAGGTTATACAGTAATTTTTGGATTTTTTTTTGAAATGATTGGAAATTTATAACACATTTAGTATCTATGTATTATCCATTAGATGTGTTTTAAATGAAAATTTATTATTTTGGATTATGGTATGGAAGTAAAATGATCGTATTATTCAAGAAATACATTAAAAATGATTAGAAAAGTTCATGGAATTCACCATAAATCCTAGAATCCATGGGAAACAAAGCTGGAAGCATATTTTTTTAAATACATAAGAGAAAAAATATCTTAAAAATTTGATTAATGCTCAGGTATATGAATTTATTACATAAGGAAATTCACCATATATCTAAATCTAGTTATATAAAGGATTTATGTAAGTGTGTGACCCATGTATAGGTTCACATATGTGAGTCCTCTACATAAGGGAATCCCTATGATGGAATAATATAGAGTGGTCGTATTGTTTTCAAGTATTTATATTTGGATATATAAAATAATTTAGATACCCACACATGTCATTTTGGTGTCATGGGATATTATTACTATTTATGGTTTTTATGTAAAAATATGTTACAGGGTAAGGTATTTCTCAGTGATATAGTAGATTTCATATATGATTTTATAGAGGCGTATGCCTGTTATAAAAATACCTTAGGAAATGTTATAACTAATCATGAAATAATTCAAACATCATGGATATTCAAATCGAGTCCATGATATAAGTTGAGAATAATGAATTATGTTGTGGGTGAGATATAGGGAATAAATTGGAAAATATATTTACACTACAGTTGAGTGTTTCTTAGTCTAAATAAAGGAGAATAAGTCATAAATAAGTTTATGTTTATGAATCCACTTGACAAAATTATATCAAATCAATATTGAATTTTTAATGTTGTGATATTTATAAGGATTCATGTATTTATTTGATTGGGAGGATTCTCACACAACATGTTAAGAAAAATAAAGGTGGTGTTGGGGAAGGGGTTTTTCATGTTCTGAAAAAAAAGGTTTGAGGGGTTTAAGTAGTTAACTCTAATTCTAATATATGATTTTATTAGATTTAAAGAAACCATTAATGGAAAAAATATCATGTTCCTATCAAATATGAGATCTTTTCCAAAGAAGTTAGTGAATATAAACATAGATATTTCATCTCCATATCTAAAGGAAGGATAAGAAGATAACATAATTAGTTTTTCCTAGATACTTTAAAAGTTGAAGAAGAATGAACTCGTTGTTTTTTTTTTGAAGACCATCTTTCCAAGATAAATAACAATTATTTCTATATGATGAAGAAAAATATGATCTCCATTCATTGTACTGGAAGGAGAGTTTTTCCAAACCTATGCTAAAAATAAGAATAAGTTAAAAAAAGAGATTTCAATGTAGGTATCTAAAGAATTAGTAGTTAACTTTAATATTGAATCTATATATTCTTTGGGTAAAATATTATTACATTATTTTCGTTGAATATGGACCTACAATTCCATAAATTTTGTGGTGTTCTTTCCTCATAATATTTCACAAAGAAGTATGAACGATTCATTGTTCGTTTAGAGTAAGTGATCCATGGGGGAAGTGATCCAGATAAAAACCTTATAAGGTAAGTGATCTAAGTCTTGGAGTGACCACACCATTTTTGGCCTCTAAATAGTGGTGATCCAAGTGGTTAATTGGTTCATTGGCACATTGTTGATTATATACTCCTTGGAGTTTCTAACTATATCTGAACAAAATAAAAAACCACTTGTTCCCAATTTATTTTTTATCATGCTCAAGAATTGATAAATAAATCTAAAGAAAATTCCAAAAATATGGTTGAAAAAGGGTAAAATCCGATCAACATTGAAAAAAAAGGAGAAGAAGTGGAGGCCCTTTAAAATCAAGTGGTCGATATCAGTATGTAAGTGAGAGGTTTTTTGGGAAAATTATTTAATTTTTAATAATTATAATACCCTGATTCACACCCCCCTAAATATTATCCACCTAATTACCTTGTGGGTTATAATAATTGGTATCAAAGAATTGTTTTATTTATACTACTTTTACATAATCTAATTAGATTTTTAGATATGAGTTTCTAAACCCTTATATTTTATCAGCATCATGAAAAGTCGAAGATGTTTAAAGAATAAATATACCTCTATAGGAACTCCTATGTGTGGAATAGTTCTTTAAAAAAAGTAATTTTTAAACTGTAGAATCAGGTATTCCTCATTGGAAAGGTATAGAGAGTTCATATTTTGAATCCATTTTCTTATTTAATAATGATGGAAGAATTTATGAAGTAGCTAATATGCCAAAAAAATGTTGGGACTTCCATGGATGAGGATATCCCAGGGATATCTATGTAATGTACCATACTTTCCATATAGTTTTTTTAAGTATATGGAATTATTTTGAGACTACAAAATTTGACGGCGCGTGATTCCCAGGCCTGGAGTGCCCGGAATGATCAGTTGAAAAATGTTAAGTTTAAAAAAGCGGGCATGAGTGGATTTCCTGAAAAAGGGGAATAACTCTGAAATGGGTGCCAAGATCAAAAATCAAAGGGCACCGTTGCATTTTAAATAGCAGGTTTACCCTAGGAGAAACTTAAGTTTATTCGAAACAAGCCTCCAGTGAGAAAACTTGAAAATGGAATAACCATAAATAAAATAATTAAATAAAGTAATTTTATTTTTCAAATGATTATAACTCATGAACAGTGAATCAGATTGAAAATATGAGACTACCGATGAGCTCGTGAGGGTATGCTTTCTTTAGGAAGATACTAACATTGGCCGATGCTGGAAAAATATGGAAGTTAGTTTTTGGAAATGAATAAAATAATTAAGTAACAATTATTTTATTGATAAAATCCATGACTTCTAAATGGTAACTCAGATTAAAAATACAAGAGTACCGTTGAGTTCATTGGGACGTGTTTCCCTTAGGAAGATTATAACCTTGACCATCATGGGTTGAGGGTGACTGTTAATAATTTTTTGAACATTTTTTCATGTACGTTTATTGAACACGCGGGTGGTGTTTTCTACCTTTTGACTCGTTGCTTAGATAAAAAATCTGAGAGCACCATTGAATCCACAGCGTCGGGATTCACTTAAGGGAGGCTTCACTTCGACCTCAGTTTTTGGGGAGAAGAAGTTAGTTTTTGGACCTTTTTAAAGAATAATAAAATAACAATTTGATTGTTATTTTATCTATCTTTTCTCCAACTGATGAGCGGCATTGGTGGGACTGACGACATGTCAATTCATTAAGTGTCTTGGCTCACCAATTGTGTAACCGCACCATTACAAATTAAATGAGGTTCATTAATTACTAATTTAATGAACCTCATTACTTCTTTGTGCAGGAAACACTCTTTCTCCTCTCTTATTTATATGGAAATCATGTAGGGGTGTTGGAATGGATTCACCAAGTGACAAAGCTATGGAAAAGTACCGCGATGAAAACCACTTGGAGGACGAGACTGATTTCTGTGAGTGGTGATGAGCCCCACCGAATCAAGAACCAATGTTAATGACGAAGGAGGTTCCATAAAAAATTGTTAGTGAACATCTCTTCCAGGTAGGGGGTTTGTTTAAAAGTAATCTTTGATGATTTACCTTTCTCTCACTTGTTATCACATTAACGCGGAGGACACGGGCCAAACAAACAAACATTCAGACCCTCTGTCACATTGCTCATGTTCCATTATTTGGGGATGGTTTCATCCAGTTTATAGCAACGTGAATTAGTGGGTAACGTTTTGAAAGTGGCACCTTGGGAGAGTCGTAGGCGCAGACGCCACCAAGAACAGACCACTCGAGCACGTTCGGTGGCCTGCAGAAGAAAACATCGGTGCGCCTTGTCGGCGGCAGCTGGCAAAGGCTGGAGGAGACCCGTGGCAACTACCCTTAGGCGGTGGAAGGTGGCGGGTGATGTCCACCTTGTTGGCCAAAGGCAGCCAGCCCAATCTGACCGTGCTTGACAAAAAGCGAGGGGCCTGCAGGCGCCGCCGGCGGCAGTAGCTGCGGCCAGTGTGATTTGGCAGAAGAAAGGCGGCGCGCAGGAGCTACGGCCAGTGGGTCTTGGTAGGAAGGGGCAGTGCGGCCCTGCTAGTGGTCTGGACCCACCCAGAGGGCTAGGTATAGCCTAGCGAGTTAGTGCAGGTGGGTCAAGCCCCACCCGGTGGCCCGACGGGTCAGCGCGGGTGGGCCGAGCCCCACCCGGCGGGCCAAGCCAACCACAGACCAGGCACGCAAACTAAATTGGGATGACCCTGATGGTTCAGACCCAAATCACTGGGTTGACCCTTAATGGTTCATACCCTGGCAGGGTCAGGTAGACCTGAGGAACCATTGCGTCGGGCCGGTCTGACTGAGTCAAGCCGGGCTCAGACACAACCTGTCCCCAAATAAAGAAATTCCCATAATTGACAAACCAGTTTTCTGTTCAACACGCCATTAGTGGAATTGGGATCCCTTTTCGGAAGCGGTCCCTTTAGCATATTCTTGTGGGCCCGACCGAGCTGGGCCCGACTGAGGTGTGATCACCCCTGTTTCGGAGAGAGGGATGTATCTAACAGACCGTGCGTCCAAACGATGTGTCGTCTGTGGCATAAGGACCCTTGTGACAAGGTGGTCCTTTGGAGATACTCTAAGTGATTTTTGACAGATTTTTACATAAAACATGGTTTGGATTATACCTGAATCCAACTAGGACCTTTTTATAAAAGTGTTCAAATCTCACAGACCAGGCATCCAAACGATGGTCCGTCTATCACGTTGGGACCCCTATGATTGGTCGGTCCCTCGGTTATACTTTTTTTGGGACTTCGTATGGGTTTAAATATAATAAATGGATTGGAGAGAGGTTCTCCTAGAATCCAGTTTGTTTTGTGCGGGAATCTAGTGGCTGGCTGTGACATAATGAAGAAGAGAGACCAATGCGGGTCAGTGTCATAAACTCTAGAGTGGGATGATCTAGCTGTATGACTAATATCCATACCTTTGTAATAGCGAACCTGTGTGGATCAGCATCTTGAGACCCTGTGTGGATCATCAACATAGATACCCTATGTGGATCAGCATCACAGTGACCCGACGAGTACTAGCCTTAGAGTGGCTCGTTGTAGATCAGCTTCATAGCGAAACTATGTGGATCAGAATCATAGAGACCCAATGAGGACCATCCTTAGAGTGGACTGTCATATATCAACTTCATAGGGACCCTGTGTGGATCAGCATCATAGCGACCATGTGTGGATCAGAATCATAGTGACCCTGTGTGAATCAGCATCATAGAGACCCTATGTGGATCAGCATCATAGTGACTATATGTGGATTAGCATCATAGCGACCCTATGTGGATCAGCAGTCTGTGACCCGGTGAGGACTAGCCTTAGAGCGGCCTGTCATTGATCAACGGCACACGTCCAAGAGTGGATTGATAATAGAAAAAATTATAGTTGATTAGTTGGGGTACTTCTATATGGAGTAAGATGATATAGCTTAATACTAATCAATTATATTCCTAATCTCTGAGTTGTATACTTGGTGTGAGAAGATTATTTCTTTGTTCTTTGTAATTGTGGTCTTGATTTGTGTTATTTAATTTTTAGATATTTGGGAGACCTTCAGGGGTCTCAGGGTCCCTACTGAGTCTTTTTATACTCACCCCTGCATCGGTTTCACCCACCCCTTGTGGTGTCTCGTGCAAACAACGAGTAACTGGGCTGAGAATAGAGGGAGCCAGGACATGGCGGAACGCGGAGGAGATGAGATGATGTGGAGTGATGTGGAGATGATTTGTACCTACCCTTCATATAGGATCCTCGGTGGACAATCCAAGAGTTGTTTTCTCATTTCATTTGTACTTGTACATTTTTTTTGGGCTTGTATTTTTTCCCCTTTATATTCAGCACACTTTTTACTACCGTAGTTTACTTCGTGGTTGCTTCTGGTTGTGTTCTTGTTTTGTGTGTTGTGCAGGTTTAATGGAAATTTCTTCCAATTTTAAGGATACAACTTTTTTGTGATAGTTTCCAAACCCTGTTTTATGGATGGTGGTCTTGGGGTAGTCCCAGCATGGCCCTGAGGGACGGGTCATGAAAATATAAGGTGGAAGTTATCCACTCTTTAGAGGAATTAGATCATCATATGCATGAAGAAAATTTGGGACTAAAAGTGGAGAAAAAAGTCACCAGAAGTTTATTTCAAGGCACTTAATGTCAAGGATGAAAGGTTTAATATCCTATATAATTGTTTAGTTGAATTCGGTACTGTTTTAATATAGAATAATGACTCTAAAAATAAATTTTTTAAAGGTATGCCTTTTAAAGATCAATAACTCAAGGCAAATTCAAAGGAAAAAAGGACATATCCTAAAAGGTGTCAAAAAATATTTAAGTAAAAGAGGGTAAGTAGTCTACACATATGGGAGAGTTGGTTGAGAATAATATACTATTTTAATAAGAGAAGGTGAGCCTTAAGGGATTCATTTATTGAATTAACTCTAAAAAGAAGGATCAAAGTGATATTTGGGTCAAGATCTCAAAAGGATTGTAAAAAGATATATCTAGGGTAATGAGACTTTAAAAAAAATTAACGATTGTCTTGAGTTGTATAGAAAGAAGATATAGAATTTGGAAGGGGATGTGTGCTCATCTAAGAAGAAATCAAATTCTAGTGATGATTTAAAGCATGAAAATAAGATTATTATATAAGTTTGAAATAAAAGTTAAAACTCTAAATAAACTGGAAATGGTTTCATTAAATTTCCTATAACTTGTAAGGAAAAATGGATTGTCACTCCAAATGAAATGGAAACATATACTAACATATGGTTATGTTTCTATTTTTTTGTGGCATGGGAATATATAAATTATTGTAAATCCAGTGGAAATAATGAAAAATTCAATTCTTATGCACAAAAAAATAGTTATATTTATTATCCCAATAATTCTTATCATATTAATCATGTTTAATGTGGATATTATTGGAACATTTCATCTGAAACAAAAGTAATGTTTATATATTAAGATAAATATGTCCCCTTGTGAAAAAAATCCAAGGGCTGGTTGGGGAATTATTTCAAGTTGAAAGAAACATAAGAAAAAGTTCTAAATCTGATATAGAAAAACAAAACCCACTAGAAAAAAGAATTTATACCTGGAAGAAAAAACTAAAATAAACATTAGCAGTGATTAAAGTGGAAAAGGAATCAATAGTTCTAAATAAATAAAAGAATCCACTAAGTAAGATGATGAAGTCTAATATTCTACTCATGGTCATAAAGGAATAGGATTTTATAAGTGGTCTCACTGACACTAATAAAAGTAAAGTGTTGAATCAAGGAGGAAGATCCATCCAGTTGAGAAATAATCCTAAAATAAGATCCACTAATTATAGAATATAATAAAATTCTTTCGTGAGGGAAATAGATACAATAATTATCAAAAAACCCAAGACAAATAAGGATAAAAACTATCACAACCAAGAAAAATTGTCTTTTAGTTGAATCACACATGGAGGATCCCTTAGAAATAGGTTTAATTGGTTGGTCGACAATCAAGAATAAAAAAAAACAGCATAAGGTGATGGTATTCCTCTCTCTAACGTTTATAATGGGGAATGAAAGGTATAAATTAATGGGTTGGTCAAATATGTCCTGCATAATTACTCTACATGAGGACGATAATAGTACCCCACTACCATTGTTTTTAATTCTTCAAAATATTTTGAATTTTTAGAGTCATAAGGGGAATAACTTATCCATGGGGTGGTTGTTCAAGAAAATCACATGTTTTGGAGATGAATTTCAGGTCAGTTAAAATTTTAAAAGTTCCCAGAACAATTGTAAGTCGATTTTATTTCAATACCATATTAGAATATATACTAAAAAGAAGTTAATAATTCACCTAACTCATCCAGTGGTGTTAATAATCTAGTTTTTCACTCTAAATTTCACATAGAATTTCCATACTATGAAAAAAATTCAAAATGGAATTAAAATTATGCTTGTTATAATTCATCAGTTTAGTTGATAAAAGAACATGACATTAATCTGAAAAAGGTTTTCAAACCAAATTTTAGATTAAAATGGTATCAAGTCGATTATGAGTAAATTATAGTGTTATCATGCCCTTAAATGAGTGTTATAGGTATACTCAATCTGAGAGTAAATACCTAAAAACAAAAAATAATTCATTACAATTTCTAATAATTATTTTTGTTTATCATAATAGTTTTTCTACTTGTTTACTTTGTTGAAGATACCCATTACTATTGACCTAGATATTATTTTCCCTAATAGAAAAACCCCAAAGTTGAAGAAAAAATAAACAGTTGGTTTCAAGATATGAATCTATAATTCAATGGGGTTTTGAATATGATCTTTCAAGGTTGTTAAGACTCATTTTCACAAGGATAAAGCTTATGAATATTTAAAGGAATGGAATTTAAGTGGTTTTAATATTTTATTTTTAAAAAGTTCTATCAATTTTTCTTTCCCAAATGGTATGTATCACACTCAATGATTTTTAAAATTATAAGCTATCTGTTTTGTATGAAATTTTGATGGAGGTCATAGGGTGTTTATTGGGAAAGATAAAGAAGAAGGATCTTGAATTTTAATTGGAATCATTTGTGACAGATAAATTCCATATTTTTTCAAAAACTCAAGTTTCTTATACTAAGATTTTTCTCTTTTTCTTAGATAATTTATTAACAATCCAATTCCTAAGTTGTAAATTCACACATTGATTTTTTTCAAAATAAGTAACTAAACATAATTTATCCCATAATTTATTTTTTAAACAATAATTAATTTTCATACATTCATGAAGATATTTTAAAGTTTTTATTTTTAAATAATTTGGTCCAAACTCTTATGTAACAAAACCAAGAATTAAAATATGTACAATTACTCTTATTAACCTTTTCCCTTCAATACAAACCTTTTGTAAAGAAAATAATTTTCTTTTCATGAAAAATATTAATTATTTTCAACTTGACCTCATAGTTCTTCTTACTCACCCTTAAAACGAATGAAAATAATTTGAAATGTATGTTTAGTAAATACCAAAACTCCTATAGTTCAGATTCATTGTTTACTTTATTATTTTTTTCACTAGATACAGGAAATTGAACCTAAATAGACCAAACAGTTTAGTAGTTGTGCTAAAATAGATACATACTTAAATCTCATAAAAATTTGAAAACATAAAATACAAAAGGTATTTTGTTTGAAAGAATCATTATTATCTCTAGAATATCCATTAATATCAGTAATTGCACACTTCCTGGCATCCTAGGTAAAATAAACATGATAAATATGAGATCTTAACACTCAATAGGGGTTATATACAGCAGAATATATTGTTAGTAAATAAAGAATAATCAATATTGCAGAGTGTATAATCAAAACACATTACATTCAATAAATAATTGATTTCAATGAGTATACATGTATAATATCAACATATAAAACACATGCATAAAGAAAAATGGATTTTTAATAAAGGAAATGCATAATTTTTTACATTCATGCTCAAGGAATCTCAACCAAGTTATCACCAATCTTACCCTCATGTCCTATTAATAAATAAATCATTATTAATTAATATGTAAGTTTAAACCAAATAATCATTTAATATGTAATTATAGATATTTTTTCTCATGATACATGTAGATTCATTTAGGGTCTATTTATAGCTAGGCCCTACATTTCACTTTTATATCCAATTCATTCCATATATTTTGAATTATCAATAAAATTCATTCTCAAAATTCCTTATAAGTAAACAATCATCTATATAGAATCAAGAATATAAAACATATATAATTAAATATCAAAAATTATAAATATAAATAATAATGTTGGTATCATTGGATTATATCTACAGTAACATCAATAGGTGTTTCCATAGTTTAGAATACCTCTAAAAGATCACTAGAACTTTCTTGAGGAAAATACCCTTTTCACAATGAAATAACATATTAGAATATATAAATTTCTAAAATATTAAAGAAAACATTTACATTGAAAATTAAATTAGAAACATGTAAATGAAACATCAAATCATTGTTTGTTCATGACATAGGGAAATTTTTTTACTATTTTCTATATTAAAACAAATATTCCTTTTACATTTTTGATAAAAAAGTGAAATGTACCTCATTTGGAAAATGAATAGAAGATTCCTTTTAAAACATTTTTTCCAAAATTAAATCATGGGTAATATTTAATTTAAAAAATAATAAGAAAATATTAAAAACATTATTGAATCCATTTTTAGAAAACATGGACATTAAAGAAAATCATTCCCAATTAAAGATGAAATAATGTCTATTTTTCTTAAAAACATTTTCACAAACCATTTAAGAACCCAAGATATAAAATTGGTTATATTATATGAAAAATTAATTAATAAATAGAGGATAATAAAATGAAATGGTCTTATCAGATAAGTATTTTGAAATTTCCCTCAATGGAAATTCAAACATAAAAAATCCCAAAATAAAAATGATATTGTTAAATAAAACCCTTTCAAATATCTTATCATTAAAGTTATAATAAATCAATGAAGTTATTATGAGTGAAAAAATTAATACTATAGTAAAAGGTGTAAATAAAACATAATAAAATCATATTTAATTCTATAGATAATAATGGCATAACATAGTCAATGAAGTAAAAGTATAACCCAATGAATGGAAACTAAGTTAAGAAACCTATTACCTCAAACTTCCACTTTGTTGAACATGACTTAAAATAAATTTAAATGGTATAAATTTTTTATTATTAATAAAAACCTAACCACTTGTAACATTTTAACACCCATTTATTAATAATCCATTTAAAGTCAACATATTCATGAGTTGACAATTTTGTTTTTCGTGGATGTTTTGGTTCACCAGTTCTAGTTATCATATTTTGATCATGGTTAAATAATATATAATATTATAATAATTGTATAAGCATCATATAAATTAATTATATATGTTTTTAAAATCATATAGGAAAATTAGAGAGATAGAAATTAATTACACTCTGCATGGAGATGGTAGGCCGTAAGTACTCATGCACATTTTTTCACCTTTAAATAAATGGAATTAAAGAAAGATAAATAATAATTAACCTTTAAAGAATCATTATTATATCATATATATATATATATATTATATTCCTTAAATCTATCCTTATTAAAATCCATGTAATGTATAAATGAAAAACGAATCACATCGCTACATAGAGGTGGTAGTCCAAACGTATGCATAGGGACATAATCATTTTTCAATATATTAAAAGACAATAATTTAATTGATATATTATATTCACATAAAAATAATTATTTCATAAATATTACAAATTCTCATTAGTTCTATTTTTATAACCATACTATTCAAATGGTGATGAAAAACTAATTGCACAGCTATGTAGAGAAGGTAATTTATACATATGCGCAAGTGATGTTTTTACTATTCATAGAATGTAAAAGAGGTGGATATTTATTTTTATATTTTCCTAATAACATATAAGTATATTTATGATACTATATTTACTATTTTATGATTTTTACAAAAGATTTAGATGATGTTCAATAAGAAATAAACATAAAAGAGTCAGTAAAGATGATTATTTCTTCATTGAGAAACCTCTTTTGGATTATACCTTTTTCCTTTAAAGGATGGTATTTTAGAATTAATATAATATCCAAGGTGTGTTTAAGGAAGATAAAATTATATTAGGTTTAGTTTTGGTTAATCTATAAGGCTCAAACATTGTGAATAATGATAGAGAGGATGTTCCCTATATAAGTGAGGGGAGGACAAGAAATTTACTATATAAAAAATTGACGCATAAATGGAATATGGTTGATATTAAAAACCATATCGAATTTACTTGGATTATTAAAATATTTTAATTTATTTTAAATCTTTTAATAAAATATTTTTTATTATAAAATATTAATAACGTCATTTGGGCAATAAATTATATATTTTAATATAAAATGATTCTAAATCATGTAAAATTATTTTAAAATTAAATTTATTACAAGATAAAAAATATATAGTCTTAATATAGACAAAAAATAAAATTTTTATATGTTTATATATCATTTTTAACCTTATTGTTTGTTTTAACACCTTGGTTAACCAATTTTTAACATTTATCATGCTGATGACTTTTTCAATATTAATGGTTTATAATTTTACTTATAAGGTGAAAATTGGATTGTAAATGGAAAAGGTATGAAATTTTAGATAGTTTATAATACTAATTTTTCTATTGAAATATTTTTATTATTTTTAAATAATTTTATCAAATATATTTAACATGAAATACTACTGATGTAATTTTAATAAATATTCACATAATTCGACTTTGAAAACAATATGGAAGTAATGGAATTAGAATATAAACCTTTAACAAATATATAACATGTAATATTTATCTTATAAATTCTTGTTACCCCTTAACTCAATAGAAAAACATTAAATTTATAATTTCTTAAATCATTTACCTAAAATAATTACTAATTTCATAATCCCTATCAACGTTACATAATAATTTAAGGTAATTATTTCATCACTAAAAATTTTAAAAATCAGCACAAAAAAATTAATTAATTAAGTTACAAATATACTTTTATATTCATTTAAATTTAATATTTACTCATGTTTATTCCATGAGAAATTATTTAATATGTTATTATTACTTTTATAGTCTTGCGCAAGCATTGCATAATCATTTGGATAATTCAATTTTTATATAACTCCAAAATTAGTATCTATAGAGACCCACCCTTTTCTTAGAGTACCAGTACATAATTTAGAATGTAAAAAACATAATTATATTACACAACGATGACCCAAAAGTTTAGTGTCTTGGAAAAACTAGGACCATTCATAACATTTAAAACATAAAACGTAAACATTTATTTATTTTGTTCTTCTCGATCTTCTTATTTTCCCTTGAAAATCCATAGTACACATAATCACCTGATTATATACATAAAAAATGGGTGATCTAAAATCCCAATAAGAGGATATATATGAAAAATATAACAATGGGTGAGCACAATCATAACATAGGCAATGGATCGTGAAAATGAGAGGATTCATTAATAAAAGACTTGAAATGTGGAAATGCATAAAAATGAAAAATCATATCTTAGTTGTAATATACCAAAAATTGTTGTGAAAAATGTTTTCATCATGTTCACACATAATTTCCCTTTAACTCATGAGATTCATCTCTTTACCCAATGCATTGGAGTGCTATATAATTCTAGGTACACCCATCACATCATAACATTCATATTATCATGCATGCCACAAAGAACATATGTCAAACTTAAACATAAAATAATACATGTAAAGGAATGGGTTTCAAATCGTAAATAATACATAAATAAGAATTTGGAGCCCAAAATAAATAGCGTATAACATTCTTGACATAGAACAATCAACGATGAGTGTAGTAGAAACAATCATTGAGAAGTAAAAAAGAGGGTGTTTATTTGTAAGAAGAGTTCTTTTGGAAGAACATTGGTTTTTTCATAAACTAAATTATTAAAAATTTATATCCCAGAATAGGTAATATGAGGATGAATAAATTATTCTTAATGTATATATATTCTGAAAAATGGTTTGAAATAGAGAAAACCTGATGTATGAGAGTTGGGTTCGAGAATTTCCCCTTACCATGTATCTGAACGCTTTCATCACTTTAATATCTCATATAACCACATTTTATTCATTAATTAAAAATTATATAAACTTTTATTAATTAATAATATTATATAATTTTTTATTAAGTTCGTTTATGGGTTTTTTATGAGTTGTATAGTTTAAATTCATTATTCGGGAATGTTCATTTTTATAGTTTTCTTAAACAATTCACTTGTATTCATAAATGGAAGTTCATTTAAAATGTGTATAAACTTCAATAATTTTAATTATATGTAATTTATTTTTTTACATAACTTGAAATTATCTTATAAATAATTTTTTTAAATGCCATTATAATGAATCATTATATTAGAATTTAATGATGATTATTTGGGTTAATTCAGGCGGTTTTTCAACCACAACGAACTTGTTATGTTAAATCATTTCGTAATATGTAAATAAGTTAGTTATAGAAAATTAAATAGGATATAATAAATATAAAATAATCTGTTTCAACCATAAAAATGGTTTCATTACCATATCTAAAGGTGGTAATGGAAAAAAGAAAACATGTCGTTTTTGAAGGTGATAAATTAACACCTCACGAACAATTTTTTCCTTTCAAAAATAAAAGGAAGAGGATAAGGGGGTGGATGATATATTATCCCATTATTATCATAACATTAAATTATATGTAAGATATTTTAGTTACCATATCATTTCTATGATGATATGTGGGCAGATTAGGAAAAGAACTTGAAATTGAAAGGAAATTAAAGGAAACGAGAGAGAGAGGAGAATTGCCTCTTAAATCCTCTTTAAGGAACCTTGAGTTGGTATTTTGATGAGACCAGAATATTTTGGACATGGGGGACTAGATATATAATATTTTTGGGTAGCTTTTATACTGGGATATAATCTTTATAGGTGTGAGTAAATGAGGGTGTTAAGGGTGGTATTTATAGTGGAGGGGAGGAGGGTTTTCTTAATATTTAATTCATTCGTTTTTTAATTTCCATCAAGACTAGAAATAGTCATAATTTCATGACCAAAAATATTAAATTGAGCATTTTATTTATAACCAATTGTTCTTACATCATCCATTTTTTCATGAATAGTGTATTTAATATAAAGTTTTTATATACGGTAAATATCGTATTTCACTATTCATAAAAAATTCATGTATTTTCGAAAAATCCCAAAAATTCACCCTAACACTTTTTTGACATGTAGAATCCAAAAATAAAGTCCATTTTTCAAAAATAATTTTATAAATATTATTAATATTATTTTTAATTAAAATCATAATTTACTTGAAAAATACATTTTTTAAAACATTTATTTACTTATTCCAAAACATAGGTACATCATACTTTCACTTAAATCCTATATATATATATATATATATTATCATAGGTGATATTAATATTCAAAATTTTATGTCACTATTCATATGGGTAACATTACTATTCATAAGGGTATGCTACTATTCCCTGAAAATTATGTTTGTTCTGTTAGACTCCAAAAATCACCATGACCAAAACTGTGTATGTCATATTTTTGAAATTTAAAACACATAAGTAGAAAAATTATGTTTAATGTCCATGTAGTATTTTGTATCATGATATGTCATTGTTCTTCACAATGTTATTATACTATATGGCATAATTTTAAAAATGGAACTCCATTGATAAAACTTTGGGACATTACATTCTTCCCCCTTATGAAATTTCACCCTCCAGTTTTTTTTTACATAAACGGGTGATGGTACTTCTCCTTCATCACCTCCTCTGGTTCCCAATTTGCTTCTTCAAACATAAGGTTCCTCCACAAAACTTTGACAAGGTGGGTTGTCTTGTTGTGTAGAACCTTTTATCTCTAATTGAGAATCTTCACTAGATGCTCCTCATAAGATAGATCATCTTCTAGTTGTACAACCTCTAATAGTAGTACAAGTGAGGGATCTATTATGTTCTTCCTCAAAAGTGATATGTGAAACACATCATGAACATGGACCATATTTGGTGAAATTGAAAGCCGATAGGCCATGGATCCTATGCGATCAAGGATATCAAAGGGGCTAATGTGCCTTGGGATTAGCTTCACTTTCTTCTCAAAAGTCATGACTCTATTCCATGGTGATATTCTAAGGAAGACTTTATCTCCAATGTCGAACTCCAAGTCCCTTCGACAGTGGTCAGCATAGCTCTTTTTCTGACTCTTAGTATCTTTGATATGTTTTTGGATGGCTTGAACCTTCTCTATCATCTCAAGTACAAGATTAGGTCTGAGTAACATTCTCTCTCTAACTTCATCCCAACAAGTTGGAGTTATAAATATCATTCCATACAGAGCTTTGTATGGATCCATTTGAATAATCTAGTGGAATCTATTGTTTTATGAGAACTCAACCAATGGGAGATGTTGATCCCATCCACCTTTAAATTCTAATGAGCAGGCTCTTAGCATATCTTTGAGAATCCGAATAGTCTTTTTAGATTGGCCATAAGTTTGGGGGTGATAGGTCACCCTAAAATTTAATTTAGTACCCAAATCATGTTGAAGACTCCTCCAGAATTTAGATATGAACCTTGGATCTGAGTCAGAGACAATCGATAGTGGAACACTGTACAGTCTCACCACTTCCTTTATATATATCTGTGCAAGTTTTTCAAGCAATAGATCTTCCCGAATAGCGATAAAATTGGAAGTCTTGATGATTCAGTCAACCATAACCCATATCGCATTATTTCCCTTGGATGTCTTCAAGAGACCCATGACAAAGTCCATAGTGACATTCTCCCATTTTTACATGTGTATAGGCAATGATTGCATCATCCCTTTGAAATTTTTTTGCTCTACTTTAACTTTCTAAAATACCAAGCACCTTGAAATATATTATGAAATCGCGTTCTTCATGTTGTCCAACTATAAGTGTTTTGAGAGATCTTGGTACATCTTTGTGTTACCAAGATTGATATAGAATATTGAGCTATGTGCATTTTCCAATAACTCCTTCTTTATCCCAAGTGATTAAGGCACACATAGTCATGTTCCAAACCAAGTCACACCATCATCATCGATATGGAACCCTTGTAGCTTCCCTTCCTTTACTTCATTCACCTTCTTTTTAAGTCCTGGTCATCCCTTTGTGCCTCCTTAATCTTCTCTTGGATAGATGGTGGTGAAATAATTTGGTCAAGATAGGATGTATCCCCATCACTTATGATTTCAAAATCCATCCTTTCTATATCATGGAAGATATGATCATTCTCAATCCACAACATGGATAGAGTAGTAGACTCTTTTCTACTTCGAGCATCAACTTCCTTGTTCGCTTTTCTGAGATGATAGTTAATAGAAAAATTGTAATCTTTGATTAGCTCTAACCATATACTTTGAGAAATGTTGATCTCCTTTAGTGTGAATATATAATTTAGGCTCTTGTGAACAGTATATTTGTCACACTTCTCACTATAAAGGTAGTGCCACTATATTTTCAAGGCAAAACTCACATCTACTGTCTCTAGATCATGCATCGGGTAGTTCTTCTCACTGATATTCAACAACCATGAGGCATTGACTATCACATTATCATCTTGCATGAGGACACAACCCAATTATTTATTTGAAGCATCATTATATATCACAAAAAATTCTTCACTCTTTGGTAATGTGAGCATAGGTGTAGTGATCATCCTTATTTTTAGCTCCTTGAATATTTCCTTACATTCTTCGATCTAGAAATACCATAATCCTTTCTATGTTAACATAGTTATCGGGCTTGATAATTGTGATAAATTTCTCACAAAACGTTAGTAGTACCCATCCAATCCAAGAAAAATTCAGATTTATATGACACTAGAGGGTCTGGGTGATTCCACAATTGCCTTTGTTTTTGAAGGGTCCACATAAATTCCATCACTTTTGATCACATATCCCAATAACATGACTTGATTCATCCAAAAGTAATACTTGCTGAACTTGGCATATAAATCCTTTATCAATGTCTCCAACAAACGTCTTAGATGTTCTACATGTTCCTCCATTCTCTTTGAGTATATGAGAATATCATCAATAAACACTACCACAAATTTGTTGAGGTAATGTATAAAGAATCTATTAATCAAATCAATAAATATTTAATGGGAATTAGTAAGTCTGAAGGGAATAACCAGAAACTTATAGTTCCCATACCTTGTACTGAAGGTAGTCTTTTGAATATCTTCCTTCTTCACCTTTAGTTGATGATATCCAAAAAGAAGATCCAACGTTGAGAATTATTGAGCTCCTCTTAAATTATTGAACAAGTCATCAATCGTTGGAAGAGGATACTTGTTCTTTATGGTCATCTTGTTGATTTCTTCATAATCGATATACAACTACATTGATCCATCCTTTTTTCACAAAGATCATTGTCTCACCCCAAGGTGATGCACTAGGGTGAATGAACCCTTTGTCTAAATTCTCTTCCAGCTGCTTCTCTAACTCCTATAGTTCTATAGGATCCATCCTATATAGATAATTTGAGATAGGAGGAGCTCTAGTTATGAGTTATATTGAGAATGCTACCTCACGATCCCGGGGAATTATGGGTAACTCTTTAGGAAATCATCTTCGTATTCCACCATGATCGGCATTTTTGCAAGTTTGGCACTTTCTATTGACTCAACCATTTGGTAAAGGTATACATCTTCAAAGGGAATCAATACACAAAACTTTGATGGATTTTAGAATGGATATTTATGATCTTCTTTTAATTTATAGAGGATAATGGTATGGTTCTAAATATGAAAAGATATTTCCTTTTCCCGACATGTTATATGTTCTCTATAAAGCGATATCCAATCCATTCCAATTATAGCTTCAAATTCAACCAAGGGAAGTATCACAATATTATATGGAAGAATATTTCCACATATTCCAATAGGAGAAGATTAAAAAACTTTGGTTTTAATGATTTCACCACCTGGTGTTTTTATAGATATCTCTACCTCGTGGTTTTTGGGCTTCGATTCTATAGTTCTACCAAACTTGCAATATATAAAAGAATGTATAGAACCAGAATAAAATAATAATTTTTCCATTATTCAGTGAATAGTAGGTGTACCTTATATGACTTCATTATCTTTCTACACTTCTATATTAGTTATGGAATAATCATTCCCTTTTTCCTTTGTCTTTGGTGGGTGCTGAGGCTGATTATCCTTGAGGACTAAAGGTTTAGTGCACTGGATTTCATAGTGCTCTTTCTCCCTACAGTTGCAGCATTGGACCATGGGTGGGGATATCCTTTATTCCACTATATTCTTCTTACTCCCCAAGTATTTTCAACACTCTTGAGCATGGTGTCCTTATTATCCACACTTGAATCATTTCACAGTTCCTTTGAGGCAGTTCCCATGATGAAACTTCCCACATTTTTCACATGTGGGTTGTTGAGTTTTCTTTTAACCATTATCATTAGATCCTACAACTTGAAACTACATCTTTAATTTCTTGTCACCATAGCCATGGGACCATTATCCAACTCCATATCTACTTTGATGGCACACCAAACAACTTCTTCATAACTCCCAAAATATCAGATTGCAAGAGACATTCAAAGGTGGGGTTTTAACCCACTAAAGAATCTATCAATTTTTCTATAGTTGTTGATAACAAAACCGAAAGCATACTATTAAAGCCTTGTGAAAATCACTTTGTAGGTTGTGATAGGTTCTCCTTCCTTTTTCTTGAGCTCTATGAATTATTTATCTATCTTCGTACGAAGAGTTACTAGGAAATACTCATTAAGAAACATGATCTTAAAGTCTTTCCATTCCATCACTTCAATTTCATCCCTTGGATTGGTGTTCTTAATAAAATCTCACTATTGATCGGCCCCTACATCTAGATAATAAACAACCAAATTCACCTTCTCTATCTCAGAACTGTGAATCATAGAAAAGATCTTCTCTATTTAGTAGACCCACTATTCCACAACTAGTGGATCAGAAGATCCACTAAACATTGGTGGTCGTTTCTGCATAAAACACTCAATATATAGTTGCTCTATCTTAGGTAGAGGAAGAAATTTTCCATTATTAGGGTAATTATTTATAACCTGAGATAGTTATGTAATCATCTCCATGAATATTTTAACTCTACCTACCAAGGCGTTGGGTATGTTGTTCGAGCAATCGATGCATTGTCCCTCACACGATTTGTTGGTCTTGTTTCTCCTGGTCCCCACCATTTTCTAAAATAGAAAAGGTTAGAACAAAACATAAGTCAACTAGTCATGATTAAATTATTAATTTTTGAAATTTAAACTAAAATCATATCTTATGGGTTCCCTATGTTTAAAAAAGCTTCTTGTCTTCTTATTGTACATGGTCTCAAACTAGAGGTTTTCTTTAAGGTTCACTAATCCTAATTCCCAAATTAACTAAACCATGTCTCTGATACATACTATAGTGACCAAACCTTTTATTACACTGCTATTGCATCATTTGGAATATAAAAAACATAATAGTATTACACAATGTGGATAAAAAGGTTTAGTGTCTTAGGAAAACTATGACCATATATAACATTTACAACATTAAACATAAACATTTATTTAATTCATTCTTCTCCAGATTCTTATTATCCCTTGAAAAATCCTTAGTAGACATAATCAAATGAGGATACACATCAAATAAATGTGATCTAAAATCTGAATAAGAGGATAGATATGAAAAATATAACAATGTGAGAGCACAATCATAGCATAGACAAATAATCATGAACCTGATAGGAAGCATTAATAAAAGACTTGAAATGTGATAATACATAAAAATGAAACATGATGTCTTAGTGTTAAAATACCAAACATAGTTGTAAACAATGATAGCATCATGTTCATGAAATATTTCCCTTTAACTCATGAGATTTATCACTTTTCCCAATGCATTGGAGCGTGGTATAATTCTAGGTGCACCCATCACATCATAACATTCTTATTGTCATGCATGCCACATAGAACATATGTCAAACTTAAAAATAAAATAAACCATGGAAAAGGAATGGGTTTCCCATCATAAATAATACATATATAAACATTTGGCTCCCAAAATAAAAAGGTGATAACATTATTGACATTGAACAATCAATGATGAGTGAAGTAGAAACAATCTTTGATAAGTAAAAAGAGGGTGATTATTTTTAAGAAGAGTTCTTTTGAAAGAACATTGGGTTTGTCATAAAATTAATTAAAAAACATTTACATCCCATAATAGGTAATATTAGGTAAACTAAATTATTATTAAGGCATATCCATACTGAAAATGGGCTGAAATATGGAAACCAAAAAGTATGAGAGGCGGGTTCAATAATTTCCCCTTACATTGTATCTGAACGCTTTCTTCACTTTAATGTCATGTATAACCACATTAGATTACTTAATTAACAATTAAAGAACCTTTTATAAATTAATAAGATTCATTAAGGTTTTATTAAGTTCATTTATAGGATTTTTGATGAGTTATAGAGTATAAATTCATTGTTTTAGAATATTCATTTTAACAGTTTTCTTGAACAGTTCACTTGTATTCATGAATGGAAGTTCATTTAATTCATAGATAAACATAAATAATTGTAATTATATTTTATTTATTATGTTATAGAACTTGAAATTATCTTATAATAATTTTTTTTATATACAAATAGAATGAATCATTAGAAAATAATTTAATGATGATCGTTTGGGTTAATCCGGGTGGTTTTTCGACCACAGTGAACTTGTTTTGTTTAATCATTTAGAAATATTTACATAAGTTAGTTCTAAAAAATTAAATAGGATATAATAAATATAAAAAAATATTTTTCAACTAAAAAATGGTTTCATGACCAGATCTGAAGTCGGTAAAGGAAAAAATAAAACATGTTGTTCTTGAAGGTGATAAATTAACACCTCGCGAATAATGATTTCCTTTCTAAAATAAAAAGAAGATGAGAAGGGGTTGGATGACATATTATACCATCAGTATCATAAAATTTCAGAATATGTAATATAATAGAGTTAAAATACCATGTGGATGAGGATAGGTGGTGGATTAAGAAAAGAACTTGAAATTGAAAGGAAATTAAAGGAAAAGAGAGAGGGGGAATTACCTCTTGAATCCTCTCTAAGGAAACTTGGATTGGTCTTTTGATGAGACTAGAAGCTTTTGAACATGGCATAGGGGAAATTTAATATTTTTGGGTTGATTTTAGATAAGTCTTGTAGCTTTATAGGTGTGAGGAAATAAGGGTGTGAAGGGTAGTATTTATAGTGGAGGGGAGGAGGGTTTTCTTAATATTTAATTCATTAGATTATTGATTTCCCTCATGACCAAAAATAGTGAAAATTACATGACCAAAAATAGTAACTTGAGCATGTGAGTTCTAACCAATTGGGAATACATCATCCATGATATCATTAATAGTTTATTTAACATAAAATGTTTATATATGAAAAATTAATGTATTTAACTATTCATTAAAAATTCAAATATTTCAGAAAAAATCACAAAAATTAAAAACTACCATTTTTCGACGTGTAGATTCTAAAAATTAATTCCATTTTTCAAAAATAATTTGCTAAATATGATGAATTTAATTTTTTTATTAAAATCATAATTTACTTGAAAAGTATAGTTTTTTAAACATTTATTTACTTATTCCAAAACATAGGTACATCATACTTTCACTTAAATCATATATATATTATCATAGGTGATATAACTATTCATAAGGGTATGTTACTATTCATAAGGGTAACATTACTATTCATAAGGGTATGTTACTATTCACCAAAAATTAAGTTTGTTCTATTAGACTCCAAAAATCACACTAAGCACAACCCTATATGTCAAATTTTTTAAATTCAAAACTGATAAGTAGAAAAATTATGTTTAATGGTCAAATAGAATTTATTATCATGATATTTCATTGTGCTTCCCAATGTGATTATACTATAAGGCATAATTATAAGAAGGGAACTCCATTGATAAAATGCTAGGTAGTTACAGTATCTATCCTTAACAATCATAAATACTATTTTATATTTAATAAGAAAGTTTAAAAAATGCATCCTCATTCTCAAATGTTATTTTTAGGACCTCAAATTTGACTTTTCTAATATTGTGCAAGCACTGCATCAACACTAAAAATGATATTCATATTTATCATGAAATGAGTTATAATTTATATTTTTTTTTAAAAAATTTGGTATGATACATGTATTAAATTTACAAGAATTATTATTTTCATAATATTAATAAATTTTTATATTATATTTATAATTTTATGGTTTCATAAAAGATAATGAACTTCATATAAACTGTATTTTTTTATTCAATTAGAATTTAATTTCTTATAAAAAATATAATAATCTAATCTTATGAGAAAACTAAATTTAGGAATTAAAAAAATTAATTCCATTTAATAAAATTATATTCTTATAAGTGATAAAAAAATTAATACAAATTCAAATATATCAATAAAAATTATTTTTTAAGAGAAATGATTTTTAAGAAATAAAATTAACTTATATCAAAATCCAAAATATTTCTGATTAAAATAGAATTAATTAAATTATTATAAATAAAATGTTTCATATCTTAATTTAAGACTAAATTCAAAATTAAATGAGACTTTTAAATTAATTTATTTAATGATTTTATATGAGAGTATTTAAAAAATTGGGATTTATCATTATTTACTAAAAAACTATTATTTCAAAAAAATCCAAAAAATTTAACCTATGATAATTTTAATATTATGATTTCAAAATTTAATTTAATTTCATAAAATAAATTTTCTAAAATTTGGAGAAATGTATTATAATTTTCACTCACAAAATGCAATAAAATCATTGTTGAAGAAAAATCATTTTTGAAGCATAAAATGACTTAACAAGAAATTGAGTTCTTATTTCCTTAGAATTCATAAATAAATTTCTAAAAAGTAAAAACATTATACATATATTTCATAATTTGGTTACTCATATTAAAACCATCTAATTTAATGGCTAGGTTATAACTGTCACATTTAAATAATAATATTTTCTTAATATATCTCAATTTGATTAAAGATCCGTGTTTTCTGTTAAGAAATTTATTGAGCTTATTATTATTTTAAACTAAATTTTTGAGTTGTTAAATTATATTCCCTTAAATAAATTACACCCTCTTAATTTTATCTCGGGCATCAAGGGTTCAAATTTTAAAAAATACCATTTTTAAAAAACCACATTATATAGAGGGATAACAAAACTTCTTTTGAAAATGAGAGGTGGGAAATACAAAGGTCACCTAAAATGTCACATATTTGGGTTCATAGATAAGGATAACATTGGTGGGATTTTAAAATATAAACATTGAGGATAAAAATACAATCCAAGTACTAATATATAGTGATACATTGTTAAAACCCATCTTGGATACCCTGGTACACTAGTACCTGAGTTGGATATGACATATCCCAAAAGGTGTTCCTCATCCCCACAGGTTGGTGACTAGAAACTTGAATGATAATAGATCAAAGAGGGAATAATTTTTTCAATAAAATAGTGGAAAATAAATATAAAAGTTATCATACTCTACTCTATAAAAAGGATAATGTCCTTTAATAAACATGGTAAAAGAAAACCCAAAATAAGAAATCATAAAAGTACTCAACATCGATCAAGATAAAATATTAGAAAACCCATTAAATGAATTGAAACATATCCTTTGATCACCTCCAAGACTCTTGGTCCCAAATATTAAGAACACCCCCCACCTCCAGGTGTCCCTTTCCCATTTCTTGGACCTAACATAAGAAAATCTATAAACATCCAAATTCAAAGGTAGGGTGTGAGATATAAATCTCGATTGGGTCCCACTAAGTGTTCCATAATAAATTTCATAATAATAAACCAATCAAGATTTTAATTTTCATATAAAACATATCATACCATGTCATTTTTAAATTGAAAACAAAACATTCATTCCTTATAATATATAGATAACATTTCAAAACATGGATTAAATAATCATTTTATATAAAAGAATTTATAAAAATCATATGGAGTGAATCAAATAGTTCTATAAGAAATGATAGAATAAATAATCAAAATTAAGAAATAATAAACCATGGTTATCTACCTTTAATTAAATTAGTTTTTCATTATATTAACCTCACACTTATCAAATAAGTGATCATGGATCAATATGTGTGCACGTGTCCCTCAAACATAGGCTAAACAGGCTTAATCGCTATCCCATCAGGGATAATCATGAGGATCTAAGTTTTTGTTAGAGTTTTCATCATATATACCATGGTAGGGATTCATATCCTAGAATTCTTATCCCAAATAACCTACTAACTACCTGATATTACATATTATAAATTAATCAATCATCCATTCATGGTAAAATCATTCCATTTCAAATAAAATCATCATTTGCATTTCAATTTCTCAGTTTCAATTTCAATATACCATTTTCAATTTCCAAAATAAATCATATTTTTTTCAACATTTCATTCCCTTTAAATAAAAAACCTATAATAGGTTTTCATTATTTCAATTTAATCAATTTTCCTCAAAAAAAATCTCAAATCATTTCATCAAATCTATCATCAAATTAATTTTCCAAAATCAATCCATCATTATCAAAATTCATCCCACAATTTATGGTCTATTGAAAATAGAGAATTTTTGTAAATCTTATGCCATTCCAAATTTCACATTAATTCATTTCGTATTCACATTTTCTAAATCAATTGAAAGTTACATCATACAAATCAAGAAAATCATGGTTTCAATTGTAGTGTGAAGGCATATGGAACCACCTACCTTTAATCCTAGAAATAAAAAACCACACCTGAAATGGGAACACCAACAAATAATAATCAAAAGATAATAAATATAATTAAACCTGGAATAGATATTAAAAAAGTAGAGTTTATATCCATAAATAACATGATGATATATCAAACTCTAAGTAGGATATAAGTTAAGATAAGGAGAATCCACACAAGAGAAGATCTACCTACCAAAGAGGGATCATATCTTCCATGGGCACTTTTATTCACAAGATAAAGGTATTATAGGAGAAAAAAAATTCTTATTGAGAGACAACAAGGATGAAAAAAATGTTTTAATGTTTAATGGGGTGATTTGAAACTTAAAATAGGGTTTTAGGGTTTTTAATTAAATTTTCACAAGATTAAATTTCCATGTGTACAGTTTCTTAGGGAGGGCCTCATGGTTAGACAAACCATGTTCCCTAACAATGAAACCATGGTAGTGGGTACATGGATTCCCCTTATAGGGTGAATGGTTTATAAAATTTTTCACCAACCATAAAAACCCACACTATATTAGGTTGCACGATTTGGAGGGTTTGGCAACATAGTTTGGAAAATCCATGTGCCTACTTCCAGTGGCTCACAACAGGCCACATGGTTTGTTGGTCTAAAATATATGGTTTTCCATAACCATGAACCAAATATGAATATCCTTTTAGGCTTCCAAAATTCATAAAATTAAACTTGAAACACCATAAGACAAAAACCAACCAAAAGGTGATCAAAAAAGGGCCAAGGAAAACATGAAAAAGGGTAAGGGGATGTTACAACCTCCCCATAATAAAACTTTTTGTCCTTGGAAAGGCTATCAAGAAAGCTCTATATCAACAAGGTGATGCTACTACTCCCTCATTATTTCATATCGATCCTAAGTCTCATGTGAATTGGAGCCATTCTACCATAGCACTTTGACCAAAGCTATTGTCTTACCATAAATAACCTTTGTCTCGGAATCAATGATCATATCTAGAACCTCAGTTGTGGATATATATATGTCGCAATATAAAATTCTTCCCAAATTAGGACATGATAAGGGTCATAAAGATACTTTTAAATCTATGAAACATGAACCTTGTTGTTGTTCAAAGTTAACTATAGTGTGTGTTCCAGATGGTAAGACATGTTCCCCACATGATCAACAATATCAAAAGGACCCACAAACCTCAACACAAACTTTCCCTATTTCCCAATATGTATATTACCTAAATAAGTTTAAACCCTTGATAATTCATGGTCAACAACTGGAGACTCCAATGGTTATCAAAGATGATCAACATATGAATTATACTAGCTCTATTTTGTATCCATTCTATGATAAATCAAATGAATCTTTGTCATCATATCTTGAACCAAACTCGCTCCAACCAAGGAAGATTCACCAACAGATGACTAATACAATGGAGATTTACATGACCTAAAATAAAAGGCCTCAAAATCATCCATCCGAATTTCATACTCCTTACTATTATTATAATAAAAAATAACTAGTACCAAATGGACATCCCAATCTCCACCAAAGTCAGGAACATAATCACATAATATATCCTTGAGAACCTATATAGCTTATTCTATTAAGCTATCTTCCATTGGATGATATATCATGCTCAAACATACTTGATATCCTAATTATTCCTAGAGGTATCTCCAAAATTTATATGTAAAATAGGTATCACTGTCATATATTATAGAATAAGGGACACTATGAAATCAAATAATCTTTTGTACATAGATTTTTCACAAATAAAAAACTTTGGTTTCATCTCTAATGTGTATAAGGTTATACAATTTAGTCATCCTATAGATCATAACATACATAAAATTATTTATCCAAGGGGTACATGTAAACCCAACATCAGAGTTCATAGAGATCTCATCCCACTTCCAATTATACAATATAATTGGATAAATAAAACTAAAAGGTATATGGTTCTCATATTTGACCTACTAATGGGTATAATAATGAGAAAAAAGTTAGTAATGTCATGCCTTGTACCTTTCCAAAATAATATTCACCACATATCATAGAACATATTCATGGTTATAAGGAAAAATACTACCTAGGAATTACTAAAATTCCCCATTAAAAACTTTCTTATTGGAAATAGTAAAAGAATATGATTCCAAAATCATTGGATTCCCTCATAAGATAAATTCCACTCATCGATAGTCTTTCCACTATAAAGAGGGTCCCTAATTATATAGAATACATAATCAAGATACTAATTCTTAATAATAATCATGAGAATATTATAGTTCAAATAAACACATTCCAAGATAACCATGTCCCCCTCTTCCCAGACCCCCTAATGCAACTAAGAAAAAATATTGATCAAATTTCACTATTCTGATGATTCCTTCATAGTCGATGTCAAAATATTCCTACTTAAAGAATTACCAATGACATAACCCTTAATCATGGTGTATGAATTTTGAAAATCAAATTATTTTAGGTTCTCCACCAAATTTCTCTTTCATAGGTTCAAATCATTTTTAGAAAATATATAAATCATGGTTTTATGGTCCGAATAAATGGTAAACCTTTCTAAAAAAATGTATTGTTGTTGAATCTTAAGAACATATTACATATTTGGGTTTAAGATCATGGTTTAGGGAATTCTTCTCATGTGTCCTAAGATATTTGGATCCATAGGCAACCTCTTGATCATCATACATAATAATACTTCCCAAAACCAAACCTGGTGCATCACAGAAGACCACAGCACTATCCAACATTGGGAAGAGTCAAAACTGGTGTAGAATTAAAAATATGTTTCAAATAATCAAAATAACTCTGAAATTATTTTCCATTATAACTTTACTAACTTCTAATTAAGGGTGGTCATTGGAGAATCCATCTTTCAGAAGTCTTTAAAAAACATGTGGAAATACTCCACCAATCCTAAGAAGCTCTATATCTGAAAAACATTACATGGTTTCTACCATGTCATAACTGCATTCACCTTCTTAGGATTGATTTATATTCCTTGTTCTAAGACCACATGTCCCAAGAAATTCACTTACCATATCTAGAAATTAAATTTTAAAATCTTCACACAAATTATGTTATCTCTCAAGCTTATGAGGGCTACTCTCAGATAATGCACATAACTATCTTCATTTATAGAGTAAACCAAAATATCATCCACAAATACCACCATGAATGAATTTAGGTACTAATTGAATATTATTTTCATCAAAGTCATAAAAATTTCATTAAAATTGGTTAAGAAAAAAGACATAACATGATACTCAGAGTAACCATACCTACTCCTAAATTCAGTATTTGGAATATTTGATTCTTTAATTAACAACTGGTGGTAACCAGACTGAAGATCAATCTTCAAGAACCACTTATCCCCTTTCAACTAATTAAATAGGATATCTATCTGAGGAAATGGATACTTATTCCTCAAATTAACTTGATTGGCCTTTCTATAATCATTATAGAAGCAAATAATAACATCATCTTTGTTTTCAAAGATAATAGGCACCACCCAAGGCAACACACTCAGGTGTTTAGATACTTTCTCAATAAAATCATCCAAATATGTATTCAACTCTTTCAATTAATTTAGCTCCATATGGTAACAAGGATAATTCATCAGATGAGTACTAGGTACTAAATAAATATATAACTCTACCACCCTTAATGGTTGAAACCTTGAAAATACAACTGGAAACGTGCTATGAAACTACCTGAAAACTGGAGGGATATAAGAACTCAAAAATACCTACATTATTTTTAAATTAAGCACTGATATTGTCCTACCCAACTCTATAAAAGAAGTTTTGGATATACTCATCATCATGTAACATTCTCCTTGAAAAAAAAGTCGCACCTTATCAAGCATAGCAAAGAAGACCTATACAATATAATAGTCAATTTTAGCCTTATTGGAAATCATTTAATCCATCCCAATAGTGATGTTAGGATATTTCATGTAAAGAACTAGAAAATCCCATATAAGATCAATCTCTAATAAAGACATAATACAAGAAGGACACCTATGACCATTCTCTTGCATCATTCTGAGGTGGTGGTAAAATTCATCACATAAGACGACAGCTCTATAGAAAGTTTTATAAAATACAAAACACAATTTTATATGAATGAGTGACATGAAATATTGTCAATGTTTCTGATTCTTTCATTAGCTAGCCCATGTGTTGTCCATGCGGCTCTATTTCCCTGCATTCCCAATTTCTAAATTTAGGTGTATTTAATCACTTTTATTGGCGATGTCTACTCCATTATCAAAATAGGATGATGGGATGTTGTTTCCTTCTTCCATGGATACCTCCTGTGAGCTTGTTTCCAAGTACAGGTATCCCTTAATGATTAAGTAATGTTCATGGAACTCATTCCGAGTGCCATGTTGAGATGGATAGAAGTTAATTAGGTTACTTATTTCTTGATAGGGTAGTAACCATCATTCAAAAGTGTAGTCACATTGGTCACATATGGGCATGTCTAGACATTGGATATATTGGAAACATGTAAGTCTTCCTCTTTTAGGGGGAATCTCATGTGTGATGAATCTTAGGCATGGAACCAAAGGAATCTCATGTCAATCATGAGGAAATTGGTGTCAGTGGTGTATGTATTATAAGGTTTTTTACCTCAGGAATACCACACAAGTTTCATGGGTTAGTTATTCAGGGTTAGGGTATGAGTTTCTTCTCTTATGTAGATAGATCAGAACATCCTGTTATTATGGATTGGGTCATAGGTTTAACATCTTATGGAGATGGATTATAAGATTCTATTAAGATGTATCTGGTGGTTATGTGTGTCCCCATGGGGGAAAGACTTCACAATTTATTAATAAAATGTTCCCCCAAGAGGGAAGATTAGACATTGTATGATAGAGGTATTTAACCTCAAATAGGTGTCATATGCACCCTATTTGAGAGTTAGGGATCAAAACCCCCATAGTTCGATGTTTCAGTTTATGTTCATGTGACGGGACCTATCCATTCAAATTAGCATCGTGTGATAAGTACGTAGAGGTAGGTAGTTTTAAATCATGCAGCTCAGATGTGGATGGGGTCACACCATGAGGGGGACTACATCAAGACAAGAATAATATCCAACATAATGAATTCTTATCAAGATGGGTGCACATTTTCCCTCAAATATTCCACCTTTAGGGCTTATGTGTTCACCATTCATGCTCTTTTGGTTGGGACATGGAGTTTTAACTACCATTGAGGAGTGGAAATTTGGATGCCCGACATTAGGGTGCCTATTATTATGATTTATAGGCATTATGTTACCTATTATTAGAAGAACCCTATGATATAAAGTCTAATAATTAACTTGGAGTCTATTGGGAAGACACAAGAGTGGGTGGTACTGGTTGCACTGTGACTCGATGTGCGGCTGAACCGATCCTGAATTGGCATGGGGGACTTGGTACATGACTTTCATGAAAGGGTGTAAACTAAAAGCCGGAACAATCAAGAGGCCTAGAGGAGGATATTTCTAAAGGTTATAAATTTTTGTATGTTAGGGGTATTATGAAGTTGTATTCTTCATGAAATAGGGTGCCCCTATTTTGGGGAAAAGTCCTTGTTCCCATGGGTTTGGATTCACAAAGGAGAGGTTCCTTGTGAAATCCCAAGGTCCACAAAGGGACTACTTCTTCCATGAAGTTTATGAACCTTCATGAAAGATATCTCAATCCTGGGTGAAGTTCACAAGAACCCTCCATCTCCTCTTTCGCTCATGAATATTTTGATTATCATGACTTTAGAGAATTTTGAGGAAGATAAAATTTCATGTCCCCTTAAAAGTAAGATATAAGGGGTTATCTATAGGCCCAGTGGATTCAAGGGTATTAGTTTTGGGATATATGGGGTGTAATGTGAACTTTATTGAGATTTGTGAATAGGATAGAGCTTTTTGAACCAAAGTTACATGGGGAAAAGGTTATCGTCAATCCTTTATGAAGAAAGGTACTCTCACAAAATTTAGTTCCTTGAATATGGACTTACATTTTGTGGATATTATCATCAAACCTCTGTACGGTTGGTCCTTCACAAGCTGGTATCAATCCAAAATGTGGGGGATTTCGTAAATCCAGTCCCTTATGTGTATTTTTTGGTCTCTTTGGGTTTTTATTATCTATGAAATTGTCATTATTTCCTAAACTAATATCGTAATATGGGTATTTCGGTGTAAAAAATTCCCCCCTCAAAATTGGAGCTGATGGGGGAATAAGGGTCAGATTCTGAGGGAAATATGCCAAAAATTGGTGATTATTAGTCCCTTTTGTGATGCTAAATTATAGAGACCATCATAGTTGTTTTCCTACAAATAGTGGTAGGGAACCCTTATTGTAACACTATCATTTAGAAAAAGATAGGAATGTTTATATAATTTCATGAAACTAAAGACCTTCATGAGAACTTTGGAACTACAATACTCACCACTCACAAAACTCGGTCATTCTAAGAATTTTCTTCCATGAACAGAACTCTAAAAACTGTTGAACTTCTATAGACTTGACCTTCACAAATAGACCTTCACAAATAGACCTTTGCGAACCAGTGTCAGAAAAAATTTATAAATCCTGAATGAAATGGATACTAATTGTATTGATTCTTTTTTTAATACACAAAGGGAGATGGATGAAAACCTTATGATCAGAGATAGTGTCTGGGGAACCTCAGATTCTGACACCCTCATGGTACTACTGAAAGAGGAATGGTAGTAATACCTTCTCTATAAGGATGACGCTATACCTCTTCAGGATAAGGTATGATGTCTTAATCCATAAAGTTGATCTAGATGATCCCAACTACTCATTCAAAAGCACACCCAGATATCACCAGTGGTACAGAGTTGTTGGAGGGATCATTTTGAAGGACCATGCATCCCTCACCATGAACAGTATCTTGAACCATGTTAGTAATGTTAATAGGGATCCACTATAAGTATAATCATATCCTCCTTAGTATGATATAATCCTTAAATCAAAATTGGGGGACCCACCCAAGTGGTGTAAAACATCAAGGGTCTATGCTAGGGATGAAATGTCACTGATTAATGGGCCTAGGAATATTGGGTATGTCATTTGTGCTGGGAATTTGAGTAATAGATGAATTCGGTAGGGATTTACAAGGTTTCATGTGCCTCATAGTTTTATATATACCACCACCTAGAAATAATAATGAAGATGTTGAGAAAATGGTCTATATGGGCAATAACTTTTCACCTACATCATGGGGAGGTTGGCATCATCTTGTGGGATCTTTACCAACTTTTTGGGATCCTAGTCTAAGGATTCATGTATAATTAATTCCTCTCTACATAGAATGTGCGGGAGGACCAAGAGAAAATTTCACCCTTAGAAAGGGAACTTATGAGATTAGTCCATGGGTAGAGTGAACATAAGCTAAGGATGAAGGATATCCATTTCAGGATATTTTTTAGCTACATCTTAAATGAACAGACAGAAAGTCTACTATAGAGGCCACACTAATTCCAAACATCATCCAGCGGGGAAAGGAGAACTCATACTAGGGAATATTGGAGGTAAGTCAGTGGCAATTATGGGGTTACAACATGAATCTGGAGGATCTTTTTGTTAGACTGTCAGTGCACATCACTACAATAATCTAGGGGTGGGTGCTTCTAGAGTGGGATACAGGCATGGGGTTGTGGTCGAGCACCATTATCATGGTGGTGATGCTTTCAATGGGTTAGTGCATCAACCTGGTTATCCATGCATTGGAGAAACTATACAAGGTGCTTCACCCTATCAGTCAAGGGAAGACTCCACTTCATGTGTGTGGGCCCTTCAATTTTCTGTATGGTTGGGTAGCCACACTCATGGGGGGTATGAGTATCAAAATCCTATCACCCCTCCTACTATAAAATGATGGTCTTCAATTATTAACTTCTTAGGGACCGTCAAACAATGGTCGTACCTCATGTCCCTCTGATTTGGGGTACTAGTGGAGAGGGTAGACTGAAATTTCAAATGCAAGACCTACACCCCACACTACTTCATGAGGCATTTTGGTTTCCATCAATGGATAACTATAAGGGTATACAATGAGGTTCATTATGAAATCCAACCCTCAATTTTCTGATGGATGTGGCACATATTCATGCATAATGATGGGAAATGGTTGAAAGAGGTGCCACCACCTACCACCGCCTATGGGTTCATCCATGAATATGAACATAGTTATAAATAAAATATCCTAGGGAGATGATGATGTGCTGATCTACTTGGATCTATGAAAGATATTCCCTATTAACATGGGTTAGAGTAAGAGTAGCAATTGGGGAACTCCATGGTAATAGAGTTGTCCTGGTGTGTAGGTAAATAGTTATAGAGCTAGAAATTCATATCCCATTATAGGTAGAAGTTACTAGGAGAGGAGTAGAAATAGGCTCAACTCTATTATTCAAGTGAACATGGGAGGAAGGAAGACCCTTTAGGGTAGTCTTGAATGTTTTTTCCTAGGGTCTGAGAAAGCATATATGCTACCTAGACATCCCTAATGACACTATTTTCCCTAATTCTTAGGAGAATTTGGGTCTATTCAAACAAATCAACATACTATATGGAATGTGGAAGCACCTCAATGAAGAGGGGATATCCCATACTAGGTTTGGTCATGCTAGTGTAGGATTCTACATTTTTAGGGATGAGGTGGTGAAATATATGAGAGATATATAGGATTATGTCCACTCCCAGAGCAATGTAGTCCCCCTTAACAGCTGAGTGAAGGTGATTATGGGGATGAACTCCTCTTTAAACCTTTAATTTTTTGAGTTATCCACTCACATGCCTTTGTAGGTATATTAGGATGAGTACTTTGGAAGAAACCCCTACTAGTAATCTCCCGTGTAAGGGGGTCCAGTTGTCGAATAGGTAAATCCCATGATCCCATGTGCTTCAGAAACGACCAAACCCCCTAGAGTTTTTCAAGCACTTATTTTACGTCTACTGGGATTGGAAATCATGGATGAGGGGAGGTTCAGTATGAACATTTGATAGAGGGAGAGGGATCCTCAACCCTTGATGTTGTGAGAATGGGACCTCTCCCTAATTTTGTGTCCATGGGTGACCAACTATTAGCTAAAGCGGTGATTGTAAATGATATATCAACTACTAAGGGAATTTCTTCACTAGGGAGACTACTTGTGACCATTTTTAGGCTCCTCACTGGGATATATTATTCATGTAAGCCTATTACCCATTTCACTTATTCATCTCTTACTTTTCCTTTCCATGTTTGACTAACTAAAACCTAAATAGAAGTTCATTTCATGTTCGGGGTGTAGCTACCAACATCATTGTCAGATTCGGTGGTGGCTGAAGTTGAGTCAGTAGTAGTGTGTTCTACTCTCCCATCTAAAATGGTTGGGGAGGCTATGGATGTCAGACCAACCATAGAGGTGCGACCAGAATTAACTTTTTAGTTTATTCCCTTGATATAGGGGGTTGATATATTACCCATAACGAGACTAGCTAAGGGGGTTTGGGTGGATATACCTCTCAGAGAGGTTCCATTTGAGGTGACTGTTGGAGATGAAGCTTCAATTGAGGGGGTAGCACTTGTTCCATCAACTTGGGAGATCAAGGAGTCTTTGATGGATGTTCTTGGCCTGGAAGTGTCGTCAGTGATGGCCACTAGATCTAAATTCTTAACAAAGGTGGTTGAAACCCTGCCACTAATAGAGGTAACTGAAGATATTGGGATGGTTGTGTCTACATTAGAGGTTCCATGGGAGGTAGAGGGGGATCCTACTTCAAGTGAGGGGGTTAGAGAGGATTTCCCCCCCTATGAATGGATTTTATCCCTCCCAAGTTCATTCATGTGGATGATCCCACAACTGATGTATTTGAGGTATTTTATCTGTTTGATCCTACGCCGCTTGAGGACTTTAAGGATTACGGCTCAAATGCTGCCAAGGTGAACTGAGTCGTTCATCGCAAGGCCTCAAGGTACGTGCGTAATTTCATCACCCGCACCCCAATGATTGATCTACCAAACCAGGTAGGATCTCTCAACCATTGGCTAGTCATCCAAGGGACTAGTGGGGTGTTCTCTAGAAACATCCATGCTCTGGATTGGGAATTCCTCTTTTAACAAGCGTGTGCTAAGTGGTAGGATTTTTATCTTTCTAATAAAATATAAGCATGAGGAAATCCGGGTTCTCTAGGTATCTGAGGATGAGATTTCTTATCTGGAAGATCAAGTGCAAGATAATGTGAATGTCACCACTACTTAGGGTGAGATAATTAGTCATATGATGTCCTAGTTGATGGTAGTTGAGTCTTAGGTAGTGAAGGTGAAATCTCTGGTTTAAAAATGCTATATTGGGCATGACTAGGCACAGATAAGGATTAAATAGGTCCGTCCAAAGTCTGAGTAAGAGAGAACCAATCTAGAAGAGTAGCATCAAACTCTGGGGGAAACTTAGAAGATGTTTTCCAAGATTAGATTCGGGGTCATTAGGTTTGAACACTATATGAAGTTTTATTTCCCTAAAAATAAAGGAGAGGCTTCAATATATGGATGGACCACCTAAATTTTAGTTTATTTGACTTAAATTACTCTTAATAATGGACATGTTTCTTTAATTGGACTTTGTTACTGCACTTTAATCACACTAAAGATACAAACATACATTAATACCTAAGGCCACATGAGTCATGATCAATGTGGGAAATAAGGGATGACCATGTGGTTCTCATTTATATTAGAGTTCTAGACAATTTTCAAATACTCAGGGTCTAAATTTTGGATTGGATACCATAATTATCCTAGCCGAGAAGGAATATGGATAGAGGATAGTTCTATCTAAGTATCAAACATTATTTTTCTTTATGTTCTAGTGAATGAGTGGGGTAATTTCAGGGGCATTTAATTCTATTCAAACAAAGGGGTATGAAGAGCATGAATCGAGACACCTCGAATTTGGAAGACAATGGGGGTGGCGTGATGATGGAGGATTATTGTTGACCTAGTTCAAAATATTGAATTCATTATTATTTTACTAAGGATGGGGGAAAACTAAGGATTGAACATTGAATATGTTCAAAACATGGGACCAATCACAAAAATGGCATTTGAAGTCTTTCAGGGTTCCAAATATGATAGGTGAGCCTGTGTGGAATGGGACCATGTCATCAAGGGGAACCATTCAGGCATGGATAAAGGTGAGGATCCAAATATAGGGACATGATAAGTATATATAAAGTGTGATAAAATGTTCTAATGGGGTCCAACACTCTTGGAATTACACCACCTTGGATTTGAGCATGTTGGGTAGGTGTATCGGTATGGGAAAATGCCAAACTCGTCCTCTAAGGGTAGAATTGTCTCAAATACCAAGTGATGGTCAACGAACAAAAATTATATTATATGTGACTATAATATAAGGAATAATGGACTTACTAGGGGAAAACCTAAGATGATCCATAGATAAACCTCATAACATCAGGATGATGGAAATGTAGCTTACCATCATATGGTGAGGATGGTGTATCACACATTTCAACATCATGTGATTGGAATGTAGAGTAGTATATTTTAACATCTTATGACTGGGATGGAAATATCTTAGCTTAAGGTCATAGAGTTCATACCATTAGTTGATTATACCAAAAGTATATGGGTATGATGGTGAGGTTATAACTCTTTTTCTACAAAGGGATGAAGGGGCCCAACGTCGGGCAACAAATTCTAAAGAGGATTATAACACTATTTGATGTCATGATGCATGGACTTGAGCTCCTAGTTTAAGGCCATGGAGTTTGGACTAAAAATGTGATAAATAGTTTAAAGGTCATAATTATTATACTAAGGGCTATGTGTCTCAAAGGGGGTGTGTGTGGCATCAGGGAGTGGTAACCTGATGTGAATGAGGGGCTTAGGAGGTCATACCACACAAAACATCATGGATACATTTTGAACATATTTTAAGGCCATGATGCTTAGACCTGAGGGTGGGCATCCCAAAAGGGACATGAGTAGCATGAAGGAGTAAAAAACTTGACATGAATTAAGGGGTCACCAAGGAGGACCCGACACCATATAACACATTCTTGGGGAAACTATAACATAGTTTAAAGTAATGATATGGGGGACTTGGGATCCTTTTTTAAGGTTTTAGAGTTCAAACCATTGACTCGTAATTCATGGTCATAGAGTTCAGACCATGGGAGAAAGTTGAAAATGGATTAAAGTCATGATTATTAGACCCAATCTCTTAGTTTATGGTTCTAGATTTTGGACAGTTTTCAAATAGTTTAAGGTCACAATTCTTGGACCATGGAACTAATGCATCCCATCCTTACTTGAGGACCCCCCCCCCCCCCCCCCACTGCCAACTCCTAAACCTGCACGATCCATGCTCAGTGTGAGAAACAAGGAGTGGTATAGAGTTCCCATTACTTTAATGGGAGAACATACCAAGTGGAGAAAGTGAACAACAAATCCCCAGAGGGATATTGATACTTTCAAGGAATAGATAGTAAAAAGGGAAAAATGTCGAGTAGGGAACTACTACTGACCATGTTCGAAACATAGTTTCTCTACCCACATCGGTATGGGAAGGGAAAAACAAATATGAAATCAATTGTTGACTTAGTTAGAAACACAAGAACCACCATTTATTACCAAATATCCTTCAACATGTGAATCCAAGAAAGTAGGTGATTCAATGTGGAATATTCCCATGGCTATTAGGGAGCCTTTTGAGATAGGTAAGATAATGATTATCCTAATCAGATAAAGAATGAAGTGTGGAAATGACCATTCCAAAGGTCATGAATCAATCCCAACATGGAAGAGAGAGACCCTAGGGTGAGTCGATGGAAGGTTTGGTTATAGGATGAGATATTTGGGCATCACTATGTATCCCATGAAAATGGGAATCAATCCATACGTAGTTCTGTATCACAAAATAGTAGGATACCAATGCTGAAGGGGTGATATCCAATCTAGTGAGGATATCAAGCCTTCTCAAATTATTATACATCCTGATTTTTGTGGGGTAAGGATTCATTTTATCATTATACACTGAGAACGTCGAATTTATTTATCTCATATTTATTATATGAGGCATACTGATTTGATATGGGGAAATGTTTTTTGATCATCCCATACATATCATTTAAGGAATCCAAGCTATAAATGGGGTAAAATCACAGTTTAATTTCATGGATTATGGATGTTGGAATTTTAATTTTAAATTTATACAAATCATACTATTATTACTATTATTTTAAAGTAATAGATATGTAACTATAGATAATTTTCTAGTTTAGGGTCCTATAGATTTGAAAAGGATAGAGTCACGAGTGTCCTGAGGGGGATTTCATGGTGTGAAAGATTGATTACCCAATGTGAAAGGATGTAGTTCATGAACCCTCATCCACACAAAACATGACAAACCATACCATGGGTTGACCTCATGTTGTTAGGGAAGGGATTACCTTGTAATGAGTCAATAAAGAGGGATGGGTGTAGGATGAAATATCTAGGAGCCTCTATGCATCCCATGAAAATGGAATTTAGTCTATATGTAGTTTTGGAAGGTTTCATTGTTGGATACTGATGCTAATAAGGTTTATCCTATCGAACGAGGGTAATAAATCATATCATACAAGGATATGAGGTATCCCAAATTTATAAAAGGTAATTCTTTTTTCCCTGGTTATCCCATACTGATTGTATGAGGAATCCCAACTTTAAACAGGGTGAGGCTATAATTTAATATCATGTGTGGAGGATGTTGGTGGTGCTTACACTCACCCTGCTCTTTTCTTCCTCGTATTGGGTGATGAGGTAATCTTGGATTTCTATGGGGTCCCAGAATATTAATGGGGTTTATACCTGAAGAGGAGACCCATATGATCATTTTTGGGTAATAGCACCACATGTAATGGATGGTTAGGTGATGAATCTCTGACTTGTCCTAGGGATAGAAGGTCTGGGAATAACTACATATCCCATGGGAATGGGAATAAATAAACATGTACTTCTAGAAATATGTGGGTCATAGTATTTCTTAAATACCATTAAAACACAAGAGATAAATCAAACCATGAGAATAAGGGGGAAAGAGGCAAATGAACATAGTTTAAGGTTGCGATGCTTGGACCAGTGAAATTTGGAAAAACAAAATTAAAGTCACGGTTCTTAGTCTAATGGGAGGTTTTCATTCCAAGGGTATCTATGTGGCAAGGAAGATGAATAACATAATGTGGAAGAAAAAAAGGAGGCCCGCGTACCATTTATACACATTGAGACAAACTGCATGTAGTTTAAGGTTATAAGGCCTGGACCATAAATGGGGATATAAAGGGCCCAAAGGTTGAGGATAGGCCCAGAAAAAAAATTCTAGGCATCACTATGTATCCCAAGAGGATATGAATCAAACCCCCACATAGTTCTAGAATGAGTTTCAATAGTAGACCAGTGCTGGTAAAGTGGATGGTTCTCTCTGATTAGGGAATATTGTGTTCATGACATGGGGTATGGCTATAGTTTATCATCATGTTCTAAGAACATTGGTTTTTTATTATACCATATTCATCATATGAGGAATATTGATATTATATGGTGAAAATAGTAGTTTAACACCATGTGTCGAGGATGTTGGGATTTTCTGGTAAAGGTTTACAACTCTAACTATGGATACTACCAGTTTAAAGTCATGTATTTTGGACTTATGGGGTTGTAAATAGCTTAAGGTCAAAATTCATGTACCATGGGGATGCTATTAGTTTAAGGTTATAGAGCTCGGACCCCTTTAAAAATATATTAAGGTCAAACTTCGGGTACCTTCTCCCTCATGTGAAGTATTATTTTAGAAACATGGAATTGGTGGGAGGTGTGACATTTCCCCATACATGGTGATCAAAAAATATGATCCCTTAGAGTAGAACATAGGGATAATATAAGGTTCTTCCCACTTGAGATATGACTTTAGTGGATTTTTTCTAGGTATGAACATCATTATGAGAGCCTTTATTATGACAAACTAGAAGAAGGATAAGATATGAACCTTCTTTTTGAACACACTATATATAATTTTTTGGTACCTCTATAGGTTTTTCAAATCTTGTGGATTATTCTCCTTGAGGTCTTCTAACCCAAATAGATGAAATTATTCCATTATTTATAGAATCAAATGATCATAAATAGTTATTCAGAGTAGCGTTACTTTCACCTCAAGGGGTAAAACTTCCTATATTCCATACACCATGGAATATGGGGTCACTTTGGTGGAATAATGAGTCATCTTAAGATATGCACAAAGGGAGTTTGGGATATTTTCAGGAAAAAACTTTTTTTTGGCCCACCAGCCTCTACAAATTGTTAGGTGGGGTATTATTGAATGCCTCGATCTATCCATTTTCATGTGTATAGTAGCGATAAGTATGGTTAGACATAATGTTGTATTTGTCATACAATTTCCTTGTCTTTAAATCCCTTCGGTTTGTGTCATTTTATTTGAGAATAACATGAGTAACTCCAAATCAATGGATTATATGGGAGATCAAAAATTTCATCATAGAACATGATTTGACTTCATATATGGAAATTGTCTCTACCCATTTAGAGAATAATCCTATTTCTATTAAGATAAACCTACACTATTGAGCTGATTCTATAAGGTATAGCCTGAATACATAAAGTCTAGTACTAAAAAGGGAAAAAAATAATTGGTGGTGTAGAGAATCTTCTACAGTCAATGCACAAATTTGGAATGGATCTTACATGCATGACACCTATTCATGGACTCTATATAGTTGTGGACCATGGTGGACCAGAAGTAATTGAAACTATGAACTTGGTGGGAGATATTTAATCCCACTTGATCGGTTCCATAGGATCTGCCATGGAACTATTTCATAGCATTAGGTATCTCATATCCTTGGATGCAATGGATTAAATCCCATAAAACCCACTCCTTTAATGGTTTTTCTCCATGTTAAGCCTAGTCTAGAGGGTGAACTATAATTTACACTAGTGGACTCGCTCATGCTTGGATTGATCTAGTGGGAGAATTAAAATCTAGATATACTCAAAGAAGGTATCTATTCAAATTATCATCTTTTTGGTTGTGGGAGTACCTATGGTTCCTTGAACAAAAGTGATGGAAGTTAAATGATATTCCTATTAGTTTCCATCATCTACATTGGCAGGGAAGATGACCCTATGATACACCACATCAATGACTAGGTCATCCCGGTCTAGCTCTACAAGAGATGAAAATAAACTTTACAAGGCATCATCTCAACCATTCTGAAACTAGGGAACATGATTCACCTCTGGATGAGAATGGAATTGGGCCATTAGCAAATGGGAATTCTCCAACAAGGGAACAATCTCTTGGTTTCTGATGATGTACTCACCCTTTATTTTTTTATGACTAGTTCAAAGTATCCCTTCATGTGTAAATAGGGGATGTCAATCTTGAGGTCCATCTCAAGACTAGTAATTAGGGCCTAGTAATATTTCTCATTATTGGGGAAGCCTTCTGACAACAAGAACGAGTATGTAAAGACAACTTGTGTTGGGGTGAAGAAGATAATTCGATGGCCTACCCTGTTCATAATGGGGTTTTTATGAATTCTACTTATCAATATCCATGAGGTACCATCGAAATGCATCTTCCAACACAGTACATCCTGATCCACTAAAATAATATCTTTATCTAGGAAATAAATATCAAGAGGTAGTTCTTTAGAGGATGTACATGCATCCATGAAGTATGCTGATGCCCAGCCTTTGATGGCCTTCTATAGAAAAAACCAGATATAAAACTACAAGAATATCTCCACCCAATGTTCCAATTGTCCCGTAGTTATATTGATATTTATGATATACTTTAGTGGCTATACTTGAGACACTATCTATATCTCATGATACTACAAATAATATCCTAGCTTCTATACTGCAAAAACTAGCACAAGGCAACTCCACATGATGGGGGAGTATCTGCTCTATGTGTCGAGGAGAATGCAGTTGAGATATATATTCTATTTTCCATTCCCTCATTGGTTTTTCGGATAAAAGGGTGTTGAGTGACTACTCTAGGGTGGTCACATAGAGAACCAAAAGGCTTCCCTAGGATGGTTGGCATCTAAACTAGAGGTTTTATAAATTACTGCATAATGTCCTTAAATTTGGTATGTCACTCCTTGTCTCAATGGTAAATGGTTCATTAATTATTGATCCTTGAAAAGGGCTCACAATTTCTGACCAAAAATTTGATAAATTGGCATATGTAGGATATGTGACATTGGAGGCTCTGACACTCCTAGAGATTGCTTGGGGAGGCATCTTATTGATGGCCTAATATTATCTGGGTCAATATCAATTCTATCTTTTCTTATGATGAAGCAGAAAAAATTACCATAATTATCCCTGTATACACACTTCAATGGGTTCATCTTCACGTTTTGGGAATATAAGAAGCTGAAAACATTCTCAATATCTTTGATATGGTTCTAGATTTGGCGGGATATGACCAAAAAATCATCCTCTTATAATTACACCAATTTTCCTTAGATAAGATTGAAGATATGGTATATAGCACTTTGATAATTGGATCCTGTATTTTTTAAATTGTAAGGAATCACCTGGTAGTAGAAAGTCCCTCGGGGCATCCTGAAGGTGGTGGAATATACATCCTTGAGGGTCATCAAGATCTAATTATACCTGGAATACCCATCCATGATAGAGAGGCCCTAGAACCCTACCATAGAATCGATCAAAAGCTATATCACTGGAATGGGGAAATCATCCTTTGGATAATGGAAGTTGAGGTCCCAAAAGTCAATACACACTATGATCTATCCATTTTTCTTACTGAATGGGACAATGTTTTCTATCAATATGGGTTACATGAATTCCCTGATGAATTTTACTTTGATATTCTTTTCAACATCATCCTTAACCATATAACCATGGTAGGGGTGCATATTTCTAGGAGGATACTTATACCCATGATGATCCTTTAGGAGTCTGAGATGAGGAACAAAAACTTGAGGGTCCAACCCTGACATATCCTCATGGATCTAGTCAAAACAATTTTGGTGTTATGTTAGGAAGGCCACATATTGCTACTACTCCTCTAGAGGCATAACTACATAGATCAGAGTCATCCTTGGATCTTCATCGGTACAAAGGTTCGCCTGGGTTAACTCATCAATAGTGGATGATACACCCTCTACAAATGTAGGAGGGGAATCTTAAAAATCTTATTTGTCATCTAATATAATATAATTAGTGGGAGAAGGAGTCTATTCCAAGATAGTTTACTCAGGGGAAGCATTGGTTTCCATTCTGGTGAATATAAAACTCTTGGTGAGGGTTTTCTACTCTACTGAGATCATGGTGATAGAATTAGTTGAACCAATTCCATATAAACTTTGACTGAAATTTCCATTCATGATGTCAAATTAGTTTTGAAGAGTAAACTTTCATTAAGTCATCCCCTACCCTACAGAACATGCATGTGATTCCATTAATTGGTGGCCATAGTGAGAACCTCTTGGTAAATCATTGGATTAGGTGTTTTTGGTATTATTTGAGCCTATCTAGTGTTGGAGTATGAGGTAATATATGGGTGCCCCTTTCTCTTAGGGATGCCAAAAACCTTTCTCATGGAGATAATGAAACATCCCCTGAGGTCCTGAATCATGTCCTCTAATCGATGGATCAGGAGAACTTAGATTTCATTAAAGTCCACCCAAGGATTTACTATGATGGATGATAGATCATTAAGGGAATTGATTCACTCAACCCTATTAGTATTGATCTAATTCCCCTCTCTCTTATAGTATTTTTCGTCTAGATATTAGACTTCATATACGTCAGAGGGGTAAAATCACCATAGAGTACCCCTACTTGAAAATTGAGGGAGTGTTTGAGGAATTGGTCGCATGAAAAGGGTACCTCTGGGTGAAAATGAAGCTTGGTTCTTCCTAAAAATGAATTGTATTTGGTGTCCTACAAGACTAACATGAATTTGGTTCTTAAAATCATACCACTAAACTAATTCATCATCAAAATATTACACAGTTTCTAAACACTCTCATCATACCCCTGAATTGTTAGGTTGGAGGGAGTTATGTCTTCTTCTTTTAGAGAAAGATTATGGAGCTTCGGGGTCAGGAAGAGGTTGATCCTAAAGCCAGTATCCACCAAGTAGTGGTGGATGTCCATGAAATTGAATCGTGTAGTGATGTACAATAGACATATGTTCCCTTTCATGATGACTCCCTTGTCTTCCGTATAAAATGATATGATGGACCATCATTCCTCTTTCTCAATATCACCTATATAGTAGGATGCCGCAATAGCTAAATCATCTTCTAACTATAGGATTCTTTTAAAGGATTCTTTAAGTTCCAAAAGAATTTATTTTTATAATAGGAGGACCTTGAGGATCAAAATCCTCATGGTTATTCCATCAAGATGTTTCAACAAATCATATTTTCGTACCATGGGCAAATTTTTTTCCCATGGAAGGTCGCTCCTTAGTAGGGTGTGTATTGGATGCTTCTAGATGGACTTCTTGGGCCTAGAAAGTTCTATAAATGTTATACTGCTAATTAGCAAGCCATATCTAAAGGACTACTGGATGACTATTGGTCAGATGATGCCTGGATCTAGTAGGATGTGTATGATCACGGTGCAGTCATAGTTGAGCTACTCGGTTAACTAACACAGTCGGTTGTGGAGGAAATTCTAATATAGAGGACTATTATGATAGTTCTTATTGATCTCTACTCCAAACATTCCACCTCTTAGTGTCTTGAACATCTTGGTTTAAAGCACTAGCCTAAACATTTTGATGGCTCATGTTTCCTCTACCATTCCTTCAACGATGTCATCCTGAGAAAATTGAGGGGTTTACAAGACATTCCTCAGTGTGTGTCAATATGAAGTGGTCCACTATCTCAATGGAATTCATGGAGGCATACATATTCTCATTATTAGTGGGGTAATCTAGGATTGGGAAGACATCGGTCACATATCCTAACACAATGGTCATGAATTCACCAGGAGAATGAGATGGATTTGCCAGTAGTGAGGTTCTATGATTTCCATTATTTCATCAGTGCCTAATCCTATGAGGATTTTAATGCTATGATTAAAATGTGGAGGTAGTGGCTAGAGGAGACATGGTAAAAATAGAAAGATCTAGATTTCTAAAGCAGTCGTGGATGATACCATGAGCATGATCGACTACATTGCATGTCAACCAATCATCATACATCTATTTCCCATAGCTAGGATCTTGTTTACACTCACCATATCCCTCTCTATTGTTGTTGAGGTCAGTGTATACATGTTTCTCCTATGTTGGAATGTCACCCACCATTAATAATCCACAAAACATTTGGTCCTATAGTCAATCACTAAACAAAAATCATTCCTTTATGGTGTTTCATAGGATCTTGTGGGATGGGAAATAGTCAGGGAGACAAGTGAGCCCAGCATATTGGGGTCTATTACACTCTAGAAGATCTTGGTTTCCTTTATAAATGGAATATATGTAATAACCTAGGACCTATAGGCTATGTAATGTGCTACAAGCCCACTGGGCCTTCAGGCTGTGTAATGGGTCTCGCTCTACCTAGTTAAAAGAGGTCTTTGATTTTATTTAATAAGAAAATGAGGCTTTGGACCCAACCTTAAGAAAAACCTAGGACCTTTGAATAACTAAATGGGTGGGTCCTATTTCATCTATCTGGGAAAGTAACCCTAGGATTCAGTCCTTAACGGGGGCTGGAACCACATTTTCTCATCGATACAGCTATGCTAGGTGAGGTGGTTTAGATCATTTTTATGTTGTATGAGGTTGTTCTTGATAATGATTAATTTAAAAAATATCATTTGATAGAGGGTCCAATAATTTTACTGTCTCAAGGACCTCGACATGTGTAGTGGCAGTTTTATCTGCTTTCACAAACCTTCTTGTAAGATATGGAAGGGGAAATGGGAATTACTATTACTTATTCCACTATAAATATTCTTCTAGATGCTAATAATTTTGGATAATTCCTAGAATCTACTTGATTAGTTATGGTATATGAGGGTAGGGACCAACTCATTCTTGATATTCCCTATGCACATCATAAGTAGTTATTCCTTGGACTACAACAAATCAAGTGAGTATGTGAGTCCCTTATATCAGTAAATGAATTCAGGGACTTGCTCATTATGCCTCTATTTTCAATAAGAGTGGTATATTATACTCATCAAACATGTGGTGGATCTGAAATGGTATAGGAAATATCATCAAAGATCCTCCCAATAGGTGATGGACCCTATGGACGACTGGATGTACTAGAAAAAAACAATCCCTTATGGGGTTTGAACAAAGCATTGGAGCATGGAATCCTCTTACTATTTTTGAGTCCCCAGCATAGGACCACACCTTGAGGTGATGTGGTACAGATTCTATAGTGGTTAACCCATTCTATGAAATAGGGTGAATCTAGGGTTACCATACTTTAGAGATGCCCAGACACTATCCACACAGCTGAGTATGGATTTCCTTCCAGTGGTATGGCCACCTTCCATGTTTCCAAATACTTAAGGTGACCATTGAGAGTAGATATTACATCATCTTCGAAAGGGTATCTGGACACCATTGTATTAAATGGATCACCAACTTTAGAAGTAGAATGGCCATAAACCTGAGGTGGATAATCATGGTGTTTCCATTGCTTAAGTGTGGTGGATGACTCATACCTCAGTCAATTTTTATATCCTCAATCCTCTACCCATATTGGTTGTGTAGAACCCCAAGTTTGAACTATGGAATCTAGAAAATTGATATTAGGATCCCAACTAGAGGATATATGGGATCCCTTAAGGCATTTTTCAAGTTCATGTGCCACTCAATAATGAGATCATAAATAAGAATTTTTTATTACTTGAGCTTTTAGAGAAAGGATTCTATCTTGGGTTTCATCTCTAATTTTGGTGAAACCATAGGTGGGTATAAATGTTTTAAATTCCCCTTTACCTTGTTGATATATAGGTTTTTAGGTAACAATAACTCATTTGGGGGACTCTTGAGGCCTAGTGCATGTCTCTGCTGATGAGTGAGGATGCCTATGGGATAGTCTTCCTAGTATTATTCCATCCCTTGAGGTAGTTTATCCCTATAATTCCCTATGTTAGTTCCATATTCCTATTATCCTCCACTGGGTCTAGGATGACCATATTCACTATGGTGGTTAGAGGGTAGTTTTCATCCTCAACAGATAGGCTATATTGTCACAAGATATGGCTAAAATGGAGAGAAGCATACTATCCCTAACCGCTAATATGTACATGTGGAGACTCCTATTTCATGAACTATTAGAGAACTATGAGGATATTTATGTAGGTATTTTGGACCTTTTTTGGTAGCCATACAAATTAGGGTGTTCATCCACTGGAAGTTCGACAACACAAACTTTCTATACTATTGATCGATGACATCGAGGTTATTATGATTACTTGTGAAGTTCATCTATTGATCATGGAGACTATGAATGATAGACCATATAATCTAGAGGAAAAACACTACCTATTCCTCTATAATGAAATCTGGGATGAAAAATTCTAAATTTTAAGGTGTCTAGAAACCCACTAATATCTTATATGCAGCTAGGACCTCCAATAGGCCATCTTTCTTAGAGGAAGGGTCATGTACTTTGTCAGCCTAAGCCCTGATTGGTGATGGCTTAGGTAAGGGTGGTGGAATTGATGTATACCTGATTTTTGAATTCTCTACAAGGGGAGGGAGATCTATATGGGTCAAATTTTCATTGCACACTATAAAATCTATCTCAGGTGGAGTCAGTTTCAAGATCATAACCATATAGGATGAGATGCTCACTATTGTATCATGCGAGATGGAGAAAGCATCCATTTGTAGATAAGCAGAGTTCAATACATATGGGGCAGAAATCCATACTAGGATATCTCTCTGAATTATTGTGTGGAGGAATAGATGAGGGAAACTAGAAGTGATGGGGAAAACAACACTATGATTACCTGTAAGGGATACAAATTTTCCCCCACTAGTAGGTATCTATGGAGGGATCTAAGGAACCTATGGACCTTGACTTCTAGGATCATGAATGTCAATTTTCTAGATTCTTCCCTAGACTCTAGAAGCTAGGGTGAATATTCCATCATTTATTCATCAAGCACTTTGGAATCTGAGAGGTCGACGATAACATGTTGCTTCCCTAGGTTCTTCCTTCGATGGTGGGTATTCTCCCTCATAGGATAAGAAGTTATTCAAAGTAGGGTATTCCTTTTTCATGGGGAGAACCGCTTTACTAGTTGGTGTTAGAGCATGGATGACTTACTCTTCAGTTAATGGGAGCACAGGGAGGACCACTGTACTGGCTATCAATGGACTAGGGAGGACCTCCACTTTGATTTGTGGTGAAATGAGGAGGGCCTTCATGTTTGTTTCTAGGATCACATGGAGGATCTCTATAGCAAGGAGGGACCCACATTGATTGGTGTGAATCAAGGAATGCCTCTTCATTGATTTTTGACATAGAGAGAACCTTCATGGTAGTTGTATATAGAGAGGGTAGGGCCTCCACCTTGATTCCCTTCATCACATGATGGCTCATAATGTCTCTCAATAGTGTCAGTGACCTAGAAATTCAATCCGACCTACTTAAAAGGCAGCTGCGGTCGTGATTCCATGTAGGAAAAAATGGATCCTTGTTCACCTGGTGAAGGGTTATATTGGGAAACATAGGTAATGGAAGGGGCCACAAAATCTATAGAAGTTTTCCATTATTAGGTTGTGTCCTAGGTTTTCCCTTTTATTTAGTGCCAGTTATTTTGGATTGGGTTCAGTGGAGTTGGGATGAAACCAACCCATTCATCAGCATGTGGGACGATCCAGAGATGGCACTGATGAGGCTTGGTGGGTTCCCTCATAAGATAATATTAATCAATAGTCACTGTAGGTTTGGTCGAAAACATCCCCCACCTCCTTATCATAGAGGACTAAATTTTCATATCTCTATTAGGAGATACTCTTGAAGTGATTCCTCATTTAAATGGGGGTTATTTTCCACCTAATCATCTCTTGAGGGTGGGGGTGTCCATGAGACATTGATGCCTCTAGTTCTTTGTGGTTCATATCCCTTATGGAAATAACCCCCTTTATCTCATACTGTTGTACCACGGGGTTGATCACCCAACTCTAGATTAGTAGCTGAATACTAGGTGGAAGTTGTGGTGGTAGTGAAATTATGTGGGGTCATTCCATTAATTTTTAACTTACCCCAATATCTATTGGAGTGAGGTTGCAGGCTTCTAGTAGCTTGATTTATGCAAGTAAAATGGAGTCATCCATCAGTTTAGGTACAGTAAAAGTGATGCCTAATGTCCTAACATTGTCAAATCCTTCTAAGGGAAGGATTCACACTTAATGTGTCTCAGACTGAGGATTCTCAATGTTAATTTCCCCAATACACATATGAGCTTCCAGCTAAGCCCACCATTTTCTAGGTGATACCTAGTGTTGATTGTTGGAATTTGATTACATGAAAATTTTTTGGTTCCTTAAACATTACTAGTCCCCATGGTTGAGGAGAAGAGTCTCATTTTGGTTTCACTGTCTCAATTTCTAATGCTTTTGTCAGGATTATTGTGCATCACGCATGTGTCTTTGTTTCCTGGAATTCTCACTTTCCAAATGTGGGAAACTTTCATCACTTTCATCAATGATGTATTCTCCCTAATCAAAATTGGATGATGGTATGTTGATTCCTCCTTTCAAGGATTCCTACTTGGAGCTCGTTTATAAGTTTTGGTCTCCCTCAAAGATTAATTCAAGTTCATAGAACTCATTCATAGTACCATATTGAGGTGGATGCCAGTTAATTATATTGTTTTAGTCTCAACAGGGTAGAGATCTTTGGTCTGGAGAGTAGTCACATTTTGAACATCCAGGAATTTCTTAACATTAGGTATATTAAACACCTATAAATAATTCCTATTTTGAAGGGCCTATCATGTGTGAATAATATTAAGTGTGTAACATAAAGAATCGTGTGTAAATAATGAGGTAACTATTTCAAGGGGTATAATTCATACAAGTATGTTTACCTTAATCATCCTATACATATTTCATGGGGTAGGTATTCTAGTTCAGTGCATAAGTTTCATGTCTTGTGGTGGTAAATCATAACATCCTATTGAGACAGATCAGGTCACGGTTTTAACTTCTTGTGTAGATGGATAATAACCTCATATTGAGATGGATAGGGTGGTTAAGTGTTTCCCTAGGGAGAAATATATCACACATGATTTATGTAGAGTATCCCTAGAGAGAATCATTTGACATTTTATGATGGAAGGATTAAAAAATGGGAAGTTTCCTACATACCCTATTTGGGACTAAGGGATCAAAATCCATGTAGTTTGATTCCACAATTTAAGGTCATGTGATTAGATAGGTCCTTCCAGTTTAACGTCATGTGGTAAGGGTGTATAGCTAGTCAGTTTCACATCATGCATATTGGACATGTATGGGGTAAATCCTTCAGGGGTTCTACATTATGGATATAGAAATATATGTCATAAATAACACCAACCAAGACTTGTTCATATTTTCCCTTGAATATTCCGCCTTTAAAGATTATGTGGCCACTTCTCATTAACCTCTAGGTAGCACATGGTGTTTTCACTACTGTAGAGGAGTGAAAATAAGGAGGCTCAACATTAGAGAGACAATCATTGAAATTGATAGTAATTAAAGTACCTATTGTTTGAGGAAATAGGTATGATAGATGACCAGACTACACTTGGAGCAGACTTAGTGGACATAGGAGTGGGTGTTATTGGTCGCATTGGGATTCAGGGTGCAATTGAATCGATCCTGGATTGGAATTGGGGGATCTGGGCACTCGATTTTCATGAAAGGTGGTCTATGAAAAAGAGACACATTGAAGAGTCCTAGAGTAGGGTATTCATGGAGGTTTTGGCATCATAGAGTTCAGTGGGAACACAAATGTGCATTCTTCCTGAAATAATTTTCCCCTACATCTGGGTAAAGTCCTGGTTCCCATGGGGTTTGTTTCATTAAGGATAGGAGCCTTGTAAAACCCAAAGTTCCACAAAGGGATTTCTTCTTATATAAAGGTCATGGACCATCATAAAAGGTATCTCAATCATCAGTGAGATTCTAAAGAACCCATGTGAGGATATTTTTTAAATGATGGCAACCTAGGGAAATACAACTCCTCTTTCACTCTCAAGACTTCTGAGTATCACGAAATCAGAGCATTTGACAAAAGCTAAAATGTTTTCTCACCTTAAAATTCAGAAATAGGGGGTATTTATACACCTAGAGGATTCAATGGTATGAGTTTCATGAAATATGAGGGTTCTCATAAAGTTTATTGAGCTTCATGGATAGGTTGGACCATCGCGAACCAGAGTTACATGACATGATGGTTACCGCCAAATCTTCATGTTACCAAGGAATCTTGCGAAACAAGGTTCCATGAATCAAGACTTATATTTCATGGAGGTTATCACCAAACCTCCATAGATCTGGGCCTTATCGAGCTTTGGTTGTTCACAAAGGAGGGGGCCTTCCTAAATCCAGTCCCATATGTGGATTTTTTAGGTCATTTTAGCCTAGATTTTCCCCAAACTATCCATTATTTCATCAACCACTCTCGTAATACATGTATTGTTTCATAAAAAATTAAATAAATAAATCACTAGAGAATAATATTTAGTAATGGTACCCCTAACTATCACTAAACTCGTATCAACTTCTTATGGAGACCCTTCCACTTCATCAAGAAGCTTCGTTCAAAATTTATGTGCCTAAAACCCCATTTTCTTGAAGAATCTGATTGAGCCACCTTAATTTTAGGTGATGATGATTCCATTCCACTATGTGGGTAAGAAATTATATAATAGAACTTATGTAAGTAACCTGAATATCCACATGAATTATAGATCTTGTGTGCTTATGTTAAAACCCGCTTTGAATTCAAAACCTTTCCACACTAGAAGCAAGTCAATGGGACTCTGCAAGGCACTGAAGGAGTTTTAAAAGAAACCATCTTTCAAGATCCACCACATGACTATTCACACTTACTTTTTTCCTTCAATAGAAATCATAAAACTTTCACTGGGAGAAAAACCAAATCCCATTAAACCTAACTTACCTACCAAATCAAGATCATCCATTTATTCTATATCCAACACATCAGAATAAGGAGAAAGATTTAGCATCAAAAACTAGGATCAAATATCAACTCTAAGTCCCATATCAAATTTGCATGCCATTGGATTATCATTATTCTCTACCTTAGGAGAAAACTAAATGATCTCAGTAAAGAGGATAGCATACTAAGTCTCAGTCTTATCACCTTGTTAGAGATTAAAAAACTCTATTGAATTTTCCAAAACCATGGATTCTAGAAATAACTGATAAGTGATAATAACTATAAATTATTTAAATTCCAATCCTTCATGATTTTTCACCATAACCATTTAATTCCACCATCGCCTATTGGGTCCTTCGAACATGATGGTATCACACTACTCCTTTTTAGAATCAGGAATTTTTAAGAACTCAAAAGGAAGATATACCATTTTTAACCAGTCCTCAGCCTCTTGAGGATCATTAGGACCATGTAAAGTTGGAGGCTTATGGTGAAGAAACTCTTGAGAACAATTTCAAAATTCATCCCTTTAAGGTTCTATAACTAGAGCTTAGACAGGAATGGGTATTAATGATCATACTAGAGCTTAGACAACATTCACTACTATCTCAACCAGATTCTGGTCCACTGGAGGATTTTCTAATTGTGGTTCACCAGCAACTTCCTCTTGGGGCCTATTAAATTGTCTTCTCAGAGGTATGATTCTATAAAACATCAATAGAAATTACTGGAAGCATTAGTAAGATTTCCCAAATCACAGATACAAAGCTAAAAGATACAATAATATAAATTCCCTCAAACATAAATCTATATTAGTATTTTAAAAAACACAAATAAAGGTATAAAAATACTATAATCAGATAAAAACATTCATAAAGATGATTTTTCAAGCACCCATGGTGACTTAAAGATCATTATGATGAGAGATGGTCATGAACTCACTAAAAACTACCACCTAAGTCCCAAAATCCTATATCCTATTTACCAGGACATACCAACTATATAATGGCCTCAAGGAAAGATGAAAAACCCCTCACCTTTGATACCAACTTGTCAAGAACCAATATATATACCCCGGTACACTGATACATGAGCCATCATTGATATATCCTAAAGGGTGTTCCCAATCCCCATGGTTTAGGGAGTACCACCTTCCATCATAAAGATCAAAGAGGGAAAAATTGTTTCCATATAATAGTAGAATATAACGATACATGTTGGAATGATCAAAACTCTAAAAAAGAGAAAGTTCTAAAATCAATAGGGTAAAATTCCAAAATAGCACATCATCAATGTACTCAACATCTATCACAATAAAATATCATAAAACCTATATAATGAGTGGAAATATATCCACCAGTCACATATATGACTCTAGGTCCCAAAGATTAAGAACATCCACCACCTCCAAGTGTCATTTTCCCTTTACTCAGACCTGGAATAAGAAAATCTATAAACACTCTAATGAAAAGGTGAGGTTTGATATATATATCCCAATAGGGTCTCCCTAAGTATTTCATGATCAATTAAATAAAAAAAACAATCATATTTAAATTTTCAAATAAAATAAGGAATTTTATATCATTTTCATAGTTAAAAAAACATGTTTTTCTTTTAATAGACAGAAGACATTTCGAATTAGGGCTTAAATGATCATTTTATATAGAAGCATTCATATAAATCATATGGAATGAATAAAAAAGTTCTATAAATGATGATGGATTATATGATACAAACAAAGGAATCATGAACATTTGTCTTCTGCCTTAAAGTGCATTAGATTACATTTATAGGATCCTTACACTGCTCAAATCAATGATCACAGCTCAATATGTGTGCACACATCCCTCAAACTCAGGCTGAATAGGACTAATGAGTATTCTAATGAGGATAATCATACTGAATGAGGTTTTTTAAATGTTTCATCATATATCCAATTATAGGGGATCATATATTAGCGTTCTTATCCCAAATAACCTACTAACTACCCAAGCTCAAATGTTCTCAATAAATCAATCGATCATTCATGGGTAAATCATTCCATTTAAAATCAAATCGTTATTTACATTTTAATTTCCCAGTTTCAACTTCAATATCCCGTTTTAAATTTCAAAAAAATCATGGGTTTTTCGTAATTTCATGACTTTTCAATACAAAAACATATCATAGGTTTTCATTATTTCAATTTAATATATTTTTCTCAAAAAAAATCTCAAATTAATTTTCTAAAATCAAGTAATCATTCTCAGAATCCATCGCAAAATTTAAATTCCATTGATATTGGGGACTTTTAATAAATACCATGACATTTCAAAGTTAACATTAATTACATATGGGCCTCATCCCAGTTGGTGAGGACTCTCAAAGTGAATCCATGAGACCTAGGTTCGTATCTAAAAATAGGCATATTTCTAGTACTGTAGTAGTACTATAACAGGTACTGTAGCAGGTACTATTAAGTACTGTAGCAGCTATAAATATTCTCCTTGGGACCACCGGTTTGGGCTTGGAGTCTGTAATGCCTTTGGGCCACCTAAGGGTTTTGCGCCACTCAACGACTTTTGGCCAGTTAAGTCTTTTAGGCCACCTTAATGCCTTCATGCCACCTCATTCTGATTATGCAGTGCGGATGCAATAAGATGAAACCAAGGAACTATCTCCATATGAGGACTCATAGTAGGTGATTTCACTAGAACAAAGATATAAGTATATAGAATAATGAGAGGTTATGGAAATTATCATCAGCATCAGGCATGTGGACCTCTACATAGGTATTTCTATATGAACAAGCAATGTGAAGGTGTCAAGCTGACTTCATGATCTAGACACTAGAGAGGGCCATTTCCAAGTAGTCGTGTCTAGGATAAATTCCTTTAAGGCCTTCGGGTCATGTAATAAACTAACCATGTGGTACTTATGAGGGTTCCCCCTCATCCCTTGATAGGGGGTTATCAAAAATCAATAAAAATAAGGATTTTGAGCCATTCCGGAAAATCTCACATTAATTCTTATAAAATCAAGGTTTTATAAATCAAATAAAATCAACATAAAAAAAATCAAGCAACTCATGATTTCAATTTTAGGGATAATGAATATGGAACCACCTACCTTTAATCATGAAAATAAAAAACCCCAACTGTAATGGGAACACCAACAAATAATTAAGGCAAGATAATCTAGATAATCAAACCTAGAATCAAGATACAAAAAAGGGTGTTTAGATCCATGAAAAACATATTGATCTATCAAAATATAAGGAAGAAAGAAGAGAAGATTGGATGAATCCACATGATACAATATTCACTTACTTGAGAGGGATCATATCTTCCACTACAACTTTGATTAACAATATAATTTTTTCAAAGGATCTAAAATCACTTCTTGAGAGCCTCCAAGGATGTAAAAAACATGTTAGGGTCAAAATGGGGTGATTAGAAACATAAATCGGGGGTTTGGGATTTTTAATTAAATTTTTAGAGGATTAATTTACCACAAGAATAGTTTATTGGGGAGGTTTGTATGGTTATAAAAATCATGTTCCCATAATAGTGGGGTACACTGTTTCTCTTAGGAGGGCACACGGTCTTTCAAATTTTGTATTAACCGTTCAAACCCTCATAGTCTGAGGTTTCGTAGTTTTTAGGGGATTTCCACATGGTTTCAACAAACAGTGAAACCCCTTTCAGTGGATCAAAACTATGAATATAGTTTTCTGGGACAAACCACAAGGTTTTCCCTAAACATGCCACAACTATTCATAGCACATTAGGCTTCCAAAATTCTCCAAATTTAACCTGAAACACCCCAAGACAATATACAACCAAAATATGATCAAAAAGGGGTCAAGAAAAACCTAAAATAATTTAATGGTATTTTAAATATAGAAAATGGTGAGGTTAGAGTTAAGGACTACAAATCTATAAATTTTTGAGGGAGTAAAAAACCATCATTTCAAAGGAAATAATGCTAAAAGAATAAAATTTTTATTCGAATATCATTATCCTAAATTTGATGAATTATTTTACTATCAAGATATATAACATGATAAAATGTACTTACTTTATTTCTTACCATTTTATATGTATAATTCCATCCTTTGGTTATGATTTTATGAATTTCCACATTATCTCTTACTCCAAGAAATGAATTTTACAGATGAATTTTTTAGTCTTAAAGCATGAAAATTAACTTTTAATGGATCATAATATCCATAATTCATTCCCTTTTTTCTCTAAATACTTATTAAAACCAAATTGGTTAGAAAAAATTACCTAATATAATATATTAATCTATAAAAAATTAAAAATGACATCGAAAGTTAAACTTAATCCATTGTATAAATAGTCTCAAGTATCCTCTAAAAATATGTCAGGCCAAATTCAATAACTAAAAACCCAAAATATTTTATCACATTTTTTTATGATAAACCTAACTATTATCTATAAATAATATCAATTTATCATAATTCCATGTACTAAACATGTTTATACCCTAATCATATCCTCCACAAAATATTCTAATCATTTTTATAAATATCCCAAATCACTATTAATAAATAACAAAATCATATATGCTTCTATAAATTAACTCAATATTAAATCCTCATAAAAAATTTACCATAATAATATATTATTCTCAATATAGTAAACTTCATAGAAAATAACAACAATCTCTTAGACATTAAATCACTTTAAATCACACTGTTATCTATATGATAAAAATATTTTCCAAAATATATTAACACTTTTATCCCAATCAATCATACCTCACCATCAAAGTTCGTGTTAACCCTAAAGGTTATCAATAACATTGAACTTGTGCCCATAAAATATAAAATAATTACTCCTCAAATAACATTTTCTCTAAATCATATACTGAACCAAAGTTTTTAATTCTAATAGATGTTTCTAAAAATATCCTTAACCATCATAAACATTAATCACATGAAACATCAATAGGGTATCAATAACTTTAAACTGATTATAAGATATAAAAAAACAAAACACTAATATATCAGAGTTAATGTTTACTTTTTTAAATTGACATTAGATTCAAGAGATATCATCATAAAGGACTAAATGATTTTCTAATCTTGGTAGACTATATACATACTTGAATCTCATATACATTTAAAAATAAATAAATACAACAAATAGTTTTCTTTGAGAACATCGTTATTCTCTCTAGAACATCTCTTCATATCAATAATATTAAACTTTATGGAATCTTAACAAAACATTATAAATGGGTGTGCCAATATTCTTGATAAGTGTTACGTACAGTAGAACCTATCATGAGTAAATAAGGCATGATAAATATGGTAGAGTGGATAATAAAAAGGCATTAAATTCAACAAACACTTGAGTTAAATGAGTATCCATGGCTAATATCAACAAATAATACACATGTATAAAGAAAAATTAATTCATAATAAAGGAAATGCATAATTTTGGTCATTCATTATCAAAGACTCTTTACCAAGATATTGTGAATATTAAATTCATGTCATATCAACCAATACAGAATTCTTAGTAAATGGGTAAGTGTAAACCAAATAAACAACTAAAATTTTATTCCCTCTATTTTGACTCATAAAAAAACAATGCATCAGGGGTCTATTTATAACTAGGCCCCACCCATCACTTGAATGTCCTATACATTCCCTATATTTTCAATAGTAAAATACAATTCATTCTCAAAATGAATTATAAGTAAACAATTATCAATATTAAATCAATAATATTGAACATAAATGCTTAATAATAATAAAATATCTATATAAATAATAAATATGATATCACTGGATCATATCCCCAACATCATTGATGGTTGTTTTCTTAGTTGAAAATATATTTAAAAGATTATTGAAAATTTTCTAGAGGAAAAACCCCTTTACACTTTGAAATCACTTACTAAAATCTAAAAAATCTAAAATATTAAATAAAATATTTTATTTGAAAATAAATCTGTAAAATTATAAAGGAAACATTGAGGAATTGATTAATGATGATAGAAGAAAATTTTTTCATGCCATGTACATTAAAACAAAGTTTCCTTTTACATTTTCAATAAGAATTCATGAGTTAAAAAATGATAAAAAGATTTCTTTTAAAAAAAATTAAAAATAAATCATGGGTATAAAGGAATTTACAATCATAGGGGCATATTAAAAACATTTTTGAAAAAAAACTAAAAAAATTGACAGGGAAGAAGAAGATTTGTGAATAAGGAGTAAATAAAGTATATTTTTCTTAAATACATTTTCTCAGTCATTTTAAGTACCCAAGATATGAAAATGGTATAATTTCTTGAAATTTAAATTAATAAATAGGAAAAATAAAATGAAATGTTTTTATTAGATAAGTTTCATATATTTTTTCACAATAGAAATTCAAACATAAACATTCCCAAAATAAAATGAGATTACAAAAGAAAATCCATTAAAAAGATCAAATCGTTGAATTGAGAATTTATCAATAAATTGATAATTTGTTACAAATATAAATCCACAAAAAACAATTATAAATAAAAAAATAATAAAATTAGATTTAATTTCACTCATAATTAAGAAATAATACAGTCAACTAAGTTGAAGTATAACCCAATGAATAGAAATTGAGTTAAGAAATCCCTTAACACACGCTTCCACTGTAACACCCCGACCCCAGTTACCCAGAGTCAGTGCATTACTTTGTAACATTGGAATGATCACAAAATATCAAGTCTCGAAAGACCGATTAGTTTAGTATCCTTGGAAACACTAGATACATTCATAAATGTTACATTACATCATAAAGTGAAAAACTACAATAACATAGTCTCCATTTTCCACACTCATATCCCCTTCAGACAATCCCTATAGGTCATTCCTAAAATACTTAGTCACATCCTGGAAAAAATTAAAACATTGAAATGGGTGAGCTCATATGCTCAGTAAGGATAACAATATAGTGGAAGCTTTCATAAATAAACATAAACATTTAAGGCAATGTATAACTAAAACAAAATCCTTTTAAACTTTAACTCAACATAATATGGAAAAAGTGAAATGAAATAATTTCATTTACTTATTCACATGGATATTTTGTTGGTCTAATAATCACATGCAATATCAATAACCACTTTCATAATGATGGAATGCATAATGCCAGACTATCATAACCACGTAGCCAAGGCCTCGTGCCAAGTCCACAAATAAGATTTTTTCAAGGCCTTGTTCCAAGATACTAGTTTGTCTCATGAGACCTACTGATGCATCGAGGAGCTATAGCTTGCTCCACCCGTCACTTATTAAGTCCAATTCATTCCTCATATGAACATGTTTAAACATATCATATACCATAACATAATTGTATCACATAAAACATGCATAAAGGAAACATAACATTTCCACATTTTAATTACAAGATATCAATAAAACACATTGATATAATAAAAACATTTTCAAAACCATTTTCAATACCAAAATAAAAGAAAATTAAAACTTTGTAATTATTTTTCATTAAAAAAAGGTTATGGCTTGTAGAGGAAGTCGAAACTCAAATAATGGTCATGGTGGTGGAGAAGTCGTTGTCGCCACATACGTATAACAAGAAAAACATTCCTTTTTGTCATTTAGTAAAATGCTTCGTATAAAAAGATTCCTTTTGAATAAACGTAAAAGTCAAAGGGGTTTATACACCGTATAAAAGAAATTTGTGTATAAAAAAAATATGCCTCAATGAATGGAGATTGAGACAAAGTACCTTACAAAGATCATTTTTTAAATATAATATATCTATTATGTGTATTCACTATATGTACACATAATGAAATTACAAATACAAGATAGGATATAATAATATCATGACATAATTTGAAAGTAGGAGATTAACCCAAAGAATGGAAATTGGGTTAAGAAGTTCTCTTACCTCGTGTCCGACTTGACTCGACCGCTCTTTAACCTCCTGAATAATAAACTAGAGTTAATATCTACTTTATTAAGAACCTTTTTCAAGTTCATTATCCCTTTTATATCACTTATTGCAATGTTATGAAAATTATGTATTCATTTAAGTTAATAACGGTCGTTTTGTCAATTTTTGGTACTTGAGTCAACAATAAAATTCTTATAATTACAATTTTTTTATTTGGTAGAATATCCATTATCTCTATAATTATATCCATGATGTAGATATCATATATATCATATATATCCAATATATACATTCATTCATAATATTACGTAACATTTAGAGGTAAGAAATGAAATGCACCGTTCATGGAGACGGTAAGCCGTACGTACGCATGAAGGCTACTTTCATTTCTATTTCATATTTAATGGAATAAAGTTATAATTATATAAAGGTATAATATAATTCCAGTATAATATAATGTATAATACCATTTAGTCCATCCTTTATATGTCCCACATATGGCATTAACGATTCAAATCACTTTGAGGGGGCGGTAGTCCGCACTTCCTAAAATGAAATTATCGCGTTTACCCATAATGGAAATCGTAAAGGTATGCCATAAATGAAAATACATAATAATAAGGAAAACAAAAACATAATATATATCATATATAAAAATAGTGTCATCATAATGGCCACCATGAGAGGTGTTAAAAGAAGATTGAACAATCATCGTTTCGTGAGGCAGAAATTTGCCAACCACAGAAATAGTATGTTCTTTAACCATTAGACGAAGGTGTGTGTAAGTTTAAATAAAATCCTTCTCGTAAAAACATCCTAGTATATTTAATATACTGTTTTTGTTACAAAATAAAGGAATAAAATGATTTTAAGGGGTTGGAGAAGTAAAATAAAACAAAATAACATAAGAGAAGAAATTACCTTAAAATCAGGAAACTCTTTTTTGATTTGAGCCAAAGGCTTCCTTGGGAAGAATTCTGAACAAAGTGAGGCTTCTAAGAGTAATATAGGGAAGTTGAGAGAGTATTTGGGTAGAGGTTGGCCGAGCCAAAAGGCTTTGAAGGTGTGAATAAGGTGGTAGTGGTGGGGGCCTTTTATAAGAGGAGAGGAGGGGCACTCTTGGAAAGTAATGAAATGTTACTTTATTATATAATGAGTTTCAGATTTTAAAGGTCCCACAATTATATATTTCTAGGATAAGGTGATAAGGGTTCTAAATCTACTCATACAATAGCCTTTTGACAAGTGTAATTCTTATATTTTACATTATCCGTCCATTTTATTAAAATCGTTAATTAATGAGGTAATCGCTGCATCATCATGGTGTCATTAAAAATTTAATTTATTTAATGTCTAAAAATTATAAAAAAAATTACCATGATGTAGGAAATCTTTTTATATTTTTAATGAATATTTATAGTAAAAAATATTTCTTGTATAACCCCATTTAACAATTGTTTTAGTAAAACAACTCATGTCTGTGACATTTTTATTTTAACATTAAATAAAAAGTTTGTAATGTTATTTTCCAACCAAAGTGGCTCCATGGGGTCCCCAAGTTGATCCATGGATTTTCTTGGTCATCCATGACTCGTCCAATAGGGTTAGGACAAGTGTAAGGGTATTTTCATATTTTTATAATACCGTTTTTACCTTAAATTTCACTAATTACCTTTAATCGCGATTAATTAAACTTAAAAGTTACTATTCACCAAAAAAAATTTATCCCATTAAACCACATTTTACTTCCTAATGACAACCATGTATGTCAGATTTTTGAAAATCAAATCACAGAAGTGGTAATGTTTCATTTAAACAAAAAATCCGTTTTTTAACTATCATTTAGTGGTTTCACTATTCATCAAAAATTAAAGCTTTTCAGAACAATGCAAAAATTTCACCCTAAGCTATAATTGATATTCCAAAATCAAAAATGATGTATTTTTTACAAAATTACAAACATATAAGTTGCATTAATTAATTTTATAACTAATTCCCGCTTTCATAACAAATATCCTGTTTTTAAGAAACAATATATATCAAAAGATTGACAATTGTTTATGTCCAATTTCAAAGTGAAATTAATTCTAATGAACACCATTGGATAAAATGGTAAAAATATATTCTAATTATACTTTAAACCACTCAATAGTATAATTTATCACTATAAATTATTTTTATTAAAAAAGTTGTTTTTATGTATTTTTCACTATTCATAAAAAAATTGGAAATTCTCAGAAAATTACAAAAAATCAACTTAGGATAATTTTGATATTCCGAATACAAAAACGAAGTCCATTTGGAAAGATAAAATTTATAAAATTTCAAAAAGTAGGTATTACTATTCATAACGGCTACTTTGATTTGTTGTGGTGTGTGTGTTCGAACTTGAAGTTGCATACAACACACGCTACTGTATTATTCAAAGAGAAGTGTGCCGTTGAAGCTTGGGGTGTTACATTCTCCCCTCCTTCAAATAATTTTGTCCTCGAAATTTCATATAATATCACTATATAAAAAGACTCTGGTGATTCTTCATCATAAGTTCCTCGGGTTCCCACTTTGCGTCCTCTATCTTATGGTTTCTCCATAGAACTTTTACTATACGAGTCGTCCGGTTTCTCAGCACTTGTTCTCTTGTATCAAGAATCCTGATGGGCTCTTCGAAATAAGACATATCGGGTTCCAGCTCTAATTCCTCATAAGTGAGTACATGCGTTGGGCCAGGCATATATTTTCTCAACAGTGATACGTGGAATACATCGTGAACTTTGGAGAGACTTGGCGGCATTTCCAAACGGTAAGCTACAACCCCAATTCGTTCTAGAATTTCAAAGGGTATGATGTACCTAGGACTCAATTTACCCTTCTTACCGAAATGTATAACTCCCTTCCATGGAGATACCTTCAATAAAACATGAACTCCTACCTGAAATTCCAAATCCTTCCTTCGGTTGTCGGCATAGCTCTTCTGCTTACTTTGAGCTGCTTTAATGTGGTTTTGGATTACTTTCACCTTTTCCATCATTTCCTCCACCAGTTCTGGACCTACAAGTTTTCTTTCACCAACGTCATCCCAACAGGTTGGTGTGCGACATCTCTTTCCGTATAACGCTTCATATGGTGCCATCTGAATACTTTAATGGAATCTATTGTTATAGTAAAATTCTAACAGAGGTAAATATTGATCCCACATTCCTTGAAAGTCAAGTGATCATGATCTCAACATGTCTTCTAAGGTTTGAATAGTTATTTCTGATTGTCCATCTGTTTGAGGGTGGTTAGCAGTGCTCAAACGAAGTTCAGTATCCAATTCCTTCTGAAGACTTTTCTAGAATCTTGATGTAAAATGGGGATCACGATCCGAGACAATCGACAGGGGTACTCCATGAAGTCTCCCAACTTCATTAATATATAGTCTTGCTAGACTTTCAAGTGTTATATCTTCCCTTATAGCAAGAAAATGTGTTGACTTTGTGAGATGATCAACAATGACCCATATTACGTCATTCCTTCTAGGAGTATTTGGTAGTCCCATGACAAAATCCATTGTAATATTATCCCATTTCCACTCAGGTATGGGAAGAGGTTGCAATACTCCACCAGGCAGTTTTCTTCCAACTTTCACTTGTTGACAAACCATACATCTTGACACAAAATCAGCAATCTCCCTCTTTATGTTGTCCCACCAAAAACGTCCCTTTAAATCTCTATACATTTTGGTGCTCCCAGGGTGTATAGAGAAATTGGAACTGTGAGAATCATCCAACAATTCCCTCTTTAAATCAGGTATATCGGGAACACAAAGTCTCCTCCCAAATTTCAAAATTTCATCTTCATACACAAAGTCAATCAATTTCCCATCATTCATAGCTTTAATCTTCTTTTTCAACTCTTCATCATAGGCCTGAGAACACTTTATCTTTTCTAGTAAAGATGGTTTGGCAACAATTTGGAAAATTTTTGATGTTTCACCCTCCATGGTGATTCCCATATCCATCTTTACTAGATCCATAAAAATAGGATCCCTTTCCACTCTCATCATGTTCATAACTCCATGATCTTTTCTACTCAAAGCATCTGCAACCTTATTTTCCTTCCCTGGGTGGTAGTGTATCGTGCAATCATAATCCTTAAGTAGTTCAAGCCATCTCCTTTTCCTCATATTGAGTTCTTTTTGTGAGAAAATATATTTCAAACTCTTGTGATCGGTATATCTCTCACATTTTTCACCATAGAGATAATGTCTCCATATATTCAAGGCAAAGATTACAGCAGCTAACTCGAGATCAAGAGTAGGATAGTTCTGCTCATGAATTTTTATTTGTCGTGATGCAGAGGCAATAACCCTATCATTCTGCATAAGGACACAACCAAGTCCTTTCATTGATGTATCACTATAAATAATGAACCCATCATTCCCTGATGGTAGAGTCAATATAGAAGAATTGACTAATCTTCTCTTCAGTTATTCAAAAAATTATTCACACTCTTTTTTTCAGACAAATTTAACCCATTTACGTGTGATCTTCATTAATGGGTTAGCCAATCGAGCAAAATTCTGGACAAAATGTCGATAATAACCTGCCAAACCAATAAAGTTGTGTACCTTAGTTATACTCGTCGGTGCTGGCCATTCTTGGATTGCCTTGGTCTTAGAAGGATCAACAGAAATTCCATCCTTAGAGACAATATGGCCAAGAAAAGAAATCTCCTAAAGCTAGAATTCACACTTGCTAAACTTCCCATATAATTCATGCATTCTAAGAGTCTTCAAGATAATGCGCAAGTGATTTTCATGGTCTTCTTAGCTTTTGGAGTATACCAAGATATCATCAATAAATACCACAACAAAATCATCAAGATATTCCTTTAAAACTCTATTCATCAGATCCATGAATAGAGAGGGTGCATTAGTCAATCCAAAAGGCATTACTGTAAACTCGTAATTCTCGTACCTTGTTCGAAATGTTGTCTTCAGAATGTCTTCCTTCTTCACACACAACTGATGGTATCCAGATCGAAGGTCAATCTTTGAAAAGTATTGAGCTCTATGCAATTGGTCAAATAAATCGTCAATATGAGGTAGGGGATACTTTTTCTTTATTGTTATAGCATTGATCTCCCTGTAGTCAATGCACAACCTCATAGATCCATCTTTCTTCTTAAAAAAAGGATAAACACTAGGGTGAATAAATCCCTTATTACTCAATTCCTCTATTTGTTTCTTTAGTTCAACTAATTCCACAGTGGCCATTCTATAATGGGTCTTCGATATAGTCCTTGATCCAGGAATTAAATCAATGGAAAACTCAACTTCTCATTCCGGTGGATGTCTAGGTAAATCTTCCGGAAACACATCTACATATTCTTTCACAATAGGTATATTCTCTATTTGAACATTCCTTTCCTCACCCTTAGTCATTTCATTCTCTTCCTCCCCAATAATTGAATTTAGTTGAGCTACTGGGGGGTGGATCTAAATAATAATTAGGTGGGGACGATTCTGCTCAAAAAATAAGGTGTTCCTTATCATCATCATCAAAAATCGTAACCTACTTATTCTTACAATAAATATTTGCATCATAGTCCGAAATCCAGTCCATATCGAGGATTATATCAAACGCAATCATAGGTATGACAATGAGATCAGTGGATAAAGAACATTTATGTGCTCTAATGGGGATTGATTCAGAAAACTTTATTGCAATGATACTTCCCTTAGGAGTTTTGACCGACAATTCTCTTGTTAAATCAAATTCGAAATATCTAATTTTCTTAGCAAACTGGGAAGATATGAAACAATGCAATGATCCAGAATCAAATAATGCATTTTCTAAACATGAGGAAACCATTAAATTACCTGCCACCATGTCTTTCGGAGCTTCAACCTCAGCAGTAGTGATAGCATAATCTTGGCCTTGATCCCTTGGCCTCTTCTGAGGTAATTTTCCCTGACGCTTAGGACATTCATTTGCATAATGTCCCATCTCTCTACAATTATAGCATTCCGCATTGACAGCAACTTTCTTTCCCTTGTAATCATGAGCTTGGTGGCCTTTTTCACCACACTTGTAACAGACTCCCATTCCCTTCAAGAAAGTACCGGGGTCTTTCTTCCCACATTTACTGTAGGACTGATATTCAATTTTTCCCTTCGTCCCCTTATTTCCATTTCCAGATTGATCATAAGATCTTTTCTTTTCTTTCTTTGCTTTAAAGTCATAAGACTTAGAGAAGTCATCTTCCGTCTTGATAGCACATGAGACAATATCTTCGTACGACGAGAAGGTTTGTGTGACTAATGCTCGACAGAGAAATGGTTTTAACCCATAAAATAAAAGATCAATCTTACTTCTTGGGTTATGTATATAATCTGCAGCATGCCTCGCTAACCTTGTAAAGTTAGCCTCATACTTTGCGACATTCTCATCCTCCTTCTGCCTCAGACTCAGAAATTGCCTTTCCATATCTGCTCGATGGTCATGTGGAAAGTATTTTTCTAAGAAAATTTCCTTAAACTACCTCCATTCCATACTTGATACTTCTTCATCTTCTTTTGTGTTTTGAATCAGTGACCACCATTGATCAGCATCTCCAGTGAGGTGGTAGACTGCCATGACAACCTTCTCCCTTTCGCTACTCCCCAAGGCGTGGAATATTTTCTCTAAGGAGTTTATCCGTTGGTCAGCTATTAATGGATTTGTACCCCCATTAAATGTTGGTCATTTTTTCCTCATGAAGCAGTCTAACATTGATCCTCCACGTTGCGGATTAGGGTGCTCCATAAGAGTAAGGTTATTATTCATAACCTGAGTGAGTTTTCCCAGTATGGTAATAAGTTGATCAGCACCAGTTGTATCTCCAGCTCCACAATAATTATCTTGATCCGGAGGGAAATCCCTACATGGAGTGCGTACATTGATACGGTTTCCATTCCTCCCACTAGGCGCCATTTCTAAACATTGTCATAAACTAGATTAGTTTATGAATTAAAATACATAATTCCATACTTGTAAAACACTTAACATAAATTGAACTATTTATGGATATAATCCATAATCATAAAAATGTTTTCTTTTAGGAATTATGTACTCATAATACCTTCATAATGGTTTGTAAAGAAAATGATAATATCCTAAGCATATCCCCTGGGAGTGTCGTAACCAAGAATGCAGCAAGGCCCGTTGTCGTGCACCAGTTCTCGTTCGAGTCTAGCACAAAGAGATGTTTTTTCGGTTTTACCCCTAGGTACATCTGTGCCAGAGTTGCCTCTATCTGCTTGTATCTAGACAGGGATGTATTGCTCGGAAAACTCACAAAATCTCTATAATACCAAAATTCTTGGAAGTTCTTCTATACTAATCCTCAAAGTCTATCTTCGGGCTATGTTCTCTAATCAGAGTTTATCTAAATATAGCTTCCAAGGTTAGTACTAAACTTCCTATGATACCAACTGTAATGCCCCTAACCCAGTTACCCAGAGTCGGTGCATTACTTCGTAACATTTTCATGATCACAAACGATCAAGTCTCGGAAGACCGATTATTTTAGTAGCCTTAGAAACTCTAGATACATTCATAAATGTTACATTACATCATAAAGTGAAAAAAAATACAATAACATAGTCTCCATTTTCCACACTCATATCCCCTTCAGACTATCCTGGTAGGTCATTCCTAAAATACTTCTTCACATCTTGGAAAAAATTAAAACATTGAAAGGGGTGAGCTCAGATGCTCAGTAAGGATAACAATATAGCGGAAGCTTTCATAAATAAACATAAACATTTAAGGCAATGAATAACTAAAACAAAAGCCTTTTAAACTTGAACTTCAACATAATATGGAAAAAGTAAAATGAAATAATTTCATATACTTATTCACATGGATATTCTTCTGGTCAAATAATCACATGCAATATCAATAACCACTTTCATAATGATGGAATGCATAATACCAGATTATCATAACCACGTAGCCAAGGCCTCATGCCAAGTCCACAAATAAGATTTTGTCAAGGCCTCGTACCAAGACACTAGTTTGTCTCATGAGACCTACCGATGCATCGAGGAGCTATAGTAGGCTCCACCCATCACTTATTAAGTCCAATGCATTCCTCATATGAATAGGTTTAAATATATCATATACCATAACATAATTGTATCACATAAAACATGCATAAAGGAAACATAACATTTCCACATTTCAATTAAAAGATACCAATACAACACATTGATATAGTAAAAACATTTTCAAAACCATTTTCAATACCAAAATAAAATAAAATTAAAACTTTGTAATTATGTTTCATTAAAAAAAGGTTATGGCTTGTAGAAGAAGTCGAAACTCAAATAATGGTCACGGCGGCGGAGAAGTCATTGTCGCCGCATACGTACAACAAGAAAAACATTCCTTTTTGTCATTTAGTAAAATGCTTCGTATAAAAAGATTCATTTTGAATAAATGTAAAAGTAAAAGGGGTTTATACACCGTATAAAAGAAATTTGTGTATAAAACAAAATATGCCTCAATGAATGGAGATTGAGACAAAGTACCTTACAAAGATCATTTTTTAAATAGAATAGATCTATTATGTTTATTAACTATAATTAAACATAATGAAATTACAAATACAAGATAGGATATAATAATATCATGACATAATTTGAAAGTAGGAGATTAACCCAAAGAACGGAAATTGGGTTAAGAAGTTCCCTTACCTTGTGTCCGACTTGACTCGACCACTCTTTAACCTCCGGAATAATAAACTAGTGTTCATCTCTACTTTATTAAGAACCTTTTTCAAGTTCATTATACCTTTTATAACACTTATTACAATGTTACAAAAATTATGTAGTCATTTAAGTTAATAACGGCCGTTTTGTTGATCTTTGGTACTTGAGTCAACAATAAACTTCTTATAATTAAAATTTGTTTATGTGGTAGAATATCCATTATCTCTAGAATTATATCCATGATTTAGATATCATATATATCATATATATCCAATATATACATTCATTCATAATATTACGTAACATTTAGAGGTAAGAAATGAAATGCACCGTTCATGGAGACGGTAAGCCGTACGTACTCATGAACGCTACTTTCATTTCTATTTCATATTTAATGGAATGAATTTATAATTATATAAAGTTATAATATAATTCCAGTATAATATAATTTATAATACCATTTACTCCATCCTTTATACATCCCACATATGGCATTAACGATTCAAATCACTTTGAGGGGGCGGTAGTCCGCACTTCCTAAAATGAAATTATCGCGTTTACCCATAATGGAAATCGTAAAGGTATGCCATAAATGAAAAATACAGAATAATAAGGAAAACAAAAAATATATATATATAATATATAAAAATATTGTCATCATAATGTCCACCATGATAGGTGTTAAAAGAAAATTGAACAATCATCGTTTCGTGAGGCAGAAATTTTCCAACCACAGAAACAGTATGTTCTTTAACCATTAGACGAAGGTGTGTGTAATTGTAAATAAAATCCTTCTCATAAAAACATCCTAGTATATTTAATATACTGGTTTTGTTACAAAATAAAGGAATAAAAAGAGTTTAAGGGTTTGGAGAAGCAAAATGAAACAAAATAACATAAGAGAATACATTACATTAAAATCTAGAAACTCTTTTTTGATTTGAGCCAAAGGATTACTTGGGAAGAATTATGCCCAAAGTGAGGCTTCTAGAAGTAAGAGATGTATTTTTAGAGAGTATTTGGGTAGAGTTTGGCTGAGACAAAAGGATTTGAAGGTGTTAATAAGGTGGTAGTGGTGGGGGCCTTTTATAAGAGGAGAGGAGGGGCACTCTTGGAATGTAATGAAATGTTACTTTATTATATAATGAGTTTCGGATTTTAAAGGTCCCACACTTATATATTTCAAGGATAAGGTGATAAGGGTTTGAAATCTACTCATCAAATAGGCTTTTTTCAAGTGTAATTCTTAGATTTTACATTTTCCTTCCATTTTATTAAAATCGTTAATTAATGAGGTAATCGTTGCATCATCATGGTGTCATTAAAAATTTAATTTATTTAACATCTAAAAATTATAAAAAAAAATTACCATGATGTAGGAAATCTTTTTATATTTCTAATGAATATTTATAGTAAAAAATATTACTTTTATAATCCCATTTAACAATTGTTTTAGTAAAACAACTCAGGTTTATGACATTTTTATTTTAACATTAAATAAAAAGTTTTTAATGTCATTTTCCTACCAAAGTGGATCCATGGGGTCCCCAAGTTGACCCATGGATTTTAATGGTTGGTCATGACTCATCCAATAGGGGTAGGACAAGTTTAAGGGTATTTTCATATTTTTATAATACCATTTTTACCTTAAATTTCACTAATTACCTTTAATCACGATTAATTAAACTTAAAAGTTATTATTCACCAAAAATTATTTTTATCCCATTGAACCACATTTTACTTCCTAATGACAACCATGTATGTCGGATTTTTGAAAATCAAATCATAGAAGTGGTAATGTTTCATCTAAACAAAAAATCAGTTTTTTAACTATCACTTAGTTGTTTCACTATTCATCAAAAATTGAAGTTTTTCAGAACAATGCCAAAATTTCACCCTAACCTATAATTGATATTCCAAATTCAAAAATGATGTCTTTTTTACAAAATTCAAAACATATAAGTTTCATTAATTAATTTTATAACTAATTCCCACTGTCACAACAAATAGCGTGTTTTTAAGAAACAATATATATCAAAAGATTGACAATTGTTTATGACTAATTTCAAAGTGAAATTATTTCTAATGAACACCATTGGATAAAATGGTAAAAAAATATTATAATTATAATTTAAAACCAATCAATAGTATAATTTATCACTATAAATTATTTTTATTAAAAAAGTTGTTTTTAAGTATTTTTCACTATTCATAAAAAAAATTGGAAATTCTCAGAAAATTACAAAAATTCAACTTAGGATAATTTCGATATTCTGAAAACAAAAACGAAGCCCATTTGGAAAGATAAAATTTATAAAATTTCAAAAAGTAGGGATTACTATTCATAATGGCTACTTTGATTGGTTGTGGTGTGTGTGTTAGAACTCGAAGTTGCGTACAACACACGCTACTGTATTATTCAAAGAGAAGTGTACTGTGGAATCTTGGGGTGTTACATCCACTTTATTCAACGTGCATTAAAGTCCTGTATAATAGTTTAAAAAATTATTATTTATAATAGAACCATATTAATATTTATAATATCATATATTATCCAATTATAACATTCCAATTCCCATTTATTAATAATTACATTAAAACCATCATTTTTAAGTGTTAACTGTTCTGTTTTTCATGGATTTTTTAGTTTAGAAGTTTCTACCCTTAAATTTTTATCATGGTTAAATCATATATATAATTATAATCATGATATATATGTGTGATATATTCATTATATACAAATTTATATTCATCTATTATTGATATAGATTGAAAAATGATTTAAAAATTTATGGAGATGGTTGGACGTACGTATGGTAAATAATAATTCAAATTTAAAAATAAATTATTATATCATATATATTAATTAAATTATCCTTTTATCATCCATTTAAATAAAAAAGAACAACTAATTGTGTCACTTCATAGAGGTGGTGATCCACACGTACGCACGAGCGACGTAATCGTTTTCCAATTGATGAAAAGGTAAATGATATATTATATTTATAGAGAAATAATTATGAAATAAATATTATATATACTAATTAGTTATATTTTTATAATCATTCAAGTAAAATGGTGATGAAAAATGAATTACACTGCTGCATGGAGACGATAAGCCACGTGAGTGATGTTTTCACTTTTCGTAGGATGGAAAAGATTATTAACATATTAATATATTAATGATACTGGATTTATTATTTTAGGATGGTTACATCATACTTAGATGAAATTTAAGAATAGATAAACATAAAATAGCTGGTAATGATGATTACCTCCTCATTGAGAAACCTCATTTGGCATACACATTAATCCTTGAAAGGATGGTCGTTTGGTAAACCAGATGCTATAAGATGTGGTGAAGGAATCTAAGATTATATTATGGTATTTTTTTATAATATATAAGGTTCAAAAAAATTTAAAAATTAGGGCTATGAGGTTCCCTTTTATGACATAGGGGAGGGCGCCCTTGAAATTACTTAAAGTATTAAATTAATATATATTAATTTTTATAATAAATTTGATCCAAATTAATATATTTATAATATTGGATGAGGATATGTAAGAATACTCTCATCCAATAATATTTTAAAAAATTTTGGTAATTTTTTTACCATTATCCATTAGTTCAACCCCCCTACACCCCACCTCATTAACCCTTTTGATGATTACTTTGATATCATAAAAAGTAAAATTGACCCATAAATGGATTTTGGTTTATATTCCCAACCATAACCCATTTACTTGGTGGAAGATAATATTTTTATGAATTTTAAATCATTTAATAAAACATTTTATATTATAAAATATCATTAATGTCATTTTATGGAAATAAATTAAATAGTATAATATAATATATTTCTAAATCATGTAAAATAGTTCCAAAATAAAATATATTAGAATATAAGGAATATATAGTCTCAATATAATCATCCAATAAAATTTTTGTAGGTTTAGATTTCATTTTAAACCTTATTTTTTTAACCCCTTTGTTAGCTAATTTTAACATTAACTATGGTAATGAATTTTTAATATTAAAGTTTTATAACTTTACTTATAAAGTTAAAATTGGATCATAAATGGAAAGGGCGTTAAATGTTTTACTAATTATCATCATAATTTTCCATTGAAATATTTTTATGATTTTTAAATAATTTAATAAAATGTATTTAACACAATATATTATTAATATCATTGTAAGAAATATTCACATAATTTGACTTTGAAAACAATATGAAAGAACTTAAATTTTAATATAAAAATTTTTAACATCTAAAATATGTTATATTTATTTTCAAAATTCTTGGGATGCCTTTAATCACCCAAAAATACTAATTGTTTATCTTTTAAAATCATTTACTTCATTTTTTTACTTCTTGCAGAAACAATGCGTCGATATTGTGTAAGAATTTAATTTAATTATGTAGTGACTTTAGTTTTGGTAGATTTTTCCTTTGAAAATTTATATGTGTATATCTATATTTATCCTTGGAGCTGGCACATTGTTTGGGTGTTTGGGGACCCTAGATTAAATATATTAAAATTTTTGATATATTTTATTACACGTTCATGCATCATTTCAGTGTTATTGGTTTTACCATTGTTCGATACCTCAAATGGGAAATCTAAGACCATGGTTGATTTTGAAATTTAGTTTTTACCCTAGAATCGATCTAAGGTTGGTAGGTATCAAAAGTTCCAAGGGAGGTGATTGTTGGAAAGTGTATTTAATTAAAATAAATAAGTTATTTATTTATTTATTTTAAATAACCTAAATCTAATCCTTGATAAATATCTCTTTATGAAAAATCATCAGGGTTAGAAACATTACCAAGGGATTATATGAGAGGATAAAAATATGTTTTCTTCATTAGTGGAATGGGATCGGACAACAAACAATGATAAGATTGAGGTGGATCAAGAAGTAACGAATGTAGTGGGCCTTCTTCATCCCTAGAGAATGTGTTCTTCACCAATGATCAATACTTAACTAAGGATTGTATGTTTATTTTGGGATTTTATCCCTCTATAAATTTATCAATATGTATTAATATTTATCTTCTTATTGATCTATATTTATTCATTCATCACATAGGCCTGATTTCAATCTACATTTTGTTACAATTAATTTCTCCCTCGATATTCCCATTTATATAATTGTTCACCAAAAACACTTGTCCAATGAATGATTTACTCCATTATTTTTCATTTCTCACTAACTTTATTTGTGTTCTTCACCGTTGTCTATGAAAGACTTCCTGAATACTACTCTTATTGCCTTATGCTTGGGAATGATACAAAAGAATGTGGATATAAAACCACACGATCTAAGGCCAAGACTATTTCCTGGGTTGAAAAAGGCAGGAAGGGTCCTGAAGTTGATGAGGCCAATGTCTATCATGCAGTTAATGTTGGATCTTCTATTACTAGAGAGCCGATAAATGACTCGAACAAAGAAATCACAGTTTATGCTCAGTCTTCTCAATCTAATTTCCAAGCTCCTAATATGTCATCCTTTACTGATTCTATGACTACATCTCCAGGTGACACCACCATTCCTTCACCCTTGGTGGAGGAACAAGGTAAATTTCTTATATCACAGGATTCAAGTGATAGGGAGCAAGGTGAACTTTCTAATTATAGTGAATACTTTCTTGAAATTGATGATCACCCTAATCAAATCGAGGAGGATTTCTTAAAATCAAGTGCTAGGAAAGGAAAAAAGTCAATGGTGGATGCTGATGGTTTCATCACCACAAATTCTATAAAAACAAGGAAGCACAGAGATTATTCTCATATTTAAAGAACAATAGTCACAAGATCTCTTGATGCCACTAGGAAGGAGTTTCCACCACTCCCAACTGTGACTGAACAACTGAATGACAATGCTAAATTATCTGAGGATGACTCTGAATCAGATGAGAATGACGATGAAAGAAAACAAAAACCTGTGTATAGAGATGCCTACTGTATTGAGTAGGATGTGGGGGATACAGTTGATGCATGGATAGATGAACAAGATGCAATCACATTTCATAAATTCATGGACAGGCTCATCACTGATTAGGAATGCCTCGACATTAAAAAGCGTATGTTCATTAGGATGGTGGAGGAATATAAAAGAAATATTGACTTCGACTTCAAGGTCATTCCGTGGGAGTGATCTTATTTCTACTATGTTCTTCATGTCACCAGTTTCAGTTTTGATCCTACTTTGATATCTTTTTTGGAATGATTTGGTCCCTTTCATTTTTCTAAATGTTTTTATCCATCTTTGGATCTAATAGCATGGTGCAAGATCTCTTCATTTGAGTTGTTCTATTTTTGTTTGTGACTGGAATTCTCTGTTCTAGAATCATAGAGAGTTCATCCGTGCAAGCATTTGTTTCAACAGTGAATGCTTGTGTCATGAGTTTCATTATTATTACTGGAGGGTTTTTTGGCTTTTAAGAATGGATGGACTGGATATAGACCTCCCAACCGGTTCTTCCATAGGGTTGCCTACCCTTTATGATTGATGATCCGGACGGTCTACATTCATGATTCCTTGGATAGATTTGAGGAATGGGAAGGCTTGGCATGGTCAACCAGCTCCTATAAAGACTTCCTGTATTTCATTTTCCACTATTCATAACCTATGAGGGTGGTATGATCCTTCTGTTTATTTATTTGTGTTTTTTCTATATGAATAATGGAACGTTATGTTGTAATGTCTTGCACTGCATGACCTCCTTTTGTTGAAATACCTGAAGGAGACGTTTCAATGCTGGAATCTTGCACTGCATGATCTCCTTATGGAATGTGATGTTGCATTTCTGGTATCCTGCTGGTATGAACCATGTTTTCTCTTTGCTAGAATCTTTCACTGTATCATGTGACTATATTGGAAGGTGATTTTGCAATGATGGTCGACACTCTCAACAGATTTTTGGTCCAAACTATTACTTATTTTCATTTATAATTGGTTCTCTCAGTGTTCTAAGGACTTTCTCAGGTTCCTTTCCAGCTTTCATTTTATAATCAGACCTGTATAGCAACGTGAAGGACAGGGCTCAGGTTGATAGAGAACCAATCAGAATTGTCCTCTCTTCAGACAATGGATTGATGGAAGCCCCACAGACAATACAGTCATTGGAGATCATGGAAGAGTTGATAGCAGGTTATTTCAATCTTTCTTGCTTCTTGAGATTTTTCTGGTTTTTCCTCAGTGTTTTCTGGTTTGTAACTCTCTCAATACTTACTGTTGTAAGTTCGTTACACCTCATGTTTGTACTTCCACTTTAATTTTTAATAAAGTCCTTTGGGGAATGAATTGTGTGACCAATTCATGTCACCACTTCTACTAAAAAAACACCATTTAGTATAGAAGAACTCATGCCATGTATTTCATTTTCTATGGCAGCTAGTATTTTCAACTGAGTTAAGGATTACATGATGTGTCACTAGACCCACACACCATGCAGCCCTACCTGGGTATCCAATCCATGTGATAGGTGTATCCACCCAAGACCATGAGTGATCATACACGTCATGTTCCCATGTGTACATTCCATGTGGTGGTACTTTCCTAGACAATCTGTGTTTCGGGTATACATGTCCAGGATCCTAATTGGTCATACACATCATGTTTTCACATGGACATTCCATGTGTCTATACTTAGCCAGATGATATGTGTGTTGGGAGTACACTCCTAAGTCCCCTAGTGTATATACACACTATCTACAATCTATATATGTTGTGTGGTATGATATGGATTCCCAATACATTTATTGGTGAGAACAAAACCAGGAAAATGGGGCAAGATCACACACTCTATGGACCCCCATACACACCAAGTATTCCCTCTAGAAACTTATTTCTCTTGTATCTCTTTCTTTGAGACACGGATTGTGTCCCTCAAATTGCATATCCTAAGTGTTTTTTCACATATAACATGATTATAGCCTTCATTATTTTGTATGAGATAATATGTGAGTGTTTCTGAATATGATGATTCTTTAGGTGATTCTTGATAAAGGTGGTTATCTGGGTATGATCACAGAGAGATATTGGGGTTGGTACACTCCTATAACAGGGTACCTCATGCTCTTTATACTAGAAGAGACAGTACTCCCCTACACTGGGGATGTATCCTCTATCTTTGGAGTGGTACTCCCCCATCTTCGAGTTCTGGTTGCGACTGGGTCCTCCGTGGGAGTTGTGGCTGGCTTAGTTGTAGAGCACAATGAGGGGCAGGCCCCTACACAAATATTCGTGTGAGGTTTCATATGATGCTGGTAATCATAGATAGACTATTAAAACTACAAGAATAATTATCAAATATGGATTTTGTTATGATATATAGATCCACTTTCTCTCTTTTTTTGGGTTTCTTTATTAGCATATATATACATTATTCTTCATTTCCCTCTTTTTTTGGGTTGATCTAACTTATTTCTAATATTTCTATTTCTCCCTTTGTGGTTTTCAAGGAATATTACTTGGTATGTATATACTCACCTCTGAATGGAACTTTCTCAAAATTTTCATATATTGTGTAATTGATAAATATATCAAAAGATGCATCGATGGAGTATAGGGATATTTGGGTTCATTGACCATGTATGGTGGTTAGGATTGGAGATCAGGAGTGGGGCCCTCTCAGTTTTCCTCTTCTTCCAATTGTAGTCAAGTTACGACTTATTTTCCATTTGTACATGTATTTCCCCCCTTTATTTTCAACACTAGTTTATTACTATAATACTCTAATTTATTTTTTAGATATTATTACTTCCATGGTTTTCCTCAAGATGTTATTATCTTTTATTATTCCTCTACACTATTGTATAGATATAGTTTGTGCAAGCATATAGGTACTTTATGATAAGGCCTCTCATATTATGTTATGTATTTTCATTGTTTGTCGCTATCCCCTAGCCTATTGGAGGTGGGTTTGGGGCTCTCACACTCGGCCTTCTGTCGTCTAGGCAGGCCCTAGTGGTTCGAGTCATGACACATTATTTCATCACTAAAAGATAAAAATAAATCACCACAATAAAAAAAATTAAGTTCAAAATATACTTTTATATTTTTTAAAATATCATATTTACTCACATCTATGCCATTTAAAATTATTTAATATGTTACTTTGACTTTTCTTACCCTACACAAGATTGCACAAGCATTTGGATAAGCCACATGTTATATAACTACATAATTTTTTTCCATCCATAATAATTAAAAAGAAAAATTATATTTAATAGAAAATTTCACAAAATTATTTCTCATTCTCGAATATTATTTTTAGGATTCCAAATTTTACTTTTCATGTGTTGCGAAAGCACTCCTCCGACATTGAAAATGATTTTCATATTTATCATGAAATAAATTCTATATTATATGTTTTGAATTATTTTTATATGATATTTGTATTAAATTATCATAACTATTTTATTACATAATTTTAATAACTTTTTATATCACATTTATATTTTTTAAATATCATAATATATATCATATATCATAAAAACTATATTTTTTATTATTCACCAAAAAATTACATTCTTCAAAAAAATATAATAAATTCATAGAAGTGTAAATTTAACTTTTGGAATCCAAAAATTAATTCCATTTTATAAAATTCAATTTCTATATGTTTTATAAATAAAGTTTAAAATAAATTCTTAAAACCCAAAGAAAAATAGTTTTTTAATGTGTTTTAATCATGAAAATTAACATATAACTTAATCATAAATTTTGATGATTAAAATAAAATTAATTATATTATTATTAATCAAATGGATCATATTTAAATTTAATATAAAATCCAAAATATAATGGTACTTTTAAATTACATGATTTAATGAATATAAATGAGTACTTTAAAATCATTATTTTCACTATTCACTAAAAAACAATTATTTTAGAAAAATCCCAACATTTCACCCTAATATAATTTTTTAATATTAAAATTTCAAAAATTAAGATAATTTTATAAAAAAAATTCTAAAAGTGGTGGAAATTAATTATAATTTTCACAAAAACATAAAATAAATTCGTTTTTTAATAAAATGCATTTTAGTAGCATAGAATTACATCACTAAATAATGAGTACTTATTTCCTAAGAATTAACCAATAAATTTACATTGATTAGTAATATTATAAATATATTTCATAATTAGGTTACTCATATTCCAACCTTCTAATTTAATGTTTGGGTTGTAATGGTCACATTTAAATAATAATATTTTTATCATATATCTCAATTCTCTTAAATCTCGATGTTGGGAGTTAAGAAATATATGGAGATTATTAATATTTTAAACAAAATTTTATTGTTATTACATGATGAACACAAGAATATTATTATGGTATATATAGAAAGGATTAAGGAAACTCGTTGTCAATTTAAAAACCAAGAGATCATAAAAAGAGAGTTTCCCTTTAACATAAAAAACATTAAACTCAAATAATCATTGAACTACACATGAAATAATCTTTAATACCAAAAATTTTCCATCAAAAGCATTATAATATATCATTAATGAAAAATCATAATCATGTGGGTTTCTTATAAAACATAATAATCCTTGAAATGACCTACATGGTTAATTCCTATATAATTATATGGAGAGCATAGTCATCACCTAATGTACTGAAGAGATATATCAGGATCACCCATAATCAAATCTATATTTTTCCTCGAATATCATTAATAAATAATTTAAAAGGGAAATAATATGAATTAAATACATAAATACATTCATTTCCATCATCAAACTCTGAAAAATATATATTTAAACCCCTAAGAGAAACATTTTTGGATATCGATATATCCCTTCCCTTTAAAATCCAATTTTAAAATCTAAAATACCATAAAAAGGGGGATAAGGTTTTTTATTTGAATAAAACAAGTAATATTGTAATGTAATCTAAATTTCAAATAATAGCTGCAGTAGTTGGAAAAGTTATCTACATCGTATATCTTACAACAAAACATTCCTTTTTTCCTTTTGTAAATAAAGTTAAAACATCTCATATAAAATACATAAAAAGATTCATTTTGAAACCCTTTGAAAGAAATTTAAAATAGGAATAAATTTTATTTATAATTCATTTATTTTAATATAAATAAATCAGTAAAATAATATGTACATGAAAGAAAAATATTCAGAAAATAAATCATTAAAACATTTAAAACAAGGTTTTTAAGGTAAAGTGTCCCTTACCTTGGCACAAACATTATTTATCATGAAAAATAATAAACTTATGTAAATTATATAATTTATTAATAACATTTTTTTGTTTTAGTTTTCATTTATTTCACTTATAACCATGTTATACTTAATTACTTAATTGATTACGTTTACTTCGAACGTTTTGATGATGTTTGGTTCATAAGTCCCAAATGACTTCGGTAGGTTGACTTTGGTCAAATATATCATGATTATATCTTTTAAAAAATCTAAATCATGTTATAATTATCATTTTTATACATTAATTATAATTTTAAAACCGACTATGTAAGATAGTTATGAAAAATGAATTATGTTCCAATAATAGAGATTATGGGTCGTATGTATGCATGAGTAACGTTTCCATTTTTAAATAAACATAAATAAAACAAGTTAAGTGCCATTTTAAAATTATATATTGATTATTATATAATAAATATCATATTAATTATTTAAATACACTTATATATAATATTCATGTTATCCAGTGATGAAAAAATAATTACATCTCTTCGTAGAGGTGTTAATCCACACGTACGCACAAACCACCTTATCATTTTTCAATGGATGGAAAGGTAATAAAATAGATGAAATATTTTCCTTAAATAATTATAATTATTTCATAAATATAATATATATATATATATACTAAATCTATCATTATAACAATTTGTGAGACACTATGATGGAAAATTAATTACATTGGTTCGTGAGGCAGTAGTCTACCGTGCATCTGAATGATGGTTTTATTTCCCACTTAATAGATGATTAAATGTATTAAAGTTATTAAATAAACATAATAACATCACAATATTTTGGATATAAACATTTTATTATATGTTAATGGTTAAGATAGTTTTGTAAGAGGTAAAATAATGAATAAAATAAAAACACTTAGTAAAGTGATTTGCCTCTTCTTTGGACAAACTCTTTAAGTTTACACCTTTGGCCACCTAAAGTGGGTATTTAGATCAATCCAAGACCTATAATATGTGATTAGGGATTATAGAAAGGTATTTTTTTAGGTATTTTCCATGATAAGTTTCTCAAAATGTGTTTGGAAGATAGAAAAGGATGTTCTCTTTTATAAAGGTGGGAAATGACGCACATGGAATTGCTTAAATGATTAAATAATATATATATATATACATAATTCACTTAAAGTGGAACCATGTCACCCCAAATTATAATATGAGATATTATAGGGTGTAAATAAACTGCAAAAAAAATCATAAAAGTTTTGGATACATTTTAACCCTTACCTCCTAGTTAAATCACTTTAAAATCATTTCAATCTTATCCCTAATAACTTAAATTTTTATAACTTAATTATATTAAAAAAATAAAATAGGGATTCTAAAATAATTGGTCATGGTGATTCCAAATTTTGGAATACATTTTTTCAGATTAAAATTCTATAGGTAGAATAAATTACTTTTAATATATGAACACAAAATGCATGAAAACAGTTTTTAGGAAAATACACGATTTAAGTGTAAAAAACATTTTACATTGAAATCAAGTAAAAAAGTTAGATTCCATTACTTTTATTGGTTATTTAATAAAAAATTAGGGATTTTATAATTTTTTATCATGTTAAACCGTAATTTATCCTTAAATTCATTCCATTAAATGTAAAGTCCCAAAAATAGTTTTAAATTTGAATAAAATGTTACTTATCTTCACAAAAGTTAAGATTGGTATCCCAAATTCAAAATAATGTTTCAAAATAAATTATTTAACCCATTAAAAATATATTTTTTTCAAAAACAAATCATCTAATTGGTTGAAGTAATTTTTTATAGATATTTTAAAGCATTACCTCATTATTTAATCGAGTTTTACCTATTTTACTAAGGCGACAAATATTTATTATGGCTACAAATCATAATGGCCAAAAATTAAGTTGATATTATTAAATTATATTAATTATTATGATTATAATTATTGAATCTATTTTTTCAAATTTAATTCATATAATTGAATTAATTTAATTTAAAATTAAACCCATAAAATTCCATGAAAGGTGATTTACCAGAAAAATGTCTTCTTAAGTATAAAACATTTCTATACCAAAATCAGGCATAAAATTAATTCTAATTATCTTAATTGGATTGTTTTCAATATAAATGATATAATTTTTATTTGAAAATATTTATAAAAAAATGTAAATTTTTAAATACTTGAAATTAAAATATATTTTTTAATAAAAATCGGTATTTTCCACTATTCACCCAAAAATGAACTTTTTTAAAAAATTCACCAAAAATCAGCATAAGCTAATTTTGACTTGATGGTATCAAAAATGAAGTTCATTTTTAAAAAAAAATATGAAAATTGTAAATTATTCTATTAAATAAAATCATATAATATATATAATCAAATTTAGTGGGAATAAAAAAATTGATTAAGAGGAGAATATAAATCTATGAAATCTAATTAATGGATATTAATAAAGTATAATGTTGATTTACTATAAACATTATCTGGTTTTTTATATTATTCCTTCCATTTTTAAGTTTCTTCCTTATAATTTTATTCACTTTGTAAACATATTGGGATATTTTTATTTCATATCATTTTATGATTCTCATGTTGCTTCTTCAATCATATGGTTTTTTCACAAAACCATAACATAGTGAATCACCTTATTTCATAACAAATTATCTCTAAATTTAATAATCTAAAAAGGATATTCCTCATATTAAATAATCTATTCTAACTATAATACTTCAAGGATCAAAATAAAAAATGAATCTAGAACATACTTCGTTAACAACAAAACATGAAATACATCGTGTACCTAAGATAAACTCAGAGGAAAGGACACTCGGTAAGAAAATAATCCAATATTTTCTATAATTTTATATGTTCTAATGAACTATAGACTAAACTTTACCATTTTACAAAAACTCATAACATATTTCCATAGATATACTTTAAGAAAAAGATAATCACCTACCTTGAATGAAGGATCATTCCTCAAGTTATTTGTATATTTTTTTTCTTCTCTAAGAAATACTCTTATATTATTGAATCGCATTCACCTTATTATAAAATTATTTAAACAATGTTAGACCCAACAAATTTCTTTCACCCCCTTTTCCCAATGAACTACAATCTAATATCGCCTTCCATATAATACCTCAAAAGGTTCCATCTGTATACTGAAATGAAAATTGTTTTTATATGAAAATGAAACTATGAAATATGAGGAACCCAACATCCATAAAAATTTCTAAACAATATCAAATTATTTCTTTCAAATCCTAAATCATTCTCTCTGATTTTCCATCATATTGAGGATGAAAATGTTGGTTAGAGTAGGACACACAAGAGGGGGGTGAATTGAGTTCCCATCAAAATTTCTGTTAAAAACATTATTTAAAGATTTCCTCAAATTTAAAATCTAAGAATCCTAGTAAATTTAATAGAATATTCATAAGAGTTTTTAATTTTCATTTAATTTCTCATAAGATTGATTAATTATCGGTTGCAACAATATGAAATATTGATATATATTTTTAAAGTAACTTACCAAATAAAAAAATAGTTATAAAAACTATCTATGATTAACTATCAAAGTAATATTTATTTTTCTAGAATATGTGTGAAATTCTAGAAAACTAAATTTTAAAAACACAACAGATAAAGAACAAGAGGTTTAGTCTCAAGCAGAGACCTAATACTCTCCACTTGGTGATCACCTACTGCCAAGAAGTTTATATTAATAAAATTGATCCACACCCTGGATCGGGGTTCAAAATATTACCCAAGTCTGTTTGGGTCAACTAGAACTCTACCAAAGTTATTCATGGGGAAAAATTACAATCAGTTCACATAGGGATATCTTCCACAGTTATACGTGGAAGAAAAATGGTGTAGAAAGATGAGTGACTGAGGATATCTTGTATCCTACAGCTTAGATCAAAAAATAGTATGTGTTTGTGATACAAACACACATACTACTGAAAATAATAGTTTAAAGTAAAAAACATATCATAAATAATGAAAAAAGGTTAATAATGATCTGTATGACACGATAAAAGCTTCTGGAATTATTAGGTGTAGCGCATGTAAAGCTCGAGTCAACTTATGGAAATAGAAACAAAAACATAGTGTCGTGGAAACTTTGTGTTCTCATTTCCATTGAGGTGAGATTCTCTTAAAAGGTTCTCTTCACTAGGGTTTGTTACTGCAAGAATGTTGAGACTTTAGTTATCAGTAAATCATTCTTGTTCATAGTTAGAAAGAATGAGTGTTCTTCATGTATGTCTCTTCCTTTACTTCACAGGTTGTCTCTATATTGCTCGCTTATTCTATTTTCTCAGGTGATTTCTTTTTATAATTAAGAGGAATACAATAGTAATTTTTGTGACATGTGATGTACCTCATACCTATAATATCCAAGTTAATGAGTTCTACAAAAATTCATACAAGTAAATTAGTAGCATTAAATAACCCAATATGACTATTAAGTAAAAGTTCAAATTTTAAGAGTAAAGAAATTTTCTAAGTATTAAACGGTGGGTCATTTTATCAGTAATTCCTTTTATCATTAGATTAGTGTGTTGGTGACTCCTTTTGTGGGTGACTCCTTCTATCGATGACTCAATGATTCTGTATGTCAGTGCATCAGTGTCACATACTATTAGTGACATGTTCTTTAAATGAATTAGACTATTGGTGACTCAGTCTTGTATCTGTTGGTGAGTCATTTGTTCTTTTGGTGGCACATTTATTCTACTGGTGATGCGTTCTTTCAGTGACTCATTTATTCTATTGGTGATTTATCCTTTCGATGACTCATTTGTTATGTCGATGAGTTCTTATGTCAGTGACTCATTTGTTATTTCGGTGAGTTTTTCTTTTGGTGACTCGTTTGTTCAATCAATGAGTCATTATCTTGGTGACTCATTTTTTCTATCGGTGAGTCATTCTATTGGTGACTCATTTGTTCTATTGGTGATTCTTCCTATTGATGACTCATTTTTTCCTCAGTGAGTCGTTCTATTGGTGACTTAGAGTCTATGACTTAAACTATATGTGACTCATATTTGGCCATGTTTCTATACTTTTATTATAGTATAAAAATCAACATAATGTGATAAATATATGATTGGGAATAAAGAATCATAATTAAAAATATTTTATTTTAATCTTAAGATGTGATGAAACATGGTTTGACATGATTTGAGATCATTAAAACTGGAGAGGGACAATAATCTCCCCCTTTTTTATGATAAAAAATCATGGCATTATAAAGCACAATCAGTTGATTCATAATGATCAAAGTATTTATTCTTCTAACTATCTCTCGTAACCAATTATTATATAATTAAGTAGAGTGAAAATTCATAGGGAAAATAATGCAATAATGTCTCCATAGTTAAACTAATGCATAATGCTTCTTCTTTTCTACCCCTTTTGGGATTATCAAAAAGAGTTAATGCATTAAATAATAAATATCAAGGAATAAAATAAATAATCATAGTAATAAAAGATACTTGATTCCATTAGAAATGAAAATTACATTGGATATTATGGTTCAAAAGTACAACAAATAATCCTTATCCAGAATGTGATCCAAACTACTTCTTCTTCTTCAAAGAGGAATCCAGTGTGACCATTCCCTTATCACAAGAAGCACTAGTAGGAGTAGATATATAAGTATTGGTTGGAGGTTTGGAATTAATTATTAGATAGGGAAAAGTAACTCCAGTAAGGATCGAATAGGAAAAGCTGAGAATAGTGGAGGAAGGAGGGCCAGTGAGTTACCTAAAAATGATAGGACAAATCTATGTGAAAGCTTGAGTAGGAGATAGTGTCAAGGAAGGCATGATAGCATAAGTAGATCTAGTGTGTTCCAGGTGTTTTTTGATAGGAGTGGAAGTAGGGTCAATAGTCATAATACTCAAGAAATGTAGATAAGTATTAATAAGGTTGATAATATCCATAATTATCTCCCCACCATACTGTATAGCTTTTGTGAAATCTTCCTTATTTTAAATGAACTTTGAAATTGTAGGAGTAAAATTATTAAGCAGCTTTACCTGATCTCTGAAGGCTTGGGTCATGGGAGGAATTCTCAAGTTCTCAAGTAAAATAATGAAGTGGTAGTCTAGATTATGCTTTGTGTATATCCTCTTGAAATAAAAAAAACACTTTGTGATTTATTCTTGATAAGTTGTATCCTTGTTGGAATAAAATGTAACCATGTCATAGATATGATAATTGTTCTACTGGATTTTTGATAAACATTTCTGATCAGTTCCACCCATCATGGTTCTCATCTCTTCTTTAATGATAGTATTAACCATCTCTATGTCTAGTGGGTGAGATATAGGATCTGTTGAGCTATATTACCCTTGCACAATGTCTATCACATATTTCCTTATCAGGCTTAGGCTTTCACTATTTGAATAGCCGATTATTTCTAAAGTTATTACCTTACCACTATTTGAATCACCTCACTATCTAAAGACTAAAAAGGAGTAACTTAGCAAGGTAGAGCCATAGATTTTGAGTCACTATTCACTACATCCTTGAATACTGACTTAGTAAAGGAAAAATCAAGATTTGGAGTAGCATCCTCAATAGTAGATTTAGTAGAGATTCCATGATGTTTCCTAGATTAGTCTATAGTGGCTTTGTATTCACTGAGAAGTTGGATAACAACAGTTTCAATCATGACCACTTCATTAAACACCTTCTGACTAGCTATCTCAGCAGCTCCCAAAACTGATACCAACTGAAGTTTGAGATTGGAAACAACTCTTTCTACAATCAAGTCTATATCATTCTCACAGATTGGTGTTATAGGTGTAGGTTGATCTTGAGGGACTAATATCATAGTAGCTAACATATCATCCTTAAAACATTCTAAATCTGATTTGGTACATAGTCACCTGACACTTAAATCACTTATGGTGAAGATGTTGAAATAGATGAAACTGTTTGAGGTTCCTCACCTACTAATCCTCTGGAAACAAATATCTTATATTTATCATTTGAATCTATATAATCCATGACAAGATTAATATAACAAGCTAATTTTATCCACATAGATATCATAGAATCATTCAAAGGAGTAGTTGTATCAACTCTCACTTGCTGAGATTGAGTATACCCCTCAATTTGATCTTTCATCACCTGTTTCTCCCCCTCAACTTGAGGTATCCTTCTAAAATACACCAATTGAGGTACTGGGCCTACTAGTGATTTGTCTGTATTATTAAGCTCAACTAATTCTTTTACCTCAGCACTAGATTTTGTAGGACTAGTAGGATCAACAAACTGTTCCTGATTCACAGGACCATTCAGTTTTAAATTGGCACCTTGATCATCACCAAGATGATCAGAATCACTGTCACATTTAATAATTTCATCACTTTCATGCCCAAGTTCATCTTCTTTACATTCACTATCACCTTCTCCACTTTTATCACTATAATATTCATCCCCTTATTCCACATTGTTAGAGACACTACCACTACCACTTTATTATCCTTCTCTGTATTCTTCTTCTTCTTCTCCAAATTCCTCTTTTGAAACATTTAATATGATTTCATATTCTACACTAGTAAAATAATCAGCCTCATCATCATAAACCAAAATATATTACTTGGATGGTATAGCTAAATTTTTACTAGGAGGTCTAAAATACATACCCTTAGGACTTTCACAAATAGCAGGGTCACTCCTATCATCTATAGGAGACTCAGCCTCTCTAACAGATTCAGATTCTTCTTCATCAGAATAAACAACCTCAAAATCTATCCCTAGACCATGACTAGTCATATATCTTAGCCTATTAGGATGCTCAATATGATTGAAATTTTCATACAGCTTCTCATTATCTTCAACCCACTCCATCTTCTAGGGATTCCAATTTACCTACATTCTCTTTAAAATTTTCTTATCTAAGAAAATCCGACTATAAGTAGAAATGGTTTCTTTATTTTTAGTTACACCTCCTATTTATGTTATCATAGTATATATCGTTATTGTATAGAAAAAAATAGTCTTACAACATGGATTTATCATCTCATTAATATGGGCTATTACATAACTTCACAGAATCACTTTATTCCCTTTCTTCAGAAAATGTGAGAGATATACATCTTGATATTTCAGTGAGGTAAAGTCCCATTTCCTGGGACATAACTGGTGTTAGATAAACATAAATAAAAGTCTACTTTCTCCATCCAAATATGAATCTATAAGCCTATTATACTTCTCATTACTAGTCAGCTCCCTCAAAGTTGTCTCATAGAAAAACAGCTCACTTGTGGGTGGACTACTTCCTTAGTAGTCATCAAGGACTCCTTCTTGTTATACATTGAGAAATTATTCCCAATTACATTAATAAAAATATAATATACTTCTATTAATAATTGTTTTGATCCAATAAACATCACTACCTTCCAGGATAAACTCATCATGAAGATAAAACTCATGCACAAACATAGGGTAATATGGCCTTTCAATATTTAAAACACAATCTAGCCACCCTGGAGTTTGAAACACTCTTAATAGAAGATACTTACTAGATAATAACCATTCGGAGAATACTTCCTTCTATAGAGTTACAACCTAGTTTTCAAGACCTAAATTAATATGCTTAGATCTACTTGATTCTCCTTTCCACCTCTTAGTAGGTTGTGATTCATCTATAGATGTTTAAAATACATCCATTATTCTAGTTATTCTAAAGGTTTGGTTCAAGGTATGAGGGTTCAAGGTAAGAGGGTAAAGAAAGAATGGGTAGGAGTTCAATAATGGATGTATGAGAGCAATAAATAGGATGGATCAACTCAATTTTATCGTTTAGGGATTTATAAGTCATAAATCAAGTAAATTAGGTTAAAATAAAATGAAATAATTAAAACTGTGTTGTTTTGGTAAAATAAAACAGATACAGATAGTGGGTTCCATTAGTGAGTGGCCAACAATGATACATTAGTGTTAGTGTTGATAAGAAATTGTCGGTGTGACACTGTCGGCATGACATTGTTATCTTGACATTATCGGTGTCGACATGACATTATTGACATGACACTATTGATGTCAGCATGAAATTATCAGCTTGACACTATCAGTGTCATCATCACACTATTAGTTCTCTATCTATGATACATCCAAACTAAGTTTTAATAGTGAGTGATTAAAAGTAGGTCCTCAAAAATTAATCATCCCTAATTCATTTCTGATGTAACTCATCCTCTCATAGTTCAATGTCTTAGTGAATATATCAGCAAGTTGGTGTTCTCTTCCAATAAATTCTATAGTTATATCATATTTTGGATAATTATTTCTCAAAAAGTGATGTTTTAAATCAATATTTTTTGTTCTATAATGATAAAATGTATTATTTTAAATTTTAATATCACTTCTATTATCACAATTTATAGGGATATGTCTAAATTGATATCCATAATATAATAAGGTGTGTTTCATCCACAAAATATGAGCACAACAACTACCAAAAGCTATATATTCATCCTTATAAGTAGATAATTCAATAATTTTTTTTATTTTTACTATGCCATGATACTAGAGAATTTTCCAAAAAAGTGACATTTTCATAGGTTGTTTTTTTATCAAACTTATTGCCACCAAAATCAACATCTAAATAATTAACTAAATTAAATTCTTTTCATCTAGGGTAGAACAATCCTAGGTTGGTTGTATACTTGAGGTATTTGGAAATTATTTTTACATAATTTAAATTAGATTCTTTAGGGTTAGATTAGAAGTGTGAACCCATACACACACTGAACATGATGTCAAGCCTACTAGCAGTCAAGTAGAGTAGACTTCCAATCATTTATCTATAAGTGTTTTGATTAATAGATTTACCATTTTTATCAAGATCCAACATAAAGATGGTACTCATTGGAGTATCACTACCTTTTTTACTCTCAAATACAAACCATTTTAAAATATATTTAATATATTTACTTTGATTTAAAATAATACTTTATTTGTTTTGAAAGAATTGAAATCCAAAAAAGAATTTGAGTTCTCTCATTAAACTGATTTCAAATTCACTTTTCATTATTTTTGAAAAATCAATACATAAATAATTCATTGAAGATATGAAAATAATATTATCAACATAGATTTGAACTACTAAAAAATATTTATAAATTCTTTTTATAAAGATAGTAGGATCAGCTATACCTTTTGTAAAACCTTTATAAATAGGAAAAGTACATAGTCTATCATACCAAGTTCTTAGAGCCTATTTTAAACCATATGAATCCTTTATTATCTTTAAAAACAAGATTTGGAAAATGACGGTTTTTAAAACCCCAAGGGGTTATTCAACCAAAACATCCTCTACTATATACCCATTTAAGAATTGACTTTTTACATCCATTTGATATAGTTTGAAATCTAGATGAGCTATATATTCTTGTAGGATTCTAGTGGATTCAAGTATAGAAACTATTGTGATGGTTTCTTCATATTAAATACCTTCTTCTTGATTGTATCCTTGCGCAACCAATCTAGCCTTTTTTATCAATATGGTGCTTTCTTCATATACTTTGTTTCTAAATACCCATTTAGTGACTATGGTCAAAGTGTATTTAGGTTTATCCACTAGTTTGAAAACTTTATTTCTTTCAAACTGATTCAACTCTTCTTGTGTATCCATCACCCAAAATTCATCATTGATTTCATCATTAATTTTTTGGGTTCAAGATGTGATAAGAAGGCTTGATGTTCATCATGGTTCCTAATAGATCTCCAGTCTGTGTTCCTTTATCTATGTCTCAAAATAAAACATCTAAGGGATGGTTATTAAGGGTTGTAACATATCTAGAAAAGGAAATAAGAGTTATTTTAGGTTCAAATATAGGTTCAGGATCACTATGATTAGAGTATAAGGATTTTCTAGAATTGGGGGATTTAATAGATTACTTAAAAGTAGGGTCAGAGGGGTCTATCATTTATAACTAGATTGGAAAAATAATCCTCAATATTTTCAAGAGGGTTTTTAGGTTCATGTGGACCTGTTTCATCAAACTTTATATTTAATTATTTTTCCACACATTTGGTTGTTTTACTAAAAACTCTATAGGCTTTACTAGAGGTTTTTTAATGTAAGAAAATTCCTTCATTGCTTTTGGATGAAAATTTTTCAAGATTGTTCTTAAAATTGAGAATATAAACCTTGAAACAAAAACATTAAAGTATCTAACTTTGGGTTTCTTATTTTTTCAAATCTCATAGGGATTTTTATTTAGAATTGGTCTAATTAAGACTTTTTAATTATGTAACAAGCTATATTTGTAGCTTTATCCCAAAAATAAATTGGTAAGTCATACTCATTAAGCATTTTTTGAGATATTTCTTGTATGGTTTTATTTATTCTCTCAACAACTCCATTCTACTAGGGTGTCCTAGGAGTAGAGAAGTTGTGACTATAACCATTTTTTGAGAAAAAAGATTCAAAATCTTGGTTATCAAACTCACGTCCATGGTCACTTATTATGGATTTAATCATAATACCACTTAGTCTATCTATATATCTATCATACTTGATGGAGTAAGAATAATATTCACTCTTGTGATCTAAAAAGAAGTTCCATATATACATAGATAAGTCATCTATAAGGACATAGACATAGTGATTCCTATTAAGAATTGAAACTCTAGATGGTCCAGACAAATACATTTGAACCAACTCAAGTGGTTAATAAGTTGAAACTTCTTTCTTTGGTTTGAAATATATTTTGTGTTGTTTTCCCTTTTGTCAAGGATTATAGACTTTATTGTTTAGAAATTATAGTTTTAGTAGATCCTTTACTAGGCATTTCCCTGAAAGATTTATAAGTGAGTGAGTTTTATGATGTCCTAATCTCCTATTCCAAATCCAAGATTCTTTATGAAAGAGACTTATGCAAGAAATGAGAAACTAAAGAATCCAATTTCACAAAATCAATAAATACTAACTCATTAATATAATTAAAAGCATTACATGCATCATTTTCAAATTTAACATTGAAACCATCATCACATAACTGAGATATAATGAGCATATTATAATTTAATCCATCAACAAAAATTACTTTGGAAATTAAAATTGAATTATTGTTACCGATTTGGATAAGACAAATTATTTTTCCTTTAGAATTGTCACCAAAAGTGACATTCCTACCATCAATCTTTATAAGATTATTTAACCTCGATTAGTCCCCTACCATGTGTCATGAACATCCACTATCCAAGTACCATAATATTTTATAGTATATCTTCAAGCATGCTTCCTTCAAAGATAATTCTAAAATGAAAATATTTTGGTACCTAGACTTTCTTGGGTCCAGTAATATTAGTAATTAATGCTTTGTGAACACATACTTTCTTCAATGGTTTCCTATAAATATTTTGTAAATTATTGGAAAAATAAACTCTACTCGGTCTGGAAAAACTAAAAATAGTAAATGGTTTTCCACTACTGTAACTTTCAACAGATCTGTCAAATCTAGGTATAAAGAATAATTTTCTATATTTTGATACAAAATTATTTTTAACAAATTTTCTTTTTCCTGTATTATAACCTATACCTGTAGAATATTTTAGTGTAACATGTTTACCTAGAATTTGATTAAGAGTGTTATTTCCATTGGTAAACTTTTCAATGTCCCTTTTTAACTACTCATTTTATAATTTAACCTCATTATTTTCATTAAGCAATTGATTATTTTTCTCTTTCTTAATATTAAGCTCAGATTTAACAATAGAAGTGAGGGTATGTTTTTTCTTAAAAACTTTATATTTATCTTTTAATTAATTACATGTATATTCGATAATTTTTCAGTACTCAAATATTTCCTCTTTGGTCATGTTTTCAAAGTTAAATTCAGCTTTAGAATAGTAGGAATTTTGTACATGAGATTCAAGTGTTACCTTATATGTGATTTTCAGAAAACACATATTGGATTTATTATCCATTTCATTATGTGAGGATTCTGACTCACTAGAGTTGTCCTCAGAAGCACTCCATGTAGACTTCATTGCCTTTTTATACCTTTTATACTTGTCCTTATATTTATTCTTATACTTTAACTTAGAAAATTAATCCTTTACATGTAATCTTCACTTACATTCATAACTAAATATCTCATTTGAGTTATCATATCTTTTACAGTCTTTCTTCCAATTTACCTTATGGTCATACATTCCTTTGTAGTTGGGCTTCCTAAAGAACTTCTTCTTTATATAAAATATTTTAAACCTTTTGGATATTTGATCCACTTCCTCATCACTATAAGATGATGATTCTTCATTTATTTAACTGCTTGAATGAGTTTGTGACTTCTCGTTTTCTTTACATTTAGAAGCGGTGGTATTGAAAGCCACTAAATTTCTCTTTGGTTCATCATTATCTTCTTTGTTTTCCTTCAATTATTCCTCGTACATCATCATTTTAGCTATCATTTCTTCTACTGGAAAAATATTGATATCATAGGATTCTCTAATTAACCCTGAGGTTCCCCTCCATCTATCTAGTAGACATCTATGAATTCTCGTGATTTTTTCTTTAGTAGTAGCATCCTTTATCAAAGAGATCACAGTATTTAAAATTTCATTTAACCTGAGATGCATATCAGATATAGGTTCATCAGGCTTCATTTTTAAGTTATCATATTTAATAGTATATGTGTTAAGTCTTGTTTTATTAACACTAGTGGTTCCTTTAGATGAAATTTCTAAAGTATCCCAAATTTCATGAGTTGTTTTGCATGCGGAAATCCTATTGAATTCTTCATCTACTAAAGAACAATATAAGGCATTCATAGCATTGCAATTATTATTATTAGAAGTCTTGGTTGGGTCATCCCAAGTATTTTGACTAGTATAAGGAATATTATATTAATCAACAATGGACAACCAAATTTCAAAACCCATACTTTCTAAATGCATTTTCATATTAATTTTCCACTAAGCATAATTAGTTCCATTGAAAAATGGAGGTCTGTTGGTAGTAGAACCTTCCAATATATTATCAATAATAAATAATAAATAATAGGTTTTTAAATATCTAATTATTTAGAACTAAATGAAATTTATATATCTTTAAAACATAACTAAAATCACAGTTGAAAATATTTTAAAAATCTTTGAAAACAAAAGATTAAAAAAACCAATCTTATAATACCAAATGTTGGTTGGAGTAGGACACTCAAGAGGGGGTGAATTGAGTTCCTATCAAAATTTCTATTAAAAATAATTAATTGAAAAATTTACCTAATTTAAAATCTAAACAACCCCTTTAACCAAAGTGGAATATTTATAAGAGTTTTGAATGTTCAATTAATTTCACATAAGATTGATTAATTCTCAGTTACTGCAATTTGAAAGATTTTTATAACTTTTGAAAGTAACTTTTCAAATAAAAAATAGTTATAAACACTATATAAGATTAATTATCAATGTCATATTTAGTTTTCAGAAATATGTGTAAAAATAGTGGGTAATAAATTTAAAAACCCAAAATAGATAAAGAGCAACATTTTTAGTCTCATGTGGTGACCTAATCATCTCCACTTGGTGATCACCTTCCACCAAGCAGTTTATATTAGTAAACTTGATTCACAGCATGGATCAGGTTTCATAATAGAACACAAGGATTTATAGGTCAACTATACCTCTACCACAGTTATTCATGGGAAACAAAATAAAATTAGGTCACATAGGGACCTCTTCCATAGTTATACATGGGAGTAAAATGGTGTAGAAAGATGAGTGAGTGAGGATATCTTGTATCCTCTAACTTAGATTAGGATACAATATGATTTTGTGATACAAACACATATACTACTCAAAATAATAGTAATAATGTACAAAAAAGATCATTAAAATGATAAAGGGTTTATAATTCTCTGTATGATGTGATGGAAGCTTATAGACTTCTTAGGAGTAGCATATCTGAAGCTCGAGTCCACTTCTGTAAATGAACACCAAAACAACATGTTGTGGAAGCTCTGGGATCAGGATTCCAGTGAAACAATATGTTCTTCAAGGGTTCTATTCACTAGTTTTTTTTGCTACAATAATGTTGATACTTTGGTTGTCGTTAAATCCTTATAGTCCATAGTTTGCAAGAATGAGTGTTCTTCGTGTATGTCTCTTTATTTACTTACAAGTTATCTCTATATCACGTGCTTATTCTTTTTTCTCAAGTGATTATTTTTTATACTACAGAGGAAGAAAATAGGCATATTTGGGATATGTTTTGTACCTCATACCTCTGAAATCCAAGTCAATGATGTCTAAAAAAAGTCATATAACTAAATTAGTATCATTAAATAACCCAATATGATGGTTAATTAAATGTTTGAATTCTGAGGGTAAATAAATTCTCTAAGTATTGAATGGTATGTCATTCAATTGGTAAGTCCTTCTGTTGGTAGGTCAATGCATCTGTGACTCCTTCTGTCAGTGACTCCTTCTATAGGTGACTCAACGCATCGGTCTATTAGTGCATCAGTGTCATGCACTATCAGTGACTTGTTCAGTCCATAAATCAAACTATCAGTGAATCAATTTTGTATCTATTGGTGATTCATTCATTCAATTAGTGAATAATTATTTCTATAGGTGATTCATTATATCAGTGAATCATTTCTTTTATTGGTGATTTGTTCTGTCAGTGACTCATTTGTTCTTTTATTGAGTCGTTCTATCAATGACTCATTTTTTTGTCAGTGAGTTGTTCTATCAGTGACTCATTTTTTTTGTTGGTGATTAATTCTATTTGTGACTCATTTGTTCAGTTGGTGAATCTTTTAATTAGTGACTATTTTTTCAATTAGTGAGTCATTATTTCAGTGACTCGTTTGGTCTTTCGGTGATTCATTGTGTCTGTCACTCAGAGTTTGTGACTTAAATTATCGGTGACTCCAACTTTTCCATGTCTTTCTACTTTTCTTGTAGTATACACATCAACAACATGTTTTAAACGTAGTATTGAACATAAAGAATCATAATTAGACATATTTTACATTAAGCTTAAGACATGATAAAACATTATTTGACATAATTTGAGATCACTAAAACTGGAGAGGGCCAACATAAAAGCTGTGCTAAAATTTAATTCAATACCCAACAGCTTCTAAATAATTTTCCAAAAAACTCAAGGTAAACCTAGGATCATGTTCAGATAAAATAGATAGTGGAAATTCATGTAACCTAACTATCACTATGAGATATATTTGAGAAAATTGATCCAAGTGAATAAATCTTTCACAAATATAATTCACATTTACTAAAATTTCCATATAACTTCATTTCTTTCAAGGTTTTCAAAACAAGCTTCAAATTTTTATTATTTTCATCAAAAAATATATAATATATCAAGATGGTATCAATTAACCAAACCAAAAATTTATACAAGAACTCATTGAAAATCTATTCATAAGGTCCATAAATATAGATGAATAATTTCTAACCAAAATTGAATATGCACGCACTCATAATGACCATACCTTGTCTGAAATTATATATTCACAATTTCATTCTCCTTCACCTTTAGCTGATAGTACCCAAACTTGATATCAACATTCAAAAAATAATAAGCTCCCTAGAACTGATCAAACAAGTCATTGACAAGATTTAATAGATATTTATTCTTAATAGTGACATTATTAAATTCTCTATAATCAATAAAAAAGCCTCATAGAACAACATTTATTTTTATAAGTCAAAACATCATCAATCCATGGTGATGTTCTAGGATAAATTAATCCTTTATCAAGAATCTATGGTAACTAATTTTTAAATTCCAAAAGTTATACTTGAGCTATTCAATAAGTAGGTTTTCATATTTTCTTTTCATTAGGCACTAATTCAATAGTAAATTCAATTTCCCACTAACAAATAATACCAAAAAATTCATCATGATATGCATCTAGATATTCATTTACTATAAAAAATCACAAATTTTAATGGTCTCATTTTTCTCAATAATATGTGCAAGATAGCTTTCATTTCCATTTTTGATTAATTTATTTGCTTCATGATATGTTATTAAATATATGGGTTCATTCTTGTATAAAAACTAAAACTCATCTTAAAAATCTACTTATCTAGCTCTACAATCTATCTTTACATGATAAATATAAATCCAATCAATTCCTAGAATAACATCAAACTCTATAAGGGGAATGAAAATATGGTTTTTAGGTAAAGGCCTTCCACATATAACAACATGAATATTTTTATAACTTCTTTATTTAACTCCAAACTTTGGCATTTTTACCTAAGGTTATAACATCATTTATTGAGGTGGAATTTCTAAATTATCATAAAATTTCTCAAAAATGATATAATGTGTTGACCCCGATCAAATAAAGCATTGATATGGTCTGAATAAATAATTAATTTACCTGAAACTACATCATTGGATGGTACAACATATACTGAAGTAGTGAAAAATTATTGAGAGAAACCTTTCTTATTGTGATCATGATGACTTATATTATTTATTTCTATCTTTGGAAATGTACTTTCATAATGATCCATTTTATTATAATTAAAATTGTATACTTCTGGCCTTCCATTATTTTTATGATTATTACTAAGATCCTTTTTTTTATAGTGATGATCCTATAGTCTAAACTTACCACATCATAATTGCTTCCCATATTTTATAAAACATTCTCCATGGTTCTTTTTACCAAACATATCAAAATATAGAAAAATTATTTTCTTACCTTTGTATTTCCACGATAGATGCTTCCCATTTTCCTTCCACTAGGAACTCTTTTTATTTTTGTTTTCATAGGATACATGATAATTTTTAAACTATATTTCTACTATATTATCATATCGAACAAGTTTATAATAACTTTTAAATTCACTAAAGTCCAATTCCCTTCAATATCTCAGCTTCATTCTTGGAAAAAAATTCTTAATTTTACTATCAAAGTATCGGATACAATTTGGTGCATACCTTTCCAAATAGGTGATTCTTGGTTTATATGAAACCACTAAATATTCCTCATTCTACCTCAATTATAATAATTTCTTTTATATCCTAAGTCAAAAATCCATAGGAAAATATTTATCAAAGAAAATAATCTTAAATTCAACCCATTCCAAGGCATAAATATCTTCTCTTTCTCTGATATTATTAACCAATGACCACCACTGATCAGCTTCACCTATAAAATGGTCAATAGAAATTGTTTAATTTTTCTGTTATGAAAAATACATGACTTTGAATATCTTCTCCAAGTCTGTATCACATAATTCAGCTACCATAGGGTTAAATTATTCGTTGAATGATGGGGATGTTGTTTCAAGAAATTCTTCACTATAGACATGTTTATTTATGATGAATATAGTTTCTATATCACATGGATACCCCCACCATTTATAGACTATTTAAACTAATCCATCGCATTAACAAACTTCTCTATTAAAATTCTAACCAATCCAAGTTTTTTATTTGGAATAATATTATCCTATTGATGCCTTCCTACTTTAGATTCCTAGTTTTCTTTGTACAATACCATTCTAAAAAAACATATTTTATATAAAACAACACAGTAATATTCAAATTCTATATCATTAAAACCATAAATTAAAATCTATTAAGGGTACTTACATATATTAACCTAACCTATAAAGTTTTCTAAACCCTTATCTGATACAATCTCTAAGGACTTGATTCTTATTCAACCCATAATTTCATTTTTAATAATGAATTAATTTTCTTTCATTGATAAAGATATTTTTAAGTTTAAATTTTTAGATAATTATTTCATAACATTTACTTAAAAAACATATATATTACAAGTTGTACACTACCTCTTAGTATCCATTTTTTTAACATTACAAAACTTCTAAAATGAAAGATGTTTTATTTTTATGAAAAATCTAAATAATTTTTAACTTGGATTCATCAATGTTCCTACTCATAATTAAACACTGTGAAAAACATTTGAAATTATTATATGAGTAAAAAAAATCTCAGTAAGGTACATATAAAAATGAATAATGAAAATTTATAATCGATTTCAAAACCATATATCCTAAAAGAGAGTACTCCTTGAATATAATAAACATTGATCTCAAATAATCTTATACTTACACATGAAATTATATTTACATCCAAAAATTTTTTATAAAAAAACTTTATAAGAAAACATAATGGTAAAATTGTAATCATGATGTTTTCCTAGAGAACATGATAACCCTTGAAAAATAATTTCTTAAAAAATTCATTTTTATCCTAAAATAGAATAATCATTCCTTTGACATAAAAGATCATTATCTTACCTTGGGGAATCAAAATATTTCCATGATAACACATTATAAGTCACAAAAAATTAATATAGTTTCCATTGGATATCATCTTCATATATCCCTTACAAGAACCATTAAAAATTGAATAACTCGCATGGTTAATTCCAAAATAATTTTCTAGAGAATAAAATCATTACCTAATTAATTGGAGGGATATACCAGGATCACCCATATTTAGAAATATATTGGGATCACCTATCATTTGTAAATAATTTCCAAAGACCATAACATGCATAAAACATGTAAAATCATCCATATCCATTATCAAACTCATAAAAAGTTACTTTTAAACACATAAGAAAAATATTTTTGGATATGGATATATCCCTTTAATTTAAAAAATATTTTTCAAAACTAAAGTTCCCAAAACAAAGAGAATATGGTTATTTATTTCAAGAAAACATTAATCATTTAATGTAATACAAATATTAAATAACAATTATAGTGATAGGAAAATTCCTCAATGTTGTATAAGTTAAAATAAACATTCTTTTTTCCTTTGGTAAATAAAGTAAAAGCATCACATATAAAATATATAAAAATATTCATTTTTAAAACCTTTTAAAGAAAGTAAAAAGAGAAAAAAAATTAATTTATAGTTAATTTATTTCCATATAAATACATCCACTAAATAATAAGTATATTGAAAAAAAATATTTATAAAAAAAATATTTATAACTTTTAAAATGAGGTTTTTAAGTTAAAGTGTCCCTTACCTCAGATATGACTTGTCAAGTACATTACTTATATTCATTAATAATATAATTATGTTAGTTATTTTATTGGTTAATAAAATTTTTAATGTTTATTATACCTTTTATTTAACTTATATTTTTGTTATACATAATTACTTAATTTATTATTTTTACCTCGAATGTTTTGAGGATGTTTGGTTCAGAAATACAATATGACTTCAGTATATTAACATTGATCAAATGGATCATGCTTATATCATTCAAAGAATCTTAATAATGTTATGAGTGTAATTTTTATACATTAATTATTCTTTTATATCCAACTATGTGTGATAGTTATGAAAATTAATTATGTTACGATCATGGAGATGGTAGTTCGTACGTACGCATGAGTAATGTTTCCATTTTTCAATGAACATAAAAAAAATAAGGTCAGTATAATTTTATCTTTATATAATTATTATTATATTATAAATATCATATTATTTCCTTAAATACCCTAATATATAATATCCATGATAGGTGGGGATGAAAAATGAATCACATCGCTTTGTGGAGGTGGTAATCTACACGTACTCATGAACGATGTTATCGTTTTCTAGTGGATGGAAATTTAAGAAAATTGATGTTATATTATATTTATATAATGATAATTATTTAATTAATATAAAATTTATACATTAAAAACATAATTATAACCATTTGTGAGAGTCGGTGACGGAAAAAAAATTATATCAGTCTGCAAGGTGGTAGTCTTCCGTACACAAGAATGATGGTTTCATTTACCATTTGGTGGAAGAGGAGATGGATTGATGTTATTAAATAAACATAATAACATATGATTATATGATGGATAAATTTTTTATTATATTGGATTGTATATGATAGTTTTTAGGGCAATAATGGAATAAATAAAATAAATACCCTTAGTTATGAGATTTACCTCTTCTCTCGACAACCTCATATGTTTAAACATTTGGCCTCCTAAGTTGGATATAATGATCAAACCAGGGCCTCTATAATGTGTGTAGGGATTATAAAAATGGATTTAGGTACATATTTTATAAAAGATATTGATAAAAAGATGTGATTAAGAGAGGATATGAGGTTCCCTTTGTAAGTATGCGAAAAGACACGCTTGGAATTACTTAAAAGATTAAATAATATATATATCATGATCATATATATTGGATAAAATGAATAAAAATTTTGAATTTAAGTTTCCATAAGGTCTAAATAAACTTTATTTATTACATTTATAAAGGTTTTGGATATATTTTTATCCTCATCTCCAAGTTAAACCACTTTAAACTCATGTTAACCTTAACTATGATAACATAACTTTTTACCATGATAACATAATTATATGACCAAAAATAAAAGGGGAATTATAAGATAATTTGTAAATGATGATTCAAAATATTTAATTAATCTCATAGTATTCAATTTATATAGGTATTAGAAATTAATTTTAATATAATAATACAAAATGCATGAAAATTAATTTTTAGGAAAATACCAGTTTTAAGAGTAAAAATAATTTTACATTGGAATCAAGTAAAAAATTTTATTTCCACAATTTTTTTGTTTATTTAATAAAAAATGAAGTTTTTTAGACTTTTATATCAATAAAAAACCAAATTTAACCTTCTAACCATACAATTAAATGCAAAGAACTAGAATAGTTTTTAATCTAAATAAAATATAACTTATTTCAAAGAAGTGAAGTTTAGGTTCTCAAATTCAAAATAATATTTTAAAATAAATTATTTAACTCATTAAACATATATTTGGTCAAAAAAACTCATCCAATAGGATAAAGGAAAGTATTATGGAGATTTAAAATATATACCCCAAATTTTTAATTTAGTTTTACCTCTTTTACTAATGTGACAAATATTTATGGTTACTATTCATAACTGCAAAAAATTAAGTTAACCCAATTAAATTATATTAATTATGATGATTAATTTTTGTAAACCATTTTATAAAATTAAATTCATAGTAGTGGAAGGATTTATATAAAATAAAACCCATAAAACGTGATGAAAAGAGGTTTTCCAGAAGAAAAAAAATATGTCTTCTAAAGTATAAATTTTTTCTATATCAAAATCAAGTATAAAATTGATTCTAATGATATTAATTAGATTATTAATAATATAATTTGAATAATTTTACTTTTAAACCATTTTAATACAAAATTTAACTTTTTAAATTTTTGAAACTAAAATACAATTTTCAAAAAAATTAATATATTCTACTATTCATCCATTAATAAGCTCTTTCAAAAAATTCTCAAAACAATAACTGTAAGATAATTTTTAATTAATATTATAAAAAAAGTGATGCCCAGACCAGGATGCCGCTTAACAGGTGCCCCGAGCCCGATGGGCCACATGGCCTCAAGAGAATCTTACTGAATGCCAGAGGCTGCTGACAAGCAGCGAGGGCCTAGGGTGTGTCCGTGGGAAGACTATTCCCTAATTAGTAGAGTGTAGAATATTGTAAGGGATATAAATGAATAGTAAAAAAGACGAAGTAATATGAATAAATATCAGAAGCAAACTAATGCAATAGATAAGAAAGAATAACAATAACTATATCAACTAGAGCAGTGACGATGTAATGTCATGTCACTAGAAAACCGTAAATCATAGATATAAGACAATAAGAATAATATGTTCCACTTAACGGTCTCCCCAATCCTAGTGGGACACATAGACTAAAGCACATCTTCCCAAACGCCAAAGGCTTTCGAATAGCAGCGAGGGCCTAGGGTGTGTCCGTGGGAAGACTATTCCCTCATTAAAGGTGTGTATCACAGTGGAAGGTATATAAATGAATAGTAAATAGTAGAATCAATATGAATAAATATCAGAAGAAAACTAATTCAATAGATAATAAATAATAATAATAACCGTATCAACTGGGGAAATAATGATATAATATCATGTCACTAGAAAACTGGAATGCATGGATACAATAAAATAAGAATAACAAGTTTCATAAGGTAAAATAAAACAAAGGCCTACTCCAAGCATCCTGAGATCCTACTCAGTCATTTGCTATAAAGCTCCATCCAATCAGCACACAATCAAGTATTGGAAGTTTCATGCTTACCTTTGTCGATACCTGCAACCATGTAATCTACTCCGGGTACCAAATGGCACCAAGTGAGGGTGTGAGATAAATCTCAATGGGCCAACACCAATGGTGTCAATAACATCTGGCCCTTGTAATGGAATATAATAATTTGAAGGAATTTATATATAAAGTAAATAAATCATTACAATATAACCAAATAACCAAGTACCTTCTTCAGCCCTCGACTGGTGTGTGAACATGTAACCAGTTCATTAATGAAGAAATTAACATTTCATGTTAATAGTTCACGTGATTCATAGCTAACACTAACATCATCTCATGATAGTATAAGTAGTCAAGTTCCCATGATGTAATAAGGAAACCAGACAATGATATCCAGTAAGGGAGTTCCAGGATAAAAACCAAGGTAACATAGACTTACGAAAAGATAACTCAGTAGTATCTATGTCTAGCTAAGGGGTAATATTGTAATCCAAGGAGTGTAATTCAAGTCATTCCACAATAAGGCACCTACCGAGTCCAAGGTGATCGATCAAGGTAAAACAGGGCTAAGCAAAGACAGGGCACTATGGGCTTTAACCATAGCACCTACTAGTCAGTGCTAGATCCAAGGAGTGTATCTGAGGTATCCTGTAATAGTGAAAGGTACCCAACAGTAGTATACTGGGAATCCAAGTAATAGAAAATAACCGGGGTCTGGGTGGGTATCAACCTAAGAAAACTATATCCTTGAATTAGAATGGGGTTCTCGAGACCCAAGGTATTCTCCTCTTAGAATCCAAGGAAAACTCGAGTCATTCCATTCCTATTTGATGTTTAAATCATTTAATAATTAATTTGGTTTAAGTCTTTCCATCCATTAGTGTAGATAGGTCACGTAGAGTTGAAACCATTGGTCCAAGCCTCATCTTCCATTAGTGTGGATAGATTAAGTTGTGTTGCAACCATTTAATCAAGTCTTAGTTGCTCATTAAGGATTATTCAATTATTAAGGTTCACTCCACTACCTTTTATCAACATGGAAATGGGTACTACGGACATGTAACATTTATTCAATATCTTTTGATAAGTCCAAGTTATATACTTAGTATACTTTCCATTTCACATTTCATATTTCATATTTAATAAACATTTCAAAGCACTTACCTTAGGTGGGTCAAGTGGTAATCATACATGGTAAATTCCATTATGAAACTCTCAGTAATAACAGACCATTTATTATGAGGATACTTGCCTTTATAAAGGTCAAGTAAAGGAACACCCAAATGGTGGATCAAACGTGTCGAAACACTAAAAACCCAATTATGGAATAACCTTCGACATTAGGCAGATTGATTTATGGGTGAAACCACTAACAACTAATCACGTATTTGGAAATATCATAACCATACAATTCTAACGGGTATAATCATGGAATGTTAATTTATGAAATGGTTTCCAACAAAACTGGTGGGCCCCACACAAACATTCCAAAAACAATGAACTTTAGGGATGAGTTATAGGACACCCACCTTAGGGTTTTATGATCCTTCTCCTCCGGTATTGGCCCTTGATTTTCCTTGTATTAGAGTAGATCTAAGAAAATGTGAAAAACACTCACATGGAGATATCTAGTTTCAGAGTGAGAGAGAATAAATATGGTTAAATAGGACTCGAGTACATATCATTGTGCATCCAACATGATGAAAAGAAGCCTGATTGGAAGCCGGATGAGGAAGATCTATTGATTCCAACTTAGATCTTTAGAAACCCAAATATTGAGAGAGAAATAGGTCAATCTTACACAAAATCGAATTAGAGAGGAAGGGAGAGGATTAATAGATCATTAAGGTCATTTTAGACATTTTACACATGTTTTTAGCCTGCTCATGGTACGTCCGCACGATTTGTCAACTGTGTGCAAACCATGTGAGATGGTTTCGCCCAAACCTAGGAAAACGGGGTGTTCTCATGGTTAGGCCGCATGGCCATGCGCAAACCATGTGAGATGTCACTATCCAAAAAAACACAAACTGCATGGTTAGGTAAAATGTGCGCAAACCATGCAACTTGTCCTATTTTCTTAAAAAGAGGTGTTCTTAGCACCAAAAAAGACCCAAACACCCTCATAACCCTTGCTAACTCATTAGGAATCTATATTAGGTTCAAATAAAGATTTATATTGAATATTAAAGTATCCATACCTGAGTGAAAAATTGGGTTCTTATAGTCTTCCCCCATTAAAAGAACTTTCCCCCCGAGTTCCCCTTCTAAGGGTAAGGAAACATTGTCTGGGAACAAATATGACCATTGATCATGTACATTGGATTCTATCTCCCAAGTCTCATCTTGTACTCAACTATGCTGCCAAAGCACATGTATGAGTGGGACAGACTTTCCTTAGAGAGTCTTCATGCTTCAATCAACAATGTGTACTGGATATTCCTCAAAGGTAGCATCGGCATCTAACTCAACTTCCTCAGGGTGAAAGGTATGATATATGTAAGAACTCGGATCTTCTTTTCAGGTATGTTTTTCCTTTTTCTGGAGTTTTTGAGAAAAAATGAATTTTTTGGAAATTTCAGAAGTACACGTCGTGTACTTTCTGAGTACATGCCGTGTACTCTTCCCCGGCCCGAAGCCGTGTGCTGGCCATGTCTGGGACACACACATGGGGTGTAAGGATGAGGTGGAGGCCGGTTATTTCGGAATATGGAAAAAATTTGAAGTACACGCCATGTACTCAAAAAGTACACATCGTGTACTTTATTTGTTTTCATTAAACGGACCGGGGTCACGCCTAACCCCCATATTCGTCTTCTTCTCCAGTTTTTGTTCGTCAGAGAGCGACCGTACGGCCGGATCTTCGACGGGCTCCCGCCTCGTCGTCCGTTCTCTGATTCGAGCACGGTCGATTGTGTTGGAATCACAGTGGTGAGTTCTTCCTTCTACCTTAGCCTTGTTTCTTGGTTCCTCCTCGTTTCCAAGATATCATGGGATGAACGTTTTGTGCGTTTTCTTAGATCTACATTGTTCTAAGAGGAATCTGGCATCAAGATTCGCGTATATCGATCTCCTTGGATCGTGGTAGGTGGTTTGTGCCTTTATGTAGAAATTTGATGAATATTATGTGTAAATTCCACCAATACCCATGAACGGGGTATTGCGTGTTTCCTGTTTTTCCCTTTCGGTTTTCCTGATTTTCTTGTTTTCTTTAGTAGAGGTTATTTCTTGTGATTAGAGTAATTTGTTTGTGCTCAAATTTCTTTTCCATGCTTGTTCTTCCTGTTTGGCGTTTTTCCAGTTTCCATGCCTAGTTATAGGATTGCAAAATTGTTGATTTATTTTGCTGTTGAGTCATAGAATGATAGCCAAGTAGTTCTTGTGGTTTACTTGGACGATGTGTGTGCGCTGAGCATGTTTAGTTATACTCAGGACTGTGAGAACCTAGAGTAGTGGACAAAAGGGGGAATTGACGGAAGGGATTCTCCAGAGTGTCTTTAATCACGATGCGAGACCAAAGGGGAGAATTGACAGAAGGTCTTATCCAGAGTGTATTTTAATCACAACGCGGTCCACGGGGGGAATTGATGTTGAGTGCTTCCCCAGAGATCCTTTAGCACGATACGAGATTATAGGGGGAATTGAGGGTGAGTGGTTCCCCATAGAGTCTACTTAATTATGTGGTTGAACCAGAGGGGTGAGATTGTGTGTGCCTCCCAGATGGTTGCTAGTACTATAGGTTGAACCATAGGGGTTAGGCTGTGATAGCTACCCAGAGGGTTACCTGTTTTATTCTTGTTTCTGACTGCTTACTTGTGTGTTATACTTGTTAGAATTATGGATTGTAGCTTATTGTGCTTTCCTGTTACTGCTTCTTGTTTATTTTACTGCCATGTATTCATTGACTGTTAGGCACAAATATTTGGTTGATTTCCTATTGGGATTGTATCTCACACCCTGTTTGGGCCATGCTTTTGGGCCCAAGTAGACTATGTTTCTGCAGGTATAGATAAGGGAAAGCACCCTTCTAATTCAGGTTCATGATTGCACTGGAGCTGGGGAGCATGGGACCGAGCCGTGGCTCGCGATGATGAGGAGCTTTCTTTGTTTTTCTTTTGCACTTGGTTTCAGTTGTATTCCTGCACGTTGTTGTGTTTTCTACTTTCCATAGATACTTGTACTTACTACATTGTTGTCATCGTAGTTATATATCTACATTGCTTCCGCTGTTTGGTTTCTGCTGTTATGCATGTTGTTTACTGCTTCTGCTATTTATTATTGTTTTCTTACCTTGTTTACCTTACCGAATGAGGGCATAGTTTCCCCACTGACTCACCAAGGCCCTCACTGCTAGTCGGCAGCCTCTGGCGTTTGGGGAAACACGCTTGAGGTCATGTGGCGAACCGGGTACGGGGCACCAGTGGAGGGTCTCTAGATTCGGGATGTTACAAAGTGGTATCAAAGGAGTTCTTTTCTCTTGCCTTACTGTTTGGAGACTTTAGCCAGGGATAGGACGGATTCAGTACTTGGTATTAATCTGTGCCCGGGAGTAGCTAACCTGTGTACAGGGAAAATACATACTACCTCGTTAATTGCAGTTTTCTGGTTTTGAGATTTTATAGTTGATCTAATTTCACCGAGAATGATTAACATGGATTTTGCTATTACTGTTTTGATATTTTAGTTCTATTTCTGTCACAACCCAATGAGATGAGGGTATTCTATCTCATTCATCATATAGACACTTGTAGGAATCACATGCCATGCATTCTTGTCATGCCATCTAGGGTGCATTAGTGATTGCATGTTGTTGTGATAGAACTTATGTATATTATGCATGCTGTTGTGATAGTTTCTTGATATATTCTCTGCTGTTATGTTAGAAAATTGTTGTTTTGTTCTTTGTTTAAACTGAATGCCAAATTTTAGTTCTTGAGGTGTTATGGGCCCTCACGGATCGGAATTTGGAACTTTTTCCCTTGTTTTTAGTGTTTCTGGAATTTTGCGCGGTTTCTGAACTACTGCCCAGAAAAACCCAGAACACACAGAGTGTAATTTTTTGATACATGCTGTGTAGTTTTCAGGACGTTTCACTGGCCGTGTGAGCAGAACACGGTGTCGTGGGAGTAACTTCGGGAACACGTCGTGTACCATTGGTACACGCCGTGTGAGTTCGGAGCCGTGTACCCAGCTGTGTCACTAACAACACGGGCCAGGGAAGCTCAGGTAGAACACATCGTGTCCATAGGGAACACGCCGTGTAGTCATGTCTAGGTACTCGGCCGTGTCACGAACAACACGGGCCGACATGACCTTCTTTTCCACATGCCATGTTTGTTCGGAACACGCCGTGTAGTCTTGTCCAGGTACCCGGCCATGTCACGAACTACACGGGGACGGTGTCACCTTCGCCTTTACATGCCGTGTTTATTCAAAGCATGCCGTGTAAGATCCAGCCGTGTAGACGGCCGTGTACTCAACAACACGGACCGCCGAAGCCTTATCTAGTGCACGTCGTGTCTGTTTCAAACACACCGTGTAGTCTCGGGTTGAGTCAGACCGTGTGGGTTAGCCTTGTAAGGAGACTCGGGCAGGGGAAAAGTTTCAAGTACATGCCATGTGTGGTGGCCAACACGCCGTGTAGTTTGAAGTGTACACGACTTGTAGGGTGGGAGTACATGCCCATGTCAGTGGTTTCAGAAGACACGCTGTGTAGTTTTATACACTCCATATAGTCATGTTTTTCAATCTTGTGTATTTTTCATCCTTTGTTCCCATTTTGTAATCTTGTGTTATCTATCCTTGTTTTTCTGATCTAAGGTGTGCTTTTGACCTTTCAGAGCTATGCCTCCGAGACGTCCTCCGGTCGTACGTCTGTCGTCAGGCAGTGATCAGATTCCAGACAGGGCTGATCAAGGACTTCCTGTTGATCCCCCAGCCGAGCCAGCCTTGACACCGGTTTTTGTACCAGTCGCAGGTGCTGATGCGCAGTTCAGGGAAGGTTTCATGGGGATGATGCAGGCCTTCTAGGGAGCACCGCCTCCTGCCTCGTCTATGGCAGACTTGACGCAGGTCTTTCAGCAGCAGCATCCTCCCATGTTCTCGGGGGAGGGAGGACCTCAAGCTGCAAATTCATGGCTAGAAGCCATGCTGACCATATTCGAGCACCTGGAGATGCCTCCAGAGAGGAGAGTTAATCTCGCCACCTACATGCTCCGAGACTCCGCCAAGAGGTGGTGGGACGTGATCTCACAGGCGGGTCAACAGCAGGCTATGGCTTGGGAGAAGTTCCAATGCGTGTTCTACGACTACTTCTACCTAGAGACCCTGAGGGCTGATCGAGCCCGGGGGTTCATGAGCTTAGAGCAGGGTACTCTATCTGTCATGGAGTATTCATCCCGTTTCACTGAGCTGCAATGTTTTACACCCCTTCGGGATGGTATTGGGGTGTTCTTGGCGAGGAAGTTTGAGGATGGACTCAGGCGGGAGATCCGCTCACAAGTGAACATCCTCCAGCTGACTTCCATTACTTCCATCATCAACTAGGCACTGATTGCAGAGTGCAATCTGAGAGACTCCGGAGCTGCGAGACCGGTTGGTTCTGCTTCCTGAGCTATCTTTCCTTCAGATGACAGCAATAAGCATCTTAGGGAGCCTACATGCGGTGATTTGAGGAAGCGAGACGCATTATCAGGTAGCCATGTGACGTGCTATCAGTGTGGACGGAAGGGTACACAAGGACACAATGCTAGAGAGACCCCATGGAATGTCGATCTTGCGGCAAGATGGGTCACCTTCAGCATTTCTGCTAGGTTTTATCACCAGCAGCAGGTGAACGGGGTTCTTCCATGACTCCTCGTTGAGGAGCAGACCCACTAGTCTCTCACCAGTCAGGGAACTGGAGTTCTTCCGGCCGTTCGGGCCGAGGTGGAGGTCGAGGCCATGGCAGTCAGCCACCAGTTCCTCAGCACCAGCAGGGAGGTTTAGCTCAGAGTGGTCAGCCAGGGGCGCATGGCTGCGGCACAGGCTAGTCTTTCACCGTGGAGCAGACTTATCATGAGCAGGATCCTGGCCCTTCTACTGTTCAAGGTACGATTTTAGTAGCCTCATTTTTATCTTCAGCCCTTTTTGATACTGGTGCTACACGTAGCTTTATCTTTTTTTCTGTTGTGGAGAGCCTTGGACTCTGTATCTTTTCTTCTACTGACTCGTTGACACTAGACACACCTTTGGGGACGAGGACATCTAGTGTACTCCAGTGTAGAGAGTGCCCTCTCGAGGTTGCAGGGTATCGCTTCTTATGGGATATCTATGTCCTAAAGATGATAGGATATGATGTCATCCTTGGAATGGATTGGTTTATTCCCTTTCATGTAGTCTTTGACAGTTATCGCCGCAGAGTGAGCTTCGTTTCACCAGAAGGTGAATCTTTCCTTCATAGAGGCGAATGGGACGTTCGGGCGAGTCGGGCAGGACTCGAGCATCTTGGTCTAGGAGGAGTGACGGCCCAGATTTCTAGCCTTTACTTGGATGATCAAGGAACTCCATAGTTGGACTTTCCTCCAGTGGTGGATCGCTTTAGGGATGTCTTTCCAGGGGACTTTTCGTGTTTACCACCGGAGCGTGAGGTAGACATCTCTATTGAGCTCGTGCCAAGAGTGTCACCGATGTCCATTCCTCCATATAGGATGGCCACACCTGAGTTGAAGGATCTCAATAAGCAGTTGGAGGAGCTATAGTAAAAGGGTTTCATCTGACCCAATACTTCTCCTTGGGGTTCGCCGGTTCTGTTTGCGAAGAAGGCAGACGGTACCCTTCGGCTTTGTGTGGATTATCGGAAGCTGAACTAGTTGACGGTCAAGAACCGATATCCCTTGTCGTGGATTGATGAACTTTTCGATCATCTTTGAGGAGCCCATATGTTCTCGAAGATCGACTTGAGGTATGGTTATCATCAGTTGCGTATTAAACCATCAGATGTACCTCTGACAGCCTTCAGGAGCAGGTATGGTCTATACGAGTATACAGTCATGACGTTCTGTCTCATAAACGCACCTGCAGTTTTCATGGCACTAATGAACTGAGTGTTCCATCCTTACTTGGATTCCTTAATCATGGTCTTCGTGGACAATATCTTGGTGTACTCTCACACCCGACACGACCATGCCATACATCTTGAGATCGTTCTGAGTACACTGAGAGATCATCGGCTTTATGCTAAACTCTCAAAGTTCCACTTCTGGATGGATCAAATTCACTTCTTGGGTCACGTCATCTCATAGGTAGGAGTATCTGTGGACCCAGAGAAAGTGAGAGTTGTAGTTTCCTAGGATCAGTCGAATAACTTTTTTGAGGTACGGATCTTCCTAGGGCTGGCTGGATACTACAGATGCTTCATTCAGGACTTTTCTCATCTAGCATCACCTTTGACAGGTCTGACCAAGAAGGGGGTGAAGTTCTCATGGTCAGATTCTTGTGAGTCATCCTTTCAGGAGCTGAAAGGGAGGTTGATGTCAGCACCGATACTACTCTTGCCAGAGCCAGGAAAGAGTTACACTGTTTACTGTGATGCTTCGGGAATCGGGCTGGGAGCTATACTTATGCAGGGATATGGAGTCGTTGCGTATGGGTCTTGACAGCTGAGGCCACATGAGAGGAACTACCCTACGCACGATCTGGAGTTGGCAGTTGTTGTTCATTCCTTGCGTTGTTGGAGACACTATCTTCTGGGAGATCACTTTGTGGTATTCACTGACCACAAGAGACTCAAGTATATCTTCACTAAGTGTGATCTGAATCTGAGGCAGCGCAGGTGGGTTGAGTACCTTCAGTCTTTTAACTTCGAGCTTTCCTATACGTCGGGAAAGGGCAACGCTGTGGCATATGCGTTGAGTAAGAGAACTCAGATTCAAGTAGTTCAGGAGGCCAGTAGTGAGTGGCAGCTGATGGATCTGTTCTCTGAGATGCATCTGGAGGTTCACGATAGACGGGGACAGAATTTTCTATCTTCGGTAGCTATTACCTCCACGCTACTTGATCGGGTACGTATGAGGCAGCTATCATACTCGGAAGGCTTAGTCATGCAGGAGAGTGTGTTGGTAGGGGACCCTCTTCCTGGATGGACTGTGGGCGAGGATGAGATCTTGTGTTTCCAAGGACGCGTATGGGTGCCAGCAAACATACGCGAGGAACTAATGTGGGATTTCCATTCCTTCGTTTGGGCAGTTCATCCTGGCATCACCAAGATGTATCGGGATCTTCATTGCCTGTACTGGTGGCCAGGTATGAAGAATGGTGTTTCTAGTTTTTTAATGAGATGTTCTACTTGTCATCAGGTGAAAGCAGAACATCAGCGACCAGCAGGTCTTTTATAGAAGTTACCCATTCCAGAGTGGAAGTGGAATGATGTTGCGATGGACTTCGTGACCGGGTTGCCGAGATCACCTCGAGGGAACGATGCTTTTTGGGTTGTCGTCAACAGACTTACGAAGGTTGCTCACTTCTTGCCGATCAATGATACCTTCAGTGTCGATGATCTGGGATGACTTTACATCAGAGAGATCGTTCGTCTTCATGGAGTTCTGCACTCTATTGTTTCAGACAGAGATGCGTGCTTTACCTCTTGGTTCTGGCAGGTACTTTAGAAGGCCTTGGGTATACAAGTACTTTTGAGTATAGCATACCATCCCTAGACTGATGTCCAGTCTGAGCGCACGATCCAGGTGCTTGAGGATATGCTCCGAGCTTGCATCCTTGACATTGGCCGTTCTTGGGAGAAGCACATTCCTCTGGAGGAGTTCGCCTACAACAACAGTTTCCAGGCGACCATTCAGATGGCGCCATACGAGGCTTTGTACGGTATGCCATGCTAATCACCCTTATGCTGGTTGGAGGTAGGCGAGGTAGCTTTGTTGGGACCTTGTCCTGTTCAGGAGACTTCAGAGCAGATAGACCTGATTCAGAAGAGGATGGCTACAGCGCAGTCTCGACAGAAGTCTTATGCTGATCAGCGAAGACGACCTCTGGAGTTCGAGGTTGGTGATCAGGTTTTCCTACATGTCGCACCGAGATTGGGACACAAAAGGATTCGGAGACAGGGTAAGTTTTCACCGCGGTACGTCGGGCCGTTTGAGGTCTTGGAGAGAGTGGGGTCGGTCACCTATCGGTTGCAACTACCTCAGAGGTATCGGGCCATGCACGACATCTTCCACGTCTCTCAACTCCGACGTTACTTTTCAGATACTTGTCACATCTTTCATCCCAAGGAAGTCAATATTTAAGCGGATGAGTTGTTCGAGGATCATCCTATCTGGATTATCGATCGTAGTACGAAGGTTCTCCGCAGGCGGTCTGTTCCTCTGGTACGAGTGCTATGGCAGCATGGGTGAGTACAAGATGAGACCTGGGAGAGGGAGGCCAATGTACGATCGCAATGGCCAAAGTTGTTCGGGGTTTCTTCTTCTATGAATCATTTGGGAAATTCGGGGATGAATTTCTTTAAGGGGGAAGTTTGTAAGAACCCGGATCTTCTTTTCAGATATGTTTTTCCTTTCTCCGTAGTTTTTGAGAAAAAATGAATTTTCTGGAAATTTCAGAAGTACATGCCACATACTTTCTGAGTACATGTCGTGTACTCTTCCTCGTCCTGAAGTCGTGTGCTGGTCGTGTCCGGGCCACACACACGGTGTGTAAGGATGAGGTGGAGGCCAGTTATTTCGGAGTACGGAAAAAATTTGAAGTACACGCCGTGTACTTTCTTTTCTTTCATTTAACGGACAGGGGTCGTGCCTAACCCCCATATTCATCTTCTTCTCTAGTTTTCATCCGTCCAAGAGCCACTGTACGGCTGGATCTTTGACGGGCTCCCGCCTCGCGGTCCGTTCTCTGACTTGAGCACAGTCGATTGCATTGGAATCGCAGCGGTGAGTTCTTCCTTCTTCCTTAAACTTGTTTCTTGGATCCTCCTCGTTTCCAAGATATCGTGGGATGAACATTTTGTGCGTTTTCTCAGATCTACATTGTTCTAAGAGGAATTTTTCATCGAGGTTCGCGTATATCGATCTCCTCGGATCGAGGTAGGTGGTTTCTGCCTTTATGTAGAAAGTTGATGAATATTATGTGCAAATTCCACCAATACCCGTGAACGGGGTATTGTGTGTTTCCTGTTTTTCCCTTGCTATTTTCCTGCTTTTCTTGTCTTCTTTAGTAGAGGTTATTGCTTGTGATTATAGTAATTTGTTTGTGCTCAGATTGCTTTGTCATGCTTGTTCTGCCTGTTTGGTGTTTTTCCAGTTGCCATGCCTAGTTGTAGGATAGAGAAATTGTTGATTTATTTTACTCTTGATCCATATAATGATATCCAAGTAGTTCTTGAGGTTTAATTGGATGATGTACGTGTGCTAAGCATGTTTAGTTATACTCAGGACTGTGAGAACCTAGAGTAGTAGACCAAAGGGATAATTGACGGAACGGCTTCTCCAGAGTGTCTTTAATCACGATGTGAGACCAAATGGGAGACTTGACGGAAGGGATTCTCCATAGTGTCTTTTAATTATGATGTGGGACACAGGGGGAATTGACGTTGAGTGCTTCCCCAGAGATCCTTTAGCACGATACGAGACTATAGGGGGAATTGATGGTGAGTGCTTCCCCAGAGAGTCTACTTAATTATGTAGCTGAACTAGGGGGGTGAGACTATGTGTGCCTTCCAGAGGGTTTCTAGTACTATAGGTTGAACCATAGGGGTTAGGCTGTGAGATCTACCCAGAGATTTACCTGTTTTCTTCTTATTGATGACTGCTTACCTGTGTTCTATACTTGTTAGAATTATGGATTGTAGCTGCTTGTGCTTTCCTGTTACTGCTTCTTGTTAATTTTACTGCCATGTATTCATTGACTGTTAGGCACAAATCTTTGGGTGATTTCCTACTGGGATTTTATCTCACTCCCTGTTTGGGCCATGCTTTTGGGCCCAAGCAGACTATGTTGATGCATGTATAGATAAGGGTAAGCGCCCTTCTACTTTAGGTTCTTGATTGCACTGGAGCTGGGGAGCATGGGACCGATCCGTGGCTCATGATGATGAGGAGATTTCTTTGTTTTTCTTTTTCACTTGGTTTCAGTTGTATTCTAGAATGTTGTTGTGTTTCCTGCTTTCCATAGATACTTGTACCTACTGCATTTTTGTCATCATAGTTATATATCTACATTGCTTCCACTGTTTGGTTTCTGCTGTTATGCATGTTGTTTACTGCTTCTGCTGTTTATTATTGTTTTCTTACCTTGTTTAACTTACCGAATGAGGGCATAGTTTCCCCACCGACTCACCAAGGCCCTCGCTACTAGTCGGTAGCCTCTGGAGTTTGAGGAAACGTGCTTGAGGTCATGTGACGAACCGGGTATGGGGCACCAGTGGAGGGGCTCTAGATTCAGGATGTTACAAGATAGGTCAGCATGATATTGGAAAACATGTGAGACATGAAAGACATCGTGCATGGCATGGTACCTATGAGGTATTAGCAACTAATGGGCTACCGGACTGACTCTCTATAGAATCTCGAATGGCCTGACGTAATAAGGAGACAACTTACCCTACTTCTGTAACTATTTATTCCCTAGCCTCAGTGATACCTAAAGAAAAACATGTTCCCCAACCTCGAAATCAATAGGTCATATATGGAGATCAGCATAAGATTTTTGTCTAGAATGAGTAGTAGTCATATGATTCCTGATCATCTAGACCTGTTCTGAAGTCTCCTGAACAAGAAGAGGACCTAGTAGGGCTGCCTCACCTTCCTCTAGCCAGCATAAAGGTGAACAGATTGTCCTACCATATAAGGCCTCAAAGGGAACCATCTGAATTGTTTCCTGGAAACTATTATTATTAGTGAACTCGGCAAGAGGGATATGCTTCTCCCAAGAACCGCCAAAATCAAGGACGCATGTTCAGAGCATATCATCCAAACCCTATACTGTCTTTTCCGATTTTCCATTAGTCTGAGGGTGAAAAGTTGTGCTTATAATCACCTGAGTTCCCATAGCTTTTTGAAAACCCTTCCAGAACCTTAAAGTGAATCAAGCATCCCTATCTGAAATGATAGTACGTGGAACCCCGTGTAGTCATAAGATCTCACAGACATACAGTATTTCTATCTCATCAACTAAGAAAGTCTCCTAAATATGAATGAATTTGGACGATTTCGTTAGTTAGTCAATGACTACCCAGATAGCATCACTACCCCTCGATGATCTAGGTAAGCCGACTACGAAATCCATATCAACATATTCCCATTTTCATTCTAGGACTGGAAGTGGCTATAACAAGGCTGCAAGTCTCTAGTGATCTGCCTTCACATGTTGACAGGTGGAGCACCTTGTGATGAAGCTAGCAATTTGAAATTTTATTCTAGGCCGCCAATACTGGTGTCGCATATCTCAATACATATTCAAGATTCCTGGATGAACTTCCCACTGGGAAGCATGGGACTCTTTCATCAACTCCTCTCCCACATCTATAGGAACCCAGATACATCCACGTAGACGTGGGACATCATCCCTATCCATAGACCAATCCGGATGTGGGTTATCTCTTGATATACTCTCACGGAGAACCAAAACTTTAGCATCTAAAAACTACCTACTCTTCACATTCTCAAGGAGGGAAGAGGTAACTATTAAGTCTGATAGGTAAGACTTCTCCCGACTATCATGAAACTCTAGAAAAAGCTCAGAAAAGAGGGCCATTAAATTCCATTCATCATTGGCTTCTTGTACAGACTGTGTTTGATTTTTCTGACTTAGTTAATCTACAACCACATTTCATTTTCCTAGAGTATAGAAAAGATAAAAACCAAAGGATTATAGATATTTGCCCCAACTTCTTTGTTGGAGGTTCAAGTCACACTAAGAAAAGATATACTTTAGGTTCTTGTGATATGTACAAACCATAAAGTTCTCACCCAAAAGATAATGCCTCCAACAATGTAAGGCATGGACAACTACTGCTAGCTCGAGGTCATGTGTCGGGTAATTTATCTCATGGGGCCTCAACTGTCGATATTCGTACACAAATAATTTGTCTTCCTGTATCAACACTACTTTTTTTCCAATGCCTGATGCATCGCAGAAGATGATATAACCTTTACTAGGTTCTGGAAGAATCAGAATCGGTGCTGTGACAAGCCTCCCTTTTATCTCCTGAAAGGATTATCACATGCTTCTGACCATGTAAACTTGACACCCTTATTTGTAAGTCTGGTAAGAGGTGCAGAAATATGAGAAGAGTCTTTTATGAAATTCCTGTAATATTCATCCATCCCCAATAAATTCATGATATCAGACACATTCTTGGGATTCTCCCAGGAAACTACCGCACTAACCTTTTCATGGTCAACAGATACTCCAGATTTTGAAATAATATGACATAAAAAGTTTAAATTGTTTATCCAGAAGTCACATTTAGCAAGCTTGGCATAAAGTTGATGCTCTCTCAGTGTACTTACAATGATATCAAGATGTTTGGTGTGGTCGTTATGAGCGTGCGAATACACCAAGATGTTTTCCACAAAGACCATGACAAAAGATTCCAAATATGGATGGAAAACCCTATTAATCAAATCCATGAAAATGGTAAGCATGTTCGTAAGACCAAATGGCATAACAAGATACTCATACAGACCATACCTACAATGAAAAGTTTTACAAGGTATGTCTGATGTTATGACTTGTACCAGGTGATAATTTGATCTCAGGTTGATCTTAGAGAACACTTATGTTCCTTAGAGCTGGTCAAAGAGATCATCTATTCGAGGAATTGGATACCAGTTCTTGACTGTAAGATGGTTCAACCTTCTGTAATCCACATTTATATGTAAGGTTCCATCTTCCTTCTTGGAGAAATGAAATGGTGAACCCCAAGAATAAATACTAGTCTATATAAATCATTTGGCCTCTAAGTCCTCTATCTTCTTCTTGAGCTCTGGAAGCTCAGTAGGTACCATCTTGTACAGAGGAATGGACACTTGAGCTACTCCTAGAATAATCTCAATTGTAAAATCTACCTCTCTATTAAGAGGTAATTCAGAAAAGTTATTAGGAATGACATTAATAAAATGATCAACTACTGGAGGGAAATCAGTTTGAAGAAAACCCCGATACTCTATGAAAATATTTAAAATCTGGGAGATCACTCTACCAGCCCATGATTCTTTGGTCTTTCCCTCACATCCTGGACATCCAACTCACCTTTGAAAAGATAACTGCATCCATCTGGTGTTGTAAAAGTAACCATGCAGCGATAACAGTCTGCAAAGGCGTGATAGTGGACTAATCAGTATATCCCAATAATGAGATCGAATCTCGTCATCTTGAGAACAAAGAGATTCCACATAAAGGGGTAACTACCTACCTCAAGGGGGAAGTCCCTACACTAGTTTATTCCCTCCGTTTGTATTCCCAGTGGTGTATCGAGGGTCATTACACCATAGTGATACTCTATCTATAGTCTGAGACTTTCCAAGATAGATATAGAAATAAAAGAGTTTGAATCACCTATATCAAACAAAGTAGAGCCAATAGTAGAGGCTACTATAATAGTACCTCATACTGTAGATGGTCCAACAACCTGATCCTCGGTTATCGGTTGTAAGGCATGCAACTAAACTAATCCACAGCACTGTGCAACAGATGGACTACCACAATCATGACTGCTCTACCGGCACTGCTGGTGATCAGGGATTGGACTACCACGGCCACGACATCCTCCTCATCTATACTTGACAATGCTACTCCAACTCCCTACATGAAACATTGCAAAAGAACTCTCTCTTGAAGTTGGGTCTAAAGCTGATCCTTTTATACTCAAAGTTGGTGGAAAGGTCCTACAAAAGTGCTGAAGATAACCCATATGGATTCAATTCCAGCACTCCAAAGGGTCTCTATCACACTGGGGCTTCATATGACCAGGTTTTCCACACTGATGATATACTACAGAGCTATCAAACTAGATACTCTGGTTGCCACATCCCTAAAAAAATCCTCAAGAGAACGTTTCCTGCCACCGGAAGAACTACTACCCTACCGCTACACTGATCCTTTAAACCCAGTACTCGCTTTGTCCCTGAGGTTATGCTCAGTGATAAGGTCATGATCAACTATTTCAGAGAAGTTTGGAAGTCTAAATACATTCACCTAAGTTTATATAGTGTAAAGGATCCCATCCTCAAAACATCTAGCACATGAAATCTCATCACCATCTATAAGCGGTGCAAAGAACTATAAATAATTGAAATGTGCTGAATTTTCCATAACTGACATAGAACCCTACTCGAGATGCATGAACTCTATGGATTTGTTAGCTCTCAATGACTGAGGAAATAACTGATTATAGAAGGTAGTCTGGAATTCAAAACATAACATCCCCTGATGATGTCTGGCCGGGGTAACGGCATCCCACCAAATCTTAATCGAATCTCGAAGCATGTATATAGCAAGATTGACTCTCTACTCTGGAGGTGTTTCTAGATGCTCAAAGATAGATAGAATTGCTTCTATCCAAGACTCAGCACCCTAATAACCTTCATCCCCTGAAACAAATAGGAGGATGTTACTGGTGGGACTCACGGTCCAGATCATCCATCGTAGGTGCAACATGTGGATCACCTTGCATGGACTGCATCAGATATATGAAACTATCATGAACTTAGGAATTAGTTCCTGGATTAGGTACAGTATGTATTGCCTCAATTGGAACTCCTGGAAGTAAGACTGGAAGCTTAGGGCCCACCATGTCTGGATCATGGTCATCACCACTCTCCTGGAAAACGATACAAGGATGTTGTGGCAGCATTAGTCTACAAATTCCTAGCACGGACCTTAGAAAATCATAGAAGCAAGGAGATAGCATCACTAATGGAATTTGAACATAAGAAAACTCACTACCCAAGGCATACTACCCAAAATACCCTCTTTGATGACCAGTTATCGGTAAGTGCTCAATTATAAGTTTCATGTCATGTTGAATTTAATTATTAGGTTCACTCCTTTACCTTTCATAAACATTAAAAGGATGGATATAGATTTTAAATCAATTCATTTTATATTTCAAGATTTACATTATAATGGATATTCATTTCTGATGAATCAGTGACCATACACCTATCACCAAAAACAACACCCATTTACTTATAGCATAATGGATTAACTTGGTAAATTACTCATTCTAACCCATGAGGGACCATACACCTCTTGAATTGAGATTATAAATCTCTCAATCGAATCCAAAGTAATAAATGTACAAACAACTAAGACAATATCACTCAGCAATTAAAGGCATATCGAGCAATGAAAAGCAGTGAAATGGACCTATATGGCATGGTAATATGCATGACATGTGAATTATAGGTGCCTATAATGATGCATGTAGCAACACTCCTTTCCCTCACATCATCAGGACAAGGATGAAAAATTCCCAGAGAGTAATAATCAAAAACACCACACAACATGTGTGTCACTCAATGGTTAAATAATATAAACTTTAATAGGAAAAAATAGATCAACAATTGCATTATGCGTAACTTGGATTTTACCCTAAACATGGGTTTGTGATGCCCAAGAACATCTTATGACCAAGTCCCAAGTGTTCCTATTCTCCAATATATTTTCTCCAAATAGTAAAGTAAGAAAAGAAACCACATTTGATACCACTTTATGATGATCTGGACTTAGATGCCACTTAATGGGTGTCGCAATCCTGGTGGACCACAGGTCATCAAGTGCATCTTCTCGAACTCCAAAGGCTGCTGAATAGCAGCGAGGGCCTAGGGTGTGTCCGTGGGAAGACTATTCTTTCATTAGAAGAGTGTATCATAGTGGAAGGTATATAAATGAATAGTAAATAGTAGAAGAAATATGAATAAATAGAGGAACAAAACTAATGCAATATATAATAAATAATAACAATAACTGTATCAACTAGAGCAATTATTATGTAATTTCATGTCACTAGAAAACTGGAAAGCATGGATACAAGAAAAAAAGAATAACAAGTTTCATAAGGTAAAATAAAACAAAGCCTACTCCAAGCATGTAGAGATCCTACTCGGTCATCTACTATCAAGCTCCATCCTATCAGCACACAATCAAGTATTGGAAGCTGCATGCTTCCCTTTGTCGATACCTGCAACTATGTAATCTACTCTAGGTACTAAATAGTGCCCAGAGATGGTGTGAGATAAATCTCAGTGGTCCACCATCAACAGTGTCTATAACATCTAGCCCATGTAATAGAATATAATAGTGTGAAGGCAATCATATATAAACTAAATAAATAGTACAATATAACTAAATATCCAAGTACCTGCTTTAGCTCTCTGCTGGTTTTTGAACATGTAACCATTTCATTAATTAATCGATTACCATTTAATGTTATTATGTTACATGAGTCATAGCCAACACTGATATCGTCTTGTGATAGTATAAATAGTGAAGGTCCCAATACGTAACAAGGAAACCAGATAATGATATCCAGTGAAGGAGTTATAGGGTAAAAACTAAGGTAACGTAGACACACAGAATGATAACTCAGTAGTATCTGAGTCTAGAAAAGGGGTAAGAGTGTAATCTAAGGAGCGCAATCCAAGGCATTCCACAATAAGGCACCTACATAGTCCAAGGTGATCAGCCAAGGTAAAATGGGGCTAATAATAGACAGGGCCCTATGGTATTTAACCATGGAACCTACTAGTCAGTGTTGGATCCAAGGAGTGTATCTGAGGTATCCTGTAATAGAGAAAGGGACCCAACTGTAGTATACCAAGCATCCAAGGAATAGAAAAGAGCTATAGTCAAGGTGGGTATCAACCTAAAAAGAATGTATCCTTGAATCGGAATGGGGTTCCTGAGACCCAAGGTATTCTCCTCTCAGAATCCAAGGCATACTCGAGTCATTCTATTCCTATTTGATATTGAAATCATGTAATAATTCATTTGGTTCAATTCTTTCCTTCCATTATTGTGGATAATTCAAGTAGAGTTGAAACCCTTGGTCCAATCCTTGTCTTCCATTAGTGTGGATAGATCAAGTAGCATTGCAACCATTTAATCAAGTCTTAGTTGGTCATTAAGGATAATTCAATTATTTAGGTTCACTTTTCTACCTTCTATCAATATAGAAAGGGGTTCTACAGACATGTAACCCTTATTCAATCTCTTTTTAAAAGGCCAAGTTATATACTTAGTATACTTCCCATTTCACATTTTATATTTCACATTTAATAAATATTTGGAAGCAATTACCTTAGGTGGGTCAAGTGGTAAGCATACAAGGTACAATCCATTATGCAATTCTTAGTAATAACAATCCATTTTTTATAAGAAGACTTGCCTTTTGAAAGGTAAAGTAAAGGCACACCTGAACGGTGGCTCAAACATGCCGAAACACTAAAAACCCAATCATGGAATAACCTTTGACATGAGGTAGATTGAGTTGTGGGAGAAACCACTAACAACTAATAACATATTTGTAAATATAATAACCATACGATTCTAATGGGTATAATCATCGAATATTAATTGATGAAATGGTTTCCAATGAAACTGGTGGTCCCCAAACAAACATTCCAAAAACAACGAACTTTATGGATGAGTTATAGGCCACCCACTTTAGGGTTGTATGATCCTTATCCTCTAGTATCGGCCCTTGATTTTTATTTGATCGGAGTAAATCTAAGAAAAGGTGAAAAATTCTCACACTGTGATATCTAGGTCGAGAGTGAGAGAGAAGAAGTATGGCTAAAGTGGACTCGGTTACTTACCGTTGCACATCCAACATGATGAACGGAAGCTTGATCGGAAGTCGAATGAAGAAGATCACTTGATTCCAAGATTTGGTCTTCAAAAACCCCAAAATTGAGATAGAAATAGGTCAATTCCGCACAAACTAAAATTAGGGAGGAAGGGGGATGATTAATAGATCATTAAAGAAATTTTAGACATTTTACACATGTTTTTAGCCTGTGCATAGTTTGTCTACACGGTTTTTCAAACTATGTGAAAACCGTGCGAGATAGTTCTTCCCAAACCTGGGAAAAATGGTCATTCTTAGGGTTAGGCCACATGGTCATGCACAAACCATGCAAGATGCCACTATCCAAAAAAACCAAAACTGTATTGTTAGGCATACCATGTGCAAACCATGCATAAACCATCTGACTTGGGCTTTTTTCCTAAAAAGAGGTGTTCTGAGCTCCAAAAAAGCCCCAGACACCCTCAGAACGTTTTCTAACTCATTAGGAATCTATATTAGGTCCAAATTAAATATTTAGACCGAACATTAAAGGAATCATACTAGAGTGAAAAATAAAGTTCTTACAAAAAAATGAATTTAATTTTTTCAAATTAAAATTCTAAAATTTTTAAATTAATCTTATAAATAAAATCATGTAATATATGTAAATAAATTTATTAAGAATAAAACTATTTCTTTTTGGACTTTAAAATTATTTAACTTTAATATAATGAATATAAATCTATAAAATATAATTATTAAATATTAATAAGGTATGAATTTTATTTACTATTAACATTTCCTAGGTTGTTACAGTGTATTTGTATAATAAATAAAAATTATAGAATTGGGTTGTCCAAACCAAAAGTTTGAAGTTATTCATTGGTGAATTGAGCTAAAAGTTTTATTCAGAAGTGACTTAACAAGAGTCACTAAATAGGAAGATATAGATAACAAAATATGTAACATTTTTTGTTTTACAACTGGATTTTTTTAGAAACAAGTGTTTCAGAATTTAAAACATGAAGATTATGGATTTGGGTAGTCTAGGTAGAATTCAATAAAAAATTAAAAAAATATAAAGGATTAAGTTTATAAATAAATGGGGAGATGATAATTAGGATAACCCCCCCCCCCCCAATACTCATAGGGAAAAAATATTCCCATGAGTAACTGATTTTCCACCAATGGGCGTTATTAATTCATCGAGGTTCGATTCAAATTAGAAAGTTATATATGTCCCAAATTATACGTAACTACTAGGGAATATTATGGTAGAAGTTTGGGGTCGATCCCATGAGGAGAATGTAGTTCAACGGGTGAAATAGATCTAGTCTTAAATCCTTTACATAATTCCTTACTAGTTTACTAAAGTTTGGGAGTTTCTTAACTAATTTTGGGTTTGAATTCAAGTGATTAAAGAGGGGTTAGGATCAAGTCCAAGTATCTAGATAAAGGTGGTCCTAGTTCTAATCTTGTAAAGTTCCTAAGTGCTTAGTATTCTAAGAAAGTGGTAGTGTTTAGTCGACCTTGGTCCAGTCTTCAAGTTCTAACTAGGATGTAGCTATTCCATGGTCCGGAGGATAGCTACAGTACTAGATGCATTACATTTATCTTCTATTGCAGAAAGTTCCCTAATCTAATGGTTATAGTCAGAGTTTAATTAAATTAGGATAGGGTCATTTTCTTGACTGTTTTATGGTCACGATACAGTCGCACAAATGGGGTTTGACCATTGGTTTATATCCTAATTACTAATCCATTTAGGTTTTCCAAGTTTAGAACTAGATATTTAATTAAGCATCTAGATACATAGAATCTTGATCCCTAACCCGATGCATTTAGCTACCCATGTTGGTAATTAAAGCTATAAATGTAATATAAGAAATCATGATAACAATGTTAATGGAATTGAACATGTATGGATATGAAATGAGCATGAAAGAAAACTTTAAATAAAATATTACTTGAAAGGAATGAAATGGAATTGAAACAACACGGGAATTGAAGGCCTTGAAGAAATGTAAATCCATGGATCTTTGATTGAAAATGAAAAGATATTACGAAAACTAATGTGTTTAGAGAGAGAAAAGGGATGGTAATTCCAAAGGGATTATTAAAAGAGAGAGATAGAGAGAGCTGATCCCAAAGTGTTCTAAAATGTTGTCGAGTTTCTCCTTATATAGGTGGAAATGGTAACGACGTGTAATTGATCGTCATGTCATGAACCCTTAATCTGCGTTATTTCGATGAGGATCTCCATCTTGGAATGTAGATCTTATGTGGATTAATGTTGCTTGACCATGGTCATGTCGAGTACAGGTGGTTCATGGCATGTACCCCATGGCCAGCTGGCTTTTTTCATTGACTCCTCACAGATTTCTCAAAATTCGGTTTGACTGGTGTCACAATGTGTAGTAGATAGTCATGACGTGAACTAGAAATTCCTCAAATCATCATGGTTGGTCATGAATTAAGCTCCATAGCATGATGCAGGTTTTGATCATAAAGTATAAGATGTGTACTCAGCCGTTATGACATGTACTTGGCTATTTTGGTAGCTTTTCTACCATTCTTCCTTGGAATCTTGTAAATCTCTGTTTCTCGCAAAATTGGACATCTACCATGTGAATTATTGAGTAAATAAATGAAAAATAATAGAAAGGTAAAAATAAAATATATGTAACATTTAGGCTTATCTAATCCTCCCACACTTGAATCATTACTTGTCCTCAAGAAAAATATCTCAACAAATATTTCAAAAGGATAATAAATTTACAAAGAAATAAATATATGTTATGTCCATGAAACTAAATTAAGTGTAAAAAGAAATGAATTCAAGTTCCATTTCTAATCCTAGCTAGTAAATTAGTCATGCCTCATAGTTCAAATTTTCAAAACAAATTTTATTCTTTTAATCATAATCTTTTAACTATTCCTTAAGCTATATGACCAGTTTCGATTTACCTCACCATGATTTTCTCTCATCACTCAGGGTAAAATGTAAGTAAGGTATGCTCATACCATGGGTCCAAGTTCCTAACCATAGGCTTGCACTAGTTCTATCATCTCCACTATGTAAATATAAGTAAAAAATAATCATGAGGACTTTTATCAACAAGATTCTAATGACTCTGAGGTTGTAGTTAGATAGGTAGAATGTAAAAAAACAGGCTCAAAAGGAGGGTAAGATCTAAAGTAAAATATAGATGCAACAATATAAGTGTGAAAAAATTCCTCCATCTGGTGAGTCAGGTCCATACTCCATCATCTCAGGTTGGATCCATATAAACCACAAGTAAGTAGCTAAAGAATATATTCCATTCCTTTCCTTTTTCTTTTGCATTTTTATTTTTTGAAAGTTATGCCTATGATAGATCTCATATCTATTACCTAACCACATACGATCCTTCGAGGGATTCATCAATCTAGAAAATGGTAATTTTTTACCCTCCTAGTACACAACCCATACCAATGTTTTGTATTTTCTTTTAAATTTTTCATAGGAATATAATACAAATGAGATACAACAAAAAAAGGCATATATATCATAACCTAATAGTCAGGTGAGTACACCATATATCTTTGGAAGTGAAAGCATCTCATTCTGTCTGAATTCCTCCCCTACACTTTTTCAAAATATAATCTTCAAGCATTGTACAAATAGCATGGTAGGAAGAAAAATAGGATTGAAATAGATTTTCTTCTAATAGTTCATTCATGGAAAATATGGGTTAAATGAAGGATATATGTTAGGTGGGTCTCAAGTAAAATGGATATCAATGGTTGCCTCAATAATTTTAAAATTACACTTGTTCATTCATTGTTTTGATAAGATCTCAGTGAAAGTTCTAGTAGGTTTCTATGTCCTGGGTATCTCTCAAGAAACATGCTCAGAAAATAAAATGATATTGAAGTCTTAGAATCCTCTCGGGTACTATGAATAAAAGAAAAAATGGAAATTTCAAAGGGAATAAATCCTAAGAAATGAGTTAATTAATCATGATTTCAAAAATATTTAATTTTAATTAAACTAATAAGCTCAGCAATCATTCTAAAATTAAAATCGGGGGTGAAACATGGTTTTTAACATATTTAATTTTAACTTTACTTTTAATTTACATGGGAATAATGGTTTTCAAATTTTCAGTAAGCTTATTAATATGAAAAATTTCTCCTAGAATAGTGATAACAAACCAAAATTAAGTGTATCTCTGTGAAAATATAAGAAATTTCCCCCCACACTTAAAGGGATATAGTGTTCCCACTGTCTATGAAATAATGGGTGGGATTGATTTGGTAGTGATTTTTGAAAAATGAATTGACATGGTAGTGATGAAAAAATTTAAAAAGAGGGAATCGATAGCTCCCTAAGATGAATTGGTATGACATTGGGATGTATTAGCTATCTTAACATTGAAGTGTTGATGAACCTACAAAATATTTTCGTAGAAAAATCTTTCACTATAGAAAAACGTTAATCCATAGGTTTAAACATTTGAATAGCTAGGAAATAGGTAGGGGTAAAAATAAGGAATAACGGTAACCTTTTATTTATTGAATGAATGTTTGTAAAAAGTATGTTAATGAAACACTGAAAAATCCAAGAGTCAAACCAAACTTAAAAACAACTATGGGTTGCCTCCCATAAAGCACTAACTTTAAAGTTGTTAGCCATATGGGTGGGCCAAAAAAATAAAAGAGTGGGCCCACCGATTCAGTTGCTCCTCTTATTCTTGCAGCTACTAGTTTTCGTGTCCTCGAGTTCATGTGGTCTCTTAACTAAATTCTCAACATTAGGTGCATCTCGATCAAAAATTAAATGTGGTAGAAATGAAATCCTTTGTGGAGGTGGTTGTTGATATTGATGTATTTCCAATGATTAAACCTGAAGTTCATTGGCGATCTTTGTGACACGCTGAGTAACTTATTCTAGAAGATTAAATAGAGGAATGGGTCTGTCGATGACATCAGATGACTCAGAAGAGCTGGATAGTGCAAATGAAAAAAAAAAGAAAAATAAATAAGAAAAATTAAACATCTATGCAAAAGGGAAAAGGAAGCCAAAATGTATAAAAATATCCTAGTGTAGTACAAAATAATGAGAAAGGAATAATCTAGTCCATACAAAAAGTGTCAAAAATCCCAAAAAGTATGAAAATGCAAATCAATGCTCTAGGTTGAAAATATTCTCCATGGTCAGACCAGCGTCAGAAGATAGACCAAATTGGGCTTCCAAAGCACCATTGGTAGCAGGAGTAGTCGTAGGTGGGGCTGATTCTGATGGTGGTGTGGTGGAGGTGGATATCCAGGATGGGGTGGGTGGTGGAGAATCCCTAATCCATATAGAGGATGTGTGTCTGGTAGCTGGATCAATGAAAGGGATATAGGTAGTGGGCGTGGTGGCTGGTCCTTTTTCCCTTTTAGGCCTTCTCATCTAGAAAATCCTACAGATTACTATGGTCTATGATGTCGAGAGGTAGATCAGAGGGAAGATAGGGTGAGGGAAGAAGGTTGGATGAGGAAGGACCAGTGGTAGTCGATGGTGGAGGTTTGAATGAGGAAGGCTCAATGAAAGGAAGGTATAGGTGGGCAGCGAGTTGGTTCTGATTCACCAGGAAACTCTGGAGTAGTACCCATAGGTCAAAAGGAGTGGGATGGGTAGGTGTAGGTTGGGTGGATGGGGTGGTGGTCGGGGATGACGATGGCTGGGTAGAGGGGTCTACTGCTGCTACTGATGTCTGGTCCTATGGATCATCTGCCTATGATGCATCTGGCCGAGGCACTCACTCCTAGACTCCAGGTGCCCAGAAATAGATGTCATCCTCCTTCACCAGCATCCTCATCTTGTGTAGGAGCACATGTTCTATCGGATCAATTGGGCATACTGAGGTGATAGGGTGTGAGGTTTCAAAAACATAGAGGTATCTAGCCAACCTAGTGATGAATGATTCTCCCATAAGCATTCCCCGCCTATTCTGTGACAGTACTTGGTAATAAGAATCTAACTGAGCAGCCATGTTGATTGGTGATCCCCCCATGGGAGTAGTGAGGATAATAATGTCATGCTGGATGACACCGCCATGGGTCTCACCTCGTGTGAACCATCCATGTGCCATGGCACGGTGTTTTATATGCAGGACTGGAGTCCCCAGCCGTGTGGACTTTGCTAGACTAGGGTCATGATAGGATCAGGGTTCATGAGAAATAAGATGATAAAGGTTCAGTCCATCCTTCTGAGAAAGATTCGTTTCCAGGGTAGGGTAGATGTCTGAGATCATGAACTCCTCTATGTAGATACAAATTCCTACACCAAACTATTCCATGGTGAGCTGGTGTGGCCTTCTTCCAAGTGTGAAGAGAATGTAACCCACCGATATTTCAAATGTGGCTAGGAAATCGAAAAACAACTCTTTGTATATATCTTCTCACTACTATAAAAATGGGCAATGGAAGCGCCACCTTTTATCAGTGCTAAGAAAAAAGTGCTGATAAAGGATCCTTGTATCAGTGCTAAAATTTTAGCGTTGATATAGGGATTCTTTATTGACACTTTTCTATCACTGATAAAGCTTTCCTTTATTAGCACTAGAAAAGAACTGATAAAGAATCCCTCTATCAGTGCTACAATTTTAGCGCTCATAAATGGTACCCATTATTAGGACTTTTTTAGCGCTGATAAAGCACCCCTTTATCAGTGCTAAAAAATTGTTGATAAATAATCCCTCTATCAGCGCTAAAATTTTAGCGCTCATAAAGGGTACCCTTTATCAGTGCTTTTTTACCGCTGATAAAGCCTCCCTTTATCATCACTAAATTTTTAGTGCTGATAAAGGTTGCATTTATCAGTGATTTTTTAGCACTGATAAAACCATAGTCCCATATTTTATAAAATCAGGCACACAGTATCCTCTGTTTATCACACCCTCAAGCCCTCATGGTATTTTACCCCTACGACAACTCCCCCCCCCTGATCTTCTCTTTGTTGGACCTCCGCCGCTAGCCCTACTCCTTATCCTCCCCCTCTAACCCCTTCCAAGGATCCTCCCCTCCGTTTGACCCTAATTCTCCTCCTCTCTACTCGACCCTACTCCTCACGAACCCAACTCCTCCATTTCTCAATGGTTGTTATCTCCTCTCGTGCACCTCCCCCTCTGGTGGTTGCGCCGTCTCCCTCTAAATTGAATTTCTTTTCTCTTCTTCTTGATTCTCTTCTTTAACTTTCTTATTAGGAAGGATGTAACAACAATTCTGATTCATTTTCTTTGTTTTTTTTATGGTTTTAATGGTTAATGGTCATACATAGGCCTTTTAGATTACCCTTATGTGTTAAGTCTTGTTTTATTTGAGTATTCTTCTCATTCTTATGAAATATTTGTTAAATCTTTAGTTGAGGTTGGGGACATAAAATTTCTCCTTCTTTATTATGTGTAAATTGTGGAATTATCATGTTATTTTGTTTCCATTATATGGATAGTACTAATTAACCTAAATACTATAATGAATTACACTAAATGAAATTAAAGTGAAGAGGTATTTTTTCATGTGATTTATGAAGATCCATAATATTTCTTATATATTTATGGATTTATTGGTGTTGTTGCTAAGTGATTTATTCGTGATGTTGTGAAAGAAATTTCGTACTACTAATAATATTTTATAATCACCTTTTATAATTTACTAGTAACTTAAGGTAGGTAATGAATTTTTTGTATGGAAATATGTAAATAAATTGTTATATTTAAACTATAAATTCTACTTTAATATGAAAGAATGTTTAAGGGGGAGTTTTTAGTGTGAATTTCTTATATTTTTTCCCTTTCATGCTACTATGTATGGGGTATTTATCACTATGATTATAAGGGTGATGGTTGATTGATGTGGTTGGGAGAAAGTGGTGTGGTAATTAATATGGTAGTGATGGATGGATTATTGTGTGGTTATGATAGCAAAGAAATGGCTATTTAGGCAGAAAATTAGTGGTTTTATGGATTTTAGAATGTTCTTAGTGGTATTTTATGTTATGAAAATTTAGTTATTATTGTTTGGTGTTATAGTTTTCCTTTTTCATGGAATATGGTTTTAATTAATAAAAATAATAATGGTTGATGGTTTGGAAATGATAAATGATGGTTTGTTAAATGATTAATGATAATGATTGGAAAAATTCTATTTAATAAATGGTAAAAGATAGAATAAATGTTATTAATGATTAATGAATAGATTATAGTGGGTAGTGATTTAATGATTGGTTTTATATTAAAATGGTTAACAATTGAAATGCATATGTTAATAATAATCCAAGAAATTATAATGTTAAATGAAATGAGAATTTGGTAATGTTGATATGGATGCTTATGTGATTTGTTGGAGATTATTTCTGGCGTTATAATGGAAGTGGTTATTAGAGGGTGGTAGTAACAAGTCAATGGTTTAAATGGGTGTTTTCAGTGTTATTTTGGTGTAAACCCTTAGGAAATATTTATGTGTGACTATATACTTATTATATTTTCTTATTATTTCGTACGCACCACCACTTGAGTCGAGTAACCTAATTGAAATACATATGGGTAATTTGGTTCTGAGTGTTTTTATCTATATATAGGTTATATAGGGAGCACATATAGAATGATCCATGGGTCACTTATGACATTTACGAGTTTACCACGCCTCAATCCGAGGCACGGTGTGGATGGAATCACTCAAAGTGTCTCTCTTTTGTTTAAAATGGATAGAATTTTAAATGAAAACAACAACTGACATATGAAAATCTGACCAAACGCATTCAGAATGTGTTTATACTTTAGTATAAAGATCCATGGGTCACTTTTGTCATGTATGAGTCAACCATGCCTCAATATGAGGCACGGTGTGGCCGATATCACTCAAAGTGTCTCTCTTTTGTTTAAAATGGACAGAATTTTAAGTGAAAACAACAAATGGACTATGGAAATTAGACCAAACACATTCAAATTGTGTTAATAATTTAGGAGAATGATCCATGGGTGTGTTAGTGATGTGTAAGAGTCAACCCCGCCTCAATCTGAGGCACGGTGTGGGCGTTATCACTCAAAGTGTCTCTCTTTTGTTTAAAATGGATAGAATTTTATGTGAAAACAACAACTGACATACGAAAATCTGACCAAACGCATCCGAGTTGTATTGAAACTTTAGTATAATGATCCATGGGTCACTTGTGATGTGTATGAGTCAACTATTACTCAATCCGAGGCATGGTGTGTCCGGTATCACTCAAAGTGTCTCTCTTTTGTTTAAAATGGACAAAATTTTAAGTGAAAACAAAAAATGACCTACCTAAATCCATCCAAATACATTCGGATCATGTTGATCCTTTAGGAGAACGATTCATGGGTTCTTTGGTTATGTGTAAGAGTCAACCCCTCCTCAATCCGTGGCACGGTGTGACCGGTATCACTCAAAGTGTCTCTCTTTTGTTTAAAATGGACAGAATTTTAAGTGAAAACAACAAATGACATACGAAAATCCAAAAAAAACATTCATATTGTGTTTATCCTTTAGTAAAATGGTTCATGGGTCACTTGTGATGTGTAAGAGTCAACCACACCTCAATTTTAGGCATGGTGTTGCCGGTATCACTCAAAGTGTCTCTCTTTTGTTTAAAATGGACAGAATTTTAAGTGAAAAAAACAAATGGATTACAGAAATCTGACCAAACACATTCGAATTGTGTTTATAATTTAGTATAACAATACATGGGTCACTTTTGACATGTAAAAGTCAACCCTTCCTCAATCCAAGAAACAGTGTGGCCGGTATCACTCAAAGTGTCTCTTTTTTGTTTAAAATGGAAAAAAATTATGTGAAAAAACAACTGACCTACGGAAATCTGACCAAAAGCATTTTTATTGTGTTTATACTTTAGGAGAATGATCCATGGGTGTGTTGGTGACATGTATGAGTCAACCCCTCCTCAATCTGAGGCATGGTGTGACCAGTATCACTCAAAGTGTCTCTTTTTTTTTAATGGATAGAATTTTAAGTGGAAACAACAACTGACATATGGAAATATGACCAAAAACATTTGTATTATATTGATACTTTAGGAGAAAGATCCATGGGTCAATTTTGATGTTTAAGATTCAAACATGCCTCAATCCGAGGCATGGTGTGGCCGGTATCACTAAAAGTGTCTCTCTTTTGATTAAAATGGATAGAATTTTAAGTGAAAACAACAATTGATGTGCGGAAATCTAACGAAATGCATTAGGATTGTGTTGATGCTTTAGGATAATGATCCATGGGTCACTTGTGACATGTACGAGTCAACTCCACCTCAATACAAGGAACGGTGTGTCCAATATCACTCAAATTGTCTCTTTTTTGTTTAAAATGGACAATATTTTAAGTGAAAAAACAACTGACCTACATAAATACAACCAAACGCATTTTTATTGTTTTGATCCTTTAGTATAACGATACCTAGGTGCATTGGTGATATGTATGAGTCAACCTCGCCTCAATATGAGGTGCGGTGTGACCGGTACCACTCAAAGTGTCTCTCTTTTGTTTAAAATGGACATAATTTTAAGTGAAAACAACAACTGACGTACAGAAATCCAACCAAACGCATTCTGATTGTGTTGATACTTTAGTAGAACGATCCATGGGTCATTTATGTACAAGTCAACCCCCCTTGGACACCATCCCACCCCCATAGACACCCCCATGGACACCCCCCTGGACACCCACCAACCCCCCTGGATGGCACCCCCACCCCTCCTAGACACCACCCCACCACCTGAACACCCCCCCCCCCCCCCCGCCACCACCACCACCCTAGAAACCCCCCACCCCCACCCCCCACCCCCTAGACATCCCCACCCCCATGGACAGCCACCCTCACCCCTTAGACACCACCCCACAACCCATGGATAGCCCAACCGACCCCCTGGACCGCCCCCATCCCCTGGACACCACCCCACCCACTAGACACCCCCCCCCCCCCCCACCCCTAGAAATCCCCACCCCCAACACCCTGGACACTAGAACACCCCCCTGGACACCCTCATAGACATCCCCCCTAGATATCCCCCCCTAGACAGTCCCCCTAGACAGCCCCCACCCCTCCTAGATCCCACCCCACCACCTGGACACCTCCCCCCCCCCCCCCGGGACACCCCCACCCCCATGGACAGCCCCCACCACCCCCCTGGACACCACCCCACCCCCCTTGGACAGCCCCCTAACCTCCTAGACCCCCACCCCCCTGGACACCCCTATCCACCCAGACACCCCATCCCCCCGGACACCCCCTACCCCCCCATGGACAGCCACCCCAAATTCCTGAACAGCCCCTCCAACCCCCTGAATTCTGAATTGAATTATTTATGTATTTAATTAACTTATGAATTATGTGTTAGTGGTGTATGTGTATACTTGTTTTATGGGTATACTTGGTGTAACTTCCTTATGAATTATGTGTTAATTTTTAATGGGTATACTTGTTGAGATGCTGAATTTTTTGCAGGTCTTGTTTGGCTGTGCTACTACAGAATTGGGTGTGATGCTACAGAATTTTATGTTACAGAAAACAGGGAATTTATCAGTGCTTTTTTAGTGCTAATAAAGTCTCCCTTTATCAGCACATTTTTATCACTGATATAGGATCAATTTATCAGTTCTTTTTTAGCGCTGATAAAGGGGACCCCCCCCCCCCCCCACCCACCCTTTATTAGCGCTAATCTTTACAGCACTTTTTTAGCGCTGTTAAAGCCCATTTTAAGCGCTAATAAAGGCCGTTTTTGTAGTAGTGTCTCTAACATCAATGGTGTTGTCGATTTAAAGCATCTCCAATAAGATGAGGATAGTGTTTGTGACATTCAGCTTCGCAAGCACGTCCATTTCCAGAGTATTGTTGGTTCTTATGGGTTTTTCCTAGAGTTGAATGAGATTAACCTGGTGATGTGGGTTTGTAAAGAAAAGAAATGGCTGTAAATGAATATTATCATCCATATATGTGGACGATCTTGTGTCTTGAGAGGAGGATGAAGCATGCGTGCTCTTAGTAGTAGGCATCTGGCTTACGAAGTTAGAGGAAAAACATGATGATGATGGTGAAGCTTCAGGCTACGATCTTTTAGTGCATTCCATGGAGAGGTTACATGATGGTAGAAGTGTGGGAGGTTGGTTGAGGTCGACATGGGTAAGGAATGGAGGATTGCATCATGAGGATAGAAGGGGAAGGGAGGAGGTGTCATATGTGGGAGGTGAGGAGAGGAAGGGTCATGCGTGGGTTTGGGGGTTCACAGGTTGTGATCCTTCAGTTTATTTTTTAAAAACTGACCTGATCCAGTTCACAACGTGTACCTTATGGTCACATCATGAACCTTGAGAAAAATAGGGTTTGGGGGGAAAAGGATCATGTCATGACCTTTGGGTTCACGGCGTGTAATTCGATGTATTCCTCTAGTTTTTCCTCCTTTCTTTCCCTGCCTTGTTATTCAAAAGAAAAGAAGACTCTAAAGAAGACTTTTTCTATTCTAACTTAACTAACTCCAAACCTTGGTTTCCTCCCATTTAGCGCTTCATTTATAGTTGATAGCTTGACTCAATTAAGGTTTATATAGTTCTCACGGAATGGTTCATGAAACATCTTCAATCCATGATCATGTATTTTTTATGGTGATTTTTTCATGTATAACTCAGAGTGGACAATAATGGGTAAGGAGGAGGATTCCCCAATAAATGAGTAATTTGATGTACTGGGCTAAATGATAGATGGAATAAATGAAAGCATCACCTCTCTGGTGGGTGGTTAAATAAATTTGAATTTTTTTGAAGTCATCATATTCTTCTACTTTTGTAAGAGATTCATCACATTACTCCTTCTTAGACCTGAATTTTTTCTTATTATGGGTGAGAGATATGACGTTACCGTCCTTGTTGTCATCTGAGGGTTGCATGGATCGAGTTAGGTTGAACACAACATGTTCTTATCCAACTCAGAATATAATACATCCTTAGTTCACATCAATTAGTGCTTTCCCTGAATCTAGGAATGATCTTCCAGGTATAATGGGTACGTCGCCTTCTTCTTCCATGTCCAACACCTAGAAATCATCAGTGAAGATAAACATGACAACCTTTACTAGTATATCTTCCAGAATGCTTCAAGGGTACTTGACCGAGTGATCAGTTAATTGCAAATCCACCCTTGATTCTTTGATATCTTTGAGTCTGAGATTTTGAAAATTATGCATCGGTGTAAGGTTAATGATTTCTCTAATATCATAGAGTGCTCTGCCAAATTTTCATGTGCCTATCTCACAAGGAATTGAGAAGATTCTAGGGTCTCTCATCTTTGGTGGAATTTTCTGTTGTACAATAGCAGAGCATTCTTCATTTAAATAGATGACTCCTAGGTCTTCTATTTTTATTTTGTTTTATAAAAGGTCTTTTAGGAACTTTGATTAAATGGAAATCTGGGAAATAGCTTTGGAAAAATGGATGTTGATATGTAATTTCTTAAACATATTCAGGACCTTCTTGTATTGTGTCTCCTTCCTATGTTGTCTTGATCTCTCTAGATAGGGAATAGGTGGCTGGTACAGAGGTGGGGAAACATACATAGGTTCCTTCTATTGCTAGGTAATACATTCCTTCTCAGCTGGTACTTCTTCATGTGGTAAGGTGGGATTGGATTCATCGTATTTTTCATTAGGTATTGGTTGTTTTATCATCTCTTATACTTGCGGCCTTGCTTATTTGTGTTGTTGGAAGTCCATAATCTTTCCACTTCTTATAACTACTACCTTACCTTCCTCTCATGGGTATGTCTCCAGGTTACCAGGTAGGGTTCCTGGAAATCTCTCAGATAAGGTCTTTGAGATTTGACCAATTTTCATTTCTAGGTTCCTTAGCATTGATCTCTGGTTTTTCATATCTGTCTCATGGGTCGTCATTCTTTGATCATACTTTTGTATAAATGACACCAGGAGTTTTTCTATATTGCTTTGCATAGGTGTTTGCTGAGTTCTTGGATGAGGTGGATAAAATTGTTGTGATTTTTGAGGGAATTGTTGTTTTTGATCTTGTGGTATTGGTATATGGTTTATCAGAGGATATCCTAGTGGTCCTTAAGCTCTGAATTGGTTATGTCATCCTCTCAGTTGAAAAAAACCCTAATTGTTCTGAGGTTACTGCTGAGCAGGCCTCTGCTGATAATATTGTTGTTGCGGAAATGGCTAGTTTGGTTGATTTTAATTGATGTAATTACAATCTTGTTGTGTTTTTTCATATCCATATATTCAATATTGATATAAATCCAGGACATTTAACATCTCTAATGATTGTAATTCTATTACAGGGGAAGGAGGGGGTTGAGTAGTTGGTATCGGAAATGCTTCTAATTTTTTTGTGAGCACTTCTACTTGTGCTACTAGTTTTTTGGTCTCATCAATTTGGTGGATTCCATGCCATGGTGTTCCAAAATCACTTTGATACAGACTATCGTTGTGAGATCCTTAGTCTAGAATTGATCTTTTGGCTTTGGGAGTCTTGAACATGAGACCTCTATCAGCAGCTGCATTGATAACATTCTATGCTGCTGGCTGGATCCCTTGATTGAAAGTTTGGAGTTGTATCCACATATACAGTACATGGTGTGGACACTTCCCAGTCAGTTCTTTAAATAGTTCACATACTTACCACACATATTCTCCATTAATATGGTTGAAATTTTGAATGTCCATATGAAGCTTCCAGGTTCATATGGGTGGGAAGTACTTGTCTAGATATTTTTTGGCCAGTTTGTCCAAAGTCGTAATTGACTTAGGATCTTCACTTTTTATCCAGTCCATGGCTATAATGACCCATACTTTACATACATTGTTATTACTTAAAAATTGAAGCATACTTATTGCAATATATAACAAAACCATGAAAGGACCATATAGGTATAGTGTCTTTAGAAACTGGGAAACATAAACAACTGGTTCATAAAGCGTCTACATTGTCTCCCATTTATTTCATGATATCTATAGTCCATTTTGGCATATCTTACTTAATAACCTTCTTACTGACCTGGGGAAAGAAAACATACAAAAGGGTGAGCTCAAATGCTCAGTAATGGTAAACAAAAGAAATTTCAATCACATCATATTCAAAAGAATATAACATTTTGGAAATATTAACCTGCAAAAGAGAGCATAATTTCATAACATGGGATAAATCATAGTAGTGAAATGAAATCCCAATAATCATAACTTAAAACATGAAACTTTTTGGCATACACACATAATCATAGAGAATCATTTCTTATTAGTCAATACTCATTGCCAAGACTATCTTAGTAGACAAAGTCTATTTCTGAACGGAGTTCACTCCTCTTTTCAATCTTGTTTCACTGAACTGGTTTAACCTGCCCTTCCAGCCATGTCTATCTCATGAGATATAAAATCATTACCCAATGTATTGGAGGGAGATATAGGTCTCACCCATCTCATAATGATACCATTCTTATGTGTGCCACAAAATCATAAATCATACATCATTGCATAACCCATGTAATAAAAATGGGATTCTTAAACATCGTGACATCATAAAACAATTCATATAAGATAAATGAATTCATAAAAATAATTCCATCACAAAATAATCAAATCAATGTAAAAATAGGGATAGAAACATAACCCTATATTATCTTATATGGAAACTAATTTTGATAAAACACTTGAACTCCATTCTTGAGAAAAATATCATTTTCTACTTCAAAAACATTTTTCCTTTCTTAACATCTCATACAATTTTAAACTAAAAGAATTTGATTACAAATAAACATGAAAACTTGTAAATTAAGCTTCTTGGAAATAATTTTTTAAAAATCCATTCATGCCGTATAAGTTAAAAAAAACATTCTTCTCGTACTTTTGTCGGAAAAGTTAAAAAGTACCTCATACGAAAAACAACAAAAGATTCCTTTTATATCCTTTACTAAAAACTCACCGAAGGGTAAAATTGGATTTAAAAAATTGTAGGTGGATGGAAACAATATTACATATTGAGGGAACATGGATGTGGATGACAAAATACACCCCATTAAATACCAAAGTATAAAAAATCTCGGATAAAATGAGATTGTGATATTTTCCCTTACCTTAGGTCCAATTTGCTTCGTAAGTGTCTGAACCTCCTGTATAATGATTTAAATAATGTTATTGACTTATTCCAGAATCATAATTATTTTTATGATATCATATATGGTTATATTATTAGATTCTTATTAGTAATATTTCAATACTACTTGTTATTCGGGTGTTTATCACTTTTTGTTCTTATGCGTGTTTTGTCGAATAAATTCTTATTTTTCTTTTTAGGTTATAGATACCTCAATTACAGAATGGTATTAGTGTAATATATATCATATTAATTCATTAAATTCATTTATATAGTCATTATGCAATGAAGATCACGTATAACGAGTCGCATCACATCGTGGAGACGGTATTTCGTACGTACGCACGAGCGATGATATCATTTCCATGATCGTGGAATTGTATTGGAGTGTATATATACTATTTAAAAATCAATATCACTTTAAAATAATCATATATAGTCATTATTTACACCATTAAACCCATCCAAGTAAGGTGGTGGTGGAAAATAGATTACACCACGGCGTGGAGATGGTATTCCGTACGTACGCACGCGTGGTGATTTTGTTTTCCGTAGGATGGATAGATGGTGAAATAGGGTTGTTTCATACTTATAATAACATATCAGTATATGAGTGATAATTATGTTATTACTTCATAATTAAAACACTAAATAAGAAGAAGTGTAAGAAGAAATAAAGATGAAAGAATCGGTAACGGGTATTACCTCTTCTTTGAAGCGCCTCTTTGAGACCTCCTCTTAGGGCACTACAATTGGTCTTTGAAGTAGACCAGGACCTCTAGCATGTTTCTAGGGAAGTGTAGAGGATATATTGGCAGGGTTTGGATGAGCTTGAAGGCTCAAAGTGGTGTGATGAAGAGAGGGAGGAGGTGCCCTTTTATAAGGGAGGAGAGGGGCACCTTTGGAATAACTAAAAATATTATTTTATTATAAAGTCAAATTCGGTTTTTAATAGCTCAAAACTGATATATTTTGAAGCTAAGGTAGGGACGGGTCAAAATCCTCTCATCCAATAGAATTTAGACAAGTTTAGGTAACAATTTTAACCTTATCATTTATATTTAACTTTAAGTTAGATAATTTAACTTTTACCGTGTCTTCTTGTTTTCTTACACTATAAGGTTAATAAACTTTCTATATCAAGACAAACGAATCCCAAGTTGTTTATTATTAATATATATAACCTTATATAAGTAATTTTTCCAAACCTTAGATTTTTAGGAATAAAATAACAATTAATAATATAGTATTTGTTTTAAAAACTATTTTATGTCAATTTTGACACTATTTGGTAATTGATTTTTGTGAAAATCATAAAAGAATTATTAGTTCGAAAAAATTTAATTAAATCAATAATAACACGTCATATTAATATATAAAATTATTGTAATTCATAAAAAGTCTCAAATTACATTTATTTGGGTATTTATAACATCAATTATCTCAATATTTCATTAATAAGATAATTACTGCATCATCATTGTATCATAAATAAATTAAATTATTTTAAGTCTAGAAATTAAAAATAAAATACCATTATGTATTAAATATTCTTATCTTTCTAATTAATATTTATATTCGAATTTATCTTATGTATAACCCTATATTAAAAATTCTTTAGTTATTAAACTTTGATTTTAACTATTTTAACCCTTCTTTAAATAAATTGATAATAAATGTCCTAATCTAATCCAAGTGGGCCTAAATGGTCATATTTTATTCCTAAGGTTGTTTTTGGTCGAATTACACTTATCCAATAGAATTAGGACATGTGTTAGGGAAATAATAATATCATTTTTACCCTTAACTACCCTATTTACTTTTAACAGTGGTAAAAAAAGTAAAAAGTTACTATTCACCAAAAATTATTTTCATCTCATTGAACCAAATTTTAGTCCTTGATATTAACCGTGTCTCTTGGATTTTCGAAATTCCACTCACAGAAGCGGAAAAATTAAGTTTTATGAAAAAAAATAGTTTTTTAACTACCACTTAGTGGTTTCACTATTCATCAAAAAATGAAAGTTTCCAGAAAAATACCAAAAATTAGGCCTAATCTATATTTAATATTATGAATTCAAAAATTATGTTTATTTTACCAAATTCAAAACATATCAGTTACGTTAACTAATTTAAAAATTAAATCTCGTCGTCAAGACAAATAGCGTGTTTTTAAGAGATAATAACTATCAAAAGATTGACACTTGTTTATGTCTGGTTTAAATGTGAAATTACATCCAATGAACAACATTGTATTAAATTGTAAAAATATATTCTAAATATACTTTAAAACCACTCAAATTAATAATTTATCACTATTAATTATTTCGATTAAAAAATTTGTTTTTAATTAAAATTTAATAATTTTCACTATTCATCAGAATATGAAAGTTATCTGAAAAGTACCAAAATTTGACCCTAAGCTAATTTCGATATTCCGAATCCAAAAATGAAGTACATTTTGAAAAATAAAATTTACAAAATTACAAAAAGTGGTTATTACTATTCATAACAGCTAGTTTTAATAATATTTTAATAGCATATCGTTGTTTAGTGAAACTCGGTATTGCGTACGACGCAAGCTATCGAGGAAGGCCATGGTTGCGTGTAAAGCAATCCAAGCTAGTTTTGTGTGTAGTGAAAGATTCCTTTGATGATTTATATAACATAAAAACAAAATATTTCTCATAAAATTCTCGGGTGTTACATTCTACCCCTCTTAAAATGAATTTCGTCCTCGAAATTCGTCACTTTGTAACAAAAAGATGAGGATACCTCTCCCTCATCATATCCTCAAGCTCCCATGTAGCTTCTTCTAATTAGTGGTTCCTCCATAAAACTTTCACCAAGCGAGTGGTCTTGTTCCGTAGGACTTTTTCACTACGATCTGGAATCTCTGTCAGTTGTTCTTCATAAGAAAGATCTTGCTCCAGCGGTACAACTTATGAGCTGAGTACATGTGAAGGATTAGGTATGTACTTTCTCAGGAGAGATACATGGAACACATCATGAACTTGAGAGAGATTCGGTGGAAGCGCCAATTGGTAAGCTACCTTTCTAACACGATCCAGTATTTTGAAAGGACGGATATATCTAGGGATCAACTTCCCCTTCTTTCCAAATCTCATGACCCCCTTCTAGGGAGATATTCATAAGAACACTTTATCACCCACTTCAAACTCTATGTCTTTTCTTCGGTTGTCGGCATAAATTTTCTGTCGACTCTGAGCTTCTCTTATGTGTTGTTGAATAGATCGGACCTTTTCTGCCATCTCATCAACAAGATCAGGTCCTAATAGCTTTCTTTCCCCAACTTCATCCCAGCAAGTTGGAGTCTTGCATTTCTTTCCATAGAAAGCTTCATAAGGAACCATATGAATATTGAAGTGAAAGCTATTATTATAAGAAAATTCCACCAAAGGTAGGTGTTGATCCCAACCACCTTTGAAATCCATAGAGAAAGCTCTCAACAGATCCTCTAGAGTTTGAATTGTTCTCTCAGACTGACCGTCTGTCTGAGGATGATAAGCAGTGCTGAAACTCAACTCTGTATCCAGAGTATGCTGAAGACTTTTCCAGAACTTTGAGGTAAATCTCGGATCCCGATCAGATATAATAGAAATTGGTACTCCATGAAATCTTACCACTTCCTTTACATATATCCTAGCAAGCTGATCTAGAGAGAAATCCTCTCTAATAGCAATGAAGTGTGCAGACTTTGTAAGATGATCAACTATGACCCAGATAGCATTATTGCCTTTGGATGTTTTAGGAAGTCCTGTGACAAAGTCCATAGTGATGTTTTCCCATTTCCATTCAGGTATGGGTAATGGTTGTTACATCCCCTTAGACTTTTGTCTCTCATCTTTAACTTGCTGACAAACCAAGCATCGAGAGACATATTCAGCAACATCTCTTTTCATGCCATCCCACCAGAAGTACTCTTTCAGGTCCCTATACATCTTCGTGCTTCTAGGATGAATAGAGAATGAAGAACTATGAGCCTCATCCAGCAGCTCCTTTAATTCTGGGATGGGAGGAACACAAACCCGATTCCTGAACTTTATTATCCCATCACAATCAAGGTTTAATTCAGGAATATTTCCCACCTTCTTTTGTAACTCTACATCTTCTTTCTGTGCCTCTTTAATCTTCACATGTATAGATGGTTGGATATTCATTTGAGAAAGATACGATTTTCCCCCTTACATTAAAATTACAAGATACATCCTTTGTAAATCCATAAATATTGGATCTTTTGTGATCCTCGTCATGGATAATCAAGCATGGTCTTGTCTACTTAATGCATCTTCCACCTTGTTTGCTTTCCCAGGTTGGTAATGAATTGAGCAGTCGTAATCCTTAATCAGTTCCAACCATCTTCTTTGGTGCATATTCAGCTCCTTTTGTGTGAAAATATACTTTAAACTTTTATGATCAGTATAAATGTCACACCTTTCTCCATAAAGATAATTCCTCCAAATCTTTAATGCAAATATTACCGCAGCTAACTCCAAATCATGTGTTGGGTAATTTTGATCATGGATTTTCAACTACCGTGAGGCATAAGCTATCACCATATCATTTTTCATAAGAACACACCCCATCCCCTTCTTGGATGCATCATTGTAGATCACAAACCTTTCTCCACTACAAGTGTGAGAACAGGTGCACTGGATAACCTTATTTTCAAATCCTTGAAATTCTCTTCACATTACTCTATCCAAACAAACTTAACTCCTTTCCGAGTCAACCTGGTGAGTGGATTAGATAATTGTGAAAAATCTTTCACAAAACGTCGATAATATCCAGCAAAACCAAGAAAAATTTGGATCTCAGTAACTGTTGTTGGTCTCGACCATCTTTCGATAACCTCTGTTTTTGCTGGATCCACAGATATCCCCTCTTTTGAGATTATGTGACCCAAAAATGCAACTTTTTGAAGCCAAAATTCACACTTGGTAAATTTGGCATAAATATTCTCCTTTCTCAGGGTCTTCAATATAATTCTAAAGTGATCTTCATGTTCTTCCTTGCTCTTTTAATAAACAAGAATATCGTCTATAAAGACTACCACAAACTGATCAAGATAGTCTCTAAAGACTCTATTCATCAGATCCATGAAGATATTAGGGGAATTAGTAAGACCAAATGGTATCACTATAAATTCATAGTGTCCATACCTTGTACGGAAAGTCGTCTTTGGTATATCCTCCCTTTTGACCCTTAATTGATGATACCCCGAACAAAGATCAATCTTGGAAAAGTATTGAGCTCTGCGTAGTTGGTCAAATAAGTCATCAATGCATGGGAGAGGATATTTTTTCTTGATAGTGATCTTGTTAAGTTCTCAATAATCAATGCAGAGTCTCATTGATCCATATTTCTTCTTAACAAATAGAACAGGTGCTCCACAAGGTGACGCACTAGGGCGTATGAACCCCTTATCAAAATTCTCTTGGAGTTTCTTCTTCAATTCCTACAACTCAATTGGGGTCATTCTATAAGGTGTCTTTGAAATAGGCAAAGCACCCGGTACGAGTTCTATTGAAAACTCAACATCAAGATTTGGTGGAAGACCCGGCAATTCCTCCGGAAAGACATCATCAAACTCCCGTACAATGGGCATATTATTAATTGTGAGTTTCTCACCAACCATTTGAGATAAATAACCTTCATTCAGTGGAATCAAGACCCATAAGATGGAAGAAATTTCCACTGAAAGGTTATGTTCATCCTTGCATCGATAGACGATCATAGATTGATCTGGAATATGAAATTTGACTTCCCTTATTTGGAAATTGATATGAGCTCCATATAAAGAAATCCAATCCATGCCAAGAATCACATCAAATTCCACTATAGGAAGGATCACAAGATTTGCAGGAAGCACTTTCCCACAAACTTCAATTGGGGAAGAATTATAAACTTTTGATGCGACTGTTGTGCCATTAGGTGTTGTCACAGCTAACTCAACATCTAATTTTTGAGGTAATACGGTGATACCATTAGAAAAATCTTCAGAAATAAAAGAGTGGGTGGATCTAGAATCAAATAAAACATTTTCTACTTTAGAGTGGATGGTAAGTGTACCTTTCACCACATCGTTATCATACTCCACATCGCTGATAAAAATTGCATGTGACTTTCCTTTGTCTTTAGCCTTAAGATTTTGTTGATGTCGATCATCATCAACAACCCTTGGATTAGGGCATTTATTGGCATAATGCCCCATCTCCTTTCACTTGAAACATTGAAGTGTAGTAGGTTCATTCTGTGTGTCCCTTCCTTTGTTTGCATCATTAGACATCTTCTTCCCATCATTGTGGCATTCAAATGCCCGATGACCTTCCTTTCCACATTTGAAACATTTACTTGTCCCTTTAAGAAAACTCCCTCCATGTTTCTTTCCACACTTTGAGCATAAGGGAAAGCTCATCTTCTTTTCAGTGTGCTCTTTAGATTTTCCTTTGAATTCCATTTTCCTCTTCTTATCATACCCATATGACTGATGGGTTACTCCAATCTCCATCTCAACTTTGAGAGCACATCAAACGATTTCCTCATAGCTATTGAAGTCCCTTATGGATAAGGCCCTTCGAAGACTTGGTTTTAAGCCACTAAAGAATCGATCGATCTTACTCTCAGGTTGGATAATAATACGAGAAGTGTACCTTGTAAGTCTTGTAAAATTTTATTCATAGGTACCAACAGATTCATCATCCTTTTGCTTAAGTTCAAGAAACCCATTCTCCATATTTGTTCGTAGAATACTAGGTAAGTACTTATTGAAAAATAAGTTCTTGAACTCGTCCCATTCCATGGACTCAATTTCATCCCTTTGCCTCGTATTCTTAATAAGATTCCACCATTGATCAGCATCTCCTTCTAAACGATACACTGCTAGGATCACTTTATCATGTTCAGAACATTGAATAACTGAAAATATCTTTTCAGTATTACTAATCCATTTTTGAGAAACTAATGGATCAGTAGACCCGCTGAAAGAAGGTGGACGTTGCCTCATGAAGGATTCAACAGAATGTTGCTCCTTCCTTTTCTCGTTTGGAAGTCCTGCATGATTCATAGCTTGAGAAAGTTGTGTGAGCATGGCTACAAGATTTTTCATTCCAACTCCCATAACTTTTGGTTGCTCAGGGGGACAATCATTGCATTTCTCATCGCATTCCACATTAACACGGTTCCTTCGGGTTCCAGCCATTGACTAAAACCAAGAAGAATAGTGTGAGCAACACTAATTATAATAGGAAAACCACATAATCAAGAATAAAATTTCACACTTGAGGTCTTATCCTAGGTTATTCATGGTCATTTATAAAACACTAATATTGTGTTCTATGCTTAAAATTATCCTTAGGGTTCTTACTAAGGCTTTCACATCCTAGTTTCCAAAGGTTGACTATACCTTTCCTATGATACCAACTATAACGACCCATACTATACTTACATTGTTATTACTTCAAAATTGAAGCATACTTATTACAACATATAACAAAACCATTAAAGGACCGTATAGGTATAGTGTCTTTAGAAACTGGGAAACATAAACAACCGGTTCATAAAGCGTCTACACAGTCTACCATTTATTTCATCATATCTATAGTCCCTTTTGGCATATCTTACTTAATAACCTTCTTCCTGACCTGGGGAAAGAAAACATACAAAAGGGTGAGCTCAAATTCTTATTAAGGTTAAACAAAAGAAATTTCAATCACATCATATTCATAAGAACATAACATTTTGGAAATATTAACCTGCAAAAGAGTGCATAATTTCATAACATGGGATAAATCATAGTAGTGAAATGAAATCCCAATAATCATAACTTAAAACATGAAACTTTGTGGAATACACACATAATCATAGAGAATCATTTCTTATTAGTCAAGACTCATTTCCAAGACTATCTTAGTGGACAAAGTCCATTTCTGAACCGAGTTCACTCCTTGTTTCAGTCATGTTTCACTGAACCGGTTTTACCTGCCGTTCCATCCATGTCTATCTCATGAGATATAAAATCTTTACCCAATGAATTGTAGGGAGATATAGGTCCCACCCATCTCATAATGATACCATTCTTATGTGTTCCACAAAATCATAAATCATACATCATTGCATAACCCATTTAATAAAAATGGGATTCTTAAACATCGTGACATCATAAAAAAAATCATATAAGATAAATGAATTCATAAAAATAATTCCATCACAAAATAATCAAATAAATGTAATAATAGGGATAGAAACAGAACCCTATATTATCTTAGATGTAAACTAATTTTGATAAAACACTTGAACTCCATTCTTGAGAAAAATACCATTTTCTACTTCAAAAACATTTTTCCTTTCTTAACATGTCATACAATTTTAAACTAAAATAAGTTGATTAAAAATAAACATGAAAAGTTGTAAATTAAGCTTCTTGTAAATAATGTTTTAAAAATCCATTCATTCCATATAAGTTAAAAAAACATTCTTCTCGTACTTTTGTCGGAAAAGTAAAAAAGTACCTCGTACGAAAAATGAAAAAAGATTCCTTTCATATCCTTTACTAAAAACTCACCGAAGGGTAAAATTGGATTTAAACAATTTTAGGTGGATGGAAACAATATTACATATTGAGGTAACATTGATGCGGATGATAAAATACACCCCAGTATATACCAAAGTATAAACAATCTCGGATAAAATGAGATTGTGATATTTTCCCTTACCTTAGGTCCAAATTGCTTCGTAAGTGTCTGAACCTCCTGTATAATAATTTAAATAATGTTATTGACTTATTAAATAATCATAATTATTTTTATGATATCATATATGGTCATATTCTTAGCTTCTTATTAGTAATATTTCATTACTGCTTGTTATTCGGGTGTTTATTACTTTTTGTTCTTATGCGTGTTTTGTCCAATAAATTCTTATTTTTATTTTTAGGTTATAGATACCTCATTTATAGAATGGTATTAGTGTAATATATATCATATTAATTCATTCAATTCATTTATATAATCATTATGCAATGAAGATCATGTAGAACGAGTCACATCACATCGTGGAGACGGTATTCCGTACGTACGCACGAGCGATGATATCATTCCCATGATCGTGGAATTGTATTGGAGTGTCTATATACTATTTCAGAATCAATATCACATTACAATAATCATATATAGTCATTATTTACACCATTATACCCATCCATGTAAGATGGTGGTGGAAAAAAGATTACACCACGGCGTGGAGACGGTATTCCGTACGTACGCACGCGTGGTGATTTCGTTTTCCGTAGGATGGATAGAAGGTGAAATAGGGTTGTTTCATAATTATAATAACATATCAGTATATGAGTGATACTGATGTTATTACTTCATAATGAAACCACTAAATAATAAGAATTGGAATAAGAAATAAAGATGAAAGAATCGGTAACGGGTATTACCTCTTCTTTGAAGCGCCTCTTTGAGACCTCCTCTTAGGGCACTACAATTGGTCTTTAAAGAAGACCAGGACATCTAAGATGTTTCTAGGGAAGTGTAGAGGATATATTGGCAGGGTTTGTCTGAGCTTTAAGGCACAAAGTGGTGTGAAAATGAGAGGGAGGAGATTCCCTTTTATAAGGGAGGAGAGGGGCACCTTTGGAATAACAAAAAATATTATTTTATTATAAAGTCAAATTCGGTTTTTAATAGCTCCAAATTGATATATATAGAATCTAAGGTGTGGATGTGTCTAAATACTCTCATTAAATATAATTTAGACAAGTTTATTTATCAATTTTAACCTTATCATTTAGATTTAACTTTAAGTTAGATAATTTAACTTTTACCGTGTCTTCTTGTTTTCTTACACTATAAGGTTAATAAACTTATAATATCAAGCCAAAAGAACCCCAAGTTGTTTATTATTAATATATATAACCTTATCTAAGTCATTTGGCAGAACCGTAGATTTTTAGGAATAAAATAACAATTAATTATATAGTATTTGTTTTAAAAAATATTTTATTTCAATTTTGACACTATTTGGTAATTGATTTTTGTGAAAATCATAACAGAATGATTAGTTCGAAAAAATTTAATTAAATCAATAATAACACGTCATATTAACATATAAAATTATTGTAATTCATAAAAAGTCTCAAATTACATTTATTTGGGTATTTATAACATCAATTCTGTCAATATTTCATTAATAAGATACTTACTGCATCATCATTGTATCATAAATAAATTAAATTATTTTAAGTCTAAAAATTAAAAATAAATTACCATTATGTAGGAAATCCGTTTATCTTTCTAATTAATATTTATAGTAGAATTTATCTTATGTATAACCCTATATTAAAAATTATTTAGTTATTAAACATTGATTTTATCTATTTTAACCCTTCTTTAAATAAATTGATAATAAATGTCCTAATCTAATCTAAGTGGGCCTAAATGGTCATATTTTATTCCTAAGGTTGTTTTTGGTAGAATTACACTTATAAAATATAATTAGGATATGTTTTAGGGAAATAATAATATTATTTTTACCTTTAACTACCCTATTTTCTTTTAACCGTGGTAAAAAAAAGTAAAAAGTTACTATTCACCAAAAATTATTTTCATCTCATTGAACCACATTTTAGTCTTTTATATTAACCGTGTCTCTCAGATTTTCGAAATTCCACTCACAGAAGTGGTAAAATTAAGTTTTATGAAAAAATTTAGTTTTTTAACTACCACTTAGTGGTTTCACAATTCATCAAAAAATGAAAGTTTCCAGAAAAATACCAAAAATTAGGCCTAAGCTATTTTTGATATTATGAATTCAAAAATGATTTTTATTTTACCAAATTAAAAAAATATCAGTTACATTAACTAATTTAAAAATTAAATCATGTCGTCAAGACAAATAGCGTGTTTTTAAGAGATAATAACTATCAAAAGATTGACACTTGTTTATGTCTGGTTTAAATGTGAAATTACATCCAATGAACAACATTGTATTAAATTGTAAAAATATATTCTAAATATACTTTAAAATCACTCAAATTAATAATTTATCACTATTAATTATTTCGATTAAAAAAGTTTTTTTTAATTAAAATTTAATAATTTTCACTATTCATCAGAATATGAAAGTTATCCAAAAAGTACCAAAATTTCACCCTAAGATAATTTCGATATTCCGAATCCAAAAATGAAGTTCATTTTGAAAAATAAAATTTACAAAATTTCAAAAAGTGGTTATTACTATTCATAACGGCTAGTTTTAATAATATTTTAATAGCATATCGTTGTTTAGTGAAACTCGGTATTCCGCACGACGCAAGCTATCGAAGAAGGCCGTGGTTGCATGTAAAGTAAGCCAAGCTAGTGTTGTGTGTATTGAAAGATTCCTTTGATGATTTATATAACATAAAAACAAAATATTTCTCATAAAATTCTCAGGTGTTACATTCTACCCCCCTTAAAATGAATTTCTCCCTCGAAATTCGTCACTTTGTAACAAAAAGATGAGGATACCTCTCCCTCATCATATCCTCAAGCTCCCATGTAGCTTCTTCTAATTGGTGGTTCCTCCATAAAACTTTCACCAAGCGAGTGGTCCTGTTCTGTATGACTTTTTCACTACGATCTAGAATCTCTATCAGCTGTTCTTCATAAGAAAGATCTTGCTCCAGCGGTACAACTTCTGAGATGAGTACATGTGAAGGATCAGGTATGTACTTTCTTAGGAGAGATGCATGGAACACATCATGAACTTGAGAGAGATTCGGTGGAAGTGCCAATCAGTAAGCTACCTTTCCAACATGATCTAGTATTTCGAAAGGACCGATATATCTAGGGCTCAACTTCCCCTTCTTTCCAAATCTCATGACCCTCTTCTAGGGAGATATTCGTAAGAACACTTTATCACCCACTTCAAACTCTGGGTCTTTTCTTCGGTTGTCGGCATAACTTCTCTATCGACTCTGAGCTGCTCTTATGTGTTGTTGAATTGATCGGACCTTTTCTGCCATCTCATCAACAAGATCAGGTCCTAATAGATTTCTTTCCACAACTTCATCCCAGCAAGTTGGAGTCCTGCATTTCTTTCCATAGAGAGCTTCATAAGGATCCATCTGAATATTGGAGTGAAAGCTATTATTATAAGAAAAATCCACCAAAGTTAGGTGTTGATCCCAACCACCTTTGAAATCCATAGAGTAAGCTCTCAACATATTTTCTAGAGTTTGAATTGTTCTCTCAGACTGACCGTCTGTCTGAGGATGATAAGCAGTGATGAAACTCAACTCTATATCCAGATTATGCTGAAGACTTTGCCAGAACTTCGAGGTAAATCTCGGATCCTGATCAAATATAATAGAAATTGGTACTCCATGCAATCTTACCACTTCCTTTACATATATCCTGGCAAGCTGATCTAAAGAGAAATCCTCTCTAATAGAAATGAAGTGTGCAGAATTTGTAAGATGATCAACTATGACCCAGATAGCTTTATTTCCTTTGAATGTTTTAGGAAGTCCTGTGACAATGTCCATAGTGATGTTTTCCCATTTCCATTCGGGTATGGGTAATGGTTGTAACATCCCCTTAAACTTCTGTCTCTCAGCTTTAACTTTCTGACAAACCAAGCATCGAGAAACATATTCAGAAACATCTCTTTTCATGTCTTCCCACTGAAAGTACTCTTTCAGGTCCCTATACATCTTCGTGCTTCCAGGATGAATAGAGAATTAAGAAATATGTTCCTCATCTAGCAGCTCCTTCTTTAATTATGGGATGGGAGGAACACAAACCCGATTCCTGAACTTTATTATCCCATCACAATCAAGGTTGAATTTAGGAATATTTCTCACCTTCTTTTGTAACTCTACATCTTCTTTCTGTGCCTCTTTAATCTTCACATGTATAGATGGTTGAATATTCATTTGATAAAGATACGATTTTCCCCCTTTCATTAAAATTCCAAGATCCACCCTTTGTAAATCCATAAATATTGGATCTTTTGTGATCCTCATCATGGATAAGCTAGCATGGTCATGTTGACTTAATGCATATGACACCTTGTTTTATTTCCTAGGGTGGTAATGAATTGAGCAGTTGTAATCCTTAATCAGTTCCAACCATCCTCTTTGGCTCATATTTAGATCCTTTTGTGTGAAAATATACTTTAAACTTTTATGATCACTATAAATGCCACACCTTTATCCATAAAGATAATGCCTCCAAATCTTTAATGCAAAGATTACCGCAGCTAACTCCAAATCATGTTTTGGGTAATTTTGCTCATGGATTTTCAACTGCCGTGAGGCATAAGCTATCACCATATAATTTTGCATATGAACACACCCCAACCCCTTCTTGGATGCATCACTGTAGATCACAAAACTTTCTCCACTACAAGGAAGTGTGAGCACAGGTGCACTGGATAACCTTCTTTTCAACTCCTTGAAATTCTCTTCACATTCCTTTGTCCAAACAAACTTAACTCCTTTCCGAGTCAACCTAGTGAGTGGATTAGATAATCGTGAAAAAACTTTCACAAAACGTCGATAATATCCAGCCAAACCAAGAAAACTTCGGATCTCGGTTACTGTTGTTGGTCTCGACCATATTTCGATAACATCTATTTTTTCTGGATCCACAGATATCCCCTCTTTTGAGATTATGTGACCCAAAAATGCAACTTTTTGAATCCAAAATTCACACTTGGTAAATTTGGCATAAAGCTTCTCCTTTCTCAGGGTCTTCAATATAATTCTCAAGTGATATTCATGTTCTTCCTTGCTCTTTGAATAAACAATAATATCTTCTATAAAGACTACCAAAAACTGATCAAGATAGTCTCTAAAGACTCTATTCATCAGATCCATGAAGATAGCAGGGGCATTAGTAAGACCAAATGGCATCACTATAAATTCATAGTGTCCATACCTTTTACGGAAAGACATCTTTGTTATATCCTCCCTTTTGACCCTTAATTGATGATACCCCGAACAAAGATCAATCTTGGAAAAGTATTGAGCTCCGCGTAGTTGGTCAAATATGTCATCAATGCGCAGGCGAGGATATTTGTTCTTGATAGTGATCTTGTTAAGTTCTCGATAATCAATGCAGAGTCTCATTGATCCATCTTTATTCTTAACAAATAGAACAGGTGCTCCCCAAGGTGACGCACTAGGGCATATGAATCCCTTATCAAGATTCTCTTGGAGTTTCTTCTTCAATTCCTGCAACTCAATTAGGGCCATTCTATAAGGTGTCTTTGAAATAGTCAAAGCACCCGGTATGAGTTCTATTGAAAACTCAACTTCACGATTTGGTGGAAGACCCGGCAATTCCTCCAGAAAGACATCATCAAACTCCCGTACAATGGGCATATTATTAATTGTGAGTTTCTCACCAACCATTTGAGATAAATAACCTTCATTCAGTGGAATCAAGACCCATAAGATGGAAGAAATTTCCACTGGAAGGTTATGTTCATCCTTGCATCGATAGACGATCATAGATTGATCTGGAATATAAAATGTGACTTCCCTTCTTTGGAAATTGATATGAGCTCCATATAAAGAAATTCAATCCATGCCAAGAATCACATCAAATTCCACTATAATAAGGATCACAAGATTTTCAGGAAGCACTTTCCCAAAAACTTCAATCGGGAAAGAATTATAAACTTTTGATGCAACTGTTGTGCCATTAGGTGTTGTCACAGCTAACTCAACATCTAATTTTTGAGCTAATACGGTGATACACTTAGAAATATATTCATAAATAAAAGAGTGGGTGGATCCAAAATCAAATAAAACATTTGCTACTTTAGAGTGGATGGTAAGTGTACCTTTCACCACATCGTTATCGTACTCCACATCGTTGATAGAAATTGCATGTGACGTTCCTTTGTCTTTAGCCTTAAGATTTTGTTGATGTTGATCATCATCAAAAACCCTTTGATTAGGGAATTTATTGGCATAATGCCCCATCTCCTTTCACTTGAAACATTGAAGTGTAGTAGGTTCATTCTGTGTGTCCCTTCCTTTGTTTGCATCATTAGACGTCTTTTCCCATCATTGCGGCATTCAAATTCCCGATGACCTTCCTTTACACATTTGAAACATTTACTTTTCTCTTTAAGACAACTCCCTCCATGTTTCTTCCCACACTTTGAGCATAAGGAAAAGCTCATCTTCTTTTCAGTGTGCTCTTTATATTTTCCTTTGAATTAAATTTTCCTCTTCTTATCCAACCCATATGACTGATGGGTTACTCAAATCTCCATCTCAACTTTGAGAGCACATCGAACGATTTCCTGGTAGATATTGAAGTCCATTATGGCTAAGTCCCTTAGAAGACTTGGTTTTAAGCAACTAAAGAATCGATTGATCTTACTCTCAGGTTGGATAATAATACTGGAAGCGTACCTTGCAAGTCTTGTAAAATTTGCTTCATAGGTACCAACAGATTCATCATCCTTTTTCTTCTGTTCAAGAAACTCTTTCTCCATCTTTGTTCGGATAATACGAGGGAAGTAATTATTGAAAAATAAGTTCTTGAACTCATCCCATTCCATGGACTCAATTTCATCCCTTTGCCTCGTATTCTTAAAAATATTCCACCATTGATCAGCATCTCCTTCCAAACAATACACTACTAGGATGACTTTATCATGTTCAGAACATTGAAGAACTAAAAATATCTTTTCAGTAGTACTAATCCATTGTTCAGCAACTAATAGATCAGTAGACCCGCTGAAAGAAGGTGGACAATGCCTCATGAAGGATTCAACAGAATTTCACTCCTTCCTTTGCTCTTTTGGAAGTTATGCATGTTTCATAGCTTGAGAAAGTTGTGTGATCATGGATATAATATTTTTCATTCCAACTCTCATAACGTTTGGTTGCTTAGGGGGACAATCATTGCATTGCTCGTCGCATTCCGCATTAACACGGTTCCTTCGGGTTCCAGCCATTGACTAAAACCAAGAAGAATAGTGTGAGCAACACTAATTATAATAGGAAAACCACATAATAAAGAATAAAATTTCACACTTGAGGTCTTATCCTAGGTTATTCATGGTCATTTCTAAAACACTAAGATTGTGTTTTATGCTTAAAATTTTCCTTAGGGTTCTTACTAAGGCTTTCACATCCTAGTTTACAAAGGTTGACTATAACTTTCCTCTAATACCAACTATAACGACCCATACTTTACATAAATTGTTATTACTTCAAAATTGAAGCATACTTATTAAAACATATAACAAAACCATTAAAGTACCGTATAGGTATAGTGTCTTTAGAAACTGGGAAACATAAACAACTGGTTCATAAAGCGTCTACATTGTCTCCCATTTATTTCATCATATCCATCGTCCCTTTTGGTATATCTTACGTAATAACCTTCTTCCTAACCTGGGGAAAGAAAACATACAAAAGGGTGAGCTCAAATGCTCAGTAAGGGTAAAAAAAAGAAATTTCAATCACATCATATTCATAATAACATAACATTTTGGAAATCTTAACCTGAAAAAGAGAGCATAATTTCATAACATGGGATAAATCATAGTAGTGAAATGAAATCCCAATAATCATAACTTAAAACATGAAAATTTTTGTCATACACACATAATCATAGAGAATCATTTCTTATTAGTCAAGACTCATTTCCAAGACTATCTTAGTGGACAAAGTCCATTTCTGAACCGAGTTCACTCCTCGTTTCAGTCCTGTTTCACTGAACCGGTTTAACCTGCCATTCCAGCCATGTCTATCTCATGAGATATAAAATCTTTACCCAATTAGTTGGAGGGAGATATAGGTCCCACCCATCTCATAATTATACCATTCTTATGTGTGCCACAAAATCATAAATCATACATCATTGCATAACCCATGTAATAAAAATGGGATTCTTAAAAATCGTGACATCATAAAACAATTCATATAAGATAAATGAATTCATAAAAACAATTCCATTAAAAAATAATCAAATCAATGTAATAATAGTGATAGAAACAGAACCCTATATTATCTTATATGGAAACTAATTTTGATAAAACACTTGAACTCCATTCTTGAGAAAAATATCATTTTCTACTTCAAAAACATTTTTCCTTTCTTAACATGTCATACAATTTTAAACTAAAACAATTTGATTAAAAATAAACATGAAAACTTGTAAATGAAGCTTCTTGGAAATAATTTTTTAAAAATACATTCATGCCGTATAAGTTAAAAAACATTCTTCTCGTACTTTTGTCGGAAAATTCAAAAAGTACCTCATACGAAAAATGAAAAAAGACTCCTTTCATATCCTTTACTAAAAACTCACCGAAGGGTAAAATTGGATTTAAAAAATTGTAGGTGGATGGAAACAATATTACATATTGATGGAACATTGATGTGGATGATAAAATACACCCCAGTAAATACCAAAGTATAAACAATCTCGGATAAAATGAGATTGTGATATTTTCCCTTACCTTAGGTACAATTTGCTTCGTAAGTGTCTGAACCTCCTGTATAATGATTTAAATAATGTTATTGAATTATTCCAGAAACATAATTATTTTTATGATATAATATATGGTCATATTCTTAGCTTCTTATTAGTAATATTTCATTACTACTTGTTATTCGGGTGTTTATTACTTTTTGTTCTTATGCGTGTTTTGTCGAATAAATTATTATTTTTCTTTTTAGGTTATAGATACCTCATTTACATAATGGTATTATTGTAATATATATCATATTCATTCATTAAATTCATTTATATAATCATTATGTAATGAAGATCATGTAGAACGAGTCGCATCACATCGTGGAGATGGTATTCTGTACGTACGCACGAGCGATGATATCGTTCCCATGATTGTGGAATTGTATTGGAGTGTATATATACTATTTCAGAATCAATATCACTTTACAATAATCATATATAGTCATTATTTACACCATTATACCCATCCAAGTAAGGTGGTGGTGGAAAATAGATTACACCACGGCGTGGAGATGGTATTCCGTACGTACGCACGCGTGGTGATTTCGTTTTCCATAGGATGGATAGATGGTGAAATAGGGTTGTTTAATAATTATAATAACATATAATTATATGAGTGATACTGATGTTATTACTTCATAATGAAACCAATAAAGAAGAAGAAGTGTAAGAATAAATAAAGATGAAAGAATTGGTAACGGGTATTACCTCTTCTTTGAAGCGCCTCTTTGAGACCTCCTCTTAGGGCACTAAAATTGGTCTTTGAAGAAGACCAGGACCTATAGGATGTTTCTAGGGAATTGTATAGGAGATATTGTCAGGGTTTGGCCGAGATTTAAGGCTCAAAGTGGTGTGAGGAAGAGAGGGAGGAGGTTCCCTTTTATAAGGGAGGAGAGGGGCACCTTTGGAATAACTAAAAATATTATTTTATTATAAAGTCAAATTCGGTTTTTAATAGCTCCAAATTGATATATTTAGAATCTAAGGTGGTTATGGGTCTAAAGCCTCTCATCCAATATAATTTAGACAAGTTTAGGTATCAATTTTAACCTTATCATTTATATTTAACTTTAAGTTAGATAATTTAACTTTTACCGCGTCTTCTTGTTTTCTTACACTATAAGGTTAATAAACTTACTATATCAAGAAAAACGAATCCCAAGTTGTATATTATTAATATATATAACCGTATCTAAGTCATTTGGCATAACCTTAGATTTTTAGGAATAAAATAACAATTAATAATATAGTATTTGTTTTAAAAACTATTTTATGTCAATTTTGACACTATTTGGTAATTGATTTTTGTGAAAATCATAACAGAATGATTAGTTCGAAAAAATTTAATTAAATACATAATAACACGTCATATTAACATATAAAATTATAGGAATTCATAAAAAGTCTCATATTACATTTATTTGGGTATTTATAACATCAATTATGTCAATAATTCATTAATAAGATAATTACTACATCATCATTGTATCATAAATAAATTAAATTATTTTAAGTATAAAAATTACAAATAAAATACCATTATGTAGGAAATACTTTTATCTTTCTAATGAATATTTATAGTGGAATTTATCGTATGTATAACCCTATATTAAAAATTCTTTAGCTATTAAACTTTGATTTTAACTATTTTAACCCTTCTTTAAATAAATTGATAATAAATGTCCTAATCTAATCAAAGTGGGCCTAAATTGTCATATTTTATTCCTAAGGTTGTTTTTGGTCGAATTAAACTTATCCAATAGAATTAGGACATGTTTTAGGGTAATAATAATATCATTTTTACCCTTAACTACCCTATTTACTTTTAACCGTGGTAAAAAAAGTAAAAAATTACTATTCACCAAAAATTATTTTCATCTCATTGAACCACTTTCTAGTCCTTGATATTAACCGTGTTTCTCGTATTTTCGAAATTCCACTCACAGAAGTGGTAAAATTAAGTTTTATGAAAAAATTTAGTTTTTTAACTACCACTTAGTGATTTCACTATTCATCAAAAAATGAAAGTTTCAAGAAAAATACCAAAAATTAGGCCTAAGATATATTTGATATTATGAATTCAAAAATGATGTTTATTTTACCAAATTCAAAACATATCAGTTACATTAACCAATTTAAAATTTAAATCCCGTCGTCAAGAAAAATAGCGTGTTTTTAAAAGATAATAACTATCAAAAGATTGACACTTGTTTATGTCTGGTTTAAATGTGAAATTACATCCAATGAACAACATTGTATTAAATTGTAAAACTATATTATAAATATAATTTAAAACCACTCAAATTAATAATTTATTACTATTAATTATTTCGATTAAAAAATTTGTTTTTAATTAAAATTTAATAATTTTCACTGTTTATCAGAATATGAAAGTTATCCGAAAAGTACCAAAATTTGACCCAAAGATAATTTCGATATTCCAAATCCAAAAATGAAGTCCATTTTGAAATATAAAATTTACAAAATTTCAAAAAGTGGTTATTACAATTCATAATGGCTAGTTTTAATAATATTTTAATAGCATATCATAGTTTAGTGAAACTCGGTATTGCGTACGACGCAAGCTATCGAGGAAGGCCGAGGTTGCGTGTAAAGAAATCCAAGCTAGTGTTGTGTGTAGTGAAAGATTCCTTTTATGATTTATATAACATAAAAACAAAATATTTCTCATAAAAGTCTCGGGTGTTACGATGTCTCCGTCTCGTAAAGAGAATAGGAAGAATTGGAGTCTTATTACAACATATGAGACTCCTAGGTTGTGAAAGGTGTCACAGACCTCCAGGAAGTTGGAAATATGTTCATGCGGATCTTCGTTCTGAAGACCACTAAAAAGCCCCATGTTCTGGATCATATGAATGAGTCCAGGTTTTATTTCGAAGGTATGGGCTTGGATATAGGGTTGAACAATGTTATGGATCATTCCATGGATTTATGGCAAGCCATAATCCATGTTATTTTCTTTTGATTCATTATCAGGTGTTCCCCCAGGATTACTTGATGGTTGGGGTTTGGCAGGTTAGGTACTGCAAGGTGGAATTGCTCAGTCATTGCTGACTGGTGAAGAAAATAGATATTCCTTTCGATCTCAGGATCGAAGTCCAAAATATATTATGCTTCAAGATTCCTTGAATTATTCAAAGGACCTTGGTACATACACGGGGTGAACAAAAAGAGAAATGAAAAAATGCAAGGGCATCTAGAAACAAAGGAAAGGGGGAAGAGGGAAAGGTAATCCTAGACCTAGACCAGAATCCCAATCACTTAAAAATATCATTTCTCCCTAGCAACGGCGCCAAAATTTGATCGGCCACCCATGGGCATACTTAATTCCTTGGGGCATATGTCAAATTAGAAATTTATATGTGTCTAAAACATTATATAACTACTAGGGTATAGTATGGTATAATTATGGGATTGATCCCTTGAGGATAATGTTTTTCTATGGGTGAAATAGATCTGGTCTTAAATCCTTTACAGGATTCTATACTAGTTGAATAAAGTTTGGAAGTTTCTTAAATAATTTTGGCTTTGACTTTAAGTGATTAAATAGGGGTCAGGATCAAGTCTGAGTATCTAGATAAAGGTTATCCAAGTTCTAATCTTGGAAAGGTCCTCAGTGGTTAGTCTGCAAAGCAAGTGGCAGTCGCTAGTCAACCTTGGTCCAGTCTTCTACTTCTACCTAGGATGTAGTTTTTTCTTGGGCAGAAGGATAGGTACAGTCCTAGATGCATTACATTTAGATTCTATTGTAGAAATTTCCCTAAGATAATGGTAATAGTCATAGTTTACTTCAATTAGGATAGGGTCGTTTTCTTGATTGTCTGATGGTGGTGGTACAGTCGCACAAATGGGGTTTTTCCACTGGTTAATATCCTGATTACTAATCCATTTAGGTTTGTAAAGTTTAGAACTAGATATTTAATTATGTTTTTAGATATAAAGAGTCTTTATCCCTACCCTGATGTGTTTAGCTACTCTTGTTGATAATTAAAGCAATAAAAGGAATATAAGAAATCATGATAACAATGCTAATGGAATTTAACATATACTGATATGAAATTAACAGGAAAGAAGACTCTAAATAAAATCTTAATTAAAAGGAATGAAATGTAATTGAAACAATATGGGAATTGAAGGCGTTGAAGAAAAGTAAATCCAATGCTCTTTGATTGAAAATGTAAATAAATTGAAAAAACTAAAGTGTTTAGAGAGGGAAACGAGATGATAATTCTAAAGGGAGTCTAAAAATAGAGATATAGATGATCCCAAAATGTTTTAAAGCGTTGATGATCTACTCCGTATATAGGCGAAAATGGTCACGATGTGTACTTGATCGTCACATTTTGAACCCTTAATTTTCATTATTTTGATGAGGATATTCATCATGGCATGCAGATCTTCCATAGATTAAGGTTGTTTTCCCATGGTCACATCGTGTACAGTTGTATCACAGCATGTACCCCATGGACTGTGGGATTTTAACATTGAATCCTTGTGGATTTCTCGACGTTCGTTTTTACTGGTGTCATGACGTGTAGTAGAGAGTCACAATTTGAACTAGAAATTCCTCCAGTCATCATGGTTGGTCATGACTTAAGATTCATGACTTGATGCAGGTTGTAATCATCAAGTACATGATGTGTACTTAGCCATCACGATGGGTACTTGACTATTTTTATATCTTTTATACCTTTATTCCTTGGACTTTTATAAAGCTCTATTTCCTACAAAATTGGATATCTATCGCATGAATTATCCAACAAATGAATGAAAAATAATGTAAAGGTGAAAGAAAAATATATGTATCATTTAGAATTATCAGTAACCCCTCTTAGAAAAAGGAAAATATGAGATTTCTTAGAGTCTATTCACACACATTAAGGGGGAGAAAAATCTTGAGGAAGCCTAAGTATTAACAATGGTGGATATTAATCCCTCTTTATCCAAATCTAGAAAAGTAAAATACTTTTCAAATGGTAAGTATTTTTTGATAAAGGAGAATCATATTTATGAATTTAGAGAGTATGTGATCTCACACTAAAGGGGAGAGAAAATCAAAAGAAAACTCTATAGGATTCCCTTTTATTTCATTGATAAAAGGGGGGATATTTTGTAAGGATGTTTTATTTTAAAAATAAAAATTAGGGGATTATTGGAACCCTATTGGATGGTGTTGTATTTGTTGAAAATAAATGATGTATCTTGGAATCTTATAGCTTGATCGATATATATTTTGGGTTTTTTGACAAATAGATGTGGTGGCTAAAGTGAATATGGTTGAAAACATAGAGCATTATTGATATACATATTGTATTTTTTCTCATGATGTAAAATGATATTTATTTGAAAATATATTAGTAGGTTGAGGTGATTCATTAATATTTGGATTTATGCAGTGGTGATTGGAAATTGAGAACACATGGATTTTCCAGGGAATATCCATTGGATGTGATGGAAAAGAAAAATTTTGGTGTTAGGGTTTGTTATGGAAGAACAATAATCCTATTCTTGAAGATTGTTATTAAACAGTGCTTGGTGAAATTCATGGGATTCCCCATAAAGGCATGAATTCATGGAAAAAAAATCTGGAAATATCTAGATTCAAATTTGGATGAGTAGTTGAAATACCTAAAAATAGTTAGGTACTCAGCCATATTAATTCCCCATATAACGTAATTCTCTATGTATCCAAATATGATTACATAAACAATTTATAAAAGGGTATGACCCATGTCTAGGATTCACATATGTGATTCCTCTACATAAAGGGATCCAATTGAGGTAATATTGGAAAAGTAAGTGGTTTTCATCCATATATTCATATTTGGATACATACGAGAATTTGGAGACCCGCGTGTGTGATTTTAGTGATGTAATAGATTTTTCATACATGTAGGTTTTGGAATATGAAAATTATAGAGATGTAAGGGATTTCTCAGTGAAATAGTTTATTTCTTATTCATTTTTATAGAGGCATCATAGTGTTTTGAAAATACCTCAAGATATGCAGGAACTGATCATGATTGCTTTCAAACAACACGGAACCATAAATGAGATCCATGATCAAATATTATAATGAAGAAGGAAGATTTATGCAGGATGTAATGAGTTAAATGGAAAATATATTCATGTTCCAGTGGAGTGTTTCATGCTAAAAATGAAGGATAGACATCTATAAAGTAGTGCATTTATATGGATCCACTTGATAATATTATAGTCTTTCAAGCTTTGATTTTTAATAATTTAAGATTTATTAGTAGTCATGGATTTGGTTGGTCTAGAATTTTTTCATTAAACATGACAAGAAAAAAGAAGGTAGCATCAAGGATGGAGTTTTTTCAGTTTTGGAAAAATAAAATGGTGCAAGGAGTTCAAGAAGTTGACTTTACTCATAATAGATGATTTTGGAAGATGGGATAAAACCCTAAAAAATAAAAAAAAAATCATGGATCTATCAAATAGGATATCTCAACCGGATAAGCAAGAGGCTCTAAACACTGAGTTTTAACCTCCAAATATGAAGGAATAAAAAAATCTTTACTAGTTTTTCCTACATACCTGTGTAGTTAAATAAGAAGGAATTGGTTTCTTTCTTAAAGAAATATATTTTGAGAAGAATTTTTTTTCTATGTAGTTAAGAAAAATGGGATCTATAGTCATTTTTCTAGAAGGTGTGGTGTTTCATACTAGTGCTAGAAAGAAGAAATTTTTGTGAAGAGGGAGTTCATAGTAGGTATGTGAAGGATCAACAGTGGTGTTAAATAGTGCATCTATATATACTAAGGATGAAATCCATGTACATGATGCTGATTGAAGACATAACTACATGTCCATAAAATATGTGGTGATTTTTCACAGGGTATTGTGTGAAGGAGAAGGAAGCAGGTAGTATCCCTTTAAAAATAGTGATTCTTAAGTGGTAGTGAGTCGACCCAAAACATTATAAGGGCAGTGAGACAAGGCATAGAGTGACCAAAACCTTTGTAACCACCAAATATTAGTGATCCTAGTGGTTAATTGGTGAATCGAAACACTATCGATCTCGTACTCCTTAGAGTATCCCAGTTCATGTGAACCAAGAAAAAAAATCACAAGTTCCCTATTTATATTTTAGAATGTGCACCAATTGATAAATAAATCTAATGAACATATTGTAAATTATGGTCATGAAAAGGTATAATTAGATCAAAAATGCAAAAAAATAGTATAAGTGTAGACCTAAAAAATCAAGAGGTCAAGATTAATAGGGTGGTGAGAAGTTTTTTGGGAAATATTTTTTACTTTGAAAAGAATTATCATGCCCTAATTCACCCTTTGTTCTCAAGGTATTCATCTAAGTCCCTTGAGGGGTATAACGATCATAATTATCATTTCCATATTTAGAAACTTCACTAGGCCTATAAAATTATTGCATATATATTTGAAAATAAATAAAATCTTGGTAAATGTGTATCATATATTTTCAAGAAGAATGAAATGTAAATCCATAAGTGTTAATACTTGCCTCAAAATATTACATTCATGTGATTTCAATACCTTAATATTAATATTATTCATCAACATGATATTCCAAATAATTTATGAATACCCCTCCATAACCTATACACCATTAAGGATGTTGTAAAATATAAATCTCCCTTTCCAGAAAAGAGTGTAAGCCATTAGAGAAAGAAAAATCCATCTTCCAGCCTTCACTAGAACAAAATAATCCCTTATCTATATATAAATTATTATATCCTAGAATAAATGTCAGCTTTTTTAGGTGAATTTAGTAATTTACTGATGAAATTATCACGTTATTTTTTTTCACATGCATGACATCTAGAAATTTTTTGATGTGACAACCTATGAATTCATGGTTTATTGTCTTATGAGGAGATTTTAATTTTTGGTCCCAAAGAAGGGTAAATTTTAATAATTTGGAATCATATTAGAATTTTTAGGGTTAGAACATATCTATAAGAGGTTTCTAGATATTTTTACAGGCTCAAGAGGTGTCTTGGGTACTCAGGTGAGTGGTGGATTAGGTTCATTATGGCCTCATTGTAGATTTTGGATAAAAAATGGCATGTTACACTATGATGGATGAGGTCAATTCCATGGATAAGGTTCAGTTGATGTTCATGCTATATCTCGAGGGGTACCACGGTGTGAAATCAATAGGTCATGTCATGATTTATAGGTTTTATGACATGAAATATTTTATTTCTGGTATTTAAGGGTGTAAATATATAAGGATCAGGAGGGTCATGTCATATCATAGGGGGTCATGTTGTGATGATAACCCTTATATATTGGGTACTTATAAAAGGTTAGACTAGAATATATTAAGATCATGTTGTGGTGGAGGGTGTCATTCCATGATGGAAAACCTTACATCTAGGGTATGGGAATCCTTACATATTCTTTTGTGATATTTAATTTGAGTAATATTATTCATTCTAGGACCCATGGACCATACCATGAAGGATTTTCCATGGGAAGGTGTCAAGGTGTATATAAAAAAGGAAAAAATATGATGGGGAATGGACATTGCATATTGGGATAAATCTATTAATTAAAGGATTAACCTATGTATTTTAATTCTTACTTGAAAAGATATTCCACATCATAACCAAGGGGTCACACTGTGATGACACCCCTAAAGGGAATGGTCCCCCCATGAGGTGATGGGTTTCCCCATAAGGGGTAGTCATGCATGACACTTAGGGACATACCATGATGTTCCCATTTTACAGTTTTGGGAAATAAGGTTAGGATAGTCATTTTCAAGTTGGCCCCTCCCAAGTTTTAAAGGGAAAGGGAATATAGGTAATGTGCATTCAGTGATATCATTCCCCCTTTCTTCCTCTCTATAGTCTCCAATAGTGAGGGGTGTTATTTATGGAAATTATGAGGAAATTTTAGGTAAGTTATTACCTTAGTTACCTTCCTTAATTTTCCACTTCATTGACCTTTTTTATGATTTGTTATGGGTCTTGATGATAATTCCACTAAAGTGTGGTGTAAATTATTCCAATCAGTGGTATTTTTTCTCGACTAGGATAGAGGGGGTCCTGGAAGAATGAGTACACTAATTCTTGTGTGGTTTCAGTATTATGTCATTTCCCAATGTGTTTTTAGGTAATTATACATTAGGGGTTTATTTTTATTATTAATTATAAATTATTATAATTAATTATTTGGATGTTATGGCCTAGGATTGGGTCCTTGTTGCATGGTTAAGGAATATACGGTCTTTTTGGAGGATAGTAACTCCATGTTTGAGGTAAGTTCTCCCTAATATAATAAACCATATGAATTATTATTCATTATTTCACATGACTTCATTAAATTATATGCTCAGGTAAAAGGGATAGTGACCAAGAGTGACCTAGGTAAATAGAAAGTGTGGCATTGAGACTCTTAGAGTTAAATATGGTGCTCCTTTTAACTTTGGATATTTTGTATGTACCCAAAAACTATACTTACATGGGGGTTAGGATTCCTATGAGGTTTACAAGAGTGATGGGGTAAAACATTGGGATTGAGATTAGATATAAATATCCTATTTTAGAATCCCAAGGATGGTTGGATATGGATGATGGGAAATGTCCAATAGATAATTTCTGATATGGTCATATGTATCATGCTTGATGAGGAATTCCCTTATGAGGCTGAATTGGAGACTTAATGGAAATGGAGTGAAGGATAATCCCTTCAGGGATTAATGTTGTGAATTATAGAGGGTTTAATCTGAATGATTTTATTGAGATATGTCTTAATGAAGATATGATATGGTTCCCCAAGATGGGTTGTGGGAATTTACATAAATAATTGAAATTGGATTGTTGGGGGCTTGGAGTTATTTAACTTGGTAAGATCCTTTGGATGAAGATCCGGGAAACTGATATGTGAATTAGAATGGGATTTGGACCTAGAATCATAAAGACAAGGTCACATGGGTCCTATGAGTCATGGGGTTATCATGGGGTATATAGAGTGGGTTTCTATCAATTTGTAAATACCAAGTTGGGTTTAAAGAACCCAGTGGATTTCCTTAAGGGTGAGATAAGAGTATTGATGTGTTTAGTATATTATGGTTTTTTGATTGGGCTTGGCTGGAGAATATTAGCATTTGGGGCTTGATATGTATGAGAGGTACTACTATTTTGAGATGTTATTCAAGATATAGGGACTAGTTGTGTGAGTGGATGTGAGAATATGAGGTCAGACATGATTCCATGTTATTTTTTATTATATATGTTTTCCCAAGTATTTTTATTCCTAATGGAAAGATAGTGTGTATAGCCTCACTTTGAGTGAGAAGGTATTGTCTTGGACTTCCTTGAGTGATAGGTTATGGTCTACGATATAGATACATGGCCTCTCCTAGAGTAAAAGGGTATTTTTATGGATGTACAGCCACACCTTGAGTGAGAAGGTTCTAGAACGGACCACCCGGAGTGATAAGGTAGGGTCTCATATATTGATATATTGTCTTACCCTGAGTAATAAGTGAATGAAATAGACATATCTCCTTGCCTTGGGTGAGAGGGTTCTAACATGGACCACCCTAAGTGGTCGAATATAGTCTAGGGTGTGGGTTTATAGTCGCGCCATAAGGGAGAGTGTGTGGGAATATTCTTCCCTGAGTGATAGGTTATTGGTTATAGATGTGGCTATGAGACCCTACCCTGAGTGGGAGTGTATAGGTTAATAATTTGTATGATTCATTTTATATTCATCATGAGCCCTGGAATGAGTAAGAGGTTAGTGGTCATGGAATGATATGACACCCTACCCTAAATTAATGGGTATTGGTAAAGATTTGTAGCACGAGGAGACTTCTTCTTCTGGAGATGGTCGAGTAGGTGTGATTAGGTGTCGTAGTGTTCTATTTAGCACATGGTGACCCAATGTTTTTTCTTGTGTGAAATTGTTTCTGTTATTTATTTCTACATGGAGACATATTTATATGATAGAATATATTAGGGGCACTATTTTCCAAGTAAAGGTAGTAGATATGAAAATACAAGAGGGGTGTATTGTAGTCAAAAAACAAAAATACAAATTTTCACCCACTCTAGTTTTTAGTTGATTAGTAAATATAAGTTCTGATCAATTATCAAAGTATAAAAAATTATATGTGTTCAACTAGTATAAGAATAAAATAAATAAAACTATGATAACATAAACATTGTTTGATAAGAAGTAATAGTGGGGAAAAAAGAACATAGCACTGTAAAAAACAATGCTCAAAGTTATAGATAACAATATAGAAACTCCTCAAGGATGTTATTACCTTAAAATTACAATCAAAGAAAATAATTTCTTTTCAACTAAAGAAACCAGTTGTTCAATAACATGAACCAAGGTATCCAAGTCCGAAAGGAACTTCTTTGACTATACACCTATTGAAAGATACTATATTCCAAACATGAAACTTATTTGACTGTAAACCTGTTATAAGTTATAATGATTCTATAACCATGAGTTTCTATATGATCTCCCATACCATAAGAAAGTATTCATCTAGACTTTTTCAACTATAAACCTATTGGAAGGTGAAACTTTAACTCCTTGAAATATTCTCGATCTCTCTGGTCAAAAATAGCTCAGGTCCTAAACCCAAAACCTCTTTGATCATATAGGATTAGACAAAGAAAAAAATACAAGATAATTTACAAGAGTTACAAGAAAACCTCACTCAGTGGTAGCTCTTAAAAAAATCACTATGAAAGAAAAAGGTCATATATAAGTGCTTAAATAATTGAGATGATGAAAAAATCAATATGAATATAATAAAAATCAAAAATAAATCATGATTTTTTAAATTTTATATATTTTTATACATTAATACCTCATATGAATTTATCATCTTTATTGTAACAACCTCTAATGGTCTAATTATAATATGTTTTGGTACAGCTATAGCTACATCAAAAGAAACACTTCGTCTATTGATAAATTTCTGTTCTATATCTATCATCCAAAGAGTTTAATTCCACATACTATCAAAATGATTCAAATTGTATGGAATATGTATCTATTAAATTATTTCTCTAGAACATATTATCAAACAATAATTATTTATTAAATAAAACTCAAAAAAACAACTAAAAGTTAAATCAAAACATTAATGAAGTTTGTTTTGACTTTTCAAAACCATAGATAATAAGAAAATATGATTAACTCAACCATCTCCCAAATAAGATCTTGGTGAGACCCTATGGAGATATATTTCTCACACCCAATAGGGGTAATCTAATTTTTATATAAACCTTATTTATGTTATATGAATCCCAATATAGGTTTTGTACTAAATCAATCTTGGGAAGATCAATAGGGATTTGAGACTAGGTTTTAGTTGAGGTGAGGGATTATAGTGGAGCCAACTTATACATGTATCTTTATTTTTTTTTAAATTTTGTTGACCTAGAAGTGAATTAGTTAGTATGTATGGATGTATGAATTCATTATTCATTTGTTATAGTATGTAATTATTTCTAATTATGCATACTTTGACAATCTATTTTTGATGATGTTTGGTTATTTTATTTTTATTTATGGTGACAATATTTAGGGAATGGTCTCTCTAGAATATGATTTATATCCTCACCACAATTTGACTAACTCTAGTACCAGAAAGGCCAGGAACCTATTGGATTCGGCCCTAATAAAATTAAAATAAAAAAGAAACAAGTCAAGTGTACAAGGGATTATTACATAAATGAGTGTGCATCACACAACATCTATTTGCCTCCACCAGTGGGGCACAATAATCAAGAGCCGTAAAAGACCACATATATCCAAGATCAATGAGTGCCCTCTTTTATAGTGTGTTCGCCACCTGTTTGGCCTCCCGATAGACATGAAAAACATACACATGCATTTGGGCGATCATAATAAGACATTCAACCGAGTGAGGTAGCACACACCAAGGAACCTGGCGTGTCTTGGTTCTCAAAGCATGAACTGTAGTATGAGAATCAGATTCAATCCATATATATTTCCAATTAAACTAGGTGGCGTACCTAATAGCATAAATCATTTCCCATAATTCAGCTTCAACTGTAGTTCCAATTCTAGTGGCGTGATAGAAGCATCCCTTTATAAACCCAGGATAAGTGTGGAACACTCCTCAACAACCCGACGGACCTAGTGCACCCAACTCATCCCCATCAATATTTACCTTGAGGTAAGGCACAATGGGTGGTATCCACTGAATATATTTCAGATTCTGAGGCTTGCATGGTCAACCAAAAACACCAAGCACTCTCAGAATTTGCAGGTTAGAAACTATGTTAAACATGGAACCATATTGTATAATAGAAGCATCATAAAAATCCCTTTGTACAGCCACCATGCCTTGCTATACTGTTGTGTGTACAACACTGAACAGTGATACATTCCGGGATTCCCATATGGCTGCAATAATAGTAGAAATAGCAGCCAACAAAAGGTTATAAATCTGCGCACTGAAGCAGTCATGTAACCGGTCAGACAGCAGATCTAGGACTATCCTACAGGTGTCAAACACAATCCCAAACAGAGAGCCAGTATAGTCCTAGAGTTTCTTGGCCTGATCACATTCCATAAAAACATGTTGTATGGAGTCCTCATCAGGCTTTTAGAGAGAAAACATAGAGGCCATCTGAATACCAACCCTCTTGAGATGATCAGCTGTGGAAATTTAATTTTTCCAAAATCTACAAATTAGAAATAATCTTGAAGGTAGAATAAATTGAGCTCTAAATTTCATTATCCAAGAGGGTGGAGGAGTTTGTCCCCCACAAAGGTTCCTGTAAAAATCCCTGTAATTAAACTGCCCATTTCTGCTATGGGTCCAAATCAATGTGTCATGATCCATAAAAGCCAAAATATTGATTTCATCCTCCACCTGTACAGGAATATTAAATATAGGAGAATGCATCTAGGATAGTAAACCCAAGATATATAATGGGGTTGCTTCATGTGACACATTTAGTTCACAAAGGGGTTGTGTGAGATACTTTGTGTTCCAAAAGTTCAGTGTGGATTACCTGTACACAAACCATTTGGTATCCTGTATAATACTCACATATTCATTCTTGAGAGAATTCCAAACCGATGAGGCATGATAATAATTGTAACCATTGAGAATACTCTTTGTGATTTTGGTCGAAAGAAAGTCATCATTAGCTTCATGAGAAATCATGTTCCAAGTGAGTTTCCCAATCAAACCATCATTAAAGGTGTGGAGGTCCTTGATTCCAAGGCCCCCATCTCCACATTCTTGATGTATTCCTTCCACACAACTATAATAAACTTCTTCTCATGCAGTCATCCCATCCATATGAAATTCTATACCATGCTCTGAAGCTTCTTCAGAAGTCCTCTCGGCCATCGATAGAGGGAGAAAGAATAGATAAACTTCAATGTGATCACTGAGTTTACAAGGTAAACCCTCTCAGCTAGGGACATAGCCTTGCCTTTCCAGCTGGCCATCTGATGTACAATACCAGCATAGATACCCTCCAAGTACTGCCTTTTCACTTTTCCCCAAAACAGTGGGACCCCAAGGTACTGGAAAGGCTAGGATCCCCTCCTCACCCCAAGATACCTGACAATTCTGTTCCTTTTCCCAACTAAAATTCCATTCCCCAAAAAAGTGGATTACTTATCCCAAATAATGGCTTGTCCAGCCACCTCCTCATATTGAGAACCTCTATTGTGTAGGAAGGAATGTTGGGTTCCATGGGAAAATCTAGGTGGGATACTATTGAGTGATTTTATCTAGTGAGTTACATAAGATGACCAAAAAATTCCAATATAGTAATTTGAAAAGATACTAATCAATTTTCAAAAAACATTTTGATACGGTTTTTGAAAAAAAAATTACTAAAAATAGTGATAATATCATTTACTTTCTCAAACTATTTGTTATATATTATTGGAGAAGGTGTTGTGCCTTCTTCTAATTTCCCATCGAATGACATCATCCAAGATAGGTATTTCAGTCATCAAGGTAAAAAAAATTGATGTCATAGAAACATTTTATTTGAAGAATGTTTCAACCTAACTGAGTATACTCCTTCTTCAAAAATGGTACACCCTAAAATTACTTTAATGATATATCCTAAAAAAATTCTATAAGCTGGAAAGTAATTTATTGTCCTAAACAACATGGCTCACAATGAGAACTCTTCACATCTATTTGAATCATAAAATTTAACACATGTATCCCACATCAATTCTAAATATTCAATCAATTTATGAATATATATATATATATATATATATATATACCAGTTTTTTTTTGTCATCGAATTAGGAGAGACAACATATACGTATTATTCATGCATAAACATGATAAAAAGTTATAATTTCTAAATATAATCATCCATATACTATGAGTGTTTTTTTTTACACTAAAAGGATTCATACTATCTATAGATAGCACAAGAAAAGGGTTTCACATATCATTTTCATATTTAGGATACTAATGATCAACTTTCTTCTACTAAGGAGATTCTACTAGGTGATGAAGTTTCCCATCTTGAATACTTGGATCTTCATGCCATGTTAATTGAATTGTAATCTCCTCACTAAGATATATCCATTTAAACCTTGTAATTATTGGAATATACCATGTTACTTTTTAAGGACTTGATTCATATTTTTTGTATTGAATCATACCACACTAAGCATATTTTTTCAGTGATTGATGATCCTTCCAAAATTTTATACAGTCCTTTGAAAAAAAAATGTATTCAATAAAAAATCATACCATTGAACATAATATTCATTTAGAATAATATATTCTATAAGGATGTTCATTATATTATTTTAATAAATCATTAAAGAGATAAAGTTGTCCTGTAATTTTAGTGATGCTCTATCAGATTATAAATTTCAAATTATATAGCTTATGTATGACTAACAATGTTGTATATTTAGTACAACCAGAATAAAATGGAATCTTTACACAACTCTTTAATTTCTAAAATTTATTTGGATAATCAATAAGGTATTTAGAAAATCAAAAAAAAAAGATAACTTTTGATATAATCTTCATCATTTTTTACACTTGTACTCATATTGAATGATCTATAAACCATATTTTTATCTCAATCACTTGAAACATTCAACTTTTCCTCGTATTTAGTGTGACATTTAAAATTTTGATCTATTTCATGACAGATATATTGTTCATCCAAATTTTCTGGAAAAATTCATATTGAATAAAAATATTATAAACACAGAAAATGACATGAGAATGATCATTTTCATACTCTTTTGCAAACATGATGATCTCTTTAACCTCCTCCACGTTATCTTTTATCATATGATTATCATTCAACCATTTTCGATATATATTAATAATATTTAGTTCAAAATTATTCCTATTAAATAAAAAAATAAGTACAAATAAGCTAAATAAAAAATGTATCATATTTTATATGCATAAATTATATATATATATATATAGAATAAAATTAAAAAAATATACATTGAATAAAATTGGTTTATATAAATATAATTTTATATAATATATATACATATAGATATTCCAACAAATTAAATATTTGTGTGTGAATATATATTATTATTGTGTGTGTGTGTGTGTATAACAATATATAAATATACATGTATAAAAATATATATGTATAAATAAAAAATTTCAATGTATAAACTATAAATTTAAAGAATATTCTTAAATATTATGATACATAAATAAATGAAGTATATAAAAAATACATAATATTTTAATGAACATACTTACTATTGTGTTTATATGTGTTTATTTATATAAAAAAAGTTTATATATACGGACATATACTCTCATAGATATATATAGACATATATATACACACACATAATAAAAAACATATATACATATTTATAAGATGACGAACATACATTTAAATATATATATATATACAAAAAAATATGTGAAAATGATTATGATAATAACAACTGAAAAATTTTAGAATTGGTGATCAAATTTACAGAATATTATGGGAAGAACAACCAGAAAAATCATAGAATAAAAAAGCATGGTTGCTTGAGAAATCAACAAATTCAATGACCAATGTTGAATACTATAAAAACTATAGTGAAAAAATTATAAGAAAATCGAACTTCACCCATTTCAATAATAATTTTTGAATATAGACTAATTAATATGGTGAAAAATTGATACAAATGAAAAATGAAAACAAGAATGGCTTATTAATCATTTTGAGAAAGTTTTAAATTAGGTAACTTAGGTTTTTAACACAAATCGGCCAAAATGTTGGGTAGACAATGATGAAGCTTATATTTTCACATATTATATTTTTTAATTAAAAATTTTAAATCTCACAAATTCATTATTTAAGAGTATTTGAAACATATTTATGCTTTTGGAATAATTTTTCACTGAACTGTGAAAATGGATTTTTTTTTTAAATTTCTGCATTTTTATATTAGCATGGTATTTTGTCCATAAAATTTTCTACACTATTCCAAATTATTAAATTTATTTTTTATAGTCTTATAAATATTATGGTATACATTTTATTCAATTAGATCCAAGTAGGACTAGAAATCTATTTCCAATTATGGAAAATTTCAAAGATGGACCCATATATCCTAAATTACCAAACTAAAAGAAATTAAATGTTGTTTTAAGGAATAAAATATTTATAGGATCATTTTCCTTTACTATGTAATCAATATATTCAACCTCTTTCAAGGTGATAAATTCTTGGGAAATTTGTGGAATGGAATGTGTAGAGTTTGTAAGGTAAGAAATGTTTACTTTAGTAATATGGTTATAACTTTGGATACACATGGCTAATGGAGTTCAAATTTTTTTTATTCCCAATACATAAAGGAACAACCGTACTAAATATTACTTCCCTATATTCTTCTATTTAATGGTCCAACCACACACAATATTTCATAGGGTAAAATTGGAGGGAAATATTCCCCACCTCTCTCGCCTATAAAAATAAGTATCCACATAATTTTTATGATTATCCCTTTTATATTTACATTATAAGTATTATAGTTAGGTTTTTTACTTTTAATACTCTTTAATATATTTTATTAGTCTTTTATGCATCCATATTTTCTATTTCATTTTATCTTTTGTGTTTCCCCACCATGTTTATCTTCTATTCATGATTATATAGAACAAAGTATCATTATTGTTCAAGTAGTGGTGATTTTTTAAGTTTTTTATGATATAATTATATTTATCCAAGATTTTTTACACATATTATTATCTTATTTTTAACATAGTTATCCATTAAATATAAAATAAGGATCAAAAGGCTTGGTGTCTTTGGAAGACTAGGTGCATAAAACATCAACATAAAAATAAAATATCATTATTTTAATTTCCAAAATATGATCCTAAAATATCTATGATATCTTAAAAAAATATTGGATAACCAGAGAAACCCATAGGAAAAAAGGGTGAGATAAAAAGACTAGTAAGGTCAAAAACATGATAAGGAAGCATAGTGTGTGATTCAAATATATAACATGATATCGTAATAGATAATTTGTATAAGTAATAACATGGGATAATAAAACAATAGTATCATTAAATCATGGAAACACAGTAAATTAGGAAACAATACAAAAAATGGCATAATCATAAGTCATGGTTAAGTACCAAGACAACATCACATGGTAGAAAGAGTTCCAACATGGATTAGGTTTACTCACTAATAATATACATAAAATATCATGGGAAAAATGCTTTACCCAATGAATTTGAGTGTTTTCTAGGTGAACCCATCATAACATGTTCATGATTCTATGTTCCACCAAATGGAATCAATTATAAGGAATAATCATAAAAATTTCCCATGGAATGAAATAGGATGTATAATCTTGCCTCATATCATAATCAAAGGAAATTTCCTAAATATTTCAAAGAGAATAAAGAATTAAATATTATGGGTGTTTATATCTGATTTCATAATAATAAGTCTAAAAATAAGGGTTTTATTTTGGAATAAAAACTTTAAAATAGAATTACATAAAAAGGATTAAGGAATAGAAATGTTTCCCATAATCTAGTTTGATTTTAAAGAATGAATTTGATAAATGAATTTATGGAATATATTGCCCGATAATAGGAAGTTAGAATCAGTTAAGTATATATGTAATAGACATATATATAGAATTTATAGGTAATCCATAACATAATATGGAGACATAAAGTGAGTTAAATATTGAATAGTTGTAACCCGAAGAAAAAGTGTGGTTTGGAGAGATCCCTTACCTTAAGTCTAATTTTTTTTTTGAATTATAAAATCCTATATAATAAATATATATTTATTATAAAAGTTTTAAATAATAATAATATATTATTTCATATATTATTATTTTTATAACTTATTACCACCCTATTATTAATAATTCTTTAGTAAAATACATATTTTGAGTGATAACTACTTCGTTTTTCATGTATGTTTTAATTTATAAATATAAGTAGTTTTACATTGATCATGGTTACAAAATCTACAAAATTTTAAACATGATATTAATATAATATATATTTATTATATATAGAGAGATAGATTTATCAATAAAAAATACAGATAGAAAAAATGACTTACATCATTCATGGTGACGGTAGGTCAAATGTACACATGAACGCAATTTCTATTTTTCATGGATGGAATGAAAAAAAGGTAAGTAATAATTCACATTTCCAAAATAATTATAATATAATAAATAACATATATATTTATTAAATACATCATTATAATCATCTATGATTGGTGGTGATGGAAAATGAATTACATCGGCTCACGAGGAGGTTGTTTGTCGTACACACAAATGATTATTTAGTTTCGCCATTGATGGAATAGGATATGGTTAAAAGTGATGTAATTTTCATAATATCATATTAGTATATTTAAAATATTATTATTATTATTTCATACTATTTGATGAATATTTTAAGTATGTGGATTAATAAATAAAACTAAAATATTTGGTTAAAGATTATACCTATTCTTCAGAAAACTTCCCTTTATTTACACCTTAAACCCTCTAAGAGTGGTATTTTGGATAAACTAATATATTTATAAAATATTTAGGGATATTATTAAGGTTTTTGGTTGGGTATTTTAAAAAATGAAATGTTTCTAAAGAGTGAATAAAATAGGAGATAAGGTGTCTATTTATAAGTGAGGGGAGGGGTACTCTTGGCATTACCAAAACTATTAAATTAATATAAATTAATTATCATAGAAAAAAGGCTAAAAATTGATATAATTAAAATATATTATGATTATGGGTTGACATGATATCATAAAATAAAAATTTTAAGAGTTTAGATTAGGTTTTTACCCTTACTTATACGGTTTAATGCGCGTTAACCTTTTTTTACAATTATAGTGATAACGATGATTTTTACTCTTTAGGTGTCAATATAGTTACTATAAAAACAAAATTGGACCATAAATAGACCAGGGTTTATATTTTAAATCATTTAAAAATCAATTGTTTGAATATAGGATTTTTAAGAATTTTAAATCATTTAATCAAATATTATTTATTATAAAATAACATTGAGTCATTTTTAGAATTATTCATTTAATTTGACTTTGAAAAAAATAAAAACAATTTAATTCAAATATATTCCATTAAAAACTATATAATATGTTATTATTATCTAAAAAATTCATGTAACACAATAATTTATTCAATTTATATTACTTTTAATATTTTTAGAATCATTTCTTTTATTTTTCTATTAATTGAATAAATATTGTGTCAATATTGTGTAAAAATTTAAGGTAATTATTTCATACCTAAAAATTAAAAATAAATTACCATGATAAAAAATTTATTTATCTTTAAAATAATTATTTTTAATAGAATATAGGTTTTCTTTATCCTTGTTACAAAATATTATAGAAATTAATTGTAATAAAGTGATATTTTTTAATTAATTATTATAAAAAGCCAAAATCAAAGACATATTCCACAAAGTTGGTATATTTTCTAAATTTGGATGTAAATAGATGAACTAAACTCAAAAAATATAATATATTCAAGTGTTATGGTCATTTTTTAGTCCTTATAATATTATTTTTTACCTTAATTACTCGATTTACCCTTACTATAGTGATAATAATTTATTATAGTTGTAATTCAATTAAACAAAAAAAAGGGACCTATTTAAAAAATGTTTACCTCACAATTAAAAATATGTAATAAATTTTTCAGGATTTAATTTATTTATTTGGTATAAATTAATTTAATATAAAAGTGCAAAATGTAATGAAAAATAGTTTTTTCTGAAAAAATACCTTTTAAGTATAAAAATGTTTTTATACGAAATTCAAAAATAAAATTCATTCAAAAGAACACAATTAAATTATAGTGAATCAACATTAAAAAATTATAATTTATAAATTATCCAAAATATAATTTTACTATGTATATACTTGAGAAGAAAATATGGTTTCCAATAAAAATTAATATTTTTCACTAATCATTGAAAAAACAATCTTTTCATTAAAAACACAAAATTTAATCCTAAGATCATTTTCATATGATGGTTTTATAAATAAAGTTAATTTTATCAAATTAATTTTCTAAAATTTCCAAAAATTTATTATATTATTTTTTCATAAAAAGGAAAATCATTTTTGAAGAAAATATATTTTTTAAGAATAAAACGAATTTTCATAAAAAAGAGTGCTTATTTCTGAATCATTGATCAATAAATTTTTATTGAATGATAACTTTATATTTATATAAATATATACATATTTCATAATGTTTCCAATATTATTCATACCCACCAATTTATTATACAGGTTATAACTATAATAGTACTTCATGGTTCGTTTAAACTCGGTATTGCGTGATTTATACACCATAAAACATGGTATTCTTTTAAAATATAAGGTTGTTGTAATAATTTTTTATTGTTATTTAATTATAATATTTTAGTGTTTGAAAAAACTATTATGGTTATGGTCAATCCCATTTCACTACTACTATTTTTTTCTTCCCTGTCCATATATATTCCTTTCATTTAATATTTATGTCACTCAAATGGTGGATTTTTCCTTAGATATTGATGTGGAAAATATTTATCCTACATTAATTGGATCATTTTTGGATAATAACATTTCATATGGGAGGTTTTATATTTATATTTTTTATCTTCACATTGAATGAGATAATAAGATTATATTTTAAATAAACAATGATAACATCATTGTGGAGTCCTGAGGGCAATAGTTTTTTTCATACTAACCATTTGGTATATTATGATTAATTTTTATATATTTTTATATCATATATATAAATATATTATACATTTAAAATTTCAATTGTTTTAATTTTTATTTATATTTTATTTTATATAAAAATAGTAATAATAGGAATTTTATGTTGTGTGAGTGGCCTCCTTGCAAGATAAAATAATGGGTGTATATTATATTACATTCTCATGTGATGAAAATTTATTGGTTATAAATTCATGAAAATATCTTTTATCAATTTTTAACTATTTTCTAGGATCCCAAGATAATGTACACACAATTTTTCATTAAAACCAATAAAAAATAGAAATTAATTTCATTTATTTATTTTCTTAATTTGAAGGTATAATTTCAAAGTGAATTTTTATATGATTGTTCTGATAACTATTTTGGTGATACTGGTGGGGAAGAATCATGGAGTATTCAATTTTAAAAAAAAATCAAAAATGATTGAAGGGTTTATGAATCAAATGGAAATTATTTCAATTTCCCTAAAGGAATTGGAAACTCAAGAAGATGCATGAGAAAAGGGATAATCAGATATTGTTCCTCTTAATTTTTACATTGAAGAATCTTATGATTATAAATTTATGAATTAAATATCCTCAATCATTTTGAGACCATTTCCAAAGGAGGATAAAAAAGACTTTCCAGCTAATGTGCTTGTGGGAGATCAAGATGAAGTATATTAATATTAGGCAGCTTTTGTAGAAGCTAAAAAGTTATATGATTCTCTAATATTTTTCAATGAAAAATATGCTCATATCTACCTCCCTCATTATTAATAAGAAACCACCGAAGTGTTATAATTTGATTAAAAATTAGATGATATGTATTATCTTTCTTCATCTATGATAAACATACTGCAATCTCCACTGAGAAAATAAGTGTATTTTAAGGTCGAGCCAACCCAAGGAGATAATCTTTTATTGAACTTGTTTCTTATTGATTTTATTAAAAATGAATTAAGAACTAAATAATTCAATTTTTATTTTTTATATTTATAAAACACTTGGATTTCATTGGTGGATTAAGATAAAGATAAATATATTCTTAACGAGACCAAGTTACTAGTGGTCTTACCTGAAGAAATCACATTTCAAGTTGATCTACTTGAAAGGGGAATTTTATTTATTGATTATTAAATTCTAATATTATTCAAGTTGAAATTTTTTCTGATTTTACCTTTTTAAAAAAATTTAACACATCATATACAAATCAGTCCCTATATATTGAAGAGACTACATAAGTAGTGGTAGTAAACAAAGAGAACTTATTTTTTATCTTCCTTTTACATTGTAAGTTATGATAAATTAATTTATGGATTTGACTAAAGTAATCCCTCTATGGGTTTCTCTATAACCAATGTGAGTTAAAGATAACTATAGGGAAATTAATTTGGTGGATCACATCACACAAACCACCCCTGCCATTATATTTTGGGTGGCATCTATAACTGCCAACTAGAGGCTGTAAAAAAACCAATACCCACTTGGGGGTTAAACCAATACTTATTTTCCCCTTTTGTTTATTTTTTTATTATTTTTATTTCAATAAAAAAAATTAATTCTCTCTATGTATAAAGTGGTGGTAGTTGGGATCTTAAATTAAATCTTTCACTACTAAATATATTCAGGTTTCATCATTCATTTTCTTTTTTTTATCCAAGTCTTTTAGATGTTTTTATTTATTAAATTAATGTTTAATCATATCCTAATTTTGGGGGAATGTAATTTTTTTTAGGAATTTTGTGTGTTTATTTTTTTCATGCTTTATATAATTTTTCATTTTTTGTTTTTTGTATTAATTATTTGGGTTTTTTTAGGATTCTTGAGTAAAATTAAATAATATTCAAAATTCAAACTATCTTTGTATTTTTTCACATTTTATTATTTTAACATTTAAGGATTTAAATGACTTAAAATAGGTTTTGATTCATGATTTCCAATATTTTCATTTAAGGAAGTTTTATTGAATGTGAAACTCATGTGCACCAGTACTATTCAAAATGAAAAACATACCCAACCTGGAAGGTTTCTAATCCTTTTTGAAATCGTATTTATATTTATATTTATTTTTATAGACTTGATTTATGTTGTGTGATTCATAACTTGTGATTTTTTTCTCATTCAATGATTTTTTGTTGATAAAATTTGTTTTATATGATTGAGGTTATTCTTTTGATATCCGCATTTTAAATTAAGTCCTACCTTTACATATACCCTTATTTATCCCTTAGAATACATGAATTTCATTATTTATTTAAGGCACATTACAAGATGATTTTTTCTTACCTACCTTTACTCTTAATATTTTTTCATTCATATTTTAAGTTTGAGTGTGGGGTAAGGGTCTTTTGTGTGTGTATGCAGCCCATTTCATGGTGGTGTCAGGTGTGTTTCACTATTTTAGGTAGTGGAGAGAGAGAAATGGGCATGATTAATTATTCATTATAGTTCATGTATATCATTAATATATCCTCTAAAAAAATTGAAAAAAATAAAAAATATATATATAAAAAAGGAAACAAAATAGAGATGAAACTGAATTATTATTTATTCTTAATTTTATGACTCGTGTACCAATAAAAAATTGAGTGAATGAATTTTCATTGATTTATTGTATTTTATTGTCATCAAATACTCTATAAAAAAATAAAAAATAAAAAATTGAAAAAAATTAAAAAAGTAAAATTATGATTAATTCATTCATTGTATTCATTTCATGACTCATAACCCATGTCATTCAATAATGGGTGTTTTGTTTCATGTATTTTAAGGGGAATTTATTGAGGTATTTTTTATGTTATCACTTTAATATTCATGCATTATATATAAGAGTTCAACCATCTATTTTCAGACTTGAATTTTTAAATACTTTTACCCACTAACCCACATCAATAGAATTCACCTTGAAAATTTCATCAATATTAAAAAAAAATTATTTTTCATGGTGTAAAGAGATGAGAATTGTTTTAAAAATGTGTTGGGAATGCATGTTCTTGAGAGTGAGAAAAGCTCCGCATTTGAAATCCATGATAGGGAGAGAAATATATTTATGGGAAGGTAGGTATGACATGAAAATGGGTATTAACATGAGATTGAATAGATTTTTATGATTATTTAGGATTTACGAAATTTTGATCCATGTGGGTGGTATGATAATTCTTTGGGTATTTTAGTTGAGTAATGTGTCAATTTATGACTTCAGAATATTGTTTGGACCTTAATATAGATGATTGTCTAGGAGTGTAATGGTTAAGTCTGAGGGAATGATGAAGCTCATATCTTAACATATTTTATTCTATAATTTATGGTTTAAAATCCCCCAAATTAATTATTTTATGGGTAATTTTCATATTATTGGGATTTTGGAATAAATTTGTACTCAATTGTGAAAGTGTCTTATTTTTTAAATTTTAGTATTTTTATATCAACATGGTATTTCATCCATAACTTAAAATAAACTAAATTTGGTTTTTCAATTCCTACTTTTTAGGCTTTAAAACATTATGTGCTTAACTATTTTCAACTAGACCAAAAGATGAATCCAACAATTGATGGCCCTAGTGATGATCATAAAGGAAGCATCAAAATTTGAGCCTATTTCTAGTGATTTTAAAATATGGTCCTATTTCTCCAAAATGGATAAACTAAATGATCTTAAATTTTTTGTAAATAAATATAATATTACTAGGATAATTTCTTTTAATTGTGGAATCTCAATATTCTACTTCCTTCATGTTCATAAATATATAGTAAATTAGTGGATATAAATTTTAATATTATTCAATGTAAAACAAATTTACTTTAGTAATCCATTTATAAATTTGGTTAAACATGGAAAATAGAGCTCAAATTTTTTTTGTGTATGACCAAGACATAAAGTTAAAACTTTACTAAAGATAACTTCCCCATATTCTACCATTTAATGTTCCAACCACATACATTATTTTAGATGTATAAATTTAGGGAAAATCTACCCCAACCCTCTTTCATATAAAAAATATTTCTCTACTTTATTTCAGTAACAACTAGAGTTTTTGAAAAGGATACACTATGTTTTATAGCATACATGATATTCCACATCGAGCTTAAACAAACAACTAAATATTATTATTTAATATGGTAGTTATCGAATAGATGTTAGAATTGCTGAAATGAACAGTATTAACTGAATTATAAAAATATGTTTTACACATGTAAATATGATACTTTGAATAATTAATTATAAATTAATTTAAACCCATTTTAAAATAAAAGATTTTTTTTCTGAAAAACTATTTAAATGTGAACAAATGTCTTTTATACCAATAAGTTAATAAATCACTTTTTTGGATTATATTAATGAAATATGTATATATATATATATATTAAATATGTTTACTTTAATTTTTAAAATTTATATTTTGTGTTTTTTAGACATTATATAAGAACGAATCCAATTTTAGGCATAAAAGAAGTATTTTTCAAAAAAAGGCAGTTTTACCACCTTTTAATGGCGTACCCATTTCAAATATAATTTTTGATACTTTTATAAGTTATATTTGAAAAACTAAACTACTTATTTGAAATTGGAGTATCAAAATTTACTTTGGATGAATTTTTTTTATTTTTCTGATAAGATTCACTTTTTAATGAATAGTGAAAAAATGATGCATTTTAATTGAAAATAACTTTTTTATAAACTTTATTTATAGTGTTATATTATATTTAATAATTTTTTAAAAAAAAATTATTTTTTTAATCAAATACAGTTCATTTTAGTCAATTTCACATTGAAATTGAATATAAAAACATTTTAATCTTTTGAATATTTTTACTTTAAAACCCACTATTTCATCCCACCTTTAGGATTAATTTTCAATTAATTTCTGAAACATATGTGTTTTGAATTTTTAAAAATGTATTATATATTTTTAATAATAAGGTAAAAATTTAGTTAATAGGTCACTTTTATTTTTGGGAAAAGTATGAAAAGAATCTTTGGTAATTTTTTTATTACCACGCTTAAGGGTAAATCGATTAATTAAAGGTAAACATAATATTATTAATAATATAAAATAACCTGAAAACTTTTCATAATTTCATTGGATGAGTTTTTATATACCAAAATTATCAATTTTTTAAATTTATACCCTTTTTAATCCACTTGGGTGTGAGAAGGACATTTATATTATTATATTCAAAGAGAAGACAAATATATTCACACTACTATTTTTAACAAATAAAGTATTTTTAATATGGGGTTATACAGATTATCTCTTAGACTATAAATATTATTTAGAAATATAAAATTATTACCTACGTCACGGTAATTTATTTGTAATTTTTAGAAAATAAATAATTAAACTAAATGGTGACATAATGATGATGCAAAAATTGTTTTATTAATGGAAGAATCAAATAATTGATATTAAAAGTGATAAAATAAATAAAATTTGATATAATTGATGCCATAAACTAATTTTATGAATTAATTTGACATATTAGGGATGTTTTAATGGATTTTTTTCTAAGATATCAAGTTTTTTTGATATTTTTAAAAAGTCAAATATTGAATAGTGTCAAAATTGACACTAATGATATTTTAAAATATAAAATATTTTATTAAATGAAATAGAGTTTATAAAACTATAATATTCTTCCAAATATTTTTTATAAGTCCTATAATTTCATAAATGACTCATTTATTTGTCTTTTGGCATGTTATTGTAATTATATTAACCCTCAAAGTAAAAATTTCATGATATCACGGTAAGAATTAATAAAGGTTAAAACAAAAAAAATAAGGATTAAAAAATAGTCAGAACTTATCTAAATTTAATTTTATTAATTTTATTGGAAGCATAATCATAATATATTTTAAATAAGTTATTTTTTTACCATTCTAATTCGAATATTAATTTATATTATTTTAATAATTTAAAAAATCATGGAGTTTCCCTCCCCTATCCTATAATAGGCACCCATTATTCTCTATTATTCACACCTCAAAATATATTTGGTTCAAAAGAAATATACCAAAATAACTTCCTATAATATATAACCACATTCTATAGTCCTTATTTTTTTCATAACACTCTCCTTATAGGTGTTAAGGTGTTAATCAAAGGAGATTGTCTGAAGGAAAGGTATCATTTTTTTATGTGTTTTTGTTTTGTTTCTTCTTCCACTTCCTTCAAATACTATTCAACAGTGATGAAATAATAACTAAAATATCCTAAATATACTGATATTTTATTATGTTAATATATTCACCTTTAACCATATCTACTTCCATAAAATTGGAAATGAATTAATCATTCGTGCGTACATGTGAACTATCACCTCCACAAACTGATATAATTCGTTATCTAGTTCGTCTCTCAAGACTAGTTATAATGATGGGATTTATTTTTATATATGATATTAATTATATATTTATAATTATAATAGAATAATATATCAATTAATTTCTTACCTTCCATGCACATAAAAAGGGTAACGTCGTTCCTGAGTTTGTGTGAACTATCACCTTCATGAAGTGATGTGATTCGTTTTGCTTCACCACATCACATGTATGATATATATAAGTATATTTAAATTATTAATATGATATTTATAATATTATTATCATTATAAAAATATAAAATAATAATTACCTTATTTTTATAATTATCAATGAGAAATGGAAACATTACTCATATGTGCGTACGGCTTACAGTCTCCATGATTATAATGCTGTTCATTTTTCATAAACATACATAAATGGTTTGATTTAAAAGTATAACTGATGTTTAAAAGTGATTATTATTTAATTAATATTATTATAAATAGTATTTAATTATGACTATTTTGACTATAGACACCATTTTAAATTCATTTTGGACTCATGTACCAAATATTGACAAAACGCCTGATGTGAACATAAATAATTAAGTAATTATTATAACATGACAATGAGTCATATAAAAGAAATAATAAACTTTAAAAAGTTTATAAAGGAATCGAATAATTAACCAATTTTTATTATTCAGGAAGTTAAATATTATACGTGATGAGACAGACTCAAGGTAAGGGACTTTCTTTTAAAAACCTCTTTAAAAGATACTCTTTCAAGTATTTCTTACAAAATCTAAAAGGAATGTTTTTTTAAATTATATGACATGAATGGATTTTCCTGATTTTAAGTCTATTTAATTTTTTTATTTTTCATTTGAAAGTTTATAGTTTTATTTTTAAATAATGTGTTTAATTTATTAGTGTGAGTCTTTGTAAAAAAGGAATTTGATTTCAAAATGGAAATATTATTTTTCCTTTATACTTGTTTTATGTGTTATGATTATGTTATGGTTATTGGAAATTATTTATAAATATGGGTGTTTTTATGATAAACCAAGGGTAGGTGATCCTATAATTTCTCTCCAATGTATTGGGTAATAATATGGAGTTAAACGGTGGGGTTTCTCCAAATAGATTTAGGGAATATACCGTGATCGGTATTCCAAATGTAACCATTAAAGTTACCCCCTTTATATCTTTGAAATATACAATATAAGAATGATATGGATTCCAATAGTTACCTTTATGATTTATGATTTATATATAGTTTTACATGAAACTTATGATTTCATGAGTTAAGCTAAAGATTTTATGTTTTATGGGTGAAATATATGATTTTGTGAAAATGTTTTTTTGAGTTTAAAATATTTTTAGACTAATGGTTTATTTCCTTCTTTTATGTCCCTTACTAAGATTTGTGTGCTCATCCTGAGTTTTTAAAATGTTTTTTACATGGTATAAGGATGGGTAAGAGAAAATAGGAAGTCAATATGAGTGTTATAAATTTTTTTATCAAGAAAAATAAATCATGTTTTATTTTAAAAGTTTTATATTTTGGAAAAAGTGGATATTGTTTTAGTTGTTCCCACATTGTATGAATGAGGGATTTTATGTATGAATGATGACTTAATTCAATAAAACTTTAAACTTTAAAAGATACTCAATGTGAATTCTTAACATAACTCAATATTATGTAATTTTTAAGGCCAGGTACTTACAATTTCAATGTTTATCCATTTTAGTTATACATTCTTAGTAACATAGTATGAGTTTTCTAAATAATAATATTTTTTATTTTTTATTAGTATTCTCTTTATCCCTATTTTTTTATTTTTTGTCTCCTTGTTGTATTTTTATCATCTCTGTGATTGTGGAGAACTAACCCTCAATTTTGTGGGGGGGGATTAGTGATATTTTGAGTAATTTATGCTAAAACAATTTCTTGTGATTTTTATTATAAGATTTTAGTTATGGGTAAATCGATTTTATTTGTGGTCTACCCAATTTCACTACTATTTTTTTCTTATTAATCATTCATATGTATTCCTTCCCTCAAATATTTAAGTTATATAAATAGTGGAGTTTAGATTAGTTATTGATTTGGAGAGGGATTATCATGAATGTAGAGGTTTGGTGTAGAATAAAAACAATTTGAACTGAAGGGTGTAGAGTGATATGTTAGATCTCTACATTTAATGGGATAATGAGATAATATTTTTAATAAAAAATTATTGCATTATTTTGAACTCCTAAGAGCAGCCTCATATTTTCTTGCTAACAAATTTGTGACTTGTTTTTTATTTTTCTATATTTTTAAACCATATATATATTTCATATTCATTTGAAATACATCATTGTTTTTGTTTTCATTTATATTATTTTTTTTATAAATAGTGAAAATAGGAATTTGGTGTTGTGTGAGAAACCTTCTTAAGAGATCAACCCTAGGGTGCACATTGTATTGCATTATTAGGAAATAAATATTTATTGGTTATGGATTCATGGAAAATATCTCTTATAAATTTTTCACCATTTTTTGGGTGTCCAATAGCTTTAAAAGACTATTTTTTACAAAAAAACTAAAATTTCAAAAACCAAAACAAAGAACTTCATTTCATATCTTTATTTTATTCATTCAAATATGGAATTTAAGTGTGATTTTTCATATGATTTGTATGATAACTATTTTAATGATTCTAGTGGGAAAGAATCAAAGATTATTAAATTTCAAAAAAATGATTGAATTGTTTAGGAATCAAATGGAAATTATTTAAAATTACTTGAATAAATTGGAAAATAAAATGAGGCATAAGAAATAGATTAATAAAAGATTGTTCCTTGGAATTTTTCCATTGAAGAACCTTATAATGACTAAATAATGATGGTACCAGTCTCAAATCTATTGATACCATTTCTAGAGGAGGTTTAATAAAATGAATTTCCAATTGATGTGTATGTGGGTGATCAAGATAAATTTGATGAATATTTGGATAATTTTGAAGAAACTTAAAAGAAATGTTATTATCTCATATTTTTCAACAAAAAATAAGTTTATATCTACCTATCACTTTATTTGGATTAATAAATAACCCAATTGGTGGAATATAAATAAAAATAAGAGGAGATTTACTACATACCTCCACCCGTAACAAACTTACTCCAAGCAGCACTACATAAAGAATAGGATTTGAAGGTTAATCTAAATTAAAGAGGTAATATTTTATTGAACTAATTTCTAATTAATTTTATAGAAAATTAACTGATTTTTACCACCCATTATTATGAATTTTTAGATTTTTCCAGCACATAGATTTCCTTAAAGGAAGAATTGGAAGATGCAGATACACCTTTTGAGACTAATTTACCAGTTTCTTTTCCTAAAGAAATCATGTTTCGAGATAACCTACTTCAAGGGGAAGATTTATTAATTAATTAATTATGTTTTAATATTATTCAATTTGAATTATTTTTTGATTGTCCCTTTGTTGAAATTTCTGACACAACACAGATAGAGAAAGGCCTAGATATTGAAGAGGCCATACAAGTAGTGTAAATAAATAATGAGGAACCATTCTTTCTCCTTCCACCACCTTTATGGTGTATTTCATTAATTTCATGTGGTACTAGAGTAATTTATTTTGGGCATTTTTTCATACAATAATTTCATTAATTTATTTTTTATTTTTATGCTCACAAACACCCACATATATGTTACTAATGAAGTTACTTTAAGTGAATTTCGGGATAATTATTTCTAGAATAATTATTTTATTTAGGACTCATTTTAAAACATTAATCTCATGGTATTTTATTTAATTTCACAATTTATAATTATTCTAGATGTTTTTACATGAAGTCTAGAAAAAAAATTATACCCTACATTTTAACTGGAATATATTATTTTTTGACACTAATTTTGGTAAGGAACCATAATTTCATACCCTATATTTGGATCAAACGTATAGATCATGAACCCTGATTTTGGAATATACAGTACATTTAAGGAAAAATAATATGATTCATCATACCTAATTTTTCAATCAATTTTACATTTCCAACCATAATTTTGAAGTTTATCACTTTGAAAAGAAACCCTATGTTTTACTTGGTCAAAAACAAATTTTGAAATTATAGATTATTTATATGATTTCTAAAATCATCTCTCCATAATAAATATCTATTTAAATATTTTTAAAGACTCTTTCAAAGGTTTTTATTCAACATATTAAAATTTTCCTATTTCTAAGGGAAGTTACAACTTTCTTTGAACATTTTAAATTTGAATAATCTTGATTTGTCATGCAATAGTTTTGGAGATTTTTGACCTGAAGCAACTCAACTGATATGTTAAATACCAAGATTTTATTTTTCTCAATATATATCTATATATTTGTGTTTGAAAATAATAATTTTTCATCGTCTCTAAAGATACAGTTTAGAGACATACATGTTTTTATTCTTATTTATTTAATAGAGTCATTTTTTCTATTTATGTATTTCATTGTTAATATTTTTATGCAGTTAGATAAAGCATGTATCAGAGCTAAACTTTAAAGATATACATGTTTTTTAATCTTCCTATTGTTTTATATACTATTATTTAAAGGGAGCATGTTTTAAATTGAATAATATTTTTCTACTTTTGTGCTTTGTTGAAGATCATCTACATTTATCAGTTGTTGTTGCAACTTTGAGTTGACCTAGTATTCAGCCTCTTTATCTCAATCTATTTTATGTTGTAGTAACAACTACTCATAATCAATATTTATTGAGTATAATATTCTCATACTAAGATGTGGATATTTTGTTTCCCAATTAAATAATTAGAAGGCCAAGTAAAATCCTTGTTTTAAAGGTGTAACCTACCTATACATAGTTATACAGGTCTCTGGATCAGAGGACCTGCTAGTAAAAATCACCAAGCTCGTGGAGAGAGTATTGGTGGAGTATAATTTGGGGTTTGTTTTCCCAAAACCATTATACATCTATGTTTTATTCTTTAATTTACTTATTTTCTACTGTTCGCTCATCTTTAAGAGAGAAATAAATAATATTTTTAAACTCAAGACGTAAATATTGTTTTTATCATGTTTTTAAGGGAACACAATTCACCCCCCCCCCCACCTCTTGGTCTTAATATTTTTTGTTTCTACCCAAAAATTTATCCTTGGGTTCCTCTTTAACCAATGGGAGTTAAAGAGAACTATAAATAAAATAATATCATGGTTTTAATCACATAAACTAAATCTACTCTCTGATTTTGTGTGGAATCTGGATCTACCAACTGAATGTAGTAAAAAACCAATACCCAGTTTGGGTTTCAAACAAAAAAAATATCTTCTATTTATCTTTCTTTATCTTTATTTTTCTTTTAATAAATTTTTTTTTTGCTTCTTGTTTTAAGGGTATAAATTGTTAATATCTAAGAGCTTAAATCAATTTTTCCACTACAAAATAAATTAAAGTTGTGTATTATTTTCTCCTTGGTTTCTCTACCATTATCATTTAAATTTTTTTCATAAATATAAGAGTAGTTATATACTATTTTGGGAGGGATATTAATCTTTTTTATGAATTTTTGTATACTTTTTTCATTATTTCTAAAAAAATTGTTTTGTCTTTTTTTAATTTTTGGAGAACTTTTCATAATTCTTGAGTTAAATCGAATACATTGGAAAATTAAAACCATATTGGTATTTTTGGACCATTTATTTATTTTAACATTTAGGGATTTAAATGGTTATTGAAATAGGTTTTATTTCTTTATTTCTAATCTTTTCATTTAAGTTTGATTAGATGTAAAAATAATGTGCATTAGAACTATTAAAAATAAAAATATTACCCAAACTAAGAGGTTTATAAATGTTTTTGACATATTCTTTACATTTATATTTTTCTTTAGAGTCTTGAGTTATGTTTTTTGATCAAAAATATTGTATTTTTCTCTTCCAATGTTTTGGAGTTCATAAAAAAATTGACATGATTGAGGTGCTTCTTAGCCTTTCCACATTTTCACTTGAGACTTATCTTTACATCTACCCTTAGTTATCTCTTAGATTACATGAATTTCCTTATAGGTTTAAAAACCATTACAAGCTAGATTTTCCTAAACTACCTTCACTCTTAACATTTTTTGAGGATATTTAATGTTAGAGTGTGGGGGAAGGCCTTTATTTTGTATTCTTTGGGATTAAACTCATTTAAGAGTGGTGTAAGGTGTGTGTCACTATTTTGAGAAGTGTATAAAGAGAAATAGACTTGATACATTATTCATTTTACTTCATTTTTATCATTTTGTTCTCCCCTAAAAAATAAAAAAAGAACAAAAATGTAGATGGGATTTACTTATTCATTTTTCTTTTATGTATTTAGTCTCATTTAAAAATTGAAGGGATGAATTTTCACTTATCCATTATATTTGAGTGTCATATCATCCTATATAAAAAATATAAAATAAAATAAAATAAAGGGAAAACATATTATTAATATGAATTAATTCATTATATTCATTTATTATCTCATGAACCATGTCATTCAAAAAGATAGTGTTTTGTTTCACGTCTTGTAAGGGGAATTGAGTGAGGTTTTTACTATTTTTTCACCTGAATATTTATGAATTATATTTAAGAGTTCAAACTCCAATTTTTAGCCTTTAATTTTTAAATTCTTTTACCAACCAACTTATATCCAAATCGCGGTGTTAAGAGATGATAATTTTGACAAGCCTATGGACATTATTCATGTTTTTGAGAATAAGAAAAACTCCATATATAAAATCCTTGAGCAAGAGAGAAATAAATTTTTGGGAATGTTGGTATGACATATACGTGGGGACTAACATGATATTGAAAATATTTTTATGATTTTATATGATTTAGAAAATTTTGATTCATTTTGGAGTCATGATAATTATTCAGGTGTTTAAGTTGATTAGTGTGGCCATTTATGCCATGAGAAGTTTGTTTTGACCTTAATATAGATGATTATGTGGGAGTGAAATGGTTAAGTGTGGTGGAATGATGAATCTCATGTTTTTACATATTTTATTCAATAATTTAATAATTTAAATTCCACCAATTATTTATTTAAGGGTAATTTTTATATTTTTAGAGTTTTGGAATAACTTTTCACTCTGACAGGAAATTAAAATTTTTTATTATCAAAACACTTTTAGGGGGGAAGTGAGAAACCTCATAGTAAAAAAAACTAAAATTAACCATAATAGAATAAAATCCAAAGAAAAAATAGGTTCTACCTCTCCTCAGTAACTACCTTGTATCAACAAACCCTCACCAATGCATGGCCACTCGTCTAACTATCCCGCACAAGGGTGAACGGGCCCAGAACCGATGGAAAATCCATCCCCTCTCCAAATCCAAATGACATGAAAAGTTAAATACTTCATTCTCTAAACCACATCTGAGAGAGATCCAAGAAAAGTCAGGATGCATCACACCAAATTTCACTTCAATAGACACATAAATAACGGGTCCAAAAACAGACTGAAACTGAACTATAAATCATCTCTAACCTAACAACAACCACCAACAAATTAACCAGAGTAATTTAAGCTTACAAAATTCCTTTTCCCAAAAAAAATTCCATGAAATTGATATTACTTGGATTCTAGGTGTCTCTATCACCATATTTTCAAACTCAGTGGAAAGATGTTCCTCGGACTGTATATACTCCTCAATTTTAATTTTCCATTTGTTAAAACCCTCAACAAGAATTAGGTCCGGTTTTTTCACCCAAGAATTTTTATCATTATTAAGTTTATCCCTCAAAGATCTTCCCATCATTTTAGCTACCTCCTCCTCGAAATAATTAAGAATAAAGACCTACTCTACCACTTCTTCCTCAGAGCTTAATAGTAATTCCAAGGGCTTCTTCCCCTGGACCTCTGATCTATGATTACTCACCTCCTCAATGTTAACATTTTTAGTGTTAACCTTCTTAGAAGATCATCTCTCTAGAGGAGGTGTTAAGGATGAATAGCCTTTCCTACCCTTCCTCCTCCTATTACTCCTCTTACTCTTCAGGCTTGACACTTTATCTACCGAATGTCTGTGTTCGTATCCATTGCACTCATGAACGCATCCCCAGAACACCTTTGATGAGATAGTGAGATCAGAACTCAAGTCTGCCTCAGCAATCCCTTCATATTTATTTCTAAAATTAATAGAGTTCTAGTACCTGGAAGCAGAACCCCCTATATTACCATCACTGGATTGGTATGCTACCTCCAAAGTAGGCCCCTGAAACCCATTCTACAAAACACCACTAACTGACCCCAAAAACTCAACAGAATCATTCCCCTCGCTATCCTTCATCTTCACCATAGCCTCATGGATTTCTATCTTCTAGGTTCCCACTTGATCCACATCTTACTGAACCAAACTATTCTCCTTCACACCAAGCAAAGATGGAGGTCTGTCTAGGTCCAACCTCAACCCACTAAATATTTTAGCAACCATCAAATTGGATTGAGGCACCAAGGCCTACTTCATAGGTGACTGAGATCGACATGGATAGCTAAACCCTGTCTCAATAGACACATCACAAGTGACTAGACTGCCAAAAGTTGTCCCCTCCATTCAAAAGCTACCGGAGGAACCCCCCCCCCCCCCCCCATATCTTCCAACATGGTGGACTTCTGGTACAACTTCTCTACCTCACCCTACACCTCAGGTTCCTTTCCATGACCATTTCCCCTCCGCAAAGCATGTTGATACCACCTATGATAGAAGTCTAGTGAGTGACCTAGGTTCATGAATTATGATATGTATTTTATTCAACTTTACCTAAAGCTGAATCCAACAATAGATGGACCAAATGAAGCTCACAAAGAAAACCTCAAAATATGTTCCCAAATTTGGAGAATTTAAGAGATAGTACCATATCTATAATGAAATATTAGATAAATATTATCATTTTATTTAACTATTGAACATTTATATCTAGATTCCTTTATAGGACAAAGAACTGCTTATAGGGATCTCTCTTTGTAAATAGAGGAATATCACGATCACTCAAGCTGATACTGATTCTTTGATTCTCCATAATTCTCTGAATGGAAAGGGTCACATACCCTGGTAAATATCCTACATGGTTAGGAAATGCCTTAACCTCCTCCAAAATATCAGGGTGACCCACAAATAGCGTGAGGGGAACAAAGTTGCAGATCATCTTGCGTCTAATTCGAACTCAGGTTCCAACATCACTTGCCTTACTTCAATTAATCTCTTGAAACATGAGGGGGTTAACTTGATTATAGGATATGTTATTGGTTTAAATTACTTCTGGAATCCCTAGTCATGTGGTCCTTGTGTATGTTTCTTGTTGCTTGTGTCTTGTCTCTTATTCTGGTTTCTCGTCTCCTTTGTTTGTAACTCTGTTTTTCTTCATGAATAAAAATTTAATGTTTTATGGATGGATGTCATTCCAAATATGTTTACTTTAGTAATATGATCATAACATTGTCTACATATGGCTAATATATCTTCTATTTCTTTAGGATGACCTAGACATAAAGAAACAACTTTCTAGAAGATAACTTTCTCATATTATACCATTAATGGTCAAATCATTCAAAATATTTTGGAGGTAGAAATTAGAGGTAAATCTACCCCACCCCTCTTGTATATAAAAACTTGTCTCTGCTTTATTTCAATGCTTATCCATTTTAGTTATCCATTTTGAGTATAATATTGTGGTTTTTATAGTGTAAAAATATTCTATATATATTATTAGTATTCTCTTTATCCATCATTTTTATTTCATATTCTCTTTTGTGTTTCCCCGTAGTGTTTCTCTCATCTCCATGATTGTCGAGAACTAACCCTCACTGATGTTTGAGGGGGGAGTAGTGATGTTTTCAATTATTTATACTTATATTTTTTCTTATTGTTTAATTATAATATTTTAGTGGTAGATCAATTGATTTGGTTTGGGATCACCCCCATTTTACTAATATTATGTTCTTTTTCATTGTTCATTTATATTCCTTCTCTTCAATATTTAATTCATTTAAATGGTGGAATTTTTCTTGGGTATTGATGTGGAAGATGATTATCTTGTATGTAGAGGTATGGAGTAAAATAATCAAAATTTTAACAGGAGGTTCTAGATTGATAGGGTTGATCTCTACATTGAATGATATAATGAGATTATATTTTTAAACAATAATGACAACATCATTGTTAACTCCTATAGTAGTATTCTTCTTTCTTACTAACCTCTTTGTGTATTATTTTTTATTTTACTATATTTTTATATCATATATATATATATATATATGTATGTATGTATATGTATTTTTATCATATTCATTTCAAATCCCACATTTTTTTAGTTTTCTTTTTTAATATATTTTGGTTACAAATGGTGATAATAGGAATTCAAGGTTGTTTGAGTGGCCACCTGTAGAGACCCGAAGCTTGACATACATGGAAATTATATTACTTTTACGGAATACTTAATACATAACAAAAACAGACACATAAGTACCGTAATAGTTTAGTGTCTTTGGAAACTCAGAATATAATCTTCTAATCGTGGGGAAAGATCTTCAACATCTCCCATAAAGATCTTCCCCTTTTTTTTCTTACCTAAAACCTTTATTTAAATCCTGGGGAAAAGAAAACATATAAAGGGTGATCTCAAATGCTCAGTAAGGGTAAGCATGGATAAAATAAAACAAATCATATACATTTTAACTTAAAAACATGAACATAATGTTTATACATCAAAATCTTGAGCAATGACATAAAACATAGCAGTACATAAGGCATAGATCATAAAGAAACATTAATCATGATAAAATAGCGGGGGAATAAAACATTTAATTGTGGAAAAACATTAACCACATGATATTATTTCCATAGTAGCTAAGGCATTGCTTCCAAGACCATCTTAGTGGACAAAGTCCCTTACTGAACCGGGTTTACATGCCTTTCCAGCCCTGTATTACTGAACAAGATTTACTTGTCATTCCATCCATGTCTATCTCATGAGATATAAATCATTAACCAATGCATTGGAGTGAGATATAGGTCCCACCCATCTCATATTGAAATCATTCTTACGTGTGCCACAAAACAATCATAAATCATTCATCATAACCCAAAGAATAAATTGGATTTAATAAACATCATTACATCATAACATAATCCATATAAAACAAATGTAAATCATTTCATCATAAGAAAAGTGAAACCATATAAATCATAGAGACATTATACTTGAAACATAAACATATGAAATAATTTCATCTTAGATGGAAAAAATGGTTTTGATAAAACATTTGAAATGAATTCTTAAGGAAAATATCATTTCTTCTTCAAAATCAATTTCTTTTCACAAAACGTCATGAAATTTTAAAAGAAAGAGATTTTGTTCAAAATAGTCATGAAATATTTTAGAGGAAGCTTCATGAAAATAAGGCTTTATGAAACCATAAAAATCCTTTTATGTCGTATAAGTTAAAAAACATTCTCCTCATACTTTTGTCGGAAAAGTCAAAAAGTACCTCGTACGGTAAACAAAAGATAGATTCCTTCCATACAGTGTGGTAAAAGTAAGAAAAGGGTAAAAATGTCTTTAAACATACATGGAAGGAAATTAAACATTTTATGAAAAAAAAAATTGAGAACATATGTACATGGATAATAAACATAACCCCAGAAAATACTTACCAATAAACAATTTCGGATAAAAGAGAGATTGGAATAGTTATCCCTTACCTTAGGTCTGATATACTTCGTACGTATCTGAACCTCCTGTATAATGATTTAAATAATGTCATTTAATTATAACATAATCATATTCATTGTTATGATATCATATATGGTTCACTTATGACTTTATATTACTCATTCTTTTGTAAATCCCATGTTAAAGTAACGTTTTGGGTAAAATGATCTTATTTATCTTACGTGTTTGGACTTGTAATTATTGATGTTATTATTAATTATATCATGATTTACTTACTTACAGAATGTAAATAATGATTTATATATCATATATATTCATTATATATCCAGCATATACATGTATTTATAATAGTACATAACATATGGAGGTAAGAAATGAAATGCATCGTTCATGGAGATGGTAAATCGTACGTACGCATGAATGATACTTTCATTTATATTTATTATTTTAATAGAATAGGTATATTATAATTCCAGTATAATATCATATATAATATCATTAAATACATCCTTTATACATCCCACATAAGGCATTAACGAATCACATCACTTTGAGGGGGCGGTAGTCCGCACTTCCTCAAATGAGATTATCGTATTTACCGACTATGGAAACCATAAAGGCTTGATATAATTGGGAAGTAAAAAATAATAAGGAAATAATAAATATAATATATATCATATATAAATACAGTTCCATCATAATGGACACCATGAGAGGCAGTAGGAGAAAATCAAACAATCATCGTTTCGTAAGGCATTAGTTTTCCATCCACAAAAACATTATGTTCTTCATCCATTAGATGGAGGTGTGTGTAAGTGTAGTTCTAATACTTCTCATAAAAACATAATAGTATTTTTAGTATACTGGTTTTGTTACAAAAGAAATTATTAAAAAGAGTTTAGGGGTTGGAGAAGTAGAATAAAAGAAAACAACTTAAGAGAAACTATTACCTTTAAATTGGGTAACTTCCTTTGGATTGAACCAAAAGGACTTCTTGAAGTGCCTTATGCCTAATTTAAGTCTTATAGGGATAGTAGAGGGATTTTGGAGCTTATTTGGGAAGAGTTTGGACGATCCAAAAGGCTTGAGAGGTGTGAGGAATTGCATAGAAGTGTTCTCCTTTTATAAGGGAGAGGAGGGGCTCTTTAGGAAAGTGTGAATAAATTTATTTTATAATAAACTTATATTCGGTTTCAAGAGGTCCAAAACAAATTAATTCCAAATATAAGATGACTCATATTCTAAATAAAATCATCCAATAAGAATTGGAAAGGTTTTGGCTAATATTTTAATCATTATAATCTTATTTATGTAAATCATTTATTAATGAGGTAAATACTGTATCATTATTGTGTCATAAATAATTTAATTTATTTTATGTCTAAAAATTATAAAAAAAATACCAACATGTAGGAAATATTTTTATCTTTCCAATGAATATTTATTGTCAAAAAGATAATTTATATATCCCCTTATAAAAATTAATTACTAAAGGATTTTTGTTAATGCCAATTTTGTCTTTACATTAAATTAATTAATCTAATGTGTCATTGTCTTTCATAAGTGGCTCCATGGGATCCCAAAATCGACCCAAGGATGACCATGGTCAGAAATTACTCATCCAATAAGGTTTGGACAAGTGTTAAGGTAATTTTGAAGTATTATAATATTCTTTTAACCTTGAATTACCCTATTTACTTTTAACCGTGGTAAATAAAAGTAAAAAGTCACTATTCACCAAAAATTAGTTTTATCTAATTGAACCAAATTTTACTCTTTGATATTAATCGTGTGTCTTGAATTTTCAAAATTCAACTCACAAAAGTTTTAAAATTAAATTTTATGAACAATTGCAAAAGCTCCTAGGAGGTGGGTAAAAGACGGTGAAAAGTTCAATACAATTTTTATAAATCTAAAATTATTATAAAATAATTCCAATGAATTTATTTGAACTTATATAAGTATTATGTTTCTATTTTTACCTAAAATAAATTTAAATCAATAAATTATTATTTAAATAAAAAGTTGGTTTTAACCAAAAACTCAGTGCTTTCACTATTCATCAAAAATTGAAGTTTTTCAGAAAAATACCAAAAATTCAGCCTAATCTATATTTGATATTCTGAATTCAAAAATGATGTCTATTTTTAAAAATTCAAAACATATAAGTGTCGTTAATTAATTTTAAAATTAATTCCCGTTATCAAAACAAATAGCGTGTTTTTAAGAAAAAATAACTATCAAAACATCATCACTTTTTCATGTCCAATTTCAAAGTGAAATTAATTCCAATGACCAACATTGGATTAAATGGTAAAAATATATTCTAATTACAATTTAAAACAAATTAAAAAGATAATCTATCCATATAAATTATTGCGATGAAAAAATTTGTTTTTAATTACAATATAGCGTGTTTTTAATATTCATCAAAATATGAAAGTTATCAGAATAATATGAAAATTTTGTCCAAATTAAATTTTTATATCCTGATTCCAAAGAAGAATTTTATTTTGTCAAATTGAACTTATAAACATCTCAAAAACAAGATTTAAAGTGGGTGCACTGTCAAAAGGTGGCAAAACTGCATTTTTTTTTAAAATACTTATTTTACCCGAAAAATTTATTTTGTTCTCATACCATGTTCTAGAAAATATGTAAGATGAATAATAATGTAATAAAATTAAAAATTTAGTTAATACTATTCATAACGGCTAGTCCATAATAATATTATAACAATATATCGTTGTTTAGTGAAACCTGATATTACGTACAACAGACGCTATCGAGGAAGGTCGTGATTACATGTAATGCAAGCCAAGTTAGGGTTGCGTGTTGTGCAAGACTCCTTCGTTTTTTCGTATAACATAATCCAACCATATTTCATTTATACATTGAATATATTTATATATATATACACTCAATGATGCGCAGAATAACTACTATCCAAATTGTGTGTAACATGATCCAAGAATAGTGTTTCGTATACTGCAAGCTAATATGGTGTTGCGTATAGAGAAAGGTAATCTCGGTGTAGCATACAACACAAGAAATCAATGAAATTGAAATAATATTTTTCATAAAATCTCGGGGTGTTACATTCTACCCCCTTAAAATGAATTTCTCCCTCGAAATTCGTTGGGGTTATAAATGGTTTACTACTCGAAAGTTTCTTTAATAGAAATCCACATCGTAAAAAGGAATACCAAAACTTGACTTTAAAAACTAAAGTATGAAACATAACGGTTACCCAAATTAACTAATCACTAGGTTTCCACATAGGAGAACATGGGTGAAAATATGGGTATGGAAGAGAAATCTAACGGTCATGTTCTGATGTAGAGTGGTAGAGAACATGGCTATGAAAAAACCAGCAATCACAAAGCCATAAATTTGTAATGATATAAGGTACCATCTGATTCATCGGATATGAGGGCACTAGGAAAACATTTTTTGTGGTTTTCAATATCATTTCCCTAAAGTTGATGAATTAATAGGAATACTTACATTATTTTTGTACCATCTCACTGTTTTTCATGCCTTGAACAATTTCCACTTCATCTCTTAAAGAAATGAAGTTGAATTTTTTATTCATGAAGTGTTAGCAGATAATGTGATAGAATGATGGGTCATTCCATCTATTTCAAACAAAAGGTTAGCAAAAGTTATCAAATATACATAAGTCCATCTATGGTGAGTTTAATCGTATACGATTCAAAAAATGAACTTATACTTCATCTATCATACCGCTTAATAAAATAAAACTAGTTTCTACTAACCAGGGACTTCCTGTAGGCCAGTGGTAGGCGATAAAGGCCTGTCGCACTTCGGTTGTGGGTTTGATTTTGACAGCCTTGTCCAACGCGATGGGTTGTCTCTTGTCCTATGGGTTGTCCATTTTCTAAAACTATACTATTAAAACATTCTAGAAATAATATCAAAAAACAAGTTATATCCTTAAATAATAATATATTATAATCCATTCTAATCTTTAGGATTATCCAAAATACATCTGTCTAATCTCATATTATAGTGAAAAAGATTAACATAGAGGTCATATAACAAGCATGTGAATACCAACATTTATCCCCATATATCATAAGATATTTCTTGTTGGTCACATTTCAAACATTTGAAGGCCTTAATCATGTATTCTCTTGAAAAATGAATACTCATTGAACCTTAGTGAAAACATGAGTGCTGTCAAAATTTTACTCTTTCCACATACCAAAAACCCAAAATTCTATATACTCAAACCATGATATAACTATTTCCTTATATCAGTCATGATCTCATGAATACTGTCAAACATTTCATTTTCTCCTTATCCCTTCATTATGTGCATATCATCTTCTTTCCAAAAATATCTCAATCACTTTACATGGTTACCAGTACCATAAAATTATTGAAAACCACAATAGACCAATACATAAATATTCCAATATTCCACGATACTATATACAACATTATTTTGGAATCTCATTACATAAACACTTAATCATTACACAGCATCATTTTCATACTCAACATCACAAATAGTGATCACATGAGACTTCCCTTTATCCTTTTCCTTAATAGGTTGCTCACGTTGATCATCATTAATTCGTGGATTTGGTAATTTATTAGAATAATGTCCCATTTCCTTTCACTTGAATCATTGAAGTGTTGGTGGAGAGTTCTCTGTAGTCTTTTCTCTATTCACATCATTAGCAACCTTTTTCCCATTACTTCAACAATCAACTGCTCGATGGCCTTATTTTCCACACTTAAAACATTTTCTAGTCCCTTTAAGACAATCTCCACCATGCTTATTTCCACACTTTGAGCATAAAGAAACATTCATCTTCTTTTCACCATTGTTCTGAGATTTCTCCTTGAACTCCATCTTTTGTTTCTTGTCAAAACCATAAGATGGATATGTAACACTAACTTCCATTTCTACCTTGATAGCACAATGCACAATTTATTCATTTCTACTGAAGTCTCTTATAGCTAATTCCCTTCGAAGACTTGGTTTTAAGCCACTGAAGAATCGATCAAATTTACTTTCAGGTTGTATGATAAATCCAAGAGTATACCTTGCAAGCCTTGTAAAATTCACTTAGTATATACCAACATATTCATCATACTTTTGATTAATCTCAAGGAAATCCTTTTCCATATTTTTTCAAAGAATATGAGGGAAGTAATTATTGAAAAATAAGTTCTTGAACTCATCCCATTCCATGGAATCAATTTCACCTTGGGGCCTTGTATTCTTAATTAAAGTCCATCATTGATCTGCTTCACCTTCTAATCGGTAAATAGCCAGAATGAATTTTTCATGTTCCGAACAGTGATGTATGGAAAATATATTTTCAATGGTACTGATCCATTATTCAGCAACAAGTGGATCAGAAGACCCACTGAAAGAAGGTGGGTGTTGCCTCATGAAGGACTCAATAGAATATTGTTCCCTTCTCTACTCATTTGGAAGTCCAGAATTTTTCATAGCTTGTGTAAGTATAGAAATAATATTTTTCACTCCATCTCACATAACATTGGTTGGTTCAGGAGGAAAATCATTACATCGTCTATTACATTGATCAACACGGTTCCTTCGGGTTCCAGTCATTGTCTAAAACCCAAAAAGAATAGTGTGAGAGGAAAAAATCATGCTAGGGAAAACAACATAATAAAGGGGGATTACCTTAAATATCTAACATCTTAGGTATATTTCTAAGATCGTTACCGTAATTCTAGGAATATAACCTATACTTATACTTAACCTTAGGTACATCCCTAAACATACCTTAGAAATATATCTAGGGATCTCACTAAAGTATTCGCGTCCTAGTTTCCAAAGGTTAACTAAACCTTTCCTCTGATACCAACTGTAGAGACCCGAAGCTTGACGTACATGGACATTACATTACTTTTGCGGAATACTTAATACATAAAAAAACAGACACACAAGTACTGTAATAGTTTAGTGTCTTTGGAAACTCAGAATATAATCTTCTAATCGTGGTGAAAGATCTTCAACATCTCCCATAAAGATCTTCCCCTTTTGTTTTCTTACCTAAAACATTTCTTTAAATACTGTGGAAAATAAAACATATAAAGGGTGAGCTCAAATTCTCAGTAAGGGTAATAATGGATAAAATAAAACAAATCATATACATTTGAACTTAAAAACATGAACATAATGTTTAAACATCAAAATCTTGATCAATGACATAAAACATGGCAGTAAATAAGGCATAGATCATAAAGAAACATTAATCATGATAAAATAGCATGGGAATAAAACATGTAATTGTAGAAAAACATTAAGCACATGATATTATTTCCATAGTATCCAAGGCATTGCTTCCAAGACCATCATTAGTGGACAAAGTCCCTTACTGAACCGGTTTTACATGTCGTTCCAGCCCTGTATTACTGAACCGGATTTACTTGTTGTTCCAGCCATGTCTATCTCATGAGATATAAACCTTTACCCAATGCATTGGAGGGAGATATAGGTCCCACCCATTTCATATTGAAATCATTCTTACGTGTGCCACAAAACAATCATAAATCATTCATCGTAACCCAAAGAATAAATTGGATTTCATAAACATTATTCCATCATAACATAATCCATATAAAACAAATGGATATCATTTCATCATAAGAAAAGTGAAACCATATAAATCATAGAGACATTATACTTGAAACATACACATATGAAATAATGTCATCTTAGATGGAAAAAATGGTTTTGATAAAACATTTGAAATGAATTCTTGGGGAAAATATCCTTTCTTCTTCAAAATCAATATCTTTTAACAAAACATCATGCAATTTTAAAAGAAAGAGATTTTGTTGAAAATAGTAATGAAATATTTTAGAGTAAGCTTCATGAAAATAAGGGTTTATTAAACCATAAAAATCATTCCATGTCGTATAAGTTAATAAACCATTCTCCTCGTACTTTTTTCGGAAAAGTCAAAAAAGTACCTCGTACGGTAAACAAAAGAAAGATTCCTTCCATACGATGTGGTAAAAGTAAGAAAAGAGTAAAAATGTATTTAAACATACATGGAAGGAAATTAAACATTTTATGAAAACATTTTGATAACATATGGACATGGATAATAAACATAACCCCAGAAAATACTTACGAATAAACAATCTCGGATAAGAGCGAGATTGGAATAGTTATCCCTTACCTTAGGTCCGATATGCTTCGTACGTATCCAAAACTCATTTATAATGATTTAAATAATATCATTGACTTATTAAAGAATCATATTCATTGTTATGATATCATATATGGTTCACTTATGACTTTATATTACCTGTTCTTTGTAAATCCCATGTTAAAGCAACGTTTTGGGTAAAATCATCTTATTTATCGTACATGTTTGGACTTGTTGTTATTGATGTTATTATTACTTATATTATGATTTAATTACTTAAAGAATGTAAATAATGATTTATATATCATATATATTCATTATATATCCATCATATACATGTATTTATAATAGTACATAACATATGAAGGTAAGAAATGAAATGCACCGTTCATGGAGACGGTAAACTGTACGTACGCATGAACGCTACTTTCATTTCTATTTATTATTTTAATGGAATAGTTATATTATAATTACAGTATAATATCATATATAATATCATTAACTCCATCCTTTATACATCCCACATAAGGCATTAACGAATCACATCACTTTGAGGGGGCGGTACTCCACACTTCCTCAAATGAGATTATAGTATTTACCGACTATGGAAACCATAAAGGCTTGATATAATTGGGAATTAAAGAAGCATAATGAAATCATAAACATAATATATATAATATATAAATATAGTGCCATCATGATGGCCACCATGAGAGGCGGTAGGAGAAAATCGAACAATCATCGTTTCGTGAGGCGTTAGTTTTCCATCCACAAAAACATTAGGTTCTTCATCCATTTGATGGAGGTGTGTGTAAGTTTAGTTCTAATACTTCTCATAAAAACATCATAGTATTTTTAGGATACTAGTTTTGTTACAAAATAAAGGATTAAAAAGAGTTTAGGGGTTGGAGAAGTAGAATAAAAGAAAACAACTTAAGAGAAAATATTACCTTTAATTTGGGTAACTTCCTTTGGTTTGAACCAAAAGGACTTCTTGAAGTGCCTTATGCCTAATGTAAGGCTTCTAGGGGGAGGATAGGGATGTTGGGAGCTTATTTGGGAAGAGTTTGGATGAGACAAAAGGCTTGAGAGGTGTGAGTAATTGCATAGAAGTGGTCTCCTTTTATAAGGGAGAGGAGGGGCTCTTTAGGAAAGTGTGAAAACATTATTTTATAATAAACATATCTTCGGTTTCAAGAGGTAAAAAACACATTAATGTCGAAGATAAGATGACTCATATTCGAAATAAAATCATCCAATGGGAATTGGACAGGTTTTGGATAATATTTTAATCATTATAATCTTATTTATTTAAATCATTTATTAATGAGGTAAATACGGTATCATTATTGTTTTATAAATAATTTAATTTATTTGATGTCTAAAAATTATTAAAAAAATACCAACATGTAGAAAATATTTTTATATTTCCAATTAATAATTATAGTTGAAAATATAATATATATATCCCCTTATAAAAATTAATTACTAAAGTATTTTTGTTAATGCCAATTTTGTATTTACATTAAATTAATTAATCTAATGTGTCATTGTCTTTCATAAGTGGATCCATGGGGTCCCAAAATCGACCCAAGGATGCCCATGGTCGGCCATTACTCATAAAATAAGTTTTGGACAAGTGTTAAGGTAATTTTTAATTATTATAATATTATTTTAACCTTGAATTACCCTATTTACTTTTAACCGTTGTAAATAAAAGTAAAAAGTAACTATTCACAAAAAATTATTTTTATCTAATTGAACCACATTTTACTCCTTGATATTAATCGTGTGTCTTGGATTTTCTAAATTCAACTCACAGAAGCGGTAAAATTAAGTTTTATGAACAATTACAAAATCTCCTAGGAGGTTGGTAAAAGGCGGTGAAAAGTTCAATACAATTTTTATAAATCTAAAATTATTATAAAATGATTCCAATGAATTTCATTGAACTTATATAAGTATTATGTATCTATTTTTACCTAAAATAAATTTAAATCAAATAAATTATTATTTAAATAAAAATTCGGTTTTAACCAAAAACTCGGTGTTTTCATTATTCATCAAAAATTGAAGTTTTTCAGAAAAATACCAAAAATTCAGCCTATGCTATATTTGATATTCCGAATTCAAAAATGATGTCTATTTTTTCAAATTCAAAACATAGAAGTGTCATTAATTAATTTTAAAAGTAATTCCCGTTATCAAAACAAATAGCGTGTTTTTAAGAAACAATAACTATCAAAAGATCATCACTTGTTCATGTCCAATTTCAAAGTGAAATTAATTAAAATGACCAACATTGGATTAAATGGTAAAAATATATTATAATTACAATTTAAAACAAATTAAAAATATAATCAATCCATATAAATTATTGTGATGAAAAAAGTTGTTTTTAATTAAAATATAGCGTGTTTTTACTATTCATCAAAATATGAAAGTTATCATAATAATATGAATAATTTATCCAAATTAAATTTTTATATCCTGATTCCAAAGAATAATTTTATTTTGTCAAATTGAACTTATAAACATTTCAAAAACAAGATTTAAAGTGGGTACGCCATCAAAAGGCGGCAAAACTGCATTTTTTTGAAAAATACTTATTTTACCCGAAAAAATTATTTTGTTCTCATACCATGTTCTAGAAAATATGTAAGATGAATAATAATGTTATAAAATTCAAAATGTAGTTAATACTATTCATAACGTCTAGTCCATAATAATATTATAACAATATATCGTTGTTTAGTGAAACCTGATATTGCGTACAACACACGCTATCGAGGAAGGTCGTGATTGCGTGTAATGTAAGCCAAGTCAGGGTTGCGTGTTGTGCAAGACTCCTTCGTTGTTTCATATAACATAATCCAACCATATTTCATTTACACATTGAATAAATTTATATATATATATATATATACACTCAATTATGCATAGAATAACTACTATCCAAATTGTGTGTAACATGATCCAAGAATAGTGTTGCGTATACTGCAAGCTAATACGGTGTTGTGTATAGCGCAAGGTAATCTTGGTGTAGTGTACAACACAAGACATCAATGAAATTGAAAGAATATTTTTCATAAAATCTCAGAGTGTTACACCACTTTGGGAGATTGACCCTATGGGGCACACTATATTTCATTCTTCAGTAATAAAAAATTATTTGTCATGGATTCATGAGAAATCCCTTTTATCAAATAGATTTTCGTAGGTCGAGTTTCACGAAGGCATAAGTGTTCGTAATGTGACATTTTATTATTGTTAATTTTAGCCCTCATAAAAGAAAATTTTATCATCACTAATTTTAGTACTACTAAAATTCAAAGTTTAATCTTACATAACTTAACAATGATCCATTTTAATCTTACGACAGCTTCCTTAAAGAGCCATTTAATCTTATCTGATCCATTAATAGCCCTAATGATTCCCAAAGAAAGAAATAAATTAAAATATGTTTATATATTATTAATTATATAAAAAATATTAATTATAAATAATTATATTTCAATATGATTAATTTTATTCGAAATATATTATTAATTATGTTAATGTTTATATATTTTTTATTATATATTATTAATTATATAAATTTATAAATAAGTATTAAAGTATTAAAATTTTCATTTAAATACATAACATTTTCAATAAATTTCTAATTATGTAAATGTATATAACATTAATTATATATCTATAATATTAATAATTATTAATTGTATTGAAATATTTTTAATAATATTTAAAAATTATTATTAATTATATGAATAGATAAATATTGAATACTAACTATATTTCAATTTACATAGGTTTATTTTCAATAAATTACTAATTTAATATAAATATTAAATTTACTGTTAACAATGTTTAAAATAATACAAAATTATTTTTCTAAAAAAATACATAAAAATTATAAATGTATAAATTTTATTTACAATATATTATTATTTATAAAAAAGTAAAAAATTAAAAGTAAATTTTATAATAATTATATTTAAATAGATTTATAGTTTTTATAAGCTTATGTCACTAAAAATAATAGGTCTTAGCGGTGGATTATTAGCAGTGGTTCGGGAAACTACCTCTAAGAAAATGTATTAATTATTTTTGAACATTTAGTATCAGTTTGGTATAACCACCGCTATATTTTATATTTTTTTGATTTAGTGGTGATTTTGTAGAAACCGTCATTAAATCATTTAAAAACCCTATTTAACCATAACCCCCACCCCACCCTAACTCCTATAGCCCTGACCCCCCACCCACTATGCCCTCATCCCTCAAAGCTGATTATCAACCCCCCCCCCCCCTGATGTCAACCCCCGACCCCCTCCCTCATCAATGATCGTCGACTCCCGCGGACCCCCAACCCTGCCCCCCTCCCTCGATGTTGACCGTGACAACACCCCCTAATTGATCTTCTCACCATACTATATCCCAAATTCCCTATTTCCCAATAACCACCACTCTTAATGGAAAACAATCCCTAACTCCTTCCCCACTACCCTATCCTCCTCCCTGTCTTCTCGATTTCCCCTACTTTTTTCTGAGCCAGACATTACTGGGCTCGTATCCTCAACCTCTGCTCTTTCAACTAACCTCTCCTCACCTTAGTGACCTTATTCCATGAAATTTTTCCCTATTATTATCAAGTTCATATTTATTCATTTATTTTATTTATTTTTTTCATGTCATATTGAATCATTTTCAAGTCAAATGTGTGTTATATAGAATAAATACCCTACCCTGGTCAATGAAAAACTTGGGTGATGTTAAAAATTTATTACACTTATTTGATTAAACATTTATATTTTTATATTTCAATATATAGGGATAATAGTGGTGATATAATACATATGGCTAAAATTTGGATTAATTTACCACGATATAGACCTTGGAATGCCAAGGGTTTGGAAGATTTTTTAGATTATCCAATTGAAAACTGATCAGTGGATAGTAGAATAAGATGTGTGTGTCATGATTGTAAATTCAAGTAATGGTTGAATATAAATGAAGTATATGAGAATTTGATATAGAAAAAGTTTCCTACACTATATCTATGTTGGATTTTTCATGGAGGATCTAATTTTATGAAAATTCAAAACAGTGAGTTTCCTGTCAATGAAACACAAAGTGACCCGCCATAAGAGAATTAAATTTAAAACTTGATAAATTTTTCATTTGGATTTACAGGATACAATTTCCAAGATTTTAATAGATCAACAAATCATTCATTTGATCCTGAGTAGGTTAATCTTGTTCAGAACTTTAGTGACTAGAAAATAAGTTTTATGAATTAGTTCAAGATGTATAACAAGAACTATATAAAGGTTGTTCCAAGTACTCAATGTTTTCATTTATACTTAATTTGTATCATATCAATTTTCTATGTAGAATTATTGAAAAATTAGTTCTAAGATTTTAGATTTGTTTCATGATAAATTTAGTGAAGTTAAGATCCCTGCATCATTATATGAGATGAAGAAAATCATCAACAATATTATACTTGATTTTAAAAAGATACATGCATGCCCTAATGATTGCATGCTTTATTTGGAAGAATATTTCTATAAATAATAATACATAAGATTTCATACAAGTATATGGAATTTTATGAGAAATATTGAGAGTAAAAATCAATAAAAAAAATAGGAAGAAGTAGAATAATAAAACTCTTGTAAAGGTATTTCATTGCTTTCCTATGAAACCATGATTGTAAAGATTTTTCATTTCATCTAAGACTACATACAACATGAAGTGGCATGATAGAGATAGTTACAATGATGGATTTATGAGACATCCAAAAGTTTCAATGTCATGGAAGTTGTTTGATTCATTATATCCAAGTTTTTATTAGGATCTTACAAATTTATGTTTGGGATTGTCTTCTGATTATTTTAACCCTTTTGTTACTTTAAGTACTAATTATAGCATATGGACATATATTTTGTGGAATGACATGGGGGTTTCAATACAAGTTCCATTATATGGATAGTGGTAGATGAATTCAATATTATTGTAGATAGATCCAAAAAGAAGGGTCGTGGTGCTCATCCCCTCAAATCTAGTCAAGAGTTTCTTTCTTTCATAGTCTGTAATGGCCTTGCTGATATGTGTTTTTGTGGTAATCTCTTTTCATAGATAAATAATCAAAAAGGCCCCAATCGTACATGGTTCCTCTTTGACCATTCCCTAGACAACTTATATATAATATTATATTATCCTGATGCAAAGGTTAGATATCATCCTATAACTCTTTTTGATCACTCTCCCCTTATGGTTACATTGTCTAGTGGAGTGGTAGTGGAGCTGGCTTCCAATTCTCTAAGTTATGGGCCTCCACCCCAGACTACCAATAGGTGGTAAGTTCATTGTGTAAAAAACCTATTCAAGGATGACTTTGGACCAAACTTCATAAGAAACTAAGGTGTCTAAAGGGTAACCTACTTTCATGGAACAACATGTTTCCCTCTCATTTTCAAGTCGTGGACATGTTAACTCATGAGGTGGAATGATTAGAGTCCGCACTTGAGTGCAGATGGGAAGAGGATACTTTCAATCAACTCACCACCAAAAATAATGATCGGGTAGTAAGGCTCTGGAATGGGAACTCACGTTACAAGATCAATCTAGGATTGGATGGATTGTGGAAGAATATAGAAACATCACATTATTACATGCTTGTGTTCAAGAAATGAAACGGCATTTCAAATCAAACATATAGTTGGATAATGGTATCTTTATGGAAAACTATAACATGATTAGGGCCATGGTGGAGTCTCACTTCAAGAATATTTAGGCTGGTCTAGATCCCTGCTTGCTAGGAGGCTACCCTGGGGGCTCCTTTGAGCTCTTAAAAACCCTTCCCTTCTTGGTTTTTTCCAATGAAAATTTTCACTTCAAAGTCATGATAGAAGAATTAAAAATTCTTGATGCAATGAAAGATCTTAACCTTGATATCTTTCCAGGTCCCGATGGTTTCCTGGGCCCTTTCTTCATAGCCTCCTTGGATCTAGTCAAAAAGGAGGTTTTCGATGCAGTTCAAGACTTTTTTCGCGGTGGCCACCTCCATCGGGTTGCTTGGGCCACTACCCTCATACTATTGCTGGAGATCAAGGACCCCTCCTCACTCAATAATTATAGACTCAAAAGTATGTGTAACTTCTATTATACAGTCCTGGAAATTTTTATTAATAAAATAATTTTAGTTCATCTTCCTCCAGGGGTCTCCCAAGAATAGCATGGGTTTCTCAAAGGGAGATCCATTCAGGGAGAAATTGGTGTGGAACAAGAGATGATAAGGGATATTAACATGAAATCTTGATGCTCCAATTTCATCATCAAACAGTACATGGAAAAATCCTATAACAATCTTGAATTTAATTTAATCTTCAAGGATCTCTCATTCATGGGTTTCTCCACATGGGCCTCGGATCTCCTGTACAAGTGCTATAGTTCTCCTTAGTTCGGTATTTCCTTAATGGGAAAATAGTGTGGCTTATTCAAATATGATCATGGATTAAGGCAAGGAGCTGATGTCACCCACTCTATATATCTTAATACAAGATTTCCTCAATCGGTATATACATAGAAACCTCTAGGTTGGCAAGGTTCTTCCTTTTAGGTGCAAGTTTCAACATAGTGGAGTCACTTATCTATTCATGGAATCAATTAAATACTCGAGGAGTATTGAAAGTGGAGATAGTAATGGATAAACCAATAGAAGAGAAGCATTTACCTCCCATCACGGTTCCCGGAAGGTGAGTTCTTTACCTAGAAAGGAAATTGGGCATATAGTGACAGAATTTTATGATGTAATATCTTAGTACCCTGTTATCTTCTTCTCAAGTTAGAATCCATCATTTCATCAGGATAATGGATAAGATTACGAGGCACATGAAAAATTGGAAGAACCACTTTTTATCTCATGGGGTCTGAATAACTTTGGTTAATAACATCCTCACTTCAATTAAAATGTACATACTTTCTGATCTTAAGGCTCCCAAACCAGTTATATTTTGAATATAGAATATCCTAGAAACCTTCATTTGGGACATGTATTCATTTGGAAAACATCATTTGGCCTCATGGACTAGGATGGCATGGGTAGCTTTTGAGGGTGGAATCAATGTCAGAAGTGTATCTAATGAGGTGTATAGTCTACACGTGAAACCGGCATTGGATGTGATTGATGTCCAATCATTGTGGGTAAGATTCATGAAAGATAAATATGGGGAAAATATGGCTTATCCTAGTAGAAATTACCCCTCCATGTGGATCTTGATCCATACACATATTTATTACCTACAAGGATTCACCTGATAGATTGTTGGTAGGGGCGACATTAACTTATGTAATCATAACTAGGCCGGTGTACAAATGGGTTTCCTCGGGTGTTCAACCCCATAAATGACCTTTAGGCAAGAAAAGAATTACCTGGTATTCACTCATGAATTCCTTATTAATAATTAGTGCATTCTCTTTGATCTCATTAGATTGAATAATGATGACGATAAAGGAATTTTTTTGGGTTTGTTGTCTGGAGTTTTTTTAGGGAGGGACTTCTTCCAGCTTCAATATCCTAATACTGAGCAGAAAAGTTTAGATGACATCCTATGGTGCAACATTATTCCTACTTAAATGAAGTTTTTGTTCTAGCACATTTAGAATAATGTGATCTCTATGGAGTACCATGTCAAGTATACAGGCATCAACATGGCATTGAGATGTCTTTGTTATAGAAATCCCTATGAAGAGTCCTTGGGCCACCTATTCTTAAAAAGTGACTAGGCTCGCACGGTATGGATCACCTTTGGTGAGATCACCAGCATCACCCCTTATTTTCCTTCTTGTGACTCATTTTTTACCTGGTGGTTCCAAGGTGTGGAGGAAAATTGCCCCAAGAGAAAGGCAAGATCTTTGATCATTACAACTAGCTGCGGGTGCATTTAGTATTTGAAAATCTATGTTTGGTATTCGGGTACTTCATGTTCATTGTTGTACCTCGTGTATAAGGTTAGGAGAACTCTACTTGACCTTACTCACCTTTCTAACATATGTTCTAACACACCGTCTCTAAGGATCTTCATGCGCAATCGGCCTCCACATACTTCCATCTCACGTGAAGCTCAAGGTCATTGTGTCTATTGGCACCCTCATAGTTGGGACCCCAAACTCAACACCGATAGAGCATGTAGTATGGGTATTATTCGGGGTAGTGTGGATGTTTGGGACACTAGGAGAAATGTGTTCCTCACCTTATCTTCTCACTATAGACCAGGTAATTCCCTCTAGGCTGAGGTGAGGGAGATGATTACGAGCTTTGAGTTATGCATCCAATGAAACATCGACTTGGTTGTTGTTGATATGGACTCAATGTTCATCCAGACCTGCCTACTTACCCATAGTAATAACCCATGGATGATTGCATATCACGTTCGCAAGTGCAATAACCTCATCAATTCTCAAATGGATATCCTGCATGTATAGAATGAGGGAAAAAAGTAGCCAATTTTCTTGATTCCAAACCCCTTCCAGGTGCCTATGTCATTTTCTTTTCCAATACGGGTGCTTTTATTTCTGAGGGTATGAAATTAGTTTGAGGGGATGCCCTTGAGATTCACCATTTTAGAGCCTCATAGTCCTCCCTTACATTTGTTGTTCGCATCCTTGTCCCTTCCCTATTTTTTAATAATTTTCTTCAATAAAAATAAATATTTATTTATTGGTGTTGTTTTAATGTGGAAAGTTAGTGACTTTATTGGACTAGGAAACTTATCTATTTGGAATACTCGTACCAGTTTGTCTTATCCAGTTTTTTATTTGGATTTTAGACCTCAACAATTACCTTATAGTAGAAAATGGTGTTTTATGTGTCATCATCGATTTCTTGATTCTTCTTATAAATTAAAGTTTAAAAAGATACAATTAAATGGATATTGAATTAATAAAGTCATTAGATGTTTTATTTGGTTCATAAATCTTGGGAAAATTAATGAATGTCATTGTAGAATTTGGAAAATGTACTCAGTTTAAAGAAGGGGAAAAGTGTATGAGGTACAATATCTGAAGTAGATAGAACACAAAAGTAGAAGAAAATGATTATATTTTTCAAAATTCCTTATTGGGAGTTAAATTTGATACTTCATAATCTTGAGATATTACATATTGAGAAGAACTTCTATAAAAATGTAGTTTTTACATTGCTTAATAAACATGGTAAATCAAAGGATCGCCTTAATGCTCGTAATGATTTGGAATAAATGAATATAAATCATTTTTTGTGGTAAAATTAGAATTTTAAGAATCCTTTAGCTATTTTTGTAGGTAAAAATCATGAGAAAGATGTATTCTTTAGAAATTTAAAGAATGTAAAAGTGCTATATGGATATTCAAGTATCATTTTATGGTGCATTGACTTAAAACATCAAAATTTACATGTATTGAAAATCATGACTCACATATTCTAATGGATTAGTTTTTGTTGTTGGAATTGTGAATTAAGATACCTAAAAAATTAATTTAAGTTCTAGTTTAGTTATGTACTATATTCAAAGAGATTTTTGGAAAAAAATTAAATCCAACTGAGTTCAATAGACTGCATAAAAGAATTTTTTTACACTTTTTCATTTGGAGATATTATTTCCCCCTTTATTTTTCACTTTTATGATCATTTGACCGTTCATTTGGTTGAAGAAGCTAAACTTGGTGAACCGGTACACTATTTATGGATGTATCCAGTTGAGAGGTATGTTAATATTAATTTTAATTTCATTTATGAATTCAATTCTATCAAATCAATATGTAAAAAAAATTAATACATTTCTTAATATTTTTCATCAGGTACTTAGGTCATTTGAAATCATATGTGAGGAATAAAGATCAACCAGAAGACTCTATTGCTAAAGGTTACATAGATGAAGAGTGGTTAAACTTCTATTCTAGGTATTTGGATGGGATTAAGACTGAATTTAATCATTTTGTACATGTGTATGACATATCCACTGATTCTCATTCTGAAAATCAATCATTTATATTATCAACTATTGGAGGACTAGTTAGAAAGGGGTCAAATTTTACATTGACTAAATTGTAGTTAATACAATTGTATAGATATATGCCACTAAATAGTCTTTTTACATATCCATTTATTGAAAAATTGAGATTTTAAACAAAGATATCACTAAGTGTTCGATCTCCAAATGAGCTGGAATTAACAAAATTTATTAATAAGGTGATTATTGAATGGTTTTCCCATCATGTAAGTATATACCCAATTTCATGTTATTGACATGTAGTTATTTTTTATGTTAAAATTAACACCTTATATCTTCTTTTATAGATAACTAATGTTTAAAATCGAGCTGAAATATCAAATGATTTGAAGTTTTTGGCTTGAGGTCCTCTATGTAAATTTAAGAGATTTGATGCCTACAATATTCATGGATTCAAGTTTCATACAATTTATCATGAATAAATCTTGAAAACTCAAAATAGTGGTTTATTTACGCTTTCATAGGTGGGATTATAAGGAAATATGATTTATATAATTTAATTAAACTATTATATTCAATTTTTAGTTGTCTTATTCAAATGTAAGTGGGTCAACTTTGATAGGTGTATAAAGAAAGATGCATTACGTTTTAATTATATCTGCTTCTCTCTCTTGATCCATACTGGTGAGTGTGTAGAGAATGATCCATTTATCTTTGATTTATAAGAAAAGATGTTTTATTATGTGAATAATGAAATAATGAAGGTTGGAGTGTTATTGTAAACTTAAAATAAAGAGACATATATGATATGGGCGATGAAGTTCAATTGGTATGTTGTGATAATGAACCTCATTAAATATAAAACATTCAATAGTTTCTTCTTAACAATATTTAAGTAATAGAACTTGAAAGAGAGGGTGAAAATTAAGTACTCATTCCAATATAGGTTGATAAAAATTAATACAATAAAGATGAAGATAATTTAATTTATAAATTGGTAATGAAACAATATTACAATTTCTCATTTATAAGAATTTTGTACATGTATACATTATTCTATTTTTTCATTTTTTTTTTTAAATAATTTTTTTTTTGTATTTTGTATACATTGAATATATTCTCAATAATTTGAATTATAGGAATTTCAAGAAGAAAAAAAAATAATATCATAGCCGATCAATATCTTGGATTACACCACCACTACGATTAAATTTAGTGGATACAAGTGATTCTGTTATACTAGAAACTTCTAGTGAGCTAGTAGTTTCCCTAGATGTTTTCGATAGCTCGTCGTCTGATGCACCTTCGGTGGTGGAGTAGTTGGTTACCCCTCTATCTAAGGGATATTGGGGAGTTACCATTACTGGTATGTATGTCATTTTACAAAAAACAATATATTTATTAGTTATTTAAATCATTTCTCAAATATATAAAGATAGCAAATACTAGATGTAAATATAAACACAAAAGATATATGGGACCTGAAAGACTTCAAGATTATTACTCCATTTGATGAGTTAGGGGTATCTATCAGTGATGTTTTCAGAATCTATGGAAAGATTTTGGGGAATCTAGCTTGTGATACAATGAGATTTCCCATTAATTATAAATACTTGAGACATATTCCCACATAATTTAATAATGTTTTGTTTGATAACCAATTAAAGGTAATATTAATTTAATATTTATTGATAAATAATTAATAATGCATGAGTAAAATTATTAATATACTTATAAAGTGTTATGATTTTTATTAAAAGGTTTTTTCTCATTTTGATGTCTCTAAATCTGTTTTACACCCATGGACTTTGAAAAAATTGGACAATAAATGGAGAGATTTTAAATGTATATTATGGAACAAGTTTAATAACAAATATCTAAGCTCTCGAAAAATTTGTAAGAAAGTACATGAAGGAATTTCTTGTGAGCAGAAAAATATTTTTTTTCAATATTAAAAGATATGCATCTCATGAGTTTATTGCATAGTTTATAGTATCGTAATAACATAAACACGATAAAATTATAATTTTTATTAATGTTTCTATTTTTTGTAGGAGTTATCTAAAAAATATTGTGAAACAAGTCATTCCTCATATCCTTGGGTCTTCGAGTTTTTTGGGAAAAATAAAAAACTTGGTCATATTTTATCCATTATTATTTATAGTATTTTATTATAAGTCAATGTCTTTTTTTCTAACTTGTATATGTTTTTATAAAGGATAATGAAGTAGGTCACTCTATTGGCCGAACAGAGATGCGGCTTAATGTTCGTAGGAAACACGACAGAAGTTTTGTTAATTAATGTACCATACACTTGGGAGTAAGTACTTTTTATTACTATTTAATGTTATTTCATTTCTCTAAAAACATAATAATGAAAAATAAATTATAACAACAAACAAGCTTTAAACCCAATTAAATGGGTCCATTTACATGGATCAAATGGTGCCAATTGTCTCTTTGGGTATTATTTGATCAATGTAGTTTTCCCTAATTAATAGTAATGAAATAACATAAAATAGTAATGAAAATTTATGAATTAGATAATATTATAAAGTTTAGATAATTTAAAAAATTATCATTAATATTGTTGTATTAATAGGTTAAAATTCAAGAAGCCTAGGATGTAAACCCTTCCTAATCATTATCGGTTTTCCAGAATGATGTAGCTGAAATCATTTTATGGATGGATTATAAGGTCTTGTATTTACTATGTATTATGTTTGGATATTATATGGATTATTGTCAAGACCATGTGATGAGATGTTGTGTGATTCTGAGGCTCGGTGTTCTCGGAATAAATTTTTGAAATATATTAAATAGCACGTGCACAATTTTTTCCTAAAAAAGTGGAATAAATTATAAATGGGTGCCCATATTAGAAATATGTGGGTACCATTGAGTTTAGAATTCAAGGTTTACCCTAGGCATGACTCAACATTTTTCGGTGCGAGTCGTTTGTAAAAAAGTCATCTAGGGAACAAAAATGAATAAAATAAATGAATAAATTATTTTATTTCAGGTTTTTTGATGAAGTGATTAACAATATTAAAATATATTATTTTGTTAGAAAATATAGGGTTAACCGCATAATCCTGGAACTATTGTATAGAGGTTTAGATAATTCTCTCAAGACAACAATGATGAGATCATGGATCAACGATCGACAGGCATCAGATTCGAAGGATTTTTCCTCGAAATGTGATGCAGCTTCATTCTTCACCAGTAATCGGTCTAAATTGAGGTAGGGAGTGTGTTTTAATTTGATTCTTTCCCATTCTTAATTTATATGATGAACGTGAATCAATCAACGAATATATTGATCCATGGTTCGATTGATATGTGGGATGGGTTTATTTTGTGTGGTTTTGATGGGATAATATCTTTGTGGTTGTTTATTATTCTATTTTTGTTCTAATATTAATGAATAAAGATCAACATGAACATCAATCTAGATTCATTCCTCTTATCTATTCTTGTTCTTTTCTCCCCTAGTTCTTCATTCATCGTGGGTGATCTTTATTTATCCCACAGCTCAACAAATCCCAATCAATCAATCGTTTTGCACCCATTTCTTGGGGAAAATAAAAAATAATATATCTGGGATTGGAATTACATGAAGGAGGTGTGACGAAATAGATGGAGCGAATTGGATGATGGTGGATACCTGATTTCACGTTCTTCATCATTATTCATTTCACAACAAAAAACAATGACTTTATCTATTTTATGAGCATGTATTATAACAGAATGCATTTTTTGATGATGGTGAGGCTTACATGAGTTGGGATCTTTGATCTTGTAGTGAAACAATTATTGAATCGAAGGTTAGAATGGTTGGATCAACGTAGGATAAGATATAGTATTCTGTAAAATCCCAAACAACATAGTGTCTAATTTGCATTTACACGTTGTGTGGGCCCCCTTTATTGGTGTATATAGTTTCTAGAGGAATTTAAATATCACATAGAATTTAACCCTGGTCATATGGCATGTATTCTATCTCAAGTGACTTGGCATGTACTTTGGGATGTACACATACACTGGGTAGACTACACGGGAATCCTACACACAATGTAGTACTACACAAACATGGCTTGATGAGATGGGTTGTTTACACAGGAAGGACCTAGGGTCAAGGGACATGTTATGTGACCCCTACTAAATGTCATGTACTCTTTTATACATGTTTTTTATGACTTTTACTCTTTATCTTAGATAGGTTCCCTTAGGTTACATTCCCCTCATCATTTCCCTGAAGGTTGGTATGGAGTCATCTCCTACTCTTAGGACTAAAATCCATTCAGCAATACTTATTGAATACAGTTGTTAGAATCCATCCTATAGTCCTATAGTGATATCCTCCATTCATATCCATCCATAGATGGAATTATTAGTATCATCATCATTAACGCTACACGAGTGTCGATCCTTTACTTAGCAGGTTAATCTAGATTGAGTTGTTGGTATCACCCCATGGACTTGGAAGTGATCCTCATCTATGTATCATATTCTTTTCAAACTATCAGTGTTTTCTTTCTCATGATGATACCTGATTAGCAGTACCCCTATAATGGATTTCATCAGTTCTATCACTCAGAAGTATTTTCTATCGGAATATTACTTCATGGAATCATTAAGCTAGAGTCCTAGGTTGGTATAATATGGTTGTGAATTACCTCTAGATTGTGCATCTTTGTTAAGAATATTTGGATATTCTTGTTATATGTGTTATAGACGTATACCTAAGGATATATGACCCTATTTCCTTTGTTGAATACTTTGTGGTTTCCGGTGTGTCCAACTATGTATTTTTATAATCACCCATGCACGGTCTTTTCTCACACGTGTCGTGTCTTGTGGAAAAAATAGACCTTTTGATAGAGTCTTGGATGGACTATGACTAGGTGGTGCTTAGTGAGACTGGACAGACTAAGGTGTGTTCATGTGTATTTCTGACAGCAATCCCAATAATTAATTTCAGGTTGGGCTTATGTTATAGAATCTTTATGGTGGGATTGTATTTTTTCCTGTTTACTTTTCTTTACTTCTTGTCTTACTCTAATTATATAATTTATATGTATACATTCATGGTTGTTAGTTCTTTTTACATTTCATCATTCTATTGGCTTGGAGATGAGGGTGTGTTTATAGGTACTTAGGCTATGGCCTCCCATGTTTTTGATATGCCTACTTGGTGCTGGTCTCAAACCCTTGTCTTATTAGAGGTAGGCTTGGGGAGTCGTGGAATGGGCCCCATTGGTAAGGGTCATGATAGAGTGTTATTGGAGTGGTAGATTCTACTTTAGGGTTGGGAGTCTATGAGATTGGTTTGGGGAAATAGTGTTAAGTGTTTTGAGTCTATTTTTCAGGCCAGGGACTCCAGTATTGGTGTGGCGGCCAACATATCTATACACCAGGAATATGAACACCTAATTTTAAACTCAGTACATGAGAACACTGATTACAGGGAAAACAATAGTTAGTGAATCATATAGGAATGGGTTGTGGTTTTCATAACCTTCTTAAGTCTACTCTCCAGATATACTAATTGACCATGGTACATCTTATTTATTTCAGGATTCCTCCACAACATATACCATCTAGGATTTAGTATCAGGATCATGAGGATGGTTCCCTCAGTGATGATGCATTGATCCATGGAAAAATTCTTCAAATGTTTCCTCCAAGTGGTGCACTAGCCATACCATCACTTGTAGATCATATTGTGGTACCTATAGTACTAGTGGATAAAGTACACAGGCTGAGTGCACTTCACAAGTTTCAGTGATATATCCCCCTCATGTTCTGAGGTGAGCCCCACCCATAGGTGGCTGTGGACTATCTTGAGGCAGTGAACCAAGTTTTCTGTCTAGTTTGGACACCAGCATATTAGGTGGTGGTCCTGATAGCGAGCCTTATTCATAGATCTGTTGGGTGATGGTGAAGTTTGGTTACCCATTCTTATGATGAGGTGAATCTTTCATGGACATAGTTCTAGTGCCTTTTAAATAAGATTTATCACCAAATACTCTAAGGGATGTACGTATCTAGGAGCTTATACAGCTTCAGTAGGGCAACATGATATTAGCGGAGTATTCATTGAGGTTTACCAACCTCTCCAGGTACTTGATGGATATGGTTCACGATCAGTTATTTAGGGATCAGACCTTCGAGTGAGTTCTGCATAGATATATTTGAGCCATTGTTATCTCTTTGTGAATTCCTACCTATGTTGGGGTGCTAGAGTGAGCTTTTGTGGTTGACAATTTCTTGGATGAGAAGATATAGTCGGTGGTTGTCAGTAGTGGGAAAGCATGAGTAGAGACCTTGGATGTAGGAAAACGATATCAGTTATAGAATAACATATGTGATAAAGAACGTTATTTCTTTATCACATCGGTTATTATATAACCAATGTTATAAATCATTTTATCATGTTGGTTATTAAATTAATGACATGATAAATCCAATTTTTTATGTCGGTTATTCTATAACTGATGTTATAAATCATTTTATCACATCAGTTATAGAATAACCGATTTGATAAATGTAATAAAAAATCTCTTTATTACATCGGTTATTTAATAACTGACGTGATAAATCATTTAAAAATTGTATGAACTCTTGTTTTGAGTCATTACATTGTTTTTATTTTTGGTGATAGTGACTTGGTCTCTCTCTCATGAATACCCTAGAATCTATTCTTCAATATCGTGGCCTCAAAAATAATTTTTACAACTTCGTTCATTATGTTTTCCATTGGTTCATCTATCTGCTTGACTTTCAACTCTCAAGTAAGCCTCACACACTTCAATATCGATCATTCATAGATGCCCTAAATCTACTTTTTTGTGATTTCATTCAACATGTATTTTAATATTAATTGTTGAAGGTGGTTTAGTATCCTGATATTGTTTTATCATTGGTCATTCACAGATGCTAAATCAACATTTTGTGATTTCGTTCATTATAACTTTCATTATTTATTATTGAAGTTGGTTTAGTATCCTGATATTATTTTATTTATTAAATGATGTTTTCCCTTTAGTTACTTACCTTATTTCCAATGGTTATTATATGGAGATAAAATTAAATATGGATTTTCATTTAGATATTCATACCATGTCACCAAATCTGCATTTTTGGTGTATCTTGATGTGTTAGAAATGGATGATAAGATCATTAGGATAATATTTGACACTTGTAAATCTTGATAATGAAGTTATTATAAATTCTTTTTCTTAAGGGATATATATGGATGATATCATGTGTGCATTTGTTAACTATTTATTATTATATCTTAGTTTTTGTTACATTCCACTACTTTTCATTTTTATTATTATACTATATTTAGTACTATTCTAGAGTGTAAATTCCTCCAACTATATAACCATTAAATTGTCGCTACAGGTCACCAACCTCTAGCATATGGGGAGGCTCACTTGAGGCCTTACCCTTTTTACTATTTATAAAGTGAACTGATTCGAGGCATTCCATGTTAGCTAAGTATCCCCCAAAACAAACTTTTAACATACCTTGAATATGATATTTTCACCACCTTCCCAAGACAATCTAGGTTACTCTCAAGGCTTGTACACAAGACCATTTTCCGCAATAGCATTTTCCACAAAAAAAACTCAATAATAATGTTAAAACCCATAAATTTGACCATCAAAATTACATGAAATAATGAAAATATTTCAATTCAATACAATCCTAAGACCTATTAGGTTAATATTTTAGATAATTATGATAAAAATTTAAGTAAAAAACTCATGTTGTGATGGGTTAATAAAACATCACACTAGGGAATGGTTTTTTATTTTTACATAGTGGTTTTCTATCTTATTTCTCAAAAATAATATCATTTTAATATTCCAATATGCATATATTTGTTTTATATTTCAAAATTGTGGTACTTTCAAATTCTGGTATATTTTATATAAATATAAAACTGGATTATCTAACTATATTTTATTTTTAAAATAATTTCCATGCATATATTTTTATGATTTATCATTTATATTTAAACTTATCTTCGATTATTGTGTAGAATTTGTAATTATATTTTTCAAATACCCATATATTTGTTTTATATTTCAAAATTGTGTTACTTTAAAATTATGAAATATTTCATATTAATATAAACACGGATTATCTTAACAAGATGTATAATTTTTATATTTGTTATAGGTAATAATGAGTCGAAGTTGGATCATGGAACATCGAATGAGTGATTAATATAAGGAAGGTATTGATGGTTTTTTGGAATTTTATAAATGAAATGTTCCAAACAATGATATGTTTTTTTATTAATTCCTGAAATGTTTAAAAATGAAGAAGTTTAAAAGTAGAGAGAACAGAGAAAATTTAATTTGTCATGGTTTTAATATGAGTTACAGCCCTTGGATTTGGCATGGTGAAACTAAGTATATTTTTAGATCTAGTGATGATGATGCTTTGCAAGATGGTGACTCTGATGAAATTGAAGAAATGATTTATGATATTAAAAAGGAAAAAATTGAGAAACAACCAACAATTGTGATTCTATATAGTGATTCTTAAAAAAAGTTATCCTGGTTGTATAGATTTTACAGTTTTATCATTGGTGTTAAGATTGATTAACCTGAAGGAAAAACATGGATGGAGTGACAAGAGTTTCACAAAGCTTCTAAAATCTGTTGAAATAAATTATTCCTAAAGAAAACGATCTTCCATATTCAAATTATAATTCCAAGAACATATTATATGCGATGGGATTGGGATACTTGAAAATATATTTTTGTCCGAATGACTATGTGATATATAGAAAGGAATATGAATTTTTGTCAGAGTGTCCTAAATGTGGGACGTCATGGTATAAGTTGAAATAAAAATCCTAGGCTGATGTAGAGATTATAGAGATCACTTCCAAGGTATTTTCGTATCTTCCTATAATTCCTCATTTGAAACATTTATTTTCTAATTCACATAATGAAAAAAGGTTAAGATGGCATGTTGATGAGTGGATATGTGATGGAAAAATACATCATCCAACTGATTGTCTACAGTGGAAGAAAATTGATGAAAAGTATCCTATATTTGGAAATGAAGTTAGAAATATCTAACTTGGGTTGTTCACAGATGGAATGAATTCATTTTGAAGCCTTAGTAGCACACATAGTTCATGGCCTATTTTATTAGTAATTTACAACCTATCTCTCGAATTTTGAATGAAGTGCAAATATGTAATGTTGAGTTTAATTTTATCTAGACCAAAGAAACCCAGAAATGATATTGATGTTTTCTTGTCACCATTAATTGATGATTTGAAAATCTTATGGGAGGATGGTATTAGGGTGTATGATTTTTATAAAATAGAATATTTTCAACTACATGTCGTGATTGTGTTCACTATAAATGACTTCATAGCATATGGAAATTTTTTTGGATATTGTGTTAAGGGGCATAAATCATATCCAATTTGAAAACAACAGACTTCATATTGTCAATTACATCATGGGAGGAAAAAGTATACATGGTTCATCAAAAAAAAATTCCTATGGATCAATCCTATAGAATATTAAAAAAGGTATTCATTGAATCATAAGAATTTGATATTACTCCAAAACCATTATCCAATGTTGAGTATTTTGAGAGGGTGAAAAAACTTTATGTGAAATTGGTAAAGACATATAAATCTGGTAATGATAGATATATTTTTAAGAAATGATCAATATTTTTTTAGCTACCATATTAGAGATATCATGAAGTGAAACATAACCTTGATGTCATGCACGTAGAGAAGAATATCTATGACAGTTTGATTTGAACATTGTTAGATATTAAAGTAAAAATTAAATATGGGTTGAATGCAAGATTAGACTTACTATCAATGGGAATACATTTGGAGTTATCTCCCACTCCTGATGGAAGGAAAACATTTATTCCCTAGGATTTTCATAAATTATCTAAGAGGGAGAAAATTAGCTTTTATCAGTGTCTTCATGATATCAAAATGTCGTAGGGTTATTATTTAAATGTAAAAAAAATTGTCTCTTTGAAGTATTTGAAGTTGACAGGTATGAAATCTCATGATTGTCACATCATGATGCAACAACTTCTACCAGTTTCATTGCATGGAATATTTCTCATTTGTGTCAGAAAGACTATCAAAAAGGTTTGTTATTTTTTCAATTCAATTTGTAATAAGGTGATTGATCTGGATGCTTTGGACATTTTGGAAAACAAAGAAATTTTTTACTTTTTCAATTTGAAATTTATTTTCCTTCATATATTTTTGATATAATGGTTCATTTAATGGCTCATCTGGTTCAAGAAATAAAGCTTTTTGGACCTGTATATCTATGTTGGTTGTATCCTTTTGAAAGGTATATGAAGATATTAAAGGGGTGTGTTAATAATTCATATTAACCTAAAGTCTCCATTATTGAAAAGTATATTTTTGAGGAGGTTGTGGAGTTTTTTATGAGCTACTTGTATGAGGCATAGCACATTGGTTTGCCTCCATCTCGCCATGAATGAGTTAATAATGAGGGAAAGTGGATTCATGGTTTGAAAGCCAAATCATTGTCAAGTGAACAGACGGAGAAGATAAATTTAAAAATCTTGAATAACATAAATGATTCTCAACTATATATAAAATTGAATATTAATGATTTGAAACAATGTCATCCAAAGAAGAAAGAAATATGGATTTTGAATGAGCATAACAAAACTTTTTTCCATGGTTTAAAAAGACTGTTCTTGGTAGATCAGATGCATCAGAGAAATTAATATGGTTAGTGGGTGGTCCATGTTTAAATGTTATAACATGGTTCAAGTATGACATAAATAGTTATACATTCTATACGAAAGCTCAGGACAACAGAAGTGCAGTTCAGAATAGTGGTGTATTGGTGTTTGCAGAAGTAATGCATTTTTCGAGTTCTAAAGACAAAAACACAATTTCTACATAAAGTGCACATTATGGATTCATTTAAGAAATATGGTGGGTTTATTTCATTAAAATTAAAGTTCCAATGTTTAACTACAAATGTTTTATTAGTAACAATAGTGTCAGATAGGATGAATTTGGAATGACACCTGTTAATCTTAATAGATTGGAAGACACGTATGATTCTTTTATAATGGAAACACATGAAAAAAAAATTTTATATGTTCTTGATCAATCCGATATGCAGTGGTATATTAGTTTACAAGGAAAAAACAATATATTGGTGATGATCAACTTGATGAAGATTCTGATTTATATAATATCCCTACTTTCATAGAAAGATTAATAGATAATAATGATGAGCATATTGTAAACATGGTTTGTGCCATAAGGAACAATCATGATGAAGGAATTTGGGGAAACAATCCATAGGTATATTCTTGGTATTACAAAAAACATATGTTTATTTCTTGTTTACTTTTATTAATTTTATAAAATTTTAGATATTGTAATTTTTTCTTTATTAAAACAATTATTAAAACTAATAAGTAGAAATGTTTTTTATTTTATTTTAGTTTTGTTTAGTTTATCATTCTTACCATTACCTAACTTATATATTTATTGATTTAGTTGAATGAAAATTATTTTAAATCTAATATGTTAAAAAATATTCTTTTTTTGTAAAAAATGATTTATTAGGTTGGATGATTTTTAATATTCCAACACCAATTTTTTATTTTTTTCATTTATTTATATGAAATTTCATATATCATTACTGTTGTTAACATTTTAATTAACTATAAAAAATGTGAATAATAATGATTTAAGTTTTAGTTTTTTTCATAAGTTTTCATTTTTTGTTTACATTAGAATTGTAATATGTGAATTTGTATATTTTGTACTAGATATTTGTTTCTTTGATTTGAAGGATAATGAAAAATCAATCAATTGATTAGCCAAATACTTTTGGAGATGAGCTTCATGATCATACCTCTTGGGATGAACATCCACATGCTCTTCTTGATGTTCCCCAATCTTCATCATGTACTCCCACAATGCAAAGAAGAGTTTGAGGGTTGGTAAATGTGGCTGCACAAGTTTACCAAAATTATCACTTGCTCATAGCTAGGACCAGAGGATAGTGGTAGACTTTGATGAGAATGATATTCCAAGAGGTCTTAATGCAAAATAATTCAAGGGTTTTTTATAAACTTAGGGTAAAATCAAAGTCGGTATTTTGTTTAATGATTGGAGAAGTGTTGACAAAAAAAACTAGCTCAATTATGGGAGACCATTTTGGTAATATCTTTTTCTATTGTTTGACAAATCATGAAATGTTTATAGTATAATATGTTTTCCCACTTCTTTATCAAATGAAATTTGATATACCTGACACTGCATAAGTTAGGATGAAATTTTTATCAATGTCTTCAAGGAGATGGAGGGATTTCAAATCAACCCTCACATCTAATTTTATTTTTGGGTATAAGAAACATGACAATCCATGTCATATATATATTTTTATAGATGAAGACCCATGGAAACAATTTTGGTGAAAGTATAAGACAAGAAGTATTTTTGGTAAGTGAAATGTAAACTTGTAAAAGTTTTCATATATTAATGATCTTATTAATGACTTTTTAATGATTTCTTATTCTTAATTTACAAGAATTGAGCTGATATCATCAGAATATCCAATAGAAACTCATACCCTCATAGTTTATCTTGAGGAGGGTATACTTTATTAGAATAATAAATTATGGATGAAAATTTACAAAAACTTAGAGCTCGGTCTTCAAGATCTGGAGATGTTTCCCCTCCATTCCCTCCATATAGACATAAAAATGGAAGAGGGATCAGATGAGAAAAAATGGGCAATATATTATGGAATAATAGAGGTTCATAGCTGAGAGGATTGTAATATTTTTATTTTATTTATTTAAGTAAATTCAATTCCTTATATACTTTGAATTTTTAAACAATTTTTGAAATAATTAATACAGGATTATCCTGAGGATTATAGCACACAAGTGGTATTTAAAGGTGATTGGAGGCAAGATATTTTATCTATAGCATTGGGAAAGCCCGAACTCCTAGGTTATGTATGAGGATACCTGACGAGTGTATCAGTGAGAAAAGTGTTACCACATTCTTCAAATTCTTCGATATAGGTTTTTTATAAAAAAAATATAATAATTGGAGGCTAAAGTTTAAAATATTAATAAGAAGATGGAGTAAAACATTAGATCATTGGTATAGTCTATATTTACAAACATGCAAAGATAATTTCATACTACAAACCCCACTCCTTCACCGTCTCCAGTAGATTCCACTCCCCCACCTCCGCCTACAGACCCCATTATTTATCTTCCACCTCTTCCTATAGACCGCATTTTATATTATACTCCTACATCCCCTCCTCCATATATTTATAGTTATTGTGAGATGTATGTTGATGATCCTCACTATCATATAGTTGTATATTGGATGATATATTATATAGAAGATACAATTCATCATCAATAGTTAGAGGTAGAGCACCATATAGTCACTGTACAGGATATTATAGATATATTATATGAAGTACCATTACCTACAGATGAGGTAAGGACAGTTGGACAAAGTATCGGCCACATTTTAGTTTGGACATCTAGACTTATGTGACACATTACCATATAGGTATGTGTATATTTTATCTTTTATTTTATTTTTATATTAAATTTGTTTTAACATTTGAAATTTAATATATTTATCTATTTATTTATAGTAATACTTTAAAGGTAAAGAAATATTGTATAGACAACAACAAAGACAAAGGTCTATAACATCATATACATATTCTAGTAGTCTTGATAGATTGTTAAGATATTCAAATTTGTTGGTGGGTCATTATAAATTTATAATTGAAGCTCATGTTTTTGGGTGTACAATAGATGTGGGGATTCTTAAAAATGATATCATGGAGATTATTACTAGAGATAATTTGGGCATTAATGTGTTTCAAGTTTTTCCCATGTAAGGTTTAACATAAATATTTACCTACATTAAAATTATTGAAAATTTATACAGATATTTTTTTATATTAGGTATATTTATAAAACGTGCAAGAATAATGAAAAGACGGATGTATATAGATTGATGGAACCAAATTTTATTTCACCTAAAGATCATACATTGACTGAGGAACAAATAACTACTTATATTGCTGAAATATTTGAACATAATGTAATTACACTGTGCTGGAAGTTTCCTTATGTTGAGAGGCATGGAACATATATCTCAAAAATTATTCTTTATCTTTTAACATAATAACCACTAACATTAAATTTTATTTTATATCAGTGACCATTGGATGTTAGGTGTTTTTTTTCCAAGGTAGAAGACATTTTACTGGATATGCTCTATCAATGGGGATGTGTGAGAAAATTTTAACAACATTTTGGAAAAGTAAGTTTTAATTTCTTAATAGTTTATATTATAATGAATTTTAAATTTTTTGCATTCATATTATTTTCTAAAAGGGGATGGTCCATAAAAAAAATAGTGACTAGATCAAATATGTAAAAGTAAAGGTGAATATCCATTTATAATTAGTACATTTTGGATGTATTACATAAAAATCATATTTTGAATATAAAAACTCATTTAAACATAATTTTCATAAACAACAAGGCATCATCAAATGTATATATTATGTGTTAAGATTTATGCATAAAATAATTATAATTGGAATAGTTATGAAGTTTTATGAGGTTATATTTCCTTGTAAACTATTCCTTAATATTTCATTTTTTTATTCATTATACATGTTAACTAATTTCCTTTTAATTTGTAGTTATTTCATGACCCTCAACCTTATAGTACACAATAGGTTGTACACTTACAGGTGGAATGGTCAAATTATTTTATAGGTTTGATTGGATTTTAGTTTGTTTTTAGTGAATATTTTAATTTTTAATGTTGTAATTGTAAATGTGTATTTGGTGTTTTTTTTTGTTGTATTTAGGTTTGTTTTTAGTTAATATTGTAATTTTTTAATGTTTTAACTATGAATGTGTAATTTTTCATCTAGTTATGTTGCTAGTTCTTCTTGTTTTTTCTTCTTTAATTTTACTACTACTCTACTGTTGGTTCTACTTGTTTCTGGTTTAGTTGATAATGAAGAGGAAGGGTAACAATTAATTATTTTAAAAATATATATTTTTTACATTGTTTATTTTATAACCGACATAAAAAACCTTCATCAAGAAGAACTTTTAAGTCGTTTAGTAATTAACCAACATAAAAAAGGCTTCAAGGTTATAGTTTTCCACATCGGTTTTTATATAATCAACACAGTGTATACTTTTTTATATCAGTTATTAAATAAACAGTGTAAAAAATCTATTACATTGTTAATTTAAAACATCGGTTTTTTTACCAATGTTAAAGACAATATTTATAACATCACCATTAATAATGATGGCTAAAAAGTGGCATAAAAATCAAAAAACTAACATTAATAAGGATTTTTTCACTAGTGGGAGGTCCTTTGATAGTGAATTTAGGGTGCATAGCTTAGCCTAGAGAGAGGTGGTGTTACTCGTGTGATGGTAGGGGACATCTCACCAGAGATTGTCAGACCCATCATACAGTTGAGAGAGAGACCATGGATGATCCACCAAGGAATAGGAAGTGGCAGGAGTAGGCAGGTTTATAGGGTGGAGGATGTGGTCAAGGAGCTGGGAGATCAGTATGATGTGGTCGTAATTTTGGCTTATTACCACCACCACCCCTAGGTGGTTCACATGAGGCTCAATGAGCTAGAGGATAGGGGTGGGGAGAACTACATGTGGTCAAAACGTATGACCTAGAGTATCTAAGAATGATTCGAGGTACTATATGTGTCTTTTCAACCTTAGATACAATACTGATAGACATAGTTTCTAGTCATTCCTTTCTTTCCAAATACATTTTATGAGACTTAGATATTCTGATTAAACATTTTTCTTTACCCTTACACTTAGAGACTCCTACTAGAGAAGTCTCAGTGATCACACAATTGTGTCAACAATGTAACCTAACTCTTGGAGGTGAGAGTTTTTGTTGGAATATATTGGTAGTAACATCGATTCCTTATGACATCATTCTTAGTATGGATGGGTTATCTATAGTTCATGCTCATATTGACTATTTTAGGTGAAGGGTATGGTGTGTCCACAGTGATGGAACTAGGTTCTCCTTTTTCAGTGAAAAGAAAACTCAGGCAGTGCAAGATAGACTCATGTATAGGAGGATTCATCTGATTACTCATTTTTTATCTAGCCTAACCCTTGGTGCAGTGGATATTGTGAGTTCCTAGTTTCCTGCAGTGGTGGAAGAGTATGATGACATCTTCCCTAAGGATGTTCTGGGTTCACCTCCCCATCGAGAGATAGAATTCTGTATTTATCTACACCCTATGATGGAATCAATATCTGCGCCAGCATATCGGATGGCTCCTATAGAGCATCACAAGATGAGGGTGTAGTTGGAGGACTTTTAGAGGAGGTATTTGTTATACCTAGTGTTTCACCCTGGGAAACCCCAGTTTTGTTTACCAAAAATGCAAACGGGAGCATGAGGTTGTGTGTGGACTACCATTTCTTGAACCAATTGACCGTGAGGAATAATTATCCACTACCAAGGATTGATGAACTCTTTGGTCAATTTAGAGGGTAATGATGGTTCTTGAAGATTGACCTCAGATCAGGATATTACCAATTGTGAGTATGGAATGAAAATATATTGAATACGACATTAAATTGTTTTTACAGTCACTATGAGTACTCATTAATTCCCTTTAGAGTAATGAATACCCCAGCAGTGTTCATGGTACTCATGAACCAGATCTTTAAGCCTTTCTTAGACCATTTCATGGTAGTCTTCATTGACTATATCCTTGTGTACTCGACATCTAAGGAGGAGTATGCGAGACACTTGAGAATGGTTTTGGACGTACTCCGAGAGCACCAGATTTATAGAAATCTCTTGAAGTTCTAGTTATGGATCCAGGTGGTCCACTTTCTAGTACATGTTATCTCAACATATAGAGAGGAAGTCAACCTAGCCAAGTTTAAGGCAGTGTTATCTTGGGAGCCACCCAAAATTGTGATGGAGGTGCAGAGCTTCCTTGAGTTGGTAGGATATTACTAGATATTCATACCTGATTTCTCAAGGATATCAGAACCTGTGACAACTTTGACTCTAAAGGGATAGTCGTTCATGTGGATAGAGAAGTTCCAGTAGGCTTTTCATTAATTGAGGTAGAGTTTTACAAGCACTCCCATCTTGATATTTCTAGAGTAAGGTGTCGAGTACGTAGTGTTATTCAATGCATCAGGAAATGGGCTTCGTTGTGTTCTGATGCAGATGCAAGCAGTGATTTCCTATGTTTCATGCCATTTGATACTACATGAGTATAACTACATGACCCATGATCTTGATCTATAAGTGGTTGTCTTTACTTTGAATATGTGGTGACACTACCCTATGGGAAAGTGGTTTATCGTCTACTCTGATCACAATAGTCTTAAGTATATCTTCTCTTAGAAGGATATCAACATGAGATAGAGGTGAATGATAGAGTTCATTTAGTATTATGACATTGAAATTATCTATATTCCTGGAAAGGGGAATGTGGTAATAGATTCTCTCAGTGGGAGATCTTGTTCACAGTTGTTGAATGAGATTTCGAAGCAATTGGTATCATCACAGTTATCATTTGTGGATGGAGGTGGAGCATCCTACCTCAAGTCAATGATTGTCACCCCTCCTATTTTTCAGTGAGTTAGGGAGGCATGGCTAGGGGATACTGACTATAAGACCCTACATACTTATATATCCACTAAACATGCTCCTAATGAATTTTCTAAAGGAGGGTATCACATCATTATTTTCAGAGGATGCATGATGGTACTAGTGACATTGCGGAGGGAGGTTCTGAGAGATTTTCATACATATCCTTTTTTGGTATATCCAGGTGTGAAAAATATGTATGAAGATCTTTGGCATTATTTTTGGTGGACAAGGATAAAGAAATGAGTTTCAGATTTTGTCTCTCGATACCTTACTTGTCAGCAAGTGAAGGTCGAGCACCAGGTTACAACGGGTTTGGCTTAACCCCTTGATGTTCCAAAGTGGTAGTAGGATGGGATATATATGGAATTTATGATGGGATTACCATATTTTTTCAGAGGACACAATTTCATCTAGGTGATCATAGACTGACTCACCAAGTTGTCCCGATTCTTATCTATATGAGATTAGAGTTCAGTAGAGAGATTGGGATGCTTCCACGTGCAAGAGATAGTCCTACTCCATCGAGTTCCATTGAAAATAATTTCTGACCATGATACACTCTTCACATATGGGTTGTGGAAGGGATTACATGAGGCATTTATGACCCAGGTATGCTTGAGCACAGTATTCCACCCCCAAACTGATGGCCAAACTGAGAGAATCATTCAGGTTCTAGAGGAAATGTTGTGATCTTGCATGTTGGACTTTGGCTGTAGTTGGGATGACCACCTACCAATAGTGGAGTTTGTGTACAAAAATAGATACCATTTCACCATCAGTATGATACTATTAGATGCTTTGTACGGGTGACCCTGTAGGTCACCACTTTGTTGGATTAACCTAGGAGAGTCAGCACTCATGTACCCAGAGTTGGTTCAAGTTATAACAAAGAAGGTATAGATCATCCAAAAGTGGATGAAGACTGCATAGATATATCAAAATTATTGTTTTTATGGGTTATGAAGGCCTTTAAAGTTTGAGGATGTAGACCATGTGTTCCTATGAGTTTCACCTTGAAGTGGATTATGGAGATTTCGCTAGAGTGTCAAGCTATCTCTAAGGTTCATTGGCCCTTTTCCAGATACTGTGTAGAGTTGATGAGGTGGAATACCACTTAACTCTATCTCCAAAGTTAGAATGTGTACACAATTTCTTTTATATGTCCTGGCAGAGGAGGTACATGCATGATCCATCACACGTTATCAACTGGGGTGAGATGGATATTGTGGATGGATCAACATTTGCTGATTACCTGGTGGAGATCGAGGATCGGCTGGATAGGATCCTCCATGGGTGATCGATTCCTTTAGTGTGTGTATGGTGGGAAAATGGGGATCTCCATGTAAGAACATGGGAGTAGGATTCTCATATTAATACTCAGTACCCACATCTTTTTTAGTAGCCCTTGTTTTGGATTTTTGGGGTCATAAATCCCCAAGGTGGGGATAATGTAATTATTATATTTTCCCTATATTATTTTTTGATATTATAAGGATTGTTTTTTAGACCTGGAACTAAGACAGCATGTGATTTCAAAGCTCAGTGTGCTCGGAATAAATGTTTGAAATATATTAAACATATTAAATAGCATGAACATGCATTTTTCTTAAATAAAGTGGAATAAATTCAAAATAGGTTCCCAGATCAAAAATATGAGGTCACCTTTTTGTTTAAAACATGAGGTTTAACATAGGCGTGACTTGACATTTTTTGGTGTGGTTCATTTGTAGAAAAAACATCGTGAACACAGAAATAGATAAAATAATTGAATAAATTATTTTATTTCATGTTTTTTGACACATAAATTAATAATACTTAAATATATTGTTCTATTGGAAATAAAGGGATATCCATATAACCCTAGAACCATTGGAGAGCCATTAGATAGATCTTTTAATAATTATCTCAAACAAACGATGACGATATCGTGGATCGTCTATCGATGAGCATTGGATTCAAAGTATATTGCTAATGAACGTGATGCATCTTCATTATTCATCAGCAATTGATCCAAATCAAGTTAGGGTATGTGTTTTTATTTTACTCTTACCTATTATTAGTTTCCATGATGAAGATGAATCAATCAAAGAACAGATTGATTTGTGGTTCGATTGATATGATAGATGGGTTTATTTTTTGGGGTTTTGATGGGATAATATCTTTGTGATTGTTGATTATTATGTTTTCATTATAATGGAAATGAATCAATATTGGCATGAACATTGATCATGGTTCGTTCCTTTTATTTGTTTCTATGCTTTTCTCCCCCAGTTCTTCATTCTTCATGGGAATTTTTCATTTGGCCTGTGGCTCGACAAATCCCAATCAATCAATCATTGTGCACATGTTTCATAGCACAATGATCTAAAATCGTAGATCTGTGACCATTATGACATGATGGAGGTGAAATAATAGAGACAAAGAAAATTTTATGATGTTGGATACCCAATTTCTCATTCTTAGGCGTTCTTTGAAACACAACATAGAATGATGACTTGCTTCTTTTTGAGTATATTTGATGATGAAATGCATTGTTTGATGAAGGTGAGGCTTGAAAAATTTGGGATCTTTGATATCGTGGTGAAAGGATCACCAGATCGAAGGTCAGAGGCACTAGATCAACACATAAGAAGATCTAAGATTCTAAAAAATCTTGAATAACACGGTGTGTAATCTACATTTACACATCATGTGAGACCCCTAGGCGGTGGTCAGGGTTTTTAGAGGAAGTTAAATATCACATGGCGTGTGGTTTCTCCTAGGTTACTCATCATGTACTATGGGAAGTATGAAGACATAGGGTAGACAACATGGGAATCCTACAAGCCATGTAGTACTACATAGACACAGCTTGATGACATGGGTCATTTATACAGGTAGGACCCGGGGTTAAGGGACACAGTTTGTGACCCCCACTAAATGTCATGTACTCTTTTATAAATTTCTTGGATCCCTTTTCCCATATATTGGAAATTTTTTGTTAGGTTACTTTCCCCTTATCCTTTCCATGAAGTTTGGTATGGAATTGTCTCCAACTCCTAGGACTACAATCCCTTTAGCAGGACTTCTGGGATAGAGTCATTGGAATCTATTGAGAGGCCTAAAGTGAGATGTTCTACTAATATTCATTACCTAGGTGGATTTATTTTTATTTTCATGACTAAAACTACATGGGAATCGATCCTTTACTTATTGGGTTAGTCTATATTGAGTTGTTGGCATCACCCCATGACTTTGGTAGTGATCCTCATATGTTTATCATATTCTCTTCAAACTATCATAATGTTATTTCTCATGACTAGACCCGATGATAAGTACTTATTGGATGAACATCAGTAGTGTTATCACTTAGTATTATGTTCTTTTAGATGTGTACTTTGTATAATCTTCAAGCTAGAATCCTAGGTTGGTATAATATGGTTGTGACTTGCCTCTAGATTGTGTGTCTATATTGAGTATATCTGGATGTTCTTGTTATATGTTTTGTAGACATATACCTATAGAGAGCTAACTATATTTCCTTCATTTTATTATTTGTGGGTTTGGGATGTCCTACTGATTCTTTTTATACTCACCCTTTCACGGGATTTTACCGCACATGTCATGTCTTTTGCAGATGATCAACCTTTCGACAGAGTCCTAAACAGACTAGGATCAGATGGTGCTTCATGATACAAGGTAGACTGAGGTGTGTTCCTAAGGATTTATGATAGTAGTCCCTATACTTACTTTTAGGTTGGACTTGTGTTACAAAATCTTTGTGTTGGGATTGTATTTGGACCTGTTTACTTTCATTTACTTCCTATCGTACTATATTTATGGGATTTAGATGTATGCATGCATGGTTGTTAGCTATTTTTACATTTCAATGTTATTTGGTCTTGGAAATGTGTGTGTTTTTACAGGTAATTAGTCTAATTCATTCCATGTTAGTTATATGCCTACTTGGTGATAGTCTCCACCCCCTGGCTGATTGGAGACGGGCTTGGGGAGTCGCGGCACGGGCCCCACTAGGATGGTTCATGACATAGATCATATCAGGTGTGTATGGGGGTTGGGTTATGGGCCTACTACATAAGTTTTATTCAGTAGGTAATCTTAATCATTTACTACTACATCCAATGGAATTTTGAGTAGTGTCATTGATCAAAAAGAACATAGAGAAATAGAAAGTTTAAAATAAAAGGTAAAAGATCATGATTCTGATAGGAAAACATAGGATCAGTGGTGGTTGTTAATGGAATATTCTTTAGTTTCTGTATTTTTTAGGATAAAGGGCATGATACCTGAGTAAATTTCCAGTCTTATAACTCATCCTTGAAAGGTAAATTCTAAACTCCAAATATCATTCACACATTTTCAAAGAATACATACAATAGCCCACAACACACATATAGTTTATTTATTTTAGTTCTCATCTCAATGATCATCCCCTAAAAATAATCTTGGTAGAGTACTATAGTCAAACATATTTATAAATATAAGTATTTCATGTATAAAATTAAATTTTTTAAGCATCTTGATAGAAACCATATGAGTTTACATAGAATTATATGATGTTTGGAAGTTTGGGAGTCAAAATTAGCTTAATGTGATTTGGACATCATGTAAAAGGAAATGGCATGAAAAGAAATAACAAATATAAAGACTAAAATTTAGATAATTTTGAGACATAGTACCCACTTCATGTGTCCTATTTATGTGTGATCTATTACTACGTGTAAAAAATAATCATGGATCATTTTCCGAAAGTTTGAAAGCAATATGAGATCATTTGCTCAGTTTTTGCAATGTGATAGGAATTTTAAACTAAAATGACACTTTTATATTGAAAACATGAACATAAAGTCATACCACCCACTTCTTGTTGATGTGAGATCAATTCCTTCACATAAAAATGAATTATGTATAGTTTTCTTAAAATTTGAAAACAATTCGATCTTGTTTTATCGATTTTGGCTATGTGATAGGCATTTTAAACTAAAATAATACTATTATATTGAAAAATGACACTTTGAGTCATACTATCCACATTATTTGTTATATTAATGTTTGGTTGATTCCTACAGGTCAAAAATGATTAATGTTTCATTATCCTAAAGTTTGAAAACAATCTGAGCATGTTTTCTTGGTTTTGGCTATGTGACTGGAGTTTAAAACTAAAATGACACTTTTATATTCAAAACACACACTTATAATGGTTATGAAATCATATGAAAATGATCTTATACTGATTTTTGAAATGTAGGATCCAACGCCACATCAATCTAAGTTACAGTTTTCCTGGGATGCCTATAAACACGTTTTAAGTGTTTTAAAACACTAAAATGTGCATGTAACAGTCAAATCCATCGAAAACAAACTATGATTGACATGAAATAGTTATAAAATCATAATAAAGTTATTTTTAATGTGTATAGGAAGACATCACTGTCATCTTACATGTGGCATGCTCAGAATGACTCAATGAGTAGTTTTAAAAGATATTAATGTTTTTATAAATGTACATCATGCGGTTAAAACCAAGAAAATAGCATCATATTTTCATGAAATAATAGGAAAGTGACCATTTAGTTATTTTTTAAATGTAGGAATCAACACTATGTCAATTTGAGTTACGTTTTTCTTAGGATTTAAATAAACATGTTTTTAGTGTTTTAAAACACTAAAACATGCGTGTAATGGTCAAAACAACAGAAAATGGTCTCATATTGATATGAAATCATTATAAAACCAAATTTGAATTATTTTTAATGTGTAGTGGAAAAAACATCCATATGATGTGTGGTGTACTCATAATGACTTAATAAGAGGCTCTAAAAGATATCAAAGTCTTTAAAAACATATGTTTGAGGGTCAAAAAACTGAAAATGATGTCTTGTGGACATGAAATACTAGGAAAATGATCATATATTTATTTTTGGAATTTAGGAATAAACACCACATTAATCCAAGTTACAGTTTTATCAGGATGCCCATAAATGTGTTTTAGTGTTTTAAAACACTAAAACAATCATGTAAATTTCAAAACCATATGAAACTACCTCATATTGATGTGAAATCGTGGTAAAATCATTGATGAATTATATTTTATGTGTACATGAATAAATCACATTTATCTGATGTGTGGTGTACTCGAAATGACTAAATAATCGATTTTAAATGATATCAAAGTCTTTAAAAACATGAACTACGGGGTCAAATCCATGAAAATGGAATCAAGTTGTCATGAAATCATAGTAAAATGGATGTTAATTTATTTTTAAAATGTTTTAACCAATTCCACATTAATCTAAGTTACGGTTTTCCCATGATTCCAAAAAACATTTTTTTAGTCTTTTAAAACACTAAAATGTGTGTATAACCATCAAAACCATAGGAAACAACCTTAGATTGGCATGAAATCATGGAAAAAATAATTTAAAATTATTTTCTATGTTTATGTGTAGACAAAACATCCATCTGATGCATGGTGTGTTCAAAATGACTCAACAAGCAGTTTTAAAAATTATCAAAGTCTTTAAAAATGTGCTTCAGTGGATCAAAAATAATCAAACGGTGTCATATGTCCATGAAATCATAGGAAAAAATCATAGATTTATTTTTGAAATGTATAAACTAACATCATGTCAATCCAAGTTGTGGTTTTCTCAAGATGTTCGTAAATATATTTTATGATTAGTTTTGATTTATATCTTATTTTTGTTCTAGTTGATGACATGATGTAGCACTTGATGATTGTAGTTGTGGAGGTGTATGGATGTAGTAGAGATCATGGGAAGGACATATTGGTCATGGTTTGATAGTGTTCATTGGATATTTTATATATGAATATATTTATTACTAAGGTTATGGGTTGACTATGGGTTGACTAGTAGTTGTGTATATATGAATGTGTATGTATGATTGTGTATGTATGATGGGTTTATTGTGCATTCATGGTTTAGTTAATAGTATGATGGAGTTTTTTATTTTAATTTTCTCATTAAATATTTTTAAAATAAAATAAAATTTCCTTTAATTTATTTATCATCAATTTCTAAAAATTGATGCTAAATAGATTTTATTTTTTTCTTTTTAGCAGAGGTTTCTGAAAACTTCCCCTAAACTAAACCATTGCTACAATGATTAGTGATGGTTATGTTAATTTCACCCATTTAAATTTCCCTTTTTTAAAATTTAAAATAACTTCCACCTAAGGAATAATGAACCACCTCTAGGTACCCAAAAAATAAAACATAAAATCATCGCTAAACTATAAAAATTGTTGCTAAATTATTTTTGGTCATGAAATAAATGGTGATTATGTAATCTTTGCTAAAATGTTGGTTCCAGGAGCAGAATAAGAGTGTGGAGTTGGGTGGTATATTAAAAAAATATTAATCATTTCATGAAACCAAGACCAGGGATCTTTCACGTCAAATTTATAATTAATTTATTTAATATTTGAAGAAATAAATATCTAGGATTAAGAACATTCTTCCTTAGTGAATATTGATCATCCAAAAAGACCCTTTGGAATTACCTTTGTTGCACTATTATGATCTAAGGATATAATCCCTCTAGTGGTGATCCACACATTCCCCTATGATCTCTGAAAAACACCACTCAATATATAGGTGCTAACGTGGAAAGTAGAATGTCTTTCATTATTTGTTTTTGATTTCTAATTCTTCAATATTGAAAAAATATCGCTTTCACTTCTCATTCTTAAGATGGAGAGAGAAGGAGGAGTTGAGAGAGAATTCGTTGTGCACAACAATTATCACTTCTCAATTTTAGGATTTTCTACACAATAGACATATCCATATGTTTATAGAGTTAGGATTTAAGTTAAAATACTATTTAATTGCATAATGGCCATTAAATAACATTTATTACTTTAATAAACCCCATTCCACATAATAAAAATTATTTTATTATTATTTTGTGGTGCAAGCCAACTTTTGCAATAACAAATATTATGTAACTGTCTTGTTAATTAATATTTGTCATTATACTCGGTCTGGATCTATTCGAACACCTCTATCATTTATTGAAAAACTGAATAAATATTTTATTCATAAATAAATATTTTATTCTCAATAAAGTAAATAAATATTATTAAAATTTTCAATAAATAAAATAAATATTTTATTCACAAACCGAAAAAAAAATATTTACATAATTTATACAATAAATATAACTTGAATAAAATTATTCCTTAGACTTGAGAATAATATTTATTCAATTAATTAAAATAAAATAGAATTTAAACAAGATCAACGGAAATACTTAGTGTATGGCCCTCTAGGTTTCTTTCTCATCGGTATTAGGTGGGTTTTCCTAAATTCTAATATTACTATCTAGTAATGGGTAAAGGATCCCAAGATAAATAACTTAATATTAAAATTTTGACACCTACATATTAATCTCGCTGAATAATTTAAACTCTTTTGTTACAATATCGCATCAAGCAGGTTACACATCCATGTCACCAACCTATATGATTGATATGTCTTTATTTGAATATTTGAAATAAACACGTCATTACACCCGGGATAGGGAATTTAATATGAAAAATATATTTCAATAAAAGTGTTAAGATATCATCTTCTATAATGACAGGAAGGGAAAAATCATTCCTCAACTTATTCATTAATGACATATCACTCGTGACACACCCAATATATCCAACTTCCCCATGGAATGATGTTGTCATGGTTTATTAAATACATATAATTATGTGAGTTGTAAAATGCATTAATAATAATATTAAAGTCTAAGTACCATCATACACACTCGTAGATAGGAATATCTGATTACCCCAAAACATGAAGAATTCATACTGGCGTGTTTATTCTCATAATCTCCCTTCTTATATATTACCAGGTGTGAACTTCATGAGAAGAAGCCACATCTACTTATGAGTACTCAAACCTCAAAATATATGTACAATTTTTCCCATTATAGTACATTATCCAACCACAAAACATTATTTAAGAATATCATCATATCACGTCAAGGTTCTCATCATATTAGGGAACTACTATAACCTTATCAATGAGATGTATACTCGAGGAAATTATTATATTATAGTCATTCAGAAAAATAAAAAAAATATGTTATAATAGGTTTTTTATTATATTCAATACTTTTAATATACATGTAATCAAAGTAAAAACATTTGGTCCTAGGGAACCATCTCCAACAAACTTCCACTTGGAAAAGAGCCAACTGCTTGTGACCTTTAGTCTACTAGACTTCACATGATAGTCATGTTTTTGTTGAGTCAAGGCTTTATTCGAGGTATCCACCACATTATCTCCTATGTAAATACTTCTCACTGCAACTTCACTTATCTAAGAAAAATACCGCAAGAGATTATACTTCTAAAGTATGTGCTTCATCCACTGATGTGACCTTTCCTATTTCACAAGAGCCACTATTGTAGTATTATCATAATAGAGTGAGATATAATCTTTACTCCTAGATACCACATCAAGTTATTGGAATAATTTTGGCATCCATATTGATTCTTTATATACCTCATAAGCCGCAATATACATGGACTCTGCTATAGAATCTACAACAATAGACTGGTTTGATCTCTTTCATCTCACAACACCTTTATTAAAAGTGAAGATGTATTATGTTTGTGATTTCATGTCATCTTTATCAGTTTGGAAACTAACATATGAAAATCCACTGATGACTAGTTTCTCATATCCTCCATAAACCAAGAACATATCCTTAGTACACTTCACATACTTAAGGATAGTATTGAATTCCATCCAATGGTGGTTACCTAGATTATCTTGATATCTTCCTATCATACTTGAAGTGCACTGTGTTGCATTTGTTGTCAAGGAGGCATGTTGTTGTCAAGGAATGAATGGATGGATGTCAGAGAGTTTCAATATGTGAATGACAAAGGATGTGATGGTGTTGGTGAGGAATGGAGAATGGCCATGGTACTAAGATGCATGTCACTTAGGAGATTCACTAAGTGGTATTGGAAATTGTGGTTGAAACATTCTCCATGGACATCTGACGATTTCTGAGCTGCTCTTTAAGTTCTAAGAACTTGTATCAACTGGATACAAAGTCACAACAATGTTTGAAGACCATGCATTGTATTGACAATGCATGAGGAGATGAAGAAGATCCATCCACAAGTTCAAAGTGGATGAAGTGAGTGGATGGAAGAGTCCATGCACTATCACTTAGTGCATGTGAACATGAAGTTGATCCAACTTGATCTCTGATTGGATCAATGAAGAACATTGGAGATTTTATGTGATTCAAGAGCTCGGTTGATGAAGAACCTTCGGAATTCCCTCCTAAGTTGTGAAATGTTGAAAAGTTATTAATAACATGAGGAGGAGATGGGAAATTCCTAAGAAGAAGAAGAATTAAGAAGGGAGAAGTGGCTTGGAATTTGGCATTTGGTATTTGATATGGCTTGAACTCATTGAAAACTTTGTTTTCAACAAAGTGTTTATTCTGTCCTTTGCCAAAAATTAGGCCAGCCAAGGCCAGCCCACGGGTTCAACCCCAAGGCACTTGTGGGCCAAAGGCGCCACGCCCATGGGGGATCCCATGGTGCAAGCACAAGGCGGCAGGGGGCCGTGTATAAGCCCCCGAGGACACGTGGTGGTGAAACCCGCGCGCCCGAGGTGCATAGTGGGCGCCAGTAGCGCGCCCGCAGAGGCGAGAGTGGGCACAGAGCGCGCCCGCAGAAGAGAACACGGTGCGGGGTGGCACCGTGGAGGGAGAGGATTCAACTGAGCGCTTCCCGGCAGCGCTTGGTTGTTAAACCGCGGATAAACAGGAGCCCGTTTCGATGTGGGACGCGGAATTTTTCCGCAGGAGCGATCCTGGCCGCACAATCGATCGCGCGCCAGATCTCGGCCGCACATCTGATCTGTGGCGAGGCGATCTGATCCAGGCCGTCCGATGTATTTCAAATGCCGCATCCGACGGCTCCGAGGCATCTCCTTCCTCGAGCTTGAGCCGAGGACACCCCGTGCCATCCGACGTCTGCCGCTGAACCAGAGCCTCCCCGACGACCTGTTTTCGAGCCCCCGGCCACCATAGTTTGATCTGAAGACTCCATTGAGCTCGTCCGGCCACAACGAACACATCCATGCTTTAAAATGAGCTTGCATGCTACCAGTGGAGAAATTCGATGAAGGCCGAAGGCAAACAAAGTGCCGAGGCCACACGGTGTTCATGTTTTGCATGGTATGGGCCAAACAGAGGCCATGCATGCGGTTTCATGTGCATGCACAAGGAGGAGGAGAAAATATAAGAAGCCCGCGTGAAACAGAGGATAAAAATCAAGATTTGAAAAGATTTTTAAAGATCTGAAGATCTCGGGAGTTTGAGATTTATCACGCGGATGAACCGCACCGCCTCTGCCTATAAAAGGAGAGCCCATGCTCTCGGTATTGCTTGCTGATGAACTTGAAAGAAGCCACGTGAGTGCTCTGCCTCGCGAAGATTTTGAAGCCCCGCGCAAGTTTACTTGTGCGGCTGGAGTCCCTTGTGCGCAACACCTTTGCGCGACAAGAAGAGGAGTCCCCTGTGCGCCTCACTTGCGCATCAGGAAGAGCTCTCTCTGCCTGCATACTTGCACGGCAGGAGTAGCTTGCGCGCCCAAGGTGTCCTCACCCTTGTGGCTTGCGCGCCTCGTGGTGTTGCATCCTGCACACCCGAGTAACTTGTGCACCCAGCGGCTCAAGACACTTGTGCGGCAGTGTGTGTGCCAAGTGGAGAAGAAGACCCGAGGACATTGTGCCTTGTGTGCTAGGTGAACAAGAGAAGGCCGTAGCCTTTGGGTGTATGTGCAAACAAGAACAAAGAAGGCCGAGAGTTTTGGGTGTGTGAAAGGAGGAGTGGAAGGCCACCACATTTGTGTGTGTGCAAAACAAGAGGAAGGCCGAGGCCTTAGTGCCTTGTGTGAAAAAATAGTGGAAGAGGTCGTAGCCTTGTGGGTGCACACATTAAAGAACAAATAAAAGAACACCTTTTGTATGTGTACAAAACAAGAAGAGGAAGTTGGCCAAGCTTAAGTGCATGCAAAACGTGGAACAAATTGTGGGTGAAAAACAAACGAAGGCCAAACCTTAGTGTGTGCTAAGTGGTGTGTACACACTAAGAAGGAGAAGAAGGAGAATATCCACACTAAAGTATAACACACATTCAAGTGTGTAAGCAAATTGAATAAAGTGTGTGAAGAGGTGAGAAGCTGGTGTGTGATTAAAGATACTACACCCTTTGTGGGTTTATTGCACCAAGAGAAGGACAGGGGAGTGCATGCTTGCATGCATGCACATGCACATGTGAACAAAGCCAAATCAGCTTGTGTGCATTTGAGGAGTCCAAGACCAAGAGTTCTTGAAGAAAATTGAGAGACCATGCAGTCAGTGCATGAGGAAGCAGAGTTGCCATGCACTCAGTGCATGAAGATGATTTGAAGTGAGACTGGACCAGACTAAAGTTAAAGACATCAGTTGTCTGAGTATTCAGTAATTGAGAAGAGCCTGATCAACAGAAGTGATCAGAAGTTGCTGAGCAAGACCTACAGACCTTTTCAGAGGCTGTTGAAGATTCTTGAAGAGTGAAGCCAGGTCATCCTTAGAAGAAGGTGATAAATCCTGAGCAAGACGAGAAGACCTGATCATCACAAGTGATCATAGGTACAGAGCAAGGCCAGCAGTCTTTATCCCAGACTGCTGAAGATACTTGAAGAAGCTTAAAGAGAAGAAGAGCTACTCGTGTGACTCGAGGAGCCAGGAGAAGCCCCCTGTGAGACTCAGGGTGGAAGAAGTCTTCAGTGGGATTCTGGAGCAGGCCAGTGGGACTCTGGTAACACTGTGGGACGCAGTATAAAGACCCTCCTGTGGGACTCAGGAGAGATACAGTGGGACTCTGTATCGACCATTGTAATACTAACAGATTATAATGGGAGAATCCATGCTGGGAGAGCATGGCAAGGATGTAGGCCTTTGGTGCCGAACCATGTAAATCCTTGTGTCCTGTGCCTTTTCATTACTGCATCATTTGTGAAAGGTTGAGAGATACAAGAAGAGTGGATCGAGGCTTTAACCAGCCATAGAGGTTTAATTGATAAGAATCAATTAGTAAAAAGTTTTAAGGGATCACTGATTCACCCCCTCCCCCTCTCAGTGATTCACACTGATCTGGGCACTTCAATTGGTATCAGAGCGAGGTTACCTCTAAAAGATCCAAGGGAGTCTTTATGAAGTGCAGATTTGAGGAAATGAGTGACCAGCCTCAAATGGAGATATCTGCCAAGACTCAGAAAAATAGAAAGAAGAAACAGGCCAAGAAGATGAAGAAAGCCTGTCCTAGCTGTGATGAAGTTGGAACAATGAATGATCTTCAAAATGCACTCAAATATCTTCAGAAGACTGTTCCCAAGGAAGTGGCAATGTGTATTACTACTGGCATCCTTGATCTTCAAGAAGAAAAATCACAGTTAGAAGAAGAAGCCAATGCAATGGAAGATCAATTGGCTAAAAGGGTTGGCATAACCAACACTCTCAGAAAGCTGGTGAAGGCTAAAGATGAAACTGTATCTCTTTGCAATGAAAGATATGAAGACACTACTGAAGAATTGCAAAGAAGTCTTTCTGAGAATGAATTCTTTAAGATAATGGTCAAAGAAGTGTTCCATGCACTAGAGAAGCTGCATAGAGTGTCAATGATTGTCAGAGATGCTCAACTTGAAGAAAAAGTCAAAATGGTGAAGGAGCTTGACAATTCATTGCTAGAACTGAAGAAGGTGCATGAAGACCAGTTAGAGCAGCTGAAAGAAAATTGGGAAGGAAGGCTAAGAACTATTGAGGATGAGAAGAACTCCCTCAATATGAAATGCTTCGAACTAGAGGTGATATTGAAAAATCTGCAATCACCCAAAGCTGAATCCTCCCAGTCAGCTGAAAGTAGAAATGTTGCTACTCAAGTATGCTTTGAGAAGGATGATTCTAAAAGAAATACATCCTCTAATGAAAGGGAAACATCTTCTAAAAAGAAGGTACCATCCATACCATCTTGTACTCATGCTTCTAAAAGTGTTTCTACTAAAAGTGCAGGATGGAAGAATAAATCCAAACAAGTATGGATGAAGAAAATGAAGAAGCAGAGCTCTCCTGAAACAACACAGCAGCTCAAGAAAAGTACCCAGCAATCAGAAGTACACAAGAGGTCAAGATTTGTGGGTCAATGTTGGTGTTGTAACAAGTATGGGCATTTTGCAAAGGATTGTTGGTACAATCCACTGAATGCCAAAGCACAGAGGAAGCCCATGCCTAGGGGGAGCAAGCCAGAAGAAAAGAAGCAGCATCCACAGGTCCAGAGACATCTGTTTACTGCTAACAGATTTGGATTACTTGACAACATCTGGGATGATTGCAAAAGTGGTCAAAAGAATGATACATGTCAATCTCCAACTGTATCCAAAGCTGGAATGAAGAGAAGATCACTGAACCTGGCTAAAAGAGATTCCTTGGGAAGCAAACAGAAGAAAGTGGAAGATTCTCCCAAGAAGAGTTTGAAGAATAAAGAGAAGTCCTTGGAATTCAAATCCAAGAAGGGTGATGCATCCAGAAGGACCACCAAGAAATGCTTCTACTGTGGGAAGAAAGGACATATCATGGATCTTTGTAAAGAATCCATGAAATTAAATAGAAGCAGACTGGACTCAAAAAGACAATCAATCCAGAAGAATAAGAAGGGATTGATTGAAAACAAGTTGCCTAAGAAAGGTAGCTTGACAGCATCTAAGGAACCATGTGGAACTTCCAGAACTGGGGCCACTCTTCCAAATGATTTACTTGTCATATGGCCACATCAGTTGCAACTTGCCAGAGAACTACAAAGAGTTGAAGATGAAGCTCTGGCAATTGCTAAAGCAAAAGGGAAGAAGGTTTCACATGAAGATGTTTTGAGAACCACACCAGCACAATCATCAATGAAGATCAAATGTGCAAGTGTGAAGACTGGTGAAAATGGGACATCTCGGTTGAGAGAATCTTCTCAACCTTGTTGTTCACATTGATGAACCAAGGAGGTTACATCTTATTCCCTTATACTCTTGGTATATACATGTGCTAACATTGTAGGGAATTGAAGATGATGGTCATTCTCAGCTGGAGGATGGTTTGGATTGAATGGAGTGCACCCCTTGAGGGGGAGCCAATCTGAAGAAGATGATGTTCTGAAATTAATATCATCTTAAGAAAATGGATGAATGGGGGAGCTTTATCTTTGCACTGAACCTTCTAATGAGTTTTGTGGAGTATGTGCAGGATTTAGCAATTCATTGAATATCTGAACCCCTAAGCATGATCTCACATGTGTAGAGAATTATGGACAGCTTTGAATTCCTTATGTCATATCACTCTTGTTTTCTACACCGGGTTTGCCCAAGTAGACTTAGAGCTGATTTACTAAAGGTTCATTGCTCAAGAGAAAATGTGACATCATCCCTCTCTTAGTGACTTTGAAGAAAATGCTTTTATAAGGGAGGAAGAGATCTTTGAAAGAGAACCACACCACACCTTTGCATTTGATTGCCAATAAGGGGGAGAAAATATTGGCACACATATTGACCCATTCATATGTGCTGAAGTGGTGTATTGACAACAAATACAAAGGGGGAGATTGAAGTGCACTGTGTTGCATTTGTTTTCAATGAGGCATGTTGTTGTCAAGGAATGAATGGATGGATGTCAGAGAGTTTCAATATGTGAATGACAAAGGATGTGATGGTGTTGGTGAGGAATGGAGAATGTCCATGGTACTAAGATGCATGTCACTTAGGAGATTCACTAAGTGGTATTGGAAATTGTGGTTGAAACATTCTCCATGGACATCTGACGATTGTTGAGCTGCTCTTTAAGTTCTAAGAACTTGTATCAACTGGATACAAAGTCACAACAATGTTTGAAGACCATGCATTGTATTGACAATGCATGAGGAGATGAAGAAGATCCATCCACAAGTTCAAAGTGGATGAAGTGAGTGGATGGAAGAGTCCATGCACTATCACTTAGTGCATGTGAACATGAAGTTGATCCAACTTGATCTCTGATTGGATCAATGAAGAACATTGGAGATTTTATGTGATTTAAGAGCTCGGTTGATGAAGAACCTTCGGAATTCCCTCCTAAGTTGTGAAATGTTGAAAAGTTATTAAGAACATGAGGAGGAGATGGGAAATTCCTAAGAAGAAGAAGAATTAAGAAGGGAGAAGTGGCTTGGAATTTGGCATTTGGTATTTGATATGGCTTGAACTCATTGAAAACTTTGTTTTCAACAAAGTGTTTATTCTGTCCTTTGCCAAAAATTAGGCCAGCCAAGGCCAGCCCACGGGTTCAACCCCAAGGCACTTGTGGGACAAAGGCGCCACGCCCATGGGGGATCCCATGGTGCAAGCACAAGGCGGCAGGGGGCCGTGTATAAGCCCCCGAGGACACGCGGTGGTGAAACCCGCACGCCCGAGGTGCATAGTGGGCGCCAGTAGCGCGCCCGCAGAGGTGAGAGTGGGCACAGAGCGCGCCCGCAGAAGAGAACACGGTGCGGGGCGGCACCGTGGAGGGAGAGGATTCAACTGAGCGCTTCCCGGCAGCGCTTGGTTGTTAAACCGCGGATAAACAGGAGCCCGTTTCGATGTGGGACGCGGAATTTTTCCGCGGGAGCGATCCTGGCCGCACAATCGATCGCGCGCCAGATCTCGGCCGCACATCTGATCCGCGGCGAGGCGATCTGATCCAGGCCGTCCGATGTATTTCAAATACCGCATCCGACGGCTCCGAGGCATCTCCTTCCTCGAGCTTGATCCGAGGACACCCCGTGCCACCCGACGTCTGCCGCTGAACCAGAGCTTCCCCGACGACCTGTTTTCGAGCCCCCGGCCACCATAGTTTGATCCGAAGACTCCATTGAGCTCGTCCGGCCACAACGAACACATCCATGCTTTAAAATGAGCTTGCATGCTACCAGTGGAGAAATTCGATGAAGGCCGAAGGCAAACGAAGTGCCGAGGCCACACGGTGTTCATGTTTTGCATGGGATGGGCCAAACAGAGGCCATGCATGCGGTTTCATGTGCATGCACGAGGAGGAGGAGAAAATATAAGAAGCCCGCGTGAAATAGAGGATAAAAATCAAGATTTGAAAAGATTTTTAAAGATCCAAAGATCTCGGGAGTTTGAGATTTATCACGCGGATGAACCGCACCGCCTCTGCCTATAAAAGGAGAGCCCATGCTCTCGGTATTGCTTGCTGATGAACTTGAAAGAAGCCCCGTGAGTGCTCTGCCTCGCGAAGATTTTGAAGCCCCGCGCAAGTTTACTTGTGCGGCTGGAGTCCCTTGTGCGCAACACCTTTGCGCGACAAGAAGAGGAGTCCCCTGTGCACCTCACTTGCGCATCAGGAAGAGCTCTCTCTGCCCGCATACTTGCGCGGCAGGAGTAGCTTGCGCGCCCAAGGTGTCCTCACCCTTGTGGCTTGCGCGCCTCGTGGTGTTGCATCCTGCACACCCGAGTAACTTGTGCACCCAGCGGATCAAGACACTTGCGCGGCAGTGTGTGTGCCAAGTGGAGAAGAAGACCCGAGGACATTGTGCCTTGTGTGCTAGGTGAACAAGAGAAGGCCGTAGCCTTTGGGTGTATGTGAAAACAAGAACAAAGAAGTCCGAGAGTTTTGGGTGTGTGCAAGGAGGAGTGGAAGGCCACCACATTTGTGTGTGTGCAAAACAAGAGGAAGGCTGAGGCCTTAGTGCCTTGTGTGCAAAAATAGTGGAAGAGGCCGTAGCCTTGTGGGTGCACACATTAAAGAACAAATAAAAGAACACCTTTTGTATGTGTACAAAATAAGAAGAGGAAGTTGGCCAAGCTTAAGTGCATGAAAAACGTGGAACAAATTGTGGGTGCAAAAAAACGAAGGCTGAACCTTAGTGTGTGCTAAGTGGTGTGTACACACTAAGAAGGAGAAGAAGGAGAATATCCACACTAAATTATAACACACATTCAAGTGTGTAAGCAAATTGAATAAAGTGTGTGAAGAGGTGAGAAGCTGGTGTGTGCTTAAAGATACTACACCCTTTGTGGGTTTATTGCACCAAGAGAAGGACAGGGGAGTGCATGCTTGCATGCATGCACATGCACACGTGAACAAAGCCAAATCAGCTTGTGTGCATTTGAGGAGTCCAAGACCAAGAGTTCTTGAAGAAAATTGAGAGACCATGGAGTCAGTGCATGAGGAAGCAGATTTGCCATGCACTCAGTGCATGAAGATGATTTGAAGTGAGACTGGACCAGACTAAAGTTAAAGACATCAGTTGTCTGAGTATTCAGTAATTGAGAAGAGCCTGATCAACAGAAGTGATCAGAAGTTGCTGAGCAAGTCCTACAGACCTTTTCAGAGGCTGTTGAAGATTCTTGAAGAGTGAGGCCAGGTCATCCTTAGAAGAAGGTGATAAATCCTGAGCAAGACGAGAAGACCTGATCATCACAAGTGATCAGAGGTACAGAGCAAGTCCAGCAGTCTTTATCCCAGACTGCTGAAGATACTTGAAGAAGCTTAAAGAGAAGAAGAGCTACTCGTGTGACTCGAGGAGCCAGGAGAAGCCCCCTGTGAGACTCAGGGTGGAAGAAGTCTTCAGTGGGATTCTGGAGCAGGCCAGTGGGACTCTGGTAACACTGTGGGATGCAGTATAAAGACCCTCCTGTGGGACTCAGGAGAGATACAGTGGGACTCTGTATCGACCATTGTAATACTAACAGATTATAATGGGAGAATCCATGCTGGGAGAGCATGGCAAGGATGTAGGCCTTTGGTGCCGAACCTTGTAAATCCTTGTGTCCTGTGCCTTTTCATTACTGCATCATTCGGGAAAGGTTGAGAGATACAAGAAGAGTGGATCGAGGCTTTAACCAGCCATAGAGGTTTAATTGATAAGAATCAATTAGTAAAAAGTTTTAAGGGATCACTGATTCACCCCCTCCCCCTCTCAGTGATTCACACTGATCTGGGCACTTCAATACTTAATACGTATGTGACATCTAGCCTAGTACATAGCATAGCATACATGTCTGATCCAATCAATGATGCCTGTGTAATACTTACCATTCTGTTTGTTTTCTCATGTGTATGAGGACATGTTTTCCTGGAAAGATGAATGTCATGTGACACTGGAAACAATCTCCTCTTTTATTTTTTTGTACTGAATCTATTTATTATATTGTTAATGTATATACTTTAACTTAGTCCGAGCAACCTCTTGGATCTTTCATGATGGATCTTGATCTCAAGAATGTATGTTTCCTCTCCCAATTCCTTTATAGAGATGCATTTATTCAACCATTGCTTAACAAAATGTAATAATGGTATTTCATTTCTAATGAGTAGTATGTCATAAGCATATACTATTAAGAAAATAACTAAACTTCCATTAAAATTTTTATAGACACCTGACTCGCATTAATTATTTATGAAAAAAATCCATTATATCCTCGTAAAATTGAATTTTCCATGACCTGAATGCTTTCATTAATTCATAAATGGATCTTTTCAACTTTCATACCTTGTTGGAATCCTTTGGAATCACAAACCCTTCGGGTTGTGTCATATATACATCTTTTTGAAGGTTCCTAATAAGGAAGGATAGTTTGAAATCCATTTTCCAAATCTCCTAATCATTGAAATCCATAATGGAAAGTATAATTCCGACAGATTTTATAATTTCAACTGGTGAAAAGGTTTCATTATAGTAAATTCCTTGATGCTATTTAAACCCTTTTTCAACTAGCCGCACCTTATAGGTATTGACTTTCCCTTCTATGTCCATTTTCTTCTTGAATATCCATTTTCAATCATGGGATTTACATCTAATAGAGGGTCTAATACAATCTAGACTTGGTTTTGGTATATAGAATCCATTTCAGGATTCATGGATTCTTTCCACTTGGAAACATCTGTTCCACTTACTGCTTCCTTGAAGGTTAGAGGGTCATTATTATCAACTAATAATGAGTCGTTGTCCTCAGTGACTAGAAAACCATAACATTTAGGTTCTCTAACCACTCTATTACTCCTACATAGTAATTGTGTATCTAGAAAATTTTATTATTCTATGGGGATTAGTGGAATTTGTTCCTATGGAAACTCTTGTGTATCTTGATCCTAGACTTCATAAAAGTTAATCTCGCTCCCACTATCTCTTTTAGAGATAAGATCCTCATCAAGAAATATGGTATTTATATCAACCACAATATTTTTTGTATGAAGAATTGTATAGGTAGTATCCTTTTATTTCTTTGGGATATCCTATAAAAATACACTTTGTGCCTCTAGGTGCAATATTATTACCTGAAGAGGCATTAAGAAATGCTTCATAACCCTGCACATATAAGTAAGACAACATGGTTTTCTTTCTATTCTGTAATTGGTATGGTATACCATATTTTGTTTTAGTTGTCACTTGGTTTAGTACATATGTTGACGTTTGTAACACGTATCCCCAAGAGGATAATTGAAGACTCACATGACTCATCGTTGATCACACCACGTCCAACCAGGTGTGGTTCCTCCTTTTTCTTACCCCATTCCACTAAGGTGTATAAGGAGGATTGATTTGAGATAAAATCCTGAAGTCCAGTAAATAATAAATGAAGTCTGGATTAATAAACTCTCCACCATGGTTTGAGTGATGTTTATTAATATTCTTACCAAGATGTTTCTCAAATTCATTCTCATTTTCCTTGGATTTATCAAAATAATGTGACATATTCTTTATGAAGTAGACATGTCCAAATCTACTAAAATCATCAGTAAAAGTTATAAAGTATGAGTACCCACCCATTTCTTCAATAAGAAATGTTTCACCCACATCAGTATGAACTAATTATATAATCTCTTTAGCCCTTTAACCTTTCCTACTAAATGGGGTGATTCACACCTATTCTAGGGTGTAGAAAAATCAATATTATTTTCTTAGTGAATAATAGTGGCTGATCAAGGTTGTCTCACTAGAGGATCCTCTCAGTTTGTTCACTCACTTATTCTAAATCACCTAAACAAATTTTTTTTTTGTTTTGATTAATTTATAAAAGTAATAATAAATATTTTTTGGGTTTTTAATATTTAAAAGAATGACATGAGAAATAAAAATTTCAAATTTTATACTAACATGAAATTATAAATAAAATAGATTGAGGAAGAAAACACTTTGTCTTGGGTTCGGTTTTGGGTTTAATCATTATTATCCTTTATACGTTTAATTTAAGTTTGATAATTTAAACATTAAATTTCATGTTTTAACAACTATTCTTTATTTAGAAATTTTGGAATATCATTGAATGCCTAATTAATCTCAATTCCACCTCCCCCATTAATCAAGTTTGAATACACACCTTGGTCTAAGATGTGCCATCTTCCATGGCCCAACTTTATCGATGTTGTTTCATACATTGATTATTTCAACTTTATCATGTGAAGAACTAAACAATGGATAGATGTAAAAGTGATTAAATAAAAGGATATAGATAGATTTATTTTCATATCATTTGGGGTAGTTTCCACATCAGGTACATTCACCTCACCCATGCATGTTACTAGATTCTATCTACAAAATTAAAATAAAACTTTAAATAAAATTCAAGAACACCTTGACCTCCACCTGGGCCAAACCTCGGGGTCAGCCTCTCATTTTTGAGAGTAAGATATCACTTGGTGGAAATGGGAATAACATAAGAAGAAGAGAAAAAGAAATAGAATAAAATAAAGAATAAATTTAAAAATAATGAGATGAGAAAATAAAATAATAGAAGAAAATGGAATTGGGATGAGGGAGAGGGAGAGAGAGAAAATAATATATGAAAAAAATAAAAAAAATAACATATAGGAAATAATATAATTTATAAATAATATAATAATAATAATAATAATAATTTATTATTATTATAATAATTAAGAGAATAAGTGGTTAATAAAGTAAGAAAATAAAATCAAAAATATTAAAAGATTATTTATAATTATTATAGTAATATTGATAATAATATTAATATTAATAATAATAAAAATACTAATAATAATACTAATAATGATAAAATTAAAATGAGGAATAATAAAGCATGGAGAATGGGTGGAAACAAAATTTAAAACATGCATACAAGAATTAATTTAATTTAAACTAAAATTTCATTTTCAATTTAAAAAGAAAATGAACATGTAAAAAAAGGAAAAGGGGGGATAAAGATGAAGTATCCAGCCTCTCTCGGTGTATATCTCATCCTTGGTGCCCTAGATCATTTGGAAAGGAGGGGTTTACCTCCTTCTATAGGTGAGGAGGGATATTTTGTTGTCTATAAAATTATTCCTCTTAAATTTTTCATGTTTTTGACCCATTAAATGGATGAATTTGGGGACTGTATATTCATAACATTTGTTTCTAATTCTCTTGCCCATTTTTCATCCAAATTTCATCATAATCATCCATGTTTAGAAGAATTTATAGGAAAATTGCTCTAGGTTTTTATTCTGAACGAATAAATCCCTAATCATCCTTCAATGTTAAGCATCAAATGGCTAACTTAATTAGTTAATAACTCCTTAAAATTTAATGGGTAATTTATCCTATTATTCCTATTTTTAATCCATCTATAATAACTGCAATTGGAGGTGTGTATCATGATTTATACCTCTTTTGTAGGGTGGGTTCTACTCTATCTTCCCAAACAATTTCTCAAATTGATTTATTTTTTCTAGCCTCTGTATGTTAGAATCAAATCTTGGTCCATAAGAAAAATTTTATCCAAAAAATAAAGGAATCCTATAAAAAATTAATCAAATAAATTGGATCAATAATTTAAAAGTTATGATCCAAATTCTAAAGTTATGAAAATCTTTCAAAATTTCATAATTAATAAATTTTCTTATTTTATCCCATTTTCATTCTATAATTAAAATCACCCATTATTTTAATAAAACATTGAAATCCATGGATTTTATCATTTAATGTCATGAATAAATCATTATAATTTGAATAACAATTTACACTTAATTTTGTTCTATCATGGGGCTTTGTTCATTTTTCATTGTAAACATGTGTGACATAAACCAAGTGGTTTTAGTTCAAAAAAATATAAATATCCATCTTGATGTAATTTAGTAAAGCACTTTTCATTTACATGACCTAGCTAGTGATGCCAAATTTGGGTGTGGTATGATTCTTTTGAAGTAACTTTGTTATCGATTGACATTATTTGGTTCATGTAATCAAACACATAAAGACCGTTATTTAAATGTGACTTATGATAACAAATGATATCTTTATAAAAGAAGCAAAAATTATTTACAAATTTGAAAATAAATCCATCTGTATTAAGTTTTGATATAGAAATAATGTTTTTGGTAACTGAAGGCACATAATAACAACCTTTTAAAACCAATATCATTCTGGTTAGCAACATGTGGTGGTAGTCCCCTATAGCTACAGCAACAACTTTAGATTCATTGGATTCTCTAAGATCTACCTCTCCTTGGTTAACATTTTTTAATATACTTGGTTCCTGCATTTGAATACATATGTGAGCACCACAAGATGTATCTAATACCCAATTTTTAGAAACGGATAAATTTCAGTCGATAACAAATGCACCTAAAGTTTCACATTTCTTCTTTAGATGGGTGAAGTTTTTCTTCCAGTGGCCCTTCTTACCACATGTAAAATAGATTGAATCTTGTTCCCTTCCATACCTCTTGATCTTGTTCTTCTTGGAAGGACATGAAGAAGCTTTGGGCTTAAATATATTTTCTTTACCTTTCCATTTCTTCACTATATGGACTGAAGGTTTTTCATACTTCGTATCTTTAACTACTTGGATAAGAATAGTAAGAATATCTTGTAGATACTTCTCAATGTTGTTCATATTAAAACTCATAACAAAGCTAGAAAATTTCTGAGGGAGTGATGCCAAAATGAGTTTGGTTCCCAGTTCTTTGGGGAGTTTAAACCCTAGAACCTCTAAGAACTTAATATATCCAATGAGCTTGACTACATGATTCCCATCTGGGGAACCCTCTCCAAGATTTCTCTAAAAGAGAACCTTGAAAATATCAAATTGTTATTGTCTATCTCTCTCCCGGTAAAGACCATAGAGGTGATCAAGCATTCTATACACATCCATGTTTTCGTGAGACTTCATTAGTTCACTAAATGTTGATGAAAGCATCAAGTATTGAACACTGACCGCATCACTCAAATTTTTTCATAGACCAGGAACTCCTCATAACTCTCCTCCTTAATAGGTGGATCAGGCATTGATAGTTCTAGCATGTAAGATTTTCATTCACGGTGTATCATAACCCAAAGGTGTCTAAACCACTCCTGGATGTTACTCATCTTTATTCAATATTGATCATAGGGATAGTTTGGATGATGAACTTGTAATTTTATTCTAAAATTAAAAAAAAATTATTAGTAATTTTATTGATTACAAAATAAGTTAGATATAATAAATTAAATGTTTATTTATTTTTTTATTAAATATATCACTATTTTATCAAGTCTCAATTGCTCTCACCATTTTAATTGGAAAGTCTTGTTACTTTATCATTCTAGTGGAAAGGATTCCCATTAATTTTCTTAATGATCCAGATTTTGGCCACAAAAACCATAATAAAGTAATTAGGTTGGAATAATTTCCAACTACAAACTTGTAGCTCCTTAATCCATTGAGTAGATTACCCTATCCTAAAATCCTGACTTGGATATCCTCAAAACTTGCCTCCAAATTTTTATTGAATGGGATTTTTTCGTTAAACTCAATACAATTTCATTTAAGTCAACCCAAAACTCTCACGAGAACTCCCCAATAAAAGTTGGTGTCCAGACTTTGGCCATGTACTATGCTTAGTTCTATGGTTTCATTCCCAATCAAGTAATGGATGTCTTAGTCTGACTTAATATTTAATTGTGGTATTTTAATTAATTATGCATAAATTTTATCTTCTTTTATCCTTTACATGTCTTTTTAATATTAAGTGGATGTTAATTAATTAACCATGTTGGATAAAACTTTTATGTATAATTCATTTATTTAATTTCTATCTTTTCACATTAATTCATCTATTTATGTGATTATGGCCTTATATCCATAAAATAAATAATTTCTTAGATAGAAGTAAATCATTAATTAAAAGAATTTTTCATGATATTTATCAAACTGTTGATTTAATGAGAGAACATTAAATCAACCTTTGAACTAGGAGAAATAACTCCTTATTATCGACTTTGGAATGAGTTGCAACATTCCACCTATCCACCTATGTATCACCTGGGTTAGTTTCATTATGGTTTCCCCTTGAACCTCCTCCATATGACTTGGGATGCTCCATTAATTAAAAATATTTTTTACTCACATGTAGGTTAAGGAAACCAAAGGATTGGTTAAAGGGTATTACATAAATATTCTTAGACAGGAAGGTCCTACATAATAATTGAGGGAGGGATGACTCACAGGACATAATTTAATTTAATATTAATAATTTCAAACTCATGAAATAAATTAAATTAAAACATCCAATATATACACGTGTATTGGTAAATATTGTGAACGGTCATACATGCAATGAATACACAAAAGTAAATGGATAGAATTAATTTCTTTATTTGTTATTTTATTATTTAAGATAAATTTACTTTCATTAATTAATTAATTCCATTTCATCTTAATGATCATCCAATCTTAATTGGGGATACTCATTATTAATGGAATTCATGGAAAATAAATGGAAGAACCAATAATGTCATATTAATTACTATAAATTAATTTAGCATTTAAAATTATTTAAAACCATTATTATATTTTCAAATACACAATGGTGTTTTAATCAATAAAATAAGGTTTTAATGCTATAATTTTTAAATTTAATTCCATTTTATTTTTTTCATTTATGGGAGATTACACTGCATGTACATCCAAATACATGTCATATACCTCAGTTTTTGTATATCCAAGTTATGCACCTAAGGCTTCAACGTGTTAACTATGTCGGACTACACGGCATATACATGCCATCTACACACCCTATATCTGTTTGTTGTGTTCCAGGTTAGCCTAGTTAACATGCGGTGTGCAATAAAAGAAGTGCATGTAATTAATTGGTCGGCACATCTAGATATAATGTGCATGTGTATACAATGTGTTCTCAAGCTACATGTCGTGTAACTCAGTTTTACCATCCAAATATTTGGCACTTTTCAATGGAATCTTTTTTCATTTTTCATTTGTTATTAAACCTTTAAGAAAATTAAACACTAAATAAACATGATTAATATGTCAATAACATTTAAATTAAAATCATATTAAATAATGAATAACATGAAATAAAAAACTAACCATAATTTTGTATATATCAATAATCAAATTGATAATTATAAATATAAATTTGACCGTTCTGATACCACTTGGTGGTTTCGAGCATAGCGGAAGTGTGCGGAGGTGGGAGATATATTAAAATTTCTTTTAATAATCATTTTCAGAAACTAAGAGCAAGGATATTACATGTAAAATTTATAATTTATTTATTTAATATTTAAATAAATAAATACCTAGGCTTAGGAAGTTTCTTAGTTGGTGAATACTGATCTTCTGAAAAGACCCTTTCGTATTACATTAATTGCACTGTGAGGATCCAATGATATAATTCCTCTAGTGGTGATCCAAATTTGATCTTATGATCTCTGAGAAACGCCACTTGGTTTTTGGGTGTTGGCGTAGTGATTCGAATGCTGCATGTTTTTTGTTCTTGATTGCTCGTTCTTCAGTCTTGAAGAAATATCTCTTTCACTTTTTGTTCTTGATAGGGAGATAGGAGGAGTTAGGAGATAATGTTTTGTGCACAATAATTATCTATTATCAATGTTAGGATGCTCTACACAATAGACATAGTCATCTATTTATAGAGTTAGGATTCAAGTTTAAATATTATTTAACTTCATACCAATCATTAAATAACATTTATTACCTTTAATAAACCCCATACAACATAATAATTATTATTATTTTTTGTGCACATCAACTTGCGGAACAACAAAATTCTGTAATAATATTTTTAATTAATATTTTTCACCAGACTTGGTTTTTGTACGTTTGAACCCCTCTAGAAGTTATTAAAAAACCAAATAAATATTTTATTCACAATAATGATAATAAATATTTATTAAAAAAATTATTCACCAGATGAAAAATAAATATTAATTTAATTTATGTGATCAATATAACTTGAATAAAATTATCCCTCAAAATAGAGAATAATATTTATTCCATTAATTAAACTCAAATGGAATTTAATAATGATCAACGGAAACACTTAGTGTGTGAACCTTGGGGAGATGGAAGGAGAGATGCGATGCTCGATGCCCCCCAAAGAACTAAATTCCCAAAATCACCTGAGAAGTGTGAAGCTTCACTCTTTCAATCTGATTTCTTGTGAAAGCTTGTTGAGATCGTCCACCACTGAGAAAATAAAGGAACAAGAAAAATATTCCTTGAATAATCTCTCCTCCTTCTCTTGTTTCTCAAGAATCTCTTTTATCCCTTTGGAGAATCGGGTTCTGCATTGAATCATCAGGGAAGAGTCTACCGCACATGTATCAGCATCAGATGATTCTATCTTGGCATGCGTAGATCTAGCCAAGCATTTAATAATTGGTCGGATATTTCAATTGAAAGGTACAAAACCCTGAAATATTTTTGATTTTGTTTCATGCTTAGCCAATATATGGGGTTTTATGGATTTCAAATGTGTCTCACTTGGGTGAGGGTTTTTCCATATTCTATTCCCTACTATGGAGCTCAAAGGGATGGTATGGAGCATAATCTATGTCAATATAAGGCCTGGAATGTTTTGTTTGAACGAATGGAAACTAGATTTTAACCTAAATGATTTTAGAGACACATATACACAGGTATGAATCAAAATACATGGACTAAATTGGGTTTTATGGCATGTTGAAATTCTTTATGACATAGACTCTATGATTGGTGTCCCAATAAGGATGGACTATACCACTAAAACAGTTAGTTACATTCATTTTTCACATGTTTTAGTATTGGTTGATCTAAGTTCCACTTTGATGGATATGGTGATTTTACCTACACCATAATATGAGATTAGCCTTTGGATAGAATTTGAGAAAATAGCTCGATTTTGTGTGCACTATCAAATTATTAGACATTCAAATGAGTACTTTATAAGGGAACGTGTCTGTTCTAACTATCATAACAAAGGTCATGACATGCATCACTACTGGAATAATCCTAAACAAGATATTCCTACTGAAAAAATGATGGTCATGTCACTCAAGATGTAAATACATCTGTAGGTCTGATTCCAATAATTTAAATTGGTCCTGCTCATCTCTCCCATGGGCCTAACATTAAGCCCCCCCCAAGGAAGAATACATTTCTCATAAATTTTCTAGATTATTTTCTCCTATTAAAATTAATGAAAACCCCCCTTTTATATTAGTATGGTCTTGTTGAAGACAAACAATTAGTTATTAATGGAACTACTTGCAAGGATGGATTAAATAACTTTTCTTTTAAAGATATTTTATCTGGGAAAATAGTATAAGAAGATGAGGTGGATTCAGATGATAGACAATATATTAAAGAATGATATGCTTATAATCTGATAAAAAAAGTCTCTCCCGCTGTGAGAGAATCCTCATAGGGTCTCCTAGGGATTCAGTTTCTCCTTCGCGCTTTGCTCGTGGCGGCGGGGGACGGTAACGTTTTCCTTTGGGTTACAGGCAACCACCGCCATCACCGATTCTCCTCGTTGTGGCTCCGATTCCCCTTTCGCCTCCGCTCCGTTTCCATTTTCACCTCGGCTCTGTTTCCCCATTTCCCGTTTCTTGGACCACCTACAGGTGATCCGGCTCCTTCGGGCTCCATCGGTTCCGGCTCTGTTGTTCCAGATCTACTCGGGCCGGCAACAGTTGCTCCGAGCTTATCACGCCCCCCCGGCACCTGTACTTCAGAGGGGAAGGGGATTGACTTCTTCCTTTCGAAACCATTTGTGGACTCTGCATCCCCGCCTCCACGTTGACTTCCCAACGACGGCCCCTCTCGTGGAAATCCAGATCTGGAGTGCGGAGGCTGTCCGAAGAAGAGCATCTTTTGGGGGTCCTGCGCGGACGTCGGTACGAAGAAGAGCATCTTTGGTGGTTCCTGACGATGACCCCTCTCGACCCATCTGCTTCGCGAAGAAGGGAACTTTTGACCTTCTGACTTGTGGGCGGTGCAGTGGTGTCCCGATCCGCGGAGCTCTTGGACGCGAAGATGAGTCCCTCGATGCCTCATGGGACTGGCGGGTGAAGGGTGGGCAGTGATGCTTCAGCCGTGAAGTCTGGTCGCCAAGAGGTTGTCACGCAGGGTTGTTGCGCGCAAGTTGGTGTGCCCTACGTTTTGGCCGTTCTGGAAGTGCAAGGGCGCCAGTGAGAGATCTGATCGTGTTACCCCAATGCGAAGGAGATGACCACGCAGGGCTGGTCGCGGAAAGAGGTTGTCCCCTGCGCGAAAGTTCTGTCCGCGCAGGTCTGGTCGCAGATAGTGGTTTTCCCCTACGCGAAAGTCCTCACTTGAATGTTGCTTTTTTGGCCTCAACTACTTCCGCATCAATAGAGAACTCTCCCCCTGTTCAAAAAAAAACGCGAAGCACCTGGTCATGAAGCTTCTGGTTGCGAAGCAGAGGATGCAGTTCACTGTTCGCGAGGCTCCTGGACACGAAGATCCGTGTCACAAAGCTCTTGGTCGTGAAGCTCCGGGATGCGCTGCAACGGCCGCATCGCACTGGCCGCGAAGCTTCAAGCCGTGATTCTCCTGGTCGTGAAGCTTTGGTCGCGAAGCCGCAGGTGCTCGCACTGGTTGTGAAGAACCAACTTGTGCTTTCTCGGATTAGGCCGGAGCCCCTGGGTCGGGGACCCCTGTTGGGATGGACACCCCCTGGATAGGGGACCCCTGTTGGGCCAATCACCCCCTAGGAGATTTCGTGGCTCTCGACATGGAGGCAGATCTGCTGAATCAATGGAAGAACCTCACCTTGACAGACAAAGAAAAAGAGCCACTTGCAACCCGTAGAAATGAAGACAACACTTTGACAAAACGTATGGATTTATTGGTTATCGGTAGACTGGCGACCAAGGCACCAATTAATCTAAAGGCCCTCAGGACCACCCTTCAAAATCTTTGGAAATTGGAAGCTGGAGTACTCATCCGGGAAATTGAGAACAAACTCCTAGTTTTTTAATTCTTCTATGATAAAGACAAAGATAAAGTCCTCAGAGGAAGACCTTGGTCCTTTGACAATCATCTCATCCTGGTGAAGGAATTTAAAGGGGGAGATGAGATCCAGAATTGCACACTTACCCGATCCCCATTCTGGGTAAAAATTAAAGGAATGTCGTTTCATGGGAGATCAACACGTGTGATGAAAGAAATTGGAGACCAAATCGGTCATTTCCTAGAGTGGGATTGCTCGGACCCAATCCAATGGGGACCCTGGGTTCAAATAAAGGCTGAGATCGATGTGTCAGAACCCCTAATGCGAGGTATGTTCCTGAAAATTGATGACTCCAACACCTGGATCTCGTTCGAATTCAAAAAACTACCAATCTTCTGCTTCCTTTGCGGACGTATCGGCCACATTGAGAAAGTGTGTGATTCAAAGTCAGAGAATACCGCTGAAAATATTATCCTTCAATATGGTCTGTGGCTCCAGGCCAAAGCACATAGAGAGGCATATATCCCTGAGGCAGAGAGACAAATGGATTGGGACTGTCTCATTGCAGCCCATCTAAGGCGACCGGAATCTGGATAACCTTCTGTTATAATGATGGGACCACCTGTATTCCCTAAAGAGTACCCAGCTGATCTTAGGGGAAATGGAAATGCATCCCAAGATATTATTGTCAGATGCAATGATGGGGCTCGGCAGGACAGTCACCCGATTTAGGGTAACACCAACTCCGACTTTGTTTCAACTGCACCGAATTTAACGATATTTACTTCAACTGGGCCGCTACCTAAACCAAAAGAACCTCCAGAGAAATTTCCGATGCAGAAACATGTTTCCTTGGATCCTCCTGAAGCTGAGCCGACTCCAAATATGATCCCAACTGATGCCCTTCTGCAATCTGATTCTGGGATGACTGAAGCCTCACCTTTAGGACATGTTACTCGTAGAACATGGAAAAGGGCACGCGGCAGTGGTAGAGGCGATTGCTCAGGGGATCCCAATCCAGGAGATCTGAAACGGAAAAGCGAGTCCTGTGGTTTTCACACCAGTCCTCCCAAAAGGAGGAAAGCATCAGGTACGTCATTAACCCCAAAAGAGTCAAAGGCGGAGGCGGGTCAGGCCCGGCCCCACCTAGAGCATTGATTGCATTATGCTGGAACTATCGTGGGCTTGGCAACCCACGAACGGTTCGTATGTTTCAGCGCCATTGCGCTCAAAGTTGCCCTGATATGGTTTTTCTGTCCGAAACCATATTGGAAAACAAGGGAATCACAAATCTTGCTCTAAAATGTGGTTTCCAGGTTTGTTTCCCGGTTCCCCGACAGGGTCATTCAGGGGGATTATGTCTCCTTTGGAAGGATAATGTTGATGTCAGGCTCCTATCTTTTTTCCAGCGCCACGTGGCAGCAGCCATTTATGATTCCCACAACCCCCCTGGACTTTTGTGGGCTTCTATGGCTGGCCCTCCCAGTCTGAAAAGTGGAAATCTTGGGATCTCCTTTGTAAACTTCGTCGTGATCTGCCAAGCCCCATTCTGTTTGGAGGGGATTTTAACGAGATCCTTTTTCAGAAGGAGAAAAAAGGTGGAGATGTGCGCCCCTCCACGTCTATGTCTGATTTTAATAACGCTATCCTTAAGGCAGAGCTGATGGACCTGGGTTACACGGGTAATCCTTTCACATGGTTCCGAGGCAGTTCAGATGGGAACCGAATCGCTGAACGTCTGGATAGATTCCTTGGCTCAATGGATTGGATGAACCTATTCAAAATGTACTATATCAGACACCTCACGCTCAACTGCTCGGATCACTGCCCAATTGTCATTAACTGCACCCATCATGATCACGCTACTAGTTCTAGGAAACCATTCAGATTCGAAAGCTTCTGGTCATAAGATCCCAAGTGCGAGGAGGTTATCCGTTCAGGCTGGAAGAATGGGCAAGCTGATCTGAGAACCAACCTTCACCGAGTGGCGTCTGATCTGAAGACATGGATCTACTCTAAATTACGTCACCCGGATCGGCACTGCAATTTTCTTGAAAGGAAGCTTGGCTATATTCTTAGCAAACCCCCTTCTAGCAGCATTCTCTCCAAAATTAGTGAAACCCAACAAGAGATGGATGTTTCTCTGTGCAATAAGGAAGGTTTCTGGGCTATGCGAGCGCGTGATATTCATATAGCAGAAGGGGACGCTAATACCCGTTATTTCCACCAGAAGGCTTCAGCAAGACGCCGAAAAAACTTTATTTCTGGCATTTTAAAATCATATGGTAGTAAAGTGTCTGACACAGGGGGAATCCAAGAAGCATTCTTGAGCTATTTTCAGAATCTCTTCTCTGTAGGCCAATCTAACATTTCTCCTGAGATTGAGGACTGCATCACACCCGTGATATCTGACGATATGAATAGACAGCTTTCTAAATATGTGACGAATGACGAGACTCTCAAGGCCTTAAAGCAAATCCACTCTACAAAGGCCCCGAGACCAGACGGTTTCCATGCCCTCTTTTTCAAGAATTACTGGCACATCATTGGTCCAGACATCTACAATCTGATGAGGGATATTTGGGCAGGGAAAACGGACCTGTCTACTATTAATGAAACTATTCTTACCCTCATTCCCAAGATGAAAAATCCGCAAGGGGTTTCGGACTTTCGACCTATCAGTCTGTGCAATGTTTCGTATAAGATATTTTCGGAGATCCTGGCGAATCGGTTGCGTCCATGGTTACCCGACATCATTTCAGAGAACCAAAGCGCTTTTATGGAAAAAAGGTTAATCACTGATAATGCCATTATTGCTCATGAAATTTTTCATTCCATGAAAACACGAACACGAGCAAAGAGAGGGATCATGGCTTGGAAATTGGATATGGCTAAGGCCTATGATAGAGTGGAATGGAACTTCCTCGGATTTGTGATGCTCAAGATGGGTTTCTGCACCAAATGGATTGACATGATCATGCAATGTGTCTCGTCAGTGTCCTTCTGTATTAATGTCAACGGGGTGCTCACCCGAGGCTTTTCCCCGTCCCGTGGGCTTCACCAGGGAGATCCTCTTTCACCTTTCCTCTTTATTTTAGTGGCTGATGTGTTTTCTAACCTCCTTTCCAGGGCAGCTTCATCTTCCAGAATTCATGGGGAGAAAGTGTGTCGCAAGGGCCCTCCGATCTCCCACCTCTTCTTCGCCGATGATTTCCTTCTATTTTCCCGAGCTACCCCTAATGAGTGTACTACAATATGCCAGGCGATTCAACATTATGAACGGGTTTCAGGAAAAATGATCAACCAAAGTAAACCAGAAATTTCTTTCAGCTCTGGAGTCCCTCAGCCGAAAAGAGAAGAACTCTTCTCTTTAGCAAGCATCCCTGGGGTCGATAAGAACCAGAAGTATCTTGGGCTCCCGACAGTGGTTGGACGGTCAAAGAAAGAAATCTGTTCAGCTATTGTGGATCTAATTGAAAGAAAAATACAAGGTTGGACCCCCCAAAAAATCTCCAAGGCCGGGAAGGAAACCCTCATCAAGGAGGCACTTCAATCTGTCCCCAGCTATTTGATGTCTATTTTTAAACTTCCTAACGTGGTGCTTTCACAGATTCAATCCAGCACATCTAACTTCTGTTGGGGTCGAAAGGACGGCAAAAATAAAGTCCATTGGATCGCCTGGTCTGCTCTCTGCCAACCAAAATCTGAAGGCGGAATGGGATTTCGGGACCTTTCTCTTTTTAATGATGCTTTGCTAGCTAAACAAGGTTGGCGTATGATTAATAACCCATCATCCCTATGCACGCGAGTTCTCCGGGCTAAATATTTCCCACATAAGGATTTCTTGGATTCCCATCTTGGCTATCGACCCAGTTTTCTCTGGAGAAGCATTTGGGGTGTTCGCAATCTTTTGAGGAAAGGACTAGGCTGGAGGATTGGGAATGGTTTAACGGTCAAGATTTGGACTGATCCCTGGCTTATTAATCAGGTAGGCGCGAAGGCATCATCCCCTATTTATCCAGGCTCCGAACATGCCACAGTCTGTTGTCTATTTGATAATCAAGGGGCGGGATGGTGTTTGGAAAAACTCTTTTCGTGGTTTAATGAGAGGGACATGAGAATTATTCTGAGTATCCCATGTGTGTCAGACGCAGGGCCAGATCATCTCTACTGGACAAACGACACCTCAGGAGAGTACACGGTGAAAGCTAGCTACCGGCGAGCTCTCACTGCTCAAATTACAGAAGGAGATGTGAGGCCCTGGACATCAATTTGGAAGCTTAATGTTCCCCCTAAAGTCCGATTTTTCTGGTGGCAGGTGTGCACCGGTATCCTTCCTACTAAGAGCCTCCTAGCCTACAGACACTTTTCAAATGACAACTCATGCCCCTTCTGCCCTAATGTGCCTGAATCCCCTCTCCATGCTCTCATTCAATGCCCCGGGGCTCAGGAGGTTTGGAATGGCTGGGGATCTACTACGAAGTTGTCCCTGGACATCGCCTCGGATCTTACCTCTCTCCTGATGCGATGGTGCTCCTCCTTTTCACCGGTTAAAGCAGGCGCCCTGTGCATTCTGACTTGGATTATCTGGGATAGGCTGAACGAGGCCATTTTCAATCTTTTTCGGAGGCCCCCCAGATTTTGGATTGACCGGGCATCATCATGGATTGCGGTTTGGCAGAACCACCCTGAGCAGCAAAGACTCCCCCCCCCTCTCCTCATTCCCAACATTGGTTCCCCCCACTGGAAGGGATTATTAAGATCAATGTGGATGCCTCTCTCCCTAAGGATGGCCCAGTTGGACTAGGTTTGTTGGCCCGAGACAACCAGGGAAATCTTATCGCAGCCAAATACGAAGCACACTACGCACTTTGGGAGTCCTCAGTCGTGGAGGCCGCCGCCATCCTTGCTGGGTTAAACTTCGCAAAAGACCGCGGTTGGGATTCCATTCACATCGAATCTGATTGTCTCACCATTATCAATTCCATCAATCTCACTGACGGTGGGCTTCAACCTTTCGGCTCCATTACTCGGTGTATTCACTCTCTGAGACAAGGCTTCACATCCTACAATTTCTTATTTATTAAAAGGGAAGTGAATGAAGCCGCTCACAAGATGGCAGCAGTTGGCCCTCCTTACGAGGATTTGCTCTGGTTTAATCATTTTCCATCGTGGTTATGCGACTGTATTTCTGCTGATCTCCATCATTAATGGATCCGTCTTATTTTGTCAAAAAAAAAGAATGATATGCTTATATTGAATCTGGCCACAGCTTGTGGTGGGAACAGATCATGGTAAATGCTAGAATTAAAAAAGGAAAATATAAGAGGGATACTGAAATATCAAAGAAGGATATGTATAAAATGATTGTTCAATAGCACTACTTAACATCCCCTGAGAAAGTCAATTTGATACAATCCCCTATGATTGAGAAATCTATTGGTTGCCTTGGATCTGTAGACTGGGCATGCGAATATGTTGCCTCTTCTTCACCAAAAATGCATATTAAAATTGTTAAAAGGAAGGATCTTCCATCCGCAAGTGATGGATGCCTGGCTCCCAAAGGGACAACACCTTCTCCTATTAGATATAAGGCCTCAATGAGTTCTATACCTATGTAGGGAATTCAGTTCTCTTCTTCTTCTGGTCATGAGGTCTCTGCGGTTTCTCAACCTAGGTAGGGCATACAGGCCTCTTCTCTTACTGTACATGAGGTTGTTGCATGTTCTGGTTCAGGAAAGGGCATGTAGGTTGCTTCTCCTTTTCTACATGAGGCCTCTACGAGTCCTAGGCCTAGGCATGTGGATTCACATGCACAAATCTTAGCTACACATTCTCCTCCTAAGATGGTGGGGACAGTTGTTGGAATCACAACATATGTGGCTTCAAGAAGCAGTGTCTCTACTCAACCTCTGACTGGTAAGGGTAACAAGAATATTAATACTCATAACTCATTTGTTTTTCTTGCTTCATCTAGTAGTGAGGATGATGGAAAAAATGTGTGATAGAGCATATAAAGTTGTATACAAGAAGATAGATTTTGTTATGGCGCTCTCAGATGATGGTGGTGGCCCATGGATGCAGGTCAAGACTTGGAGGAGGGGACAACACCCTAGTGGTAGGGGTGGTTGCCTCACACACCATGGTATGAACATGCACTCTTGAGTGGGTTGAGTTTTCTTCTTTTCTATTTTTTATAGAACCTTGTCATTTGTTATGATCCTCTATTTATTGTACCTTTATTAGTTTTTTCAATAAATAGGTCTTCACTCCTCAACCTTTTATAAAACAAAACTTAGTTTGTGACCCTCTATGATTCTTTCTCATTAGCATTAGGTGGGCTTGACTAAAGTCCAATATTACTGTCTAGAAATGGTTCAAGGAACCCAAGAGAAAGAACTTAATATCTCAACGTCGACAACCACATATGAACGCTCATTGTATAATATAATCCTTTTGTCACAATATCTCATCAAGCAGGTTGCACATCTCTGTCACCAACATATATGCTTGATATGTATTTCTTTGACTATCTAAGATAAACACGTCGTTACACTATGTCCATGGAATTTAATGTGACAAATATATTTCAATCAAATGATGAGATATCGGCTTCCATAAAGATAGAATGGGACAAATCCTTCCTGGACTTATTCATTAATGACATGTCCCTCGTGATGCACCCAATGCATCCAACTTCAGCATGAACTGTTGTCATCATGGTTTATGAAATACATCTAAGTACGCGAGTTGTAACATGCATTAATAATAATCTTAAAGTCTAAGGAGCATCACACATGCTCATGGATAGGAATATCTGGTGACACCAAAACATGTGGAATTCCTACTGGTGGGTCTATTCATATAATCTCTCATCTTACAGATTACCAAGTGTGAACTTCATGATAAGAAGATTCATCTTCTTATGATTACTTGCACCTAACGATCTATGTATTATGTTTCCCATCATAGTATGTTATCCAACTGCATAACATTATTTAAGAATATTTTCATAGCACATCAAGGTTGTCATCATAGTGGGGAACTACTATGGCCTTATAAATGCGACATATACTCTAGGACATTATTACATTATAGTCATGCAGAACAACAAACAGTATGTAATAAGAAGTTTTATTAATAATCAATACATTGAATATACATGTAATCAAAGTAAAAACATTTGGTCCTAGGACACTAACTCCAACATAAACAATGTAGTGGTGATTTTAACCACTGCCAATAGAGAAAATAATCACTGCTAAGACTCATTTTCTTGTAGTGTATATATATGCATATTATTTATATATAAAAATTATTAATAACTATTATTTTTTTACACTCATAATTATAAAATATTTTTTTACTATTTTTTATATTTAAATAAATATTGTTAAATATATAAATGAATAAATATTTTTAGGATATATAAATATATAATCAATTGTATGAGTGTACGATTAAATATAATAATATTAATAATGGTATACACCAAAATGATTTACAGTATTTACTAATTATTTAAATGTATATATTATTAATAATATATAACAAATAAAACTAATTGTTATTTACATTTAAAATTATAAATAATATTAAATAATATTATTATTTATATAAATGAATTAATATTTTTAAAAAACATATCATTAATTTTATAAATATATAATTCTATTGATAATATATATATATATATATATATATATATATATATATATTACTAATTACTTAAATGTAATTATTAATTAAATTTATTATCAATTGTGTTAAAAAAATTATATATACTATTCATTATTATGCATATTAAATTTTTTATTTATATTTTTAGTTTTTAAAATTATATATATATGATAAATTAATATTACAGTTATGTAAATAATATTTCATATTTTAAAAATATATCACTAATTACATTATGCATATATATAATATTTATTTTAGAATTTATATATATAATAATATTAATTACATTTGAATGATATATAAAAAATAAATTATGAAAGTTGTAAATATGAGTTCATTTTATAAATTCTTTTAGTTGAATAAATTATTGATTTATATACATGCACGTACATCTATATCAATACATGTGTGTGTATGACATGTATATGTGTATAATCGATGAAACCACACATGTATGTATATGTATATGTATACAAAATGCATATAATATTAATTTTATTATATATAATTTATATATATAAAAATATATTAATTACATTATAATAAAATTAATTATTATTTTTATATAAAAATATTTCATATATATATATATATAATATAAAAAATATATAAATATTTCATATTTAACATTAAAGTAACATAAAAAAAATAATTAATTAACATTAAATTAAAAATCACTACCAAAAATCAGTGCGAGGGAAGTGGCTACTTTTATCGGCACTAAACAGAAAGCATTGATAAAAGTATCCACTTTATCAATGTTGGCTAAAAGCACTAATAAAGGTAACATTTATCCGTGCTAAAAAAATGTTGGTAAAGGTGTATCCATTATCAGTATTTTTTTAGTGTTAATAAAGGTTGATCTTTATCAGCGCTATTATTTACAATGATAAAAGTTTTTAATAAAAAAATATTATTAATATATATATAATTACTATATTTATATTCAAAAATAATGTTCATTAATATACATTAATTAAAAAATGCATGTTTATAATTAATATAAATATGATACATTAATATATTTTTTCAATAATTTAAATATATATATATATATATAATGTTTTAAATAAAGTATTTATAAGATTATAAATAAATATATAAATAATTAAATAATTAAAAAAATAATTATTTTTAAAAAATAATAAATATATTTATTATATTTATAATTATATATTTATAATTATATATTTATAATTATATATTTATAGTTATATATAAATTCTTTTAACTATATTTATTTATAATTATAATCATAAATATTTTTATATTTTTATATTTTTATATTTTTATATTTTGTCTCTAATGAATTGGGTCTATATATATATATATATATGTATATCATGAGATAATGATGATATTCATGGACATGTTTATGTTCGTATATTGATGCGTGAGTATAATTGACACTAGGTATGATCCTAAGTTTATTCGTAGACATGATTGTAGGTTGTTATAAATGATCCAAATGTCAGATTACCTATTCTTATGATGACACATGCATATGTTATATATTCATGACTCATGAAATGTTTATTTATACATTGGCAATCTTATTATTCATGCTTTCATGTATGTGATGACTCGTTTTTTATGATCTATACTTTTTATTCATGTTTTACCCATTAACTTATTTATATTCTCATAAATAATTATAAAATAATATTAAATATATTTATTATATTTATAATTATATATTTATAAATATATATATATATACTTTTTAAATAAATTTATTTATAATTATAATTATAAATATATTTATTTATTTATTTAAAAAACATTAAAATTATAATAAATATATTTAAATAATAAATATATTTATTAAATTTGTAATTATATATATATTTATATATTGATATAAATATATATAATTATATAAATATGCCAAAACGGTGTTGAGCATGAGATATAATTATATAAATATATTTATAACTATATAGAAATATTTTTATACATATTAATTTATAATTATATAAATATATTTATAATTATATATGAATATTTTTAAATATATTTATCTATAATTATAATTATAAATATATATATATATATATATAATTATAAAATTACAATAAATAGATTAATTATAATTTTATAAATATATATATTTATATATTAATAAATATATATAATTATATAAAATTATAAAATTATTTATAAATATATACAAATATTTTTAAATATATTTATTTATAATTATAATTATAAATATATATATATATTTATATTTAAATAATTATAAAATTATAATAAATATATTTATTAAATTTATAATTTTATAAATATATATAAATATATAAATATATTTATAATTATATACAAATATTTATAAGTAGATTTATTTATAATTATAATTATAAATAATTGAATATATATTTATATATTTGTAAAAAATATAAAAAAAATTATCAAATTTATAGTAGTCAAAATGTTTAGTAGTTTATATATATATATATTTATATATATATATATATATATTAGGTGATTGGGGGTGAAATTACATTAAACACACACACACACCACACACACAGGTCGAAAAGGCAGACCAGAGCCCCCTTAAGGGATAGCCCACCCATCACGTCTTATTTATTCAATACATGGCCTAAAGACTCGGTAGGCATGAAACACATTACATGGCCCAAAGGCCCACAAACTGGCCTGAAGGCCCAGTGCAGCGTCATGATTGCATCATGCTTACGTCACCATCTGCCTGCATCGTGCTTACATCATTGTCTGCCTACGTCATGCCTGCATCACCACCTGCCTGCGGAAATTCACTCTCACTCGGGTCTGATTCAGGATTACGGAGAGACTTTACCACTCGAGTAAGCCCCCAAATACACAAAATATTTATGTAATTAAAATAAAAAATAACACATTAATATTTTATTTTAAACACTTATATAATATATAAATGAATATATTCATTTAGATATATACTTTATATATATATATATATATATTGATTTATAATTATAATTATAAATAAATAAATACATATTTAAATAATTATAAAATTATAATAAATATATTCATTATATTGATAATTATATATATTAGGTGTTTCTATAAGGCCCCGGCCTTAAACCTTACTTAATCTTGTGTTAATACAAGATTACACATTGAGGGTCTTTTCAGGTTTAGAGTTTTAGAGAATTAGATCATAAAACTTGCATTACATTCCACATTTAAAAAAAGTGGTTACATAAAAGACATTATTCATTCTTCCCATCAAAGGAAACATATTGAAAATAAAACATGGATTCTTTCTTGACACATCCTTGACACTATCATCACATCACGTACCTTTCCCTTGACCTGTGAAAAACATTTCAAAAACTTGGGATGAGCATAAAAAATTTCAGTAAGGGATATAAAAATATGGAAAGGAAACATGAGTTCATATATACATAAGAATGAAATCATAATTTACCCATAAAACATAGGCACTTTAACCTACCTCATCAAATCATGAATAAATCATAGAAATCATAAGATATAAAGGTAACTTGAGGCATTCATAACATTCTTACGTAGGGAGTAACCCTCTTGGTTATGTTTGGAATACCCATCACAGTATATTCCCTAAATCTCTTCGGAGAAACCTTAACGTTTCACTCCTTCGCGTTACCCAATGCATTGGAGAGCTATATCGGGCTCACCCGCCCTTAGTTTATCACGGAACCACCCGTTTTCATAACAATGCCCAAGAACCATAACATAAACGTATCACATAAAACATGCATAAAGGAAACAAAACATTTCTACATTTCAATCACAATATAACATTTTAGTATTTTTGAAATAATGAATCCATACAAAAAGAAACCATTTCCAAAACCATTTAAAACATTTAATAAAAAGATTTTTGAATCAAAGTGTCCCGTACCACCTTGAAGCTTAAAATTTTAAACCACTAATATCCATATAAATAAATCCTTAAAACATTTTGAAAACATGGATATTAATAAGAACAAATAATTAAAACATTTAAAATGATATTTTGGTTAAAGGGGTTTTACCAAAATTAGAGGCACTTGAATACAACAATTGAGGAATAACATTTAGTCAGAACTTTATAATATCATAAGAATAAATGGATTCATGATATAATACTCCAAAGGACATTATATACACCATATAATAGTGAATTGGGGCATAACAACAATGAACCCTCAATAGAAATGTCAAATGTAATGAAATCCCTTATAAAGAAGGTATCCTTAAATTAAGGACAAATCAATCTCAAAAATATGTGTGAAAAATATAAATACACCCAATATAAGTGGATATTAATTGTAAAACAATAAAAGGTCATTCACACATATTCAATGGATGACATATTCAATGACTACATATTGAACCCAAAGAAATCGAAATTGGGTTAAAAAGTTCCCTTGACAGCCTAACGGAATCACATCAAAATGAGTTGATGAGAGATAAAAAGTGTATCTCATCACATAGACATAAAATTTAAATCAATAAGGATATATGAGAACATATCCCAACATAATAATATGTAAATTAAAAGACCCAACAAAAGAAGTCTTTTAAAAAAAGAGGAGGGTGAAAGGTTCCCTTACCGACTTGGGTATCTTTCAAAACATACACCCCATGAAAGAAGGACAATAGATCATTGATGTAAATACTCATAAACGAAATTATATTACACTAAGAGTAGAATAATGGGCAGTACATACACCACTCAATGGAATTTGTGGCAAATGTAGCATAAATCTCATGAGAATAAAAGTGAGATGAAAAATCCCTTACAAAAATTCGGCAGCCTAACGACGCCACTCAAAACTTCCAAAATGGATTGATGAGAGGAAATAGGTTCTCTCATCATATGAACATAATAATTACAGTAGGAGTAATATAAAATAACATCCCAGTCATAAGAAATATGAGCTTAAAAGGAATGACATAAAAGAGTGTACTTAAAAAGAAAGAGAGGTGTATGATCCCTTACCTCGGGTCCGACTTGACTCGATCGTTCTTTAATCTCCTGAATAATAAACTTGAGTTAATTTCTACCTCCTTAAGAACCTTTTTCAAGTTAATTATTCCTTTTATATCACTTATTACCATGTCATAAACATTATGTAATCATTTAAGTTAATAATATTTATTTTGCCGATATTTGGTTCTTAAGTCGAAAGTGGACTTCTTACAATTACATGTTGTTCGTGTGGCCAAATTTTTATTATATCCAGAATTGTATTCATGATGTATATATCATATATTTCATATATATCCAGTAAATTCATGCATTTATAACATTACATAATCATTTAGAGGTAAGAAATGAAATGCATCATTCATGGAGACGGTAAGCCGTACGTACGCATGAACGCTACTTTCATTTCTATTTCGTATTTTATAGAATGGAATAATAATGATATAAAGGTATATTATTATTCCAGTATAATATCATATATAATATCATAGTTCCATCCTTTATACGTCCCACATATGGTATTTAACGAATCAAATCACTTTGAGGGGGCGGTAGTCCGCACTTCCTCAAATGAAGATATCGCGTTTACCCATAATGGAAACCATAAAGGTATGCCCAAAATGAAAAAAAACAGAATCTTAAGGAAAACATAAACATATTATATATCATATATAAAAATAGTGACATCATAATGGCCACCTTTGAAGGTGTTAAATGAGTATTGAACAATCATCGTTTCGGGAGGCAGAATTTTGCCATCCACGGAAACCGTATGTTCTTTAACCATTTCATGTAGTTGTGTGAGAGTGTAGCTCGAATAAATCTTATAACAACATCCTAGTATATTGAAGATACTGGTGTTGTTACAAAAGAAGTAAATAAAAAGAGTTTAGGTGGTTGGAGAAACAAAATAAAACAAATGAACATGAGAGAATGAATTACCTTTAAAAGTGTAACTCCTTTTGATTTGAGCCTAAAGGCTTCCTTTTAAAGGATTCTTCCCAAAGGGAATCCTCTAGGATGAGGAGAGGGATTTTTAGAGAGTAAATGGGTAGGGGTTGGCCGAGCCAAAGGCTTGAGGAGTGTTTCAAATGAGGTAGAGGTGGGGACCTTTTATAAGAGGAGAGGAGGGGCACTTTTGGAAAGTAAAGAAATATTACTTTATTTGAAAATGTGTTTCGGTTTTAAAAGGTCCCACATTGATATAATTCGTGGATAAGATGATAAGGATTCGAAATACACTCATCCAATTGGTTTTGGTCATGTGTTGTCTGTAGATTTTACATTATCTTTCCATTTTATTTAAATCGTTAAATAATGAGGTCATCGCTACATCATCTTGATGTCATAAATAATTTAATTTATTTAATGTCTAAAAATTAAACAAAAAATACTATGATGTAGGAAATATTTTTATCTTTCCAATGACTATTTATAATTGAGAATCTGATCTTTATAACCCCATGTAAAAAGTTTTTTCATAAAACATATTATGTTTGTGTCATTTTTACTTTTACATTAAATAAAAAGTTATTTATGTCATTTCCCAACCAAAGTGGATCCATGGGGTCCCCGAGTTGACCCATGGCTTTTCTTGGTCGGCCATGACACAACCAATGAGGGTAAGACATGTGTCATGTTCATTTCATATTATTAAAACATTATTTTTACCTTAAACTACACTAATTACCTCTAATCGCGATTAAAAACTTAATAAGTTACTATTCACCAAAAAATTATTTTTGTCCCATTGAACCACATTTTACTTCTTAATGAAAACCATGTATGTCGGATTTTTGAAATTCAAAACACAATGGTGGCAAAATTTCATTTAAACGGAAAATCAGTTTTTATAAGTACCACTTAGTGGTTTCACTATTCATCAAAAATTGAAGTTTTTCAGAAAATTACCAAAAATTCACCCTAAGCTATTTTTGATATTTCGAATTCAAAAATGAAGTCTATTTTACAAAATTAAAAACATATAAGTCACATTAATTAATTTAATAATTAATTCCCGCTGTCAGAGCAAATAGCGTGTTTTTATAAAACAATAAGTATCAAAAGATTGACACCAGTTTAAGTCTAATTTCAAAGTGAAATTGATTCCAATGACCACCATTGGATTAAATGGTAAAAATATATTCTAATTTCACTTTAAAACCAATTCAAAAGATAATCTAATCATATAAATAAATTATATTAAAAAGTGGTTTTGAATTAAAATACAACATTTTACACTATTCATTAAAAAAATGAACTTTATTGGAAAGATACCAAAAATTTACACAAAGTAAATTTTGATGTCCCAATTCTTAATAAGAGTTTTATTTGGTCCAATAGAATGTATAAGAGTGAACAAAACTATATTTAATGATGGTTCTCCATCAAAAGGCGATAAGTGAACCTTTAGTGAGAACTAGGGCATATACGCCTAAAATTGAATTCTTTCTGTATTTTAAGCCTTTATATTTTATTGGATATATCTAAAAACATTTAAAAACATATATAATCATATTTTAGTTATTTCTATCCATTCCTGCCAATAAAACGGCTACATGTTAACTACCATTTAAAATAATATTATTTTATTATTAGAGTGCAACGTAAGATTTCAATGAAACTCTTTGTTGTGTATCGGGTACGCTATCGAACATAGAAACCCTTTAAAGTAATATTAATACTTTATTCAAAAATATGGATAAATATGAAAATGTCTATTCTTTATTTACCTGGGGTGTTACATCCTTCCCCCCTTTTGGGAATTGCATCCTCGCAATTTTAAAATTGGGCTTGGTAACATCCTTGAAAGTCCCACATCGGAAGAAGAGTCGGTAAAATAATCACTTTAAAATAAATAAAGATAAGTACAAAGGTCACCCGAGTTAACCCATACTAGGATTCCAAGTATGAAAACATGGACATGGAGGAGAAAACATAGGGTCATGTTCTGATGAAGAGTGATAGAAAACATGTTTAGGAGAAAGTTAACCACAAGAAAATCACAAACTTGTGATGGGTTAAACGGTATTCGATTCCCCAGTAGGAAAAGTTAATAGACAACATTTTTGTTTTAAGTTACTTTTTATTGAGTAATTTATTCATAAGGAAACATAATCACTTATCATGTTGACTTTCAACTTTTACACAAACTCGTATTTTCTACAAAAGAAGAGTATTTAGGAAGACTTGTTCACATTAAGAGTACTATAATCAACTTCTAGAGAATCACCTAATCCACAAAAGAGAACTATATACATCCCATGTCTTTAGACTTTAACCAAAACCAAAACCAAAAAGGCTAGTACAAGATCATATAATCCAGAAAAGGATAACCCCTTATAAAAAGAAAATCTATTATTAATCTCCAAAATTTGTCCAACAAATCCCAAAGTTCAACGAGGACCATCCGATAAACAATTTGTCCATAAAATTATTCAAAGTAAACCAATATAAGATTGAAACCCAAATATTTGAAGGATTTAGTCACATAGACTTCCAAGTTAAATCGTAACATTTATCTCCAAACAACATTAGTCGCTCCTAAAGTCTCGCATTGAAAAGTAATTATCCTAATCACATATCCTCCATGATAGGTTAATCATTTTCATAAATAACCCAAAATCAACTTACTCTTAATTCATAAAATCATATAACTAAAAAGAATCAGTCAAACTAACCAGGGACTTCACGTAGTCCAGTGGTAGGCGATAAATACCAGTCGCACTTTGGTTGTGGGTTCGATTCCCGCAGCTTTGTCCGACGCGACGGGTTGTCACACGGTCTACGTGTTGTCCTTTTTCCAAAACTATATAATTCTCAAATCATTCCCCAAAAAGGGATAAATCATCAAAAATAACCATAACATAATTTAACCTCAATTTTATCTCATGCCTTTCACTTCAATCATAATATATAGTAACCCATAATTACCTCAAAAGTAAGGATCATATAAACCCAAATGGTTCTTTATAACTATGTCCACAAAAGAAAAGATAACTATTACTTGGATAAAATTTGACTATATTAAACATCAGGGTTACACATAATATAAAAAGTCTTCTAATGTAACCCCATCATCAAAAGAGTCTTAAAAACTCTTAATAATTTCACCATAACTCTTGAAGCCCTTATATGTTGACATCTTACTCATTCAACATTCTTCATGATCCATTATCCATTCCTTTCCAACTTATTCCGAAATACCTCTTTCCTACAAAAAAATCATGAATCATATCCTAAGATTCCAAAATAGGAAAACAATAGTCATGAAATAGTACATACCTTTGATTGTTCATTGTCAGTTTCTTCATCCTCAATCGGAATGGCATTAGGTATTGGTAAACGAATATTGGTACGCTCTTGGTGACCCCATTCACGAAACTTCTTCATAGGACATGTGGTTTCATAATGACCATGCACACCACATTTAAAACATTCAATTGATCCCCCAGAAAGAACTTCTTTCCCTTTCCTCGAGTCAACTGGATGCTTCCTTTTTCCATGGTAGGTTCTTGCTTTATGACCTTAATTTCCACATCTATAGCATATTTCTGTCCCTTTGAAACATTTTCCTAGGTGTTTCTTTCCACATCTTTGACACATAGGTTTTTGAACACACTTACCTTTATGATTATTACCTGTACTTCCGTAAGGATTTGTTTCTTGTATATATGATGCCTTAGAAAAATATACAAGGTTTAGGTGGTCAATCATGACTCCAGATAGTTGGTTGAGGATAATCACAAGAGTTCTCATTGCAGATCCCATATCATTCAGTTGCTTGCTCAAAAAACTGTCACAGTTTCCTTCACATCCACTGTTACTTTGGTGCTTGCTAGATCCAGCCATTTACTAAAACCAAAAAGGTCAGTGTGAGTATATCAACAAAACCATCATGTACTAATGAGTAATATAAACACTAAGATATAATTACTCATTCACTTTATCTAAAACTAAGACTCTTTCTGAAATCCTAACCATTATGGTAATTGTCACTTATGCTTAAAGAATACCCTAACCTATAAAGTTATCTAAACCGACCTTTGATACCAACTATAAGGCTCTGGCCTTAAACCTTACTTAATCTTGTGTTAATAAATGATTACACATTGAGTATCTTTTCAGGTTTAGAGTTTTAGAGAATTAGATCATAAAACTTGCATTACATTCCACATTTAAAAAAAGTGGTTACATAAAAGACATTATTCATTCTTCCCATCAAAGGAAACATATTGAAAATAAAACATGGATTCTTTCTTGACACATCCTTGACATTATCATCACATCACATACCTTTCCCTTGACCTGTGAAAAACATTTCAAAAACTTGGGATGAGCATAAAAAGCTCAGTAAGGGATATAAAAATATGGAAAGGAAACATGAGTTCATATATACATAAGAATGAAATCATAATTTACCCATAAAACATAGGCACTTTAACCTACCTCATCAAATCATGAATAAATCATAGAAATCATAAGACATAAAGGTAACCTGAGGCATTCATAACATTCTTACGTAGGGAGTAACCCTCTTGGTTACGTTTGGAATACCCATCACAGTATATTCCCTAAATCTCTTCGGAGAAACCTTAACGTTTCACTCCTTCGCGTTACCCAATGCATTGGAGAGCTATATCGGGCTCACCCGCCCTTAGTTTATCACGGAACCACCCGTTTTCATAACAATGCCCAAGAACCATAACATAAATGTATCACATAAAACATGCATAAAGGAAACAAAACATTTCCACATTTCAATCACAATATAACATTTTAGTATTTTTGAAATAATGATTCCATACAAAAAGAAACCATTTCCAAAACCATTTAAAATATTTAATAAAAAGATTTTTGAATCAAAGTGTCCCATACCACCTTGAAGCTTAAAATTTTAAACCACTAATATCCATATAAATAAATCCTTAAAACATTTTGAAAACATGGATATTAATAAGAACAAATAATTAAAACATTTAAAATGATATTTTGGTTAAAGGGGTTTTACCAAAATTAGAGGCACTTGAATACAACAATTGAGGAATAACATTTAGTCAGAACTTTATAATATCATAAGAATAAATGGATTCATGATATAATACTCCAAAGGACAGTATATAAACCATATAAGAGTGAATTGGTGCATAACAACAATGAACCCTCAATAGAAATGTCAAATGTAATGAAATCCCTTATAAAGAAGGTATCCTTAAATTAAGGACAAATCAATCTCAAAAATATGTGTGAAAAATATAAATACACACAATATAAGTGGATATTAACTGTAAAACAATAAAAGGTCATTCACACATATTCAATGGATGGCATATTCAATGACTACATGTTGAACCCAAAGAAATCGAAATTGGGTTAAAAAGTTCCCTTGACAGCCTAACGGCATCACATCAAAATGAGTTGATGAGAGATAAAAAGTGTATATCATCACTTAGACATAAAATTTAAATAAATAAGGATATATTAGAACATATCCCAACATAATAATATGTAAATTAAAAGACCCAACAAAAGAAGTCTTTTAAAAAAAAGAGGAGGGTGAAAGGTTCCCTTACCGACTTGGGTATCATTCAAAACATACACCCCATGAAAGAAGGACAATAGATCATTGATGTAAATACTCATAAACGAAAGTATATTACACAAAGAGTAGAATAATGGGCAGTACATACACCACTAAATGGAATTTGTGGCAAATGTAGCAAAAATCTCACAAGAATAAAAGTGAGATGAAAAATCCCTTACAAAAATTCGGCAGCCTAACGGCGCCACTCAAAACTTCCAAAATGGATTGATGAGAGGAAATAGGGTATCTCATCATATGAAAATAATAAGTACAGTTGGAATAATATAAAAGAACATCCCATTCATAAGAAATATGAGCTTAAAAGAAATGACATAAAAGAGTGTACTTAAAAAGAAAGAGAGGTGTAGGATCCCTTACCTCGGGTCCGACTTGACTCGATCGTTCTTTAATCTCCTGAATAATAAACTTGAGTTAATTTATACTTCCTTAAGAACCTTTTTCAAGTTCATTATTCATTTTATATCACTTATTACCATGTCATAAACATTATGTAATCATTTAAGTTAATAATATTTATTTTGCCGATATTTGGTTCTTAAGTCGAAAGTGAACTTCTTACAATTACATGTTGTTCGTGTGGCCAAATTTTTATTATATCCAGAATTGTATTCATGATGTATATATCATATATTTCATATATATATCCAGTACATGCATGCATTTATAACATTACATAATCATTTAGAGGTAAGAAATGAAATGCACCGTTCATGGAGACGGTAAGCCGTACGTACGCATGAACGCTACTTTCATTTCTATTTCGTATTTTATAGAATGGAATAATAATTATATAAAGTTATATTATAATTCCAGTATAATATCATATATAATATCATAGTTCCATCCTTTATACGTCCCACATATGGTATTTAACGAATCAAATCACTTTGAGGGGGCGGTAGTCCGCACTTCCTTAAATGAAGATATCGCGTTTACCCATAATGGAAACCATAAAGGTATGCCCAAAATGAAAAAAAACAGAAGCTTAAGGAAAACATAAACATATTATATATCATATATAAAAATAGTGACATCATAATGGCCACCTTTGAAGGTGTTAAATGAGTATTGAACAATCATCGTTTCGGGAGGCAGAATTTTTCCATCCACGGAAACTGTATGTTCTTTAACCATTTGATGTAGTTGTGTGAGAGTTTAGCTCGAATAAATCTTATAAAAAAATCCTAGTATATTTAAGATACTGGTTTTGTTACAAAATAAGTAAATAAAAAGAGTTTAGGGGGTTGTAGAAGCAAAATAAAACAAATGAACATGAGAGAATGAATTACCTTTAAAAGTGTAACTCCTTTTGATTTGAGCCTAAAGGCTTCCTTTGAAAGGATTCTGCCCAAAGGGAATCCTCTAGGATGAGTATAGGGATGTGGAGAGAGTAAATGGGCAGGGTTTGGACGAGCCAAAGGCTTGAGGAGTGTGTAAAATGAGGTAGAGGTGGGGGCCTTTTATAAGAGGAGAGGAGGGGCACTTTTGGAAAGTAAAGAAATATAACTTTATTTGAAAATGTGTTTCGGTTTTAAAAGGTCCCACATTGATATAATTCGTGGATAAGGTTATAAGGCTTTGAAATCCACTCATCCAATTGGTTTTTCCCATGTGTAGGTTGTATAGTTTACATTATCTTTCCATTTTATTTAAATCGTTAAATAATGAGGTCATCGCTGCATCATCATAATGTTATAAATAATTAATTTATTTAATGTATAAAAATTAAACAAAAAATACTATGATGTAGGAAATATTTTTATCTTTCCAATGACTATTTATAATCAAAAATATGATCTTTATAACCCCATGTAAAAATTGTTTTCATAAAACATATTATGTTTGTGTCATTTTTACTTTTACATTAAATAAAAAGTTATTTATGTCATTTCCCAACCAAAGTGGATCCATGGGGTCCCCAAGTTGACTCATGGCTTGTCTTGGTCTGCCATGACACAACCAATGCGGGTAAGACATGTGTCATGTTCATTTCATATTATTAAAACATTATTTTTACCTTAAACTACACTAATTACCTCTAATCGCGATTAAAAACTTAATAAGTTACTATTCACCAAAAAATTATTTTTATCTCATTGAACCACATTTTACTTCTTAATGAAAACCATGTATGTCGGATTTTTGAAATTTAAAACACAATGGTGGCAAAATTTCATTTAAACGGAAAATCAGTTTTTATAAGTACCACTTAGTGGTTTCACTATTCATCAAAAATTGAAGTTTTTCAGAAAATTACCAAAAATTCACCCTAAGCTATTTTTGATATTTCGAATTCAAAAATGAAGTCTATTTTACAAAATTCAAAACATATAAGTCACATTAATTAATTTAATAATTAATTCCCGCTGTCAGAGCAAATAGCGTGTTTTTATAAAACAATAAGTATCAAAAGATTGACACCAGTTTAAGTCTAATTTCAAAGTGAAATTGATTCCAATGACCACCATTGGATTAAATGGTAAAAATATATTCTAATTTCACTTTAAAACCAATTCAAAAGATAATCTAATCATATAAATAAATTAGATTAAAAAGATGTTTTGAATTAAAATACAACATTTTACACTATTCATTAAAAAAATGAACTTTATTGGAAAGATACCAAAAATTTACACAAAGTAAATTTTGAGGTCCCAATTCTTAAGAAGAGTTTTATTTGGTCCAATAGAATATATAAGAGTGAAAAAAACTATATTTAATGATGGTTCTCCATCAAAAGGCGATAAGTGAACCTTTAGTGAGAACTAGGGCATATACGCCTAAAATTGAATTCTTTCTGTATTTTAAGCCTTTATCTTTTATTGGATATATCTAAAAACATTTAAAAACATATATAATCATATTTTAGTTATTTCTTTCCATTCCTTCCAATACAACGGCTACATGTTAACTTCCATTTAAAATAATATTATTTTATTATTAGAGTGCAACGTAAGATTTCAATGAAACTCTTTGTTGTGTATCGGGTACGCTATCGAACATAGAAACCCTTTAAAGTAATACTAATACTTTATTCAAAAGTATGGATAAATATGAAAATGTCTATTCTTTATTTACCTGGGGTGTTATAGTTTCAGGAACAATTACATTAAACATGCACATACCACACACACAAGCCAGAAAGGCAGATCATACCCCCCCCCCAAGAGATAGCTCACTCATCAAGCCTTATTTATTATGTACATGGCCCGAAGTCCTAGTGTTCATGAAGCTCATTACATGGCCCAAAGGCCCACTAACTAGCCTGAAGTCCCTGTGCAACGTGTCTACATCATACTGCCTATGTCACCAAGCATGTGTCGTGCCTGCGTCATTGTCTGTCTATGTCATGCAGCATGCCTACATCACCGCCTGTCTCTGGAAATTCGCTTCTTCCCGAATTTGATCCCGAGTCTAATGCAGGATAATATGGAGTCTTTACCACTCAAGTTAGCCCCCCCTCCCCCCCCCCCCAACTACATATTTATAATTATATATTTATAATTATATATATATAATTTTTAAATATATTTATTTATAATTATATTTATAAATGTATATATAATTATAATTATCAATAAATAATTATATATTTATTATATATATAATTATATAAATATATGTAATAATATAAATAAATTATTAAGAGTATATTATCAGCACACTTTTATCGTTAATAAGGGAACATCTTTACCAGTGCTAAAAATACGCTGATAAAGACTAGTTTTATCAACACTTTCTATTTTAGTGCTGATAAAAATACTCTATCAATTTTTTTTGGAAATCACTGATAAAAGTATTACCCGATTTTATAAAATAACTATAATATGTGACTTTACTCTTGAACACTTTTAAGATCTCATGAAACCCTACTTCTACCGTGTTTCCACTCTCAGTGCTATTGTAGCCACTCTCGATCTTCTGCCACGCCAGTGCTCTCGTCGTTTCTCTCGTCATTTCTCTTGCTGATCTCTTTCCTCGTTACCACTCTCACCACATCCACTCTCAATATTTAGAGACTATTTTGATTAATCATTCCTATCTAAATATAAGATATTTGAGGAATCTATGCCCCACATCGCACCACACCACATGAATCCCATGAGATCTCCATGAACAACAGTCTTAGAATGAGATTTGAAATTTTGTTACACTTATGAAATGGCTAGGGTTGTTTCTAATGTGTAATATTCATTGAAAGTGGTCTAAAAAATGTTTCTATATTTCAAGAGTATGTTGAATCTTAGACAGTGGTAGATAAAGGACATTGATAACTTAGTTAGACAGAACCACATATTGAATGATAGTCCGGATGATGGGTCTTTGGTTATTTTTAGTTAAAGTAGATTTGAAGAGTTTATATTCTTTCAATTTACTATTGATTAACATAATGTGATCCCTAACCCTTATTTATATTCACATTATCACCAATATAAAATATAATTATTTTATAAATAGAGGATGGGATATTATACTCCATTTAAATTTTGGATCAAGGGTGTGATAGGGGTGATACACAATATGTTTACTGATGTTATAATGCTATTATGACTTTTTGTGAGAAATCCATTCACTGTGATCAACTTATTTTATATATTTAAATTTCATTAATTAATTATTTTTGTTTTATAAATAATTAAAATGTATATTTGATGGTGTTATGGACTTGTGTGATCAAAGGTTTTCTAATTGAGTTTTAATAGTCTTGTATGAACTTAGGCGGTGGTTCTCTTGTATTTATTCAAGGGATAACTATATATTGAGTTTATTAGTCTATAATGTTTAACTATGTAAAATTAATTGTTTATGAGATGTGTGATATGTGGCCTCATCTTCTAATTATGATTGACCTAAACTTGAAATGAGTTTATTTTCCATAAATTATATCAGTTGGATTTGGAAAAATACACCCTAGTGGAACCATACTAATTATATTCCATGATGTTATGGTTATATAAGTCCATGATATTGAATTAAATTCATTTGGAATTTACATTTTCCTATGATTTCATGGATGGAATGAGATCATGTGATCGTGCAACTGAGGCATATAGTCAATGGTTCCTAATTCCCATCATCCCTCAGCCCATATAAGTTTTCTAAATTTATATTTATTCTTAGATATTGTTTTATTTTACAAAATTAAATATTATAGTTAAATTTTAGCATTGGAGGATTAAATTGAATTTACTATTTTATAATTTTTTAAAGAAACAAAATAATTTTAGTGAAGTGAAATTTAGTTTGATCCTATAAAATATGTTTGATATACAACATTGAAATGGGAGAAATAATCAATGTGTCTAAATATATGCCTTTTAATCTACATGTATATTTATTTTTAACCAATAATTTTATAATTTGTGTTTAAATTTTAAATTATATATTCTTGACATATATTTTTTTAAATATTTCAAAAAAATTAAATTGAATGTTATTGTTGGATCCTTATATTAATGAATTGAATATATTTTTTTCATATTAAATATATGAATAAAATACAAGAAATTTCAACTAAAATAAAACATTGATAAGTGATATGTAATATGTTTTTTAAACTTTATCAACTCATCTTCATAATTCTTGTAACCTTTATCTTAGTCATATTTGATCACTTACAACCAATAGAAAATAAACAAAACATAATTTCTTTTCATTCAAACATTAATCATTATAAGCTCAACAAGGGTTCTAATAGGATTGGGGGGAATATTTTATCAGATTAATAATGGATTATATATTCATAATTTAAATTTTATATAACAATTATATAATTAAATTTAATCACCATTTCCTAATATGAATTATCATATATAAATATCATTTTTACTAATTGAATATACATTTTATTATTATTTATAATTAATAAAACTCTAATCATATATATTTTGTACATATTGAATTAAAATTCTCAATTTATTTTATAAAAACCATTCCATGATTATAATAAATTTAATTATTAAATGAAACTCTATGTGTATTTAGAAATCATGAATTTAATGCGAGAGATCTTATTAAGATATTTTTTAAAATAATTTGTATCTTAAGGACTATAAAAAATGATTACTCCAAACATCATATACATTTAGTGAACTAAGATCCACATTTCATCATGACTTACACAGGTTATCAGGTAAGTAAACCGTGATTATTTGGGTATAGAATCATCCTAATCATAATAGTTGTAATTCTTAGATAGTTGAGCAAATGACCACCTATCCAAATCTATCTTGGATTCACCGAAATCTATTCATCCAGTATCCTCATTGTTAGGGATTCCCAATTAGTGTAACCTAAATAAAAAACCAAGAATAATTCAACGTAGGATAATCAAAGGATACTCATGCTAATATAGACAATAAACAATATGAAAATATTGAGTTATGTATAGCTTTCTTACCTTAAGAAAGTTAATATTGGGGTATTCGTGTTGAGATTAATAATAACCATTTGAATGATCGATGAATTGAAAAGTTCCACTTTGGAAGGTATCTCACACTTAGTATTAAAAGGGGTTTCTTTTAAGGACTTAACAATTTAATATACATTATATTCATATTAAATTCATAACTACTACATAATATGTAATCATTATCTTTTCATGTTTTATTTATTTTTTGTATTCATGTTTCTAATGATTTAATTTTTGAAATCTCTATTTCATTCATATCCACATCTTCTCTATGATTTGGTGTTGGATTCTAATGGAATAAGTCCCAGGAAATAGAATGCAATAATAATTATCATCCTCATTAGCTTTATCTCTCAAATAGTTATTATTGCATTTTTTTTTCTTGAGACTCATCCCCTATTTTTTCTGGATATACTCTTATGTTTCTTGAACTACTCTAAGAAGTAGTTATCCCATACCAGTTACCAGTGAACATTGTGTATGAATTCATAGGATAACACCAACCACCGGTAGAGTAATTCTTTTCATAAATTCAATTACTCGTTTCCTTCAAAGCATGATGAAATTATTTGAAACATTCAAATGTTGGGTTCCCCTTATTTGAAAGGCCCATTTTGTATATTTATTTATTTTGTTAATTATTAATATTATGGAATCAAATAGGATGGATGTGAATATAAATTGGATGGATGCTAATTGTATGACAAAAGAGTATAAAAATGGAATGAAAGGGTTCATCAAGTTTTCAAAAGATCACGCATATGACACTTCTCAAATCCTTTGTACATGATTACATTATTTTTATTCAACTATAGTAGTTATAAGAACACTTGATCTTTCACATAATATATTGAAGTTATAAATGTTGGAATAAACATGGGGAAAAGGAGAATGTATCTAGTGATTGGTATAACACTACGTTTTATGGATCATCTGATATGATTAAAAGTGTGGAAAGTGAAGAATATTGTATTGAGGATTTGATTATAGGTGTGAATGATAATGAAGATAGTATTGAGTAAATGACATTGAAAATTGAAGATAAACTTCATGATTTCCCAAAATTGTTTGAGGAGTTAAATAGTTGTGAAAAGATTCCATTGTATATCGGTAGCACTAAATATATAACATTGTCAGTTGTACTGAAGCTGTATAATTTAAAAGATGACAACATATGGAGTGACATCAATTTTACTGAACTACTTTCTCTATTGAATAATATGGTTCTAGAATATAATGAGCTCCCTAGCTGAACATATGATACTGAATGAATGCTATATTCAATGAGTATGATCTCTGAAAGAATACATTTTTTCAAATGATTGTATATTATTTTGTAAAGACTAAAAATAACATAAAGAATACCCAAAGTGTGGTTATTCTGAATACAGGAAAGATGAATTGGGTCCTACAAAATTTGTATAGTACATTCCAATCATTCCAAGGTTTAGTCACCTTTATAAAAGTGAGGAGACTACAAGTCAATTGATGTGGCACGTAGATACAAGAAATAAATATGGGAAACTTTTTCACTTGATATACTCTCCTAAATGGAATAGAATTAATCATGAGTATCCTGGATTTGGAAACAAGAAGAGAAACATTCATCTTGCACAATATACAGATGGAGTGAATCCTTTTGGTTTTCAAAGAAGCAATCACAATACATAACCAATTATGTTATTAAATTATAACTTTTCACCTTGGTTATGTATGAAACAAAAATACATTATGTTATTTATGCTTATATTAGGACCAAAACAGCTGGTTAATGATATTGATGTTTATTTGGATCCATTGATCAATTATTTGAAATTATATTGTGGTATCCAGGTGTTATGTTGTATGATGCTTGTAGACATGAAAATTTTACATTGAGATCCATATTCTACGGGATGATAAATGAATTTCCTGCTTATGGAAATTTGTCAAGATATAGCATTAAAGGAACTCAAGGGTGTCCCATTTGCGAATGATTTACACAGTCAATTAGGATGAAGCATTCATCAAAGACTGTGTTTCAAGGATATCATAGATTTTTACCCCAATGACATAAGTACTAATCTTGGACAACATCATTTGATGGAAGTTTAGAAAAATTCACAACAACATCTCCATTAAAAGGTGATCAACTATTTAATAAAGTAACATATATGAACATTTCTTTTGGAAAACCTTTTTTTAGAAAACTTATGAAAACCGGTCAAAAAAAGTGATCAGTTTTTTTTGAATTACCATACTGGAATTGTATGTATGTCAAAAAAATATTGATGTTATATATATTGAAAAAAAGGTATGTGATAGTTTCATTGGAACATTATTGAGTATCCCTAAAAAATAAATTATATAATTAAGGCTAGGTTGGACATGATTGACATGAAAATATAGGAAGAGTTAGCACCAGTGAATTGTGAAAAACGAAATTTTCTTCCTATAACTACTTACACTCTTTCCAGGAAGGAGAGATATAAATTTTACAACTTATTGAATGATTTAAAGGTTCTATAGGAGTATTCATTGAATATCAAGAATATCATTTTAGTGAATGATTTAAAGTTAAAGGTTCTGAAATCACATGACTGTCATGTTTTGATGTAAGATCTAATCCATATAGCTTTAAGTTGCATTTTTCTAGAAATTTTCATCATACATTAATCAATATCTATTTCTTTTTAAAATCTATATGCAGTAATTTTATAGACCCAGCAAAATTTCCAACTATGGAAAAGGAATTTGTCTACATATTATGTGAATTGGAAATGTTCTTCTCACTAACATTCTTTGATATGATGGTTCACTTTATGGTTCACTTGGTGAGAGATATTTTACTATGTTGTCCTATAAATTATAGATGGATGTGCCCCATTGAATGGTATATGAATATTTTGAAAGGGTATGTCAAAAATAAAATTTGATCATATAGTTATATTTTAGAGTGATATATTGTTGATGAATTCATTGAATTTTGTACCGACTACCTGTTCGATGAGGAAAGCATTAGTCTACTGAAATCTCATCACACGGGTTGGCTTGTGGGTAAAGAAATTTCTAGAAGATATGTTGTAATAATCAATATTGCATATCAGGAGTGGGACCAACTTTATATTTTTATTTATATTTTATATGTTGACCCATATGTTGAAACCCATGAATGAATTATTAGTCATTTGAATCTATCAAGGGATAAAATTTGGATATCAAATACATATAATAAACAGTTTGTATGATGGTTTCAAGTCCATATTTTTAATAAGTCTAATAAAAATACGAATTCAATTTCGAAATGACTTCAATGGATAGTTATAGGAACAAGTGTGTATGTATTATCTTATAATGGTTATGTAATTAATTGTTATACATTCTATATAAATGAACATGACTATGGTCATACTGTAAAAAATAGTGGAGTTACACTTGTGGATGAATCAATGCATATTTCTGGTACTAAGAACAGAAATCCAATTTATGTGAATATTTCATACTTAAGAATCATCAAAAAAATATGGTAGTTAGATTATAAAACATTCCAAGTGTCGGATTTTGAATTAAAGTGGATTTCTAACATAAGAGTTGTTAAAAAAGATGAATTGGGATTCTTAAAAGTGGATTTCAATAAGGAAGGGTACAAAGAAGAACCGTTTATAATGGAATCACAGTTAGTATAATTGTTTTATGCTCCAGATCTAGTAAACCAAAAGTGGTTAATTGTTTTGTTTTGGACCAAAACCACTGAAGGTTCAGATAAAAATTAAATAAAGGGTGGTCTTTTCATTGGGACGTCGCAATCATTTCATAGTGGTCCCAATGTAGATAAGGTTATGTATGTTAGAGGATATCAAAATGAAGGAATTTGGATACTCGATAGAGGGTTAAAATCCCTTCAACCTTAATAAAAAGTGTTCAATAATCAAATTAAATTTTTTTGTAATATACGTTGTATTACATCATTTTATTATCTATTCACTGTTGTATTTATGTAATCAAAATTAAATGTTAAAACACTTCTGCAGATAATGACTTATGCATGTGTTGATGCTCCCAATTCTAAGAAATAATAGGTTTCTCAACATGTTGTCACTTCTAGTGTAGAGGAATAATGAACTTATGCACATGATGATTCTACCAATCTAGAGGAACAGCATATTGATGATGTCGAATCCAAGGAAATTGTAGATGGTGAAGAATTGATGTTGTAGAAAAAACAAGAGCATCGTAGCGTGACAGTTTCAACAATAATTATTAATGTGAAATGAAAAATCTATAAATTCGAGGTCAGATAGAATGTATGTGGCCACCATATTAACCCCAACAAGGTCATTTTCAATAGTTACATTGGGCTCATCACTCAATAGTGTATTCCAATTGATGTAGATTCATGGAACCATGTTGTGCTCACACTTGAGACACTAATTTGGGAAGAGATTATGGTAACATTATGATATCCTTTCTTTATTTTACTAAAAAATAAAATAATAAAACATTGAATTACTCTTCATCATCCTTTATAGAGTGAATTTATACTATATGAATATCCCAAGAAATGTGTATTAATGATTTATAGAATGATTCACAAAGGTTTTCAAAAAATTCTAACAAGATTTCATCTTAAAGATTTTGAATGGAAAATAAACCCCAACCCATCGCTTATGTATGCACACCTGATAAGTTAAGCAGCATGGAATGCGTTTACTAGCCATCGTTCAGAGATATCTTTTTTGGTATATTGTGGATGGAAATAAATTAATTGAACATGCATGTATTAATCACTTTGATTGTGAATTTTTTATTTTGGAAATAGAAACTAAGTGTTGAAAATAAGGAATGGGCAGCAAAACCAATGTACCCCCACCGTAAAGCAAGGATGGGGTGCGATTCGCTTGAAAATAAACTGGTACATATTTTAAATCTACCGTAATGATTTTATTTGACATGAAACAAAAACATAATTATGTTCCTATATTTATATGCAGATTGATGAATCTGAATCCAGATCCATTTCCATCCCACATCATGTGGTATGGAAGGAGGTACATGTAAATAAATATGGGATACTAATAGATGAAAACAAATAAAAAGTGTGGGAAACATGTATAAGTATGACATACTAAAAATTTGTTTTTATTTAAATCTCTATTACATAACAATGATTACTTATTTTTCTATATTTTCTATTTGACTTAGACACATGAATCATTAACACCGGTATCAGATGAACACCTACTATTAGTGGCCTTGGAAGTGCCCAGAATAGTATAGTCATGTCATGGGTGCAGGTTTTGGGGTGACAACCTGAACATATTTTGAGAAAAGAAAATTACACGTGGATAAAGATAAAGAAATGGAAGAGATGAAAGGAATATTATCTTCCCTTGAAGAAAATTTTTGGTAGTCCCAATTTCTAGAAAATGTTATGGGTAAAGAAAAGAGAAGAAAAAACTCAAGAATAATCATTGCATGAAGATCCATCCCCCCCAACCCCTACCCCCACACCAGCTTTAAGGAAATCCACTTCCCTTAAAGATATGTCTTAGATGATTTAATCAATATTCTCATAATTGTTTCTATGAAATGTGAATCAAAAAGACACTAATACTTTTCCTATAATGATATTCTATTGGGTGAAAATGACTGTAATTTATGTCTATCAAAACCCATCCTTTTATTTTTTTTAGGTCTATCATGTTCAATATACATGAATACAATCTATACAATATTCCACTTCTAATAGGTCAAATGAGAGTGGGTATTACCATATCTCATTAGTCGAGCATCGAGTTACCTGTTCCACTTGATGACACAAAATATTTAAATAGTCAACCAATCTATTGGAATATTCATATCATGGATGTCAGATGTTGTAAAAAAACATGTCAATGAGTATGTGTTCATTTTTTATTTATATTTTATGTTAAACTTTTAAATATTAATGAAAAATGGTTTGAACTGATGAATTTTATTATAGACGGACAAAGGGATGGGGGCCAAATGAAAGGTTGAATCTAAACAATATAAAGGATCATCCAAAAAATCAAAAATATCTTCAAAAATATAATTTACCCTTTTTTCAATATCTACATTTACTAACATTGAAGTTCCATGTGGATATAAAGTTACAAAGTGGTAGTACTCATATAGTTGATTTTGAAAAAAAATGTATGGATAGGTTGTTATATACTACATTGCTCTTGCGAATATAAATGAAATCCCAAATTATGAATGGCTAGGAGTATCTTTTGTAAATGTATACATGAGGTGTATTTTCATGATTTGTTTTCAATAGTTGATATACTATGTTAATTATGACTAAATAAATTTCATATTTTTTATAGGATTATGTATTAATAGCAATTTAAGGGATTGCCCCGTGAACATAAATTTGGACTCATTATTCATCACATCACTTCTACAGACCAAAAAGGAATAGAATAAAAAAATGGATGGAATAGTGGAAAAACTGGCCAAATTATTTGAAAGAAAAATTACAGATGAAAAACTCTTCTTAATACTAATAATGTAGGGGTAAAACTCTATAATTTAATCATATCAAATATATTTTTATTTTTTTCATTACTTATTCCTTTTTTGTATTTTTAGTAAACATTGGATGCACATTATGGTCAATTTGGATACTAAAGGAATTTATTTCCTAGATTCACTATATAGATACCCAACAAACTAACCACATGTGATGAAATTTTTCAACTTGTAATTCACTACATCCAACATTTTAGAACTAAACTTCAAGTTATATATTTTATATTATTTTTTAATGAGAATTTTATTATGATAGGGATATGTTTAAATATCGTGAAAATCATGGCATGAGGACAATCCATGCGCACAAGGATTTGAAAAGTTCTACAAGTGGACAAATATCATGGTATATATAATAAGATTTCACTATCCAAACACATATCAAAACAAATTGCTTATTTTTCTCAATGTTTCTGCACTATCTGAAATAAACAAATGGAAAATATTATGGTTATTATGTTTGTAAATTTATGATATAGATCATATTTCATCAACAAACTAGCATCCCCAAAGAGTTATTTTCGAAGATAATTAATATTTCATTTAAAATATTTATTAATACTTTGTGCATTTATGTTTTTCTAGTACTACTATGGCTGTAAAAAATTCTTTTATTCACAAGACGATATAGATTTGTTTAGAAACAAATTGGTAGCACACATAATGGCATAATATACACATATATCAGGAAGAAATGACTTCTATATAAGTAATGGATTGTTTCATATTTATGTTTAATTTAATTATTTTTTGTATTAATCACATAAAAATTGTTTTCTTATATAGGTGGATTATTTTTTTTGAGTGGGGGTGGTCTGTTCGAAGCTTCTCATGATCATGAGAGATTGGACTTTGATTTTACAACTAAAATAATGACAATAAGTAAATGGGTCGAGAATGTATACAACCATCATGAAAAGGTGAATTTCTATTACATATTTAATTAATTTTATCATAATTTTATCTACTATTTTTAAGTTAATTCCCTTATCATTTTTATCTAATAATTATTTAGTTTTTTCACATATTTTTTTAGAAGTCTTATTTTGATTTTAAATATCTACAACAAGCCACAAAAGAGATAGCATGTTCCTTCATTCCAATGTTACCATGCATTTCATTATGTTTAATTATCGAACTGACAACACTACATATTGAGTTTATATTATTAGTTGAAAAAAAAAATTTAACCAGAAGAGTATAGGAAGGTTTTTCAGCTAAGAACATCGACTCAATATGTAGTGTTGGCAATTAGACAAAGAAATACAATTGAATTCATGGTAACATGGGTAATTTAGATTATTTTTATACTTTAGGACACTGATCCATAAGTCATTTATGATGTGTAGGAATCATTTGCATCTCAATATGATGCATAGTGTGACTAGTATAACTCCAAGCGTGTCTTCTTATTTAAAATTGACATTAATTTTAGTAAAAAGAATAAGTGAAATACTTAAAACTAATCAAAAGTATTCGTATTGTTTTGATAATTTATAAAAATGATCTATAAGTCATTTGTGACATGTAAGAATCAATCTCAACTCAATCTAATTCACGATGTGACCGATATGAGTCTAAGTGTGTATTTTTATTTAAAATTGAAATTAATTTTAGTAAAAATAACAAGTGACATACTCAAAATCAATAAAACGCATTCATATTGGTTTCATACATTATGAAAACAATCCATAATTCATTTATGATGTGTAGGAATCAACCATACTTCAATTTGATGTACAGTGTGATCGGTATAACTCCAAGTGTGTCTTTTTATTTAAAATTGATATTAATTTTCATAAAAAGAACAAGTGAAATATTGAAAATAGAGAAAATGAATTTTTATTGTTCTGATACTTTAGTAAAATGATCCATAAGTCATTTTTGATGGGTAAAAATAAAATTCACCTCAATTTGATGCATGGTACGACTGGTATGACTCCAAGTGTGACTTCTTATTTAAAATTGACATTAATTTTAGTAAAAAGAACAAGTGACATGATCAAAACTGATAAAATTCATTTATATTGTTTTGATACTTTAGTAAAATGACCCATAAGTCATTTTTGAAGAGTAGGAATAAGTCACACCTCATTCTGATGCACGGTGCGACTAGTATGACTCAAAGTGTCCATTATTAGTTTAAAATTATCATTTTAGTTCAAAATATATGTCACTCACTAAAAACCAACCAAACGCACTATGATTGTATTAATAATTTATTAAAAATATTCTTAAGTTAGTTGTGATGTGTAGGAAGTGGTCTCATATCAAACCGGCACATGATCAGACCGATATGACTCAAAGTGCATGTTTCCAGTTTCAAATGATATTTTAGTAAAAAGAACAAGTGACATACTAAAAAGTGATAAAACGCATTCATATTTTTTTATACTTTAGTAAAGTTATACATAAGTAATTTTTGAAATTTAGGAATCAAATTCACCTTAATCCGACGTACGGTGTGAATGATATAACTCTAAGTGTGTCTTTTTATTTAAAATTGGCATTAATTTTATTAAAAAGAAAAGGTGACATACTAAAAACTGAGTAATCACATTCCGATTATTTTTATACTTGATTTAAATAATACATAAGTAATGTTTTACATGTAGGAATCAACCTCACCTTAATATGATTCATGGTGTGTTCGGTATGTCTCAAAATGTCTGTCATCAGTTTAAAATTGACAATTTAGTTCAAAACATGTCACTCCCTGAAAACCAAACAAATACACTCTGATTGTCTTGATAATTTAGGAAAACGATTCATAAGTCATTTTTGACGTGTAGGAAACAATATAATGTATAACCAACACGTGATTCCATTGATATAACTCAAAGTGTGTGTTTCTAGTTTCAAATGACATTTTAATAAAAAAACACAAGTGACATGCTCAAAATTGAGAAAATGCAATCAGATTATTTTTATACTTTGGTACAATGATCCATAAGTAATTTATGATGTGTATGAATAATATTCACCTCAATATGACACACAATGTGACCGGTATAATTCCATGTGTGTCTATTTATTTAAAAATAAAATTAATTTTAGAGAAAAGAACAAGTGACATACTAAAAAGAACGAAAATGCATTCATACTATTTTTATATTTTAGAAAAGTGATTCATAAGTCATTTTTTATGTGTAGGAATAAAATTTACCTCAATATGATGCATGGTGTGACTGGTATAACTATAAGTGTGTCTTTTTATTTAAAATTGTTATTAATTTTAGTAAATAAGAACAAGTGACATACTGAAAATCAAGAAAACGTATTCATATTGTTTTTATAATTTAGTAAAATGATCTATAAGTTATTTGTGACATGTAGGAATCAACTTCACCTCAATCTGATGCACAGTGTGACCGATAAGACACAATTTATGTCTTTTTATTTAAAATTGACATTAATTTTAATAAAATGAACAAGTAACATACTGAAAACTAAGAAAATATATTCGAATTGTTTTAATACTTTAGGAAAACAATCCATGAGTCATTTGTGACATGTATTAATTAACTGAATCTCAATATGAAGCACGATGTGACCGGTTTGACTCAAAGTGTCAATTATCAGTTTAAAATTGACATTTTAGTTCAAAACATGTGTCACTCAATGAAAATAAAGCAAATGCACTCTGACTATCTTAATAATTTAGGAAGGAAATTCATAAGTCATTTATGATGTGTTGGAATAAGTCTCGTGTCAAACTGACACACGATGTGATCAGTATGACTCAAAGTACGTGTTTCCAAGTTGAAATGACATTTTAGCAAAAAAAACAAGTTATGTTTTGAAAACCAATAAAATACATTCAAATTGTTTTGATACACTATGGAAACGATTCATAAGTAATTTGTGACATTTGGGAATCAGTCACACCTCAATTTGACGCACGGTGTGACAGGTATAACTCCAAATGTGTCTTTATTTAAAATTGATATTAATTTTAGTAAAAAGAATAAGTGACATACTCAAAACCAAGTAAACACATTCTGATTATTTTAATACTTTAGGACAATAATCTATAACTAATTTGTAATGTGTATGAATCAACTGCACCTCAATATGATCCACGATGTGACCGGTATAACTCCAAGTGTTTCTTTTTATTTAAAATTCGTAATCTATTAATTATTATTTCATATTAATGTTTAATTTATTTATTTAAAGTATTACTAACATAAGATTTGTTTTCTTATATAGGTGTATTTTTTTGCTCGGGTTGAGGTGATCTGTTTGACAACTGATACCATGGGTGGAATTTTTTGAGAGGGGATCCTGGGTGCCAAATATGATGAAACATTAATGTTTTTAAATGTTTTTGGATAGTAATTATAAATGTAATGATACAAAACATTATTTTAAATGTATATAGTAGTGTTTTTTTTATTTGTGATGTGAAATTTATTTCAATCAAATTATATATTTTGTATACATGTTACAAGTATTTGATGCAATGTGCTGTTATAAAAACATCACACTATAGTAGATTGAACTTTTATCATCCCTAATGAAAGCACTGATAAAGGGGGGCTTTATCAATGTTGATAAAGGGGACCCCCCCTTTAATGGCGTTGAAGATAACAACATTTTTTAGCGCTATTAAAGGGATTTTTTCCCGCTATTAAATGACATATCCGTAGTAGTCAATTCATTTGAAAATTTATATAAGTTTAAAAGTTTAATTACACAACCACAAAACAGGATTTTATCAATGCTAAAAAAGTCTTTATCAGCGCTAAAAAAATGATGATAATCGAGGCACTATTAAAAGGGGGTCCTTTTATTAGCACTGATAAAGGCCCTTTTTATTAGTGTTTTTTAGCGCTGATAAAAGTCAAAAAAATTAAAAAAAATTAAAATTGAATAGGAGGGTAGACTCACCCCCTCTTTTAACAGTGCTTGACCCCCCTTTAATAGGGCTAGGAAGCCCCACCCACACCTCTGCCACCCCCTTTAATAGCGCTAGGCACACCCCCAACCCTTTAAGAGTGCTAGACCCCCTACACCCACCCGTGCAACCCTACCTCTGATTGGATTCGAACTCAAGACCTCTCCCCTACACGCCTACACATTTACCACTCGTCCACCTTGTTTTGTTCTCTATTTAATGATATATTTATTTATTTATATTTATTCATTTATATTTAGTTATATCTATTCATATAGTAATATAGATTTATATTAATATATATAGTTATATTTAGTTGTATTTATTCGTATAGTAATATATATTTATAATATTAGTTTTAAATACATTTATAAAACATGTTTTTTTTTGTGTATAAATAAATAAATACATACATATATACAACATACATACACATGTATATATATTATATATATGTGTGTGTGCGTCTGTTAGTATAATTTTAAATATTTATATATATTTACATATATTATATATTCATATGTATATTCATATGTTATAATATATAGATAATATATATCAATTTTTTAATACAAACACACTAATGCGCACACACACATGAAGGACCCCAGAACACCCTGAGAGGGGAGGGGTGAATCAAGGTGTCAAATTTTTCTTTTTAAAGTTGTGGATCTTGTTCCCACATTGGTAGGGACTTGTTAAATCTGTCAAAGAAATGAAATCAAGGATATGACACAACACTTTTACTTGGTTCACCGCAAAGGGCTACGTCCAAGGAGCATACGCTGACAGTGTGTCGGTCATACCTAAATCCACTAATCTTTACTAGTTTGAGGATTACAAGATTTGGTCATAGACACTATTTTCCAGGCACACTACCCTTAAAAAGGTTTAGGGATAGCTCACTACATCCTTCGAATCACTTCCCTCAACTCCCCCTAGCTCAGTGTCTTGAGAGAAGTCAATCTCAATTTATCGACTTGATAATCGCTTCAATAGATTTGCATTGAAGTCTTTGTCTCTGTTCATCATGAAACACTGCTTGCATCGAATTCTTGAATTGATGCACTTGAAAGCACTGAATCACTGAAATAGAAATTCAGAACATGTTATCAGTCGACACTAACAATTTCATGTAACACCAAACCCATGAGCGCAAGATCAGACTTTTGTGCACAAGTTTTTCTTTTCGCGTTGAAAATATTTCACGCAACTTCACCCTTTACGTGAAACTATAAATTTTTGCGTGCAACTTAAATATTTTCCGTGAAAAAGTAATTTTTCATCGAAACTATATCTTTTCCGCGCAACTCTATCTTTTCCGCACAATAGTGAATTTTTCACGCAGCTCTATGTTTTTCACGCAACTCCCTTTTCGTGCAACTTTTATGCGCATCAGAACTCAGATATTCTCTAAGTATTAATTTATTTAAAATGAGGGGGTTCACCTTTTATTTATAGGTGTTGTCGACCCCCATACATAAAACCCATCGTGGTGCACAAAACCTCTCATTCTGCGTGCAATATTTTTCACGCAGGAACCTTTTTCCGCGCACATCTACAGGTTTTTCACCTAGCCCATGCCTTTTCTATTTTTTGACGTTTTGATCCCGAAACATGATTTTCATTCAATTTTCCAAGCACCTACAATATCATGCACAACTTCCTTTTTGAAACACACATTTCTCCATTTTCTGATTTTCAGGGCCAAAAATTTGGCAAACACTGGAAAATGACGCCACCTTCAATATTGTTGTCTACTTGAACTGTATGATATCATTCTTAGAAAACATTATGAAATCTCAATTAGGATTGATAAAAAACACAAACAAAACCCCATTTCTTTCATATAATGATCGTGGTTCCAATAATCTCACCCTTTGGGTTCGTTGGCAATCTCCAGACAAATTCAATAGAGCACCAGCCACTATCAAAATTGAGTCACAAAAGCATTACATAACCATCACATATCCTGAATTTATTCCTTCTCCCCCATTGAAAATAAACCCAAATACTGGTATTTGTTCATTGTCCAACTCACAACACCCCCTAGATAGTATCTCCCCCATAAACCTGCATCACATCCACAAACAGATTAAAAACATTTAACATAACTGGGGAGAGGGGTATTTTGTAACCTCCTTATGCACTAGTAGGTGGATAAACGCCAAGGTTCAACCAATGTTTCTCAAACACAACTGCTGAAAGTGTCTTAGACAATATATCAGCCACTTGATCATCCATTCCCATGTGATCCATTTTAATCACGCCTTGTTCAACACTTTCCTTTATAAAGTGATATCTAATTTCAATATGTTTTGTATGAGAATGTTGAATAGGATTCTTTATAAGATCAATTGTGCTCTAGTTATCACAGTAAATCACAATTTTTTGTTTCTCCTCATCACCAATATCTTTTAGTTGTTTCTTCATTCGTAGTAGTTGAGTGAATGACTTTTTAGCAAAGATATACTCAGCTTCAGTCGTTGTTAGGTCCACTAGGCTAGATACCCTGAGAGGGGGGTGAATCAGGGTATGACAGATTAAAACAATTGCCCCTTTTGATCTTGTTTTGCTGTTAGACAAAACTCTCTTCTCTCTCCTTCCCGATGTAGATTATGAACAAACTTTAAAGAATGCACAGGACACAGCGATTTTTACTTGGTTCACCCTCACTAGGATACGTCTAAGGAGCATACACTGGTAGTATGCTGATGTACCAATTCCACTATAAGATCACTGTTGTTTACAAGTTCTAAGCAGACTCACTATCCCTCCTGGTTTACAATCACTCACAATTTGAGAACTCACTGCTCTCTCAACATAAGTGAGCTCGCTACTTCTTCAGAAGATCCACTCACAGTTTATAGACCTGTAGGTCTCTTCATTTGAATTAATGAATATATCCTCCACTGTATGTAGATTCTCAATTGAATTCTAGATTTCATCCACTAATTAATACCCCTTTGCCTCCCAACACTGGGCAATTCCTTTGGAAATGCCTTCGCAAAGAACCCTACTTCGCGAGGCTCCCAATTTTACAAAGCTCAAAGAAGCCTTCATGAAGCTCCTTCCTTTTCATGAAGCACTATCGCGAAGCTCAAGTCATCACAGATTGACTTCCCTCATGAATCTCACTGAGCCAACGCCGAGCTCGCAACTTTCGCGGAGCTAGATTAGCCGCCGTGAAGCTCTTCTTTTGCGAATCACACTGCCTTCACAAACCACCTTCACGAACCGAAAGCAAAATATTTTCTTGGAAAGCTCTCTCTTATCTTCTAATTCTCTTGAAGGGGTCGAGGCCTATTTATAGGCGATTCCACTGACCCACGAACTTTCCGTGTGAAGTCAACGACACGTCATCTCAAATCGTGAAGCTCTGAAGTTCCTGCCGAAATTCTCTCAAAATCGCGAAGCACCATGGAAATTTTCCGATCGTGGATCTTGACATAATCACGGAGCATCATCATCAATCCCTTCATGCCTTCGCCATGAAGCTCCCTCGAAAATCCCTTCACCTTCATGATGCGCTTCAACTCTATCGTTTGCGAAGCTTGACGTAATCGTGAAGAATCACCGCCATTATTTTTCTGGTCTTCGCAAAATCCAATCCAGGAAGCCTATCTTCATGAAATTCATGAATTTTCATATTTTGATGAGATCTTAAAGGATATCCACTTTTCGCGATGCTCACCAAACTCCAAATTTTGGACCCCAAAAATTTGGCACACTGGAAAACGGCGTCACCTTGTACTGATCTTTTGTACCGCCTCCAGATCGTTCATTCCTTTTTCATCCTTCTTTGTCAACGTGGATTGTTAACAAATTCTCTGGAACTAAAAAATTTTTCATGGAAACCTTCTTTGTCAACAAACACAATCAACCCAAAAATGCTGCAATGTTACCTTGAGGTATTTTTTCCCAATAATCTCCCCATTTGGGTTTGTTGACAACTCTTCTCAGAATGATTCTCTTCACTTTGATACCTCTCTAAATCTCCTTCCAGCCGCTGCCACCATTCACCTCTTGTGATTCTGATAGCATTAAAGGAATCACTTAACACGTACTCTAAGCCCACATGAGCAATGCTCGGTGTGAGAAACAAGATTAGTATGAAAAGTTCATCAATGAATCACTTCATGTTAGACACCAATTGTCAATTCCAAACTTATACCAATTGCTAAATTGATACCAATTGTTGAACCACACTAATACCAATTGGTGATGGATGGAAACCTTCTCACACCATTCCAACATCATTGTTCTGCTTTTATCACGATCCTCAGCTATCGTGATATCTATTCTTTGATCGATCACTTTTAGCATCGTCAGATTTAAAACTCTCCCCCAATCTCATTTCTCTCCCCCTATATCATTGATCCACCTATCAGCTTCTCCCCGTGTCTTTTACTAATACATTTTCTCCCTTCCTTAGCTACAGTTTCTCCCCCTTGAGGAGTCACTATTTCTCCCCCTTTGTCAATGAACCAAAAGGTCACCCCTTTGCAGTCTGAAACATTGGAAAGAACAGAAATGAGCTCATTAGAGAAAAACATGAAATATCTCGGGGAGAGGGGGGTGTTCCACATCCACACTCTTTTAAGTGCGGGGAGTCGACTGAACTCCCAGAGCCAGTCGATGCCTTTCAAATGCTTCCTTAGGTAAGGCCTTGGTCAGAATGTCTGTAACCTATAGTTTTGTAGGCACATACTCCAACTTCACGATTCCCTACTCAACCTTCTCCTTGATAAAATGATACTTTATCTCAATGTGCTTTGTCCTTGAGTGATGGACTAGATTTTTTCTAAGATTTACAGCACTTGAGTTATCGCACTAGATTCTGATCGGAGATTTCACTTCAACACCCATATCATCAAGTTGTTGTTTCATCCATAATAATTGTGTGCATACTTGAGTGGCTGCAATATACTTAGCTTCGGTGGTACTTAATGAGATGCAATCTTGATTCTTTCATAGCCAAGAAATTCGTATTCCACCAAGATATAATTCACCTCTTGATGTTGATTTCATGTCATCCACTGAACCATCCCAATCTGCATCAGCATATCCCAATAACTTTGTCTGAGATTTTGCATTATAGATCAAGCTGAAATCCATTGTGCCCTTGATATACCGAAGTATTATTTTCACTTAAAGCATGTGGATTTCCTTGGGATTACTCTGATATCTCACTGCTTAGAATGTGGTGAAAACAATGTCAGGCCTTGTCATAGTTAGGTACAATAGACTTCCAATGATTTGCTTGTATTCTTTGATATTAACCGCCTTTCCATCATCATCTTTGGATAGTTTCATCTGGGTAGCAACCGTAGTTTTAATCTCCTTGGAATTTTCCATTCCAAATCTCCTTAGAACCTCCTTGGAATATTTAGATTGAGAAATGAATGTTCCATTACTTCCTTGTGTCACCTTTAGACCAAGGAAAAATGTTATCTCTTTGATCATTGACATTTCGAACTCACTTTTCATGAACTCAGAAAACTGTCTGTACTGAGCTTCATATGATCCAACAAATATTATGTCATTGACATAAATCAGGACCATCATCCTTTGATTACTATCATTGTTTAAATAGAGATTGTAATCAACTCCCCCACGTTGGAAACCAATCTTCTTCAAGTACTGATCAGGCCTTCAGTACCATGCTCTTGGTGCTTGTTTCAGCCCATACAATTGCTTCTTCAGTCTGCAAACCTTGGTCTCATCCTAATGAATGAGAAAACCATATGGCTGCTCAATATACACCTCTTCCTCCAGAACCCCATTCAAAAATGCAGATTTGACGTCCATCTGGAAAACTTTGAACTTCTGTTGCACTACAATGGGTAGAAATAATCTGATTGTCTCTAGTCTCACAACGGGTTCAAATGTCTCGTCAACATATATTACCTATATCTAGGATTATCCTTTGCACACTATTCATGCTTTGTTCTAAATCACTGTTCCATATTCATTCATATTATTGTGATAGACCCATTTCGTCCCGATGACATTCTTATCTGTTGGCCTCGAAACAATATCCAACATCTGATTTTTCTCAATTTGATCAATCTCTTTATTCATTTCCTGAAGCCAAATTTCATATTCAGCTACATCAGCAAAGCACTTCAGCTCAACCTGAGATAGAAAAGATGTCTTCTATAGTGATTTCATTCTCCTAGTCTGAATCGGAGCTGACTGATCACCAATGATATTCTGCCTATCAATTTCAGCTCGACTCCTTGGCTTTTGTGCAGATACGAACTTTACTTCCTCATGCTCATCATTAGAATCTTCTTTTGAATCAACATCAGCCACTTCTACTCCCCCTGCATTTCTTTCCTCCTCATCACTTTCATTAGGAAATTGTTCACTGTGTTGTTGAATGATTTCCTCATTCTCCACTACAGTGATGTCATTTCTCTCAACAACTTTTTTGAGCCTTTTGTTAAAACATTTGTATGATTTGCTTTTTCCTGAGTATCCTAAGAATATCCCCTCATCTCCTCGTGACTCATATTTTCTATACTTTTCCTTATTGAGGATAAAGCACTTGCTTCCAAATATTCTAAAGTATTTCAGTGTTGGCTTCTTTCCATACCACATCTCGTACGGAGTCTTTCCTTCCTTCGGACACAACAGAGCCCTGTTAGAATTATAGACCGATGTCAAAACTATTTCCTTCCAAAATTTCTCTGGTAAATATTTTTCAATGAGAATCATTCTATCCATGTTGTTGATGATCCTATTTCTCCTTTCAACCACTCCATTCTATTGGGGAGTTCTTACTGAGTAAACTTGATGTCTTATCCCATGTTTCTCGAGATAGCTTCCACCTGACTATTTGTGAATTCCATACCATTGTTAGTACAAAACTTCAAAATTTTCTGTCCAAGAATCCTTTCACACTCCCTCCAGTACTGTTTTAAGCAGCTGAGCACATCCTACTTATGGGAAATAACAAATACCCATGCCATTCTAATATAGTCATCAATGAAAAGAACATAGTACCTTTTTCCGTCAATTTCTCTTGGTGTGATAGGACCACAAACATCAGCATGCACCAATTCGAGCACTCTTGTTGACTTGTTTTCCTTTTCCTTATATGTATTTCTGATGAGATTCCCTTGTTGGCATGCATCGCATGTGTGAGTAAGATCACGTGTTAGATTAGGGAGGTATCTTGCTGCATCACACTTTATCAGATCTTCTCAGGATGGTTGTCAAAGATGACAAATTCATTTATGCCACAGTTTGTTTTCTTTATCTCTGGAAAGAAAACACATATCTTCTTCTCCACTTACTAGGTAGAGATTTATCTTTGTCCTTTTTCCTTATAGAGCTATTTCCATGTATCTTCCTTTGACGACACACATCTTCTTGGTAAACCTTATAGAATTTCCTGAGTCACATAGTTGACTGACGCTGAGAAAAATGTGATTGAGTCCTTCTAATACTAAGACATCAGCACGTCTCATCTCTTTGCCCCCAAAATTGGCCTTTCCTGAACCAATAATATTTAGGCCTTCATCATTTCCAAACTTGACAACTCCTTCTTTGTCATATTTCACGCCTGTAACAAGATCCTTATTACCTGTCATGTGATATGTGCAACCACTATCAAGGATCCACACACCAGAGCGATCTGGTGCTTTAAGGGAAATTTCTGCCACCACGGCCTTCTCATCATTCTTCTTCATGGTCCATATTTTTGCCTTCACACTCAGCATGGATTGATACTTTTGTTCTTTCTCAGAGTATGATAGACCAACTTCATCCTACAAAGGTGCAAATCTATTTTGCATTTTCAAATCACCTATTGGTTCATTGATCTCCTATTTGTGAACATTTTGGTTCTTCTTTGGCACATTCCTTTGTATGGTTGAAGTGCAGTACCTATCCATGTGCCCAAATCCTCCACACCAAAAACAATGTCCTTCGAAATATGTTCTGGAGAACCGTTCTATGTTTGGCTGCCACCTTTGTTCTTGTGCCCTTCGATATCTCTTAGCTATGGAACACACATACTGTGAATGTCCCATCTTTCCGCAACAATAACACCTTATATGCAGTGCATTCCTTTGCCTGACTTCTGCGCTACGATTCTACCCTTGGGATATCTGAATATTTTGATTCTGCCTTGTGCCCAAATCAACCTTAAATCTCGGAGTGGGTGCTTGCGGTCTGACCTAAATTTTCACTACTTTTTGTTTTTAGTCAATCCTTCCATCGGTCTTAGCATATAAACATAGTTGATGCTTCTTTTATACGGAAAAACTATTCTCCATTTTCATCTTCTCAATTTTCTGAGTGATCTACTTTCCTGATGACCCAGCAGGTGTCAAGAGTTTTTCTTGATCTTTAACCTTTTTCTATAAACCGACTACTTCTCCTTCAAGTTCTTCAATACGCTTGATTTGATCTTTCCTTGTGTTATTCAGGCTATCGATATCCATTTTCTGTTCTTCAATTTTTATTTTATACTCACTAACTGATTCTGAGTCCTCTGGTGTTGATGACTTGAGTTTCTCAATTTCTTCCATCAACATAGACTTATATTCTTCCTACTACTACATATAGAGTTTGGTTTCATGAACAACTTTGTTGGATTTCTTTGTTTTGTCTCTCCAAACATCTATCTCCTCAAGAGCATCCTCTAACTCGGCTTGCATATCAACTCTTCCCTCAACTTCTTCTTCTTCTTCATCAGCTTCGGTTTCATTCTTATTCTGAGAACTACCGACAACTTCCACCATAGAATTTTCTCCACGATCTCTACAGTTCTCTATTTCTTCAACCTCCTCAACCTCAGACTCGTCTGAACTATCATATTCTTTTGAAAGGAGGTTCTTCTTCTTAAAGAAATTTCTCTTGAACTTTTTCTTGCCTTTCCCATAGGCTGGATACTTTTTCTTGTGAATTTGTATTTCATCAACATCATCATCCTCTTGGAACTTTTTAGGGCACCTTTCTGTAAGATGTCCAACCTTTCCACATCGAAAACAAGCAAGTGGAAGCTTCCCTTTAAACTTTCATTTTCCTCTTTTAATGTTTGAGGAGAGGAATTACATCACCTCATCTGTCTCTTCTTCTTCCTGAGAGTCTTCAATGGTGATCTTTTTCATGTCCTTGAATGCCACCTCTTTGGATTTCCCCTTTTCCACAGCATCATTATCATCATTTCTCATTTCATATGAAACAAGGGTGTTATGCAGTTTATCCAATGTCAACTCTTTCAGGTATTTATCTTCCAAAACCAAAACTTTCGAATTAAACCGAGGTGGAAGTTTCCTCAAGATGCGCTTCATAATATTTATGTATTCAATAACTTCTCTAAGACCCCGCATGTCTTACACTACAACATTTACCCTGTCAAAGAATGTATCAACATACTCATTCGGGTTCATTCTCAAATCTTCATACTTGTTCCACAACACTTGCAGCTTTGCTTCTCTGACCTTTGTATCTCCTTCATATATATTTAACATCTTTTCCCACATAGCATGTGATGTTTTACAAGATATCACCTTTGTATAAATAGGATTGGATAGGGATTCTCCTAAAGCATTGATTCCCTTGGCGTCAGCATCCAATTCTCTTTGCTCAGCTTCTGATAATGAACTACTGTTAATATCGATTGTTATACCATGCATTGCCCATGTAAACACATCCATTCCCAAATATCAGAAGTAGTGTTGCATCTGATTCTTCCATAGCTGAAAATTGTTCCCATCGAAGATCAGAATACCTTTATGATTGGTAACCTCCATTTGAGATAGAATCACAACAGATATTAACCTGTCACTCTGATACCAATTTTTAGGTCCACTAGGCTAGATACCCTGAGAGGGGGGTGAATCAGGGTATGACAGATTAAAACAACTTCCCCTTTTGATCTTGTTTTGCTGTTAGAAAAAACTCTTTTCTCTCTCCTTCCCGATGCAGAGTATGAACAAACTTTAAATCATGCACAGGACACAGCGTTTTTTACTTGGTTCACCCTCACTGGGCTACATCCAAGGAGCATACACCGGCAGTGTGCTGATGTACCAATTCCACTATAAGCGCACTGTTGTTTACAAGTTCAAAGCGGACTCACTGTCCCTCCTGGTTTACAACCACTCACAATTTGATAACTCACTGCTCTCTCAACTAAAGTGAGCTCCCTACTTCTTCAAAAGATTCAATCACAGTTTATATACATGTAGGTCTCTTCATTTTCATTAATGAATGCATCCTGATTCACGCTTAAATTTACCCAGGAGAAGAAGGTAGAACGGTGTTTGTAGTTTAGTTTGGGTTGTCAAATCCTCAGAGACCTAAGAAGTAACCTATGGACATGTACATTCTATGGACTATTTTTGGCTATTTAGTGGACAACTTTGGGTTGATTTTAGATGGGTTTAAGTGAAAACTAAAAGTCTTAAGTGAATTCAAACTATGAGAAGGGTTTATCCTAGGTTATTACAAGGGGTGGGTTGGATGCATTCTTTTTCTTGTAAAAATATTTCAATTTCTTATATTTGAGATGGGTTCATTTAAGGAGATCAAACAAAATCATAACTTAATTGTTTAATGCCTACACACCCTAATACTAATCACCTATACACTTGAAGGATCAAAGTTTTTAGCACTCCAAGGTAAAGGTTCTTATTATCACTTGAAACGTGTGACCTTAAATTCAATAAAGATGAAGAAGTTTTAAAGTCATTAAATAAAAATATCATTAAAAAGAAGTGATTATCCATTAATGGAATGAGAAATAACATCCAATATATCCCCTTTCTACTCCCTTGTATCAACCCATAAGTGGGTTAGCCCTCCATTGATCCCATGGTTTCAATGGAAGTAGAAAGTAGACTCGTGAGGAAGGAATTGGAGAAGTAAAAAAAACAATCACTCCACCGCTGTGTGATAATCTCATAAGGTTTGGTATGAATAAGTTCAAACCTTGAGGCAACGGTATCAAAGTGATAAGAAGAAGAATATAAGAAGAGAATATGAAGAAATTTTATAAAGAAACTAAGGTAATTCAAGGAACTTACAATTGAAGGAATGTGATTACAACATCAAATTGTCAGCATAACATTAAAACAAAACAAAGCTCAAAGATTCTCAACTCCTCCACCACCACTACCTTAAATAGGAATTTTTAAATCCTTGTGTCGAGCATTCAATAGTTCAAGTGTCCTCAATTAATTTTGGTAGTCCATAGGTGGGTGGAAAGTTGAGGAAGAGTTGATTTTTCCACCCTTGACCAGAGGTGGAATCTAGCTTTCATCCACCGAACAGATGTGCTTGGAAGTCCATCTAGATGGATGAATTATAGTGGACCGTAGAAGAAGAAACTGGAGCCCCGAATGTCTCCTAACCTCTTGTAAAATCTGGGCCCATTTGGAGTTATGGATTCTGAGATATGATTATATTAGTGTGTTGTTTTTCTAGGCCGCAGAATCTGGCCCAGAATTTTATCTCTAACTTGGGCCGCCACGAAATTTGGGCTTCATTGGGTTAGTAATGTGGGTCCCACATTCTCATCAGTGGGATGGTGTCCAATATTCCTTCTCTAGAATTGCTTTCATTCATCTCCAAATATATCCATCATCCATTATGAATCCTCCATTGATCCCTGAATGAAACATGTTCATATTGAAGTGTAGATCAATTTCCCAAAATATCAAATTAAAATATGGAAAATTACATTCCTTAAAATCAGATGAATCATTGGGTACTATAAATCTTGTTCAAAAATGTACCACATAATAGTGCATTTTAAGAAGGAATTACAATCATAATGTGAAATGATGTTCAAAGTGTAAAATGCACTAAAATGGTGTTTATGAATAATAAAGAACATTAATATAATATATATTAACAATGAATATTAGCCTCATTTAGTGGCTAATCATATCCTTCACTGTATGTATATGCTCTATTGAAGTCCAGATTTCATCCATTGATGAATACCCCTTTGCCTCTTAAACACTGGAAAATTCTTTTGGAAATGCCTTCGCAAAGCACCCTACTTTGCGAGGATCCCAATTTCGTGAATCTCAAACAAGCCTTCATGAAGCTCCTGCCTTTTCGCGAAGCACTCTCGCGAAGAACTCTTGTGAAGCTCAAGTCGTTACAGAGTGACTTCCCTCGCGAAGCTCACTAAGCCAATGCGGAGCTCGCAAATTTCGCGGAGCTAGATTATCTGCTGCGAAGCTCTTCTTTCGTGAAGCACACTGCCTTCACAAACCACCTTCGCGAACTGAGAGCAAAGGATTTTCTTTGAAAGCTCTCCCTTCTCTTCTACTTCTCTTTAAGGGGTCGAGACCTATTTATAGGTGATTCCACCGACCCATGAACTTTCCGCGCAAATTCAACGCCACGTTATCTCAAATCGCAAAGCTCTGAAGTTCCTGCCGAAATTCTATCAAAATCGCGAAGCACCACAGAAATTTTCCGGTCGCGGAGCTTGACATAATCGCGGAGCATCACCATCAATCCCTTCACATCTTTGCCGTGAATCTCCCTCGAAAATCCCTTCACCGCCGCGATGCGCTTCAACTCTTCCGTTTGCAAAGCTTGACGTAATCGCGAAGAATCACCGCCATCATTTTTATGGTCTTTGAAAAATCCAATCCATGAATCCTATCTTAGAGAAATTCATGCCTTTTCCATATTTTTATGATATGTTCAAGGATATCCACTTTCTGTGATTCTCACCAAACTCCAAATTTTGGACCCCAAAAATTTGGCACACTGGAAAACGGCACCACCTTGTACTGCTCTTTTGTACCGCCTCCAAATTTTTCATTCCTTTGTCATCATTCTTTGTCAACATGGATTTTCAACAACTTCTCTAGAACACGACAATTCTCCATGGAAACCTGCTTTGTCAACAAATACAATCAACCCAAAAATGCTGCAATGTTACCTTGAGGGATTTTTTCCCAACAGTCGTACTAAGAGAAGTACTTTCTTGTTTCATGCTCAACCAGCCAATACATTTTTTCCCAATATAGAATGCTCGACCACTGGTGTAATTTCTATCCACTACATCTCCAGCCCAATCAGCGTCATAAAATTCATATAATTCACTATCCCTTCCTGCAGAAAATTATAACCCATAATTATGAGCACCTTGAATGTACCTCAGGATTCTTTTTACTGATGTCATATGTTATTCCTTCAGATTACTCTGAAATCAGGCCGCTAAGAAAGTTTCAAAGACAATATTAGGTCATATTACTGTTAGGTATAATAAGCTTCCAATAATCCTTTTGTACATGGTGGGATCTACAGATGTCCCATCCTCATACTTTCCATGTTTTTTTCCATCCGCAATCGAAGTTGACATTGGTTTGGAGTCATGCATATTAAATCTATTCAGCAACTCTCTTGCATACTTTTCCTGAGAAATGAAAGTGAAATCCTTCTTTTGAGTCACCATCATTCCCATGAAATATGTGAGATCCCCAATAATAGACATTTCAAATTCTAATTTCATGTGATTGGAAAATTCATCCACTAATTTATGTCTGATTCCACCAAATATAATGTCATCAACGTAAACTAGAACCATGAATTGTTCTTTTAGATAATTCTTTACATATAGATTGTGATTTACTCCTCCTCTTTTGAATTCTAGCCTCTTGAGATAAGAATCTGGTCGGGAATACCATGCTCGTGGTGCCTGCTTCAAACCATAGAGATCCTTCTTGAGTTTACAAACCATTGTTTCATCAGTACCAATAAGAAAACCCACTGGTTTTTTGATGTATACTTCTTCTTTGAGAACACTATTCAAGAATGTTTTCTTGACATCCATTTAATATACTTTATATCCGCTATGTATTTCTATGGAAAGAAAAATCCTCATTGACTCCAGTCTAGCCACTGAAGCAATGGTTTCTTCAACATCAAAACCTTTTATTTGTGAGTATCCTTTACATACCAGTCATGTCTTGTTTCTGATAACACTTCCATGCTCATCAAACTTTTTCTTGAAAGTCCACTTTGTACCAATCACATTGTGAGATTTGGGTCTCTTGACTAGATATAATGTCTGATTCTTATCAATTAGATCTAACTCTCCATTCATGGCATTCACCCATGATTCATCCTTTGCAGATTCTTCAAATGAGGATGGTTCCACAACTGAAAGAAATGCAGATTGTGTGTTGTTCCTCATTCTCTATGTTTGTGTGAATGCAGTCCAATCCCCAATAATGTTGGATTGGTCAATTTATGCTCTTTGGTTCCTCCTTCAAGATTCAACCGCATTCTCTTCATCCAAGGTTTCCTCTTCAGATTATTCTTCTGATTTAACATCATGGTGTGACTCCTAAGTGTTTGTACTCCATCCTCTATTTTTGTATTTTCATTTACTCCATGTTCACTTTCTTCCTCATTTTCTATCACATCCGTATATGAAATCCTTGAAGCATTTGTGGTTTTATCTTCAATGAACTTAACATTGCTACTTTCCGCAATCCTTCCTAGGCGCTTGTTGAAACACTTGTAGGATTTGTTGTTCATTGAGTATCCAATGAAAATTCCTTCATCTGCATTATTATCATACATCCCTTGATTTCCATCTTTGTTTCTGATGAAGCGTTTACATCCAAAAAAATGAAAGTACTTCAAAGAGGGATTTATTCCATGCCATAATTCACATGGTGTCTTCGTGTTACCCATATAAATCCCTATTAGATTTTGAATATACAATACATCTTGAATGGCCTCTTTCCAGTAATGTCGTGGAATACGACTCTCAATCAGCATAGTTCTTGCCATGTTGTTCACATGTCAATTACTACGCTCAACAACTCCATTTTGTTGTGGAGTTCTCGCAGTAGCTACCTCATGTTGTATACCATGCTTCTCTAGGTAATTTTCAAATTCAAGGGATGTGTATTCCCCTCCATTGTCAGATCGCATCACTTTGATTGTTCGTCCAATATCATTCTCAGCGATTCGCCGATATGTTTTCATGCAGTCAAACACTTGTAGTTTCCTGTGTATAACCATTACACATTCCATTCTAGTATAATCATCTATGAAAAGGATGAAGTACCTTTCTCCATGAGTTCCGAAAACATTTATTGACCCACATACATCTATATGAATGAGATTAAGAAGATGAGATTCCCTTTTCTTCTTTGGACGATATGAATTGCAGACCAACTTCCCCCGAATGCAAGCATCACAAGACTTTTCACGTTCACGCTTCAGGTTGGGAATGTCTATGACAATATTCGGTTTTGATATTTTTTCCATGTCTTGTTGATTGATGTGCCCCAATCTATGATGTCATAGGTTATTTTATTCCTCAATAGTAATGTAGAAAATGTTTTCTTTACTGTCAACCTAATATAGGTTTCCATCTGTTCTGCATCCCTTCATAAGTGAATTTCCTATCTTTCCTTTTATAGTGAAGACTTTCTGATTAAAAGTAACTATAAGTCTCGAGTCATGGAGTTGACTCACGCTGAGGAGATTATGACGTAGGCCATCTATATAAAGGACTTTAGTTTTCTTTAGCTCTCCATTACCCTCCTTTTGACATCCATTAACAGGCCTTCATTACCTATCATATGAGACGAACGACTACTATCTAGAATCCAGGTGTTGTTGCTTTTTGTAGCTTTGAGGGCCAACTCTGTAAGCTTGGATTTCTCAATTTTTTTCTTTTCATTCCATGAGACATTGGATTGAGTGTAGAACACTGATAGCCTTTCAATTATCTTTTCCGTGCACATTGGTTCTTCATAGTGGAAATCTTCTTCCAGAGGAGAAAACCAATTTGTAAGAGCAACACTGTCTTGTTGACGAGATTTGACTTGTCTTGAACTCTGGTATGAGGTGTCCATGTACCTCCTATGCTTGAAATCAATGACCTTATGACCAAAGTTAGAACAACAAAAACAATATCCATAGAAACTATTTCTTCTAAAAGAATTAGGATATGAATTTGTTCTTCTTTGTTGAACCCCCATAACTTCTCCATTCAGATAGCTTCTTGCCTCTTTGTAATAAGACATGGTATGGACCAGATAACCATAGAACTAACACTTCATGAGTGGAAATGTCTTCTCACTTCTATTTATCCTCATTCTTTATTCTGTGGGATAATAGTTTGAGTGCCCCTTATTCCTGGAGACTAGAAGATAGTATTTTATTCTTCTTTAAGATTTAATTGGAGGTTTATTTTTAAGCACTTCTGGTGAATTTTCTCCATGACCCACTTTCAGCTTGCCTTTATTTTGGTCCCCTTTGTTGGAAGCACTTGACGATTCGGCCGCACAACTGATTCCACTATTTCTGATGGATGCGGGTCTTTGATCACTCAAAATATTTTCAACTCCATTAGAGCCATGTTTTGCTCTCTCTCCAACAGCTCAGCATCTGAGAACCTTCCAAACTATATTTTCTTCCTTAATTCTTTTGAAATTGATTCACTCTCAAGTTTACTCCTAAGAGTAACAACTTCCTCCTAGAGACCCTCAGCAGTCTTGGACTTTTCTTTCAGTTTGGAGGTGAGGTCATTGATGACCTTTTCCTACTCTTCAATTCTCAGCTTCAGATCCACTACATCATCATTGTTTTCAAGGATCGTATATTGTACTTTCACAAATTCTTCCATTCATTCAATTTCATCTTTGAGCTGATCAACATATTCAATTGATTATTCTACAATTGATTTCCACTTATTGCAACTCTTACATTTAATCTTAAGCTTACTAACAACATTCTTAAGTTGCAACTCGGGATTGGCACTAGTTGTCAACTAATTGTCTCCACAATTATCTTCTGATTTTTCAACAGTGGTCATCATGGAAGCATGGTTTCCAGTTTTTCCTTGCTCACTCGAGTCGTAGCATCTTCTGGTTTTACTCTCATTTCATGTGCCACCAGGCTTCTCAGTAGATCATCCAGAGAAAGTTTGGAAAGATCTCTTTCCTCAAGGGCTGACACCTTTGCATTGTACAGGGGTGGAATTCTTCTCAATATTTTCTTCAGAATGTCATCATCTTTTGATTTCTTCTCCTAGAACCCGAATTGCTCCAACCACTTCAGTAATTCGATTGAAGGAGTCAGCATTCTCATCAGGATGCATCTTCAGATCATTAAACCTATTGTGCAGGACATGAAGTTTTGCCTCCTTCACTTTGTTATCTCCTTCGTAAATATTTTCAAGTTTATCCCACATGCACTTTGATGAGGTGAAACTCATCACCTTTAGATAGATCTGATAAAAAAGGGTTGTGGTGAGAGTATTCTACGCTTTAGCATCTGTATCAAGAATTTTCTTATCTGCATCAATCATAGCCAGCCCTGTTTGATCAGTAACATGTATACCTTGCACAGTGGAAAATATGACTTCCATTCTAAGGGATCTTATATGAGATCTCATTATGTTCTTCCAAATCTGAAAATTACTTCCATCAAAGAGGGGGACTCCCCTAACACTGGCTGAATTCTCTGTGACTGTATAAGATAGATCAAACACTGGTAACCTCTCTCTGATACCACTTGAAGGACCCCAGAACTCCCTGAAAGGGGAGGGGTGAATCAGAGTGTCAAATTTTTCTTTTTAAAGTTGTGGATCTTGTTCCCACGTTGGTAGGGACTTGTTAAATTTGTCAAACAAATGAAAGTAGTGAGATGATACAATACTTTTACTTGGTTCACCGCAAAGGGAAACGTCCTAGGAGCATACGCCAACAGTGTGTCGGTCATACCTAAATCCACTAATCTTTACTAGTTTGAGGATTACAAGATTTGGTCACAGATACTCTGTGTCAGGTACACTACCCTTACAAAGGTTTAGGGATAGCTCACTGTTTCCCTCGAACGACTTCCCTCGACTCCCCCTAGCTCACTGCCTTGAAAGAAGTCAATCTCAGTTTATCGACTTGATGGTCGCTTCAATAGATTTGCATTGAAGTCTTTGTCTCTGCTCAGCATGAGACACTGCTTGCATCGAAGTCCTGAATTGATGCACTTGAAAGCACTGAAGCACTGAACTGGAAATTCAGAACATGTAATCAACCGACACTGACAATTGCACGCAACACCAACCCCATGCACACAAGATCAGACTTTGGCGCGCAAGTTTTGCTTTTCGCACGGAAAATATTTCACGCAACTTCACCCTTTACGCGCAACTGTAACTTTTTGCGTGCAACTTAAATATTTTCCGCGCAATAGTAATTTTTCAGCGCAACAATTATTTTTCCGCGGAACTCTAGCTTTTCCGCGCAATCGTGAATTTTCCGCGCACCTCTAAGTTTTTCGCACAACTCCATTTTCGTGCAACTTTTACGTGCATCAGAACTCAGATCCTCTCAAAGTCTTCAGTTCTTTCGAATGAGGGGGTCACCTCTTATTTATAGGTGTTGCCGACTTCGGCGCATAAAACCCATTGTGGCGCGCAAAACTCCTCATTCTGCGCGCAATATTTTTCGTGCAATAACCTTTTTCTGTGTACATCTCCAGATTTTTTGCGTAGCCCATGCCTTTGCCATTTTTTGAAGTTCTGATCCCGAAACATGCTTTGCGCGCAATTTTCCAAGCACCTATAATATTGCGCACAACTTCCTTTGCGAAACACACATTTCTCCATTTTCCAATTTTCAGGGCCAACAATTTGGAAAACGCTGGAAAATGACGTCACCTTCAATACTGTTGTCCGCTTGAATTGTATGATCTTTTTCCTAAAAACATTCTGAACTCCCAATGAAGATTGACAACAAACACAAACCAAACCCCATTTCTTGCATAGAACGGTCGTGGTTCCAACAACACATACACATTACATAGGTATATAAATATTCATATATTTGTATTTTAAATAAAATAGATATTGTAAGGCTTATATATCGAGAAATATGCTTTATATGTGAATATGTTTAATTATTTATTTATAAAATTAAATTTTTATGTGTGAATATATAAAAAATATATATATATTGTTATATATTTAATTATAAATAACAGTACATTGTGAAAAACGATAAAATTTCAAAGCCATAATGTCAATATGAATGTAATCTCTGAGAATAAATTCAGTCCCCGCTAAAAAAGGACAAAAGGCCCCTTGAAACGAGGTTGAAATTCCATCGAATGTTAAAAAAATTGGGTATTCTGACTTAAAAGTCAGTTTTGGATACCTTATGGACTTTTTTGCCTCAAAAAATATGGCAAAAGGTCTCCTTGTGTCACCAGCACGTAGAACTTGTCGTAGGTTTTGATTTGATATGTGGTAGAGTTCAAACGGATATCCAGATCAAAAGTTATGGTCGTTTAAAGTTTGAGTTACGTTTTCAACTTATTTTAGATATTTTATTAATTTTTCGTGTCTTTAAATTATCATTAAATGATTATTACTCAATGATAATTAGCAAATTATTAATTAATAATGTTTTTTTAAATATTTACAAGCCATCTTCTTTAAATTTCTTATATATTAAGTGTAAATGTATATATATACTTATCTAAAACATATTTAAAATATATATATATATATATATATTATTTATATCAATATAAATATAATTATATATTATTTTTAATGATTTTTTTCGAAATATACATTTTATCAGTGCTAGTAAAAAAGACGCTGATAAAGATCCTTCTTTATCAGCTCTAATAAAAAAAGCACTGATAAAGGAGACCTCTGTAATAGTGCTAAAAAAAACACTGATAAAAGGGTATCTTTATCAGTGCTAAAAAACGTTGATAAAGATATCCCATTTATAAGCGTTTTTTTTAACGCTGTTAAAATTTGGCGTTGCGAAAATCTATTTTTGGGGTAGTGTTAATTCATACCACCACTACCACAATCCATTTTTTTATTTTCTTTAAAAACCACTTTTTGGGTAAGTGGGAACCATACAAAGAGAGACGCATATCCGACACATTCAAAATTCAAAAACTGGACCTTAAAATTTCAAAAGACGGAATTCAAAAACCCGCCATATCCACCTCGAAACACGAGTTAACCCACTTCGAACCACGAACCATCATCCGTCACAAGGGATCTCGTCATGTCGCTGCCATCCGTCAGGGTCATCATCATCGCCGATCTCACCGCCGTAGAAGAAACGCACCACCGTCAACGTCGTCCAGACCGCCGCCGCTATCACCGTTCCAACGTCACACCGGTCACCGGAAAAAACCAATCCGACACCGTCGTCGCCATCCTCATCTGTTCAACACAGTCGTCATCGACTTCACCGAAAATCACCACCAGATCCATACAAACGGCCATAGCATCTCCGATCAAACAACCCAACGGAACACCGAAACCCATCAACAGCACCATCCGACTCCACTGACTCACCTTCACGCTACAAGCGACCAAACCAGAGACAAAACTGTCGACTAGAACAAACACCGCCAACAGGAAAGAGGACCAAAAAAGAATAAACAGAACCGGGTATGAAACCCTAAAAGGAAACATCACGACCGCCTAACCGTGTGACCCAAAACCCCTGAGTAACCGTCACCCCAACTCCGACCTGGAGAGGAGCGATGGAACCCTAGGTCAGAGCGGGTTTGGGTGGCCGGGATGGAAACAGAGCGCCCAAAATGACTGACTCTGGTAGCGTGAGAAACCCACCGTCCACCGCACCGAAAATCCCAGAGCCTCGATGTTGACACCGCCCCAACTCCGACCAGGAGAGGCGCGGAGCAACTTGAGGCCAGAGCGGGGTACGACGAAAAAAGGGCATCCACAGCACGTACCTTCGTCGGAAGAGCAAAAGCCGCGAAGAAAAGCCCACAACGGCGAGCGCCAGAGAAGAGGACGAAGCCGAAAACAGAGGGGAGAATCCAGGAGCCGAGGGCGAGGCTGAAAACGCAGGGGAGAATCCGAGAAAGGGCTCGGAAACCCCTAGTGTTAATTCATACCAATCATTAAAGTTACACACCTTTCATTGCGATCAAAATTTATAAACATTTCAACTTAAATAAATAGAAAAATATTTTATCAATGCTAAATAAAACGCCAATAAATCCAAAATAAACACTCATAAAAGTGGACCTTAATGTGCGCAGGTAAATTATTGATCAATGACGACTTTGATCACCGTTTTATTTTTAGTGTTGATAAACATCGACTTTTTTAAGTGATTATAAGAATTCTTGATAAACCCGGTGCCTATTTTTTGCTATTATGTTGTATTGTTGTGAGTGATGTCAATTTTACAGCCATTATTAAATAATTTATTATGAAAAAAATGAAGTGTATTCATGACTAAAAAAAAACAAGAGAAACAGTGCATTTAAATTTATCTAATATTATATGGTGCAAGGTTAATGAGTGGTATATTTTAAAATATATTTTTCCATTACAACAAATCCAATGCGTTCAAATTATTTAATCAATTTCATCAATTTTTACAAAATAGTTATTTATGTTACGAAATTCAGATGCTACTTAGAGGTGATTCACAATTTAGACCGGGGAAAATCCAACCAGTCCAGTATGAACCATGCTTAAAAATGTCCGGTCTTTCCAAAACCATGCTTCATTTCTAATTAATATTAAAACATTTATGAACACGATGAATTTATTATTAAATAATCATAAAACTAGTTATCATTTATACCTATATTCATCACCTTATATTAATCTATAAAATTATATAAATTAAACTTACAAAGGAATTCTAGTGAGAGCTCAACGGAATATTTTAATTATTTTTCTCAACAAGATAGATCTTGCAGCCAAACCACCCAAATTTAAAATGCAATTGCAGTTATTATGGAGGGCAAAGAGACGGGGAAATCCATCTCATTCCATTGGGCTATATAAACCCTTTCCATTCCACATATTTCTTGCCGTCCTCCTCTTTCGTACACCTCTAGGGTTTAGCTGTGTCCTTTTCTGCTGCTGATTTTACAAAACCCCGAATCACCCAGTTCTGTTCATCCTTGTCCCTCCTCCGATGGAATTCAGTGTACTTTGAGTGCTGCAGAAGTATTTTCACAGTGATCTCAACAAAACAAAAGTAAATCCATCCGGTTCAGAGTATGGGCAAAAAGATCATCCCAGTACTCTCCGATATTTTCCACCCACCACCTTCGATTTCCATTCTCTTGAAACCCGTTGCGGGCCATTTCTGACGTAGTTTTTAACTACTTTTTTGTTTTTATTAAATATATGAAGATGTCTTTCTTCTTTTATTTTATTTTTTATCTTCGGGGGATGTGAGGGGTTAGATTGACCCGATGAAATTGATCGCAGGAGTAGGCGAGGGGGCTCTCCCTATAAGAACCAAAGGCGATGTTCCGTTTGCCTGCCTAGCTTTTGTTTACGGGGAAAAAGTGTTCTTGAAACTTCTCTTCCCCTTCCTCGTCGCGATCATGGCTTCGTCAAACAGACACTGGCCCAGCATGTTCAAGTCGAAACCCTGCAACACTCCCCTCCAATGGAACCACGACATCACTCCATCCCTCTGCCACAGATCTGCTCCCTACCCGGCAGGTGAACCATACCCTCCTTAAATCTCTTTCTCTTCTCCTGTTCTTGTTCCTCAATCTTTGCGCTCTTCAGGGCTGTTATTTAATGCCCATGTATGACATAATTGCACTCATTCATATTTTTCATTTAATTCATGGTGTTGGATGTTGAAGAGAGGAGTCCGGATCCGAAACCGAGATGGAATCCCCGGCCGGAGCAGATACGGATACTGGAAGCGATCTTCAACTCCGGCATGGTAAACCCGCCCCGCGAAGAAATCCGGAGGATCCGAACCCAGCTGCAGCAGTACGGGCAGGTCGGCGACGCCAACGTCTTCTACTGGTTTCAGAATCGCAAATCCCGCACCAAGAACAAATCCCGTCATCACGACGCCCCCGCCAAAAAACAACACAAACTCCCCGCCGCCGCCGCCGCCTCCTCGTCTTCCTCCTCCGACGGTTCTTCTCCCATGGCCTCCTCCGCCTTTCCGCTTCCTCACCCCACAAACCACCTTCCCCCGGGGGCCAGCCTTTCGGCGGCGACGTTCTTCCCCGAGCCGGCGTTCATCGCCGACCCTGTGTCTTTGGGAGTGGGTCAGGAGTACGGATTCTCGCCCGATCTGATGGATTTCGTGTGTCTGGCCCCGGATCAGACGGTGGTGGGGAATTACTTGGTGAATGATATGAGGGAGGAAGACGATGGAGTCTTGCAGAGGGCCAAGGATCAGATGACGATGACGATGGCGACTCCTCCAACTGAGCCATGTACCCACACCCTATTCCTTTCTCATCATTCTGGGTTCACTGTTCAGGATCCTGCTACCATCAATCTGTCTCATCATCACGGTATGACCTTGCTTTTTTATTTCCTCTACTTATAACACTCGTTCACTGTTCGGGCGTCATGAGCGTAAGATTTGGTGGAGGAGAAGATCCGTAACCTTTCGTCCAAGAAACGAACAGGAAATCGGGGGGCATTTTCGCCATGCGAAGGGCGTTTCTGTCCACTCGGAAGGGGGACGTGGCTTGCATGGTTTATTATGGTCCGGTGGGGTGTGATGCACGCTTGTTTGGGTGGGACAGGTACCTGCGAGCCGAGGTCGACGGTGTTCATCAACGATGTGGCGTACGACGTGGCCGCCGCCCCTTTTAACGTGCGCGAGGCCTTCGGTGGCGATGCTGTCCTGCTGGAATCCTCCGGCCGGGCGGTGGACACCGACGAATGGGGGGTCACCGTCATGCCCCTCCAGAATGGCGCATTTTACTATATGGTGCGCACGATACCTCATTTTGGGGACAGGACCTTCAATGCAGAGGACGTCGTGCCATGCTAAGGGTAAAACTTGTATTGATATTGTCGATGGGAACTATTATTGAGTTTTAGAGGCTTACTTGTTTTGTGATAAACTAGAAAGTTTATAACTGATAATATATGCATTTATAAATCTGCACTACCATATATATATATATATGTATGTATGTACCATGTATTTTTTTTTAAATTTCTTTCACTAATTACTAACATATATTTCTATATTACAATTGTATCTGTCTGTGTGGATATGTATTTGTATAATTGATGACTAAGTCAAACATATACATTGTCTAGGACTCGTCACCTTTGTGACGTTCCTTCGTGCCAGGACAATGCGGATGAAGTGACGCGCCAATGGGGGTGAGGGTTTAGATAAATTGCTTATGAGACAATTTACTTTAATGGATCATCACAAAATAAAATCAAGTGCAACTCAAATAATCATAACAATCTGAATAAATAATAATATCGTTACATTACTAGAAAACATGGTTTAAGCCATGAACAAGAAATTCAGATGCCTATGGGGTACCTTGTAGGTACTGGCGTCTAGGCCCTTGGCTGTAGACCAATTTTGGGTGGAGGAAGTAGATTATAGCCACAAGCATAGATGTCCATGGCTGCAAAATAGATTATAGGCACAAGCATAGGTGTACATGGCTACAATCCCTCTCCCTCCGAGAAGAGAACCCCTGTTGCCCGGAACATTGGAGCTCATGGCTACAATCGCGTCCCAAACACCTGTAGCCATGACCCCCCTCCCAAAACACTTATAGCCTTGACCCCATCCTAAAACACCTATAGCCATGGACATACATGCCAATGGCTACAAACATGCTCCTTACAAACTTGTAGCCACGGGCACAAGCACTTGTGACTATATCCCTCTCTCGAACACCAATAGCCATGGGCATACATGTTTGTGGCTGCAAACCTACTCCCTAAAAACCAGTACACTACTATAGATATGTCCTTTAACAGTGTGAAAAATAGACTTTAACACCACACGAAAAAACCATATTAAAAAGAGGTCCTCTTTATCAACACTAATAACACTGATGAAGGGGGTTTTTGTAAGCATTTGAAAAAGCGCTAATAAAGACCCAAACTGTTGTATTGCGTTGTTTGAATAATATCACACTATAACTGTCACAACCCGACCCTATCCGGCCACGAGCTGCAACTACCCCAAGCCCGCCTCCATAGGCCAGGGGCTAACGACAAGCACCGAAGGCTAAACAACTCGGAGATGCCTTTGCCTGAGTACCTGTACATACACACGCAACCCACTCAATACCCCAAGCCCACCTCTATAGGTCAAGGGCTGACAATAAGCACCGAAGGCTAAACAACTCGGGGAGGCTTTTGCCTGAGTACCTGTACACACACGCGCAACCCACTCAATGCAGAAGTGCAGAGTAAAAGAAAAAGTAAAGTACTAACTGCTATAAACAACCACAAAAGTGCATTGACCTCTAAACAGTACAAAGTATATGCTGAAGGCAAACTGAAAAGAAAAGAGGCAAAACACGCGCCCAACCAAAAAAGTACCAGAACCCGGCAACATGTAAACAAAAGTAAACAGCTGGGAGAGCCACGCACCTGGAACCCGGCTACGACCATCGTACGTGGTCCAAGCTCCCGAACTCCTAAACTTTGCTGAAGTCACGACCAACCTGTCTGTCGTCTACAAAGGCACACCAAGTGCGGGCAAAGCCCAAGCAGAGGTGAGTATAAAAATACTCAGTAGGATGCCCCGAAGGCTCGAGAGAGCAACAAAGGAGGTATTGAAGAGGTGAACAGTAGATCGAACAAGGAAAAGTAAAGGAGTTCAACCGAGAGTGTAGTAAAGAGTACAACTCAACCCAACAAGCGGAAGGAAGTAGACTCGTCCAAACATAAGGAGCTAGAAGCGGTGAGAAGATGAATTTCTCGTCGAGTCTTCGCTACCTATAGCAAGAGAGTAGACTCGTCCAACCACGAGAAGCTAGGCACGGAAAACACGTGACATACCCCGCGCGTCTTCGCCACTCCTGGAAGGAGAGTAACCAAGACCCAAGGAGTGGGTACCAGAACAAGGTATATACATATCCATATGCTCAATCAAGAAGCCCAAACAAGATCGTAAAGGGATCTCCAACCCGTAGCTCAGCCCAAGAAAGTGAGTAGCAATAGTCCCAGAAGTAAACACCATCAATGCTCAGTATCCCGCATGTCTGCCCCGAACTGCATGTCAAGGAGCTCAAATCACCGCACCTTGACACTATCCGCTTTGGCCGGTTCTGACTCGCCCGCACGGTTTTAGGTCGCGTCTTCAGGACGCGTCTTGGTGGGGGAAAGCGCCCCTCGTACTTGAGAGTTATGGGGAAAGTCAAACCACATCTCGTCACTGTCACGCAGTAGAGAGGTCTTCTCAAAGTCAAAGCTGTCACATCAGTGACTCGTACAACCAAGGGTCCCACTCCAGTAGTCACGGAGAAAAGCTGCAAACTAGCCTAGTAGAAAGGACTGAGTCTGAAAGAAGTCGTCGGGTAACCCACTGCCCAGCCTCGCTGGAGGGTAGACCCTAAGAGGTCGACATGCGACCCACTGCCCAGCCTTTCTGGAGGGTAGACCTGAAAATACGTCGACAGACGACCCACTGCCCAGTCTTTGCTCCAGGGTGGACCTGGAAGAAGTCGACATGCGACCCACTGTCCAGTCTCTACTGGAGGGTAGACCTGGAATAAGTTGACAGCCGACCCATTGCCTAGTCTCTGCTGGAGGGTAGACCTAGAATAAGTCGACAGACGACCCACTGCCCAGTCTTTGCTGGAGGGTAGACATGGAATAAGTCGACAGACGACCCACTGCTCAGCCCTGGTGGAGGGTAGACCCTCAAGAGTCGTCGGGTGACCCACTGCCCAGCCCTACTGGAGGGTAGACTCAGAATCGATCCGATAGCTCCACACTGTTACTGACATCACTAGGTGTCACTAACAACGCCACCGTGCGTTGGTTCGGGGTGCGTCAAAAGGGATCTCCGTTCAACACCCTCCCATGCTTCCACATTTAACATGATCTCAAAAGAGGCTCCACATGCCCAAACGAATTGAACTGTTGCAGTCCTCACGGAAAAACACGCAAGATAGACTACTTACTCGCCCGAAACGGACAACCGGAGAATATGATACTATTCACCGCAGCCAGCCAGTGTGGGGCCCACACCCCGACTCTGATATTCGTCAGGCGAACTGCGCCATAACGATGCTCTCAGAAAAACATGCTGAATTGACTATTCATACACCCCAAACGAACGCTTAATGAAAAAGTCACGGTATGCTGCACACAGCTTAAGACACGACCCGTGGGGCCCACACCTCGACACCGGCTTTAATGCCTGAAACCACCTCGGTCAATATCGCCTCGATGCCAGGGTCACAATGCCGTTAACGGTGCCTAAAACGGACTCCATATGCAGAAGCTGCAACTCCCCGCATTATACGCAAATGGGGCCCTGTGGGGCCACACCTTGAGCCCGAATTTAGGTGGGCAGATCACGCCGTTGCAATCCTCTCGGAAAAACACTCAGAAACGAGTACTCAAACACCCTAAATGAATGTCGGGTGAAAAAGTGGCGTTTCACCGTAAAACATGCGAACTAGGCCCTATGGGGCCCGCACCTCGTCTCCAACCCGAACACTTCAGAAAGCATCTCAAAAAGTCCGTACCAGGACTGGGGTCACGCTGCCGCTGACAGCGCGTCAATCGGACATCCCAAGCAGAAGTGATGTCCAATGCAACAATTAATTAATTAAATAAATAAATAATTAATTACTCACATTTAGCGTTTCATGCCACTGAGCAACGAAACCAACCCGCAAAGGTTCCGAACCAACTTGGGAGGTCCGTCTCGGCTCCGGGGCCACCGCGCCTCTGACGGCACGTCAAACAGACGTCCGGCTCTTGAGCCACATCCGTCACAACTTTAATAATAATTTATTATTATTAAATTAACATGTTTCGGGTCACCCGCCTTCAGGTACGGAACCCAAAACCCCCAGAACTCATCTTAAAAAGTTCGTCTCGAAGAGACCGATCCACAGCCACAGACGACGCGTCAAACAGATGCGCCGTTTAGCAGTTACGACTCCCCGAACGCAAGGGGGCCTAACCGGGCCGATTCACCCCGGCCGGCCCGGTCCTAGCTGTCGGCCCGTGGCCCAGCTGTGGGTCCAGCGGCGGCCCACCCAGCAACACCGGACCCCTTCCTCGGGTCTGGGTTTTTTTTACAAACAGACCGGCCCTTCGGCCTGTCTTCTCCGCGTCGCCAGCAGGACCTGCGCTTCGCGGGTCCTGGGCTCCTCTGCATGCCCGAGGCGCTGACCGCCTCGGGTTCCGCCTGCCGACCGCGACTGGCCGCAGGACGCCCGCCTGCTCCGCTGAAGCACGACCAGATGGCGCCGGTGCCCTCGGATCCTCCGCCTTCCGCAGCACGCCGCTGCGCTACCCCGGTCGACGCCGCCTCACACCCGACGCACCACCCCTCGAAGCCGCCCTCTTAGGCTCCCCGCTCCGCTACCGACTCCGCCTGGACACCCCGTGGCTCGCTCCTCCAAACGCCACCGCCCTGCTCAGCCGCACCCCCCGGAGCCCGTAACTCCGGCTCCTCCTGACTCTCCGCCGCCGTCTCGTCCGAAGCCGCGCCTCCGACGATGCTCCACCGCGCGACACACCCCGGCCGCCGCGCGCAGCCGCCGACCGCTCCTGCCGGTGGTGATCCGGTGATCTCTTCGGCGGAACACCATGACTCGATCAGACACCCAATTCCAGATCCGAGGACATTTTTGCGATCCCTGCGACGAGACCTTCACAGCGCCCACCTTGGTTCGACGATTCGACAGTCGGTTGACGCATTCGAAAATTATAACGAGTGTTCGTGAAGAACGTAACCAAGAACGGGGCTTGGACGATGGCCGTGTTCGTTCGACCATCGCACCAATTCAAGAATTATAGAAAAATAAAACGACGAAATTGAAAGAAACACCAGAAATTTACGAAGGTGCGGAAATTTAGCACAAATCCTACCTCGTTGGATTCGTTTGTTGTTGGCGACGCTCCTGCTCGATCCCGCTTCGATCCGCCGGAGTCCACTCCTCAATCCGGCGAAGAACACCAAAGAACGCTGAAGAACGGATGTGTGAGATAGAGAGAGAGAGAGAGGAAGAGAGAGAGAGGGAGAAATGGGTTGTCCCCTCCCAACAGTTAAGCAAATTTATAAAAAACCATTGAAACTCTCTCAATGGGAGCGGATTCGGAAACCTCTGCACCAGCTTATTTTATATCGCACCTAGGAAAAACGCCCCATTTCAAACTCAACGGAAGTCTCAGATTTCCATTCCGAGACTTCGTTTAAAAGTTATTTGGAAGGTAACACCAGTGATAAAAATCACTAAGTCATTAATTCAAAAAGACGGTTTTTCCCCTGGGTGACATCTCTCACAGCAGGCCCGTGCCTGCAACTTTTACACCCTACCTAGGGTAAACGGCACGCTCCGGACGCCACCGTGCCCTCAGATTTCCGATCCGAGCTACCATTTAGGATATATCACATTTTCTTTAGTTAACCACACAAGCGTAATATAAAAACACTTAACATTTGTATATAATTAACTTCGGGCACACCGGCCCTTAGAATTACACGCCGTCTGAACGCCCTACTTTGGAATAACATCAAGAATTTTCCAAATCCATTTATAGCAAAAATTGGGTTCCTACAATAACTAATACCTGTAACCTGTAAGCAAATATATAATTTAACTAATATAAATTTTACATCACGAATACAAAAAAAACTACTATATACATTTCAAAGAATGTTTTGTATAATTAAATTTACAATTACTATCCAAAAAGATTTAAAAACATTAATGTTTCATCGTCTTGGGAACTAGAGATACCCTCTCAAAAAAGTTGACCCATGGTATTATTTTCTGAACAAATCACCGCAACCTAAGTAGAAGAATCCACCTATATAAGAAAAAAATCTTATGTTAGTAATACTATAAAGAAATAAATTAAACATTAATATGAAAGAATACAATAATAAAATGTCAATTTTAAATAAAAACAGACACTTGGAGTTATATCGGCCACATCGTGCGTCGTATTGAGGTGAGACTAACTCTTACACATTACAAATGAGTTATGAATAATTGTTCTAAAGTATCAAAATAATCCAAATGCGTTTTCTCGATTTTGAGTATGTCACTTGCTCTTTTTACTAAAATTAATGTCAATTTTAAATAAAAAGACACATTTGGAGTTATACCAGTCACACCATGCATTGGATTGAGGCGTGGCTGATTCCTACATGTCAAAAATTACATATGAATCTTTATCCTAAAGTATCAAAACAATCTGAATGTGTTTGATCAGTTTTCAGTATGTCATTTGTGTTTTTTACTAAAATTTCATTTTAAACTGAAAACACGCACTTTGAGTCATACCGGTCACATCATGTGTCAGTTTGATGTGAGACTACTTTATACACATCAAAAATGATTTATGAACCGCTTTCCTAAATTATCAAGACAATCAGAGTGCATGTTATTGGTTTTTAGTGGGTGACACACGTTTTGAACTAAAATGTCAACTTTAAATTGATAACGGACACTTTGAGTTATATCGATCACACCATGAGTTAGATTGAGGTGCGGTTGATTCCTATATGTCAAAAATTGACTTATAAATCGTTGAACTAAGGTATCAAAACAATCTGAATGCATTCTTAGTTTTCTTTATTTCACTTGTTCTTTTTACTAAAATTCATGTTAATTTTAAATAAAAAGACACTTGGAGTCATATCGGTCACACCGTGTATTTTATTGAAGTGTGGTGGATTCCTACACATCACAAATGAATTATAGATTATTTTCTTAAAGTATCAAAACAATCTGAATACGTTTGTTGGATTTTCAGTATGTCACTTGTTCTTCTTACTAAAATTAATGTCAATTTTAAATAAAAAGATACACTTGGAGTTGTACTTATCACACCGTGCATCATATTGAGGTGTGGTTGATTCCTACACGTCAAAAAAATAATTATGGATTGTTGTCCTAAAATATCAAAAATAATCCGAATGCATTTTCTTGGTTTTCAGTATGCCACTTTGTTCTTTTTACTAAAATCAATGTCAATTTTAAATAAATTGACATAATTGGAATTATGTCGGTCACACCATGTGTCAGATTGAGGCGCATATGATTTATGCATGACAGAAATGACTTATTGATTGTTATCATAAAGTATCAAAACAATTCGAATTCGTTTGGTCAGTTTTGAGTATGTCACTTGTGTTTTTTTATTAAAATGTCATTTGAAACTAGAAACACGTACTTTGAGTAATATCGGTCACATCGTGTGTCGGTTTGACATGAGACTACTTCCTAGACATCAAAACTGACTTATGAATCTCTTTACTAAATTATCAAGACAATCAGAGTGTATTTCCTTGGTTTTCAGTGAGTGAGTCGTTTTGAACTAAAATATCAATTTTAAATTGATAATGAACATTTTGAGTCATACCAGAAACACCATGCATCAGATTAAGGTTTTGTTGATTCATACATGTCTCTAATGACTTATGGACCATCTTCCTAAAGTATCAAAATAATTGGAAAACGTTTTCTTGTTTTTCAATATGTCACTTGTTCTTTTTACTAAAATTAATGTGAGTTTTAAATAAAAGACACACTTAGAGTTATACCGGACACACCGTGTGTTGGATTGAGGTGGGGTTGATTCTTACATTTCAGAAATAACTTATGGATCATTGTCCTAAAGTATCAAAACAACATGAATGCGCTTTCTTAGTTTTCAACTAAAATGTCACTTGAAACTGGAAATACACACTTTGAGTCATATTGGTCACATTATGTGTCATTTTGATTTGAGACCACTTCCTACATGTCACAACTGACTTATGAATCATTTTCTTAAATTATCAAGACAATGAGAGTGTGTTTGTTTGGTTTTCAGTGAGTGACAAATGTTTTGAACTAAAGTGAAAATTTTAAATTGATAACAAAAATTTGAGCCATACTAGTCGTACCGTGTATCGGATTGAGGTGTGGTTGATTACTACTTATCAAAAATGACCTATGAATCATTGTACTAAATTATCTAAACAATATGAATGCATTTTCTTAGTTTTCAATATGTCACTTGTTCTTTTTACTAAAATTAATGTCACTTTTAAATAAAAAGACACACTTGAAGTCACACAGTGTGTCAGATTGAGGTGTCGTTGATTCCTAAATGTCACAAATAACTCATGGATCATTTTCATAAAGTATCAAACAATATGAATTATTTCACTTGATTTTGAGTATTCCACTTGTTCTTTTAACTAAAATTAATGTAAATTTTAAATAAAAAGAAACACTTTGAGTCATATCAGTTACACCGTGCATCAGATTGATGTACAGTTGAAACCTACACTGCATAAATGACTTATGGATCTTTTTACTAAAGTATCAAAACAATATGAATGTGTTTGCTCGGTTTTGAGTATGTTATTTGTCTTTTCACTAAAATTAATATCAATTTTAAATAAAAAGATGCACTTTAAGTCATATCGGTCACACCGTATGTTGGATTAAGGTGAAGTTGATTCTTACACATCCCAAATGACTAATGGATTGTTTTCCTAACGTATCAAAACAATCTGAACTGCCAATGTTATCATGCTTTCCATTTTTTTTCTTTATCGAACTGCCAACACTCTATATTGAATCGATGTTCTTAGCCAAAAAACCTTCCTATACTCTTTTGGTTTTCAATAATGAGAAAGGTTTTTCTGCTAAGAACATCGACTCAATATGTAATGTTGGAAGTTTGATAAATAATGATAATGAAAATCATGGTAAAATTGGAAGAAAGGAACACGTAATCTCTTTTGTGTCTTCTTGCAGATAGTTGAAAGAAAAGTTTGACTTCAAAAAAATTTTTGGGAAAAAAACTAAATATGTATTATTATGTGTACAAGACATTATCTGCATGATTAGTTAGACATTTAATTTAGATTATGTTAATGTAGTAGATAATATATAATATTATGAGTAAAAACATTGTATATTAAAGAAAATTTAACCTCTTCATTTAAATATCTTTCTTTTTTTAAAGGTAGTAGAAATTCACCTTTTAATTATGGTTGTATGCATTCTTAACCCATTTCTTTGTCGTCATTATTTCTGTTACAGTCTCAAATTTCAATATCTCATGAGGAAATTTCTTTATGATCTCTATGAAAATCAACAAAATAAGTATCAGATAGAAATGATGATGAAATTAACACAAAAAAGTAGATAAAATGATGAGAAAATCATCTAAATAAGTAGGAAGTCACATCTTCATGATATATGTGTACATTATGCCATCATGTATTCTACCCATTCATTTCTAAACAAATCTATATTGTTTTGTGAATATGAGTATTTTTGACAGTCATAGTAGTACTAGAAAAATATAAATACACAAAATATTAATAAATATTTTAAATGAAATAGTAATTATCTTTGAAAATACCTCTTTGGGGATGATAGTTTATTGATGGTATACAATCTCTCTCTTAAATTTATAAACTTAATAACTATAATCTTTTCCATTTATTTGTTTCAAACACTAGAAACATTGCAAAAAATAAGTAATTTGTTTTGATATGTTTTTAGATAGTGAAATTTTATTATATATACCTTGATACTTGTCCACTTATAGAACTTGTCAAACTCCTTGTTTGCATGGACTTCCCTCATTCCATGATTATCATGATATTTAAACACCATCCTATCATAAACGAATTCTCATTTAAACATAATATAAAATATATAACTTGAATTTTAGTTCTAAAACATTGGATGTAGTGTATTAAAAATTGACAAACCTCATCATGTGTGGTTGGTTTATTGGGTATCCATATAATGAATCTTGGAAATAAATATTTGGAGTATCCAAATTGACTACAATGAGTATTCAATGTTTCCTAAAAACAAAAAAATGAATAAGTAATGAAATAAATAAAAATATATTTTATATGATTAAATTATAGAGTTTTACCCATGCATCATTGATATTAAGAATAATTTGTTATCTGTAAGTTTTCTTTCAAATTATTTGGCTAGTTTTGCCACTATTTCATCCATTTTTTTGTTATATTTTTTTTGTAGAAGAAATGCGAGGACTAATGAGTCCGAATATATGTTCTTGCAGTAATCCCTTTGATTGGTATTCATATATATATCTTTAAAAAATAGGAAATGTATTTTTTCCATAATAAACAGTGTATATCAGCTATTGGAAAAACAAATCATGAAAATACACATCATTTATAAATTTAAAACTAAGACTCTTAGCCATTCATACTTGAGGATTTCATTTAAATTCTCAAGATCAATGTAGTCTATAATGTCCTTTCCATACATTTTTTCTTCAAAATCAACTATGTGATTACAACAACTTTGTAACTTTGTATCTGCATGAACCTTCAATGTTAGTAAATGAGAATATTAAATGAGAGGAGTAAATGTTCTTTCTAAATATATTTTTGATCGGTTGGTTGATCCTTTAGATGGTTTTTATTTGACCATTCATTTCACTCCCTTTCCTTTGTCCGTATGTAGTAACATTCATTGGTTCAGACCTTTTTTCATCAATTGTTAAAGGTTTAGCATAAAAATTAAATTGGAAAAGAATACCTCATTGTCGACATATTTTTTTGGATGATCTGACGACCATACTAAGAATGTTCCAACAGTTTGGTCGAACGTATGAATATCTACGTCATCAATTTGAATAGGTAACTCACTGCTCAATTCATGATCTATAGTAATCCCCACTCTCACATGACCTATTGAATGTGGATTGTTGTTTATATTATCTTCTTGGATATTGAACATGGTATCCCTCACAATAAGGTGATGAGTGGGTGTTGATAGATATAAATCACAACCATTTTCACCCCATAGAATATTAGTACAGGAATGGTATCAGTGTCTATCTGATTCACATTTCACAGAAACAATTATGAGAATATTGTTTACCTCATCTAGGAAAACTCTTTTAGGGCAATGGATTTCCTCAAAACTGGTGGGGGCAACTCAGACTGCTAACGAAAATTTTCTTCCAGGGAAGCTAATATTGCTTTCATCTTTTCCATTTCTTTATCTTTATCCTCCTACTATTTTCTTTTCTCAAAATATGTTTAGGGTGCCACCTCAAAACCCACACCTATGACACATCCATACTGTTTTGGCCACTTCAAGGCCATCGATAATAGGTGTTCATTCGATATAGGTTTTGATGATTCATGTGTCTATATCAGATAGAAAATATAAGAAAACAAGTAATCATTGTTATGTAATAGCAATTTAAAGATTTTTTTATTATGTCATACTTACACATGTTTCCCACACTTTTTTTGTGATTTCATCTACTAGTATCCCATATTTATTTACACATAACTCCTTCCATAGCACATGACATGGGATGGATGTAACTTTGGATTTGGATCCGTTTATTTTCATATAAATATAGGAACATAATTATGTTGTTGTTTCATATACATATAAGTATTACGGTAGATTTAAAATACATACCATTTTTTTTCAAGTGAAGTGTACCCCATCCCCGATTTATGGTTGGGGTATATTGGTTTTTCCCCTTATTCCTTATTTTCATCACTCAATTATTGTTTCATAAATAAAAAATTCTCAATAAAAGTGATGAATACAAGTATTATCAAATAATGTATTACTAGACACAATGTACCTGGAATGATATCTCCCCATGACTAACGGTAAATGCATCCCACATTGTTTGGATTATCATGTGTGCATACATAAGCAGTGGTTGCAGATTTATTTTCCCTTTAGCATCTTTAAGTTGAAATATCATTAGAATTTTGTGAAATACTCTACGAATCCTTCTAAAATACATTAATAAAAATTTATTATGGGAGCCATCTACTATAAATGAACTCTACAAGGGATGATGAACAATAATTCAATGTTTCATTATTTCATTTTTTTTGTAAAATAAAGAAATGATATCATAATGTTACCATAATCACTTCCTAAATATGCATCTTCAACCTGGGCACAACATGGTTCCATGAATCTACAACAATCAACACATGCTGCTGAGTGATGAGCCCAATGTAACTACTGAACATGGCCTTGTTGGGGTTTACAGGCTTGCTACACGCATTCTAGAAATATGCATCACTTCAGCCACAAGTATAACTCCACTATTTTATATGGTACATCATTCATCATGTTAATTTGTATAGAACATATAACCATTAATTACATAACCATTGTATGATAATACATACACACTTGTTTCTCTAGATATCTATAAAAGTCATTACGAAATTGTACTCAGATTTTGATCTCACTCCTTAAAAATATGGCATTGAAAACATCCGATAAATTGTTGATTATGTGTATTTTATATCCAAGTTTTAGCCATTGCTGGATTCAAATTCCTATGAATTTATTTGTAGGTTTTAACATATGTTGAAACATCTAAACTATTATGAAAAATATAAAGGTGGGAATTATACTGATCTTTAATATTGATTTTGACAATATCTCTTCCAAAAATTCCTTCACCCACAAGCCGCCCACTGTGATGAGATTTCGGTAGACCAATGATTTCTACAATGAACAGGTATTCGGTACATAATTCAATGGATTCCTCAACAATATATCACTCTGTAATACAACCCTATGATTGATTTTGATTTTTGAAATACCATTTCAAAATATTTATATACCATTCAATGGGGAACATCCATCTATAATGAATAGGACCACATAGTCAAATCTCTCTCACTAAGTGAACCACTAAGTAAATCCTAATATCAAAAAATGCTGGTGGGGAGAACAATTCCAATTCGCATAATATGACAACAATTTACTTTTATATAGTTGGAAATTTCACCAGGTCTATAACTTTTCTATATATAGCTTTGAAAAAGAAACAGAGCTTGGTTAATGTATAATGTACATTATTGAAAAAAATGCAACATAAATCTACATGAATTAGATCTTTTATAAAAACATGATGGTCATGTGATTTATAACCCTTTAACTTTAAAGCAGTAATTGATATGATATTCTTGATATTTTATGAAAACCCATTTGGAATATTTACATCATTCAAGAAGTTGTAATACTAATATCTCTCATACCAGGAAAGAGTGTGAGCTGCTGGAGGTAGAAAAGTCTTATTTTCACCCTTCACTAGTGCTAACTCTTCCTGTATTCCCATGAAAATCATGTCCAAACTAGGCTTAATTCCATCAATTATTTTGTTAGGTACATTTAGTAACATTCCAATGACACTATCACATACATTTTTTTTCAACACGTATAACATCAAGAAAATTTCTGACGTATAGGAAATTCTAGTATGATAATTTAAAAAAAATTGATCACTTTTTAAAATCAGGTTTTGTAAGTTTTTTTGATTTTTTTACCAAAATCAGTGTCCGTATCTTTTACTTTATCAAATAGTTTATCACCCGTTAGTGGTGACAGTGTTGTACGTTCTTCTGAACTCCCATCAAATGATGTCATCCAAGATCAGTACTTATTTCACTGGGGTTTAAATCTATAATGTCTTAGAAACATAGTCTTAGATGAATATTTCATCCTAACTAACTGTGTACCTTGTTCACAAATTGGACACCGTTGAGTTCCTTTTATTCTATATCCTGAAAAATTTACATAAGCAATAAAATCATTTACCATTCTGTATAACATGTTTCTCAAGGTGAAATATTCATTTCTATAAGTATAATACAACATAACACCTGAATCCCACAATAATTTTAAATGTTTGATAAATGGATACAAATAAACATAAATATCATTAATTGGTTGTTTTGGTCATGATTTAAGCATAAATAACATAATGTGTTTTCATTTTAGGCATAACCACAGTGAGAAGTTATGATTTACCAACATAACTAGCCATGTACTGTGAGTACTTTTTTGAAAACCAAAAAGATTCACTCCATATGTAGATAATGCAAGATGAAGGTTTCTCGAATCATTTCCAAATTTAGGATACTAATGATAAATTCTCTTTTATCGAGGAGAGTCTTCTAAGTGATAAAGTTTCCCATATTTATTTCTTATATCTACACTCCATGTCAATGATTTGCAGTCTCATCACTTCCATATAGGTTCCTAAACCATGGAATGATTGGAAAGTACCATAAAACTTTCGTAGGACCCAATTCATATTTTTTTATTCATAAGTACGCCACTTTGGGCATTATTTAAGTGATTTGTGGTTACTGTGAAACATTATACATTCATTTGGATGAGCACGTATTCTTTCAGAGATCATACCCATTTAATGTATCATTCATTCATCATCATACATTCGAATAGGGAGATCATTATCTTCTGGGAACATATCATTCAAGAGAGAAATTAGTTTAGTAAAACTGGTGTCACTCCATCTGTTTCCAGCTTTTAAATTATATAGCTTCAGTATGGCTGACAATGCTGTATATTCAGTGGAACCAATATACAATGTCGTCTTTGCAAAAATCTTTAACTTCTCAAATAATTTTGGATAACCATAAAGTTCATCATCAACTATTATTGTCATTTACTTAATATGATCTTTGTCATATGCCTACCATAGGGCATGACTAAAGAAAGTTTAATTTTCCTAATGCAGTGTAGAGACTGACAAAGGTCATCTCACTTGAGGAGCTTTCTCAGTTATTCACTCACTTAATATAATTTACATAAAATAATTTTTTTGTTTGTTTTTATTATTTTATGAAAACAATGATATTTAAGAAAACAAATGAAATGAAAAAATACGATGAAACTAACATTCAATTCTAAATTACTATACAATGCTAAACAAAATTAAATTAGAGAAGAAAGGAAGTTCTCTTAGGATAACACCTAGAGTGAACCTTCATTGTCTCTTTATTAGTTTCAAATTTACTTAATGAACATGATCCATCATATGTGTGAATATCCTCTTACACCTATGGTTTTGAATATATAGTGCAATCAATGATCACAGAGATAACACACATCCACCTCCTTAATCGAGGGAAAATATTACAGAAGAGAAAGTTAAGCCTCAGGTGGAAAGTGGAGAAACAAAGGCACCTTACCCATTAAGATCCACCCTTGACCTAACTCTAATAAAATAAGAAACAATAAACATGAATGTGTAATGACTTGGGTTAAGCATTGGATTGATCCCTTGGGAACTTCCTCTGGTTAGTTACGCATGATCACGAGTATTAGAGATCACAATGAGATGAAGATAAAGAAGAAGAATAAAATAAAAATATAAAGATGGATAAGAATAAGAAAGGTGGGTGGAAGAAGAAACAGAAATAAAAACAATGAATTAATTTGATTTTATTTAAAAGAAACTAAATTAAAATTACATATAAAATAAAACCAATGTCAAAAAAATAAAAGAATAAAATAAATGGGTGTAGAAACTTCCCATCCAGAATCTATCCTCTGAAATTTGGATCATGATTTTTCCAACATATCAGTGAATCATGCCAAGGTAACTTCTTATAGGTTGTTTCAAATTGAATTTTACGTCTCTCCTTAAAATATAAAATTAATTTTACTCATATAATAGGAGTTATGGAATTATTAAGGATCATGACTTTTTTTGGATGAGGAGTCTTTAAATCTTCCTTTAATGTTGAGCGTTCAATGACTAACTTAATTAGTGAATAACTACATGGAATTTAATAGTGGAATGCATCTATGAGTCCTCTTTAAAATAAAACTAGAATCACCTTAATTGGAAGCATTTATCCCGAGTTATGCCTCATTTCTAGAGGTGGGGTCCACTTTGTCCGCCCGAAATGTTTTTAACATTGACTGATTTTTTGGGCGTTTAGATGTTTTAATTTTCTCTAGGTCCAGAAGGAAAAGTTATAGACTACAAATCATGGAATCCTAAAAAAATAATCACTCAATTTGGATTAATATTGTAAAAGTTATGTGAAAAATACCAAGGTGGATAAAATCTTTTAAAATTCTAGAATTAAGAAATTTTCACATTTTAGCCCAAAACACACCCTAAATCCAAAATTGATGCAAATAATCTAAAATTGATAAATTAGGAGGGTTTAAATTATTTAAATACATATAAAAATGATGAAAATATTAGCTCAGTTAGTACCCCCACACTTAAACCATGCTTGTCCTCAAGCATAAAATCATAACAAGTAAGATCAAAGGACAACAATGTTACCAATATTCAAATTCCAAAGCAATAAAATAAAAAAAATCAATGTCAAATAAAATTTTCAAAATTACACATAAAATAGAAATTTAATTTCTCAATTTTCAAAGAAACAATCAATTCATGTATTTTACTTTCTTCATTTTTAAAATGATGGAACTTCTCTTCTCATTCATTCAAGTTCCTCCATTCATTATTATTAAACATATCAAATCATGAATTACCTCACTTTTCAATATTTTCTCTCACCACTCATGATAAAATTGAAGTGAAGTTATGATCATATCATGAATATATTCTACTTATCCATAGGATTTAAAAGGAACCACTTTCTCCTCTTTATAAAGTCAACAGGCGCATAAAATCATAAGAACCTGCAATAAAGGTTCAAATGAATATGATGCTTAAGGTTGGTAGGATTTGATGCTTAAAAAATTAAGGTTTAAGGAGTGGTTTTATCTCTTAAGTACAATTCATGATATCAAAAATAAACGTGTAATGAAATTATCCCCTTCAAATTAGCAACTCCCATTTTACCAAAACTCAAAGTAAAGGTTATAATCAAACAAAGCATAATGAATGATCTATTAACCCTCTTGTTTTTTTTAGTTTTATACATTTTTTCATTTTCAAAGAACCTTTTAATTTTTTTCTTTTTTCAAAATTTATGAATAGAATAAACCTCACATCCAACACCTAACCATGTATGATAAACATCATAGGTCTAATAATGGTGATTTTTTATTTTCCCAAATCACAACCCATTTTTCTCATTTTTTAGTTCTTTTTGTCATTTTACATTTTTTTAATTCAATAGGGGAAATAATGAAGTATCATGAATGAATCGACAACCATAATTTATTCCCACAAGAATCACCCAACACTTTTTCCTTACAATTTAAATCATACCTCCCACCACAATTCCCTTTACCCCCACACTTCAACTTTAAAATATCATGCATTCACTAAGAGGATGATAGGAATGGATAAAAATGGCTTGAAACATGGCTTATCCATAACAAGGTTATTCATGGTTTCTATGGTTTTAAAGAAGGATTGACGTAAATGTGATATTTTGAGGATAATTTCTTTTCAAAAGATGCCATAATTATTTTAAATGTGTTTTTTTCATAGTCATTTATTTGACAAGTCCAAATGAAAGTTCTAGTAGGTGGCATGTCCCAAGATCACTCAAGAAATATGCTTAATAATAAATAGGAATTACTTGGTCTAGAAATCCTCTCGGGAATGAGATATATGACTTGGAAAAATCACTCAAGGCAAGATTAATAATAACAAATCAATTCAAATGAATTCCAAAAATTCAAAGGATGAAAAATGATAGGGAAATTTAATTTACACGAATCAATTAATTACCTCAAATCATGAGTCCACATTTTAATATACATAATTCACATTAATAATCAAATTATCTATTTTAATCATTCAATATCATTAAAATTTAAATCTAAAACATGGAATCAAAATATTCTTAAGAAACTCATGTCTCCTAGATAAGTCAAGTAAAGTAGTAATTCAATAATGAGCATGCAATTTTAGTTTGAAGCTCAAAAAAAGATCAGGAAAAAATATAGAGAGTATGAAAGCTAAAAAATAAAAGTGAAATCCCTTTTGAAATGAAGCACTATTACTCTTCCTCTAATATTTGGGACTTCCTTGTTCCATCATGAACCTATAAAAGAAAATTACTCAATTAAGCACAAGGATCATGTAATTTAAGCTCAAACATATAAGAGGGAGTGAGCTGCATGTTGGAATAATCCAAAAAATTAAATTGAAATCTAAATTTTTATAAAGAACATAAATATAAATCTTGGTATAAAACCCCATGTGGGACTTGAATTTTTACCACCTCCAAAAGGAAAGTACCATATATTATCCATAATCTATCAATGGGTGGATTTTCTTGTACTTGAACCACCACATGTTGTTCTTCCCAGCTTGTATTTATGTGATCTTGTTGAGGAGAATTCCATATATATAGTACACCAGATCCACCCCCTTTGAAATGTGGTATATCTTACATAGAGGGGGTAGAATGAAGTATGGAACCTACTCCTCCTTCATTTCTATTTTTACAATATTTTCTTCACAATAGAATAGTTGTTCCAGATGTGCTAAATGAAAAGAATAATTAATGAGAGATCCAAATTTTAAATTTGAATAATTAATTTTAAGATATTCTCTTTTAATTTTGGCATTTTGTATCTATTTTTCTTCTGGAAGAGCCACTAGTATATCTTATTGTACTCCCTCAAGTAAATATTCTATGTCTTTAGGGATCTTCAGGTGTTTCTCAATAGGTGCACGTCAAGTTTATTTATCTTCCTCCAAGGTATAGAAAATATTGTTTTAATCTAAAAATTCTTAGTAGTGGGAATTAATACTTAATTCAGATTGAATAAAATAAAATAAAATAGATTTTGAGATAAGATCAACTCCCTGAATTGTTTCAGCTTTAATTTTAGCCTTAGTGGTAAGTGCCTCTTGAAGATATATCTCAATGGATGGAGGTAGGTAGTCGAGATCTCAATCTTTACTTCAAATTCCACCAATTGGGTGGTGTATTCCTTCAAGGGTGTTTCATATTCTTTTTTTCAAGGTTTTGGAATATCAATTAGTTCCTCACATTCATTATAGAATTCATCCAATTCTTGTCGATCTCCCACATATAGCTCAGCAGGCAAGTCCATTTCATCTATATCTCCTAGAAATGGTTGAGAGGATGAATGAATCTTTCAGTACCTATACCTTTACCTCCTAAGGTTATTCAATTTCAATGATGAGTGGTGAAATTTCTTTCACTACTACCTCAGGTTCCTTCTTTGGATCAAGGTTAGGTTGGTCCATTAATGTACGAAAATATTCAAACGTTATTTCCATTTTATTCCACATGTCATCCAAAATATCACTCATACTTTGCACCCAATCATTTAGATCACTATAATCAACTTCTTGTTCTTGATATTGTACATGTGATTAATCTTCCCATGAAGAATAATAGTAGTTTAGATACATCATAGAAAATTGATTTTTTATGTGGTTTTTTATTTGGAAAACAATGAAATCTATCTAAAATGTGAAAATAGAAAAAGTTAAGAAAACTAATATTTGGATTCCTGAAAACAAAGATGGTTTTGATACACACCTATCATAGGGAATGGTAAAAGAAAATTTTATTTTCCTAATGCAGTATAAAGGCTGACTAGAGTCATGTCACTTGAGGAGATTTCTCAATTTTTCACTCACTTAATCTAATTCACCTAGACTACTTATTTTTGTTTGTTTTTATTATTTTATGAAAACAATGATATTTAAGAAAAAAAATGAAATTAAAAATAAGATGAAACTACCATTAAATTCTAAATTACCATGCAATGCTAAACAGAATGGAATTAGAGAATAAATGAAGTTCTCCCTAGAGAACACCCAGAGTGAACCTTCATCGCCTATTTATTAGTTTCAAATTTACTTAATGAAAACAATACATCGTATGAATGAATATCCTCTTCAACCAATGGATGTGAATATATAGTGTACTCAAAAATTGCTGAAATACCACACATCCAACTCCTTGATCGAGGGAAAGTATTTCAGAAGAGAAAGTTAAGCCTCAGGTGGAAAGTGGAGACACAAAGGTGCCTTACCCACTAAGATACCTCTTGACCTAACTCTAAGAAAATAATAAATAATAAACATGAATGTGAAATGACTTGGGTTCAACACTGGATTGATTCCCAAAGAACTTTCTCAATTTATTTACTCACGGTCATGATTATTAGAGATCATAGTGAGAAGAAGAGAAATAAGAAGAAAATAAAAATACAATGATGGAGAAGAATAAGAAATGTGTGTGGAAGAAGTAACAAAAATAAAAAAATGCATTAATTATATTTAATTTAAAATAAAATAAATTAAAATTACATTTAAAATAAAACTAAAGTAAAAATAATAAAAATAAAAATAAAATAAGAAAAGAAATGGGTGCAACAACTTCCCCTCCAGAATCTGTCATCCGAAAGTTGGCTTTTGTTTAGTCCACTATACAACCGAATCATTAAACGATACCTTTTTATATGTTGTTAAAAATTGAGTTTCCTATCACCCCTTAAAATATAAAATTAATTGTACATATACAATATGAGTTATGGAATTATTAATGAGTATGACTTTTTTTGGCTGAGGATTTTAAAAATATTACTTCAATGTTGAGCATTAAATGATTAGATTAATGATTGAATAACTTCATGTAATTTAATGGTGGAATTTTACTATGAGTACTATTTCAAATAGATCTTGAATCACCTTAATTTGATGTATTTATCCTGAGTTATGCCTCACTTTTGGAGGTGGGGTCCACTTTGTCCACCCGAATGTTTTTTAACATTGATTGATTTTTAGGGCCTTTAGATGTTTGAATTAGCTAGAGGTACGGAAGGAAAATTTGTAGACCAAAAATCAAGTAATCCTAAAAAAATAATCACTCAATTTAGATCAATATTATAAAAGTTATGTGAAAAATAACAAAGTGTATTAAATCTATTAAAATTTTATAATTAAGCAATTTTCATATTTTATCCCAAAACACACCATAAATAAAAAATTGATGTAAATAAGATCAAATTGATAAATTGATAGGGTTTAAATAATTGGAATACATATAAAAAATTATGAAAATATTATCTCTATAAATCTTCATCACTATTCAAACCTATAATAATATCCTCGATATAGTCTTCTTCATTGTCCATACTTGTAATCATATCAGATGACCGATAAAACGTAGTTCTATCCTAGTCACTACCTAAATTATCTTTTCTCCTATATTTATTCCAACATTTATAACTTTGATAATTTATATGAAAGATCAAATGTTCTTACAAATCCTTTGGACTAATTATTATTAAATAACAACAGTGTAAACACCGAAAAAGGATTTGAGAAGGTTCATATGTATGGTCTTTTGAAAAGTTGATGAACTTTTTCACGCCATATTCATACTATTATGTCAAATAATTGGAATCCATCCATTCTCTATTCATATCCATCCTATTTTATTTAGTAATATTAATATTTAACAAAATAAATACACAAAAATGGGACCTTTCAAATAAGTAGAACCCAACATTTGAATGTTTCAAAGGATTTCATCATGATTTAAAGGAAATGGGTAATTGAATTGAAGAAAATAATTACTCCACTGGTGGTAGGTGTTATCCTCTGAATTCATCCAGAATAGATGGGGGATGAGTCTCAAGCCAAAAAATGAAATAATAATTGTTTAGGAGATAAAGCTGATGAGGATGTTTTTATTGTTTGAGACTCATTACACTTAGAAGATAACACTAAATCAGGGAGAAGATGTAGTTGTAGAGGACTCCCCTAATTTAAACCTTGAAGGTGATATTGGATGAAAAGTAGGTTTAGAAGTTTCAATGAGGTTAAATATTAATTCACCTTTTTTGGGAGTGAGGTCATGATGGATATCCTATGGGTTGGATAGAGTTAGTGGAATGCTATTCCCATGGTGTTATTATAAATCAATATTATATAAGAAGTTAAGATAATGCTAAGTGAAGGATAAGGTTTCCAATGTTGGGTTTTGGTCGCCCGAGCCATATCATTTCAATAAGGTATTTACATGAGTTTTATGAATCACAGGGAATGAAAAACACTTCCTAGTGTTTTTTGAATGGTTTTGAGTCAGAGAAGATGGATAATCGAGTAAACTAGTATTTTTATCAAAAATTGAGAAATTTTCTTGGGATATAAATGATTTCTGGTGAACCATGATGTAAAAAAATTGACTACAATTTAAAATCATAAATAATGGAAGGAATATAATAGACTAACACATGGATTTTAGAATTATAGAATTTAAATACTAATAAAAGATACTGAGAAAAAAATAGAGGCCAGTTGGAAGTATCTAGGAATCCACTTGAAGGCTGAATTAAAACTAGATATGTGTTCACATTCTTTTTTCTTGGATTTGATGCCAGTGCACATGGTAGACGTGGAATTTAAGGAATTTTATTAGATTCAAGACAATATATTTGAGTCAGTGGAAGCCTCTTTAAAATAAGGAACTAAACGAATGGCACCAACTCATTCCTCACCTTACCTTAGGTTTGACCCTTCTTTATCACTATAATAGTGTGTTGTAGGTCTATAAATAAATAATTTGTTAGTCCAATGACCTATCAATCATTTAAAATTTAAATGTTTAAGATGGAAATTATAATTATATCAAAATAAAATTTTGAGTATGCCGTTGAACTTGAAATAGGGTGGTTACCTTGGAATAGAAATTTGGAACAATATTTGGCTTAATAAAAGTTTATGAGAATGATTTTGAAACCTTGTATGGTCAAGGAATTGGTAATGTAACTTTACACAATCCAAAACATGATTAGTTATCCATACGTGCTAACTATATGCATCTATTTTTATTCAATACATAAAAACTATAATGATATGTTTATGTTATGTGTTATCAATTTTAAACCCCCTCTATCATCCTTAAACACCCATTTATTACCCTTAAACATATTTTACTGATTTTAAATTTTTATAGGGAAATTTTAAGGGTTTTCCATCATTATTCAATGATTTTATCTCATTATTTATTGATATAAATCTACATGAGATTAAAAGTATAGTAATTTATAACGAGTAAAACTATAATTGTATTTTAATTTATATATCTAGAGAACTATAAAAGTATAAATAATTAATAAAATTTTATATGTAAACTATATATGTAAATATGATATACTATAAAATTTATAAATTTATATAAATTTATAAATGAATAAAATTAGCGAAGTATGTAACCACAATGGGATATATAAGTGTGAATATGGAGTTTACATAAATCCAAAATTTATTAATAACCTTAAAATGCTTTAATGTTGACAAGAAAGAATCTTAAAATTTGTAGCCATAATAAACCCCAAAACTAATTCACACCTAGAAAATATTATATGTTATCCTAAATATTGGCTATCCACTATTCATTACGACTTATCTAAGATATATTATAAATAACACAAAACATAAATATATTTATTCATGTTTCCCAATTCAAATCAAACGATCCCAACACTAACTACATGACAACACCAAATACAACTTACCAAGATAAAACACCTTTGTAAGAATCCATTTTTCTCTTAAAATCTCCAAAATCAAACTAAAAGTTTAAAACTCGCTTTACAAAACAAATACCCCAATGAAAAAATTTCACCTGATTTGAAAAAATAAAAGTTTATTTCACACTGTGTTACGAGTTATGGTTTCAACCTCGCTACTATAGAGTTAAAAAAATTTATAAAAATCTAATTCCATTTCAAAAAAAATTCAAAATTCAATGATGAAATTAAACATTTTACAAAAAACCTCATGAAATTTAAAATCCATTTTCAAATAACCCATCCAAATATATAATTATTGAAAGTATACTATAGAAACCTTTCATATTATTTAGAAAAATAAATCAAATTCCTTTCAAAATTTTACCATAAATTAAACTCTTTATTCCATACTATGGGAGTTCAAATCATTTATAAAAATCCTCCTCCTTTTCAAAATAATCTCTAAATTTCATTATAAAAACACCCCATTTTAAAAATACAACTAGAGAATCAAAATCTATTTACAACTAAACCATAAAATTTGGATTTAAAATAAAAAAACTTCAAGAAACTCTTCTTTCCCCCCAATGAAACATTGAAAACATTTTACATCGCCAAACATTCAACATTCATTTATAAAATTTTAAACCATAAGAAAATATTCAAATCTTCATTTATTAAATTCCCATTAGTCACATTTTTTACACTATCCATGACATATAGAAACTTCATTTGGTTTTCAAAACATTCCAAAATCATGTCTTATAAGAACACGTACATCAAAACCTTTATAGGGACTCAAAAGAGTTTATAAAACCCCAAAATGAATATTAATCATGTTATTTCATAACATGGTTACATGATTTCCTAGCCCCAATCATTTAGACATACATTCCAACTATGTTGTTGATGATAGGGCCCACCCACAGTTGCTCGAACACACATGGAGAATCCACCTTCCTTTACAGTATGGTTTTCATATGGGAAATAGGCAAGCATGGGTGGTGTGATGTGGTGTAGGGGTGGTATGATATGGTTTGAGGATTTTTGTGATTAAGGGGTGGTGTGATGTGGTACAAGGTTAAGATGTGGTGTATGGATTCATCACATACCATTGATTAGAGAGGAGAAATTCATTGAGGAACTCACAGAAGAATGAGAGTGGCGGTGGAAGTAGGTTTCTGCGAGAGTGGCGTGAGTGGCAGCACAATAGAAGTAGGGTTCTATGAGAGCGTGAAGGTGTGAGAGAGAGAAGTCTCTGATTATGGTTCCTTTATAAAATCGGGTAAGGATTTTATCAACGATTTCCAAAAATAACTGATAAAGAGTAGTTTTATCAGCGCTAAAATAAAAAACAATGATAAAACGACACTTTATCAATGCCTTTTTAGCACCGATAAAGATACACATTTTTCAACGCTGATAAAACATGTCTTTATCAATCTAAAATTCTAGCGCTAATAAAGACTGGTTTTATCGGTGATTTTTTATCACTGATAAAGGGATATCTTTATCAGCAAAAAAAATCCCTCATAAAGATCTAATTTTAATAATTTATTTATATTATTATATATATTTATAATTTTGGGCCTACGAGCCACGTAATAAATATATAAAACGGCTTAATAGGTGGGCTATCCCCTGGGGGGTTATGGTATGCCTTTTTAGCATGTGTGTGTGGTGTACAAGTGTTGGAATGTAATTGTACCCCCAAACACCTAATGTATATAATTATAAATATAATAAATATATTTATTTTTTAAATAAATTTATTGAAATTTTATAATTATTTAAATATGTATTTATTTATTTTTAATTATATATATATATTAATATATAATTATAAATATAATAAATATATTTATTACTTAAATATATTTATTTTAATTTTATAATTATTTAAATACAGATATTTATAATTATAATTATAAATAAATATATTTATAAAGTATTTATATATATTATAAATATAATAAATATATTTATTATAATTTTATAATTATTTAAATATATATGTATTTATTTATAATTATATATATTAGGTTCTTGAGGGTACAACTACATTAAATACACACACACCACACACACAGGCCGGAAAGCCAGACCCTCGCCCCCCAAGGTGATAGCTCACCCATCAAGTCTTATTTATTCAATACCTAGCACATAGGCCCAGTGGGAATGAAATCCATTACATGGCCCTGAAGACCCAAATTATTGACCCAAAGGATCTGTAGTGAATAGTGATTCTACAATACCCGGTCTACTACAGTACCACCGCTGCTACAGTGCCTACCGCTGCTATAGTGCCGTCGGTCAACAGTTTCACCACAGCTATAGTCACTACAGTACTGTTATAGTACCTACACCCAATGGGTTTTGAACCCCCATTTTTGATGTAGTATTACGGGGTACTTACCACTAAGCCAAACCCCAACTACTTTATTTATAATTATAATTATAAATAAATATATTTAAAAAGTATTTATATAAATTTATAAATATATTTATATAAATATATATATATATATATTATATAATTGTAAATATAATAAATATATTTATTAATTAAATGTATTTATTATAATTTTAAAATTATATATATATATATTTACAATTGTATAATTAAATATTTAAATTAAAAAATTATTAAAAAAATAATTTAAATAGGTTAATTATATAAATTTAAAACATATTTTAAATGTTAAAACTTAAAAAACAAAAATGAATAAATATTATTCATATAAATTATAAACATATTGAAAATATTACATGTATATATAGTAAATAAATATTATATTATATTAGGTGCTTGTGAGTATAATTATAATCAAACACACACACACACACACACACACCACACACACACAGGCTAGAAAGGCAGGTCATAGCCCCCCAAAGGATAACCCACCCAATCAGCCACTTTATTATATTGGAAATTTATGGTTTGAAGGCCCATTGGGCATGAAGCCCATTACATGGTCCGTAATCCCACAATTGGATGGCCCGAAGACCCCGCTGGCATCATGGATGCATCACTGTTTACCCATCGTGCCTACGTCATCACTCCCTTTAATGACCCGAAGGCCCATGTGGCTCGTAGGCCCAAATCGGTGGACCAAAGGCTCAAATAGATGAATAGTTCTGGCTACTACAATACTGCTACCGTAACTACTATAGTACTCAGAAATCTTCATCCATAAGGATTTGATCTTGGGTTTCATGCGGGCTTATGAGGCATGTTAACTACTCAGCTACCACCCCAACTGCAAGTAAATAAATTTATAAATAAATATTACAAAATGATTAAATATATTTTTAACATTATTAATGAATGTTTAATAATAAATGGATAAATTGAATTAAATAAACTACAAAATATTAAAAGTTGGATTGGTAACATTTACGTAAATTATAATATGTACCAATACACATCTACACACACATGTACACACACACACACATATACACATACATACATACAATTATACATGTACATATATTTTAAATTATTTAATATCAATATAAATATATATATAAATAAATATATTCAATTATATATTATATAACTGTTTAAATAAAATATTAATAGATTATATTTATTTTAATTATGTACACATTTTCTAATCAATGTATATAAATAAACTATTAATTTGGACTAATATAAATTTGATAATTTTTTATATATAAAATTATTTACAAATATATATATATATTTATAATCATAATTATAAATAAATATATTTATAAATATTTATATATAATTAAAAATATATTTATAAAATTATATATATTTATATAATTAAATATATTTATTAATATATAAGTATATAAAATTATAAATATAATAAATATATATTATTTAATATTATTTATTATAATTTTACAATTATTTAAATATATATATATATATTTATAATTCTAATTCTAATTAAACATATTAATAAATATTTGTATATAAATATAAATATAAATATATTTATATATATTTATATAATTATATATATATTTATTGATATTAAATATATATAATTATAAATATAATAAAAATATTTATTATTTAAAAAAAATTTATTATAATTTTAGAATTATTTAAAATAAATAAATAAATAAATATTTATAATCTTATAAATACTTTTTTTAAAACATTATATATATATTTAAATTATTAAAAAATATATATTCATATATAATATTTATATTAATTATAAACATGCACTTTTAGTTAATTTATATAAATAAACATTATTTTTGAATATAAATATATTAATTATATATATATATTAATAATGTTTTTTTATAATTTTTTTTATTAGTGCTATGAATAAAGCTGTTAAAAGCGGATGCTATGTATGCACCAATCTGTGGTAGTGGTAACAACCATGGGCATAGACAGTGCCCTCCCAAAACACCTATAGTAATTGGCATATGTGCCTATGGCTACAGGCCCACTCCTTGAAAACCAATGGCAACCATGGGAATAAGAAATCTCCTCTTAGAACACCAATAACCATGGACATACGTGCACATGGCTATAAACCCCCTTCCCAACCCAAATGCTACTGAACTGGTTCCCTATGTCTTTGTGCTACATGACCTCAAGCGTGCCTCCTCATACATTAAAAGATGCCAACTAGAAAGAAAGTTCTATAAAGATATCATGAGAAGATTATACTTTCTGGTTAGAGTATCCAAAGTAGTAGAAAATAATAATAACATATAATCAGGATAAATAATAATTGAAAATCAGATATCCAAGCACCAATAAATAAGTACAATATCACATACTATAACAAAGAGGTATACCATACAGTATGAAGATCCCTCAAGGCGGATAATATACAAGGAGGAAATAAAAATATCTAAAAATAAATGGAAACTAAAAATTCATCCCAAACCAGTCCCGATTCTTGCCCAGTCCCATCATCCATACTCCACACTAAATTTCCAAGCAAACATTAAGTAATAGGTCTTTCCCTAAACCTGCAACATGCAAACAGATAGTCTTCTAATTGAGTACCGAAGTGCCATGAAAGCCCGAGCAGGGTATGAGTACAATTCAGTTGGAAAACACCAATGACATACCTAAAATAACCAATCTATATAATATGTTCAAGCAATAAGACTACTGATAATAGATTCCCACATAATTAAGTAAAAAATACCTAAGTAAAAACAAATCCTCCGATCTCAGGATTCGTAGTGAGAACCAAGGTCTAACCTACCCACTTCAGTCAGTGTCAGATATCTCTAAACATGGCGATAAGTCTCATAATCTCAAGTCATTTCCAAGGCGTGTAACCAAGGAAACCGCAACCATAAAAACATAAGGGAATCCACAATATAAAAAATAGAACAATCAGGGTATACCACTATTGGAACTAGAAAATGCATCCACAAGATTCAACTAATGATTCCATAAATGGTCTCACATCATAGCTCATTTCATAAGATTTTATTTGACTAGTCGTAGTTCCCAAATGGAGTAGTAGATTTGGAGTTATGGCTATTTGAAGTTACGTTGGAAAACTAGTTCATGTAGCCCATTTATGGAGCTGCCTCCATGATCACGATGTAAGGACGAAAGACTTGAAAATTTGACGGATACGTTCATGATTACCGAAGAGCGTTGTGATGGAAACCTCTATGAGTATGACAACCACTGCGACCAATGAAGAGAAGCATGATAGAATCCTTTGCAATTACGATGGGGCCGCCCCCGATCATGAAGCACCATTCTCTTTTGCTTCACGATGAGCCCCACCGACCCCTGTTTCCTATAAATAGCCGGCTCCCCCACTTCATAAAGACAGTTGCACTACCCTTTCATCAGCCGATCTCCCATTTCGTGGTGCTCTCGAGCACCGTGAAGTGATGCCCTTCATGAAGTCCTCTTCCCTTCACGAAGGAGGGAGACCCTTTTGGGTTGCTCAAGCCTTCACGAATCATTAAGCCATCATGGATCACTCTCCAAATATTGTGCTCTTCACTAAGGTGAAACCCTGATCCGTTGAAGTAATTCCTTTGTGAAGCACCCTTCCTTTGCGAATCTCCTTCAGGAGACCCTGAGCTCCATGAAGGCCCATCCTTCACAAGACCCTATGCTCTACGAACCAATTTCCTTTATGAATCCTTATCCTTTGCAAAGTCCTCATTACACGACTATAAGATGCAGTACACCCTATGTGAAAAACATAGGACACCTCTTGTTCCAAATAATAGATTCCTTATGCGCCAAAAATAATATTCCAATAGTCCTCATTACATGACTATAAACTGTAGTACACCCTATGTGACAAACATATATAGGATGCCTCTTGTTTTGAATAAAAGATGCCTCATGCGCCAAACATAAGATTCCAATAGTACTCACTACATGACTATAAACTGTAGTAAACCCTATGTGACAAACATAGGATGCCTCTTGTTCTGAATAAGAGATTCCTTATGTGCCAAACATAATATGCCAATGGTCCTCACTATATGAATTTTAACTGTAACATTCCCTATAATTCAATAATAGGATGACTCTTGTTCCAAATAAAAGCTGACTTATGTGACAAGCATAATATGCCTCATGCCATGATTATGGTGGCATAATTTCAAGAGCGTTGGAATCTGTTCAAACATTCCATCACTCCACCTCATGATTTGTGTGTCCTTCATTTGGATCTTCATTCTTTTACACATATGAAGGGACCCCCTAACGGCCTGGTCTCATGCCACTTTGGCTCACTTACCATTCTCGATCAACACCCTGTATGACTTTGGACGACACTTCGAGTTTGGCCCCGTGTTTCGAATACGGTCAACAGTTGGCCCTCATTTGTCTATTTCCAACTTAGGCTAACGTGATGTGGATGCTGTGTTGCGAACATGGTCAATAGCTATCTTCCTTCTTCATGCCACCCTCATTGTGTTCTGAATATTAGGCATGTGATTCACACATTTCATCTCCCTTTGTTCGGATTGATTCCAACTCCCTTGGCGTTATTCCGCTTGTGCACTAGTTCATAGGTGTTGGTCTCAATTATATGCCTTGACCCACCAATGAGTTGGGATGCCCTCATTTTCAGACATGAGGAAGGCACCTGGGCATCTTCCACATGTAATCCCCATATATCATTTCACTCCTTAGCAGCACCCAGATAGCTTCCACTCGTTATCCCCATCCATCATTGCCGCTCCATAACAGCACCAAGGCTGATTCCAGGCATAAGCCCCATTCACTACTGCTGCTCCTTAGTGGCACTAGGGATGCTTCTATGCGTAATCCCCATTCACCATTGTTGCTCCGTAGAGGCACCTGAAAAAATTCGATGTGTAAGACCCATTCACCATTCCCGCTCCTTAACAACACCAGGGATGCTTCCATGCATAAGCCCCATTCAGCAATTTCACTCCTTAGTGCCACCAAGGATGATTCCATGCATGAGCCCTATCCATCATTGCCACTCCTTAGCAGCACCCGGGCAGCTTCCACGCGTATGCCCCATCCATAATTTACGCTCCTTAGCATCACCAGGTTTTCTTCCATGTGTAAGCCCCATTCACTATTACCTCTCCTTAGTAGAACCCAGGAAGCTTCCATGCATAATCCCCATTCACCATTACTACTAACAGCACCAGGGCTGCTTCCATGTGTAAGCCCCATTCACCATTGCCACTCCTTAGAGGAATCTATGGTGCTTCTATGTGAGAGCCCTATCCATCATTACCGCTCCATAGCGGCACCCAGGAAGCTTCCATGTGTAATACCCATTCATCATTACTGCTCCTTAGTGGCACTAGGGTTGCTTCCATTCATAAAACTCATTCACCATTTCCACTCCTTAGCGGCACCTGAGCTGCTTCCAGGTGCGATCCCTATCCATCATTATCGCTCCTTAGCGGAACCCAAGTAGCTTTTACATGTAATACCCATCCATCATTGGTACTTTATAGTGACCCTATCCTTTTAAACCTAACATTACATAATTTTAAGCATAATAAAACATCATATTACAAGCCAAGGATCATAAATTCTAGTGTATTGGAAGACTTGGTACATAAAACTTAAAACATGGGACTAAATATAACATTTCTTTACTTAGTATTCATAAAGAACTCCTAACTTCCATTGTGATCAAAAATATTCATAGGATAACCTGGGGATAACATGAACAAAGGGATGAGCTAAAAATCCCAATAAAGTAATAAACATAATAATAAATATTTATCACATAGTTTAGAAGGCATGACATAATGATATAAAAAGGCATAGAACATGTGAAATAACAATATATAAACATGGGATCATATAAAAATGGAGTCATAATAATGTTTCAATAACTTAAACCATGACTTTATCATGATTCAAGGCTCATTGCACATAGAGGATAACAAGTCATGGTTAACCACCAAGATCATTGCACATGGTAACATGGGTCAAGGATAACCACCAAGACCATTGCACATAACGTCTCATGAGACTAAAATTTACCCAATGTATTAGAGAACTATCTAGTCACACCCATCATAAAATGTTCATGAATATTCTTTCCACATAACGAATCATATGTAATCTATCATACATAAACATAAGGGTACCCATGGAAAGAAGTGGGTATCATAATCATGTCATAAAGCATAGTAAATGGGCATATCATACAAGTGTCCATGAAAGAAAGGAATTAAAAAATATATGGAAATTCATAATTTAAAATAGGAATATATCATGTTAAGTGATTTCAAACATAATTGAAAACATATAATAAGAGTATTTAAGAAATTTCAGCATTAAAACATTTTAGTGCGATTTAAGGAAAATACTAAAGAGCATTTAAAATAGAAAAGGGAATAATATTTTATATAAAACAATAAGTGAACCAATAATGTTTTCATAATAAAAATTATGATTTTATAAAAACAATGGTGTCTTAAAACATATGATAGAGTTCCCTTGTAATTCAGTAAGAATTCAGGAAGTTCTCTTAAAATGGGTTTGCTTATTAGGAAGTATTGAGGAGGGAATCATACATGAATATCCCCAAAAGTTAATAATGAATGGATATTGATACATGAGTTTTGAGAATATAAAAATATTTATAATATTTTCATAAAAATAATAGATAACTTCATTTGGGTAAAAAGAAAGATAGAACAACCTGAAGGAATAATAAAGGTTCAGGTCGAGTCCCTTACCATAAGTCGGATGGTGTCCTTCACTTGATCTTAATATCATGGATAACCAAATTAAATTCATTAATTTATATTTCTAGAAACCCTTATTCATGAAATATATTTAGTATATCCTTATTAATTTCATTCATGACCTTTTTTGATGGGTTATGAGGTTCAATTTCATTGTTTGGGAGAGTTTGTTTCCTTGGTTTTCATGATTGGTTTACTTATATACATGTATGGATAAACCTGTAAGATGAGAATGGTTGTGAAGAATTGAATTTTTATGTTATTAGTGAACATACATAAGATTATTTGGTCATAAAATTCAGTTGGTTGTCTTGAGTAAAGATGAATCATTATATAAAACTTTAATGATAACCCTTTTGGTTAAATGGAAGTTTTTGATCACATCAAACATATTTGGTTTTATAAATTAATATCATGTGTAAAAAAGATTAAATAATCTTAAATTAGTCATAATTAAAATATTATATTATGGTTATACCATGAAAATTGTTTCATGACTAGAATTGAAGATGATAATAGAAATTGAAAACCCATCGTCCTTGAATGTGATAAATCAACACATCTCGGATGGTGTTTTAATTTCTAGTATAAAAGAATGGTAAAGGAGAGATTCATAAAAAAATTATATTACATATAAGGTAAAGGAGTTATCATAACATTTTTATGAAAGGAGGTGAGGAAATAAAAATAAATAAAGGGACTTGAAAGAAAATAAAAGAAATGAAAAGAGGAGTTTACCTCTTGAATATAACTTTCTTGAGAACCTCTTTAGGGGAGAGGATTTGATATTTCTAAGAGACCAAGGTCTGATTGATATGGGAGAGGGGATTGGGGAGAGATTTTATCAGAATTTAAATAAGACACAAGTCTTGAGAGGAGTGAAGAGAAGTGGTAAATAGGGGGTGGTACTTATAGTGGAGGAGAGGAGGGGTTTCCCATTATTTTAATCATTAGTTTAATATTTTTTTCTCAAGACTATGAATATACTTTATTATTGTGACCAAAAATAGTAATAAGTTCATGTGAGTTTTAACCAATGGAAATTTACATCATCCATGACTCAAGCATGATGCAGAAATTCAGGTTTTAGCACTTATTGTAAATTATCGTATTTTACTGTTCGTTAAAAATTCAAGTATTTCAGAAAAATCCCAAAAATTCACTCTAACCATTTTTAAATGTTTAGAATCCAAAAATGAACTCCATTTTATGAAAATAATTTTCTAAATATGGGAAATTTAATTTTTAAATAAAATCTTCATTTACTTGAAAAATACATATTTTAAAATTATAACCGATTTTATAATACTTTAAAAAGTTAACTAACATATCATAAAAATTTTCTATAATGGTAAAAAATCAAAAAAATAATTTATGAATACATTTTATGAAAATAAATTTTATTTTTTTAATTATTTAATTATTCATATATTTTTAATTAAATATTTATGACTTATAAAAATACCAACACTATCATATTGTCACTTATAAGATTGATAAATTTTATTTATATTTTAATTGGTAAGGTTACTATTTACTTGGCCTATTTACTATTCATAAGTTTCATATTACTATTCATAAGGTTAAAATTACTATTCATAAAGTTCAATTACTATTCACAAAAAAAATTAAGTTTGTCTTATCGGACTCTAAACATCAAACTGATCCCAACTGTGTATGTCAGATTTTCAAAATTCAAATCACACAAGTGACTATATTATGTTTAAAGGTCACATAGTACTTAGTAGTTCATTGTGTTTTGATTTCATGTGATTATATGACATAATTATAAGAATGGAATTTCCATTGATTAGACTTTGAGTCGTTAAACAATCCATAATAGCACCAGGGCTGATTCCTTGCGTAAGCCCCATTCACCATTGCCGCTTCTTAGTGGCTCTTGGGAAGCTTCCACACATAAGCCCCATTCCCCATTGTCATTACTTAATGGAACTAGGGATGCTTCCATGCGTAAGACCCATTCACCATTGCCTCTCCTTAGCGGCACCTGATAAGATTCCACGCATAAGCCCCATTAACCATTGCTGCTCCTTAATGCCACCAGGGTTGCTTCCATGTGTAATCCCCATTCACCATTATTTCTCCTTAGAGACTCCTAGTATGCTTCCATACATGATCCCTATCCATAAATTCCATTCTTTAGTGGCACCCAAGCATCTTCCTGGCATAAGCCCCATACATCACTGCTGATCCTTAGTGGCACCTGGGCTGCTTCTATGTATAAGCCCCACATCATCCCCCATGCACGTACCTTCCATGAAACACCTGTTTGGTCTACTGCTTCCTATTGTTTCTCACACTGAGTATGAATCACATGATCTTAGAGGTGATTAGTAACCACAACACCACACCCATCTCAAAAAGTACATCAACTTTGATCCTTTCCCTTTTCAATCAAGGTATGTAGGAATCCTACCCGAGGTTCAAGCTCATCATGCATCAGTCCCGACCACTTTACGTCGGTTCACCCTTATCCCGCATGACATTAAACTATATGAACCTTCATCCCACATGATGTTAAACTGTATGCCCTTTTCGTCCCACATGATGTCAAACAGTATGATTTCAAAATAAGTGGGTTTTGGTCCCTATCTCCTAGACAGGGTACGTAGGAAGACTCCTTGAGGTTCAACCCCAAATACTAGTAAACTTCGACATCCCATTTGTTGGGACCCACATACTTGGTCTGCCTCTTAGCGGTGTCAGACCAGTCCCCAAGTAGATAGCTATGCATAGGCCCCACCCTAAATCTGTACTCCTTTAACCAAGAGTGTTCCTTTTATGATGGGCTTCTAACCATGCGTAAGCCCCAACATATCTCTGGGTTGTTGTCCTTTGTGTACACCTTGATTCTATTCCATACACCCTGAACTACATGAACTTTGATTCCCTACCATGGGGATACATAGGAATCCTCTCTAAGGTTCAAGTCAATCATTCATGTCTCATCCAAGTCTCACCCTTGATCCCCTGTGGTTTGGGAAGATCATGCCTCAACCTAAGGTTCCATTTCCTTTGGGTCCCATACATGCATCCATTCTCATGAGCCACCTCCTCGAGTGACACATCACCCACCTCCAAAATACATGGATTTTGATCCATTTCTTCTACACAGGGTATATAGGAATCCTCCCTGAGGTTCAATCCCTACCAATGGTAAACATTAATGTTCCCCTATTTGGCGTCCACCACCCTGATCCGCCCTCAGTGGTGTCCAGATCATCCTTCATGGTGTGATATCATCCCTTTATGGGACACACCACCTTGAGTTCGCTCTCATTGGGCATTTTGATCCATCCATCTGACGTCTCCCTTTCTGGGGTGCACTATCCTAGATCCACCCTTAGTGGTGTCCACATCAACCTTCATGGTGTGATATATTCCCTTTATGGGACACATCACCCTGGTTCCGCTCATATTTGGCATTCTGCTACATCCATCTGGTAAAACTTCCAGGTGATCTCTCATAGGGATGTACCAATACTATCCTTCTCTATGGGGAATTCTAATCACAAAATTTCTTATCCTCAAGACATTAATCTTGTGGCATACCTTGTTTTGAACAAAGGATGTTTGAGGAAAATATCGGAAACTACACCTTCGGCGTAACCATCTTTACAAGACATTAAACTCATGGAATACCCTATGTTAAATATGGGAATATGAAGAAAACCTCAAAGACATGCCTTCGACATAATATACCCTATGATAAAAATGGTATAACTCAGGTTCTGAACTCTTGAGATGCCCTCTTATGAGGAAGAATACAATTGACCAATATCAATGCATCCAAAGATGCCCCGACATTCCTAATGTTACCATCTACTCTGACTGAAGGTTGCTTTCCTGAGTGGACCCATTGAAATGTCCAGACAGAAGTAGTGTACTTAATCAGAGTCCAGAAATATATGGCACCAGGTATGAGATTCATGAACAAAATCTTAATCTTTGAGGGATACCCAGACTAGGTGATGAGTTCCGTGGATGAACCTATGGAAGGAGGAACCAACATCCCATCATCCCATTTCGATCAAGGATAAAGCATCACTAAAGAATTTATGGATGAATCCCACCTTTATAAATCAAGAACACGGGGCCACAAGTGTGCGTCGCCATGATGATGCACCCATCGGACACAGAAAGCATCAGAAACAAAAATGGTGAACCCGACGTGAATCAATTCTCCATCAACTGTTAGCAAATGAAAAATGTTAGGCATGACCAAATAGAGGCATCAACCATGTGAATCCCCTCTCTGTTATATGTTGGAGGATGAGTAACATTGGGTGCGTGAAGACTACGGTCCAACGACTCCTCACCGACACTACCGCCCTCATGGGATGCGCCAGGGGAATCTTCCCTTGACTCCATTGGCTCCTCACCGACTTCGCTGCCATCATAGGCTGTGCTAGAGGTATCCTACCCCACCGAATTCATTGGATCCTTGCCGAATCTTCCTCATTCATAGGCCACACTGGGAGCATCCTCCCCCTGACTCCATCAGATCCTCACTGACACCAACAACCTCATGGCCCACACTGGGGGCAACCGCCCCGACTCCTTAGGATCCTCTCTGACTCCATCTATATCATAGGCCACACTGAGGGAATCTACCCCTAACTCCATTATTACATCACCGACTTTTCCACCTCTATAGGATACACTGGGGGGTATCCGCTCCCAACTCCATTAGCTCCTCGCTGACTCTGCCACAATCATAGGCCACGCCAGGGGAATCTGCCCCCGATCCCATCGCCTCCTCACTAACTCTACTGCCTTCATAGGCCATGTCAGAGGCATCCACCCCTGACTCCATCAGCTCCTCGCCGACTCCACCTCCATCATAGTCCACACTAGGGGCATCTACCCCCAAATCCATCTGCTCCTCACCAATTACTCCACCTTCATAGGACACACAGGGGGCATCCTCCCCGTGACCCCATCAGCTCCTCACCAACTCTTCCACCTTCATAGGCCACGCTGGGGGCATCCGCCCCCCAACTCCATAGGATCCTCAACGACTATTCCGCCTTCATAGGCTGCACTGGGGGAATCCACCCCCAACTCCAACGACTCCTCACTAACTCCGCCGCTATCATAGGCCATGCCGGGACATCCACCCCTGACTCCATCAGCTCCTCACTGACTCCGCCACCTTCATCAGCCACACCAGGGGAATCCTCCCCCCTCTATCGTCTTTTCGCTGACTCTGCCTCCATAATAGGCCGTGCTGGGGGAATCCTCCCCTGACTCCATCAGCTCCTCGCTGAATCCGCCACCTTAATAGGCCGCGCCAGGGGAATCCACCCCGGACTCTATCGGCTCCTCTCCAACATCGCTGCCTTCATAGGCCACATCGGGGGAATCCTCCCCTGAATCCATCAGCTCCTCGCCAACTCTTCCGCTATTATAGGCCACACTAGGGGAATCCGCCCCCCAAATCCATTGAATCCTCGCCAACTCCGTCACCTTTATAGGCTTTGCTGAGGGAATACATCCCTCAACTCCGTAGCCTCCTCGTCAACTTTACTGCCATCATAGGCCACGCCGAGGGCATCTGTCCCTGACTCCATTGGATCCTCGCCAAATCTGCCTCCATCATAGGCCATGACAAGGGAATCCACACCTAACTCCATCATCTCCTCACCAACTCCACTACCATTATAGTCCACACCGAGGGAATCCACCCTCAAACTCCATCGGCTCCTCGCCGACTTTGCCGCCTTTATAGGCCATGCAGGGGGAATCTGCCCCCAACTTCATTGAATCCTCACTGAATCCATTGCCCTCATGGGATGTGTAGGGGGAAACCACCCCCAATCCGAAGACGTATCTCTAACAACACCAGAAGTTACTTTGGAGGTCCTCCCCGCACCACTATCCATCAGGCATGGCGGTCTGTGACCATCATAAGCTACCACGGAGGTCCTCCCCACACCTCTATCATCCAGCACAGAGTTCCTCTTCATTTCCATCCCCAACCATTGTGGAGGTCCTCCCCACATTAATATCATCAAGCACGAATGTCCTCCCCATCACTATCATTAGAAATTTCAGTGGTCCTCCCCACATTTCCATCATCCAACACGGAGGTCCTCCCTGTCTCCAACATCAACCAACATGGAGGTCCTCCCCATGCAGCTACAAAAAGTCGTCATAGAGGCCCTCTCCATGTCAAATCCATACCATTTTCTAATGAACCAGTATTGGGTGAAGCTTGGTCACATCTCTTCTCTGGTTACTCTGCATTGCGATATTTCATTCCAGGATTCCATGCCTTCTGGGCTCCATCACCCCATCGTACTGATGCTCTAAGCTCCCATGCCTTCTCGGCTCCATCACCCCATCGTACCAACATTCCATGATCCCACTCCTTCTGGGATCCATCAACCTATGGTACCAATCCTCCAGGCTCCCACACTTTCTAGTCTTCATCACCCCACCGTATCGAAATTATAGGCTTCCATGCCTTCCAAGATTCATTGCCCTGTCATACCAATTTTCCAGGCTCCCACTCATTCCAGGATCCATCTCCCCATCATACCAACTCTCTAGGCTCCCAAACATTATGAGCTCCATCACCTCATTGTAATGACACTCCAGGCATCCATGCCTTTTGGTATCCATTTCCCCATCGTACTAACTCTCCAGGCTTCCAAACCTTATGGGATCTATTTCCCTTTCATACCAATGCTCCTGGATTCCACGCCTTCTGGGTTCTATTTCCCCGTTGTACCGACGCTCCAAGCTTCCACGCCTTCCGGGCTCCATCACCCCATTGTACCGATGATCTAGGATTCCACACCTTCTGGGCTCCATTTGCCCATCGTACCAAGGCTCTAAGTTTCCACACCTTCTGGGCTCCATCACCTTGTCATATTGATGCTACAGGATCCCACACCTTCCAGGCTCCATCACCCCATTATACCGACACTCTAGGTTTCCATGCCTTTTGGGCTCAGTCACCCTGTCATACTGAGGGCATGACATCATCCCTACCATACTCGACCTCTCTCCAACAACTTATGTGGCCTCTACCACCCTTGCGACACTCTATGTCATCCCAACTACTGCATTGCATCAACCATTGAGGTCCTTCTAGAGGATTCAACACCATCTTGTGGAATGTTCATCGTGAGGTAGGCTGGATCATGTATGGAAAAAATCCATTCATAATCTGGGGTAATTTTAGGGTAATCCTATCATATGGATCCCCCTCATCCTCAAGGATCCCAATCCATCAGAATGGGGTAGATATGACCATCCCTCTACCGAAAAAAATCCTTGTGGTCTCACGTCCTAGTTGCATGACATTAAACTGCATAATAACCATTGTCCTAGTCACACGACATTAAACTATTTGAAATTTTGGTAAAATCTATGAGACCTAAAATCAAAGCAACCATGGTCAAATATATACGACCTTAAACGATGTCCACTACTTATCCTAATAAAATGACATTAAACTGGATGATGCAACATCCTTATCATTATTGTTAAACTGCGTATCTATCATCTTCAGCAAATGAAGTTAAACTGTATCCTTACCCTATGTCGATCATAGGAGGCCTCATATGATATGTATGATATGGATCCACATCCCCATTTCATGATGTAAAATTTCATAATTCCATGATCTCCCATATAAGAGAGTGCTATGCATTCGACACTGGTATACTACCATTACACTCTCAAAAACTACCTAAGGACCCTCTTCCTTGAGAAGTGTTTCAACTAACTCATTTCTATACGCCCTATTGACATGCTTAAATGCACAGTGGCATAGGATCTCAAGTGTTTGAATTTAAATGGACATACTAACAATCCATTTCCACACTTCGCATCATCCCTCTATTTGGATCCCAATCATCTTCATGTCTAAAGGGACCCCCTAATGGCCTGGTATCATGACACTTTGGCTCACCTACTATCTTAGGCCAACATTCCGGAAGAAATTGGATGAAAATTTGAGTAAGGTCCTATGTTTCAAACATGGTCAGTGGTTGACCCTCATTTTTTTGTCTTCATTTCAGGAAACACGACATGGATTCTGTGTTTCGAACACAATTAATAGCAATCCTCCATCATTACACTACCCTCATTGAGATCTAGATCTTAGGTGTCATGATTCACATCTGTCCACCTCCTTATGTTTAGGTGGAACTCTAACACCCTTAGTGTTACCCTTCTACGCATCTTTACATGTTGATTAAGCAGGCCAATGTCGCTAGGGATATTCCCAACCTAAAATCTCTATGCCCCTTTCTATGTGCTTCCATGTGTCAGGAAAATACCATCACTAATCCTTGTTTCTCACACTGAGCACGACTCACATGGGCTTAGTAGTTTTGGTAGGATGTGTGCTAATACAGTTGTGCAACACTGTTATATCATCCTGCATGATGTTAAACTATTCATCTTCGTCCTGTATGATGTTAAACTTTTATATCATCCCGCATGATGTTAAACTGTTATATCGTCCTGCATGATGTTAAACTGTTCATATTTGTCCCACATGACATTAAACTATATATCATCCTGCATGATGTTAAACTATTCATCTTCATCCTACATGATGTTAAACTGTTATATCGTCCTTCATGATGTCAAACTATTCATCTTTGTCCCGTATGACGCTAAACTATTATATCATCCTTCATGAAGTTAAATTGTTCATCTTCATCCTACATGATGTTAAACTGTTATATCATCCTACATGATGTTAAAATATTCATATTCTTCCCGCATGACATTAAACTGTTATATCGTCCTGCATGACATTAAACTGTTCATCTTCATCCCACATGATATTAAACTGTTATACCATCCCATATGATGTTAAATTGTAATATCATCTTGCATGATGTTACACTATCCATATTCATTTCACATAACCTTAAACTATTATATCATCTTACATGATGTCAAACTATTCATCTTCATCCCATATGATGTTAAACTATTATATTGTCCTGCATGACTTTAAATTGTTCATCTTCATCCCACATGATGTTAAACTGTTATATCATCTTGTATGATGTTAAAATTTTCATATTTATCCCATATGTCATTTGATTACTATATCGTCCTGCATGACATTAAACTGTTCATCTTCTTCCCACATGAAATTAAACTATTATATCATCCTTCATGATGTTAAACTATTCATATTCATCCTACATGATGTTAAACTATTATATTATTCCGCATGATGTTAAACTGTTATATCATCCTGCATGATGTTAAACTGTTCATATTCATACCTCTTGATGTTAAACTATTATATCTTCCTGTATGATGTTAAACTGTTCATATCCATCCTGTATGATATTAAAATATTATATCATCCTACCTGACATTAAACTGTTCATCTTTATCCTGCAAGACATCAAACTATTATATCATTCCGCATGATGTTAAACTGTTCATATTTGTCCCTCATGATGTTAAAATATTATATTTTCCTGCATGATGTCAAATTGTTCATCTTCATCTGGCATGGAGTTAAGCTGTTATATCATCCTGCATGATGTTAAACTATTCATCTTCATCCTGCCTGATGTTAAACAATTATATCGTCCTACATGACGTTAAACTATTAATCTTCATCCCGCATGATGTTAAACTGTTATATCATACTATATGACATTAAACTGTTCATCTTCGTCCTGTATGATGTTAAACCACGTGACACGTTTCCAAAATCCCCTTCTTCCGACCCCTTGGCCTTAGTCACCTATTGTGAGTGCATGGTGTGGTGTGGACCACTTTGGTCCTCATTCACATTGGGTTTACAATGGACGCACCATGTGCCCACCTTTCTCAAGATAATTCCTTACCATCTCTATCCTAACTACACAACGTTAAACTACCCAACATTTCTATAACCACATATGGATTGATTCCTAACCTCACAGGATACGTAGGAATTCCCAGACGTTTTCTCCCCGGGTCCAGCCCTAGGTTCATCAACCCATTTCCCCCCATTTCCTTACTCATACTTTCGAGTCATATTCCTAATTAAACCCCTCAAACATAGTCTTTCCATATCAATAGTCTCAGATGCACTGTGGTATGGGACTTAGAGTGCTGGATTCTGCATGGACATTATCTCATCCTGCCACTATGCTTTGCGTGCCTTTCACTTGGGTCCCCATAATCTTTCACATCCAAAGGGACCCCTAGAAGACCTAGTATCATGCCACTTCATCTCACCTACTATTTTGGGCTAATGTCCCAGAGGATCTCAAACGGTAGCTTGATGCAAGTCCCGCATTATGAATATGGTCAGCGGTCAATCCCTATTTGTTTGTTCCCATTTTAGGTCACATGATGTGGATACTATGTTGTAAACATGGTCAGTAGTTATCCTCTATCGTTATCGCCAACTCGGTCACACACAAAATTTTGGTCTCGTGATTCACTTTCATTATCACATCCTTATGTCTAGATGTAATTCTGATACCCTCAGTGTCATTCCTCTGTGCACCTTTGCACGTTGAGTGGGTGAACAAGTGAAGTGGGATCATCCTTAGCCCCACACCTCCGTTCCACTAATGTGTGCCTCCATGTGTTGTAAGGATCTTTTCTACCCCTTGTTTCCCACATCAAGCATGGATCACATGGGATTAGAAGTTTTGATGTGGATTCTACCTGCACTGAAGAGTCTCACACCTTATGGTCCAAACTCTATAAACTTAAACCAGGAGTTTATATCTCAAAGTCCAAGCATAATGACTTTAAACCATGTGTGTTCTCCTGGTAATATGTGATGTGGTATGAAATTCTACTATACTCATTCACGTTGGGTTGCTTTGCGGCACTGCATCACATACTTTCACTTCAATAATTTCTACCTTATGGTTTGAGGTTTATGAACTTATACTAATATCTCTTCTTTCCTTACTGCATAATGTAAAATTGCATGGAATCTCAAGAAATACATGTGGATTGATTCCCATTCTTATGGGATACATTGGAATTCCTGGACACTTCATCCTTGGGTCGAGCCCCAAGTTCCCCATTTATGGCCCCTCATCACGTAATGGTGTGTGTGGTGCGGTGTGGAATTTTCTTATCCATGTCAAGTCTTTTCACCATGACATACACATCCTCTTTGGGATACATTCCCCCCACATCCTTAACACATGACATTAAATTACACGACATCTCAATAACTACATTCGGCATGATTCCCATCCTTATGGGATATGTAGCGACGCCTGGAAATTTTTTCCATGGGCCCAACCCCAGGTTTATTAACCCTTCTTTCCCTTCGGCCCAGATTACAGTCCAAAATATATGACATTAAACTAGGAGCATACAATACATGCAACACGACTTTAAACTATTAGCCCCAGTCTAGGCAGTATGAACTTAAAAATATGTGCAACGTATTGGTCATATGACATTAAACAATTCCATAAATCATCCTCACCGTATGACACTAAACTAGGTGCTTATCATCCTCATATGCAAGATGTAAAATTGTAATCCATTCTTGTCCCTTTACATTGACGTTCTGTCTAGATTAGGTTTGATATTTTTTTCATACTGATACACCCACCCAATGTTCTTTCGTCACGGTGGCATAGTTTCAAGAGTGTTGTACTTTATTCCAATAACCCATCATTGCATTACCATGCTCTACATGCCCTCTATTTCAGATCCTTATCCTCTTTCACATCTGAAGGGACCCCCTAATGGCATAGATGCTCGGCCTTTCGGCTTGGTTTCTATTTTGGTCCAACCTTCGGGATGATATTGGATGAAATTTTGATTTGGGAGCCATGTTTTTGAATTTGGTCAATGGTTGGACCTCATTTTTTTGCACCCAATTTATGACAATGCAGTGAAAATTCTATGTCTTGAATACAGTCATAATTTATCCTCCATCATCATGCCACCCTCACTATGTTCTGAATTTTGGGTATCGTGATTCAGACTTCTCACCCCCCTTTGTTCTGATTGACTCTATTGCCCCTAGAATTACCTGCTTATAAGCTAGAGCACATTGGTAAAAGAAAGTCAGCTGTCCAGAGACCCCAATTCTTCAACTATGACCCCTCTTATTTAGGACCCTACCAATGGTGATTGATGTCTAATTATGATCCCATCAAATATTCCCCTATTTAACACTCTCGTACAGGTGAATGAACTTATATTAACTCTTCCCTCCCAAAAAATAGAATGGATAACATGGGCTTAGAGATTTGGTTGGATGTTTCCTCAATGCGATCAAGTTATAGTGGACCCCAAGTCAGGCATTTTCCTTAGCCATTTCCTCAGAAAGTATTCTGCCTCATCCTCCTCATCCTCATTAGACCCCATTCATAGGGTGATAATTTGTTGGAATTAGAAAATGCATCCATAAGATTCAACTAATGATTCCATAAATGGTCTCATAACATAGTTTATTTCAGAGTATTTGATTTGAATGGTTGTAGTTCCTAAGAAGAGTCACATATTAGGAGTTATGGTCATTAGAGGTTAGGCTGGAAAACTGGTTCGCGAAGCCCATTCATGGAGCTCCCTCCACAATCAAAAAGTAATGACAGAAGCCTCTTTGATATGATGAATATGTTTGTGACCACTATGATAGAATCCTCTGCAAGTACGACAAGCATCGTGACTCCTGTAGAGAAGCGTGACCGAAGCCTTCATGATTACAATGGGGCTACCCCTGATCGCGAAGCACCATCCTCTTCACGGTATCCTTTTTTACTTTGCGGTTAGCCCCATTGAACTCTTTTGCCTATAAATATCTGGCTCCCCCACTTCATAAATATGGTTATGCCTCCCTTTCATCGGATGATCTCCCATTTTGCGGTGCTCCTGAGCACCACAAAGTGATTCCCTTCATGAAGGCCTCATTCCTTTGCAAAGAGGGGATCCCCTTTTAGGTTTCTTATGGCTCTACAAAGCATTAATCCTTCATAGAGAAATCTCCAAATATTGCTCTCTTTTTTGAGGAAAAACCCTACTCTACTGAATTCCTTCCTTCATGAAGCTCCCTTCCTTCACGAAGCTTCTTCATGATACCCTAATCTCCACGAAGGACCATCCTTCATGATACCCTATGCTCCGCGAACCTCTTTCCTTCTTAAAGCTCCCACCTTAATTCCCATTGATCCATACCATGGGGGTTTCACCCCCACACCGCCTCTTGGGATCAGTGTTTGGCTGGAATCACGAACCTTTGATTCAGTCCCTTTTCTACCATCACTAGCGCCCATGAAAAATGGAGAGTCGTACCATGAACTTTTCGGGTCGGGTAAAAACAGTTTACCTTACGCCCTTATGTGCACCCCACCTTCCAAATTTGGAATATCATGATTTAAGATACTCCTCCACAATCCTTGAAAAACTTTGCATTGAAATATTACTCTTTCCCCCTTTCACATGTCATGAGTTGAGATTATCATATTCAATTCCCTGAGTACCTTGAGTTGAGCCATTCCTCATGAAACTCATCCAAACCCCATTACCTGGATTCTATGTCGGGTTGAACCAGAAAGGGCCGCTCTTATGTAAATCCCACACCATCCATTTCTAGGAAACTTATGACAATAATCCTCATTACATGACTATAAACTATAGTACACCCAATGTGACAAACATAGGATGCCTCTTCTTCCGAACAAGAGATGTATTATGCACAAAACATAAGATGCCAATAGTCCTCACTACATGACTAGAAATTGTAGTACACCCTATGTGATAAACATAGGATTACTATTGTTCTGAATAAGATATTCCTTTATCGCCAAACATAAGATTCCAATAGTCCTCATTACAGGACTCTAAACTGTAGTACACCCTATGTGACAAACATAGGACTCCCCTTGTTTTGAATAAGAGATGCCATATGCGCCAAACATAAGATGCCAATGGTCCTTATTACACAACAATAAACTGTAGTAAACCCTATGTGACAAACCTAGGAATCCACTTGTTCCCAATAAGTGATTCCTTATGCGCCAAACATAATATTTCAATAGTCATCACTACACGACTATAAACTATAGTACACCCTATGTGACAAACATAATATGTCTCTTATTCCAAATAAGAGATGCCTTATGCGCCAAACATAAGATTCAAATGGTCCTCAATACATGACTTTAAACTATATTATTCCCTATCATTAAATAATAGGATGCCTCTTATTCCAAATAAGAGATACCTTATGTGACAAAATATGCCTCATGCCATGATTATGGTGGCATAATTTCAAGAGCATCAAAATCCATTAAAACATTTTATAACTCCACCTCAGGCTTTTCATGTCCTTCATTTGGATCCCCATATTTTCCACGTCTGAAGGTACCCCCTAACATCCTAGTTTCAGGCCACTTTGGCTCACTTACTGTTCTAGGCCAACACCCCAAATGACTTTGGAAGACACTTCAAGTTTGGACCTGTGTTTGAAATATGGTCAGAGGTTGGCCCTTGTTTGTTTGTTTCCATCTCAGGCTAATGTGACGTGAATGCTATGCTGTGAACATGGTCAGATAATATCTTCCTTCATCATACAACCATCATTGTGTTCCGAATGTTGGGCATGTGATTCACAATTTTCATCTCCCTTTTTTCGGATTGATTCCAAATCCCTTGGCGTTATCTTGATTGTGCACTATCTCATAGGTGTAGGTCCCAATTATAAGCCTCAACCCACCAACGAGTTGGGATGCCCTCACAACTAGACATGAGGAAGGCACCCAAGAATCTTCCACACATAAGACCTATCCATCATTTACGCTCTTTAGAAACACCTAGCAAGATTCCACACATAAGCCCCATCCATCATTGTCACTCCATAACGGCACCTGGGACACTTCCATGCGTAAGCACCATTCACCATTGTAGCTCCTTAGTGGCACTAGGGCTACTTCCACGCATAAGATCCATTCACCATTTCCTCTCCTTAGAAGCACCCAGACAACTTCCATGCATAAGCCCCATTCACCATTGCCGCTCCTTAACGACACTAGGGATGCTTCCATGATAAAGCATCATTCAACATTTCTACTTCTTAGTGGCACCTGAGCTGGTTCCATGCGCGATCCCTATCCATCATTTCCACTCCATAGAGGAACCCATGCATTACCCATGTGTAAGACCCATCCACCATTACTGCTTCTTAGCAGCACCAGGGATTCTTCCAAGTGTGAGAACCATTCACCATTGTTATTACTTAGAATCACATGATAAAATTCCATGTGTAATCCCCATTCACCATTGCCTCTCCTTAACAGCACTGGGGATTCTTCCATGCATAAGACCTATTAACCATTTCTGCTCCTTAGTGGCACCTAGACTACTTCCATACACGAGCCCTATCCATTATTTATGCTCCATAGAGGCATCCGATTAGCTTCCACACGTAAGCCCCATCCATCACTTCCCCTCCTTAGAGGCACCCAGGAAGCTTCCACGCATATTCCCCATTCACCATTGCTACTCCTTAGCGGCACCAGGGTTGCTTCCATTTGTAATCCCCATTCAACATTGCCGCTCCTTATTGTCACCTGTGCAGCTACCATCTGTGAGCCCTATCTATCATTAATGCTCCTTAGTGGAACCCGAGCACCTTCCATGCATAAGTCCCATCCATCATTGCTACTTCATAATGGCACTAGGGCTGCTTCCATGAATAATAGCCATTCACCATTTCCACTCCTTAGCGGAACCCGAGAAACTTCCACACATAAACCCCATTCACCACTGTCTTTCCTTAACGACACCAGGGATGATTCCATGTGTAATCCCAATTCACAATTTCCACTCATTAGCGGCACCCAGGAAGCTTCCATGCATAATCCCCATTCACCATTACTACTCATTAATAGAACCAGGGTTTCTTCCATGCGCAAGCCCCATTCACCATTGCCACTCCTTAGCGGTACCTGGGCTGCTTCCATGCGCGAGCCATATCCATCATTTCCATTCCTTAGTGGAACTCGAAAAGCTTCCATGCATAATCCCCATCCATCATTGTAGATCTTTAGTGTCACCTGGGCCGCTTCCATGTGTAAGCCCCACATCACCCCCCATGCGTGTACCTCCCATGACACGCCTGTCTAGTCTACTGCTTCCTATAGTTTCTCACACCGAGTATGAACCACATGAGCTTAGAGGTGAGTAGTAACCACGAAACAAAACCCATATCAGAACTAATTTGATTTTGATCCTTTTCCTTTTCAATCAAGGTACACAGGAAGCCTCCGCAAGGTTCAATCCCATCAGCCATCGGTCCCGACCACTTCACGTCGGTTCACTATTGTCCCACATGATGTTAAAATGTATGCACCCTCATCCTGCATGATGTTAAACTGTATTCCCCTTACATCCATCATTACATTAAAATATATTCTTTTGAACTACATGGGTTTTGATCCCTATTTCCTAAATATGGTATGTGGGAATCCACCCCGAGGTTTAGCCAAAAACATTGGTAAACTTCGGCATCCCATTTGTTGGGACCCAAATCCTTGGTCCTACCTTTAGTGGTTTAAGACCAATCCTTAGGTATCTAACCATGCATAAGACCCACCCTCAATCCATACTCCTCCAACCAAGAGTTTCCCTCTTACGATGGGAAGCTGGACACACATAAGCCCTATCATGTATTTGGGTCGCTGTCCTTTGTGTACACCCCAATTCTATGCCCCATATCTTAAACTACATGGACATTGATTCCCTAGCAAGGGGATATGTAGGAAGCCTACCTGAGGTTCAATCCCATCATCCATTTCTCATCCTTGTATCTCCCATGATCCCCTGTGGTTCGAGAAGATCGTGCCTCAACCCAAGGTTTCATTTCCTTTGGGTCCCATCCATGCATCTATTCTCACAAGACGATTGCTCAGGTGAATCATCACCCACCTCCGAACTACATAGATTTTGATTTTTATCTTCTACAACAGGTATATAGGAATCCTCCTAGAGGTTCAATTCCAGCCAATGGTAAACATTGGTGTCCCCCTCTTTGGGGTCCACCACCCTGATCTGCTCTCAGTGGTATCCTGATCAGCCTTCATGGTGTGATATCATCCCTTTATGGGACACAACTTCCTTTTACTCTCTCATTGGGAGTTTTGATCCATCCATCCAATTTCCCCCTTTATGGGGTGAACTCTCCCTGATCCACCCTTAGTAGTGTCTAGATCAGTCTTCATGGTGTGATATCTTCCCTATATGGTACACATCACCCCAGGTCTGCTCATATTATCCATTCTGATCCACCCATATGGTAAACCTTCCAAGAGATCCCTCATAGGGATGTACCAATATGATTTGTCTCTATGGGGCATTCTGATCACCCTCATTTCATCTCTGTAATACATTAAACTCACAACATACATCGTTTTGAACATGTGAGGTCTGAGGAAAACCTTAGAAACTACACCTTCAGAGTAACCGTATTTACAAGACATTAAACTCACAACATACCCTGTGTTAGACATGGGAAGACGAGGAAAACATTAGAGACCAGCCTATGATATAAGATACCCTGTGGTCAACATGGGATGCCTCAGGTTCTGCACCCTTGAGATACCCTACTATGAGGAAGAATACAGTTCACCAATGTCCATGCATCCAGAGATTCCCCAACTTTCCTAATGTCACCATCTACTCCAATCAAAGTTTTCTTCCCTAACTAGACCCCTTGGAATGTCCAGACAGAAGTAGCATAATTAACCGGCATCAACAAAGATATGGAAATGGGAATGAGATTCACAAACTATGGGGGAGACCCGAACTATGTGACGAGTTCCAAGGATGAATCCACATAAGGAGGAACTGACATCCCATCATCCCATTTCAATCAAGGAGAAAACATCACTGAAGCGGTGATGGATGCCTCCCACCTTTGGAAAGTGGGAACACGGGGCCACAAGCACGAATTTCCATGATGATGCACCCATCGGCTGCATAAAGAGTCGTAAACAACCACCATGGAAACCACAGTAATGAAATCACAATCACTACTACACATAAATCCTTTAACAACATTAGAATATGGAATTTTCAGTGAAAAAAATCACTAACAATCTTAGCACCTCTAAAGGCTCTAGGCCTTTATCACCACTAGAAAAGTGCTTATAAATTCCCCCTTTATCAACGCTTCTTTTAGAACTGATAAGGGTCCCTCTTTATGAGTGCTTTTCTTAGCGATGATAAATGGTTCCTTTATCAATGCTAAAAATAGATCCAATAACAGAGATTATTTATTGGCACTAGTTTATCACTGATAATGGGTCCTTTTATCAGTGATTTTTCTAACACTGATAAAGGGTTATTTTATATACTCTATTACTAGAATTGAAAAGGGGCATACTACTATAGTGTGCTTTTAAAATTACAGCACATTTTAACAAAAAAATACAAGAATAAAATATATAATTTAATTGATATAAAATTGACAACACAAATACAATAAAAAAAAACTATATTATAGACATTTAAAACACTGGTTTGTACAATTAAAATAGTATGTAAAATTTATCACAGACATTAAAAACATCAATATTCCTTTGTGTTTGTCCCCTGACCCCATTCATGATATCATTTGTTGAAAAAACCACCCCAACTAGAGTAAAAGAATATACCTATATAAGAAAACAATTCTTATCTTTTTAGGAAAGGGAATTCCCTTGTGTGTCCTTTTCGAACCCTCCACACAATAAACGTGTTGTTGGGTAACGAGGTATTGGGCTGGCCTGACCACCTGCACACCACACGTCCCTAGATAGGCCCAAGGTGGCCAACCCTTGGGCTTGGGCCAGTTCCCATGGAGTCGAGGGGATGAGAGGATCACTGGCGTATGGTGCACGTTGCCTTTGCGAGGACTCGAACCCAGAACCTCGACGATGGGACGCCACCACCTTGAACCAACTCACCTAGCCCCCGTGGGCAAATGTGTTATTGGGTAACGAGGTATTGGGTTGGCCTATCCACCTGCACGCCGCACGTCCCTAGCTAGGCCCAAGGTGGCCAACCCTTGGGCTTGGGCCAGTTCTTGCAGAGTCGAGGGGATGAGAGGATCACTGGCGTATGGTGCACGCAGCCTTTGCGAGGACTCGAACCCAGAACCTCGACAACGGGACGCCACCACCTTGAACCAACTCACCCAGCCCCCGTGGGCTAAGAAAACGATTCTTATGTTAGTAATTCTAATAAAATAAACAAAAAGTGTCATTTTTAACTAAAAACATATAGTTTGAGTCATACTAGGAACACCATGTATTAGATTGAGTTTTAGTTGATTATTACAAATAACACCATTTATTTTTATTCTCAAAAGAAGTTTATATTGAATTAGATCTTATATGTGGTGATAAAAAATTCACTATAGATGTGATCCAATTCAAGAGATTTTTCTTTTGAGAACAATCCTTCAACTATCACATCATTTTTTATTTGTCTTTAAGAATTATCTATATGATAATTAACTAAATAAGTATCAAATATAATTGATAAGGAAATTAATTAAGAAATAGAATATAAAATGATGAGAAAATAATCCTATCTTATTTTCATAGTTTTGGCTATGTGATGCGTGTTTTAAACTAAAATGACATTATATATTGAATACACATAATTCAAGTTACACCGACCACATAATGTTCCTGATTGACATGAGAACAATTATTACACATGAAAAATGAATTATGGATCATTTTACTAAATTTTGAAAACAATCTAATCTCATTTGACTGGTTTTGGATAGTGATATGCGTTTTAAAATAAAATGAAACCATTATATTCAAAACACACACTTTGTGTCATGAACTAGCCTAGATACCCTGGTACCCTATTTCCCATGCCAGAATTGACATGGCCCGAAGGAAATTCTTGATCCCCATGGGCTGGTGACTAGAACCTGGCATCATAAAAGATAAATGAGTGATTGAATTTTCAAAAAAGCAGAAGAAGATAAAGGTTACAGGTTAGTATGATCAACACTCCAAAAGGAAAAGTAACAGAAACCAAATAGGTATAACCAAAACCTAAAATAGTACATCATCGAAGCATTCAGTATAAATATAACCAACCCAAATGAAACATAACTCTAATCCAAAGGACAAGAACATCCTCCACCACCATGTGGAGCTTTCCCTTTTCTCGATCTTGACAGAAGGAAATATACATATGCCTAAAGGAAAAGGTAGGTTGTGAGATATAGGGCCCAATAAGGTCTCACCAAGTGCTCCATAATAGATTCCATAATAATAAACCAAATCATTCTTTCAATTTAAATAAAATAGTGCATGGAAATAATTTTTCATATTTAAAACAAAACATGCTATCATTTCAAAAATTATGGAAAACATTTCGAACATAGCTTAAATAAAATTTTTATATAAAATAATTTATATAAATAAACTAGAATGGATAAAATAGTTCTATAATAAATTGAATATATATATAAAAATAATTACAATAAGCACCATGGTCATCATCCCCATGGTAAGATAATTTCTAGTTATAGGATTCTCACACATCTCATATCAGTGATTATGGAATGTATCTCTACACACATCCCTCAAACTCATGCCGAAAAGGACTCATCAACATTCCATTGGGGATAAGATATACTTAACTAGGTTTTTGTTAGAGTTTTCATCAATATTCCATTATAATGGAATTACCATCCTAAAATTCTTGTCTCAAATAACCCACTAACTACCCTTGCTCTCATGTGCAAAATCATTCAATCAAAAAGGGTAAAATAATCTCATTTCATATCATCCACCATTTTCAATTCAGTTTCCCAATTTTTAGTTTCAATATGCCAATTCAAATTCAAAACCAAAACATGGGGTTTTCATTGCTTCATGCCTTTTCAACACATAACCAATAATAGAGTTTCATCATTTCGATTTAGGCCATTTTTCTTAAAAAAATTCTCAAACCAATACATCAATTCCATCAATTTCAAAATACACCCCAAATTCCAATTTTTATTAGAATTGGGGTTTTTTACCAAAATCCATGCCATTTAAAATTCCAAATTCCAATTCACATCAAATTGGGTTTTCAAAAATCAATTGAAAGCTATTTTCAAACCAAGAATATCATGGTATGAATTTTATGGCCAATAAAAAATTGAACCACCTACCTTTATCATATAATCAAAAATCAACACCCACAATGGAATCCACCAACAAAGAATGATGGAGACAAAGATCAAGAAATAAAATCTAGAATGAATATTAAATTAAATGGATTTTAGATCCATAAAAAAAACGATGATCTAACACTTTCTAAGGAGGATAGAAATATAGAGTGGGAAAAGACATATGAGCGGAAATTCAATAACCTAGAGGAGATCGAACGAGATCCTCCATGCTTTGATCTAGAAAGAAAAGTATTTAGAGGAGTCAAAAATACATCTATAATGACTTCTCAACCCTAGAATTTGAGATAGGATTGAGTGAGGGGTTTTAGGATCTTAAATAGGGGTTTGAGAAATTTTAAAATAATTTTCAGAATAAAATAAACCCACACACACGGTTTCCTAGATAGAAACGCACAGTTAGACAAACCATTCACCCTAACCATGTGGCCCCTTTGGTATTACTATCCAAGGAATATGGTTTCTACTAGGTGGGTGCATGGTTTTTCAAATCATGCACCAACTGTGCGAGCCCTCATTGCCCATGGTTTCGTGGGTTTCTTTAGAGGGGCACACAATTAGGGAAAACCATGTGCTAATCATACATAACCCATAAAACCTCCAAAAATTACCAAATTTCACCCAATGAAATTCGTGATGATCCCCAACCAATGAATTATAAAAATAAGGGTTGAGGAGTTCCTGAAAATAAGTAACGATATGTTAAAATATTCCCACCATAAAAACTTTATATCCCTTAAAATCTTGTCAAGAATTTTCCATGTAAACAATATGAGTCCATGAATCTTTCATCATTGATTAACACTCCCACATATCATGAGAATCAAAACCATGCTATAATATCACACAAATAAAAGGTATATTCATCCCATGAAGTAACTTTATCTCAAAATCATCTATCATGATTGGATTCTTAGTTATGAATAAATCAAGCTCAACCTCAAGATCACTCCAGCTCAAAACACGAGATGGATTAGAAAGATACTTATGTAGATGGGATACATGGAACATGTTGTGTATTGACATCAACTATGGTGGAAGTAATAGATGGTAAGACACTTTCACCACTTTCACAACAACCTAAAAAGGTCCCAAAAAATGAGGAGCAAGATTCCCTTGCCTCCCAAGCTATTGGTGGCCCAAACAGGGTGAAACTTTCAAAAAAACCTGATCACCAACTAAAAACTCCAATGGTATATGACGACAATCAACATAAGATTTATACTATATCTATGCCATTAACATTATACGATGAATCAAATGAATATTTTCCACCATCTATTGGACTAGAATCATCCAAACCAAGTAAGTTTCTCCAATATCTGACCAGAACAATATATATTTACATGGAATTCCTTACAAGGCCTCAAAAGGAGCCATTCTAATTTCGTACTGGTAACTATTTTTGTAACAGAACTCAATTAGTCCTATATGGTCATCCCAAGATCCACCATAATCGAGGAAGTAGGCATGAAGCATATCCTCAAGAATCTATGTATATCTCTCTATCTGGAAATCCTTATATGAATGGTATACCATACTCAAAAGAAACTAAGATCCCATCACCTCTTGTAGGCCTCACAAAAAAAAAGAGGTAAAAGGAGGATCTCTATTAGAAACTATAGTAGATCGAACTCCATGAAAACGAATAATCTATTTAACAAAGAGATTTACAAACTCCTCAACTTTGGTTGTATTTCAAATGGGTATTAAGTGAGCTTATTCAGTAATCCTATCGATGACAACCCATATCACGTTCTTCTTTTGTGGGGTACATGGAAACCAAACCAAAAAGTCCCAAGAAATATAATCCCACTTCCAAGTCAGAACTATAAGTGGATGAAGCATACTTGAAGGTATCTAGTGACCGACCTTGACTTGTTGGACATTAAAACAATGATTAGAAAAAATTAGAAAAATCCCATCTCATTCATAGCCATGATAATAGTTTCCACACATCATAGAAAATCGTTGTGATTCTTGGGTGCAAAACCCATTGGGGAATTTTGGAAACCCCCCATTACTACTTTTATCACGGTTAAAGGAATGAAAAAACGATTCAAAAAACATAGAATAACCTTAGTGGAGAATGAACACTTTTCCATGGTATCCCCACTATAAGGAGAGTCCCCAATTCTATGAAATTTACCATCAAGTTGTTTTTCTAGATGAATCATCCTGAGAAGAGCAGAGTTCAACTGAATAATTTCCAAGAAAACCTAGTCTTATTACTCTTGGACTACTAAATAGAACTGTATAAAAATATCCATGAAGTTACACTCTTATGATGATTCTTTCACAGCTTTGGTCAGTTGTTTTCTTCTCAATGCATCAACAATGACATTCCCTTTACTAGGGGTATAAGTGACGTCTAAATAAAAAGACTACAGGTACTCCACCCAATGCCTCTAGTAGAGATTCAAATATTTTTGAGAGAAGATATAACTTAAGATATTGTGGTAAAAAATAAATGGTAAACATTTATCCAAAAAGGTAATTCCACCCACTCTTAATATCATGCATCACAACTATGAGTTCAGGTTCATGGGTCAGACAATTATACTCATGTTCCCTAAGCTGACAAGATCTATAGCAAACAACATAATCGCTCTATATAAGAAAAAAACCCAAACCCAAACTTGATGCATCATGAAAGACCACATAGCCCTACCCATCCTCTGTAAGAGTCAACACTGGCGCATAAGTCAAAATATGATTCAACTTAACAAAATAACTCAGTCATTTTTCATCCTAAACAAAATTTATCCCTTTCCGAGTGAGAAGGGACATCAGAGAATCCATCTTCGAGGAAACCTTTATGAACTGGTTATTTTACCCCAATAAACCCAAGAAGCTATGAATCTTGAAAAAATTTCATGGTTTCTCCCATGTCATGACAACCATTACCTTTTCAGGGTCAAATGAGACACCATGTCCCAATAACACATGTCCCAAGAACTTCACTTCCTAAATCCATATATCATATTTTAATAGCTTGGCATAAAGTTGGGGATTTATCAACAATTCCAAAACTACTCTTAGATGGCACACATGATCATACTCATACTGAGAGTAAAATAGGATGTCATCCACAAAGACCACCATGAATGTATCTAGATACTCATGGAAAATCCAATTCAGAAAATCCATCAAGACTACAAGAGCATTGGTTAGACCAAATAGCATGACAAGGTACTCATAACGGCTATAACTACTCTGTAAGGTGGTCTTCTAAATATAAGATTCTTTTATTCTCAACAAGTGATAACCAGACCGAAGATCAATATTCAATAACCGCTTCGACCCTTTCAAATGATAAAAAAATAATCAATCTATGACAATTAATAATTATTCATTACCATAATCAGTTGAGTTTCTGGTAATCAACACAAAGGTGAAGTGTTCCATCATATTTTTTTTCAAAAAGAACAGGCACCACCCAAGGGGACACACTCGGGTGTATAAATCCTTCTCTAAGATTTCATCAAACTAATACTTCACCTCTTTCACTTTAGCTAGTTTAATTTAGTAAGAAGGTATAAATACCAGTTGATTACTAGTCACTAAATAAATATAAAAATCTACCTCCCTTATCAATGGAAAGCCAGAGAATTCAGAAGGAAAAATTCCATGAAACTCGATAACAAGTATAGGGAGATTATCACTCAAATATTCCCAATCCATATAAAAGAACACATATATTAATTTCCCAAAATCTGGATAAGAAGGTCTGGATCTTCTCGACCTTGGGCCCTATTCTCCTTGAAAGACATGACTCACCCCACCGGTCATAGTAAAGGAGACCCATAGAAGATAGAAATCATTTCATGTATTATTATAAATAAGCCAATCCATCCTAAAAATGACATCAATAGGTTTCATGTCAAGAACCAAAAAATTCCCAAGTAATTTAAATCTCTGATAAAGAGAAAACATAAGAAGGAAAATGAAGAACCTACCCTCTCTTTATTCCAAGGGGTGTAGTAACATCTATCACATAAGAAACAATATCCATAGGAAGATGTAGTGGGTTCACAATACGAGTTGATATAAACAAATTAGATTCACCTGTATCAAATAAATTAGTCATTAGAGATGAAGCTATATTGATGGTACCTCTCATAGTCATTGGACCTGTATCAACTTCCTCTGGAGACTATTCTATTATGGGAAGAAGCATCATTCCAGATGCCTATGGATAGAACCCCTTTATTCATGAAGCATCTAAATGCACCATAGTATTTTTTGGTACTAATGAGCTTGTTCCACTATGTGGGACCGAAAAGATATAATAATTTTTTTTAAGTGTCCTAAATGTCCACAGGAGCTTCAGATCTTAGGTGCCTCAGTGCAAACCTATTTTGAATGCCCAGTCTTTCCTCACTGAAAGCTAGTAGAGGGGCCTCTTCTAGGAACTATAGGAGGTCTGGAAGAACCTCGATAGTGATAACCACCATGAGAATCATCACACTTTCTATTTTCTAGGAATGAACTTGTATAACTACCACTAGGAGAAAAAGGAACTCCAGTCAACCATGAATTACCAGAAATATCAAGTTCAACCATCAATGCCCTATCCAGAACGTTATCATAAGAAGTGATATTTTTTGGAACCAAGGTTGTTCTTTTCTTGAAATGGAGTATGATTTGTTTTTGTTTTCAATACTTTAATGGATTATTAGGGATATTATAAGGAAAGGGATCATGCAGTTCAAGCCATAAGTGGTATTGAAGGGGGCATAATTTCCCATTGTTTGAAAAATTTTTGGGCCTCAAAATCGGGAGTTTGATGTTGGAAAATGAAGGTTTTTCACATAGGAGTGAATGGTATAAGAAACGACAAAGAAAATAGGAAAAATAAGGGAACAATATACCTCATAACATGGACTGTGTACCATGTTCTGAGAATGGTTCACAACCACATACCTGGAAGTGGTAACGGTACATGGAGCAGTTCGTAGAACTGAAAATGGTTTGCAATGATGGTTCGCGATAAAGTCATGTGGTACGCGGAATGCTAAAGGTTTGCTGGATTGTAGTGGTTCTTGAAATAGGAGCGGTACACAATGGATTCTTACAATATGTGGATGAAGTTCAGTATGTGATGAAGATTTTACCACATTGAAAATTTGGCTAAATCGCATTATAAAAATTTGCAGATTTATGTTCCTATTTAAGGAGAAGTAATACCCTTTTTTAAGGAACAAGATTGGAGATTAGAATATTGGGAAGAAATATGGTGAAGTCTGAAGTGGTTCACATAGGAGAAGATGGTATGCGGAGAGAACCATCCATGTAAAGAAGAAAAGTCCATGGAAGAGAGTGCAGTTCATGGAGGAAGCTCTCACAGTACGCGGTGGAGCAAGGCAGTAAGCGAAGTAAGACAATACACGGAGGATCTGAGCAATATGCAGAGTAAGGAAGTACGCAGAGCAGGGAAGTTTTTGAAGGAGCTAGACGGTACATGGAAACAGTATTGGTATCTAGAGGAGGTGATCCGAAAACCATACTCACTACTCAGTATGCGAAGGAGGTGAAGTGGTACGCAAAACACCCAAGGAATCCTAAAAAGTGACTAAATCAGTTTGGAAAATTAATTACCATAACCTATTAGTGTGCGGGAAATAAATTACATCTGTGGGTGAAAATAGGACGTCAATAGAGAATCCATTTACAGTTAAGGATGTAATGTTAAACCATTTAATTGGCTCTCAAGTAGATAAAATGAGTGAAGATTCTTCCAATGTAGTGAGTGAGGAGGAGTCAAAAAAAGTGATCTGAGGGATGCAGTGTGTTATCCCTAAAAACTTATCAAGGCAGTACACCTGGCACAGAGTGACTGTGATTAAATATTGTAATACACAACTTGTGAGGATTAGTGGTTTTTTTATGACTGACACACTGCCGACGTATGCTCCTTGGAAGTATCCCTTAGTGGTGAACCAAGTAAATTTTTGTTTCATTGCTTTGCATGTGATTGTTTTTTCTTCACTTCCTCTTCAAAATTTTTTAACAAGTTCTTAAAAACATTGGAAAAAGATCCATTAGTTTAAAATAAAAAGTTGACACCTTGATTCACCCCTCCCCTCTCAGGGTATTCCGAGGTCCTTCAAGTGGTATCAGAAGGTAAAGTTTGTTGGTGTTAAATCTGTCCCACTTTTCTAACATGGAGAATACAGTTAATGTTAGGGGAGTACCTGTTATTGATGGAAGTGACTTTTGGACATGGAAGAACTGGATGATATCTCATCTAAGATCTCTTAGAATGAATGTACTTTTTTCCAATGCACAAGGAATACATTTCACTGATCCAATCAGTCTATCTATGACTGATACAAATAGTAAAATGATGGATGTTGATGTTAAAGCATATAATTCCATAATTGTAGCTCTTTCTAAACAAATAAATCTAAAGGTGATGAACAGTATGTCAGCAAAGTCTATGTGGGATAAACTAGAGAATATTTTTGAAGGTGAGAACAAAGTGAAGGAGGAGAAACTCCAAGTTTTACAAAAATAGTTTTGATAATCTGAAGATTCACCCTAATGAAAATGCAGATTCTTTCTTCAATAAAATTATTAAAGTTGTTAGAGAAATTCTAGGGCTTGGCAAAGAGATAAGAGATATTGATATTGTAAATAAAATCTTGAAAATAATTCCTCCCCTTTATAATTCAAAGGTTTTATCTCTTGAAGAAAGGGATCTTTCCAAAATTTCTTTGGATGATCTACTAAGAAGCCTGGTGGCATATGAGATGAGAGTCAAACTAGAAGATGTAACAAATTTGGTTAGCAAGGAAATGGAATTCAAAGCCACAAAAAAACTGGAAATTTCAGGAGATATTATGGATGGAGATGATGTGGAAAAATAAATTCTTTCTCTCATTTCCAAGAAACTCAAGAATGGAATATGGAAATTTGAAGGCAAGATACCTCTGGCTTGTTTTCACTGTGGAAGAGTTGGGTACATTGCCTCTCGTTTCCCAAGAAAGTTCAATGATGAAGAAAGTGAAGATGGAGATAGTCAAAAGCCTTAGAAAATGTTTTTCAAAAAGAGAGACTTCAAATATAGAAATAAATTTCAATGAAAGAGTTTTTTCTGTAAAGAAGAAGATGATGACAATGAACTCTTTAAGGAAGAGGAAGTAGAATTCAAATCTAGGAACCATGCTTCCATGAAGGTTACAATTGAAAAATCAGAACCATCAAAAGATAAGGATGGTGATAATCAGTTGACCACATATGTCGGTCCCAAGTTGTAACTTAATGATGCTTTTGGAAAGCTTAAGAATCAATGTAAGAGATGAAATGAGTGGAAAGGAATTGTGAAAGAGTCATTGGAATATGTTGTTCATATTGAAGTAGAAATTAAACGACTGGAGGAATTTTTAAAAGTGTAGTAATCAATCCTTTAAAGCACAGAAGATGTTATGGAAGTAAAACAAAAAATTGAATAATATGAAAAGGTCATCAATGACCTTACCTGCATACTGGAAGAGAAATCCAAGACTATTGAGGGTCTAGAGGAAGAAGTTGTTTCACTGAGAAGTAAACTCGAAAGTGAATCAATTTCAAAAGAATCAAAGAAGAAAATATAATTTGGGAAATTCTCAGATACTAAGTTTCTAGAAAGAGTTAAGTGTGGTTCCGATGGAGTTGGAAAAATTTTTAATGACCAAAGACCTGCATGCATGGGAAATAGTGGAATTAGTTATGATGATGAAACATCAAATGATGCAAATAAAGGTGGCCAAAATAAAGGCAAGTTGAAAGTGGGTCATGTTGAAAAGTCACCTAAAGTGATGAAAAATATATCATCAATTCAATATGAAAGAATAACTAAAGACTATCCTTAGGTATCAAAAAATGATAGGTATCCAAACATTGTGCCCAAGGAAGGATACACGAGAAGAAATCATAATGTGAAGACATTTTCACTTATGAAATTTCAATTCTGTGGCTATTTAGGCCATACTATGTCATATTGTGAAGAGGCAAAGAGCTATATGAATAAGGAAGAGATATGAGTTAAAAAAATAAGAACATTTCCATACCATTCTTCTTATATAAGAAATAATTTATATGGATATTTTTTTCATTATTCTAATGTTGATCATAATGATGTGTATTTCAGGTAGAGGTATGAAAGGATAAATTATTACAATTATTAGAGACAGGTCAATAATGGTCAACCAGATGGTGTTATTATTTCAAATAGGTTTTCTCATTTGGAAGAAGATTATGAATATGAAGAACCTGTGTATATAGAAGAGTGAATTGAAAGGACATCAGTGTCCTACACTCAATCCAATATCTCATGGAAATAAAAGATAAAAATTGAGAAATATAACTTTGCAGAAGTAGCTCTTAAAAATACCAAGAACAAAAACACTTAGATTATTTATAGTAGATGTTTTTCCCATACGATGGGAAATGAAAACCTATTAATAAATATCATGAAAAAGGTCAATAGAATAGTGAGGTTTGGTAATATTGTTGCTCTGAAGATCAAAGGAAGGGGAAATATTAAACTGGATAATAGCGACCTAAAGAAGACTAAAGTTCTTTATGTGGATGGATTGCATCACAATCTTATGAGTGTGATTAAACTCTGTGACTCATGACTTATTCCGAAATTCAATCAAAAGGGTTGTACTGTAAGAGGAAATAGAAGGAATTATCTTATGAGAGGATACAAAACAAATGGAAACTTGTATCAAGTCGATAATAAAGAAAACATTTTCTACATGACCATTGATGAAGAAAACAACCTGTGGCATCAGAGATTGGGACACATCAATTAGAAAGACATGGAAAAGATATCCAAGATGAATATTGTTATGGATATCCCCAACCTGAAGCATAAATGAGAAAAGGCTTATGATGCTTGCATATGAGGGAAGATGGTCTGTAGTTCCTATCAACCAAAGATGAAAAGGGCATTAAATCTTCTTGATATTATCCATACAGACGTATGTGGCCCGATAAATGTTGTTGGAACTCATGGATAAAGGTACTTAATTATTTTCATGGATGATTATAGTAGAATGGAATGTGTGATCATTATACATAGGAATTGACAAGTGATTGATTGCATGAAAACCTATCAATGGATTATCAAGAATGATACTGGATGAAAGATCAAAGTAATGTGGTTTGACAATGGAGGGGAATACAAGTCTATTGAATTTGAAAATTACCTAGATAAGAATGGGATAAAAAATGAGGTGGCTTATGTGAGAACTCCATAGAAAAATGGAGTTGTTGAGTGCACAAATCAACAGGTAAACAACATGGCTAGAACTATGCTGATCGAGAGTTGTATTCCTAGACATTAATAGAAAGAGGAAATTTAAGATGCAATGTATATTCAAAAGTGAACAGGGATATATATGGGCGAGACAAAGATACCATATGAATTGTGTCATGGAAGGAAGCCCTCTTTGAAATATTTTTGTATTTTCAGAAGAAAATGTTTCATCTGAAACAAAGAAGGAAATCAAGGTAAGTATGGTGACAATGCAGATAAAGGAATATTTCTTGGATACTTAATGAATAGAAAATCCTACAAGTGTTTCAATAAGAACTTGGGAAGAATTTTTAGAAGAAATGATGTCAATATCATTGAAGAGAAAAACACAAATGCTTCAAGGAAATATTATGATGATGTGATAGAAGATGATGAAGAATGTGAACAAGGAATAAATGCTAATATAGAGGTAGAGGAAGGATTAAAAAACTCTTAGGAGTCACATCATGATGTTGAATCAGAAGAAGAATTAGAAGAGGAAGCCATTACTGGATAGAATTCGGTCGAACCCCAAAGGAGAAATTTAAGAGCATAGATTGATCACTCCAACATTATCAGGGGTCAGAATGCACCTACACAAGCAAGGAGAATAAAGAATAATGAACACTCTTCATTTCTATCAGTTGTGGAACCATACTCATTTAAAAAGGCTACAAAGGATGAGTCATGGGTGAAAGTAATGAATAGAGAGTTAGATCTGATTGACAAAAATCAGAAATGGGATTTAGTAAAATGACCCTAAGGTCACAATGTTATTGGTACGAAGTGGATTTTCAAGAAAAAATTTGACGAGCATGGAAATGTGATCAGAAATAAGGCACACTTGTTTTGTAAAGGATATTCACAAATCTAAGGTGTTGATGTTGAAGAGACATTTTCTCCAGCAGCGAGACTGGAGTCAATCAGACTCTTTATTTCCATGGAAATCTAAAGAGGTTATAAAGTGTATCAAATGGATGTCAAGATAAAATTATTAAATGGAGTATTGGAAGAATAAGTCTAAATTAAAAAACCCATGGGGTTCATTCATGGAAATGATGAACTAAAGGTTTACAAATTAAAGAATTTTCTCTATGGACTCAAACAGGCACCACGAGCGTGGTACTCTCAATTGGACTATTATCTGAGAAATATTGAGTTTAAAATAGGGGGAGTGGATCACAATATCTATGTGATGAATTCTCAAAAGGATCAATTTATGGTTTTGGTATACATGTATGATATTATTTTTAGTGGAAGAAGACAAGGATCAGTGGATGAATTTTTCAATCACATGAAATCAGAATTTGAAATGACCATGATTGGTGAGCTCACATACTTTTTAGGGTTTAAAGTGATTCATAAGAAGGATTACACTTTAATTTCTCAGGAATATTATGCAAGAGAGTTTCTGAATAAATTCAATATTCATGATTCCAAACCAATTTCAAATCTAATTGCGGTTAGAACAAAGCTCGAGAAGCATAAGGAAGGGACTTCTGTAGATCCCACCAAGTACATAAGAATCATTGGAAGACTACTGTACCTGAAGGCAACACGACTAGATATTGTCCTTGAAACTTGCCTTGTGGACTGCTTTTAGACTAATCCGAAGGAAGAACATATGGAGAAAATAAAAATAATCATGAGATACATTAAAGTTACACATAATTATGGGATATACTTTGTTAAAGGAAGATATATTGAACTATCTGCTTTTTTTGATACTGATTAGGCTAGATATGTAGTGGAAAAAAATTCCACCACTGGTGGAGCATTCTATATTGGGATGAAATGTGTGGGCTGGATAAGCAAGAAACAGGAAAGTACTTCTCTTAGTACTTATAAAGTTGAATATATATCCACTACAGAGGCATGCACTTAGATACTTTGGATGAAGCAACAACTAATTGACATTGGTGATGAGGTGAAAAAACCAATAGTTCTTTAATGTGATAACAAGAGAACAATTGATCTTTTAAAGAATCCAATTAAGTATTCTCATACGAAACATATTGAAATTAGATATCACTTCATCAAGGAAAAATTTGAACAAGGTGTGATTAAAATGGATCATGTGGGAGCTCATGAACAAGTGGCTGATATCCTGACCAAGCTACTGTTAGCAGCTGTGTTTGAGAAACATCGATTGAACCTCAGCATTCAGCCACCTCACAGTGTATAAGGAGGTCACAAAACTCCCTTATCCCATTTTTTTAACTATGTTAATTTGTTTGTGGAAGTGATGCTGGTTTATGGGGGAGATACGATCCAAGGGTCGTATATTATGATCTATACAATGTTCTAATATCGGTCTTTGGGTTTATTTCCAATGGGGGAGAAATGGATAAATTCAATATGAAAATTTGGAGGCTGAAAATGAAATTTTATGATTGCAGTCTAGTTGAAAGAGAATGAATAATTTCAATAGAAAGAATGTGAAAGGAGAAAACAATTTTGTTTCATGAGGAAGTAGTTAGTGCATTCATTATAACACATGATAACATGATTCATGGCTTCCCTATTGTTTTTTACAATTAGCATTACTCACTTAGACTTAGAGTGTTGGATGAGTTGATTATTGCATCTTAGGTTTTGAAAGTGGATGGTGCTCTATTGAATTTATCTGCATATTTCCAACAAACCCAAAAGGAGAGATTGTTGGAACCAAGATTTTTCTTTTCTTGAAATAGAATATAGTTAATGTTTGTTTTCAATCCTCTAATGGATGATCAAGGAGATTGTAAGGAAAGGGATCATACAGTTCATGACATATGTAGTACTGAAGGTGGCACAATTTCCTAGTGTTTGCCAAATTTTTGGGCCTTAAAATCGGGAGTTTGATGTTGGAAAATGAAGTTTTTTCATATAGGAGTGAATGGTATGAGAAACGACAAAGAAAATTAGAAAATAAGGGAACCAAATACCTTGGAACATGGACCATGTACCATGTTCCGAGAATGGTTCACAGCCACATACCTGGTAGTGGGAACAGTAAGCAGAGAGGTTTGTAGAACTGAAAATGGTTTGTAGTGATGGTTCACCGTGAAGGCATACAGTATGAGGAATACTAAAGGTTCGCTGGATTATTGCGATTCGAGAATTAGGAGCAGTACATGGTGGAGGATTATAGTATGTAGATGGAGTTCAATATGCAGTAAAGATTTTTCCACAATGAAAATTTGGGTAAATTGGATTAGAGAAATTTACGGAGTTATGTGCCTATTTCATGAGTAGTAACCCCCTTCGTTAAGGAATGAGATTGGAGATTAGAATTTTGGGAAGAAATCCGGTGAAGTACGAAGTGGTTTGCGGAGGACAAGACGATACGTGGAGATAACCATCCGCTTAAGCAAAAACTGCCCACAGAAGAGAGTGCAGCTTATGGAGGAAGCTCTCACAGTACGCGGCAAAGCAAGGTAGTATGCGGAGTAGGACGATATGCAGAGGAGATGAGAAGTACAAAGAGTAAGGTAGTATGTGGAGTAGGGAAGTTTTTGGAGGAGTTGGATGGTTTTCAGAAATAGCTATGGTACACAGAGGAGGCGATCTATGAACTATACCCACTACTCAGTACATAGAGGAGGTGAAGTGGTATGCAGAACACCAAAGACTGGAAAGTTACCAAATGATTTAGAGAAATTAATTACCATAAGCTATCAGTGTGCGGGAATGTAAATTACATCTGTAGGTGAAAACAGGACTTCAATAGAGCATTCATTTATAGTTAAAAATTCCTGATTTAACGCTAAACCATTGAAGTGACCTTCAAGTCGATAAACTGAGTGAAGATTATTCCAATGCAGTGAGCAAGGGGAGTCAGTGGAAGTGATCTAAGGGACACAATGTGCTATCCCTAAAACCTTGTAAAGGAAGTAAGCCTGACACAGAGTGACTGTGATAAACACTTGTAATCCACAACTTGTGAAGATTAGTGGTTTTTGGTACGACCAACACACTGTCGGCGTATTCTCATTGAACACAGACCTTAATGGTGAACCAAGTAAAATTGTTGTGATATTTCTTTTTATGTGATTGTTTGTTTGTTCACTTCCTATTTAGCCATGTTTAACAGGTTCCTACCAATTTGGGAACAAGATCCATAAGTTTAAAATAAAAATTTGACACCCTAATTCACACCTCCCCTCTCAAGGTGTTCTGGGGTCCTTTAATATTCAGTAAGAAAACATAAGAAAGAATATCAAGTTGAAGACCCATATCAAATCGTTGAGTCTTATCTTATCATTCTATATAATCTTAGGTAAAAAATATATAATATTGGAAAAGAGATTCACATAAATCATCACAGTCCTGCCATCTTGCTCGAGTTTTAAAAACTCCATTGCCTTAGACAACATCATAGACTTTGGATATAGCTGATTAGTAAAAATAAAACTAAATTCCTTCCACTATAAACCCTATTTCATCTTCTCCATAACCATAGAATATCACCATCTCCTACTTGGTACCTCTAGCTTGAAGGTGAAACTTGTCACCTTAATCGAGTCATGAATTTCTAAGAACTCAAAAAATATATATCTTCCTCAACAAATCCTTATCCTATTTAGAATCATTTAAGACTTAAAACAATAGTGTCTTCTAGAAAAGTATCTTTTGAACATGATTCAAAGATTCATCCCTCTAAGGTTCCACAATCGGATCCTAAATTGGAACGGGTGTAGGTGCCTGTCCCAGATCTTGTACAACACTCACAATAATCTCAACCAAATTCTGGTCGATGAGAGGATTCTCCTGATACGGTTCATCATAATCTTCCTCCCAAGTCATATTCACACATATTATTAGATGTATTATGCTAAAAAAACATCAAAAAATAACATTTATGACATTAGAATATTACTTAGATCAACAACTCAAACAAGAGAAATAGGAAAATTAATCCCATCAAATAAGATAACAAGATTTTGATTTCAACCTATCCAAATAAAAACCAGGGAAAATACTAGAACTTTATCAAATTATTCTTCAATACACCTTTCCCCAAACATCTATGGTGACTTAAGGCTCGTTACAATGAGATATGGCCTGACACTCCCTCAGAACTACCTCCTAAGTCCCGACAAGATATCTCAAACTTCATACTAACATTAACTAAAGATGATTAACCTAAACCTTTGATAACAATTTTTCATGTACCAGCCCAGATACCCTAGTACCCTTTTTCCTAGACCAGAACTGACATAGCTCCAAATGTGCTCATGTTCCCCATGGGATGGAAACTAGAACCTAGAATCATATAGGATAAAAGAGGGAACAAATTTTATAGAAAATAGTGGAAGATAAAGGGTACAAGTCAGTTTTCTCAACACTCCAAAAGGAGAAAGTACTAGAAAATAAATAGTTTTAACCAAAAACTAAAAAATTACATCATAAAAGTATACAATAGAAAGATAAACACCCCAAAGGAATCATCACTCCATTCCCACAGGATCAAGAACATCCACCACCTCTAAGTGACACTTTCCCATTTCTCGGTATTGGTAGAGGGAAATATACAAACACATGAAGGAAAAGGTAGGATGTGAGATATAAATCCTAGTAGGGTCACACCAAGTGCCCCATAACAGATTCCAAAATAATAAACCATCTTTCAATTTAAATAAATTAGGGCATGGAAATATATTTTCATATTTAAAAAAAACATGATTTTATTTCCAAATGATGGAAAACATTTCAAACATGGATTAAATAAAAATTTAATATAAAATAGTTCATATAAATCAACTAGAATAAATAAAGAAGTTCTGTAATCAATGTAATATATATATTAAAATAATCACAATGAGAAATATGGTCATCTTCCCTATGGTACCATAATTTCTAGTTATAGGATCCTCACACATCTCATATCAGTGATCATGGAAAGTATGTGTATACATGTCCCATAGGCTGAGGATAAATCAATATCCCATCGAGGATAAGATCTTCCTAACTAGGTTTTAGTTAGAGTTTTCATCATCAGTCCATTGATATGGAATTAAAACCATAGAGTGATTTTCCTAAATATCCCACTATCTACCCAAGCTCACATGTGCTAAATCAATCAATCAAAAAGGGGGAATCCTCTCATTTCAAATAAATCATCATTTAAAATTCAATTTCATAATTTTTAATTTCAATATGCCAAATAAAATTGAAAACAAAAACATGGATTTTTCATTGCTTCATGCCTTTTTAACACAAAAACAATCATAGGTTTTCATCATTTCAATTTAATCCTTTTTTCTTAAAACAATTCTCAAATCAATACATCAATTCCATCAATTTCAAAGTACACCCAAAATTTTAATTTCCATTGTAATTTCTGGTTTTTACCAAAATTCATTCCATTTAAAATTATAAATTCTAATTTTCATAAAATTGGGTTTTCAAAAATCAATTGAAAGCTATTTCCAAGTCAAGAAAATCACGGTATTAATTATATATCCAATATCAAATGGAACAACCTACCTTTATCAAAGAATCAAAAATCAACACCCATAATGAGATCTGCTAATGAAGAATGACAATGATTATGATCAAGAAAACATAGAATCATGATTCAATTAAGTGAAGTTTTGTAAATCAATACAAAAATTATCTAAAAATTTACAAGGAGGAGAGAAAGAGAGAGAAAGAGAAGACACATGAGAGGAGATTCACTTACCCAAATAAGATTGAACAAGATCCACCATGCTTCAATCTACCATGAAAATGGTTTGGAGGATCAAAAAATGATTCTAATGAGACTTCTCAACCCTAGAATTTGAGATAGGGTCGAGTGAGGGATTTCAGGATCTTAAATAGGGGGCTTGAAAAATTTTCAAATAATTTTTAGAATGAAAGAAACCCGCACACACGGTTTCCTGGAGAGAGATGCATGGTTATAAAAACCTTGTGCCTTAACCATGTTTCCCCTATGGAATCACAATACAAGGTTCAAAGTTTTTCAAACCGTGTAATAACCATGAAAAACATTGTTTCCCAAGTTTGCATGGTTTTCACTAGAGGGGCTCATGGCTAGGGAAAAGCGTGATCCAACTGTGCACAACCTAGAAAACCACTAATTTTTTTAAAATTTAATCTAAAGAAAAATGATATGAGACCCAACCAAAGCATGATCAAAATAAGGGTCTAGGTGTACCTAAAAACATGTAATGGGATTTTACACTTTGAGTTATATCAGTCATATCATGTGTCATATTGAATTTCAATCTATTTTTACACATCACAAATGAATTATGGACCATTGTCCAAAACTTTGAAAAAAATCCAAGATCTTTTGCTTGGTTTTGGATATTTGATGTGTATTTTAAACTAAAATGACACTTTTTTATTAAAAAACATAATTTGAGTTACACTGACCACATTATGTGTTAGATTGATGCACGATCGATTCTAACAAATCAAAAATAAATTATAGATTGTTTTCATAATGTTTGAAAAAAATCAGAGCTCGTTTCTTCAGTTTGGAGATGTGACTAGAGTTTTAAACTAAAATGACACTTTTATATTGAAAACACACACTTTGAGTCAAACCAACCAAATCCTATGTCATATTGATGTGCAGTCAATTCTGACACATCAAAAATGATTTATGGACCTTTTCCCTAATTTTTGAAAATAATCTAAACCCATTTTCTTGGTTTTTTCTACCGACATGAATTTTAAACTAAAAGTAAACCTTTATATTGAAAATAAGTACTTTGATTCATATTGGTCATATCATTTATCATATTGATGTGTAGTTGATTCCTATATGTCATAAATGAATTCTAGAACATTTTACCAATGTTTGAAGGAAATATGATCTCATTTTACTGGTTTTTGAATATTTGATGTTAGTTTTAAACTAAAATGACACTTGTATTGAAAAAATATAATTCTTGTCATAACTACCACATCTTGTGTCAGATTAATGTATGGAAAATTCCTACATGTAAAAAAAATTATGGATTATTTTCCTTAAATTTGAAAATAATCTGAGCTTGTTTGCTTAGTTTTGGTGATATAACTCATGTTTTAAACTAAAATTACACTTTTATATTGAAAAAATGAATTTTGAGTCATATCGACCACATAAGGCATTATATTGATGCGTGGTCAATTCCCAAACATCAAAAATGAATTACGAATTGTTTTCCTAATGTTTGAAAATAATCTAAGATCATTTCTTTGAGTTTGGTTATGTGATGTGTTTAAAACTAAAACAACACTTTTATATTGAAAACATGCACTTCAAGTCATACTAAGCACATCATTTGTTAGATTTGCGTGTGGATGAAAAAATAATCATGGTTCATTTTCCTAATATTGGAAAACAATCTAAGATCGTTTTATTAGTTTTGGATATGTGACATGTTTTTTAAACTAAAATGACAATTTTTTATTAAAAGCATGTATTGGGAGTAATATCGACCACATCAGGTATTAGATTAATGTAAAGTCAATTCTTGCACATCAAAAATTAATTATGGACCACTTTACTAGATTTTGAAAACAATATGAAATTATTTTCTTAGTTTTGGATATGTGATACATGTTTTAAACTAAAGTGACACTTTTATATTAAAAGCACACACTTTGAGTCATATCAGTCACACCCTGTATCAAATTGATATGTGATTTATTATTACATGTTACAAATGAATTAAGTATTAGTTACCTAAATTATCAATCCAATCCAACTGTGTTTTCAAGGTTTTCAATGAGTGACGCATGTTTTTAACTAAAATGTATTTTTTAAACTGAAAACATGCACTTTGAGTCATTTTGGTCACACTGTGTATCAGTTTGAGGTGCAGATGAATCTACATGTCGAAAATGACTTATGGATTTCTTTCTAAAGATATCAAAACAATCTGAATTTTTATTGGTTTTGATCATGTGATGTGTGTTTTGAACTAATGTGTAAATTTAAACTAAAAACATACACTTTGAGTCATACAAGATAAATAATGTATTGGATTATGGTGTGACTGATTCCTACTTGTCAAAATGGGATTATGAATAATTTTCCTAAAGTATAAAAAATATGAATGTGTTTGCTTGGTTTTGAGTATATAACATGTGTTTTGAACAAAAATTTCAATTTTAAACAAAAAAAATAAACTTTAAGTCATACCGGGCATACCATGTATGAGATTCAGGTTTGGTTTATTCTTAAATATAACACCATGTACATTAATTTTGCAATGCATTCAAAATTCAGGGTTATTTAACAATATTTTTTTTGATAAACCAAAATGTCGAATGAATTTAAGAATAAATATGAAATTGTATCATTATAAGTGCATCATCCTTGTTGAGTGCATGATCATAGTACATGAGTGGATCATTCTTGTTGAAGAAAAAATAATTATATACAAAGTCATTTCTTCATGATCTCTATGAAAATTAACAAAATAAGTATACGATAAAATTGATAATGAAATTAACTAAAAAATGTAGAATAAATGATGACAGAAATAACTAAATAAGTAGTCAGAATTTAACTCTTCATGATGTATATATACATTATGGAACTTTGTATTCTTCACATTTTTTCTAAACAAATCAATTTCATCCATTATACTTCTTCTTTAGAAACAGATCAAAAATAATTTATAATAATTGCAATACTAATTCTTCAGATCCCAAATGTATCTTTAAGGCCATAGCCTATACTAGATCATAAGCATAATAGGTAGTCACTTAAATTTGATGTTGGAAAACATTCTGAAACCATGTGATTTTACCACTAATCTTTAAACAAATTTACTTCTTCTTTTGAGTATGTATACTATTAAAAATATTTATAATACTGCAAAAATATAGAAAAAAATGACTAAGAAATATATCTAATGGAATTTTAATTACCTTTTGAAACTACCTGTTTGGGGGTGCTAGTATTTAGATGGTATAAGATATCTTCCATAAATATTCAAATGTAATATCCCCAATCATTGTTGTTATTTTTCTTCTAATATTATAGAAACATTTACCAAAATAAGTAAATTGTTTTAAAATATGTTTTGGTAGTTAAATATTTTTATATATAACTTAATCTATTTTCATTTAAAGAAATCCATAGGCTTCTTATTCCAATAACCGAACTTATACCACGATTTATCCTATATTTATAGATCTCCCCATATTAAGAAAATTATCCTTAATACATAATATCAAACATATAATTTGAAGTTTATATGTAAATTGTTGATTGAAGTGCATTAAAAATTCACAATACATATCATGTGTGACCAGTTTGATGAAAATCCATGCATTAGATCCAAAAAATAAACGTTTGGGATATTTAAATTTATTGTGATCAGCATCTAGTGTTTCCTAAAAAAACAAAAAAAATAATGGAAAAATAAAAATATATTTTATATGATTAGATTACAGAGTTTTATCCCTACATTTTAGGCATTAAGAATAGTCTGTCATCTATTAATTTATTCTCAAACACCTCTCTTTGTTCATTTTTTTGGATCAAATTATTTCAATTACAAATAAATTTCTTATGTAGAAATGATATAGGAATTAATGAATCCAAATCACGATTCAAATGGTTTTCCTTTTATATAGCAGTAATATAAATGCTTATAGAAAATATAAATAGTTATTAACTTTAATGAACATAGTAGATCATTTTTTTGGAAAAATGAATTATTGAAATGTACCTCATGTATGTATTCAAAACCAGGACTCCAAACCATTCAAACTTGATAATCTCATTTATACTCTTCAGACCAACCACATCTACAATAAAATTTATTTATTTTATTCTTCATATTAAATTTAGGACATATCTCTATTTTGGAATGTGGTTTATGAAAGATCTTGTAATGTTAAAACATGTTGTAGTGGAACAGGTAGGGTGAAGGTACTCTCAAAAGGTCCTTTTGCTTTCTTGTTCGATTCATTGGATTATCTTGATATGACCTTTTATTTCTCCATTTTTTTTATCCTTTTGTAATATAATAACTCATTTTCAACCTTTTTTCATCAACTATTACAGGTTTTTCATTTGAAAAAAAATTATTAATGACATACCTCATGTATCTTTATAAGATTAGATGGCCATGCTATGAAAGTTACAAAAGCATCGTTGAACATTTTAATATCCAGATCATCAAGTAGAATAAGTAACTCAGTGATCATATCTTGAGCTACTTCAATCCACACTCTCATGTGATATTTTGGGAGTTCTTTGTTGTGTAGAATTTATGCTCAGATATTATAAATTTTACCCCTCATAATAAGGTAGTTAGTGGGTGTTGATAGATGGAATTCACATACAACTTCACCTTGTATAATTTTATTAAAATAAAGTTATCGAAAGTTTCTTGGTTCACATTTAGAAGAAAGAGTAACGAAAAAATTTATTACCTCACGTAAGGTATGTGGTTGAGGGGATTGACTATCCTCAAATCTAGTGGTGTCATTTGGCTCTTCATGTCTCATCTTTTTTCCACTACCAGGACACTTTGACCCTTTCACATATATTGGTCTGATAAACTAGACCAAACAATAATATCTTAAAAAGAATCTATTTACACATTCATTACTTTTACCATTTGATAAATATATTCTTGTAGCATTATCTTCTCGAAATATATTTGAGTTGACATGCCAAAACCTACACCTCTAATAAGTCCATATTGTTTTGACTGCATCAATGATATTAAAATAAGTTTTTATTTAGGTATGGTCACTTCCAATTTTTGTGTCTATACTGTATAAAAAACATAGGAAAAAATGGATATTTTTATAGAATACCATTATAATTACTATTATTTCATACTTACACATGATTCCTATATTGCTTGTGCGTTTTTATCAACTAGTTTACCCTCTTTTTTTAAACGGGCCTCCTTCTATACCACATGACGTGGGATGGAATTATCTTAAAATTTTGATTCACAAATATATATAAACATCATAAAATATGTTATTATGTATCACATAAAACTTTTATTTCATATTTAAAATACTTACCATTTTATTCTCTAGTGAAGCACAACCCATCATTATTTTTTGATAGGGGTATATTGGTTTTGATGCACTTTGTTTATTTTCAGCACTCCTTTTCTATTTCATAAATTAACAATTTTGAATCAAATTGGATAAAAAAACAATTTTAAATAATCTATTATTGACTACAATGCACCTAAAATTATTTATCATCATGATGATTAATGAAATCATTTCATGTTTCATGATTTATAATATTGTGTCCATATATAACTTGTTGGTGGGGATTTTATTTCCCCTCAACATCCCTAGGGTGAAGCTTGGTAAGAAGTATCTGGAAGCCTTTATGGGATTTCCCAGCATCTATTAAGACATATTTCTTACAAAAATCATCTAAAATAAACAAACACTATAAGGCATAATGAAATGTAAAACAACGTTTCATTGTATATTTTTTTTGTAAAATAGAGAAAGTATATCATAACATTACCTTAATATCTTCCCAAAGGGTTTTATTCATTACAGGTAGGATATAAAACTATGTATCTATATCAATTGGAACATTCATTCTCATTGTGAACCCAACATAACTAATGAAAATTCTCATGTTGGGGTTAATAGTTTAGCCACATTGATTCCAGCCAACCTCAAATTTTAAACCCTTGATTCTTGCATTGATAATTTTAGTCAACACAATGATGCTACATTGTTCATGTTTTTTTCATGAACATATTGTTGATCACCTAATAATTCTGTAGTTTCTGCATAAATTGTCTATTCTTCCATGAGATTGGTAACATCATCTTGTGCATAAGTCATTGTCTACATGAGTAGTTAAACATTAAATTTAGATTATGTAAATACAGAAGAGAACACATAATATTATAAGGAAAAGTATAGTATATTAAAATATGATTTAACCTACTTATTGAAATATCTTTATTTTCTTTAAAGGTTTATGGGATTTGAATCCTCTATCGAGTATCCAAATACCCTCTTTGTATCCCCCTCTAATGTAAAATACATTATATAAATTGGGACTACCATGAAATGATTGTGATCTCCTAATGAAAGTGTCATCCTAAATTGAATTTTCATCTACCCTATAATTGTTTCAGTCACCATCAGAAAAATTGATGAATTCTCATTTACTAGATCCGAGACATAAAATAACCACACTACTAGTGATGCCAATACAAATGATTCTTCCTTATACCCTTCCACACTAAAATTCACTTTCATGAAGCCCATTTCATCAACTTTCACTGCACTCCTATTGTCAACCCATTTTCAATGGAAAATAAACTATTGAAATATTATATAATTGACTCTTATATCTATTCAATGATTCTGAAATATTATATAATCACATAATTTGAATTTTTATTCTTTGAACTAGATATGGGCATCACTTCTACCATAAGCGAAAGTGCAACATTTTTCATCATACTGTGTTCATCGTGTTCCTTTGTATATAACATATAACCATCAATTATAAAACTAGTGTAAGATATAACATTTTAATTTGGTCCCCTGGATATCCATAAAAGTCATTCAATAGTTGAATTTGGATATTCAGATAACCCCTTATAAATATTATATCAGAACCATCAAATAAATTTTTGATTATGAGTATTTGATATCGATCCTTCAGCTCTTGATTGATAAAAATGCATAAGAATTTATTTATGGGATTCAATGTAATGATCAACAACTTTAATATTAATTAAAATTTAAAGATGAGATTTCTCCCACTATGTGATGGTAATTGTAACAAAATCTATTTCTGAAATCCCATTGACCATAAGGATTTTAATGTAATGAGACTTTCGGAGACAGATGCTATCAAAATCTGATAGGTAATCGGTATAGAATTCAACAGTTTCTTTAATAATATATCATTCTACAATACAACATTCTAGATGACTTTGATTTTTGATGTATCCTTTAAAAATATTCATATACCATTCATTGGGGTAGATCCATCTATAATGGACAAGATCACATAGTTGAACCTCTCTAACCAACTGAACCATTAGGTAGAACATAATATCAAATAATTATGTTGGGAAGAACATATATAATTAAAATATATGATTAAAATATCTATATTCATTATTGGAAACTTTTGTGGGTTTATAACTTTACTGTATATGGATTTAAAAAGAAGAAGATTATAATTAATGTATGTCATACATTTTAAAGAAGAATGAAACATAAAGAGACAGACATAAAATATTTCATCAAAACATGAAATTCATGATATTTTAGACCCCGTCACTTCAAATTAGTCATTAATATGAAATTATTGATATTTTATGAATACACCTATAGAACTTTTATACCATTAATGAAATTGTAAAAATATATTTTTTCTTGTTAGGATAGAGTGTAAGCTACCAGAGGAAGAAAAGTCCACCTTTTAACCTTCACTAGTGCCAAAACTTCCCTTATCCACATGAAAATCATGTCCAACATAACCTTGATTTCATATTTTTTTCAGAAACATTTGGTAATGTTCCAATAACACTATAAAATACATTTTTTTATATTCATGACATCAAGAAAATGTCTGTCATACAAAAAATTCCAATACAGTAACTCAAAGAAAATTGATCATTTTTTCCAACTTGATTTTATAAGTATTTTTTAAAATGGTTTATCAAAAACAAAATCAATATCTTTTACTTTTTCAAATATTTGGTTACCCGTTAGTCGAGATGGTGTTGTACCTTTTTCAGTGCTCCCTTTGAATGTTGTCATCCTAGATCAGTATTTTGTCCGTCGGAGTTGGTTCCCTAGAACCAACTTCTATATACTTTATGATAACCTATATTCATTATTTTGAATATTTATAAACTCATTACCATATCATGATTGTTCTTCTATGTGACATAGTATGTGATAATGTCCTAAGAGTAGCTGTCAGACTGAAAGGTTGTAGCAGTTCCCTACTATGGTGATAACCCAAAGGTCCCATGATAGTATTTTTAAATATATGGTCTACAGCTGAATGAAATAATTTTAGGGACAAAAATGAAATAGGATATTAGGTTGGAGACTTACAGGACTTTTAGACACCTTTTCATAATGTACGCCCTTTGTAATATCTAGTGTAAGAAATTATGTGAACGGGAGGCACTGGTAAAAATACATATTTATATGTGTCATTGGATGTTCCTATCTATGGATGTGTGTATTTATCCTTATACTTTAATATTATTATTAATGATTATTATAAGTCTAATACTTTGATGTATTGATGAAAACTGTGATAACATATGTTCGTGGTGAGGTAGGATACATTGGGTGCATCACAAGTAATATTTCATTAACGAATAATGTGAGAACAACTTTTCCCCTTCTATTCATTAATGGATGTTGAAATTTTAATCCCTTTTATGGAAATGATATAGCATAAATAAATCAATGGCCATGGTGTTTTTTAGGTAAGTTCAATTTCTAAAAATTAAAAGAAAGAGACATCGAGTACATAGATTGGTGACACCAACATGCAACCTGATTGATTATAGATATCGCGATAAAGGAATTATATTATATAGTAAGCATATATATGAGGTACTATGTCATTGCGAAATTAACTTCATTCTTTATGGGTACCTTGGTGTGTTTTTAGATTCTAACCTTGGACTTTAGGTTGCTTCTCCTTATGCCACTCAGAAAGAGGCATAGAGGGGCACACTAAGTGTATCCAGAATCTCATTTAGATAATAATATTATTTAAGAAGTTGAATAAATATTATTCCCTCATATGGTTTAATAATTATTCATGTTTTATTGATCGTATATATTTCATCACTAGTTATTTGAGTGGTTGTTATATCAAAAGAATATTTAATAAATATTTATTTTCTATTTAGTTAAAATAATATATATTTATTTATTGGTGAATAATATAGTGATATTAATTTAATAAACAAATAGTCATTATTCAAGGCCTGATAAATATTGTTTAGGAATGGAAGACCGAGTTTAATGTTATGGTGAGAAATAATATATATTGAATATTATTTGAATAAATAATATTTAATTTAATCCATTAGTTTATCATATTTCATGAAATAATAATAAAAATAATATTATTATAGACATGGGGTTCTATAGGGGTTAAATAAATAATAAGGGAACATGTGGAATTATTATCTTCTAACCCTAGTGATATATAAATCTAATTATATTATTTTTTAAGGAGATCCAATTCGTTTTGTTGTGCACAAAAATATTCAGATAGAATCCTCTCATATCCTTATAGAGATCCCTCTCCAAGAAAAATCTCAAGAAAAAAGAGAAATCCTCCTCGACTACCACTCTCAAGTATAGAGAGATCGAAGAGAACCCTTCCTTGAAGGGATTCTTCGGGTGATTAAAGATGAACGATGAAAGCATTAAGATCTTCTGTTCTTACACCCGAAGATTCCTATGGTGAATTTTTAGAGGTTAATGAAACATATGTGGATCACTTCAAGAGGGAATCTACTCTTGATTCCTATAATGAAATGGTAGTACGACGTAGAGACACTGGAAGATCTATCAACTAAGAAATAATTCCTTTTAAGGTAATTATTTAATTACTTAAATTAATTATTAATAATATGTGATTTTCCTATGCTTTGGTTCTAATATTTTTCTATTATCTATATTATTTGACTCAAATTATATTGATCACAACATTTATCATCATATAAATATCGAATTAATCATTGATCATGGCAAAAAGATTATTTGGGAATTCCCCATCTGCCACTAACAATGTTCCTAGAACCTACAAGTGGTATCGGAGCTAGGTTTCATAATTATTTTAATTATTTAAAGATCATTGATTGATTTATGAATTTATAATTAGTTTTCAATTCCAGTTTAATCATTATATAATCCGAATTGTTAGATTTTCTTTCTTCCTCTTCATTTCTTGAAAATATAATAAAATTTATTAACTTTATGAATGAAATAAATTAGAATATCTCATTAGGAGGTTCCGAGGAGTCTGACCAGGCAATACAAGTTCACACACCGTGTAATCTGAAGGTACATTCCATGTACCGGTGTTTAATGCACCCTAAATTAACTCAAAAATAATTCAATCTATGTACATTTATTACATGTGGTGAATTTAATTACACGCCGCTTATTGACTAGGATATCTTGGTGTATGGTTAACCTAAGTACACGTTGTGTGACTTTCCTCACATGATGTGTAGTCTTTTAGGAACAGGTGGGTCGTGTATCTTCTTACACGGCCTACATGACTGGTGGCCATGTAACTCAGTGACTACATGCCCTGTACCTCATGTAAACACCATGTACTCCAATATTTTTCATGGAAATATTACATGATGAGTCCCTAGACATGTGCCAAAGATAGATGGCAAGAACAATACACAATGGGTGACAACAATGTACATGCTGTGTACTTTTACCAAATTATGAAAAATTAAAAATTAATTTATTATACTATTAAAACCTTATCAAAATGTGTTCCATGTGGTCATTAAATTGATAATACATTCCATGTGATATGTTTTATACATATAAATGTCTAATTAATTTCTACATAATGTTCAGATATGCATATCCTATATAAGTCATATTACATTTATTACTCTATATGCATTAAAGCATAACACAATATGTAAATACCATTTGTTCCGTGTGCTCATTAATTTGATAGTACAAACCATGAAATTACATGATAATTCATAGAGTAAATAGTATACGAGTATATTACACATTGCGTAGTTTGGATGGTCACTAACTGTGTTGCCTCCAAGGTACATTTTTTTGTACATAGTTAATTTTAAATAAATTTAATTAGTTTGTTTAAAATTATGATGGATGAGAATATAAATAAAAATAAAATGGGAATTAAGATAAATAATTGATTAATTAAATAAGATAATTAATTGATTGGAGTGTGATTTATTTTAAATAAGAATGATCATAATTGAATGTTAATTTTATTAAATGCATAATTAGTTGCATGCATGTGGAAGATCATGATCCTAGACCAGAACTTTGTATATGATTGTTTTATTTTAATTTATTATTAAATTAAATTTTTGGATTACGTGTCATACCTCCTATAATTATATAAGGGCTTGCATGACCACAATTTCTTTTCTGTAAACCCCTTAACCAATCATTTGGTTCCTCTCAGCTGTATGTGAGTAAATGAATATGTAATGCATGGAGCTTGAAATCTAGTGGTGGTGATTCAAGTTTGGATCCGAGGTGGAACCAATCAAAGAGAGATACAAAGGTGGACAAGTGGAAATCTTCAAAATGAAACTTAAATTGTTAAAACTAATTTTCCCTAGTTTGATAGTTATTTTATCATTTTCTAGATAAACTAACCATTAGTAAAATATCATGATCATACCACTTTATTATTTTATTTATGTCTAGTTCCATTGTTATTTCGTTATGGATGTTTTATCATGATCACATAAATTAATGAATTAACAATAATGAAAGATAGAACTAAAATAAAATGACTTATGCGTAAACATTATCTATGACATGGTTAATCACTTAATTAAATGAACTTAATATTACCAAGAATGTAATAAAGATAATAATTGGTAATTTACACTTAAAAGATAAAATCCCTGAATTATACGTATTAACTCGGTATATCCTTATACCACTTCATCTAAAATCAAACAATTTTTCAAAGTTCTTGACTAGCCAAAGTTGGGGTGCTTTCAATTATCAGGGAATTATAACTTCAAGTTTTGGGTTGACTTAACTTAGTTCACATCAAGGGTTGACCACTAAAGTGGGAATTAGTGTAAATAAGAGGAAAAGGTAGAGTAAATAAAATTTTAGGATTTTATAATTATGTATTACACAAAAAAATCAAGAAATATGGATTTAATGTAGTTAGAATTTGGAATGCCTACCCAAAAACCCTTCAAATTTCTTGAACAGAAAAATTTTGGGTAATGAGAAGGGGGATCTGGATCCTTTCTGATAAAATGTGCAAGAAATAGGATATTCCAGAGCCAATGTTGAGGGCTATTAGGTTTTTATAAAATAGTGAGAGATTAATAAATTTAATATTTATTTATTTGACTATTTTTTTAGATAATGTACTAAAAAAATTCTCATATTATTTGTAGAAATGGAAAGAAACATGAATTCAAACACATATTTATGATCCATACTTAAGAAGGATAACCTTCTCACCTGTACAAATTTTTAAGAGTGTAAAAGGTACTAACACATCATCCTATGCCATGAAAGGAAATTATATGTTCTAGAAGAACCTATTCATGAAGTTCCTGATAAAGAGTCTAATGAGAAAGATTTATCTATTTATGAGAAAATTTTTAATGACTCCAAATATGTTTAGTGTTTCATTCTATTATCCAGGAAAAATGAGCTTTTGAAGAAACATGAGGACATGGATGCATATAACATGATGCCACACCTTTAGGATCTCTGTCAAGAGAAGGTGAGAGAAGAGTGATATGAGATCTATAATGAACTATTTTTAACTAATCTTTGATAGTCAACTTTAGATAGGCCTCATATAGTCTAGATTATTGGATACATTAAATGCTTAGACATCTTAGGGATTAAATTCTTATATGAATTGCACATATATCTCACACTTTCTTCACTACCTAAGTTCTTCTCCATTTTTTTGTTAAATATATAATGATAAATAATGAGAAGAATATTTTAGAACTTCTTACTCTCATTCACCAAGTGGAAAATGGCATGGGGTGTGAAAAACCCACAGTAATTATGGTGAATAAGAAAATGAAGAATAAGGTGAAGGGTCCTAAGACTCATAAAAATTATAAATATCTCGAGCACCATCCTTCCATGAAGAGGAAGATCTAGAGGCAGGGAAAGGAAAAGGAAAAATTAGGTTTTGCATGTGTCAAGCAAGGCCACTGGAAGAACTGCACTCAAAACAATGGGGAAGCTAAAGGTGAATTCGTTATAAAGTGAAAATTTTCAATGTATACAAATTTGGTATTAGATACTAGTTATGGTGATCACATATGTATCAAAATATAGGAACCAATTTGATTTTAAAAGATTTTTATAGGAGAGGTGGATTTTTAAGTTGCCAATGGTGTGAGGGCTGCTTCTCTAGCCATTGGTGACTACCACCTTTCATTGCCAACAATAATGATATTTGTTTTAAGTGATTCACTAATATAAAAATGGCCAAGGGAAGCACTACCCTTTTATCAGTGCTAAAAAAAGCGTTGATAAAGGGGTCCTTTATCAATGCTAAAAAAGCGCTAATAAAGGGGGGCTTTAACAGCGCTAACAAAAAGCGCTGTTAAAAGGGACCCTTTATCAGTGTTTTTTTAGCACTGATAAAGGCCCCCCCCTTTATCAGCACTTTTTTTAGCATTGTTAAAGGGGACCCCTTTATCATCGCTTTTTTTAGTAGCGCTGATAAATGGGGGATTTATCAGTGATTTTTCCTAGAACTGATAAATTTTATGTTTCAAAAAAAATAAATTTTCATGGAAAATAATATATTGTTATATAAGTATATTTATATTGATATAAATATAATATATATTTTTTAAATATACGTATAAATAGACTATTACATTTAATATATAAGAAATTTAGTGAAAATGGCTTTAAAATATTTAAAAAAAGATAATTAATTAATAATTTGCTAATTATTACTGATTAAAAATCATTTAATAACAATTTGAGGACACAAAAAAACAAAACAATTAATAAAAGATCTAAAATAAGTTGAAAATGTAACTCAAACTTCAAACGGCCATAACTTTTGATCCGGGTGTCTGATTGAGCTCTACAACATATCAAATCGAAGCCCGCGACGAGTTCTATGCGTGTAACACATATGATATCGAAGATTGTTTCATTTGCTTCGATTTGACTGGTTGTAGAGTTGAAAAAGGCTTCTGGATTAGAATTTATGGTCATTTTAACATTCTATGGCTTTTCAAATACACATATATATGTATTTATTCATAAATATATATGTGTGTGTGTGAGTTTCTTTGTGTGTCTGTTGTGTATATATATATGTATTTATTTATTTATAAACACATATAAAAAACACATTTTATAAATGTATTTAAAACTAATCTTATAAATATATATTAATATACAAATAAATATACAGATAAAAATTGTAAGTACAAATATATATATAAATAGATATAAATAGATATTAATATACAAATTAATATATATATACTAATATACGAATAAACATATATGTATTAATATAAATAAATATATTTATATTAATATGAATTTATCTTAATATAAAAATAAAAATAAATAAAAATAAATAAATAAATAGATGCATAATTAAATAGAAAAAAATGAAATGGCTTACTGGTAAAGGTGCATGCACGCGAGGGGGGAGGTCGCAGGTTCGATTTCGGGTGGAAGCAAGGAATTGCGCGCACATGTGTGGGATGCGTGTGCAAGGGCAGCGTGCAAGAGTGGGAGGGGCTTCCTAGCGCTGATAAAGGGGGGGGGGGTCAAGCGCTTTTAAAATACCCCTGAATATAAATTATTTTTAATTTATTTTTTATTTTTTTACTTTAATCAGTGCTTTTAAAAAGCGCTGATAAAACACCCATTTTATCAGCGCTTTTTCTAGCACTGATAAAAGGGGTCTTTATCAGCGATTTTCTGAGCACTGATAAAAGGGACCCCCCTTTATCTTTGCCTCGATTAACAATGATTTTTTAGCGCTGTTAATTCACTTTTCTAGCGCTGATAAAAGCCATATTTGTAGCAGTGATTGTTATTATGTACCAACTGTTACCAAAAACATAATTTCTATATCATGCCTATATATAGATGGTTTTATTTTCAAATTTGGAAATAATTTTTTTTATTTTATAAAATAAGGCATGTTAATGTACGAAACATTTAAATAATGGAATTTATGTATTAAATTCTGAAATATAAGAATTGGGAATAGATAATGAATCATGTTCACACAAATCATATAACACATATCTATGACATCACTATCTTGGTCATGTAAATGAGAAGAGTTAAAAAAATATTTTTCAAGATGGTTATTTAGACTCTTTTGAGATGAAACCACTTGAAATATGTCATCCTTGTTTATAAGGAAAAATGATCAAACCACCATTGGTGGATATGAAAAAAGGGCCACAATGCTTTTAGGATTGGTACAAATTGATATGTGTTGACCATTTTCAATAGAAGTTAGAAGTGGGTATTCTTACTTCATAAATTTTGTTGATGACTTGTGTAGATATTGATATGTTTAATTAATGAGGTATAAGTCCAAGTCATTTGAAAAATTAAAATAATTCAATAATAAAGAAGAGAATCAACTTGGAGAGAAGATAAATAAGATTCGATTAAAAATTATTACTCTGATTCACTAAGTGGAAAATGGCATGGGGTGTGAAAAACCTATAGTACTTATGGTTAATAAGAAAATGAAGAACAAGGTGAAGGGGAACAAGGCTCATAAAAATTATAAATCTCCTGAGCACTATCCTTTCAAGAAGAGAAATATCTAAAGGTAGGGAATGGAAAAGAAAGAAGTATGTTTTTCATGTGTCATGCAAGGCCATTGGAAGAAGAACTGCCCTCAAAAGAAAGGGGAAGCTAAAGGTTCATTCATTATCAAGTGAAATCTTTCAATGTCTACAAATTGTGTATTAGATATAGGTTGTAGTGATCACGTCTGTTTCAAAATGCAGGAACCAAGTAGTTTATAAAATATTTCTATAGGATAAGTGGATTTTCAAGTTTGCAATGGTGTGAGGGTTTTTTCTATAGCCATTGGTGACTACCACCTTCCATTTCTAACAATAATGATATTGGTTTTAAGTGATTTTTATTATTTACCAAATGTTTCCAAGAACATAATTTCTATATCATGGCTAGATACAGATGGTTTTATTTTCAAATTTGGAAATAAAAGTTGTTTATTTTATAAAAAAACATATTTTATAGTATGGAACAATTAAATAATGGAATTTATGTATTAAATTCTGAAATCCAAGTATTGGAAATAGATAATGAATCATGTTCACACTACTTATATAACACATATCTATGGAATCAACATTTTGGTCATGAAAATGAGAAGTGTTTAACAAATATTTGTCAAGATGGTTATTTAGAATCTTTTGAGATGAAACCACTTGAAATATGTCATGCTAGTTTACAAGGAAAAATGATCAAACCACCATAGGTGGATATAGAAAAAGGGCCATAATTTTTTTTGGATTGGTTCAGACTGATGTGTGTAGACCATTTCCAATAGAAGCTTGAAGTGGGTATTATTACATCATAACTTTTTCTGATGACTTGAGTAGATATGGATATATTTAATTAATGAGGTATAATTCCGATTCATTTGAAAGATTAAAATAATTTTAGAATAAAGTAGAGAATCAACTTGGAGAGAAGATAAAGAAGCTTCAATTGGATTAAGGTGGTGAATATCTTAACATGGAGTTTATCAAATTTATATGGGAGTTTGGGATTCTATCTCAAATCACTCCACCTTACACAACACAGTAAAATGGTGTTAGGGAAAGGATAAATCATACCTTTTTATATATTATAAGGTCGATGATGAGTCATAAAGATCTTCCATTATCCTTTTGGGAATATTTGTTACAATATGTGGCATATACATTAAACTGAGTACAAAATAAAGTAGTAAATGGAATTATTTTCAAGTTATGGAGTGGAAATAAAAATGTTTTATCATATACATATTTATGGGGTTGTGATAGATTTGTTTAATGCCTTCTTAGAAAAAAACTAGCACCCTAGGGAACAAAATGTATCGTTATTAAGTATCCCAAGGAAACAAAGTGATACTACCTATAAAACCCCACAAGAAAAAAAGTTAATATCAGTAGACAATCCATACTTCTTGATAGGTAGCACATACTCAAAAAAGAAAGGGAGAGAAATATTGACTTCGTTGAAGTTGATGTTCAAGATATACAAGAGTTGGTAGAGGAACAGATTCCACAAGTCCATATGGAAGAAGTTGTTCTTGAAACAAAACTATTTCTTAAGAATAGTGAAGAGGTAAGAGAACTAGAGATATAAGATTTTATAGTCACTGAATATGGTGACTCATTATTAGTTGAAAATAATGAACCTCTATCCTACAAAGAGGTAATATAGATCCTAGAAGCTATAAGATGGAAAGAATCCATGAATTCTGAAATGTATTCCATGTATCAGAACCAAGTTTATGTTCTGTTTGATGGGAATGTTTATGTAAATCTTGTAGGGAGAAAATGGTTATTCAAGAGAAAATTAGACATAAAAGGTAAAGTAAAAACCTATAAATAAATACAAGTGGTTAAAGTGTTTAAAAAACATCAAGGAATAGACTATGACGAAACCTTTCCACCTGTTTCCATGCTTAAATCCACCATAATTCTACTTTCCATAGAAGTTTACCATGGATATGAAATTTGGAGGATGGATGTCAAAATAGAATTATTTAATGGGAACCTTCATGAAGATGTCTACATGAGGCAATTAGAATTTTTTGTGATTCCAGGTTATTCCAAAAGGGTATGAAAGTTTCATAAATACATTTATGTATTGAAGTAAGCATATAGGTCATAGAACATTTGATTCAATGAAGGTATAAAAAATATGTTTTCATTAAGAATGAGTGTGAGTCATGTGTTTACAAGAGTATTAGTTGGAATACGGTCGTTATCCTAGTATTATATGTTGATGAAATATTACTAATTGGAAACAACATGCTACTATTACAATATGTTAAGGACTAGTTAAACTAGTGTTTCTCTGTCAGAACCCGTCCTTAGGGACCGTGCCGTGACTACCCCAAGCCCGCCTTCCATAGGCTAGGGGCTGATGACTAGCACCAAAGGCATAAATACCCATACTGGGAAAGCATTGCCTTTATAAAAGTAAACAAACACAACAAAGTACCCAAATGAAGTAAATACTAAGAAAAACTGAGTACAAAAGTAAGTGCTAAAAAGTGAAAGGGTCAGAAATAAAAGCCCAATAGTAAGTACAGTACAACTGAAAGTCTAGTACAATAGAAGAAAAGTAAAGCAGCAACCACTGAGTCGTCCTCCGGGAATCCCACCTGAAGGGTGGGTACAGATGGTCTCCTCGGCACCTCGGGTCCATCCGTCCGCTCCGTGTACGTCCCGCAAAGTGGTCCACCTCCGGGTACCGTCTATCTCTAAAAGTCTCTACCATGATCAGTGCTGTCCGTCGTCTGCATCCAACACAACGTAGTGCCGGCATTGCCCGTGTAGGGGTGAGTATAACGATACTGAGTAGGGTCCCCGAGACCCTCGAAGGTCTCCCAGAATCCTCAAAGGATAAACCACAAAAGAAGGATAAAAACACAAAGTATCAACCAAATCTACTTAGGTATATGCCCATACATATACCTAAGTTAACAATCTCAGTTCGACTCCAACTCTCGAGCCCAAGCACAACCCAGTCCACACAGGAAGTAAATTCAATCATATCGATGATAATGATTGGAAGTCAAGACTTAGCTCAAACAGGTATACATATTTTGTATAGAGATAGTGATGATCAGATGAAGTCACTGATTCATCATCGCTTCCGAACCCACGGATGATTCTAGTGCAGTTGTCATTGTTGCCGAACCCACGGAGGATTCTAGTATAGTTGTCCTCGCTTCCGAACCCACGGAGGATTCCAGTACAATTTTCATCGCTGCCGAACCCATGGAGGATTCCAGTACAGTTTTCGTTGCTGATGAACCCACGGAGGATTCCAGTACAGTTGTCGTCGTCGTCGAACCCACGGAGGATTCCAGTACGATAGTTGTTGCAGTCGCAGCCAAATCTAGGATTTTCGTACATAGCAGGATCGATTCCTGGAGGGTCTTTTCCTCGATCAAAGGGGTCGATAAATCAACTATCACAAAGTCCAGAGTTTATGTATCCTGAAATTCTATCTCATCAAAAGAAACCCAATGCGACAGACAGCGCGTCAATCGGACGCCCGGTCTGAGAGTTATTAACATTTTCGTTCTAGGGGACCGATTGGAAATAAGCTCGTTCCAAACCCAGTCATTTTCCAAATTCGTCCAAAACACACTTAGATTATTGAAAAGGACTGCTTCTTTGTGAGGGTCCCAATACTGCAGATGGCACATCGATCGAATGCGCAGTCTAAAAGTTATTCACATTTAAGTGAAAACGGGTCTGACCCGTCAAGCCTAGTGGGCTGGCGGGGCGGGTCAACCCGGTTTTGGCGGGTTCGACCCAGAAGAGGGTAGAACTGGCCCGGTGAATCACACAGCCCGACCTGAGAGGGCGTGGCTTGGCTGGCCACAGCTTGACCCGGTGGCCGAGCGCTGCAGGGGGGTTGGGCGGTCTCCCAAACCGGCAAGGCCAAGTGGTGCCACCCTTCCATCTGGCCAGCCAAAGCTGTCTGGTCTTCCCGGCACAAGCAACCCGCACGGGCGGGCTTCAGTTCCTTCAAAACAGCGCCCTCCCGGACCCGCGGGTCTTCCCAGCTCGTCCGACCAGCTGCCGACCGGTTTGTCCGCCAAGTGGCCCATGAAACGTGGGCCCCGGTCCTCCGCAGCACGGCGCCGTGGGGCACCGTAGTTCATCTAGCCTAGCCAGCTACGGCCGGCTGATTTCTCCTTCGGCCGAGCGGCTCATGGTTTCGGGCCGCGGTTTATCAACAAGCGGCTGGTGCCTTCGTTCGCCGCCGCCTCCATTTGTCACCATCTCCCGTTTCCACCGCCAAATTATTCAAGAAATATCGGAGGGTCCTCGGGCCATGTTCGCTTGTCCCGCGCCCTCTGCGTTAGGTGGTATCATAAGTCCAAAGTCAAACCATGTTTCTCAACAAAGAACTTGAACAATTTTAATCAATTAAAATTGAACATAATCCCCCTACCTTGAAAAGAAGTTGTACGTCGTCGAACTGTGGAAGACGAACATCGCGGTAGTCGAGCGTCATGGAAGAACGGTGTCGATTCCGTTGACGTCGGAGTGCGCCCAAAGAAGAAGCCTCGTTGGTGACTACACATTCTTCGTCAGTGATATTCTCCATCGAGTAAAGAGCGGTGTTACTCTATTTCTCCAGAGTTTTCTCCCAGCTCTCCCAACACAACGCATGCCAAATAAAAATAATAGCTTAAGCTATTATTTTATTCTCCACATGAATCTTCAAAATTAAAACACTTTTTTTAATTAATTAATTGTGGATCAATTAATTAATTAAAGGGTGTTGGAGAAATAAACGGAGGGAGGTGGAGAGTTAGAATTAAATTGGGGAGTTGTTAAATTAAATTAAGGGGAGTGTTAATGGGGTTAAGGGGAGTTATAAGGAGATGAAATGTTTAGGGCACGTGTGGGACCCACCTCACCAATATCCTCTCATGGGAGGTTATGCGGGTGTGGGACCCACTTCTAACTCCCCTTGGGAGGAAATAACCACCACCCATAAATAAAATTGTGTGCTACAATTTTATTTTTTTAATTCTAAATCCCCTAAAATTACCTCTCAGCCCGCACAAAACGCAACTACGTTAAAGGTCCCCTTAATAGAAAACCGGGGCTGCGAGTTCATTGGTGTCCTTAGATTTTGATTCCAAACACCGGTTCAAAAGATAGAAAAACCCGCACATACTTTTACTGAATGTACCCGGACTAAACTTCAGAAATTGATTCTGAGCACACTGGGCCTCGGAATCAGGCACCTTCAGAAACCACGGTCTTGTAAAATTCCAAAGAATTAAGAAAAAAAATTTGATTGAAATTTCTAAGTCTTTAAATTACTCCCACCTCAGGGATTTATGTTCCCGTAAAGCTACAACACACACTAGGGAAACAAATGGGGGTATTGAACAAGCATTTGAGCCTCCCGCTCCCAAGTGCTCTCCTGGAGGTTCCTATACTGCCAACGAATGCGCATCAGAGGAATCAACCGTCCATGTAGGACCCGCTCCTGTTGATCCTAGATCTCCACTAGGACCTCTGTGAATGTCACCCAGTCATCGATGTCTAGCTCCCAATGGTCAATGATGTGGGCCGAGTCATGCACGTATCTCCTCAGTTGAGATACGTGGAAGACGTCATGCACCCGATGCAACTGAGGTGGAAGGGCCAGGCGGTAAGCCACCCCGCCTACTCTACTAAGGACCTGGAAAGGTCCGATGAAGTGCAAAGATAACTTGACACCCCAGCCAAATCTCGATAGACCCCGTCGAAGTGAGACCCGTAAGAAGACATGGTCGCCATCCTCGAACTCCAGTGGTCTCCGTCTCCTTTCTGCATAGGACTTCTGTCTGCTCTGTGCAGTCTTCATCTACTCCTGGATGATTTGCACCTTCTTCTTCATAGAATGCACCATCTCTGGTCCTACAAGTGCTGACTCCCATGGGTCAGTTCAGCACAGAGGTGATCTACACGGTCTGCCGTACAACGCCTCGTATGGTGCCATCCCGATGGTGGAGTGGTAGCTATTGTTGTACACAAACTCCACTAAGGGTAAGTGATCCTACCAGCTGTGACCAAAGTCGAGGACACATGCACGGAGAATGTCCTTGGGAGTCTAAATGGTCCTCTCAGTCTGACCATCCATCTGAGGATGGAAGGTAGTGCTCAAGCGAAGCTATGTCCCAAAAGCCTTCTGTAACCGCTTCCATAGTTGGGAAGTGAAACGAAAATCACGATCGGAAATGATAGAAGATGGAACACCATGAAGCCATATGATATCCTGAATATAAAGGTGTCCCAAGATATCTACCGAGCCCTACTCTCAGATCGGTAAGAAGTGTTCCGACTTGGTGAGTCGGTCTATGATCACCCAGATAGAGTCATGTCCTCTGGATGTACATGGAAGCCCCGTCACGAAATCCATGGATATCCCGTCCCACTTCCAATTTGGGACCTCTAAGGGCTGTACCAAGCCTGCTGGTACCTGGTGCTCCACCTTCACTTACTGATAAGTGAGGCATCATGAAACAAACTCTGCTACAACCTTATTCATACTTGGCCACCAATGCAGTCGTCTGAGGTTCTGGTACATCTTCGCCACTCTTGGATGTACCGCTAGAGGGGAAGTGTGAAACTCCCTCAACACCTCCTCCTGTAGTGAAACTGGTACCATGGTATGTCCCCTGAAAAGAATGACATGCTACCCTCCTTCAGAAGATCCATCAGGTGACTGTCCTGAGGATATCTAAGCACGTTGCGTCTCATAGTCAACGTCCCCACGCTGTGCCTCTCTGACTCGCTAAAGGAGTGGAGGAGTGACTGTGAGTGACTGAAGAAAGGCTGCTCTATCTCTATCCACAAAGGATATCTGCAACGTGGCTAGCTTCTCCATCGCCACTCCTAGTAGCTGAATGCCAGATCTCCTTCTGAGAGCATAGACTACAAATTTCCCCTTCCCAAGAGTATAGAATATATCAAAGTCATAATCCTGGAGGAACTCGAGCCATCGCCGCTGTCTTAGGTTCAGGTCATTAAGCAAGAATATGTACATGAGACTCTGGTGGTCAGAATAGACTGTAAAGCGCTCTCCCCTCAGATAGTGCCGCCACATCTTCAAGGCAAAGACCACTGCTAGTAACTCCATGTCATGGGTAGTGTAGTTTTTCTCATGCTATCTCAACTGTCATGAATCTTATGCGATCACTGCTCGCTCCTACATCAGGACGCAACCGAGTCCGGTCCCTGATACGTCACAGTAAACTACGTACTCAACTCCCTCCTCCGGTACCCTCAAGATGGGCGCACTAGTCAACCTCTTCCTCAGCTCCTGAAAGATCTTCTGGCATCTATCTGACCACACGAAGGGTTTACCCTTCTTCTTCAAAGTTGAAAGCGGTGAAAAAACTCTGGAGAAGTCTGGAACAAATCTTCAATAATATCCATCCAGACCCAGGAAACTCCGCACCTCTGTCACACTCCTGGGTGTATTCCAAGCAAGAACTGCCTCAATATTCTCTAGATCCACTGCTACTCCATCCTATGAGATGAAATGTCCCAAGAAGTGAACCTATCGAATCCAAAACTGTCACTTTGAGAGCTTACCATAAAGCTGGTTCTCTCGGAGTGTATCCAGTACAACCCACAAGTGGTAGGCGTGCTCCTCCTCAATAGTCGAGTATATCAGTACGTCGTCGATGAAGAATATGACTAATCGATCAAGGTAAGGCTTAAAGATCATGTTCATGAGACTCATTAACACTGCTGGAGCATTGGTTATGCCAAAGGGCATAACCAAGAACTCTTAGTGGCCATACCGACACCTGAAGGCCGTCTTCTGCACATCCTCGTCTTGAACTCTGAGCTGGTGATAGCCTGACCTGAGGTCTATCTTCGAGAACCATCGTGATCCCTTGAGCTGATCAAATAGGCCGTTAATCCTTGGGAGTGGGTACTTGTTCTTTACGGTCACTTGATTCAGGCGACGGTAGTCGACACACAGTCGCAAGCTCCCATCCGCCTTCTTGGCGAACAAAATCAGAGAAGCCCAGGGTGAAACACTAGGTCGGATAAATCCCTTCCCTTATAAGTCCTCCAGCTGTACCTGTAGCTCATGAAGCTCAGTGGGAGCCATCCGATATGCTGTAGTAGATATCGGTGCTGTCCTGGGGTACAGGTAAATGTAGAAGTCTACCTCTCTTCAAGGAGGTAGTATTGGAACGTCGTTAGAAAAAACATCCGCATACTGATCCACCACAACAGGAAATATCAGACTCCACACATCAACTTCTCCAAGGATGAGACTAGAAATCTGATGTGTGATCGGCTTCCCTCTCCTCTACGTAAGTCCATCCTATGCTGCAAAGGCTCCCTTCTCGCCAGTGAAGGTGAACCTGCTCCCATCCATGCGAACACACCACACTTTGTGCCTAATATAGTCGATCTGAGTATGAACCGTAGATAACCAGTCCATACCCAAAATGACGTCATAAGGCCTCGACGACGCTACAATAAGATCCCAGCCGAAGATATCGGCTTCTAGAGTAAGCTCACACTACCAACACCAGTGCGTAATCATCGATTCTGCTCCCATAGGAGTCTCTATTCATAAGGATTGAGCCAACGACTCCATCGGAATCTTCGAGCTCCGAACAAGGGCAACGTCAATGAAAGAATGACTCACACCTGTGTCTATAAGTACTGTAGCAAGGGTGGAGTAGACACAGATAGTACCTCGAATCATCTCTGGTGTTCCGTGGTCGTAGGCCTCGACTGCCTAGAGCTGAGCCTGCCTCTATTTTCTAGCTCCCCATGGTCGGGGTGGTCCTCCTGGTTGTGGTGGTGGTAGAGCCTCGATATGTCGTCCACCACCCGCTGCTCAACCAGCTCCTCTTCCTCGTCCACCCGCTCTCGGAGGACCACCACGGTTGAACCTGTGCCTCTACATGGGAGGTCCCTCTATTGTCTTCTGCTCGTCCGCATGGCGGGTCGGGCAGTCCCGAGCCATGTGACCCCGCCCGCTGCATGCCACTGCATGCTCCTCATATAGTTGGCTTTGTTCCGTGTGCCTCACACAACCGAACCTATATCCTGAGGTCGCCCACCTAATGGCCTGGTCCACTTGGACCTCTGCATCATCTGTCTACTACTGGCTGCAGAATACTCTGCTACGTGTCACCCTGTGGTGGGTCTCATCGCTGGTGACTGCTCAGCGAGAAAAATCTCTACTATAAGGGTCACTCTAGCACCCCCACCTGCGCCGGGATGATGAGGGGAATCATCGAAGCTCTGATCTCGTGCCTCATTCTCTGCTCAAAGTTCCAGGCCCTGAAGAACGGGTCCCATACCGTATCCGTAGATTAGCGTGAGAGGTCAGTAAACCTCACTGAGTACTAAGATACTATCATGCTGCCCTGCTGTAGATGAAGTAACTCCTGAATCCACACCGCACAAAGGGTGGCGGGAACAAACTCAGAGCAGAAGAGACTATCTAAGTCTTTCCAAAGTAGATATGCCTCTTCGTGCACCTGGAGCATCAAGCTCCACCATCTACCTACTGCTATGTGTAGGAGACTCACAGAAAGGATCACCATAAGATCAGCTGGTGTCCCTACTAATTTGAAAACCCTGACGACAGCCTTCAGCCAATCCTCGGCTACCTGTGGGTCCATCTCTCTGCAGAACCTGGGCGGCCTTTGTCATTAAAACTCATGCAACGCCCTCAAGCGGCATGCACTCTCTACTAATAGGGCTAGTATCATCGGTGGCTTAGTGGGTAGTGGTACTGCTAGTGCCTCCGCTGTGATGGGGTCCTACACCGAGGCCTCGTCGCTCGGTGGGCTACCATCTCCTATGTAACTTAGAACCCTAGCCGGCTGCCTTCGTGGGGCCATCCTGAAAAGAAATAGGTGCACCACAGTCAAAAAATATACCTGGTGAGATGAAACAATGTAATCACAAAGAAAACTTTTGAAACACACATGCAATCAGTGTTTTCATGCACTGAGTCGGAAATCAGAGGTCAGAGTCCTGATGTATGGATACGTCGGCCACTGCACCAACACTGGAATCCTTGGACTGAAAAAAACACTCAATAATTTTAACACTATTACTTCAAAGTAAGATAGATCAGAGTCCTAAGTTATGCGGTAGAACCGAATCCTCTGATACCAATTTGTCACGACCAGTCCTCAAGGCCCGTGTTGTGACTACCCCAAGCCCTCCATCCATAGGCCAGGGGATGATGACTAGCAACAAAGGCGTAAATCCCTATGCTGGGAAGGCATTGCCTTTATAAAAGTAAACAAACACAACAGAGTACGCAACTGAAGTAAATACTAAGTAAAACTGAGTACAAAAGTAAGTGTTGAAAAGTGAAGCGACCGAAAATACAAGCCCAACAGTAAGTACAGTACAACTGAAAGTCTAGTACAACAACAGAAAAGTAAAGCAGAAACCACTGAGTCTTCCTACGAGAATCCCACCTGAAGGGTGGGTATAGATGGTCTCCTCTGCACCTCGGGTCTGTCCGTCCGCTCTGTGTAGGTCCCGCCAAGTGGTCCACCTCTGGGTACCGTCTAGCTCTACCAGTCTCTACCACGATCAGCGCTGTCCGTCGTCTGCATCCAACACAATGTAGTGCAGGCATTGCCCATGCAGGGGTGAGTATAACGATACTCAGTAGGGACCCCGAGACCCCCGAAGGTCTCCCATAATCCTCAAAGTATAAACCACAAAAGAAGGATACAAACACGAAGTATCAACCAACTCTACTTAGGTATATACCCATACATATACCTAAGTTAACAATCTCAGTTTGTCTCCAACTCTTGAGCCCAAGCACAACCCAGTCCACATAGGAAGTAATCAATTATATCGATGATAATGATTGGAAGTCAAGACTTAGCTCACACAGATATACATCTTTTTTATAGAGATAGAGATGATTAGATGAAGTCACTATTTCATCGTCACTACTGAACCCATGGAGGATTCTAGTGCAATTGTCATTGCTGCCGAACCCACAAAGGATTCTAGTTTAGTTTTCATCACTGTCAAACCCATAAAGGATTCTAGTATAGTTGTCATCGCTACCAAACCCACGGAGGATTCCAGTACAGTTGTCATCGCTGCCGAACCCATAGAGGATTCCAGTACAGTTGTCGTCGTCATCGAACCCATGGAGGATTCTAGTACGATAGTTGTCGCAGTCGCAGCCAGCTCTAGGGTTTCCGCACATAGCACGCTCGATTCTGGGAGGGTCCACTCCTCGAGCAAAGGGTTCGATACATCAACTATCACGAAGTCCACAGTTGATGTATCCCAAAGTTCCATCTCATCAAACGAAACCCAACGCGACAGACGACGCGTCAATCGGACGCCCGGTCTGAGAGATATTAATATTTTCGTTCTAGGGGCCTGGTTGGAAATACGCTCATTCCAAACCCGACCATTTTCCAAAGTCTTCCAAAACTCACTTAGAGTATCAAAAAAGTACTGCTTCGTCGCGAGGGTCCCAGTGCCATAGACGGTGCGTCAATCGGATGCGCGGTTTTAAATTTTTTCACGTTTAAGTGAAAACGGGACGGACCCATCAAGCCCAGTGGGCTGGCGGGTTCGGTCAACCCAGTTTTGGCTGGTCCGACCTAGAAGAGGGTCGAACCGGCCTGGGGAATCGTGCGGCCCAGCCTGTCAAGCCCAGTGGGCTAGCGGGTTGGGTCAACCCGGTTTTGGCTAGTCCGACCCGGAAGAGGGTCGAACCGGCCTGGTGAATCGTGCGGCGCGGCGCGACGCGGCGTGGTGCGGCCCGACGCGGTGCATCCTGGCCTGGCGTAGCGCGGCCTGACCCGGCGCGGCGCGGCACAGCCTGGCCCGACTGGCCGAGCGGCTCAACCCGATGGCCGAGCGCTGCAGGGGTGGATTGGTCTCCCGAATGGGCGGCGCTAAGCGGCCCCGCCCTTCTATCCGGTCGTCCGAAGATGGCCAATCTTCCCGGCGTGAGTGACCCGCACGTGCGGGCCGCGATTCCTTCAGCGCGGCGCCCTCCTGGTGCCACGAGTCTTCCCAGCCTGGCCGGCCGGTTTGTCCGCCGAGCGGCCCATAAAATGCGGGCCGCGGTCCTCTACAGTGCTGCACTGTGGGGCGCCATGGTTCCTCCAGCCCGGCTAGCTACGACCTTCCAGTTTCTCCTTCGGCTGAGCGGCCCGCGGTTCTTCCGCACACAGCTGGCGCCTTCATTCGCTGCCGCCTCCATTCATCACCGTCTCCTATTTCCACCACCAAATTATTCAAGAATCATCGGAGGGTAGTCGGGCCGTGTTCGCTCGGCCCGCGCCCTCTGCGTTAGGCAGTATCATAAGGCCAAAGTCAAACCATGTTTCTCAACAAAGAACAAGAACAATTTTAATAAATTAAAATTGAACATAATCCCCCTACCTCGAAAAGATGCCGCACGTCGTCGAACCATGGAAGATGAACATCGCAGTAGTTGGGCGTTGTGGAAGAACGGTGTCGATTCTGTTGATGTCGAAGTGCGCCTGAAGAAGAAGCCTCATTGGTGACTTCGCATTCTTCATTAGTGATATTCTCCGTCGAGCGAAGAACGATGTTATTCTATTTCTCCAGAGTTTTATCCCAGCTCTCCCAACACAACGCGTGCGAAATAAAAATAATATCTTAAGCTATTAATTTATTCTCCACATGAATATTGAAAATTCAAACACTTGAATTAATTAATTAATTGGGGATCAATTAATTAATTAAAGGGTGTTGGAAAAATAAATGGAGGGAGGTGGAGAGTTAGAATTAAAGTGGGGAGTTGTCAAATTAAATGAAGGGGAGTGTTAATGGGGTTAAGGGGAGTTATGGGGAGATGAAAGGTTTAGTGCACGTGTGGTCCCCACCTCACAAATATCCTCTCATGGGAGGTTATGTGGGTGTGGGACCCACTTCTAACTCCCCTTGGGAGGAAATAACCACCACCCATAAATAAAATTGTGTGCTACAATTTTATTTATTTAATTATAAATCCCCTAAAATTAACTCTCAACCCACACAAAACGCAACTGCGCTAAAGGTACCCTTAAGTGAAAACTGGTGTTGCGAGTTCATCGGTGCCCTCAGATTTCGATTTCGAGCATCAGTTCAAAAGATAGAAAAACCCGCACGTACGTTTACTGAACGTACCCAAACTAAACTTCAGAAATTGATTCCAGGCACACCGGGCCTTAGAATCAGGTGCCGTCAGAAACTACAGAGTCGTAAAATTCTAAAGAATTAAGAAAAAAAATTTCCTTGAAATTTCCGGGTCTTTAAATTCTCCATAAAGGACTTAGGTGAAATATCCTATATTCTATGGATCAAGATCATCCATGATAAATACAAGAAACTGCTTAGACTAAGTCAATGTACATACATTGTCTATATAATAAAGATATTTAGTATGGAATAACACACTTGGGAATTGGTTCTAGTTGTTGGGTCAGAATGGGGAAGATGAAGACATAAGGGGGGGGGGTGAATTGTGTTCTTCTAAAAATATTGGAAAAATCCAAACATCCCTCTTAAAATGAAGTGATCCTTTCATTCTCTCTTAATGTAGAGAGAGTAGTGGAAATAAATTAAAGAAAATAAAAAATCAATATATAGTGGTTTGGGGCATAGAAATACCATATTCCACTCCACTAACGCTCTACTCCACGATCTTGGTAATTTTCACTAGTAGTTCCTCTTATCTGGAGATCCACACAACTGACTGGAGGTAGTTGACACCCTAGAAGGATTTTATAGTTCCTTATGGTTATTTTATAGTGAATCTAAATATCCATAGCTTAGTCCAAGAATATGACACTCCACCAAGACTAAGTCCAAAAATCTGATACTCCAAATAAAATAGACGAGGTGAATTTTGTTGTGAAAAAGGTTTATCTCATAGTTTCAACAGTAATTGATAGATGTATATGATCTTTCATAATGCACATAAGTAGTAACAAAATAATCTTCAAAGTTATATAGGATTATTAATTTTTAATAAGTATAAAATAGATTAGACAATGTTACTTAGGATTCCTTATTCTTTACACCATGAGAGAATAAGGATGCATGAAGAATATTTCTCCCTTATTCAAAATGATGAGCAACAAAATTAAAACATTTCAACACTTTATTTTCATCAAAGTTTTCACACCTTCTCTTTTATTCATATCTTTTATTTTCCTGATAAAGAGATATATATATATATAGGGAATAAATACCCAGATGTAACATCCTCATCACTCTTTCTTAGGATACTTAAAATCCTTTATAAAGATCCCAAGAATGGCATTGCATCATTGTATTCTTCATATAGAATAAATATCTAATAAAATAATTTAATATAAGTTAAATAAATATTCATATAAAGTATCCAAAATAATAGAAACATTGAATGATTTAAAGATCCTATTTAAATCCCTTCAAACCACTTTAAAGTTAGTCAAAAATTTCTTGAAAACTGGTAACACTATCTTAATATAAATTCAAATATTTGAATTTAAATAAGCTCGTGTCCTCTGACTTTGCTGTAAAAATGATGTTAGAATAAACTAAAAATTTTATCTTTAAATAATAAACAAAAATCTTTAAAATATCTTCGAATTCAATCCTTTGAATTTATTATAATATACCAAGATGATAAACCATTGATATTCATCCAAATAAAAATATAGTATATATAAATACCAAGAAACATATAAAATAGAGTATTGTAACCTGCTTTGGAAATATTCAGAATATTGGATATTATCACATTTCTAATACCTTATAATCACATAATCTTCCTATATCCATGATAAACTATTTTTCAAACCTTAAATAATATGAATACATTATATTAATTCTGATCTAAATATTGTAGCACTTACCATTTTGAGTTTCCAGTTATATTGCTAAAGATGTAGATGATGTATTGGAATATAGTGAACTATAATAGTGTACAAAAAAACCATTATATTTTTCAGTTTACAACTTTATATATTTCATAATACATCATATCAAGTTCCTATGTATAACATCTCATTAATTTTGCGACATTTCAGAATAATTCAACATATATTATTTTCTAGATTTTAGGTATTGTTCATCTTCATCATGCTTCAGTTCATGCAACAAACAAAAATGGTGTTCTTGGGAGGGTGTAGAATCATGAATAAATATAAAGAATACATGATGATATTGGATGTCAGTTTCAACAATATACAGTATATTTAAAGCATTATTTTTACTATGCATAACAGATCACTATTTCATCATATAATCTGATGTACCCGAGATGAAGATTTCTTCCACTATTTCAGAATTTTTCAAGATTAAAATTATCAAAAAATATCTAGTAGAAAAAAAATTACAGTAGCATCAAAGTAGGGTACATTCTCATTGGAACACATGCTTCACTGAAAGTAGGGTTCATGAATGTAGGGTTGAGTACAACTGTAACGTAGGGTTCATTTCAAACATATGGTTCATGAACCATAATTTTGTATCAAAAGCAGGGTTGATGAAAATTAGAGTATGGTTCATTGAATCCAAAGTATGGTAGAAGAACCATAATTTGTATTAAAATTAGGGTTGTACTATTCTGAAAGTAGGGTTTAACTGTTCTGAAAGTAGTGTTTACAAAACCTTCAAAAAATTGGTCAACTTGCATTTAAAGATATTATCTATTTTTTATAGGACTTTAACATCAAATTCAGCCTTCATCCTAGAAGACTTATATTTAGTAAAAATAATAATATTTATAAAGGATCAATAATCAAATAAATCATAATTCTAAATCTCTCAATATCTTCATAAAAAAAATCAATAACATTATAGAAAAATATCAGTTTTTAAAAATCATTAAATAACTTTAGACAATTTATTGACCATCCAAACAAATTTTTTAGAATTCAATGTAAAATGATGAAATCAAGATAAAATCATTAAATTTACATCCCACTATATTTCAAGAAATTATGATATCTATAGAAATTTAAGTAAGTAAAATGTAACATCTTTTCAAATTTGTTCACTGCAGAGTTGTGAAATATCTACAGAAACTTAAGTGATTTTTTAGAGTAACAAAACAATATTTTCAAAGTGAAAACACCCTTGAACTAGATGTGTACTATCAGATATTTTTACCTAAATTATCTAAAGTATAATAATACTTAATATCCTTGACCAAGAAAGGACAACATTTTGTGTGGATAGAAAATTTCCAACAGTGTTTTCATGAGCTAAAGGAGAAGTTGAAAAGCACTCCCATCTCGAGGTTACTACAGGAAGGTGTCGAGTACATAGTGTTCTATGATGCATCAGAGACTAGAATTGATTTTTTTATGATGTAGAGGTAAGAAGTTATTTCCTATGTTTTATTCCAGTTGAGACCACATGAAAAGTACTACGTGATCTATGAAATTGAGTTAGTAATAGTATTTTTAACATTGAAGATGCTGAGACAGTACATGATGGGAGAGTGATTCATCATAGACTCTGACCATAAGAGTATCATGTATATATTCTCCCAAAAGGATATTAACTTGAGACAGAGGCGATGGCTAGAGTTCCTCCAAGAATATGACTTTGAGATTTTATTTACTCTTGGGAAGGGGAATGTGGTGGTAGATGATCTCACCAAGAGATCTAGTTCACAATTGCTGAATGAGGCGTCAGAGTAGTTAGCCTCATTTCAGTTATAATTTTTGAATGGAGATGAAACACCTTACCTCCAGTCAATGGTTTTTACCCCCCATACTCTTACAATGCATCAGGGAGGTATAGATCAGGATACCAATTGTGAGACCTACATGCTCATATATCCACAGGGTATGATCTTTAGGAATTTTATAAAGGTGGGGAGCACAAAATTATTTTCATAGGATGCACGATGGTACCCATGACGTTTCAAGAGTAGGTTTTAAGAGAGTTTCATACATCTTCCTAGGCGGTATATCCAGGCTTGGAAAAGATATACCAGGACCTTCAATGTTAGTTTTGGTGTCCATGGATGAAGAAAGGAGTTACTGAGTATGTTTCTTGTTGAGTTACTTATTAGCAAGTGAAGGTTGAGCACCAAGTTCTAACAGGTTTAGATAAACCCATTGAGGTTCCATAATGGAAGTGGGATGAGATATATATTTAATTCATGATGGGATTACCATGTATGTCTAGGGGACATGATGCAATCTGGGTGATTATTGAACAACTCACCAAGTAATCCCACTTCCTAGATATCTAAAAACAAAGATCAGTAAAGAGATTAGAGAACCTCTATGTTTAGGATATAGTTTAACTCCAAGGAGTTCCATTTATGATTGTTTCTGATTGTGATGGAATCTTTCATCCTGATTGTGGAAGGAATTACAGTAGGTGTTTTGGACTTAGTTACGCTTGAGCGCAGTGTTTCACCCACAAAATGATGGCCATACTATGCGGACCATTCAGGTTTTACAGGACATGTTGTAAGCTATCATATTAGACTTTGGCCATATTTGGGAGGATCACCTTCCATTGGGGGAGTTTTCAAACAAAAAAATGCTACCATTATACCATTGGTATGGCACCACTTGAGACTTTGTACATGATACCCTGTAGGTCACCACTTTGCTGGATCGATCCAAGGGAGTCAGAACTCATGGGTCTGAAGTTGGTGTGAGCTATTACAAATAAGGTTCAGATTATCTAGGAGTAGAAGGAGATTTCACAGAGCCCTCAGAAGTCATATCCTGACAAGCGATGGAGGCCTTTGGATTTTGAGGAGGGAGACCATGTTTTCCTATGAGTTTCACCTCGACATGTAATATTGAGATTTGGATGAGGTGAAAATCTATCTTAATGGTTCATTATCCCTTTACATATACTTCTTAGAGTTGGCGAGGTGGTATACCACTTAGCTCTACCTCCACAGTTAGACTGGGTACACGATATCTTCCACGTGTCGCAGCTAAGGAGGTACGTGCATAACCCATCACACATTATCAACTGGGGGAGATAGACATAATGAATGGATCAAATTTTTCTGAGTACCTAGTGGAGATCAAGGACAGATAGGATATGATCCTTCATAGGTGATCAATTTCATTGGTGCATGTTTTTTGGTAGTACAAGAATCTTCATGAGAGCACTTAGGAGTAGGAAGTTCATATTCGTTCCTAGTACCAACATCTCTTTGTATAGCCTTTTTTTTGAATTTTTAGAGACATAAAGCCCCAATTTGTTGAGAATGTAACATCTATAATTTTCCATGTATTATTTTTTAATATTATATAGATTATTTTTGATACTAGGCGCTAATACGGTGTGAGATTCCAAGACCTGGTGTGCCTGAAATAAATTTTTGAAATATATTAAATATATTAAATAACATGCATTCACAGGTTTCCTAAAAAAGTAGAATTACTATTAAATGGGTTCCTGGATTCGAAATTCGAGGGCATCATTTAGCTTAGAATGATGTTTTTACCCTAGGCACGACAGAACATTGGTCGACATGGGTCGTTTGTGAAAAATTTATCATGGGGATAAAATGAATAAAATGAATAAAATAATTTAATATTTTTTTAATTCCTTATATTTATGCAATGAATTTTTTTATTTAAATTTATCCTTATATCAGAATTATAGGGTTAGCAGCATAACCCTAGAACTTGTGGAGGATTGTTGGAGAGAGATATTTGGGAATCCTTTCCAACGAACGATGACAGATCATGGACTGACAATCGAAACACATAAATTTTGAAGGATCTCACCAACGAACACAACACAACTTCATTTTTCATCAAGGAATTATCCAAATCAAGGTAGGGCATGTGATTTTGATGTTATTTTCCCTATTATTAAATTTTATGATGAACGTCGATCAATCAATAAACAAATTGATTCAAAGATCATTTGTATTGCGGGATGGGATTTATTTTGTGGGTATTTTATCGGAATAAGTTATTCGGTTTAATTTATTGATGGATTCATTTACCATTCTAATGGAAAATAACCAATATTGATATAAACATAGATTGAGGTTCTTTCTTCTTGATTGATGGTGCTTTTATCCCCCAATTTCATGTTTCACCACATGCGTTCTTCATTGGCCCAGGTTTCGGTTATTCCTGATCAATCAATCGTAGCACACCCGTTTCTTTGTGCAATGACCCGATATCACAAATATGGGATCAACATGACACGACAGAGGTGCGATGGTGGTTGCGGTATATAATCGAATTAAAAACGAATCCCGAATTTGTGTTCTTCAATGTTCTTCAGAACCAAATAAATAATGTCAATTTGATATTTTTTGTGAGTATATTTTGTGATGAAACATGTTTAATAAGTCATGGATTAGAAAAACGAGGCCAAATATTGAATTTTACAGCATGGAGGTCAATGGATCAGAGGTTGGAATATCGGCTGAGGCATGGAGAGGAAGAATTTGGGATTCTAAAAAACCCCAAAGAACACAAAGTTTACTCCCTTTAAGAGTGCTTGAGGCTATTCATTTTCTTATTTTGGGATAGTATAGGTTGAGTGCATTCCATTGGTTATTTTCCATTGGAGTATAGTGTGTCATTACATCCACATCACTAGATTGTGATCCCCTATAGATGTCAAGTCTCAGATAGAGTTATGGTGTCCCTCCATGATATTGGAGTGTGATTCTCTATTATCCCTAGTTGGAGTTTGTGGAATTAGCATTACCTCTTGAACATGGTGTTGATCCTCCATATAGTAGGCTGTATCAAACAAATTTGTGGAATCATTGGCCTATTATCCCCCATGTAGCTGGTTGATCTAGACTAGGTTCGTGGTGTCCCTCAACAGTTTTGGGCATGACCCCCTGTCAATATATCATGGTCCCCTTAGACCAATGAGCTTCATTGGGCTGGGTCTAATGAACTAGACCTCTTCTTTGAGTGCCTCCAATGGTATCACGTCTCATGGAGTGGGTTCTCTCGGAACGATCATTGCTTCGAACAAAATCCTATGGCTGAAATTTGGTTATGATCCCCTCATGGTGTGGTGTATTTCTTGAGTATATATGGGTTTTTTTCTACTATAAATAGATTGTTATATCTTGTATTGAGTTGACTATACTTGGTGCTTCATGATTAGTGTTTTCAGGCTGTCCTACTAAGTATTGTTATACTCACCCCTGCATGGGATTTGTCTGCACGTGTCACATCTTTTGCAGACAACGAACCTTTTTGACATTTTCCTGGGAGGACAGGGAGTGTGTGGAGTGTAGTTGGAGCTTGATAGACTGATGTGTTTATCGAGAGCATACTTTTTTACTTATTCCTCACCCTTGGAGAAGGTTGTACTTTTTATAATTTTCGTTAGGCTTGTTTTTGGCCCCTTTTCTGTTCTTAGTAAATTACTATCATACACTATTGTGAGATCTTAGATGTATGCATCTATTCCTTCAATTGTTTCCATTTCATCATTGTGTGGGCTTGAAGATGTGTGTGTGTGTGTAAATATACTTTAGGAAAATTCATTCCATTTGTGGGATATGCCTACTCGACACTGGTCACTAGCCCCTAGCCTATTAGAGGAGGGCTTAGGGGTAGTCACGGGGTGGACCTCGACGGTCCGGGTCTGTTGGAGCCAAAATTCGGGACACAAAGAAGGCCCCAATACAGCCCCACAGACTGCCTCGCGAAGCTCCTTCGTGGAGTCCCCAGCACCGCGGCCGCCGCGAAGCAAAGGAGGCGGGACGCTCAGAGAATTCATTTGACGTTCAAGACACCACCGCGAAGCAAAGAAGGTGGGAGGATCTGCGAAAGCATTTGACATTCGAAAGCCCACCGCAAAGAAAAGGAGGCGGGAGGCTCCGTGAATGCATTTGATGTTCACAACGCCGCTGCGAAGCAAAGAAGGAGGGAGGCTCTGAGAAATCATTTGACGTTCGCGAGCCCACCGTGAAGAAAAGGAGGTGGGACGCTCCACGAACGTAGTTGACGTTTGCGACGCCACTGCAAAGCAATGAGGCGGGATGCTCTGCGACCCCATTTGACATTCGCGACCTGCCGCGAAGCCACAAAGCCCCTCTCTGTGCTGCGTGAGCTCCGCTCCGCGATGCCTCTTGCCTATAAATACTGGGCTCCCCCTGAGATCTTGGGATGGACAATCCGACCATTCAGCTTCCCAACTCCCAAATCACGAAGCAGTATTCCTCTCGGTGAACCATGAGCTGTGCGAGGTACTTATACTTCACGAAGTGCCTCCCCATGGTCTTTTTTTGATCCCCTCTTAAGATAGGGATTCCTTTCGCGAAGACTAAGGCCTTTTGTGAAGGAAGGGGATCCGGGTCATCACAGAGCATTTATGATTCACCAACCACCCTTCATGTACACATGATCCATATGCTAAGGTAGGGTTACTATACTTCGCGAAGCATAGTGCTTCCCAACACCTTGCTTCACGAGGCACCTTTGCTCCGTGTGGTTGTGCTCTGTGGATTACCTTCCACTTCACGAAGCACCTCCCGTTTTCACCTCCACCCCATGCTAAGGATAAGGCACCCCACTTTGTGAAGCACACCCCTTCGCAAGTGCCCTCCGCCACGTGGAGAAACAGAGCTCCATAAGGCCCCTGCCTATGGACCCCTCTGCTTGGAAAATCCTTTTCCCGTGCGACCTTCCAAGTTTGCACGATGTGACTTCAAAGTCCCCTGGATGATACTGCCCGTTGCATTGCTTCGCCTAATGATTCTTCGCATAGTCACGCTAATGGATATTGCTTCTTCTCATAGCTACGCTAACGTGGACCCCTCGATGGTTCTCTCTGCGACACCCCCTCAGTATGGTGTTGCCAGTGCCTTCCCTCCCACAAGGAGTAGATGGTACCAGTTATGTAAGTCCTAGGGGTGCGGAGCAAACACACCTCTTCCGAGCTGCAGGACGTTAAACTGGCAAGTGCCATCATCCTCAACACGTGACGTTAAACTGTAACCTCACCCCGTGCCCCGCATGCAGGGTACCCCACCTTGGACATTCTCCATGCCCACTCGTCTCCACGGGGATGGAGTCACCCCTCACATGGGGTGATATTCTCCTTATCGGAGTGGCGTTTATCCACGAGATAGGCCAAACACCTTGGTGTAAGCCCCTAGATTTTTCTTATAGGAGGAAACACCCCTGATCCTCCTCACTTCCTTGGTGCCAAGGCCAACAGAGGGTGTGATAGGGAACGAATCTCCTCCTTTATTCGGTCCAAAGTCACCCTCCCGCTGCACTTTGTCTCCCTCGAGCCTCTGTCTTAGAGTAAGTCCAAATATCTCTCTCCCTCAGCCTCTCCACACGTAAGCCCCACTCCACATCCCACAGACGCACCTTTTGTGTTGTGATCATCAGGTCTCTGCCGCCTCTTGTTTCTCAAACTAATCATGACTTATGTGGGCTTAGAAAAGCATCGACCATGACAACACCCCCATCCCGCATGACGTTAAACTATACACCCGAACTATGAGGACTTTGATCCATGTCAAGGCATGGTACGTTGGAAGCCTCCCTAAGGTTCAATCCCACCATCCACTTGGACCAAGGACCTTATTCACGTTGGTTGTCTGACACCCCATCCCGAACTATGAGGACTTTAATCCATGCTAAGGCAGGGTACGTAGGAAGCCTCCCTGAGGTTCAAGCCCAACAACCATTGGACTTGACTGCCTCCATGTCAATGTTCCAGGCCCCACATATGAACTACATGGACTTTGATCCATGTCAAGGCATGGTAAATAAGAAGCCTCCCTGAGGTTAAAGCCCACCACAAATTGGTCACTCCGACCCCTTTCGCATCGGTTCGCCCCATCCCGCATGACGTTAAACTGTATTTCACCCTGATCCCTCATGACGTTAATCAGTACACCAGAACTATGGAGACTTTGATCCATGTCAAGGCATGGTATGTAGGAAGCCTCCCTGAGGTTCAAGCCCACCACCCATTGGTCGCTCTAACCCCCCTTCATGTCGGTTCGCCCCGTCCCGCATAATGTTAAATTGTATTTCACCCCCATCCCGCATGATGTTAAACTATACACCCGAACTACGGGGACTTTGATCCATGTCAAGGCATGGTACGTAGGAAGCCTCCCTGAGGTTCAAGTCCGCCATCCACCTAGACCAAGGTCCTTATTCATGTCGGTTCTCTGAAACCCCATCCCAAACTATGAGGACTTTGATCCATGTCAAGGCATGGTACGTAGGAAGCCTCACGAGGTTCAAGACCAACACCCATTAGACCCCCAGTCCATCTTCACGTCGGTTCGCCGACACGCGCCATCTGAACTACACTGACATTATTCCATGTCAAGGCATGGTACGTAGGAAGCCTCCCTGAGGTTCAAGACCACCACCCATTGGTCACTCTGACCCCCTTTCACGCCGGTTCGCCCCGTCCCACATGACGTTAAACTATATTCACCATCTAAACTATGAGGACTTTGATCCATGTCAAGGCATGGTATGTAGGAAGCCTCCCTGAGGTTCAATCCCACCACCCAGTCATTCCAACCCCCTTCATGTCGGTTCGACCCCATTCAGTGGTAAGCCGTTGTCAACCTCATTTGACGGTAAGACATCTCCAGATCAACTACGCAGACTTTGATTCCCTGCCATGGGAATACGTAGGAAGTCTCTTCGAGGCTCAAGCCCAAAACCATCATTTATCCTGATTCTTACCCGGGCCGCCACATCCTGGTGAGATCATGCCACCCCATTCCCTCCCAAATCATTTTGAAAGCCACCCACATGCTGGCCCCAATATCGGTGTTCACTCCGAGGGATTCCTCCATTTAATCCACTCTAATCAGTGTTCCGATCAGTTTGATCTGTCTCCGCGAGATGTTAAACTTGCGGTATACCCTGTGATAAACATGGGAAGATGAGGAAAACCTTAGATACATGCTTATGGAATATGATTCCCTACATTCTTTGTGGGATGCCTCGGGCTTCCGCGCCCTCGAGAAGCCCAATAATAAGAGATCGAAGAGAGACAAACCAATCCCCTGCATCCAGACATGCCAGTGATGCCCCAGCGTGACTACTCCCCTAACCGAAGGTTACTGCCCTGAACGGACCCCTAGGAATGTCCAAACAGAAGCCGCGTAATTAACTGGTGTCCATGAAGATATGGCACCGGTAAGAGTTTCACGAACAACATATTAAATCTATGAGGGAGACCCGAACTAGGTGACGAGTTCTAAGGAGGAATCCATGGAAGGAAGAACCGACATACCATCTTCCTGTTTCGATCAAGGAGAAAACTACCCTGGATAAGGAGTGAATGAATTCCACCTTTGGAAAGCGGGAATGCGGGGTAACAAAAGCCGCGCCTATCACACTTAGGCAGATGGACGCGCGTGCCCCGGTGAAAGCGTCGGAAACAGAAATGGAGAACCCAACATGAAATTATTCTCCTCAATATGAAGATTAGTAACGCTCAGGGCATCCATGCATTGACGTGTCACTAGATCCAGCTATCCGGCACCAGGTCCCGCCAAGAAAATAGCAGGCCTGTTGTGAAACTCACCAGAAGTTGTGGCAGTAGAACGTTGGGCATCCCTTTCTGCGACGTTGTCAGCATGAATCCATCTTACCGGCCACATTGGATGGAATGGCACTGGGGCACTGGTTGTTGATTTCTTTTCCTAGTAGTGTTAATGAGTTAATCTCCATGGTTCCAGGAATCAGGTTGCTACCATGAGAATGCGATCACCGTCCACCTGCCTACACAGGGGCAGGGGAAACGCCAGCACAACCACTCCGCGTGGCTTCCCTGCTTCTGCAACGACATCTGCGTCCACGACTGTGGGGTGCCCACACCCCATCTCCCAATCAGAAGTCATCCAGAGAAGGGTGATTAACGACCTCGTACGTCGTTACGAGGAGGAGGGCATAATCCCAACCCAAGATATGGCCCGCCTGGATCTGAAGGAATCCATTCCCCACCGTCAATGTCGCCCCCGAGGGCCGCACAGGGAGCCACTGCTCCCCACCCTAACATTCAATCATTTCGGGAGCCTGTGCCCGGAAAGCTTTGATGACTCCCTGCCTTACACTGATGATGTGGGAGACGTCCGACCCAACCCAGTCAGAGTCTCAATCCAGGGGCTCCCCGAAAGGGCCCCACCCAGCCGCCTCAATGCCACTGCCCATCCTTTCCAGAGGACCAGGAAAGCTATGCACCTGCGCCACCAGCACCGGCTCGCCTGACCCGACACTAGCGTCAGGCACGAGCTGAGGACACCTACCAAGGGGTGTCAATGTCAATAGCTACTATGGCCTGAGCCACAACCGACGCATATCATCAAGTCCCTGCACACACTAAGCAGGGGATCTCATAATCCCAACCGGGATCGAAGCCCCAACCGCCCCACGGGTAGGCTGGGTTGACTCTCCTGGTTGCAGGCATAGGTGGTGGTCACTGTGAAACAACCCGCGGTGATGCCACCCTGTACAGAGGTCCTCCCCATACCACCACCACCGAGAGTGTGAGTCTACCCTACTTCGAGGCTCGACAAAGAGGTCTTCCCCATGCTACCACCAATCTGAATGAAGGTCTACCCTGCAGCAATGATGTTCGGTATAGAGGCCTCTCCCATGACCATCACACCGAGTATAGATCGCTTCCTCCTACACTTGACTATAAACATGGAGACATTAACTATCCAGTCTCTCTCTAATGTGGGGATCCTCCCTATGTCCTCTCCACAGCTAGCAAAGGTCCTCCTCAACCCGGAAACCAGAGGGGTGAAGGCCATCCTCGCTCCACCTGCACCAAGCATGGAGGTCCTCCCCATGCTCCCGCAGGTTCCGACAGAGGTTTTTCCCACTAAGGTGCTGTTCATGGAGGTCCTCCCCATGCCCCTTTGACATTTGTCCCGGTGCTCCTCGCACCTCTGCTATCCTAAGTGGGAATCATCTCTGCCCTGGCACCAGTGTGGCCGAAGGACCACATGTCGAAAATCGGCCCTGTCCCGAGGAGCCACCCAGGGGAAGGAGGGTAGGTTGTCACCTCCACAAGAAGAATACTGGGAAGGCCCGGACGGAGATCAAACCGGTTCGCTTCTCAGACTCTGAAGCAGAGTGAGACTCAGCTCAGGAACCCTCCCCTCGCTCATCCGAGTCAAGAGTCGGGGCAGGGACGAGGCACATCAGCCTGGTACCCCCAGAATTTGAGGTCCACAAGATTCCCACCTCCCAGCGTAGGTTTATCCAGGAGGATGAAAATCTAATGACCCTACAGGTTACGGTTTTCCAGTCACCACCATCATCGCCAGAAGCGCTTTCTACCTCCACAAGAGATCACAAAGAGCTATTCTGGGGACTAATGGCGGGCGAGCAACAGCGTGGCCCACCACCAGTAGCCCTGGCCCCTGGGCCAGGAATGGCAGCTGTCATCCCGTCCTATCACAACGTAGCGGCTAGGTCACTACACTCTTCAGAGGACAACCTGAGAATCGGTGGCCAGTCAGCCCATTCGTCGTGTTCCCCATCGACCAACCTTCCATCACAGTGGTCTGCCTCAGTACCGATGCCAGTTCCTCAACCACCCCCTGCTGGAGAGTGGGGAATTCAAGGTCCAAAACCTGAATTTGAGTCGAGGATCTTCTAGAGAATTCTTGCAGTGGACCACTTCCCCGAGAAGATCTGCCTGCAGCAGCTCTAGATTTCTGTATACCCAAGTCCCTCACCCTAGAGGCAGTTGAGTGTCTCCATTACAACCTATAGTAAATTCATTTCAGTCTCCATCATCAGCATGTGGTATATCCAAGGAGCCAAGCGCATTTTGAAGACATCAGCGAGTAGTGACGCCTAATCGATCTGGCTGCACTCCTGGTGGCCCAGCACCCCGAGTCACCAGGTCGCCGTGAGGTTCTCCAGTAGAAATGTGTTCAGAGTATCAAGGTACTCCAAAAGATTATCAGGGAGGCTACCCCCCATGTGAAAGTCCATGGATGGGGGCAGTATGCTTACCTCCTCTTCAGTCATATCCGACAGCAGCCCGACTCGCTATGCGATATTGAGGACATGCCCTCGGGAAGGGTCACGGTTCACATGGCTGGCATCATGGACAAAGGAGGATAGACTGGAGTTTCTCGATGGAGACTTATGCCCTGAGGGTGTGACACCACTGTTAGACCCATCAGGTAGGATTACTCATCAATAGAGGAACCTCCTAGGTCTCTATGCGCCCACTGAGGAGTTGGTACTCGGCCAGAATGCCGGTAAGGGAAAAGAGCATGTCGGAGCTATCAAGCACTCCGAACCGTCCGCCTCAGTGCAGAAGACGGAGGAGGACTCCGAGAAGGCCATGTTGCATCATCAAATTGATGAGAAAAATAGGTTGGTTGACGAACTACTGGCTGAATGCGCAGTAGAGCGACGACCCGACTATAGTAATCCTAGGCCAGGGCCGCAGAAGCTGGAACAACTTCCCCCCAGTGAGATGCCTCCGGGAAACCCTGATCATACCACTCCCACTAACAGGGCTGAATCCGGAACTCATGGAAAGAGGGCACAATATGTCTCACTGAACCCTCCCGAATGATGCGAAAATCCAATAAATCTAGCCCAGGTTCCCCCAGCTTCCCCACAGGTTGCTCCACCGGTTTCTCCACGAGCCATTGAACCCGTCTACCATGTCGAAGAGAGGGGAAAACACTCGTGATTAGGTATCCCCATCAAGATAGGGACCCACACCTGGATGATCCTATGGCGGCACTCATATCCCGACTTGAGGCATTGGAGATGCGATAGGTGGCAATCCCACCAGATGGCAAGCCATACCCGGCCTGGGTAGATGATATGCTGGCACCTCCAGGTTTCTGGAATCCCAACTTATCCCCCTTTAATGGGATAGGGGACCCTCCACAACATCTATCCCACTTTAACTCGAGTTATGGGCCTATGTTAGGGACCCCAATGCAGTAGGAGGCCACCAAGCTCCGCTGTTTCGTCCATACGCTGGAGGGGCTGACGTTCATCTGGTACAACCAGCTCCCTGTCGGATTCGTGACCAACTGGGAGGACCTTCGCAGGTAGTTTCTCTACCAGTTCAGCTCTACCACATAGAAGAACAACATCGCATACCTCTTCAAGTGCAAAAAAGGCCTGATGAGCGAGTCTCGGACTTCATCTCCCGGTGGAAGGGGCTTACATACTCCCTTGACATGCCGCTGACTCAGGATAAATTACTGATGATGTGTGTAGGGAATGTTAAGAAGGAAAAAGTTCCTTCCTTGATCACCAAGAACTATCCTAGAGGGTTCATAGACTTCTTAGATAAGGCCTAGTGCCTCGAAGATGCCCTTCAACAGGCAAGACAGGAACATCTGCTGCCCCCTGTGATCCCAGCAAGGAGAGCTGCCAGAGATGATCCCACCATGGTGGCCCAGATAGAATCCCCCATGCAGCTAGAATTTCTACCAATAACACCAACCCCACAGCCCCACAGAGGCCCTCCACCTTAGGCGTAGCCTCCGACTCCGCAGTGTCCTCATAATCGACAGGCGCCCCCGCGTAATGCGCCGCCACCGCCCAGGTGGGACAATCAGGGTCCACCTCCTCGACAGGACCCTCTGTCTCCTCATCATGGATAGGCTCCAAGGGCTCCCTATCTAGAAAGAATACACCAAAATTACTCGTTAAGCAAGAATCAGGTCCCCAGTTACTTCCGTAGTTCCCTAGAGCAGGGGATTGTACGCTTTCCTGAGTGTAGAAGGCCGACAGAGGTGAATCTAACCGATCGCCCCAACTACTGCCCCTATCATCAGATTTTGGGGAACACCCTAAAGCAGTGCTATGTGTTTAAGTACTGGATCCAAGACTAGATCGATAACAACATAGTCAGGCTGGGCCTGGCCCTGACAAAAGTGGCGGTTGTCTTTGTGAGGTCAGATAGCTGTAGCAACAGCGAATGTGAGTGGCAGCAGGTTCCCAGCCACGGATCCCAAAAGTACGATGACTAGATGGCTCGTAAGATGGTCTCTCGCTCCTATGGCATAATTCGGGCACACCTGAATCAGCGGAAGCCTTCAGAAGCCGCGACCACCACTTCTGCATCATCATCTCAGCCAACCTCTTCCCAGACGAGCAAGCATCGGTGGCGCAAGAAGAAGCAACATGCCCCGCCAATTCCATCGTCATCCCGAACTCTCAGTGAATTCATGACCCCTGAGATGGGGATCCCTCCCAGAATCCTCCCAGTGGTGTATGATTCATCAAGTGATAGTCAAGGGTATGCTTCGGTCAATACCGTTGAGTTGGTAAACCCCTATATGACTCCCGACGAGGGGGAACTCCAGGTGAACCTCCCCAACGTCCCCAGCCGGTGCCAACGTCGGCGAAGACATGAATATGTGGGTCGTCAAGGCACATCAATTGGCACTTCCAGCCAGGTCGTGCATTCCAACGAGACCAGACAGCAAGCCCAGCACAGAGCTCAGCACGCGCAGCCTTTTAATTTGGTGTCGTTAGAACCGCCTCCACCACCGTTTGTGCTACTGGATCAGGCAGATCCACTTCGGCCGTACCGTGACCAGTTTCTCCCCGCTACGGGTCAACCTCATTCATCCGGACGTCATCCAACAGCTACTCTTCAGGCTTCGACTAGTGAACATCGGAACGTGCCCAGCACCAGCCAGCCACCGGTCCAGCCGATAGGGCCCGCGATGGCTCCAATCATAGAACAACCTCCTGTACCTTTCACGGAAGTATGATGTTCTCAAGAATCTTGCCGGCATCCCAGAGAGGATTTCTATCCTTTAAGCCCTATTACTATCATCAGATATGCGCGAGACACTTGATGAGGCTTTAAGGAGCCCCCTCCAGTTTGAGAAGAAAGTTGCAGCTGCAGAAGCCTTTCACGCTGAAGCTGTTGAGACTGCCGAATTCCAAGCCATCATTTCGTTCTCTGGAGAGGATGAAGGCTCTCCCATATAGGGGAATATCTACCTGCTGTACATCACCGACCAATTCAACGACGTTGAGGTTCACCGCTGTCTCGTTGACACCAGCTCCGGGATCAACCTTATCCTGACGCGGACGCTGCGAAAGCTGGGGTTATCTAAGGATGACCTGACTCCCTCTGATTTAAGGATCCAGGGATATGATAGGACATAGCAGACCCCAGTCAGCAAGATCCATTTGAAGACCTAGTTCGGTGGCCTAGTTTCCAGTACTGAATTTATGGTTGTCTCCCAGGACACCACGTATAATGCGTTGATGGGAAGACCATGGCTCCATCTGCACGCGACGATCCCCTCATCGTATCACCAATGACTCAATTACTCCCTTAATGATCGAGTAGGAATGATCCAAGGTGATGCATCTCCTTTCACCTCTTGTGAAGCCCATTATTTGGACGCTGACTATTACAAGAGCAAGGATAAGTAGATTCTGGAAAGTGAGGTTGAACCTGCCCCAGTCACAAGTGACCCCTGGGAAGGTCTGGATGATGCCTATGTCTTCCCAATCCATCGGTTGGAGGCCACAAACCCCGATATGGGGAAATTATTTTTTGTCTCTGGTACCAGAGGAAGGCATATTCCCAAGTCCAAGCAACGACGGAAAATCACCTCGTACTCCTACACAAACCAGGCTCAGGTGATCCCGGAACCTCCTACTCCCGTACTGTATTGGGACGTCCACCCCATGGAAATGGATGTATGTCATACGTGTCTATTCCACTAGGCTGGAATTAACCGGATCAAGACGACGCACCACTATTGCTTTGATGTCATCAAGCGTAGCCCCTTGGGCCGAAGGCCAAATGGGATTGGATCAACTGCCTTCATCGCCATGGTCTTAGTGGCGTGTGAATCTACTGATGTGCTGTCCACCGTTGTCCAGGCTGGTACCGTCCTCCCTTCAGGTTCCTCTGACCAAGGGGAAGACTCGCCCGCTAGGAATCCATCCTCCAAAAGTGAAGAAGAGGATATAGAGGATACTCCCCCTGCCTTTGAATAATGAGTCTCTTCTACAGTCAATGAACTGGTACAGGTGAACCTTGGTAGCGAGGTAGATATAATACCCACATTGATTAGTGCTACCATGTCCCCCGAGGAGCAGCAAAGGTACGTGGAATTCCTTAAGCAGCACCATGACATGTTTTCCTGGAGTTATGATGAGATGCTAGGACTAGATCCTCAGGTTTCCGTCCACCACCTCGGTCTCCTGAAAAACCATTGTGGGTTCAAGAAGCCTCCTAGAAAGTTGCATCCTTCTTACAGTGCCATGGTTGAGGCCGAAGTTGACAAGCTCATCAGATCCAACTTCATCAAGGAGGTCCAATACCCCAAGTGGCTAGCCAAAATTGTACCAGTCAGAAAGAAGAACAGACAGATCAGAGTCTATATTGACTTCCAAGATCTCAACCATCACTGTTTGAAGGATTATTTTCCCCTTCTGGTGAAAAAATTGTTGATCGATGCTACAACCGGGTTCCAAGCCCTCTCCTTCATGGATGGATACTCTGGATATAATCAGATCTGGATGGCCCCTGAGGATGAAGAGTCCACGGATTTCAGGGAGCCCCAAGGTACTTTCTATTACCAGGTTATGCCCTTCGGCCTGAAGAATGCAGGTGACACCTATCAGCAGGGCATTCATTGCATATTCTATACAATCCTTGGGACATTGGTCGAGTGCTATGTGGATGATCTGGTGGTCAAATCTCGCAAGTGCTAGGACCATCTCAAGGACCTTGAGAAAGTGTTCGGATTCCTTCATTCCGGCCACTTGAAGATGAACCAATTGAAGTGTGCCTTTGGGGTTACTTATAAGAAGTTTCTTGGCTTTTTTTCAGGTATCGAGGCATCAAGATCAACCTAGAGAAGATCAAGGGGATCATCCAAATGCCTCCTCTGAGAAATATCTGAGAGCTTCGAGGTTTTCAAGGCCACTTAGCCTACATACGCCGATTCATTGTGAATATGGATGGAAAGTGTAAGCCCTTTTATCAGCTGATGAAGAAAGGATCTGCCTACAAATGGGATGAAGAGTGACAGGCCGCCTTCGAAGAAATCAATCAGTATCTGCTCTAGACTCCGGTCCTAATGCCACCCATCTCCGGAAATCCACTGATTCACTATGTCATTGCCCTGGACCAATCTCTCATCACCCTTCTCACCCAGAAGAACAATGAGAGGACAGAGAACAACCTCTACTACCTCAGCCGCATGCTCCTCAATACGGAGACCAGATACTGCCCCATCGAGAAGAGCTTCCTTGTGCTCATATTTGCTGTACAAAAGCCGTGACATTACCTGCAGCACCATGAGGTACAACTGGTCTTTGGGGTAGACCCGTTGAAGTATATTCTGAACCGCCCCATGTTGACTAGCCGACTAGTGTGGTGAGAGGTAATCCTTCAGTAGTTTGACATCAGGTTCATGCCTTAGAAGGCCATCAAGGGGCAGGCATTAGCGGACTTTCTAGCCGCCCATCCAACCTCCGCAGACCAGTCCCTGGACTTGGACTTTCCCGATGAGGAAATCCTCTCGGTAGATCAAGTCGTCCCATGTTGGTAGATGAATTTTGATGGTGCCTCTTAGAGCCCTACCGGTAGGAGGCTCAATGATCCTAGGCTCAACAGATTAGGCCTGGGTATCTTCTTTATTACCCCAACACAAGACATTCTACCGTACTGATTCCTATTGTCAGAAGGCTTCACCAACAATGAGGCAGAGTATCTGGCTCTTATCACTGGACTCGAGCTAGATATTGAGATTGATGTGCCCCATTTTCATGTGAAATGGGATTCCGAGCTAGTCATCAAAAAAGTAAATGGAGACTACGTTGTCAGAAATCTAGAGCTCACACCATTGTTGGAGTGCACCCTCCATCTAATGTCCCAGTTTCCTGCTCAACCAATGGTTACCCATATCCCTCTGTCACAGAATGGTCGAGTGGATGCTTTGGCCAGATTAGCTACATCACTTGCAAAGCCCAAGAAGGATGATTTGATTATACATGTGGCCCACTGGAGAGTCATTGACCCCGTCACCCCAGAGGATGACGACGACCTGCGAGTAAGCCATCTTACTGCCAGATCCTCCAGGACAGGACCACTAGGATCTTTAGATGTAGTTGTTGAAGTGACTCCCGACTGGAGATCCCCTTTTTTTTTGAGTATATCCAAAATGGTTTCCTCCCAGCTGACCGGGCCGAGCGCGAGCAAATCCGATGCCGCGCGCTGTAGTTTACCCTCCAGAGTGGTCCCAATCTTGAGCATATCCTCTACAATCACAGTTTTGATGGTGTTCTCCTCCATTGCATCCAAGGAGTTGAGATTCCACAGGTCATGCAAGAGGCTCATGCCGGTTCCTATGGTGCCCACCAGGCTGGGCCGAAGCTGTCCCATCAAATCTGGAGACTGGGGTACCTCTGGCCCTCTATGATCCATGATTGTATTGAGTTTCCCAAGAGATGTCACGCGTAATAAGTTCATGATAACTTCCTACATCGGCCGACAAAACCTCTCCACTCCACCAAGTACTCTTGGCCATTTGTGGTGTGGGGGCTCGATGTCGTGGGACCATACCAACCAGCAACAACTCACCAGTGCAGGTTCATCCTGACCGCCACTGATTTCTTTTCCAAGTGGGTAGAATTAGTTCCACTCAAGGAGGTCAAGGCCTGTTCCATCGTTGACTTCCTGAGCTCCAATATCATCCACTGGTTTGGAGTCCCTCACGCTGTCCTCACCGATAACGACACCAAATTCCGAGCAACCGAGATGAAGAAATTGTACGCCAAGTACAATATCAGTTCGAACTATACCTCCCGCTATCACGCGCAGACAAATGGGAAGATCAAGGTGTTCAATAAGACCCTCTATAAAATTTTATAGAAAATGGTTGGTCAAAACAATATGAGTTGGCTAGACAAGCTCCCCAACACTCTCTGGGCCTATCGGACGACGACTTACAATTCCACCCGGGTGAGCCCGTATTCCCTAGTGTACGGAGCTGAGGCCATCTGCCCATCGAGATCCAGCTGCCTTCATTACGCACTGCGGTCTATGACCAGAAGACACTAGATAATATATCCAAAATCCGTCTAGATGAATTGGAAGAACTAGACAAGAACAGGCTCCGTGCCCTGCACAATCTGGAAAGGCATCAGAATTATATGGATATAGCCTTCAACAAGAAGGTTCATCTCCACTCTTTTCTTCAAGGAAACCTGGTATTGGACCTCCGAGCGCCAATGATCCCTGGAAGGAAACCACCCAAGTTGGAGCCCAAATGGGAAGGACCATACATAGTCCATAGGGTTTACCCCAATTGAGCATACTCCTTGGTGACGATGGATGGTGAGTGCATAACACCTCCCAAAAATGCCAAATTCATCAATCAATAATTTTTCTGAGCCCTATGGTCCTGCATGACCTTAAACAAGATGGTCCTGCATGACCTTAAGATAGATCGTCCTACACGACCTTAAACTGGATGGTCCTGCACGACCTTAAACTGGATGGTCCTACATGACCTTAAACTGGATGGTCCTGCACGACCTTAAACTGGATAGTCCTACATAACCTTAAACTTGATGGCCCTGCATGACCTTAAAATAGATGGTCCTATACGACCTTAAATTGGATGGTCCTGCATGAACTTAAAATGGATGGTCCTACATGACCTTAAACTGGATGGTCCTGTATGACCTTAAACTCGATGGTCCTACACAACCTTAAACTGGATGGTCCTGAACAACCTTAAACTGGATGGTCCTACATGACCTTAAACTGGATGGTCCTGGATGACCTTAAACTGGATGGTCCTGCACGACCTTAAACTGGATGGTCTTGTACGACCTTAAACCGGACCGTCCCATATGACCCTAAACTACACGACGGTCCTGCATGGCCTTAAACTGTTCGGTCCTACATGACTTAACTGTGCATCATCTGACAAGACATTAAACTGCATCTTGAGAACTATGTAAGGCTTGATTCCCATCTACATAGGATACGTATGAATGCTCAGACACCTCATCTTGAGACCAGCCCAAGCTCTTCTCTTTGACTATCCCCCCTGGGTATAGATTTCTCGGAGGATCCTTGCATGATATGGTGTAGGATACCTTAGCCCCACTCATACAAGGATTATAATGGTTGCATCACGTGCCCACTCCTGTTCTTATATCCTCCCATGTACTCACCGCATGACGTTAAAATGCATGGCCTTCAAGAACTAAATATGGCTCGATTACCATCCTCATTGGATACGTAGGAATGCCTAGACATTTTGTCTGTTGGCCCAGCCCAAACGGAAGAATCTTCCCCTCAGGTCAAGATGTATGGAAAGGGTGAAAACTTTTTCCCCAATTCACGTCGAGCTAATATCGATCCAGCCGTACGTCCCGCTCCCTGGAGACATTCACCTCTTTTAGAGATGGGTACAACTATCCTTCACCCAAACCTTGACTAGGATTCCATCACCTTCCCCATCTAGAAGGGCCCTTGAATGGTATGGAAGCTAGGCCTAAGGGACCTCTTACCACTTTGGGCCAACGCCCTCGAGGATGTCGAGCAACAAGCTGATATAAGTCCTGTGTTTCAAATATGGTCAGCGGTCGATGCTCATTTGTTGCTCCCATTTCAGGTCACTATAGGGACATTATGTTTCGAACATGGTCAAAAACTGTCCTGGATTGTTAGGGCCTCCCCAAGATGTCCCAAACACTGAGTGTAGTGGTTCATTCTGCCCCGTTAGATATCCAAGCGATGAACTCCCTCCGGGAAATGCCAACTATCAGGCCACTTGGCCTTTTCGGTCCCTGTCCCAGGTTCTCTTATGGGAGTGTACAGTGAGGTGCAGGATTATGTCCTCATTCACATCAATTTATTCTCCATGCCATACACCTCCCTTGTTTGGGGTATCCTACTCCCCTCCTCGTCCTCACTGTAAGACGTTAAACTGCAAACTTGTCAGGCCTTCCTGACCAAGGCCCAGCCTCAGGTCCCTTGGCCTTTTCAGCCCCCCAGTCCAGGTCTTATCTTATGGGAGTGTACAGTGTGGTGCAGGATTATGTCATCATTCATGCCAGGTTATTCGCCATGCCTTACACCCCCCTCATTGGGGTATCTTACCCCCAGGTGCCTTTAAGAACTATGTGTGGCTTGATTCCCATCCTTATGGGATACGTAGGACAACTTGAATGTATAGACTTTGGGTCCCGCCCCATCTCCCGAAAATCTCCATCTCACCTTGGCCCCTTAGCCTACCCTCTCCCTCCTAAACACCCTCGCTTCCCCTTTTTGGCGGTTCATCAATGTGCCTAAGGGTACTCTGGTTTAGTACCTGGAATGTCGGACTCTGCTCGGACATGCTGCCACCTGCTTTTCAGGCTTTGTGTTCCCCTTCATTAGGGATTCCATCACCTTTCACACCCGAAGGGACCCCCCGAGTGGCATGGATTCTAGGCCTAAGGGCTCTCCTACCACTTCGGGCCAACGCCCCCAAGGGTCACAAACAACAAGATGATACAATTCCCGCGTTGTGAATATGGTCAGTGGTTGATGCTCATCTGTTGTCCCACTTTAGGCTAACGCGATATGGATACTGTGTTTTGAACATGGTCAACAATTATCCTCCATCACCATGCCAACCCCATTAAGCCCAAAATGTCAGTTACATGATTCACATACTTCTCAACCTTCTCATGTATAGGTAGAAGTTTGAAACTCTTGGTACTATTCCTCAGTGCGCATCCACGTGTTAGGAGGACCAAATCCACGATAGGGGCGTCATTCAGGGCTCCACACTGATTTACCTTTTGAGGGCATTCTAGGTATTACAAAAGACATCTTCCTCCCTTATTTTCCGCACCGAGTTTATCTCACATGGGCTTAGGGATCGGGTTGAGGTCTGTACTTACTTTGAGGGTTTTCACTCCATCCATGGTCTGAAATATAAGACCATAAACTAAGATCTCATCTAGAACTATGTGTGGCTTGATTCCCATTCTTATGGGATATGTAGGACCACCCAGATGCCTTGTTTTTGGATCTAGCTCAGTTGGGAGCTAGTTTTTACTTCCCCTTGACCTCTTGCCTCTATGTAGGCCCCTTGGCTCAAGGTTCCCCTCTCAGAATTACATACGGTGTGATATGGGACCATGTCCTCATTCACGTTGGAGATGTTTTATTGCACCGTACACATTCCCTCCAAGCATTGTCTTTGCTACATCTGCGCTGCACAACGTTAAAATTCATGCTCGGTCCTATCACATGACCCTAAACTATGACATTATCGTCCTGTCCGCACAACGAAAAATGGCACTGCATCGTGATGTCCTCAAGGAGACACCATGTTTGGTATTGGTCACATGCCATGCCATTTGTCAATGCCTACTACGGCTTGATTCTTGTGGTGATTCCAGGTCCTGCTACCCTAGGCCTGTCGCTTCACAAAAAAAAACCACTCACCTCAAAGGACAAATAAGATTTATCAAATACCACTTCTCTTGGAACGAGGGCCACGCCCGCACGCCCCTTTTCCCCTGGCACTGGTACCGTACTGTGCCACCTCAAGAACTACGTGAAACTTGATCCTCATCGTCATGGGTTACATAGGAATGCCTGTGCACTTTGCCTCAGGCCCATCTCAACTCTTATTTTTGGTCCCTCGACCTAAAACCTCTCTGAGGAACATGTCGTGGTCGAAACCCCCGGTTCCCATTCACGTCAGGTATTTGTAGTTACCCCAACATGTGCCTCCCTTGTTTCCTACCATCTATGGTCTGAGTTCTACGATCCTAAACTAAGATCTCCCTATTGGAAGGGGCTCGACCCCCTCTATCTAATACATCTCGTTGACATATTTAGATGCATTTGAAAAAGAGCCCGAAGTGTGGAATTTTCATGGGGACATTCCCCTAATTCCATGACCACGCTTCGTGAGCTCGCTATTTGGATCCTTATCCTCTTCCATATCCAAAGGGACCCCCTAATGGCCTGGTCACATGCCGCATTGGATCACCTACCATCCTGGGCCAATGCCCCTAAGGATCACTGACGACATTTGTGATGGGCCCCGTGTCTCGAACATGGTCAACGGTCGACCCTCATTTGTCTATCCCCATTCCAAGATAATGCGATATGGATGCTGCATTTACGCCACAGTCAACAGTTATCCTCCATCATCACGCCACCATCATTGGGGTCCAAAATTTGATTGCAATGATTCACACACTTCCACTTCCTTATGTTCAAGTGGAATTCCGACATACTCGGCTTTATCTCTTCACACATCTAGGTGCGCTACATGGAAGGGTTAGCATCATTGGGCCGACATTCACTGAGTGTCCCTTATCCCTAACACATCCCTTCCTATGTCAAGAAAGTCCCACCACTACTTCTTGTTTCCCACATCGAGCACGACTCACGTGGGCTTAGTAGTTTTGGTAGGATGTGCACTGACGTAGCCAGGCTTCTCATCGTCCCGCATGACGTTAAACAATGCTTATAAAACTATGTATGGATTGATTTCCATCCTATGGGATACATAGAGACACCCTGGTATTTCTCCTAGGGTCTAGCCCCAGGAATCATAAAGTCCCGTTCCTCCCCATTTCCGGCCTCTTGGCCTGAACCCTCATGGGGAACCATGTAACTGTAATTTTACCCCGAACAAGTTTGGGATGCCCCACGATGGCATTGGGAAGCGAAAACCCCCCTTACCAGAGAGGCCCTGTCTAAAATAAGGAATGATCCATGATCAAACCGACGCGTGAATCCAGTGTGATTCCGCCACGGTGGCGTAATTTCAAGATTGTTGGATTCTGTTCGAACAAACCCTCACTCCACATTCCATGCTTTGCATGGCCCTTATTCAGACTCTCATCTTATTTCATGTCTAGAGGAACCCCCTAACAGTATGGATGCTCGGCCTATGGCCTGCCTACTGTCCTGGGCCAATGTTCTGTAAGACTAACAGATGACATTTTGAGTTTGGTCATGTGTTTCGAACATGGTCAATGGTTGACCCTCATTTTTTATCCCCACTCCAGGCTAAACCAATAAGAATTCTGTGTTTCGAATCTTGTCAACAACCATTCTTTGTTGTCACGCCACCCCCACAATGTTCCAAATCCTGGGTATCATGATTCACATCCCTCATTCCCATCTGTTCGGATCGATTTCAGCACCCCTGGCGTTACACCATTCGTGCACAAGAGCACACTAGGAAAACTGTAATTTGTTTGTTCTGAGAGCTTCATTCTCCAGCCTGGTCTCTTCCATTTTTTTGGAAATCCAGACCGGCTGTCCAAACCTCGGATGCCTGAAGCTTGGTTTGCACTCCTACATTTGTATGGGGTGCTGAGGTGGCTTTCCCTTGCTTCTCACATCGGGCCCGACCCACGTGAGCTTAGGGAATGATTGCTGGAAGCTCCGTGAACATCGCAAGGATGCAGTAAACCAATGTAAACAACAGAACTCGTGCATGCTATGACATTCAAAAAATAAAAGTACGAAAGTAAGTTTAAGGGTTTGTAATCATTATAGTACCCGGGGGTCGAATCCTCCCATGGACGGATTAACCTTGTCGAAGGAACGTTGCAGCTCTGCCACCCTCTAGCTAGTGCCGTCCAGGATTTTCTTCCACTTGTTTACCTCCTGCTCCTCCTCGGCAACAAGATGGTGCAATTCGTTGGCCACAATCTAGGCCTGCTCCACAATGGCCCGGATGCCGATCATCTCTATAGAAGCTCACCTCAGGACCTCTTCGGCTTCTTCCAGCTGGGCCTTCAATCATGTTATGATCTCAGATTACGCATTGAGGGAGGTCAAGTGCTCGTCCGCCCGATTCTGCAGCCGCTGGACCTCTTCTTCAACCTTCTGGAGCCTCTTGATGTTTATCACCTACCTCCGCTGCCAAACCATGCCAAGGCCACGGACATACTTCTGAATCGTTTCGGCCATAAGACCTCGGATGAGCATGTGAGGACGCCGGACATCCACTCCACCAGCGCACAATTCATTCATTTGTGAGAAAAATCTTTCCATATCATTCAACCATAGCGCTTAGGGGGTGTCATTGATGAAGCATGTGATCAGCTTCCATGATCGGCGACCGACTATTTTGATTTCCTCCTCGTCAGAGGCCATATCATCTCAGTCGACGCGATTGGATGGCTTGTATGCTAGGAATTCCCCCAGGAACTCCTCAGATGGGTCCACATCTGGCATCGGATCAGGCGTGGCGGGGCTTGAATCGTCTGGTTGATCCTCATCATTGGATCCCACCTCGATAATCTTAGGCGCAGTCCCAATGGCACCCCTGTCAGTGATCGGGAGCACTGTAGTTCGGTCAGGCTGGATGTTCACCTCCACGACCATTAGCATGCCCCTGGGAAGGGCGCTACCAGAAGCCCTGACCAACTTCTCCATGGTAGCCCAAGCCAATTAAAGGACTGTACATGCCATGAAAGGGATGTGAATGTCAGTTAACGTGGTTAGGGGATGGAAGTTGTGGATTCGGTAGAGAAGACTTACAGAGGTTAATTCCCTGGTATCGCTCTTGGGATGATGTCGTCGGAACCCCGAGACGCGGACCCCTGTATATAGTTGGCAGGTTTGGAGACCCTGTGGGAACCACCTTGACTGTCCCAGCCCCGCCAGACATGGAAGTTGATGCAGCTACGAGCATGGATCCTGAAGTTCCCGCGTTGGCACCCGCTGAGGGGTGAGAATGAGGTCTATGCACAAGGTCCTCCTGCATAGTACAGAAACTGATAAGGAATCCATAGTAACCTAAGGGAAAACTCTGAAGAAGGAACTTGGGATTTTACCTTGAGAGCCTCTGTGAAATATTCAAGATCTGAGGACTGGTCTCCAACTTCACCCTCCTCCGGAGGACTTTCTCTACCAGCCTCGTCTCCCCAGGAGGACTCGTCTGATTCTTCTAGCAGAGGGAAGCGCTCCCTCAGGACAGCGGCTGATAGTTATGGAGGGACCGTGTGATCCAACAACACCCTAACATGGTATGTCATTGGGTGCAGGGTGCCCCAGGAGTGGATGAAGTCTTCCAGATCGGCTATGTATTGCTCTACCTCTGCCTGGGATACTACAAAACTAGCCCTAAGAGGGCTATTCCTGACAAGTCCATCCCGAGGCAGTTAAGGTGCTTTCATAACTCGGATGGGACGAGGAATTTCTGGTTGACTTACTAGATGTCCTAGGCCTCAGGGAAGACACAATTCTCTAGCATGTCAATGTGGAACAACCATTTCCCTAGGTCCTGAGTGGAAATCCTGCAGAATCCCCTTGGTGGCCACCCCTCTGGATGACTCTGTTCTCTTGGGACCACCGACTCCGCTGCCGCTGCCAGATCCGCTACTACTGCTCCTTCCTCAACTGATGCAGGCACCACCGCTGTAGCAGCCCCACAACTATGGGATTACCTTTTCTTCTTCTTGCCTCGGCCCCGAGCTCGAGGAAGCTCACCCTCACCGACCAAGACGGTTGGCCGCTTCAGCATCTCCCCTGGATAGGCCACCTCCCGGATCTGGGCGTATTATTTTTTCAACCCAAGGACGACGGATGGCGGAGGAAATTCATTCCACATATTCCCATCTTCCCATGTGAATATGAGCCACATCTACCTCATCACACACAGGTGCTCCTTATAGTGCACACCCAGGTAGACCTGTGGGGTCAGCCGATGCAGGCACCGAAATTGCCGGGCGAACCAGTGTGGGGTGTACGACTCGCAGAGATGCTCGCAGTCCACCCTGGCCACCAAGACTCCACCTCAAAAGGCTAGGAGGTAGGTCTGATACTCTTCTGTCTCCCTACCGTTATCAGTTAAGGCCCCCGTCGGCAATGGGAATTGGTGTAAATTGAATTCCTCCCCCCTCCACACCTGGTTTAGAACCAATGGTGCAGTCAGCTTGGTCGGAAATCTCCCTCGGAATTCAAGATTGAGGGATGGAAGTTCGACCCTGGTGGTGAGATGGGGTTCAGATACTCGTAGATCCCCCTGATGTGCGCCTCCATCCACCCGTATAGGAGGTGGAATGGCCCACATACCCTCTGTGGCCTTTTATCTGTGTTGATGTGCCACATAAACTTGTACAACTTAGAGAACATTAGGATCCCCAGGTTGACCTATCCCCCTATCGCCAAAGTGGATGCCATGAAGGAAGTGCTTGGCCGCACTCCCATGTTTGTATCCCTCACCGGCAGGATCCAACTACAGATGAGGGCTGTGATGAATGCCGCTAGCCTAACTATTGGCCGTTGTTTAGTGCTGAAACTGAACCCACATGTTTTCCACTAGCTATCCTCCAGTGGCCCCCCAGTATGAGTTTTCCTTACTCCGGGCACCCTTTGGGAAAGTTTGTGGCCTCTCCAGGAACTACCTGTTTTCTGGGAAGTTTAAGAACTTCTTGAACTAGTTCTTGTAGTGGACATCCCTCACCGCATCCTTATCCTCCTTGAGAATGAGCTCCATCAATGCCATCGCCAGATGTGGCATCTGCTTAAGATCCTCCCACGCACCCATAGCCGGGAGGAATTTTTCATACATTTCCCCCAATATCGGGACCCATGAGATCTGATGCACATCCCATAGGCTGATGTCGACCTCCCTATGACGTAGGTGAAAGGTATTGGTCCCTGGTGACCACCAGCTTAAAAGCTCCGGCATTAACTGCTTCGACTGGTAGATATGGAACTGGGAAGCCCAAGATGCCTCATACAAGCCCACTCTTCTTAGATCCTCCCCTAACTCCTCGCACAAGGCACCTACTTAATTAGCCCAAGCCCAATCGTCCATAAAGTTGCCGCCCTAGCGCAGGTCCCATTCTTCGGACCACCCCTTCTTCAGGTTCCCCAACGCCGCCTTAAGGATGGTTCGATACAATGGAGGGGACATCTCTGGCTGCAATGCCCTCCCATTGACATTTTTCAGATGATTGTATAGGCAGTTGGTTATAACATGTGTAAAGTCCTCCTGAGAATGACCATTGGGCACCCTGAACCATCGGTGCTGACACAGCATGCTCTGGAACCAGTAAGCTGGCTCATCCCTAACTGCTTTAGGGATGAAGACGTCATCCCTCATCCTGAATACATATAGGGGAAACCTCTTACACAATGGATAGTTATTCTGGCTCTCTAACAACAGCTCCACCAAAGAACTATGGTCCGAGTGACTCCAAACTAGCTCTCCTAGCCCTAGACTATTCACCATTTCGTCGCTCCGGGCAGCATCCGCATGGTCCCCTTGGGCAGCTTCTTGGTGGGCCATTCAGTTCTGGAACTTGGACGTTTTGTTGGCTGGATCACAAAGATCATTCTCAAAGACCATTCGTGAAGCCCGCTCGCGAAGACTATTCGCAGGGTGCTGCTTCGACGTTCAAAGCTGGATCGCAGAGCGCAAGCGCGGAGTCGAGTACTCGTTGGGCGCCGCGAAGACTCGATTCATAGAGAACACTCGCGGAGTACGCTGAGCTTCATGAATCGAGAGCGCAAGAAGACAAAATTGTGGAGAAGGGAAAGGACAAAAGAGAGAGCAGACCCTCTATTTATAGGCAATGACTGGTGGAGCTTCGCGGCGCATCCAGTCCACTCGGAGCTTCGCGAGGCGCTCACCCCAGCTTTCCCGATCCGCCTCACAAGAACTCTTCATGAGTCAACACCACGAATGATCAAGGATTTTTGGAGATTTCCCTCAGACTTCAACCCTTGATCTCTCCACAACTCTAAGTCTGAGGGGGGGAATTTGTTGGCGCCAAAATTTCAGACAAAGAGAAGGCCCCAAGACATCCCCACAGACTACATCACGAACCTCCATCGCGGAGTCCCCCAGCACCACGACCACCGCGAAGCAAAGGAGGCGGGACGCTCCCCGAACACATTTGGAGTTTGCGACACTGTAGTGAAGCAAAGAATGCGGGAGGCTCTGCGAACTTATTTGACGTTCGTGATCCCACCGCGAAGCAAAGGAGGCGGGATGCTCCGTGAACGTATTTGAAGTTCACGACGCCGCCATGAAGCAAAGAAGGCGGAAGGCTCCATGAATGCATTTGACATTCACGAGCCCACCACGAAGCATAGGAGGCGGGATGCTCTGCTAACACAGTTGACGTTTGCAACGCTGCCGCGAAGCAATAAGGCAGGACGCTCTATGACCCCATTTGATGTTCGCGACCCACCGCGAATCCACCAAGCCCCTCTTTGTGCCATGTGAGCTCCACTCCATGGAACCTATTTCATATAAATACTGATCTCCCCTTGAGCTCTCGGGATAGACAATCCGACCTTTCGGCTTCCCAGCTTCTGAATCGCGAAGCAGTCTTCCGCTCGGTGAACCATGAGCTTTGCGAGGTACTTCTGCTTTTCGAAGTGCCTCCCCATGGTCTTGTTTTCATCCCTTATTAAGAGAGGGATGCATTTTGGAAAGCCTAAGGGATTTTGAGAAGGAAGGGGATCCCTAAGGGGACCCGGGTCATCGTAGAATATTTATGCTTCACGAAGAACCCTTCATGTACACATGATCTATATGCTAAGGCAAGGTCACTGTACTTCACGAAGCACATTGCTTCCCAACACGTTGCTTCGCGAGGCACCTTTGCTCTGTGAGGTTGTGCTCCATGGATTCCCTTCCACTTCTCAAAGCACCTCCCATTTGCACCTCCACCCCATGCTAAGGCTATGACACCCCACTTCGCGAAGCACACCCCTTCTCAAGTGCCCTCCGCCACGTGGAGCAATAGATCTCCACAAGGCCCCTGCATATAGACCCCTCTGATTTGCAAATCCTTTTCTTGTGCGACTCTCTAGGTTTGCATGATGTGACTTCAAAGTCCCCTAGATGATACTGCCCGTTGCATTTCTTCGCCTAATTCTTTTTCGCATAGGCACGCTAATGGCTATTGATTCTTCACATAGTCATGCTAATATAGACCCCTCGATGGTTTGCTCTGTGACACCCCCTCAGTACGGTGTTGCCAGTGCCTTCCCTCCCACAAGGAGCAGAAGGTACTGGTTATGTAAGTCCTAGGGGTGTGGAGCAAACCCACCTTGTCTGAGCTGTAGGACATTAAACTGCCAAGCACCATCTTCCCCAACACATTATGTTAAATTGTAACCTCACCCCATGCCCCACACGTAGGTTCCCCCACCTTGGACACTCTCCATGCCCATTCGTCTCCACGGGGACGGAGTCACCCCTCAGATGGGATGATATCCTCCTTATCGGAGTGGTGTTTGTCCGCGGGATAGGGAAACCACCTTGGTGTAATCCCCTAGATTTTTTCTTGTAGGAGCCAGCACCCCTGCTCCTCCTCACTTCCTCGGTGCCAAGGCTAGCAGAGGGCGTGATTGGGAATGAAGCTCCTCCTTTCTTCAGTCCCAAGTCCCCCTCCCACTGCGCTTTGTCACCCTCGGGCCTCTATCTTGGAGTAAGTCCCAATCTCTCTCTCCCTGGCCCGCTCCACACGTAAGCCCCACTCCACATCCCACAGATGCACCTTTTGCAACATGATCGTTAGGTCTCTGTCACCTCTTGTTTCTCACACCGAGCACGACTCACGTGGGCTTATAGTAATTATTGACCATGACAACACCCCCATCCCGCATGACGTTAAACTGTACACCCAAACTATGAGGACTTTGATCCATGTCAAGACATGGTACGTAGGAAGCCTCCCTGAGGTTCAAGCTCACCATCCACCTGGACCAAGGTTCTTATTCACATCAGTTCTCCGACACGCCATCCTAAACTATGAGGAATTTGATCCGTTCTAAGGCAGGGTATGTAGGAAGCCTCCTTGAGGTTCAATCCCAAAAACCATTGGCCCCAACTTCCTCCGTGTCGATGTGCCAAGCCCCACATCTGAACTACGTGAACTTTGATCCATGTCAAGGAATGGTACGTAGGAAGCCTCAATGAGGTTCAAACCCACCACCCATTGGTCGCTCTGACCCCCCTTCACATCGGTTTTCCCCATCCCACATGACGTTAAACTGTATTTCGCCCCCATCTCGCATGATGTTAAACTGTACACCCGAACTACGAGGACTTTGATCCATATTAAGGCATGGTACGTAGGAAGCCTCTATGAGGTTCAATCCCACCACCCATTGGTCACTCTGACCCCCCTTCACATCATTTATCCCCATCCCGCATGAAGTTAAACTGTATTTCGACCTCGTCCTGCATGACGTTAAACTGTACACCCGAACTACGGGGACATTGATCCATGTCAAGGAATGGTACGTAGGAATCCTTCCTAAGATTCAAGCCCGCCATCCACCTGGACCAAGGTCCTTATTCACGTCGGTTCTTCGACACCCCATCCCGAACTATGAGGACTTTGATCTATGTTAAGGCTTGGAATGTAGGAAGGCTCACAAGGTTCAAGCCCAACACCCATCAGACCCCCAGTCCGTCTTTACGTCGGTTCGCCGACATGCGTCATATGAACTACATGGACTTTGATCCATGTCAAGGCATGGTACATAAGAAGTCTCCCTAAGGTTCAATCCTACCACCCATTGGTCACTTCGACCCTCTGTCACGTCGGTTCGCCCTGTCCCGCATGACGTTAAACTGTATTCGCCATCTGAACTACGAGGAATTTGATCCATGTCTAGGCATGGTACATAGGAAGCCTCCCTGAGGTTCAATCCCACCACCCAGTCGTTCCAACCTCCTTCACGTCGGTTCGACCCCATTCAGTGGTAATCCATTGTCAACCTCATTCGATGGTAAGCCGTCACCAGATGAACTACACAGACTTTGATTCCCTGCCACGGGGATACGTAGGGAGTCTCTTCGAGGCTCAAGCCCAAAACCATCGTTCATACTGATTCTTACCTGGGCCACCACATACCAGTGAGATCATGCTACCCCATTCCCTCCCACAACATTCCAGAAGCCACCCACGTGCTGGCCCCAATATCAGTGTTCCCTCCAGGGGATTCCTCCATCTAATCCACTCTAATCAGTGTTCTGATCATTATGATCCATCTCCGTGGGATGTTAAACTTTTGGCATAACCTGTGTTAAAAATGGGAAGCTGAAGAAAACCTCAGATACATGCCTATGGAATGCGATTCCCTGTGTTCAATGTGGGATGCCTCAGTCTTCCGAGCCCTCAAGAATCCCTATAATAAGGGACAAAAGAGAGACACACCAATCCCCAACGTCCAGACATGCCAGTGATGCCCCAGTGTGACTACTCCCCTAACCGAAGGTTGCTGCCCGGACCAGACCCCTTGGAATGTCCAGAAAGAAGCAGCGTAATTAAATGGTGTCCATGAAAATATGGCACTGGGAAGAGTTTCACAAACAATGTATTAAATCTATGATGGAGACCCGAACTAGGTGACGAGTTCTGAGGAGGAATAAACAGAAGGAAGAACCGACATCCCATTATCCCATTTCGATCAAGGAGAAAAAATCCCTAAATAAGAAGCGAATGCCGCCTGCCTTTGGAAAGTGAGAATGTGGGGTAACAAAAGTCACGCCTGTCGCACTCAGGCAGACGGACGCGCACGCCCTGAAAAAAGCATCAGAAACAGGGTTGTGACACAAACTTCTCATATATCTGAAATTGATTATTTGAATATTTATGGGTCTGTTAATAAGAAGTAAATGAATTTAGATAATAAATTTATCTCTTTTATTAATGAATTTACTTGTATTACTTATAGTATTTTCTTGAATCATAAATTAGAGGCCATGATGATGTTTAAAACTTTTAGGATAAGTGTAGAAAAGGAGTGTGATATCTATTTGAATATAATTTGAATGGATAATGAAGTTTAGTAAAAAAGCAAAAAATCTGAAGCACATTTTAAAAACCATTGTATTCAACATGAGTGTAGTGGACCATATACCCAACAACTTAAGGGAGGGGGGTTGAAATTCATTATATTATAAAATTGAATGGAGAAAATAGTGGAAAGTATAATCCTAGAGGTTTTTATTGAAATTGATGAACCCACTATGTGTTGTGCTATATATTTTTTATCAACGGGTGTCAATATGTGAAGAAGTAAAACAACATGTAATAGAAAAGGTTTGAGAAGAGCTCCATCCCTATAGAGAAAATAGTTTACTTGAGAATCTTACATGAATGGATTTGGAATATAGGTGAGATGATTGATGAATCAGTATTCCTAATACATGGCATGTTTTAGAGATGAAAAACACAATCTACAATTTTTTGGAAAGAGTTTGATCTATAGATGTAGTGTAAAACTTCTAGAGCTATTTGTTATAAATTATCCAAAGTAATGGAGAATCCATCCAGGATGTGTTGATTTTGACTTTCATGAAAAGGTAAACTAGGAGATAGAGTGTTAAATGTGCCAAATGAATTTATCTTACTTGTGTACTAAATTTTGGGCTATATATGATAATTGTGCTTCGTAGATGAGGATTGAGATTGTATAAGTAAATTCAGCCCCACAATGATGTTTTGGAAAAGTGATTTATCTCATATATGTAAAATGTTTGATGGATTGTAAGATATTTTTCTTATTCATTGGATTTTTGAGATGATTGTATGATAATAAAGATTCGTAAACTATGGTAAGTTAATTTATTTTATATCCATGTTGATTTTCATGGATGATTATATTCAAAGGAATGAGATTTAAATTAGACAATTTTTATGCTCTATTATTTGATGATCAAACATCATGATACATCACAGATCATTATTTAAGACAAGATGAACATTGAATCATCAAAGTGATAAGCTAGTTTTTTCAATGAAATCTCCACCTCATAGAATAAATGTTCCACATTACCATGCCCATGTGGAAATGTTAAGGGGAGCAAAAAATTCTATTATAAGTGACCATGTGCACTGCATATTGGTGACAACTAATTGCATGATATACAATAGACTAAAAAAATTATGATCGAACATGTGGAGGATGATCCATGAATTTCAATCTATTTAGTAAGGAATGAATCATAACTAATATTTTCATTAACCCTCCTGAATACAGTGAATATGAAAGTATTTTTTTGTGATGAGATTATCAGTGGTATGATTTGTGCTAATAAATTGTCATGTGACTTCAATTAATATCATATTAAATAAGGGTGATGATGTTTATATAGTTATAATTTCATGAGTAACATAGGATTACATGCATTGATGGAAGTTGTGGATAGATATGCATGTTAGTTTAACATCTTTTCCACACCAATAACATTTTACAAGAGTATATTTGACATTGTATGTATGATAGACTTCATTGAGACCATTGAAATATCTTGTGGATAAATTTCAATACTAAATATGATCACAGTGAGAACTAAATAAGGAGTTGAAAAAGTAATAATTCTTGATATATTATGAATGAAAAATTCATGAATTCAAATGATCATCATATAACTTTATGTTGAAATTTAAATATTTGATTAATATAAGACTCTTACATTATAAATATTCTAAGTGTATGAATTTTGAAAGACTTATGATTTACAAAACCTGCCATTTATTTTTCCATGTTCTAAATTGAAATACCATGGTTCCATGGCTTATTACATGATTCAATCTTGGGATGAAGAGAGATGATTCTCAAAGAGGGGAAGTTTCCAAATATTATTAAAAAGGGAAAGAAAATGTTTCCGAGTCTACAGAAGAATAAATACGAAAATTAAAATGAAATTGAAGGCTAAGATTTAATGATGTTTAAATAATGTGGATTATAGAAAGTGAGTTTCAAGTCTTCAGTATTAGAAAATAAAATAATATTTGATAATCAAAGAAGATTCGGGTTTTAAATGATGAGATCACAATGAATTTTTGAATTAATGATAATCTTGGTATTCCAAAATAATTGAGAATGAATGAAGACTTGATGCTACTAAAAATATTATATAAATTTTAAAGGATGAATAAATTTTGAGTATAGATAAGTTGAACACTATCAATCATAAAGTAAAAATAAAATTTTCAAGTTATAGTCAAACTTTATAACTCAATTTTAGAAAGTAATTTACCATTTAAAAAACAACCAATTATTTATTTAAAAATTATATACTAATTTATTCAACTCTATATCATGATTTCTATTCAAAATTATATAATTTCTAGTTGAAAATATACATTTACGACACATTTAAATGAGTCATAAAATATAATCTTTGATTATTTGATTTCTAATAATTCACATAAATTCACATAAAATTATTGATAATTTTAATCCACCTGAATCAAAAATTTATTACATTATTTAATCATAAAACTAAAATTTTCAATACAATAACCTTGTTATTATCATCATTAATGAGATTCCTAGTGCACTAATGGTGACACACCTAAGAGGGGGGTGGGGGTGGGGGTGAATCAAGTGTTATCTATTTTTTTACCAAATTCTAAATATGATTTTAAATTTTTACCCCTTTGGTCTTTGAACCACTGATACTGACTATGAATAATGGTTTTTTAAACTAATTTACACCTATATAGAATCCAAATAAAGAAATAATGCAGTACATGTGTTTTTAAAAGGTTGGAAACATCCTAGGAATCCTACTCCTTATTTTGCTTGGGGTGTCCATATCACAGATTATTCCCTAAAATATTTTTATCAATTAAAAGTGGAGTTTGGATAGTGATTATACTAAAAAAATTCACACAATACTACACATGTTTGGATTTACCATATTACAAAGGTAAGCATGTGCTACATTACACAACACCTCTTCAAGATGGCATCTCACCAGTTTCTCTTATCAACCTACCTTCTCCATGTTAAATTAGATCACCAGGTTTATCAATGATGAAATTTTATCAAAATATTGAGCTAATTATCAATAAAATATTATTAAATAACATTTTAATTTTCTAAACACATCACATGCAACTTGGCCTCTGTTTCTACCTTGATTCATAGATCTTCTTCAAAAAAATTATACTAGCCTATCTGAAGTCATTATTTAAGAATACAACCTAGAAAATTCTTACATAGGTAATAAAAATGGATAACACCTCATAATTTTTCATGGAAATTAAAACACTAAAACCCTTGGGTTTTCTGCTGACCAGTGCATGAAAATCATTAGAAGGCATGATACTACTATTTATTCTTATCTTAGTTCTCAAATGACTTTGAAACTCCATGGTTCAACTTAGGAAGACCTAGTCGATATATTACTCTTTTTCTCTTTCTCATACACTTCTTCAAAACCCAAAATATTTTCTTCTTTAGCATAGGTTTGTAAGCCTCTCTAATTCCTTATTCTGGAGAGTTTATTCTCTCTCTACTTCTCAGTTATTTTTCTTTGAGATATATAGTTTTCTCAGTGCACTCACACTCACTCACTTCACACGCACAACACTATATTTCATTTTTTATTTTTCTTCCTTTTTTCCTAGCCATATAGGTAGATTATGTCTTTATATATCTCTATCAAACATCACTTTTATTATTTTTATAAATAAGAATGCAAATAAGATGGCGGATTAAATGGTGGATGATGTGGGTCTCAGAAAAAAATGTACTTACAATCTTGGGGGATGGAATCAATAAAATGAAAAATGATAATATTATCATGGGGATTTGAATGACTAACCTGGGCATCCGTTAAAAAGTTTCCTTCATGTAAAGTATGTTTGACCTCAATTCCTTAATTATGATAATTCTACATTATCTAATAAGGTAGGAAAGGTCTCAAGGAGTGGAATATTTGTCATCCAAAAGCCCAACCAACACAGTTTATTCAGATTCAAACATAAAAATCATAAGATTATAAAGATCACACATTTAGAGACTAGTGTGCATGGATCTTACTTCCTCCCCAATAACATTACACATTCCATAAAACATGAAGATGAGAAAAACTAATCAATTTTCATCCTGAACCAAACCAAATCCTCGCATTACCCCATTCTCACAAGACTCATCCATATTCATATTCAAAATTGAACTTGGTGGAGACCATTTGATCCAAATTCCCCTACCTATATTTCTTTTTCCTAGGGATGGAGAAGGAGTCCTATGGATAATATTCTTAAGATAAGCTGATGAACCATATAAGCAATGATGGAACCAATCTCCACTGTCAAGAACTTAAGACAAACCTTAATTCTAAGTAGTGATGGCCTCTTATCATTCTTTGAAGAGTTCCTAGAATCCCAGACGATCCAACACGCCACCGAAAAAACTGTGGCATGGATTTTAACTTCAATAGTAGACTGTGCAACACCCTAAAACTAGAAAGAGATTCAATATGGAATGGAATCCCATTGAGGACTGATCCCCATGAACTTCCCTAGAAAACCCCATAGAAATAGATCCCATTCACCTCTAAAGAATAGGTCCCACATAAGTTTTGAACATAGGGAGGTGAAACAATAACAACACGAGGCCATTTTAACCCCTTTCATTTCAATATTATTGTCATTAGGTATAGCGTGATTCCTCAAATTCCATACTAATAAATTGAGTTTTAAAGAAATTTCCTTAAGCTACAACTTAGATTCCAACTTGTGTATATCATAGTTTTTATGAAGTTGCACATGAATGGTCTTGGCACATAACCCTTGAGAAGATGAATATGAAAATACACACCTATCTGGTTCGTTCACTAAACAGATGATCGCAGGCATAGACTTATGGTCCTCATCAAGAATAAAATTAATGAATATGGGATAGTAGATTATTTCTATAAATGTAATGATGGGGACCAGGCATCTCAGGAAGAAGAGTGGAATAGCGCTTTCCCAGTTATCCTTCTAAAAACTAAAACCACTGTAGCTAACCAGCCATCTCACTTTCTCCTTCAGTGAATGAATATGTTCTAACATGCATCTCACCAGCTAAGAGAGCCTCCCATTTCCATTTTCTTAGTCCCTCTAGTCAGCAGTATAATTTTTGTTCATGAATCTTTCCCAAATATATCCACATTCAATAATATCCAAAGCTAATTTAGCCTGCAAGGCTTTCATGGAACCCATGACATTGCGTAGATCGATCCCTCCAAAATTGATTAGTTTCACTAGTTTATCCCATGAGGCCCAGTGAAATCTTCCACTTTGGTTGGAATCCCATATAAAATCTATCAGGATTTTCTCAATACTATAAATAGTTCCCTTTGGAGGCTTAAGTATCGATAGAACCTACATCAAGGTATAGATGTGAACACTATTAACCAAGGTAACTCTCCCTCAAAAAGAAAGGAAACCATTCTTCCATTTGAGGATCTACACTATAATTTTGTTGATGATATCATTGAACATGTGTTTTTGGATCCTTCCATCTGAGATGGGTGATCCGAGATACTCCATAAGAAAGGATCATTTTGATATAATGATACTGTATTGAATGATTCAGCCATTCCTTCTTGACCATTTTTTGGACAGATACACATTGGTTTTGTTTTTGTTAATCCACTACCCACTCCAAGTTCCATATGGACCCAAGATGCTGTTGAAACAATTAATATAATTTTTCCTTACATTAATAAAAAACATCATGTCATCAATAAACATTAAATGAGAAAAACTTCTTTCCCTGACCCTGCTCTAAAAGTGGTATAAATACCCTTCCTCCATACCATGCTGAATGTTCCTAGAGAGAGCCTTCTGAGCCAATATCAAGAGACCAAGAGACATTAGATCACCTTACCTAAGGCTTCACATAGATTTAATGAACCCAATGACCTTATCCATGATAGATATGGAAGTCTAAGATGAATAATATAATCTAAAGAAAATATCACAATCCCATTCTGAAAAACCAAGTTATCTCATGACCCTCATAATAAAGCTCCACTCAAGCATGTCATAAGCCTTATCTATGTCCAATTTAATCATGATAATAAATATTTTATTCCTCTTATTAATATCAACCATAATATCTTTTATAATACCAATGGATCCTTAAATGTTACAACCCTGAATAAATCCATGTTGTTCCTTATAGATAAGTCATGATAGAAACATACCAAGTCTTTTTTTCAGAATGTAGGCAAGAATCTTATAATTAATGTTACAAACAAAAATGGTTCGAAACTGATTGATCATATGAGGGTTCCTAAATTTGGAGTGGGGATTATTCTTGAATCACACATCTCTCTGAGCAGATCCCCTCATTTGAAAAAGTCTTGAATATCTTCGATCACCTAAATCTCGATGATGTCCCATACAGAAACATAGAAGGCCCTGAGAAACCCATCAGGACTGGGTGTGCTATGTGGGTTCTAGATAATTATGACCTCTCTGATATCATATTCATCTAGGATAGAGAAAAAAGATTCATTCTCTCTACCTTGAATATTAGAAAGAATAAAACTCAGAAAAACCACATCACTAGATGCACCAGGATTCTTTCCATCAATGGAAGATTTTTAAACTACCAAAAAATCCTTAAAAAACCCAACCACAAGGTTCCATACAACATCAATGTCATATATAAATGAACGATGATTCAATTTAAAGTTAATTATTATAGATGATTTCCATTATTTCACACACAATTAGAATAAAGAAGTGTTTTTATCACCTTACATTATCCAAATATCTTGAGACATATTTTTGATGACCTTATTGACCAATAACAGTTTCTCATCCACCAAATCCAACTTATCTATTAAAAGAAAAAAACTACCATCACTCTATTTTTCATTAAAATATTACTTTAACTTATATTTTTTTTCTAAATCTCCTCTAAACTCAATGTGATTGTTCTGTTAGCTATATATCTTTGGATATATATTTTTCAGGTTTTTAATATTGTTAGACAAAACAACTCATGATAAACATTGGGCCGGTTGATCCCAAGACCTATTGACACCCATAGGAATCCATCGAGATGCATCCAATTACCCGAGTAGAAAAAACTATTGGATATATTACCTCCCCACATAAGGTGGACCAGTAAAAGAGAATGGTATGATAGAAAATGAGTGAGGTGAGTAACTAAAACCTAAGGAAATTGGTCCATTCCATAGAGGTTTGAAAGGAACCCGTCTAAACTACTCTAAATTCAATGGATACCTATCTGGTTATTACACCAAGTAAATTGAGAACCCCAAAAATACCATATCCACAATTCCATTTAGAGTGAGGAAATAAATGAATTATTTCATGGAATAGCTATAAAGAGTCATCCTTATTTCTTCATAGAAGCCTTATAAATATTATTAAAATCACCACTAATGAACTAGGAATAACCACTTTCTAGAAAATTAGAAAGATTCTTCACCAACTCTATTCTTCCAAAAGCCTCACATTTTGAACGAACAAAAGAAAATAATAAAATGTTGTCCCCAGAAGATACCTAATTCATTATATTTTGTGAAGAGGAGTCCCAAAATTATACTCTGAAATTGATTTTCTAGAAGTTATAGATATGCATATTACAATGAGAATTATACAATAAGATTGGAAGTACCATTCTTCTTGCGATAGAGTAGATACAACTCACCTGCTGCTTCAGTTTTAGGACAACCACCAAAGAAACACGATGAACATGAGATTCATCAGCAAGGAAGTCACTTTTTACCTAATACCCTAAGCCCTAGGAATTCCATATGATAATGGGATTCATTAAAAACCATTGGAGGAGGCCTTACAACTAACAGGTTTGGTCAAATTAGAATCTGAATCGGGATAAAGAACTTCCATAGACATTTCCCATGTAATAAAAGTTCCAACCAATGAGGGAGATACAAATGTTGATCAAGATGAAACTTTTAGGGAAGAATAGAGTCTATATTCCTCATGAGAACTATTAATGACAATGTTTCTTAAATATGAAGATGTTGAAGGTGGAGGAGTTAGCCCAACCTTTACCAGAATATGAAGAAGGGATGGTGGAGACTCCATATGAATATTCTTTGAGGAGACTGAATTCTTTGGAGGACCTGGAGAGGAGATACCAGCATCACCCATCAGCCCCCATATTTGTGACCTTTGAACCCACCAATGAGTTTCTCTCCACCGAGGCCAACCCCATGACTTCACTTTATGTAACCTAAAATCCACTAAGCCCCACTAGAGCCTCCATCAAGGTGAGTGAAGCCTCCAAAGAATAAATTATATGAGCATATGGTAGGCATGGTGAAGAAATCCAATCCAATGGTAACAATAAAACCATTGAATTTGAATCAAATTCAAAATAAGGAGTTAAAAAAATGTTAATCATGTAAGTCACGTGAACCATATTTGAAATTGATGGTGCTAAAAATTCAAACTTTGGATCAAATGGGATGACCAAGAGTTACTGATCGGACCATCTTCAGGAAGCTTAAAAGGCTCCCCATCCACTTCTGGGATCCGATCCTTATCACAAACAAGATAACACCATCACACATCCAACGAGTGACCCTAGAGGTGACACATAGTGTAGAAGTGAGGAGGGTCTTGGAAGAAAACACCCTTCCACCATTCAAAACCTTCATCAGAATAGATGTGAACATGTGAAGGTAGATGACTCAACAGGTCCATCTCGACACAAATTCAGAGTGATGGAGCTGATTATAAGCTCAAATTATCCTCATTAGAACAAAGGAAGAAACCCAAAAAATCACCAATATACTATAGAATAAAAGGGTTGTGAATTAGAAGAGTAAGGCTCAGTAGTCTCACCCACACTACTGCTGAGCCAGAGTCATTACTGATATAAACATCCCATGACCATTGGTTTAAGGAGAACATCCACTTACCACAGTAACATACCTCCCTAGATAAGGCCCTCACAATGAATTCCTTAGAGAAACAACGAACACAAAAGTTATACCTTGAGAGAGATGAAACTGCTTCTTGTTGGATGAGACCTCATAAAGGGATGGAAGAGAAGAAAAAGTTTAGCGGTGTCTTATCACATCCAAATGAAGCAACCAGTAACCAGTGATGAAAACTTACAGCTGTGTTGAGCTCCACCGATAAAAGGTATACCAACGAGCAACCATCCAACTGGTCCAAGCAGCAGAGAGCTTGAGGAATGACTAGAATATGGGGAAGCACTGCTATATTGGAAGGAGAAGGAATGTCTGAAATAACATCCTTGAATGAAGCCACCCTTGGTGGATTAGAAAGAGGCAACCTGAAGACATGGTGGGAGCTTAAAGACAAGATCCTTGGCCCGATGAAGATGAAAAAATAGGCATAGAGAGATTTTTTTAATATGTTTTTGATTTTTTTTAAAATATGTCCAGGTTATTTTTTTAAAATATGTTTTAAAGGTGGCAGCCCCGCAATCGCTTTCCTTCCCCCTGTCGCTTTTGGCCTAGATTGATGACATGAAAAAGGTGGAAGGGGGTTCTGCCTTTCACCTTCACATTAGGCGAATGGTGGCACCCTATTTACTGCCTTTTCCTCAACGCCCTATAAAATGGAACCCGCCCCTTCTCCTCACTTACATTTTCCCCCATCTCACTTCATTCCACTTCTTCTCTCTCTCTAAAAAAAGTCCTTTCCACATGCAGTGGATTCTGTGGTCTAAAAGAAGTCCATATTTTTTATGAAGCATCATTTAGGGGTATTTTTTTATTTAATTCGAAGTTATTTGTTTATTTTATTGAATTATTTTTATTTTGAAGTATGTCATTTTTTATGTATTTTAGTTATTTATAAATATTTTTTTATTAATTAGTTTATTTAGTTACATTTAGTTTGAAATAATAGTTATTATTTTTAATGATTAAGTATATATTAACTATAGAATAACTTAGGATTAAATTTTCTAAAATTTTGGTAGCATAAATATTATGTGGTTATCTAATAAATAAAATCCATATATGGATACAAACAAGTGGATGTGGATCTGGCACATATGTACGTTAGGGTAAAACCTGAAAACACTGCTTTGAGCTAGACTTGAATGGAAACTGCTGCACGACAATGAGCCTTGCTACACTTCTAGTTTGACAATCCCAGAGAATATGCATTAGATGATTCATATTTTGTTTATAAACTACTAAAATTCTTAAGATAAGAAAAATCAAATCATTATATTTATCAATGATAAAATGATAATTTTGATGATATAAAATAAAATAGACAAGGAAAGACATTAAAGAATGAAAGTTATTATTATTAATTTAATTCTTTTTAGTTTTTTTTTAAAGATGTTATTTATTAAGTAGTTTGATTATTTATATATAGTTTTGAAATAATTATTATTATTATTAATGACAAATTATAGATTAATTAATCAACAACTTAGGATTAAAAAAATGAATACATATAATGATTATCTAATAATAATTAACAAATGAATATCATATGATTAATGATTTAATAAGGAATTATTGTAAAGTGATTTAAGAATGATTAAATATAACTAAGGATATGTATTTAACTTTGGATCAGATGTATGATCACTTTTAACCTACTCAACCATATCTGAAAAAAATTCCCTTTACCTAGGGTATACATCAATTCAAATTAAAAAATATGTAAAATTTCATCCATTTGTGTTGCATTAGATTAAAATCCCTTTGTGAGAAAATGTGATTCAATCTCTTAAGATATATGAACACCATATATTTCTCACAAAAAATTTATTAACTCTTTGTTTTCATGTAATGGACTACAATAGCTAATTCAAAATTATGTTTCGGGTAATTCCTATCATATACCCATAACTTTCATGAATCATAAGGTATAATATGATCTCCCTACATGAGAATATATCTGAACCAAGAATGATATACATAAAAATAGAAAAAATAACCTTTTCTTGATGTTGAAAATGTAAGGATATGTGCTGATATAAGACAAACCTTAATCTATTGAGAAGATTTATGGAACTCATCACTACATTGTAAAGGAACACCATTCCTTATCAAAGTTTTCATCAGTGAGAAAATCAGTGAAAAATAATGAACAAAACATCAGTAATATTCTGATAGGCAAAGAAAACACCATATCTTGAAAATATTCTCTGATATTTGAAAAGAGATAAGAACTTATACCTTTTCTAGATCAACTAAGACCCATATTTTAGAAATGACATGTCTAAGGAAACATACCTCTTGTATACATTAATAAAATGTCAAAATTTTAGCATAAAGGTGATGTTCTAGAATGATACCTGACACAATACCCAACTGTTATTCATTATCAAACTTAGTCATAGAATACACCCAAATATCATCAATGAACAACACTAGAAAGGAGTCAAGATACCAGTAAAATATTAGGTTCATCAATTCCATAAGCACTGTTGGTGAATTCGTAAGAAAAACAGGTATAACCATATATTCATAGTGACTATAAAAACTCTTGAAAGCTGTATTTGGAATTTTCTCCTTCCAAATGTGAATTTGGTTATACCATAATCGTAAATAAATTTTAGAGAACCCCTAAGTACCCATAAATTGATCAAATATATCATCAATTCACAGAAGAGGATATTTATTTTTTGTTATATCCTGTTTGATCTTACAACAATCCACACAAAGCTGAAGAGTTCCATATGATTTCTTGACAAAAAGAAATGGTGCTACCCATGGAGAATTATTTGGTCGAATGAATACTTTTCTTTCTAAATATTCCATCCAGAATTTTAATTCTCTTAATTATACTAGTTCCACCCGATGAGAAGGATTTGAAATTTGAATAGTCCCTGGTAGTATATCAATTATAAATTACTATCCTCTTTTAGGTAGAAACCCAGAGAAATTGTTGACAAAGACACTAGGAAGTTGTTCAATGAGAGTGGGAAGATCTCTATGTTCGATTATATTAATAGATTATAGAGTAACCACAACCAACTAATAAGAGATATCCCCAACCATATATACCAAAGGTCATGATATACTTACATTCACATCCCTATCTCCTTTAAATATATGCTTAATTCCATCAAAAGATGTGAAACTTACCTGTCGAGCATATCAATAAATATGGGCCATAAAGGATGTCAACCCATAAATACCTAAAATTTGGTCATAGATACCCATCTCAATAATAAATAAATCCCAAACCAATTTATCCCCATTCATAATTATAGGACATGCTTCACACTTAAAGGCATGATATTCTCATTGGTCAAGAGGTGTTTTAAGTTTAAAGATAAAAGTCATCATCTAAATATATAACCCCATATGAACAAAAACATGATAATAAATGAAAGAGTGGGACCCACTTGTATCTAACAAGGCTTTCATAAAGATAGAATTCAAGATAATAGTACCTCACACTATCAACAAACCATATTTATCCCCGTTGACCATATTCTTAGAACTATAAAATTTCCAACTCACTCTTCCTTGATGCTTTCTTCCTCATTGATATTATATTTTCTACAGTGTCATGGTGTTCATAGAATCACCTTGTATAGCATGGTTATGTGGACAAGAGTTACTCTAGTGAGATCATCCAGTCGAATTGTGATAAGTTGAAATCATATATACTTTTTTCTATAATTTAGTTAATTATTTTAATTTATTTATTCAATAATATGCTTGGTATGTACTGAATTTTAAATAAATGAGGCTTCCAAGGTTTCAAAATAAAAAATGTATGAAAATAGAAATACTAGCCAATTAAACATCATTAAAACTCATTACATGATGTGTAGTAGGGTTTCACAGCATCCAGCATGTCATGAAGAAAGTCGCGAAGGTTGTAATTAGAGAACCCATTACACATCGTGAGTGGCCAACACACATCATAAATCATTTAAACGAGAAATCCACTTTGAAGATATAACTAGAAAGAAGGTACATGTTGTGAGTCAGGGATACACAATTTGAAAGTAGTCCAAACTTCAAATCTCAGATGAGATACATACGAGATACATATAGATTCAAAATCCACATAGAATTACATGGATCATCCATTACATAATGTCAATATCATTGCACACCATGTAATTTTTCACCTATAAACAAACAAGCCAGGAAGTGGATTTGGAGAGCTTGCAGAGCAGGTAAATTTTGTGTTTTTCATTCCCTTCTCACTACCTTTCATTCCATCAACCCTAAACTCTAATTTTATTCATCTCTTTCATTATTTTTTTAATACAAGCGTCATTGATTTTTTTGAATCATCAACTTCATTCCATTTTTCATCATCACCTCCATTCATTAACAACCATTGATGAACTCGTGTGGCATTCATTTTCAATCTCATTTCAAATAAATAGTTAATTGCATTATGATTTACATTCATTAAACCTCGATTGCTTGCTCATACAATTTTATGATTTAAATTAATTGCATTATTGTGAACTGTTTAAATTCAATCATTCTTAGCATGTTGAGTACAAAGTCAATTATTCATTTGTGTGAAATCGATCTTACCATGAGTGTCTAAATCACCCGGGGTAGGAATCAAGAGTAGGTGTATCTAAAAATAATAAATCTTTTAATTCTCAATTTGGAAACCTTAAGGATTAGTAATCAGGATAAATAATCTTTGTCTATACAATTCATTTGAACATCCCTGACCATGAGATATTTGAGTGAATGACCATATCCTAGTTGGAGTATATTAGGTTATTACAAATAACCTAAAATACTTTCTGCCTTAGAAGATAGGCTTAATGCATCTAGGTTTTCAGTATTTTCTGATAAAGGAATAATTACCTCTTAGGTAGAACAAGTTGATTTAACCAAAATCAACCAACGACCTCTACTTTCTTTTCATTTTAAACCTTAGGATCATACCTAGTTATAATTAAGATCAACTTTTCTACAAATACCCAAAATTGATCCGGATCTCTCAATTATTCTTTAAGAAAACCGTTAACTCTGTAGTTATATAATTCTCAAACTAAACTATCTTGAAAAAATCATATGCCAAAAGGTCCCAATACATTTATTAGCAGTTTCAGCTTCCTTCCCCATTTAATCAACCCTATATTTTTGCTATTCTACGCCCTTGTAACGAGTAATGTTTGGAAAAAAATACAACTCTAATCTGACCGAAGCCTGCACAATTTCAATGATGTGTGTAGGCATGTCAAACTGTGGCACCACTACTGGGGAATCAACATTAAGATGTTCTTCTCACAGTAAAAACCTTTGGAAAAAGTGTAACACCCCAAGCTTCCATGGTACGTTTCCCTTCAAATAATGCAATAACTTTCACTGTATGCAACTTCAAGATTCTAACACACTATGACAAATCAAACTAGCCGTTATGAATAGTAATACACACTTTTTGAAATTTTATAAATTTTATTTTTCAAAATGGAATTCATTTTTAAATTTGGAATATCGAAATTATCTTTGGGTAAATTTTTGGTATGTTTCTGAAAACTTTCAATTTTTGATGAATAGTGAAAAACACTACGTTATTGGTTAAAACCGACTTTTTATTTAAATAATTATTTATTTTATTTAAATTAATTTTATTTTAAAAATAGATACATAATACCTATATATTTTCAATTAAATTCATTTGAGTCATTTTTTAATAAATTTAGATATATAAAAATTTTATTGAACTTTTTACCGTCTTTTACCCACCTCCTAGAAGCATTTTCAAATTTGCATAAAACTTAATTTTAACACTTCTGTGAGTTGAGTTTCAAAAATTTAAGAGACATGGTTGATATTATTAAGTAAAATGTGGTTCAATAAGATGAAAATAATTTTTTGTGAATAGTAACTTTTTACTTTTATTTAACACGGTTAAAAGTAAATAGGGTAATTAAGGGTAAAAATGATATCATAATTACACTAAAATATGTCCTAATTCTATTGTATAAGTATACTTCGACAAAACAAACCTTAAAAATAAAATATTATCCTCTCTGGTCCACTTGGATTAGATTAAGACATTTATTATTATTTTATTTAAAGATGAGTTAAAAGAGTTGAATTCAAAGATTAATAACTAAACCATTTTTAATATAGGGTTAAACATAGTATAAATTCAACTATAAATATTCATTATAAATATAAAAATATTTCCTTCATAATGGTATTTTATTTATAATTTTTAGGCATTAAATAATTTAATTTATTTATGACACAATGATGATGCAGAAATTACCTTATTAATGAAATATTAAAATAATTGATATTATAAATATGTAAATAAATGTAAATTGAGACTTCTTATGAATTACAATAATTTTATAGGTTAATATGACATGTTAGAGTTGGTTAAATAAATTTTATTCGAAGTGATAAAGTTTTAATGGCTTTCAAAAAAATCAAATTATAAATAATGTCAAAATTGACATAATTGAGTTTTTAAAACAAATACTATATTATTAATTGTTATAATATTAATAAAAATATAAGGTTTTTCCAAATAACATAGATAAGGTTATATATATTAATAATTAACCACATGGGGTTCTCTTGGCTTGTTATAGTATGTTTTTTAACCATATAATATAAAAATACAAAGAGACATGGTAAATGAAAAACTATTTAACTAAGAGTTAAATCTAAATTATAAGGTTAATATGGTGACCTAAACCTATATAAAACCTATTGATTGAGAGTTTTTCGACCCATACACACCTTATCATAGAAATAATTCATTTTGGAGCCATTATAAACCTAAAATGATTTTATTATAAAATAATATTTCAAACTTTTCCTAAAGTGACAATCACCTCTCTTATAAAAGTGAAATTCCGCTTCTCTTAATTTTACACCTCCAAAGCCATTTGTCTCGACCAAAACCTACCCAAATATCCTACAAACTTTACTCCCTTCATCATAGAGGCCTTACTTTGGTCATAAAGCCAACCTAAGGAGCCCTTTTGATCAAATCAAAAGGAAGAACCCGCAGAAGAGGTAAATATTTCATCACCTCTTTCAAGTTCTTTTCTTATGACACTTCCTATTTATTTGTTGTTTCCATAATAAAATATTAAATCTAGTATCTTCTATATACTGTGATGTTATTATAAATATGGTACAACCATATTTTTTATTCTATCCATCTGATAAATGACAAAGTCACCTTACGTGCGTACGTACGTCTTACCATCTCCACGTCGTGGTGTATCTTGTTATTCAAACACTACATTATTTTGGATGGGTATAATAATGAATATAACTGATGTAAATAATAAATATAACATGTTAATGATTTTTTATATATGATATACCTTCCAATTACATACAATTTAACCATTAATATAATGATATTGTCTCTCATGCGTACGTATGGATTACCGTCTCCACGAACGCAATGAGATTCATTCCCAATCATAATCATTCTAGAATAATTTTCATTTGATGATTAAAAATAATTTTTAAGAACTTAATATCATTCTGGATATTAATAAAATACATCCTATCCATAAAAAACATGGCTTACATAACAAAACATATAAAGGAAAACAGATCAGTTAACACCCAAAATGACGATAATACTAAAATATTATTAACAAAGTAATATAAGAAGATCATATATGATATCATATTTAATTATATGGTTCTTTTATAATTTAATAAAAATTATTTAAAAATTATACAGGAGGTTAATGTACCCTAGACCTAGGAAAATTACAAGGTAAGGGTTAATTTCAAAATCTCTTTATTATCTGAGGTTGTTTTTCCGTAAGTATGTACTAGAACCTCTTTATCATCCACATCCATGCTTTCTTAAAAATGTAATTCAAAACATTTTTACTATTTACTATACTATGGGTTAAATTCATTTATACGCTTATTTTACCATACATGTTTTGAATGAAATCTTTCCGTCGTTTTCCAAACTAGGTACTTTATGACCTTTTTGACAAAATTAAGGTAAGAATGTATTTTTTAACTTATACGAAGGGTGAGGTTATTTTCTACCATTATATCATTGTCAAAGCTTCCCATAAAATCTTATAATAATATTTTCAAAATAAATGTTTTCTTTATAATATTATGAATTTTAAATGATTTCAAAATAGAAAGAGATATTTCTCTAAAAAAAGTTTTGATTTCATCTATGTCAACATCCTTTGATGGATTTTAAGCTTGTTTGAAGTTGATTTATTATGATACAAAACATCCATATTGTATTGAAGGTTATGTTATATGTTTGACTGTGGATGTGTTATTTTTACACCATTCATGGTTTATGGATAAAGTATTGACATTTCGTATGCTAGTTTTAATATGAATGTTTATGTTATGTTTAAACCTTTTCATATGAGGAATGAATTGGACTTAGTAAGTGACAGGTGGAGCCCACTATATCTCCTTGATTAATATGTAGGTCTCATGAGAAAAACCAGTGTCTTGGCATAAGGTCTTGACAAAATCTTATTTGTAGTCTTGGAACAAAGCCTTGGATATGTGGTTATGAAGTTTGGCATTATGCATTCCATCATTATGAAAGTGGATATTGATATTGCATGTGATTATCCAACTAGTAGAATATCCATGTGAATAAGTAAATTTTATTATTTGATTTTATCTTTTTCCATATTATGTAGAAGTTTAAGTTTAAAAAGCTTTTGTTTTAGTCTTATACATTGCCTTAAATGTTTATGCTTATTTATGAAAGTTTCTGCTATATTATTAATGTTACTGAGCATCTAAGCTCTCCCATTTCTATGTTTTATTTTTCCTAGGATGTGAAGAAGTATTTTATGGTTTACCTAAAAGGATAAGCTAAGGATATAAGTGTGTTGAAAATGGGACAAAATGTTGTTGATGTTTTTATTTCAAGATATAATATAAAACTTATGATTGTATCTAGTACTTCCAAGGCTACTAAACTATTCAGTCTTTCGGGACATGATTTTTTTTATCATTCTATTGTTATGTAATAATTCACCAAATCTGGGTAACTGGGGTCAGGGCGTTACAAAAAGAATTGGTATTACCTTTCCCTCACTACATTTCTTTATTTCTATTTTTAAAGATGCATGTGCGCACATTCTCTATAGGAGTAGTGCATGAACCAAGGTTATTTGAATCATTTGAAGAGAATTGAAACAAAATAATAGTTATCCTTTGATCCAAAGATTGAAGGATATCTATTTTCACACCTCGATCAATAATGGATGACCCAAAAAAATCAATTGGGACTCAACCTGTTTAACCATCAGAACATATAGCAAGTAATTCCTAGAGAGTAGCCAATTCAATAAGAAAGACCCATCATGGATTATGGATTTCCATAAATCCATGGTTCCACACCAAGTATAGTGTGTCATCCCATCCAATACCATACTTTTGAAATCAGGTCTGGGATCATTCGCATGATCCATAACATGGGACAATTCAATGTAATTTAGAGTGAATATCCTTATGGGCACATCTCCAAATTCCTAGAAGTATGAGTTACCTTTCAAAACAAGGGATTTTCATAAAATTCAATAAGACTCTGTATATTTACATTATCTTTGAGAGACATAGACAAAGATTGGATCAAGAGTTAAGCTCCCAAGTCAACCATGACTTGGGATGATCTAGCCAAGATGTTTCTAGATAAATACTTCCCACAAATATAGACTTGGAAACTCCATAATAACATTCATAAATTTTCTTAGAATGAAAGAGAATCCATATGGGAAGCTTCTGAAAAATATAAGGGGTTGATGAGGAAGTTCCTACACTATGTTCTAGACATGTGGATCCTGCTCTATAAAATCTACCAAGGCCTCCAAAAATTCACATGAACATTCGTTGATGCTGTAGATGGAGGGATGATGGTCACAACACCTAAAGATGAAAGGGCTATTTTAGATAAGTCTCACACAATGACAACCTATGGAAAAATAATTTTTGACCACCTCAACATGAAATCCAGAAAGTAGAAAAAAATACAAGACTACCAGCAAAAGATGAAGTGCTCAAAAATAAGTTAGACACATCCAAGATTCCTACAAAATAAACCCCTCTTATTCCTATGATGGAAATATAGTCATGTGAAATGTGTGGTGGACCAAACTTATACCAAGGATACATGGTTGGAATTGAGGAACCACAAGTTGATTATTTTAAATACATCAATTACAATCAACATAATCCTCTATTTCAACAGCAGAAGCAATATTTTTAGTAGAGGCCAACTCAGTAGCAACCTCAAAAAAACCAAAGATATTATCAACAATGGAGTGTCCAAGCACCATTTAAGAACCAAAGACACCTATGGTATCCCCCAATGAACCCTGTTCCAAGACCTCAACAACAAGTGAAGAAACAACCTTTCCCCCAAAGAGCACAACAATAGTTTCAACCCACTCAACCAAGACCTCAGTAGTAACCTGATCCTCTCCAAAGTAACTTAGAGAAACTCATGGCTACTTTTGTTTAAAAAGAAGACTAGTGAATGAAAACATAGGAGATAAAAATACAAAGCCAACAATGTTATTTATGAAATCTCGAAGTTCAAATGGGTCAGATATCTAAGATTTTTTTTGATAGATTACGAGGTAATCTACCTGGTAATACAGAGACATACCCAAGGGAAGAAGCTAAATATCTTAGGTTGAGAAGTGGAAATATTTTGTACTTTCAACAACTAGGTGGAAGAAATGAAAGAAAACCCGAGGAACCTGATAAGTAACCACCATTAGAAAAATAAAATGTCGATGGGACCTCCCCAGTAACACCTTAGGATGTGTTACCCACAATAGGATCCCAAAAACACAAGCAACAAAAAGAACCAGTTTATGTTTCCCCACCACCATACATTCCACCTTTTCCTTTTCTATAAATAGAAAAACAAGGTATACATGAGGCACAATATAATAAGTTATTGGAAATGTTTAAACAACTTCATATTAATATATATGAGATCTTGGAGAAAACATAAACATAATGCCAATGAACATTTTTTGCAAACTCAGACTTCAAGAGCTCAAATAAACTTGCGTATCAAAACAACGTGTGGACCGATCAGTGAAATACCCTAGAGTAATTCTTGAGTATGTGTTAGTTAAATTCAAAAAATTCATCTTTCCATCATAATTCATAGTTGTAGATATGGAAGAATAAAGTGACATCCCTATTATACTAGGAATACCATTCTTTGGAATAATAAAGGATTTGATTGATGTAAATAAAGGATGTCTAATATTTTGAGTTAGAGAAGAACAAATAGTCTTAAACCTCAAAAAATATTATAAAAAATTAGAGTATTCCATTGATTGTAATTCCATATCTCTTACCCAAGAAGGAAATGAATACATGGCCATAGAAGAAGATAGTGATGAGTCACTCTCAACTGCAGATGATGAGTATGATTTTGAGTAAGTGAGATTTAATGAAACTATCACAAGGGATAATTTCCCTCCCTTCACCCCCTCAGTTATTCAACCACCAACACTAGAGTTGAAGCCTTTACCTATTACCCTTAATTATTCATAATTAGGTGATTAAACATTGCTTCTAGTAATCATCAATTCTAAACTATGTCAAGAACAAGAAGAAAAATTGGTTAAAGTCTTAAAGAGATATAAGTAGTCAATTTACTAGGGAGTGGTAGAAATCAAAGGAATTAGTTTGATTGTATTCACTCATAAGATTCTACTTGAGGAAGAAGAAAAACCAAAATTAAAACCTCAGAGTTAGATCACACCACCAATGAAAGAAGATGTTAAAAATAATGTAATGAAACTTATGGATGCAAGAATTATTTTTTCCATATCCGATAGTGAATGGGTGACCTCGCTACAAGTAGTTCCCAGGAAATGTGGACTTACAGTGGAAAAGACTAATGAAAATGAATTGATATCAATACGCATCACAACTAGATGGAGAGTTTTGTGGATTACAAAATCTTGATTGCAACAATATGAAAAGATCATTTTCCTTTACCCTTCATGGATCAAATGTTAGAAATACTTTCATGAAATGGATTATACTATTTCTTGGATGGATATTATGGATATAATTATATTGAAGTCGACCCAGATGATTACTCAAAGTCCACATTCAGCCATACATTTGGAACCTTTTATTATAGGTGCATGTCATTCAACATGTGTAATTCTCCAACAACGTTTAAATGATTAACGACACATATTTTCCATGGTAAGAAAGTGTAGTTATTATAAATCTTTATGGATGACTTCTCAGTTTATAGAATATCTTTTGAAGTCCTCCTAAGAAATTTAGAGCTAGTACTACGATTATATGATGAAAAATGCCTAAACCAGAATTAGGAAAGGTGCCATTTTATGATTCAAGAGGAATAGTTCTCATGAATAAAATTTCTAGAGAAGACATAGAGGTTTATCTGGTCAAAATCAAGCCCATCAAGGATATAATCGATCATTCAACAATTCAGGGTATAAGAAGCTTTCTGGGCCATACTGGATTCTACATATGATTTATAAAATACTTTGAAAAAGTTTCCCACCCATAGAAACACCTGTTTTCAAAGGAAGTTACTTTTTAATTCACTGAATAATTTTGGTAGGCATTCAATTTTTTAAAGAAAATCCTAATAGCCTCCCCTATAATCATTTCAACAAACTCGAACAAGGAATTCGAATTGATGTTTGACACCAAAAACTTTTTTATTGGCTCTGTTTTAGGACAACAAACCAGTCACCTATTTTTTCCTATCTACTATTCTACACACACACTGAATTAACCCAAATTCAACTACACAACTACAGAGAAAGAAATCCTAGCAGTTGTGTATGCCTTTGAAAAATTTTGTTCCTATCTAGTCTTATCCAAGGTGATTGTGCATACTAATCATACTGTCGTAAGGAATATAATAAAAAAGAAGGATTCCAAACCATGGCTAATAAGGTGGATCCTACTACTATAATAATTTGATATTGTGATCAAAGACACCAAAGGAACGAAAAATGTGATTTCATATCATTTATCCAGACTTACTCTACCTATAATCAAAGACAATGATGATACTGATATCGAAGTCTATTTTCCTAATGAAACCCTATTCAGTATTAATGTTCAACCATGCTTTTATGATATTTCTAATTATCTCTCCATGAGATTCTTGCACCAAGACCTCTCATATCAATAAAAGAAAATTTTTTTAGCTGAAGTAAAACATTACTACTGGAATGAACCAATCTTGTTCAATCATTATGTTGATGGGTTATTGCAACATTGAATACCTGAGAATGAAATCCAAAATGTGATATAAATGTGTCATATTCCAACAACATGAGGAAATAATGGACCCAAATGTATCATTTATAAGATTCTGAAAAGTTTACTTTTCTGGACAACACTACACCAAGACACAAGGGAATTCTGTCAAAGCTGTGATAGGTGAAAGCAAACTGGGAATATTGGAAAAAGGAACAAAATTACTCAAAACCCAATAATGGAAGTCAAGATATTTTATGTTTTTGGAATAGACTTCATGGGACCATTTCTCACTTCCTATGGAAATTCCAACATCCATGTTGGCATTGACTACATCTCAAAATGGGTAGAAGTTGAAGCAACATCACGTGACACATCAAAAGTAGTTATGAATTTTCTGAAAAAGAACATGTTCTCAAGATTTGAATTTCCAAGATTACTCATTAGTGATCAAGGAAAAAATTCCAGCAACCATGTTTTGAATGGATTGCTAGAAAAGTATTGAATATGAAATAATATAGGTTCTCCCTACCACCCACAAACAAGTGGGATAGTGGAATTTTCAAATTGGGAGATCATGAAAATCCTGGAAAAGATAGTGAACACAAGTCAAAGTTACTGGAGTTTGAAACTGGATGATGCACTATGGGTGTACCTCACTGGATACAAAAACTAATAGGTACAACACCATTCAGACTAGTTTATAGAAAACCATGTCATATTCCAGTTGAATTGGGGCATCACTCATACGAGGAAATCAAGAAGATGAATTTAGATTATGAGAAATTTGGAAAAGCTCAGATGCTACAATTGACTATGTTAGAAGAAATTAGGAAGGATACTTATGAAAATTACAAGATCTAAAAAGAAATAACTAAGAAATGGTATGATCAACACATTGCAAGGCATATCTTTATCCTATGTAATAAGGTCCTATTATTCAATTCTAGACTGAAATTTTTGCCTTGTAAGATAAAATATCGATGGTACAAACCATTTTAATTCGTTTATATTTTCCTGTATGGGACAATTGAAATTAAAAGGGAGGGTGGACTACCATTCAAAGTGAATGATCAAAGATTTAAAATCTTTCAAGAACCCTTCCATGAAGGCTGTGTCATCATCCTTAAGTTCAATTAATATTTAATTGAGTATGGCACTCGATGTTAAAGAAACATATTACTAGGAGGAAACCTAGGGTAGGTCATATTATCCTAGACTAGATTAGGATATCCTTAGGAAGCTCAGGATCAACTAAGAGTTGAAGTCTAGGGTTGGAACAATAATTGAGCTACAAAAGTCAATTACACATCGTGTAACCCTGTTACACGACATGTACCCTTTCTTCTAAAAATCCAATAAAAATAAGAATTACATGATGCGAAATCATACTACATGTTGTATAGCATCCCATGCCAGTTTTTTTCTTCAATTTCATGAACCTAAGTTCATGACCCGCAAAACCGCCTCCCTCCCGATGTTCCACCTCCCTCCCCCAAAGCTCACTCGACCCTCCCTCATATGCACCTCGACCTCCTCCTCCCTCCCAACCACCTGAGATCCCCCCAAAAACATTCCTCTCACTCAGGTTCATGCATTGACACCATACCCATCCCTCATCCTTCTCCTACCTCGACCGCACGCACCTGCACCCCCTGTGTAACCTCACAACCACAACACAAAACCCCCTCCTCCTCCATCAGCCTCTACCAAACCAAACCCTCCCTCATCTACACCTTGAAACCCCCCCTTAAATAATGGAATGGACCAAGATGTTGTAGCCTGAACCCTTTGAGTCATCATCAGGCCCTAATAAGCATCTACAAGCCAAGTGCCCGTATGACACTACACCTTTTGCACCTCCTACATGAGCCCGTGCAACACCAGCTCACTAGGACGAATCCTCATCTAGCTTTGAGGAGTCATCCGGGTATGATAACCTACATATGTACCCTATCCTATGTTTCCCCAACCCACAACACCATTTCAACCTCACTAGGATACAAGACAAGCCTATGTGGACAAAAACGACCTTCAACTTTCCTACCCTTACCCGAATAAACATTAGTGGTTCCATCCTCGACCTCCTAGAGACACTACATTTGGACTAAATCATTGATATAAGTGGTGATACAAATAGGGAAATTTTTCTGGAGTTTTTTATACATTTGAGGTGGCCATAGATTTCCTTCGATTCTGCTTGGGTGGCTGGAGACATGAGCTTTCTTTTTCAAAGTTTTGCATTGTCCTGAAAATTTATACAGAGGAAGTTTTTCCATCTAAGGTATTTATGACACTTTAGATAGAGCAAAACCAATCTAGTTCTTATCACCTTTGGAAGTTGATTGCACAAGATCCCTAGATACCACATTACCCATGGATCACCAAGTCTACACAGTTGCGTAGCCATACTCTATGGATTCTTCACAAGGCTTTAACACATGTATGGTTTTCTAGGGAAGAGTCAAATGGGATCATGAGATAGGTAGATTTGCTCATACTGGAAGTATCCATAGGCGTCCCACCCATAAACATGGCTATATAGTTCGCTAACTATTACAAGGATCATGTACAAAAGGCTTGAGGTACTTTGATGGGTGGATCATTCATCACTCACTTGGATAGAAACCTCAATGTTTGGATTGCAATACTACCTCTTACCTCCTTGGGAACCATTGAGCTCATTGATTTCATGATACTATATAATATGAAGATATTGGTGAGGGAGGATGATATATTCCACTGGGCATAGGTGTTCATCAAGCTACACCTGCTACGGACCCACCACTACCGCGGACCCACCTCATAGTCCATCCACTACTTCCCCACTTCCACCACACACCCATATTACTTCCCCTACCACCACCACATCTACCATTCATACACCCATCCACCACACCCTACCAGATCTCTAGGATATGTAGTTATGCATCCTAGAGAACCTGTGTAGGATCTCGACCCATCTACATCTACCCTTTGTAGAGATTTCTGGTTTCACCACTCCTCCACCACCCTCCTCTAACACAGAACTTCATCCACCACCAGCCCCTTCTAGACCCTCATCTTCTACCATCCTCACACCACCCACATCCCACCCCGACTTGCCCATAGATTTCACTAACCCTATTGCCTAATAGGAGAGGCAAGATGAGCAGGGCCAACGTGACAAGGGTCCAGCCACTACTACACCCACAGAGGTGCCCTTCATCAATCCAGCTACCATATCCATGACCCCACTTCGTATCAAAACCTCTCCACCACCCACCCCATCCCATCTGTCCAGCGCTGCAACTCCACCCTCTGTCACTAATCCACCTGCTCCTAATGAATCCACTACCACTGATCTGGTTGGACAACCACCATCACCACCAGATGACGGGTTGAAAATGGAGGATATTTTTGGTTCTATAGACTACCCTTATTCTACCATTTTGTCATTTTTATTTATGTAAATTTTGTGATAGGGTGGTTGTTTAAATATTTTGATCTGTATATGCCCACATTTTGTAATTCTTCACTCATTTATATATATAGGGACTGATTTTTGTGTCACTTTTTTACTTGGATTGATTTTCATATCTTTCATATTTTAAATAGCCATGTCTAGATCCTCTATTTCATATATGGTTGTGGATGGGATGGTACCACCATCTATTATGGTACAAAGGGTGACTCAGTGGGTGACCGAAATAGAATGCCAACTTCATGAACTTTCACTGAAAATTCACGCACAACACCAACCATCTCGAGCAACGATACTATTCCTTCCAGATATGATTCATGATCAAACTGTCCTTGAAGTCATAAACCCATTCAAGAGACCTCATGAACTAGAAGACACTAACAATTATAGCTATATATGATAGAATAGGAATAGAGATGATGAACCACACCGCATGAAATTTTAGTCCATCCATCTGGCCGATGAATTTTTTTATCGCTTTATAAGAGGCAACCCGACTACTGGAAAAATATCCTATACCAACGGTTTGGAGAACCGTGGGCAAGTAAGCCGTTGGGATAGGTCTATACCAACGGTTTTGGGAAAACCGTTGGTATAGACCTATACCAACAGTTTTGAAAACCGTTGGTATAAGTAATATGAAAATCTATACCAATGGTTCTATAAAACCGTTGGTATATATATTTCAAAAAAAAACTTTCAGTGGGATTTGACCCCAGGACCTCTAGTTTATCTTTCAACGACCTAACCACTAACCTAACATGAATTTTGTGAACATAATTTCATATATATATATATATATATTATCATAATTATTTTAAATTTTTATTTATATAATGTTCTCGGTAAGAAGATTCGATAAAAAATCAAATGACCTATACCAACGGTTGTCAAAACCATTTGTATAGACCTATACCAATGGTTTTGACAACTGTTGGTATAGGTCCTTTGATTTTGGGGGTGACGTTGGTATATGGGGGACTTTTACCAATGGTTTGGGCAAACCGTTGGGAAAGCCATACCCTTTCCCAACGGTTTGGCCAAACCATTGGGAAAAGTGGCCACAAAGTGGACTTTTACCAATGGTTTGGGCAAAGCGTTGGGAAAGCCATACCCTTTCCCAACGGTTTTGGAAAACCGCTGGGAAAAGTGACCTCAAAGTGGGATTTCCCAAAAGTTTGGCCAAACCGTTGGGAAAGGGGACCTATACCAATGGTTTTTGCAAACTATTGGTATAGAAGCATTGGGAAAGGTGAGATTTACAGTAGTTCCCATAGTTCATTTCATTTCTATATTGTGTCGTTATGATTGATCCTTTTTTCTTTTCATTTTGAGTCCCTTTAAAACATTTATTGTAAAAATATGCTAAATTTAAATAAAATTGGTTACCCATGATCCTCATACTGTGAAACTACCTATTATTATTCTTATTAATGTTTTAAACCTATGGACTAATGTTTCATCTAGTGTAGGATTTTTTTCTAACCCATTTTGCAGGTGACCCAGATTCAACATCATTACAACACAAGTTTCATCATGGCATACCACTAATTGTAGGGAGATCTCAATTCCCTCCTTATTTAATGTTTCAATTTCAATTAAATTTTCTTTATTAGCCTTATTTTCTATAATACCCCAACAAATAATTCCATGGATAGTGAAGAAACTATCTCTTTTTAAGTGTGGGGGATTTTTTTTATGATTCAATTTCGATACACTTGAATTTTTTCCTGTTCTTATCTATCTAGGAGACATTTTTCAAAAATTAAATCTTGATTTAAACCTGAAAAACATTATTCCCATTTAAATAAAATAAAAATTTAAATTGGGAATTTTTAGAATCTGTGTTTTGTCTCTGTTTAGAATTTTAGAATGATTAATAATCTTAGAAATTCAATTCAAATTCAACATTTTTGAAATTATGATTAATTGACTTTCTAATTGGTTTTATACCCTTAATTACTACCAGTTTATATTTTTTTCTCATTCCAGTGAGTATTATAAACCCAACATTACATATTTTTTTTCTGAGCATATTTCATGAGTGATAACTAGGATATGTAAACCTATCAGAACTTTCATTAAGATCTTATTGAGGCTATGTCCGAACAAGTATACTTTTAGAATTATTGAGGAAATATTTGTTGAGCCACTTTTTCTTGAGAACCACCTTTCATCTTTCCTTCATTATGCCTATATTTTCTAGGAATGAACTTTTAGGATGAAGCTATTCTAAGATAATTTTCCCTTCCTACCCTTCTCATGGTGTAATTAATGATTTTACTATTGAACAAGTGTGGGGGAAGCATTGAAACAAAACATGATGATTCAATTGTGAAGTTTTATTATGTTACTCATTATACTATTTGATTTTAATCCATTTATACCTTTTATCATTTTACTTCTATTCTATTCCTTTATAAAATACAAAAGAAAAGAAAAAATGATATGGGTTGTGTATTAAGAAGGTAAAAATCACCATTTTTTAGACCGATGAATCCCCTAAAGGATCATATTTGGTTAGGGGATGGATGTGAGATCTGGCATAGACATGAATTCTAAAAAATAAAAATACCAAAGAAAAAGGAAAGGAACATGATACCCTTTTTCACTTACTTGACATATACATGGATCCATCCAAAGATACTGGGAGTGTGGACCTAATTAGCTTAGAGGAGTCATTTAATTACACCTATAACGACATACAAGCATTATAATTTAGATCCTACCCACATTTTTGAGCTTGAGTTTCACTATTTACCCACCTTTCAACATCCTCGGAGTAATTAGAACCCAATTACTAAGGCCCTCATGATTAATTTTATACTTTTCCTTACAAAGTAGAGATATAGAACCAATGTAAGCCTATGGTTAGGTGCATGTACTCATAGTATGAACATAAATACAATTTCATTTTACCCTGAGTGATGAGAGAAAATTTATTATGTGGTAAATTAAAAATGGGTATATAATTCAAGGAATAGTTAAGATATTATAATTAAAAGATTAGAATTTGTTTAAAGAACTGTGCCATGAGGCATGACTAATTTTTTATGCAGGGATGATTCTAGAGACTAACCTTTTCTTCTTGAACATAGTTTTATTTACTTAGACATAATGACTATTTCATATTTTAATTTTTTTATCTCTTTGAAATAACTTTTGAGACCTTTTTTCTTGAGGAAAAGAACTTGTTCAAGTGTAGAGGAATTTGATAAGCTAAAATCATATATAATATTTTATATCATTTATTTACAGGTTTTAATTTCTTTATTCGATAACACGCTTGGTATGTGATGAATTTTGCAGAAATTAGGCTTCCAAGGTTCCAAAGGAGAAAATGTAGGAAAATAAAAATACTAGCCTATTACACATTGTGAAACCTAATTACATAATGTGTAGTAGGGTTTCACCACATCCAACATGTTGTGAAGAAAGTCATGAATCAAGTCGTGAAGATTGCAGGTGGAGAAGAAGCAACACCCCAAGATTTTATGAGATATATTCTTTATAATTTCTTTAATGTCTTGTGTTGTACACTACACCAATATTAACTTGCTCTATATGAAACACTGTACTAGTTTGCAGTATACACAACACTATTCTTGTCCTGTGTTGCACACAATTTGAAGTTTTTTTGATAGAATTAATTTCACACAACACTGAGAATAGATTTTTTTTAGTGTATAAATAAACTAAGTTTAGATTATATTATACACAACAGCAAAATAAGTTTGCACTTCACGCAACACTGACATGGCTTGCGTTACACGTAAGAGTGACCTTCTCGATAGCATAGTGGTACGCAATACTGAGTTTCACTAAACAATGATATATTATTAAAATAGTATATAAAATCATTTTTATGAATATTATTAACCACATTTTTAATTTTATATAACATTACAATTCATCTTACACATTATATGAGAACAAAATCAATTTTTCAGATAAAAGAAGTATTTTTCAAAAAAATGCAGTTTTACTACCTTTTGATGGAGCACCCATTTTAAATCTAGTTTTTGAAACTTTTATAAGTCATATTTGAGAAGATAAACTTATTATTTGGAAGCAGGACATAAATATTTACTTTGGATTTTTTTATATTTTTTCGATAACTTTCATATTTTGATGAATAGTGAAAATACGCTAAATTTTAGCTGAAAACAAATTTTTTCATCGAAATAATTTATATAGTTAAAATAAATTATAGAATGGTTTTAAAGTATAAATAGAATATATTTTTATAGTTCAATACAATTTAAGTCATTGTCATTAATTTTACATTGAATTCATATATAGAAACATTTCAATCCTTTGCATTGTTTTAAACAAAATCCCATTTTTTTCGACTACGGGATTAATTTTAAATTAATTAAAACAACTTATGTTTTTTGAATTTTAAAAAATAGATTCGATATTTGGAATCCGTATGTCCAAATTATGTTAACGATATACTTTGATCTTTTGGGCATTATGAATAGTAACTTTGGTAATTATTTTTATTACCATAGTTAAAGGTAAATTGAGTTATTAAGGATAAAAATAATATCATAAAATTACCCTAAAACCTGCCAATTTTTTTTATGAATAAAAGTAAACCCATATCACCTAAGGGTATGAATAGATTCATTTCATGGATTTTTTTCCTTGAAAAGGATGTAATTATTATTAAAACAAAAGAAAGTGACAACATGTCACTCTCTTATATCTTATAACTGTAAAAATTCTAATTTAGTGATAAAATTCATAAAAATTAGAAATTAAATATTCACTAGAAATCTAATTAAATTTTATATATCATGTGTATTTAATTATAATTTTTAGATATTAATTAATTATCATTAATGATGACACAATAGTGATGGAAAAATTATTTTATTAATATAAATATTAAATAAATTGTTTTAAAAATATTAAAAGAAATATCATATGAACTAATTAATGTTATCCACGAATTTTATAGGTGAATATGAAATGTTAGGAGTGTATTAATTTTTTTTAAATTTATCTTTTTTTAGAATTTTATTTAAAATCTAATAAATGAATAGTGTCAAAATTGACACTATTGACATTTTATAAACATAACATTTTATTAAAATATTTAAAAATCATAAAAATATTTAAAAATTACAAATTGATAATTATAAAGTCCAAAATTTCATAAATTATCCATTTATGGTCAATTAACACAAAATAAGTAAATATTCATTACCATTAAATATTTAGAATCTTATCACCAAAATTAAAAATTAATAGAATAACAAAGTGTCAATTAAAAATACAAGGTTTAAATTGACAAAATAAGTTGTCCAAAATTTATTGTTTGATGCGATTAAAACCTTATATCATCTCATCTTCTAATTTGGGACACTTTGAAGGTTTTGGGTAGGGATTGATTATATTATAAATTAATATTTTGGATATTTTTCTAAAGTGACCCTCTCCTCTCTTATAAAAATGCACCTCCTCCATCTTCTCTTAACTCCATTTTAAGTCTCTATGCTCTGAAAAACCCTTCCAATTTATCTTATAAGCTTCTATAGTTACAGTCTAGAGGTTCTGGTTTTCTCAAAATACCAACTCTGGTTCACTAAGAGGAAATTTATAGGAGGCACGTCAAGGAAGAGGTAATCTCTTCAACCGATTCTTTCAAATTTATTTCTTCTTATACTTCCTCTTATTTAGTTATTTCATAATAAAGTAATAACATAATTATCACTAATAAAATGATATGTTATTATAAATATGAAAAACCCTATTTCAACTTCTATCCATCCTATGAAAAATGAAATCACCGCGCATGCGTACGTACGGCTTACCGTCTCCACGCTGTAGTGTAATCTGTTTTTCACCACCACCTTACTTGGATGGATATAATGGTGGAGATAATAACAATATATGATTATTATAACATTATAATACTTCTGAGATACTATTCACCATCCACTTCAATACCATTCAACAATTATGAGAATGATTTCATCGCTTGTGCGTACATATGACTTACCATCTCCACGACACGATGAGATTCATTCTCCATGTTAACCATTCAAGAATGATTTTAAATTATATATATTAAATAATCATGAAATATATGAAATAATAATTCTACTATATTTCTGTATATATATATATATATATTTCATTTACTTACTTCCATCCAATTCAATAAGGAAACAAAAACAACTTTCATGCGTACGTACGACCTACGGTCTCCAAAAACGGTGTATTCCATTTCATTTATCTATCTAATATATATATATTTATATTTATATAATGAATATATAAGATATATATAAATAATTTTTTATATTTTTTAATTAAGTAAATCATGATCTAAGTAATCATATGAATAATAGCAAGTCCAAACACGTACGATAAATGAAACGATTATTACCCAAAATGTTGTTTTAACATGGAATTAACAAATGAATGGGTAATATAAAGTCGTAAGTGAATCATATATGATATCATAAATATTATTATGGATTTTTTACAATTTAACAATATGTTTAAACCTACTATAAAGGAGTTTCAGACACATATGAAAGAAATTTGACCTAAGGTAATGGATAATTTTGCAATCTCATTTTTACCTGAGATTTATTATACCTAAGTATTTCTTGGGGTTATATTAGTCATCCATGTCCATGTTTTCTAATTTTTTTTCATAAAATGTTTACTATTCTTCCATGTATGTTTAAAGTCATTTTTACCCATTTTTGACTTTTAATATGTGGTATGGAAGAAATCTTTTTTTACTATACGAGGTACTTTTAGACATTTCTCGAAAAAGTATGAGGAGAATGTTTTTTTAAATTATACATAATGAATGGATTTTTACATCTTTATGATGCCTTATTTTCAACTAAATTATTTTCTTTTAAAATTACACAACATTTTGAGAAAAGAAAATGTTTTTAAAGAAGAAAGGATAATTTCCTATGGAATTAAGCGAAAGTGTTTTATCAAAATTATTTTCCATATAAGATTACATAGGGTTATGTTTCTACCCCTATTATTACTTTTATTTGATTTTTTATGATGGAATTATTTTTAAGAAGTACATTTATATTATATAGATTATGTTATGATGAAATTATTTTTAAGAATCCCATTTTATTTCATGGGTTATGCTATGATGAATGATTAATGTTTTTATGGAACATGTAAGAATTTTTTCATTATGAGAGGGGTGAGACCTATATCTCCCTCCAATTCATTGGGTAAATATTTATATCACATGAGATAGAAATGACTGGAATGGCAGGTAAATATGGTTCAGTAATACATGGCTGGAATGGAAAGTAAACCCGATTCAGTAATGGACTTTTTCCATTATGATGGTCTTGGAAACAATTCCTTGGATACTATAGTAATCATATTATGTGCTTAATGGTTTTCCACAATTCCATGTTTTATTCCCATGCTATTTTATCATGATTAATGTTCCTTTATGATCTATGCCTTACGTACTGCCAAAATTTATTTCATGACACAAGATTTTGATGTTTAAATTTTATGTTTATGTTTTTACATTCAAATGTATATGGTTTGTTTTATTTTCTCCATGTTTAACCTTACTGAGCATTTGTGATCAGCCTTTTTATGTTTTCGTTTCCCTATGATATAAATAAAGGTTTTAGGCAGGAAAAAAGGGAAGATCTTTATGGGATATGTTGAAGATCTTTCACAATGTTAGAAGATTATGTTCCAAGTTTTGAAATACACTAAACTAATATGGTCTTTGGGCATCTTTCTTGTGACTTGTATTAAGTATTCCAAAAAAGAAATGTAATTCCCTTGTATTTAAAGCTAGGGTCTCTATAGTTGGTATCAGAGTGAAAGTTTAGTCAACCTTTGGAAAATAGAATGTGAAAACTTTAGTGAGATCTCTAGAGATATTTCTAAGGTATGTCTTGGTATGTAACAAAGGTTAAGTATAGATATAGGATATAGTATGAGAATTACGGTAATGATCATAAATAAGTTAGGATTAAACCTAAGATGTGAGAGATTGAAAGTACTCCCCCTAGATTTTGTTTTTTTCTTAGAATAATTTTTTCCTCTCACACTATACATTTTGTGTTTCAGCCAATAGAGGGAACAAGAAGGAATTGGTTAAACATTGAATCTGATGAAAAAATTGGCGACTATGATCAATTCAATTTTTTAATTACTAGAGTGAATGATATTGTGATTATGCTGAATCAGTCATTGTGGTATACAATTAACAAGGTGAACTTTAGTGGTATTCATAAGTCATCAAATAAGAAGAAGATGAACTTTCATGCATGTTCCCATGGTGAGTAACATAGAGTAAAGAAGATTAAGATTCCAACATATCAGGAAGAAGGGAACAAGAACCTTGAGGAATACCTCAAATGAAGGGGAAGATGTTATCTCTTTGGGAAAATGGGCCATAGAGTGGCGAATTGTTATAGAGTTCAATGTCTCATCTCTAGAAAACATGGGCATTACCTAACTCAATTCCCAGACATAAGGATCTAATTCTAAGACCATGATAGACTTATTCCATGCCTACCATTAAAATAGGAGGATTGAATTATTTATGTATTTGAATCCACGAATAATGAATGGTGAATTATATAAGAGTTATCAGTTTATGTTTTTCGCTAAGGATTTTCAAGAATATATTGAATAGTTATAATGGATAAGAAAAGTGATTTAATGAAAAGGTGATATTCCTAAGAAACACATGATTAAGGGAAAGATAAAAATTAATTTGAGAATTATGTTGATATGATGATATTTTTATAAATATATGTCAGATGATATTAGTTACCCTGGAACTAGTTAAGGTTTTGTTGAAATATTGGTTATGTTATCACAGATGAAGTATAAAAGTTTTCAGGACTTAAGGAATATATCTAATAAGTATTGGAATAAGGAAACATGCATGTTTTCAATAAGGATATATGGCAATTTAGGTTATTACCATAACTCAAGAGAATACATGATGAAGTCATTAAAATTTTTGGAATGTGACCAACAAGATATATCTTATGATATATGGGGGATAAAGGATGGTATTTACAAGCTTGTTATATAAAATTTCTGGAAATTGTTTTCTTTTTACTATGATATTGGATAGAAGTATTTTTTTCAACACCCCAATATTTCATATTAAGTTATTTTATTTAATGTAATTCAATAGCTTGCGCTATAGGCAACACCGAGTTCGAGCGCACCATGACTTACTAAAATAGCCATTCAAAAAGCGGTTATAAATAGTATTAAATGAATTTTTAATTTTATATACTCCATATAATTTTAACATCCATATCATGTGTTTCTTAGATATAATATAATAACAAATTCAATTTTTCAGATAAAAGAAGTATTTTTCAAAAAATTCAATTTTACTGCCTTTTAATGGAGAACCCTTTTTAAATATAATATTTGACACTTTTATATATTTATTTTGATAAAATAAACTTCTTATTTATAAGCGAGACATAACAATTTATTTTGGATAAATTTTTGGTGCTTTTCTAATAACTTTTGTATTTTGATGAATAATGAAAAATATTAAATTTTAATTGAATTTTTTTTAATCAAACTAATTTATAGTGTTAAATTATAAATTTGTATGGTTTTTAAGTATAATTAGATTATATTTTTACCATTTAATTCAATTTTGTTTATTGTAAGTAATTTTAAATTTAAATTGGACATAAACACATATCAATCTTTTGATTGTTTTTATTTCTTAAAAACCCGCTTTCTGGTTTTGACAATGAGGATATTTTTCTAAATTAATTAATACAACTTATATATTTTTAATTTTGTAAAATATATATAATTTTTTAATTTGTAATATCAAAATTAGGTTTGGGTGATTTTTTGGTATTTTTCTAAAAACATTTAATTTTTTGTAAATAGTGAAAAACACTGCGTTATTGTTTAAAGTCGACTTTTTATTTAAATAATTATTTTTAATTTAAATTTATTTTAAAGTAAAAATAGATATAAAATACCTATATTAGTTCAATGTAATTCATTAGAGTCATTTTATATTAATATTATATGTATAAAAGTTTATTGAACTTCTTAACGTCTTTTACCAACCTTCTAGGCACATTTGCAAATTTGCATAAAATATAATTTTACCATTTTGTGAATTGAATTTCCAAAATCTGAGAGACATAGTTTATATTAGTAAGTAAAATCTGGTTCAATAGGATGAAAATAATTTTTGGTGAATAGTAACTTTTGAATTTTATTTACCATGGTTAAAAGTAAATAGGGTAATTAAAGGTAAAAATGATATTATAATTACCCCAAAACATGTAATAATTCTATTGGATAAGTGTATTTGGACCTAAATAAACCTTATGAATAAAATATGATCCTTTTTGATCAACTTGGATTAGATTAGGGCATTTATTACAGTTTTATTTAAAGAAGAGTTAAAAGTGTAAAATTCAAAGTTTAATAACTATTTTTTTTAATATTGGGTTACACATAAGAAAAATTCTACTATAAATATTCATTAGAAATATAAAAAGGTTTAATATATAATTATATTTTATTTATAATTTTTAGACATTAAATAATTAAATTTATTTATGACACAATGATGATGCAGTAATTACCTTATTAATGAAAAGATTAAAATAACAGATATTATAAATATCAAAATAAATCTAAATTGAGACTTTTTATGCATTAAACTAATTTTATAGGTTATTATGAAATATTAGGGTTGATTTAATGAATTTTTTTGATGTAATCAAGTTTTTTTTACTTTCACAAAAACCAAATACTAAATAGTGTCAAAATTAACATAATTGAGTTTTTAAAACAAATACTAAATTATTAAAGGATACAATAATCCTAAAAATATAAGGTTCATCCAAAGGAATTATATAATTATATATATTTCAATAATGAACCACTTTAGGTTTGCTTGAAATTTTATTGTAAGTTTATTAACCATGTAATATAAAAATACAAGAAGACATGGTAAAAGTTAAACTATTTAACTATGAATTAAATCTAAAAGAAAAGGTTAATATGGTGACCTAAAATTTTCTAAAACCTATTTGTTGTGAATACTTTTACCCATCTGCACCTTATCCTAGAAATAAATCCATTTAGATCCATTAGAAACCAAAAATGATTTTATAATAAAATAATATTTCAAGCTTTTTCCAAAGTGACCCTCACCTCTCTTATAAAAGGGTTCTTACCCTTCTCTCCAATTCACAAATCCAAAGCCATTGAATCAACCAAGCCCTGCTCAAATATCTTCCCAAATACCCTCAATTCAACTTATAGGCCTTACTTTGATCATAAATCCAACCTAAGGATCCCTTTTGATCAAATCAAAAGGAAGCACCCGAAGAAGAGGTAATAATTTCACCACCTCTTTTAAATTTGTTTTCTTCTTCCACTTCCTCTTTATTTGTTGTTTTCATAAAAAATAATAACTCCAGTACCTTATACATACTGTGATGTTATTATAAATATTGTAAAACCATATTCATTATTCTATCCATCCTATGAATGACAAAGTCACCATACGTGCGTACGTACGACTTACCGTCTCCATGTCGTGGTGTAGTTTGTTATTCAACACTTAATTATTTGGATGGGTATAATAATGAGTATAATTGATGTAAATAAAAAATTTAACATGTTAATGATTCTGTATATATGATATACCATCCAATTACATACTATTTCACCATCAATAGAATGATATTGTCGCTTGTACGTACGTACAGATTACCGTCTCCACAAACGCGATGAGATTCATTCCCCATAGTAACCATGTAAGAATAATTTACATTTTATGATTTAAAATAATTTTTAAGAACTTAATATAATTCTGGATATGAATCAAATATATCCTATCCATAACAAACATGACTTACGTAACAAAACATATAAATGAAAATGAATCAGTTAACACCCGAAACAATGATATTACAGAAATATTATTAACAAAGCAATATTAGAAGATCATATATGATATCATATTTATGTATGTGGTTATTTTATAATTTAATAACCATGATTTAAATATTATAAAGGAGGTTAACATACCCTCGACTAAGGAAAAGTAAAAGGTAAGGGGTTTTCATCTCACTTCTTATCCTTGTGAGATTCATGCTATATTGCCACTATTTCATTTTGTGTTGTGTATGTTCTGCCCATGATTTTATTATTTGTGTAATATAATTTAATTTATGGGTATTTAAATCTTCATTATATGATACTTCTTTCATGGGGTGTATTTTTTGTATCTTACCAAATTGGTAAGGGAATTTCTAATTTTGATTTCCACTCATTGGGTTTTACACAAACTTCATTGATTATTTTACACCAAGATTATCTGTGAAATCACTGTTTGTTTATTTATGTAGTAATTTCCACTCCCCTTTGTATGGATATAATTTTTATACACATAATCACCCCATTTATAAATTCTCAATTCATTGATATGAACTTGATAAGCGTAATATTAACTCAATGTCTATTCATTGAGTTAAACATACAAGTCATTGGTGTTGTTTTTACAAGAATATGTGTGAATGTCATCTGATTAATTTACATGTAATATCCAATAATATTGAGTGTAATTATATTTTTTATGCATAATTATGTCATTTATTTATCCTTAACCTAAGTATACAGTCTTTATGAGGTATTTAATCTCAATTTACATTCCATTGAGGCTTCTTTGTTGTTATGCGCCAATTCACTTTTATATGGTGTACATACTATACTTTGACATACTATATCATGAATCCATTTATTCTGATGATATTATAAATATTTTATTACCTCAATTATTTTTATTCAAGGTCTCTCATTTTGTTAGGAACTCTAACTAAAATATCATTTTAAATGTTTTAAAGATTTATTCTTTAAAATATTTCTCATTAATGTACATGTTTTAAAAATGGGGTCAAGGTTTTATTTATATAGACATGAATGTTTTAAAATTAAAATTTCTTTTTAAAGTTTCAAAGTGGTATGGGAAACGTTTATTTAAAAATCTAATTTTTTATAGCTTCTTGATAAATATTGAAACTTTTAAATTATTTCAAGAAAAAAGGGATATTTATCTTAAATAGTTTTATTGATTATTTTCATCTATGTCAATATCCTTCATTATTCTTGATTGAGGTTGATTTATTATAATACAATGTTCCATATTTTATTTAATGTGTTATGTTTGACTATGGATGTGCTTTATTTATACCATTAATGGTTTGTGGTTAAAATATTGACATTTTTTATGCTTGTTTTAATATAAATTTTTAGATTATGTTTCAAACTTTTCATATGAGGAATGCATTGGACTTATTAAGTGATGGGTAGAGACCACTATAGCTCCTCAATGCAGCAGTAGGTCTCATGAGACAAACTAGTGTCTTGGAATAAGGCCTTGATGAAATTTTATTTGTAGTCGTGGTACGAGGCCTTGACTATGTAGTTTTGATGTCCAGCATTATGCATTCCATCATTATGAAATTAGCTATTTATATTACATGTGATTATTCTACTAGTATAATGTCCATGTGAATAAGTAAATGAAATTATTTGATTTATATTTTTCATATTATACTGAAGTTTAAGTTTAAAAGGCTTGTGATTTAGTCTTATACATTGCCTTAAATGTTTATGCTTATTTATAAATGTTTCTGCTATATTGTTATCCTTACTGAACATTTGTTCTCACCCCTTTCTATGTTTTATTTTCTGAGTATACGAAGAATTATATTATGAATGACTTGTAGGGATAAGATAAGGGATATGAGTGTGTTCAAAGGAGACACAATTTTTTTTTGTTTTTCATTTCATAATATAATGTAAAACTTATATATGTATCTAGTACTTCCAATACTACTAAACTGATCAGTCTTTGGAGATTTGATCCCTTGTGATCATGCCAATGTTATGTAATAGTGCACAGACACTGGGTAATTAGGGTCAGGGCGTTACAATTGGTATCATAGGAAGTTTAGTACAAACCTTGGAAACTAGATTTATAAAAACTCTAACTAGAGAACATTACCCTAATATAGACTTTGAGGATTAGTATAGAAAATCTTCCTAGAATTTTGGTAATGTATAGATTTTGTGAATTTTCTAAGAAATACATCCCTTTCTAGATAAGAGCATATAGAGGCGACCCTGACACAAATGTATCTAGGGGTAAAACCTAAAAACACCGATTTAATCTCGACTCGAATGGGAACTAGTGAACAACAATGGGCCTTGATTCTCTCTTGGTTATGACACATATGTGGGATATTATTAGAATAATTCACTTTTTCTTTACATACCGATTTGAAGGATTTTAATATTGGATGAGAATAAATAACCTTGGTTAATCCTAAGGTGTTCTAGATTGAAAATAAGGTTTCATGATATTCTCTAAATGATTTTAAAACTATTGTTACTCACACTATGACTTTTGGTTTTAGTCAATGGTTGGATTATAAGGAAGTCATAGTAACATTGAACATGAAGTATAAGGTGGGAACGATGGTGGAAATGAGAAACTAAATGGAATTTTGATAGGCATAAAAGATATCGTGTTCATGTCAAATCAGGTTTCCAAAAATATGATCAATAATATATACATTAAGCAACTCCAAAAATCAACAAAGAAAATAAATGAGGAGAATGATTAGAGCTCCAGTAGTGAATACCATAGAAAAAAAGAAAGATCAATTCCCATCATGTAGGAAATGTGGAAGGAGACACTTAGGAACTTGTCTCAATGGAATAAAGAAATTATTTATGTGTGGGAAAGAAGGACATAAAGTAATTAATTGCTGAGGAAAAATGAAGAGTACTATGGAATAAAATAAAATTGATCTTAAGAATCCATTTACAGTCATTTTTTATAAATGTAGGGGACCAGGTCATTACCCGAGTCAATTCCCTAATCTATAGGATAACCACTAGGTGAAGGAAGAACCTATGTGGAAATAAATGGATGGAAAAATGTTTAAAAGTATTAATTCTCTTTGTTGAAGGGATTAGTTTGGAAGACTTTTCTCTTGTATGTGTAAACCTATAGTTTGTTATGTAAAAATTCTATTTGAGGAAGAATTATCTTTTCTTTTGTGGATATAGTTATAAAGAATCATTTGGGTTTATATGATCCTTGAATTTGAGGCAATTACAGGTTATTAATTTTTGGGATGAAAATGCGAGGTACGAGATAACATTTGTGGTTAAATTTTGTTATGGTTATTTTGAGTAATTTATCTCATTTTGGGAATGTTATAAGATATAGTTTTTGAATAAGGACAACACACAGACCGTGTGACAACCCGTCACATTGGACAAAGCTGCGGAAATCCAACCCATAACCAAAGTGCGTATGGGATTTATCACCTACCACTAGACTATGCGAAGTCCCTAGTTAGTGTGACTAATTATTTTTAGTTAAATGATGTTATTGATCAATAATAAGTTGATTTGGGATCTTTTGTTTTATCAAATGGATATCCATAGTATATAAAAATGATTGGTGATTAAGTGATAAATGCTATTTTGTAAGACGTTCGCTATGTTGGGAACATTATATACCTAAGGAAAATAGAATACTATGGGATTTCATTTGAGGAGTAATGGTGAGTTTTTATTTTGTAAGAATATATGTTTTTATAGAGATTCGAGTTATTAATGTAAATGATTAACTTATCGTAGAGAATATGTGATTTGGTTAATTACACTTCAGTATGATACTTTAAGAGTATTTGATGTTATTTGAAGATAAATGTTAAGATTTACTATAAAAGACTATGTGATTAAATTCTTTTTAGTTTTGGGTTTCAATCTTAGTTTGTATTATATTGAAGTATTTTAAGGATGACTGTTTATTGAATTGCCTTTATTGAAATAATTTGGTTTTGGTTAATCTTTAAAGACAAGGGAAATATATAGTTCATCCTTTGTGGATTATGTGCTTCTCTAGAAGTTGATTCTAGCGCCTTAGGTGTAACTAAGTCATCTTGAATACTCATCATTTGGAGAAAAGATAAGCTAGTCGTAGAAATTTATTAAAGGATAAAACTCTACTTGAAAAGTAAGTATGTCTATTTATGTTCTTAGTCAATCTCATAAATAAATTCCTCAACTTTATGAAATGGAACTTAAAACAGAAAAACGTTGTCCGTTTACTTTTCATACTGGTAAACTAATGACCATTTAACCCATTACAAGTTTGTGGTTTTCTTATTATTAACTTTATCCTGATCGTGTTTTCTATCACTCTCCATCAGAACTTGACACTTAGTTTATCTTCCATATCCTTTTTTTCCTACATGGAATCCTAGTATGGGTTATCTCAGGCGACCTTTGTACTTATCTTTCATTCTTTTAAAGTGATAGTTTTATTGAATCTTTTTTCGATGTGGGACTTTCAATGAAGTTCTAAAGCCCAATTTTAAAATTTTGAGGACACAATTTCAAAAACAGGGGAATAATTTAACACCCCAATATTTCATAGTAAGTTATTTTCTTTAAAGTAGTTCAATAGCTTGCGCTACATGCAACACCGAGTTTGAGTGCACCACGACTTACCAAACCAGTCTTTCAAAAAGTGGTATGAATAGTATTAACTGTGTTTTGAATTTTATATACTCCATATAATTTTAACTTCCATATTATGTGTTTCTTAGACATAATATAAGAAGAAATTCAATTTTCAGATAAAAGAAGTATTTTTCAAAAACCACAATTTTTCCACCTTTTAATGGAGAACCATTTTTAAATATAATATTTGACACTTTTATATATTTAATTTGTCAAAATAAACTTATTATTTAGAAGTGGGTCATAAAAATTTAATTTTGATAAATTTTCGGTGCCTTTCTGATAACTTTTATAATTTAATAAACAATAAAAAACACTAAATTTTAATTGAAAACAACTTTTTTTAATAAAAATAATTTATAGTTTTAAATTATACATTTTAATGGTTTTAAAGAATAATTAGATTTTATTTTTTTCATTTAATACAATTTTGGTCATTGGAAGTAATTTTACATTTAAATTGGATATAAACACATATCAATCTTTTGAAAGTTTTTACTTCTCAAAAACCTGCTTTCTGGTTTTGAAAACGGGAATATATTTTTTAAAATAAATAATAAAACTTCTATATTTTGAATTAGATAAAATATACATCATTTTTGAATTTGGAATATCAAAATTAGCTTTGGGTAAATTTTTGGTATTTTTCTAAAAACTTTCAATTTTTGATGAATAGTGAAAAACACTGTGTTATTGTTTAAAGCCGACTTTTTATTTAAATAATTTTTAATTTAAAATTATTTTAACGTAAAAATAGATACATAATACCTATATTATATCAATTTAATTCATTGGAGTCATTTTATAATAATATTAGAGGTATAAAATTTTATTGAACTTTTTAACGCCTTTTACCCACCTTTTAGGCACATTTGAAAATTTTCATAAAACAGAATTTTACCACTTCTGTGAATTGAATTTCCAAAATCAGAGAGACATAGTTGATATAAGTAAGTAAAATTTTGTTCAATAGGATAAAAATAATTTTTGGTGAATAGTAACTTTTGAATTTTATTTACCACGATTAAAAGTAAATAGGAAAATTAAAGGTAAAAATGATATTATAATTACCCCAAAACATGTCCTAATTCAATTGAATAAGTGTATTTTGATCAAAATATACCTTAGGAATAAAATATGATCCTTTTTTATCCACTTGGATTAAATTAGGACATTTATTACCATTTTATTTAAAGAAGAGTTAAAAGTGTAAAATTCAAAGTTTAATAACTAAAACAGTTTTAATATAGGGTTAGACATAAGATAAATTAGACTATAAATATTCATTATAAAGATAAAAATATCCAATAAATAATGGTATTTTATTATTAATTTTTAGACATTAAATAATTAAATTTATTTATTACACAATGATGATGCAGTAATTACCTTATTAATGAAAGATTAAAATAATTGATATTATAAATATCAAAATAAATGGTAATTGAGACTTTTTATGCATTAAACTAATTTTATAGGTTAATATGACATGTTAGGGTTGATTTAATGTATTTGTTTCTAAGTAATCAAGTTTTGTTGACTTCCACAAAAACCAAATACTAAATAGTGTCAAAATTGACATAAATGAGTTGTTAAAACAAATACTATATTATTAAATTATATAATATTAATAAAAATATAAGGTTTGGAAAAAGGACTTATATAATGATATATATGTCATTAATTATATACTTTAGGTTTTCTTGGAATTTTATAGTAAGTTTATTAACCATGTAATATAAATATACAAGAAGACATGGTAGAAGTTAAACTATTTAACTAAGAATTAAATCTAAAAGATAAGGTTAATATGGTGACCTAAACTTGTCTAAAACCTATTGTTTGAGAATATTTCAACCCATTATAACCATATCCTAGAAATAAATCCATTTGGAGCCATTATAAACCGAAAATGATTTTATAATAAAATAATATTTCAAGATTTTACGAAAGTGACCCTCACCTCTCTTATAAAAGGGTTCTTCCCCTTCTCTCAAATTTACACCTTCAAAGCCATTTGTCTCGGCCAAAACCTGATCAAATATCCTCCCAACTACCCTCTATTCAACCTATAAGTATTAATTTGATCATAAATCCAACCTAAGGATCCCTTTTGATCAAATAAAAAGGAATCACCAGAAGAAGAGGTAATAATTTCACCACCTCTTTCAAAGTTCTTTTCTTCTTACACTTCAACTTTCTTTGTTGTTTCCATACCAAAATAAAAATTATAGTACCTTCTATATACCGTTATGTTATTATAAATATGATACAACCATATATTCATTATTCTATCAATACTATGAGTGAAAAAGTCACAATACGTGCGTACGTACAACTTACTGTCTCCACAGCGTGGTGTAGTATGTTATTTTACATTTCATTATTTGGATGGGTATAATAATGAGTATAATTAATGTAAATAATAAATATAAAATTTTAATGATTCTATATATATGATATACCATCCAATTACATACCATTTAACCATCAATAGAATTATATTGTCGCTCGTGCGTACGTACGGATTACCATCTCCATGAACGCGATGAGATTGATTCCCCATCATAACCATTCAAGAATAATTTTCATTTTATGATTTAAAATAATGTTTAAGAACTTAATATCATTTTGGATATGAATCAAATACATTCTATCTATAAGAAACATGACTTACATAATAAAACATGTAAAGGAAAACGAATCAGTTAACACCCGGAACAATTATACTACTAAAATATTATCAACAGAGCAATATTAGAAGATCATATATGATATCATATTTATGTATGTGGTTCTTTTATAATTTAATTAAAATTATTTAACTATTATACATAAGGTTAATGTAACCTCGACTAAGGAAAAGTAAAAGGTTACGGGTTTTCATCTCACTTCTTATTCTCGTGAGATTCATGCTATATTACCACTATTTCCCTTTGTGTGGTGTATGTACTTCCCATGGTTGTATTATTTATGTGATATAATTTAATTTAGGGGTATTTAAATCTTTATTATGTGATCCTTATTTCATGGGGCGTATGTTTTGTAAGTACCAAATTGGTAAGTGAATTTCTAATTTCGATTTCCACTCATTGGGCTTTACGCAAACTTCATTGATTATTTTTCTCCAAGATTATGTGTGAAATAAGTATTTATTTATTCATGTAATAATTTCCACTCCCCTTTATGTGGTTATACTTTTGATACACATAATCAATCCATTTATAAATTCTCAAGTCCTTGATATGAACTTGATAAGAGTAATCTTAACTCAATTTCCATTCATTGAGTTAAACATCCGAGTCATTGGTGTTGTTTTTACAAGAATATATGTGAATGTACTATAATTTATTTACACTGAATATCCAATCATATTGAGTGTATTTATATTTTTTCACACATAATTATATCATTTATTTATCCTTATCCTAAGGATACGGTCTTTGTAATGTATTTCTTCTCAATTTATATTTTATTGAGACTTCTTTGTTGTTTTGTGCCATTTCAATTTTATATGGTGTACATACTGTACTTTGACATAGTACATCATGAATAACTTTATTATCATGATATTATAAAGTTTTTATTACCTCAATTATTTGTATTCATGCATCTCTCATTTGGTTAGGAACTCTAACTAAAATATCATTTTAAATGTTTTACAGAATTATTCTTCTAAATATTTCGCATTAATGTCCATGTTTTAAAAATGGTGTTAAGGATTTATATATATGGACATAAATGTTTTAAAATTAAAATTCCTTTTAAAAGTTTCAAAGTGGTATGGGATAATTTGACTCAAAAATCTAATTTTTAACAACTTCTTGATAAACAGTGAGACTTTTAAATGTTTTCAAGAAAACGAGACATTTCTCTCAAATAGTTTTACCGATTATTTTCATCTATGTCAATATACTTCATTATTCTTGATTGAGGTTGATTTATTATAATACTATATTCTATATTTTATTGAATGAGTTATTTTTGACTATGGATATTCTATTTTTATACCATTCATGGTTTGTGGTTAAAATATTTACATTTCGTATGCTAGTTTTAATACGAATGTTTAGATTATGTTTCAACATTTTCATATGAGGAATGAATTGGACTTAGTAAGTGATGGGTGGAGCCTGCTATTGATCCTCAATGCATTGGTATGTATCATGAGACAAACTAGTTTCTTGGAACAAGGCCTTAACAAAATCTTATTTGTAGTCTTGGTATGAGGCCTTGACTATGTGGTTTTGATGTCTGACATTATGTATTCCATCATTATAAAATTAAACATTGATATTACATTTGATTATTTGACTATTATAATATCCATGTTAATAAGTAAATGAAATTATTTGATTTATATTTTCCATATTATACTATATTTTATGTTTAAAAGGTAAGTGTTTTAGTCTTAGACAATACCTTAAATGTTTATGCTTATTTATGAAAGTTTCTGCAATATTGTTATCCTTACTGAGAATCTGAGCTCACCACTTTCTATGTTTTATTTTTCCCAGTATGTGAAGAAGTATATTATGATTGACTTGAAGGGATAAGATAAGGGATATGAGTGTTTTAAAATGAGACACAATTTTTTGGTTTTTCATTTCATAACGTAATGTAAAACATATATATGTTTCTAGTATTTCTAAGGCTACTAAACTGACTAATCTTTCGTGATTTGATCCCTTGTGATCATGCCAATGTTATATAATAATGCAATGACTCTGGGTAACTAGGGTAAGGGAGTTACATTTTGGATAAGCCTAAAGGTTGGAATTGATTAAGTTGAACATCATATAGTATTGTTTAAGGTCAGATCTTTTTTTTATATTATTTCTGGAATTTTATAATAGTATAGTTTTTGAAAAAGGAAAACTAGCAGGACATGTGACAACCCATCACATCAGACAAGGTTGTGTGAATTGAACCCACAACCTAAGTGTGATAGAACTTTATTTCCTACCACTGGCCTACAGGAAGCCCCTAGTTAGTAGAAATTAGTTTTATTTTATTAAGCGGTATTCTAGATGAAGTATAAGTCCATTTTTGGAACGATATATGATTAATCTCACCATAGATGGACTTATGTATATTTAATAAATTGTGATAACTTTTTGTGATAGAGATAGATGAAATGACCTATTGTTATATCTTATGATCTTCTAACACTTCAAGAATGAAAAATTTGACTTCATTTCTTTAAATAAGAAATGAAGTGGAAATTGTTCAAGGCACGAACAACCGTGAGATTATACCAAAATAAAGTAAGTATTTATTCTCATTAAAAATTCATCAAATTTAGGGAAGGGATATTGAAAACTAAAAATGTTATCCTAGTAAATTATTATCTGATAAATCAGATGGTCCCTTAAATCATCAAAGATTTATGGTTTTCTGTTAGTTAACTTTCTCCAAACCTTTTTCTCTATCTCTATCCATTAGAACTTGATGGTTAGATTTATCTTATATATATCCATATTTTCACTTCCCACCTAAGTTCTTCTATGTGGAAACCTAGTGACGAGTTACTTTGGGTAACTGTTACATTTCTAACTTTCCTTTTTAAAATGATGTCTTAGTATCTCTTTTTACGATGTGGGTTTCCATGAAAGAAACTTTGAAGTAGAAAACCATTTATAACCCCAAAAAATTTAGAGGGATAAATTCCTTTTAAGGGGGGTAGAATGTAATGACCCAAGATTTTATGAGATAGATTCATTTTAATGTATTTTATTTCTTGTGTTGTACACTACACCTAGATTATCTTGCACTATATACAACACTATACTAGCTTACAGTATACGCAACACTATTCTTGGCTTGTGTTGCACACAATTCCAAGTTTTTTTTATAGAATTTATTTGAAACAACTCTGATTATAGACTTTTTTCAATGTATAAATGAACTAAGTTTGTATTATGTTAAACAAAACACCAAATGAAGCTTTCACTACATGCAACACAAACATGGCTTGCGTTCCATGCAAGAGCAACCTTCATCGATAGCTTGCGTGATACGCAATACTTATTAAAATATTATATAAACTAGCTGTTATGAATATTATTAACCAAATTTTTAATTTTATATAACATTAGAATTCATCTTACACATCATATGAGTACAAAATCAATTTTTCAGATAAAAGAAGTATTTTATAAAAAAAATCAGTTTTACCACCTTTTGATGGTGTACAAATTTTAAATATAGTTTTTGACAATTTTATAAGTTATATTTAATAATATAAACTTATTATTTAGAAGTAGGACATAAAAATTTACTTCGGATAAATTTTTGATATTTTTCGGATAACTTTCATATTTTGATGAATAGTGAAAATACGCTAAATTTTAACTGAAAACAACTTTTTTCATCGAAATAATTTATACCGTTAAAATATATTATTTAATGGTTTTAAAGTATAAATAGAATATATTTTTATATTTTAAGACAATGTAAGTAATTTTCATTAATTTTACATTGAATTCATATGTAGAAACATTTTAATCTTTTGCAATGTTTTAAACAAAAACCCATTTTTTTCGACAACGGGATAAATTTAAAATTAATTACTTCTACATTTGTGTTTTGAATTTTGAAAAATTGATTCCATATTTGGAATAATTATGTTCAAATTATTTTAACGAGCTAATTTGAATTTTTGGGCATTAAGAATAGTAACTTTGGTAATTATTTTTATTACCATAGTTAAAGGTAAATCGGGTAATTAAGGGTAAAAATAATAATATTAAAGTACCCTAACACCTGCCAAGATTTTATTGGATGAATAAAAGTAGACCCATATCACCTAAGGGTTGGAATAGATTCATTTCATGGACATTTTTCCATGAAAAGATTGTAATTATTATTAAAACAAAAGAAAGTGACAACATGTCACTCTCTTATATCTTATAAGTTTAATAATTTTCATTTAGTGATAAAATTCATAAATCCTAGAAAGTTAATAGTAAATAGAAATATAATTAAATTTTATATATCATGTGAATTTATTTTGAATTTTTAGATATTAATTAATTATCATTAATGATGACACAATAGTGATGTAAACATTATTTTATGAATAGAAATATCAAATAAATAGTTTTAAAAATATTATAATAAATAACATATGAACTAATTAAAGTTCTCTACGAATTTTTTATGTGACTATGACATTTTAGGATTTTATTAAATATTTTTTTTGAATTCATCTTTTGTGAGGATTTTATTTAAAGTCTAATAAATGAATAGTGTCAAAATTGACACTATTGACATTTTATTAACATAACATTTTATTAAATTTTTCAAAAATCATAAAAATATTTAAAAATTACAAATTGATAATTATAAGGTCCAAATTTCATTAGTTATCCATTTATTGTCAATTAACACCACATAAGTAAATATTAATTACCATTAAATATTTAGAATGGTATTAGAAAAATTAAAACTTAATAGAACAACTAAGTGTCAATTGAAAAGATAAGGTTTAAATTGACAAAATTAAGTTTTTAAAAATTTATTTGTTGATGATATAACAACCCTATCTCATATATTATTAAAATTTGGGACACTTTGGAGGTTTTTGGGAAGGTTTTTATTTTATTATAAATTAATATTTTAGAGAGTTTCCTAAAGTGCCCCTCTCCTCTCTTATAAAAGGGAACCTCCTCCCTCTCTTCTTAACTCCATTTTAAGCCCTAAAGATTAGCCATACCCTTCCCAGTTCTATTCTCAACTTACCTATTTATATTATAGAGGTTATGGTCTTCTCAATAGAATAACTATAGTTCCCTAAGAGGAAATTTAAAGGAGGCACGTCAAGGAAGAGGTAATCTCTTCTACCTATTCTTTCAAATTTATTTCTTCTTATACTTACTCTTCTTTAGTTATTTAATTATAAATTAATAACATCTGTATCAATAATATAATGTTATGTTATTATATATATGAAGAAAACCTATTTCACCTTCTGTTCATCCTTTGAAAAATGAAATCACCGCGCGTGCGTACGTACGACTTACCGTCTCCACACTGTGGTATGATCCGTTTTCACCACCAACATACTTGGATGGGTATAATGGTGGAAATAATAACTATATATGAATATTATAACATGATACTAATTCTGAGATATTATACACCATCCAATTCAATACCATTCAAAAATTATGGGAACGATATCATCACTCGTGCGTACGTACGACTTATCGTCTCCACGACGCAATGAGATTCATTCTCTAAGTTAACAATTAAAGAATGATTATAAAGTATATATAATAAATAATCATGAAATATATGACAAAATAATGATACTAGATTTATGTATATATATATAAGTCATTTACTTACTTCAATCAAATTCAATGAGGAAGCGAAAATAGCGTTCATGCGTACGTATGACCAACCGTCTCCATGAATAGTGAATTCAATTTCATTTATCTATATATTATATATATATAATTAATATATAAGATATATATAAATCATGTATTACATTCTGTAAGTAAGAAAATAATGGTCTAAGTAATCATATGAAGAATAACAAGTACAAACACGTACGATAAATGAAAAGATTATTACCAAAATGTTGCTTTAACATGGAATTGACAAATGAATGGGTAATATAAAGTCATAAGTGAATCATATATGATATTATAAATATTATTATGGTTCTGTTACATGTTAATAATTTGTTTAAACCCACTATACATGAGTTTTGGACACATATGAAAGAAATTGGACCTAAGGTAAGGGATAATTTTGCAATCTCAATTTTATCTGAGATTAATTATATGTAAGTATTTACTGGGGTTATATTTATCATCCATGTCCACGTTTTCTAAAAATGTTTTCATTAAATGTTTACTATTATTTCATGTATGTTTGAAGTCATTTTTACCCATTTTTTGACATTTACTATGTGGTATGGAAGGAATCTTTTTTACCATATGAGGTACTTTTTGACATTTCTAGAAAAAGTACGAGGATAATATTTTTTTTAACTTTTATAAAATGAATGGATTTTTACGTTTTCATGATGCCTTATTTTCAACTAAATTATTTTCTTTTAAAATTTTGCAATATTTCTAGAAAATAAATTTTTTTTAAAGAAGAAAGGATATTTTCATCAGGAATTAAGCTCAAGTGTTTTATCAAAATTATTTTTTATATATGATCACATATAGTTATGTTTCTATCCCTATTATTACTTCTAGTTGATTTTTTTATGATGGAATTATTTTTCAGATTTCCATTTATCTTATATGGATTATGTTATGATGAAATGATGTTTAAGAATCCAATTTTATTTCATGGGTTATTCTATGATGAATGACTTTTGTTTTTGTGGCACATGTAAGAATGATTTCATTATGAGATATGTGAGACCTATATACCCCTCTAATGCATTGGGTAGATATTTATATCTCATGTGATAAAGATGACTAGAATGACAGTTAAATCCAGTTCAGCAATACAAGGCTGGAATGACATGTAAACCCAGTTCAGTAATGGATGTTGTCCACTATGATGGTCTTGGCAACAATTCCTTGGCTAATATGGAAATCATATTATGTGCTTAATGGTTTTCCATAATTCCATGTTTTATTCCCACTCTATTTTATCAAGATTAATTTTGCTTTATAATCTATTCCTTACGTACTTCCAAGATTTATTTCATGAATCATGATTTTGATGATTAAAATTTATGTTCATGTTTTTATGTTCAAATGTATATGGTTTGTTTTATTTTCTCAATGTTTACCCTTACTGAGATTTTGAGCTCACCCTTTTTATGTTTTCCTTTACCCAAGATATAAATAATGTTTTTAGGTAGGAAAAAAAATGGGAAGATCTTTATGGGAGATGTTGGATATCTTTCACAATGTTAGAAGATTATGTTCCACATTTCGAAAGAAACTAAACTAATATGGTCTTTGGGCATATTTTTTTTGTCTTGTATTAAGTATTCCAAAAAGTAATTTTAATTTTCTTGTATGTCAATATAGGGTCTCTATAGAATCCATTACACATCTTGAGTGGAAAATACACGTCATGAATCATTTAAACAAGAAATCCACTTTGAAGATATAACTGGAAAGAAGGTATACGTCGTGAATCTGGGATACACAATGTGAAAGAAATCAAAACATTAAATCTCAGATGAGATACATGGAAGATATATGTAGATTAAAAATATTTAAAGAATTACATGGATCTTCCATTACATGGAATGAATTTCATTACATGTTGTGTAATTTTTCACCTATAAATATACCAGCTGGGCAGAGGATTTGAAGAGATTCCAGATCATATAAATTATGTGTTTTTCATTCCCATATCATTCCATTTCATTTCTTCGACCCTAAATGTTAAATTTATTAATCTATTTCATTATTTTGTTTTTAATTGAAACATTTTTGATTGTTTTGCACCATTAAATTCATTCTGTTTTGCATCATCACCTACATTCATCACCGACCATCGACAAACTCGTGTGTCATTCATTTTCTCTCTCATTTCAAGTTAGTAGTTAATTACATTGTGATTTACATTTCTTAAACCTAGATTTCATGCTCGACCCCTTTTATGATTTAAGTTAATACATGATTGTGAATTGTTTAAATTCAATCATTCTTATCATGTTGAGTACATAGTCAATTCTTCATTTGTCTACACTCGATCTTACCATGAGTGGATTAACTGCCCGAGGTAGGGATCAAGAGTAGGTGTATCTGAAAATAATAAATATTTAATTCTAAATTTGGTAAACTTAAGGATTTGTAATCAGGATAAATAATCTTTTTCTATCCAATTCATTTGAACATCCCTAACCATAAGATATTTGAGAGAAGGACGATATCCTAGTCAGAGTATATTAGGTTATGAACAATAGCATAAAATATATTTTTCCTTACAATCTAAGCTTAATGAATCTAATTTTTTACTATTTCCTGATCAAGGATTAGTTACATCTTAGGTATAACTAGTTAATTTGAAAATATAGACTAGAGACCTCTGCTTTCTTTTCAACCTAAACCCTCGGATCCAACTAAGTTAGAATTAAGATCACATTTTCTTCAGATACCAGGAATTGATCCCATTCCTTAAGAAAACCCTCAAATATCTAGTTATAACATTCCCAAACTGAACCTACTTGAAAGGAATCCTATGACAAAATTTCCCAAGCCATTGATTTCTTCTGCCAACTTCCTTTCCTGTGGGATCAACCCTAGAATTTTACTATATTACACCCTTGTAGCAAGTAACGTTTGGGAAAAAAATACAAATCTAATATGACTGTAGCCCACATGATTTCAATGATGTGTGAAGGCACATCAAATTGTAATATTATTGTGACACATGAGATACCTATCCTGCACCACAATTTGGATCACTATGATAAAAACACTAGATATGAACCATCCGATTATAGTTTTGAAAAATGTGAGTCGGTTACATTTATTATCACTTCATATGAGTGAAAAAATAGCACTAGAAATTTTGATGATTTCTATTGAGACTCATAGGAAATTTTACCAATTCATTAGTCCGAGCCTGAGGTGCGACACCACCTTGAGATTAGGTGCCCCTCTCCCACTTATTCCCAACATTAGAGTTCCTACCTATTCCCATTAAAAAAAACATACTTCCTCCCATATTATTTCTATAAATATCCCTTTACACCATTATTTCACTATTAACCATCTCTGTATAGTCAGCAATATAGAGTAAATATTTTTTAGAACAATTATCTTCTCAAAATTATGATTCAAAGATGTATTGCTTCATGGATTCACTAGAAACCAACTCTAGAGTAAAAGGAACAATGACCATAAACTTATTTTCATACTCTATAACTGATAGATTCTCTTGATTTAGGTTAGAGAAATTTATTATTTGTGATATCTTGAATTCATGCCGATAGAATAGTTTGTTGAAAAATTATTTAAAGTCTTCCCCTATAAGATCTTGGTGAAGTCTAGATTGGACACCTAAATCCCAACATTGTCATGAAATATCCTCTAGTATATAGGTCACCAACTTGACTTTCAACTTAGTCAGTGTAACCAAGAAATCAATGATTAATTTCATTATGTTAATCTAAATTTTTGCCTTTTAGCCTCATAATATACAAGATAGATGAGTGGATTATATTTCAAAAACTATATATTGTGATCTAGTTTTTGGGTTTATCTTTCTGATTTTCTCAATCAATTGATTAAAAAGCATGAACGATTCTCTAGAATAGCTGTTGGTTCACCTATGGCTCATGTTATACCATGAATGAAGGATTTGAAAATTAAAAATCACTATAAGGAATAATAAATATAATCATTCTTTTCAAAATCCTACCATTGAAACCATTTTCTATAAATCATAAAACAAAAAATGAATTATGATGTCCTAGTGTGATGTCTCACAAAAAATGCATGATATGAAACACTTATAGACTTAACCCATAATTTTGAGACATAAACACACTAAGAAGTGTGTTAGAAAATCTTTGCTCTCAAACCAATCAAGTAACTTAAAGTTCACCATACTAAGAGACAGCTGGACTGACCAAGACTGATACAATTTGTGACATCACACCCCATGCCTATTAGCTTGGTAAGAGGATGTGGTAACACTATCCATAGCGTACATCCCCAAGACACAAAATAATAACAATAAATGAAAAGGGTTTAGTAGTTTTTTGGGGTATAATTTTACCTAAGGAAATAACACAACCAGATGAGACAAAATACAAATAACCAAACCAACCATATGCTGCATGAGTAATAAAAATACAACCCAAATAGAAACCAATGACCAATAAAATTTGATCAAAAGTGAAAAATTAATGAGGAAAATATAAGAAACCAAAATTCATCCAAATGTAGTAATGCCAACATGAAATCACTCCAATGAAACTATGAGGGATCTCTAAGCTCTGCACATCAACTATGGAGGAAATCATCAAAATTCACTATTAGAGAAATGTGACACCTTTACTTTACCCTCATTTTGATAAAAAATATATTGAGACACACTAAATTTCCCCAGAATTGGGTGAGTATAAATTTATTAGGTAAACCCCAAATACTTCCCAACACATGACACTTGGACAAGAACAAGTCATCACATATTATATAAAATATAAAAGAAACAACTAAAAAATTTGTATTAAAACCAAAAACAAGTTCCACTTATTAAAACCAATAAATAATTTTTTTCTTAAATTTATTACCACTTTGAATAATAACTGTAGTTATATACCCCCTACACACAAAATTCATGCAACTATGGATATCCCTATACTCGTGAGTGGTGAGTCATCCTTTCACCAAGCCATAACTTGGTGAAGCAATTTGATAGTGGCACTTCATGCCATTATCCCATCCCACTTTGATGGAAGTAAACCATGCCACTATATATTCAAAATTTACATGAACACATTCTATCATGTATGTCATGTTTTCATATCAAATTATACTACATAAAATATATTTTTTAAAAACCACTTCCTTTCAATAATTTTAAAAATACCTTATGAGAATCATTACAGACCAAAGATTTAGGAACTAAAACCAATATATTTTTATAAAAAAATTAACTTGAAAATAATTTAAACACTATATTTCTAGTTTTATAATAATTGTAACGATAGAGAATACACATACCTCACGATGGTTAGAGAAATTTTGGAATGACACACAAAAACTCTAGATATGGCATTAAATCTTCTTCCCTTTAACAGATCAAAAAATATCTCATCCAAATCCAAAACATAGAACATAGATTTATTCATTACAAAACATATCTAATGATTTGGGTGAGAGGAGATTAGAGGATCTAAATATAGATAGACGAAACAAGGACTTAACACTAATTACGAATCACCAACACACTTAGATTCACTAAATGTTACTTTTATATCAAGGGGAATTTCTAACGGAGCCAATGAGAGGAGTGGAGTTTGAGAGACTAAGAGAAAATGAGAAAAATGAGGGTTATATTGACTTAATTTTAATTAAAACTGAATTTTCATAGAACTAAATATAGGTCACACAGTTTGGTGACACAGTTAGTCAAACCATTTACTAAATACACGCATGATACTGGAAATCACCTAGGTATCCATATGGTTTGGAAAACTGTCCACTAACCATGTGGTGCTATAGTTTCAAGGCCACCCCTTTGCATGATTGTCTCACATGGTTTTTAAAACCATGTTCCAACAGTGATTTTACCACTATTTCTAATTGCATGTTTTCTCTTGGGAACCCACATGGTTTTTCTAAACCATGCACCAACCATGCACTTACCGAGTGACTCCAAAAATATCATGATTGGTTTCTTAGATATAGTGTTTGGTTTCCCCTAACCATAATCAAACTGAGTCCCCTTTAAAATATTCCCAATACATTCTAAAACCATCCAAAAATTACCAAAACATAAACCATGCATTATATATCTTAAAAATATAATATTCAAGGGTAATGAATCTAGAACCAGGGGTTTTACAACCATATTTAGTAGAAAGTGTTCAATCCAAGCCCTTTAGAAAACCCCCAAATCACCTAAAACACAAATCAAACCTGAAAAATCCTCATAAAAATTAAAAAGAGATTGTACTTGAACCATAATTTGAAAATATCCCCACCATATGACTTTTTCCCCACAAATTCATGAAAAAATAAGTATTCCCGAGAAAGATGTGAGGTTATTTCTCCCTCACCGAAGATTCAAAATCGCATGTCTCATGAGAATCTAATATGTGATTCCATAAATCCTTAAATAACATAATATACTTCCTACATAAGTATTTCATCTATGAATAAATGATCTAAACTGATTTATCCACAAGTGAAACATCTAGATCGAACTCAATCTCCTCCAAACTCAGAACATGGGTGGGATCGGGTTGATACTTATTAAGAAGAGATATGTGAAAACAATCATGTATATAATTGAACTAAGAAATGAATTCCCACTGATAAGAAACTTGTCCAACCCGCTTAGTGATCTCAGATGTTCCAACATATCTCAGAGCCAGCTCCCCCTATGTTCTGATCCAATAGTGACCCAACTGGGAGAAAAATTTCAAGAAGACCCAATCTCCCATGGAAAACTACAAAGGGAAACATCAATGATCCACATATGATTTATACTGACTCTAAACCATATTCAAGCATCGATTAATATCATGAATCATCACTAATGTCTCTTTAATGAGACTTAATCCCATAATAGAGGCCTCATGTACCTCTAACCAACCAAGAGGCGACTTGTATGGGTGACCATACAAAGCCTTGATGGGATCTATTTTGATCAAATATTAGAAACTATTATTATATAAAGACTTGATAAGTCTCATATGGTTATCACACAATCCAAAAAAATCCAAGACATAGGTATAGATAATATATTTTAGAATCTAAATAATGTGCTCCATGTAATTATCCGTTTGTGGATGGTAAGATATACTCAATCTAACTAGAATTTGTAACTCCCCTTATAGAATCTTCTAGAATCTATAAGTAAACATTGGATTCCTATCATAAACAAAGGTAAAGAGAACCCCATGTAACCTCACAATATACTAAATATATAGCTTATCCATATCTTGGACCTTGGGGGCATCCTCAACCAGTTTAAAATGTTGTTATTTCATACACTTATTAATCACCACATAAATTGAATTATCTCCTTAGGGATTTCATTATAATCCAACAATTTAGTCTATGAATACCTATTACCATTTCAAAATCAATATTGAAAGAGAATGGAGCAGACCAAAAGGATTTAGGTGTTCTACCATTATATAATGGAAGGTGTAATAATGGGACACATAATTAGCAATGTAATGCTTCAGAAATGACCACTAAAATTTCACTCTCATGTCATAATACATCTTCATAGTACTCAATTGGAATATACATAGAGATATATGGAAATAATGAATCATAGAGTTCTCAAAGGAAAATGGGATGAAAAACTGATTTATGAAGTTTAGAATCCCATTAAAAGGGAGAGACCAACCATAAATGGTCCTCTAACCATATAAGGTTTTCTAAATACATTAAAATTAATCATCTAACTACTAGTCCATTAGAATAGACTGGAGGAGATATGATGATAACAAAAAACTAGTCAGAACCATACTTGAATCATCCTCATATGTGTCTAGATACAACAGAGTGAAAATAATCATAAGGGTACACTCCTCTTTCGAATCCAGAGTAGCTTGAGATAGTTATTTCCTAGTGAGAGCATCCAGGATAACATTCCCCTTCCTTGAAGTGTTAGATATGTAAAAGAAAAATTTATAGAGGTATTCCACCCATAATCTATACCTGAGATTCATGTACCTCTAGGAAAATATTTAGCTTAGACTCTTCTAATTAGAAAAGACCATGAACATATCCCAAAAGTGATTGTTTTTACAACAAATAAATTCATGCATAATAGTAGTGAGTTCCAAGTCATGAGTGGGGTAATTCCTCTCATGTGGCCAAAGATAACGAGATCCATACACTACAACATGATCATACTATATAAGCACACTACCCAAACCGTAACTAGAAGCATCACAATATTCCATGTAGCCCTTACGAGGTAATAATAAGATCAAAACAGAAGATGGTGTCAGAATCCATTTCAATGATGAACTGATGATAGTATACATCCATAACTAATAATCTCTTTATCTCAATAAAGTTATGCGGTTAATTCCAAGAAAATATAGCCTAAAACTTATTAGGATTTAATGAAAGGATATGTTTTAAAATCACATACCCAACTAATTTCACTTTTTGAATATATAAATTTCATTTCAATAGATTCCCATATAGATGGTGACTCCTAAATATTTAAAAAACCAAATTCAGATGGTAAACATGATCATGATTAGATCTCTAACACATATGAATATTTTCCATAAACACCATGAAAAATGTAATAAGATATTGATGGAATATCTAGTTCATCACATCTATAAAAACTATAGGAGAATTATTTAATACAATAGTTATTACAAGATATTCATAATGGATATACCTACTCCTTGAAGCGGTCTTGGGAAATCTGAATCCCGAACTCCGAGCTAGTGATATCATGGACAAAGATCAATATTTTAAAACCACTTAACTCCCTCTAACTAATCAAATAAGTCATTAACATGGGGAAATGTTAATTTATTATTATTAATCACCCTATTCAAATTTTAGTAGTCTACATAGAGACATAATGAACCATCATACTTCTTGGAAAATAGCATGGTTTCCACCCATGGAGAAATATTAGGATGGATAAATCCCTTATAAAGTAAATATTATAATTGGATCATAATACCTTTCAGCTTTGAAGGTTCCATGATATAACAGGGTATCAAGATCTTCTGTGTACCTAGCACCAGGTTAATCGAGAAATCCACCTCCCTTTATATAGGAAGAACAAAAGTATTTTTTGTAAAACATAAAGGAAGTAATGAATAACAAAGGGAAGATAAAAAATAGGGATAAAATCATTGGAATAAACTATAATTATAGAAAATAGACTCTTAATATCAGGTAAAAAGGGCCCACATTACTAGAACCTGGGTCCCTATAGAGACCCGAAGCTTGACGTACATGGAAATTACATTACTTTCGCGGAATACTTAATACATAACAAAAATAGACACACAAGTACCATAATAGTTTAGTGTCTTTGGAAACTCAGAATAAAATCTTCTAATCGTCGTGAAAGATCTTCAACATATCCCATAAAGATCTTCCCCTTTTTTTCTTACCTAAAACCTTTCCTTATATCCTGGGGAAAAGAAAACATAAAAAGGGTGAGCTTAAATTCTCATTAAGGGTAAGCATGGATAAAATAAAACATACTATATACATTTGAACTTAAAAACATGAACATAATGTTTAAACATCAAAAGCTTGAGCAATGACATAAAACATGGAAGTACGTAAGGCATAGATCATAAAGAAACATTAAGAATGATAAAATAGAATGGGAATAAAACATGTAATTGTGGCATCCATTAAACTCACGTAATGATTTCCATAGTATCCAATACATTGCTTCCAAGACCATCTTAGTGGACAAAGTCCCATTCTGAATCGAGTTCACTCCTCGTTTCAGTCCTGTAACACTGAACCGGATTAACTTACCATTCTAGCCATGTCTATCTCATGAGATATAAAATCTTTACAAAATTCATTGGAGGGAGATATAGGTCCCACCAATCTCATATTGAAATCATTCTTTTGTGTTCCATAATATAAACATACATCATTCATAATAACCCAATTAATAAAATGGGTTTCATAAACATCATCCCATCATAACATAATCCATATAAAATAAATGGATATCATTTCATAATAAGAAAAGTTAAACCATGTAAATCATAGAGACATTATACTTAAAACATACACATATGAAATAATTTCATTTTAGATGGAAAATTGTTTTGATAAAACACTTGAAATGAATTCTTGAGGAAAATATCCTTTCTTCTTTAAAATGATTTTCTTTTCAAAAAATGTCATGCATTTTTAAAAGAAAAGGATTTTCTTGAAAATAGTCATGAAATCTTTTTTAGGAAGCTTCATGAAAATCAAGCTTTAAAAATCCATTCGTGCCAAAGTTAAAAAAAACATTCTTCTCGTACTTTTGCCGAAAAAGTCAAAAAGTACCTCGTACGAAAAACGAAAAAAGATTCCTTTCATATAATTTACTAAAAACTCACTGAAGGGTAAAATTGGATTTAAACAATTGTAGGTGGATGGAAACGATATTAAATATTGAGGGAACATGGATGTGGATGATAAATTACACCCCAATAAGTACCAAAGTATGAACAATCTCGGATAAAAATGAGATTGTGATATTTTCCCTTACCTTAGGTCCGATTTTCTTCGTAAGTGTCCGAACCTCCTGTATAATGATTTAAATAATGTAATTTAATTATTCCAGAATCATACTCATTGTTATGATATCATATATGGTTCACTTATGACTTTATATTACCCGTTCTTTTGTAAATTCCATGTTAAAGAGCGTTTTGGGTAAAATCATTTCATTTTTCGTCCGCGTTTTGACTTGTAATTATTCATATGATTACATAGATCATGATTACTTAATTCCAGAATATAAAACATTATTTATATATAATATATATTCAGAATATACATATATATAATAGATCAGTAAATGGAAAGAAATACACCGTTCATGGAGACGGTAGGCCGTACGTACGCATGAACGCTGTTTTCGTTTCCTTATTGAGTTGAATGGAATTAAGTAGATGAAATACAAATAAATCCAGTATCATTATTATGTCATATATTTCATGATTACTTATTATATATAATTTATAATCATTCATGAATGGTTAACGTGGAGAATGAATCTCATCGCGTCGTGGAGACGGTATTCCGTACGTACGCACGAGTGATGATATCGTTCTCATGATCATGGAATTGTATTGAAGTATATGTATACTATTTCAGAATAAATATCACTTTACAATAATCATATATAGTTATTATGTACACCATTATACCCATCCAAGTAAGGTGGTGGTGGAAAATAGATTACACCACGGCGTGGAGACGGTATTTCGTACGCACGCACGCGCGGTGATTTCGTTTTCCGTAGGATGGATAGATGGTTAAATAGGGTTGTTTCATACTTATAATAACATATCAATATATGAATGATACTGATGTTATTACTTCATAATGAAACAAACTAAGAAGAAGAAGTGGAGGAAGAAATAAAGTTGAAAGAATCGGTAACGGACATTACCTCTTCTTTGAAGCGCCTCTTTGAGTCCTCCTCTTAGGGAACTAAAATTGGTCTTTGAAGAAGACCAGGACCTCTAGGATGTTTCTAGGGAAGTGGAGAAGAAAATTTGGCAGGGGTTGGCCAAGCTTGAAGGATCAAAGTGGTGTGAGGAAGAGAGGGAGGAGGTGCCCTTTTATAAGGGAGGAGAGGGGCACCTTTGGAATAACTAAAAATATTATTTTATTATAAAGTCATATTCGGTTTTATATAGCTCCAAATTGATTTATTTCGAAGCTAAGGTAAGGATGGGTCGAAATCCTCTCATACAATAGAATTTAGACAAGTTTAGGATCCCATTTTAAACTTATCATTTATATTTAACTTTAAGTTAGATAATTTTACTTTTACCGTGTCTTTTTGTGTTCTTACACTATAAGGTTAATAAACATACTATAACAAGCCAAACGAACCCCAAGTTGTTTATTATTAATATATATAACCTTATCTAAGTCATTTTGCCGAACCTTAGATTTTTAGGAATAAAATAACAATTAATAATATAATATTTGTTTTAAAAATTATTTTATGTCAATTTTGACACTATTTAGTAATTGATTTTTGTGAAAATCATAACAGAATGATTAGTTCAAACAATGTTAATTAAATAAATACTAACATGTCATATTTACCTATAAAATTACTAGAATTCATAAAAAGTCTCAAATTACATCAATTATGTTAATATTTCATTAATAAAATAATTACTGCATCATCATTGCGTCATAAATAAATTAAATTATTTAATGTCTAAAAATTAAAAATTAAATATCATTATGTAGGAAATATTTTTATATTTCTAATGAATATTTATAGTCGAATTTATCTTATGTATAACCCTATATTAAAAATGATTTACTTATTAAACTTTGATTTTAACTATTTTAACCCTTCTTTGAATAAATTAATAATAAATGTCCTAATCTAATCCAAGTGGGCCTAAATGGTCATATTTTATTCCTAAGGTTGTTTGTGGTCGAATTAAACTTATCCAATAGAATTAGGACATGTGTTAGGGTAATAATAATATCATTTTTACCCTTAATTACCCTATTTACTTTTAACCGTGGTAAAAAAAGCAAAAAGTTACTATTCACCAAAAATTATTTTCATCTCATTGAACCACATTTTACTTACTGACATCAACCGTGTCTCTCTTATTTTTGAAATTCCACTCACAGAAGCGGTAAAATTAAGTTTTATGAAAAATTAAGTTTTTTTTAACTACCACTTAGTGGTTTCACTATTCATCAAAAAATGAAAGTTTTCAGAAAAATACCAAAAATTAGGCCTAAGCTATATTTGATATTATGAATTCAAAAATGATGTCTATTTTATCAAATTCAAAACATATTAGCTACATTAACTAATTTAAAAATTAATTCCCGTCGTCAAAACAAATAGCATGTCTTTAAGAGATAATAACTATCAAAAGATTGACACTTGTTTATAACTGGTTTAAATGTGAAATTACATCCAATGACCAACATTGTATTAAATTGTAAAAATATATTCTAAATATACTTTAAAACCACTCAAATTAATAATTTATCACTATTAATTATTTCGATTAAAAAATTTGTTTTTAATTAAAATTTAGTAACTTTCACTACTAATCAGAATATGAAAGTCATCCGAAAAGTACCAAAATTTCACCCTAAGATAATTTTGATATTCCGAATCCAAAAAGTACCAAAATTTCACCCTAAGATAATTTTGATATTCCGAATCCAAAAATGAAGTCCATTTTGAAAAATAAAATTTAAAAAATTTAAAAAATTGGTTATTACTATTCATAAGAGCTAGTTTTAATAATATTTTAATAGCATATCATTGTTTAGTGAAGCTCGGTATTGCGTACTACACACGCATTCGAGGAAGGTTGCGATTTCATGTAATGCAAGGCAAGTCAAGGATGCGTGTTGTGCAAGCTCCTTTTGGTGTAGCGTACAACACAAGACATTAATGAAATTAAAAATCATATTTTTCATAAAATCTCGGGGTTTTACATTCTACCCCCCTTAAAATGAATTTCGTCGAAATTCATCGGGTTTATAAATGGTTTACTACACGAAAGTTTCTTTAATAGAAACCCACATTGTAAAAGTAATACCAAAACCAATCTTTAAAAACAAAAGTATGAAACGTAACGGTTACCCAAATTAACTAATCACTGGGTTTCTACATAGGAGAACATAGGTGAAAATATGGGTATGGAAGAGAAATATAACCATCATGTTCTGATGGAGAGTGTTAGAGAACATGGCTATGAAAAATCCATCAATCACAAAGCCATAAATTTTTGATGATCTAAGGTACCATCTGATTCATCAGATATAAGGGCACCGAGACAACATTTTTGGTTTTCAAGATCATTTCCCTAAAGTTGAAGAATTTGAATTAGAATAAATACTTACCTTATTTTGGTACAATCTCACTGTTGTTCATGCTTTGAACAATATCCACTTCATCTCTTAAAGAAATGATGTTGAATTTGTTATTCGTGAAGTGTTAGCAGATCATGTGATAGAATGACGGGTCATTCCATCTATCTCAAACAAAAGGTTAGTAAAAGTTATTAAATATACATAATTCGATCTATAGTGAGATTAATCATATATGGTTCCTAAAATGGACTTATACTTCATATATCATACTACTTAATATAATAAAACTAATTTCTACTAAACAGGGACTTCCTGTAGGCCAGTGGTAGGCGATAAAGGCCAATCGCACTTCGGTTATGGGTTCGATTCCCACAGCCTTGTCTGACGCGACGGGTTGTCGCCCGTCCTGTAGGTTGTCCTTTTTATAAAACTATATTACCATAACATCACATCAATAATATTGAAAAAACTTCTATCATTAAACAATACTAACTTATGTCCAACATAATCCATTCCAATCTTTAGGCTTATCCATAATACTGCAGTCCACTCTCATAATATAGTTAAAATGATTACCAGAGATTTCATATAACAAGCATGTTAATACCATTGTTGATCCCCATATATCATAAGATATGTCTTGTTGGTCACATTCCAAACATTCGAAGGCCTTAATCATGTATCCTATTGAAAAATGAATACGCATTGAACCATAGTGAAAACATGAATGCAGTTAAAAGTTAACACTTTCCACATACCAAAATCCTCAAAGTTCTATATACTCAAACCATGATATCCCTTATATCAATCATGAGCTCATGAATACAATCAAATATCTCATTATCTTCTTATTCCTTCATTATGCGCATATCATCTACTTTACAAAAATATCCGAATAACCTTCCATGGTTACTGGTACCATTCAACATATAATTTCAAATACTTTTAGGAAAAACAATAGTGTAACAATCTTTAGATAATTCTTTATTCCAAAGTAACATTAACTATACAACATAACTCTCAATAAACATACAATCATTCCACCACCTTCTAAAACCATTGACCGAGCTTCAACAATTCTTTCATCTCACGTATCATTTGTAGTCTCTTCATCATCATCAACATAAATAATACCCATACGGCCGTACTGATTCTCTTCATGAGACTTTCCCTTAGGGTATTGGTTTGCATAATGCCCTTACATTCCACATTTAGAACATTTAACCATTGTTGATGTCGTAGCAATACCATTATCCTCATCCATGGTGTTAACTGAAACTTTTCCTTTGCACTTATTGGCTTTGTGTCCTTCTTTTCCACACCCAAATCATCTTCCAGTTCCATTGAAACAATCTCCCCGATGCCTCTTCCCACATGATTTACATGAGGGAAATTGAACTTTCTTTCCTCTATGATCATCATGAAACTCTATCTTTCTCTTATTATCTGAGTCAGGAAACTTACCAAAGTTGAGATTATTGATCATATTATGAGATTGCTGATTAGGCATAATAACGATGTTTGGACTTCCAAATCTAGTTTCATTTGGTTTCTCATGAAGAATATCATTACATTGTCCGTCATATCCTCCATTATCATGAATCTTCCTGTTTCCAGCCATTTTCTAAAACCCAAAAAGAATAGTGTGAGAGGAAAAAATCATGCTAGGGAAAGCAACATAGTAAAGGGGGAGCACCCTCAATATCTAACATCTTAGGTTAAATTATAATATTGTTACCATAGTTCTTGGACTATATCCTATACGTATACTTATCCTTAGGTACATCCCTAGACATACCTTAGAAATATCTCTAGGGATGTCCCTAACGTTTTCGCATCCTAGTTTCCAAAGGTCGACTAAACCTTTCCTCTGATACCAAATGTAGAGACCCGAAGCTTGATGTACATGGAAATTACATTACTTTTGCGGAATACTTAATATATAACAAAAATAGACACACAAGGACCATAATAGTTTAGTATCTTTGGAAACTCGGAATAAAATATTCTAATCGTGGTGAAAGATCTTCAACATCTCCCATAAAGATCTTCCCCTTTTTTTCTTACCTAAAACCTTTCTTTATATCCTGGGGAAAAGAAAACATAAAAAGGTGAGCTCAAATTCTCAGTAAGGGTAAGCATGGATAAAATAAAACATACTATATACATTTGAACTTAAAAACATGAACATAATATTTAAACATCAAAAGCTTGAGCAATGACATAAAACATGGAAGTACGTAAGGCATAGATCATAAAGAAACATTAAGAATGATAAAATAGAATGGGAATAAAACATGTAATTGTGGCATACATTAAACACACGTAATGATTTCCATAATAGCCAAGGCATTGCTGCCAAGACCATCTTAGTGGACAAAGTCCAATTCTGAATCGAGTTCACTCCTCGTTTCAGTCCTGTAACACTAAACCGGATTAACTTACCTTTCCAGCCATGTCTATCTCATGAGATATAAAATCTTTACCCAATGCATTGGAGGGAGATATAGGTCCCACCCATCTCATATTGAAATCATTCTTTCGTGTGCCACAATATAAACATACATTATTCATAATAACACAATGAATAAAATGGGTTTCATAAACATCATCCCATCATAACATAATCCATAAAAAATAAATGGATATCATTTCATAATAAGAAAAGTTAAACCATGTAAATCATAGAGACCTTATACTTTAAACATACACATATGAAATAATTTCATTTTAGATGGAAAATGCTTTTGATAAAACAATTGAAATGAATTCTTGAGGAAAATATCCTTTCTTATTTAAAATAATTTTATTTTCACAAAATTTCATGCATTTTGAAAAGAAAAGAATTTTATTGAAAATAGTCATGAAATCTTTTTGAGGAAGCTTCATGAAAATCAAGCTTTAAAAATCCGTTCGTGCCGAAGTTAAAAAAACATTCTTCTCGTACTTTTGCCGGAAAAGTCAAAAAGTACCTCGTACGAAAAATGACAAAATATTCCTTTAATATACTTAAATAAAAACTCACTGAAGGGTAAAATTAGATTTAAACAATTGTAGGTGTATGGAACCAATATTACATATTGAGGGAACATGTATGTGGATGATAAATTACACCCCACTAAATACCAAAGTATAAACAATCTCGGATAAAAATGAGATTGTGATATTTTCCCTTACCATAGGTCCGATTTGCTTCGTAAGTGTCCGAACCTCCTGTATAATGATTTAAATAATGTCATTTACTTATTCCAGAATCATACTCATTGTTATGATATCATATATGGTGAACTTATGACTTTATATTACCCGTTCTTTTGTAAATTCCATGTTAAAGAGCATTTTGGGTAAAATCGTTTCATTTGTCATCCGTGTTTTGACTTGTAATTATTCATATGATTACTTAATTTCAGAATATAAAACATGATTTATATATAATATATATTCATAATATACATATATATAATAGACCAGTAAATGGAAAGAAATACACCATTCATGGAGACGGTAGGCCGTACGTACGCATGAACACTGTTTTCGTTTCCTTATTGAGTTGAATGGAATTAAGTAGATGAAATAAAAATAAATCCAGTATCATTATTATTTCATATATTTCATTATTACTTATTATATATACTTTATAATCATTCATTAATGGTTAACGTGGAGAATGAATCTCATCGCGTCGTGGAGATAGTATTCCGTACGTACGCATGAGCGATGATATCATTCTCATGATCGTGGAATTGTATTGGAGTATATGTATACTATTTAAGAATAAATATCACCTTAAAATAATCATATATAGTTATTATGTACACCATTATACCCATCCAAGTATGGTGGTGGTGGAAAATAGATTACACCACGATGTGGAGACAGTATTCCGTACATACGCACGCGCGGTGATTTCATTTTCCGTAGGATGGATATATATTTAAATAGGGTTGTTTCATACTTATAATAACATATTAGTATATGAGTGATACTGATTTTATTACTTCATAATGAAAAAACCTGAGAAGAAGAAGTGGAAGAAGAAATAAAGTTGAAAGAATCGGTAACGGACATTACCTCTTCTTTGAAGCGCCTCTTTGAGTCCTCCTCTCAGGGAACTAAAATTGGTCTTTGAAGAAGACCAGAACCTCTAGGATGTTTCTAGGGAAGTGTAGAAGAGAATTTGGCAGGGTTTCGCTGAGCTTGAATGCTCAAAGTGGTGTGAGGAAGAGAGGGAGGAGGTGCCCTTTTATAAGGGAGGAGAGGGGCACCTTTGGAATAACTAAAAATATTATTTTATTATAAAGTCATATTCGGTTTTAAATAGCTCAAAATTGATTTATTTTGAAGCTAAGGTGGGGATGGGTCGAAATACTCTCTTCCAATAGAATTTAGACAAGTTTAGGTTCCCATTTTAACCTTATCATTTATATTTAACTTTAAGTTAGATAATTTTACTTTTACTGTGTCTTTTAGTGTTCTTACACTATAAGGTTAATAAACTTACTATAACAAGCCAAACGAACCCAAATTTGTTTATTATTAATATATATAACCTTATCTAAGTAATTTGGCCGAACCTTGGATTTTTAGGAATAAAATAACAATTAATAATATAATATTTGTTTTAAAAAGTATTTTATGTCAATTTTGACACTATTTAGTAATTGATTTTTGTGAAAATCATAACAGAATGATTAGTTCGAAAAAATTTAATTAAATAAATACTAACATGTAATATTGACCTAGAAAATTAGTGTAATTCATAAAAAGTCTCAAATTATATCAATTATGTCAATATTTCATTAATAAAATAATTACTGCATCATCATTGTGTCATAAATAAATTAAATTATTTAATGTCTAAAAATTAAAAATTAAATATAATTATGTAGGAAATATTCTTAGCTTTCTAATGAATATTTATAGTCGAATTTATCTTATGTGTAACCCTATATTAAAAATGATTTACTTATTAAACTTTGATTTTAACTATTTTAACCCTTCTTTGAATAAATTAATAATAAATGTCCTAATCGAATCCAAGTGGGCCTAAATGGTCATATTTTATTCCTAAGGTTGTTTTTGGTCTAATTAAACTTATCCAATAGAATTAGGAGATGTGTTAGGGTAATAATAATATCATTTTTACCCTTAACTATCCAATTTACTTTTAACCGTGGTAAAATAAAGTAAAAAGTTAATATTCACCCAAAATTATTTTTATCTCATTGAACCACGTTTTACTTACTGAAATCAACCGTGTCTCTCGGATTTTTGAAATTCCACTCACAGAAGCAGTAAAATTAAGTTTTATGAAAAATTCAGTTTTTTTTAACTACCACTTAGTGGTTTCACTATTCATCAAAAAATGAAAGTTTCCAGAAAAATACCAAAAATTAGGCCTAAGCTATATTTGATATTATGAATTCAAAAATGATGTCTGTTTTATCAAATTCAAAACATATCAGCTACATTAACTAATTTAATAATTAATTTCCCTCGTCAAAACAAATAGCGTGTTTTTAAGAGATAATAACTATCAAAAGATTGACACTTGTTTATAACTGGTTTAAATGTGAAATTACATCCAATGACCAACATTGTATTAAATTGTAAAAATATATTCTAAATATACTTTAAAATAACTCAAATTAATAATTTATCACTATTAATTATTTTGATTAAAAATGTTGTTTTTAATTAAAATTTAGTAATTTTCACTATTCATCAGAATATGAAAGTTATCCGAAAAGAACCAAAATTTCACCCTAAGCTAATTTTGATATTCCAAATCCAAAATTGAAGTCCATTTTGAAAAATAAAATTTACAAAATTTCAAAAAGTTGTTATTACTATTCATAACAGCTAGTTTTAATAATAGTTTAATAGCATATCGTTGTTTAGTGAAACACGGTATTGTGTACTACACACGCTATCGAGGAAGGTTGCAATTGCATGTAATGCAAGGTAAGTCAAGGATGCGTGTTGTGCAAGATCCTTTTGGTGTAGCATACAACACAAGACATTAATGAATTTAAAAAGAATATTTTTCATAAAAGCTCGGGGTGTTACATTCTACCCCCCTTAAAATGAATTTCGCCCTCGAAATTCATCGGGGTTATAAATGGTTTACTACTCCAAAGTTTCTTTAATAGAAACCAACATCATAAAAAGAATACCAAAACCAATATTTAAAAACAAAAGTATGAAATTTAACGGTTACCCAAATTAACTAATCACTAGGTTTCTATATAGGAGAACATAGGTGAAAATATGGGTATGGAAGAGAAATCTAACCGTCATGTTCTGATGGAGAGTGGTAGATAACATGGCTATTAAAAAGCCATCAATCACAAAGACATAAATTTGTGATGATCTAAGGTACCATCTGATTCATCAGATATAAGGGCACCAGGACAACATTTTTGGTTTTCAAGATCATTTCCCTAAAGTTGAAGAATTTGAATTAGAATAAATACTTACTTTATTTTGGTACAATCTAACTATTGTTCATGCTTTGAACAATTTACACTTCATATCTTAAAGAAATGAAGTTGAATTTGTTATTCGTGAAGTGTTAGCAGATCATGTGATAGAATGACGGGTCATTCCATCTATCTCAAACAAAAGGTTAACAAACGTTATTAAATATATATAAGTCGATCTATAGTGAGATTAATCATATATGGTTCCTGAAATGGACTTATACTTCATATATCATACTACTTAATATAATAAAACTGATTTCTACTAAATAGGGACTTCGTATAGGCCAATGGTAGGCGATAAAGGCCAATCGCACTTCAGTTGTGGGTTCGATTCCCATAGCCTTGTACGACGCGATGGGTTGTCGCCCGTCCTGCAGGTTGTCCTTTTTATAAAACTATATTACCATAACATCACATCAATAATATCAAAAAAAATTCTATCCTTAAACAATACTAACTTATGTCCAACATAATCCATTCCAATCTTTAGGCTTATCCATAATACTGCAGTCCACTCTCATAATATAGTGAAAACGATTACCATAGATTTCATATAACAAGAATGTTAATACCATCGTTGATCCCCATATATAATAAGATATGTCTTGTTGGTCACATTCCAAACATTCGAAGGCCTTAATCATGTATCCTCTTGAAAAATGAATACCCATTTAACCTTAGTGAAAACATGAATGCAGTTAAAAGTTAACACTTTCCACATACCAAAATCCTCCAAATTCTATATACTCAAACCATGATATCCCTTATATCAATCATGATCTCATGAATACAATAAAACATCTCATTATCTTCTTATTCCTTCATTATGCACATATCATCTACTTTACAAAAATATCCGAATAACCTTCCAGGGTTACTGGTAGCATTCAACATACACTTTCAAATACTTTTAGGAAAAACAATAGTGTAACAATCCTTAGATAATTCTTTATTCCATAGTACCATTAACTATACAACAGAACTCTCGATAAACATACAATCATTCCACCACCTTCTAAAACCATTGACCGAGCTTCAACAATTCTTTCATCTCACAAATCATTTGTAGTCTCTTCATCATCATCAACATAAATACTACCCATATGGCTGTACTGATTCTCTTCATGAGACTTTCCCTTAGGTCATTGGTTTGCATAATGCCCGTTCATTCCACATTTAAAACATTTAACCATTGTTGATGTCGTAGCAATACCATTATCCTCATCCATGGTGTTAACTGAACCTTTTCCTTTGCACTTACTGGCTTTGTGTCCTTCTTTTCCACACCCAAAGCATCTTCCAGTTCCCTTGAAACAATCTCCCCGATGCCTCTTCCCACATGATTTACATAAGGGAAATTGAACTTTCTTTCCTCTATGATCATCATGAAACTCCACATTTCTCTTATTATCTGAGTCGGGAAACTTACCAAAGTTGAGATTATTGATCATATTATGAGATTGCTGATTAGGCATAATAACGATGTTTGGACTTCCAAATCCTGTTTCATTTGGTTTCTCATGAAGAATATCATTCCATTGTCTGTCATATCCTCCATTATCATGAATCTTCCTATTTCCAGCCATTTTATAAAACCCAGAAAGAATAGTGTGAGAGGCAAAAATCATGCTAGGGAAAACAATATAGTAAAGAGGGAGCACCCTCAATATCTAACATCTTAGGTTAAATTCTAAGATTGTTACCGTAGTTCTAGGACTATATCCTATACGTATACTTATCCTTAGGTACATCCCTAGACATACCTTAGAAATATATCTAGGGATCTCCCTAATGTTTTTGCATCCTCGTTTCCAAAGGTTGACTAAACCTTTCCTCTGATACCAAATGTAGAGACCCGAAGCCTGACGTACATGGACATTACATTACTTTTGTGGAATACTTAATACATAACAAAAATAGACACACAAGTACTGTAATAGTTTAGTGTCTTTAGAAACTCAGAATAAAATCTTCTAATCGTGGTGAAAGATCTTCAACATCCCCCATAAAGATCTTCCCCTTTTTTTCTTACCTAAAACCTTTCTTTATATCCTGGTGAAAAGAAAACATAAAAAGGGTGAGCTCAAATTCTCAGTAAGGGTAATCATGGATAAAATAAAACATACTATATGCATTTGAAATTAAAAACATGAACATAATGTTTAAACATCAAAAGTTTGAGCAATGACATAAAACATGGAAGTACGTAAGGCATAGATCATAAAGAAACATTACGAATGATAAAATAGCATGGGAATAAAACATGTAATTGTGGAATCCATTAAACACATGTAATGATTTCCATAGTAGCCAAGGCATTGCTGCCAAGACCATCTTAGTGGATAAAGTCCAATTCTGAATCGAGTTCACTCCTCGTTTCAGTCCTGTAACACTGAACCGGATTAACTTACCGTTCAGCCATGTCTATCTCATGAGATATAAAATATTTACCCAATGCATTGGAGGGAGATATATTTCCCACCCATCTCATATTGAAATCATTCTTTCGTGTGCCACAATATAAACATACATCATTCATAATTACCCAACGAATAAAATGGGTTTCATAAACATCATCCCATCATAACATAATCCATATAAAATAAATGGATATCATTTCATTATAAGAAAATTTAAACCTTGTAAATCATAGAGACATTATACTTAAAACATACACATATGAAATAATTTCATTTTATATGGAAAATGGTTTTCATAAAACACTTGAAATGAATTCTTGAGGAAAATATCCTTTCTTCTTTAAAATAATTTTCTTTTCACAAAATGTTGTGAATTTTTAAAAGAAAAGGATTTTCTTGAAAATAGTCATGAAATATTTTTGAGGAAGCTTCATGAAAATCAAGCTTTAAAAATCCTTTCATGCCGTATAAGTTAAAAAAACATTCTTCTCGTACTTTTGCCAGAAAAGTCAAAAAGTACGTCGTACGAAAAACGACAAAAGATTCCTTTCATATACTTTACTAAAAACTCAATGAAGGGTAAAATTGGATTTAAACAATTGTAGGTGGATGGAAACAATATTACATATTTAAGGAACATGGATGTGGATGATAAATTACACCCCTGTAAATACCAAAGTATAAACAATCTCATAAAAAAATTGAGATTGTGATATTTTCCCTTACCTTAGGTCCGATTTGCTTCGTAAGTGTCCGAACCTCCTGTATAATGATTTAAATAATGTCATTGACTTATTCCAGAATCATACTCATTGTTATGATATCATATATGGTTCACTTATGACTTTATATTACCCGTTCTTTTGTAAATTCCATGTTAAAGAGCGTTTTGGGTAAAATCGTTTCATTTATCGTCCGTGTTTTGACTTGTAATTATTCATATGATTACTTAGATCATGATTACTTAATTCCAGAATATAAAACATGATTTATATATAATATATATTCAGAATATACATATATATAATAGATCAGTAAATGGAAAGAAATACACCGTTCATGGAGACGGTAGGCCGTACGTACGCATGAACGCTGTTTTCGTTTCCTTATTGAGTTGATTGGAATTAAGTAGATGAAATACAAATAAATCTATTATCATTATTATGTAATGTATTTCATGATTAATTATTATAAATACTTTATAATCATTCATGAATGGTTAACGTGGAGAATGAATCTCATCGCGTCGTGGAAACGGTATTCCGTACGTACGCACGAGCGATGATACCGTTATCATGATCGTGGAATTGTATTGGAGTGTATGTATACTATTTAAGAGTCAATATCACTTTACAATAATCATATATAGTTATTATGTACACCATTATACCCATCCAAGTAAGGTGGTGGTGGAAAATAGATTACACCACGGCGTGGAGACGATATTCCGTACGTACACACGCGCGATGATTTCATTTTCCGTAGGATGGATATATGGTTAAATAGGGTTGTTTCATACTTATAATAACATATCAGTATATGAGTGATACTGATGTTATTACTTCATAATGAAACAACCTAATAAGAATAAGTGGAAGAAGAAATAAAGTTGAAAGAATCGGTAACATACATTACCTCTTCTTTGAAGCGCCTCTTTGAGTCCTCCTCTTAGGGCACTAAAATTGATCTTTTAAGAAGACCAGGACCTCTAGTATGTTTCTAGGGAAGTGGAGAAGATAATTTTCAGGGGTTTTCCGAGATTGAAGGCTCAAAGTGGTGTGAGGAAGAGAGGGAGGAGGTGCCCTTTTATAAGGGAGGAGAGGGGAACCTTTGGAATAACTGAAAATATTATTTTATTATAAAGTCATATTCGATTTTAAATAGCTCCAAATTGATTTATTTAGAATCTAAGGTGGGTATGGGTCGAAATACTCTCATCTAATAGAATTTAGACAAGTTTAGGTTCCCATTTTAACCTTATCAATTATATTTAACTTTAAGTTAGATAATTTTACTTTTACCATGTCTTTTTGTGTTCTTACACTATAAGGTTAATAAACTTACTATAACAAGCCAAAATAACCCCAAGTTGTTTATTATTAATATATATAACCTTATCTAAGTCATTTGGCAGAACCTTAGATTTTTAAGAATAAAATAACAATTAATAATATAATATTTGTTTTAAAAATTATTTTATGTCAATTTTGACACTATTTAGTAATTGATTTTTGTGAAAATCATAACAGAATGATTAGTTAGAACAAAGTTAATTAAATCAATAATCACATGTCATATTGACCTAGAAAATTAGTGGAATTCATAAAAAGTCTCAAATTACATCAATTATGTCAATATTTCATTAATAAAATAATTACTACATCATCATTATGTCATAAATAAATTAAATTATTTAATGTCTAAAAATTAAAAATTAAATATCATTATGTAGGAAATCTTTTTATCTTTCTAATGAATATTTATAGTCGAATTTATCTTATGTATAACCCTATATTAAAAATGATTTACTTATTAAACTTTGATTTTAACTATTTTAACCCTTCTTTAAATAAATTAATAATAAATGTCCTAATCTAATCCAGGTGGGCCTAAATGGTCATATTTTATTCCTAAGGTTGTTTTTGGTCCAATTAAACTTATCCAATAGAATTAGGACATGTGTTAAGCTAATAATAATATCATTTTTACCCTTAATTATCCTATTTACTTTTAACCGTGGTAAAAAAAGTAAAAAGTTACTATTCACCAAAAATTATTTTCATCTCATTGAACCACATTTTACTTACTGACATCAACCGTGTCTCTCAGATTTTTGAAATTCCACTCACAGAAGCGGTAAAATTATGTTTTATGAAAAATTCAGTTTTTTTAACTACCACTTAGTGGTTTCACTATTCATCAAAAAATTAAAGTTTCCAGAAAAATACCAAAAATTAGGCCTAAGCTATATTTGATATTATGAATTCAAAAATGATGTCTATTTTATCAAATTCAAAACATATCAGCTACATTAACTAATTTAAAAATTAATTTCCGTCGTCAAAACAAATAGCGTGTTTTTAAGAGATAATAACTATCAAAAGATTGACACTTGTTTATAACTGGTTTAAATGTGAAATTACATCCAATGACCAACATTGTATTAAATTGTAAAAATATATTCTAAATATACTTTAAAACCAGTCAAATTAATAATTTATCACTATTAATTATTTCGATTAAAAAAGTTGTTTTTAATTAAAATTTAGTAATTTTCACTATTCATCAGAATATGAAAGTTATCCGAGAAGTACCAATATTTCACCCTAAGCTAATTTCGATATTCCAAATCCAAAAATGAAGTCCATTTTGAAAAATAAAATTTACAAAATTTCAAAAAGTGGTTATTACTATTCATAACAGTAAGTTTTAATAATATTTTAATAGCATACCGTTGTTTAGTGAAACTCGTTATTGCGTACTACACACGCTATCGAGGAAGGTTGCGATTGCATGTAGTTCAAGGCAAGTCAAGGATGCGTGTTGTGAAAGCTCCTTTTGGTGTAGCGTAAAACACAAGACATTAATGAAATTAAAAATAATATTTTTCATAAAATCTCGGGGTGTTACAGTCCCTATTTCCTAGGAATACCCATAAGCTTTCATCATCAGCATAGAATGAAAAAAACTAATAATAACAATCAATATGATCTCGGTGAGTGATCAATCAATCCATCCCAATTATGATGCTGAAAATATCCAAATTGAGAACCAATAAATCCCATATAATTTTTTTATCAGTTATGAAAAGAGAACATGATGGACAATAAAACTCATACTCCTTTCCCTTTGCAAGAGGCATCGAAAACACCAGAACAAAAGACATGATCCCCATTAGAAGTTTTATCATAGAAAAAGTAGGAATATATAAATAAGTGTGTGGCACTTGTATAAAATAGAGTAGTTACTATAGAAGATGAAACAAAGATGGTACCACTCACTATTTTTAGGTTCGTATCAACCTCCACCATAAACTCATCCACTAAGTGAAGTTGCTGCACTCTCGAAGCCTGTGACTGGTTCTGTATAGACTTTAATGATTATGAATATGCCACAATGGCCTTTGGATTTAATGATAACTAACCATAATGGGGTGTAGTAATGTCTTGAAGAATATCTGTAAATGACCTCAGTGTCCGCAAGCACTAAAAATCCTCATGGGTGTTGGACAAGACTGTCATTTGTTTCATACCTTACTTAATTGATAGCAAGCCAGCTACACAATATTGGATGTTGGTGATGGTGTAGAGGAGGCCCATTTCTGAGAAAAAACTCCAACACCCTTGAAATTATAATTCCACTTTTCCTTCTTTCCCCATGTTCCACTAAAAATGTCACTGGGTGGAAGGGAAGGGAAAGAGAATCTAATCTTACCTACCATATCCATTTCCTCCATCACATCCTTGTTGATTGTCTCAACATAGGTGGAAATATTTATCTTGTATAGTAGTGATTAGATGTCGTTCATAGTCCCTATTTCTATTTATAAGCCTTTAGGTGATCATTCACCACAACCATTGAATCAACACAGACTAGTTTTGTGAAATAGTTTGGGTACTCTAACACCGAGTTCTTTCCCTTCTACAAATAGAGGAACTCCAAGGACATCACTACCATAAGAGACTTTGGAAAAAACTACTAAAATAAGAGGGTCAGGAAATATTTATAATCCAAGCCCATGTGATGGTCTTCCTATACCATATAATCCCACCACTAATTTCTGGTACCCTCAAGCTTGAACATTATGTATTTCATCTTGATAGACTCAGTTTTATCTAGGAAGTCAAAGACCTGATTGATCTTGTCCAGCTAGTATTCCACCACTTGGGGTTCACTCGTACACTTAAATGATAGAGGATTCCTACATAGGAACTCTCAAGATTGATCCCTATCTTCTCATACTCCTAGATAGATCAAAACAACTTGGTTATGATCTATGATAAATTATAGACCACACCAAGAACTACTCGTATTATAGCTTTTAAAGATTCTGATCCAGGGGAGGATTCCATTGAGGACCATCTCTCACTGTAACCTACTAAGGGACCAATGGAAGACATCTCTATGTCACTTTACTACATGCTATAAATAGAATAAAATAATCATAAAACAGTATAATATCAGTTTAAACTAGAACATCATAAGAAGAAAATGAGATTAAGGTCAAAACCCAACATTGGAGACACACATTCCAACATCCCATTTAAGTCTCATCATGGAATGAGTTGGAAAGGTACTCAATAAAACCTACCTATTAAGTTCCGATTAAATCATATCCTATCTAATATAATCCCAATATTGTGTATAACCTCCTTTAACACCACATTTTCACAACCTATCCTGTAAAACCCTTCCAACTAGGCTCTGAACCAGAATACGTAAAGACTCAAAGGGTGTTACTGATACCCATAGGCTGGAAGCTGGAACCTGAGCATCAAAAAAAAAACCAGAGGGAACAATTTTCCCAACCTGAAACAACATACATGGGTTATATATATATAAATATAAAACCATAAAATAAATATACCATAACAAAATAGAAATAATGGAAGTGATTCAATACAAAGTAGAATGATAAAAACCAGGGTACATGTCCATAAAACCACAATGAAGGAAAACCAACACTAAAAAATGATACTTCATGTGATATGCGGTAAACTTACCACTACCTCACCAAAAAATTTCCATAACCAACTAACATAAACCTCTCAACTTCATTATAGCCCTTTACCTTTCCTACACCAGTTAAAAAAAGGTTTACACACCCCTAAGATATTTTTCATAGTGTGAGATAAAAAAGATTAGTAGGATCACACCCAGGCGTTCCATAAAAATTCTCTATACAATAATCCCAATATACTAAATTTAAAAGAAAACCTCGAATGATAAACAATTACCCTATTTTATATCAAAATCATGGTAAATAGTTCCCTTTTTTATAAATCATTCAAAAACTAGATAAAATATTTTAAAATCATAATTTTTAAATAAACATCTACATCAATAAAAGAATGTATCATATAATTTCAATAAAAATAGTATAAATCCAATGCACAATGGTAAACACCCATATCATAATAATGGATAGTCTAGCTAGGTCACTCGCACCTCAATCACAATCATGACTAGTGCACACACTCAATTCCCTCGAGCTCATGCATTAAAATCATGTGAATAGAGGAACACCCATGAAAGTGACCCCCTAAAATTTCAATCAAGTTTCTAGATTCAATTTTTCTACAATCTAGGAATGGAGGAGAACCCAAAAAAGTGGACACCCTTATAATATTCAGTGGATGAGGCCAAATACTAAAAATTCTTCCAAGGTACCCAAGGCTTATATGTGCGGAATATATCAAGATAGTACAAATGACTTTCATATTTCACAATAATTCCATGAAAACCTTTATTCAGAAACATTCTTTGAATACCAATTTCACAATCTATTTCATAATGATTTGAAAACATAATTATTTTACAAAAAACAAGGGGGTAAACCATATTTTATTCAAAAACCCATGTACACATGCATAAAAAGAATTTCAAGGATCACTCCAATTCATTTAGAAAACTATTTATAACATTGAGATCATTTACAGCTCATAATACATAGGCTATAGATGGAATTACCTAACTCAAGAATAGGTCATACACCACCCACAACGGGATCCACACCCTGGAAAGGAAAGAGAAAGCATGAGAAATGAACAGAGGACCTAACATCGATTATCACATATAGAAATTAAATTCTTTAATAAAAAGGGATAATGAATAAGTTAGATCAAAAAATACATCTAGAATCTCATGTTTTTCACCATAACCAACATGAGATCCAACCTACGAAATGCAACCACATAATATATTTATAATATATAGAGAAGTGATTACTAAATAATGGATAGATATAATTAAAAAAAGACTATATTCACTATCGATTCAAAAATAAAAAGAACAACCAAGTGGAAATTGGATCATACTTACCAAAAGAGGTGCAACCAACCAACTAGAGATCAAAGTGACTAGCAAATGTGGTCAGTGGGAGATTGATATCCCAAAATCTCTTGGAGAAGACCTAGGGTTCAGGGCGGGGGGGGGGGGGGGGGGGGGGGTTATATAATGAAGATGAATGAAAAAGTAGTAGGGAACTCAACACAGTTAATTCATTGGAATAGTTATAATTCATGGTATGGATTACAAATCCATGACACAATCTTTCAAAATGACTCATATGCCGAAAAACACATCGCCTCAACCTAAAATACTGAAATAATTGTTTATGATGTGAATCAAATTTAATGTAGTTAAATATTTTCACATCCTAAAACTGAAATGTGACTTCATCCTAGAATTAATTCATAACTTGAATGTACAATTCATGGTGTGAACTAACTCCTACAACCAATGTTCATCCAAAGTACTTTATAAATCTCTTAGACCACCTCTAACACCACTCAGAACTAAACATAGATTATTAAACATTAAAAATAGGGCATTCATAAACCAATATTTTATAATTTTACTCACCATTGGACCTTTTGTCCCCATAAATTTAGACCAAATAATGACACTGTGGAAATAGGTTTGGCATGGAGTAGTGATCAGGATGGGTGACCTCCTTGGAATTTTCCGAGTGTGTGTGTGGGTGAGGGGAAAAACTGAAAGAATAAGTATTGGATTATGAGGATAATAATTAGTCTAATAAACCATTAGTTCATATGGATGGGCTCTAGGGAAGGGAAAAATCTGTTTATGGGGAAACTTTGATTCTTGTGAGGCCCAGTTGTTACATTGATATCAGAGGAGTAACCGAGCTGGAAGTGAAGTGGCATTACTTGGGTTGAAATATAGAGTACACAATGATGACATTGTTTTATAAAAGGGTGAGTTAATGTAACAACCCATAATTTTAAAGGTTTATAAGTCTAAATGTTACTAACCAATTATAAATGTTACTAACCATGCGAATCAGCACCTTCTTCTACCCATCTGCCAGACTCTCTTCCGCCTTTCCCGTCGATCCCACTTTGTCCAAAGGTTCTAGCGCTTTTCGATGGCTCGCCGATGCTTCCACTTTCATCCGCGGAGTTCTTATAGGATTAAATTCTCCTAAATATGACTTTGGTGGCCCATTTTATGTTTCACAAGCCTTTGTCTATGACATTTGATAAGTTAGTCTGCGATTCCTGGGGTTTACAGGGCCTTGCGACTGTGGGTCTTCCCAACAAGCGAAATTTTATGATACGATTTTATTCTATGGAGGATCTGGCTCGTTCCTAGTCTGGTGCTCCGCGATCCTGCAATGGTAGCCATTTATTTCTTTTTTGGTGGTCGTACGAATTCAATATGCATTGGGATGATCCTACTAAAGCTCTATGGGTATGTTTCCATGAACTTCCACTTCCCTTCCAAAACTCAGCTATCATTCAGATGCTTGGCAAACTGGTTGGACGGTTCCTTTTCTCGGGCAGAAGAACCAACTCTATTTTTCATACAATTTCTCCTCGTATATTTGTTGAAGTCAATGTCTCCTAGCCTCCAGTGGAGTGGATCTGGATTGAAGTTGGGGAAGAATTTCGTTGCAAGCAGCCTATTGTTTTTGAATGTTGGGATGATTACTGTATCACCTGCCAATGCATGGGTCATATCTCTCAGACCTGCCATCGAGGCAGTAAGGAGGGACTTGGGGATCCTGCTTCGACCTCTCAGCAACAACTAGACAACGAGAAGGTTTTTGAATCTACTGCAGACAAGGTGGGCATTCATGATTCCATTATGGCCAACATCTCCAAGTCTGACTCTAGACCCAGTCAGGCTGATCCGAGAGAGGAAAACATCTTCAACCATTTGAGAGTTGACCTTGGTGTCTCCAATACAGTTTTTCAAGCCCCTCCATCCAAGGAGGTGTTCATTGAACCTATTCTGGAATCCAACCCCTCCGCTGTGAATTCCATCTCTTATGTAGAGGCTGTGAAAGATTGAATTGGGATCTCTCCGAAAGTGATGGTACCATCACCAAACTAAGGAGATTTTATGGTCTTCAAGGGCTGGGATAATTCTATGCAAGGTAATATGGATAGGACAATGGTGAAGGAAATTACTACAAGAATTCACTTGACTAGTTTAAATCTGGGCAATCGATTTGAAGGTCTATGAGAGCTAATTCCGGACCAAGGTGATTTGGTTCAGGCTGCTAATTCCAATCAGGGGCAGGGTCTATTTGAAGATGAATCTGGTGAGGATGTGTATGATATGTTTTCAGGTGACAGTGATGAAATATGTCATGAAACAAGGCTTCACAGCCCTAGGGGGAGGAAGGGGGGAAGAGAAATATGGACTTGGGGAGCTGCATTCTGGCTAAGGGTAAAAAATTGAAAGGGCGCAAAGATAATTCTCATCTTCCCAAACCTATGGAGACGTGATCTGCCAAGGATTCATGGTCAAAGGAGATGGATTGTGTCACCTCAAAAGAGAAGGAACCTGATAGTGGATCTTATAAGGACCAAGGGTTCACAAGTGGTGTGTTGGGAGTTTCTAATCAGAGGCAGGACGAATCAGTGGTGGAAGATCATGGGAACTATTCGGGGTTGGTCGATTATATACGTGAGGCAGATAAGGAAGTTGGGTATAAGGATACAACGTGGGAGCTTATCAATCACTCGAGGGAAGAAATGCTTGATGAGGCCTTTGAAATTAAGGCCCCCTATTGAGGTTGTTGAGCGAATGTATGAAAGACTGCTTCAAGTGGAAACTAATAAAGAGAAGTGCAATTGTATCAAAAAAAAGATCTCATCCTTATTAGAGGATTCAATGAGAGGAGGATAAATGTAGAGTACATGAAAACGTGGGACAAGCTGGCCTATTGGTTTGAAGATTTTCTCAAGGACGACTCCGATACAAAGGTTAGTGATCTTTATTGGAAATTATTTAGGGATAATGCTTCAAATAGGCTCAAGCTTGATTTTAATGGTTCATATATCTCTTTCGGTACATGAAAATTTTGTGGTTGTTTGTCTAGTTTCTCACTTTGTTCCTTAAAAGTGTGAAGAAATAATAAAAATTTAATTTTCAGTCAGATACAACTTTATTTTCAGGATCCCACCAGATTAAAACTCCATATTTAAAGAGTTTTATCCTGGAGTAGTGATCAAGATGGGTGACCTATTGTGAATTTTCCCAGGGCGTGTTTGAGTGAGTAAAATGAACAATAAAAGAACATGTATTGCCTAGTGGGGATAATCAGTAGTATGATGAACCATTAAGGAATGTGGGTGGGCCCTAGGGAGGGGACAACATGTGTTTGTAGGGATATTGGGATGCCTGTGAGGCTTAGTTATAACATGAGATCTTTTCATGTTTTTCTGTACAGAATCCATCTTGGTTCTATGTATTTCAACAATAAAATCTGACAACCCATCATTCTCTCTTTCTTAAATCATAAATTATTTTGTGATATTTTGATCATTGTGAAAGATCTCCAACATCTCCTAATTATTATTTTTTCATTTACAGATACAATGAAATATATAATTCCCTAATTTCAGGATAACTTATTCTCTTTGAAGTACATCCTTCCTCTAACTTCTTCTAAAAAACATATAGATATTTTTTTTCACTAAAAATTTATTGAATTATTATTATTTTCAATATTTTATTCTAAAATCACAATTCACACACCATATAAATTATTCTTGAATTTTGATTGAAAATATTTAATTTCAAATATCATTATTTGAAATTACAAAATATATACCATGGATCTTCTCACCATTTATCTCATTTAATATTTTTTATCTCAGGGCTGGATCATAGCTAAACAGAGATTCATGATGTTTTGATCTTGAATACACTACTTTATCATCATCATAAAAGTATTTCTTATTTTAGATTTTAAATATGTAAATTTCATTTTTTTATAAAATTAAATTCTTAAAATCTTCCTAAGACTATATACTTAAGCAAAGAGGATGTCACTGATAGGCACAATCAAAGTTTTATGTGGTTATTTGGAATTTATACACGATCCACAAAAAATATGTTGTGAATTCATATTCTTTGACTAGAAGTTCATACACCACATCCAAATCCATAAAATAGCTTCACTAAGTCATACACGTTTCTTCATAAGTAATACATGAAGAGTCATACTTATCCTTATAGTCATATGACTAGCTAAGAAGTCATATGTTATTTACTAGAAGTAATACACACATCACATAAAGTATTATAAAAAATTATTTTCTATATTTCTATCTCAAGCAACCAAAGTTATAAGAACTATTTAAATACAAAATTACAAACATTATGAAATGATTTTAGGGCTTGTCCAAAACATCCTAAGTCCTTATAACATCTTCAAATAATATCTGAATTACTTTAAAAATTTATAATAATTTTTATAATCACTCAAAATCCTTATAGATCATTTCTAAGGCCCTTTATAAAACATTAATATTAAATATAAATTATTCTAAGAACATATCTATTGCTTATATTCTAGATCTAACTTCATCCTTTAAATCACTGATCCATGTGTATTTCATCACCGATTTTAGTAGCCTTTATTATTAGTGAAAATGGATGGACTCTGAAACTTTAGCTAGTTTTATTCAAGTATTTAAATTTTTTAACACTTTAAATATAGATATACAATCTATCCAGAGTATGCTCAATATCTAGCTCTTCTAACTTAGGAAAACTATTGTACACAACACTTGATACATTCGAACATTACTCACCTTTGAAATTAAGGTTATACCAGTAATCCTCCAATATAATGTCTATCATATTAATCTTTATAACCATCTATTCAAGGGAATAAATTGAATTACCCATTAAGGTATGTATGATTTATTCACTTACTTTAGATGGTTTCTTCCTATATTATGCATAACTTCACCTTTTCATAATTATACTGACAAGATTATTAACAACAAAGATAATTGTAAAAATATAAAACTTCAACCTCTAGGGAACTTTAATAAATAAATAAATCACCATCTTCTTATTTTTTAACATTTAATTATTAATGTATACAATTTTTTAAAATCCTAACAGAATTCCAAAATATATTCATAAGTAAAATAAATTGTTAATATATTTTAATTTATTAAATACGGTCACCATTGAATTCAGTTTAATCACCAACTCATTTAACCCTAAAATTGATATAAACCTTAATAAAAATTCATAAATCACAAGAAAACACAAAATTAAACAATAATATGAGTGATTTCACATAATTTTTGTTCAATAAAAAATGCGCACCTAGGATAAATGTATAATTCCTATGAAATAATTAAAAACCCATAAATATAAAACTAGAAGGATAACGGTATATTAGAGGGAAACAATGGTAAAAAATGATTCCTTCTTACAAAATGTCTTCCCAACCAATGATCTCACCTTTTTTATCATAATGAAACTAAAAGATCTCAAATATGTTTATAATCAAAGAATGAATCAACATAAGAACCTTTTGAGTGAAAAAGAGAGTTTAGAGAGAATAAATCTAAAGTAATAATATTCTGAATGATGAAATAAGATTAAATCCACAAATCTGATAGTATAAAAAAGACCAAAAAACCCTTTATTGAAATGGTTTTAGGGTATGTACACAAAATCCCTGATAGATCCCCATCAGACCTCGGGAGGATTTTTGGGGTTTATGTGGACCCCATAGAACTTATGGTGGCTTATTAGGGTCTTGGTGTTTTTTAACTAGTGTCATGACTAGCCTCCACTAGGAAACCTCACTGACTAGTTTTAAAAATGAGCATGACCCTTATAGACCACCTTCAATAGGATGCAAGTTGGTGATTTCCATTGAGTGTATAAAACGCACACATGACAGGTATTTCATTAAAAAATAATTTGAAAATAAAAACCAAAACCACTAATAAACTTCAAAAAATAATAAATAAACTAATCCCATAATTCATGTAATTTCATACAAAAACCAAATGCTCCAGAAGGAATATTATGAAAATGATGTAATGGTAAGAACTCCACAAACACTGGATAACTCTACATCATTGGATAATATGGTCAATCCAAACCACTAACTCTCACATTCATGCCTTTTAAAATAGGGTATATATATAGTGGCGAGCATACATATATAGTCAGTAAGTTCCTCACCAAAACTTATCATACAATTGTGGAAGAATAATATTAATAACTCAGTGAATAAACTAAAAAACTAACTCATTAACTAACAATGTAAACTAAATTTCTATCCACCCCATGGACCACTTACCCAAAACTTAATACAAGTAGGGTAATATAATAATCATTAGAATATATTGAAAAATGTACCCTACATCCACTTCCCCACTGAGCTAGTATCCCTCAATCTCTAACAACATACATCCTGGAACTATAATATCCTCTATGTCTACATAACCACACCAAATCACAACTAAATCCACACAAACAAGGTTATAATCCAAAAAACAACCCTTTTTTATATATATAACATTCACATATCACATCACTATAGAGTATGTAACCATAAAGGACATCAAAAACATGACCTCCTCCTTATTCATATGCCAACATTGTGAACCCATATCATAAAAATACAAAATCAATCCATAAACGTTCATACTATATTTGGAATAGAGAGTAGGGAAGGGGGATATGACAACCATACATATCACCACTTTACCAGATATTGCAGAAAATCTCAAAACCTAAAAACCACAAATGGGAATTAGTAACATAACCTTACTCTTGTGGTGGTGCATAATAAATAACATTAATAGTAATGAATATATAATTTTATACATACACAACCTATCATCATCTTCTTAACACAATGACTCTCCAAAAACTATTTTCCATGCAGATCAATATTTCCACCACTATTATCCACAAATTGATCTAAATCTACCACCACACCACATAACCACTATTTAACAACAAATAATATTCAAATAAATATATATTTCATAATAACATTTATATTATTAAATTTCTCACCACCTTATATTTAATCCTTTACTCAATTCTTTATACATCAAATTACCATTTCATTATTAACCACATAAATACTTACCTTGCATATTAAAGTAATTATTCCATATATATATTTCAAAACTTTACAATCACATCTAAGAACTTACACTACAAAATCATTAATTTAATTTACCATATATCATCTAAATAATATATAATTCAAAAAATCATTCATTTATTCATTTACCTTAACACCATTTATATCATCACTACCCATTAATTATTTAATTAATTCATTACCATTCTATATTTCTAAGAAACTAAGACTCAACAAAACAACCATTAACCATAAAAACATCAATTATAGAACCAACCATCGAAAAATCATAATTATAATGACACAAGAATATAAAACACACTAACTCATGTTAACTACTTCAAAATTAATTCCAACACATTATATTATATTCTATATCAATCAAACCACCCAAAATAAACCCTCCACAACAAAAAAACATCATCACCTCTTTCCCAACATAGAAAACAAATATAATTTATCACTACCACTCATGCTTCACTTTATATTAAACAATTTATACCATAATAATATCATATCAAATTCAAAATATCACCATCTTCTTTTTATTACCTTTTTTAAGTTATTATCCAATTATAAACATGATAAGGTAATAAACAAATCATGATATCATATTAATAATCATAATAATAAATCTAAGAAATAATACATGATCAAGATCTTGGAAAACATATAAAGAACATATGAATCATGTCTCACATTTTCAATTACTTAACTCAATTTCATTATATTTTTAGGTCAATTCTAGTTATTTACACATTGAAAATATTGGATTGATAATTACACATTTACACATAATAAATATAAGAGAAATTTAGATTAAGCTACCTCAAACAGAGATTCAATAATAACCATATAAGAGTGAGGAAGAGTTGATGATCAAATGCCACCTAATATATAAGGATTCTTGGAAATATATATACAATTTGATCTACTATTAAGAATATGATTTTAAAGAGTAGGGTTTTTCTAGACTATGAAATTTAGAAAAAGATGAATTTTTTCTTTTAGATGCTCTTAAAGGGTTAAATGGGATTTTTCCAATAGCATATGATCTTTGATAATTTTTATCATCATTCTATTGGTCATAGAATAAGATTTTTTCCCTAGGATAGGAGTTTGATATAATACTAAGATATTAAAATTTTCATGGAATAATTAATATTTAATATTTAACTAATTAAATATTATTTTATTCATACATGTTCATTCATTTATATTTTTGGAAAGGATCATCTAACTGACATTTCATCTTCTTTTTTGGGTTTGGAATGGGGGATTATTCTTAGACAAGGTATAAAATCATGTCGGGCACTAGGGATAGGCCCAAAACACCTTTTCTTTTTCTTTTCTTTCCTTTCTTTTATTTTCCATCATTTACTTATTATCCACAACTTGGAGTTTCACATAATCTCCCTATGGATTTCACCTTGCTGTGACTGAGAAAAAATGGAGAGGAGGGGAGAGAGAGAGAGATAAGAGGAGAGGCACCGTTGCAGATCTCAAGAGGATCCGGATCATCATGTAGAAACTGTGGAACTCAAAAATGGGTGAAGATTCAGTGGTTACCACCCAAATGTAGTTTATCTTAACTTTATGCCATAAATACCCATATATATACCTCTTCTTAGTTTTAAATCCCTTTTTTGACTGCTAAGGACCCTCATGGGTTCAATATGTGTTTACAAAGAGAGAAATGGGTGTTTCGGGCTAACTTAAGGGGTTCCCATTCAGGAAATACCAACCCCATGGTGTGTGGTTATATGGAAACACACTATGTAATCTTCTTATTTGGGGAATATGAGTATATTCCATGTTCTGGTACTTGGAAATGTAGCTGAGTATACGGGAAGATGTAGTTTTTTCGGGACTACATGTCATGACCAGAGATGAACCACAACCATGGTCTTTAAGATAATAATTGACAAGAATAACGGAGTATAACAAGATGGAGGATCTCCTTAGGTTGATATGGATTTATTTAATAACATAATATATTAAGTATAGATCACAAAGGTCTAGAACCACATAGAAGAGAACTCGTGACTTATTAGGGTTTGAGAGAAAAAGTGGGAATCTAGCCAAATAAAGAGAAGAAACCAAATATATAAAAATGATTTAGGTGACCCCTCCATGGCATGTTGAGAGACTCAATATGGCATATAAAATCTCAAACAATTTACATCCATGATCTATGGCCATTAGAATGGAATAATTGTTGGATTTGGTTCCCAAGAACCAACATCTATACACTTTTTGATTACCTGTATTCATAGTAATGAATATTAATAAGCTACTTATCACATCATGATTGATCTTCTGCATAAACTATTATGTGATAATTTCCTAAGAGTAGATGTCACACTAAAAGGTCATAACAGTTCCTAGCTATGATGATAACAAAAAATTCCATGACATTATTCTAAAATATATGTTCTATATCCAGATGAAATCATTTGAGGTGAACACATAATATTGGATATTGGGGGTGTAGACTCATAGGAATTTGAGGCACTTATCATGGGGTATGCCCTTGGTAATTGTCAGTGTAGGATATTATAAGAACAAGAACCACTAGTAGGATATTCACATTTATATGTGTCATGGGATGTTCCTATCCATGGACATGTGTATTGATACTTATAATTTAACACTATTATCAATTTATATTATGAGTCAGAAACTACGATGTATTGATGAAAACCATTATGACATATGTTTGTGGTGAAGTATGATACATTGGGTGCATTATGAGTAATATTTCATTAATGAATAATGAGATAAAGTATTTTCCCTTCCATTCCTTAAAGGAATTTCATATATTATGCCCATTGATATAAATGATACAACATAAATAAATCCATGTCCGTGGTATTCTATAGGAATGTTTAATTCCATAAAATTCAATAAAAGATACATTGAACACATAGGTTGATGTAACCATCTTTAAAACTACTTGATTATTGATATCATGGTAAAGAGATAATATTAAATTGTAAGCATTTTCATGAGATTCTTATATCACTATGGAATTAAATTCTTTTTCTACAGGTTTTGTGGCATGTTACTAGAATATAACCTTGGCCTTCAGGCTTCTTTTCCAAATTCAACAAAGAAATAGGCCTAGAGGGTCACACATTAAGGTATTTAGAACATTAATTAAATAATTATATTATTTATTATTTAACATGTTAAGTAAATATTATTCATGTACATGATTTAATAATTATTCATGATTTCTTGATTGTATATATTACGTCACAAGTTATTTGTGTGAATATTTTTGGAGTAGAATATATAAGAGATATTTTTTTATTTAGTTAATATAGTATTTATTTATTCTTTGGCGAATAATGAAGTGATATTTAGTTATTTAATAAATAGTCATTATTCAAGGCCAAATAAATATAGTTGAGTAATGATGGATCGAGTTTAATGATCTAATGAGAAATAATATATATTTATATATTAAATAGTATTTGAATAAATAATATTTAATCAATTTTATAGTTTTTTCACATATATAGATATATTATTATTATTATTATTATTGACATGTGGTTTCACAGGGATTAAAGAAATAATAAGGGTGTATGTGAAATTATTATTTTATAACCCTAGTAGTATTTAAATACAATTATATTATTTCTAACATGGGTTTGCTTTTTAATTTTTCTAGTTGTGCACAAAAATATATGTATAATTCTCTCAAATCCCTAGTGATCTCCCTGTCTAAGAATTCTCTATAGAGCAGAGTACGATCCTCCTCTACCACCACTCTCGATTATAGATATATCAAAGAGAATCCTTCTTGAAGATATTATTGGGGTGATTAAATATGAACTACTAAAGTGTTAGGATCCACCACACTTGCACCTAGAGATTCCTATGACGATGTTTAGATGTTTATGGTGTATGTGAAGATCACCACTGGGGGGAATCTACACTCGATTCCTACAACACAACAATGATACGACATACAGACATTTTTAGATTCACCAATGAAGAAATAATTCATTATAAGGTAATTATTTAATTTCATAAAATAATTATAAATCATTATGAAATGATCCTGTATTTTGGTTTTGAGGTTCTCTCATCAATTAATCTTTGATTCAATTGCATTGGTCATGCCTCTTATTATCGATACACATCTTGGATTAATCATTGATTATGATAAAAAATATGAGTTGGGCATACCCCATAATACACTTCCACTATTCCCAGAACCTTCAAGTGGTATTATAGTAGTCACATAATTAATAATAATTATTTTAGGAACATTGATTTATTTATGAATTTTTAATTTGTTTTCAATTTCATTTTAATTTTTCTTTAATAAGTATCATGAGATATTCTCTACTCCGTATCCATTATTAAACATATAATAAAAATTGATTAATTTTATGAGAAAATAACATTCAAAGATCTTATCTAGAGGCGTGTTTAGGATTTCAGTTGGATAGCACATGAGTACATACTATATAGACCATTAGTACCTATTGTGTACTCATATTTAATGCACCAATAAAGTCATGAATTAATTAGTAATTAATTCAATCCATGGGTATTAATTACATGTAGTGTCTATTTAAATCCACTACATATTGACCCAGCCAGCTCTGCACATGGTTAGCCAGACCAAATGATGTGTACTATTCATACATGACATGTAGTCATTTATTCAAAGACATGCCATGTATTTTCTTACATTTCCTACATGACTGGTGATCATGTAAGTTAGATACCACATTACATGTAGCCCATGCACTTTCTATGTACTCGATTAATTTCCAGGGAATGATTACATGCCAAGTACCATGGCGTGTTCCATGAATAGATATTGAGAACTATACTTGATGTGTAGCTTGATTTTTCATGGTGGGTATATTACTAAATTAAACAGAATTAAAAATTAATTAGTTTTTTTACATAAACAATATCCTCATGTGTTTCATGTAATATTTATATAACAATGTACACACCATGGGATGAGTTTTTTGTATATTAAATATTTTATTAATTTAAGAATAATTTTCCTAACTATATATAATATATAATATGTAATAAAATCATTAATCTAATTGCATTGAAACATAACATTCTAAATAAATAAAATCAATTTCTTCTATCATTCAGTTTAATTATACACACTATTAAACTAATTTATAAGTTGTGTATGGTATATGCTTCAAGAGTAAATAGTATACTAATATAATACATTTTGGGTAGTTTGGATGATTACTCACCATGTTGCCTCCAATGTACATGTTTTGTTTATAGTGAATTTGAATTAAATTTATTTGATTTTTTTTAAAATTATGATGGATGAGAACCTCAAGAATTTTTTATGATAATTAAGAGAAAATAATTGATTAATTAATGAAGACAATTAATTAATTAAATAATGATTTATTTTAAATACGAATAATTGGAGTTTAATTATTTTTATTAAGAGTATAATGTATTCCTTGTATAAATATGATCATAATAATAGACTAGAACTTTTTATGTAAATGGTTTCCTTTTAATTTATTATTAAATTTATTTTATGGACTGTAAATCATCCCTCCTCTCATTATCTAAGGGCAATCAGGCCCATAGTTTCCTTTTATATAAACCTATTAACAAATCATTTAGTTCCCCTCACCTGTGTGTGAGTAAAATATTATTTAATGGATGGAACTACCAAGTGATTGGAGGTGGTTCAAGTTTTGGATATGATGTCAAACTAGTCCAAGAGGTACATGGGTGGATATATGCAAAGATGTAACACAAACCAAGTTATGGTTCATAGTGTTTCCCCCTTATGTTTACAGTTAATTTATCTCCCTCTAGATAAACTAACCATTAATAAAATATCATGATCATACCATTTTATTATTTTATTTCTATCATGTTTCAGTGTTAATTTCATTATGGATGTTTTTCATGATTATATGAATTAATGAATTAACAATAATGCAAGATATATCTAAATTAAATTATATTATGGTTAAGGGTTATCCAAGAAATGGTTAATCACTTAAGTAAATCCACATAATATTAAAAGGAATGTAATAAAGAAAAAATGGAAAATTTTCACATGAATATAAAAATCACTCAATAATATATATTATGTTAGTATATCCTTCCACTACTAATGTTAAAATTGAACCATAGTTTAAAGTGCTTGACCAGCCCAAGATGAGGTTATTTCAACAATTGGGGAATTAAAACTTGTTGTTTTGTGTTGACTTTACTTTGTTCACATCAATTGTTTACTAGTCAGGTAGGACTTGGTGTAACTAATATAAATTTTTTGAGGAAATACAATTTAAGGATTTTAGGATTATGGAGTCCACTCAATAGATTAAGGAATTATGAGATAATGCAGTTGGGATTTTAATTCATATCTAAAAACCTTTAAATTACTTGTCAAGTCCAATTATGGTTATAATATAGGGAATATGTTTCCATGTGACTAGAATGTAAAATAAAAAGTATGTTCTGTAGGCAATAGTGAGGGATATTGGGTTTTGATAAAAGAGTGGTAGATTAATAAATATAATATTTATTATATAATTATATCATATAAAGTACTATAAATCTTCTCTTCTTAATTTTATAAATGATAATAAATATGATTTCAAAAATATTATCTATAATTCATACTTGATATGGATAACTTTATCATTGACACTAATTTCCATGATTTTCAAAGGCACTTACATGTTATCCTACACCATTAAAGGAAATTATATGTGCTAGAAAACCCTATTCTTGAACCACCTATCCAAAATAATAGTGAGAAAGAGTTGTCTCTATAGGTGAAACATTTGGGTGATATTAAATATGTCCAATGTTTCATGTTATCATCAAAGACGAATTAGATTCTAAAGCAATATGGGTACATATATGTATATAGCATGAGGTCTCACCATCAATATCTTTATTAGGATAAGGCATGAAAATAGAGATATGATATCTATAATGAAATTTTTACATGAAATTTTGGAGATTAGTTACCATATAGGACTCATATAGCCAACTCTATTGCCGATATATAACTCTTATATATATTGGGTATTAAATTAATATATGAGTTGCGTACATATATCATTCTTCCCTAATTACCCAATTAATTCTCTATTTTTATTTTTAATTACAACATGATAAATAATAAGAATTTTGTTTAATAAATTCTTAATCTCATTCTATAATTAGAAAATTAAATGGGGTGTGAAAAACCCATGTTCCTTATGGTTAATAAGAAAATGAAGAATAAGGAAAAGGGGCCCAAGATTTATTACAAGTCTAAATCTCCCGAGCACCGTCCTTTCAAGAGGATTAGGATTGAAAGGCTATTGAAGGAAAAGGAATCATTATTTTTTTCCATATTTCAAGCAAGGCTATTGGGAGAGGAACTACACCCAGAATAATAGGGAAGATAAAGGTGCATTCGTTATTGAGTGTAATATTTCTATATCTAAAAAATGGGGTTTAGATATTAATTTTGGTACTCAAATACTTATCTAAATACAAGGATCAAGTATATTTCAAAATATTCCCAGAGGAGAGGTGGATTTATGGGCTTCCAATGGTGTGAGGCTGAATGCACTCTAAATTGGTGACTACCACCTTACATTTCCAACATGAATGATATTGGTTTTAAAATATAATTATTATGTGCCGACTATTACGAAAAACATAATTTATGTATCCTTACTAGATACATATGGTTTTTTCATATTTGGAAATAAAAGATGTATTTTTTAATTACAACATATGTTATGGTACAACTCATTTAAAAAATGGTCTTTATGTATTAAATTATGAAAACCATGTATTGGAAATTAATAAAAAATCATGTTTTCATGAATAATTTACCATCCAACCATGGAATCACCACCTTGGTTGTGTATAAATGATATGTGTCTGACAAAGATCTATCAAGATGGTTATTTAGACTTTCTTGATCTAAAACCACTTGAATGATGTCATGATTGTTTACAAGGAAAAATTACCAAAACACCATTTGATGGATAATGTGAAATTACCAGGAGATTCAAGTATTGGTACACACTAATGTGTATGGACTATTCCCAATAGAAGATATAGGTGGATATTCATACTTAAAAACATTTACTAATGTCTTGAGTAGATATAGATATGTCTATTTGATGAGGTATAAGTCTAATTAATTTGAGAAATTTGAATAACCCAAGAATGAGGTAGAGAATAAATTTAAAAAGAAAATAAAAAAGCATCAACATGATTGAGGTGTTGGATATCTTAACCATGATATTATTAGTTTTTAGGGATTTGGGGATTCTTTCCCAGCTCACTACACCTTACACACCATAGTGGAATGGTGTTAGTGAAAGGGAGAATCGTACCATTCTAGACATGTTAATTTCAATGATGATTCATGTAGATCTTCCTTTTTCATTTTTGGGATATACATTATAAATTTATACAAACAAATTAAACCAAGTACCAACTAATGTGGAAAATAGAATTCATTTTGATTTATGTAGTGGAATAAAAATTATTTTTTCAAATACATGTGTATTGGGTTGAGAGGAAATTTTTAAGGACATATTAGGTAACAAACTAGATCCTCGAGGCACAAATTTTATCTTTATTGGGTTTCCTAAGGAAAAAGGGGATAGAAATTATACAAGAACTGATATAAAAAATTTATTGTATTAAAAAAAGTCATCTTTCTTGAGAGAGAGCACAACCTCAAGATAGATAGTGATTGAAATATTGAGATTGATGAAGTTGATGTTATATATATATATATATATATATATATATATATGAGTTGGTACATGAATAGATTCCATAGGTCTCCATGGAAGAATTTGTAATAGTATGTGCTTCCCACCTTGTTAATTTTACTTCTTAGGTTTTGGGAGTCTTCTATTAGAGTAACATGAGGTTATATTGAGGTTGGAGCTATATTAGAATCATAGTAAGAATTTTACACCATAAAAGATGGGTTTTCAGCTTAAGATGGTGGTTTACGACTTGTGTAGCCAGCCAGTTTATGACTTGTACATGGAATAAGGTTAGATGTGAAAAGGGATTCTATGCTGTAAGACATTTATTTATGACATATGTTAATTCCACACTGAAGTTCCATATTTTTTGGAGGAAAATAAATTTATACCCTAAATGTTGGTTTTAAGGTATATGTTTTGTGGGCCCATTGAATTTAATACATAAATTTGTAATTTACACCATAAATTGGGCAAGTTAGAGTTTGTTTATAAATCTAATTAGTTTGATTATTTTATCATTTAACTACTAATCCCTATGTCATTTCGAATGAACCCTAGGTGATTTTGGGAAACATTCCATCTCATCTTCCCTCTCCTCGGTCCTTAGGTTCTGACAGTTTCTCATTGGTGATCCATAGTGATTTATTATTTCTTTTCCCTTGGTTTCCCTCCTTTCCTCTTTAGGATTATCTATAGCGTTGTTGGTTTTGTTTAATATGTGTTGGGATGTGTTTTTTACAACCCATTGATGTGGTGTTAGTTTATGCCTACTTTCCTTGTGTGATTATAGTTTGTAGGTTGTTTCTTATTCACCTTATGGTGCACAATGATATCACAAAGATTCTTTGAGGTAGGGGATTCTTGTTGTCACATATTTATGTACTATGCATGGGGATTGAATGCTTCTTCTTACCTTTGCATATATATTAATATTTAAAATAATATGATTATTAATTGCAATAACTAAAATTGAGGGGTACGGGGGAGATATCACATGATTTACTTCATTGATATTGTTGATGATAATAGTATGCCTTATTTTTACCTTTATAAAAATAACAGATATTGGGATCCTTTCTTACATAATAGATGATATTATTTGAGACCCTTGTTGTGTTGTATAATCTCATCCTAAATAAAAGGATAAGGAACATACACATGGATAATAAACTATTTTCACATGGAATCTGGTTTGTATGATAATACCTATTCTAAATTAATAAGTAATTTGATTAATTCCTTTGAATAAATGTGAAATCCTAGATTTGTTCTATTTTGTAGGATTTCATTTTTTGTTTCCATGTGTGGTCTAGGATGTTGTGTAGTGATAGAGGTGACTTATTGGGCCATGTGATGTTTTGGGATGTTATGCAGTGGTTAGATTGATTGGATGTGATATGGGTAGTAATTCAATGTAGTGCATAGTGGTTGCAATGTGAGGCTGTGGTGTGCGATGGTTGTGGTGTGCAGTGGTGGTGTTGTTCAATGTGGTGGAATTGTGTGATTAGGCTATGGTGTGTGATGTGGTTTGGTTTTGTGGTCATTCAGTGGTGGGGATGTGTGGTAGTTTTTTTATGATATTTGGCTATTGTAGTGAGATGGTTGGATGGTGTATTATGTCGGTGATGGTTGATGTGACATGGAAAAGTTTTTATGTAGTGGTTGCGTTAGCTTCCCAGTTAACCATGGACTAAATTTGTGATTTTAAAACTAAAAAAATTAGGTTGGTAAAAAAAAGATATGGTTTGGATATGGATGTGTATAAAATGGATTATGTGAATTGAAAGTGAAATGAATAGGGGGTGTAAATGTCAATTAAGTGTCTTATAATTGAAGTTGGATTGTGTAGTTCTATGTGGTGGTGGTGTGGTGTTTCATATATAAGTTTCAATGAATATGAAAATGTATATGTGGTATGGTGATGGTGATTCAGTGTGTGTTAGTGCATTCTTCGTGGACCCATAGGATGGGTATTATGTTCTATTTATATATAATGTATTTTATATCATTTCTATACACCCCACTCAAGTAGAGAAACATTACCAATGATTAAAGGTTTTAGGTTTATTGTATTTTTACCAAAATCTAGGACAATGGTGATATGGATGGCTAGTTAGCCTCTCTTCCCCACTCTTGCTTTAGTAGTTATGGACCTAGTGTATTTAGGCGAGAAAAGGTGTGATGGACCTAGTGTATTCAGGTAAGATGAGTTGATGAGGAAATGATGTGATGTGATGACCAAGGTGTATTTGGGAGGGATGTGATGTGATGTGATATATGGTGGGGTTCATAAATGGTAGGTGGAGGTAATAAGGTTGATGTCCTTCATGTGCGTCATACCCTACTTCCTTGGTTATATGATGAGATGTGGTGCGAAGGTCTAGGTTGATTCAGCCGAGATGTGATTTGATGGACCATGTGTCTTTGGGTAAGATGTGATGTGATTATACCTGATGCCAGACCTTGTGAGGGAGGGGTAGGTAAGGATGCATCTTGACCCACATCAGAGATGGACTAGATGTCTTCAGGTAAGATGTGATATGATTTGATACATATAGAAGGCATGGGAGAACAAGATTATTGGTGCTGGGGGAATGAGAGTAAAAAATTAGTTGGGAAGTGGCAACATGGCTCCTTGATTTGTTATGATCTTGATTCTATATTATTATATTGGATGTATGATTTTTTTGATAAAGCCATGGTGATTATTATGTTGATTAGTTGACATGTTTTGGTGAATTTTGGTTCTACTATTTGGTCAATGGTACATTAGCAATCTATTTTCACAAGTGCACTTGAGACCTTGAATACTCCTACTGAGTATATAGGCATTCTCATCCAACATATATAAATTGTTTTTCAGGTTTTTAGGAGGAATTTGGTGACTAGTTTGGTCATTAATAGCTTAGACTGGAGATTCTATTGAGTTGTTTCCATAATAATTGTATTTTGATATATATTAGAAAATTATATATATATATACATCACTTCACTTAATTCATGAATTGTGGGATAATTTTTGGTTTATTTTTATATTATCTACCAAATTTGTTTGGTGGTTGTGTATCCTATCTCCCGATCCTATTTTATTATAAATGATAATTACATCTATGCTTGATATTTTTATATACTCAGTGTCGGTCATCAAATATGGGCCTATTGGAGTTGCGAATCAGAGGCCATTATATCTCGTTCATCATTATGGCATCTTTGGAGGGAGAAAGTCATGATAGAGTGGTATAAAAGTTAACGGTTGAGAGATAGGATGAAGTTTAGAGTTAGCCACCATGAGGATTTCTGGGGTTGGTAGGGAATGTGTGCCAATTTACCTTGGTATGTGACATAGGTCTAGGTGAACGGCTAGGGCATATGATTTTAGGGACCCACATGATCTAGTGAATAGACTCTAATATTGTTGAATTATTAAGTGAGTTAGACATATTTTTAGGGTAGAGACCTAGGATAGGTACATGCATCATGAATGATTGTTTTAATGTTTGATTTTGGATTTATTAGGAATATAAAATGAATTAAATAATAAGTTCTCATGAAACTCCATGCTACTAGACTCGGGATTTTCTCCATGCTTTTCTGGAATAGATTCTGGTTATCCTCAATGAGTATCTCAGGTAGTTTTGGTTCAATAGGCTGATCCGGTTGATCATTAGAGGGATGATCCAATAGAGAAGGATGAGGCATAGAAGAGGGAATTATATAACTTTCAGAGGTAGAGTTTAGGAATGTATCAGGGGAGTGTATCTGATATGGAGATATAGTACTAGATGGAGGATCACAAGATTGCTTTTAGTATTATCTAAGAATGTGTTGAGTTCTTGGTACCATTAGTAGTCAGTCAGATGTAGGGAGCTTCATGTCAGCGGTGGACGTTGTATCTTGGTGACTGAAAGAAGGAAGATGTGTTATGGTCCAACTTTTAGGAGTTTAATTCAAAATTACATTCATTAATGATGAAGGTATCCAAGATAGGATCTTATCTCCCTTTATTAGGATATCTTGAGCATGTGGGAGTGGGGGATCAGGTTTAAGGACCTCCTGCACTTTACTCCTGTTTTTTTCTAGATGAGGAGTTCAGATCATGACATCTGGAGGAGGCTTTGTGCCTAGTGATTAGGTATGTGGTTACGTAATCTATGATCCTTACATATATAGAGGTGAATAAAAAGGAATATGTTATCTAGGGGATGTTTAACTTGTGATTTTCACCTCGAGATCCTGAAAAATATGGCATGTCAAGGCACAAAGCCTTAGGAAGCGGGATACGGGTGTTCATTTAGTCAGGGTTTTGATCAGTGGGTTATATACCGCAGAATATATCTTCTCATTATTTTTGGGAAGTCATCTCATGAACACATCTGAGAGGTTTTTTGTTTTCTATTATATTTCTATAGTGGACATGGGAACTTCTAGACTGAGTGTATGAATTCTTAGGGAGGCCAGTATCAGATGGGTATTCACAACCCTTTTTAGTAGCTGGAACAGTTACCTTTGAGAATGGTTCAGTAACAAGGACCACTATCATTTATTCAGAAATCGAGAGTATGTGGTGTTGGTAGAGGGACACCTCATGATGGCCCATGTCTATAAGAAACTATCCCAGAGCATGGTTGTAGATGATGAAATTATAGAGTCATAGGATCTTGTCATGGTTAGATGGACGTGTTAGAGGAGGAAGTAGTGATGGAGCAGGGAGTTATCTGAGGTACGATCAGTTCATCATCTACCCTTTTTTATAATTCATTTGATTTATGATCCTCACAATAATTTGTTGATAATTATTTGGTATGTTCTTTGGGAATAGATGTGGAGTGAATTTATGTTCCCCTGGTGTTATTTACACCAGTTAGATTTTAGACTATTTTGTTTGATTTGCACCGAGGTAGTAGACTGGTGATGGGGCATCACTAGTCAGTGGGATATTTCCTATTATTGAAGATAAAACCACAAAATTTTATCCTCACCACGGATTGGATATATTCATTTCATGTATTTGTTGACTATTTTTTTAGGAGAGTTTCATTTTATGATGTAGAGGGTCAGTGAGTTGCGTTCATTGGTGAGAGAGGGTATCAGATGGGTGGTAGGAAATCAAATACTCTTTTGTCTCTATAGGAAATCATATTGGTTGAAGCTGAATAATAGGGTGTTCGTAGAGTTTTAGAAGAGTACCTAGATGACTAGATGAGGTTATGAAACTACCCCCTCAATGCGATGTTGAGTTTGGGATAGAGCTGTAGCTGAGTTCATCTCTAATTTACATGGCACACTATAAAATGACACCTATGGAGTTACCTGAGTTGAGGTTTTAGATATATGATTTTATATTTAAGGGTTTCATATGTCCTAGTTTTTCTCTATGATAGTGCTTTATCGTTTTTTTCCAAGAATTATTATAGTATCATGAGGTTGTTTTTTGACTACCATAGGATGAATAATGTGATAGTTAAGAACTGTTTCCCTCTTCCGAGGATAGAAAACCTTTTTTACCAATTACAAGGTGCTAGTTGGTTATCAAAGATCAATATTTGGTATGTAAATCCCTAGTTGCGGTTGAATAATGGGGATATCCTGAATAATTCTTTCAAGTGTAGGTTTTGGAACTTCGAGTTTGTGGAATTCCATTCAGTGTTACGAATGATCCATTAATGTTCATGGGTCTCAATAACTCCATATTCTGTGGGTTTTTAGACTGGTTCATCATCATTTCCATTGATGATATATTGGTTTACTCAAACCTAGAGGATGGGTGTATTCCAAGTACCCCAAAGTTGTTTTTATGGTCCTTTGATACCACCAAATCTTGGAAAAATTATCAAAATTTAAGTTCTAGATGCAAGAGGTGAATTTCCTTGGAAACATGGTGTATCAGTTGGGTATGAAAGTAGACTTATTTAAGGTTGAGGTATTTATTTCTTAGGAATCACCCAAGAATGTGGAATTGTCTTGCAATTGCATTGGTATCACAAGCTATTATTGGAGGTTTTTTTGATTTATCTCAAGTTATACCCCAAATTACAACTTTGACTAGGAAGTACTATGATTTTTTATGGACTGATAAATGTTAGGTAGTGTTTGATTATCTAAAATAGATCTTAATCAGTGCTCCAGTTCTTTAGCTACTAGTGGAGGGTGTGTTGTTTGAGGTTTTCTATGAAACATCATGTATAGGCTTAGGATATGTGTTAATGAAGGATAGAGAGATGATATATTAGGGTTTTAGGTAGTTATTTACCCATGAGTATAACTATTCCAACAATGTCTTGGAGCTAGTTTTATTTGTATTTGGGATGCAGTTGTGACAACCCTACCTCATTGATAATCACCTTTTGGTTTTCCTAGACAACAGGAGCCTAAAATATATTTTCTCTTAGGGGGATATAAATACTTTCCAATGTATTTGGATTTAGTTTCTTTTGAATTATGATATTGATACTTCTTACACCCAGGGAATGGTGAATGTGGATACCAATGTGTTGAGTTGGAAGTCACAAATGGATTTGTTTTGGAAGTCTATGGATTTTTGGAAAGGGATAGAAGATCTTGCAATGATGAAAATTGACATTAGAGATAGTAGTGATCATGGTTATTTTTTTAGATGACTATTGATTAATCCTTGATGTGGCCAGGTGGAGGGGTCTCAACCAGGATACTCAAAGGAAAAGGTGATGCATGATCGTTTTGGCCATGGTGTTGCTCCCGAGGGATGGTTGGAGGTTTGTTAGAACTAGATGTCATTACAAGTATGTTTTTCAATCCACATGTGATGTGTGAGGGAGTTAGTAGTGGGTTTCATAGATCAACTTTAGTGGTACATACTACTGTTAGAAAGATGTATCATGTATTGAGGAGACAACTTTGGTGGATATGGATGAAATGGTCAGTGCCAGAGTTTGTGGTAAGGTGATTGGTTTGTCAGCAGGTAAAAGTAGAGAACTGTATTCCTTGAGATTTTATGTAGTCCATAAATGTTAAAAAGTGAAAATTAGAATACATGTTGATATGATTCAACAAAATATTACCCTGATATTAAGGAGGTTTTGATACAATTTGGGTGACAATGGATCAATTTATGAAGTCATCCCACATTCTGGAGATCCATGAGTTGAGTACCATGGATGTTTTTGTGAGGCAGTACATGGAAGATGTGCTTAGGCATCATGGGGTACAAAATAACATCATATATGATAAATATACTTATTTTAACTCAAGTTCATGGAAGGTATTTCAGTATGATTTCATCTCTTAGTCTCACCTTAATTTTTTTTCACCCTCAGACAAATGAGAAGATAGAGTGGACCGTCCAGGCATAGGAAGATATGTTGAGAAATTGTGTCATAGAATATGGATTGGGGGTAAAGAACATTTCTTTATTTGATTCTTCTTATAATAATAGCTATAACTCATACATTGGAATGGATATATTTGAGGAATTGCAGTAGTGGCCATTTCTTTCTATGTTGTACTGGATATAGGTTGGGTAAATAGAATTTATTGGTTCTGATGTGGCTCAGAGTATGATCACAAATAAACAATTGGTTTGAGAGAGGATTAGGGTGGAACATGACTATAATAAGGCATATACCGATTATAGGTGGAGGCCCCTATAATTAAAGGTTGGAGACCATGTATTCTTATGAGTCTTCCCTAGATTCGATGAGGGAAATAGAGGTTCGGAAGGGAGAGAAAGCTCTCTCATAGGTTTGTTGGGCCATTTGAGGTGTTGGGGTCTATTGATGAGGTGTCGTATCAGTTTGTGTTTACACCATAGTTGGAGAGGATCTATGATATCTTCCACGTGTCATAGCTTCATCAATATCTTCACAATGAGTCCCACATTATTGATTGGGTTGATTTTGATATCAAGGATGACATGATGTTCATGGACTAACCAGTAGAGATATGTGATTTTCAAGATAGGGTGCTACGTGAAAAAAGCATTCCCATGGTTAATGTGTTAATGAGGCATGGTTCCCTGAAGGAGAGTACTTGGGAATGAGAGACGCATATGTGTGCCCAGTACCCAGAGTTGTTTTGAGTTTTGGTTTTCTAAGATCCATTCTAATTTTGATGCAATGCTTGGATATTTCCATATTATGATATGTATTTTTTCTTGAGGTTGTGATGTGTGATAAAGCTTATGAAACATGAATAGAAGAGGAATTAATTCAAATGAAATGATTAATATTATGTGTTGAGTTAGTTCTAATGAAATATTACAATATATTGGCATAGAAGATGGGATTCCTTGATTTTTGTTCCCAGGTTAGTATTGTGTGCGGTGATGTGGTTGTGTGTAAAGTGGTGGATTTTGGTTGGTATTGAATGAGTGGTGTTATGACTCTTGAGAGGTTTTGATGTGGTTTTGTGGTGATGTGGTTGTGTGAGATGTTTTTTGGGATTTTTGGTTTGGCTAGTGGTAGTGTGGAGATGAAATGAGATCCTTGAGAGGTATCTAATGGAGCCATTTTTCTGACCCCTATCCTTCATGTTTTGTAATGACACAAAATTTTATAAATGAAATTCAATTTTTAAATAAATAAATAAATAAATTATTTTGTAATAAATTTATAGAAAACACATGAACTAATTTGGTTATTTTGGAACTTTATATCCCATCTGATTTTAAAATCGTTAAGCATCATAATTGTTGATAATATAACCATTGAATAGTGATAATATTTTTAATATATATAAAGGGATATAATAAAGTCCAATTGACAAAAAATAAAGAACCAATGGTCTCAAGCAGTAGGATCATACCTTATGAATCCCACTTATCATATATTTCATGGGAGATAACATCATTGGGATTTTCCCTTAACTAAGGCAAAGATGAGATTCAATAACTGAGGCATTACCAAAACCATTTACAGGAGAACTTCAAACTCATCGAGATCACAACCCAAACCTTGTACGCCGAACCGCCCCATGAAAATATCACCACCATAAACCTTACCATTAGGGAATTAATTAGTGTAATAAAGGTCTATGTATATATACCCTAATAGTTTGGTTTTTTATATTTTTATTTTCAATAATCTAATGATTATATATATCCTTTTTAATATTACTTTTTAAATGACTAAATAATGAGCTTGATAAAAATTATATTTTGATAAAATGAAATGCAAATTATATTTTTAGAAATGTATAGTTTCAATCAAGACACTCTCTTTGTTGAATTAAATAATTTTTGAAATAAATGATATTTTATTAAAATATTATTATCAAATAATTTATATTAAATATAAATGATAATATAATTTTATGAAGTCTTAAATAATTATTATAAATGTTAGAAAACTATCATTATAAAAAACTAGTATTTTTTAGTAAATTTGGATTTTTCATTTATAATTTTAAATCCTCATATGTAGAGAATTATTTGTATAAAATGTAAATTATTTTTTTAATTATCATGTCTTAATTTTCCATTGGTGAATTTTCTATAATTTTTGGAGATAGTGTAATATTTGGGTCAAGATTAAATATGATATAATTATACATTGTGTATTATGACATTATAATGACCCAGAAGTGATGTAATATATTAAATACAATGTATACATGAAAAAATATATCTTTTCTTGTATAATGATGTGTTTTTAGGTTATTTGATTAATTTTATAAACCCATATTGAATCCTAAATAACCTGTATTATTTTTTGAGGTTTTAAAATAAATTATTTTTAAACATGAATCCCACTTTATAAGGGAATTATTTAGAGGATATTGGTTCTTAAACATGTAAAATAACTAAAGACACTCCAATTTAGTATAAATAATGGGAAAAAAAAATCATGTTATGGTTTTCGGTTTTGATTACTTAATCATATAGTGTCTAAAATCTATGTTTGGAAATCATTAAAAAATTCTAATATCTTTTTCTATATAAACCCACCAAAAATCCAACTTATCTTCACTAAAAACCCTTGGAGAATTACATTAATCTGAAATTATCTTTCTATATCCCTACCAAGGTTAAATAATCTCTCAAGAAGATCCTACTAAGCTTTTAGAATAACCCTATAAAGGTAAGGGATCATATCATTCTCCTCTTTATTCAAGAAACTTATTTATATTATGATTATAATTTTCAATTTTTTACTACAAGAAATGTTATTAAACATCTATAATACTTTCATTATGATTTCTAAGTGATGAGAAAACCCTTTATATCTCATTAAACCTTTTTATGAATCTTTATGTACCCCCGTTATAATATTGAAATTACCCTATGAATTTCCATACCAAACAATTGTGTATTGAATCTTGGGATCCATTTCAACTTAAGGGTATTCAACTAGATGTACCTATCCTCCATTTATTTGGGACAAACTTTAATTTATCTAGAAATCATTAATTTTGTGATTATTATTTTTGAAATACATCCTTATGTTGTATGAGTTATGTGGGACACTTATATATTTACATGATATGAAAGTGATGGGTGTTCCTGGAATTATACAGCCCTATAATACATTGGTTAATGTTTCAATATAATTAAATTACATGTATGGTGCATTAGAGTTCATCCTAACCAAACTATGTTATGTTGTCTTGGATATTAGTCTTTAATTATTTTTATTATGTCATGTTTTATATTGTTTCCACATTCCTATGTTTCCTTTATGCTATAAAGTTATATCATGCCTCATTATTGAAGATTATGATTCTCACCCCTATTATATTACCTTTATATGCATATTGGATCAAATTTAATTCTTTAACATATGATATGATTTGTTTATTACATTAATGGGATTTATATCTCACCCCTTTATTATGTATGTCCCCTTATTATCCCTTGTAGTTTTAGAAGAATGATGGATTTTTAGGAGCATGCTAAGGTATTTTTCAATAATTTCGTTATACTTTTATTGAAAATTATTACACCTTGGACCTAATTTCCTAAATACACTAGGATTTATGATCTATCTAGGATTTATTAAGTGTATTTTTTTGTAATAAATCATGAATTAAAGTGTATTAAAATATGGGCTGTCATAGTTGGTATCAGAGGAATGTCAAGATATTTTTGGGATTAGGATTAGAAAATCTAGTAAAACCCCTAGTTATAGGAATAAACATAGTAAAACATCCCTAAATGTTATTAAATAATATATTAATTTGTTTCTCAGAAAATAAATCCTATCAAGATACAACAAGTGGATGTGGCTCTGAGACATATGCGAATATGGGTAATAACCCTGAAAAGGGTGCATTAACATGGACTTGATCATTACCTGATGCAAAATAACGGTCCTTGATGCAAAACTAGTTTGAAACTCTTAGGTATATTATTTGGTAAAATTTTAATATCATTACAAACCATTATTAAGGTAAAAAACTCTCAAAATGGATTTTATTAGAAAATAGATTATGGATAACATTGATTAAAACCTAGAGATTCTTAGGTTAAAGAATTTATGTCATTTATGATTTACCCTTTTAATGTTCATGGTTTACCATTTATGTGTTTAATAGTTGAAAAACTATCATCCCTATATGTATTTTTTATGATGTTAATAATTAGAACCTGAATAAAATAGTGAACGATAGTGTTATCATTCATGGTTCAAGGAATTATTCCACATCACACAAGTTTAGTAGAACAATTCAAAAAATACCTAAAAATTTTGAAGTTGAGTTATTTATGATGATGAAAAATGGGGGAATTATTTAATCCCAAGTATATAACTCCCCCCTATCCATATATTTGGTCTGAAAATTCCATCAAACCTTTTTATTATACCTTTATAGGAATTTGATGGAATTATTGGAATGAAATGACTTTCCTTATAAGAGAGAACATAAATTGTTGAGGGAAGGAAATAAATGTCCATACCATGAATCTTCCTATGATTATATACAAGTGTAAGGAGAATGATGAGTCTTCTATGTAAATAAAATATCAAACAAAGATATTATTTCCTTGCAAGCAAGCATATCTTTTCCAAATGATTGATACTGAAGAAAATATAATCCTCGATGACGTTCCTATTACAAGGGAATTCACAGATGTGTATCTCGATGAATTTCCCAGTCTTCCTCCTAGATGAGATATTGATTTATCAATCAAGTTCATACCCAAAGATTTTCAAATATAGAAGAATCTATATTAGATGTCCGTTATTGAAGTTGAGGAGCTAAAGAAGCAATTATAGAAGAATCTAGATAAATGGTTTGTATTCCCAAGTGATTCACCACGGAGTGCATTGTTTCTTTTTGTTAATAAGAATGATGGGTCAATGTTCCTATGAATTTATTATCGTGACATCAAAAAATACCATGATAAATAAAAATCATCCTCTTCTATGGATTGCTGACTTGTTCGATCAGCTACGCAGAGCCCAATATTTCTCTAAGGTTGATATTTGGTCAGGATATTATAAAGTAAAGGTAAAGAAGGTATATATCCACAAGTATACTATTCATACAAGTTAAGGGAAATATGAGTTCGTAATGATGTCATTTGTACCCACCAATGCTCCCAAAATCATCATGTACTTAATTAATAGAGTCTTTATGGATTATCTTGAAAAAACTGTAGTAGTATTTAAAAATGGAATTCTAATCTACTATAAAACAAAAGGAGGGACATGAGGAGAAATTGAATTCTATACTAAGGACTTTGTGAAAGGAAAAGTTATTTGTGAATTATTTTAAATTTGAGTTTTATTTGGATCATGTAAGTTTCTTGGGACATGTTATCACTAGTAAAGGGATATCTATAGATCTATAAAAAACTAAGGCAATTAAAGGATGTCCAATTACAATATCTGTAATAGAAATATGATGTTTCCATGGATTATCTAGGTACTATCATTGATTTATGAGAAAATTCTCATGATTGTGAATCCCACTAATCATGCTTACTCAGAAGGGTGTCATTTTTTTATGGACTGAATAATGAAATGAATGTTTTAAATAGATAAAGAAGAGTATAATGACTATACCTATGCTCATATTTCCCTCCATAAGGAAAGATTTATGATATAAAACAATGCATCCAAAAATTTATTGGGTTGTGCACTCATGCAAGAAGAAAAAGTGATATCCTATTCCCCCTGATAATTAAATATCCATGATAATAACTATCTAACAAATGATATTGAATTGGTAGCAATGATCTTCATGTTGATGATTTGGTGACATTATATCTATAGAGAAAAGTTTAACATATATACAAACCATAAAATCCTAAAGTATATATTCACAAAGAGGGATATAATATGAAACAAAAAATGGGGTTTGAACTGATCTAGTATAATTATTGTTCAATCCATTACATCTAAGAAAAGAAAAAAATTGGAAGATGCTCTAAGTAGATTGTACCCCATAACTCTATACAAGGTGAGGATTATAAGGGATCCCATCTTCTTGGGCATGAAAAATATGGAAATGGAAATAATAAGCGGATCTTCATTCTAACTTTCTGAAATAACTTCTTAAACATATATTTTTTTAGAAGATCAAAATGGCCAAAAAATATGGCGAGTTACTATGGAAGAAGTTAATGGATATTCAAGTATTCAAATTTTATGGATATGGAGTTATTAGTTTTAGAACCCAGATATGTGTCCCATCAAAATCAGAACTGAAGAGGGAACTTCTAGATGATGTGGATAACTAGTCCTTATCTATTCTTAAATGAAGCACAAATACGTATAGATATTTAAAGCATAAAATATGGTGGGAAATCACAATGAGGGATATTGTGGAGTTTGTATCTAAATTCTTGATATGACAACAAGTCAATGCAGAAAGAAATAAGTCTAAGTATAATATTCCATCATTTCCCATACCAGTATGAAAATGAAAAAACATATCAATAGATCTTATAATAGGAATCTATAGAATAGCTAAAGGAAATAACAGAATCCGGGTAGTAGTCTGTCTGCTTAAAAATTAAGCACATTTAATTTATATCAGGAAAGAATTATCTCCTAAAAAACACCAAGATATACATAAGAAATGTTGTAATACTTTATGGAGTTCCAATCTCTATTTTATCTAATCAGGATCCAAGGTTTACTTTGATGTTTTAGAGAAGAATTCAGTAAGCATTGGATATTTAACTGAGCTTCAACATTTCTTATAACCTTCATATGGATGGTCAATCTAAAAGGAACATTAAAACTTTGGAGGATATGCTGAGATCATGTTCAATGGATTTACAAGGATGTTGGGACCACAACTGTACCCTAGTGGATTTATCATATAACAATAGTTTCCATAATTTCATTCAAATGGAACCTTATGAGGCTCTATATAGGAATCAGTATCAAACTTTCACATTATATGATGAAATTGAAGATTAGAACATTATGGGATTTTATTTAATCCAAGATATGGAAGGGAAGGTTAAAAACATTTAGATTCATATGAAATCAACACAAATTAGATAAAAAATCTATCCAGATAATCTTCAACAAGACCTTGAGTTTGAGGTTAGAGAAAATGTTTTACTTCATATATCAGTATCGAAGAATGTATTGTGGTTTTCTAATAAGGGAAAACTTATCCCTAGATATATCATCCCCTCTGAGATCCTTGATTTCATCATAGCATTAAATATCGAGCAACACTCTCACCTAACCCATCTCAAGTACACGATGTGTTAGATGTACACCGCTTGAGGAAGTACATACTAGAACCATCACATGAAATAAATCTAGAGGTGTTACCATTGTATAATGATATTTTATATGAGGATAATCAGATGAAGATATTAGATTATAGATACAATATTCTACAAAATAATACAAATCACCCAATAAAAGTGAGATTTCAAAATAAAACGTTCAAGGAAAAAACATCGGAAAAATAAGTGGTGTTGAAATAGATGTACCCTCTACGATTTTAGTGTATGAAATGAAATGTTCAAGTGTGAAATTTCTAAAGTGGGGAAGAATGAAACAACCCAAAATTTTATAAATAAAATTATCTTTTTGAATAAATAAATGAATCATTAAGTAATAAAGTTATAGAAAACACCTGGACTACTTTGGTAATTTTGAAATGTTATATCCTGTTAGATTTAAAAGACTATTAAAAATATTAACCATTGAAAATATATCCACTAAAAAATAATCATATTATGATTATATATAGAGGGTTATGATAAATCCCAATTGTTACAAATAGAAGAAGTAATTTCCTCGATCTGTAGGATCATACCTTATGAAGCCCATTTATCAAAGCTTAAGAAGGAGATAGAATCACTTGTATTTTACCATGACCAATACCAAGTTGATATTCAAAAATGAAAATATGAGTGGAACTTTTTATTAGAGAAGTTAAAACTCATCAAGATCACAGCTCAAACCATGTATGTCGAACCACCCCAAGAAAATGTCACCATCGCAAGCCTTACCCTTTTTAAATTATCTAGTGAAATAAAAGGAAATGTATCTAAACTATAAGAGTATAAATTTTTATATTTTTATTTCACATAAATCAATTATTATATTCATCCATTTTAATATAACTTTTTATATGACTAAATAATGTGTTCGATAAATATTAAATTTTAATATGATGAAACATAAATTTATTTTTGAAAATATATTGTTTCAATCATGAAACTCCTTTTCATGAATTCAATAATTTTTGAAATCAATGATATTTTAATAAATTATTATTGTTAAATACCTTTTATTAAACATAAATGACAATATAATTTTATGAAGTCAAAAATAATTTTATAATGGTTAAAAAACTGTTATTTTCGAAAAGACAATATCTTTTAATAAATGTTGATTTTTGAGTTAAAAGCTCAACCTCTCATACATAGATAATTATTTGGATAAAATAAAAATCATTTTTGAAATCATCACATCGAAATTATCCAATAGTGCATTTTTTTCATAATTTTTTTAAGAAAATCTAATTTTTGGGACAAAATTAAATTTTGTATAAATACACAATAAATATTATAATATAATATTGACCCAAAAGTGATGTAATATATTGCATAAAAGTTATAAATAACCAAATATAAATTTAAAATTTATAATAATGTGTTTTTATTTAATTTTATTAATATTATAAACCCATAATGAATCCTCCAAAACCTATATTATATTTTATGATTTTAAAATAAATTATTTGTAAAAATGAATCAATTCCACAAAAATAATAAACTATTTTAATGATTTAAGTTATTAAAAATTTAAAATAATTAAAACCAATTCTATTTTTTTGAAACAATGGTAAAAATCCATTGGTTGGTTTTTGGTTTTGATTACTTTATCATACAAAGTCCAAAACCTATGTTTGAAAATTAATAATGAGTCACCCTCTATTTATCTATATAAACCTAGAAAAAATCCAATTTATATTCACCAAAAACCATTGGATAATTAAATAATAGTAAAATTACATCTCTTTATCCCTCCCTAGGTTCCCCAAAGTCTTAAGAAGGTCATACAAAGATTTTAGAAGAACCCTGTAATGGTAAGGGATCCTCTCCTTATCCTATTTATTCAAGAACCTTCTTTATATTATGATTTATAATTTATAATTTTTCATTTTGGGATATGTCATTACACATAAATATTACCATAATTATGATTTTAATGTTATGGGAGACTACTTTCACTATCATTAATCCATTCTATGAATCATTATGTACCCCCGTTATGCTGCCAAAATTTCCCTATGAATTTTCATTCCAAAAAATTTTGTAGCCAATACCTATGCCTATTTCCACTAAAGGGTATTCGAAAAAACTTACCTATCCTTAATTGATTGTGTAATTACATGTATGTATCTCATACTTCTTAATTTTTGGATTAAAAGTGATGAAATACATCCTAATATTTTATCATCTATGTGGTACACTAATGCATGTATGTGATACGAAAGTGAAGGGTGGACCTTAAATTATATATCCCTACAATACATTGGGTAATGTTTTATTATCATGAGATTCCATGTATGGTGCATGTAAGGTTATCCTAATCACACTATATTATATTTTCTTGATGGTTATCTATGAATTAAGTTTATGATGTCATGTTTTATATTGTTTCCACATTCTTATGTGGACATTATGTTATCACATTATATAATGACTCATTGTTCATGATTAGGATTATCACCCTTATTGTGTTACCATGATATACCTATTGGACCACATGCACTACTTTAACATATGTTATTCTTTGTTTATTCCCTTAATGGGATTTATATATCAACCATTTTTTTGTACTTCCCTAGGTTATCCTGTGCATTTTTAGAAGAACAATAGAATTCTAAGAGCATGTTCAGGAAGTTTTCAATAATTTTATTGTATTCTTTTTGTATATTATTATTCTATATACTAAATTTCCCAAATAAACTAGGCTTCATGATATAAAATTTTTTAATAAGTTTATCATTCTTTAGAAAATCATGAATTAAAACGTTTTAAAATATGGGTTGTCATAGTTTTAGCTTTGATTTTCGAGGATGAGAATCATTTGAAAGGTATATAATCTAATGGTCCATGGATTCTTAGCCTGTTATGTTTTCATATTTGGTATTGGGAGTATTTTAAAGGAGTCTTGAGGAGGTTCTGTGGAGGTTGGAGCTACAATAATCTATTTATTCTAAAAAGATGTCTTTACGACATAAGTTTGTGGTTTATATCTTCTGTAGTTATCTAGTTTACAATTTGTATGTAGTAGAGGGATAACTATCAAAAAATATTTTATTCTGTAAGACACATATTTTTGGAGTAAGTTAATTCTAGCCTAAATTACCATGTTTTTTGGTGGAAAATAAATTTATGTCCTAAAGGAAGGCTTTATAGTGTATTTTTTTCTTGCTCACAGAACTTATAGTTTAAAATTTTAATTTATGCTCTAAATTGTTTGACTTACAGGTTGTCTATAAAACTAATTCAGATGATTATTTTATCATTAGATCACTCATTCCTCTCCCAATGTAAAAGAACACTAGGATATTTTAGGATACTTTCTATCCCTTCTTCCCTCACCATGATCCTTGTGTTCCAATGGATTCTCATTAGTGATTGGTGGTGATTTATTCTCCCTTTTACCCTTGTTTTTTCTCATTAATCTCACATTGATTAATTATAGTGTTGTTGGTTTTTTTTGAGATGTGTTGGAATATGTTTTTGATAACCCTTTGATACGTTGTAGGTTGATCCATGTGTTCTTTTCTTGGTTGTAGTTTATAGGTTATTCCTTCTTCTTCATGTGGTGAACAACAAGATCAAATAGTATCTTTGAGGTAGGAGATCCTCATTTTCACCTATTTATGTGATATGTGTGGGGATTTTATACTTTTTCATACCTTTGGGAGGATTTTAAGGGCCATCTTAATAATATAATTAATTGGTATAAATGAAATTTGTGGGTTTGGATGAGATATCACAAGATTTACTACTTTGATATTGTTGATGATGATGTTATTCCATGCTGTTTTCTTGATGATAATAGTAGATGTTGGGAGCATTTCTTATGTAGTAGAATATATGAGATTATACCCCTAATTTGTTGTTTTGTGTTCGTAACCTAAATAAAAGTCTAGTATATATGGCTAATAAACATGTTTCCCATGGAATATGATTTGTTTAATAATACCCATACTAAATTAATATGTAATGTGATGAAACCCCTTGAATAAACATGGAAGACAAGATGGGTTCTATTGGGTGTTCTTGTGATTGTTTATTCCCCCACATGGTTTGGGTTTTCTAGTGATGGAGGTTACTATATGGGCCACATGATGAAAAGGGATGTGATGCGGTGGTTGGTATGAATGAATTAAATGTGGAAAGTTGTGAGATTTAGTGCAAAATGGTTGTGATGTGAGATAGTTTTTCTACACAGTGGTAGTGTTGTTCCATGTGGTGGTGTTTTTCAATAGGGATATAGTGTGTGATGTGGTGCAATGGTTGTGGTTGTTTTGTATAAGTGATGTGAGAAATTATTGTTGTGAGATTTGGTTGTTGTGGAGAGATGGAAGGAAAGTGTAGTGTAGAGATGACAACTGATGTGGGATAGGAAACTTGTGCAATGATTGTGTTAGTTTCCCTATAATCCCTGGAATAAATTTGTGAATTTAAAATTAAACTAAATTGGCTAGTAAATAAATGATATGGGATGGAGAAGGATGTGTGGTAAATGGATTAAATTAATTGAATATTAATGAATGGGTTGCGTAAATGTGAATAAAGTGGTTTGTAATTTAAGGTGGGATTGTGTGGTTCTATGTAGTGGTGGTATGGTATTTCATATAGCTATGAAAATAATTGTAATGATTGATGTGTGGTATGGTGATATTGATGCAGTGTGAATTATTGTAGTTTTTGTGGTCCCATAGGTTGGGAATTATGTTCCATCTATATATAATGTATTTTATGTAATTTGTATACGCGCCCTACCCAAGTTTTATAACATTACTAATGATGAGAGGTTCTAGGTTCTAGGTGTTTTCCCCAATATATGAGATTGTGGTGATATGAATGCCTAGGTACACCCTCTTCCCACACTTCCTTCAGTAGTGATGGACTAGGTGTACTCGAAAAATATGTAGTTTGAAGACCTAGGTGTGTTCAGGAAAGATGAGGCGATGAGGTAGTGGTGTGATGTGATGGTCTTGGTGTCTTCAGGTGCGATGTGATGTGATGTGATATGTAGTGGGGGGCATGCAAGGGAAGAGAACAGAATTGGGTTTATGTATTTCACATTCATGATACCATATTTCCCTGGTTTTGTGATGAGACATGGTGTGATGGCCCAGGTGTATTCAGATGAGATGTGTTGTGATGGCACTGGTGTCTTCTTGTGAGATAAAATGTGATTATATCTAATCCTAGAACTGTATGATAGACCTTGTGAGTCTGGGACTAGTAGGGATGCATTCTGTCCCACATTAGACATGACCTAGGTGTCTTTGGGTAATACATGATGTGATGTTGTATCTGATTTGATATGTATGGAAGGTAGGGAGCATAAAAAATTCAATATTGGGGAATGAGAGCATAAAATTAATGGGGAAGCAGTAGTGGGGTTCCTTGATTTATTATTATATTAATTCTATATTCTTATATTAGATGTGTGATTTGGTGAGAGAGCCTTGGTGTGGGTGGGGTTGATTTGTTTACCTATTTAGGTTCTTGTTAGTTATGCTATTTTTTCACTCTTAATTTAGTATTCTATTTCCATATGTTCTCCCGAGACATTGGATATTCCTATTGAGTATATATGTATGCTTAACCTTTGTATATAAACTATTTTCAGGTTTCTATGAGTACTTTGTGGAATATGATAGACATTACTTGCTTGGGTTAGAGATGCTATTGAGTTGTTTCCATAAGAATTGTCTTTTGGTAAATATTGGAGACTTTTATATGTATTAGTTTACATTATTCATGAATTATATGATAGATTTTGGTTTATTTATATATAATCCTAGGGATTTTATTGGTGGTTTTTTATCATATCTCTCAATATTGTTTTATTATAGAGGGTAATGTCTCCCATATGTGATATTTTTATACCCACAATCCTAGGCCCCATCCCAAGGACTAATGAATGTAGGAATCAAGGGTTGTTTTCTCTCTTCCTTAATTGTGACATATTTGGAGGGAGGGGGTCATGATAGAAGTTTTTTACTAAACTATAATTAATACGTAAGATTACCAGAGAGGTAAGAGAACTTAAGAGATATGGACTTCTTGAAATTGAATATGGTGAAACATTAGTGGTTGAAAATAATGAACCTGTACCCATAAAAGTTGAAGTAGAGATATTGAAATATGAAATATAGAAAGAATTAATGAATTCTTAAATGGATTCCATGTATCATAACCAAGTTTGGGTTCTGATCAATCTACCGATTTATGTAAATCCTGTTGCGTGTAAATGGGTATTCAAGAGAAAACTAGACATGGAAGGTAAATAAAGAACCTATAAAATAAGGATAGTGGATAAAAGTGTTTAAAAAACATTATAGAATTGAATTTGATGAAAAAATTTCTATATTTTTTTATATACATTAGAATTTTACTTTCTATGACATGATTCTATGTCTATGAAACTGGTCAGATGGATTTCAAAATAGTTTTTCAAAATGGGAACCCTTAATAAGATGTTTACATGAAAACAATTTATGATTTTGTGGTTATAGGTGATGAAAAAGGGATATGAAAGTTACTAAGATCAATTTATAGATAGAATCAAGCATCCGGGTCATGGAACATTTGGTTTGATGAAGCTATAAAATATTTTTGTTTCATTAAGAATGAATGTGGGACATGTGTTTACAAGCAGTTTAGTGTGAATGTGGTCGTTATCCAAGAAGTATTTTTTGATCCCATATTTCTTATTGTAAACCACATATTAGTCTTATAGTTTGTTAATGACTGGTTAAACAAATCCTTATCCATGAAGAATTTAGGTGAAGTAGCATACATTCTACAGGTTATTATCATTTTTGATAGATCCAAGAGGTTTATTAGACTATGTAAAGGTATATACATTGACTAGATACTAACAATATTTAGTATGAAACACTCCAATAGGGGACTGGTTCCAGTATCACATGGTATATATATTTTGATGAAAATGTGTCTCCATACACAATAGGGGAAAGAGAGAATGAGTAAGATCCCATACACATCAGTCATAAGATCAATCATGTATTACATGTTATATACTAGACATGATGTTCCCTATACTTTGAGGAGCCGTATCCTAGTATGAACCATTGGTAACTTCCTGTATAGGAGATTATTAGAACGAGAACCACCGATAGGAAATCCACATTTATATTTTTCATTTGATGTTCCTATCTGTGGATATGTGAATTTGTCCTTATAATTTATTATTGTTATTAAATGATATTATGAGTCATGTAATTTGATATATTAATGATAACCAATAAGACATATGTTCTTTGTGATTTAGGATATGTTGGTTGCATAATAAGTAATATTTCATTAATGAATAATGCAAGAAAGTAGTTTTGCCTTCTATTCTTTAATAAAAGTTTATATATTAGGCCCTTTTATGGAAATTACATAGCCTAAACAAATCAATGACCATAGTCTTATCGGGGCATATTTAATTCTTGAAAAGTACAAGAAAGAAACATTGATCATATAGGTTGATGTGACCAACATGTGACCTACATAATTATATATATCATAATAAACAGATTATATTGCACAATAAGAATTTTTTGAGGTTTTTATATCAATACGACATTTAATTTTTTCTCTATGGGTTCCTTGGTGTGTTTCTAGACCCCAACCTTGGAATTTGGGATACTTCACTAAATGCCGCTGAGAAAGGGACATAGAGGGTCCCACACTAAGTGCATCCATAACCTTAGTTAAAAATATTATAATTATTTATTTAACATTTTGAGTAAATATTATTCCCCTACGTGGTTTAATAAATATTAATTTTTTCTTGATCATATATATTCCTTCAATATTTATTCAAGAGAATATTTTTTGAGAATAATATTTAATAAATATTTATTGTCTATTTAGTGAATATAATATTTATTTTTTATTGAAGAATAATGATGTGATATTTATTTATTAAATAAATATTCATTCTTCAATGACCAATAAATATTGTGGAGGAATAGAAGATAGAGTTTAATGGTTTAGTGAGAAATAATATATATGTTAAAAATTATATGAACCATTAATAATTAATTAATTTATAATTTTTTACATATGTTAAGAAATAGTAATAATATTTTAATTATTATATTTAATGTGATGGATTTTTCAAGCAATATTTTTAAATATTATATGGATTCATTTCAAGACCAGGTGATGAGATGGTGTGCGATTCTGAGACCCTGTGTGCCCAGAAAAATATTTTGAAAAATATTAAAATATTAAATAGCACATGTACACAGTTTTCCTTAAAAGGTGGAATAACTTTTAAATGGGTCCCTAGATCAGAAATCTGAGGATATCAGTGGGTTTAGAATAATGGCTTTAACCAAGGTGTGACCTAACATTGGTCAGCATAGGTTGGTTGTAGAAATACATTATGATCATTTTAGATGAGTAAAATAAATTTATAAAATAATTATTTTATTTTTTTGTTTCATCAACATAGCGACGAGTTTATTTTAAATAAAACATTTGGTAGAGATACGGGGTTAGGCTCATAACCCTAAAATCCCTTAGAGGCCCAAGAAATAGAAATTTAGATAATCCTCTTGGCTCGAGATGATAGAACCTTAGATCAATGATCGAAGAACACCATTTTTGATGGATCTAGCTAATGGAAATGACTTGGTGACCAATTTTCATAAATGAGAGATCAAAAAAATATAGGTAGGATGTGTTAGTTTGATTCTTATTTCTCATTCTTGATTCCTATGATGAACACAGACTAATCTATGAATAGATTAGCCTACTGATCAATGGTATATGCGGTATGAGATTATATTTGTGGGGTTTATCGAGATTTGTTCCAAGTGATTGATTTTTTATTTTTTTATCATTCTTACATGAATGTATCAAGGCTGAAACAAATAATGACCAAGGTTCATTCCTCAAGATTATTCCTTGTGAATTTTTCTCTCTTGATTTCTGGAATTATTGATATGCGTTCTTTGTTCTTCCCCTAACCAATGAATAATCGATCATTACACCTTCAATTTTTTTCACAAAGATCCGAAACTAGAGACCTGATATTGGGACGACTCAGTGGGGGAGCGACGGTGGGCACACCAGTAGATCGATTGATGGTGGGTGCCAAATATTCATTCTTAAGCAACGATAAAGAACACCTATGATAACTTTTTACAAGATGTTTGAGGGTGCCAATCCCTTATATTTAGTGTTATAGTAACCAGATGACCTTTGATATTGGGTTTTGAGGTGAACCAAGCATCAGAGTAGAACCCAGGCGATCAGCCAAGGCGAATGGGAGGAAGAAGAAGGGTTTTGGAAAACCCGATACACATGGTGTGTAATCACATCTACAAGGCCTGTGTTCCTCGTTGGACCACTCAATGTGTATATGGGAAGTAGATAGACACAGGTTGGAGTACACATGTATCCTACACAGAGTGTACTCCCCGACATGGAATGTCTTGAACTGGTTACATGGATTACCCCATGTACTGGTACATGAGAAAGGTTAAACTGGTTGAAACCGTGTACTGACACATGACCAGAGTATATGGGAAGACCCTAGATGGAAGGAAATGATGTGTGATTCCATCTACACACCGTGTACCTATATTCTACACAACACTATTTGGAATGACACAAGATATTATACACAGGTAGTAGACGGGGGTATGTGACACATCATTTGAACCTACTACACAATGCATACCACTTTCTACATGGCTTGATTATATTTTCCTCTATATCTTGGACAAGTTTCATTAGGTTTTGTTCCCTTTAAAATTTCCCTGAAGGTTGGTACAAATCATTTACTACTCCTAAGAAAACGATCCTTTCTGAAAGACTTCCTAGATAGAGTTTTTGGAATCCCCCAAGAGGCGTAGAGAAAGATCCACTATTCATTATTCATGACCTCGGTGGAGTTCTCGGTATCGATGTGACCAAAACTATGTGGGCGGCAATCCTCTACATGGAGGGTTAATCCAGATTGAGTTGTCAGTATCACCCCATAGCCCTAGCTTTGATCCTCATCTATTGTATCATATATCTATTCAAATATATCAACATATCTATCTTATAGAGAGAACTGATGATAAATACCTCTTAGATGAACGTCATCCGTACTGTTGGACTCATGAGTGTATTCTCCCAGATGAGTGCTTTGTGGAATCTTTGAGCTGAATTCCAAGTGTTGGTATGTAGTGGTTGTGACTTACCACTAGACTATGTGTCTTGGTTGAGTATATCTGGATATTCTTATTATATGTGTTGTAGACATATACCTATGTAGATCCGACGATATCTTTCCTTTGTTATATTTATTTATGGTTTTAGGGTTTCCTACAAAGTATTTTTATACTCACCCATGCATGGTATTTGCCCAAACATGGCATGTATTGTGCTGAAGATGTACCTTTTAATGGTGTTCTAGGTGGACTAGGACCAGATGGTTCTTTGTGAGACCGGACAGACCGAGGTGTGTTCCTGTGGCTATAGACAACATTTACAATACCTTTTTCTTATAGGTTGGACTAGTGGTTATAAACACTTTTTGGTGGGATTGTATTATAACCCTATTTACTTTAATTTAATTTTTTTCATACTCTAGTTATGGGATATAGTGGTATGCATTCTTTTTTTTACTTAGGGGTTTTTACATTTTAGACATCTGTGGGCTTAGAGATGTGTGTGTGCGTACAGGTACATAGGAAATTCCTTCCATGATAGTGGTATGACTTCTCATTGCTACTCACCATCCCCTGGGGTGCTTGAGAAATATTTTTTGGTTGAAAGATTCTTGGATGAGAATATACAGTTGGTGATAGTCAGTAGTGGACAAGTAGGAGTAGAGAACTTAGCAACAGGGGTTCGACGTCACTCCCAGGGACCTGGATGTGGGAGAATTTTCTAGAGTAGGTCTCAGGACAAAGCATCTGTAGTTCAAGGATCATAGGGTGGGTCTAGTTAGCCTAGGGAGAGGCAATTATATTCATGTGATGGTAGGGGAAATATCTCTCAAGATTGTCTAACCCACCATACTGCCAACATGGAGACTATGGATAGACCACCGAGGTAAAGAAAATAATAAGAGCAGGAAGATACGCAGAGAGGTGGACATGGAATATGTGTTGGGAGAGTAGTAGGAAGTGGTAAACATTTTTAATTTCTACCACCCCCACCCCCAGGAAGTCCACACCAGGCTAAAGGAGCTGGAGGATAGGGGAGGGGATAGCTATATTCGATCAAGGTATATGACTCAGGGGCTCCATGAATGATTTAAGGAAGGATCTATGTCATTTCTACTTTAGCTTAATTACTGATAGAGACAGGTTCTAGTCATTCCTTTCTCACCAAATATCTTGTTCGAGACCTAGAGATTCTATTTGAACCTTTGAATTGGCCATTATTCTAGGAGACACCTTGTTGCGCCCAAATTTACCCTATAGGTATGCGGTCGTTGTAGTACATATAGGGGTCGAATCCACAGGGACCGAAGAAGAAACCTTGAGACACTTTGATTAGATGCGGAATTGGCTATGAAGTGACCAACTATGGTGTTGATTGATTTGAAGAAATATTTATTTAATTTAAAGAATAAAACCAATAAAATTACTTGAATTAAAACAACTAATTAAGGTGAGTTGATCCTAGGTTGTCTCTTAGGCTTGATTAGATGTATTTGTTTTTCATTTGATTTTCTGTTCATCGGTTCAAGAGGTATCCATTAAATGAAATAATTCCTCAATATCATTCTCCGATTTAATCCATACACAATTTCAAGGCTAATCACCAATTCACATAGAGGATCAATTAAATGAGTAATCCAAGGAATTGGATCGTACTAGCACTCAAAATGTGTCGTCATTAAAGTTGGTGAAGACAAAGAAGAAGATAAATCAAAGAAAGGAACTCTTAAAATAAAGAACAAATTTAAGAATTTAAGAACATAAAATAACATTCAATCCAGCCCATGCAACTCCCTAGGATCAACCCATAAAAGTTTAGCCCTCCATTGTTGTTATTCTATCAGTGGAAGTGGGTAGTTGATTTAAAGAAGCGGGATTGAAGAAGAAAAACATTAATCAAAATGAATACTCCACCGTTGTGTGATGAATTCAAAAGTGCGGGTGTGAATAAATTCACACTTCGATTCAACGGTATCAATATGTAAAAAAAGGAAAATAAAAAGTGAATAGGAGGAAATTTTATTAAAATACTAAACGTGAATGAAAAACTTACATTAGAGAAATTGACGATGCCATTACAAAAGGAAAGCGGGAAATTATAATTGAAAGAAAAACTTGGATTCAAAGTAAAATGTTATATCATAATTCTTTTCATCACCATCTCCTTATATAGGCATATTAGGAGCCTTAGGTCCACCCCCACAATAAATTCACTCCCCAACAATTAATAGAGTCAAAACGAGGGTGAATAATCAAAAGGAAATTGACGTTTCGAAGTTGACCCGGAAAACTGTCCAGATTCTTCCACCATATTAACGTTCGAATGTTTAATTGATATTGGCCGAATCTTGAGGGTCCGTAGAAGAAAACTATCTTTTTCCATGTGTCCTCTAGCCGATGTAAAAAGTTCAGGACATTTGGATCATCCGTTTGGATGTTATGGTCGAAACGGTGGGACGACTTTATGTGCATTAATGTCGGGTCCACCATTTAAATCTCAGCTTCCAATCCCTTTATCATCATGAAAACTTCAGAATTATCTCTAGATAAAGTTGAATAAAATGATCCTAATATTTTTATCTTTCTACTGTATAATTTTTAGCTTCATTGGGCTTGCTTTTTGATCCCCACATTTGTTTGATGGGCCTTAGGCCCATTATGCTTTCTCCAGCAAATGTCTGCATTCGGGCACAAAATTCTCCATCTTTGTTTGGGATTCAGAATCAGATCTAAAAGATAAAATGTTCCAAAAAAAGTGATAAATAATATCCCAAAATTTAAAATTCAAAAAAAGGAATATAATGTTATACACAAACAAATGAATGATTGAGCCCAAATTTGCATTTTAAACAAGAATTGCATTTTAGATGAGAAATGAAGTTCTATTTATGTAATGCACTAAAATTTTTTTTATGGACTTTGGAACAATTAATTTAAAGATATTAACAATGAATATTAGCCACTTTCATTGACTAATCACACCCCCCAACTTGAGTTTTCTAGTCCCGAGCAAAATAAATTACAAATATGAAATTCAAATCCCCTTTTCCGAAAACATTTTAATACACATTGCTCACCCAAATATCTCATACCAAAAAAAATTATGGAACCCATAAAAATCATTTAAAACAAGCTAGGTCCATAAGCATATCCCAAGCCCAATCCCATTCCTTTGTTCAAATTCATCGCCACATTTCATCCAATTTCAATTAAGCATGATAAAGTGTTGTGCATCACAAAAGATATGGGGCCCATTTTATTGTTCAAGCGGAAAAAATGGATGCGCTAGGGGGGAATAACATTAAACCTTAATATGAGTATCCATTTTTTTTTTGATTTTTTTGATGATTTTTTTATCCACAATAGATATGAAAAGACTAACTCTGGGCAAGACAACTATGGAGTCGCGATCCCCAAGTGCTGGATGCCACACATATTGTCAATTCCATTCTCTACAATAGAGATATAAATCCTAACTCTGGGAAAGACAATTATAGAGTCACAATCCCCAAGTGCTGGACGCCACACATTTGGAAAAAACATTGCTCTATGTGGTCATTATTTTTTTTTAATTTTTTTTGTTTTTTGTTGTTTTTTTAGATACTCAAATTAAACTAAAAGTGACCCCAGAACCCTATGCTATAATAAAAGGGACCCAAGAACTCAAATTTACACCCACGATCCAGTAGACATTCATTGTGGCATTTTTATTAAGAGTATGAAAATATAAACTTTGAAAAATCACATTAGACAACCGCACTTTCCAAAAACTATGCTCATGAACTTAAACCTGCATTAAAATCAGAATCAAAGCATCCAAATTTTTCGATATCCAATTTCAGAGTTTGCAATGTGTGTTATCATGTTCAAGGTTAATGGAATTTTTTCTTTCCATGCATGTTCTTATTGAAAAAAAATCATTTTTATCCCCCCCCAACTTAGAATAACACTGTACCCAATGTTTAAAGAAAAGAAAAGTTATAAGGGGGTAGGAGAGGAGTTCAAAAAATAAATTTAAATTGATAATCATGGAATTAAGTCACCTGGTGGTTGATGATGATAGCGCATTCCATAGTCTCCCTTAAATCCTGGATTTGAGTCTCAGTGGCTTGGATGGTGGTGAATGGATTTTCCTTCTGACTTACGACATGTCCTTTTATTTTTTTTAACCTATAAAAATATAAAAATAAAACAAAACAAAATAAACTGATGATACATTGTCTTCTTTATATTTTCTAGGTAAGGTATTACTCAGAGATCACACCACGTGACACGGATGAATATGGCACTCCCCTTTCATACCCATCCTTACTCATTAAAGAAGAATAGGTCAATAGCTTATGGTAATTTATTATATGAAAAAAATGATTCAAAATGATTAGAAACATGGAAACCATGGGTTTCCTCCCATGCAGCGCTTTTGTTTAACGTCGTTGGCCCGACTTGTACCCCCCAACTTATCCAATTCCAACTTTCAACATTTTTAGGACCCCATTTTTGTCCACTTCAACTTGATTCAGATTGATTTTTTTATAATTTGATTCATGTGAAATCCCATGGTCAATAATGAGTGTGGAAGTCCAAGGAAATTTGGTAATGGTTGATTCAGTTGAATTTCTAGTCTTTACAAAGACATCAAGGACCATTCCAACATTATGGGTTTCTTGAGAAGAATGAACTACAAATACAAGGTCTTTCTTATCTTCTATAGGGGGACTCTTGAGTTTGGAAGAAAGTAAAATAATTTTGAGCTCGGGTTTATTGAAATTTCCTAAAGGAGATTGAAAAATTAAATCAAAATCAGTTTCTTCTCCAAAACATTTAGAAAGAATTGGGTCATTTTGAAAATAAGATTCATCCTGAAAATTGTCCATCTGAATATCAGAAGTGTGTATGGGATCACTATTCGTTATATCTCCCAATGGTTCAATGATCGGTGATTCTAAAAAAATGTTATTGGAGCAATATTCTGAACACTCAATCCATGAAGACAAATTTTCCCCTTGTGAATCCAAAAAATTAATTTCCTCCTGATTTAAATTCCCTTAAACATTTCCTTGATCTTGTTCAGTTATCCCATATCAAAAGGTTAGTTCTTTTTTCAATTCATGAGAGGTTTTTGGGATAAAATATTCATCTATCAATGATGAGGAAAGAACATCTTGAGTGGGAATGGGTTCCACAAAAGTCTTAAAGCTTTGTAATTCTAATATGAAAGATGAAACTTCTGAATTCATTTTATCCATTTGTTCACACAATTGTTCAAGAATTTTTTCCGGATTAGGGTTGATATATGTTTGTACATCATGGAATTCCTAATTATTTATCTTTGCAATCATTCTTGATAGGTATGGAAATTGATCTTTTAAACATTCATCATCACAAAGATTGTTCATCTTATCGGGTGTGGGGTATTCATTTAATGGTTGATCAAAGTAATTTTCTATGTGAGGGAATTCCCATTCTTGATTTTCTATTTGATTCCAGCCCGAGTTTAAGAAAGGAAATTGTTGATGATACTCCATTGGAGTTGAATGAAATTTGGAATTGGATTTTTTTGGACACACGAAAATAGAAAGGGGAAAAGAAAAGAGAGTTGGGATGAGAATAGAATAATGGGGTTAAGAAAAGCAGGTTTTTGGTGTAAGGAACATACTTGTTCCCCGGAAACGGCTCCAAAATTTGGTTGCGCCCAAATTTACCCTACATATATGCGGTCGTTGTAGTAAAGGTAGGGGTCGAATCCAGAGGGACCGAAGAAGAAACCTTGAGACACTTTGATTAGATGCAGAATTGGCTATGAAGTGGCCAACTATGGTGTTGATTGATTTGAAGAAATATTTATTTAATTTAAAGAACAAAACCAATAAAATTACTTGAATTAAAACAACTAATTAAGGTGAGTTGATCCTAGGTTGTCTATTGGGCTTGATTAGATGTATTTGTTTTTCATTCGATTTTCTGTTCATCGGTTCAAGAGGTATCCATTAAATGAAATAATACTCAATATCATTCTCTAATTTAATCCATACACATTTTCAAGGCTAATCACCAATTCACTTAGAGGATCAATTAAATGATCACTCCAAGAAATTGGATCATACTAGCACTCAAAATGTGTCGTCATTAAAGTCTATGAAGACAAAGAAGAAGATAAATCAAAGAAAGGAACTCTTAAAATAAAGAACAAATTTAAGAATTTAAGAACATCAAATAACATTAAATCCAACCCATGCAACTCCTTAGGATCAACCCATAAAAGTTTATCCCTCCATTGTTGTTATTCTATCAATGGAAGTGGGTATTTGACTTAAAGAAGTGAGATTGAAGAAGAAAAACATTAATCAAAATGAACACTCCACCGTTGTGTGATGAATTCACAAGTGCGGGTGTGAATAAATTCACACTTCGATTCAACGGTATCAATGTATAAAAAAAGGAAAATAAAAAGTGAATAGGAAGAAATTTTATTAAAATACTAAACGTGAATGAAAAACTTACATTAGAGAAATTGATGATGCCATTACAAAACAAAAGCGGGAAATTACAATTGAAAGAAAAACTTGGATTCAAAGTAAAATGTTAAATCATAATTCCTTTCACCACCATCTCCTTATATAGGCATATTAGGAGACTTAGGTCCACCCCCCACAATCAATTCACCCCCCAACAATTAATAGTGTCAAAACGAGGGTGAATAATCAAAAGGAAATTGACGTTTCGAAGTTGACCCGGAAAACTGTCCAGATTCGTCCACCATTTTGATGTTTGAATCTTTAATTGATGGATGACAAATATTGAGGGGTCGTAGAAGAAACATATCTTCACCCATGTGTCCTCTATCTGAGGTAAAACTTTCAGGACATTTGGATCATCTGTTTGGAAGTTATGGTCAAAATGGTGGGATGACTTTATGTGCATTAATGTCGGGTCCACCATTTAAATCTCAGCTTCAGAATTAGCTCCGACCACAGTTGAATAAAATGATCCTCATATTTTTAACTTTATACTGTATAAATTTTAGCTTCATTGGGCTTGTTTTGTGAGCCCCACATTTGTTTTATGGGCCTTAGGCCCATTATGCTTTCTCCAGCAAATTTCTGCATTCGGGCGCAAAATTCTCAATCTTCCCTTAGGATTCATGCATCGGATCTAAAAGATAAAATGTTCCAAACAAATTGATCAATCATATCCGAAAATTTCAAATTCAAAAAATGAATATAATGTTATACACAAACAAATGAATGATTGGGCCCAAATCTTCATTTTAAACAAGAATTGAATTTTAGATGAGAAATGAAGTTCTATTTATGTAATGCACTAAAAAAAATGTTTATGGACTTTGGAACAATTAATTTAAAGATATTAACAATGAATATTAGCCACTTTCAGTGACTAATCACACCCTTAACTTGGGTTTTCTAGTCCTGAGAAAAATAAATTACAAATATGAAATTCAAATCCCCTTTTCCAAAAAAATTTTAATACACATTACTCACCCAAATATCTCATAACAAAACAATTATGGAACCCATAAAAATCATTTAAAAATAGCTAGGTCCATAAGCATATCCCAAGTCCAAGCCCATTCCTTTGTTCAAATTCATCGCCACATTTCATCCAATTTCAATTAAGCATGATAAAGTGTTGTGCATCACAAAAGATATGGGGCCCATTTTATTGTTCAAGGGGAAAAATGGAAGTGCTAGGTGGGAATCACATTAAACCTTAATATGAGTATCCATTTTTTTTGATTTTTTTGATGATTTTTTTATCCACAATAGATATGAAAAGACTAACTCTGGGCAAGACAACTATGGAGTCGCGATCCCAAAGTGTCAGATGCCACACATATTGTCAATTCCATTCTCTACAATAGAGATATAAAGCCTAACTCTGGGCAAGACAACTGTAGAGTCACGATCACCAAGTGCCAGACACCACACATTTGGACAAAACATTTCTCTATGTGGTCATTATTTTTTTTTTTTGTTTTTTTTTATTTTTTTTGTTGTTTTTTTAGATACTCAAATTAAACTAAAAGTGACCCAAGAACCCAATGCTATAATAAAAGGGACCCAAGAACTCAAATTTACACCCACGATCCAGAAGATGTGCATTGTGGAATTTTTATTAAGAGGATGAAAATGTAAACTTTGAAAAATCACATTAGACAACCGCAATTTCCAAAAACTATGCTCATGAACTTAAACTTGCATTAAAATCAGAATCAAAGCATCCAAATTTTTCGATATCCAATTTCAGAGTTTGCAATGTGTGTTATCATGTTCAAGGTTAATAGAATTTTTTCTTTCCATGCATGTTCTTATTGAAAAAAATCATTTTTTATCCCCCCCCCAACTTAGAATAACACTGTCCCCAGTGTTTAAAGAAAAGAAAAGTTATAAGGGGGTATGAGAGGAGTTCAAAGAAGAAATTTAAATTGATAATCATGGAATTAAGTCACCTGGTGGTTGATGATGATAGCGCATGCCATAGTCTCCCTTCAATCTTGGATTTGAGTATCAGCGGCATGGATGGTGGTGAATGGATTTTTCTTATGACTTACGACATGTCCTTTTATTTTATTTAGACTATAAAAACATAAAAATAAAACAAAACAAAATAAACTGATGATACATTGTCTTCTTTATATTTTCTAAGTAAGGTATTACTCAGAGATCACACCACGTGACATAGATAAATATGACGCTCCCCTTTCATACCCATCCTTACTCATAAAAGAAGAACAGGTCAATAGCTTATGGTAATTTATTATATGAAAAAAATGATTCAAAATGATTAGAAACATGGAAACCATGGGTTGCCTCCCATGCAGCGCTTTTGTTTAACGTCGTTGGCCCAACTTGTACCTCCCAACTTATCCAATTCCAACTTTCAACATTTTTAGGACCCCATTTTTGTCCACTTCAACTTGATTCAGATTGATTTTTTTATAATTTGATTCATGTGAAATCCCATAGTCAATAATGAGTGTGGAAGTCCAAGGAAATTTGGTAATGGTTGATTCAGTTGAATTTCTAGTCTTTCCAAAGACATCAAGGACCATTCCAACATTATTGGTTTCTTGAGAAGAATGAACTACAAATACAAGGTCTTTATTATCTTCTATAGTGGGATTCTTGAGTTCGGAAGAAAGTAAAATAATTTTGAGCTCAGGTTTATTGAAATTTCCTAAAGGAGATTGACAAATTAAATCAAAATCAGTTTCTTCTCCAAAACATTTAGAAAGAATTGGGTCATTTTGAAAATAAGATTCATCCTGAAAATTGTCCAGTTGAATATCAGAAGTGTGTATGAGATCACTATTCATTATATCTCCCAATGGTTCAATGATCGGTGATTCTAAAAAAAATGTTATTGGAACAATATTCTGAACACTCAATCCATGAAGACAAATTTTCCCCTTGTGAATCCAAAAATTTAATTTCTTCCTGATTTAAATACCCTTCAACATTTCCTTGATCTTGTTTAGTTATCCCATATCTAAAGGTTAGTTGTTTTTTCAATTCATGAGAGGTTTTTGGGATAAAATATTCATCTATTAATGATGAGGAAAGAACATCTTGAGTGGGAATGGGTTCCTCAAAAGTCTTAAAGCTTTGTAATTCTAATCTGAAAGATGAAACTTCTGAATTCATTTTATCCATTTGTTCACACAATTGTTCAAGAATTTTTTCCGGATTAGGGTTGATATATGTTTTTACATCATGGAATTCCTCATTATTTATCTTTTCAATCATTCTTGATAGGTATGGAAATTGATCTTTTAAACATTCATCATCACAAAGATCGTTCATGTTATCGGGTGTGGGGTATTCATTTAATGGTTGATCAAAGTAATTTTCTATGTGAGGGAATTCCCATTGTTGATTTTCTATTTGATTCCAGCCTGAGTTTAAGAAAGGAAATTGTTGATGATACTCCATTGGAGTTGAATGAAATTTGGATTTGGATTTTTTTGGACACAAGAAAACAGAAAGGGGAAAAGAAAAGAGATTTGGGATGAGAATAGAAGAATGGGGTTAAGAAAAGAAGGTTTTTGGTCTAAGGAACTTACTTGGTTCCCGGAAACGGCGCCAAAATTTGGTTGCGCCCAAATTTACCCTACATGTATGGGGTCGTTGTAGTACAGGTATGGGTCGAATCCATAGGGACTGAAGAAGAAACCTTGAGACACTTTGATTAGATGCGAAATTGACTATGAAGTGGACAACTATGGTGTTGATTGATTTGAAGAAATATTTATTTAATTTAAAGAACAAACCAATAAAATTACCTGAATTAAAACAGCTAATTAAGGTGAGCTGATCCTAGGTTGTCTCTTGGGCTTGATTAGATGTATTTGCTTTTCATTTGATTTTCTGTTCATCGGTTCAAGAGGTATCCATTAAATGAAATAATTCTTCAATATCATTGTCTGATTTAATCCATACACAATTTCAAGGCAAATCACCAATTCACTTAGAGGATCAATTAAATGAGCACTCCAAGAAATTGGATTATACTAGCACTCAAAATGTGTCGTCATTAAAGTCGGTGAAGACAAAGAAGAAGATAAATCAAAGAAAGGAACTCTTAAAATAAAGAACAAATTTAAGAATTTAAGATCATAAAATAACATTAAATCCAGCCCATGCAACTCCCTAGGATCAAACCCTAAAAGTTTATCCCTCCATTGTTGTTATTATATCAATGAAAGTGGGTAGTTGACTGAAAGAAGCGGGATTTAAGAAGAAAAACATTAATCAAAATGAACACTCCACCGTTGTGTGATGAATTCACAAGTGCGGGTGTGAATAAATTCGCACTTCGATCCAACGGTATCAACGTGTAAAAAAAAGGAAAATAAAAATTTAATAGGATGAAATTTTATTAAAATACTAAACGTGAATGAAAAACTTACAATAGAGAAATTGACGATGCCATTACAAAACGAAAGCGGGAAATTACAATTGAAAGAAAAACTTGGATTCAAAGTAAAATGTTAGATCATAATTCCTTTCACCACAATCTCCTTATATAGGCATATTAGGAGCCCTAGGTCTACCCCCCACAATCAATTCACCCCCAAAAATTAATAGAGTCAAAATGAGGGTGAATAATCAAAAGGAAATTGACATTTCGAAGTTGACCCGGAAAACTGTCCAGATTCGTACAACATTTTGACGTTCGAATCTTTAATTTATGGAGGCCGAATCCTTAGTGGTCGTAGAAGACAAATATCTTTTCCCATGTGTCCTCTATCCGATGTAAAACATTCAGGACATTTGAATCATCCGTTTGGAAGTTATGGCCGAAATGGTGGGACGACTTTATGTGCATTAATGTCGGGTCCACCATTTAAATCTCAGCTTCAGATCCCTTTATCATCATGAAAAATTTAGAATTAGCTCCTGAAACAGTTGAATAAAATGATCCTCATATTTTTAAATTTCTAATGTATAAATTTGAGCTTCATTGAGATTGTTTTGTGAGCCCCACATTTGTTTGATGTGCCTTTGGCCCATTATGCTTTCTGCAGCAAATTTCTGCATTCGGGCGCAAAATTCTCTACCTTCCCTTGGGATTCATGCATCGGATCTAAAAGATAAAATGTTCCAAACAAAGTGATCAATAATATCCCAAAATTTTAAATTCAAAAAAATGAATATAATTTTATACACAAACAAATGAATGATTGGGCCCAAATTTTCATTTTAAACAAGAATTGCATGTTAGATGAGAAATGAAGTTCTATTTATGTAATGCACTAAAAACAATATTTATGAACTTTGGAACAATTAATTTAAATATATTAAAAATAAATATTAGCCACTTTAAGTGACTAATCAACACCTACTGGAGAAGATATAGTGATCAAACACTTGTGTCGACAGTGTGAACTAAAACCTTGGAGGCGAGGGTTTTGGTTGGAACCACTCGGTGGCATCATTGAGGCCTTATGAAATAATTATTGGTATGAATTGTTTATCAATAGCCCAATCCCAAATAGATTGTTTTTGGAGAAGGGTCAAGTGTGTCCGTAGTGATGGAATGAGGTTTACCTTTTTTGGTGAAAAGGAAACCCATGAAATGCAAGATGGAATCATTCATAGGAGGGTTATTACAATTACTCATCAGTTGGCTAGCCTGACCCTTGGTGTATCAAACATTATGAGTGTCTAGTTTTCTACAATGATGGTAGAGTATGAGGAAAAGATGTTCCAAGATTACCTCCCCACTAGGAGATGGACTTTTTCATTGATTTATACCCCGGGAATACCCTGATATCTTCACCCGTGTATTAGATGCCTCCCATATAGCTTCTCGAGTTGAGGGTGTAGTCGAAGGACTTGTAGAGAAAGGCCTTATGAGTCCCAGTGTTTTACCCAGGGAGGCCCCAATTTTGTCTTCCAAAAAGGAGGACATGAGCTTGAGGTTGTGTGTGGACTAAGGGAACTTGAATTCGGTGATTGTAAAGAATAAGTATCCACTACTGATAATCGATGAGCTCTTCGATGAATTGAAAGGGGCATGATAGTTCTTGAAGGTTGATATCAGATCAGCCTAACACTAGCTACGATTATGAGATGTGGATATACCAAAGATGACATTTAGATGTCGTTACGGTCATTATGAATACTTAGTGATGCCCTTTGGCATGAAGAACTCCCCAGCAGTGTTCATGGAAATCATGAACATGGTTTTTTAGCCTTACTTAGACCAGTTCATGGTAGTCTTCATTGATGATATTCTTGTGTACTCAACGACTGAGGAGGAACATGCAATACACTTAAGGATAGTTATGGATGTACTCCAAGAGCACTAGATCTATGGGAAATTCTCAAAGTTCCAGTTCTGGATTCAGGCAGTCCACCTTCAAGGACACGTTATCTCAGGGGATGGAATGGAAATGGACCTGTCCAAGTTCGAGGCAATGTTAGCATGGGAGAAACCCAAGAGCTTTATGAAGGTGCAACGATTACTTGGGCTAGAAGAATATTATTAGAGATTAATACCTAATTTCTCAAGGACTTCAGCACCTATGAAAAATTTTACTTGAAAGGGGAATACTTTCATGTGGATAGAGAAGTTCTAGAATGATTTTCAGTAGCTAAGGCAGAGTTTTACGAGTGCTCCAATCTTGAGATTTCTGGAGGAGGGTGTCGAGTACGCAGTGTTCTGTGATGCATCAGGAATCAGGCTTGATTGTTTCCTAATGCAGAGGTGAGTAGTGATTAACTATGGTTCACACTTGTTGAGACCACATGAGCATAACTACACAACTCATGATATTAAGTTAGTAGTGATAGTATTCGCATTATAGATGTGTTGACACTACCTGATGGGAGAGCGATTAATCATATACTCCATTTACAAGAGTGTCAAGTATATCTTCTCTCAAATAGATCTGAACTTGAGATAGAGATTATGGACAAAGTTCCTTTAGGACTATGACTTTGATATTTTCCATACTCCTTGGAATGGTGTAATCGCACGGACCTCTCTGGTCCATTACTTTGTGAAAATCTAGTGGTTGAAGTGTTCTATAAGGTAATAGTGACTCATTTCAAGAGTTTTCCAAAATTATAGTTTTCTAATGGTAGTTCATTGATGGTAGGTTATGACAGTGAGTTGTAATAGTGACTCACCCCAGTATCTCACAACGATGAGTCAAGATTGGTAGCTCCCGATGGTGAGTCGCAACTGTGACTCACACCGGTTGCTCACAATGGTGAGCCACGATGGTGAGTCGCAATGGTGACTCAGAATATTATCTCACGAGGGTGAGTCATGACGGTGAGTTACATTGGTGAGTCACAATAGTGAGTCACAACAGTGACTCACAATGGTTGCTCGTCCAGTAGTGAGTTTTCCAATGGTAGCCCGTCCAACGATGAGTCGTCTAGTGGTGAGTAATCCATCAGTGAGTCATCAAGTAGTGAGTAATATAGTGGTAATTCATCCAATGGTATCTCGTCCAATAGTTACTCACACTAGTGATTGGAATCTATGATGAACAATAGTGACTCACCCAATGGTGATTCATTTCCAACAGTTTTACAAAATTCCTGAATTCTTCCAGTTTTTTCAGTTTCACCCCTTAAATGCTTTCTTTGATGTAAAATGAATTGAATCCCATATTTAAGTGGGTTCAAATCCATTTCAAGGCCTATTAGTTATATATTTAAATTCCAAAAAATCCTAAGGCCTTTAATTTGGTCAAACCACATGGTTTTGTTGAGATCCGACATTAATGGAAATTCAAAACCATTTCACATTTCGTGGGTCTCAGATCAAATCCATCTATTCCAGGGGACTTTAATTATTTCATTCCCTATCATTTATCATAGTTAAAGGCACCCTGAACCTTTATTCCTTAAGGAATCATGCCATTGTGCTGCACCAGTTGGTTCGTGTCTTCCTTGGAGTTCCCTACTATATGCACACCCCTGTCTTGATGAAATAAGGAAGTGATGATCATTTATTCTTCAATTTAGTTTTCCTTCATACCTATCAATTATGTATCATGTAGGGTGGGTGTATGAATGTATCCTTATGAATATTGTCGGATCAAATTCAATAAAGATAATCAAATCAGTTTCAAAAATAATAAAAAGGGGTTGGGGAAAGTGGTGTATGATCGTACTATTTTATTGATATTTTAATTAATTTTGTGAATTGTATGGGCTATATGCCTATTGAAAATCATGGTCGTTGGAGGTATTTGTTTTTGCACCTAACAGACTGTGGGTTGTCAATTGTTTGTTTCCTGTTGAACTATTATGAAATCGGTTAACCACATACACTCAACTAATAAATGGATGCCCTTGGATCAAACTATTTATATGATAAACCCAGAAGTTAAAAAGTGGAATTAAATAAAATATACCTATTAAATATGAATATGTTTTGTTTGGTTTGTGGGGTTGTTCAGGTTTTGTAATGGAATATCAGGTTGATAGATTGTTTGATTGTGTAATGGATGTGCAGTGTTGTGCAATGAGGCTGTGATCGGTTTGTGCTATGTTTGTGTTGTTAGATGTGATGGGTGTGGTGTGGTTATGTAGCAGGGATACTGAGAATATTTTTTATGAGATGTGTTACTAGGTAAAGCTATGAGTTTGGTGTTTTCTTTGGTGAGAGGATGGAATTATCAGAATAAAATTAAAGAATGATGATTATAGTGGTTAGCATGGGTGATTCACCATTAATAACCTATAGAAAGATTTCATTTATCTTGGGTTCGGTTTGTTATGTCATGGATGGGTGTTAAATGGATAGGAATGTGAAATTGGTTAATTTTCCATGGTTCTTCATCCTCTATGTAACATTTTCTATGTGGATTGTTATGTGGTATTCCTAGTAGTTTCCTAGGTTGATATGGAATGAATAAACGAATTTTTTAATAAATAATGTGAATTGGATAATTAATTAGATGGGGGTATGATTTGATTTTTTGTCTTGTTGTGTGGTTGTGCATTTAGAGGTAGCATAAATGGAGGTTTTGTGGGTTGGTTTCTTATTTGAGAACCCATAAGTTGGGAATGAGTGTTTGGTATTATATCTATATGTTTTTCTTGTATTTTCCTTGTGATTTCTATATGCACCCCACCCTAGTTGATAACTATATGTCGAACACCCCCATCTTCATGGGGGAGGGTCTTTCCACCAAACATCCCAGTGAGAGGATGGATATCTAGCCACCTGCTCTTCCATACTTGCACTTTTAGGTGGTTATAACACAATATTCTTCCAGAAGGTTGTGGTTCATGATGCCCAGGTGTGTGCGGGAAAGTTGTGTTTTCCAGGTGTCTTTAGGATGAGATGTGTTGTTCTTCTTAGGTGACTTTGGGGATATGTTGTGGTTATGGCCTATGTGTGTGTGTGGGGGGGGGGGGATGTGATGTGTTGTGGTTGTGGACCAGGTTTGTGTGGTCTACATGTGATTTGTTGTGGCTGTGGCCTAAGTGTCTTCAATTGGGATGTGTTGTTGTTTGGAGGCCCAGGTGTCTGTGGGAGGGGTGTGGTTTGATATGTCTGGAAGAGGTGGGAGCTTCAAGACATTTTCCATTAGGGTGTGAGTGTGACTAATAAATGGGATTGTGGTGTGGGGTACCCTATCATCTATATGATTATTATATTAATTTACTTGACTTGTGTTACTTGGTGAGTGCGCCTTGGTGAGGTTGGGGAAGGTTAGTATAAATTGTTATGTATTGTTGGTTATGTTTTTTTCTCACGAGAGCATTTGTATGATTATATAATTTGCGCATGAGAGACTTTGGGTTTCCTAATGAGTATACTTTTATGCTCACCCTAAGTATATAAAACTGCTTTCAGTTTTCTAGGAGGATTATCTGGATCGTGTTGAACCTTAGTAACTCATACTTTGGAATAGTTTCCAAGTCACTACTTAGATTTATTTTGGTAATTAATTTAGAGTTTTATTGCATTTTAACTATTTTATTTTAAACATAAAAGTGGTATGGAATTTTGATTCCTTTTATATATTTCTTGGATTTGTTCTGAGGTTGATACAACTTATCTCACTATTTTGTTTTTCTAAAATGGGAAATACCTCCCATATTTTGAAATTTTTATACCCTTGGTTATGTTCACCAACCTAAGGCATATTTGAGGTGGGAATCGGGTGTTATTATATCCCTTTATTCATTTCCATCCTATGAGGGGTAGGTTTTGAGGGAGGGGTTCATGAAAAAATGATATTAGAGGAAGGTTGAGAGATAGGATGGAGTTTTGAGTTAGGCACAATGGGGATTGCATGGGATGGTAGGAAAAAATTTTAGGTGATCATATTGCATGACATTTGTAAGGAAATAGTGGTTATGACATGGGATTTTAGGCCCCCCCATGATACTTCACAATGGATCTAGGTCTACCAAATGACCAAGTGAGGCTACATTGTTTTTAGCTTAGAGAACCTAGGAAATGTACATGCATCATAATGACTTGTTTTCTATTTGATTTGGGTTGTTTTGGAGAATTTGAAATGGATAAGAATGAGTTAAAATAAATATTCCATATCACCCAGGCATAACAATTCCTTGTTTACCTTTTCAGCTATGAAACATGGTCATCACCTGCATGCAGCTAAGGCAGTCAAGGCTCTGTAGGATGATCTGATTAATCAGTGGAGGGTTGATCCAGTGGAGGAGTATGAACAATGGTAGAGAACGTTACTCGATTTCTTGCGACATGCCTTGGGAAAGTATGATGATAGTGTTTTGAACATGGAGACAAAGGGCTGGCTCGAGGATCTTGAGATCACCTTCAATTTGATCTGGGATCCGATAGAGTACTAGGTTACTTTGGTAGTGATTTAGATGTGGGGAGATTCACATTAGTGGTGGATGTTGTACTTGGGAGAGAGGAAGGAGGATGAAATTCTATGGGACAATTTCGAGAATAAGTTCTGAGCATAATTTCTTTTATCAACCATGAAGGCTGAGAAGAGGCATGAGTTACTCTACCTCCAGAAGGGGAGTATGTCAATACGAGAGTTGGGGATTAAGTTCATGGATCTCCTTTGGTTTTCCCTGGATCTCTTTATGGATGAGGAGTCTCATGTGAGATTTCTAGAGGAGGCACTTCATCTATCTATCCAGTATGCAGTTACCCCCTTTACATTGCCGACATACTTGGAGTTCTAGAAGAAGGAAGAAGTTATTGATTAGATGCACTCATACGGAGGTTTACCACGAGAGGTGAACCAATAGGGTTCTTTGAGAGGTAGGGTTAGTAGTATCATGTCTTAGGTGCCAGGTCCTTCAATATTTCGACCAGTGGGGGATAGATCTCAGCTATTTCCATTTCAACCTTCTGGTCCTCGTTCCATTCCCGTGGGTTTGGGGCTGATGTGTTTCTTTTTTGGGGTTCACGACCATCTTAGGAATCAGTTCCAAATATCCATTTGGGATCATTATGGTGGAGGTGGATAGGTTCAGCGCCAGACTTAGTAGTAGTTTTCATTTAAGCCATTTCAGAAGCAGGGATAGCCGGATCATGCTCTAATGAGGGGAGATGGAGCAGGTAGAGGCTGACCTTAGGGTGTTCCTCAGGGACCTCGACCCAGGTGTGGTTGTGGAGGCAGTCGTTAGAAGATGGGAAAAGGAGTTGGGTGTGGTCAGCTACATGCCGTAGAAGCAGCAATTTCAGTAGTGCTAGAGATCTTCAGACGTAGGATCAGCTTTTTTTGTACCCTTTCTTGTGCTTTGTTTGATTCAGAAGCTTCGTACTCCTTTGCTGAACCCAGTCTAGCCCATGATCTGGGACTACACAAAAAGAGGCTTACCGTGCCCTCTGGTGTTGAGTACACCAGTCAGAGGTTAGAGCAGATTTTTTGGTGTGTGCTGGGGATATAGACTGATGATGGGGCTGCATCAGTCCTATTGGGATCTTTTCCTACTAGAGATGCAGCCTTACAATTTCATTCTCACATAAATTAGTTGTATTCCATATGCGATATTATCGACTACTTCAAGAGAAGTGTTGTGTTTTCAAACATGGATGTCCAACATGTGGCATTTTTTAGTGAGAAAATCTATATGGTGGGAAGTTAGCATACAGAGCTTCTTCATTCCTTATTGGATAAGATGTTAGTGAAATTAGTAGATGTTGGGATAGTGGATGCTCCCAGAGTTGTTGGGGAGTTCTAGGATGTTTTTTCCAATGGTGTTATGAGTCCACCCTGTCGATGTGACATTGTGTTCAGGATAGACTTATAGCCCGGTGCTTCTCAGATTTCGATGGATACTTATTGGATAACACCTTCTTACTTGTGGGATTTTAGGATTCAGATAGATGATATGATGCATAAGGGATTTATCTAGCCCAGTGTGTTGCCATGTGGTGCTCTAGTGTTGTTATCAAAGAAGGCAAATGATAGTATGAGGTTTTTTATAGACTATCAGAGGATAAACTAGGTGACGATCAAGAAATGTTACCCTCTCCTGAGGATAGATAATATTTTGAATCAACTAAGAGGTGAAAGTTGGTTTTCTAAGATCAGTCTGTGGTCTGGATATCACCAGTTGAGGGTGAATGAGGTCGATATCCCAAAGAATGATTTAAGATGCATGTATGGGAACTTCGAGTTCATAGTCATTCCATTCAGTGTTATGAATGAACTAACCATATTAATGGGTATTATGAATTCCTTTCATGAGTTCCGAGACTAGTTTTTCGTTATATTCATTGATGTAATCTTGATCTACTCGAATTCAGAGGAGGAGTATACTGAGCATCTTATGACTATCTTAAAAGTTCTTCGACTCCACCTGCTCTATGAAGAGTTATAGGAGTGTAGGTTCTAAACATGAGAGGTGAATTTACTTGGGCATGTCGTGTATCAATAGGGTGTAGCAATAGACCCATCGAAGTTTGATGTAGTTTTTTCTTGGGAATCACCTAATAATGAGGCATAGGTTGGAAGTTTTCTTGGCCTCACAGGCTATTATTGGAGTTTTGTACCTGATTTCTCTTGAGTTACAGTTCTGTTGACCTCTATGGACTAGAAATACCAGGATTTTATATAGAGTGAGTAGTTGCAATAAGTTTTCGACTATCTAAAGGGGAAGTTATTCAGTTCTCCAATGCTCCAGTTTCCAGAGGAAGGGATGATGTTCTAGGGTTCTTGTGATGATTCCCATCTAGGATTTTGATGTTTCTTGATGCATCAACGAGCAGTGATTTCTTTTGGGTTTAGGAAGTTACATCTCCATGAACATAACTATGCCACCCATGATCTGAATCTAGAATCAATCATGTTTGCGCTAAAGTTGTTGTGGAATTACCTCATTGGGTAACTCTTTGTAGTCTTCAAGGATCACAAGAGTCTGAGTTATATCATTTCTCAGCGAGATATGAACTTGAGACAGTAGAGGTAGATGTAGTTTCATCAAGACTATGATTTTTAGATCTTATACACCTTAGAAAGGGGAATGATGTGTCTAATGGAATGAATAGTAAGTCATATAAGGAGGTAGTTCGGGAATCTGTGGATTCTTGGAAGGTGATGGAGGAGTTGACATCCCTTTACTTAGATTCAGGAATGGATGGTGATAGAGGTAGTTTTTTCTAGATGATAGTGCATTATTCTTTGATATAACAGGTGAAGGAGTCTCTGTGGGGAGACTCATAGGAATAGGTGATGCACGATCCCATTGAAAATGGTGATTCTCTAGAGGGATGGTCGAAGGATGGTCAGAATCAGATGCTGTCTGTGGGAGTTTGTTCCACTGGTGATGTGTGAGGGATTCATCCTTGAGTTTCATAAATCAAATTTATAAGTACAACCACAAATTTTCTAGATGTACTGTGGCTTTTGGATTCAATTTTGGTGGCCCTGGATGAAATAGGCAGTGGTGGAGTTTGTGGCAAAATGCTTGGTCTGCCAGTAGGTGAATGTCGAGCACTGTGTTCCTATTGGTTTTTTGCAGACCTTCGATGTCGCCGTGAGGAAGTGGGATGAAATATAAATGTATTTCATCATAGGGTTACCCATGGATCAAGGAGGCTATGATACTATCTGGGTAGTAGTGCATCAGTGATGAAATCGACTCACTTCTTAGTGATCAAGGAGTCGGGTGTATTGGATGCCTTGGTAAAGAGTTATATGGATGAGGGGGTGTGGTTTCCTATAGTTCCTAGATGAATTTCATTGGATTGGGATACACCTTTTAACTCATGATTCTGAATGGTATTGCAACATTCTTTTGGCACTCAGTTACTCCCCAACACTACTTTCTACCCTCATAGAGATGGGAAGATAGAATGGCATATCCAGACCCTGGAGGATATGTTGAGGGCATTCATCTTGAACTTGGCAGATATTGGGTGTGAAAATTTCTTGTGGTATAGTTTTCTTATAATCACATCTATCAATCTTCAATTGGAATGGATCCATTTGAAGATTTGTAAGAAATACCATTTCATTCACCTTTGTGTTGTACAGAGGTTGGGGAGACAGATGTTCTTGGTCCTAAGGCAGTGAAGAGAAAGAAAGAGAAAGTTCAACTTGAATGTGAGATGATGAGTGTGGTGAAGGACCAAAATTAGTCATATATCGATCCTAGTATGAGTCCATTGGAGTTCAAGGCTGGGGTCCACATATTCTTGAAGGTTTCCCCTCAATGTGAGAAATGGATGTTGGACAGAGGGATCAAGATTTCTCTCTGGTTAGTTGGACCCTTCAAGGTGTTGGGATGAGTTGGAGAGGTGGAATACAAGTTGGAACTACCACCATACTTTGATAGGACCCAAGAAATCTTCCACATCTCTCTACTCCATCGATATCTTGATGACGACTCCCATGTCATTGAATGGGGAGAGTTGGATATCAAAGACAATGTGACATACGTGGAATGAAAGATAGAGAACTTGGATCATATGGAGGAGGTGATTCATGTATGGAACATTCCTTTGGTTCTCATGTTGTGGAGGCATGGTGACTTGGAGGAGAGTACTCGGGAGTGAGAAATGTAGATTCATGCTTAGTACCCAGATTTGTTTTCAGTTTTTCCCTGTTTTGTTTTTTCATGTGATGTAATGTTTGATCCTTTTTTATTTTGAGATGAGTTGTTTCCTTGTCACGTATTGTGTGATAAATTCTTAACACAAGAAGAATGGAGGGCCCGATTCCTAATCACGACACATTAATTGTGATGTGATTGAACATATGCTGGTGATTTAGTGCTGCCCAGAGAAGATAGTACCTTGACATGGAGGATTGAATTCTCTAGTTTGTGTGTTTAGAAAAGTGTGGTTGTTGTGCTTGTGTGATGTTCCTTTTGGTTGTTCGGGTTAACAAATGTCATAGTAGGTGTTCTTGGATGAGGATGTTATGACTCTAGATTCAAACAACGTCAGGTGGTTTATCATTAGACATTGATTTGTTTGGTTGTTAGTGGCATTTCAAGTGCAGAAAGATCCTTGAGAGGTAACTCATGGGGTGGTTGTTTGGACCCCTATTTCTTCTAGGCTCAGTTTTGGATTCTCGAGGGTGAGAATAGATTGAGAGGTATTTAATGTAATGGACCAGACATCTCTAGTCCATTACATTATTAAAATACAATGGTTGAAGTGTTCTAGGAGTTAATAGTGACTCATTTGAAGATTTTTCAAAAATTCTAGTTTTCCAATGGTAGGTCATTGATGGTAGGTCACGATGGTGAGTTGTAACATTGAAATGCATCGATAGATCACAATTGTGAGTCAGGACTAGAATCTCACGATAGTGAGTTGCAAAGGTGACTCACACCAGTAGCTCACAATGGTGTGTCATGATGGTGAGTCATAATGGTGACTCGTATCGGTATCTCACAACAGTGTGTCATGATGGTGACTCATGAGGGTAACTCATCCATCGATGAGTCGTCCAACCGTTTCTCATCCAATAGTGAGTCATCTAGCTGCGAGTCATCAAGAAGTGAGTCTTTTAGAATTCATTCATCCAACAGCGATTCATCCAATGGTTGCTCGTCCAACGGTAACTTACACTAGTGACTCGCAATGGTGAATCACCTAATGTAGAGTCATTTCCAACAGTTTTTCAAAAATCTAGAATTCTTCCAGTTTTTCCAGTTTTACACCTTTAACATTTTCATTTATGTAAAATGAATTTAATACCATATTTAAGTGGTTTTTAAGCCATTTCAAGGGAAATGAGTCATATATTTAAATTCATAAAAATCTTGAGGCCTTTAATTTGGTCAAAACATGTGGTTTTGTTGAGATGTGACTTTAATGTAAAATCAAAATTGTTTCATATTCTGTGAGTCTCAGATATAATCCTTTAAATCTGGGTGCCTTTCCTTATTTCATTCTCTCAACTTTATCTTGTTATGAGTCACCCAAAACCTTTATTCTTTGAGGAATTGTGCCACTGTGCTGCACTATTTGGTTCATGTTTTCCGTGAAGTTCTCTTTTGTATGCACGCCCCTGTCTTGGTGAAATAATGAAGTGCCATTTTATTATTCTTTGAAGTAGGTTACCTTCATCACTATCAATTGTGTATTATGCGGGGTGGGTGTATGAATGTATCATTGTGAATATTGTTGAATCCAATTCAATAAAGGTAATAAAATCGGTTTCAAATTAATAAACAGGGTCTGGTGAAAGTGGCGTATGATCGTACTATGTTATTGATGTTTTGACTAATGTTTTGAATTGTATGGGATATATGTCTTCTAAAAATAATGGTTGTTGGGGGTCTTTGTTTTTTCACCTAAGAGATTTTGGGTTACCTATCTTTTTTCCTTTTGGACCGTTTTTATGAAATCGGTTAACCACATACACTCATCTAATAGATGGATACCCCAGGATCAAACTGTTTCTATGATAATCATGAATGTTTAGAAGTGGAATTAAATAAAAGATCCTTGTTAAATCTGAATATGTTTTGTTTGGTTTGTGGGGTGGTTCGAGTGGTGTAATGGAATCTTAGGTTGAGAGATTATTTGATTATGGAATGGATGAGCAGTGTTGTGCTGTAGGGATGTGATTGGGTTGTTCTATTTTTATGTTGTTGGATGTGAGGAGTTTAGTGTGGTTATTTCATAGGGATTCCAAGAATGTTTGTTATGATATGTGTTGTTGGGTGTGGTTGTGAGTTGGGGGTTTTCTTAGGTGAGAGGATGGATTGGGTGGAATGAATTTGAATAATGATGATATAAGTGGTTGGCATGGGCGATTCACCATTAATCACTTGTAGAAAGTTATTACGTATATCTGAATTATTATGTTATGTCATGAATGGGTGTTAAACAGAGAGGAATGTGAATTGGGTTAATTTACCAAGTTTCTTTTTCCTATCTGTGACATTTAATGTGTGGCTTATTCTGTGATATTCCTAGTAGTTTTCTGTGTAGATATGGAATGAATAAATAAATTATTTAATAAATAATGAGAATTGGATAATGAATTGGATGGGTGGCTTGAATTTAGTTTGTTCCTTATTGTGTGGTTGTGCATTTTGAGGTACCAGTAAAGTAGGTTTTTTTTATTTGGTTGTTTTTTTGATAACCCATAGGTTGTGCATGAGTGATTTGTATTATATTTATATTCATTACTTGTATTTTATTTGTGATTTCTATACAATCCCCACCTTAGTTGAGAACTATCTTCCAAACACCCCCATCACCACAGAGAGGGTGTCTTTCCCAAACATCATAGTGGGAGAATGGATGGTTTGCCATCCGCTATTCCCTACTCCCTCTTCTAGGAAGTGATAGCCCAAGATTCTTCAGGTAGGTTATGATTCATGAGGCCCAGTTGTGTGCAGCTGAGTTGTGTCTCTAAGGTTTCCTCATTATGAGATGTGTTATTCTTCCCAGGTATTTTTAGGGACGCATTGTGGTTGTGGGAACTGATGTGTGTAGGTAGGATGTGATGTGCTGTGATTGTGGCCTAGGTGTGTGTGGGAGGGATGTGATGTGTTATGGTTGTGGCCCAGGTGTATGTGTGAGGGATGTGTTGAGGTTGTGTGGCCCATGTGTCTATGGGTGTGGTGTGGTTTGATATGTTCAAAAGAGGTGGGAGCACCAAGAAATTTTACATTAGGGTGTGAGAATGGATAATTAGTGGGAAAGTGGTGTGGGTTACCCTATCATTGATGTGATTATTATATTACTTTACTTAACTTGAATTACTCGGTGAGCATACCTTGGTTAGGTGGGGAAGGTTCATATACCTGGATGGGTGCTTTTGGTTTAACTGTTTTCTCACAGGATAATTAGTATGCTTTTCTCATTTGTGTAAGAGAGACTTTGAGTTTTCTACTGAGTATACTTTTATGCTGACTCTATGTATATAAAACTAATTTCTGGTTTCTAGGAGGATTATGTGGACCATGATGGACCTTACTAGCTCATACTTTTGGATAGTTTTCCTGTTATTTCTTAGATTTATTTTGTTAATTTATTTGGATTTTTGTTTCATTGTTACATTTTTATTGTAAACATGCTTGTGGGATGGATTTTGGATTCCCTTTATCTATGTCTAAGAGTTTTTTTGAGGTTGATACATCTTATCTCTAGAACTTGTATTTATAAAAAGAGAAATTCCTCCCATTTAGTAAGATATTTATTCTATTGGTGATGGTCTCCACCCTGGGGCCTATTGGTGGAAAGATTCAGGGGTCATTATCTCCCTTTATTCATTTCTATCCCAGAAGGGGTATGTTTAGAGGGATAAGGTCATGAAAAAGTTGAATGTGGTGGAAGATTCTCTAACTAGTAGATCTAGTTCGAAGTTGCTGAGAGAGGGTTTGGAGTATTTGAACTCATTGTAATTTTCCATTATGGATGGATATGGAGTAGATTACCACTAATCGAGGGTTTTCACCTCTACACTCTTTCAAAGAGTCATGGAGGCACAACTTGGGGATACTGACTATGAGACCCCACTTACTTATATATCCACGAGCATGCTACCAATGCAGATTCAAAAGGTGGGGCACACATTATTCTTTTTAGAGGACGTATAGTAGTACCGGTGGCATTGCGAGAGGAGGTTCTGAGGGCGTTTCATACACCCCCTTTGGCCGTACATCTTGGTGTGGTGAAGATGTACTAGGACCTACGATGTCAATTTTGGGGGCTAGGGATGAATAAAGAAGTTTTGGAGTTTGTTTATCGATGGATTACTTGTCAGTAAGTGAAGGCAAGGCACTAGGTTCCAGGGGGTTTAGCTCAACACCTTGAGGCGAAGAAATGAAAGTGGGATGAGATATCTATGGAATTTGTGATGGGTTTACCACGAACGTCCCAAGGACATAATGCCATCTGGGTGATCGTTGACTGACTCACCAACTCTGCCCATTTCCTAGCTATCTGAGAGTAGAGTTCTGTAGAGAGATTGAGATGCCTCCAAGTGCATGAGATAATTCGACACCATAGAGTTCCAAAAAATATAGTTTCAAACCATGATGTTCATTTAACATCCCGTTTGTTTTAGGGATTACAAGAGGCATTTGGGACCCAGTTAAGCTTGATCACAACATTTCACCCACAAATGGATGGAAAAATGAAATAGAATATTCAGGTTCCAGAGGAAATACTACGAGATTTCATGTTAGACTTCAACTGTAGTTGGGAGGATAACTTACCACTAGTGTAGTTTTCATATAATAATAGCTACCATTCCACCATTGATATGGCACCATTCGAGCCTTTGTACAGGTGAACATGTAAGTCATCACTTTGCTAGAATGACCCAGAAGAGTAAGCAATTATGGGATCAGAGTTGGTGCAAGATAATACTGAGAATGTAAATATCATCTAGGAGTGGATGATGGCTGCACAAATCCATCACAAGTCTTATGTTGATAGGAGATAGAGGCCCTTGGAGTTTGGGGAAGGATAACATGGGTTCATACAGGTTTCAACTCGACACAGATTATGGAGATTTGGCTGGGGTGACAAGTTATCTCTAAGTTTTATCAGCCCTTTTCAGATCTTACTTAGAGTTTCAAGGTGGAATACCTTTTAGCTCTAACCTCATAGTTAGATCAGGTACACGATGTCATCCACGTGTCATAAATGAGGAGGTACGTGCATGACCCATCACACACCATCAACTAGGGAGAGATGGACATTGAGGATGGGGTGACTTTTGTAGAGTACCAAGTAGATATTGATGATTAATAGAGGAAGATCATTCACAGGCAATCAATTTATTACTGTGTGTCTATTAAAAGCATGATAATCTCCAAGAGAGCATTTGGGAGTGGGAGGCTCGTATTTGTGCTCATTACCCACATCCTTTTGAGTTGAATTTATTTTGGATTGTTGGGGACGTAAATCCATATGGTGGGGATAATGTAATGTCTAGGATATTATGTGTATTATTTTTAAATATTATATGGATTAAACTCAAGACTAAGTATGTAGACCATGTTTGATTATGTGACCTGGTGTTCCTGAAACAATTGTTTGAAAAATATTAAAATTTTAAATAGAACATGCACATAGTTTTCCAAAAAATGTGAAATAAATTCTAAACGGGTGCCCAAATTAGAAATCTAAGGATACCATTACATTCAGAATATCATCTTTATTCTAGGAGTGACCTGAAATTGGTCAGTATGGGTTGATTGTAGAAAGTCATCACACATATTTTAAATGAATAATATAAATTGATAAAACGTTTATTTTATTTTTTTGGTTCATTGATTCATCAATTAGTTTATTTTAAATAAAAATTTTAATAGAGATCTAGGGTTAGGCTCATCACCCTAGAATCCTATGGAGGCCTTGTAAAGAGAGATATGGAGAATCCTCTCGGCAGGCGATGAAAAAACCTTTGATAAAAGATCATCGAACATATTTCTTGATGGATATCACTAACAATGATGATGAAGTGAAAAATTTTCTTCATCATGTGATCCAAAAATCTAGGTAGGATGCGTCAATTGGATTATTCTTCCCTGTTATTGATTCCTATGATGAACGTGGACTAATCCACAAACATAATAGCCAGCAGATTGACCGTATTTGTGGGATGGGATAATATTTGTGGGGTTTATCAGGATTTGTTCCTTGATATTGATTGATTTTTTGGTTTATCATTATCATAGGAACATATTGAGGCTAGGATGAACAATGATTGAGGTTCATTCCTTTGGATTGTTCCATGTGCATTTTTCTCCCCCAATTTTTTCTATTCCTGAAACATGTTGCTTGTTCTTCCCCCAAACATTGAATAATATATTATTACACATTAGATTCTTGGTGAAACAATATGAAACTAGATATCCAGCATCAGGAAGACTCGAAGGAGGTGCAACGATGGGTGTAGTGGTAGATTGAACGACAGTGGGTGTTGAATCTGTGTTCTTCAGAAACAATGAAGAATGCCTATGATCACATTTTTTGAGCCTTTTGAGGACCCGAATCCCATAAATTCAGAATTATAGTGACTGGAAGACCTCAAATCTTGTGTTTTGAGGAAAATTAGGCATTGAAGAGGAACCCGGGTGATCGTACAAGGTGATCAGGAGGAAGAAGATTAGTTTTGGAAAACCAGATATACATGGCGTGTTGTCCCAGCTACACAACATGTGTTCATCATTGGACCACTCAACGTGTACATGGGAAGTACACATACATGGGGTGGACTACATGGGTTGCCTACACGATGTTAACTTCCCCACATGGCATGACCTGAATTTGTTACATTTATTATCCCATGTACTAGTACACATGGAAGATTAAATGGGTTGAAACCGTGTACTAGAACATGACTGAAGTGCATGGAAAGACCCCAGATGGAAGGACATGGCTTGTGATTCCTTCTACATGCCATGTACCCATATTCTATATGTCACGATTTGGAATGACACAAGACATTGTAAACAGGCAGTATCTAGGGTCAAGGGACATGGCGTGTGACCCTACTACATGCAGTGTACCAATTTCTACATGGCTTGATTATCTTTCCCTCCATATGTTGGAAAAGTTTTGTTAGGTTTTTTCCCTTTATTATTTACCAAATGGTCGGTATGAATCATTTCTTACTCCTAGGATGACTATCCCTTCAGCAGGACTTCCTAGATAGAGTTTTTGGAATCCCCTGAGCGACTTGGAGCTAGACACTCTATTCAATCATTATGCCCTAGGTGGATTTCTCTGTATCTATCTGACCAAAACTATGTGAGAACTGATCCTCTACTTGGAAGGTTAATCCAGATTGAGTTGTTGGTATCACCCCATGTCCATGGATGTGATCCTCATATATTGTATCATATCTCTCTTCATATCTATCATCATATCTCTCTCATGGTGAGACTCGAAGAGAAGTACCTCTTGGATGGATGTCATCAGTGCTATCATATTCATGAATGTGTTATCCTAGATGAGTGATTCATGGAATATTCAAGATAAATTCCTAGGGTTGTTACATAGTGGTTGTGACTTACCTCTAGACTGTGTGTCCTTGTTGAGTATATCTAGATATTATTGTTATATGTGTTGTAGACATATAACTGTGTAGAGATGAATGTATTTTTCTTTTATTATATTACTTTTTCTCTTTTGGGGTGTCCTACTGAGTATTGTTATACTCACCTATTCATGGGATTTGTCAACACATGTTGTGTCTTGTATAGATGATCAAAATTTTAACCAGGTCCTAGGGAGACTAGGACCAGATGGTGATTTATGATACCAGATAGACCATGGTGTGTTCCTGTGGCTACAACAATATTCCTAGTGTTTTTTCTTACAGGTTGGATTTATGGTTATAAACTCTTTTTGGTGGGTTTGTATTTTGGACCCATTTACTTTACTTTATATCACACTCTGGTTGTGGGATATAGTGGTATGTATGATTTTTTTACTTAGTGGTTTTTACATTTCAGCATTTTGTGGACTTGGAGATGTGTGCATGCATATAGGTACATAGAAAATGCCTCCCATGTTAGTGATATACCTAATCGATGCTATTCATGAGTCCATGACCTATTGGAGGCGGTCTTGGGGAGTTGTGGAATAAGCCCCATTAAGAAATTTCATGAAATTATATACATGGGGGTTCCACAAGGATTAAAAAAATAATAAGGTCCCATGTGCAATTATTATTTTCTAACCCTAGGAGTATTTATTCACAATTATATTATTTTTAACATGGGGTTTCTCTTTTTTGGTTGTGCAAAAAAACATCCATAGAACTGTCTCAAATCCCTAAAGATCCCCCTCTAAAAGAATGCTCTAAAGAATAGATGGTGATCCACCTCCACCACCACTATCTATTCCATAGAGAACAAAGATGATACTTCTCTAAGTAATTCTCAAGGTGATAAAAGATGAATGGTGAAAGTATTAGGATCATTTGAGATAGAAAATGAAGATTACTGTAGTGAAATTTAGAGGTTAGAGAACATATAGATCACCACCGGAGAGATTCTACATGTGATTCCGAAAATATACCAGTGGAATGATGTATAGAAATTGTTAAATTCATAAATAAAGAATGAATTCATCATAAGGTAATTTATTACTTCTTAAATTAATTATAAATCACTATATGATGATCATAAATTTGGGGTCCTGTATTCTCTCTTAAATTAAATATTTATTCAATTCCATTGGTCAAAGAGTTTATCATCAATATAAACCTCATATTAATCATTGATTGTGAAAAAATACAGAGTTGGTTATACCCCATCCAATGCTACTACTATTCCTAAAACCCTTAATAACTCCCCTTAATAATTTTAATAGCCACAAAATTTTGGAATTAAAACATGAATCAACCTAATAACCACTATGATGTAGTTATCTAAACTTATTATTTCGACCAAGCCTCCCCAGGAAACCAAAACATAGAAACCTTTTGAAAATATCCATGAGGCACCATAATATCGAAAATAAGAATTTTAAATATCCTAATTTCTTATAAAAATAATTCTATGAGATCACACCCACTAAAGATCTCACCTCTAGGGAAAACATGAACAACAGAATATAAACCAATGCAAAATGGGTGTTTTAGAATCTAAGTGAACAAAAAATAAAAATAACAAACCAAACACACTACAAATGATACTAAAATGTCTAATGTGATACAATCCTGTCTAAAATAGGCATCTTAACCCTAAGAAAAAAAAATCATCATTTCACCACCAAGCATCATCAAAGATCTACTATAACACAAATAACACCCTTAAATAAAAAATATAGGAATAAATAATTTACTAACCTCAACATCAAATATGTCTCAAATTAATATCATCCTTAAGAATAAAAACCAATCATATAAAAATTAAAAAAAAACCATAAATTCAACACCCCTAAAGATACCTATCAAACATGAATCTCACTATCAATAAAAATATATATACATCACAAGGAAGTAACTTAAATAACATCATTATAAGATCAAACCATTAATCTCAATAAGAATAAAAATAAAACATAATATTGAGAATAAATTCATGGTTCATGATCCCATGTTTAGTAATCTAAGACAACATGGATCTACAAGACAAAAATAAAAGTAATGAAACTCTCACACAACAAATTCTCCTACCAATCTTACATCTCAATAGGTGACTCCAAAAATGCTATGTCATGCTAAATATCCTACTCACTCTAATTATTGAAATGAAAGTCATCATTAAGATACTGATGAAGTTGTGACCCATGGATGAATTAATAAACCCAATCCTTCTACGGAGTAATCAAAAACTGATATTAACCCTCGCTAATATTCTCTAGAACCTTGAATAGTCCACAAATTAAGAAGAAAGCTTAATCCTATAGATGAACCTCTATGAATCTTGATGAAAGGAAACCTTTATGAACAAATTAAAACTAAAGAAAAACACCATAGTTTACCTCCATTGATAAATATAAGACATATAATGGTCTTGAGCATCCATAATATACTCATTAATCAACTACAACTTATTTACCATGCATTTCCCCAAATCCAGTCCAAGAATCACAAACTCTTAAATCCTAGCCTGAATAATAGATGTAATCAAGTTTATCCATGTAATTATTTAAACAGATCCATACCAATGTATGAGGGATGGATGTTATTATTTGGAAACTCAAACAATTATATATTCTTCAAACATAAACCCTAAAAATCTAGAACTCATGCATGCAAAATATCCTCCATTGTATGGATATTCCTCTCCATCTGACCATCTAGCTTAGAATGGAACATAATATTAAGGAATAATTGGTTTCCAAAAGAATACTGAAGACCCTTACACACTTATATTGATAAATGAATACCATAATTTTATATTATCATCCTATAAATCCCATTAATCCATGAAATATTTTACATATACAACTACAATAATGAATCCACCATGATCAACTCCATTATTTCCATGAAATGAGTTAGATTCATAAACTAATTCAACATCACAAAGAAGAAATCACATCCTCTCAAATTTTAAATAAAATTGGTGTTAAAATCCATTGAAATTTAATTACAATTCCATAAAGGATCATATCATGGATGAAATAAACTAGTAGGCGCACAATGATCAACCATAACTTTTTGAATGACCAAATATTATGAAATAATTTTTTTACTAACCTCTTAATCCTTGATTAGAAAAAATGAATCCTAAAAAACTGATATATTTTTGTATATACCCAGATTTTAGACCCATGGTGAGCTATGAAACTCATATAGAACTAACCTACACAACTCTAATGAAATAATAAATATCCCATTAAATGATACTTAATATTAATCATCATTTGAAAACCCCACAGAAGAATATTTATAGGAAACACATTATCACCTAACCTCCACATTATGTTTTATGAACTAAAACTCTTCCAATTTTTTGTTCATGGACGACTAAAATATCATATGATAAATGAATGACCTCCTCCCCACATAAAGTTTCAATGTTGAAAACTCCTCCATTATCATATCCTAATATCCATACTCTCATGCAACATATCCATGTTACTTCCTAAAAAGTGTATCAACTATGACATTACCTTTTCCTGGAGTGTAAGATATCTCAAAGCTTTAATCTATCAATAACTCCATCCAATTTTATTGTTATAGATTAAAATCAAACAAAGATAAAATTTTCTATAGGATCTTATTATCTATAAACACTAAAAATATAACAATGCTTCTCTTTATTACATAATTAAACATGATTTATTACATAAAACCTTCACTTGATACAACATGGAAGATTGAGAGGTCTAGTGTATTTGGGGCTTAGGAACATTACATAATGAATCAAAACATGAAACACAACATCTTTATTGAAACCTTACTTTACATGACCACTACATTCTGTCGTACTTATAATTTCATGGGATAACCTGAGGACATGAATAAGATAAGGGAGAGCTATAAAGCCCATTATTGGAGTAAAAAAAACATAACACGAAGAATACAATACATGTTAGGCAATAGACATATCAACAGAGCATAAAAGAAACATGAACATAATGGAATAATAAAGCCTGATTTTCACAACAAGAAAAATGTGGCAAAAGAACTTAACATGGTATTAACATGATCCAAGGATCATTGAACATGGAGAAAGAGTAAACCCTAATTTAACATGAATTATCATGATTAAACCCTCATTGAACTTGATGTATCATGATACTAATATTTACCCAATGCATTGGAGCGCTATCAGGGCACACCCTTCATAATCATTTCATTACATGCATAAGTGTGCCACATGGATCATAAAATATGGATTCATTAATCATAATTATTTATTCCACGATAAAGGAATGTGGAATTCATACATGAAACTAGATAATCAGTAACTAAATGTACATAAAGGCGAATACCCTCGATTGAAAAATGAGCATGGTATTCACTACACAATGGCTTTTGATTGGAAAATCGTGGTACAATTTCGGCAGCATAACAACATGACATAAGAATTCATAAAAATGGTTGATGAGATAGAAATGTGTGTATCATAATATTTATATTAAATGAAATTTAAGGGGGTAATATAGATACATGTACCAACATAAGTAATGGAATTTGGATTCATAATACAAAATAATTGCTTGAATGTAAATGAGGAGATAGAAATTCCTTACAGAATTTCGGCATGGTAACAAGTATATATGGGAGGAATTAATGAGAGATAAAATGGGTATATCATCATTAAAAAATAATGATGCAAGTATGGGGGAGGTGAAAAATCATACCCCAACATTTATAATTGAAAATAAAAGGGCATAACAATATTAACAAACTTTGATAAAATGAGAAAGGAAGGAATCCCTTACTTGGATGTGTGATCCCAAAGGCTATGGAGGGGTTTTAGAGATGATTCTTGGGAGTTTGGGGAGACTTGTGAGGATTATAGATATAGGAGGGTAGATTTTGGATGAACTCCAAAGGCTTTGAGTGAAGAAGAAGTGGGAATTTTGGTGGGTTTATATAGGAAAAGAGAGGGAAATCTTTATTATTTAGGTTTGGGACACCACATATTAAACAAATCAAAACCACAAACCAACCCATGGTTTTTGACCATGGTTTTTTCCCAATAAGAGTGGAAAAAATTATTTTATAAGGCGAATGTCATTACTTCATAAAATTATAGGGTTGATTATTTGGAGGTGAGTCACACTCTCAAGGAAATCAATTTAAAAAGTTAAAATGTTTTATAAGTCTTGATGGGTCCACTCAAGCATTGTAAAATAAATAAAACATATAAAAAATCACATTATTTTAATGGTAAAACATATATTGTACGAACATAATGTTTATATTATTTTATTACATCACTATTGGGTTGTTATGATGTCATAAAACACATTATATATTTAAACGATATTTAGTTTTTACCAAAAAATTTAAGTGTCTCTGAAAATTATGAAACATTTACCACTAGATAATTTTGATGTCCTGATTCCAAAAATTATATTTATTTTATCTAAATAATTTTCTAAATATGTGAATTTTTACTTTTAATATAAAAACTCACATTTATAAAAAATTCATGGGTTTTGAAAAAAATAGCTTTCAAACCTTAATAAAAAGAAAAATCTTATCATAATAATTATATGGTAATTTGTATTATATAAATATTAATGTCGTAATATTATTTAATTAAAATATTTTTTAATTCAAAAATTCAAAAATTCATCAAAATAGATTTCTTAATTAACTAAAAATGCTATTTTTTCTATAAAAAAACTATTTACAAAGTAAAGATAATAAAATTAAAGTATATTATCTATAAAAAAATATTGTACATAATCATAGTACTAGGGTATCATTACATAAACCCTTATAACACCCGCATTTTACCGAAGGGTAAGGTGTGTGATGGTAACAGACTCTTGGGGTGGCTTGAATAAAATCTCTCTAGTGTTAATCTCTATCAACTTCCACTTCTCCCGTAGGCGATTCCGTTAGAGCTTAACATGTTGAAGCTCAGCTTGGGCTTGGTCAAGAGAGAAGCCCAATGATGCCACCTCCTTTATGAGTACCGACAAATGGGCTTCATATTGAGAAATTATACTGGATGAGGCCATCACTTCCTTTGTCTAAGTAAATTAGATTTTTTAAATTCCTATATTATTACTAATTATGTGATCACTGTTCAATGGATATATTAGAAATAGTCACAATTATTAACTATATTTGAAAATGAAAAAACAAAAAACCAAAGAAGTACATATGTTATATAACCATTTTACAAAATACGTCATTTAATTAGATCAAGAGGAATTTCCATTAATAAAATTTTGGGTCGTTAAAATCTTTCCCCCTTAAAAAATTTCACCCTCAAAATTTCCTTTTCCCACACTAAAATAGACGCAAGAAACTCTGCTTCATCACTTCCTCCGATTCCCATGTTTCTTTTTCGAACTTTTGGTTTCTCCACACCACTGTGAAGAGGGGAATTGTCTTATTTCATAGAACATTTTCACTACGTTCTATGATCTCCACCATATTGTCTTCATAGGAGAGGTAATTCTCCAATGGTACCACCTCTGGATTGAGTACATGTGATGGTTCAAGTATGTACTTCATCAAGATTGATACATGGAATACATCATGTACTTGAGATAGGTTAAGTGGGAGTTCTAGTCGATATTCCATTGCTCCAATACGATCAATATAGCATCCCGCCATTTTATAACATAAACTTTCATCAAATTACACAAAACTGATGATCTTTAAGGTCTAGTGTCTTGGAAACCAGGAACATAATACATGAAAACAACATAAAACATTCTTATTAAACACTTGAAAGGCGTCTCCTTAAGTTTATTCTAGGTTCATTACTACATCTCATAACCTGGGGACATACATCAAAAGAAAGGGTGAGCAGAAGGCCCAGTAAGGGAAACAAGAGGAACATTTTACATGTGAACTTGAGATACTTCAATAAGGACATGAAAAGAACTTTAAGGCATGAGAAAGAAATCATGAGGCATTTCATAATAAAAATAACATTTTACATAACTTGAAGATGTGGATACATCATTTAACATAGAAAATCATGGACATATCACCAAGGTCCATCCCCAAGGTGTCATTTGAAAATTACCAAGGTTATTCACCAAGGTATCATGAAAATTGTAATCTCTAGTGGTTACATCATTACCCAATGCATTGGAGCGCTATCAGGGCACACCCTTAAATTTGACTTTATTATCATGTGATCCACATATATCATCATCAAAAATTTCATAAATAACCCATATATCATAGAATAAATGGGTTTCATTTCATAATCATAACGTTTTTAAAAACTGTTTTAAAGACATGATCTTTACGTCACTTTAAACCCACGAAAAGGGAAAGTGGGTCTCATGTATGTAAATCCCAGAATTTAAAATATAAAATTTTGATATATATGTGAATACCCTTGTACAAATAAGAGATTTGGGTATTCACTTTATAACATAAAATAATTTTTGAGAAAAGAGAGGCATTTTGAGACGAAAATTCTGCAGCATAACGGCTATGTTACAAGGTTTTAGAAAACATTGAAAAGAGAGGGGACATGGGTAACCCACTCATAAATGATCCATAAAACAGTAGTGGGAGAGAATAAGATGGATATATAGACATGGTAATTAAATTTTAAGGACATACCATTTGAAATGAAAAACATGGAAGGAAGACAAAAATTAGATTTCTCTTATGAAAATTCGGCAGCCTAACGGCGTCACTTAAACTTCAATAAAAATGAATTGACAAGATCAAATAGGGTCTCTAATAATATGATCATAAGAGATCAGTATGATAGATATATATATCATACCCCAACATAATAAAAAGGAACTTGAAATACTTGACATGAAAATCGAACTTGAAAAATGAGAAGGGTGAAAGAATCCCTTAAAAATTCTGCAGCCTAACGGCATCACTTAAACATTCATAAAATGAAATGATGAGAGTAAGAGGGGATATATCATCATATAAGAATGAAAAGGGAAGTAAGAGGAATATAAAAGAACATCCTCTCACATAAGAACATGGAGCATAAAAATAATGACATAATAGAGATTACATGAAAAGAAAGAGAGGGGTCGGATCCCTTACCTTAAAACGTGACTCTTGAAACTCAAAGGTTTGGACCTTGAGGGCTTGGGGGAACCTTGGGAGGACTCCTTGGGAGGTAAGGAGACCAGAACTTCGTTGGGGGAGAGTTGTGAGTGAAAACTAAAGGAGGAAAGGGTGGGTATTTATAGGGTAAGTGAGGGGACAAGGCATTAATGGCCAAGGGACACCTCACAAGTGCTTTTCTCAAACCCATGTGCTCTCTCATGATATTTTCATAAAGTTAGGACAAATGGGCCCCCCAAAACAATAATTCATCACCCTTGGCCGGCCAACCCTTGAAATATCTCATGATATCATCATGACACAGTTATGATGTCATTAAACATACCGAAACCCTAAAACTGTATTTTTACTATTCACTGAAAATTCAACTTTCTCAGAATAATCCCAAAATTTCACCTTAACCAAATATAAATGATCTGATTTCAAAAATGAAATCCATTTTATAAAAATAATTTTCTAAATATCTTTAATTTAATTTTTAAATAAAAACACTATTCATCGAAAATTCATTTTTTTCAGAAAAATCCCCAAAAATTACCTTAACATAATATCGATGCTCTAAGTTCAAAAATAAAGTCCTTTTTATAAAAATAATTTTCTAATTATTTTTAATTAAATTTTTAATTAAAAAACACTATTCATCCGAAAAAACTAATACTTGACTAATAATTTATGAAACCGTTATTTACCCATTTTATTGAATCACATTACTTAATCTAGGTGTCTAAATTATATTAAAATTTTCTTTGAGTGAAATTACTTATCCATTTGGTCATATTACTAATCCTAAGCGTAAAATCACTATTCATAATTTACTATTCATCAAAAATTATGTTGATCTTATTAGACTCCAAATTCCTTACTGAACACTTTTGTAGAAGACCATTTTTTGAAAATAATTACACATCATTAGTTATTTAGGGTTTACATAAATGTTTTAAAATATCCTTTTTTCAAAAATTCATCAATAAAATATATCCTAAAATTATCCGGACAAAAGAAAATCCACAAACATCACTAAAGGAAGATATCTCAATTTATTCACCCGAAAGGATTACACAAGGAAGCTAGGGTCTCGTCACATAGCCCCTTATAACATCGGCATGAGACCTAAGTGTAAGGTGTGCTATGGTGAGAGAATATGAGGGAGGCTCAGATAACATTTCCCTAGTAGTAATCTCTACTAACTTGAACTTCTCCTGTAGGCGTTTCCGTTCAAGCTTGACACGCTGGAGTTCGGCTTGGGCTTGGTCCAAAGCGAAGCCCACAGATGCTACCTCCTTCCCAAGCTCTGATAAGTGGGCTTCATAAGGGTCGAGTCTACTGGATGAAGCCATCGACTCCTCTTTCTACATTGACCATTAACATCTTATTAAATCATTAAGAGTATGTTAATATACTACTCAAAAAGATTGGTTCGTTACAATCAAAGATCTCAAAAGGGTTGATGTACCTTGGACTAAGATTTTCTTTCCTAACCAATCTCAAAACTCTCATCCACAGTGATATGCATAGGAATACCATGTCTTTGAAATCAAACTCTAGGTCTCATCGACGATTATAAGCATAGCTCTTGTGGTGACTCCAAGAAGCTTTAATGTGCTACTGGATGGTCTTAACCTTCCCGACCATTTCTTCGACCATTTCCGGACCTAGGAGTTTTTGCTCCCCAACTTCATCCCAACATGCAAGTGTTCTTCACCTCCTCCCATATAGGGCCTTCTAAGGATCAATTTGGATGCTTGAGTGGAAACAATTGTTGTAAGAGAACTCAAATATTGGAAGTTGTTGATCCCATCATCCTTTGAAGTCCATTGAGCATGCTCTTAACATGTCCTCAAGTGTTTGGATAGCCCGATCAGATTGGACATCGATTTGTGTATGATAATCCATACTGATATTCAGCTCAGTATTTAGAGCATGTTGAAGACTCTTCCAAAACATGGAGGTGAATCTTTATCTCAATCATAAAAAATAGAAAGTGGTACTCCATTAAGCCTTACCACGCCTCAAATGTATATCCATATCAGTTGATCCAGTGAGAAATCCTCTCAAATTTCAATGAAGTGTGCAGTCTTTATAAGACGATCCACAATAACCCATATAATATTTTTTCCTTTGGATGTCTTCGGAAGTCCAGTGACAAAGTCCATAGTGTTTTTCTCCCATTTCCATGCTGGTATGGGTAATGGTTACATCATCCCCTTAGACTTATGCCTCTCAACCTTCACTTCTTGACATACCATACATTTTGATGTATACTCAGCGATCACCTTCTTCATGTTATCCCACCAATAATGCTCTCAAATATCTCGATACATCTTTGTGTTTCCTAGGTGGATGGAGAAATTTTAACTATGTGAATCATCCAAAAGTTCTTTCTTCAGCTCCAGACTTGATGGAACACATAGTATTTCCCCAAATCTCACAATTCCTTCTTCATTAACATTGAACTCTGAGGATTTTTCTTTTCTGATAGTTTCCACTTTCTTCTAGATTCCCACATCATCCTTTTGAGCATCCTTTAACATTTCCAAAAGATATGGTTGAGCAATCATTCATGAAAGGATTGATGATGTTCCATTATTTATGATTTCCATTTCCATATTCATCAAATCTAAGAATATTGGATCCTTTTTAAATCTCATCAATGATAGAATTTCTTGGTTCTTTATACATAGAGAATCCACCACCTTGTTTGCTTTCCCAGGGTGGTAATGGGTGGAGCAGTCATAGTCATTGATCATCTCTAACCATTTTCATTGGCTCCTATTCAACTCTTTCTGTGTGAATATATACTTGAGGCTTTTTTGTCCGTATATATTTCACACTTCTCCTCAAAGAGGTAATGCCACCAAAATTTTAAAGTGAAGATCACTGTAGCCAACTCCAGATCATGTGTTGGATAGTTTTTCTCATGAACATTCAATTGCCTTGAAGCCTAGGCAATGATTTTGTCATTATGAATCAACACACAACCTAGGCCATTCTTTGAAGCATCACTAAATACCACAAAAGTTATCCACTGTGGGTAATGTGAGAACATGCACAATGATAAGCCTCCTTTTAAACTCCTTAAAGAAATCTTTGCATTCATCACTCCAAGGAAACTTCACTCCCTTTTAAGTTAACATGGTAAGAGGGTTGGAAAATCATGAGAAATTTCTCCCAAATCAGTAATAATATCTAGCTAACCCCAAGAAGCTACAGATATCCATTACCGATATTGGCCTTGGCCATCCATCTATTGAAGATGTCTTGGATGGATCCATAGATATCCCATTGCTTGTGATGATATGGCACAATAATGAGACCCCCTTAAACAAAAACTCACACTTGCTATACTTTGAATAGGGCTTCTCCTTCCACAAGGTCTCTAGTATAGTTCTTAGATGCTCCTTATGCTCCTCCTTTGTTTTGGAGTATATTAGAATATCGTCTATAAATACTACCAAAAATTTGTCAAGGTAATATCTAAATAATATATTCATCAAGTCCATGAATATTTCTGGAGAATTAGTGAGTCCAAAAGGCATTAATATGAATTCATATTTCCCGTACCTTGTACAAAAAGAAGTCTTGGGGATATCCTCCTTCTTCACCCTTATTTGGTAATATCCCGACTGCAAATCTACCTTGGAGAAGTATTGTTCTCCACATATCTAATCGAAAAAGTCATCAATTCATGGAAGAGGATACTAGATCTTTATTGTGATTTTTTTGAGCTCACACTAATCAATGCAAATGCGCATTGACCCATACTTCTTCTTGATGAAGAGGATTGGTGCACCCCATGGTGAAGCACTTGGGCGTATAAAACCTTTACCCAAATTCTCATGTAGTTTTTTCTTTATCTCCTCATGCTCCACAACATCCATTATATATGGAGTCTTGGATATTGGAAATTCCCTAGGTATAAGGTCAGTTTAGAATTCAACATCTCTTCTAGGAGGAAGACCAGACAATCCATGAGGAAACACTTCGGAAAATTCCCTCACAATCGGAATGTCTTCAAGGATGGTTTCTTCCTTAGACTCAATCATCTAAGACATATACACATGCTCATAAGGTAGTAATATTTATTCTTGAGAAGATAGTGCTAAAGAAGATTCATCTTCCTCCTTGAACTTGTATAAAATCGGAGGTCAATTATCAATATTGAGAGTGATTTTCCTATCACGTAAATTTATGTTGGCTCTATATAGGAAAAGACAATCCATGCCAAGAATTGCATAAAATTCCACCAGAGGGAGTTTGATGAGTTTCACTAGGAAGTTTAATCCTTAAATTATGACTGGGGAGGAGTTATATTCATGGGATGAAATAATTGCCGCGTTTTTCGTACTCACAAAAATCTTCACTTCCATGATTTTTGGTGGTGTTGGGATTTTTCTACTAAACTTTCAGGATATAAAAGAATGCATAGAACCCGAATCAAAAAGTACATTCTCTATTCTTGAATGAATAACTAGAATACCTGTCCCCACTTTGTTTTCAGGGTTCACTTAAACAAAATTGGTGGCAAGAGCTCTCCCTTTCTTCCTTGGAGGTTGTTGGTTGCCTCCCAAAATCCTTGTCTTAGGGAACTGATTTTCAAGGTACCCTGGTTCTTTGCAGTTGAAACAATGAAAAACATGTTGAGGTTCGAATGAATCATTCCTCTCCTCTGTTACATCCTTGGGTTTTTCTTATCAGATGTTAATGGCTAGGCTCCCATATCTTACACAACTAAAGAATTTCCTCATCCCCTTTAGGCAATTTCTAAGGTTCTCCTTTTCACACCTTTGGTAAGTGGGGAGCTTGATCTTCGTAGAACTATTGGATTTATCCATTGGACCACCAGAATTTATGTCCACCTTATGCTTCTTATCCCCATGAAACCACTGGGATTCACCGATCTCCCTTTTGACTTTGAGGGAACATTGGAAAATTTCCTCATAGCTATCAAAGTCATGGATCACCAAGAATTTTAGGAGGCCAGGTTTCAGTCCACCAAAGAAGTGGCCAACCTTGCATTTGAGGGTAAAGACAAAGCGGAAGGAATATCTTACAAGACCTGTGAGGGTTTTCTCATATGGTCCAATGGATTCATCAGTTTTTTCTTAAGGGAATGGAATTCCCTTTCCTTATTAAGTCGGAGGGTTCATGGAAAATATATATCAATTTTTTTTTCCAAAAATCCTTCCACTGCATTGCCTAGATCTCCTCCTCAGGCTTTATATTTTTGATCAATGTCCACCATTGATCAGCTTCACCCTCTATACGATAAGCATCTAGAAGAACTTTCTCTTGTTTAAAAAATTGAAGGATGAAGAAAATATTTTCAATGGAGTTGATCAATTGTTCGAAAATTGAGGGATATAATGATATATTTAAATTAGGAGGCATTTATCTCATAAATATCTCGATTGAGACTTTTTATTTATTGGGGGGGATGAACGTTCCTCTTGACCCATTTTTCTATTCAAATATTGAGTTAACTTAGAGAGTATCGTGAAAAAGATCATGATTCCTACTCCCATCGGATTGGGAATCTCATTAGAACAGTCATCACATTGATCTTTGCATCAGTTTTTAGCCCGAGTCCTCCTATTACTATCCATTGGCTATAATAAAAGGATTGTTAGGGGTTACACATAGAGGGTAATACAAGGAAAAAATGGATGACTTATAAATCACTTTTATTTCCTTAACTTATGAATCTATAGGCTTCAATCTATGTTATCCATGATCTTATTTCTAAAATATATTCTTAGGGACATTTTTTTAATTCCCTTAATAATGGTTCATACTACGATTATGAATTTACCAAAGAATATCCACTAGGAGTGTTGTAACCAAGAGTGTAGTGAGGCCCATTTTCGTGTACCAGGATACCCCAGGTCAATCCCGAGACTCCTTATTAGAGTTTTCACTCCTAGGTACATCTATGCCAGAGCTGCCTCTACCTGCTCATATCCAGTCAGAGATGTATTTTCTTGATAAAATACTTACTCAATACTTACCAAAATTTAGTTATGTTCTTATTATACTTAGTCTTATCCCTAAGGCTTTTACTAGGTATTTCTAATCCTAATCCAAAAAATAACTAAACCTATCATTCGATACCAACTATAATAATCCAACTCTTTATTACACACGTAAACATGATTTATTACATAAACTATTCACTTGATACAACATGGAATATCACGAGGTATAGTGTCTTTGGGTATTAGGAACATTATAAAACGACTTAAAACTTGAAACACAACATCTTTATTGAAAACTTCTTTTACATGACCACTACTTTCCCTCATACTTAGCATTGCAGGGAATAACCTGAGGATATGCATAAGAAAATGGTGAGATATAAAACCAATTAAGGGAGTAAACAAGGAATAAAATGAAGAATACAATACATGTTAGGAAATAGGAATATCAACAGAGCATAAAAGAAACATGAATATAAAGGCATGAGAAAGCATGATTATCACAACATGGAAATGTGGAAACAACACTTAACATGGTATTAGCATGAGCCAAGGCTCATTGCACATGGAGTATGAGTAAAAACTCATTTAACTTGAATTATAATGAGTAAAACCTCATTGAACTTTATGTATCATGATATTAATCTTTACCCAATGCATTGGAGCGCTATTAGGGAACACCTTTCTTAATCATTTCATTACATTCATAAGGGTTCCATTGGGATCATAAAACATGGATTCATTAAACATAATAATTTATTCCAAGATAAAGGAATGTGGAATTAATACATGAAACTCTATAATCAATAAGTAAATTTTCATAAAGGTTAATACCATTGATAGAGAAATGGGCATGGTATTCTCTACATAATGACTTTGGCTTGGAAAATCACGGTGTAATTTCGACAGCATAACGACGTGAAATAAGAATTCATAAAAATGGTTGATGAGATATAAATGGGTGTATAATCATATTTACATGAAATTTAAAGTAAGGGGGTCATATAGATAATGTTCCAACATAAGTAATGGAATTTTTATTCATAATACAAAATAATTTCTTGAATGTAAATGTGGAGAGAGAAATTCCTTAAAGAATTTCGGAATGGTAACGGGTGTACATGGGAGGCATTAATGAGATAGAAATGGGGTCTCTCATAATTAAAAAAAGTGGGATGTATGTGGGAGGTGATAAATCATACCCCAATATTTATAATTTAAAATAAAAGGGCATAAAAATATTAAGAAACATGGATAAAATGAGAAAGGAAGGAATCCCTTGCTTGGAAGTATGATCCCAAAGGCTTGGGAGGGGATTGAGAGAGGATTCATGGGAGGTTGTGGTGCCTTGGGAGGTTTCTAGAGAGGATAGGGAAGAGGTTTGACAAACTCCAAAGGCTTTTAGTGAAGAGGAAGTGGGATCTTGGGTGGGTTTATATAGAAAAGAAGCAAGAATTCTTTATTATTTATGTTTGGGACACTACTCATTAAACTAATCAAAACCAAAACAAACCATGGTTTTTGATCATGGGTTTTTCCAAATGGGTGTGGAAAACATTATTTTATAAGTCCAATTGCCTAACATCTTAAAATAATAGGGTTTCTTATGGGGAGGTGAGTCAAACTCTCAAGGAAATCAATTTAAAAAGATAAAATGTTTTGTAAGTCTTGAAAGGTCCACTAAAGCATTGTAAAATAAATAAAACAAACCTAAAATCACATTATTTTAATGGTAAATCATATATTGGACGAAAACAATGTTTCTAGTATTTTATTACATCACTATTGGGTCATTATTATGTCATAAAACACATTATATACTTAAATTGTATTAAATTTTTACCAAACAAAATTGACTATCTCAGAAAATTATGAAATATTCACCACTGGATAATTTCGATATCCTAATTCCAAAAATAATATTAATTTTATATAAATAATTTTCTAAATATGTGAATTTTTAATTTTAAAATAAAAACTGACATTTATAAAAAATTCATGGATTTTGACAAAAAATAGCTTTCAAACCTTAATAAAAACCACTATCGTATTCATAATAATTATACGGTCATTTATATTATATAAAAATTAATTTAGTAATAATATTTAATAAAATATTATTTAATTTAAAAATCAATCAATTCTTCAAAATAAATTTCATTAATTAACTGAAAATGCTATTTTTTCTTTAAAAAACTATTTACAAAGTAACAATAATAAAATGAAAGTATATTATCTATAAAAAATAATGTACATAATCATAGTACTAGGGTCTCATTAAAAACCCCTTATAACACCCGCATATGACCAAAGGATAAGGTGTGCGATAGTGACAGACTCTTGGGGTGGCTTGAATAACAACGCTCAGATGGTAATCTCTATCAACTTCTACTTCTCCCGTAGGAAGTTCTGTTCGAGCTTAAAATGTTGAAGCTCGGCTTGGGCTCGGTCAAGAGTGAATCCCAATGACACCATCTCTCGCCGGTGACATGGATGGAGGCGGTTTTATTTTCGTCGACTCGTTTCCAGAGGTGGTGTGTGGCTCGAGGCGGCCACGTGGAACGTGTCTTGAGGCGTGTCTTGAGGTGGCGTGTAGCTCGGGGAGACACGTGGTTCGATTTAAGTTTGAATTTGGATTTACTCCGCTGAATGTGGTTTTCTCTCTGAAATTTAGATGTTGTGAAATGTACCATGGGAACCGGCTACCCTCAAACCGGCCTTCAGAAAATAAAAAAAAATTATTTGTATACTGGATGAGGCCATCGCTTCCTTTGTCTGAGTAAATTGGATTTGTTAAAGCCCTATATTTATATTATTCATGTGATCACTATTCAACGACTATATCGGCAATGGTCACAATTCTGAATGGTATTTTAAAATTAAAAAACATAAAACCAAAAAAGTGCATATTTTATATAACCATTTTACATAATATGACATTTAATTGGACCAAGAGGAATTTCAATTAATAAAAGTTTGGGTTGTCACAAAAAACATCCCTTTAATAAGATAAAATCTCTATAAATTCAAAGAAAAAAATAATTTCACAAGCATGAGATCATGTGTAGTGTAGTTTCATTTATGAGGTTGTAACTTCTTAGACCCATATGAGATAACCACTCTCTGGTGTATTAAATCAAAACCCATAAATGTATGAGAAGCATCACATAAAACCTTAAACATGACTCCCTAATTTATAAATATAAAAATTAGAATACCAGCCATCTTCTTATTTAGATACTCAAATAAAATTCGGCTTTGATTTTCCCATGTGAAGGTATCATAATTCATTGTGAAGGGTATGAAACGACTCAAAATCCAAGATAAATCAAACACAAACCTTTGATAGTATCTTGAATGATCTAGAAAACTAAAAACATATATAACATTCATGATATTCACTTAATAAAAAACCTTTTCAATATCTGAAGGATCCACTACCATAACCCTCTGATATATAACATTCCTAAGAAAATGTACCCATCATGTCCAAAAAATACACTTGGACAACTTTCCATAGTGATGATGTCATCCATGGACATCTATAATGACCCTAAAAATACTCAACATGATCCTCCTCTAACATTACATTTTTGAAAATTTCATCGATGTACACAAAAAAAACTGATCAAGGAACTCATGAAACACTGAGTTCATAAATTCCATGAAAACACATATCGAATTCATGACACCAAAACATATTAACATAAACTCAAAATATCTATAACGACATATAAAAGTTTTTTTTATGATATATTCCTCCTCTATCATCATCTGGTGATTCCCCATCCATGAATCTAACTTTGAGAATTGATCGATAAATATTTTTTTTCAGTTTTATTCAGTTGAATTTATTAGTGTTTTGACTTTATTTTCTATTATTATAAAATAAGAAAATTATTGGATGTTTTTTATATTCTAAAATTGATTTACTAATGGTTTAATTCTGTATTTTTAATTCAATTTATTAAATTTAAAAATTCATAGATATATTCCTACAATAAATATTCTTTTTTAATGATATATTAGTGATGATTAGAAATAAACTGTAATTATTTCAAGTAGTATGTGAATAAATAAAATTTTTTCCTCCCTATATAATAGTCAAATGTACAACCCACATTGTATTTTATCTTATATAAGAACATGAACATATGTAATATTAAAATGTAAAATGTAAAATTGCATAATATTAATTGGAATAATCCATAAGCTATGTAAGAAACAAACCTTTGTCATAGAACTGATGAAGTGTGTTTCCTAAGAGCAACTCCTATGGGTAAGCCATTTCATATGAATAACTTCAATAGGATCATTAAAGGAGAAAAAATCAATATAATGATCCTGTCACATTCAATAACCATCAGTCAAGGGAGTATAATATTTCATTTGAGGTAATATATCATAATCAAGATGATATGAAAATCAAGACTATGGATTAATTTGGAAAAGTTCCTATTATAGTAGATGGAATGATAACTCAGAATCCATGATAGAAACAAACATTAAATACAATTATATGATTTAGTTAGTCATCACTTGATTTATGTGTGAGTCACATGTGTATAGGGATATCATTTCCTACTACATTCCAAGACAACATATACAATATTTGATGGAGTTTCAGCTGGTACCAATGATTAACCCTATCATACTCCCTGAAATTGCTATATTATATTATTATGTGTGGAATTATTCATTTCTATTAGTATTAGTAGTTATGATTAAATTATTTTTAAGGGGTCAATAATATATTTTCATGAAATCTGAGATGCCTTCCCCATGCGATCACAGAAAGGAATACCTTTAATATGAAGATTATTTAATCTGTGGATATAATAGAAAATTAAAATGTAATATTACTACCCAATCATTTATTTATTTTATTTATCCTAAGACACCACTCTATAATTAGATATTTTTAAACCCTTAAACCATTTTTCATATAATCTTGGGGTCACTTGGGGTATGTTGGTAATATTCCTGAAGATTTATCTAAGGCCATGGGTGTAGAGATCCGAAGCTTGATGTATATGGACATTACATTACTTTTGCGGAATACTTAATACATAACAAAAACAGATACACAAGGACCGTAATAGTTTAGTGTCTTTGGAAACTCGGAATATAAACATTTAATCCTGTTGAAAGATCTTCAACATCTCTCATATCGATCTTCCCCTTTTGTTTTCCTACCTAAAACCTTTCTTTATATCCTGGGGAAAAGAAAACATATAAAGGGTGAGCTGAAATGCTCAGTAAGGGTAATCATGGATAAAAGAAAAAAAATCATATACATTTGAGATTAAAAACACGAACATAATGTTTAAACATCAAAATCTTGAGCAATGACATAAAACATGGAAGTACGTAAGGCATAGATCATAAAGAAACATTAAGCATGATAAAATAGAATGGGAGTAAAACATGTAATTGTGGAAACCATTCAGCACATGTCATGATTTCCATAGTAGCCAAGACATTGCTACCAAGACCATCTTAGTGGACAAAGTCCCTTTCTGAATCAAGTTCACTCCTCGTTTCAGTCCTGTAACACTGAACTGGATTAACTTACCGTTCCATCCATGTCTATCTCATGAGATATAAATCTTTACCCAATGCATTGGAGGGAGATATAGGTCCCACCCATCTCATAATGAAATCATTCTTAATTGTGTCACAAAATAAACATACATCATTCATAATAACCCAATAAATAAAATGGGTTTCATAAACATCATCCCATCATCACATAATCCATATAAAAGAAATGGATATCATTTCATAAAAAAAAGTGAAACCATGTAAATCATAGAGACATTACACTTGAAACACACACATGTGAAATAATGTCATCTTAGATGAAAATGGTTTTGATAAAACACTTTAAATGAATTCTTGAGGAAAATATCCTTTTTTCATCAAAATCATTTTATTTTCACAAAATGTCAAGCAATTTTAGAAGAAAAGGTTTTTGTTGAAAATATTCATGAAATCATTTTAATGAAGCTTCATGAAAATAAGGCTTTATAAAACCATAAAAATCCTTTCATGCGGTATACGTTAAAAAAACATTCTTATCGTACTTTTGTCAGAAAAGTAAAAAAAATACCTCATAACGTAAACAAAAGAAAGATTCCTTACATACCATGTAGTAAAAGTCAAAAGTGGGTAAAAAGGATTTTAAAATACTTGAAACCATTTTTAGTAACATGGACATGGATGATAACAATAACCCCAGTAAATAATTACGAATAAGCAATCTCAGAAAAAAATGAGATTTGCAAAATTATCCCTTACCTTAGGTCCGATATGCTTCGTACATATCCAAACATCCTATATGATGATTTAAATAATGTCATTGACTTATTATAGAATCATATTCATTGTTATTATATCATATATGGTTCACTTATGACTTTATATTACCCGTTCTTTTGTAAATTCCATGTTAAAGAGTGTTTTGGGTAAAAATCGTTTCATTTGTCGTCCGTGTTTTAACTTGTAATTATTCATATGATTACATAGATCATGATTACTTAATTACAGAATATAAAACATGATTTATATATAATATATATTCAGAATATACATATATATAATAGATCGATAAATGGAAAGAAATACACCGTTCATGGAGACGGTAGGCAGTACGTACGCATGAACGCTGTTTTCGTTTCCTTATTAAGTTGAATGGAATTAAGTAGATGACATACATATATATATATACATAAATCCAGTAGCTTTATAGTGTCATATATTTCATTATTATTGCTTATATATTCTTTATAATCATTCATGAATGGTTAATCATTGAGAATGAATATCATCGCGTCGTGGAGACGGTAGTCCGTACGTACGTACGAGCGATGATATCATTTCCATAATTATTGAATTGAATTGGAGTGGATGATACAATATATCAGAATCATTATGATTTTATAATAACTATGTATAGTTATTCTTTACACCATTATACCCATCCATGTAAGGTGTTGGTGGAAAAACAGATTACACCACAGCGTGGAGACAGTATTCCGTACGTACGCACGTGCGGTGATTTTGTTTTCCGTATGATGGATAGAAGGTGAAATGGGGTTGTTTTATATTTATAATAAAAAATAAGTATATTAGTGATTCTGATGTTATTACATTATAATGAAACAACTAAAGAAGAAGAAGTTGAAGAAGAAAGAAGCTTGAAAGAATCGGGAGAAGAAATTACCTCTTCTTCAATACGCCTCTTTGAAACCTCCTCTTAGGGAACTAAAATTGGTCTTTGAAGAAGACCAGAACCTCTAGGATGTTTTTAGGGAAGTGGAGAAGAGAATTTGGTAGGGTTTGGCCGAGCTTTAAAGCTCAAATTGGTGTGAGTAGGAGAGGGAGGAGGTTCCCTTTTATAAGGGACGAGAGGGGCACCTTTGGAAATCTTAAAAATATTAATTTATAATAAATCTAACCCCACTTAAAAACCTCAAAAAATGACTCATATATAAATAATAGACGATATAGGGTTGTTATATCATCAACAAATCAAATTTAGACATGTTTGGATCTTATTTTAAACCCTATCATTTTGATTTTTCCTTATTTAATCTATTTAAGTTTATTTGTGGTAATAAAATTATAAATATTAAATTATAACAACTAATTACTTATTTGTTGTTAATTTTCAATAACTGGTTACTTTATAACATTATAGACCATATAAATTTAAATTTATAATTTTTAAATATTTTTGTGATTTTTTAAACAATTTTATAATATGTTATTTTTATAAAATAACAATAGTGTCAATTTTGACACTATTCATTTATTTGAATTTAAATAAAATATATACAGAAGATATGTTCAAAATAAAAGCTTTAATAGATTTATATAAGTTCATATGTTTCTAGAAAATTAGTGGAGCACATTAAATAGTTCATATAATATTTATTTTATTATTTGTAAAACCATTTATTTGGTTTATCCCTTAATAAAATAAATACTACAACATTTTTTTATAATTATGTAATATACTTATTTCTTGAATAAAAATTAAAAATAAAATCCTATGATGAAGATAAATCTATTACCGTTCACAATAATACTTTTACTCTAATTTATCATCTTAAAATCACAATATTTAAATTGTTATACTTATTAAATTATGAAGGTGACAACATTGGCATCATTTAAAATAAAATAATACAAGTATCATAATTGCTTTTATAAGGCTCCAAATGGTCAAATATTATACCATTGGATGATTTCGGTTTATATTTACATGACCAATAAGTTTTGGTCTGGGTTTTGTGCATTTTATGGTCACTATTAGTTTAATAAGAACTATATTCTTGATTTTTCACTAGATAAACAATTTCTATATCACTATTGTGTCATAATTAATGATAATTATTTAATCCATAAAAATTATAAATAAATTCATATGATGTAGATAATTTTATTAGATTTCTGGAGACTATTAATGTTCTAAGTTTCATGAAGTTTATCAGTAACTTAAAATTATTATACTTATAGTATTTAAGAGAGTGACATGTTGTCACTTTCTTTGGTTTTAATAATAATTAAATTATTTTCATAAAAAAGTCCATTAAATAAATATAATCCGACACTTAGGTGATATGGGTTGACTTTTAGTCATCCCATAGGATTTTTCCAAGTGTTAGGGTAATTTTATAATCTTATATTTACCCTTAATTACCTGATTTACCTTTAACTATGGTAAATAAAATTTACCGTAGTTACTATTCATAATGCCCAAAAATAAAAAGTAGCTTATTAACATAATTTGGACCCACTGATTCCAAATATGGAATCCATTTTTCCAAATTCAATACACAAAAGTTTCAGAAATTAAATTAAAATTAATCTTATTGTCGAAAGAAAACGAGTTTTGCTTTAAAACATTGCAAAAGATTGAATTGATTTAACCAACGAATTCAAGGTAAAATCAATGATAATGACATACATTATATTAAATGGTGAAAATATATTCTATTTATACTTTAATACCATTAAATATTATAATTTAACCACATAAGATATTATGATGAAAAAAGTTGTTTTTAATTAAAATATAGCGTGTTTTTACTATTCATTAAAATATGAAAGTTATCAGAATAAAATGAAAAATTTATCCAAAGTAAATTTTTATTTCTTAATTCCAAAGAATAATTTTATTTTGTCAAATGTAACTTATAAACATTTCAAAAACTAGATTTAAAGTGGGTGCACCATCAAAAGGCGGCAAAACTGTATTTTTTGAAAAATACTTATTTTACCTGAAAAATTTATTTTGTTCTTATACCATGTTCTAGAAAATGTGTAAGTTGAATAATAATGTTATAAAAATCAAAATTTAGTTAATACTATTCATAACGGCTAGTTCATAACAATATTATAATAATATATTGTTGTTTAGTAAAAACCGGTATTGCGTACAACACACGCTATCAGGGAAGGTCGTGATTGTGTGTAATGCAAGCCAAGTCAGGGTTCCGTGTAGTGCAAGACTCCTTTGTTGTTGCATATAAAAGAATCTAACCATATTTTATTTATACATTGAATATATATATATATATATATATACACACTCAATGTTGCGTAGAATAACTTCTATCAAACGAACTTGAAATTGTGTGTAACACGAGCCAAGAATAGTGTTGCATATACTGCAAGCTAATACGGTGTTGCGTATAGCGCAAGATAATCTTGGTGTATCGTACAACAGAAGATATGAATGAAATTAAAAAGAATGTATCTTATAAAATCTCGGGTTGTTACATTCTACACCCATCAAAATGAATTTCTCCCTCGAAATTCAACTGGGTTATAAATCGTTTACTATTCATAGAAACCCACATCGTAAAAAGAAATACCAAAACTGAACTTTAAAAACTAAAGTATGAAATATAACGGTTACCCAAATTAACTCATCACTGGGTTTCCATAAAGGATAACATTGGTGAAAATATGGATATGGAAGAGAAATCTAACCATCATATTCTGATAGAGAGTGGTAGAGAACATGACTATGAAAAAGCCAACAATCACAAAGCCATAAATTTGTGATGATCTAGGGTACCATCTGATTCATCGTATATAAAGGCACTAGGACAACATTTTTGGTTTTCAAGATCATTTCCCTAAAGTAGAAGAATTTGAATTATAATAAATACTTACTTTATTTTGGTACAATCTCACTGTTGTTCTTGCTTTGAACAATTTCCACTTCATCTCTTAAAGAAATGAAGTTGAATTTGTTATTCATGATGTGTTAAAAGATCATGTGATAGAATGATGGGTCATTCCATCTGTTTCAAACAAAAGGTTAGCAAAAGTTATCAAATATACATAAGTCCATCTTTGGTGAGGTTAATCGTATATGAAAAAATGAACTTATACTTCATCTATCACGTCGCTTAATAAAATAAAACTAGTTTCTACTAACCCGGGACTTCCTGTAGGCCAATGGTAGGCGATAAAGGTCAGTCGCACTTTGGTTGTGGGTTCGATTCCCACAGACTTGTCCGACGTGATGGGCTGTCGCCCGTCCTACAGGTTGTCCTTTTTCTAAAATTACATTACTATAACATCCCATCAATAATATCAAAAAAATTTCTATCCTTAAACAATACTAACTTATGTCCAACATAATCCATTCCAATCTTTAGGCTTATCTAAAATACTTCGGTCCATGCTCATAGTATAAATAAAACTATTACTTGAAATGTCATCAACCTAGCACGTGAATACCATCATTTATCCCCCATATATCTTGTTGGTCACATTCCAATCCTGTGAATACCTTAATCATGTATTCTCTTGAAAAATGAATACCCATTAAACCTTAGTGAAAACATGAATGCTGTCAAAAGTTAACTCTTTCCTCATACCAAAATCCAAAAATTCTATATACTCAAACCATGATATAATCTTCTCCTTATATCAGTCATGAGATCATGAATACTATCAAACATTTAATTTTCTCTTTATCCCTTCATTATGCGCATATCATCTACATTCCAAAAATATCTGAATAACCTTTCATGGATACTGGTACCATTAATCATACACTTTCAAAACTCAAGGAAAGACAACAGTGTAACAATCCTTAGATGTCTCTTTATTCCATAACACCATGAGATTACTTATATAACATTACACTTGATAAACATGTAATCATTCCACTGCCTTCTTAAACCATTGACTGAGATTCAACAATTCTTTCATCTCACATATCATTTGTAGTCTCTTCATCATCATCAACATAAATACTACCCATACGACCATACTGATTCTCATCATGTGACTTTCCCTTAGGGCATTGGTTTGCATAATGCCCGTACATTCCACATTTAAAACATTTAACCATTGTTGATGTCGTAGCAATACCATTATCCTCATCCCTAGTGTTAACTGAACCTTTTCCTTTGCACTTACTGGCTTTGTGTCCTTCTTTTCCACACCCAAAGCATCTTCCAATTACATTGAAACATTCTCCTTGATGCCTCTTCCCACATGATTTACATAGGGGACATTGAACTTTCTTTCCTCTATGATCATCATGAAACTCCATCTTTCTCTTATTAGCCAATTCAGGAAACTTACCAAATTTTACTATATTGATCATATAATGAGATTGCTGATTCAGCATAATAATGATGTTTGGACTTCCAAATCCCATTTCATTTGGTTTCTAATGAAGAATATTATTCCATTGTCCATCATATCTTCCATTATCGTGAATCATCTTGTTTTCAGCCATTTTCTAAAACCGAAAAAGAATAGTGTGAGAGGAAAAAATAATAATAAAGGGGGCGTAACTTCAATATCTACAATCTTTGGTTTAATCTAATATCGTTACCATAGTTCTAGGACTATATTCTATATGTATACTTATCCTTAGGGAAATCCCTAGACATACCTTATAAATATCTCTAGGGATCTCACTAACGTTTTCGCATCCTAGTTTCCAAAGGCTGACTAAACTTTTCCTCTCATACCAACTGTAGCGGTCTAGAATTGCTTTCAGTGGACTATAATTGAAAGCTATCAGGGCACTCCATGGGCGGCTACACCCCCTGGGCGGGACACACCACCATACCCAGTGGCAGCCATTTCCTCACGAAGCCCTTGGGCGGAGAGCCATGCTTCATCCAATGCTCACATGTGAGAGTTCCCAAGGATCAGATTTATTCCTACCTCCTTTGCCTCTGATACCTACTGTAGAGACCCGAAGCTTGACGAAAATGGACATTACATTACTTTTTAGGAATACTTAATACATAACAAAAACACACACACAAGGACCATAATAGTTTAGTGTCTTTGGAAACTCGGAATATAAACATCTAATCCTGTTGAAAGATCTTCAACATCTCTCATATCGATCTTCCCCTTTTGTTTTCCTACCTAAAACCTTTATTTATATCCTGGGGAAAGGAAAACATATAAAGGGTGAGCTCAAATGCTCAGTAAGGGTAAGCGTGGATAAAAGAAAACAAATCATATATATTTGAGATTAAAAACATGAACATAATGTTTAAACATCAAAATCTTGAGCAATGACATAAAACATGGAAGTACGTAAGGCATAGATCATAAAGAAACATTAAGCATGATAGAATAGAATGGGAGTAAAACATGTAATTGTGGCAACCATTCATCACATGTCATGATTTCCATAGTAGTCAAGGCATTGCTTCCAAGACCATCTTAGTGGACAAAGTCCCTTTCTGAATCGAGTCCACTCCTCGTTTCAGTCCTGTAACACTGAAGTGGATTAACTTACCGTTCTATACATGTCTATCTCATGAGATATAAATCTTTACCCAATGCATTGGAGGGAGATATAGGTCCCACCCATCTCATAATGAAATCATTCTTACTTGTGCCACAAAATAAACATACATCATTCATAATAACCTAATAAATAAAATGGGTTTCATAAACATCATCCCATCATCACATAATCCATATAAAAGAAATGTATATCATTTCATAAAAAAAAAGTGAAACCATGTAAATCATAGATACATTACACTTGAAACATACACATGTGAAATAATGTCATCTTAGATGAAAATGGTTTTGATAAAACACATTAAATGAATTCTTGAGGAAAATATCCTTTTTTCTTCAAAATCATTTTATTTTCACAAAATGTCATGAAATTTTAGAAGAAAAGGTTTTTGTTGAAAATAGACATGAAATCTTTTGAATGAAGCTTCATGAAAATAAGGCTTTATAAAACCATAAAAATCCTTTCATGCCGTATACGTTAAAAAAACATTCTTATCATACTTTTGTTGGAAAATTCAAAAAAAGTACCTCGTAATGTAAACAAAAGAAAGACTCCTTACATACCATGTAGTAAAAGTCAAAAGTGGGTAAAAATGACTTAAACATACATGAAACCATTTTTGGAACATGGAACATGGATGATAACAATAACCCTAGTAAATAATTATGAATAAGCAATCTCAGATAAAAATGAGATTTGCAAAATTATCCCTTACCTTAGGTCCGATATGCTTCGTACGTATCCAAAAATCCTGTATAATGATTTAAATAATGTAATTGACTTATTAAAAAATCATATTCATTGTTATTATATCATATATGGTTCACTTATGACATTATATTACCTGTTCTTTTGTAAATTCCATGTTAAAGAGTGTTTTGGGTAAAAATCATTTCATTTGTCGTCCGTGTTTTGACTTGTAATTATTCATATGATTACTTAGATCATGATTAATTAATTCCAGAATATAAAACATGATTTATATATAACATATATTCAGAATATACATATATATAATAGATCAATAAATGGAAAGAAATACACCGTTCATGGAGACGGTAGGCCGTACGTACGCATGAACGCTGTTTTCGTTTCCTTATTATGTTGAATGGAATTAAGTAGATGAAATACATATATATATATATATATATACATAAATCCAGTAGCTTTATAATTTCATATATTTCATTATTATTGCTTATATATACTTTATAATCATTCATGAATGGTTAATCATTGAGAATGAAGCTCATCGTGTCGTGGAGACGGTAGTCCGTACGTACGCACGAGCGATGATATCGTTTCCATAATTATTGAATTGAATTGGAGTGGATGATACAATATATCAGAATCATTATGATGTTATAATAACTATGTATAGTTATTCTTTACACCATTATACCCATCCATGTAAGGTGTTGGTGGAAAAACAGATTACACCACGGCGTGGAGACGGTATTCCGTACGTACGCACACGCGGTGATTTTGTTTTCCGTAGGATGGATAGAAGGTGAAATGTGGTTGTTTCAAATTTATAATAACAAATCCGTATATTAGTGATACTGATGTTATTACTTTATAATGAAACAATTAAAGAAGAAGAAGTTGAAGAAGAAAGAAGCTTGAAAAAATCAGGAGAAGAAATTACCTCTTCTTCAATACGCCTCTTTGAAACCTCCTCTTAGGGCACTAAAATTGGTCTTTGAAGAAGACCAGAACCTCTAGGATGTTTTTAGGGAAGTGGAGAATAGAATTTGGCAGGGGTTGGCCGATCTTGAAGGCTAAAATTGGTGTGAGGAGGAGAGGGAGGAGGTGCCCTTTTATAAGGGAGGAGAGGGGCACCTTTGGAAATCTTAAAAATATTAATTTATAATATATCTAACCCCACTTACAAATTTCCAAAAATGACTCATATAGGAAGATTAGATGATATAGGGTTGTAATATCATCAAACAATCTAATTTATACATGTTTGGATCTTATTTTAAACCTTATCATTTTGATTTATCCTTATTTAATCTATTTAAGTTTATTTGTGGTAATAAAATTCTAAATTTTAAATTATAACAACTAATTACTTATTTGTTGTGAATTTTCCATAATTGGTTAATTTATAACATTATAGACCATATAAATATAAATTTATTATTTTTAAATATTTTTGTGATTTTTTAAACAATTTTATAATATGTTATTTTTATAAAATAACAATAGTGTAAATTTTGACACTAATCATTTATTTGAATTTAAATAAAATATATACAGAAGATATGTTCAAAATAAAAGCTTTAATAGATTCATAAAAGGTCATATGTATCTAGAAAATTAGTGGAGCACATTAAATAGTTCATATAATATTTATTTTATTATTTGTAAAACCATTTATTTGGTTTATCTCTTAATAAAATAAATACTACAACATTTTTTGTATAATTATGTAATATACTTATTTCTTACATAAAAATTAAAAATAAAATAATATGATGAAGATAAATCTATTAGATTTCACAATAATACTTTTAATAGAATTTATCATCTTAAAATAACTATATTTAAATTGTTATACTTATTAAATTATGAAGGTGACAACTTTGACATCATTTAAAAAAACAATATAAGTGTCATAATCGCTTTTATAAGGCTCCAAATGGTCCAATATTCGACCATTGAATGATTGTGGTTTATATTTACATGACCAATAAGTTTCGGTCATGGTTTTGTGCATTTTATGGTCACTATTAGTTTAATAAAAACTATATTCTTGATTTTCCACTAGATAAACAATTTCTATATCACTATTGTGTCATAATTAATGATAATTATTTAATCCCTAAAAATTATAAATAAATTCATATGATGTAGATAATTTTATTATATTTCTGGATACTATTAATGTTCAAAGTTTCATGAAGTTTATCACTAACTTAAAATTATTATACTTATAGTATTTAAGAGAGTGACATGTTGTCACTTTCTTTGGTTTTAATAATAATTAAATTATTTTCATAAAACAAAGTCCATTAAATGAATCTAATCTTATCCTTAGGTGATATGTGTCTAATTTTAGTCATCCCATAGGATTTTTCCAAGTGTTAGTTTAATTTTATAATCTTATATTTACCCTTAATTACCCGATTTACCTTTAACTATGGTAAATAAAATTTACCGTAGTTACTATTCACAATGCCCAAAAATAAAAATTAGATTATTAACATAATTTGGACCCACTGATTCCAAATATGGAATCCATTTTTCCAAATTCAATACACAAAAGTTTCAGAAATTAAATTAAAATTAATCTCGTTGTCGAAAGAAAACGGGTTTTTCTTTAAAACATTGCAAAAGATTGAATTGATTTAACCTACGAATTCAAGGTAAAATAAATGCTAATGACATACATTACATTAAATGGTAAAAATATATTCTATTTATACTTTAAAACCATTCAATATTATAATTTAACCACATAAGATATTACGATGAAAAAAGTTGTTTTTAATTAAAATATAGCGTGTTTTTACTATTCATTAAAATATGAAAGTTATCAGAATAAAATGAAAAATTTATCCAAAGTAAATTTTTATTTCTTGATTCCAAAGAATAATTTTATTTTGTCAAAAGGAACTTATAAAAATTTCAAAAACTATATTTAAAGTGGGTGCACCATCAAAAGGCGGCAAAACTCTATTTTTTGAAAAATACTTATTTTACCCGAAAAATTTATTTTGTTCTTATACCATGTTCTAGAAAATGTGTAAGATGAATAATAATGTTATAAAATTCAAAATTTAGTTAATAATATTCATAACGGCTAGTTCATAACAATATTATAATAATATATTGTTGTTTAGTAAAACCCGGTATTGCGTACAACACACGCTATCAGGGAAGGTCGCGATTGTGTGTAACGTAAGCCAAGTCAGGGTTGCGTGTAGTGCATGACTCCTTTGTTGTTGCGTATAACATAATCCAACCATATTTTATTTATACATTGAATATATATATATATATATACACACTCAATGTTGCGTAGAATAACTTCTATCAAACGAACTTGAAATTGTGTGTTACACGAGCCAAGAATAGTGTTGCGTATACTGAAAGCTAATACGGTGTTGTGTATAGCGCAAGATAATCTTGGTGTATCGTACAACAGAAGATATGAATGAAATTAAAAATAATGTATCTTATAAAATCTTGGGTTGTTACAATGGGATCCATCACCATTGAATGTAACAACAATATAAGTGAAGTCAAATGTAATAGAATATTACATTAAAAAAATCTAATCAAATGAATAATGGTAAAAATGAAATAACCAGCTAGCTCATGATCTGAAGGAGAGATGAGATCTGCTTGAAGACATGGGAAGTAAAATATCTAGAGCAATGATGAATTCCATGTGTTCATATCTTAAGTGAATCATTTATATGTGAACATAATCCAAGAATCAAGTATCATTCAAAAATATTATTATTGTCCCTATAAAAGTGAATGTAAGCCACTATGAAGGGGGTTGACTATTTTTACTCCTCTTTTGTATTTTTTTTGAGAATATCACAAGTTAGAAATCTAATTAACTTTGTATCCAAGACGAGGAGGATTCTTCCATCACCCCTCTTGAATATAAATTTATTTATGCTTTAATTTATCTTTTTTATTCTCACTAAAGCTATCTAAATATATAAATAATCATATTTTAAATGGTGTATTCTATGTTTTATTCATTTAACATCTATTACTTTTAGATGCACACAGATCGCCCATGATCTTCCTCATTTCTCATACTACCACTAATAGATGGTGTGAAAATTATCCCTTATATGAAAATTTTCAAGGTCACTTCTATATAAACTAATTAGAGAACCCCATTACCCCTAAACTTGGTATATAAATGTAACACCGAGACGTTTTTTATGAAATATTTTCTTTAAATATTTTTTATTCTTAAGTAGCTTAATTTGCATGCAATAGTGAGTTTAAATGAACTACGATATGAACTTATTATAAAATTATCATTATATCCTAGCTGTTAGGTTATTGAGAATAATTATAATTAACTTATGAAAATGTATTGTAAATTCATTGGCAATCAATTATTTATGAAAATATAAATTAATTAGATATTTGTATTTTTGAGTGAAATACTTTTGGTAATGAAATTAATGATATATATATATATATTTGTTATATACTTAATAAAATATTTTTGATATTCATCAATTAGATATTTTGGTCATAGGATATGAATAAACAATATTTGTTGAATAAAAAACGATATATTTTAAAAGGATAATTTTCCTCCTTTAAATAGTGAAACCCTTTTAAATTAATATTTTTAAACATTAGTAATTTTTATATGACAACATAAACATTTTAATTCCAAACAGGATATAAAAATTTACTTTTGATGAATTTATGTTATTTTTATGACAACTTTCATGTTTTGATGAATAGTAAAAATATGCTAAATTTTAACTCAAAATAATTTTTTTATTGAAATAGTTTTTGTGGTAACATTATATTACTAAATGGTTTCAGAGTATAAATACAACATATTTTTACCATTAAATATAATGTAGGTCATTGGAATTAATTTTACATTAAATTCATTTGTAAAAACATATCAATCATTTACAATATTTTAACTTTCAAAACCCATTTTCTCATTTCAACACGGGGATTAATTTTAAATTAATTACTGAAACTTATGTATTTTGAATTTTAAAAAATGGATTCATTATTTGTAATAATTAGGTAAAAATTATGTAAATACATTTATTTTATTTTTGGGTAAGATGAATAGTAACTTCGGTAAATTTTATTAACACTGTAAAAGGGTAAATCAGGTAAGTAAGGGAAAAAATAATATTATAAAATTACCCTAACACTTGTCTTATTATAGATGGATTATTATAATTTTCCCTAAAACATACTTGGGTCAAAATGGTATCTATTAGAACCCATCTGGATGAGATTAGGACATTTAATTTATTTTATCTAAAGAAAAGTGAAATATGTCTCAGTCAAACTTTAATAATTAAAATTATTTTTTATATAAGGTTATACAATAGATAAATTCGATTATAAAAAATCAGTTGAGAGTAAAAATTATTTTATTTATCATGATAATTTATTTTTAATTTTTAGGAAATAAATAATTAATTTAAAGATTTATACTTGGTTGATGTAAGAATTAATTTATTGATGAGAAATCAATAAAACAAATTTTATTAAAATATAAATAATCATAAAAGGCCCAAACACATTAAAAAAACTTATTGGTCGAGTATATCTCAACCAGAAGAATACAATAGTCGACTTATTGACCATTTGGAGGTTTATAGGGACACTTATATTATTTTCTTTAAAGTAAAGATAAATTTGTCACATTCATGTTTTAAAAGCGTATAAAATTTTTAATGATGGGTTTTTTAGAAGATAAATTAAACTAAAAGTATTATAATTAAATATAATGGATTTATCTTCATCATATTATTATATTTTAAATTTTTATTCGAAAAATAAATATATTAAATAATTACAAAAAATTGTGGTAGTCATTATTTTATTAAAGAAGAGATCAAACAAACGTTATTAAAAATATTTTAATAAATACAATTTTTTCTAATAATTATGTAAAATGAATCTTATTTTTTAACTTAACCCCTTAGGGATATAATAAATATTTTTATCATGGTTTACTTATTATTTTGATATTTTTAAAAATCTATGAAATACATAGTGTAAAAATTGACACTATTGATATTTTGTCAAAATAAGGTATTCATAAATTATTTAAAAATAATAAAAAATTTCTAAAAATATATAATAATTCTTATATTGTATAAATGTTTCTAAATTATTCATTTATGATCTAATTGACTTCAAATAAGTAAATATTTTACCCTTTCAATATTAAAATATTTGTCACCATAGTTAAAAATTAAATAGAATTACTAAGTGTTAATTAAAATGATAATGCATAAATTGACATAAAAAATTCTATAAAATTTATTGGTTGATGAGATTACAACCCTATGTCATCTCATATTCCAAATTGGGAAATTTTGGATGTTTTTTAGTGTGGTTTTTATTTTATTATAAATTAATATTTTGTGGTTTCCAAAAGTGCCCCTCACCTCAATTATAAAAGGGAACTTCCTACCAAAACTATTTACTTCATTTTGAGCCTTAAATATCGCCCAAACCCTTCCCATTTCTCTTATAAACTTTCCTAGAAAAATTATATAGGTCTTTTTCTTCTTCAAATAAAACAAATAGTGCTCTAAGAGAAGATTTTAAGGAGGCACATCAAAGAAGAGGTAATATTATTTACCGATTATTTCAAACTTTTTTCTTATTATACTTCCACCCAATGATTTGTTTGATTATAAAGTAATACATCTAGTTGTACTTATATACCGATAGTTTATTATGATTTGAAATAACCATAGTTCACATTCTACCCATCCTATGAAAAATGAAATCACCACCCGTGCGTACGTACGACTTACCGTCTCCACGCCGTGGTGTAATCCGTTTTTCACCAAGACCTTACATGGATGGGTATAATGATGGAATTGATAAGTATAATATAATTAATATAAAATGATATTGATTTTTAGATACTATAAATCATCCACTTCAATACCATTCTACAATTTTGGGAACGATATCGTCGCTCGTGCGTACGTACGGCTTACCGTCTCCACGATGAGATGTGATTCGTTATACAAAATATTCATTAAAGCATGACTATATAAATTAATTGAATGCATAAATATGATATATATTATACTAATACCATGTTTTAAATGATATAACTATATCCAAGAAAGAGTAAAAATAACTTATCTGACAAAACATGCAAAAGAACATAAAGCATTTAATAACCAAATAACGAGTAATAATGAAATGTTACTAACTAATGGATAAAAATATGATAATTAATGTTATCATAAAAATTATTATGATTTTGGAATAAATTATTAACATTATTTAAATCATTATACCGTAGGTTTAGATACATACGAAGCATATCATACCTAAGGTAAGGTATTATTTTACAATCTCATTTTTATCCGAGATTGTTTATACATAAGTATTTAATGGGGTATATTTATCATCCACATATATAATTCCTAATTATGTAATATTATTTCTATTCTCCTACAACTTTTTAATGTTAATTTTAACCTTTGGTTTATTTTTAAATGGTATTAAGGGAATATTTTATTGTTATTCGATTTGAGGTACTTTTTGACTTTTCGGAAAAATGTATGAGATGGATATTTTTTAACTTGTACAACATGAACAGATTTTTACACTTTCATGATTAATTATTTCATTTAATATTAACCTATAATCTTAAAATTTTATTTACAAATAAAATTATTTATTCTAAAATTGTGTGGCATTTTAAGGAAGGAAAACGATTTGGAAGAAAAAAGGATATTTTCCTCAGGAATTAATTTTAAGTGTTTTCTCAAAATTATTTTCCATCTAAGATGACACTCTTTAAATACAGTTATATTTATAACCCTATTATTACTATGATTTTATTGTGTGTTATTTAGGAAATCCATTTATTTTATATCAATTATAATGGGCTGATGTTTAAGAAACCCATTTTATTTCATGGGTTATGCTATGATGAATGTTTTTATGTTTTTGTGGCACACGTAATAATGGTTTCATTACGAGATGGATGGGACCTATATCTCCCTCAAATTAATTGGGTAAATATTTATATCTCATGAGATAGACATGACTGGAATGACAAATAAATCTTGTTTTGTAATATAGGGATGGAACGAGGAGTGAACTCGGTTCAGTAATGGGATTTGTCCGCTACGATGGTCTCGCCAATGAGTCTTGACTAATATGAAATGATTTTCTATGATTATGTGTGTATTCCAAAAAATTTTATGTCTTATTTTATGATTACTGGGATTACATTTCACTTTTATGATTTATCCCATGACATGATATTATGATCTTTTATATGAAAGATAATATTTTTAAATGTTATGTTCTTATGATTATGATATGATTTATAATCACATTATTTTACCTTACTAAGAATTTGATCTCACCCTTTCACATGTTTATTTTCCCCAGGTCATTAAGAGGGGTATTAAGTGAGATATGTAAAAAACGAGTCTAGTTATGAAGAAATATGCGGGGGAAAATGTGGATGTTTTATGAACCAGTTGTTTAAGTTTTCTAGTTTATAAAGACAATAAACCTATATGGTCTTGGCGTAGTTTTTGTTATGTTATATAATAAATATTCTTCAATGTTGAAGTAATAAATATATATAAAGTATGGGCCATTATAGTTGGCATCAGAGAAAAGGTATAGTTATCCTTTGGAAAATAAGGTGAGAGAACATTAATAGTAACCCTAAGGATATGTCTAGGTATAGGTTATAATACAATCCTAGTGTTTTATATATGTTCTAGAATAACCTAGGATAAAACCTAATGTGTCCTAAATTGAAATTTTATTTTTGAATTATGTGGTTTTTCCATTATGATTAGGGTTTATCACACCATGATTCTCAGTTTTAGTCAATGTATGGAACCTGAAGGAACTACGTTAGTTCTAAATGTGAAGGGAAATGTAATGATTATTCCCCTAAGAAACTAAATGTTATGGGAGATGGAATGAAAAATATTGTATCCATGATCACACAAGTTTCTATATCTATTAATCACGTTGGACTTCCAAACGATCAATGGTGGGAGCAACATTCCATTGAATCCTTCACAATAAGCGCCCACATTCATTTAGCGGCTCTTCTAATCTATTAGTGAATGAAAAATGGATCTGTATAAATAAAAAGTTATTTTCAATTCTACAATGTTCTGAACATGATTTAGTCATCTTAGAATTATATCATTTGGAAGGTGAAGCTGATCAATGGTGGAATATTATCAAGAATACAAGGAAAAGAGATGAAATTGAGTCCACATAATGGGATGAGTTCAAGAACTTATTTTTCAATAAGTACTTTCCTTGTATTCTTCAAACAAATATTGATAAGGAGTGCCTTGAACTTATAAAAAAGGATGATGATTCTGTTGGTACATACAAAGCAAATTTTACAAGACTTGCAAAGTATACATCTGGAATTATTATCCAACCAAAGAGTAAAATTGATCAATTTTTAGTGGCTTAAAACCAAGTCTCTAAAGGGAATTAGCTATAAGGGACTTCAGTAGCTATGAGGAAATCGTTCTATGTGGTCTCAAGGTTGAGATGAATATTGGAGTTACCCATTAGTCATATGGGTTTGTTAAGAAGAGAAAAATGGAAATCAAAGGAAAATATAAAGACCACATTGAAAACAAGACGAGTTTTCACTTATGATCAATGTGTGTAAAGAAACATGGAGGTAATTGTCTTAAATAGACTAATAAATGTCTTATGTGTCTAAAAGAAGGTCATCAAGTAGTTGAATGCCAAAGTGATGGGAAAAATATTTCTAATGATGCGAACAAATAAAATGCTATAATGAATGAACCTCACACACTTTAATGTTACAAGTGAATGGAAATTGGGAATTATGCCAATAAATTCCCTAATAAAGGGGTTATTGGTGATGATTGACATCAACAAACTCTTAAGGCCAAAGATAATAGAAATTCACATGAAATCACTATCAGCGACATGATGTACGATACTGAAGTGGTGAAAGGTACACTTACCATCCATTCTAAAGTAGAAAATGTTTTATTTGATTCTAGATCCACCCACTCTTTTATTTGTGAATAATTTTATAAGTTTATCACCTTATTACCTCAACAATTAGAAGTTGATTTAGTCATGAGAACTCCTAATGGAATAGTGGTCGGATCAAATGTTTATAATTCTTTTCTGGTTGAAGTGTGTGAGAAAGTGCTTACTACAAATCTTGTGATCCACCCTATAGTGGAATTTGATGTGATTATTAGCATGTATTATCTTTCTTTATATGGATCTCATATCTATTTTCAAGGAAGGGAAGTCACATTTCATATTCCAGATCCATCTATAATCATCTATAGATGCAAGGATGAATATATCCTTCCAGTAGAAATTTCATCCATCTTATGGGTCTTGATTTCTATCAATGAAGGTTATTTATCTAAAATGGTTGGGGAGATAATCATGATTAAGAATAAAACCATTGTATGAGATGTTGATGATATCTTTTTTGAGGAACTTCTTGGTCTTCAACCAAATCATGAAGTTGAGTTTTCAATAGAACTCACACCGGGTTCTGTGCCTATTTCAAAGACACCTTATAGAATTGTGAAATGCGTGGATGATTGTCTCCTATCGACCGGTCAAAGTTCCGATGCTCTACTAATGTGTATAGCAGCACTTGGGTCGAATCCTCAACTGTGATACTTTTTAATAGTCGATTGCTTTTAGTTGATTGTATTTTGATTGGGGGGGTTTTTTTGCAGAGCTTAAATGAAGTTATTAATGATTGGTGTTTGATTTAACAATTTTATTAATATTGGGGTGAGTTCATCATCAGGTAATTAATCTTGTGATATCTTTGAGCTTTGCTTTATATTGCATTAAATTAACACCCATGTCACAAGTTGACGTTGATTGGAATTCCTAAGTGTTAATGATTTAATCCAAGCCATAACTTAACTAGGATTCTAACCTTAATCAGTACTTGATTTTGGTAGTGTATTTATGGTTCCAATAATCCATGGAATTCATATTTTAAGCAAAAAAAGTCATTAATCCATGACATACTAAGTTCAACATACACAATGTTAATTTGAAGAATATTAATCGAGAAAAAGCTCTCAATCACTTAACATACCTAAATTATAACTCACCCCTATGAGAGATTTACTCATCCATTTAAATGATTAGTAATATGGTTATAATTATTATGATGATAAATTAATAAGATAATAAAAATAAAGGGATAAGAAAATAGTTTTGCGTCGAACACACACACATGAATGATGATGAGAATTAAAAATGAACTTTAGATTGAGTGAGAAAGAAAAATAAGGGAAGGGGATTAAACTATATTTAAACTATTTTAAGAACTTTAATATTAAACTACAGAAGGTGGATGAGAATAAGAGATATTAAAGAAGAAACTTACATTAAAATAGAATTACAAAGAAAGAGACTTAGAAGATTACAAAAATGAAGAACACAAATGTAAATGAAAACAAAGAGAGGATGAAAGGTATATCAAGTGAAAACTTGGGTATGGAAGGTCCTCACAATCACTCTTATAGGCTTTGGTCATGCCAATATTTTTTACTCTCTTCTGAAATTCCAACTCATTTGAAGGAGAGAAGGAGGATGTATTTATAGCCCGGGGAAGTGGACTGTTGGCATTCCCAATATGTCCCTCTGCTTGGATTAACGATTTGGACATCCAAAAGGCCAAATATTGAGATATATCCTTCTTAAAAGTTGTATATAATAATGTTTTATGACTTCTACCAAAATATGGAGTCATTTAGACCTATGTAGACAATTTTTGTGTAGTTTGATTCAACAAATATAAACTGTCCTTTTCAATCCATGCTTTTCCGATTTCCAAAATGTGAATGGATTTTGGGATTGGAAGATGCATTTAAAGACGAATGATTTCTTCAACAATATCAGCCATCTATATCCCATATTCCACAATACAGAATCTGAGCTTGACATGATTAATAGATAAGGATACATGTCATGAATACTGTACGGATTTTAATTCCTATCCCGAATGGTGGGATGAGTTTAATGAATCAGTTGGGCCCATTGTATTTGGATTTGGTCCTTGAATTTTTTTACAACACTTATTAAATTATCCCATGAACCTTTGAGGAGAATGAAGGAATTTTAACTTCTATATTTAGCCCATTAATTCAATCTTCATGGTTGGTCCAGTTTCTTCACAGATTCTGTAGGCCCTCTTTTGTGGTCCATATGAGCCTTCAAATGGCAGAATTGGCCCATGATCCCTTCTAATGAAATGTTTTATATTTAATTAGAAATCAAAAAAAAAACCACACAAGTTATATCATAAGGATGAGAGTTATGAATAAAATAGTAAACTGACTCAATTGGACTACTTCTAAAAATGATCAAAAATTACACTTAGTATTAAAGCATTATTATTTCACAAAAAATATGCACATTTCATATAAAATTAGTAAAGGGAGTATATAATAAGTCATGAAAATATTAATAACATCAAATACCCCACACTTAGTCTTGTTCATGTCCCCATGTGCAACATGTATAAAAACATGAGAAAATAATTTTCACTCACCAACAAATATTAAAATTTTGTTTTCCCTAATCAGGGGTGGTTTAGAAAATTTCAATCATCCATATTGAATTCCAATACAAGTTCTTACAGAAACAATGTTCCAAGAACAATTCATTTTTTCATGCTCAAATTTAGAAATGGAAAATGTGGACACTGAAAACTCACACCTCTCAAGATGATAAAATTAATTTATAGAGGTTCACTCATTCACCAACCAAGAGTGAAAATCTTAAAGTTTAAAAGAGCTCTCAGCTTCCAATCCCTATCCAAAGTTCACAAGAATCGAGTGGTATTTTTAAGGGGTTTTTCTGTGGCTATGGGACGGTAGGAATATAATTTCCAAGAGAGAGAATAGGAGGGGTAAAACACCAACATGGAAAAAGAAAAGCACATTTTTTTTGAAATGAGACATGAAAGGAAATGGAAACACATATTTATGAGGGAATTAAAATGTGAAATAAGACACAAAATTGGAAGGAAATATGAATGGAATGAGAAGATGGAATATTTACAAAACTCAAAATTTCTTCCAATGACATAAGAATATAATGCAAGTGTTCTTTTTTTCTTTTTTTTTTTTACTTTTTTTCAAAAGTTAAACTTCAAACAGATCTCAAAATCATATCCCAACCCATGATTGATCTCCTCATGACACTAATTGTAATAGTTATAATAAGATCAAAGGCTGATAAATAGTGATTTTTGACCCACCCAAGACACAACCCATTCTTATTTTCATTTTTTTTGATATTTTTTATTTGAGTTTTTCGATTTTTTTCGATTTTTTTAACACTTTTCAATTATACAAGATAAAAATATATACATTCCCAAACCCCACTTAGGGACAACCTCTCCCCCACACCGAAATGGATTCTTGCCCTCAAGCATATGATAACATGGTGAAATCAAAAAAAGGGGTACCCAAAATGAAATCCATTCCCCCACACTTAAATTTCAAAAAAATTATTCAATGAATATACATGTTGATATTAGGGTGGAAAAGGTATTGGTCTTGTAATGTGGCTATAAAAGATAAGGTTTTCCTAGGCTCAAAGGGGCTTTCAAAAGGAGGATTAATGTAATGGAAATGTGGGGCTATTTTGCTATTGTGATTCTCATGTGGTTCAAAAAATGAATTTATTATATTAATGCACAAAAATTAGTAAATTCAGCTTGAATGTCCACAAAATCAAGACTCACAAATGGTGGTAAAAAAACTCATTTTGAAAAGATGGCCATAGGTGGCCTTGGCATGAAAGCTAATATTGTTCGTCATGGTTGGGGGAAATCTGTTTCCAAATAAAAAAGCGAGAATTCAAAATTTGTTGCTTTTTACATAATATTATTTATCCAAAGTCATGATGAAAATAAAAAATTTTTGAGATGAAAACATTTGTTTTGAATCCCCAAAAAGGTAGGAAAAAGTTTTAAAACTCAATGGTGAGTAAGGATGAATCTTGATTTTTTTGTATTTTTTTTGTTATAATGATTTTTTTGTTTAGGTTTTTTTAGTTTTTAAAAAAGACTCACCCACACAAAAGAGAAAGAGAAAAAGAAAGAGTTTGATAAAGAATGTGGTAAAAATATGAAAGGCAGAGGAAGAAGAAGAAAGAGGTAGAGGGAGGAAGTGAGATAGAGAGAGTTAAAGGGAAAGAGGTGCCCCCTGGTTTGGATTTAGTGGGTTTCCATCTCATCTAACGGTGTGTTGGATCTGATGGAAGTCGATGTGGTTCTAGGATTGTGGGATATTACCTGAAAAAAATCATTATTTATCTAATGAAAAACTACAAACAAATTTAAATTTTATAAAAGTAAAAGAAAACATGAGTTTCCTCCCAATAAGCACTGCATTTATTTGTCTGTAGCTAGATAGTTGTAGTGGACTACCCATAGTCTGATGGTGGCCATCGTATTTTCTCAACTCCAGTGTGCTTCTAGAAAAACTTTTCCTTTGGGATGCCTGATGATTCATTGGATAATTTCATCCCTTCCTTGTTGTTTTTCTTACAATTAAACGGGGGTGGAAAGAGAATAGGACTATCCTCCCTTTGGTCTTCAACGTGAGGAATGATTTTATCCAAAAAGTGATGGTTTTCTATGCTTGGAAATCCAAGAAGATGCTTCAAGTATGAAGGTTCATTTATGTAAGATTCAGATAACACAATACCAGAGTATGAGATCCCAATTTTTTTTGACTCATTTATTTCATCAGTTACCGATGTAGAGTAATGAGGATCAGTGGAGTCATAAGACAGAATAAAATTTTCAATATCCTTTATTTCAATGTTGTTTTCCAAAGAATAGTCAATTTCAATATCACCAGTCATCACTTTATTAGTTATGGAAGAAATATCACAACCTTCACTCCCATTAGGACAATATAAACACATTGGTTCAGGGTTCACCTCACATATAACAGAATTTTTAGAATCATGGATAGGAAATGATGAATGTTGGATAAAATGATCTAAATAAACAAATGGGCATTCTTGTTCATTTTCCTCATTATCATCCAAGCTGGAGAAGTGGAGGTCAGAGGCAAGATGATATTCTAAAGATTTTTCAAGATCCTTTAGATCAATGGAGTATGCATTTGTAATGTCAACATCAACTTCTCTATTTCTAACATGGTTAATGAGGATTCAATATTCACAAACTCCTCTATCAGTTGAAAAATAAGGACATTATGGATTGGGATTCAACACACTCTCAGAGAGAGTTTCAGAAGAATGGATAGAGAATGAAAATTCATTCTCTGATGGGTATCATAAGGAATGAAAAATATTGATCTGGACCAGTTGGTCACCAAATTCCATGGATAAGATTCCAGCATGGACATTAATTTTGGTTTTAGATGTCATGAGGAAAGGATTTCCTAGAATTAAGGGAGATCGATAAGAGTTTCTCTCACCTTCCATGTCAAGGATATAAAAATCGGCTGGGAAGATAAGATCATTAACACAGACAAGGACATCCTCAATTATACCCCCAGGACTAGTAGTGTTTCGATTGGCCAATTGAATGAAAACACCGATTGATGTAAGGGACCTAGACCAAGGTTAGAGAATATGGATTTGGGAATGACATTAATTAAGGCTCCTAGGTCTATGAGTGCATCATCGAAGTTGGAAATTCCAATTTGGCATGGAATCGTAAAGGTCCCTAGATATTTACACTTTATGGGAATAAACTATTGGGTGGAAACATTTTCAAAGGTGTTTAGTTGCCTCTTGTGGGAACACAATTCCTTAAGAAACTTGGCATACTTAGGTATTTTTTTATGGAATCTAAGAGGGGTATGATGATGTCAACATGGTAAAACATGTCGAAAATTTCATAATCAGGTTCAAAGGACTTCTTTGGCTTAAAAATGACTTGAGGAAAATCAATTGGATTCCTAAGTAGAATAGAAAGAGGCGAGGGAATGATTTCAGATTCCTTTTCTCGTTTCATTTTCATTTCATTTTCTAGGTCAACATTTAAAGGTGGTTTAGATGACTTATCCTGAGGCATATAAATTTTCTTTCCCAATCTAAGGTGAGATACAAGTTGACCAATTTGGGTTTCAATGTTTTTAAGGCTGGAACGAGTAAAGGAGGAAATATCGTCCACTAAAATTTCCCATGGTTTCTTGGAAGAAGAGTCTTGTCCTAAATTGGGATTACCTAGATTTTGGTTTTTGGGAAAGAGATTGTATTGGTTTTGGAATTGGGAAGGCTCACTAGGATATCAGAATCCAGGAAGAGGATTCTTCCTTTGAGGTTGAGGAATAAAAGTATAAGGTTGTTGGAAGTTACCAACACCTTGACCATATTGGAACTGGTTTGGGTTTTGATGAGGGAATTGAGGGGGATGAGAGATAGAATTACCATACCTCAGGCCTTGGTTCTAGGAAGAAGAGAAGGGCTCAGAGTGAGGTTGGTTGAAGTTTCTAACAAACTGACCTGATTGTTGAGGGTTGGGGTTCCGCTGATCATATGCTTCATTGATCTCCATTGGTCCAGATGAATTATATTGATCATCTTGAGATTGTGGACATGTGTCAGTTGGATGAGATGAAGAGTTGCAGATTCCACAATTTTTGATAGGTCCAGGAAACATTGATTGCGAAGAAGATGAGGTTGGTGATTTTGTAGCCACAACTAGTTGTTGCCCAAGACCTATAAGATCACTCATACACTCTGTCATCTTATTAATATCTTTTGAATGACTATCTTGGGCTTGTTTAACTTGATCATGTGCTCAAGTATGCAATTGTTGCGTGTTCACAGCCATGTTGCTTATGAGATCTCTTGCAGCTGCATGAGTTTTATCAATAAGAGCAACGCCACTTGCAGCATCAATGAGGGTTATATCCATAGCCAATAACCCCTCATAGAAGTATTGGATCCAGAGTTGGTGAGGGATTTGGTGGTGTGGGTAGGTTGCAACAAGGTTTTTGAACCTATCCCATTACTCATGGAGTGATTCATTTTGTAATTGATGAATACCGCTTATTTTATTTTGGATAGAATCAGTATGAGAAGCAGGAAATAATTTCTCTAAAAATAGTCACTTCATGTCATTCCATGTGGTTATGTAACCAGGAGGGAGGTAGTAAATCCATGAATTGGCCGAGTCATCTAGGGAGAAATGGAATGCTCGAAGTTTTATTTGTTCCTCAAAAACCCCGTGAGGCTTTATAGTAGAGCACACCACTTGGAACTCTTTAAGGTGGAGATGTGGATCCTCACCGGCTTGCCCATGGAAATGAGGTAGAAGATGAATCAAACCCGATTTGAGTTCAAAATAAGATTCTATGTTTGTATATAGAATATCAAGGGGTTGGTAATTCATATCAGGGGAAGCAAGTTGTTTAAGGGTTTGTTCCCTTGGATTGGCCATTTCTAAATCAACTGGTTGGACGAGGACTGGTTCCTGAATGAGTTTATTATATCTAATGTTCCTCCTAAGTTGGCGAAGTGTTCGCTCAATTTTAGGGTCAAAAAATCTGAGGGATTTTTTGGGAGGCTACAGAGAATTCATAGAGATGTTGGAAGAAAGAGGTAGATGGGTTTTTCTTTGTATTATTTCATTTTAATATTTTTATGAGAAGGCGGGTTTTCTTTTTTTCTTTATTTATTTTTTTTTTAATTTTTTTTGCTTTTTTTAAAATAACCAGAAACTAATTAATACTTAAAGCCCCATCCCTAGAAATAGTTCCACTTGAAACACACAGACGACTATCGCCTATCGACTAGTTAAAGTTCCGATGCTCTACTAATGTGTATAGAAACACTCGGGTTGAATCCTCAATGATGATACTTTTTAACAGTCGATTGTTTTTAGTTGATTGTATTTTGATTGGGAGGTTTGTTTGTAGAGCTTAAATGGAGTGATTAATGATTGCTGTTTGATTTAACAATTTGATAAATATTGGGGTGAGTTCATCAACAGGTAGTTGAGCTTGTGATATCCTTGAGCTTTTCTTTATATTGCATTAAGTTACATCCATGTCACAAGTTGACGTTGATTGGAATTCCTAAGTGTTAAAGCTTTAATCCAAGCCTTAACTTAACTGGGATTCTAATCTCAATCAGTACTTGATTTTGGTAGTGTATTTATGGTTCCAATAATCCATGGAATCCATTTGTTAAATAAAACAAGTCATTAATCCATGACATGCTAAGTTCAACATACACAATGTTAATTTGAAGAATATTCATCAAGAAAAAGCTCTCAATCACTTAACATACCTAAATTATAACTCACCCCAATGATAGATTTACTCATCCATTGAAATGATTAGTTATTTGGTTATAAATATTATTATGATAAATTAAGAAGATAAGAAAAATAAAGGGATAAGAAAAGATTTTTCCGTAGAACACACACACACACGAATGATGATGAGAATTAAAAATGAACTTTAGATTGAATGAGAAAGAAAAATAAGGGAAGAGGATTAATATGTATTTAAACTATTCTAAGGACATTAATATTAAAATATAAAAGGTGAATTAGAATAAGAGATATTAAAGAAGAAATTTTTATTAAAATGGAATTATAAAGAAAGAGACTTACAAGATTACAAAAATGAAGAACACAAAAGTAAATGAAAACAAGGAGATGAGGAAAGGTCTCTCAGGTGAAAAATTGAGTACGGAAGGTCCTCCCAAGACCTTTTAAATTCTATGGTCATGCCAATATTTTATACTCTCTTCTGAAATGCCAACTCCTTTTAAGGAGAGGATGAGGATGTATTTATAGCCCAAGGAAGTGCACTGTTGGCATTCCCAATCATTCCCTCAGATTGGGTTGACGATTTGGAAATACAGATAGCAGAATATCAAGATATATCCTTCTTCAAAGATGTAGATAATAATGTTTTATGACTTTTTAAAAAAATTGTAGTCATTTGGACCAAGGGATCCAATGTTATGATGGTTTGATTAAACAAAGTTAAACTGTCCATTTCAATCCATGGTTTTTCAATGGCCAAAATGTGAATGGATTTTGGAATAGGAACATGCCTTCAAAGCTGAAGTATTTCTTCAACAATGTTGTCCGGATATATATCCTCTTTCACACTGAAAAGTCTCATATTTATTTGATGAATATATCTGTAGACATGTCATGAATACTTTACTGAGTTTAATTCCCAGCCAGAATGGTGGGCTAAGTTTATATGAATCATTTGAGCCCCTTGAATTTGGATTTTGGACTTGAAATTTTTATAAAATACTCCTTACACTGTCCCCCGAACGTTTTGGAGAATGAAGGAATTTTAACCTCTATATTGTGCCCAATAATGCAATCTTCATGGCTGGTCCAGTTTCTTTATAGATTCAGTAAGCCCTCTTGTGTGGTCCATTTGAGCCTTTAAATGGAAGAATTGGCCCATGATACCTTCTAATGAAATGTTTTATATTGAATTAGGAATCCTAAAAAATAGAAACCACAGAATTTGGATCATCAGGGGGAGAGTTATAAATAAAATAGTAAACTGAGTCAATTTGACTACTTCAAAAAATGCTAAAAGATTATACTTAGTATTAAAACATTAATATTTCACCCAAATTATGCACATTTCATATAAAATCAGTAAAGGTAGTATATAATAAGTCATGGAAATATTAATAACATCAAATTTCCCCAATTGAGTTGTAGGAATTAATGAAGCAAAAAAAATAAAATCTTGATAAGGGATTCATACGCCCTAGTGCATCACCTTGGGGAGGACCTGTTCTGTTTGTTAAGAAGAAAGATAGATCAATGAGACTATGTATTTATTATTAAGAACATAAAAAGATCACAATCAAGAAAAAATATCCTCCTCCCCTCATTGATGACTTATTTGACCAACTAATTGAAGCTCAATACTTTTCCTAGATTGATCTTCGTTCCAGATATCATCAATTAAGGGCCAAAAGGAGGATATAAAAATGGATAAATTCCGTACAAGGTATAGAAATTATGAATTTATAGTGATGCCTTTTGTTCTTACTAATTACCCTAATATCTTCATGGATCTACTGAAAATAGTCTTTAGAGACTATCTTGATCAGTTTGTGGTAGTCTTTATAGACAGTATTACTGTTTATTCAATGTGAAAGGAAGAACATGAAGATCACTTGAGAATTATACTGAAGACCCCGAGAAAGGAGAATCTTCATGCTAAATTTACCAAGTGTGAATTTTGGATTCATAAAGTTTCTTTTTTGGGTCACATAATCTCAAAAGAGGGGATATATATGGATCCAGCAAAAATAGTGGTTATTGAAAGATGATCAAGACCAATAATAGTAACCGAGATCCAATGTTTTCTTGGTTTGGATCGATATAATCGATGTTTTGTAAAAGAATTTTCACGATTATCTAATCCACTCACTAAGTTGACTCAGAAAGTAGTTAAGTTTGTTTGGATAGAGGAATGTGAAGAAAATTTCAAAGAGATAAAAATAATGTTAGCCAGTGCACCTGTGCTCACACTTCCTTGTAGTGGAGAAAGGTTTGTGATCTACAGTGATGCATCCAAGATTGTGTTAGGATGTGTTATCATGAAAAATGATATGGTGATAGGTTATGCCTCACGATAGTTGAGAATACAAGAGAAAAATTACCCATCCCATGATTTGGAGTTAGATAACATAATCATTGAATTAAATATATGGAGTCATTATCTTTATGGTGAAAGGTGTGATATTTATACTGACCATAAAAGTTTAAAGTATATTTTCACAAAAAAGGAGATGAATATGCACCAAAGAGGATGGTCGAAGTTGATTAAAGATTACGACTTCTCAATAAATTACCATCCTGGGAAAGCGAATAAGTTGGAATATGATTTGAGTTGACAAGAAAATGCTAGCCTATCTGTGATGAGGATAATAAAAGATCCAATATTTATGGATTTGCAATGGATGGATCTTGAAATTTTAAAGGAAGGGTAAAAATCTTATCTTTCTCAAATGAATGTTCAACGATCTATAAAAGTGAATATTTAGGATGCATGGAAGGAAGATGTAGAGTTACAATAGAAGGTGATAAATGTTCCTAAATTCAACCTTCATTACGATGAAATAATAATGTTCAAGAACAGGGTTTGTATTCCCCTCATACTAGAATTAAAGAAAGAGCAATTAGATAAGACTCGTAGTTCTTCATTCTCTATTCACCATGGAATCACAAAGATATATAGTGACCTAAAAGAGTATTTATGGTTGTATGACATGAAAATAGCTGTCGCTGAATATGTCTCTCGATGATTGGTTTGTCAAAAAGTTATGGCTAAGAGATAGAAATCTAAAGGGATGTTTCAACCATTAACCATACCAGATGGAAATGAGAAAACATCACTATGGTCTTTATTTTCGAAATTCCCAAAACATGTAAAGGTCATAATGCTATATGGTTTATAGTTGATCGTTGTACAAAGTCTGCACACTTCATTGCTATTAGAGAGGATTTTTCTCTTGATCATCTCACTAGGATATATGTAAAGGAAGTGGTAATATTGAATGGATTACCACTTTCCATTATATCTGATTGGGATATGAGGTTTACCTCAATGTTTTGGCAAAGTCTTCAGTATGCTCTGGAAGCAGAGTTAATTTTTATCATTTCTTATCATCCTCAAATAGACAGTCAGTCTGAGAGGACAATTAAAACTTTGGATGAAATGTAGAGATCTTTCACATTAGATTTTAAAGGTGGTTGGGATCAAAACGTACCTTTGGTGGAATTTTATTACAACAATATATTTCACTCCATTATTGATATGTCTCCTTATGAATTCCTCTGTAGAAAAAAGTCTATAACTTAAACATGTTGGATGAAGTTGGGTAAAGAAAGCTATTATACCTCATCTTGTTGATGAAATGGTAGAAAAGGTCATATCTATTCAACAAAACATAAGATAAGCTCAGTGTTGACAAAAAAAAATTTATACTGACAACTGAAGAAAATACATAGAATTTTAAGTGGGTGATAAGGTGTTTCTATGAATATCTCCTTGGAAGAGAGTAATGATATTTGGAAAGATGGGAAAGCTGAGCATGAGGTATATCAGTCCTTTTGAAATTCTGGATCACGTTGGGAAGGTATCTTATCAATTGGAACTTCCATAAATCTCTCTCAAGTTCATGATGTGTTCAATGTATCTCTCATGGGAATGTACATACATGATCCTTCACAATTACTAATCTTAGAAGTCGTTCCACTGGAGAAAGAACTTTCTTATGAAGGAAAACCGATATAGATTCTGGATCATAGTGAAAGAGTTATACGAAACAAGACCACTCACTTGGTAAAAGTTTTATGGAGGAACCACCAATTTGATGAAGCTACATGGGAAGTTGTGGATATCATCCAAATGTTTTTTATGAAATATTTTCTTTAAATAATTTTTATTCTTCAGTAGCTTGATTTGAACGCAATCATGAGTTTAAACAAACCATGAGATGCCCTTATTATAAAATTACTATTATAGAATATCCATTATGTTAGCGGTAATAATTATAACTAACTTTTGAAAATGCATTGTGAATTCATTAGTTATCACTAATTTATGAAAAATATAAATCAATTAGATATTTGTATTTTTGAGTGAATTAATTTTGGTAATGAAATTAAGGAGATATATATTTGTGTTATATACTTAAAAAAATATTTTTTTAAATTTATCCATTAGATATTTTTTTCATAGGATATGAATAAACCCTATTTGTTATATAAAAAACGATATAATTTAAAAGGATGATTTTCCACCTATGAATGGAGAACCCTTTTTAAATTATCATTTTTACCCATTAATAATATTTATTTGACATCATATACATGTTATTTTGAAGTGGGATGTAAAAATTTTATTTGGATGAAATTATGATATTTTCCTAATAACTTTCATATTTTGATGAATAGTAAAAATAAGTTATATTTTAATTAAAAACAAAATTTTCATTGAAATAATTTATATGATTAAATTATATTATTGAATGGTTTAAGAGTATAAATAGAATATATTTTTACCATTTAATATAATTTAGGTCATTGGAATTAATTTTACAAAAAATTCAGATATAAAAACATTTAAATCTTTTGCAATATTTTAACTTTTGCAACCCATTTTCTCATTTCAACAATGGAATTAATTACTGAAACTTTTTTATTTTGAATTTTGAAAAATGGATTCAAAATTTTGAATTAGTAGGTCCAAATTATGTAAATAACTTAATTTATTTGGGGATATATGAATAATAACTTCGGTAAATTTTATTAACACGGTAAAATGGTAAATCAGGTAAGTAAGTGTAAAAATAATACTATAAAATTATCCTAACACTTTTATTAATATAATTAGACAACCATAAATTTTCCTAAAACATACTTGGGTTGAAATTGTATCCATTGTAACCCACTTGGATGAGATTTGGACATTTAATTTGTTGTATTTCATGAAAAGTGAAATATATCTCCCTCAAAGTTTAATAATTTAATTATTTTTAATATATGGTTATACAAAATATAAATTCGATTATAAATACTAATTTGAAATGTAATTTTTTTTCTTTATCATGAAAATTTATTTTTGATTTATATGAAATAAATTATTACCATAAATACTTATACCTGGATGATGTAAAAATTAATTAATTGATGAGAAATAAATAAAACAATTTTTATTATAATATTAATAATCATAAAAGGACCAAACACTTGACCAAACCTTATTAGTAGAGTATAGATCGACCATAGGCGTACAAGGGTTGAAGTATTGACCATTTTGAGTCTTATATAAGAGATTATGTCACTTATATTATTTTATTTAAGTAAAGATAAATTTGTCACATTAATGTCTTAAAAGAGTATATCATTTTTAATGTTGGGGTTTTTGGGAGATAAATTATACTATAAGTATTTTTATAAAATATTATGAATTTATATTCATCATATTATTTTATTTTTATTTTTTATTCAATAAATATATTTATTAAATAATTACAAAAAATTGAGGTAGTAATTATTTTATTAATGAAGAAATCAATTAAATGTTATTAAACATATTTTAATAAATATAATTTGGGATAATTATTATGTAAAATGAATTTTATTGATTAATTTGACCCCTTAGAGATATAATAAAATATTTATATCGAGGTTTACTTCTTATTTTGATATTTTTTTAAAATTCATGAAATCAATATTTTACAAATTGAAACTATTGATATTTTTTCAAAATTAGGTTTTATTAAATTATTTAAAAATCACAAAACATTTTAAAAAATATATAATAATCAGATATTGTATAAAATGTTCTAAATTATTCATTTATGGTATAATTGACTTAAATTTAGTAAATATTTTGACTCTTTTAATATAAAAAATATTTGTTACCCTTGTTAAAATTTAAAAAGAATAACTTAGTGTTAATTAAAATCATAATGCTTAAATTGACATAGAAACTGGTCTAAAATTTATTTTTTGATGAAATTACAACCCTATATCAACTCATATTCTAAATTGAGAAATTTTTGAGGTTTTTAAGAGGGGTTTTATTTTATTATAAATTAATATTTTTGAGGTTTCCAAAAGTGACCCTCACCTCAATTATAAAAGGGAACTTTCTCCCTCAACTCATTACTTCATCTTGAGCCTTAAAGATAGACCAACAATTACCAATTTCCATTATCAACTTCCTTAGAAATATTATAGAGGTCATGGTTTTATTCAATGACTAACTCTAGTGATCTAAGAGGAGATTTAGAGGAGGCACAATAAAGAATAGATAATATAATTTACCAATTCTTTCAAACTTATTTCTTCTTCTACTTACGCCTCATGAGTTTTTTCATTATAAAGTAATAAATCCAGTATTACTTGTATACTAAGAGGTTATTATTATTATAAACTACCACATTCCACCTTCAACCCATCCTATGAAAAATGAAATCACCACGTGTGCGTATGTACAACTTACCCTCTCCACGACGCGGTGTAATCCATTTTTCACCACCAACTTCCATGGATGGTATAATGATGGAATTGATAAGTATATATATGATTAATATAAAATGATATTTATTAGGATATACTATATCCCATCCCCTTAAATACCATTCTACAATTAGGGGAATGATATCGTCGCTCGTCCGTACGTAAGACTTACCATCTCCACGATTCGATGTGATTTGTTCTACAAAATTTTCATTAAAGCATGAGTATATAAATGAATTTAATGAATAAATATGATATATATTATAATAATAAAATGATTTAAATGGTATAACTATAACCTAAAATAGGAAAAATAACTTATCTGAAAAAACATGCATAAGAACATAAGGAGTTAATACCCGAATAACGAGTAACAATGAAATGTTAATAAAAAATAGATGAAAATATGATCATAAATGTTATAATAAAAATTACTATGATTCTGTAATAAATCATTAAAATTATTTAAATCATTATATATGAGGTTTAGATATATACAAATCATATCTGTGGTACCCCAATTTTTATTCCCTTTAGTACTTACATATCACAAAATCTAGAAGTAGTTTACCCATAGTATGAATAATAACTTAGTTGTACTCCCAAAGTATTTATTTATGGTAGTCCCACATAATGGAATAAATAAAGCTAATAATATTATTGTTTTACTGGACTCTAAATGGTACTTCCACATCCAAAAACATGGATCCATCCCCAACACCCAAAAATTATTGTATGATAATACTCATGTAAATTGAGTCAAAGGAAATATCCTAAAGTAACACCACCAATATCGAGGAAAACCCTATAGGGAGACTATATATATCCAATATATTATATTCTTTTATATTAATAAAAATAGTTCAGTATGACCACCACTATCCAGACCCCTCCAAGAATACCCCTCCTTGGTTTAAAGTGAAAATGAGAGTGACCCCTGAAACCTGCATCCAATAGGCTATAGGTTGGTTACAATAACTGAGGGCATAATATTAATAAAATGGGAGGAATTAAACTAATTATTTCCTAATAAATTTTAAAAATCTGCCAATCAAATATGTATAATATATAAAAAACCATCCCCATACATGAAATTTCATACAATATAGAAGCGAAAGAAAATAGACCATGAACATTTATTAGGAAGAAAAAAAACCAATAAATCCTAAGAAACCACTATGAGATAGGAAAGACCAGATCAATAATATAATATCTCATACAAACCAAAAAATGATATTATAAATATAAAATTGATAATAAAAGTATAATTATAAGGAATCTCTCTGAAACATCTCATGAAAATGAAAAATAATCATGTTAATGCCCAGTTGATTAATAGATAAGTTAGCTTATTACCTAAATCAAGTGAATTATATGAGAACCTCACTAAGGATTTCTCACTAAGTAGCAAACTTAAATACGTAATGTAATATCAACTACATATATATTTATATATGTGTGTGTCTGTAAAATATACCATATATCCACTTCCCCACTGGTTTTTCACTCATAGGGCAAAAAACAATTCCTGTACTTTAATATCTTCCATGACCTTGAAATCACAATATATATCAGGAAACTTATATTATGGGTTTAGGCTCATATGTACCTACCCCAAAATCTTGCATGGTCTAATGTTCATGTTGACTCGAGTGTATAAGAGCCACACCAAAATCAAAACCGCATCCATATTCCATCACGTCCCATAAACATTTATTAAGACCACAACAACCTGATTAGTTATACAATATACATTAATTCATTACAACTTGTGAATAAGTATACCTATAATAACTACAAACACTATAACCGGGATACAAACATATGCTATAAACTTAAGCCTCTACCACCCATACATACATGTCTGATGAAAATGATATCCATCACAACCCATGTAAGAACACACCCTATACCTTAATCTATAACATCTCAGATATTCCTAAACACATGATATATTTGAAGGGATAGATTGGAAGTGGGATTATTCAACCATCCATTCCCTTAAGAACCAGTATATTAGGGAAGGCACCTAGAAACCAACACATTTGTGTGTTGGTTTTAATACTATAATTTGGTGGGATGTATTTTTAAAAAAATGGTACAACATGAAAGTCTATAACATCAAACCTTCGTTAATAATTCACATACGTTGATGGTGATCTCACGCACATGGCTTAGCACCCAACAACCAGCAGATGGGCGCAACAATTTCTGCTAATCCATAACTCATATCCACATTCTGCACTCGTCTCTCATGAGTCCGGCGGAGGAAGTGGATTCATCACACCTGCTACATGGTCCACACATAGGCTGGTGCATCTTCCCTCGGCCCGACCAGGGTTCGGTACAGGAATATCTTCCCCACCCTCTCATCATCATCAAGCAGAGCCTCCATTAGATCATTCTCGTTAAATATCTCCACGTTCAGCATCGGCATCTTCCGTGCCACTGCCTTGCAACCCCCATACGTGATCTCGCACGACGACATCCAAAGGGATCGCATTCTTTCATACTTCCCCATGTCTGTCTGAAGTGCCGCGTTCCCAAACGGACTGTCCCTGATCTCCAGCTTCCAAAGCTTCTTGCACCCATCCAATACACACACCATCCCCCTGTCACTCTCCCCTGCAAACGCAACTGATATCATCTCCAGCTCCTGGGCGTACAGCCCAATGTAACGGAAAACCTGGTCGGTCAATCGCCCCGACATGGACAACCGCCTCAGACCCTTGCATGATCGAACCACTGCCCCAAAACCTTCATCCAAGGGCTCATTGGTCACTGCATCAGGCATTGTCGGGTCAAGGATGCACAGCCTGAAGCGAATAAAATCAGGGCAGTTCCTCGCAACTGTAATAAGAGCATTGTTAGTCATCTGCTGGCAGCCCCGGGATATGGCAACCAAACCCTCCTCTGTTACAGACCCGTTAGGATCAGACGGGAAAACCCTCATCTCCTGCAAGCATTTACACGTGCGAGCTACAACCTCGAGTCCCTTGTCTCCTATACAATCCAGAACCCATAGGTGCTGGAGTCCCTTGGTGGGATGTATATGAAATCAAAAAACAAATTGATTGTATAGAACTCAAATGTTCTAAGGGAGAAAATCCCACCCTAGACTCAAACTATAACCAAAGTCCCTCAATAAAACAAAAAATTAATCAATTGATCTAGAAAAATAATAATCACTAAGAATACAAACATTAAATCTCATGATACCAAATGATCAAATAATTGAATTATTACCATTTACTTAATAAAACACATTGGTCAATTCTAGTTCAACCATTTACAATAATCATCAAAAGAAGTGGAATTTTAATTATTCAAATTTCAATTTCATATTGCAATCCATTCTCTTAGATATTTCATCCCAGTATATCTATGGTTTCTAATTAATGAATCATTACCATTATTAACACCCATTACCATTAATTATTTCATAATTATTTTAGGATTCTATATTCCAGGTTATTATATGGCTCAACTTGAGCTACCAAAAAAAATATTAAGTTTAAGTGAATTAGGGAAATTGAAACAAGAATAATGTAACACAACAGCCAAGCAAAAAAGGCAAGCCCAACTCTCAATCCATACCAATGATCTTTGTGTCATCACTAAAAACTTCCCACAACATCTGCACCATCCTGGCATCAAAAAAATCAAGTAACTTCCGTTACTAAGGAAAAAATGGCCACCCAATACCGACATACTGACCATACCAAGTTTAACATATCAAAACATATAAAAGAATATGCTATTCTACGTTATATACATGGAAGAAAATGATAATTCCAGCACAACATATTCCATGGTGAACAAAGGCCATAACATCAAAGTGATGAAGCATATTACAATCATAGATGGGATATAAAATAGACCTAAACATTAAATTCCAACAAAAATCATTTTTATTTAGCATCTTGAATTAACTGATTCATTATGAGTATGTTTTTGAAGTAAGAAACCTAATATCTACCAACTAAAAAAACTACAAATAACCAATAAACATGATCAATACAGAAATCTACCTTTCCAAACAATTATAATATTGGATTATATAATTATGTGAATTCATCATTCCTTATTTTATTTGTCTAATTAGTTTTACAGTGTTATCCAGGTTTTAAGCATGTAAGATATGCCTTGAAAATATAATAATAATAATATATATTCTAAATTAAAATATATAGAAAATAACATGTGGCAACCATCATGGTTAAAGAATAAAAAATTCACATGTGATTGAAATACCCATATGATATTTCTTCAATTTATAATTCGGTTTAATTATATTCATTAAGGTAAATACCATCCATTCACCCACAAAAGTTAAAATATACTAATCCCACATTGGAAAAATAATAGGAGGAGTGTTTATAAATCCTCTAATTCAATACAAAGCTTCAAGGAAAATCACATAGGAATGGAGGGATAAGGAATCAATCCCAACTAAAATAAATTGAAGTCACTGTGTAAGATAAAAATAATGAAAAATCATCAAATAAGCTTGAACACTAAGACAAAACTCAAGAAAACTCACTTACATAACCTCTGAGAAGGATGAGAATGGGAAGGACAACCAAAGGGGAGCACAAGAATACCTTGGATCGAGCAAGAAAATGATCCTCATGAATATTAAAATTAGTATTCACTAATAGATGGATAGAAGGAACTGAAGGGATTTTGGGGGTCGGCTAGGGTTCAGAGGAAAGAAGAAAAAGTGGAAGAACAATGAACACAACTCCTAGTTTATAGAGAAGGATAGATGGGCCTTCACCATGGCATAGAGACCTCAACCATATCCATAGTTCCTTTAGTAAAATCTTGTTTCTGAAACACCATCCTTAAAATTTATATATCCATCTCTTCTCAGTATTTTTTGTCCATATAGAATAGGATCCACTAAAATAATGGTTTGTTAGTTCCCAACACACTTGTATTTCTCTTGATCACAACTTGCTTTAAAATCCTACCACAACATAGGTGGATTCCCCTTACTATTTTTAACTCACTCGCTTAGCTTGACTCACCTCATTTTAGCACCACCAAACCCATAAGAAAAGGCATGTCATCATTCCAAATTTACAATAGGGAAAATTTATGAGTGGAACACTCATAAAATGGGCATTTCCCCACTGCATTTCCTAGAGGGAAACTCACCAAACATGGCTAGCCTCTACACCCACAAAAAACAGGCATATCAGATTTCCCTATTTCTTAGAGGGAAACTCTATTAGTGTCATTACCACCAAATGGGCCTTTTAACGTCCTTATTTCCCACTACGAAACTCCCTAAAAATTTACATCCACTATTTTCTTTAAAATGGGATCTACTATAGTGTGGTGAACTTCCATGACAAGGTCACTCACCAAAATGAGTGTTTTATTGAAGGCTTCATTAATTTTATATAAATCCCTACTCACTATTCCCATAACACAAAAACAACCTTAACCATGGGGATGTGACCCTTATATATATTACCTTTGGAAAACATTCAAACAAAACACCACCCCAGGTTCCCTAAGAACAACAAAAAATAGTTCCAACATTGAAAATGTCAAAACCAACCACACTATGACATGCACCACACCAACCACCATGAGAGTTTTTCATACTTGATATCCCAAACTATACTCTTCACCAATGAACACATACAAACTCTCTCAAAAAAGCTACACAATCTTAGAAGAAAAAAAGACTAGGATTCATAATAATCATTCCTTTACAATTGATACCTCTTAGACAATTATCATCATCAATAATTGAAACCTTCCCCAATTAGGAAAAAGTAAAGGAGTTAAAATAACCACTTTGTGAGACAAATCTTAGGTATATCACTATAATATTATCACAAAAAACACATTGGATGAAACAAGGTGTATAAAATATGGGACAATTAATGATCTCATAATTAAATAAGTCCACACACACACACACATATAAAATCATAAAACTGAAACAAAAAATAACCCTTGGTATTGAACACGCATATGTGACCCAAACTCCCAAGTATGCTTCTCCAAGACACCATATATCCACAAGACATAAACAATAGTAATTTCATGTATATTCAACACGTCCTCCTGATAGTGAAAAATCTAAATAGGTTATTCCTCAATGATTTCCCCATCTTTAACTTCTAACTCACCCAAGTCAATGACATGGTGATTATCAAGAAGATATCACTAAAACTATGATATATGAAAATTTTCATAGATCTAGAGTATCTTTGGGGGAAATGGTAACAAGTATGAAATATCTCAAACACATCCCAACACCATGAAATCTCTAAAAAATCAAGGAGAAATATTCCTTCCATGACTAAACTTTCACTAATCAAGATGAGTAGTTGAATTCTAGAACCCATGATCTCTAATTTTAAACTCTATATTCCCACTCATACAATCAATATGGGTCTTCTAAAAACCATGATATGTCTTAATATATTCATGAATCACTTGATCCTTATATATCATTCTCTGCATCAATTCTAGTATGAGAATAGATGACTCTCTCTCCTCAGGTCAATACAATGGATATCTTTAAAGTTTTCCATAAAATATCTCATGTGGGGACATATCAATGGTGGAGTGATAACTATCATTATAATACAACTCCCCCAAGGGTATGTGCCTCATCCGTGAGCCTCCAAAATATAGAATGAAAGCATGTAATATGTCATACAATATTTGGATACTCTGTTTCATATAACGGTCTATCTATGGATTTGAGGAACCACCAAGGCACAAATGAGATCCAAACACACACTAGTGACCTATCCACACTCATGAAGTGAAATAGGGATCAAAATCAGATATATTTATAACCCCAAGGAGACTCACCACCTCCTCCAAGTACTACATTGATAAAACCTATAATTCTCTTAACTCCTTAATAACCATTTTGAGCTAACTTTATCAATAAATATTATATCACCAAGATAAAATCACATCCTATTTTTTCTCCACATAAAATAGTGATGAAGTCTATTGATATATCCTCCCACTTCCACTGGGGAACATAAATATATTAAATAAAGCCACAAAAATAATGATTCTTAGCCTTAACCCTCTAGAAATTAGAACACTGAGATATAAAATCTACTCCTTAACACTTCATCCCATGCCACTAAAACTAATCTATATAGAAATGATAAATATTTTACACACCTGTATGTACCACGAAATGATAACTTTGGAACTCATGAAGAACCACCTTATGATTTTATGAAGGAATAATGATCCTTCCTTTAAAAAACAACCAATTTTGACCATCCATTAACTATCCATATATGGAATTAATATATGGAATCAATATAAATGAATTTATCTCACCAAATATCCACCTTGAAATCCCATAAATGATATCCCTAAAATTTCCACACTTAGTAAGAATACACGATAATATGATAAGGACACCCTCCACCATCAAATTCTATCATCTCAAACTATATCATAGGGATATCCTCCATCACTCCTTGAGTATCAAATAAATCATGAATATCATCACTGCATGAAATCCTGTATAGAAAATTAGCCATAACATTCCCTTTCCCTAGTGTATATGAAACCTAGAAGATATAATCCTGTAAGAATTACATCAACTTTTTCTATCAAAAATTCAAATAACGCTAGGAGAAGATATAACTCAACTTATTGTCACCTTTAAAGACCACAAATCACTCACCAACATTGTAATACTACAAACAATTCCTAGAAATCACAATCTCAACATTCCCTAGAACATGGGTGGATTAATTAATTTCATGAGGTCAAAAATATTGAGGCCCGTAAAAGAGAATATAATTATGTTATCTAAAAATGAAACTCAATCCATGATGTGAAGCAAGACCAAAAACCTCAAACAGAACTCTCTTATCTTACAAATGAAGAACAACACCACTGACTGACTTATCCTTCATACAAAAAAGTTGCCTAGAAATATATAGTCCACACAAAGGGTTTATCCTTCATGGTCAAATATGGTAAAGGAATTAAAATCCAATATAAATACAGTATTAACCTCATGTAATAAACTGTGATACCATCGAAAATCAATAGCTACACAGCTTTATTTTGGCCCACCCAAGGGAAAACTACCTAAATATTCAAATATTCCAAGACTAGTCCACATTTATACTCAAATATTACTATAAAATAAACTTTACATTCCCATAACTTACACTTTAATATATTCCCAAATAAATAATGATGTTGTTGATTACTTAAAATAGTTCATAAACACTCTGTGGGCTCATCTTTCGACATAGAATACTCAATGATTTCCGAAATGAACACCACCATGAATCATTCACAAAATTCATGAAATAAAAAATCCATTAGTACCTTGAACATGATGGTAGTGTTCATAACATCAAATGATGGTACCATGAGATCATAATGTCCATAAAAAAATTGATGTATGAATTTATAATATCCTCATCCCTTTCCCACATCTGATGATATCCATATCATAAATTGATATTTTAAAACTTTGAATATCCCTTCAGATGATCTTAAAAATCATCAATCAATTGGAGGGGATAACTGTTATTCACCATCACTTGATTCAAGTGACGATGATCAATGAAAAATCAAATACATCCATATTTATTCTTAACAAAAAATGAGGATCACTAGGAGACACACTTGACCCTGTAAAACATTTGAGAATTTGGTCATAAATATTAATATATAACTCCTCTAACTCATAAGGAACCATCTAAAATGGGGACATCAATATCATAGAAACACCATGACACACCTCTAACATAAAATTGATCTCATATCCAATGTGTATCATCAAAACCTATTCATGAAATTGATTTAGGAACTCTTATACAACCTTGTGAAATATAACTAGTTGATTATCCATCAAAATAAACAATATCTCATCCACAAAAAATGATAAGGAATCAAAATGACTTTAACTCATTTGATGGAATTTTCTAAAAATGAACATAACATGTTATCTGTCATCATTATAGAATACATATAACCTCAGGAAGAAATCTATAATAATCGATAAAAAATATTTCTAGTCCCCTGTATGAATGATTTTGTATTTACATACTCGAAAATATAGGAAATATCTCTAAGAGATATGTTTTATTATCATTATCTAAATGTATATATGCTCATCATACTTGATAAATCAACCTCTAACTAGAAAAGTTAATGATAAAGGAACTAGAATCCTCTTAACCTCAAGTCCTAGATCATATATTAGGTTGGTGGAATAAAGGTCTGTGTAACTACTAAATGAAATAAAGTATACAAAAAGGTTGAACATAAGTGGATAATAAATAAAATGATGTCTCATTCACCTAGAATTTGAAACTCTAAGGGATAAATCTGACCATGTCTATCAAAATGACCTATCTGGAACTAATATTAACCTCCTCACTAGCCATTCTCTTGTCTCTATCCATGAGTTTGGGGGAATCATGGGGTATTCCTCTTCTCACACTATCCTGTTACTTAAGATCAAAAATTGAAGTACAATAATTCTATTGTTTACTTGGAAGATACTTCTATAATAGATAATCTTGAAGGGGAATGATAGATTCATTACAAATACTAAAGAAGTTAAATAAATCATGTTTTCGAACACCATGACCTCTATAATAAAATATACCATACTCAACCCCTGATAGGGGTTTGAGAACTTCCAACCCCATGGAAATATGATGCAGAAGTCTTGAAACACCCCCCTACTATTTGAGACTTATTATAAAAAATGAACTAATAAATTCTAGTTAAAAATATTCTCTTTTTATAGTAATTAATATTCTCCTCACATAAATATCGATTCTTATCTAGTGTCATCTGAATGAAATTTTCCTTTTCCAGAACCTCAAGATACACTAAAAAAGTAAACAGGGTGACCATCCACTAGATCTATATATGTAAAGCCTCTAGGAAATCACACACCCTAGCCTCCTCATCTGGAAAAGGTTTTGAAGTAAAATAAAATAGGTTCTGAAACCGAATATGAAATTCTTATATACTATAATTCTCTTTCTAGAGAGAAATGATATTTTTCCAATAATCTACCTCCATGTTTGATGAAATAAACCAATTATGAAACTAATCACAAAACCTATATTATGAAATGGTTGGATCCACACAATCCTCAAGGGAAAAAAACCACCACTATCAACCAACCACACCTATCATACTAATATCCAATTGAATCTAGTGCACTCTATAATAGTAGATCAATATGAAGGTAATCTATACCTACTCTAAATAAGACTTGATATACTAATTTGAAATAAATACCTTGTACTTATATGGCATTTGGTTATGAAATTATTGATGTGACTTCCTCTACAAGTTTCTTTCATGTGATAAAAATCCACTTTGATCATTAAGAAAAACATTACAAACATCATCAACATGAACAAAACAAGGTCATCAAACTAGATCCTTACCTAAAAATTGTTAACTATTAAGAACTCCCTAAACCTATAATAACAAAAATATTAGATTAATTAATTTAGATTCATCCAAATTTACACCATATACCCAGTTAAATAAAAAATGAAAAAAATCATGATGTATGATCTTCACATAGTTATCAAGGCCATGAGTAGCATCACTTCACATAGTATGTTAAGAAAACTTATTGTCCTAAAATAAAACCATAGGGGGATATAGAATATTATGAATTATCTAGTAACCCTTTCTTATATCATGTGATAATTGAAATTGATACTATTTCCCTACTAAATAATGAAATTCCCCACCAATTACATTCTCCAAACTCTATCTTATCTCTAAACCAAACATTGATACCACTCTATCATGAACACCTTCACTTGTACCCCTCACAGGCTTATAGTGATAATGAGAGTGACTTCCAATTCTTACCTCGCATATGATATAGGTTAGAAACTATCACCAAGGGGATATAATTCATAAAATGAGAGGAATTACCCTACATATATCTCCAAAAAATATAAATACTTCCTATCAACTACATATCATAAATAAATAACTTTCCAAACATATGAAATACATTAAAGAAAAAGGAAATAGATCACAAACAATTCCAAGGTAGTGACAAAAAACACAAGTATCTCCTAAAAAACTACAACGAGACAGTAATGCCTAGATAAATCACTGACGTTCTCTTTTAGAACATAAAATTAGATTATATATACATATGGGTGAGCATATAAGTTTAATCAGTAGGATACACCCCATAAATTATCATGAAAATGTGAAAGAAGCATGCTTGTGCCTATTGAAAAAATAGAGGAAAAAACTTGTTACCTAAATTTGGTGAGCTATATCCCAACCTAAACAAGGATTTCTCACTATGTAATGCATAGTTATAGGTAACATAATATTAAAAGAATATTTAAATGCGAAAGGCACCCAATATCCATTTACCTAATATTTTTTCACTCACACTCCCAAATATAAATCATCACGTACTTCAATACCTTTCAAACCTATTTAATCGCACCATATATCAAGTCAGATCTAGAATGGGTTATGAACTCAACCCTACCGATCACAATCTCCCAAATAACCCAATATTATCAATAGCATCAGTTTGTAACATTGATAAAAAATAAAAACATCATCTATATTAGATCACATTCAATAACAAAATTGTAAGAATGAAGGCCACCAAATTCCAGGTAATTATAAACTATAGCTCAAGTCATTATATCCCATTCATATGTACAACTACAAAAAATATATGCAATACATTTTGGATACACACATATACTATAACCTTATGTCTATATAGTGCACACAAACATTTATTCTCTAAATAAGAGACATCACAAGCCATGTGATCAAATAACCTATACACTAATCCATCACATCCTAGATATTCCTACACACCATGCTATATCTGAAAGTTGATTAACAAAGATAAAGTAGTCATCCATTCATTCCCTCACCAAACTAGATGTTAAGAAAAACACCTAAAACTAAAAATATTTTGGTGTGAATACTTTACTTAGGTGTGGTGAGTATGAAATAATAAAATGTAATGATTTTATAGAACACCAGTAGTATAATGGAAAATATCATTTCCTAGAAGTGAACTGTACATAATGTCCCTCATAAAAATCCAAAAACCATATCTAAGAGTAGAAATCTTTCCCACACTAAGAATAAAAGAATCAAATTTTATCATCATCAATCATCTAATAATTTTAAAAATACCATTTATATAATAGAAAACCTTCATATTTTTTATTTTTTCAATTTACCTTAATCTTAAAAATACAAGGTGATTTTATAATTCACATTTAAATTATATATTTCAAGATATTCCATTAGAGAACTCATCCTAACTAGTTTATGGTTTATTATAGATTAATCATTTACATCATTAAAATACATTCCTAATAATTATTTAATAATCAATTAACCATTCCATGGTCCCATGAATTCAATAACTCAACATCTTATATCATAAGGAAGATACACTCACAATGAATTAGGAAAATTAAAATAATTATACTGTAACATAGTAACTAAGAATCAAATAAAATAAGAATGCCTAGCTATCAACACATAAAAACTACCTTAGTGTCATCCCTAATACTTTTTATCAATATCCACACCATAATACTATCACTAAAATCAAGACACTACTATAACCAAGGAAAAAAACCACCCCAATCTGATATCCCGTCCATTGAAAGTTCTGCACATCAAAACAGAACAAAATCTCTACCATACTACAAAATATATAAAGAAGAAAATCATATCTCCCATGTAAGAAATTCGAGGGGAAACTATGTCCATATCATCAAATCATACATGTTTCTAAAAAACAAGGTTGGGATTTTAGACAATCACAAATAAATGATTTCAGTTAACAATCATTTTTTTACATCTTGAAATAACCAATTAATTGTGATTAAATTTTATGAAAAAGAAACCTAATATCTAGTAGCTTATAAAAGATAAAAAAACTAAAAAAACATAAAAGAAATAATTTACCATGGTAATAAATTCCATATTGGATTATATAATTAAGTGAATTTCTCATTTAATATTCTCTTCATCATACAAATTTTATGTTGTCATCCATTTTTCTAGAATTTAAAATATGCGATAGAACAAAAATAATCAAAGATATTATAAATCACATTATCTATCAAATCATATGCAGTAATATTCATGGTTAATTAATAAAAAAAATTTATATGTGATCACAATTACATTTTTATATTTCTTCCATTCATAGTTATGATTAATTATCTTCATTAAGGTAAATATCAGTGTAACAAACCAGCTCGGTTTGACCTAACAATTCACCTAAAATGGTCAGCTAGAAGACCTAAATTATGTTCCCAATCACTACAGGCTGGTGACAAAAACCTGGGTATCGATATAGTATTTGATGGGAATGATTTAAACCTAAACAACACTAAGACATATCTTATATGTCAAAGGAAATACATATGAAAGTATCACCTATAACAGAGTACAAGGAAGAACTCAAGGTAAAAACAATGTGACATAACATGAAAAAATCCTATTGGTCTAGAACATATGAATAATCACAATTCAAGAGTTTATATACATGTGACCATTTTTCACCACTACAACATACCACCTGAAGGTGATATTGATTAGAAGAATCCTCTAAGATACATGAAATCCTTCCCTTTACTTGATTCCTATAAAACTAAGTCATATATACCGAATGACATATTTAGGGTGTAAGGAAACACCTAGTAGGATACCACCATGAATTAATATACAATCACTCACCATGAAATCATTAGTTTTATGTTTAAAACAAAACTATATTTCATACAAAAATATATATAAAAACAAAATTTTATAAAAATCCCATTTGATTATCCTTTTGATAACTATATATATTCTAGTCCTTAAGAACATGGAAGTAAAAATTGTTTTATTAAATAAAAAAACCAAGAAATACATGCATATTAAATAAATCTGGAAATTAAATAACAAGTACCCATTTAATGTATACTACCAATGAACAAATGTGAATTAAGTTAAAGACTATGACACCAAGATATCCATGGAACTCTATCCAATATAGTGAATCCTAGGTACCAAAACACTAGGTATCCCAAGGTCTTACCCAAGTGAAATGTTTACTGTTATTTGAAAGGGAATACCTAACCAACATTTTTAAATGATAATTTTTTAATTTAATTGAATACTTATGGTTTATGAAAAAATAAATTTAAAAAAAAATACCTTTAAAACATTTCTTGTTTCCTCAAAATATTTACTAAAAATAAAGTATTTAATTTTTTCCCATAAAAAAAATTAGAAAATAATTTTCATATGAAAAAGAAAATTTATTTCACAAGAACATTAATGTTTTCCATGGGAAAGAATCTATTGGATAGAGACACCTAGCTCTATAATGTAGGAAAGATCAATGGATTCAAATTCTGTGCTGCAAAACCAAGATACCCAATCCTCAAAAACCATTATCAATAAATAAAACCATCATATATCCACATGGAAACGAATATAAAACTATTAAACCCCATTTTAGTTCCAATAGATCAATCATAAGAGATATCAAAGATAGATCTTAGGAAAAAGGGTAATCGAGATGAAATATGAACATTACTCAAAGAGATCTATCCAAAATGATTGAGAATCACCAAATATTCAATGGGAGAGTAATATATAGCTTCTAATAGGGGATTTATTTAGTTAATGTCAGATTTGGAAGATATGAGAGTAAAAAACAATGAATGAAATTTATGTAAGTTTCTATTTTAAGAAGTTTTAATTATGTCACACTGTTAGGTCACACAGTTAGAAAAACTACACACTAACCATGCCATAGATACATTTACTTGAAAAACTAAAGTTCCCAACTTCTTGGGAAGAAATGAATGGTTAGAAAAATTATTCGGATGTCATGAAATATCCTTTGGGCTAAAAAAACATATTTCATGATTACAATATGGTTATCCCTAACTATATACCTAAACTATGTGGTTATCCAGATTAGCCCATTCTCAAAAATTATACCCCTAGCTCTTAGAAACTCCTGAAACCAAGCAATGAATAAGAGAAGGATTTAGATGAAGAAAAACATGGGAATAATTATTCTCTACACTATGAATGCTTCTATCCCCTCAAATCTCTCAAGATTCTTTAATTGAGAATATATAAGGCATAACTTCCCCATAAATGATTCCTGCTCCCACATCTTGGGGACATATCATAATATCTACCAAAAAAAATAGACTAAAGGGATTGTTTTATCATGTAACACCTTATCATGATGATCCATGATTTTATGGGTATTTTAAACCCCTGAGGTATTATGTTTAATTTAAACGTCCTCCCATTCAATCCTGTGGGAATGGCCTGATTGATTCTTATTTATCTAGGAGAAATAGAACACATCATGAATCTATTTCAAGTGATATGGTATGTTCAACTGATATTACACCATTCTAAGTCACTAAAAAATATCCAAAGAAACAATATAGTGTCAATACAAATAATCATGTTTTCCCAAGCAATGATTCCCAAGTTGAGGTGACACTTTAAGAAAAAAACTCAATCCTCAAATTCTAATGATAAAAAATATGATCAAGATATGATTTTTGGTGACTCTGATCTATCTCTAACTTCTTACTCATAAAATTCACCATATCTATCATCTCCTAAGCATGACTCTCTCTCATGAGAGTCTACTCCCTAATATCTTCCCAACATAAGTTAGATCTACATGGATGCCCATACAAAGATTTAAAGGTTTATATTCTAATCGAAACCTAATAACTATTATTATAGGAAAATTATATAAAGGTAATATGATTCTCCCATGAACAATGGAAGTCAATCACGCATACTCTAAGAACATATTCTATAATATGGTTGGATTGTTTATTCTACCCATATTTCCAAGGATGATAAGTTGTTCTCAACATCATCCAGGTACCCATCGCATCCTGAAATCCCTTCCAAAAAATGGAATGTTAAGCTTTAGTATATATTAAAAATAAACACAGAGGAACTCTATGCAACTTCATGATCTCTTGGACACATATACACCTAGGGTATTTTACTGCATTGACTCCTTAATTGGATGCAAATGGGCTGATTTAGTGATTCGATCGATGATCACCCAAATATAATCATTTACAACATGTGTTTGAAACAATATGATCATAAATTATATGGATATATCATCCAATTTCAAACTAGAATAAGGGATTCCAAAAACTAGTATGGATCTTGTGAGACACTTTAATCTCTTTTATAGTAATGAATTATGAAACGAATTGTATAATTGATCACCACATCCCTAACCACCAAAATATAAATTTCTCAATTGAGGGTACATATTAGTATTCCTAGTGACCAATTTACACTATCCACTAAATATTTACTTAGATATATTAGAAAAACCAATCTTTCTTGAAATATAAAGTCACATTTGAGAGAATGAGACCAAACACCCGAGGTTTCCATACCATATAGGATTTTTTTGGAAAACTAAGGATTATATCTTTCCCATGATGAATCTTATCATTAAATGACAAATAAAATTTCATATAAGATAATAACACCTTCCCATATGGCTCTTCTACTTCCAAGATCATATCATCAATTAAACTGATCATAGACAACTCCTCCACTGATTTCATCAATGCTTGAGTCAATACATTCTTGCTAAATGCATTGATGATCATATTCCCTTTTCCAAGTGTATACAAAATATGAAAAACCAATTTCTGAAGATACCAAACCTAGTATATCCATCACATGTTCATATATCATTGAGTGAAAATATACATCAGGAACTTATGATATAAATATACTATAAAATGCTCTACAAAGATATTGTGGTGTCAAGTAATAATAGAATTCATAATAGATTGTAACTAAAAGTAATGAGTAGAATAGTTCTTATTATGATGGAATAGTTGGAAAGAGACATAGGCTACCACTTACTTTTCCTACATTAATAAACACTCCAACTGTAAATATGAGGCATCATAATAGACATCATATTTTAAACCTGACTAAGGAAGAATAAGATCTGGAGATAAATTACACCTCATCTTCAATTCCAAAAAAGATATTTGTCACTTATCATTACAATAGAAATTAACACACTCATGGGTTAACATTTCCAAAGAATATGATGTTTTGGATAAGTATTGAACAAAAAAATAGTAATAGACTACCAAAACTAAGAATCCTTAGATGTCAAACACATTTCTGTGTATTCCCAATACACAACAGACATAATCTTCTTAGGAAACACTGAATTTTACTTCTCTATTATCTCATTCCCCAGAAAATTCAGCTTTCAAATATGAAACTCATTTTTAGATATTTTCCCAAAAAAATTACGTTCTTATACGAGTCTAAGGATAATATCTTTGTTATCATTGTGTTCATCCTATAATATGAAGAAAACTAAAATATTATCTAAAAGGACACCTATTAATGAGTTTAAGAACCAATTAAAGGTCCAATTAATCAAAGACATAAAATACCACAAGTGCATTTTTAATACTTAATGACATGAATATGAACTCAAATGACAATACTAGCTCCTAAACACTAACTTAGGTATATTTTGTTATCAGAATCTCAAATGATGGTATCTTGATCACTGTTCAATCTTATAAAACCACATGTAACCTTTAAGTGTATCAAATAGACCATAAATCTTAGGAAAGGGTTATTCATTCTTAATTTTTTCATGATTAAGCTTCCTATGGTCTATATAAACCTTGAGGCTTATATTTTCCTTCTTTTTAAAGATAAATAGAAAAGAACAGGGTGTTATGATAGGATGAATAAATCCTTTGGGCTTATGTTACTCAAGATAAACCTTAATATCCTTCAACATTGTGGGTTATATATGATAAGATAGTTTAGAAATGGGTTGCATCCCAAAGAGCATTTCAATAGTTAACTCAACCGCGCTATGGGAAGGGAACCTAGAAAAATTGCTAGGAAAGACCTTAGTTTAATCACTTAACACTAATGGAATTATAATAATTAATTTTTTGTCAAATTTATTAAGAAACATATTTAACAACTAGAATGAGATCATTCTAATAGAGGGAAGAACACACATTTCTCTTCTTGACCTGAGATCCTGCTCACCCAAAACAAATACGAGGGATTCCATCAGAAGAGAGAAACCAAACTCAATGATAAAAATAGTGAATATAGGCCTTAAAATGGATCATATAATCCATGATAATAATAAGTTCAAGTATATTTATATGAATAATTAAAAAATAACATATGAAATTGGATTTAACAATCACCTCCCAACACTCTGGCCATTTAAAACATTTCCCCGTACACTTTCTCAAAGGAGTAGAAATATCCACCCTAAAGGGAGAAAAATGAATAGAATAATAGTATATTAATTATCTTAGATGATTATATTTAATGATATGCATTGGAATTTAATAATAATAGAACCATAGAGGATGAAATTAACACCATATCTCTCATAGTATTCGACCCTCCTTTAGAATGAATTGGTGCATACTCCACTATAAAATGAAGACTTTCCTCAGCTCCTCCTTGAACTTTATTTTGCTCTCGATTATTCACTTTATAATAAGAGTGATATCCACATCCTTTTTCCACATTATGGAATAAATAATATCCTTTAGTAACCATGTACCCAAAACTAATTCCTTAAGGAACCTTTCCATAGAATCACTGGAGACCGGACTTTCCATATATGTGGAATGATCTAGGGGTTGTACTATAATAAGGATTGGTGTTTTAATACCTAAAACACTAGATATATAACATATGAATCTGTCTTTACTTCTAATTCACACCACTGCAACTACCCTAGTGTGGTTTACCTCGCTTCTACTTTTGAAAAAAAGGCACATCCTGGCTCCCCCTTATGGTCACTAAAACTCCACTGAGACCAGTATTCCCATCTATGTATACCTATGAAATAGTTACTTTATTAACCAACTTATTAAAGGAAAATAAGTGAATATAGAATCATCGTTGACCAAATATCATCGCAAAACCCCTTCTAAAACCTGTGTGGTATAAGGTAGTCCTTAGAAAAAGGCTCAAGTGATAAGTGCACTAACTCGATGAATTGAGTAGAATACTCTATAAAAAGGAATTATCCATGATCAAAAGTAAAATATTCTGGAGTTTGTTCTAATTGAAATGTTTTCATAGAAAAATTATGATTGAATACCTTCTTGAATGTTGTATAGGTAAGATCCCCATAAAACTTAGCTTACATTATGGAATCCCACTATTTCCTTCCCAGTCCTTCAAGAATATACATGGAGAAACCCATATTTGAGTTTTAGGGAGTACTCATGAAGTAAAAAATATTTTCATCCATTCAAGACCCTCCTCATAATCTTGGTTTAAATTATCACCATGAATGATAGGTGGAGTCATCTATGTAATAAATCATGGTCTACCATCCATTCCTAGTTTCCAAACACCCGCTTGAACTAGAGTAAATATTGTTTAGATAAATGTTTCCACCAATAAAGGGTCAACATAGGATTTATATAAAAAACTTGTCTCATAGGTCCTACTCTAGAATTTGGTATAGATATTATAGGTATAATTAACAATTAAGTATATAATATAACACCTGATTAAGACCAAAATAATTTTCGGAATTCCTATATTGAAACACTAATAATCTTCTTGAAGTATCTCATAAAAAAATAATTATCAAAATCTGTTGATTCAAATGATAAAGTAATGAAAACATAGAAAAAATTAATCCTTTTACCATTATGCATGGTTTGGATACATTATTTTTGAAACCATGTTCCAACCATGCATGTGCTACTATTGGGTTAGAGATCCATTGACACTGTTACCTAGGAATCACTTTATAATTAGTCAACAATGTTCCCTAACCATGACCATTATTTAATTCTCCATTTCACCAAAAAATAGAGAATGTCTTTCTACTATATCTCTCTAAGACAACCCATGGTTACCCTAGAGACTCAGATCCAATATTTAAACTTGTTATGGTTTATGATGGATGACTAGTATCATGCACACAAACATGATAAAAACTCCTAACAACCCATGGTAACTTGATGTATGATACAAAAGTGAACTAGTTAGGAAACCATTCATACATACTACCCAAGTTTTGATGGTCCTAATCTAGTCTGCCAACCAGAATGGGTATGAGTTCCTCTGATATAAATTTATAATGAACCAACCTAGGTCGGCCTAACCTATTACCTAAGGTATCCCTCCACAAAGATAAAAACATATTATCGATCATCACAGACATGCAAAAAGCACCTGGGTATCAATACAGGAATGAAAAAATATGATATATCCCAGAACAACAACAACAAAATTCTAATTTAACAAAAGTAAATACATATGAATTTATAAAAAAAACAAACTAAAAAAAGAAGTCAAAGTACAAACATGAGACATAACATAAAAAAACCTAATGGTCCAGAACACATGAAAAACCTGAATGCAAAAGTCTATTTCCATGTGACCATCATTCACCATAACCCCAATCCACTTGAATATTAGGACAATAAGAAGTATCCTCCAAGTTACATGACACAATTCTATTTACTTGAGTCTTATAAAACCAAGATTACACATACTCAAAGGCATACACAGGGTGTGAGTCAACACCTAGTAGGATACCACCATTAATCTATAATAAGTACTTCACCAAGAAACATTTTTTATAGATTTAAAACAAAAACATATTTCCTAAGGTAGTATATATAAAAAAACCTTTTAATAAAACACCCCTTTGATTTTAAATTTTTAAAAAATCCATATTACAAGGCTTATGAATATGGAAGTATGTAATATTTGATTAAATAAAATTCAATACCCAAGAAATACATGATAATCAAAAAAAGTGGGTAAGTAATTAACAATAATCTATGTATTGTCTACTAAAAATTCACAAATGGGCCAAACTGTGGGGACTACAATACCAGAACATCCGAGACACTCTATCTATCATAATGAATTCTAGGTCCCAACAAACCATATATCCCAAAGTCATCCCCATGTTCCAAATTTAAAATTACGGGAAAGAGAATCCAATCCAAACATTTTAAATTTATATTTACAACATTTCATCAAATAATTAAAGTTCATAAAAAAGTATTTATTTATAGAGTCCCACTTTAAAAAATTTCCTTTCACAACTAAATAATGAGTAAAAATCATGGATTTCAATTTATCCTCTAAAAAAATCAAACCAATATTTTTAATGTGACAAAACTAATGAATTTCAAAAGAACATTCTAGTTTTCCATGGGAAAGAACCCATTGGATTGAGACACCTACCCCAGCAATAGAGGAAACATTGATGTATATAAATTCAATGATGGAAAATGAAGAGATCTAGTCCCCACAAACCTAGATCTATAATGTAAAGCATCAAATATTCACCCTCAAACCATCATATAACCACTAAAACCCTTTTATGTTTCAATATATCAATGGGAATAGTGATCAAGGAAATATCTAGATAAAAGGGATGAAATTGAGAGTAAATACAAACATACCTCAAATATATCCACCCAAACCGATCAAGAATCACCAAAGAATCAAAGGGATATTCCTCCATAGAATCAAGGAGGGGATGATTTGTTCTAATGAGTTATTAGGAGGTCATTATTGTTAAAAACAACCAAGGAAATCAATGTATTTTTCCATTTTATGATATTAATACTAGGTATCATAATATGCACACACTATTAGATAAACTATGTGCTAAAAAAGTGGTATCTACCATCCATTGAAAATAAAAGTGAAAAATTTCCTTGGAATAATCATATGGTTAGAAAAATTATGTGTAAACAAAGAGACCACCTTTGGAACATGAAACAAACATCTATATAATTTACATGATGGATCTTATAGTTAGAAAATCCACGCCCAAACTATGAAAATATTCACCGAAATAGAATGATTAATATCACATTGTTACCACATAGTTATCCCTACCATGTACCTAAAATGTGTTCATATACAGATTACCCCATTATTTGAAATTTGACCCCCGAAACCAGGCAACTCCTCAAACCAAATAGTGGATAAGGAAAGGATCTAGAAGAAGAAATACTTATGAATTAGAGGGAATAACAATCAGTTATTCAACCAAATGAGGTAAAGAATTATAATCACACATCGACGTATAAAATAAGGTGGATATTAAAATCTCAACCCCTAATATATTACTACAAGTAACACCACACAATAAAAAAGAAATATATAATAAATGTCTACCAAACTTGATGGAAACCACTCCATAACATTACCACATTGAAAACACATCAACAAGACACATATACCAAACCCAAACCTAAGAAACCACACTTAAATAACGTCTATAGGGTATGATAATACATATGAATACCAAAGTGAAGAATAGTAATACCTTTTATCAAGAGATAAAATGATCCCCATGAACTTTAGGATCATATTCTTTAGGTGATGGATAAAAGAAACTAGGGGGGTTGGGTGTCATCTATAGTTTATAGTTAATATAGAAGATTGAAAACATAGGGAAATAAACCCATATTTATATAGATGGGATGATGGGACTTCACGATGGAATGTAGGACTTGACCATAATCATGATTTTTTTAGTCAAAGAATGGTCTTAAATTATTACCTTTAAAACAACTACCCTATATTCTCAGAGATCATTTCACCCATCCAGAGTATGATAAATTGGCATTATAGCATGTTGGTTACTAACTTCCCATAGTTCCCTCAACTTAAACTCCCTTTATATTCCCACTTTGAAATAGGGTAATTCCCCTCAATGTTTCTAAATATCCCATATATATTGCCTCTCCTAAACACACCACCACCAAACCCCCCATAATGGGCATATCGATTGTCCCTATTTCCCAAAAGGAAAGTATATGTGAGACACACCCATGAAACATGTTTTTAACCCTACCTAGTTTTCATTATTAAATACACCAAACATATCTAGGCAACAGTCACACAAAAAACTTACATATCAACCTTCTTTGTTTCCCATAGGGAAAATATTAGATAGCCATACCCATGAAACAAGTATTTCACACTTCCCATTTCCCACTAATAAAATGAAAAAACATAATAGAACACAATTCCTACTAAAATGGGATCCTCCATGTCCTGGTAAATCTATATAACAAGGTCCCTCATAAAATAAATAGATTTCACCCCAACATCACCCATTTCCAAAACACCCAACTTATCATGCATATAACACCAAAATAGACTCCAAAATGGGAATGGATCGATTCCCCATGTTACACAGGGAAATACATCACACAAAACACCCTAAAATCCATTATTTCACTCCTAGGGTCTACCAAACACCACAAGAGGCAACTCCTATGAACCAAACATCAAAATGAGAAGCACCACAACCACCCCATTCCTACTGAAATGGGTGTTTTGGATCATAGAGAGACAAAAACATACTATCTACCTCTTGAACACCTCATAACTCCCCGTAAACACCTCCAAACATAGATAATACAACAATTGGTACTCTGAAAAACCATTCCCTTATAACCTCATGTAAGGGAATAAACTTTAACATGTTATCATTTACTATACCTATCATGTCATTGAACCATTAATGTAATAATTACTATAAATTTCATTATCATCATAATAATATGTATAATAATTATAATAATTATACCAATCCTCATTAAGTATTCATCATGTCATTCATATACATAATTATTCTTATGTCACAATACACATCATCATTAATGAGGTGAGGGACATAGATTGATGATGTTGTCACGTCATTATTATTGGGCCACCCACTGATCAATGACATATAAATATGGTCCATATTATTTTTTATTCATGTATTCTATATCATATATCCTTCCTTATGTATGCTATTTATTCCTAATAAAGGTCCCATTAGTAAAACATATCATTTAAAATATGAGATAAAATAATTTTAATTTCATAATCTAAAAACCAATAAAAACCCCATGCTATATCAGAAACCTTGATCCAATGAAATATTCATTTTAATGCCCAAAAATTTAGGTCCCATTATAATTTACTCATACATCATAGTTATTTAAATTTTTACTAGATCACCAATGTGTGAATCCATTCCTAAAATCATAATGTTGAATTTTCATCGACATTATTACTCTAAATGAATAAACAGATGATGCCACTAGGTTTTACTCATGAAAATAGTCTTAGTAGTATTCCAAATTTTTTATGGTAAATTTCCATTGATCAAACCACTATACATTTATAAATCACTAAATTAAAACTCAAATGAACTTAAATTACTTTGAGATTACCATCATCATGAACTATATAAAAAATTAAAATATTTAAATTATTCATTTATCAAAATTGGATATCATGCCAAAAATTCATAATTTTCTCTACTAATATACTCATGGGTGTATATATGAATTTGATAATAAAAATAAGACTTATAATTATAATTAAAACTATAATTTTAGTAATTAAAACTTTAAAAATAAGTTATGGTTATGGTTTCAATTATTATGGCCACAATTCCCATTAGAATTGATACACTATTGGGATTTTCATTCAACCATAACCATATATAGTTATAGTTATTTCCTAAAAAACCATAATTAATGATCTATATATTTGTATCATAAACTATGAGAAAATGATAAATAGAAAATGATTTGAGGGACTCTATCATTACTTGATTTATCTATGAAAAAAAGAAGGCCATCATTTCATAGAAGAAATACACTATGACTTTTGATATTGGTGGGATTAGTATTAAAAACCTCTCGATGTTTAATAATGCATTGATTAGTAATTATATAATTCACATAATATACAAAAACTTGGATTTTATAAGATTTATTAAATATAATTTTATTATGAGTTTAGTCTTATCATGTGACTGTAAATAGAAAATGCCTTATTTTTGTAATCATCTATGTGGTTTATAGTAAATGAAACCTATAATAACATTATATAGAAGTGAATTTTTGTTTTCTAATTAAACACCATACTGAACATTTAAAATAATAAATCACTAGATCATCATATTTCTCACTATACGAATCTTCTTAAATATTTGAGGGATCTATTGACTAGTGATATTGTAACACCCCAAATACTTTTTTGTATGAATTAAGTTTCATTTTTCAAAAACCTCATTTAATTATAAATTTCTTGGATATTGGAGGTGTTGGTAGGGACCTGGGGTTAGTTTCAAGATGTCAGACAAGGTGCAGAAGGTCTATCATCTGTGGCATACAACACCACGAACATGGTGGCCTCGTACTAGGTACTCACTGGCCCTTAAGTGGAGGGCGATGCTATAAAAGGGATATTGATCGATGGCCGTAGAGTATGTATTCATTGGGTATATGGAACTCAGTGGAAGCAAGGCAGTTACTCCATGGGTACCTATGCAGTATTTTATTTTATTTTTAATAAATTTAATTAAATATTAAAATTTAGTCAAAAGACATCAAAATCCTATTTTTCGTCCTACAATATCCACACATCTCTACCTATTCTCTTCCCCATTATTCCTCTTTATGTATCATCTCTTATTTTTAATTTCTTTGATATTCATGTCATCAATCATAGGGAATTTTCATAGGTATACCTAATGATACTTTTCCCTCTATTTTTACTTTTAAACATTATTTTGTTCTCTACCATAAAAAATCCTTAATTCTAGATATTTTTTTTTAGTTTTTTAGAAACCTTATCATTAAAGATGAATCATTTTATGATACTTAAAAAGAAGTCCCTTTAGAAAGTGAATCATAAATTTTATCATCATTTTATATGATTTTCATTTATTATATGATATACATGAAGTTCTGACCATGTGTCTAATAATAATTTTTTAATTTTAAATTATTTACTTGGTCACCAATAGACTAGGTAAGGATATTTAGGACCATGAGTGGTCCTTTAAGAGGTGTGTATAGATATCATGGTCATTTATGACCATAATACCTATGAAACATTTTTTTAGAATGTGACTTAGAACCCATGAAGTGTGAATTGATTAAACATATGACTCTCTGAGTTTTGCAGGGTGGCATAAAGAATTTAATGATGGAGGAAAAAACTTGTAACCAATAGGCTGGGGATAGAATAGCCTTAACATAAGAGTTTATTTGGGCTAGAGTCCTAGTGCGATTAACCCCTTAGTGAAACAAAATATACTCTTTATATTCAATTTATAATTAATGATTTATAAATCAATTTACCATTTTAAAATTCCACTGATAAGTCATTAAAAATTTCATATATTATGGTTAGTTCTATACACCATTCTGATGGGATTGTTGATAGTTTTTTCACAAAGAAATATTTATGTGGTGGTACATCATCCACTTTATCACTGTTTTGGTGGTGCGTCTTCCACCCTGAGAGATTTAATTTTGGTGACTCAGCTACCTGATGTGTCAAGACTTGATCCAATATAAGGCTTGAGCCATAACTACCCAATCCCACATATATAGTCCAGGGGGTGGCGATAAGCACTGAAAGGAATATCCTAAATAGGAGGCCTTTTAATAAGTACCTACACACCAACATCCATCTCAATACTAAATTGTAGTCTAATAAAAGTAAAATATGAAAAACACTAGGGAAGAAACCATACATGTAAAACATATGGATAGTATTAGAGCATGATTATTTAAACTAAAAAGTAAAGGAAACAAATACTCACCAAACTAGAAAAGTGCCCCAACCTGAAAAAAACTAAAACATAAACTACTAAGAGAGCTCAGATCCTAATATAAAAGCTATAACCAATATACACGATTGACAACACCTAGTATTCCTAAGATCCTCTTTAGTAACCGTTGACATGTTCATCATCATATAAGACACGACATGTGTAGGAAACGACTATGCAGGTGTGAGTATTTACATACCTAGTAGGATTCCCTGAAAGATAAAGGAGGAGCAGTAAGAGATACAATATGAATAAAACAACTGTTGATAGTAAGCAAGATGTATCTCAACCCAAGAAAGATAAATAGTAACCTCATCCAAGCATAGGGGGATCAACATAGTGTGTAGATGAACTATAAATTGAGTATTTTCCCCCAATAGAAGGAAATTAAACTTATCCAACCATGAGAAGATAAGAATAGAAAGCATGTGGCACACCCTATGTGTCTTCACATCTCATGGATGGAGAGTAACCAAAATATAGTGGTATGAATAAAGATGTATATATATATACACACACACACACACATGACCTATCAAATAAGCCCAAATGAGTGAGAAATGGGATCTCCATCTCATAGATTGGCCTAAGAAAAGAGTCACCAATAGTTTCAAAAGTCCATCAATGTTTCCCAATATCTCATGTGTCTGCCTAGAAGTAACCATGTAATGGACCATGCCTTTCCACTACACCACACATTCAAGGGGGTATAAACTCCATGTAGAGGACTTGTGCCCTAGTGCATCATTGGGGTTCCACTCTATATGTAACTGTTGAGGACCCACACTCAAGATGATGGGGGTTACACTATAGTTTCACAAGGAGATGTGACCTATCTAATAGGGGGTTCCTCTGGAAAGGTATAGGGACCATGCAAAAGATAATGGGGGTTCCACTCTATAGGTTGAGGAATCATGCACTGGTGTGATAGGTAGCTCCAATCTAGTCATCATGGGGCTTCTCCCATTCTAATAGGGGTTTCGACTTGGAATTTAGAGGACCCGCACCCCTACTTAAGTGGTGTTACACTCTATATGTCAAGGACCCACGCCTTAGTGTGATAGGGGGGATTCACTCTAGTCATCGAGGAACTTATCTCTATCTGATAGGGGGTTCCACTCAGAAGAGGACCCACACCCAAGATGATGGGGGGGTTCCACTCTATATATTGGGGACCTGATCCCTAATGTGATGGGGGGTTCCACTTTATTCCTCAAGGACTGACACTCTAATTGATAGGGGATTCCACTTAATATGTTTTTATAGAGGAACCACGATGAAACAGATGGGGTTTCCCACTCTAGCATCTCTGGTGATTCTATTCATGGTCATTACCAACATTGGGCATCACCTAAAAATGTTTCGTGCATAGATACATTCACATCGTATCTCAAAAGGTACAACTCAGGGCACCATCACATTCTACATGAAAAAAACTCAGGATAAGATACTTGTGATCCAAAATCAATGTTCAAATAAAGGAGATACAAAAGATTGAATTTTCTTCAAAATGAACAAATGGGTATATGGGTTTTGAGGGGACCACACAGTGTGCGGTCCCTTTCCTTCACATGGTTGTGTCCCTGGAGGTATATGGATAACCAATCGTGTTGGAGTAAATGGATTTTGGGGATATAAATGGTGTTCCCATGCCACTCGAGATCCATCTTGTACGCTTGGTTGTGTCCGTTTATCCACCCCATGTCAGTGTACCTTACCCTGTGTCCATGTACTTTACCTTGTGTCCCTGTACTTCAGTACACAACCATGTGCCTGACTGTCTACACTCACACAGTTTCCCGACCCTATGCTTCACCAGATGGATCTCTAGCTATGGATGTGTTACATAACTTTTAGGAGGGATACATGTAGTTCCATCCATAAAATTTTCAAAGAACCCTAACTTTCGAAACCAAGGACTGAAATGCCATGTGTTATTAAAACAATACAATATATAGTCAGGTTTTTTTGAGATTTTCAAATCTATAGTGAACTATTAAAATATGGCTTTTCCACTTCGATTTAAGCCTTTATTCCTCCTGAAAATAGTAGATCTAGCCGTTGATCATCATTTTTGGCCATCTGATGGTCGTAAATCTGATTCCATTGACTGTGGGGTTCAACTGTACACATTACATGCCTCCTATCCTTCTACTATTGATCATTTTATCTCAGATTATAAAAAACATCTTCCATAACTTGAAAACATCCTAAATCCCCAATTTTTCCTTTAATACGTGCCCCATTAATCATTTTTTCACAATTTAGGGGGTTTGATTAGGCTCAGTACTACCTCACAACATCTAACTGGGACTATGTGGTCCTACGAATGAAGTACACGAAGAAATTTTGGAAAAAATATCACGAATAGATGTTTAACCCTCATTAGACAAGAATTATTGGCCAATGGTCAACAACATGGATATCCATGTTAGAAAACTAGGAGAATTAATTAAAATTCCAATACACAGGTGCATGCTCATGACATAAATAGTGAAAATTAAATAAGGGGTTTGAAATGATCAATAAATTTAATCAAAAATGGTGTAAAACACAAATCGAAGAGTCCTTTATAGATATTGGATCATTCTTTATTAAAGATCATGCTCTCCAATGATTGAAGAAAGTTGTTTTGTTTTCTGTGCTTTGATATTCTGTGATCTAGCTTTCATCATCATCTGAGGTGATTCTCCAAAAATTTAAGTGAAGAATATGTAAAATCCTTCTAGGGTTTATGTTGGAAACCCTAGAAGATTCTCCATGGAAGTATTCTAATAGAGAATTTGATTACATCAAATGAATAAATAAAAAAATTTAATCACCTAATTTATCCACTGAACATACTACCAACGAGAAAGATATCCAAACTCCCCACACATACCCAGTTTAGGTCATTTCTAGGGTAAAAAACATGTTACGACTCAACCATGGTCTTATTTTTATGATCCTAGATTCTATTTAAGATATATCTCATTTTATTTATTAAATTTCATGTGCACAATATAAAATATTTTCAATATTTTTATAAAATTAATTTTGGGAAAACCGGGCCTTGAAATTGCCTGATGTATTTGAAACTAGATTTGGAAATTTATACAAAAATATTTCAAAGTATTAAAATGGATAAATTGGGTATATACATCATTCTATACTTCAAGATATTTGAGCCCAAAAAAGAAAAACTAAATGAAAAACTCAGGATACTGAGCCTATATTTGGTTCTCCCACTGTCATGAACTTTCATACATGTTCCTTTTCTAACACAACATAAGAACCAAGGGAATAGTCCATCAACACTAGGTCCTATCTTATCGATCCCTGATCTCCATTGGGTGGTCTATAAATGTGGTTTCATCCTCGATGTCTATATCACCCTCATCGATGATGTGCATCATGTCATGCACATACCTACTTAGTTGCGATACATGGAAGATTTCATGCACCTGATCCAGCCGTGGGGGCAGGGTTAAGTGGTATGTAGCCCTACCAACCCTCTACACAATATTTAATGGATCGATGAACCTCACAGATAGATTTTCTTTCCTTCCGAACCTCCATAATCCTCTTCTTGGGAAGAATCTTTGAAAAAACTGGTCTCCTTACTCAAACTCCAAGGGCCTACATCGATGATCTACATAATATTGTTGTCTACTTTGGGCCATCCTCATCCACTCATAGATAAGCTACACCTTTTTATTCATCACCTACACTATTTATTGGCCCATAAGAGAAGTTTCACTGATCTGTATCCTGTATAAGGGTGACTTACATGGTCCCCCTTGTAGGGCCTCAAATGGTGCCACACTGATGGTAGAGTGGTAGCTATTTATGTATGAAAAATATAACAAGGGTAAGTGATCCTCCTAACACCATGAAAAGTATAACACGCAAGACCTCTACATATCCTCCATCATCTGGATAGTGCACTAGCTCTACCCATCAGTCTATGGATGGAAGAATGTACTAATCCTCATCTTGGTTTTGAATGCCAATTGTATGCCTCTTCATAATCATGATGTAAACCATGTATCACAATTGAAGACAATAATCATGGGAACCTCATGAAGGAGAATTATCTCCTATACATAAAACGTTCCCAAAGTCTCCACCAAAATCTGCTCCCTGATTGAGAGGATGTGAACCAACATTTGGAGTCATTAAACTATCACCCAAATGGTGTCATGGCCCTTATCTATCTGCAGAAGACCTATAAAAATATCCCAGGATATGCCATCCCACATCAACTCCAAGATCACAATGGGTTGCCAAAAAACCTATTGGAAGTTGGTGCTCATCCTTCACCTACTGATAAGTGGGGCATCCAGGTATGAACACAACTATGCCCCATCTCATTCCGGACCACCAAATCTACAAATAAAGTTATCTGTACATATTAACCATACCAAGATTTATAGCTAGGGGAGAAGTGTAGAAATATCACTTTACCTCCCCCTGTATCATGACTAGAACCACCATCCATCCCTGAAAAAAGATGATGTGATTCCGTCCTTAAAATTATCCATATGCTAAATCACCCATGGATATGTGTACACGAAGGAACTCGTAGTCGATTTATCCTATATGAGAATCTCTCAAACACTTGATAAGTAGAGGTGTAAACACCATCCACTACAAAAAAAGTTGTACCCTCCTGCTCCACCGGGATCAGTTGCATGGAAGCCAACTGTTATGGAGCCTCTGGAACCAAGCAAGACAGAGACTTCCTACTAAGGAAATATTCTACCACATTTATCTTCCCAAAAGTATATACTATCTCAAATTCATATTCCTACATGAACTATAACAAAAAATTCTATCTTAGGTTCAATTCTCTCTTTGTGAATATATACTTATGACTCTAACAGTCTAAGTAAACCACAAAGGAACCCCATACAAGGTAGTGCCTCCACATACTTAGGGATAAGAATAAGATTTCTAGATATAGGTCATGAGTTAGGTAGTTACTCTCATGGGGTCTCAACTGCATTGACCAATATGCGAGAATTACTCTCTTCTGCATCAACCTGAAATCGAGCCCAACTCCCAAGGCATGATGATACACTATGTACTCCATTCCCTCTAATGGTAGCCTAAAAAGAAGATCACTTTTTAGCCTCATCCTGAACTCCCAGAATGCCTTCTAGTACTTCTCAGTATAGGTAAATGACTACCCTTTCTATATCAATGTGGTCAAAGTGGATACAATTCTAGGGAATTTTTCTATAAACCTCATATAGTGTGCCGATAATCCAAGAAGGATCCTCACCTCTGACTCACTCTTGGGTGGATTCCAAGAAAGCACTACATCAATCTTTGAGGGGACAATGAAAAAACCATTATCATAAATAACATGCCCAAGAAATTGAACCTCTTGAATCTAGAACCAGAGCACCGAGAGTTTCCCATAAAGTGGGTGCTCTCGAAGAAAATTTAGAACCATCCTCAAATGATATGCATACTCCTCCTCTAATTAAGAGTACATGAGTATGTCATTGATAAAGAAAGTCACTATCTATTCTAATTATGTATAGAAATCCTAGTTCATCAAATCCATAAAAATGGTAGGGGAATTTGTTACACCAGTGGGAATCACTAGGAACTTATACTATTCGTAGAGACATCAGAATGCAAGATTTGAAAGATCATCCTCATGAATCCTCAACTGGTGGTATCAGGAGCTGCGATCAATCTTTGAGAACCATATCACACCTTAAAATTCACCAAAGTGATTTTAAATCCTAGGAAAGGGGTACTTATTCTTTATTGTGGCCTGATTCAGGTGAAGATAATCCACAAAAAATCTGCAAGCACTCATCCACCTTTTTAACGAACATCATTGGAGATGCTTAGAGGGACACACTAGGTCTGATAAAACCCTTCTCTTAGAGGTCCTCCAACTGCAACCATAGCTCATGTATGTCAGTAGGGTCCATCCTAAATTCTACAAAAGATATTAGTGTGGTTTTGCGATAAAAATCAATGCATAACACCATCTACTGCTTTAGAGGTAGTCCCATAACCTCCTTAGGGAATACATCTATATAATCCTCCACAACGGAAGGAATCTAGTTTCCTAAGGAGCCTACTGCACTAAGAGATATACTCACCAACTTATGGGTGATGGGATTTAGACACCTTCTCGAAGAATCCACTCATCTCACCATAATATCTCTATAGCTCATAAAGGTGAATCTCATCCCATCAGTGCAAGGGAATATGACACATCTATGATGATAGTCAATCTGGGATTAGACCATAGAAAACTAATATATACCCTAGATGAATTCATAGGGCCACATCATGATGACCAAAAGGTCCCCTATGAACCTCTCTCCACCAAGATTATAACGACCCAACACTTTATCAATGGGAATTCCCTTCTTATAATTATGTCATTTAATCACATGAAATCACAACACAATGAACTACTAAGAACTATGTGACCTTTAAACATAATATTGTCAGTTTTGTGATTTGAATTTTGAGAATATGATATTCACTCTTGTGATCAGTAAGATTTTTCTAGTTCAATAAGGCAAAATTATTTTTTGGTGAATAGAAACCTACCCTTATGAATAGTAATCTACCCTTTTGAATTGTAATATGAACCTTATGAATAATAAATTTTCAAAAATAATAGTAACATCACCCTTGAATATATAAATAAAATTTAGGCATTCTATAAGTGATAATATGACCATAGTAAAAGTATTGGTATTTTTGTAAGTCAGAAATAAATAATTACAATTAATTATTTAATTTAAAAGAAAATGTATTTTACTAAAAGGAATTCCTAAATTAATAATTTTATGTCTTATGGTTTAGGTTACATTTATAAGATCTTATGTAATTTTTGAAATCATTATAAACAGTTATAGTTTTAAAATTTGTAAATTCCAAGTAAATTATGGTTTTAATTAAAAAAATTAAATTAATCTGATTTCGATTTTTTTTTGAAAAATGGATTTTATTTTTGGATTTTACACATTGAAAAATGTTTAGGCCTAATTTTTGGTATTTTTATGAAATTATTTTATTTTTGGTGAAAATTAAAATATGATAATTTTCGATAAATGCTAAATATATGAATTATGATGTCATCAGCTGATGTATGGATGATGTAAGGCCATTATCTCGAACTCATATGAACTATTTACTATTTTTGGTAACAATAATCATTACTATTTCTTATATTATGGAAAAATAATAAACTAATGTTTAAATTGTTATGAAACCCCCTCCCCTCCACTATAAAAACCACCCACACTCCCCTATTCTATTCACTCCTCTCGAGCCTTATACCTTCCCTAAATTCTTTGCAAATCTCTCTCAAAGATCCTACCCCATGTGCAACATCCCTTGGTCTTCTAAAAGAACCAAATATTCTACCCTTAAGAGGATCTCATGGAAGATTATATTGAGAGGTAAATTCCTCTTTTCTTTCCTTTCATTTTCATTTCATGTTCCTTTGTCCTTATTTTATGCTTAAGAAATGAAAACACCATCCTAGATGTGTTAGTTTATCACATTCAAGGACGATGGGTTATCAATTTCTATTACAATAATCAATTATGGTCATGAAACCATTTTTTCGGTTGAAACAGACTATTAAATATGTATTTTATCTTATGTGGTGTTCTAGAATCCTTTTTCTCACATGATGTAAAATAATAATTCAAAACAAGTTAATTGTGAGAAAAATCGTAAAATTAATCCAAGCATTTGTCATTATTGTTTTATATAACGATTCACCTTCAATCCAAATTACAAAATAAATTTATTATCCATGTAATCTTATTGATGTTCACTAATTTCATATAACATCAATTCTGGACAACCATTCTCATCATACAAGTTTATCTGACATGAATATAAATGAACTGATAATTAAAACCACGGAAGAAAACACTCTCAAACAATGAAATTGAACCTCTTAACTCATCAAAAATGACATAAACGAATTTAATGAGGTTATAATAAATCAATAAAATGAAGTGTAAATTCTGGAATTATAAATTAATGAATCTAATTTGATTATTAAGGTCATTAATATCAAGTAAAGAACACTATCAGACTTAAGGTAAGGGATCCTCTCTTTCTCAAATTTATTCAAGAATCTCTACTATGTAATTTCCATTTATGTGTAGTTACTTATGATGAAGTATGATTTCAATCCTCCCCCATACTTCCCTCATGATCTATAAATAAACCTAAACCCGTTTTCTCTCATTAATCCCTCCTATGTACACCTGATACCATCTCGATAATTCGTAAGGGATTCTACTCGAATCTCCACTATCCATTCGGGTTTTTGTATCTTTATTTTTACCCAAATGAAGTTATAGATTATTTTTATGTACATCTTATAAATGATGTTTACATGCTCAAACCCATGTTTCAAGGTCCATTCATTATTCTTTTTAGAGTATTTACATGTTTTTAAGTGGTTCCCTCCTCAATACCTCTCGATAAGTAAACCCATTTAAGAGAACTTCCTGAATTCATACCATTTTAATGTAAACTATATAATCTCTTTTTAAGTCATAATTAATTTTATAAAATTAAAATTTTGATTATGAATACATTCTTGGTTCACTTATGGTTTTATATAAAATATTATTCCCTTTTCTATTTTAAATTCTCTTTAGTATTTTATTTAAAACTGTACTAAAAATTTTTAATGATAAAATTTATTAAATAATCTTCTTAAATGTTGTCACTTATGTTTTACATCACCTACCATGATATATGATTATTTTACCTTATGAATTTCAGTTTATGTTTAATTACTTTATTTCAGGGACACATGTATGATACACCCATTCATTATGCTTTATAAATGATTATGATACCCATTCCTTTCCATGGGTACCCTTATGTTTATGTATGATTTATTATATATGATTCTAAATGTGGAAAGACTATTCATGAAAATGTTATGATTGGTGCACCCAGATAGTTCTCCTATACATTGGGTGTAGTTGAGTCTCATGAGATGTTATGTGCAATGGTCTTGGTGGTTAGCCTTGTCTTGTGCTACCATGTGTAATGGTCTTGGTGGTTAACCTTGACTTTTTCCCCCTACTTGCAATGATCCTTGACTTTTACTAAAGTCATGATTTATGTTTCTTCCACATTTCTATGATTCAATGTTTATATGATCCTTTTTTATATGTTATGATTCTATATGCCGTTTTATATCATTATGTCATGATCTCTAACCCATGTGTTAAAGCCTTATTCTTATGTTTATTCCCTTACTGGGATTTTAACTCATCCCTTTGTTCATGTGATACCAAGGGTACCATATCCAGATGTAATGACTAAAAGGAAGTTATGATCTCTTTATGAAGATTAAATAAAGAAGTGTTTTTTAGTCACATGTTTTATGTTTTATGTACCTAGTCTTCTAAGACACTAGACTTCAAAATCCATGGCATGTATTCTGAAGTATAATTCTTCTTAAAATCATGTAATGATATGTTCCAAAAGCCAGGGTCACTATAGTTGGTATCAGAGAAATTTTTAATTAATTTTGGAGATTAGGAATAGAGCACTTTAGTATGAACCTTAAGGATATGACTAAGTATAAGAAAACATCCCTATATTTTGGTACGTATAGAGTAAGTGGTTTATCAAGAAAATGAATCCCTGCCTTAATACAAACATGTAGAGGTTTGTTTGGCACAAATTTATCTAGGGGTAAATTCTAAAAACCCATATTTTAGCTAGACTTGAATGGGAACTATGACACGACAATGAGCCTTTCTAAACTCTTGGTTTGACACTCACGGGTGATATGATTTGATAAATTCATGAGCTTAATATGAACCATTATTAAGGGAATAAAAAAATAACCCCATAAGAATATAAGTTAAGAAATAGATCAAGGATAACCTATATTTAAACCTTGGGAATCAAAATTTAGGATATAATTATCCTTTACATGTTTGTCCTTTTTTTAACATTTCCTTTTTATTCTCAAGTGCTTTGTATTCAAGCCCTCTAATTTTACGTTGTTTTTCTTAGTTAATGGAAATAAATTGAAGCAAATGTGCCAGTAATCAATGTGATAGGGAATGTGAAGATTAACCAAACGATATGCCAAATATGAATGGAGGGGGTGCTCAAAACTTCATGACAGTACTAGCTCAGCTGGGTCAAGTAATGAATAATAACAAGAATCACATGGAACACCCTTCTGCCCTAGGGAAAGAAAAAGTTTCCATAGAATAATTCATGTGGAAAAGGCCTCTCATGTTTAGTGGATATTCTGATCCCCTCCTCGTGGAATAGTGGATTGACTGCATTGAAAAGATATTCTCTAACTTCCAGTACTTAGAAGAAGATAATGTTCTGTTGGCGGTCAATTGTTTTGATGGGGGAAGCTGATTAGTGGTGAAAACTAATCAAGAATATGAATCCCCAGGAGGAAATTGACTCCATGGATTGGGATGAATTCAAGAGAATGTTTTCAATAAATATTTTCCCTAAAACCTCCATCTCAAGATGGAAAGTGTGTTCCTCAGTTTCAAGAAGACAGAAGATGAGTCAATCAGGGTGAATAAAGCCAACTTGACAAGTCTTGCAGGGTATGCCTTTGGCTTTTTCATGAACACCGAAAGAAAGGGGGAATACTTCTTTAGTGGACTAAAGATGAGTCTATGAGAAGAATTAGATATTCGAGACTGAAAATTCTATGAAGAGATTGTTTGTTTTTCCCTTAAGGTTGAAATGGAGATCAGAGACTCTCATTGGTATCGTGGGCCTAGCATAGAAAAAAAGGATAATGGAATCTAATTTTTGTGTTTTCATAAATAAATTCCATGTTGGAAATAATACTGACCATCCCATGAGTAAAAAATATTGGAAGAAGCATCTTGGGAACTATCTAATGGGAACCAGGATTTGCTTCAAATGTTGAAAGATGGGACATATGGATAAAACATGATGATGGGATATGAAGAATCCTGATAAAGTGAAAAAATAAAGGAAGGTTCAGATAAACACCCAGCCAGTGGTGCAGTGTTACAACTGTAAGGAACATTGGAATTATGTAAACAATTTCCCTAATATAAGTATTGTTAGAGGCAACCAATAACAACCTCCAAGGAAACAAATAACAGCTTATTTTTTCACTGTTATGAGGTGGAACTGAACAACGATGTAGTGATAGGTACCCTATTTATTCATTCATGAATAATGAATGTACTATTTGATTATGGTTCTATGCATTCTTTTATATCTTGGAAGTTTAGTAGAACTATTCAAGCACCACCTCAAAATTTGGAGTATATGTTATCTGTGAGAATAGTGAATGGACAAATTATTAGGTCCAAGGTTTATAACACCTCCCTGGTAAGTGTTTGTGGACTTAACCACCCATAAAATCTTGTCATACTCACTTTAGTATAGTTTGATGTTATATTGGGCTTTAATTGGATATCTTTATACAAATCCAACATCAACTATTTGGAAAGGGAGATCACTCTTCACATCCCAAGGTATCCTCAATTTCTATACAAGTGTAAGGAGGAAGATGATTCTCTTTTATAATTTTTTCAGCACGTGGGCATATTAGTTACTTATGAGAAAGCATTTCTAGCTCAAATGAATGAGATAGAGGAGAGAATCATGCTTAATGACATGCCCATCATGAGGGATTAAAATGATGTATTCCTTGAAGAGTTTCCTGGAATTCCTTCTGATCAAGAGGTTGAGTTCTCAATTAAACTTATTGATGGATCCCTAGATATATCGTAAACACCATATAGAATGTACAACATAGAGCCAGATGAGCAGAATAATATATTATAGGAGAATCATGAGAAGAGTTTTATACACCCAAGTGCATCACCATGGGGTTTTCCAGTTCTTTTCGTCAATAATAAGGATGGATCAATGCACATCTGCATTGATTATTGTGAGCTCAATAAAATCCTGATAAAGAACAACTATCCACAACCACAGATAGATGACTTGTTCGATCAGATTCTTGGGGAAAATTATTTCTCTAAGGTGGACCATAGGTTGGGATATCACCAATTAAAAGCATGGAAGGAAGATATTCCCAAGACTTCTATTCAAATGAGGTTTGGTCACTATGAGTTCATAGTGGTTCCCTTAGGACTCACTAATTCTCCATAAATTTTTATTGACTTAATGAAACTAGTCCTTATAGATTACCTCATCAAATTTGGGGTAGTCTTTATTGACGATATTCTGATATACTCCTGGAGCAAGGAGGAACAAAAGGAACATTTGAATACTATTCTAAAGACTTTGTGAAGGGAGAAGCTATATGCAAAGTACAATAAATGTGAGTTATGAATAGAGGAAGTATCATTCTTGGGGCATGTTATCACCAGCAAAGGAATTTCTATGGACCCTTCTAAGAGAAATGAAATTGAAGAGTGGCCCATGACAATATCTGTAATAGTGATCCATTGCTTTCTAGGTCTAGATGGGTATTATTGATGATTTGTTAATAACTTTTCATGTTTTTAAAACCCAATGACCAAGCTAACGTGGAAGGGAGTGAAGTTTGTCTGGACTCAAGAATGTGAAGACTCCTTTAAGGAGATGAAAAAGCGACTTATCATTGTGACATTACTCACACTAACAATAAGTGGACAACTCTTTGTGGCGTGCAGTGATGATTCAAAGATAGGCTTATGTTTTTTTCTAATGTAAAATTATTAAGTGATAGCCTACACCTCAAGGTAGCTAAAAATACCTCAGAAAAACTATCTTATGCATGATCAGGAGTTGGGGGGCTGTTATCTTTTCATTAATAATATGGTGACATTTTCTCTATGGGGAGAAGTGTGAGATATATACTGATCAAAATAGTCTCAAATATATATTCCCACAAAAAGTGATTAATATGCACCATTGAAGATGGATAGAGCTCATCAATTATTTGGACTGCTCAATCCACTACTATCCCGGTAAGGAAAAAAGGTAGAAGATTCTCTAAGTATAAAGGATCCTACATCTTTATCAATGATGAGAATTGAAAAGGATTTAATATTCATAGTTTTTTAGTGGATGGAAACGTGAATCATTAAGCTAGGAACATCATAAATCCTTTCTCAAATGATGGTTCAACCATCCCTCTTTGAGAAAATAAAGTATGCTCAAAGAAAAGATGTGAAAGTTCTAAAATGGTAGGAATCCATTTGAAATAGTAAATCCTATGAGTTTATGATTGAAAAGGAAGAAGTTGTTTGATTTGGGTCATGATTATGTGTACTATCTGATCTGGAGATAAAGAAGTATATTTTGAATGATGCACATAGCTCAACTTTATCTATTCACCCAGGGAGCACAAAGATGTATCGAGATATCCAAGGGAACTTTTTGTGGGACAATATGAAGAAGGATATTACTGAGTATACATCAAAGTGACTGGTATTTCAACAAGTGAAGGCTAAAAGACATAAGTCTAAGGGGATGACACAACCACAACCCATACCAACATGGAAGTTGGAGAACATCACCATGGACTTTGTCACTAGAATTCCAAGGACATCCAGAGGAAATAATGCTATATGGGTCACTCTAGATCATCTTACAAAGACAAAAAACGTTATCTAAATTAGAGAGGAATTATAATTTGATCAAATTGCACAGAATATATCAAATAATTGGTAATGCTTCATAGAGTACTACTATCTATTATATCTGATAGATATTTGAGATTCACCTTGAAGTTCTAGAAATGTCTTCAACATGCTCTAAGCACTGAACTGAACTTCAGTTTGGTCTATCATCCTCAAACTGATGGCCAATCTGATATAACTATTCAGATACTAGAATACATGTTGAGATCATGTTCTATGGACTTCAAAAAAGGATAGGACCAAGATCTTCCACTGGTTGAATTCTCTTACAACTACAGTTTCCACTCAGGCATCTGAATTTCACCATACAAAGCACTTTATGGAAAAGGTTTAGAACACCGAAATGTTGGGATGATGTTGGTGAGCATAAGCCTGTTGGAACTAAAATGGTCGAAGAAATGTTAGATAAGGAGAAAACCATTTAGGATCACATCAATGAAGCCCAAGGCAGACAAAAGAGTAATGTAGACAATCGTCGATGAAACCCTGTGTTCAAATTTGGAGATATGGTATTTCTACATATATCTCCATGGAATAAGGTCATGAAGTTTGGGAAGAAAGAAAAGTTAAGTCCTAGTTACAATGACCCATTTGAGATTCTTGATTGTGTCATGGATGTGGCCTATCAACTGGAACTTCCACCTACCATGTCTAAAGTACACGATGTGTTCCATGTATCCCTCTTAAGAAATTACATACTATATCCATCACATGTACTCTATTTAGAGGTAGTATAGTTTGAGAATGAAATTTCTGACAAGGAGTAGCCAATGAGGATCTTGGATTGTAGTGATAATGTTCTACATAATAAGACAACTAACCTAGTCAAATTACTATTGTAGAATGATAAGTGTGAAGAGTCAACATGAGAACTAGAGGATGCAATGAAGGAAAAGTACCCACACCTGTTTATATATTAGAATGTAAACAAAAAATTCAAGGGTAAAATTTCATAATGGGTGAATAATATAATGAACCAATGCCTTATAAATGGAAATTAGCTTCTTATAATTATGTCATATAATCACAAAAAATCACAACACAATGAACTATTAAGTACTATGTGACCTTTAAACATAATATTGGCACTACTGTGACTTGAATTTCAAAAATCTGACATACACTATTGCGATCAATAATATTTTTTGGAGTCTAATAATAAAAACTTATTTTTTTGGTGAATCGTAACCCACCCTTATGAATAGTAACATACTTTTATGAATATTAATACGACCCTTATGAATAGTAAATCATCAGAGATAATAGTAACCACACCCTTGAATGTATAAATAAGATTTATGCAACCTATAATTGATAATATGACCATAGTAAAAGTATTGGTATTTTTCTAAGTTATAAATAATTAATTACCATTAATTATATAATTTAAAAGATAATGTATTTCCCTCAATGGTGTTAATAAATAAATAATTTTATTCCTTGTGGTTTTAAGATAATTTTATAAGACCATATGTAAATTTTGAAAGTATTATAAAATCAGTTATAGTTTTAAAATCGGTATTTTTCAAGTAAATTATGATTTTAATTAAAAAATTTAATTATTCATATTTAGAAAATTATTTTTGAAAAATGGATTTCAATTTTTTATTCTACAAGTCAGAAAATGGATAGGGTGAATTTTTGGGATTTTTTTGAAATACTTGATTTTTTGGTTAATAGTAAAATACGATAATTTACGCTAAATGCTAAATACATGAATTTTGAAGTCATCAGTTGATGTATGGATGATGTAAGGCTATTATATCAAACTCACATTCACTCTTTACTGTTTTGGTCACAATAATCATTAGTATTACTTATCTTATGGAAAAATAATAAACTAATGATTAAAATATTAAGGAAACCCCCTCCCCTCCACTATAAAAACTACCCACACTACCCTCTTTTCCTCCACCACATCCAACATCCCATGATCTCCTAAGAGGACCAAATCATCTCCCCTTAATAGGCTCTCAATGAATATTAAATCAAGAGGTAAATTCCTCCTTTCTTTCCTTCCATTTTTTTCATGTTCCTTTGTTCTCTTTTCTTTCCTAACCTATCCTTGTCTAAGTGGTTTGAAAAATCAATTACCATACATAAAATGTATTTTTATTATGCTAATGGGATAATTCATTATCATATCTCCTTTCCCATTATTCTATGTGAAAGAAATGAAAACACTGTCCTAGATGTGTTAATTTATCACATTCAAGGACGACAAGTTATCAATTTCTATTACCATATTAAATTATATCCATGAAACTATTTTTATGGTTCAAAAATACTGTTAAAATTTTATTTTATCTTATGTGATGTTCTGGAATTCTTTTTCACACATGATGTAAAATAATAATAAAAAACATCTTAATTGTATGAAAAATCGCCAAATTAATCCAAGCATTTATCATTAATGTTTTATATAATGATTCACCTTCACTCAAAATAACCAAATGTTTTGTATAACCATTTAATTTTATTTATGTTAACTAATATCATATAACTTCAATTATAGACAACTATTCTCATCCTACATGTTTATTTGAACCTGAATAAAAGTGAATTGTTTATTAAAACCAAAGAAGAAAACACTCCCAAACAACGAAATTGAACATATTAACTCATAAAAAAGGACATGAATGAACTTAATAAGGTTATAATAAATCAATAACATGTAATGGAGGTTCTATAATTATTAATTAAATAACCTAATATTATTATTTAGGTCATTAATATCAAGAGAAGAACACCATCAGACTTAAGGTAAGGGATCCTCTCTTTCTAACATTTATTCAAGAATCTCTTCTATGTTATGTATTTTTATGTGTAGTTCCTATTGACAAGGTATGATTTCACACTTCCCTAATACTTCCCTAATGATTTATAAAAAATTAGAAACCCTTTTCTCTCTCATTAACCCCTCCTAAGTACTCCCGATACCATACCAATATTCTGTAAGGGATTCTACCCGAACCTCTATAATTCGTTCAGGTTGCTTTATATTTATTTTTAACCAAATGAATTTATGTGTTCTTTTTTATGTACATGTTATAAATAATGTGTAAATTCTTAAAACTCATGTATCAACATCCATTTAACATTATCTTTCGGTGATTTACTTGTTTTTGAGTGGTTCCCTCCTCAATAATTCCCGATAAGCAAACCCGTTGAATATAACTTATTGAATTTATTCCATTTTAAAGTACACTATATAATCTATTTTAATACATAATTAATTTTATATAATTACTCTTTTTATTATGAAAAATGGCTTGGTTAACTTATGTTTTTTTGTAAATTATAATTCCCTTTTCTATTCTAAATTATCTCATGTATTTTCCTTAAAACCAAACTAAAATTTTTTAATGCTAAAATTTCTTAAAGGATCTTCTTACATGTTGTCACTTATATTTTCATCATCTAACAAAGATATGATTATTTTCTATATTTAATGTCCATGTATATTTAATTCCTTTCTTTCTTGGACACTAGTATGATACACCCATTAATTATGATTTATGACATGATTATGATACCCATTACTTTCCATGGGTACCCTTAAGTTTTTGTATGATTGATTATATATGATTAAAAATTTGGAAATCATATTCATGAACATGTTATGTTGAGTTATTCAAGATATCACTCCAATGAATTAGGTAAACTTGAGTCTCATGAGACGTTATGTGCAACGATCTTGGTGGTTAGCCTTGGATTGTGCTACCATGTGCAACGGTCATGGTGGATAACCTTAACTTGTTCTCCATTATGTGCAACGAGCCTTGAATCATGCTAAGTTCATGATTTATGTTGCTTCCACATTTCTATAATTCAATTTTTATATGATCCCATGTTTATATATAATGATTCTTTATTCCATTTTATATCATTATGTCATGATCTCTAACCCATGTGCTAAAGCCTTATTCTTATGTTTATTACCTTACTAGGGTTTTAGCTTATCCATTTGTTCATGTGATCCCCAGGGTACCTTATGTAGATGTAAGGTCTCAAAGGAAGTTAATAGATCTTTATGGGGATTAAATAATGAAGTGTTTTTTTAGTCCCATGTGTTATGTTTTATGTACCGAGTATTCAAAGACACTAGAATTCATGATCCATGGATTGTATTCTGATGTTTAATTACGCATAAAATCATGTAATAATATGTGTTAAAGGCTAGGGTCACTATAAAGATATATCTCACACTTCCAACTGATAAAAGATACAGAAGAATTGTTCCATGTAGGAACCTCAAGATGAAGGTACTGGGCAAGCGCCTAAACTGGGATCTCCGGATCTCAAACATGGAGTATATAAATAAAGGAATTAATGGAACTTGTGTCTAATAATACTGAAGAAAGAGTAAAATACACACAGATGATACCTATGATCATCTCGTGCACTGTGGGGGTCATAAGCCTCTAAAGCCTGTAGCTGCCTGCGTCCCCGACCACTTAGCTCCCTGAGTCTAACATGGACCTCCATATAGTGCGGGTGGAAGGATCTCAGAGCATCATCTTTCAAAAAAAAACTCCGATTTCTGCTCTTCTATATCCTCCTCCCAATTTGATGCCCTTTCCTCCCTTGGTAGATCCCCGATCAGGGTAGTTCCTATTTCATAATAGTCTGTTAGCTATCTTCCTGTGCTCCTCAGCACATCTGGCCCAATAGTTCCATGCTATTTAACCCAACCCATCACATGAAAATCACTTCCACTCTCTGGGGTTCCTGGGTCCTCTTTGCTTCTGCTGAACACATTCTTAAGGCTAATCATGGGGAGGTCTCCTACATTGAGATTCCTTCTTCTAGTTCTTACTAGATTCTATTGATGATACAACCCGTTAATGGGAACTAATAGATCTTGCTATATGGAATACCTATTATTGAAATATATCCATCACCAGTTCCCACTCCAACACCCCAACATTGGTGGTGATTCACAAGAGCACCACACTGGCACATATCTCTCTACGAAGTCCTTTCTCAAACTTATGTGCTTAGAAGTAGCAATCAAGGATCATATATAGGGAGTACTGTGTAAGGTTTGTAAACCTCACTGCATTCTCATACACCATTATCCATCTATGATACAGATCTAGAAGATCCTTAATCTGAACCAATAATAAGTAGAAGGGGTAGTAATCCTCATGTAACAACTGTTGGGAGACTGCCTATGAGAGTGTCAACTTATCATGCATCTGGGTAACAAGACTCCACCAGTGCCCAACTACTCTATGGAAAATGCCAGATGCCAGTGAAACTACCAGATATATTAATGTTTATATGATCCTAAAGACATGGAATACCTAGTCTAGCCAATCCTTTTCTTCCTAAGGATCATCATTTCCAGGGAACCTCAGTGGATTCAAGTGTTGAAACTCACAAGGAGCACTGAGCCTGCTTGCATTCTCATCTGGGTCGGATGGTACAATTTTCTTCTCAATAGGTGGAGGTGCTGATACCTTCCTACTTAGTGGAAGAAGATCAAAGGATGGACCCTAAACCGAGGCCTTATCACTCATCAAATCATCATCACGATCGAGAACTGGTATCCCAGTTGTAACAGCCCGAATCCGGAGCCCCTCCACTGGTGCTCCATACCTGGTTCGCCACATGAACTCAAGTGCGTTACCCAAATGCCAGAGGATGCTGACTAGTAGCGAGGGACTTGGTGAGTCGGTGGGAAAACTATTCCCTCATTCGGTAAAGTATACAGCAGAAGAATAACCAGACAAAATAGCAGGAACAATAAACAACATACAACAACAACTGAAGTGAACAGCGGAAGCAATGTACAAAATAATAATGATTAAACATGGCACATATTTCTATGGAAAGTAGTAAACAAACCAACGTGCTAAAATAAAACTGAAAAACAAAGTGCAAATGAAAAAAAGTAAAATCCTCAGCATCGCAAGATATTGCTTGGTCCCCTGCTATCCAGCTCCACAGAAAGTAAGGTACCTGAAGTAGAAGGGCGGTTGACCTTATCTATACCTGTAACAACATAGTCTGCTTGTACCCAAAATCATGGCCCAAACAGGGTGTGAGATACAATCCCAGTAGGCTATCACCCAAAGATTTGTGCCTAACAATCAATGAATACCAGTCAAGTAAGTGTGTAGGAAGCAGTAAACAGAAAATCACACAATAGCTAAAATCCAGAATTCTAACATATAAAGTACACAAGTAAACAACCGACAATAAGAAGAAAATAGGTAACCCTCTGGGTAGCTCTCACAGCCTAACACCTATGGTTCAACCTACAAGTACTAGCAACCCTCTAGGAGGCACACACAATCTAACCCCTCTAGTTCAGCTAAGAATAGACTCTCTGAGGAAGCACTCACCATCAATTACCCCTATAATATCGTATCAGGCTAAAGAATCTCTGGGGAAGCACTCAACATATCATTCCCCCTGTGGCCCGAGTCGAGGAACTACAGACTCTCTGAGGAAGCACTCATCATAAATTCCCCCTGTGGTCCCACATCGTATTAAAAGACACTCTAGAGAAGCCCTTACGTCCATTCTCCCTATGATCTACTACACTAGGTTCTCACAGTCCTATGTGAAATTAACATGCTCCACATGCGTGTATTGCCCAAGTAAACCTCATGAACTACTTGGCTATCATTCTAAGGCACAACAGCATAATAAAACAACAGTTCCATTATCCTACAACTGGGCATGGAAACTGGAAAAACACCAAACAGGCAGAACAGGCATAGGAAACATCCAGAGTACAGTGAAAACTACCATAATCATAGGAAAAACATCTACTCTAGCAATCAAGAAAAGCAGAAAATACAACAAGGGAAAACAGTAACACACAATACCATGTTCAAGGGTATTGGTGGAATTTGCACAAAAATACTCATCGAATTTATACAGAAAGGCACAACCACCCACCTCGATCCTAGGAGATCGATATACTTGAACCACAATGACTGATTATTCCTAGAATGTTATAGATCTGAGAAAAAGAACAAAACATTAAACCTTAGATAACTTGAGAAGGAAGAAGAACTGAAAAACAAGGCTCAATCAGAAGGAAGAACTCACCGCTGCACTTCCAATGCAATCAAAAGAGCTCAAATTGGAGAACGGATGGAGAGGTGGGGGCTTGTCGAAGATTCGCGAATCCTTGGTGCTCTCAGATGAACGGAACCTAGAATAAGACGTTTATTTGTGTCAAGAGAGACCCCGTTCTGTTTAATGAAAAGAAAGAAAATTTCACAGCGTGTACTTTTAGAGTACATGGTGTGTACTAGGTTTTTCCATACTCTACCAAAATCGGCCTCCACATCACCCGTACACACTGTGTGTGTGTCCCGGACATGGACATCACACAACTTCGAGCAGGAAGAGAGTACATGGCGTGTGCTCAGAAAGTACACGGTGTGTACATCAAAAAGTTCCTGAAACTTTATTTTCCCCCCAAAACACCTGAAAAAGAAAAACATACCTGAAACGAAGATATGGGTTCTTAAAAACTTCCCCCCTTAAAGAAATTCGTCCCCAAATTTCCCTAGAGAGGCAAGGAAGAAGAAACCCCGAATAGTTCCGGCCACTGCGCTCGAACCTCGGCCTCCCTCTCCCAGGTCTCGGCCTGTACTCGCCCGTGCTTCCATAGCACCCGTACTAGAGGAACAGACCACCCATTGAGAACCTTCACACTAAGATCGACTATCCATATGGGATTCTCCTCAAACGATGCATCCACTTTGATCTCAACCTCCTCAGGCTGAAATACATGAGATGGGTCTGAAAAGTAACTTCGAAGCTAAGAGACGTGGAAGACGTCATGCATATCCCGGTACCTCTGAGGTAGATGAAACCGATAGGCAACTGTCCCAACACTCTCCAATACCTCAAATGGTCCGACGTACTGCGGTGAAAGATTACCCTATATCTAAATCCTCTTGTGTCCCAACCTCAGTGGGATAGGCAGGAAAACATGATCTCTGACCTCAAACTCCAAAGGTCATCTCTGCTGATTAGCATAAGACTTCTGTCGAGACTATGCTGTAGCCATCCTCTTCCAAATCAACTCTATCTGCTCCGAAGTCTCCGGAACAAGATGAGGTCCCAACAAAGTTGCCTCTCCTGCCTCCAGCCAGCATAAGGGTGATCGACATGGCCTACCGTACAAAGCCTCGTATGGTGCCATCTGAATGGTCACCTGGAAACTGTCATTGCTGGCGAACTCCACCAGAGGAATATGCTTCTCCCAAGAACCGCCAAAGTATAGGATGCAAGCTCGGAGCATATCCTCAAGCACCTGGATCGTGCGCTCGGACGGGCCATCAGTATGGGGATGGTATGCTGTACTCAAAAGTACCAGTGTACCCAAGGCCTTTTGAAGTCCCTACCAGAACCGAGAGGTAAAGCACACATCCCTGTCTGAAATAATAGAGTGTGGAACTCCATGCAGACGAACGATATCTCTGATGTAATTTCGCCCCATATCATCAACACTGAAGGTCTCCTTGATCGGCAAGAAGTTATCAACCTTCGTGAGCCTGTCGACGACAATCCAAACATCATCGTTTCCCCGAGGCAATCTCGGCAACCCATTCACGAAGTCCATCACAGCATCGTTCCAATTCCACTCCGGAATGGGTAACGGCTAAAAATTCCATGCTGGTCGCTGATGCTCTACCTTCACCTGCTGACAAGTAGAACATCTCATGACAAAACCAGCAACATATTTCTTCATACCTGGCCACCAGTACTTGAGATGAAGATCCCGATACATCTTACGGACGCCAGGATGAACTACCCAAACCGAGGAGTGAAAATCACGCATCAGCTCCTCGCATATGTCTGCTGGCACCCATACGCATCCTTGGTAACAAAAGATCTAATCCTCGACCACTGTCCATCTAGGAAGTGGGTCCTCTCCTAACACACCCTCCAACAGGACTAAGCCTTCTGAGTCTGATAGCTGCCTCATCCGTACCCAATCAAGTAGTGTAGAGGTAACTGCTACAGAATATAGGAAGGTCTGTCCCTATCTGTCGTGCACCTCCAAATGCATCTCAGAGAACAGAGCCATAAGCTTCCACTCACTCCTGACCTCTAGAACCGCTTGAATCTGAGTTCTCCTGCTCAACGCATCTGCTACTACCTTTCCCCTTCCCGGTGTATAGGCAATCTCGAAATCAAAATACTGAAGATACTTGACCCACCTGCGCTTCCTCTGATTCAGATCGCACTGAGTGAAGATATACTTGAGACTCTTGTGGTCAGTGAAGACCACAATGTTCTCTCCCAGATGATAGTGTCTCCAACAACGTAAGGCATGAACAACAGCTGCCAACTCCAGATTGTGCGTCGGGTAGTTCTTCTCATGTGGCCTCAACTGCCGAGACCCATACGCAACGAGTCCATCTCCCTGCATAAGCACAAATCCTAGCCCGATACCTGAAGTATCACAATAAACTGTATAGCTCTTGCCTGGATCTGGAAAGACTAGTATCAGTGCCGACGTCAACCTTCCCTTCAACTTCTGAAGGGCTGACTCACAAGAATCTAACCATAAGAACTTTGCACCCTTCTTGGTTAGACCTGTCAATGGTGCTTCTAGGTGAGAGAAGTCCTAAATGAAGAGTCTGTAGTATCTAGCCAGCCCTAGAAAACTCCGTACCTCAAAAATGTTCTTCGGATGCTCCCAAGAGACTACAACTCTCACCTTCTCTGGGTCCACAGATACTCCTGCCTCTTAGATGACATGACCCAAGAAGTGAATCTGTTCCATCCAAAAGTGGCACTTCGAAAGTTTAGCATAAATCCAATGCTCTCTCAGTGTACTCAGAACGATCTCAAGATGTGTGGCATGGCCGTGTCGAGTGTGAGAGTACACCAAGAATTCATCCATGAAGACCACAATGAAGGAGTGCAAGTAAGGATGGAACACTCGGTTCTTTAGTGCCATGAAAACTACATGTGCGTTCGTGAGACCGAACGACATGAATGTATACTCGTATAGACCATACCTGCTTCTGAAGGCTGTCAAAGGTATATCTGATGGTCTAATGCACAACTGATGATAACCGGACATCAATTCGATCTTCGAGAACACCCGTGCTCCTCAAATATGATCAAAGAAGTCATCGATCCTCAGCAAGGGATATCGGTTCTTGACCGTCTACTGGTTCAGCTTCCGATAATCCACACAAAGCTGAAGGGTACCGTCTGCCTTCTTCGCAAACAGGGCAGGCAAACCCCAAAAAGAAGTACTGGGTTGGATGAAACCCTTTGCCTGCAACTCCTCCAACTGCTTCTTGAGCTCCTTCAACTCAGGTGTAGCAATCCTATAAGGAGGAATGGACACTGGTGCTGCTCCTAGAACAAGCTCAATAGAAAAGTCTATCTCACGCTTCAGAGGAAAACCTGAAAAGTCCTCTGGAAAGACGTACCCGAAATGATCCACCACTAGAGTAAAGTCCAACTACGAAGTCCCCTGATCAACCATATAAAGACTAGTAATCTGGGCCATCACCCTTCCCAACCCATGATGCTCGAGTCCTGCTCGACTCGCCTAAACATCCCATTCGCCTCTATGAAGAAAAGACTCACCCTTTGGTGAAACAAAACTCACTCTATGGCGACAACAGTCGACAAATTCCTGGAAGGGAACCAACCAGTCCACCCCGAGAATGACATCGCAACCTTCCATCTCTAGGACATTAGAGATCCCATAAGAAACGATACCCTACAACCTGAAGAGGGCACTCCCTACACTAGCGTACACTAGATGTCCTTGTCCCCAAAGGTGTGTCTAGTGTCAACGAGTCAGTAGTAGAAATGATGTAGAGTCCAAGGCTCTCCATGATAGAAATATGGATAAAGATATGCGTAGCACTAGTATAAAAAAGGGCTGAAGATAAAACAGAGGCTACTAAAATAATATATCGAATAGTAGAAGGCCCGAGATCCTGCTCCTGATAGGTCTGCTTCATGGCGAAAGACTGGCCTGCACCGCGGCCCTGCGCCCCTGGCTGAACACTCTAAGATGAACCTCCCTACTAGTTCTGAGGGACTGGTGGCTGTCCGCCACGACCTCAACCTCCACCTCGACCCGAACGGCCGGAAGAACTCCAGTTCCCCGATTAGTGATAAACTAGTAGTGGTACTCCTGAACAAGGAGTCATGGAAGAACCCCGGTCACCAGCTGCTGGTGAGAAAACCTGGCAGAAACACTGAAGGTGACCCATCTTGCCACAAGATCGGCTCTCCACGGGGTCTCCCTAGCACTGCGACCTCGTGTGCCCTGACTGGCCACACTTGTAGCTTATCACCTGGCTGCCTGACGATGCATCTCGCTTCCTCGGATCACCATGTGTAGACTCTCTATGGCGCTTCTTGATGTCATCTGAAGGAAAACTAGCTCTGGAAGAAGAACCGACCTGGATCCTAGCTCTGTAGTCTCTTATATTACACTCCTCAATCAGCGCCTGGTTGATGATGGAAGTGATGGAAGTCAACTTGAAGAGATTCACCTGCGAGCAGATCTCCTACCTGAGACTGTCCTCAAACTTCCTTTCTAAAAACACCCCACTCCCATCCCGAAGGGGTGTGAAACGATTCACCTTGGTGAAACGAGAGGAATACTCCATGATAGAAAGAGTACCCTTCTCTAAGCTCATAAACTCCCGGGCTTGATCGACCCTCAGGGTCTCCGGGTAGAAGTAGTCATAGAACACGCGCTAGAAATCCTCCCAAGCCATAACCAGCTGATGACCCGCATGTGAGATCACATCCTACCACCTCTTGGAGGAGTCTCAAACCATGTAGGTAGTAGACTTGATCCGCCTCTCTGGAGGTGTCTCCATATGCTCGAAGATATTCATCATGGCTTCCAGCCATGACTCTGCAGCTTGAGGTCCTCCTTCCCCCGAGAACGTGGGAGGATGCTGCTGCTAAAAAACCCGCGTCAAGTCTGCCATAGTTGAGGCAGGAGGCGGTGCTCCCTGAAAGGTCTACATCATCCTCATAAAACCTTCCCTGAACTACACATCAGCGCCTGCAACTGGTGTGACAGCTGGTGCCAAGGCTGGCCCGACTGGAGGATCGACAGGAAGTCCCTGATCAGCCATATCTGGCATCTGATCACTGCCTGACGACAAATGTACAACCAGAGGACATCTCGAAGTCATAGCTCTAAAAGATCAAAAGTACACCTTAGATTAGAGAATCAAGGACATAGAACACAAGAGTACAAAATGGGAACAATGGAAGGAAAACACACAAGTTTACAAAACACGACTACACGACATTTATTAAAACTACATGGTGTGTCTTCTTAAGCCACTGACATGGGCGTGTACTCCTGCCCTACAAGTTGTGTAACACCTCAAAATACACGACGTGTTGACCCAACACACGACGTGTACTTGAAAACTATTCCCCTGCAAGAGTCTCTTTACACGGCTAACCCACATGGTCCGACTTAACCCACGACTACATGGCGTGTTCTAAACAAACATGATGTATACTGGACAAGGCTTCGACATCCCGTGTTTTTAAAAACATGACTTTCTACATGGACGAACCTTACACGGTGTGTTTCAAACAAACACGACACGTATAGGTGAAGGTGACACTGTCCCGTGTTGTTCGTGACATGGCCGGGTACCTGAACTAGACTACATGGCGTGTTCTTAACACAACACAGCGTGTCGAAGAGAAGGTAACACCGACCCGTGTTGTTTGTAACACAGCCGGGTACCTAGACAGAACTACACGGAGTGTTCCTTTACAACACGACATATTCTACTCGAGCTTCCCCAACCTGTGTTGTTAGTGACAAGGCTGGGTACATGGCTCCGAACTACACAGTGTGTACCTACCATACATGGTGTGTTCTTGAAGTTATTTCTCAAACTGTGTGTCTCTTCTCACACGGTCAGTGACACAGTCTAAAAACTACACGGCGTGTAGTCAAAAAGTACACACCGTGTGTTCTGAGTTTTTCTAGGCAGTAGCTCAGAAACTGCACAGAAGCCCAGAAAACATAGAAAACAAGGCAGGGAGGTGCCAATTTATGATTCGTGAGGGCCCATACTCCCCGCGAATCAAAGCTTGGTATCCCCTACAGTCATGGACAAGAGAAAACAGGATCATGATCCACCAATTTCCGATTCTAGAGGGCCCATAACACCTCAAGAATCAAAATTTGGCATTCATTTAAGCAAAGTAGGAAACAAACAATCCTCTAACAAAGTATTAGTGATTCTATCAAGCATCTATCACAACATCATGCATAATCGACACAAAGTCTATCACAACAACAAGCAATCACTAATGCACCCAAGATGACATGGAAAGAATGCATTGCATGAGATTTCTACAAGTGCCTATATGATGCATGAGATGGAATACCCTCATCTCATTGGGTTGAGACAGAAATAGAGCTGCAATCATCCAGAAAATAACAACACAAAGCATGTGAATCACTCTAGGTGAAATCATATCAACTGTAAAATCTCAAAAGCAGCAAACTGCAATTAACGAGGTAATATGACTTTTCCCTGTAGGCAAGTTAGCTACTCCCGAGCATAGATTAATACCAAGTACCGAATCCATCCTATCCCTGGCTAAAGTCTCCAAACAGTAAGGCAAGAGAAAGAAACTCCTCTGAAACCACTTTGTAATGACCGAAATCCGAAGCCCCTCCACTGGGGCCCCATACCCAGTTCACCACTTGACCTCAAGCACGTTTCCCCAAATTCCAGAGGCTACTGACTAGCAGCGAGGGCCTTGGTTAGTCATTGGGGAAACTATGCCCTCATTCGGTTAAGTATACAACAGAAGAACAACCAGACACAATAGTAGAAACAATAAATAGCATAGAACAACAACTGAACTGAACAGCAGAAGCAATGTATAAAATAACAATGATGCAACATGGTACATATGTCTATGGAAATCAGTAAACAAACCATCTTAATGAAATAAAAATGAAAAAAAAGTGCAAAAGAAAACAAAGTAAACTACTCAGCATCGCTAGCCATTGCTTGGTCCCATGCTCTCCAGCTCCACAGCAAGTCCGGTACCTGAAGTAGAAGGGCGCTTGCCATTATCTATACCTGCAACAACATAGTCTTCTTGGGCCCAAAAGCATGGCCCAAACAGGATGTGAGATACAATCCCAGTAGGAAATCACCCAAATATTTGTGCCTAAAAGTCAATGAATACCATACAAGTAAGAGTGTAGTAAGTAGTAAACAGAAAAGCACACAAAAGCTACAATCCACAGTTATAATATATAAATTACACAAGTAAACAACCACCAACAAGAAGAAAATTGGCAACCCTCAGGGTATCTCTCATATCCTAACCCCTATAGTTAAACCTACATGTACTAGAAACCCTATAGGAGGCACACACAGTCTCACCCCTCTGGTTCAGCTAAGAATAGAGTCTACGAGGAAGCACTCACCTTCAATTCCCCCTATAGTCTCGTATCGTGCTAAAGGCTCTCTAGGGAAGCACTCAATGTCTCATTCCCCCTGTGGCCCGAGTCGAGGAACTACAGACTCTCTGAGGAAGTACTCATCGTCAATTTCCCCAGTGGTCTCACATCGTATTAAAAGACACTATGAAGAAGCCCTTACGTCCATTCTCCCTATGGTCTACTACACTAGGTTCTCACAGTCCTGTGTAAAATTAACATGCTTAGCGCATGTGTATTGCCCAAGTAAACCTCAAGAACTACTTTGCTATCATTCTAAGGCACAACGGAATAATAAAGCAACAGTTCCACTATCCTACTACTAGGCATGACAACTAGAAAAATGCCAAACAAGCAGAACAAGCATAGAAAACATCAAGAGGACAGTAAAAACTACCATAATCACAGGCGAAACATCTAATCTAGAAATCAAGCAATGCAGGCAATACAACAAAGGAAAATAGGAACACACAATACCCCATTCAAGGGTATTGATGGAATTTACACAAAAATAATCATCGACTTTCTACAGAAAGGCACAAACCACCCACCTTGATCCTAGGAGATCGATTTACTTGAACCAAGATGACTAATTCTCCCTAGAATGTCGTAGATCTGAGAAAACACACAAAATGTTCAACCTTAGATAACATGAGAAGGAGGGAGAATTAAAAAACAAGGCTCAAGCAGAAGGAAGAACTCACCGCTGCGCTTCCAACGCAATCGACAAAGCATGAATCAGAGAACGGACGGAGAGGCGGGGGCTCGTCGAATATTTGCAGATCCTCAGCGCTTTTGGATGAATGGAACTTAGAAGAAGACGTTTCTGTGTGTTAGGCGCGACCCTGGTCCGTTTAATGAAAAAAAAAGAAAAGTACACGGCGTGAACTTTTAGAGTACACGACGTGTACTAGGTTTTTCCGTACTCCGCCAAAATCGACCTCTACGTCACCCCTACACACCGTGTGTGGCCCAAACACGGCCAACACACGACATCGAGTGGGAAGAGAGTACACGACGTGTACTCAGAAAGTACACGACTTGTACTAAAAAAATTTCCAGAAACATTATTTTTCCCCAAAAACTACAGAAAAAGAAAAACAAACCTGAAACGAAGATTCGGGTTCTTACACCAGTAGGCTATAATTAAAGAGGCATCCTGTATTTATTATCAAGACATACCATAATTAGATGAGCACACACACACACAGACATAAATGGGGAGTTGACTCTAGATGGATTGTCAATGACTCAATCCTATATTATTCATGTACCATTGATCCTTACAACCAATATCTCATCATTATAATCCAACAAGAAGGTAGTCAATGTCATGGTGAATGGACACATCATCCACCCACACCATCTCTGGATTCTCTATCCCAAGAGCATCATTCAAAATGATTTGACACAGTTTCCATAATCCAAACCGAATCCTCATAAAGGGACTAATCCAAACATATTCCCAAGGAATTAACTGCTATGATACCAATGTTTCAAAAACCAAACCAAGCCAATGATTGATCCACAACTACCCCAAGATGTCCTCCATAGGCTAAGGAGTGGAGAAAAGCACCAAAATACATATCCAAAATTAAAGGCCTTCTCCAAAGTACATTTATACAACTATGTAGATGAAAAAGTGAAGGGGAGTAAAAGTAAAATATGTAATACACTAGGGAAACAACCATGCCTGGGAATCCTCTAGATAGTATGTAACTCCCCAAGCTTCTACAGTATACTTCTCTTTGAATAATACAGTAGCGTGTGTTGTACACAACTTCGAGCTCTAACACACCACAACCAATCAAACTTGCCGTTATGAATAGTAATACCCACTTTTTGAAATTTTATAAATTATATATTTCAAAATGGACTTCATTTTTGGTTTCATAATATCAAAATTAGCTTAGGGGGAATTTTTGGTATTTTTCTGACAATATTCAATTTTTGATGAATAGTGAAAAAACACTGAGTTATAGTTTAAAACCGAATTTCTATTTAAAAAATTATTTATTTTATTTAAATTTAATTAAGGTAAAAATAGATACATAATACGTATATAAGTTCGATGTAATTCATTGGAGTTAGTTTAGAATAATTTTAGATATATAAAAATTTTATTGAACTTTTCACCATCTTTTACCCACATCCTAGGAGAATTTAGAAATTCACATAAAACATAATTTTACCGTTTCTATGAGTGGAATTTAGATAATCCGAGAGACATGGTTAATATCAAGGAGTAAACTATGGTTCAATGAGATAAAAATAATTTTTGGTGAATAATAACTTTTTACTTTTATTTACCACGGTTAAAAGTAAATAGGGTAATTAAGAGTAAAAATGATATTTACATTACCCTAACACATGTACTAATTCTATTGGACAAGTGTATCTCAACCAAAAACAACATTAGGAATTAAATATTATCATTTAGGTCCACTTGGATTAGATTAGGACACTTATTGTTATTTAATTCAAAGAAGAGTCAAAAGAGTTAAAATCAATGTTTAATTACTAAAACATTTTTAATATAGGGTTATTAAGAAGATAAATTCGATTTTAAATATTAATTAGAAATATAATAATATTTACTACATAATGGTATTTTATTTATAAATTTTAGATGTTAAATAATTTAATTTATTTATCACACAATGGTGATGCAGTAATTTCCTAAATAATGAAATATTAAAATAATTGATATTATAAATATCCAAATAAATGTAATTTGAGACTTTTTTATGAATTAAAATAATTTTATAGGTTACTATGACATATTATTATTGGTTATATGAATTTTTTTCGAAGTAATAATGCTTTTATGAAATTATCAAAAACAAAATACCCAATAGTGTAAAAATTGACATAAAAGAGTTTTTAAAACAAATATTATATTATTAATTGATATTCTCTTCCTAAAAATCTAAGGTTCATCCAAAGGAATTATATCATAATATTTTTATCATTAATAGACCACATGGGGGTCTCTTGGAATTATATATTAAGTTTATTAACTATATAATATAAAAATACAATGAGACATGGTAAATGTCAAACTATTTTACTAAGAGTTAAATAAAAAAGATAATGTTAATATAGTGACCCAAACCTGTATAAAACCTATTGGTTGAGTGGTTTTATACCTATCACCACTTTAACCTTTAAATAATACACTTTGGAGCCATTAGAAACTTAATATGAATTTATTATAAAATAATATTTCTAGCGTTTCCTAAGGTGCCCCTCACCCCTCTTATAAAAGGGCACTCCCACTTCTCACTAATTCACACCTTCAAACCATTTTTCTCTACCAACCCATGCCCAAATATTCTCTTGACTTCCCTAAATTCAACCTATAGGACTTAGTTTGATCAAAAATCCAACCTAGGGAGCCATTTTGATCAAATCAAAAGGAAGAACCCGAAGAAGAGGTAATGTTTTCACCACCCTCTTTCAAGTTCCTTTCCTTTTCAACTTCTTCTTTCTTTTTTATTTCCATTCTAAAAGAATAACTCCTGTATCTTGTATATAATGTGATGTTATTATAAATATGGTACAACCATATTCAGTATTATATCCATCCTTTTAATGAAATGTCACAATACTTGCGTACGCACGACTTACCGTCTCCGCGTTGTGGTGTAATTGTTATTCAAAACATTATTATTTGGATGGGTATAATAATGATGTGTAATTCATTTAAATTATAAATATAACATGATAATGATTCTTTATATATGATACAACATCCAATTATATATTATTTTAATATCAAAAGAATGATATTGTCGCTCGTGCGTACGTATAGACTACCGTCTCCACGAATGCAATGAGATTCATTCCCCATTGTATCCATTCAAGAATAATTTTCATTTGATGATTAAAAATAATGTTTAAGGACTTGATTTCATGCTGTATAGGAATAAGATAAAACCTCTCCATAACAAACATGACTTATATAACAAAGAATATAAAGGAAAATGAATCAGTTAACACCCAAAACAACGATAATACTAAGATATTATTAACAAAGAAATGTTAAAAGATCATATCTGTTATCATAATTAAGGTATATGATTATTGAATAATTTAATAACAATTATTTAACCATTATACAGGAGGTTACCCTACCCTCAACCAAGTAAAAGTTCAAGGTAAGAGTTTAATTCACAATCTCTTCATTATCTGAGGTTGTTTATACGTAATTATCTATTGGGACCTCTTTACCATCAACATCCAAGTCTCATAAAAATGTATTCAAAATCATTCCTAGTAATTTATAGAATATTGGTTAAAGTCTTTTATTCCCTTGTTTGTCTTTTTATAAAGTAACCCTTCGGACGTTTTCCAAACAAGGTCCTTTTTAACCTTTTCTACAGAATTAAGGTAAGAATGTTTTTTAACTTATAAGGCGGGTGCAGCTATTTTATGCCATTATAAAATCATTGAAGCTTCCCTTAAAAGATTATAAGAATATTTTTAAAGTAAATGTTTTCTTTTATAATTATGTGACTTTTAAATGATTAAAAAAAAGAGATATTTCTCTCAAATAGTTTTGATTTCATCTATGTCAACATCCTTTAATGGATTTTAATCTTATTTAAAGTTGATTTATTATGATACAAAACATCCATATTGTATTGAAGGTTTTGTGAAATGTTTGACTATGGATGTGTTATTTTTATACCATTCATGGTTTATGGAGAAAGTATTGAAATTTCGTATGCTTGTTTTAATACGAATGTATATGTTATGTTTAAACCTATTCATATGAGGAATGCATTGGACTTAGTAAGTGATGGGTGGATCCTGCTATAGCTCATCGATGTATCGGTAGGTCTCATGAGAGAAACTAGTATCTTGGCACAATGCCTTGACAAAATCTTATTTGTAGTCTTGGCACAAGGCCTTGACTATGTGGTTATGATAGTCTGGCATTATGCATTCCATCATTATGAAAGTGGTTATTGATATTGCATGTGATTATTCGACTAGTAGAATATCCATGTGAATAACTAAATGGAATTATTTCATTTTATTTCTGCCATATTATGCTGAAGTTCAAGTTTAAAAGGCTTTTTTAGTTATACATTTCATTAAATGTTTATTCTTATTTATGAATGTTTCCGCCATATTGTTATCCTTACTAGGCATTTGAGCTCACCCATTTCTATGTTTTATTTTTCTGAGGATGTGAAGAAGTATTTTATGAATTACCTGCAGGGATAGTTTAAGGGGATATGAGTGTGGAGACAAGATGTTGTTGTAGTTTTCACTTTATGATGTAATGTAAACATTTTGAATGCATCTAGAGATTCCAAGGCTACTAAACTAATCGGTCTTTTGAGACGTGATCTTTTGTGATCATGCCAATGTTATGTAATAATGCATCGACTTTGGGTAACTAGGGTCGGGGCGTTACAGTTAGTATCAGAGGATGTTTAGTACAAATCTTGGAAGCTCGATTTAGATAAACTCTGATTAGAGCACATAGACCTAAGATGGACTTTGAGGATTAATATAGAAGAACATCCTATAATTTTAGTATTGTAGAGAATTTGTGAGTTTTCCGGGCAATACATCCCAGTCTGGATACATGCAGGTAGAGGTGGCTCTGGCATAGATATACCTAGGGGTAAAACCTGAAAACACTGATTTGAGATAGACTCAAATGGGAACTGGTGCACAAAAACGGCCCTTACTACACTCTTGGTTATGACACTCCCAGAGGATATGCTTAGGATAATTCCCATTTTCTTTACAAATCATTATGTAAGGGTTTATTAGTATATACTTCCTCAAAGAAAACATTTTTTTTATGATTATGGATTATATCCATAAATAGTTCAATTTATGTCAAGTGTTTTACAGGTATGGAATTATGTATTTTGATTCATAAACTCATCTAGTTTATGCCATAGTTTAGAAATGGTGCCTACTGGAAGAAATGGAAACCATATCAATGGATACACTCCATGTAGGGATTTCTCTCCTGCTCAAGATAATTATAATGGAGCTGATGATGGAAATGGTGCTGATAAGCTAATCACCATTCTGTGACAACTCACTCAGGTTATGAATAATAACCTTACCCATATGGATTACCCTGATCAGCAGCATGGAGGATCAATGTTAGATTGCTTCATGAGGAAAAAACCACCAACATTCAATGGGAGTACAAATCCATTAGTAGCTGAGCAATGGATAAATTCTTTATAGAAAATATTCTAGGCCTTGGGGAGTAGCGAAAGGGAAAAAGTTATCATGGCAGTTTACCGCCTAACTGGAGATGCTGACCAATGGTGGTCATCGATTAAAAACAAAAAGGAATATAATGAAGTGTCAAATATGGAATGAAAGTAGTTCAAAGAGAATTTATTATAAAAACACTTTCCTCATGACCATCGATTATATATAGAAAGGCAATTTCTGAGTCTGAGACAAAAGGAGGATGAGAATGTCGCAAAGTATGAAGATAACTTTACAAGGATAGCAATGCATGTAGAAGATTATATACGTAACTAGAGGAGTATGATTGATCATTTATTTTATCGGTTAAAACAATTTCTCCGTCGAGCATTAGTCTCACAAACCTTCTCATCGTACGAAGATATTGTCTCATGTGCAATCAAGACAGAGAAAGAATTATCTAAGTCTTACGACTTTAGAGCAAAGAGAGAGAAGAAGAGACCTTCTGATCACTCTGGAAATGGAAATAAGGGGAAGAAGGGAAAAGTTGATTATCTATACTGCAGTAAATGTGGGAAGAAACAACCCGGTACTTGCTTGAAAGGAATGAGAGTCGGTTACAAGTGTGGTAAAAAAGGCCACCAATCTCGTGATTTCAAGGGGAAGAAAGAAGCTACCGATGTTCAATGCTACAACTACAGGGATATGGGACATTATGCAAATGAATTTCCTAAGCGTCGAGGGAAATTACCTCAGAATAGGCCAAGGGATCAAGGCTAAGCTTATGTTATCACTACTGCTAAGGTAGAAGCTCCGAAAGACATGGTGGACAGTAATTTAATGGTTTCCTCGAGTTTAGAAAATGCATTATTTGATTATGGATCATCGAATTGTTTCATATCTTCCTAGTTTGCTAAGAAAATTAGATATTTCCAATTTGATTTAACAAGGGAGTTGTTAGTAAAAACCTCTAAGGGAAGTATCATTGCTACAAAGTTTAGTGAACAAGTCCCCATTAAGGCATATAAATGCTCTTTATCTGCTGATCTCATCATCATACCCATGATTGAATTTGATGTAATCCTTGGTATAGATTGGATTTTGGACCATGATGCGAAGATTTATTGTAAGAAGGAGGTTACGATTTTTGATGATGATAAGAAACACCTAATCTTTAGATCAGAATTATCACCACCTAATTCTTATCTACATCCACCCCTAGTAGCTCCACTAAATTCAATTATTGGGGAGGAAGAGAATGAAATAACTATGGGTGAGGAAAGGAATGTTCAAATAGAGGATGTACCTATTTTGACAGAATATGTAGATGTGTTTCCTGAATATTTACATGGACATCCTCCAGAATGAGAAAGTGAGTTTTCTATTGATTTAATTCCTGGTTCAAGGCCCATATCAAAGAGCCCTTATAGAATGGCCACTACAAAATTAGTTGAACTAAAGAAACAACTGGAGGAATTGAGTAATAAGAGATTTATTCACCCTAGTGTTTCTCCATGGGGAGACCCTGTCCTTTTTGTTAAGAGGAAAGATGGATATATGAGCTTGTGCATTGACTACAAGGAGATCAATGCTATAACAATAAAGAAAAAGTATCCCCTACCTCACATTGATGATTTATTTGACCAATTGCATAGAGCTCAATACATTTCAAATATTGAACATCGAGATGGATACAATCAGTTGTGTGTGAAGAAGGAAGACATTCTGAAGACAGCATTTCCAACCAGGTATGGGCATTACGAATTTACAGTATTTCCTTTTGGATTGACTAATGCACCATCTGTATTCATGTATATAATGAATAGTGTTTTCAAGGAATACCTCAATGATTTTGTAGTGGTATTTATTGTTGATATCTTGGTATACTCTTAATGATACTAAGATCGTGAAAATCACTTGTGCATTATCCGGAAGACTCTTAGAAGACATGAATTATATGGGAAGTTTAGAAAGTGTGAATTTTGGCTTCAGGAGATTTCTTTTCTTGGCCATATTGTCTCCAAGGATAGAATCTCTGTTGATCCTTATAAGACCGAGGAAATCCAAGAATGGCCAGCACTAATCAGTATAACTGAGGTATGCTGTTTTATTGGTTTAGTAGGTTATTATAGGCATTTCGTCCAGATTTTTTCCCAATTAGCTAACCCATTAATGAAGCTCACACGTAAAGGTGTTAGAATTTTTTGGAAAAAAGATTGTGAAGAATGTTTCGAAAAACTGAAGAAAATATTAGTCAATGCTCCTATATTGACTCTACCATCAGGGAATGATGGGTTTGTTATTTATAGTGATGCATCGAAGAAAAGACTTGGTTGTGTCCCTATGCAGAATAATAGGGTTATTTCCTATGCATCACGGCAGATGAAAATTCATGAGCAGAACTATCCTACTAATGATCTTGAGTTAGCAACTATAATCTTTTCTTTAAAGATTTGGAGACTCTATCTCTATGGTGAGAAATGTGAGATTTATACTGATCAAAAGAGTTTGAAGTATAATTTGTCACAGAAAGAACTCAACATGAGACAAAGGCGATGGATTAAACTACTCAAGGATTATGATTGCACGATACACTACCACCTAGGGAAGGGAAATAAGGTGGCAGATTCTTTGAGTAGAAAGGATCATGGAGTTTTGAACAAGATGAGAGTTGAAATGGATCCTATATACATGGATATAGTAAAGATGGATATGGGAATCACCATGGAAGGTGAAACATCAATAATTTTTCAAATGGTTTCCAAACCATCTTTACTGGAAAGGATAAAGAGTTCTCAGACCAGTGACGAAGAGTTTCAAAAGAAGATTAAAGCTGTGAATGATGGGAGATTGAGTGACTTGGTGTATGAAGATGAAATTTTGAAGTTTGGGAAGAGACTTTGTTTTCCCAATATACATGATCTAAAACGGGAATTATTGGACGATGCTCATAGTTCATATTTCTCTATACACCCTAGGAGCACCAAAATGTATAGATATTTAAAGGAACATTTTTGGTGGGACAACACAAAGAGGGAGATTGCTGATTTTGTGTCAAGATGTATGGTTTGTCAACAAGTGAAAGCTGGAAGGAAACAACCTGGAAGAGCCATGAAACCTATTCCCATACCTGAGTGGAAAGGGGATAATATCATGATGGTCTTTTTCATGGGACTACCAAAGACTCCTAGAAGGAACGATGAAAAATGGGTCATTGTTGATAGTCTTACCATGTCAGCACATTTTCTTGCTTTAAGGGAAGATTTAACACTTGAATGTAAAATAAGAATATATATTAATGATGTTGTAAGGCTTCATAGAGTACCCCTATCAATTGTTTTTGATCATGATCCCCATTTTACTTCAAGATTATAGAAGTGACTTGAGAAGGCCTTTGATACTGAACTTTGTTTGAGCACTGCCTACCACCCTCAAACAAATGGGCAATCAGAATGGACTATTCAAACCTTATAATACATGTTGAGATCTTTCTCACTTGACATTAATGGTATGTGGGATCAATATTAACCTATGGTAGAATTTTCCTATAACAATAGCTTCCATTAAAGTATTCAGATGGAACCATATGAAGTGTTATACAAAAAAGAGATGTCTCACACCAACCTATTGGTATGACTTTGGTGAAAGAAAACTCATAGGCCCAGAACTAGTGGAGGAAATTATGGAAAAGGTGAAGGTAATCCAAAACCACATCAAAGCAGCTCAAAGTAGGCATTAGAGATATGCTGACAACCGAAGGAAGGATTTAGAATTTCAGGTAGGAGATCATGTCTTCTTAAAGGTATCTCCATAGAAGGGTGTTATACGTTTCAGTTAGAAGGGAAAATTGAGTCCCAGGTATATCTGAACATTTGAAATTCTAGAAATAATTGGGGCTGTAGCTTACCATTTGGCAATTCCGCCAAGTCTCTCCAAAGTTAACGATGTGTTCCACGTATCACTGTAGAGAAAATACATGCTAGACCCAACACATGTACTCACTTATGAGGAATTAGAATTGGAACCCGATCTGTCTTATTGAGAAGAGCTCGTCAAGATTCTTGATACGAGAGAACAAGTGTTGAGAAACCGGACGACTCGTCTGGTAAAAGTTCTATAGAGAAACCGTACGATGGAAGAGGCAACGTGGGAACCCAAGGAACTTATAATGAAGAACCACCCAAGTCTTTTCATGCTGTAGTATTCTAGAAATTTAGAGGATGAAATTATTTGAAGGAGGGGAGAATGTAATACCCCAAGCTTCTACGGTACGCTTCTCTTTGAATAATATTGTAGCGTGTGTTGTATGCAACTTCGAGTTCTAACACACCAAAACCAATCAAACTAGCCGTTATGAATAGTAATACCAACTTTTTGAAATTTTATAAATTTTATCTTTCAAAATGGACTTCATTTTTGGATTCAGAATATCGAAATAAGCATAGGGTGATTTTTGGGTATTTTTCTAAAAACATTCAATTTTTGATGAATAGGGAAACAAACACTAAGTTATAGTTTAAAACCAAATTTTTATTTAAATAATTATTTTTTATTTAAATTTAATTAAGGTCAAAATAGATACATAATACCTATATAAGTTCAACAGAATTCATTGGAGTTAGTTTAAAATAATTTAAGATATATAAAAATTTTATTGAGATTTTCATCGTCTTTTACCCTCCACCTAGGAGAATTTGGAAATTCACATAAAACAAAATTTTACCACTTCTGTGAGTGGAATTTCAAAAATACGAGAGACACAGTTAATATCAAGGAGTAAACTATGGTTCAATGAGATAAAAATAATTATTGGTGAATAGTAACTTTTTACTTTTATTTACCATGGTTAAAAGTAAATAGGGTAATTAAGGGTAACAATGATATTAATATTACCCTAATACATGTCCTAATTATATTAGAAAAGTGTATCTTGACCAAAAAAAACCTTATGAATAAAATATTATCATTTAGGTCCACTTGTATTAGATTAGGACACTTATTATTATTTAATTCAAAGAAGAGTTAAACGAGTTAAAATCAATGTTTAATTACTAAGACATTTTTAATATAGGGTTATACATAAGATAAATTCGATTGTAAATATTAATTAGAAATATAAAACTATTTCCTACATAATGGTATTTTATTTATAATTTTTAGACATTTAATAATTTAATTTATTAATGATACAATGGTGATATAGTAATTTCTTAATTAATGAAATATTAAAATAATTGATATTATAAATATCCAAGTAAATGTAATTTGAGACTTTCTATAAATTACAATAATTTATACATTAATATGACATAATAGGATTGGTTATATGAATTGTTTTTGAAGTAATAATGTAGTTATGAATTTATCAAAAACTAAATACCCAATAGTGTCAAAATTGACATAAAAGAGTTTTTAAAACAAATATTATATTATTAATTTATATTTTATTCCTAAAAATCTATGTTTTTGTAAAAGTACTTATATCATTATAGGAGTATCATTAATGGACCACTTGGGGGTCTCTTGTAAGTATATAGTATGTTTATTAACTATAAAATATAAAAATACAAGGAGACATGGTAAATGTCAAACTATTTTACTAAGAGTTAAATCAAAATGATAATGTTAATATTGTGACCCAAACCTATCTAAAACCTATTGGTTGAGTGGTTTTAGACCTATCCCCACCTTAGAATTTAAATAATCCACTTTGGAGACATTATAAACTGAATATGAATTTATTATAAAATAATATTTCTAGCTTTTTCAAAGGTGCCCCTCACCCCTCTTATAAAAGGACACTCCATCATCTCAGTAATTCACACCTTCAAAGCCATTTGGATCGGCCAAAACCTACCCAAATATTCTATCAAATTCCCTTAATTCAACATAGAGGCCTTAGTTTTATCATAAATCCAACCTAATGATCCCTTTTGATCAAATCAAAAGGGAGAACCCAAAGAAGAGGTAATGTTTTCACCACCCTCTTTCAAGTTCCTTTCTTCTTAAACTTCTTCTTTCTTTGTTATTTCCATTCTAAAACAATAACTCCAATATATTCTAAATACTATAATGTTATTATAAATATGGTACAACCATATTCAGTATTCTATCCATACTTTGAGTGACATTTCACCATACGTGCGTACGTACGGCTTACCGTCTCCACGTCGTGGGGTAATTGTTATTCAAAACATTATTATTTGGATGGGTATAATAATGATGTGTAATTCATGTAAATAATAAATTTAACATGATAATTATTCTGTATATATGTTACACCATCTAATTATATATTATTTTAATATCAAAATAATTATATTGTCACCCGTGCGTACGTACGGACTACCGTCTCCACGAACGCGATGAGATTCATTCCCCATCGTATCCATTCAAGACTAATTTTCATTTTATGATTAAAAATAATGTTTATGGACTTGATATAATTATGGATATGAATAAGATACAACCTATCCATAACAAACATAGCTTACGTAACCAATCATATAAAGGAAAACGAATCTATTAACACCCAAAACAACGATAATACAAAGATATTATTAACAACGAAATGTTAAAAGATCATATATGATATCATAATTAAGGTATATTATTATTTTATAATTTAATAACAATTTTTTTACCATTATACAGGAGGTTAACCTACCCTCAACTAAGGAAAAGTACAAGGTAAGGGTTTATTTCATAATCTCTTCATTATCCGAGGTTGTTAATACATAATTATCTATTGGGACCTCTTTATCATCCACATCCATGTTTCGTAAAAATGTTTTTAAAATAATTATTAATATTTTATAGAATATGGGTTAAAGTAATTTATACCCTTGTTTTAATTTTTATAATGGAAGCTTTCTGTCATTTTCCAAATAAGGTCATTTTTAACCTTTTCGACAGAATTAAGGTAAGAATGTTTTTTTAACTTATACGACGAGTGCAGCTATTTTACACCATTATAAAATCATCAAAGCTTTCCTTACAATATTATAAGAATATTTTCAGAGTAAATGTTTTCTTTTATAATTATGTTACTTTTAAATGATTTAATAAAAAATAGATATTTCTCTCAAATAGTTTTGATTTCATCTATGTCAACATCCTTTGATGGATTTTAAGCTTATTTGAAGTTGATTTATTATGATAAAAAACTTTCGTATTGTATTGAAGTTTTTTTGATATGTTTGACTGTGGATGTGTTATTTTTATACCATTCATGGTTTATAAAGAATGTATTGACATTTATTATGCTAGTTTTAATATGATTGTTTATGTTATGTTTAAACCTATTCATATGAGAAATGAATTAGACTTAATAAGTGATGGGTGGAGCCCGCTATAGCTCCTTGATGCGTTGGTAGGTCTCATGAGACAAACTAGTGTCTTAGAACAAGGCCTTGACCAAATATTATTTGTAGTCTTGGAACAAGGCCTTGATTATGTGGTTATGATAGTCTGGCATTATGCATTCCATCATTATGAAAGTGGTTATTGATATTGCATGTGATTATTCGACTAGTAGAATATCCATGTGAATAAGTAAATGGCATTATTTCATTTTATTTCTTCCATATTATGATAAAGTTCAATTTTAAAAGGCATTTGTTTTAGTTATACATTGCCTTAAATGTTTATGCTTATTTATGAAAGTTTACGCTATATTGTTATCCTTACTGGGCATTTGAGATCACCCCTTTCTATGTTTTATTTTTCCCTAGATGTGAAGAAGTATTTTATGAATGACCTGTAGGGATAGTATAAGGGGATATGAGTGTGGAGACAAGATGTTTTTGTTGTTTTCACTTTATGATATAATGTAAACCTTATGAATATATCTAGTGATTCCAAAGCTACTAAACTATATGGTCTTTAGAGACTTGATCTTTTGTGATCATTCCAATGTTATGTAATAATGTACCGACTCTGGGTAATTAGGGTTGGGGCATTACATTGTATAAGAGTATGCTAGTATAAACTAAAAAGTAAAGGGGAGAAATACATGACCAACTAGAAAGTGCCCCAACCTAACAAAAACTAGAAAGTAAACTATTGAGAGAGACTATCTCATGATCTCAAAGCTATGACTACCATATGTGGCCCAAAAAACCTAGTATCTTTATGTTTTAATGAAGTCACCACCAAGAAATTCATCATCTATTTAAGACACGACCCATTCGAGAAAATCCCATCTAGGGGTGAGTATATACGTAGCCAGTAGGATTCCCTGAAAGAAAAAGGGGGAGTAGTAAGAGATACAACATGAGTAGAAATACTATAGATAGTAAACCAGATGCCTCTAAACCCAAGAAAGGGTAAGAGAAACCTTTTCCAAGCACAAGGGGATCAAAATGGAGTGTATAGAAACTATAGGTAAAGTTTTCTCCACCCATAGTAGGAGAGTAAACTCATCAAACCCTGAGAAGATACGCATGGAATGCATGTGGAAAACCTCATGCATATTCACATATATTGGAAATAGAGAGACCAAAATGAAATGGTATATATATATATAGATATATATATACTCAGTGAAAGAATACTGAATAATAGATAAAGAGGATCCCCATATCATTGATTATACTAAGAAAAGAGTCACCAATAGTTTCAAAAGTCCATAAACGATGTCAAAAATCTCATGCGTCTTCTTATAAGTAATAGTGTGTAGGCCCATTCCTCGCCAATATGGCACACAGTCATGGGGGTAAAAATCCATGCAGAGGACCCGTTACCTAGTGAATCATGGGGTTCCACTTTGTATGTATCTGTAGAGGACCCACACCCAAACTGATGGGGGTGGGGGGTGTTTCCACTCTAGGGTCATGAGGACCCACACCCTATATGGTGGGGGGGGGGGGGGTCCACTTAGAAGGTAGAAGAACCATTCCCAAGATGATGTAGGGTTTCAATCTATAGTTCAAGGGGCCATGCTGCAATGTGATAAAGGGTTGTAATCTAGTCATCAAGGACCCATTCCCTATCTGATATGTGGCCCACTAAAAATATATATCACCCACAACCAAGATGAATGGGGGAGGGGGTTCAACTCTATAGGCAGAGTACCCATGCCATGGTATGACTTGGGGTTTTGCTCTGGTCATCAAGGATCCACATCATATCAGATTGGGGGTTCCACCCAGAAGGTAGAGGACCTGCACCCAAGTTGATTGGGTGGGGGTGTTCCACTCTATAGGTTGAGGACCCATTCCCTAGTGTGATATGGGATATCCTCTATAGTCATTGAGGACCCACACCCAATCTGATAGGGGGTTCCACTCAGAAAGTAGCTATAGTGGACCCATACCCAAACTGATGGTGGTTCTAATCTAGTGTATCTGGTGATTAAATGCCTGATCACTATCATCGTTGGAAATATTTCCAAAATGTTCCATGAACATAAAATTTTCGATCATAGCTCAAAATCCATTTATGAGGTAACCATTGTGTTTAATTCCTAAAAAAACTCAAGATATTCTACTCATAGGCCAAAATATGAGTTCAAATAAAGGAGATATAGAAGATTGATGGTTCCTTAAAAGGTACCAAGGTGTACACAATGTGTGAGGGGACACACATGGATTGTGGTTCAGCTCCTTAAAATAGCCATCCCCCTTGAGGTACACAGCTGACCATCCATGTATGGGTACCCAATGTATTGGGGATATATATAGAGTTCCCATGACACTTAGTGTCCCACCCATGTTCTTATTCATCTACATTTAGCCACCCCATGTTCATGTAGTTTACCACATGTCCGTGTAGTTTAGTACACAACCATGTGCCTGGATGTGTACTTTCACTCGGGGTCCTAACCATGTGCCTCTCCAATTGTATTTTCTACTCGAGGATGTGGTACACAATGTGTAGGAGTTCTACATGCTGTTATATACTAAATTTTTTCCAAAAACTCTAGAATTTGCGACCATGTCTCAAAACATTGCGTGTTCTTAAAAATAAACAATAAGCAATTAGGATTATTCCATAATTTTAGATCCATGATAAAATCATCAATTATAGACATTATTCTTTTATTTTAGCAATGATTATACCCAATAATATTAGATCTTTCCACTTCTCATTGTTTCCATCCATCTGGTGGTTGGAAATACGATTCTGTTGACTGTGGGGTTTCGTCATTAATATAGAATGGCTCTGATCCATTTTTCATTAATGATTTGATATCTGATCATCAAAATCATCATCTACAACAATTAAAAATCCTAGATCTTTCATTTTCATATTGATCCATTTCCCGTTCTCCATTTTTCTGTGATTCTGGGGGTCTGAACAGGCTCGGTATCACCTGAAAACGTCGAACTGAGACCATGGGGTCCTACTGGTGAATAATAGGATTCAATTGAGGGAGAAACGTAGGAGAAGATATGTTTAACGATTTTTTTACAAACATTATTGGCCAATTATTAATAATGGGGATACATTGGGTAGAAAATGAGAATAATCAATTAAAATTCTAATACGCGGGCTCAGTTTTATGCCACAATTGGTACAGATCAAAGAGTGGGATTGATATTCATAATAAATTTGATCAAAAAGGGAATAAAACAAAAAATTAATAATAAAACTAGGATATTGGTTTGTTCATCCTTAAAGAACATACTTACCAATAATAAAGGGAAGTCATTGTGTTCACTACACTCTGATCTGCTTTGATCTAGTGTTTCGTCTTTATCTGTGGTAATTTTTCAATAGAAGGAGGGGAAGAGGGTTTGGAATAATTCTAGTGTTTATATAGATAACCCTAGAAGATCCTCCATGGAAGAATTCTTATAGAAATTTTATTTAGGTAAAGTGAATAAATTTATTCATTTAATTAACTAATTTACCTACTAAATGTACCACCAATAGGACCGATATCCAAATGACCTATGATGAACTATTTTTTGTCACACATATGGTAACAAACACATTCCAGACACAACCGTGGTCTTATATTTCTAATATGAGATTCTATTTTAGATTTATCCCATTTTATTTGTGAAACTATATTCATGAAAAATAAAACATATTTAATATTTTTATAAAATTAATTCTAGCCACACCAGGCCTCAGAATCGAACTCCGTCTTAACAAATATATCTAGAAATATATATAGAAATATTTCAAAGTATTATAAGGGAAAAACAAGGTCTCTACCAGATGTGGTAATGGTTTTTCCAATCCACTAAATATTGTAATTTGGGTGCCTTATCCTCCTTGAAATATGTGATTATGGTGTCTAATCAACTCAGTGTTATAATCGTGGTTCATCATCTACCCTAATATATTTAATGTTGATTCCTTGTGATAGAAACCAAGTTGGGGTTCCATCCAACCGAAAACCTAACCCGACCTATGGCATTCTTCAATGGGAATTCCCAGTCCCGATGGATTGGAAACTTGTTAATGTGTATCAATAATGCACTTTTCGGAATGATTTCACCCATAATAAATAAGAAGTAATAATAATAAAAATGAAACATTATCCCAAGATTAGTATCCATAACAATAATAGATACAAAAATCCAAGATAAACAGTTTTGTAAATTTTAAAAATAAATAAATAAAAGTACCAAAATGGAGGGAAATAAACTAAACCAAAACCCAAAATCTTCCATACACAAGAGGTACATCATCATCAAGACACCTCCTCCAACAGATGCAAGAGAAGAACACTTGAAACCAGATCCACCACCACCACCACCACAATGTATCTTTCCTTTACCTGTGTTATACATGAAAAAGTCTACATGCACCCAAGGGTGTATGTAGTATTTGAGTCAAATCCAAGTAGGATTCCACCCAAAAGAAGGAATCCATGCCATAAAATTAGAAGATAAATAAATATTAATGTTTTAAAGAGGAAATAAAAACATTTTTTTAGGAAAACATTAATGATTTTTTTTTAAAATCTCCAAAGGAAACATGATTTTTAGTTATAATGAAAACAGGGTCCACTGTATGATGATGGTGAGAACCACATCACAATAGAGAACCACAACTTGGGAGATCACTATAAGATATAGCTCTTGTGGGACCCCAGGAACCTCATATCTCGATGAAACATGGTATAAAATCAATTACCCACAACATCATCCTATACGAGCCACTATAGGGGAATCCATTCCAATGTATAGTGGTCTCCAATCATCATAATGTTTAGTTACTGTTGTGTTATTAATATTTCTATAATAAACTGGGCCTCATCCCCACTAATCTGACTAATGTACTAGTCCTTGTCTGGCCATCTAGATACCTAGGATTCCCTTTATGATCAACTTTATTTATCATGTCACATAGTTCAGTACTCACACATACACACATAAAGTTATAATAATACACATGAAAAGACACCATTTTTCATAAGAAAAACCTCTTTCAAATTCATACACACATCAAATCCATTTGGAAAGACATGATACAAAACTTACACAATTCTTCAAATAAATTTAAGAAGAATAATGAGGAAGAACTCCTGAAACACAACCAATTTATTTTATAAAGAAATCATTTAACCCAAACGCACAGAAAAACCATTTTAAAACACATTTCAAAACTTTATCACAATCCATTAAAAAAATAAAAGAAGGAAAAAAGAATACCAAAATCATCTAATAATGATAAAACATGGAATGACCCACCTCACACTTGGAAACTTCCAGGATCCGGTGGAAAACTAAAAACACACCCCAAGAGGACCCTATAAAGGAAATATTGAACCATAAACATCATTATTTTACCAAACATCTCAATATTGATCCCTTATAATGTCAACCAACCCATAGTAAAAGAATAACTCAAAGAATGATGGAGTGGAAGCCAAAAAGAGGGAAGAAACCAAGAAAGGACTTACATGATGATTATTTAATGATCCAAGGATAAATCCACAAAATATTTCAAGTTGAAGTGGGACAAGATGTAGTAGAAGAATATCCTAGGGCTTTAAATCCCATATGGCTCAAATTAGGGGTGATTTAGTGTTGAAACAGATGTGGAAAAAATTATACAATTGCAATTTTTAATGACATTGTCTAGGCACACAATTTTCCAAACCATGAAAAAATCATGCGGTATCCTCTATACAAGAGTTAACTGACATCATAGTTTCCTGGGGTAGGGATCATGTGCTTGAAGCCCTGATAGTGCCACTATCTAGGGAACACTATTTCCTCTTGTATGGTTCATTGTTTCTCAAAACTATGTGCCACATACTATCTAGGGCATAAACATTTTTATCTTAAAAAACTCCAAGGAAAACCATGAAATAAATATAAGAAAAAATTAAACTAGAACCATACCTCAAAATAAAATCATAGGTGTGAAAATTCTCCCCACCATAGAAGCATTCCATCACTAGAAATTAAACTTAATTTCTTATCAGAGAATAAAAAATACTATTAATCAACCCAAGAATTCCATTTCCATATATCATGATCATCATTACCATGTTACCAAATAATTTGGACTAATGATATGAACATCTTCTAAAGAACATTATATTGGGAATCCACAATCTGTACTAGCTACTCAAACACAAGAAGATTAGGATCCAAATTGAATTTTTCCTAATTCAAAACATCGGATGGATTTGGATTATATTTCATCAAGTGAGAGAAATGGAAGATGTAATGAATTGACATCAAATGGGGAAAAAAGATAACAATTATACCACCATTCCAACCCTTTCGATAATCTCAAAGGGTCCAACATTCCTTAGAGTTAGCTTCCTGTGCTTAAACCAAATTATGGTGACCCAATAAGGTTTCCAATATTAGAAACACCAAGAAAACCACTGAAAATTCTAAATCTAATTTCCACTTTTCAACATAAGTCATGTGGTGACTCTACATTTTTAACAAACACTACCTGATAAACATGAAATTCTCAGAAAACTCCTGTACAAGAATAGATCCTAATAATTAGGTTTCACGCACCTCTACCCAATATAATGGATACCAACATGACCAACCATAAATCACCTCAAAGGGTGCTATTATTATTTACGATTGGTAACTTTTATTATAAGAATATTCCACCAAAACCAAATGGTAATCCCATGATCCTCTGAAATCCAACACCCATGCCTGGATAATGTCTTCGAATATTTGATTCTACCGCTTTTTTTGGCAATTAGTTTGAGGATTGCATGTCTTATAAAGCTTGATCTATGAAACCAATACCTTTTTAAGGCCTTCATAAAATTAGAGGTAAAATGGGGGTCCCTGTCTGAAACGATAGTGGATGACCTTGTTAAGTCAAAAGTCTTCTTTTGGCTTTTACATCATGTTTTGGAAATCACAAATATATTCTATGTCATGTTTTGGAAATCTCAAAAGTATTCTATCATATGTTTGTATTTTACAAATTGTCTTTTATCATAATTATCGTATCGTACGATGTTGATCGTACCGACCAGAACGTATCGTACTGACTCTGTCAAACGTATCGTACTGACTCTGTCAAACGTATCGTACTGACTCTGTCAATCGTATCGTACTGACTCTGTCAAACGTATCGTACTGATTCTGTCAATCGTATCGTACTGACTTTTCTATTCAGATGATCATTATTTGTTTTGGTACTTTGTCAAAAACTCTCTCTGAATATGAATCATACTCATGTTTTACATTTCTATATATCTCTTATCCTAACAAAACGATGTCGTTGAGTTAGTTATATACTAATCCAAACGATGTCGTGCTTTCTGTTTCAATATGACCGTTGGAGGTAATATGACCGTTGGAACCCGAGGCCTATAAATAGGAGGTCATTTGAAGCTGAGAAGACACTGATGAACGAAGAGACTCTGTGAACTACGAAGATTCTAGAGAGAGACACTGTGACTTCTCTCATCAGCCTTGTGCGTCCGATCATCGTATTGAGGGCTTTCAAGTAATTGAAAGACAGAGGTGCCGATTACCTGCAAAATCGAGGGCTGCCGGGGATAGGCAGACAGACGAGCCGATCATCGTATCGAGGGCTGCCGAGGATAGGCAGACAGACGTGCCGATCATAGTATCGAGGGCTCACCAAGGTGTTGGTGAGACAGACCTTTTATCCTAGGTGAAAGGATAACCCTCCTCTTTGGGTTAAAAGAATTGTATTACTTTTACATTTCCGCTATTGTATTAGAAAGGGATTTGTATTGTTTCCTTTCTTCTTTACATATTCAATTGTAATTGTTTCAATTACAATCATTCCTTTTCATATTGTATTGATTGGTTCTATACGCTTTAAGGTAGAATCATTCATATTTGTATTACTCTGATTATTGTGTTCACCTTGAATACAATTGTTTTGCTTTACAATAGTATTACAATAAATCATACCTTTTACATTCAATACAATTGTGGGTGTTTGTATTTGTATTAGTTTAAGTTCATTTAAACTAATCTCTTTGTTACTAAAACTCTAGGTTTTTAAACCTACAATTCACCCCCCCCTCTTGTATTGTTCCATCTAATAGACTTTTATATCGACTATTCGATCCAACAATTGGTATCAAAGGAGGTTTTCCACTGATTTGTATTACTAGCTTTATTTCTTATTATACTTACTACACTAACGTGTGGAGTGGAAAAGTTGTTTTTGTTTTTATTAGATGGCAGGAATAAATATCGGATCAATAGATAATCTGAATCCTTCTAGACCACCGATCTTTGATGGGAATGATTATGAGTATTGGAGAGATCGTATGAAGACTTTCGTCATCAATACTGGTGTAGACAATTTTATTATGCTTACTGGGGGTTACAAAATTCCTGACAAAGAAGTTAGTACTTTTACCAATCAAGAGAAGCAAGAATATCAACTGAATTACAAGGTACACAATACTTTATTATGCTCTATGACCAGGAATATATATAGTCAGATATCTTCATGTGAAGCAGCCAACTGTATCTGGAAGAAATTAGAAGTCACTCATTTTGGTACATCCAAGGTTATAGAAACAAGGAGAGCAATGCTTCGAGCTGAATATCATGGGTTTGTTTTTCCTTATGGAGAGCCAGTTTGTAAAGTTCAACAAAGGTTTATGACAATCGTCAACAGCTTACAATCTATGGGAGAAAAAGGTCTTGATGATGAAGCTCTTGTTGATAAGATTATAGATATTATGCCAAATGAATGGGAGTCAAAAAGAACAGCTATTGATGAAAATAGAAAAGTTTCCCAGATTACTCTTGATGAACTCTTTGGAACTCTTCTACAGCATGAGACAAGAATGAAAAGAGATGCTGATTTCAATAAGAAGAAGAATGGGAATGGAAGTGTAGCTTTTGCTTCTAAAGCTAAAACACCTGAAAAGGTTACAAGGTCTAAATCCAAGAAAGTTGTTTCTGATTCAAGTGATTGTAATCTTTCAGATAATGAGTTAGCTAATCTTGCTCGGAGGATGAACAAGATTGTGGGAAAGAAAGATTTTCAATATAGATTCAAAAAGAAAGACAGGAAATATAGGAAAGATTCAGAGGTAACTTGTTATGAATGCAAGAAAGCAGGACATATAAGGCCTGATTGTCCTTTACTGAAGAGGAAAGATAGAAAAGAGAAACACTCTGAAAGAAACAAGAAAAGGTTTTATAAAACGAAGAAAGGCTTGAAATCAAATGATACATGGAGTGCAAGTGGTAGTGATTCCTCAGATGATTCTTCAGAATATGAGACGTCAGGACAAAGGAATATTGGACTTCTAGCCAGACTACCAATTGAAGATCATTGTCTCATGGCTAAGGTACATAATGCTGAAGCTGTTACAAATGTCTCTTTAAATGCAAATTATGTTGATAATAAATATTATGAATCTTCAAATGATGAACCCTCATCATCAGAAGATGATACTTTACCTTCTTTTGAAGAAGTCTCTAGATTTGCTAAGTTACTTGAAAATGAAAATTCTAAACTCAAAAAGAGATTTGAAAAAGCAAATTCTAGAATTTCTATTTTGACTAAAGAAGTATCAGATCTTTCTAAAGATCTTGATGAGAAAACTTCTGATTTTGAAAGTGTTTTGAAAACCCTTGAGAAAGTCAAATATGAAAAAGATAAACTTTCTAAGGATCTTGAAACTGCTATTTCAAAGAAAAACATTTTAGAGTCTAACTCTAGTTCTAATTCAAATGTTTTAGAAAACAAGAATTTGGTTTTAAAACTAAAGTCAGAGATTTTATCCTTGAAAAAGTGCTTGTCAAACTTTACTCATGGAAAAGAAAACTTTGATAGGATGTATTCTCAAATAAGACCTTTGAGAAATCGTTCTGGTCTTGGGTATACTTATTCCAAACCTGTTTTTAGTAATAACTATTTTGTTCCTCAAAAAACCATTTTCTGTTCCAAGTGTCAATGTGGTGGACATTGGAGAAGAGATTGTTCTCTTAACAAAACTCAATCCTTAGGATTTCATAAAGCTCATTTTGCAAAACAAATGTGGATTCCTAAAATTCTTTTATCTAATCCTTCTGGATCCAAACAAGTTTGGATTCCGAAAATCTAATTGTTTCTTTTTCAGGGAAACGAGAAGTGTATCAATAAGAACATTTGGTACATGGATAGTGGTTGTTCTCGACATATGACTGGAAACAAAGATTTCTTTGAAAAGGTTATCAAAACAAAAGGTGGAAAAGTTACCTTCGGAGATAATGCTCAAGGAAAGATTGTTGGTATAGGTAATATCGTTTTTCTTGGAAAAGTTCTTATTTCAAATGTTTTGTTTGTTAAAGGTCTTAGGCACAATCTCATCAGCATAAGTCAATTATGTGATGAAGGTTACCTTGTGAATTTTAGAAATGATAAGTGTCTAGTTCACAATTCCAAGGATGAATTCATTCTATCTGCCCATAGGCAAGAGAATGTTTACACTATTAACTTAGAAGACCTTAGGAACCAAAACTTACCTTGTTTAAGTGTAATAGAAGACCAATCGTGGCTATGGCATAGGAGACTAGGACACTGTAATTTGAGAAACCTAAGAAAACTCTCAAAGAAAGGACTTGTAAAAGGGCTACCGGATCTTAGATATGATTCTTCAAAAGTCTGTGATCCTTGTCAATTTGGCAAGCAACATAAAACTAGCTTTAAACCAATTAATGAAGTTTCAACTTCTGATGCATTACAGCTTGTGCATATGGATCTGTTTGGTCCTTCACAATCTGGAAGCATTGGAGGCAAATACTATGTATTTGTTTTAGTTGATGACTTTACTAGATTTACTTGGGTCTATTTTCTCACAAAGAAATCTGAAGCCTTTTCCTATTTCAAAACTTTTAGAGCCCAAGTTATAAATGAGAAAAACCTACCATTGATAACTATTCATAGTGATCATGGTGGTGAATTTCAAAACTCAGATTGTGAAACTTTTTGTAGTAAGAAAGGTATTACTCACAATTTCTCAGCTCCAAGAACTCCTCAGCAAAATGGTGTTGTTGAAAGAAGAAATCGTATTCTTCAGGAAATGACTCGAACCATGTTGAGTGAATACTCAATTGCTAAGCACTTTTGGGCTGAAGCTGTAAGTACTGCCTGTTATACTATAAATCGTGTTTTAACTAGACCATTTCTTAATAAAACTCCTTACGAGTTATGGACTGGCCGAAAACCTAAAGTTTCTTACTTCAAAGTTTTTGGATGCAAAGTATTCATTTTGAATACAAAAGATAATTTGCACAAATTTGCACCAAAATCTGATGAAGGAATCTTTCTAGGCTATTCCACAACCTCTAAGGCTTATAGAGTTTTCAATAAAAACACTTGTACTGTTGAAGAAACAGTACATGTAAAATTTGATGAAACTAACCCTTTTGTTTTCAACCAATCCAATCCTACATCCTCAGATGTGTTTTCCAAAAATGTTTATCAACCTATATTAGAAGAACATTCTGATAAGGAAAATGTTCAAGAAAGTGTTCCTGAAACATTTACCACAGAAGATTTTCTACCATATGTTGATGAACAGGTTTTACAAAACCCAAATCAATTGTTTCTTAGGAATCATCCCAGTGATAATATCATTGGTGATATAAATCAACCTGTAAGGACCAGAAATTCCTTAAGAAATGAAATAGAACATCTTGCTTTTCTTTCCCAATTTGAACCTAAAAGTCCAAGTGAGGCCTTAGGTGATGATGATTGGATCAAAGCAATGCAGGATGAACTAAATGAATTTGAAAGGAATCAAGTCTGGACTTTAGTTGAAAGACCTAAAGAAAAAACTGTAATTGGTGTAAAATGGGTTTTCAGAAACAAGTGTGATGAAAATGGAATCATTGTAAGAAATAAAGCAAGACTTGTTGCTAAAGGCTATAATCAGCAAGAGGGAATAGACTATGAAGAAAAATATGCTCCTGTAGCTAGACTAGAATCTATCCGTATTCTATTAGCCTTCGCAGCATATTTCAATTTCAAACTATTTCAAATGGATGTCAAATGTGCTTTTTTAAATGGTTTTGTTCAAGAAGAAGTTTTTGTCGAACAACCTCCTGGTTTTCAAGACCCAAAACATCCTGATCATGTTTTTAAACTTACCAAGGCTCTATATGGTCTTAAACAAGCCCCTAGAGCATGGTATGATAGACTTACATGATTTCTTTTACAAAACAATTATAGAAAAGGTACAGCTGATCCAACTCTTTTTATCAAAATGGAAAACAAAAATGTTTTGGTTGTCCAAATCTATGTTGATGACATCATATTTGGATCAACTCAGAAATCTTTAACCGATTCTTTTGCAAATTTAATGAAATCTGAGTTTGAAATGAGTATGATGGGTGAGTTAACATTCTTTCTAGGTTTTCAAATATCTCAAAAACCAGAAGGAACTTATATATCTCAACATAAGTATATTAAAGACTTGCTCAAAAAGTATGGATTTGACAAAACTAAAAGTATTAGCACCCCAATTGGTACCTCAAATAATCTTGATCTTGATGAAACTGGGAAACCAGTAGATCAAACAATTTTTAGAGGTATGATAGGGAGTTTGCTATACTTGACAGCTAGTCGACCCGACTTGATGTTTTCTGTATGCTTATGTGCAAGATATCAATCTAATCCAAAAGAGTCTCACTTAAAAGCCGTAAAGAGAATCTTTCGGTATTTAAAAGACACTATGGATTTAGGAATTTTCTACTCTTCTGGAAATGATTTTGTTTTAAAAAGTTTTTCAGATGCTGACTTTGGTGGTTGTAGAATGGATAGAAAAAGTACATCTGGAACATGTCATTTCTTAGGAGACTCTTTGGTTTCTTGGTCTTGCAAGAAACAACACTCAGTAGCACTCTCCACTGCTGAAGCTGAATATGTAGCAGCTGGAAGTTTTTGTGCTCAAGTATTGTGGATGCAACACACACTCACTGACTATGGTTTGAGTTTCTCCAAAACTCAAATTCTTTGTGATAATACAAGTGTCATAGCCCTTAGTAAAAACCCAGCACATCACTCTCGTGCAAAACACATAGATGTTAGGCATCACTTTCTTAGGGATCACACACAGAAAGGAGATATTGTTTTACAATTCATCGGAACGCAAGAACAACTTGCTGATATTTTTACAAAACCTTTACCTTCCGATAGATTTGAATTTATAAAACAGAAGCTAGGAATGATTACAATAAAATAATCATTCATATCTACTTCCTGTTTTACGTCTCTCCTAATAGTAAGAAACTCCTCGAAGAAAGGGGGAGGACATTTCTTTATGTCTATGTTTCTGATCTTTAAATATTTACTCTCTTTATATATGTTTCTTTCTGTTTATCGTATTGACAGTTTTATCGTTTCATTTTAAGTTTTCCTGATTATCGTATTGACCATTTCAGTTTTTCTGTTTATCGTATTGAAATTCTTTTCCATCGTACCATTCAATAATTTTTGAATTGATCGATGATGGTATTGAAATTCTTTTCCATCGTACCATTCAATAATTTTTGAATTGATCGATGATGGTATTGAAATTCTTTTCCATCGTACCATTCAATAATTTTTGAATTGACCGATGATGGTATTGAAATTCTTTTCCATCGTACCATTCAATAATTTTTGAATCAACCGATGATACTATTCAAATTCTTTTCCATCGTATCATTCGTTTTTTTTTATCGACCGATGATAGTATTGAGTTTGTTTTTCATCGGCATCATGATTTTTTTTCTTCTTACGATTGTGTTTACTTTTGATTCATACCAAAACCAGCAATCACCTTTTGTTCTCCAACAGGTATCTTTTTCAATTTTTATTTTATTTTCTTTCGTTGTTTTAATCCTAACCATTGATCTAGTATTATATAATCTCGACCGTAGATGTTCAACGGTCATCTCTTTTTTGTCTATAAATACCCCCCTCCCCTCCCCAAACCCACATTGATTGTCCAGGAATTGAGGCGAAGCTCTGCTCCCCCAGCTATAAACAATCGTACGATCTTCTCAATCGGCATCATCTTTATGTCTCAATCCTCTGCCAACACTCCCACTGATATGTCTTCAAAGACTTTTACTGAGAAAGACTTTCACAGAGAAAGGTTAGTATCCCGAGAATTTTTCGATATGTACGATTCTACAATCAAGAGGATTATTTTTTTTCAAGGATGGGAACATCTTTGTGTGGAAAAGCCTGATAGTCAAGATCCAGTTCTTTTTGATGAAGTTTGTCAGTTTTACAAAACCGTGTCTTTCGACAAAGATATGACTATTAACTTCACTGTGTACGATAGAAAGTTATCCATGTCTGTGAAACAAGCGGCACACTTTCTGAATGTTTCTATAGAAGGGGATTCATTCTGTCCATCTCACAAACTACCAGAGGAAGTTGGTACGTTCAATAGAGAAAGTGCTGAAAAATCTTTGTTTGTTGTTAATGAGGGAAAGAGGAAAGTTTATCATCTTTCACCGGACAATCGGTTTGTCACTTTATGGATGAAAGGTTTTCTTGTCCCAAGGAAAGGGGATAGAGAAACTCTTAAAGTTTCTGATGTCTTTATGCTCGATTATCTTGTGAATATGAGGAAAGTGAATCTCATGGGGTATATTTTTGAAACCATCAAGAATGTCAAGAAAGGAGGGATTAAATCTCAGATAATAATGTATCCAGCTATCCTTACAAAATTCATTCTTGAGAGTATGAAGTTTTGTAACATTCCTTTGAAAGGAGAACCCATGGATTTGTGGCCGTCTTTCATTAATAAGAGTACGATGAAAAAGCTGAATGTTTGTTTTGATTCGAATTCAAAACTTTTTTTCAGAGATGTAGAAGCTGAATTACCTGAAAATCAATCGGCACCTATGCCAGCCAAAGACAATCAATCGGCCGGTGTTACTCGAAAGTCTGATCCGCAGACTAGCTCAAAGCCGAAGAAGAAGCCGAGGTACAGTAAAGAAGTTGTTGCAAAGTGGAGAAAGGACAAGGAACAGAGAAAAGAGGGTGATCCAAAGTTTGGACTTGACCCTGCTGAGGCCTTTGCAGAAAGAATAAGGGTAGAAGAAACCCTTCAAGCTGAAAAGAAAAAGAAGACTCTTTTGAAAAGAAAGGCTCAGGAGTTTGATATCTCTAAAGTCTTGAAAGCAGTTGAAGAGGCTAGTGCTCAACTAACTGTGTAAGTGCATCAAGAGCCCATCGTACAGAGTTTGCCTGAGAAAGAAAAAGGAAAACAAGTGATAGAAGAAGTGGAAGTAGAAGAAGGAGATTTTCTGTTAGAATTTCTTCAAAGTTCAACGAAAAGTAGAGAGGAATCGCTTCAAAAGCTGAGCGAAGGTGTTCAACAAACTCCTCGTGCCGATCAGGAAAGAACTCCGGACAGGGTGTCATCTAGAGAAAAGCAAGATGCTCAATCTTCTCAATCTGACAAAGTAGTTGTCATTAGTGACAAAGTAGAAGATGAAAGAAAGCAGAAAGAAAAAGCGAAAGGGAAACAGCAAGTTGTTGATTCAAGCAGATCGTATGAACTAGCATCGTACGATGAAGATACTGATTCAGAGCATACAATCTCTCTCAAGAAGAGTGATTACATTGTTCAAGTTTTGAGAAGGATGGAGAAAACCATTCCTTATTTCCCGAGGCTGGAAGGGAAGATTGATTTTATTACTGAAAATCAGAGAAAGAAGTTTGGCTCTGTGAAAGAATTGAGGAAGAAAGTTTTGTCTGTTGAAGCCGATTTGAAAGTTCTTTCAGAAAGCTCAGTTGCTCATAAGAAGGCATGTAATAAGATGACTAAGTGGTCGTACAAAACAGAGAGCTCAATCAATGATCATGAAATAGCTATTGAAGATATACGGAGGTTATCAAATGAGCTAGCAATTGCTTTCAACAAGCTTGATAAAGAAACAATTGAAAGGCTGAACCTTTTATCTTCTCAAAGAGCCGATGTTCCTTCAGTGAAAGACTTGCAAGATAGGATGAATGCTTTCCAATCAGAATTCTCGAAGGTTTCATCTTTCAAAGATGAAATGGTTTTACTGAAGAATCAAAATTCTGAGTTGTCCAAGGATAACAAGACTCTGCAAAACAGAATTGATACCCTTGAAGAAGTAATCAGAGTACAGGAAGAGACCATTAGAAATCAAGATCAGATTTTTGCGGATCAACAGGAGCTTCTCAAAACTCAGGGTGAATCAATCTCTGAAGACAAGAAGGAGATCAAGAAGATGAAAGCTGTGCTTCATGAGCTCATAAAGAAAGAGAAGGAAAGAGAAAACAAATGATTGTTGTATTTGTTTCTTTTGGAACTTGTTTGTTTTGTAATAACTTTTATATTTCTTTCTCTTTTATCCATTGTCTTGTAGTACTTCACTAACTCTTCCAGACATTTCGAGATTACTCTTTTTTTTGTAAATCACAAAGGGGGAGAATATTTACAAAGAAAAGATTGTTTTACAAAGGGGGAGAATGCATTACAATGCTTTTAAGGAAAATCTATGAATACAATCCTTAGGAAAGTCAATACCTAAGGGGGAGTTAGTTGTATTCAATTTCTTATTCAGAAGAGTTTTCAATAACTCAGGGGGAGATAAGTATTTCTTGTTTCATTTACTTTGTGTGTTTGTGCTTTCCAAAAAGGGGGAGATTGTTAAGTCAAAAGTCTTCTTTTGGCTTTTACATCATGTTTTGGAAATCACAAATATATTCTATGTCATGTTTTGGAAATCTCAAAAGTATTCTATCATATGTTTGTATTTTACAAATTGTCTTTTATCATAATTATCGTATCGTACGATGTTGATCGTACCGACCAGAACGTATCGTACTGACTCTGTCAAACGTATCGTACTGACTCTGTCAAACGTATCGTACTGACTCTGTCAATCGTATCGTACTGACTCTGTCAAACGTATCGTACTGATTCTGTCAATCGTATCGTACTGACTTTTCTATTCAGATGATCATTATTTGTTTTGGTACTTTGTCAAAAACTCTCTCTGAATATGAATCATACTCATGTTTTACATTTCTATATATCTCTTATCCTAACAAAACGATGTCGTTGAGTTAGTTATATACTAATCAAAACGATGTCGTGCTTTCTGTTTCAATATGACCGTTGGAGGCAATATGACCGTTGGAACCCGAGGCCTATAAATAGGAGGTCATTTGAAGCTGAGAAGACACTGATGAATGAAGAGACTCGGTGAACTACGAAGATTCTAGAGAGAGACACTGTGACTTCTCTCATCAGCCTTGTGCATCCGATCATCGTATCGAGGGCTTTCAAGTAATTGAAAGACAGAGGTGCCGATTACCTGCAAAATCGAGGGCTGCCGGGGATAGGCAGACAGACGAGCCGATCATCGTATCGAGGGCTGCCGAGGATAGGCAGACAGACGTGCCGATCATAGTATCGAGGGCTCACCAAGGTGTTGGTGAGACAGACCTTTTATCCTAGGTGAAAGGATAACCCTCCTCTTTGGGTTAAAAGAATTGTATTACTTTTACATTTCCGCTGTTGTATTAGAAAGGGATTTGTATTGTTTCCTTTCTTCTTTACATATTCAATTGTAATTGTTTCAATTACAATCATTCCTTTTCATATTTTATTGATTGGTTCTATACGCTTTAAGGTAGAATCATTCATATTTGTATTACTCTGATTATTGTGTTCACCTTGAATACAATTGTTTTGCTTTACAATAGTATTACAATAAATCATACCTTTTACATTCAATACAATTGTGGGTGTTTGTATTTGTATTAGTTTAAGTTCATTTAAACTAATCTCTTTGTTACTAAAACTCTAGGTTTTTAAACCTACAATTCACCCCCCCTTTTGTATTGTTCCATCTAATAGAATTTTATATCGACTATTCGATCCAACAGACCTACCATAAATCCTCACTATCACTGAAACGTACAATCAGCTCAACTCATATAAACTGTCTGAATCTATGATTAGATAATGGTAAAACTTTCTTAGATAGTCAATCACCATTCATATAGCATTCTTCACATAAGGAAAATGAGGTAAACCAACAATAAAATCCATGGTGACCTTGTCCCACTTACAGGTAGGAATGGGAAAGAGATGAAGAAACCCAGAGGGTCTTTTGTGTTCTGATTTGTCAGGTTTACATTTATAACATTGCGATACAAAGTCAGCTATGTTTCACCGCATACCTATCTAGAAGAATTGGTGAAATACATCATAAAACTTCTTGGTGGTACCAGGAAGAACATCCCATTGAGACTGGAAGCTATCCTGCCTCACCATCTTCTGCAACAACAACGATAATACAAAAAAACCCTTAAAACACATACCTCCCTTAGGATATAAGGAACACTCACAAGGAGGATCCACACCATTTATGAATTGGATATACAGCTTAAAAAACTCTTCATCTGGTTGTCATTACTAAATCAAGTCCAAAAGGTAAGGTTTCAACTGAATAGTAGCCAAGAATACACCTCCACTATGCTCTCTAGTCCCCTGGTGCATCGGATAAAAAAGACCCATCAATGTCCACTCACTAATGAACTCTTTGAAATATTGTATTATCACTTTCCTACTCAAGGAATCTGCAAACAAATTACCTTTTCTAGGAGTATATAGGATATGATAGTAAAAACCTTGAAGGCACTCAACCTAATGATGTTGCCTTATATTTATATCTTTATGGAATAATATTTAAGATAAACTCTAATGATTCGAATAAACCAGAAACTTATCCCCAAAAAGGTAATGTTGACATGTATTCAAGGGATGCATCACCTTTAATAATTCTAGGTCATGGGTTGTGTAATTCTTTCCATGTGGATGAATTTGGTGAGAACTATACGCCACCACATGCTCATCCTGCATTAACACACACACAATAAACATACCTAAATAATCACAGTAGACAATGTATCCCTTTCCATATTCGAGAAAAATAAAAAAGGGGACATGTTCAACTACTAGTTAAACTTCAGAAAAGACACTTGAAACTCATAACTCGATTTAATCTTCCCCGCCTTCTAGGTGAGCACCATCTTGGGCATAGAAAGTTGAGGGAAATCTCTTATGAATTGCCTCTAATACCCTGATAGGCCTATAAAACTTATGATCTCTAAAACATTATTCAAAAGGTCCAATAAAATCAATACACTAATCTTCTCAGGGTCCATCGAACCCCAATGTTCCAGAACCAATTGACCTAGAAACATCATCTAATTGATCCATAATCTTAACTTGGAAGGATTTTTATAGATGTGATGATCCAGAAGAGTTCCCTACAAAAACCTCAAATGCCTATCTTGATCCTCCTCGGTTCCATACTATATCAAGATGTCATCCATAAATATCAAAATAAAGGATTTAAGATACTAGTGGAACACCTAGTTCATAATATCCATAAATACTATTAGAGTACTCGTTAAACCCAAAGGAATTACAAAATACTCAAAATGGATATACCTTCTTTAGAATGAATTTTTCGGAACATCCGTCCCCTGATTTTGACCCATTGATACCTGAAAAAAAATTCAATCTTAGAGAACCACTTCACCCCCTTATGTTAGTGAAATAGGTCATGAATTCATTGAAAAGAGTATTTATTCTGGATCATCACCTTATTTAGATTTGAGTAATCAATACATAATCACAGAGATCCTTTTTTTTGTTTTTCAAATAGAAATGGGGAAGACCAAGGTGAGATTATTGGGTGGATGAATAATTTAGATTCAATGTCAACCAGATATACCTCTAATTCCATTAACTCGGTGGGGAACATGTTGTATGAGTGAAGAGATATTTTCAGTGTTCCTAGTGCCAATTCTGTCATGAACATTACATCCCGTTCTAGAGGAAAACCTAAGAAATAATTAAAAAAGAATATTGAGAACTCATCCACGACATGAGGTAATCCACCCTCTAGATAACCATAATAATCCTCCAATGAGAGAGACGATATCTAAAAAACGAGGTTTCCCAAATTTCAGTAGTAGTTTTCCATCACATCCCGAATGAGGATCCCATTCATCCTTAAAATCCTTGGTAATCCAATCAGGTGCCATAAAACTCACTCATTGTTGATAACAATCAATGTGCTCCTAAAAATGAACCATCTAGTCTATAGCGATGATCATATCAAAGAGTTCCATTTCTAGAACTATGAAATACCATTCTAGCTCAACCCCACACACAATGAGTGCATAAGATGGAGTCCTGAAACCCTATTCCTTCTTCTTACCAAGTGGCATCACTAACTCAATCACATATAGAATAATATGGATTTAAAACTTCATCAAATCATGAATACGAGAATAGAAAAAATATATAGAGGATATAATATCAAATAAAGAAAACATTATAGATGATGTAATAAAAATAATACCTCGAACTATCACAGGTCCTACATCAAATTCCATTAGTGTTTAATCCAGAGCAAGAAGATGAACGGTCTCAAACTAATCCTAAGAATGAACACTTTCTTATAGCACTACCTTGAACCAACTCTTCTCCAAAGTGGATCCAAACCTACCTCTAATACCCCCAAACCGAGAACCTATAGTATTGGATGGTGCTTACTAGTCTGACATCCCCTTGGAATCTATAGATCCAGTACCACATTGATATGTATGTTGCACCCTGAAAGAAGACTACAATTTCCCCATAAAATACAGCAACATGGAAAGGGATGGGTTGAACTAAACAATCCGACTGCATATGGACTGACTTCCATCATTGATGCCACACAAATGATCTAGAACATGAAGCCATAGATGTAAAAAACCAGGAATGATGGCTCTAACTACCACCTTAATTTTTCTCATACTCATCCCACTTCTTTTTCTTCTCAGATGAACTATTTATACCCTATCCCACTATTAACACTACCACAGAGAAAATGTATAATCCACTATGGTCGATGTCCACCATTAAGGAATGATCAACCACCATAGCATAAGTATTCAACTCAAACAGTAATATTTGAGATCTGATATCTATCCACAACACCATTTTAAAATTTTGAGACATTAGAGGATCATTGGAGACTAACTTAGGTGAAAACCAAACAAAAAACGTGGAGTAGTTAGAAAACTTCCTAATGGTCTAATGCCCTTAGAAAAAGATAAAAAAGTCTCTGGTCTTAGAAAATGAAAAGGTCTCAAGGATTGTTTTCCCATGGAAGACGACCTTCAAATCCATCCAACCTATATTCTAAGGGTTTACCTCCATGACCAATGAGTCTCACCACCTCTGAATGAGACCTTCCCACAAGAACGTGGTACATTTCAACCTGACTACCCCAAGAGTGTTAAGAAACCCGAACATCCTCTCAATATTGTCAAGAAAATCCTCTGCCTGCTTGGGATCCATGATACATCGGAAGGAAAGAGGCTTTTTCTTGAGGAATTCCTAATATTTGTCATTTTATAGACCTGGTTTGGCTTCCCTGAGTTGAACAGGTTGAGATCCCACTCCATAAACCAAATTATGGACAACCCTAACCACTTATTCCACTAGTCATTGATAAATTGGTTAGGGAGAACTCTCTCTGGACTCTTCTTATAGTTGTACAAGAGGTATCTGAAGAGGTATATTTCTACATGAAGTAACAACCATAGTGAAAACCATAAATACCCAATTTTTAAAAGTTTCAAAAAAATAACATATTCAAAAAAATTCCATAAATTATAACAAATACAAAACCATCATAATAAAAAATCAAACCAAACCACTCCACCCTCACCCAATGTACATATATAGTATGTAGCCTATACATCTCACCTAGAATAGAAGTTAAAACAAATCCCAAAATCCCATGGAAACTCAAAGCCCATTATGTGGTGTTTTGGATAGTAACCTAACTCACAACCAAACCTCTAGCGCTAAAATTGTGATATCATGTCTATGTAGACAATTCCCAAATAACATGACACAAATAAAGGGTAAAAACCATGCTCTGATGCCATTTTATCATGAACCAATCAAGGGTTCCATCCAACCCGACACCTGATTCTGCAGGTGGCATTGCCCAAAGGGCGTTCCCAATCCCCATAGGCTAGAAACATGTGCCTAGGTAGCAACAATGATCTTTTGGGAATGATTTCACCCATAATAAGTAATCAAGACCCATACACAAAATGAAACAACCTAAAAAGATCATTATCCATAATCAACAGAGATACAAAAATCCAATATAACTTTTTTACAACTTTAATCGAAAAATAAAATAGACTAAAGTGATAAAAAAGAGGGAAACCAATTAAACTAAAACCAAAAAATATCAATGCAATAAGAGGTACATAACCCTCAAGACACCTCCACCAACAGCTATAAGAGAAGAATACTAGCAACCAGATCCACCATCACCACCACATAGCATCTTTCCTTTACATGGGTCATACATAAAAATGTATACAAGCACCAAATCTTGTATATAAGGTGAAGCCAATGATCAGTAGGATTCCAACCAAAATAAATATTCAATTCCATAACATTAGAGGATAAATTAATACACAAATTTTCATAAAAGAAATAGAAACATTTTTAAGGAAAACATTTTAGGAATTGTTTTAATTAAATAATCTCCAAAGGAAACATGATTTCCAGTTATAGTTATAAAAAGGCCCACCATATATCAATGGTCTAAACAATATCACAAGAGAGAACAAAACACGAGGAATCCCTATTGGTTCTAGCTCTAGTGTGAGATAAGGAACATCCTATCTTGGTGAAACATGGTATAACAACCATAAACAATAATGTCCTCATGCACAGGACACTAGAAAGGAATAAATGCCAAGGTCTTGTAGTCTCCAATCATCATCAAATTTATTTAGTGCTATATTATAAATATTTCAAGAATAGACTTGGACATAGACTCACCGATCTAACTAGCATACTAGTCCTATTACACCCACCTAGATACCAAGGATTCCCTTTATTCTTAATTTAATTTATCATGTCACATAGTTTCAAACTCCCACATACACACAACAATTAATAATAATACAACTGAAAACACCATTTTTAATAGAAAAATATTCTTCAAATATATACATACACAAAAATATGTTTAGAAACACAGCTCACACCACTGACACTATTTATAAAAAAAATTTAAGAGAAAAACAATGAAGGAAATGTGAAACATAACCAATTTATTTTGTAAAACCACCCTTCAACCCATACTCACCTCAAAAACATTTTAAAAAACATTCAAAATCATTTACACAATCAATAGAACACATCCAAGAAACAAAGAAAGGATACCAAAATCATATAATAATGACAAAACATGGAATCAACTACATCACACTTAGAAACATCCATGATCCGGTGGAAAACCACAAATACACCACAAGAGGGACCAATAAAGGAATGATTGAACCCTTAAAATCATGATTTTACCTAAAATCTCAATATTGAGCCCTTTTTAAGTCAACCAACCCTTTGGAAAAGAAGAACTCAAAGAGGTAGGAAGAGGAATCCAAAAGGGGGGAAGAAACGAAGGGAGAAATGACTTATTTGATGATTATTTGAAGATACAAGTACAAATCTAGCCAAAATTTGGAGTTTAAGGGGGATAAGAGGGAGTGTAAAAGCTATTAAATCATAAAGTCCCATATGGATAAAATTAGGGGTGATTTGGGGATAATATAAAGGAGGGAAAAATAGAAAAATTTCATTTTTTAATAACCAGGATAGGCTGCATGGTTTGACCACATAGTTTTCTAAACCATGTGGAAACTGGGCAGTCTCAAATATCCAAGAGGAAACTGGATGCATGGTTTCTTGGTGAGGGTGCATGGTCATGTAGCCTAGATTGTTCCACTATTCATGGCACACAATTTCTACTAGGATGTTTATAATTTCCCTTAATCGAGCACTAACTATGTGCCACCTACTATAGGTCCCAAAAATATATTTTATCAAGAACAAAACTAATGAAAAAAATAAGGGATGATTAAAACACTAAATTAAACCATGAAAAATACTTCAAAGTAAAATCAAGGATGTGAATCCTTGTCCACTCGGTATTGTAATAATGGTTCCTCATCAACCCTATGATATATAATGGTGGTGCCTCATCCCCCCTATTATATGTAGAGGTGGTGTAACATCTACTTAAATGTGCTTATGTGGTATACCTTCCACCAGGTATGTGATAAATTGGTCAATTCTAACACTCCAACCCCAGTTACCTAGAGTTAGTGCATTAGTACATAAAATTGGCATGATCATAAGGGATCAAATCTCAAAATACCGATCAGTTTAGTAGCCTTGGAAACAAGATATATACATAAGTTCAACATTAAAACTTGAAAAGATACAAAAACATAATTTTTTCCATTAGAAACATCCAATCCTCTTAGATATGCCTTCAAGTCACTCATAACTAACTTCTTCATATCCTGGGAAAATGAAACATAAGAAAGGGGTGAGCTCAAATGCTCAGTAAGAGTTAGCAATACAATGGAAGATAACATAAACATTAGGTGTGGAAAATAATTGAAAACACATGCCTTTACAAATAAAATACATGAACACTTTATGGAAGGAATATGAGATGAGTAAATAATTCCATAGTAAAACATAATCATGGGTATTCTATTAGTCGAATAACCACATGAACCATCAATATTATTTTCATAATGAGGGAATGTATAATGCCGAACATTCTGAAACATTTCATCAATGCCTCATCCAAGGTGTCTAAAAATGATTAAGGTCTTGGCCAAAACCATATATCAATTTGGGAAAGTCCTCATCCAATTCCATGTCTAGTTGTCTCATGAGACCAACCAATGCACTGAGGAGCTATAGCGGGCTCCACTCGTCACTTACTATGTCCAATACATTCCTCATTTGAAAAGGTTTCAACATAACATAAACATTCATATTAAAACTAGAATATGAAATTTCAATACATTAACCCTAAACCTTGAATGGTATAAAAATTACACAGTCATAGTCAAATATATCACAAAACCTATAATACAATATGGAAGATTTGTATCATAATAAATAAACCTCAATCAAGAATAATATTCCATAAAGGATGTTGACATAGTTAAAAATGATCAGTAAAAATATTTGAGAGAAATATCTTTTTTTTGTGAAATCAATTAAAAGTCACATAATTTATAAAGGAAGTATTTTAAATGATAGTTTGGAATCAAAGTGTCCCAAAACAATTTGAAACTTTTGAAATGAATCAAAATTTTAAAACATTAATGTCCATATAAATAAATCCTTAAAACCATTTTGAAAACACGGACATTAATGGGAAATGTTTAAAAGAATAAATATCTAAAACATTTAAAATGATGTTTTAGTAAAAAAATTCCCTTAAAAATGATACCTTGGAGAACCCTTTTATGAAACATGGAAATGGATAATAAATATTTCCCAGTAGATACTTATTTAAAAACAACCTCGAATATTAAAGAGATTGTGAAATTAACCCTTACCTTGGACTTTCCATTGGTCGATGGTATGTTTAACCTCTTTTATAATGACCATAGTATGTTATTAAATTATAACATAGCCATATTAATATTTATTATATCATACATGATACATTTATGACTTTATAATACCCATTTAATAATGATTTCCATGTTAAATTAAAATTTTGGGTAATAATCACTTTCTTTATCGTACTTGTTTTAACTTGTGATTTATGATCGTATCATTTAGATCATGATTTAAATACTTATAGAATATAACACATGATTTATATATCATATATATTTATAATATAAATATTTATAATATATAGATATATTAAATGGAAAACACCATTTATGGAGATGGTAGGTCGTACGTATGCATAAATGCTATTTTCATTTTCATATCGTATTAAATGAAAGTAAGTGAATAAGATATATGTAAGTACACACACACACACACATATTTATATATATCAATTAAGTAGAATTATTATGTCATATATTACATCCTTATTAATAATATATATTTTTATAATCATCGTTGAATGGTGAATGTGGAAATGAATCAGATCGCGTCGTGGATATAATAATCCGTATGTACGCATGAGCAACAATATCATTATATTGATGGTAAAATCATATTTAATTGGATGGTATATCATATATAAAGAATCATTAACATGTTATATTTATTATTTTCATCAGTTATACTCATTATTATACCCATCCAAATAATGAAGTGTTTGAATAACAAACTACACCACGACGTGGAGACAGTAAGCCGTACGTATGCACGTATGGTGACTTTGTCATTTATTGGATGGATATAATAATGAATATGGTTGTACCATATTTATAATAACAAATATTTATGTATGAGGTACTGTAGTTTTTATTTTGGTATGGAAAAAACAAATAAATAAAAGGTGGAATAAGAAAAGAACTTGAAAGAGGGTGGTGAAATTATTACCTCTTCTTCGGGTGTTTTCTTTTGAGTTGATCAAAAGGGCTCCATAGGTTGGCTTTATGATATATTTAATGACTATAAGTTTATGTTAGGGAAGTTAGGAGGATATTTCATCTAGGGGTGTCCAAGAAAAATGGATTTGGAGGTGTGATTTTGAGAGAAGGGGAAGTTCCCTTTTGTAAGAATGGTGAGAGACACTTTAGGAAAAGCTTGAAATATTATTTTATAATAAAATCATTTTCGGTTTCTAATGGATCAAAAATGATTTATTTCTAGTATAATGTTGGTATGAGTCTAAAACCCCTCATAAAATAGGTTTTAGATTGGTTTAGGTCACTATATTAACCTTATCGTTTTGATTTAACTCTTAGTTAAATAGTTTAACAATTACCATGTCTTCCTATATTCTTACACTATATGGTTAATAAACTTACTCCAAAATTCCCAGAGAACCTAAATTTGATCATTAACGACATATATAATATTATTTAATCCCATTGTATGAACCTTATATATTTTAGAATATTATATAATTTAATAATATAATATTTGTTTTAAAACCTCATTTATGTCAATTTTGAAACTATTTAGTATTTGGTTTTTGTAAAAGTCATCACAACTTGATTACGTCGAACACAATACATTGAATCAATAATAACACATCATATTCACCTATAAAATTCGTGGGTATCATAAAAAATTCAAAATTATATTTAATTTATTATATATAATACCATTTATTTGATTATTTTATTAATAAGGTAATTACTGCATCATTATTGTGTCATAAATAAATTTAATTTTTTAATGTCTAAAAATTATAAACAAAATAATATTATAGATTAAATCATTTTATAATTATAATTAATATTTATAGTATAAAATATTACATATATAACACCATGTAAAAATTGTTCTACTAAAAATATATGTTTATGACAATTTTGTCTTTACATTAAATTAATTAATATAAAGTGTCATTATCACTCTCAAGTGGCTCCATGTGGTCCCATAATTGACCCAAGGATGCACATGGTTGGAAATGTATCAAAAAATAGGAATATGAAAAATTTTAGGGAAATTTATTATTATTATAATAATATTTGTTTACCCTTATTTACCTTATTTACCCTTAACCATGCTAAATAAAATATTTACTGAAGTAAATATTCAGAATTTCTAAAAATAAAATAACCTATTTAAAAAATGTGGACCTCCTTTTTCCAAATATGGAAATTATTTTTCCAAATTCAAAACACATAAGTGGCAGAAATTAATTTAATATTAATTCTCGTTGTCAAAACAAAAAGCGTGTTTTTAAGAAATAATAACTGTCAAAAGATTAACACTTGTTTATGTCCAGTTTAAATGTGAATTAAATCCAATGACCTAAATCAGATTAATTTATAAAAATATAATATAATGATACTTTAAAACTACTCAAATTTATAATTTAACACAATCAATTATTTTGATTAAAAAAGTTGTTTTTAATTAAAATTAGTATTTGTCACTATTCAAGAAAATTTGAAAGTTATCAGAAAAACACAAAAATTTTATCCAAACAAAATTTTTATGTCTCGATTATAAAGAATAAGTTTATTTTGTCAAATTGAATATAAAATAGTGTCAAATATTGTATTTAAAATGGGTTTTCCATTAAAAGGTGTTAAAATAGCATTTTTTTTAAAAATACTTCTTTTATTTTAAATATTGAATTTGTTATTATATTATGTCTCAAAAAATATAATATAGATGTTAAAATTATATGGAGTATAAAAATTCAAAATTCTGTTAATACTATCCATAGCCGCTTTTTGAATGACTATTTTGGTAAGTCGTGGTGTGCTCGAACTGAGTGTTGCATATAACACAATTTATTGAATTTCTTTGAAAAGATAATGTACTATGAAATCATGGGGTGCTAAATCCATCATACACTAAGAGATGATGATACCACATACCAAAATAATTTATTTGGTGATGTATCACCCACCTTGGAAGTATGTTTCTAGTGATGACTTGTTTTTCTTTGTCTATAAGATAAGGTGTGACATATTATTCGCCCTTGTGTGTGATCAAATATGGATATATAATCGAATTCCATCACTAGAAAAAACTAGCATGGCTAGGTAAGGATATAGATATTGAGTGGTCAATGCTATTTTGATTATATATTATTCATATTTATTTCATTTAATTTAATATCAATCTTGTAGTTATATATTATGGATTTTATTAACGACACTGTTTGTGGTGGCAAACTATGACTTAATCACAATCTATAAATGGAATATAATTGTTTGTTTAGATTTCATGGATCAAGATAAAAGTAAAATAAATGGACTTTTATTATTTAGATGAGTAAGAGTAGAATGGTAGGAGCTATTATAAGGGGATGAATAGAGATTCAAGACCCAATTTTGTAGTATAAACAATAATTTTTCTTAATTTTGGACCACATTATATATGAAGGACCCATGATCAATCCTACTAGTGATGTTTGATTTTATGACATTATAGAATAATTTATTTTTTATAGAACATGTTGATTATTTATATATGGTTTTCCAATAGTAGAAATACAATTCCAAGTAATTATTTCCAAGTCCCACAACAACATGATAAGAGATAAGATGATGCTTAATTGAAAAAATTAATAATAATAAATGTAACTTAAATAAATTTCTTAATTAGGTTGATAAAATTATTAAATAATTAAAACATAAAATAATATGAAAAAATGAATGGCTTAAGAATATATATTGAAAATTAATTATGGGAACATAAAGGATTTTCAAGTACTTTAGATCCAAGTGATTTTATGAATATATTTTACACTATCAACCCAAGAGTATGTATATCCTCTAGATAAATATTTTTACAATGATTTTAGAAAAAACCTAGAGTTTTAGAATGGTTGTAGAATAAACCAATATTTTATATAGGATCATACTTAACATTGGGGTTTCTATAGAGTAACCCAAAACCTATCTGAAAATTTTAGAAGGTTCGAGAAAATCCTACGAGACTACCAATTGGTTAAGTGGAAGGACCATACTGGTTCTTTGTAATGGTTTTAAAATTAGTATGAAATAATCTTGATTTTGAATTTATAGTGTAGATAACTCTTGAACAAATTGCAACAATATAATGATACTACTAAAAATTTAAGATGATTTTGTAATCTTCAACCCTTGATGACGTAGAATGATATAGCTCAGGAAAGAAAATAATTTCCTCAAAATATAAATATTATAAATATAATTCTTAGACATAAAATCGAACAATGACATTATGTCACATCACTAATCATGATTTCTTCACCCCTTTATATAAAAAACTATAATAGTTATAATCTCCATGATCGTCCATCATTAGTCAAAGATAACTTTACATCAGAATTCCTAAATTTTAACAATATATTTTATTGCACACGACTAATATAATTAAAATACGGAAATTAAATATATATTAAAATTCACACAATGGTCATGAATTAATCATTTATAGGCTCTCGATAAAAATGTTTTACTTATACATGATAAATGAAATTCAATTTACCCATAAAGCTTTTAATAATAATCTAAATTTAATCATATAATATAATCCTCATAAACACATGAATTGGATCCCATTAAAATTAAAAACATTTGAATTTGAAATCCCATATAACCATTCATTTTATACAATTTATAATCAAATAAAAAATAATGATTCATCCAGTACAATGCGTAAAAGACTTTCTTCAAAAAACACTTTTAAACTTCTAAATATATGACTTCTGGTACTACATCACAATAATTTATAAATTTAATCTTATGAGTATGTAAAAGTATCTCCGATTAACTTCTAATCAATATGTAAGATTATTTAACTTCTAATAATTACTTTTACAAATATCAAGTTCATCACTATAGATAACATATGTAAAAGTAATTCACTTAAATACATAAAATTAAATAATTCAAATTTAAGAGTAATTTATTTATGATAAAATGTTATATAAAATGTATTATATCTAATCTTGATATATATAAGAATATGAAACTTTACCATTTTTTAGAAATATCATTATATATTAGTAAATTATAACTTACATTGAATACATAAGAATAAATACTTAATATATAAGAGCCCATAATTAGGTTAATATCCAATAACTAAAAAATGTAATGCATAAATGTAAAACATTTTTCAAAAAATCTAGTAATAATCATAAATAAAATAAAACCAAAGATCTCAAATAAAAATAAATGATTACTGTTTAATTTGTTTTTCCAAAAACCAAATATGTGAAGGTAATTTCCAATTCTCATAGAATATGAAAGGGTGAATACATCAAATTTAAAGATAAATACATAAATAATATATTAAACACTATCAACCATCTTTCTTTTTCCTCTTGTATAAGTGAAAGCTTAAAACTGTGACTGCAGAATCAATAAATATGAAATATTATAATAATAGAATGAAGAATAAAATTAAATAAATAATAATAATAATAACAAAACAATATAAACACAATATGATAATTTAATTTAATTATCAAAATGAAATAAATATAGTATTATAGAGCCACACAACATCCCCTATTGATAATTACAAAATCGATCATAAAAAACTAGAATAACTCTCCCCCTTTTGTTAGAATAAAAAAGATAATGAGATGTTCAGGAAATGTAATAAAAATTCAAAATTAAAAAATAATACCACCTAAAACCAGTCACACCCTTAAATGTATAAAAAAAATACACCGTGAATAATTATTATAAATTTAAAAAATCCCCCCCCAATATAAAATTAAGAAAAAAAAATTGATTCTAATTATGGAATAGACCAGAATTAATATGTAACAAAAAATTCTTATTCTTACTCATTACAATCATCATTTTAAATATCATAAGTTCATATAAAATATAAATTCCAATGGCGAGAATAGATAAACATAATTTAAACTTCTATATCAGCCTAAAATTTCTAATTATAATTTTGTAATCCTTCCATATCATCATAATGTTTCTATTTAGTACTTAAAGTAATAGTTTTCATAATGTTATTATCTTCCGTTACCTTATTCATGTAATATATCATATTTGTACTTCTACATTATCTATTAAAAACATTTAGAAGTAGTATCTTTTAAATTTTCATTTTCTATAATGAGATTATTTATTTCCTTAACGACCTTCCTATGTTTCTAATTCAATTTAATGTACATGGTTTTATGATTTTAAATTTCATCATGATATATGCCACAAATCTCATTTAACTCATAAATCTTAGTATTTACTAATATAATAATTAGATGAATAAAAATAAAAATCAAAACTCTAATCACAAACATTACCCAGATTATCCATGAAAAAATGATTTGTTGTCTCCATCCCTCTTCTAGATTCATCCATTGAATCAAAATATTTTATGCAGCCACAACTTATAGCCAGTTCTCTCTTGTTTTTTATTCTCATTTTCTTATATCCTATTATTTATCCTAACACCTTCATATTTAGTATAACTAGTATTATTTAATTTAAATCATTTCACACCAAAATTTTGGTTACATTTTATAGTATTTGATTTTTAAATCCTTCCTGTTGTTATTTTTGAATTTATTTTTGACACCTTATCTTTTCATCATAATTCTTTCTATATATTTTATAACTTTACATAAATCATCATAGTTCTCACAAATAGAAAAAATTAACTCTTAATAAAAGAAGTATATGATAAAGTTTTATTTAATTTAAAATTAATTACCTATATTAAGTCTTTATATTCACTATCAATATTATTTAACTAAAAGTCATACCAGAATAATGAACCAATAATATCATCCCAAACATATTCTAAAATCTTATTGTTTATTTAATAATGTTCTTCTTGGAATAAAAATTGTTATTTGGTTCCCAATATTTATTCCAATCATAATTTAACTCTTCATGGTGTCCCCATGAGTAGTCATGTCTTCACAATATTGGTAAGAATATTTTACATATCATTAACACTTTCTTGCTAAAACATCCTAAATTATTGAATTTAGTTATATGAATACCAATCAAAGTTAAATGACTTTTTTTAGTGCCATGGTTAGTGAATTTTAATTCTACCAAATGTTATATGTAGTTTTATAATAGAAAATAAGAGTATAAATACTTCTAATAATATAATAATAATGATAAATCAAAATTTTATTATTCAAAACGTAATTAGAATCATCGATACCATTCAATGTATTAATATAAACTTCTTAGAAATTTTAATGTCAAACCATGATGGTCCAATACCAAATACTATATTTTTTAAAAATAAATGAATTATTTATTTCCAATATCCAATATCATTAGCGTTGAAATGTTGTTATCTAAGAGGATTTCAATTTTATACCGCTTTACTTTTCATAACTGAAAATAGATATTTCATTTATACTGTTAATTCTAGGATAATGAGTGCAAATATAAATATATCTAAAAGTAACAATGCTATTATACCAATTTTTAGGTCCCACCATAGTATTAAAAGAGATAGGGTTGAATTGTTTAACTCTAAAATAATCATAAAAAACAATATTGTGATGCAGAACTAGGTGGATAAAAGTTTTCAACAATTCAAACATAAACTAAGATGTTAAAGTGATTGTGTGAAGAGCGTATATAGAATGGTAATCAATAGAACAGAATGAATCTTATAGTAGTTTGAATAAAAAATATTACAAATCAAATATTCACACTCTCAATCAAAGAGTATTGATATTGAAAAGATAAAGCCTTTTTTACAATAGGTTCAGACCAAACCCAAACTTTTAAAATGGGTGTAGATCAAGAACAATATTTTACATGGGATTAAACCCCACCTAGAAATTAATAAGGATCAACCAGTAACCTATAATAAGCCTTTTAGTAGGATCAAGAAAAAACCAAGAAATTGAACTTTGGTTCAATAGTAGAACCAATCTAGTACCTTTTAATAGTTTTATAATCCATATGTGAGACAATTGAATGAGACTTTATAATACAAGCTACTCTAGTAAAATTAATAAATAAACAAAGAAACAACTAGAAGTTATAGATGAGATATTGGAATAGAAAAGTGAAATTCATCCCTTAACGAAGTTGAATGATGTAGATTAGGAAAAAATGTAGTGAATTAGTAAATTACTATTCTTAAATGCCACCATCACATGCCACTAAATAGTTTGAAGACTAGAGATGATCTATGTAACCTCAGGCATCCCAACCCATATGCCAGAGGGAACATACTAGTAGTGAGGATCTAAGTTGTGATAATTGTGATATTATGACAACATATCAAAGTAAAGAACACAACTAAAATTATAAAATAAACCTTCATAATAATAAATCCGAGTATTATAAAGAATATACCAAAACAATTCTATATCAAATGAATGGAAATATATAGTCATATATCCCAACCGATCACCCACTAGGCTGATCACATATATGAATAAATAATAGAATTAAAATAGAATATGACATAATACCACCCTCAAGCCTCATATAAACCATATCCATAAATTTTACAATATATATTACTAAATAATCCAATCATGGTCCCTTTAACTAAATAAACCTTGAAATAGTGAAGTCTTCTCAGCAACCCATGTGTAATAGGTACCTAAGTAGGATGTGAGTACATCTTAGATTGAAACCAACAATGGGACCCCCAAAATTACTATTGAATCCATGAATATGTGTGTGATATGAATAGAAAATAAATATATAAATTGATAGGATTAAAAAAATAAAATTCCCTCAATCCTAAGGTTCTAACGTGACACCTAAGATTAACTGTAGCTGCTTCCACGAGTGAAAAAGTGTATCTGAACAAGTGGTATATCATTGGGTGGATATAAGTCATGAATATATATCTTATGAATGTAATCTACCACTAGAAGAGAAATATAGTTAACCTGTATCATCTTGAGGGAATGTACGGGGACCAAAATCAAGCCAAAATAATTCCATAATAACCAGGTCCATCATCCACCGTATATTATAACATGAAAACCCAAGCTAGTATTTTTCTAATAGTATTATATAAATGTAGTGGGAAACATCCACCCAATCATATTACATAATCATGAGTCACTATATACACCCAATAATGTCACATAAATGTGGGAAATAACATCCTCTTGATAGAATTACATAATAATGGAGAACAACATCCATCCAAGAGTATCACTTAAATAGAGGGGTACAACATCTACTAGGAAGTATCAAATAAATGTTGGGGTCAAAATACACATGGTAATATCTTCCTATGTCTCTCTCACACACAAACAAATCTTGTTCAACCATCCACCCAAAAATATATCATAAATTGATGGGGCTAATATCCACTTGATAACATATAATAATAGTGTGGGACAATATACCCTCAATAAAATATCATAAATAACAGGTTCCAACATCCACCTGATCTAATCACATAAATATGGGGGATAAAATTCACTAAATAATATTAAAAAAATATAGGGGACGAAATCCACCTGATAATATCGATAAACATGAGGGATATCATCAAACCAATAATATCTAAAAAACATAGGGACTAATATAAACTTGTTAGTATCATATAAATACATGGGCCAACATCCACATGATAATATCACATAATTCATCCAATTATATAACATAAATGTAGGGGCCAACATTCAATCGATAGTGTCACATAAATGTAGGGACAAAAATCATCCTTATAGTATCACATAATATCAGGGGAAAACATCCACGTGATAGTATCACATAATAGCAGCTACCAACATCACCCAGATAGTATCATATACATAGTGGGGGCCAAAATCCACCTAAAAGTATCATAATAATAGAGATAGAAAACATGCACCTGATAGAATAACCTAAATTTGGGGGCCAACATTCACCCTATAATATCACATAGATATATATATTAGGGACCGACAACCACCCAATAAAATATTTAAATAGAAGGGGCCAACATTAACTATTAATATTTCATAATATAGGGGGAAAATATCAACCTAGTAATATCTTATACACCATTATCACCACAAGGATTGAAAACCTTCAAGAATCCATCATGAAGATCCTTAGTTATCCTCTGAAGTGCATGAAATATCTCTTTAATTACATTTATATTAGGAAAATACCATTAATTTTAGTTTTTCAGCTGACACCGATGATTGGAAATATCAACATCTCAACAACACTCATATAAAGGTTCATCATATGGTTGAGGGACCCACGGGGTACCTTAGGTGATGTCATGATATGGAAACCCTTCTTGAGTCCCCATAAATTATTATAATCTCTCTAGACCATGTATGTCACTCAGAGGGTATAAAAACCCTCAATATCACTATAAATACATCAAGGCATCCCTTGAATTAGAAGAACCCCCCACTATCCTCACTATTAAGAGACGAAATAATTCCCATCTCTTTACCCAAATAATCATATGTTATTCACCTAAACCTACCATTTCGAAATTCCTACTTAGGGTGTTCCAACCTGGGTTCCCATATACTAGTATGGGAGGAAATATCACTCAACTTTCTAATCAACAATCCCGAATTATCCAAGGCATTTCAAGGTCCTCATAAGGAACATTCCATGTTTAGTTATAACCATTTATTTCTCAACCCTACTTTTGGTGTCTAAGGAACATATACTAAGGAATTTTACCTCTCATTTAAACAAGTTCAATGAAGTATAACTCTAATAGGGTTTAGGTATATCATAGCACACATTTTTAAGGAGTGTATCATCAATTATTGGTTGAGACATCAATCTTGAGTATAAGGGTCCCCAATAGACTCTAACACTATATTCATTTTATAAAATTTATTATAAAAGACAATTTTTTAATAATAAGGCTTATTACTATTTGTTGGAGAGACCACATATTAAATATTGCATAAAAAAATAATTTTACAAATGTGATATATTCAAGGACCATTTACATCATCCATGGTGTTATTCCCTTTATATATAATTTTTCTATATTTTCCTGATATCATCTATGCCATTTATCATCTCTTGAGTTCCCATTTAAAGGCAGACCATTTAAATAAATTAATTATGAAATTATTCAATTAATTAACTAATATAATTCTATTAGGAAAAATTACCTAATAACTCAATGGCATAACTGATACACCATCCTCAGATAAACCCCCAACATTTAGAACCTATTCCATTGTAAATTTATTTTCATTTAAGAAAAAACACTAAATAAATTCATCAGTTGAAATAACCTTATCTGAATGGTGACCAATGATGTATGTCAATACTCATGGGACATCCTCTATCAATGAAAAATAAAATCACCATTGTTTTAATATGATTACATTGTGATCTTGTAGAAATTTTCAATGAACCATAACTATAGAAAATTCTAAAGGTAACAAAAATAGAGGATGTATAGAAGAGTTTTACCTTGAATAATTATTAAATGACACCTAGAATTTCCCTAATTAAATGGGTAATCAAAGGATAATGGAGAGGGTGATGGGTTAGTAGTCTCATTCATCCATGGGGGAAAATATATAGGTATGAGTCTTTAAACATTTCAGGGAAATAAATTGGTATTTTCCATTTTTAATGAAGCTTCATAGGACTCACAGTTTGGACACACTTGTTTCTAAATAATGCATCAAGAGTGTGATAAGAATAGAAAAACCAACACCCTCACAAAATTTTTTTGTATAGTTTTCTAAACTATGAACTAATCATATAGATCTCCATTGAGATGAAATTAAAAGTTCCTCATTATTTTTATGAAACCATGAGGAAATAATGAACCTCTACTCTAAGTAACAACTAACACGAATGGTTCTTAAGTACAATTTTCCAACCCTGTAATAACCATATGCAAGGGTAAAATCATTGGGCTGGATATATGGAAGGGGGTGGGGTGGGTGAATCTATTTTTTAAAAATTAATATAAATAAAAATATCAATGATATAAAAAAACTAGGATGTAAATAAAGCTATCAATAAAATAAAATTAAATTATAGAAGAAATTAAGATATAGAAATTATGGAAAATTGATGTAGAAAATAAATACAACAAGTAAATTGGAAATTTAGACTTTGATTACATATTTCAAAAATAGTACTAATTGGTACACCAATGATTCCTCCCATAAATATGGCTTTAAAGGGTATATAATCTCTTGATTTTAATGGTAATCAAGAACCAAATAATTAAAATTTCTTATAATGGAAAGAGAAATAAACTAAGAAACCATGGTTTTAATGGTAACCAAGAACCAAACAAAGAATATATTTCTTTTCAATGGAAATTATGAAACCAAATGAAGCCTTTATTTTTAATGTATAATGTATGAAACCATTGATTCAAAAAATGGATAAAGGAGATAGTTTGCCTTTTGGAAAACACATTATAATGTTGTGTATTCTATCAATAAAAATAATAAATAGAGATAAGGAGAGATAGAGAAATTAAAAATATGATAGAGGGATCCAAGGTGTTATACAACAAAGAATTTGTTTTCAAGAGAAGATGAAAAAATAAAAGTAACTTGTGAAGATATAATGAATTAAATGATTCTTGATGGGTCTTGACAATAGTAGATGAAGACCATGACTAGGGCTGGTTCACATAAATGTTCACAATTCCCACATCAAATGTTCGTGTTGTTATTATTTGGAATATTAATAATAATATGGAACATTGAATCCATTTTGGAGATTAAGAAGCTATGGAAGATTGAGAAGCATTTAACATGATGCACCCTATGTTAGGATGATGTTATATACCACTATAGTCCTCATTTTCAAGACTCCAAGAATTACTAGGTGGTACCTGGTTGAGAGGAGACTTTAAGAGATGAGTTTATTTTTACCACTATAAATTCAATCCAATACTAGTATTACCGATAGAGTAGATACCTAGTATCCTTTATCGGGTAGCCAGTGCTGTTGTTGAAACTACCCTCTTATTGTCAACACCCACTAACTGAATGGTGGGACTACACCAAGTAGCTGGTTGTCCTTATAGAGTTCTGGGCTAATCTTATGTACTACTGGATAACATGTTATATTCTATTACATATTCCTATAATTTTTCCATTTAATCCAAATTTAAATCCATCTCATGGTTGGTTACCTTATTTACATCATAACTAAAAATAAACACACATAAAACACTTGAAACAACATGAAACAGGTTAGGTAAAGAATAGAAATTATGTGATCATTTAGACAATTATAGTTTGGTGTATAATAATCTAAACCATTTTAGTAGTCACAACCAATTTATATAGAAATCATGATAAGTAAGAGTTAAAAGAAAACAAATAATGAGTTAAAAAATAATTGTAAAATTATGTCCCCCTATTTATGATACCTAGAAGAAATATTCTACCCATTTTTGATACACTGAAACAATTTATGAGGGTTAAAGAGTGATTATAAGATAATAGAATTTTGAAAAAACTATAAGAAAATTTATATTTAACACCAATTTAAGAAAAATAAAGTCATATTAAGACATTGGGATTCAAAAATTGTCGTGCTTCATAAGGTAAATAGAGAATCTAAAAATATACTTATGTATCATATGAATTGATTTTCAAATAATTAAGAAATTATTTTCAATAAATTCAAAAAATTATTCCAAGGTAAATAGACAATTTTATTTTTCTTGAGAATATAAATTCTAGAAAAGATAGAACATAATACCATAATTGGAAAAGAGAGAGGATAACGAGAAGTTCATTAAAATGACCCCCTTAAATTATATACATAAAGCATAAGTAGTGATACTTCCTGGATTTTAATTATGATAAAAACTCACTGGATTTTTCTTTTGATAACATCCTAATTTCAACTGGATCACCATATTGGAGATAAATTATAGTATATAGAAAATCATAAAGGTATCAAAAATGGTTTCCTTTTCATACCCTTGAGGTTTTGGCATTGTTAGCACAAGATATATGCAAGCTAACAAATTTTGGTCCATAAATGTGGGATAGTAAGGGTTTAGAGTCCCAAACTTGCATAGATTTTATTGATATATTAGATTAAAAATGGATCAATTTAGGCATTCCAAATATATAATTTTTACCAACTCATTCATACATAATATTCCCATATTTATGAAAATATTTTGAAAATTTATTTGGAGAAACACCATTAAAAAATAATTTGATTTTTGAAGAAATTTCATTTATAATTAAAACACCAAAACCCTAATTGTCTCTTTTAACACATTAAGAATGAAGGATCATATAAATATATTGTTCACCTTAGGTAAATTTTAAAATAAATGTTTCTAGATACTTGATTTTCATTTTGAAAACTTCAACATCAGGTTGATTTTTAAATTTCAAAATCCAATCATCATTTTCCTTTGAAATAATATGTTGTTCATTTAGAAATTATTTTTTTATAAGGATCTTTATCAAAATAATCAAGTTAAAGATACCTATTTTAGTGTTTCTTATAAGTGAATTCTAGCTTGTTATAACATAAGGTTTTTTAAATTTGAATATGATAAATAAAAATAGGTGGTAAAACAACACTAAATCATTGGAGTATTAATCTTGTTACATTCCTTGAGGTGTTCCATGAGAAAATTTAGACATTCATCACTTGAACGGTATAAATCAGTCTATGTATAAACTTATGATATTTCTTGCATTTCAATTTTTCTTTTAACTTATTTTACAGACTGGGAAATTTGGTCTTATATGACCCTTTTATTTTTTCCATATAATTTCACTTGGGAAACATAAATAAGATCATGATTTTAGACATGTTTGGATGGTTTCTTATTATTTCCGAGTTTTAACACTATTATGATATTTTTTTCAAGGTAAAATTCATCCTTAGAGTCTTTTTATAATAATTATCAACATTAATTACTTTTAAATAAATGATATTCTTGGTTTCCTTGGCCACCTTTATTTTTTAGACACTTGTAATTTCATCATTATTTCATTTTTCATTATAGAGTTGATGATTTATTAAACTACCATATTTTTAAAATCTTTATATTCTTGGATCACTATCACTATCTTATCAGAGGATCTTGGTAAAGACCATATGATTTTATTCATGATAGTTTTCATGGAAAATTCTCCACTGAGTCATTTTATACCATTGAAAAAGATAGTTAATTGGGTAAAAATACTGGTAATAGATTCTGTTTCATCCATGAAAGAAATTTAAAAATCCTGAAAATACATTTATCATATAGTTTTATTTAATTTATTCATCCCTTCATATGTAACTTAAAAAATTTCTCTATTTCATTAAATAGTTTACAAGAAAAAAATATTAAACTCTTTATGTTCAATACCAAAATATAAATCAGTGATAGCCTTTCCTTCTTATTAGAAAAATATAAGGTCTTATTATGTCCATATATCTTATTCGTTAGTTATAAGAGTATAGCCATAAATTATCATTTTCCAAAGAGGACAACCATTTCATCTAAGAAAAATAGACATTTGAGTTTTCCAATATGTGTAATTGGTACCATTAAAAATAAGAGCCAGCCAATAATAATGAGATGATATAATAAATTCATAATTTGAAATAAATAAATATTTTTTTAAAAAATAATTTGAAATGAGTATTCAAATTAAATAAAAGGTGTCCATTGAAAACAATTGTCGGTATATGGGAATAAAAAATATTTTTAAAAAGTTATATTAAAATAAATTCAAATAAAAACTTTCATACCAATTATTGGAATAAAGGGAATGATATTTTTAAAAAGGGTTTTTGAGATAAGGTCAAAGGTACACTTTAATACAAATTAATGGGATAGAGAAATAACAAGGGGGGGGGGGTAAATTTCCATTTTAAATATTAAAGTGGGTTAATAAATTAACACTACAAAATAAATGAATATATAAATAAAGGAATCAATTTAATCAATTTATAGCATATAGAAAATTAAAACCAAGACAATTTTGTGATAGGGATGTGGAAAATAATGTTGAATGTAAACAAACAAGGAAAAATTTGAGGAAAAATTTCATAAATAGTACTAAAATATACTTTTATGTCCACTCCATTCATTAATTATTAATAGTGTATATAACCCAGTTATTTTAATTGTAATATAGAACAAAAATAGTCCTTTAATTTGGAATGAAAAAATTAAGAAACCAAGAAACCTTGGTTTTAATAGGAACCATAAACTAAACAAATAATACCTTAATTTTAAACCATAATATAAGAAACCAAATGAACCCTTTATTTTGAATATATAAAGTAAGAAACCAATGATGATAAAGAAGGATAAAAGATATGGATTACATTTTGGAAACCCAATACAACGAATTCTCTACCCTTAAGAAAATATAATAAATAGAGAGAAGGTGAGGGAGAGAATTTAAAATGAGAGAGAGGGAGATAAGGGGTTATCAACTACGAAAAAATGCTCAACATAAGATGACCAAAGAATAAAAAGACACCACGAATGAATGGGTCAAAGGACTCTCCATGGTTCTTGATGATAGTCTATGAAGATGGCACCTTGCGATGGTTCCCTTTAAGGTTCAAAATTACCATATTGAATGTTTATATTGTTTTTCATTTGGATTTTAATTATAAGATGAAACATTGAATCTATTTTGAAGATCGACATGTAGTTGAAGTTTGAGTATCATTTTTATATGTTTCACTCTATATTTGGAAATGTTTCATGCCTCTCTTGTCCCCCTTCTGTAGCCTCCAAATATTACTATATTGTCTAAGGCCGAGCACAATCTTTAAGAGTAGAGAGGGATTCATTTTTACCATAATAAATGGATACTCAGACTAGTTCTCAAGAACCATAATATTCTCAATAGCCTCTACTATGTAGATAATGGTTCTACTAGAACTACCTTCTTGTTTTCTTCCCCCACCAGCTATCTTATGCTACTCTAGAAAATAGATGGAGGGAATATTATAGGTCATTGACAATTGTAATATTCTACTATCTAGCTGGTGTTATACTACAATGCATTCATAGAAAGTAGGCCTTTAATCCTATTTTGAAGCTATCTCAAAAATTGATTTCTTCCTACCACCATTAGTAAAAATAACCCATGAGATACACTACAAGAAACTTGAAACAAGTTAGAAACAAAATAGAGTATTTTTTATCATTAAGAAATTACACTTTGGTGTAAAATAAATACCCCTGTCAAAATCTAATATTTTAACCCACAATGCTTGAGGTTAACCTGAACAAACAAAAAACATCAAATGGATCGATAAATATCCAAAAACACCTCATTAAAAATCTCTAACCACTGGAAATATTATCCAAAACCATGTTTTCAAAATGAACCCAACATTAGAGTCAAAAATTAAAAATCCTTATGAATTTTACAACTTGTAATAATGCTGATCATTACATGCATAAAAAATATATCTCACATACATGGGACAAAAATCGAAATAATTTCACTTCAATCTACCTAATTTCCCTATCTATTTTTACTGGAAAACTCTTATTGATATAATCTCCATGACCATTTCTTTATAATCATTAATAAAATTACAAAATATTTCATTAATTCTCACTACTACCTATAATTAACATGGTAAAAATAATTTAAATAATTAAATATAATATATACCAAAATTATCACAATGTCCTTGAATTAATTAGTTGTAGACTCTCGATATAATACTACACTTCAACATAATTGTTTAAATTCATAATATCCGAAAATCCTATAAAAATAAATGAAATTTAATCACTTTTAATAATCCTCATAAACACACAAATTATATCCTTTATGAATCATAAACATATGAATTTATGTCCTAAATAACCAGTCATAGAAAAAAAATTTATAATAGAATCATAAATGAAAATCTATGCTTTTTAATGTATAGGATTCTATCATCCAAAACCTTTTTTAGAATATTAAATATAAAAAAACTCTTTAGGTTCACCTAAACAACCAAAAAACCTCACATGCCTTGATCAATCTATAAATCAAATTTCATTAAGAAGATCTAGAGCTTTTAATACTAATAAAAAACCCTCTTCTCAAAATGAACCCTACTCTAGAGTCTGAAATTCAAAATCTACACAAATTTTATAACCTGTAATAAAACTGTTCATTGAATGAATAATAAATATCTCTCTCATATTTTAGTATCAAAAAATTAAATAATTTCACTTCACTCTACCTAATTTAATTGTCCATCCATATTGGAAATATCCTATAGTTGTAATCTCCATGACATTCCGTCAATAATCAATGATAACCTTACACGGTCTTTCATTAATTCTCACAATAGTCTGTAATGAACATGGTAAAAATATTTTAAATAAGGAAATAAAATAGATACAACAAATTTGACATTGGTCATGCATTAATTAGTTTTAGATTGTCAATAATAATATTTCACTTCTCCATAATAATTAATTTCCTAATAACTAGAAATTATATAATAATAATAGACATCTAATCACTTTGAACAATCCTCATAAAGACACAAATTATAACATCTAAGAATCATAATCATATGAATTTTATTTCCTTAATAATCAATAATAAAATACGATTTATAATCCAATCATAAATGGACATCTATGTAGTGAAATGCGTAGGAGTCTATCTTCAAAAAACACTTTTATACTTCTAATTATATACTATGAATTGGACTTTTACTATAGTTTATAAAATTAAACTCTAATGTATTGGGCCTAGTGTTTCATTTGATGTCAATGAAGTTTCAATACGTGTTTGGTGAGTTTTTTGATAAAGTGGCGATGACTGGAGAATTTTTAGGGATTCAATTAATGACATTGGATGCTATGATTAAGTAACTATTCATGTAAATTTGATGACTAGATAAACAATTCATTCAATTTAAAATACATTTTCTTAATATATTACATTGTATAAAACAAGTGGAATACTATGAAAATAATTATTTTTCAGAAAAGAAGATGTGGTTTTTAAATTCTATGAAACAATATAAGGCAATGAATAATATGTTTATTCATGAGGAGTTTTTTTGTGAGTAATTTTTCAATATTTGAATAATATTTAGTTTGGAAGGTATTTTCATATGGAATGTCCACTTAGATACATTCTTGGTGATTACAAAAAAATTGAACAACAACTTGTTTTAGGTTCTAGATCAACCATACACTCTGGGAGGAGGACCTCAACCACATAGGGGAGCAAGCATGTAGGCCCGCCTGATAACTATGGTATAATGGGACATGTATATGCCCCTATGAATTCAACATGGGAATGAAATAGATAATTGAGATTCACTACAAGTTTGGAAATGTGGAGAGTAATTGTTGCTAGAAGTAGACCCTGAACACACATCTGGCTACTTAATGGGGGTGATTTCATTATAAAGTTGAGGAATGTGCATGTTACATTTCAATGTGTGATGATACGAAATAGAAAAACTATTCCTCTACTTATAATATTATGAAAATTTTAGGAGACTTCTGATGTGCTATTTCTGAGCCATAAAATATACTGATCTCTTATTCTTCTACCTTCAATGATACTAGATAATTTTTATACATTTTTCTTCTTAATTCCATGAAATCTAGATTATCTATCCATGCATTCAAACACCATTTGATCATCTTGGAGATATGAATGTGATAAAATCATATTGAAAATTCATTTTTATGAATAAAAAATTTCCAATATGAGTAGATATAGTGAGAAGTAGGTCACTACCAAATGAGGACAATGACATGAATATTATATGATGTAGTGTTAATGTAATTGATATGCATCACCTGAACATTAGGCGAACCCTCGTAAAATTAGACACCATGAAACTAATTTCATAATTGAGAAATCCTAAATGAATACGGTGAGATACATATACCTTAACCCAACATATTTCATAGATCCCTAACATGGATTTAAAATATGAGTTGAGGTTATGTAACAGGGAATTCATTCTCACCTATAAGAGGAGATAAACTCGGATCTTATTGATTAACATGGTTTGGATCTACAAAAAATGAAATGAATCTCCCATTATAAGACTACTGCTGGATGAAAATTCTCTCAACCATTCCATATTAAAATAATTCCATGGACCTTGGATTCACTAGATCCCCTAATGTTTGGGAAGCAGACTCAATAAAGACAGCTCATATAGTATGGTTGACATGTGGGGTGGGGGTGTAGTCCATGATCCTAGGGGCTCTATCATATTTGTGTTTAATGATATGTTTGGATGAAAACACTCCCCCAAGACTAATCTAGGGAAATAATAACTAGTATCCCAGTATTCAGTCAAAGGAACATATAATTGGTAGTGGTGGAAACATACTTTATAATGATACACAATTATCCACATGGAATAAGAACCAACCCTTGATGAATCTTCTATGTTATTAGAAGGTGCATGAATTTTATGAGCAACCATATTCAGGTTATTCATACACGATACAAGGCTAAAATGTTTTCGGTTCATCTCCCCTCCATGGCGGTCTAAGGGATAAGTGTCACCTACTTCCCTATCATGAACACGTTGATGCTTGATGGGGTGAATCTAGAGAGAGGGGATGCTATTGGGATTCAATATTTTAGAGTTCCATATTTCACTTCTTTTTATCTATTTATTACATTATGTATGTTTCTGCTCATTTCTCAAAATAAATAAATGATAATGATGATGATATTGAGAAGGCTATAATTTTTATAGACAAAAATAAGGAATAATGAAGAGATCATGTTTCATGAAGGCGGGGATCTGTACAGCTTATGCTTGTGTGAGGAGTATGGGATATCCCATGAGTGTTTGACTTGTGCTAAGAATAATCAAATACATATTTTTGAATAAATTGTTCCATGAATCGATTCAAAGGTTCATGATATCCTTGCATGTTATCATTTTAGTTTTTATGAAATGTGTGATATGGATGCATACAATGTTATGTGAAGAAGGAAGTAAGTGCATTCAAATATCATGCACAAAGGATATGGGTCATCAATTCAATAAATGGATTTTAATGTTTAAAGTGTATAAATACCACCTTTATGTGAATGAATTTAATGAAGAATATAGTTCTTTAATTATTGAATATTGTATGTAACACTCTTTCATATAGAATAATTGTTACATAAACACAATTGTATGAAGTATTTTCATGAAACAAGGAATATACATGCATTAATGAGATTTAAGTATGGTTTCATGGATGAATAATACGGAGAGTAAATGTACACTTGCCAATGTCAAAGTTTAAGACATTGAGATAACTGCAACTGAATATTGGTTAGTACATAATATAAGAAATAAATATTGTATGTGATTGGGTTTTATTTGAGAATAACATTAAATATCATGTATAATAATATATTTATGTTTTGATGAAATTTATTCATGAAGTTTTAGGTACGAACTTGTGTGCCAAAATTTAACACATACAGTGAGGTTGAGACTTTAGAAGAAGGAAGAATCAGCTCGAGCATAGTTTCACTGAGGAAAATGAACAAGTACAGGTGACTAGACATTTAATAAATACCAGTATACCAAATTAGAGGATGTTAAATGTATTTTATAAAGTACATGATAAAATAAAATCCTCATGATCATGGTGGAAGATCAATCGATCATTCTATAGTGGATAAATCATTGAACAAATGTGAAGTCATTTGGTTTGTTTTCAGAGTAAGTGAAGTGTTATGGTTGGTTCTAGGTGTGGAAAGAATCTCTTGGGTAGATCCAAAGAAAGAATACATTTGGTTGGATATTAAATAAAAAATATTCCATCACTTGGATTTAAAGTAGAAATATTTTAGTTTTAGCTGAATATAATTTTAATCAATTTTTTAATAGTGAAGAATATATAACTAGGGGAATAAAGAGTTTCATAAATGAGTAATATTCCTAATAATACCTTTAAATAATGTGTGATACTCTATCTATTATTACAACTGCACATTAGGTGAGATTGAGAAATAAAATTTTTGTGGATAGAGAAACTTAAAAAGTTTAAGAGACTTAGTTAAAAATAAAAGGAATTAATAAAATTAAACCACTAATTAACCCCCTATTAGTGGTAAATCTTACCTGGGTCTCTAAGAATGGTATCAGAGAATATGTCACCTTTAAATAGCCAATAAAGTTTTTATGAAGTGAATATTTGAAAAAATGAGTGATCTAATTCAGTTGGAGAAAAAAGAATTTATTGCCGAGAATACTAATCGTGAAATTTATTCTAAGAATTTGAATAAATGAATGGAAAGAAATATGAATAATTATATTGAAGTAAATGCATAGACACCACTGATTAAAAGTAATAAAAATCAAATATGTTTCGATAATTATTTTGATTAATATTCTATTAATGAAGCCTTTCCATGTTGTGATTATGATATGTCACTTAGTGATCTAGTTTTTTTTAATTTAATGAACATAGGATAAAAGTTCCCAAATAATTTTTAAAAACATTGTTTAATGTTTCAAGGGTCTTCAGGAGGAAAAATTTTAGCCCAAGGTGAATAATTCTATAGAATATGCATTGAATAATATTGGTATTTTAAGAACTCTCACAAAACTTATGAATGAAAAGGATAAAAAAATTTATCTTTACAATTATTGATATGATGAAGCTATTGAATAGCTTCAAAGGAATTTTAGTGTGAAATATTTCATTGAGATTTTATTTGAAGATTATTTCTATGTATTTTAAAAATTTCATAATGTTTTTATATATTTCAATGATTTTCAACTTGAGGATAATTCTAACAGGTTAAAGGAGATTCAATATTATTTATAATAATCAAGAAACATGAATGAAGAAAAAATTAATAAGCTTAAATAGGATTAGGAAGACAAGTTGAAATCAATCGAGGATGATAAGAACTCCCTAAACATAAAGTGTTCTGCGATGGAGGCTAAATTGTAGAATCATGAATCACTAGAATATCGAATTTACAATCGCTGGAAAATTTATGTTTCCACTCAAGTGTTATTTGAGGATCATGAGATCAAGAATAAAATGAGATACTCCTCTAATAAAATGGGGATGTCCTCTAAGAAGAAGGTTCCCCATAACCTAGACACTATCTTGTAAACTAATGGTGTTTCAAGTGTAGGTACTGATTGAAAAAAAATTATCGAAAATCAAGGATGGTGAATAATTTTAATAAGCACAACAAATTAGTGTTATAAGTGAAAATAAACATGAAGTTTTTCTCCCTATAAAATTTCCAAAATAATGCTAGTTCCACTAAAAAACAAAAAGTATTACATATGAAATCCTGAAAAACTATACCAGAAAAGAATAAAATTAAATTCAAAATCTATTTTTAGTGCTGTTGGATGCTTGGGAATAAATATTTGGAATATTGAAATAAAATTACAATTTAAGAAAATAACATCATAACTATATTAAGGGGGAGTAAAGATAATTATAATCAAGGACCTATATCAGAGTAGGAGAATCCATAAATTAAAATTTTTTATAAAAAGAATAGATTTGAATGTATAAAATATTTTTGTTAGTAATTCAATTTATGTGGTCACTATTATGATGAGTGATGATATGTACCTATCATGAATAAATAATATGAGGATTTGAAGAGAAGTATATAAGAAAAAGGGAGGTTGGTAACAAAATTAGGTGATAAGTCAATCTCTAAATGTAAACAAAGGAAGAAGGATATAAAAAAACATTCACCAAACTAAAAAATTCTTTAACAAAAATCCATCTAAGATGTAATTTCAAAATAAACCATAATTCGTAGTACAATTTTATAGAATATTTAAGAATAAGGGTCACATAGTTGAGAAATATGTGAGAATAATCACAAGATATGTTTCCTATGATGAGAAATGGATGTGTATTTAAAAAAATAATAGTGGAAATTCATATGAAATTTATGAGAAGAAAGACATGATCAAGAAATAATTCTTAGTTTTTTTGAAAAAATGAACTAAAAATTTCCAAGTAATTGTAGGAAGATGAAAATGTTCCAAATTTGGGGGAAAAATTATTACTCAGAAAATAAGGTGGAAAATGTTATTCCACACAATGATAATAAGATGTTGAATGATATTGGGAGAAAAGAATGTCCCTGGTTGAGCAGTTGTTCTATGCCTAAATGTTACTCCTGATAAAAAAGCCCCCTCCTTATTCCCTTATATATATATATATATATATATATATATATATTCTTTTATGCTAACATGCATGGAATTGAAGGATATGGGTGTATCCCTTTATGGGGGGGGGGATTGATTATTTAAAGCTATTAAATCTTAACTACATTGAGAATGTGGAACTTCTAGACAACATTAATTTTTTGATGAGGTATTCCAATCAACATTTTATCCCTCATGGTTAATTTTATTAATAAAATCAATTAAAAGGGAGTTCTGGTTTGATTAAAAGACAAGAGAAAATGGAATTTTTTTCTTTACACATGAACTTTCTGATGTGTTTGTTTAATTGTGTGTATGATTTAGTATTTCTTTGAGAAAATATGATTTTTAGAAATCACTTAAATCAGAATTGTAAATTTCTAAGAATGATTTCACATGAATGGTAAATTATGGAAAACTTGGACAACCTTGCTTGTATTTAACTTGTTTGTTATATAGGGTTATTTCACATAGACACATATTTGATCAAGTAAAGGATATTTTCTAAGAGAACCATTTGAGATCATCCCTCTCTTAGAAGTGAACAAGAAATTTTCAAATAAAGAAGAAGATCATATTTTTTAGAATAAATATTAATTGAAAAAACTGCCACTTATCCTTTTCATTTGACTTCAAATTAGGGGGAGAATGTTTGAGCACCACATATTTACCTTTGATGACTTGTTTTGATATTGAAAAAAAATACAAAGGTGGAGATTTTTTGACATACTATTGAATTTTTTTTTCAATGAAATGTATATATGTATTTGGTGAGGCATTGGATGAAGTGTCGACATTTGGATAATTTTTATGGATTCAATTAATGGAATTAGATTTTATACTTAATAAATTATTCAAGTAAATTTTATAATTGGTTGAACTATTATTTCAATGTCAAAGACATGTTATTAGGAGTGTATAGTGTATACAACAAGTGGAAGACTATGAAAATTATTATTTACCTGAAGATTAGTAGTGTTTTTTGAATTACATGAAAAAATAGAAGGCCATGAAATTTATGTTTATTAATGAGGAGTTTTTATTTTATCAGAAATTCATAAATATTTTAATAATCTTTTCTTTGGAAAGTTTTTTCATAGGTCATGTTCACATAGATAATTTATATGTGATTTCCAAAAAATTAGCCAACCATGTGATCTAGGAGCTAGCTTTACCTAGCACTGTGGGAGGAGGACCTCAATAATGCATGGGGTCTAGCTCCTAGGATTTCATGGTAGAATAGGTATAATGGATTATGTATAGTCCCACATGCATAAAACATGGGTGCATATAGGATAACTAGGACACACCACAAGGGAGAAAAAATAGAAAGGAAAGGCATCTGGGATCATACCCCATAATCATATCTATTTACATAATGGTAGAGGTTTAATTATAAATATAAGGAAAGAATATGAATCATTTTCATGTGGGATAAGTTGACAGTTGAGTACAATTGATCTTCTTAAAATTTTATGGAAATTCCTATAGTCTTCCATTCAACTTCATCTGATTCGTCTGATCTCTTGAGATCACTCTCTTCTATCTACAGTAATGTCAGAATTTTTCTAAACAACGATGTTATTTATTCCATGATGTCTAAATGGTCATAAAATTATTTTGATCCCCATTTAACCATCCCAGATAAACAAATATGATTGAATCTTCATGAAAGATCATTTTCATAAATATATGAAGGTAAATGTAAGGATATGTTGTATTAAGTCGGTCACTTCCATATGAGGAAATTGACATGAATATTACATGAGGTAGTGTTGATGCATGTGATATTTATCATATACACATGATGTGAACTTGTGTAACATAATATTCCGTGAAAATTAGTGTATATTTGAGAAAGGATTAATGAATCAGGTGATATAGATATTCCATGAAATGAATTATTTCTCAGAGCCCTGAAACAACTTAAAAATAGGATTTTAAGTGATATAATGGGGTATTCATTATCTTCTATAAAATAAAAAGAACCAATCAAAATATGTGTTTCTATGATATTTAGAAGGCTCTCATTTTTTGAGAGAAAAATAAACCACTGTAAACAGAGCATGTTTCACGAAGGAGGAGAATCACATAGCTTCATCTTGCATGAGGAACAGAAGATATCATGTGTGTGTTTGAATTGTTCCAAGAATACTCAAATATATTTATGAAAAACTTATCCCATGAAGAAATTTGGAGGTGTGTGATATACTTACATGTTATTCTAAAAGTTTTCACAAAATGTGCGAGAAGGACACATAAATAGTTACATAAAGAGGGAAGTGACAAAATGAAATACACGAATATTGTATATGTGAATGATCCTATTCATCACTTGTGTGAAGGGTATTTCATGTGGATAGTTGGTGCATACCACACTTATGAGAAGGATTTTTGTGAAGAATATAATTCTTTAATTGTTGAATACAATATGTCATACTCTTACACACATAAGAACATCGACATACACACCCTTTCACAAAGTATTATCCGGATACATGAAATAAAAATGCATGTGATAACAAGAATGCATGATATTTATATAAGGTTTTAACAAGAAATAAGTTAGAAAGTGCTTGTGGACATTCACATGTGAATGATTACGACCTTGATATACACAAAATTTAATATTGGTTAATATATAAAATAAAAAATAAATATTATATATTCATTGGGTTTTTATAAGAAATAAAAATATTAAGTAGAATAATATTTATATATGGCCATGCAATTCATGAATGATGTTATGGTGAATAACTTGTGTGTTAAACTTCCCCACATATAATGATGTTGGGATATAAGAAGAAGGAAAAATCAGTTAGAGTGTAGTTTCACTAAGGAAACAGACAAATACAGGTGACCAAATATTTGGGAAATACAAACATACATAAACAATGTTTGTTGAAGGAACTTGAATAGGTAAATGAGAATGACAGATCCAATGATCTCATGGAGGAAGTTCAATAGATCATCATGTAGTGGATCAATCATTGAAAAATGGTTAAGTCTTTTGGTTGGTTTTAGGAGAAAGTGTATCTAATTGTTAGTGATTGGAGCAGAAGGAGTATCTCTGTTAGAGATTGAGCGAGGTGGCTTTTGGTTGGATCTAAAAGAAAATTGAGTATCTCGGTTCGATATCGAGTATAAGTCTTTCACATGGAGATAAAATAGATTTTAATCACTTGTTTTATGTTGAATAATCTATCACAAGGGGAGTCATTGGGTTCTTTTTATAAATTCATTTTATTTTACAAAAATTAGTAATCCTCATATTTAAGTGTAATCCTTAAAATATGATGCATACATACGAGAGATTACAAAACCAAAATTTATGATGCTCAACTCATATCAGTAACTTCAAAGTCTTATAGAATCTATATAGGGAAATAATTAAAATATAAGGATTAGTACATAGAAAAATTATTCAACAAAGTCAGACAATATTGATTATTTTACAGGTTATGCAAGGATCAAATAGTAAAAACATAATCAGTAGACATGAAATTTGATAATAATATGAAAATTAATAGTTAAAAAAAATAAAAATTAATAATAAAAAATATAAGAAAAATATGAGAGTTATATATTATTAAAAAATATAAATAAAGTTTCATGTATCCAACCAATTGTTATTTTGATTGATGGTTAATTATTACGTACACTATGATTTATGGTTATCTAATAGAGGATATAGTCTCCCTATGAGGTGTTCACTAACCCTATCTACTATTAGGTAGCCTATGGTGTTTTGGGTGGTGTTCCAGAGGTCTAGTGGTACCATCAGTTCTCCCACAGTCATGGTGAGCTAGTTTAGGGTTGTTATAAAGTGGTAATATAGCATTGTTCATATTTTTATTACTGTTTAGGATATGGTAGATAAGAATTAGGAAGGGGTTGGATCTTGATTTGAACCTTATAGAAAAAAGATGTTAACCCACATATACAACAGTCTAAGCTACCCAAAATGAGATTGTTTTTATTTAATTTCAAATGATATCATTTTTAGATTTTCACAATTTTTTTTATAATTGATATTTTTTTGTTTTACTCCTAGACTATGATGGATATAGGGTGTGAGGTCATAAATTTTATTCAAAATTTAAGGATAATATAACATTTATATGCTAGTATGAAATTTATTACATGGTTACAATAGAGGGTTTGATAATTTAATGAGTCGATAAAAACAAATATAATATTTTACAATATAACCTGATGTTGTCACTCTTGTTGATCAACCAGTGGTCATGATTTCATTCTTTTTATACAAAATTAGAAGATATATATACTGATGTGTAGTTATTTTTGAACAATTAGTGGAAGGTTTGGCTATGATTAACCCATGAGGTGTGATACCCATGAAACGTAGTATGGTTGTGTGAAGTAGTAGTTCAAGTTTACTTTTACTAGTTTATTTAAAATATGATATCAAGAGTAGTAATTTTCATAATCTAACATTTGAATTTGGAATTGCAGTGATATTCCACCACGATGAACTCCAGTTGATCATATAGAGGGCTTTAATGTTCATGCACCACTAATATTATATTTTAAACCACTTAATCTTCCTTCACCTACAATGAATCAGTAACTCTGGGAGAGCCTTCTTTAGGTATTCAAACAATGGGGTATGGTGCACATTGGGAAACTTTATCCATGTCATACTAGACTAGAGAGTTAGAGATATCAAACTCAATTTCTAGTAGAGGATGGACCACATGACGATGGTTATTAGATAGGGTTAATATAGACCATCATTTATTAGATGCAGACACTAACAAAGCCGAGGATGAAGCTTTTCAACTATATGTTACATGAACTATCAAAACACTAGGGGGATATTCTAGACCATGTAGAAAAACATGTGTGGTTGACCAGAAAGTAATATAAGTATCATCTCTTATATCACCCTTTCCTTAAGCCCTTAAGTGTAGATATTTTTAGATTGTTCACATATCTCATTCTAAGAGGCACATTGATTATTTATTCTATATCATAGTTTACCAATTTAATAATGTTTTCAACTACATTGATCACTAGGGTTTAGTACATTGATGATAGTATTTGGGATTTTATTTGATAATAAGATAATATCTTCCATATAATATCTTTATCCAAGATTTTGAATTATTACCTCATCCAAGAGGGGAATCAGACTATGATTGAATCATATAGGTAATTAATTTTTTTCAAATGGGATTGAGAGAGTATCATGAAGTTAGAGGATATATATTTATAAAGAGACTCACTAGGGTAGTAAGGGATAGTCCATTCAGAGTAGGGGTTCATCTCTTCCTCTATGATGGCAGACCTCAATTGAGTGTTACTAGTGTCGGCATACCTAGAACATCAAAGTAGATTTTATAATCTACTAAAGAAGCTTTATTCATTTAGATAGGAATTACATTTATATTGGGTCTATGGTAAACCACAAAAATTATCTAGTGGAAGTGGTTTTTGTTAGACACAATTTTCTAGAACAAGTCTAGGAGTTTCATATTAGATTGATAGTATTGGTTCGTACTACTATTTAGGTTGTAGTAGAGGAATTGGTTCCTAAGATAAAGAAAAATATCATCATAAGGGTGATACTGCTTAGGGGATTATGTAAAAGTGTCTTAGTTGTAAATATATAGCTAGTTTTTTTCTATTAAACCAACTTATTTGAGTCTTGATGAGGTTCCATCAATGGTTCAAAGCATAAGTATAGTGGCATTAGGTTTGGTATTTATTATATTTTATACATGTGAATCACATTTATTTATTTGTACTCTATTTTTAGTGGACCTAGTTATAGTTATCATGTATCTATATAGAGTTATATCTGTCAATACAACCTAATTGGTGCGACCCAAGGTTATCTGGAAATGACAATAGTGTTCCATCATGATTGGTGGGAATAGATTATTTCTGAATTTAATCATATTAAATATACTTATATTTAATGTGATATTTAGGATTGATAAGTTGAATTAGTATCAAGATCTCATTGGCCATTATTATAAATGGGTTTCCTTTATGACCTCCAAGAGTGATAGTAATATCTTATTCAGAGATTTGATTTTTCATGCCAACCACTTAGGATCTGACCATCAGTTGTTGGGTTGGATTATGAACCAGTCCACTAGTATCATTTGTGGTGTTGTGGGTAGGAGGAGAAACATATCCTCATTTCACTGACTAGTTTTGGATATATTTCTTAAAATCTTCTAAGGGTCTTTACATCAGAGAGGGTTCAAGTACATGATTGAACTAATTCTAGTCATAGAACCCATATCTATTCTTCCATATAGGGTATATCCTACATATCTATGGTATATAAAGGTTCATGTAGAGGACCTCAAGGTGAATGGGTTTACACACATGAGTATGTCCCCATTGGATGCTCTAGTTTTATTTACCAAGAAGGGGAATGTATTATTTCAATTGTTTTAATTTCCAGAGGCAAAACTAACTAATGAATAACAATTTATATACTGTTACAGGAATATATGATTTTTTCAATAAGTTAATGAGTGTTATATGGGTTTTTATTATTTACTTGAGATTGAGATACCACCAGTTGTGAGTGAGATGATTAATATTCTTTACACTACATTCAGAAGCAGGCTTGGCCTATTTGAGTACCTCATAATGATGTTCTGCTTAATGAATGTGCATGATATTTCTATCAATGTAATGAATAGTTATTTCCATCTATATTTGTACTCATTTGTAGCTGTATTCACTAATGTCATTCTAGTATACTCATAGATTCAAAAGGTCCATGTGAAAAATTTGGAAATAATCTTGATAACACAAAGAGAGTATTGACAATTTGTAAAGCCTTCCATGTGTCATTTTTGAATCATTAAGGTGTACTGATTTCATAATTTCATATTGAGAGAAATTATATTAGTATACCTTATGAAGGTTAAGGACATGGTTTCATGGGAGAGGTCTAAAAATGTAATTGGGATATATAGATTCCTAGGCCTATGAGACAACTATATGAGATTCATTTTGGAATTCTATAGGCTGGAAACATTGACGATGACCCTGAATAATAAGGGGTGAATATTGAGTGATTTAATTCTCATGAGAGACCCTTACATGATTTTATAAGAAGGGTGAAATATATATAGATGGGGATATTTCCTAAGATTGGAAAATATTATACCTTATGTTATGACTCATTCGGAATAGGCCTAGGACTAGTGATGATATATGATAAGTGATTATTTAGTGATGGGTATCAGAAATTAAGGGCACAAGAGTAGAAAAATATGAATAATGATATGGAGTATTCCTAAGTGGGGTATATGATGGGGTGTTAAAATCACTAACTATTGAGTGAGTGGTTCATGGTACACACAGACTATAATATCCTATTTTATTTATTTCCATGCATGATGTAAAACTTTGATATTGAATATTGGTCAGGTATCTTTATTCATTTACCTTTAATATGACATATACCCCATGGAAAATAATATTTAGAGGCTAACATGATAAGTAGTAAGAGTTTGGTATAGGTTGTTTGGGATGATAATAGTGAGTGGTAGATAATGATCCTCTTCCCTATGATGCATATCTATGTATAAGAATTTAATAGTAACACTATTGTAAAAACCACGAGCTTCAACTTCTCACTCCTTTTTTTAGGTGAATGAGAGTCAAAATTCTAATTAAGATTATTTCATAATGAGTCACATTATATTTGTTTGAGAGTCTCCACCTTACATGGCACTCAGTACAGATAAGATCTTATAGTGAGGTCGAGTTGTGGTATATATGTGAATGCATGGGGATCTGATGTGGGGATCATTGAACTTGTAATGTTAACTTCACATGATTCTTACCAAGATGTTTTATGACATCTATAGGAAGTATTAGTGTGTTGGGTTGAAGAAGGACAAAACATGGTTTAGATTTTTATACATGATATACTATTGATTGATGGTCTAGAAGCATTGAACCACATGCCTTCCTTATCCATTGAAAATTCCTGATTATAAGTTGGATGATGTGATAAATGATTTTGAGACATGGTTTCTATGTTCATCTCATGGAAGTGATACTATATTTGTTATTTTTGACTGATAATTTTTTTTTGTATATTTCTTACCAAATTGAGAGACCTATTTAGCTGATAATATGGGAAATATAAATGTATAGTAGATAGTGTAGTTATATAGTGTTCCATGGAGTATCATGTTTGATTTGGATACTTTATTTACCTCATAATTCTAAAGGGATTATAGAAATCATTTGAAACCTAGTTGTATTTGAGTATGAAATACCATCCTCAAACTATTGAGAATTCTAAGAATACCATTATATTATTGGTGGATATGTTTTGATCATGTGACCTATATTTTTGAGGGTCTTAGTATTTTCTCTTTTCTTTAGTAGAGTTGATCTACAACAACATTTTTCAAGTGCTGATTCAAATAGATCCATTCAATGCCTTTCATAAAATACCATTTCAATACCCTCTATGCTAGTAAGAGGTAATACAATATTTTATTTTTGGGTAGAGTCTCTTTTATGAGACATAAAATAACATTTGTTTGATTCACATGTAGTGTGTTCCAAATTATTATTTGATCATATTATTCATAATGATTCTATTTTATAGAGTTTGAGGTTAGATATCTTGTATTTTAATGATTGTCACCTCGCTTGGGGAAAATGAGGATTTAGAGGAATAGAAAATTAGAACCCAATTAAATGGATCCTTTGGATGTTTTATAATGGATTAATACTACTTTGTATAAGTTTTTTATTCCTTAGAGATACAATGATATGAATGATCTATTTCTTCTCTCATCTTTAGATATACCATTCAAAACCTCCCCACATGATGAACGTCACCAACATTGAGTTGGAGTCAGATGTATCATTTAGGGAATGAATCATCATCATAGCGGATTAGAGAAAGAATATACTTTAGGTAAATCCATACACCATGTACAAATGAATTATTAATATAATCATATCAATGAGGAGACTTGGGGGTGGGGGGTTGAGGTCTATATATGAGTACATTGGCAAGGATTGTTTTTCAACGATTCTCGATAAAACAACTTGATGATGATATTCTATTTATTTTGGGGTTTTTAATACCCCATATAATTTTAACTATGAATTAATTTAAGCATTTTATAAATATTATATAATTTTATTTTTTCTTGTTATTAGATGCGTTGAGGGGGATGAAGGTCTATTTTTGGATGTTGGACCTATTGTGAAAGGTTTTTTATTTTGTGATAGATAACAATCCATATATGGTTTTCTACTACCACGTACATGGTGAACCCAAGATAGAGGGTGGTTCTAGAGGGGAAACAAGGTGGGAGGTTCCCTTGGAGTGGGTTCCCAGTGGATGTCGGGTGGGAAACCAACAAGTACCTAAGGTTTTTCTTAATTTAAATAATTTTAACTAAATGTTAAAAATTATTAAAAAACCTTAATCCACTCATTATTCTTATACAATAACAAAAAAGCACCCTTTAATTTCTCTCTCAATATTTCCTCATCATGTGCCAAATCATCATCATTCTAGATCTGATCTTCACAATATTTACTGTTGTGGATTACCTTAGGCAAGGCTAATGATCCACTTCCCTCAATTATATATTTTATTTCTTCTTAATTATCTCTCACTAAAAATTAATATTTCTAGGTATTACTTCATGAGATCATTAAATTAAAGTTGATGATTATAGTACACTGAATTAAAAAGGATCTATTAAGCTAAGTCATTTGGTTTATAAATTTTCTCATCAGTTGAAACGAGTCTCATGCATCATTGTGTTACATAGAAAGAGATAACTATTTTAAAAATCCATAGTATTGATTCAAAATTGATTCCTTGGTTACTAATGAACCAATTAAGATTGTTCAGTCCCATGTGTGATCCTTTGAGATGTTTATATCCTCATCATAGTCAAAGAGGACTATAAGACCCATTTAAAGTTTTATGTAATAGTGACTTGGAACCATATAGGGTGAATTAACTATATATATTACCCAAGGTGTAATTAGGGGTGTCCTAGAATATTAATTTATAGATAGAAATAAGTCTCAAAAATATGATGGGGATAGATTTTGATTTTTTGTGTGTTAGTGGGATGGTGAGATTAACCCTTTGACTAAATGTGATAGATTTTCAATTTTAACACCTAATTGATTATGGATAGTTTGATTATAATTTTTTATATTTAGGAGATAACTTATTAATTATATTTTTTCATTATAGTGTGTTACATCAATTATTATTATTGAGTCGGTGATATCTCATTCACCAGGGAATATTGATGTGATCATATATCATCCTTGATGAGGCTGTTTTAGTGTTTCATCGTCAAACTTGATAGATATAATGGCGGTGACTCATCTATCTATAGTTATAAGGGAGGTGCATAATCTATTATGAGATATTTAGTAGTGTTTCCTCTTCCACCCAATGTAATAATGGTGGTGCATCATCAACCCTGAGATATGTAACGGTGTTTCCTTATCCACCTAGTGTTGTCATTATTGTTCATCAACCACCATGACATAGGTTATAGTGGTTCCTTATCCACCTATATTAATAATGGTGGTGCATTTTATAGAGTTCGATATGTAACCGTGGTTTAATACACACCCTGAGATATGTAGTGGTGCTATGTCATCAACCCAAAGTTGTGTTGGTGGTATATTATTCACATGGTCTATGAGAAGGTGGTACAATATCCACCTATAATTGGTGATACCCTATTCACAAAGACTTGATTTTATAATGTGTCATTCACTTTTTGGATTTTTGTAGGATGATAGAATTTTTACCTTAATCTATGATACATGAGGTGATTGGTAATTCATCATAGTGTGTGATTATACTATGTGTTCATCAAACCTATCTGACATTGGCTTGGGTATGTATTATTGAGTGAGGAATTGTCTATATAGATGTCTATGATATGATGCATATATTTTATTTTATATTTATTTTATTGAATTTTATATTGAGCTTGCACTTTTTAATATTTATTTTTCTTAGTAAACCTTTAGGTGGTGGCCTATTGTGTTTTACACACACCCCGCATGAGAATATCAATGTGTAGATATGGTTCATTATTTAATATATGGGTAAAGGAATGGTCGTTGTTTTAGATGGATAAGATGGAGTATCATGGTAGGATTAAATAGTAGGTATCAAGTGGGGACAATAGACCTATTTTCATAGTACCTTCAATCATTTTTCTTATTTTTGGTATTCCTTGTATATAATTGTCTCTTGAATAATACATGTTTTTGTTTTGGTTTGTATTATAATACAATACATTCCGTTTGATTGTTATATTTTTTGATTATTTATTTATGGTTTTCCTACATCCATATTTCTAGGTCATTAAATTATTTTTATTGAAATGCTTTGATTAATTACAATATAATTTATAGTTGTAAAATAGAAAGTACAATCACCCCATGAATTTTTTGATGACCCTATCTAGTAGTGTGTAGCCTCTAGTATATAGGGAGGTGCATCTAAGGTCATGTGGAACCACTGGTTCTGTGATGGTTGGGTAGATCTAGGATAGGGTTATTACAAGGTTTCTATTATGCTTTGATTTCATTTTTATTCCTTCTAATTCATGTAAAAATATAGATTTTTAATGAAAAATTTAGTGATGAAGATACGATTAACAGGACACCAGATCAGTTTGTAATTTTCATCCCTAATACTTAATATAATTATCATTATTGAAATCAAGGGGAAGCACCAAAACAGATAAACAAGTTTTGGAGAAATCATATTCTTCCATAAATCCTTATTATAAATTTGAAAATATGAAATAATAGGATAACCATTGATGTCCGATTAAAGATTACTCATATGAATATAACATCGGGATGTTATCTCAATCACAAAAGATCTCAGGAATACTAGCTTCTATTTTTTATTGTAAAATCTCAAGAGGAATTTTCCATCAAATTATTAATTTATTCAGATGTATCTTGAAGATTGAAAATTTATTATCTAAATTAAAGTCAACATTTCTTAAGAAAAATTACAAGAACTAGATTTATAACCTTTTTTGATGGTATTTAATTTGATATATACCTTATATAGTTATCTATAAATGAAATAATACTTTTCTGAAGAACCAAATCTGGAAAAAATATTCTTATCAAAATATATAAAAGAATTTTTAAATAATCATATATTATATTTTAAATTCACTCAAAGGGTACATGTTTCCTATATATATGTTTAGATAATACCTCAATTAATCCCTAGATAAATGTTCATATTGATGGATGAATGCTTTGAGGTCTTCGAATTACAAGTTTTTGTGGGATATTTAGAAATTATCATGGATTCCTGAAGGGATCCTTTTAATAATTTATTTTGGAATAATATATTCTTGAAGCAAAATTGTATTAAGTGATTCATGTAATATGCAGTGTAATACTTTATGGAAGCGAAAACCTATGGAATATTAGTGATTCAATTTTTATATTTTATATTAACAAAATTTAATCCAAAAATTCCCCACATAGGTTAAATTTTATCTATATTGAAGATTTTATTTCATCTTAAGAGTACAAGTAATTGCCACCCATATATACATGGAGGGGAATAAGCTGGTAGATGTGTTTTCTAAGATGATGGTTCAAAGAGTGGGCTTTGATTGATCCTTTAGACATGATGAGAAGTTTTTAATGTTTCATTTTTCTAATTAATGGAGGGATACTTACACCCACATATATTAACAATATTAATAGACATATTCAAAATTATTCTATTTTATAAATTGGTATTAGATTTTTATCATCATGAAACCATTTATAATTATTTTTATCATTAATTAAATGTCATTAATAATGGTAGCATTATGAAAAGGTGATCAGAAATCAATTATCTAATTCTATTGAAGGCACATCCTTTCCCTCTCGATGTTTACATAAATCTTGTTGATATGTTCAAGGGGATTATCATGATTAATGGATCCTTTGATAAGCATGAAATTGTAATTGATTCTGTGAATTGATCAATGGGTAAATTGACTAATTTGATCTCTAAATCAGGTAAGGGACTTTATTTTTGTAGAGGATTTATGAACTGGATTATGGAGTGATAGTTTAGATGTAACAACTATAATTATTATAAGGTAAATGTGAATACATATTGTAATATATTAGTTAATGTATTACCTAACTCTCTTAAAAAGGATCATAATTTGGTAAAATTTCCATTATTGACCATAAAAGATAATCTAATGGTAATAATCCTTGATGTAAATCAGAGTTGATGATTAAATTAATACAATAATGGAGGTTTATATCATTGAGGATTATTCTAATAGAAAATGGGTAATTCCAAATTATCCTTTATGTCTGTGAGGATTTAAATAATCTCTAAAAAGTTGGAAATGTGTAACATAACATGGTTTTTTAGAATCTACGAATTGGATTTTAATGTTAATACTTTACTCTGGAGAAATTGTGTTCCCAAATTTGGACCCGTTTTCATAGTTTGAGTTGTATTTTTTGTCACCCATAAATTCTCAGTAAAATTTCTTTTTTAATTAAGTTTTCCAATAAATATGTATCAATATACAATCACTAGAGAGATTAGGTTCTATTTTTGGGTTCTAGTGGATTATAATATTGAATCCTCTCTACCTAAGAATGTCACTCTAAATGAAAATGGATCAATTATTGAAATCTCTATCAAATATAAATTCATTCCACCATTTTTAAATATGTGCAAGATAATATGATGGGATTAATCCAACAATAAGATAGTGTAGAATAAAGTCATACTATCTACTATTGATAAGAAAAAGGCTTGGAATAATGTGGTTAAAGGTATAAATGGGGGAATTAATTAACCAGAAAGTGTTAGAGGGGATTGTTATAAAAAAAAAGTTAAATGTTTCAAAAATATAATCTATAGTCTATGAAATAATAAATGGTGGTTGTTTTTGATTTTGGAGTTCATTCAAATCGATAGTAATCTATAAAATAAAAATTCTGGATAAATATAATTAGTTGATTTTTTCATCTAAAGACCTTGAAAGAAACACATAAGATATTTATTTAGAAATTGGTGATATTTTTGGTAATGGGGCATCCTATAATACATAAATTTTTTGGGGAACATATTGCAATTAATAAAAGTGAAAGGATCCATTTTATTTTAATAATATTGAATAATATACAATGATGGATGAAGGCTATCAAAATGTTTTTGAGTGTTCAATGTGTAAATCCAAAATTAATTTTATTTGTGTGGTTGAATAGAAATAGTTAGTAGGGGTGGATGTTTGGATGAAAACCCAATATATTGTAAAAGGATAAGAAGAAAATAGGTAATGTGGTATCATTAGAGATAAGGATCCAATTTTGATACAGAGTACTTTTATTTCACTAGAGAATGTATATGTAATGGTTATAATACATATGAAGAGAGGATATGTAACTTAGAAGAGGGAGAGGTGTTTGGTTTGAAAGATGAATATCATCCAAAATAGACATCATATTATGTTGGAAATAAATATGGTGAAACATATACTATTTAGAAAACCAAACATGGGAAAAAGAAGGATATTAGGGGAGAAAATAGGGAAATCAATGTGAAATTGAATGTCTTGCTTGAGAATTATCAAGGGCTATCCAACTGTAATACTACTAAAACCCTTATAATTTTTATCTGTATTCAATATAATGACATGATAAGGATTTAAAACCCCGTGTATCACTTTGATAATTAACAAAATGAATTGATTAAGAAATTTGGTAATAAACTCATTGGTGTATGATGAAGTTACCACCAGATGATGATGTTGATATACTATATTTTTTATCAATACCTTGTAACAATGTCAATAAGTAAGTTGAAGGAAACATAATTTATGGATGTACAAGAATAATTCCATTAAAAGAACTTATTTTATAAGGATAAAACAATATATGTAGAGATGATATAGATTAATTATATACTTCTTGAAGATTACTTGAAGTAATGAAGATAAGTGGAGTTCGTTTTACTGAGGGATAAATTAGAAAATCATTATATTTTTTATCTAAATGAATCCATTTACATCGTTCCATTACAAAAATTATCTTGATGGTATTAATGACATGTGTTAGAGGATGCAGAAAAACTTTCTACAATATTTGGAGATGTATAAGTATGTACTATCAAATTGTGTGACTAAAGGCCATAATAAATATTTGGAAGGAGATTCTAAAAGAAGATCTGCTAAGGAATGTAATCACAAAAGTAAAACCATAAGAATATAATCTGTGGAGAAACCAAGAAAACCAGGAGGATGAACCACATAGATAAATTGATAAATTCTATATTTATCTTTTTCAAGGAAGGTAAAAAGAGTTTCTCCAAAAAAACATAGAATGCAAATGATGTTAAACCCCACTAGAAGATACCATGGACTGAATTAACTAAATCATATCTGGATGATTTTGATATAGAGTATCCTGAGATACATAACCTAATGATGTTTTTAGAATTTTTTAAAGATATGAGAGAAGGATATTACAGAGGGAGTGTTATGATATCACCGAATATAATCACTATAGTTGAAGTAGCACAATGTTTAAAGCCTCCGGTAGGACATGATGAGATAATCTAACAACTGAAGGTTTTATAAGAATAATTTCAAACAATGCTCGATCAATTGTTAATGAGAAGAAAATTATTTTTGAAGAAGACCAAGAGTGATACAAGGATTTATGGGATGAGCAAGCCATGACATAAAAAATCTTATAGTATCTCTAATGATTGAGGTTGAGATGATCAAGAGATTTAACAGCTAGAAGATAATTTATGTCCGGATAAGTGTATGTTCTAAACATCAGAATCTAGAAGCTAATATTTAGGTGATATGAAGAAGAATATATAGGAATAGTAGAAATTAAATGACGGTGCATAAAATGGAGACCAACAAAAGTGCATGGACTGAGCTAGAGAATGTTCAATGTACCAAAGGCTACAAAATATTGGGTTGAGGTTGTGGAAGAATTGAAAGGAATCAAGTGCCTTTTTTGGGGTTTCATTATCTAAAAGATGGAATATTGATTTTTTTAAAGGTGGAATCATTAGGATCTGATTGAATTATATGAAAGTAAATTTTATGTATAATTACAACAGAATGTTACAGTATTCTAAAGTCAAAAATCCTGATGATGATGAGATAGATGTTTAATGTTTGATATTCATGGTTGGGAAGTTCATGATTCCATAAAATATCTATGGATGAGTTTAATATTTCTGAAACCAAGTATAAATAGAGGTCTTCCATATTAAAATATATATTTCATTCAAAAATATAATAGTGGACAATTCAAAAGATAGAGGGAATTCAAAATAGATGTACATAGATTCACTATATATATTAGGGAATGCTCGACTATATAAAGAGAGAACTACAGTTTTGTTTATTAAAAATAATAGATAATGGGAAGTGAGAGATATTGATTATTACATTAAATAAGTAGTTGACCAATAAAATCCATTGGAAGATCCTGATGCTCAATGTTGAGAAGAAAAAATCATGTATTTCTAAAGTACGGAGTGAGTTCTATGGATCTTCAAGTTTGGAAGGAGTAAATGTATATAGACATCAGGAACTGACTTGAGAAAGTTATAGTAAAAAATTTTCATGGATGTAGGAGTTTCATAATTTTATTCTATCAGAAGGAGGATATCCTCGATGTGTGTTATAAGTACAATGAAATCTCAAGATGCAATCAAAGAACCATCAATGTGGATTCTTGAAAAGAATTTTTGATGACTCATGATTCCAATATAAAAAATTCCACATACCTATTGGGATATAAGAGTATATTTTGGGGAGATAACTCAACTTTTTGATAAAGTATAAAGACCCTTCACATATTTAATATAGTGAATCATGTGGGTTAAGAATATTAAATTCCTACAATAATTGTAATTTTTAATATTATTATTAGTGGATGAATATGTGACTCTACAAGAGTCGACACAACAAGAATAATGTTCTGAAATTGAGGTTTAACCTGGTTAAAATATCTATGCATTGTTTAATTCACATTATCAACCTAACATAAGGGAAATTTGGTGAGGGTGAATTTCTAAATATCCACTTATCATATTTTATAATAATGGTTCTATCAACTTAAAGGTATAATTTAGGTTTTACATAGTCAGTAAAAAGTTGGACACCCCTGATTCCCTCCCCCATCTAGTGTGACTCCATGATTCCCTAAGAATATCAATTTTTATTTGAGAAAATATTACCTACATTTCTATCAACAAGTTTATTCCCAGTTGTGTTTAAATTTATTAATTGAATTCGATATTTCTAGAAGATAAAAATATACCAATACTAGATGATAATCCTGAGTAGAATTGAATAGAAAATAGTCATAGTGGAAGGAATATTGAATCTTAGCCAAAATATTTAAGGAAAATTTAAATAATATTGCTAAGAATAAATGAATGTTATCCCCTAAAATAAAGTAAAAGGAGGATCTTCCACTACCATAAGTTTAAGTATGTATTATTAAATCTTTTAAATTTGATAAAATTTATCCTCCAAAAGAAGGTTTATTTGGCTATAATGAGTATTATTATAAAGATATTAATTAAAATGTTTACGACAAAATTAATTATGACATGAAAAGTGTCCCTATTAAAGTTATTACATATATAAATGTATTTATCAATGGAACACATGAATAAAACTCACAACTAGATTAAGAAATTAATGAGATAGATAATGAATTGGGAAATAAAATATAGGAGTGTAAAACTCTTAATAAACCTACTCAAGTTAGTGAGGAAAATAAGTTACATTCTCAATAAAAGTTAAACAATGTGGAAAAATATTTTCTAGTTAGTTTTTTTCTTCAGAATTTTATTCCAAAAAAGTTTTCATGGAAAATATCCAAGCACTTTAAGATACTCAAAAACTAATTATTAATGTTGAGAATACTCATCTAGAGGTCATTGAAAATTTTGTAAAGGATTATCATCATTCCTTGAAATAGTTTATTCAATTTCATGATGAATTGAGACAAAAGTTAAAAGTTTATTGTGATGATTATGTTTGGAATCTTGAAAATCATAAGATAAAATTAATTTTAACGCACCCTATTAAAGTGGTGAAATTTAGAGAAATAGAATGTTATGGAATATCAAAACTGAATGTTGGCATAATATGAAGAGTTATTGATTATTAATAAGGTCAAAACTAAGGGAGAACAAATTTATAGGGTAGGGAAACCCATCCATGCTCACCCAACCCTCAATGAAAGATAGAAATCTATTGAAATACAATAAATTTGATTATATTGAAAATTTATATGGATATTGTGGAAGAAGTGTTCATGGTGACGAAGAAATATGGTTTAATTATATGAAGAACAAATTAGGTACTAATGTAAAGACCCGTAAATTTCAAGGAAATTTTTTTTCTTAATTTTCTTTGGAATTTTATAAGAGCGCAGTTTTCTGACGGCACCTGATTCCGAGGCCCGGTGTGCCCGGAATCATTCTCCGAAGTTTGGCTCGGGTACGTTCAGTGAACATAGGAGCGAGTTTTTCTAACTTTTGATCCGGTGCCCGGAATCAAATTCTGAGGACACCGATGGAATCACAGCGCCAGTATTCTCTTAGAATCGCCTCTTCCGGAGTTGCGTTTGCTCGTGTGTGGTTTTTAATTTTCGGGCTTAAAGTTAAGAAATAAAATAATTTTACGACAACTTTATTTTATTTCACTTAAGCCACTAGGAAGCCACTTCAATCCACTTAAAAGCGGCTTAAACTGAGTTGAACCGGATAGGATGATATCCAGAAATATCCTACCCCCTTGGTAGGATATTTGTGAGGTGGGGCCCGTATGAGCCCCGCCGTTTCTTTCCGCTAAGTAATGCACCCGCGAAAACCTGTCATTATGAAAGTCAACTGACGCGTTTTCTTAAATTCTTAAAAGACCATTTAATTGGGCAGTTTATTTCGTGAATTAAATGAGCAGTTACTTTCGTTGAATTAATACAACGAATTGATGGGTCATTACTTACCCTTTTTCGTTTGTTGGCGTAATAATAAAATAAGACAAACCAGTCTTTTGAAAGTTTGCGCATTGAGAGGATTTGACAGAATCCTTGAATCTTCTTTCTCCTTCGCGAAGAATGCGAAGAACGCGAAGAACGCGAAGAACGCCGTCATCCACAGAAATCGACGATGTTCCAATCCGAGACGTTCTTCCCCTCCCCGATCTCCGATCACCAACCGTTTGAGGTGAGTGATTACAGGTTTCTTCTAAAAGTTATTTTTGGTTTAAAACGAAACACATATTTATTTATTTATAATTTAAATCTATTGTTCTTGGTCCGTTGAGTTCACCGACTCAACGCCGAATTCCGCGACGACGCGACGGCTTCCCGCGACGACATGACGATTCCCCTCTTCCGCGACGAGCAATTCCGAGAAGAACGTTCACGTGCGACGACTACGAGGTAGGGAATTATTTTGGATTACCCCCTTTTTATATTCCCGTAAATGTTTCTTTAAAAAGTTAAAGAACCGGATTTGTGAACAATTTTAAACTTATTAAAATTTTTGTTTCCTGTGTGGAATAAAAATTCTCCCGTTGATTATATCTAACGCGGAGGGTGCGGGCCAAACGAACATGGCCCAACAACCCTCCGCCATTCTTCGTTCTTGTGAGGATTTGACGGGCGAGGATGGAACGTGCCGCAACGGAAGTTTGATTATCCCGCAGTGAAGATCGAGTCCCGGGAGGAGCAAAGACGTAGACGGGAAGAAAAACGGGCCACAAGAGCGACTCCGGCGGCACCCGGCGCGCCGCCGGACGAGATCGCCGCGGCACCGGCGCTCACGGGATGCGGATGAAGCCACATCCGGCACCAGAGAGACACCCCGCGGGTGTCCCGCGGGCGTCACGCGGGGGTGGCGGCTCCCCCCCTCGTCACCCAAGACGCGGCTTCAGCCGCGTCCGGTTGTCTGGCCGACACCCCGCGGGTGCCGCGGGGGTGTCACGTGGGGCGGCGGCTCCCCCCGCGTCGGCCGCTAGGCCGAGCCGGGCCGGGCCGGACGAGCCAGATTGGTCCGACCGGGTCGGACCGGGTTCGGCCGACCCAGGGGGGTCGGGCCGGGTCGGCCCGGGCCCGGACCCCCCGTCTTCGGACGATTTTCGTTCAAACGCCCATAACTTGAGATACGGGCCTCAAAATGACGCGCTGTCAGCGGAAACACGATCCTTGGATCGAGACGGTCGTTTCAGTATATCGAACTCAAGGTTTCGGAATACTTTGAGTTCATCCGGGTTGGTTCGTACACGAAACCAACCGGGCCCTCGGAGCAGAAACGCTCATATCTTGAGATACGGACGTCCGATTGACGTGCCGTCAGCTTCGTTGAATTCCTCTAAGTGATACGGATCTTTTGGCTCACTCCGCCCGAGGTTTGGACGCAGGTGGAGTACGGTCGGGTTGGTTTTGCCTTAAAAACCAACCGGGCCCCTGGGACGAAAAAGCCAATAACTCTCAGACCGGGCGTCCGATTGACGCACCGTCTGCGATGTTGAGTTCCTGTTGACGATACGGAACTTTTGGATACATCATCATCGGACTTTGTGTCAGTTGATGTGTCAGCCTCTCGGCTCGGGGAGCGGACCCTCCCGAACGAGCTTGCTGTGTGCGGGAACCATAGTGCTGGCTGCGACTGCTACTTCGACAGCGACGACCGTGAAAAGATCCTCAGTGGACTGCGGTGACGACTATGCAGAGATCCTCAGTGGACTGCGACGACGACGGTGCAGAGATCCTCCGTGGACTCCGACGACGACCGTGCAGAGATCCTCAGTGTCCTACGGCGACGACTGTGCAGAGATCCTCAGTGGACTGCGACGACTACTGCACTCAGTGATCCTACGTAGATCAGTACTTCAGGTCCTGTGTGGGCCCAGTCCTGTGTGGGCCCGATCCTATGTGGGCCCGATCCTGTGTGGGTCAGCGCTCAGCGGTTCTGTGTGAGCCAGCGCCTACAGGTCCTGTGTGGGTCATTGCGGGGGTTAGTTACCTATCGATCCTTCGTGGGTCCGACAACTTAGATGGATCAGTGATCATCTGTATCGTCATCTGATGAAGTATACCTGTGTGAGATGAATCTTCTATTACTCTCCTTTGTGGATTGTGTTGAGCTATCCTATGTGGATTTACTGTTTACTCTCCTTTGTGGATTGTGTTGAGCTATCCTGTGTGGATTTACTGTTTACTCTCCTTTGTGGATTGTGTTGAGCTATCCTGTGTGGATTTACTGTTTACTCTCCTTTGTGGATTGTGTTGTGCTATCCTGTGTGGGTATACGTTTTTCTTTCCTGTGTGGACTGAGTTGTGCTTGGGCTCGGACGTTGGAGCCGAATGGGAATTGATGACTTAGGTATATGTACGGGCATATACCCAAGCCGTGTCAAATGTTATTTCGTGATTGTATATTTCCTTTGTGGATTATCCTTTGTGGATTTTGGGAGACCTTCGGGGGTCTCGGGGTCCCTACTGAGTAGCTTATACTCACCCCTGCACGGGCTTTGCCATCACTACGTGGTGTTGGTTGCAGACGACGGACAGCGCTGATCGTGGTGGAGGCGTGCGGAGCAGGACGGTACCTGGAGGTGGACCACTGGGCGGGACGTACTCGGAGCGGTCAGGTGGACCCGAGGAGCAGTGGGGGATATCTGTACCCACCCTTCAGTTGGGACTTCTAGAGGACGGCTCGACGCTGCGGCTTTTACTTTTCAGTTGCTGTTTTTCTTTTCAGTTGTACTTTACAGTTGGGCTTGTATTTCCGGCCCCTTTTACTTTCAGCACAGCTTGTACAGTTTTTACTTAGTGTTTACTTTTCCACTTGCTTACTCTGTGGTGCTTGTTTACTTTTCAAAGGCAATGCCTTCCCTTTTTTTGGGTTTTACGCTTCGGTGCTAGTCGCCATCCCTTGGACTATGGATGGCGGGCTTGGGGTAGTCACGACACGGGCCCAGAGGACGGGTCGTGACAAATTGGTATCAGAGGTGGTCAGTTCTACTGCAGACTCTGATCTTTCTTCTATGTGAAGCAATAGTGTTTAGCATATTGAGTGTGGTTATCAGTCCAGGGAGTCCAGTGTTGGTGCGGCGACTGAGGTATCCGTACACCAGGACCCTGACTTCTGATTTCCGACTTAATGCACGAAAACATTGATTGCTTGTGTGTTTCAAGTTTTCTTTGTGATTACTTGTGTCAGCTCACCAGGTATACTGTTCTGACCATGGCGCACTTGTTTCCTTTTCTGGATGGCCCGACGACAGCATCCAGCTAGGGTTCCGAGAGTAGAGCACGACGACAGCCCGCCGAGCGACGAGGCCTCGGTACAGGGCCCGTTGACAGCAGAGACACCAGCGTTACTTTTACCCGCCGAGCCCCCGATGCTTCCAGCGCCGACCGCTGAGGATGAACGATGCCTTGGAGCTCTGCATGAGTTCCAGCGCCAGCGACCACCCAGGTTCCGTGGGGAGGCAGACCCCCAGGTGGCCGAGGCCTCGCTGGAGGCGGTCGTCCGAGTTTTCAGGCTAGTGAGGACACCAGCAGACCTCATGGTGATCCTCGCGGCGAGCCTACTGCACGCAGCAGCAAGGCGATGGTGGAGCTTGATGCTCCAGTTACACGATGAGGCCTCCCTCATCTGGATGGACTTCGAGAGCCTCTTCCGCTCAGAGTTCGTCCCGGCCATCCTCCGTGCGATGCGCATTCAGAAGCTTCTTCAGCTGCGGAAGAGTATCTTGACGGTCGCCCAGTACGCGGCGAGGTTCACCGACCTTTCTCGCTACTCGACAGACATGGTACGAGACTCATTCTTCCAGGCCCGGACCTTCGAGGAGGGTTTGAGACACGAGATCAGGGCGTCACTGATCTCCCTCAGCATCCCGACCCAGGCAGGAGTACTGGAGCGAGCCCTTCTGATCGAGAGCTTTCTGGATGAGTCTACAGCGAGACCTACCGCAGGGCGGCAGGTGGCGGAGTCTTCGGCAGCGGGTAGCCGACGGATGAATCAGGGTTCCAGGAAGACCAGGCCTTCCGGCAGACGACCTCGGGACACTGGCTTAGCAGTGCGGGGCACACAGCGCGGAGCCAGTCTTCCAAGAAGCAGGCAGTGCTACTCGTGCGGCGGGCAGGGCCACATGGCTCGTGACTGCCCGACCCGTCGTACGGAGGAGCAGCAGACAGTGGAAGGGCCACCCAGGCAGAGGCAGAGGGTCGACCGTGGCGGTCCGCAGGGAGGAGGCGGACGAGGCAGAGGAGTTGGCCGAGCAGCAGGTGGTGGGCGATGCTTTGAGGCTCTGCCACCACCCCCACCAGGAGGTCCACCCCGACCACAGGGAGCTGGCGGGCAGAGACAGACACAGCTCCAGGCAGTGGAGGCCAACGACCACGGCATGCCAGAGATGATTCGAGGTACGATCTGTGTCTATTCCACCCTTTCTGCAGTTCTTATAGACACAGGAGTGAGTCACTCTTTCATAGCCGCTGCCCTTGTTCGGAGCATGGAGATTCTGACAGAGCCGTTGGCTCGATCCTTACGGCTAGAGACTCCTACGGGAGCAGACTCGATGATTACGCACTGGTGCCGGCAGTGTGAGCTTACTCTAGGAGGTGAGAGCTTCGGCTGGGATCTTCTTGTAGCGGCATCGAGGCCTTACGACGTCATCTTGGGCATGGATTCGTTATCTACGGTCCATGCACAGATTGACTGCATTAGGCGCAAGGTGCGATGTGTGCGCACCGATGGGAGCAGGTTTACCTTCACCAGCGAGAAGGGAGCCTTCACAACACAGGATAGACTCACGCAGAGGAGAGGGCAGCCCATCACTCATCAGTTGGCTAGCCTCATCCTTGGAGCAGTTGACGTGCGAAGTCCTAGTTTTCCTGCAGTGGTGGATCAGTATGCAGACGTCTTTCCCGATGATGTTCCAAGGCTACCTCCTCGCAGAGAGGTAGAGTTTTATATTGATCTGTACCCCGGGACAGCCCCGATATCCACTCCATCATATCGGATGGCCCCCGCCGAGCTTCGAGAGCTACGGGTACAGTTGGAGGACTTGCAGGGCAAGGGGTTCATCTGACCCAGTGTTTCACCCTGAGCTTCCCCGATTTTGTTCACCAAGAAGGCGGACGGGAGCTTGCGACTGTGTGTCGACTATCGTCGCCTGAACCAGGTGACAGTGGGGAACAAGTACTCGCTACTGAGGATTGATGACCTCTTTGATTAGCTCAAGGGAGCACGGTGGTTCTCGAAGATAGACCTCAGGTCAGGCTATCATCAGCTCAGAGTTCGAGACGAGGACATGCAGAAGACGACCTTCAGGTGTTGGTATGGCCACTATGAGTTCTTGTTTATGCCTTTCGGCGTAACCAACGCTCCAGCAGTGTTCATGGGCCTCATGAACAGGATCTTCCAGCCATACCTCGATCGATTTTTCGTGGTCTTCATCGACTACATTTTGGTGTACTCGACCACAGAGGAGGAGCACGCCTACCACTTGCGAGTTGTACTAGACACACTCCGAGATCACTAGATTTATGGAAAGCTCTCGAAGTGCCAGTTCTGGTTACGTGAGGTCCACTTCTTGGGGCACCTCATTTCTGAGGCGGGAGTTGCAGTGGATCCCGCGAAGATCGAGGCAGTGCTAGCTTGGGAGCCACCCATGAGCGTGACGGAGGTGCGGAGTTTCTTGGGTCTAGCCGGATACTACCGGAGATTCATGCCAGACATTTACAGAGTTGCGGCGCCACTCTCAGCATTGACGAAGAAGAGGAAACCCTTCGTGTGGTCAGACAGATGTCAGCAGATCTTCTAGGAGCTGAGGCAGAGGTTTACCAGCGCACCTATCTTGAGGTTGCCTGAGGAGGGAGTTGGATATGTAGTCTACTGCGATGCATCAGGTACCGGACTCGGGTGTGTCCTAATGTAGGAGCGGGCCGTGATTGCCTACGGATCACGTCAGTTGAGGCCGCATGAGCAGAACTACGCCACCCATGACCTGGAGTTGGCAACAGTGGTCTTCGCTCTGAAGACATGGCAGCACTATCTGATGGGAGAGCGCTTTACAGTCTTTTCTGGCCACCAGAGTCTCAGGTACATCTTCTCTCAGAAGGACCTGAACCTAAGACAGTGGCGATGACTCTAGTTCCTCCAGGACTATGAATTTGAGATATTCTATACTTCTGGGAAGGGGAACGTGGTAGCTGATGCCCTCAGCAGGAGGACGAGCATCCAGCTACTTGAGGAGGCGACAGAGCAGCTAGCCGCTTTGCAGATATCCTTCGTGGATAGAGATGGATCAGCTTTCCTTCAGTCTCTCACAATCTCCCCTCCACTTCTGCAGTGGGTCAGAGAGGCACAGCGTGGGGACACTAACTTTGAGACACGACGTGCACAGATATCCTCGGGATAGGCACCTGATGGTTTCTCCCTTGGAGTAGATCATGACATCCTTTTCAGAGGACGTACCTTGGTACCAGTCGCTTTACGAGAGGAGGTGTTTAGAGAGTTTCACACTTCTCCTTTGGCGGTACATCCTGGAGTGGCGAATATGTACCAGGATCTCAGAAGACAGCACTGGTGGTCGGGCATGAAGAAGGCTGTGGCAGAGTTCGTATCACGGTGCCTCACCTGCCAGCAGGTGAAGGCAGAGCATCAGGTACCAGCAGGCTTGGTACAGCCCTTGGAGGTCCTGGAGTGGAAGTGGGACGAGATATCTATGGAATTCGTGACTGGACTTCCACGCACTTCCAGAGGTCACGACTCCATTTGGGTGATTGTTGACCGACTCACCAAGTCGGCACACTTCTTACCCATCCGAGAGCAGGGCTCAGTGGAGAGCTTGGGGAGTCTCTATGTTCAGGAGATTGTACGGCTTCATGGTGTGCCATAGACTATCATCTCCGATCAGGATGATCGCTTTACTTCCCGGATTTAGAAGGGGTTGCAGGAGGCGTTCGGGACGCGGCTACGTCTGAGCACCGCCTTTCACCCTCAGACGGATGGTCAGACAGAGAGGACCATTCAGACTCTCGAGGACATGCTCCGCGCATGTGTCCTCGACTTTGGTCACAGTTGGGAGGACCACCTACCCTTGGTGGAGTTCGCGTACAACAACAACTACCACTCCACCATCGGGATGGCACCATACGAGGCGTTGTACGGCAGACCTTGCAGATCTCCTTTGTGCTGGACAGACCCTGGGGAGTCAGCACTTGTGGGACCATAGATGGTCCGGGCCACGACAGAGAAGGTCCAGGTCATCCCAGAGCGGATGAGGACAGCTCAGATCCGGAAGAAGTCATATGCTGACAGGAGGCGGAGGCCACTAGAGTTCGAGGATGGCGACCACGTCTTCTTTCGTGTCTCACCTCGACGTGGGTTGCGGAGATTTGGACGAGGCGGCAAGTTGTCTCCACGCTTCATCAGACCTTTCCAGGTCCTCAGCAGGATTGGCGAGGTGGCTTATCGCCTGGCTCTGCCACCTCAATTGCACCGGGTGCACGATGTCTTCCACGTATCCCAGCTGAGGAGATACGTGCACGACCCGACACACATCATTGACTATGGGGAGATAGACGTGGATGATGGGGCGACTTTTGCGGAGGTCCCAGTGGAGATAGAGGATTGACAGGAGCGGGTCCTACGTGGGCGATCGATTCCTCTTGTGAGCATCAGATGGTAGCACGGGAACCTCCAAGAGAGCACATGGGAGTGGGAGACTCAGATGCGTGCTCAGTACCCACATTTGTTTCCCAAGTTTATGATGTATCTTTACGGGGACGTAAAGCCCTGAGGTGGGAGTAATGTAAAGACCAGTAAATTTCAAGGGAATTTTTTTTTCTTAATTTTCTTTGGAATTTTACAAGAGCGCAGTTTCTGACGGCACCTGATTCTGAGGCCCGGTGTGCCCAGAATCATTTTCCGAAGTTTGGCTCGGGTACGTTCAGTGAACGGACGAGCGGGTTTTTATAACTTTTGAACCGGTGCCCGGAATCGAATTCTGAGGACACCGATGGAATCACAGCGCCGGTATTTGCTTAGAAAAGCCTCTTCCGGAGTTGCGTTGGCTCGGGTGTGGTTTTTAATTTTCGGGCTTAAAGTTAAGAAATAAAATAATTTTACGACAACTTTATTTTATTTCACTTAAGCCACTTGGAAGCCACTTGAAGCCACTTAAAAGCGGCTTAAACTGAGTTGAACCGGATAGGATGATATCCAAAAATATCCGACCCCCTTGGTAGGATATTTGTGAGGTGGGGCCCGCACGATCCCCGCCGTTTCTTTCCGCTAAGTAACGCACCCGCGAAAACCCGTCATTATGAAAGTCCACTGACGCGTTTTCTTAAATTCATAACAGAACATTTAATTGGGCGGTTTATTTCGTGAATTAAACGAGCTGTTACTTTCGTTGAATTAATACAACGAACTGATGGGTCGTTACTTACCTTTTTTCGTTTGTTGGCGTAATAATAAAATAAGACCAACCAGTGTTTTGAAAGTTTGCGCGTTGAGAGGATTTGACAGAATCCTTGTATCTTCTTTCTCCTTCACGAAGAACGCGAAGAACGCGAAGAACGCAAAGAACGCCATCATCCGCGGAAATCGACGACGTTCCAATCCGAGACGTTCTTCCCCGCCCCGATCTCCGATCACCAACCATTTGAGGTGAGTGATTCCGGGTTTCTTCTAAACGTTCTTTTTGGTTTAAAACGAAACACATATTTAATTATTTATAATTTAAATCTGTTGTTCTTGGTCCATTGAGTTCACCGACTCAAATTCGGATTCCGCAATGACGCGACGCCTTCCCGCGACGACGCGACGATTCCCCTCTTCCGCGACGAGCAATTCCGCGAAGAACGCTCACGCGCGCCGACTACGAGGTAGGGAATTATTTTGGATTACCCCCTTTTTATATTCCCGTAAATGTTTCTTTAAAAAGGTAAAGAACCGGATTTGTGAACAATTATAAACTTATTAAAATTGTTGTTTCCTGTGTGGAATAAAAATTCTCCCGTTGTTTATATCTAACGCGGAGGGTGCGGACCAAACGAACACGGCCCGACAACCCTCCGCCGTTCTTCGTTCATGTGCGGATTTGACGGGCGACGACGGAACGTGCCGCAACGGAAGTTTGATGATCCCGCAGTGAAGAACGAGTCCCGGGAGGATCAACGGAGCAGACAGGAAGAAAAACGGGCCACCGGAGCGACTCCGACGGCGGCGCGGGTCACCGGCACGCGGGTTGGTTTTGCCTTAAAAACCAGCTGGGCCCCTGGGACGAAAAAGCCAATAACTCTTAGACCGGGCGTCCGATTGACGCGCCGTCTGCGACGCTGAGTTCCTGTTGATGATACGTAACTTTTGGATACATCAAATTCGAACTTTGTGTCAGTTGATGTGTCGGCCTCTCGGCTCGTGGAGCGGACCCTCCCGAACGAGCTTGCTGTGAGCGGGAACCCTAGTGCTGGCTGTGACTGCTACTTCGATAGCGACGACCGTGCAGAGATCCTCATTGGACTGCGGCGACGACTGTGCAGAGATCCTCAGTGGACTGCGACGACGACTGTGCAGAGATCCTCCGTGGACTCCGACGACGACCGTGCAGAGATCCTCAGTGGACTACGACGACGACTGTGCAGAGATCCTTAGTGGACTGCGACGACTACTACACTCAGCGACCCTACGTGGATCAGTGCTTCAGGTCCTGTGTGGGCTCTGTCCTGTGTGGGCCCGATCCTATGTGGGTCCGATCCTGTGTGGGTCAGCGCTCAGCGGTTCTATGTGAGCGAGCGCCTACAGGTCCTGTGTGGGCCCGATCCTGTGTGGGTCATTGCGGGGGTTAGTTACCTATCGATCATTCGTGGGTCCGTTGACTTGGATGGATCAGTGATCATCTTTATCGTCATCCGAAGAAGTATACCTGTGTGAGATGAATCTTCTGTTACTCTCCTTTGTGGATTGTGTTGAGATATCCTGTGTGGATTTACTGTTTACTCTCCTTTGTGGATTGTGTTGATCTATCTTGTGTGGATTTACTGTTTACTCTCCTTTGTGGATTGTGTTGAGCTATCCTGTGTGGATTTACTATTTACTCTCCTTTGTGGATTGTGTTGTGCTATCCTGTGTGGGTATACGTTTCGCTTTCCTGTGTGGACTGGGTTGTGCTTGGGCTCGGATATTGGAGCCGAATGGGAATTGATGACTTAGGTATATGTATGGGCATATACCTAAGCCGTGTCAGATGTTACTTCATGATTGTATCTTTCCTTTGTGGATTATCCTTCGTGGATTTCGGGAGACCTTCGGGGGTCTTGGGGTCCCTACTGAGTAGCTTATACTCACCCCTGCACGGGCTTTGCCCGCACTACGTGGTGTTGGTTGCAGACGACGGACAGCGCTGATCGTGGTGGAGGCGTGCGGAGCAGGACGGTACCTGGAGGTGGACCACTGGGCGAGACGTACTCGGAGCGGTCAGGTGGACCCGAGGAGCAGTGGAGGCTATCTGTACCCACCCTTCAGGTGGGACTTCCAGAGGACAGCTCGACGCTGCGGCTTTTACTTTTCAGTTGCTGTTTTTCTTTTCAGTTGTACTTTACAATTGGGCTTGTATTTTCGGCCCCTTTTACTTTCAGCACAGCTTGTACAGTTTTTACTTAGTGTTTACTTTTCCTCTTGCTTACTCTGTGGTGCTTGTTTACTTTTCAAAGGCAATGCCTTCCCTTTTGTTGGGTTTTACGCCTTGGTGCTAGTCGCCAGCCCCTGGCCTATGGAAGGCGGGTTTGGGGTAGTCACGGCACGGGCCCCGAGGACGGGTCGTGACAACTAAAAATATATAAAGGCCACAAACTCTGAATAATAATGAAAGAAACGTAGTCTTTAAGTCTACCTTGAGGTGTAGACAATTGGAAGCTACAAGGAAGGTTGCACCGAGAAAAGAATGCTCTGGAAGATGTCATTCCCAATAAAATATGATACATTAGTGGAAGAAAAGAAAACATCATTGATATTTATAAACTAAAAATTATTGTTCATGTTAATTGAATTAATATCAAGTAAAAATATCAGTCAATCTGAGAAAGATAGAAGAAAATTATAATGGTTGAAGACATCACCAATGAGGAAGTTGAATCCTTACTAGATTTACCTATGAATAATAACTTATAGTAAGACAAGAATATATGTGGTTTGTTTATGTTGGATTCTCAAACTCTTGGATAATGAATGGAAATATTACTAGGGTAGTATTACTGGGAATTAAATGTGAAGAAGATATCAGAAGAAACAAAGGATGATAATAATAAGAAAGTTTACATAAATCGAGAAATAAAAAAGACAATAAGAATTCCTTGTATCCCAGGAATATAAATTCTTTGAAAGATTTGGTTTAATGTAAGAAATAGATTAATTTAATGTGAAGAAATATTCTGGGTTGAGAAAACTTTTCATTCACATTTCTCTAATTGAAGACAAAAAATACCCACCTTATTATTGATTACAGCAAATATTTTTGTTAAATAATGGGAATTTAAGGAAATGATTATAAAACACCAAAATTATCAAACATATATATCACATCTTAATAGATTATTATTCTTTAAATAACATAACAATCCTTGAAATAATCATATTCTTCTAGTGCCTTTGGAAACTAAGATACAGAAACAATTTCATCATTGGTGAACTACACCATCTTCCACTAGGTTATTAATAATTAGAGCCCTTTTTAGACATGTCATAAATAATCACTTTCGTCATAACTTGGGGAAATGAAACATAATAAATGGTTATATTAGAATCCATGTGAGGGTAAAAAAGGGATATATCAATGATCCCATTAGAATAAATTTAGCATGAGGGTATTTTTACATGAGAATTACATTTAAAAACCATACCTTGTATTTTGATAGATTATAAACATGATTTATAACATAAATTTTGGTAGTTAATAATACATGAATCATAATGGAATCAAAGAATATGGGATATAATAGAATAACATTGGAATAATACACATATTTGTGGCATGAAATTAGGAATATGAAATATTATGTCATGGATACCGAACAAGACATTCACAACATGTTAATCATGGGATAACATCCTCTATTCCAACTTTGGGCTCGAGATAACCGACCATGTACCCTATTTTGGGATTGATATAACCTCATATGTACCATCCTTTTTTAGGTTTGGGATAACCTCCTATGTAACCTCTTTTTTCAGGCTTGGTATAACCTCCCTATGAACATTATTTAACAGGTTTGTGATAACCTACCATGTACTCTATTTTATGGGTATGGGATTACTTCCAATATAGACTTTGAGATTATATAACATTAATCATTACCTAATTCCTTATAGGGAGATATATATCCCACCTATAAAATAATCCACTCATTTTTGTTCCATAATATCATAAAACATTTTTCATATAAGAACACATGATAATAAATTTTTTTCATAAACCTTTCAACATAACGCAGACCATGGAAAACAAAGAAGTTTCATAAACATTTTAGATTTTCATTATAGAACAACCATGGAAATGAAATTAGTTTCATAAACAAATTTTTTACCATAATCATAAACAATATAGATAAATAATAAGGATGGTACCATTGGATCATATCCCTAGTAAAAATTATTCAACACAAAATTTTATTGTCTTTTATGAATTGAAATTCCATAAAGAGACCATAAAAACATTTTTGTGGAAAATATCATTTCCATATTGGAATCATGTATTTAAAATATGAAAATTTTCCCAATATTAAAGAAAATATTTATTTTATAACAACATTATAAACTTTTAAAAGAATATTCAAATAATTGAGTGGTCATTATGATGAAAAAACATTTCATTTGGTAGAGGTTAAAATAATGATTGCTTTCTCTTTTTTGATAAAAAGTAAATGTATCCCTGTTTGGAAAATGTCATTAATATTATTTTTAAAATAGTTTTTAAAATTCAAACATGGGTAAAAATTTATTTAACCAATCATTTTATAATGGTAAAAAATTTCATTAAAACCTATTTAGAAAACATGGACAAGGAAGAATAATTATTTTCGACCAAAGAGAGAGATATGTTCTATTTTTATTAAAAAAATTCATTTTGTATACTTACTCCTTTAAAAGAGGATAATTAATGAAAAAATATCTTATAATAAATATCCCTAGGATAAGAAAATTCTTAATTTTTTTAAGAGTTATATCCTAATATTTCATCTTTGGAAGCATAATCATAAACAATATGGATAAGCAATGAGATTGTAACATAGACCATTTATCAAGTTAGTATTTTTTGAACCAAAATACCCAAGAATGGAAGAATAATATAGGTATATATAAAGAACACTAATTTATAAAATAATAGTCATAACATATAATCATGGGAATTATGTACACTATATAAAACAAATAAGTGTTTAATAAGAAATTTATGCCACAAAAATAAATGTGAGATGAAAATTCCCATACCTTCTTTGGTGACTTTTGAATCATAATTACCTTGAAAAAATAATTTTAATAGAATTTTTAAATATCATGAAAACAAATATGTTCGTAAAATAACATCTCAAATTTTCTATATATACATATAATAAAATAAGATATCTAAAAAACACAACATTTTTCCCAAAGAAGATAGTTTGAGATGAAATTCCCCTACCTCAAATCTCAAAATTCTCCATACACATTAAAAACAAAAATTTAATTAATATATGAATATATATATATGTATATTAAATAAAAATAATCAATTATATAATACCATATTTGACTCCCTTATTAAATTTTATTACTCATTTATTAATTGTTCCTTATTAAAAAACGTATCGTGTAAGAATTGATTTGTTTTTTAAGTATGTTTTGGTTTTTTTATTTTAGTACTTTTACCTTGATCATGGTACCAAAATATCCAAAATTTTAATTATGTTATAAATTTCATATATATCCATTATACATGTATTTAGTGTCATCCATTAAATAAAAAGATCAAAAGCGAATTACATAGTTCTTGGGGAAGGTTGTCTATATATACACTTAAATGCTACTTTGATTTTATTGATGATTGGATCAGATAAAAGTTAAGAATATATCAACTATATATAATAATTATTCTTTATTATATATAATAAATATTCATTATATCTATCATTATTACCATCCAATTAAACATAAAATAAAAAAATTCACATATCTTCATGGAGACGGTAATCCACACGTATGCAAGGGCGATGTTATTATTTTACAAGGGATTAGAATAAAATAAGGTAGTTTTGATATTATAATTCTAGGAGTAAAAATGATTCATAAATATTATATAATAACATTAAATCCATCACTATACCCAGTTGTTCTAGGTGGTGATGGTAAATGAATTACATTGGCTCGTGAGGCGGTTACCCGCTGTACACACTATCAACATTTTTGTTTCCCATTGATGGAAGTGGAGATAGATGTAGGTTATGAAACTAAAATAAAAAATATCAACATATGGTGGATAATGATGTTATTATATAATCATTTTATAATAATATTTTAAGGAGGTTTATGGATAAGTAAAATGAAATTGTCTGGTATAGAACAATATCTCTTATTTGGAAAACCTTTTTAGGTTTGCACTAAAGGACTTATTAGGATGGATTAATAATAAAAATAAGGCCTATAGAATGTGGGGAGGGAATTAAATAAGGAATTTTAAAGTTAATTGTTGAACTAAATGGATTTTGTAGTGTTAATAGTTGAGAATGGGAGATGCCTTTTTATAAGTGTTGAAAGGAACCCACTAAAAAACTACTTGGAAATTTTCCAAATGAATCCAAAATGATAAATTCATTCCCATGATAAATGATTATGAATGACCATGGATTAGAAACTATGATCATATAAGGTTTAAATATGTCTATAAAATCGGATTTATACAAGTTTTATTTGCCAACATACCCTTATATTTTCTGTTTACTCCCATGTAAACCGGTTAACCTTAACAATGAGAATTATCTATTTACTATTTTACTATTAATTATGAATTCAAATTAAGTTAAATTTGTTATATGATTTTAATAATTACGATTATTAAAATTTAATTTATATTTTCAAATTCAATTCACATATTTGAAAAATTTTAATTTAAAATTAAAGCCATATAGGTGATGCGAAAACAATTTTCAAAATAATATTTTTTATAAGTGTTAAATGTTTTTATTTTGAAAATGAACATAATATTGATTCCTATATAATAAATTGCATTAATAAAAATATAATTGAACTAATTAAATTTTTTAAACTATATTACAATAAAATTTTACTTGTTAGTTGTTGAAATGAAAAGATAATTTTTAATAAAATGAGAACTTTCTACTATTCATTCAAAAATTAAACTTATGAGAAAAATAACAAAAATTTACCATACGATAATTTTGGATGATTATTCCAAAAAGGCATGTTCATTTTTTCAAATATATTTTCTAAAAATATAAAATAATTAATTTTGTTATTTTTTAAAAAAATAAATAAAAATGATTTGTTGAGAAAAAATGTATATTTGATGTATTTAAAGAATATTCTATTAATTAAGTAATTATTTATCAATATATTTTATTCATAGAAAACAATTACATATAAATTTTAAAAAGTGTGTATTCTTATTTATATCACAAACTATATCTACTAGGTTGTAGTGGTCATGATTAAATAATAATATTAATAATATCTTAGTATTATTTAAAACCAAATTTTGTGTGTAATAAAAGACATCAAAGAAATAAATTTAAAGGAATAAAATTCATGGACTCTCAGTGTGATGTATTTTTCCACCCTTAAAATAAAATTTGACCTCAAAATTCACCAGTCTCATACAAACAAATGAGGAGACTTTTATCTAATCATATCCTCATACTGCCTTATAGCTTCTTCAAATTAATGGTTTCACCGCAAAAATTTGATAATGTGAGTGGCCTTGTTTAAAATGACATTCTCTAACTGATACTAAATCTCCATGGGTTGTTCCGGATAAGAATGATCTTTCTCCAATGGTATTACCTCTGAGTTTAGTTAATGAGAAGGTTTAGGTATGTAGTACCCCTAAGATAGATGTAGAATACATCATAAACGTGAGAGAGGCTATGTGGAAGCACCAAGAAACAAGACACTATCCTAACTCAAACAAGAATGTTGAAGAAGACAATATACCTAGATATCAAATTTCCTTTATTCCTGAATTTAATAACCTTATTCCATGGAGAAATTTGTAGAAAAACATTCTTGTAAAATAAAACTCTAGATCACACTAATGACTGTCATCATAAGTTATCGATTTACGTTGAGTTTTCTAGATGTACTATAGATTGTATCTATCTTTCTCTTCCATTTATTAATATATCTTAGGAACCCAAAGCTTTCGTTCAACAAAATAATCCCAAAATGTTGGAGTTATACACATCATTCCATATAGGTATTCAAAAGGATCCATATGAATTCTCAAGTGAAATCTGTTGTTGTATGAAAACAAAACAAGAGAAAGTCGTTATTCCCAACCACCTTTAAAATCCATAAAACATGATATCCACAAATTCTATAGGGTTATAATTTCTCTCTCATAATGACTATATTTATAAGAAATATATATAGTTGGGAATCATAGCTTTGTATCCGGGTACATCTAAACACTCCAATAAAACATCAAAGGAAACCTTGGATTCCGATCAGATAAAATAGAATGAGGTACTCCATGAAAACATACGAATTTATTAATAAATATTTTAGAATGAGGATCTGAAGAAAAATATTATATGATAGAGATGAAGTATTCTGACTTTATAATTCAGTCAACTAAAACCCATTTAGTGTTATTCAATTTAGATGTTTTTTAGAGTCTGACGACAAAATACGTGGTGATATTTCCCATTTCCATTATGGCATGGGTAATTGTTGCAAACACCCCTTAAAATTTTTATCTCATACTTAACTTTTCGATGTACTAAACAATGAGAGAAAAACTATATAATATCTCTTATCATTCCATCCTACAAAAAATTGTCTTTCAAATCTCAATATATCTTTTTACTTCTACAATGAATAAATAATGAAGAACATTGACCATCCTATAATAGGTCATTCTTGAAATATTATTTGTATAAGGCACATACATGGGTTCCAAACCTTATCATTCCATCATAATCAAGGTTAAACATATGAACATTTTTAATTTTCTTATATAGTTATTATATATCTTCCTTTTAAGCCTTTTTAATCTTCACTTGGATAGATGGTTCATAACTGATTTTAGCAAGATAAGATTTCCCCCCTTCCTTCACAATTTACATATCCATCCATTTAATATTGATTTTTTTGATATTTTATGATCCCCATCATATATTACCTAGAATGATCATTTTAACACAAAGCATATTCCACCTAATTCACTCTCCAATGGTGGTAATCTATTGAGAGATCATAATCATTAATCCGATCCAACCATCTTCTACAGATCATGTTCAATTATTTCTATGTGAATATATACTTTAATCTGTTATGATTAATCTTTATGTCACCCATTTTTCTATAATGACAACACCCCTATATCTTTAATGAAACAATTACCGTATCGAACTCCAAATAATGATTTGGGTAATTTTTCACATTAACCTTCAATTGTCCTTAGGCATAATCTGTCACTATATCATTATACATGATAATTCCTTCCTATATTTTCTTTGATGCATCCATATATATTTTAAACCCTTATCTACAGTAGGTTAATTTAATTATATGTGAACTCACTAAGCATCTCTTAAGTTCCTTGAAATTTTCCTCACATTCATATGTCTAAAGGAATGTAGCTCCCATCCATATTAACTTTGTGAGTGGATTGGATAACCATGATAAATTTTCCATAATGAGCCAATATTATACATGGAAAATAAGAAAAATATAGAGCTCTAGCATCATGGTTGTATTTAGCCAACACTCAGTAGCCTCCATCATTGATTTATCCACTAATATCTACTTTATTGGGATTATATGACCCATAGAATGGAACTTTTATTATCCAAAATTCAAAATTATAAATTTTTTCATAAAACTTATCATTCCTTAGGGTCTTTAACAAAATCCTAAAATGGTCTTCATGATCTTACTTTAATATTAAGTATATAATAATATCATTTATAAAGGAAACCACTACATGATCAAGGTAAACTCAAAATAATCACTTCATTAAATCCATAAAGACATATTGGGAATTTTTTATACCAAATGGAATCCCTAAAAACATGTAGTATCCATACATTGTATTGAATTACATCTTTAGTATATCATACTTATTCAACATCAATTGATGTTATCCAAAATGATGTTCAATCTTGAAAAATTATTTTTCTCTATACAATTGCTTAAAGAAGTCATCAATACATGGTAGTGTATTCTTGTTCTTGATTGGAATATTTTTCGGATCCCAATAATTATTGAAGATAATCATTAATCGATCCTTCATCTTGAGAAAAATAATAGGTGTAACTTAAGGGGACAAACTTGGATCATTTTTAAGAGTATCTTGGAGTTTCTTCTTCAATTTCAATAACTCAATCAGGGAAATTATATAGGGATTCATTGCAATGGGTGTACCTCTAGTTATGAGTTCAAAAAATAATTCAACATCACAAATCATTTTAATTATTGGAAAAAACTCTAAAATGGCAAAAAAGACTTCAACACAATTTAAACATCAACGATGTAGAGTATATCCCCAACAATTATAGGTAAACACCCATTTTTAATGGAAATACAGACCCATAAAATAGATGTTATTTCTATCACATGTTAATATTAATCATCACATTTATATATGATCATAGACTGGCTTAGAATATGAAATGTAACTTCCCTTACATGAAAATTTATGTGGGATTTTTGAAGAATAATCTAATCTATTCCTAAGAAAACAAAAAAATTCAATGAGAAGGAGAAAAATAATATTTTAAGGAAGCACAGTCCCAAAAACTTCAACTGGCGGGGAATCATATACTTTAGACATGTGCTTCCTACCATTAGGGGTTTTCAATATTAATTCTACATATAATCATTGAGGATAGGAATAAAAATTACAAGATTCTTTTTATGGAATATGGAAATTCATATAAATAAGATGAAATAAGATACTTCAATATTTGAGTGTACTTTTCACCACCTCAATGTCATTGTTCTATCATCAATCACTTCATTAAACCAGAATGGTTAGCTTTTCCATTAGGTTTCTTTGATCAAAGTGATCAATCATGAAAAATAATTCGTAATATTTCTAAATAATGACACCTTGTTTGTAATGTATGACACCTTAAGATTAGCCTAGGTTATTCAAGGTCACCATCTATTAAAATCTTTCTTTACGTTTTATGTAATGTTTTTGAATTTCTTAAACATAGCTCCTAGGAGTGAAAACTACGTGTAAATCTGTTCTCATTATCATGAACCATGTGATGATCAATTGAAAGACCAATAAAACATTTTCAGTTTTATTACCCCTAGGTAAATTTATTCAAGAGCCACATCCTCTAATAGTATCCATACCTATGTAGTTATTTTAAACCAATTAATCTATCCTTAACTAAAAATCTTGGATTTTTTCCTATACATTGACTTATCATTAAACATATCCCTTTGGATATCACTAAACTTTTCTAATCATAGTTACTAAAGGTTAACTAAACAATTATCTGATACCAACTATAATGACATGAAATTCTAATATATAAATAAAAAATCTTAATATATGAATATTCATTGAATAACATAATGATACACACTAGAATTGTATGGATCCAGTTCCTTTGGAAGCCTGGATACATAAACAACAAGTTCATAGGTGAACTACATAATCTCCCAGTAAAATATTTATAATAAGAACCCCTCTTAGGAATATTATACAGAATTATTTTCTTTATAACCATAGGATAGGAAACATAGTAAATGAGGATATAATATTCTTAGTAAGTGTAAAAAGGGAGATAATAATGATAGAATAAGAATAAGATGAAAATAAGTGTATAATAACATGACTATAACATTTGAAAACCATAAATTTCAATTTATAGTTCTAAATTTGGGTCATGGAATAAATCTTGGTTGTTTATAATACATTAATCATAAAGCAATCAAATAACACAAGAGATGAGAGAATAAAATTAGAATAAGACGTAGTATTTTTGCATACTCCTAAGTATATAAAATTTGATTTTAAGGATATGAAGGAAGATTTTCATAACATGTTAGGCTTGGTATAACCACCATTGTACCTACTTTAGTCTTGGGATAAGCTCTCGTGTACCCTCATTTGGGATTGGTATGACCTCATATATACCCTCTTTTCCTGGGATTGGGAAAATTCCCCTGAAACCACTTATTTCTGGCTTGGGATAACATCATATTTACCCATAATTTTATGTCTTGGTATAACCTCCTGTGTACCCTCCTTTATTTATTGGGATAACCTCCCTTGTTCCCTTTGATATCATAGAAAATTAATCATTTCATAATTAATTAGAGGGGGTTACAGGTCCCAATCATCACATAATCCATACATTTTTAGGTCAAAAAATCATAAATAATAACTCATATAAGAACCCATGAAAATAAATGTGTTTACAAAACATTTCATCATATCATGACCCATGGTATAGAAATGGGTTTCATAAAAATTTCATATTTTCATCATAGAATTACCCATAGAAAGAAAATGGGTTTCATAAATATATTTTCACCATAATTATAAAACATCCAAATAAATAATAAGGATGGTACCATTGGACCATATCCCTAGTAAAACATAATAAACACAAATGGATGTTGTCATTGATGAATGAAATTCCATAAATAGATCATTGTATCGTTTTTTAGGAAAAAATCATTTCCATTTTGAAAGCACTTATTTAAATTAGAAAAATTTCCAAATATTAAAGAAAAAATTTAATTTGAAAATATCCTTAGAAACTTCTAAAAGAGTTTTTAAATAATTTAATGGTCATGTTGGAAGAAAATAAATTTAAGGTCATACATGTTAAAATGATATTTCCTTTCACGGTTTCTGTAAAAAGTCAAAATAACATTGTTTAAAAATTACATGGTGATTCATTTTAAACCATTTTTTGAAAATTAAATCATGGGTAAAAATATATTCAAAAAATCATTATAGAATGGTGAAAAATTTATATAAATTATTTTATAAAAAATGTACATGGAAGAAAACTTGGTTTCAGACGAAGAGACAAATAAAGAAGATTTTTATTAAAAACATTATTTTATTATGTTTAATCCGTTAAGGTAAGAAAATAAAAAAAATTATTATCCATAAATAACTAAAGTAGAAGAAAATTCTTGATTTGTTTTAGTCTTTGATCATAACATTTCACCATTAGAAGCAAAGTCATAAACAATATCGTTAAACAATGAGATTATAATATAAACCCTTACCACTTTTGTACCTTTTGAATTATAATACACATGAAAGGAAGAACCATATAGGGATAAGTAAATCTACATAAAATTTATAAGAACAATCCTAAAAACCCATCATGTATAGTATATACACCATATAAAATAAACATGCTATGAATAAGGATTGTGTTAAACATAAATAAAAGTGAGAGAAAATCCCCTTTCCTAATTTAGTAACTTTTAAATAAAAATACCCATGAAAGAATAAAATTAAATGAATCATTAAGTATGATGATAATAAATAAATTAACAATATAACATTTTAAAGGGGTTTTATATACACATTATAAAATATGATAAGTGCAAAACAAAACATATGTCCCAAAGAAGGTAATTTGAGATGAAAGTCCCTTTCCTCAAGTCTTAATATTATTCAAACTTACTCAAACCACATATATAATAAATATAGATTCATTATAAATCATTTAAAAAAATATAATGATATGTATCAAACAATTTATATGTTACTTATGAAACTTTATTTACTTGTTATTAATAATTCCTTATTAATGTCATCTTTCTAGTAATAAATGGTTTTTTAAGTATGTTTTGGTTTGGTAGTTAAGGTCCCTTTTCATTGATCATGGTTCTATGATCTGTAAAAATGTTAAACATGACATAAATTTCATATATATTCATTATAAAAGTATTTATACTAATACATCAAATTTATATATAGAATGTGAATAACACATGTCATGGAGTCGAATGGTCGTACTTACACATGGACACCGCTTCCATTTTCACAAAAATATGAATGAAATAAAGGTAAATAATATATAGATTTTAAAGAATCGTTTTTACATCATATATATCTTATTTATTCATTAAATATATCCTTATTATCATCTATATCAAAATTAAATGAAAAAAATAATCACATCACTCTGTGGAGATGGTCATCCACAAGTACGCATTAGTGATGTTATCATTTTCCATCAGATTAGAAGGTAGTAATTATATGAGATTTTATAATTAAATTTGTGTAAATATCATATATATATCATATGAAAACATAAAATAAATCATTATATATATCCATTCAAGTTGGTGATGGAAAATGAATTACATCAGCTCGTAAGGCTATAGTCTGTCGTATACATGATGAACAGTTTTATTTCCCATTTTATGTAAGAGGAGATGGATATAGGTTATTACACTAAAAAATAAAAAATAACTATATGTGAGATACTATAGTTATTATATCAATTTTTTTAAGAATAATCAAAGGATATAAAATAAGAAATTAAACAAAAATGCATGGTTTATAACTACACCTCTTCTTCAGACAAAATTTTTAGGTTTGCACCAAAATAATTCATAGGAGGGATTCCAAATAAAAGTAATTACTCTAGGAAATGGGTTTGTAAGTAATGAATGTATTTGGGTAGGTATTTTACAATAAAAAAGGAATTTGAAATTTGAATAGTAGAGGAGAGTGAATGTCCTTCTGTAAGTGGGGAAAAGAACCCACTTGGAAACAACTTCAGAATTTCTCAAAAGAAAACAATATTATATAGTAATTTACATGAAAAATTATTCTAAATGACCATGGATTTTAATTTGGGATAGTATAAGGTAGAGATATGTATATAAAATTTTATTTAGAAAAGTTTTATTTTCAAACAGACCCATATCTTTTTAGTTTAACCTCTAGTAAACAAATTTTAACCTTAATCATTAAAATTAATTTTTTTAACTATTTTTATAATTCGTTATTACCCAATAATACATTGAAATTATTATATAATATTAATTATTTTGATTCCAAATATTAAACAAATTTTTACAAATTCAATTCTGTTGAACCCTTTATGAGATGATTATTTTAATAATCACAAATCAGTGTTTTTAGAAAAGTCAAGTTAGTAAATTATTCAGTCTATTCTAAATGTGTTTATATATGTCTAATCATGTCTACATATATTTATCTATGATTATTTATGGTTTACTATTGACCTGGAAGTATTCTGGATTACAAAAACACTTTGTGAGAATTTTATGTTTTTGACTCACAATTAGTTATATTCTTGAGACACCGATGTGACAAACTAATGGACGAGTCACCGATGTGAAAAACCGATAACAACGGTTGCACTGATGAAAAAAGTCGCACCCATGATAATGGTCGCACCAATGGTGATGGTCATACTAATGAAAACGGTCACCCCAATGATATAACTGTCTCACCGATGATGATCAAATAACTTACCGAAACCGATGATGATCAAATGACCTACCGAAACTGATGCTGATCAAATGACCTACCGAAGCCGATACTGATCAAATGACCTACCAAAAATGATACTGATCAAATGAACTACCGAAGACGATGCTGATCAAATGATGTAACGAAACCGATGATGATCAAATGACCTACCGAAAATGATGCTGATCAAATGACCTATCGAAACCGATTTTGGTCAAATGACCCACCGAAGCTGATGCAGATCAAATAATTACCGAAACTGATGCTAATAAAATGACCTATCGAAACTGAGGCTGATCAAATGACCTAACAAACCAGATGTTGATCAAATTACCTACCGAAAATGATGATGATCAAATGACCTAGCGAAGCCGATGCTGATCAAATGACCTACCAAAGCAGATGCTGTTCACATGACCTACCAATACCGATGCAAATTCAAATGACCTACAAATCTCATGACTCACCGATAGTCATGAAAACTATTTGGATTTTTATTAACTATTATTTAATTCCAACGGTCATATTTTCTTAATTTAATGCACCTGCTATTAATTTATGGTGGTCGTTGGATGTCAAGAAACCACACCTCATACCTGTCAAAAATTAATCATTCCCTTTTTCCAGATCTCAAGGAATAAAAAGGAAGATCTATCTGTAGTGAAAGATACACATATAGATATACACATACAGAGACACAAAAAAGGAGAAGCAAGGTGTACGTGTGTGAAGGTCAACGAAACAAAAGAATAACTTGAAGAACACCTTTGAAAACCAGTGAGCTTCAATAAGATCATTCACCTGGAACAAACACTGAACCCGAGTTGTTGTGCCTTACTGAACATCATATGCACAAGGCTGAACAACTATAGTTGGTAAGAACAATGACACTCTGTTTTGTGTCATCATCACCAGAAAGGACTCAAATATCATCTACAACATCCAAATGAGTCCAGATATCATCTGCTGTCACTCAGAGAATTCTAAACTCATTAACCATTTATTTCCACTATAGTATACCTTTGTTTAACTTTTTGAGAAGTGTGTGTGCTTCTGTCTATTTAGACACACACAGACTCCTAGACTGAACTAGAGGATACTAAATCCTCACACCAAAATTTTTACACCTTATTGTATCCCAATGTGAATTATGGAAGTGGTCAAGTGTGGCCTGGATAGCCTTAGTGTTATTGTTGTTGTTTATCCACATAGAATTTTGGTAGAGGTCTGAGGACATGGAAAGTCTGAGTATTGTTATAAAACCTTGATCCAAGGTGTGGATCATAGTTTATATAAACTGTTTGAGAGGAATAAGTCTCAGATTAAGACTGAACCTCTTGTTTTAAAACTTCTATGCATTTTTCCTTTGATAAAACTTTTGAATATTCTGCTGCTAAGTACTTTCAATATAAATCAGTTTTACATTTTCTCTGATAGTTAAAATAGCATGTGATTGTAACTATTGTAACTTAGTAAGTTAGTTTCAAAATCTAATTTAATATTCTAATTAAATTAACTGAGAACTAATCAATCACTTGAGAACCTAACTAAACCTTTACTGTATTACAAATTCATTAGAGTTTAACTTTTTATTTATTTTTGGGGGATTTTTATATAAAGTTACAAATCAGAAATTTTAATAGGAACTTAGTTCACCCCCCTATGTAGTATTCCTCTCTATCCAACAAATTCATTGAAGTGGTATGATATAATTTAAAATTAAACCCATAGATGAGATGGATAAATAGTTTTCAAAACTAAATATTTTCATAAGTGTAAAAAGTTTTTATATCAAAATAAAATATAAAATTTATTCAAATAAATTAAATTTGATTAATATTAATATAATTTAACAAATTATACTTTTGAAACCATATTTCAAAAATGGTATCTATAATTTCATTAAATGAAAAGATTATTTTTAATAAAATTTAATATTTTCACTATTCATTAATAATTAATCCTTTTTCGCCAAATAAAAAAACCGTTAGATATTTTTTTTTATTTATTTAAAAAATGAAGTTACTTATTTTAAAAAATTCATTTTTTAAATTATAAATAAAATTAATTCTATTTTTCGCAAAAATCATGAAAATTCAACTCTTGAGAAAAATTTATTTTTGATGTATATAAAGAGTTTTTTAAAAATCAAGTACTTTTTTATAAATACTTTTTCTTTAGAAAAATAACTAAACTTAGCTTTAAAAATTTGGTTATTTCTATTCATACTACCGAGTTTAACTTCTAGGATATAATGTTTATGTTATAATAATAATATTAATTTTATATCATGATTTGTTAATACTCGGTGTTGTGTGTAACAGAAACTATGTAAGAGATTAAATATATTGGAATAAAATTCAGAATACTTCATGGAGTTACGATGTTATTCAGGGGGATACGTAAAGTAAATATAAAAGTTTTTATTCTATAATATTTAAAAGTTTATATAAAAAAGTCATATTCTAGGAAACCATGATATTTTATCACCAGATGCTGAAGAAACTGATGGATTGAAGATTAAAGTACCTAGATATAGAAGATACTGATGATAATGATGAATATCAAGATAATAAATATCATAATAATATAATATGGTATCATCCTATGTCGACTATAATCTCCTCTTTTTATATGAAAACATAATATTAAATCCATTGGGGGGAAAATTGATTTTCTGTTGAAAATTCCATAATTATGTTGCAAATAGGGAGAAACGTACTCATTTTAATGACTGAACATTTTTTATCCATTTTTTGAGATAAAAGAAAATTAATTTTAACGAAAATATGTTGAATTTGAACACAAAATAATTTTTCATCGGATTTGGAAACACATGGTATTTTTATCGTAAACGATAATGTTTGGGTTAGTCACACTTATTTTATACACCAAGAATGGATCATGTAGACTTAGATCTAGTTGATTTGGTGATTATTGCTTTAAGAAAATTTATAAAGTCATTCTGTAAAGGAATACAAGATTAAATTAAACTCAATAGGAGATAATAAGAAAAGTATGAATAAAGATCACCCCTTGACCAAAATATCTATTTTGGGAATTCAAATTTAGATCATTAAGGGGTATATGAAACTAAAAAAGAAGGCCCCCATTTAATGTTATCAAGAGAAGGATACTTTAATTTTATTATCAATCAAGTGGATATAAATATCATTAAACTGAAAGAGAATTTGTTTTTGAAAAAAATCAAACATGGGAGATTGAATTTCTCATCACATTATGGGGATGATAAATTGTATTTTTTTTTCATTAGTTTCTAGTAATGTCAATTAGTAAGTTGAAGGAAACATCACTATATGTGTTTTAGATGATCTCTTTAGGAATGTGTTATTTCAGAAGGAGGAACCAATGGAAGGTGGAACACCATAGACTCAGTTTATTCTTCTAGACTATGACCATAAGTAATAGAGATATATGGAGTTGGTGAAAATGATAGATAAATGAGAATTAAAAAGGAAATTTTGTATTCAAAATATCCATTTACATCATCCAATTTAGAAATTGATATTATTTGTTTTCATGACCAATGGTAAGGAATAAAGAAAAACTATTTAAAACATTTATAGATGTAGAAGTACATGAAAGTAGATGGGGTGATCAGAGAACCTAATAAATTCTATGAAAGAGATTTTAGAAGAATATCTGATAAAGAAAGTAATCTTGAAGGTAAAACTATCATAAGACATTTAGTGAAGAAACTGGGATGATTGGGATAAATAACCACATTAAACAGTTAATAAAGTCCCTATGACTCATTCCTAAGGAATGTAATGAGTTTTTCATTATTAAATATTTCAAAGGTATGAAGTGTGTCACCAACACACAAAATACTTAACATAATATGTTGATTGATCCTTGGATGATTATGCTGTAGATCATATTAAAAAACATAAACTACTGGTGTTTTGGGAATATTGAAAAGAGATTCTGAATCGAGATTATAGAAGGAGTGTTAATATTTCACTAAAGATAAGCACTATAGTTCATATAGTATAAACATTAAAGTATCTATAATGAAATGAATATAAACTTGAAGAATTTATGGTTTTGATTGGAAAAAGTCAAATGATTCTGTATTAATTGTTAATTAGAATAAAGTTACTTTGGTGGAAGAAAAAAATGATCAAAACGGAGTGGAATTTCACAAATGACTGAATGTGAGAGAGAGTGAAGGGGAATGAAATATAATTTAATACATTTTATTATACTGATAAAAATTGGTTGGCATAAATATGAAGTATCAATGGTAATGAATTATTAAAAATTGAAAATTTATATTAAACCAAAAGAACCTAAGTAAGAAGTTATAAAGGGTGTCACATGGAATTAATATAACAGATTCCTATGGTATCCCCTCAGAAAACTTTAGTACAGTCAACTAGAAGAGATCTGAGACTTGAGTACATAATAATCCTGACAAGCTGGTCAACTTAGGATGTATGAATATCAGTTTTCAGGTTTCCTACTTCCATGAGTGAAGAATATCTACATTTGGATGAAAAATTGATTAATAGGATCAAATCTAATAAATCATGTTCCACAAACTTTTAGAATTTCCATTTAATGAATTTATAATAATGTAATTGTAAGATTCTAACAATGAAAGAAGATATTATAGGTTTTTGGAGATATTTCCCTTGTAACATCACTAGGACCTCAACCATTAGAGAATTTCCCTCCCTAATAAATATAGATAATGCTATGATAATAGATCACCTTGTTCCATAACTAATTCCACCACCTCACATAAGATCAAGAGAACATGATCCATCTATATTCCATTTAAAACCATTATAAGGATCCTTATGTTTCAATTAAATCCCATATCCTATCTACTATGAGAACAAGAACTAGTTGGGAAGTGGATGGACCAAGGGAGACCCTGTATAGCTTATGGAATACCTGCTACCTTTCATTACAGAATAGGATAATGAAGATGCTATATGAACCTGATTGTTATTTATAGTAGAACTTGTTTGTTCCCCTTATGAAAGTCGATGTTATGATTATCAAACATTATTAAAAAATATATAGGAACAAAATTTTTCTTTCCCTGGGTCTACAAACACATCCCAACCTGGTAAACACAGCTCACCAAAAGGAAGTTATCTTCTGTGAATTCTATTCCATGAGTTCCCAGAAGTCCCTCAAGGGTGTATATCATGTAAATATGAAAGTAACTCTTGGATAAAAGTTGGATCAATGTTTCGGATTTTTAATTCTTGAAATTTTTTCTCTTTGATGTAAGGGGAATTATAATTAAATAGATTATATCATCAGTTTGGATGGATTGGTAACATATCTTCTAAATATATAAGATGAATCCTAGGGATATGTCATTTGACCAAAATCTTGGCCCCCTAAAGTATATATTTTTATGAAAATGAATCATGCTATGAAACCCTAATAAATATAGATTCCATTATGGGGATTTTGTGATGAAGCATTGATATATATCCCTAGATTACTGAATGTTGTGAAAAAATTTATTATTTTCCTAATTAAGCAACTCATTAGTGAATTGGGGATTAGAGTAGGCTTATTTGAAGCTAATATTAGGAGTATGAAACCCATGAAATAATCGGCACAATACCACCTAGTTGTTCATCTATAATTAAAATTCAATATTCATAGTAATCGAAGGTTAATTGTATATGATTGGTCAAGAGAGCCCTAGAAAACTAAACTATGTGTGGGAGCCATAATATCTGTGATCTCAAAAGATGGGGTGACTTATATACTTCCTTTTATTTAATTTAGATAAATTAGAGTTCCTAGAGATATCCAACCCCAAGAACTTTTCCAATAATCCCCACATACATTCGTCAAGGCATCTTAGTTTAATACCATCTTCTTGATTTGGTTTGTAATGTCTATACCAACTAGGCTAATGGAATCAAACTTCTTCATGGGAGGCCCAAATAAACCTGCTAAGGAGGCCATCAATTTTTTTAATCGCTGCCTTTGTATGTTTATAGATGGATAAAATTTTTATGGGGATATAAGATAGAAAACTATTTACCAAGGTCATACTACATTCAAATGAAAGGAATGTACTTTTTGAGTTTAGGATCCTACCCATCACACTAGTGAAAATGTTTCCATAATGATGGGTTATAACTCTTTTAAAGGATATGGGATCATAAAAATAATCCAATGGAGGGATTTCTCTAGCTATACTAATTATTTCAAAAATTATATTGGATCTCTTAGATGGGAACATTGTTTAAAATAAAAACACCATGTTAGTTAATATTTATGCAATGAATATATTTTTATCAATAATAACTCATAATTATCTTGAAGTTATGATTGGGATTAACACTAACATCGAGAAAAAGAGCATGTCAACCCCAAATAATTGGTGGGAAATTCTAGAAAAACCATACCTACCATTGAATATACGAGTCCACCCATCTTCAATTCGATTGTTAAAATTTACACCATGGAGCACATGAGCCTAGAACTAGTTTATGAGGACTCTTATGTGCATCATGTAGACCTAAGATCAAATCCAGGTGGAGGCACAATTTTCAGGTACTATAGCAGTACTGTAGCAGGAACTGTGCAATACTATACCAGGTAGTGTAGCGGGAACTGTTCCAGACACTGTAGTAGCTGGGAATTTACCCCCGTTTGGGGCTTTGGGCCCCCAGTTTGGTCCCCGAGTCCTTTAAGGACTTCAGGCCACCAAAGCCTTCAGTCCATTAAGGCCTTCAGGCCATCTCATGGACTTCAAGACACCTTAAGTACAGATGCAAACCAGATAACCTACAAGGAACAAGCTCTATAGGAGGATGAAAAAGGAGCTTTCACCATAGTAGAAGCTACATAGATTGGAAGAATGAGAGGGTATGGAACCTGCCATATGGATAAGACTGTGCATGCAGGGGATAGCCTACCCGAACAGCCATGCGAAGGTGGAGAGCAGATTTCATGATGAAGATGCTGGGAGGAGCAGTTACAAGTAGTTAGTCTGGGTTGTATGTAATGTTTGAAGCCTATATGCAATGAATTCCCCTTACGCCTATAAGCTTTTCAGGGGTTCCAGGTCACCCCCTGAAAGGTATATTATCAAAAATTTAGAAACAATAAAGGTATTTGGGCCATTGGATACCATAGGAATCCTAGTAATAGATGAAAAAGATTGGGGAGATCGGGTCCCCTTATGTCAAAACCTTAGATTATTTGAAAAAAACCTCTACCCATAAGTGAAATTGTAAAACAATGATATGAGAAACTTCTGAAGAAAAGGTCCCAAACCCACTTTGATAAAGAAAATTTTATGATCACTTTGAGGATAAGTATCAATTCCAATAGATAATTATAAGGTTTTATATCAATTATCTTTATCACATTTGAAAATATCACGCTCACATATTCATCATCAATATTTTATAAACAATATTTAATGTAATCTTAAATGAGTATATCTTTAAGGGAACCTTGAAGTTTTACTATAATATAGAGCACTAGATGGTTATCATTTTTTAAGGATGATTGCTCAAAATTTACAAAATAAGTTTCACATGTTGTAGGGATATAGTTTTACAAAAATTTTGGGCTATTTCAAATTAGGAATACTATAAGGAATGGTATCCATGGGGACACAAGGAAATATTCCACCCTTGAAGTATTCTTGGACATATCCCAGGACATCCCTTTTAATACTATCCCATACACTATAGTAAAAGAAACCTAATAACACATATAGTCCCAATGAATAATTAGGACTAAGATCCTTAATAGATCATGTGATTTCATCCACCTATAGAATAAGACCCGTATATAGGTTATTTATAGTACACATAGTACTTTGAAGGGAATATATGGCCTCTTTCAATATATAGGTTACACGCCGCATCCTAGTGCGATCCTGATATAACTTTATTAAAATAAATCATTTCAAATGGGTCGTAAATGCTAACATTAATAACATGAAATCTTTCTTTAAGTAGAATGTTTATCCTCCCTTAAAAATATCATCCCTAATAAAATGAAGAAAAATATGTATTTCTATCCCTATTATTAAGTAAATTGGTTGTGGATCTATTCCCAATAGTTCTCTCTGGTTTGATAAATTATTCATTCAACTATTTTTCTTTATTGGATAAAACGAAAAATATTTCATTATCCTGGTGGGTTTTCAATTGGATATCCTATTGATTTATTTCCTCCCAGAGATTATCCAAATTTGAATACCAACTTATTTTCATATTAATCTGTTCAATGATTTAATTATTTAGTCTTCTAATATACTTTTTGTAGGTTACCCAAGATATACCTTACATAAGACATAACCAAGAAGATAATACCGTCTCCTTAAATATGTAAATATTCATATGAAGTATGGGGTGATAGAACCATACTTTTACTTCATCAGAGTTTTTATCAGGGAGGATAAGGGGGGATTGAAAGGAATGGTACCTAAATATGTGATTCATAGTGGACCATGAGAAGATGGATATTTCCAAAAGTTTACCCAAACACCTATAATGACTACTCAGTATTCTCTTATTCCGTCTTCTATTATTACACCATGTTTTATACTTTAACAAATAACCTAAAACAAGAAGTTAGTTGATGGAAATAAAGGATTGGGAATAATGTATGACATTTTTGGGATAGATACTCCAACCTTATTCTAAGAAGAATAAAGCATAGTATTAAAATTTCCTCAAACTATCCATGTAGTTGAACCTAGAATGAAAGAATAAAGATAATCCCATAAACCACTTTTTTATACTACCCCAATTTAGCATACAAAAATGATATTAATAAAGATATGTTTAGGGGAGTGGTACATTCTATCAAATTGAATCATGTTCTTCCAAAAGATCCATATATGGATATTTATATGTTTTAAAGAAAATAGTTATTGAAGTGAAACATGGTAGAAATATACATGATGTATTCCCACATTAATTGGGGTTTCATAATGGATAAAAGGGAGTTTCTTTTTCTCTGAATTATTTTCAATAGGAGTTACATATTATCCATGGAATCTAATCCCATAAATTTCTATAAGATAAAATAGATCAACTAGAGGGAGTGTGCTGGGCCTGACATCTTGTATTGGGAAGAGTTGTAGATTTAGATTCTTCAAAATTGTCATTGGTTTTTGAAATATTCAAGATGATGTTGAGAGGATTATTGAGATTTACCTTCCATTAGTAACCCTGATAAGGGGTAGAATCGATTAAAGAATCTACATAATAATCTAGGACCTAACAAGTTTTGTTGGAAGAAGTAATCTCTGAGTGAAACTTAATAGTGAATAAACCCTTTGTTTGGATGGGAGAGGCAACAATAGGACAAACTCTATCCCCGTCTCATTGTTAGGTTGTGTGGTAGGTTAAGATGGAACTAGCCTATTTGGAAGGAGATGATGTTTTAAGTAGTAGACTATTATCTTCGGTAGAAATATGTGATAGAGTAGAGACCTCTTGACCAAACATAGAGATAACCATTCCCCCATCAACATGATCAACTAGAATATTTATATGAGAAGAATAAGTGGATCCATATTTTATTATTATGCATAAGGATGGATTGGTTGGTCTTTATTGAGATTAAGGTTATGGAAAAATAGAAAAACATCAATTGAAATTCGGAATCTTATCCTAAAGTGGGAATAGATCATGAGAATCAGGACAAGAATCAGAAGATGTTGAGGGGTCAACTATATTGGGATATAGGTTTTAAGAGGATGCACCATGCTTCCTATAAACTATTGAAAACTCTCATCAGATAAAATAGATTTTACAGCCGAATAATGATCTCAAATATATATTCATTTTCTAGAAGGATAATTATTTATCAACATGAAGGATAATTATTTGAGGAAGTGGGTTCATAATTTCCACTTTCTAAAAAATTCTTGCTACCATGGTGAATTCTATAGGAAGAGTAGGGTCATCGATACATAAGACCTACACAAAGTACTGCCATATACTCCTAAAGAATCCAAGATTTATGAAATAATAAATATATTTTATTAGTGAATGAGATTATTAGATGATATAATGATCAAAATATGTGTTATGTATATATAAATAAAATATAAGAACATCATAATATTGAAGATAATGTTTAGTCGATCCACGAAGAAGAATATTGAAGAGAAGAATTACATAAATAAACTTGTATCATATGGATACCAATGAAATCAAAAGAATAAAGATGGTTAATTTTCAATGTACCTAAGGCTTCGAAAGATTTATTTTAGGTAGAGTCATAACTAGAAATAACTAATAGAATTATATAGATGTTAATTGTTTGAAATATAATAGACTAAGTTGAGGTAGTATCAGAATCAGAAGGAGCTGGTTGACTTCTAAAAAAATTTATTTTTTTGATGATATAAGAAGAAATTTTAATTATTTTTAACTTACACATTCTAATTATTTTGATATGGAAATTCAATTTGATATAATCATATATGGGACGTTCACAATTCAAGACATATTTTGGGGAAGTGTTAATGAGTGATGAAGGAAAGTATTATGAGAGTTCTGAAAAAGTCACGTCCAAATATAATTAGAATTTATAAATGTAACAAATTGAAGAGATAATGAGAATTTCATATAAAATACAACATATTCTACATATATAACAATGTATTTTTGGATATTTATTATGGGGTGGGGCACAATAATTTAGTAATAAAAAAGAGAGAAGGGTAAGAGAGTGAAACTAATTATTAATGTGAGGAAGAATCCCACCATAAACATCGATAATAAGATTATAAGGGTTGAAGTTAAGAATATTGGAACACGAAGTTCGAGAGTATTGAGTGATTTATCTAGATCTAGAAAATGGGATGGGGAAAAGCTACACCAATGTTAGGTATTGACTTGGGGAAGTTCTAGATATCAAATTCCAATATAGTGAGAGCTCCAAAAGGTTATTCCACCAGAATTATGATTGGTATAACATGCATAAAAAGTAAAAATATATATTAATATGTAGCTACAGAATGATCCATGATGAATTTTTATAATAACCTTTTATGATAGTTGGCTCAATTTTAAATAATTCAACATACCTATCAAGAGATAATAGGAGATTTCATGATACAACTCTATTGTGGGAAAAAAATATAAAGACCTATCACTTGAGTAATATAGTTAATATTGTGGTTTAAGGATATTAAATTCCCAAAACACGTTCAATTTTTAAAATTATCACTAGTGGAATAATCTATGACTTGATGGTAGTTTTCACAATAAGAAGTTGGTTGTCACATTGAGGATGAACCTTATAAAACATCCGGTGTGCTGTTTTACTTTACATTATTAGTAAAGTAAAATGGAAAATTAGTGAGAGAGGGTTCATAAAGATCCATATATAAAAAAATAATAATATAGGTTTGATAATCCTAAAGGAAGGAATAATTTAATTTGAACATAATCATTAAAAAATTGGTCACCCTAAATTCACCACACTCTTATGGTGATTGCACGATCCCTTGAGAATCACATAAAATATACCAATTATGAAGTTCAAAACATATATGTTGTCTCCCATAGATATAAAAAATTCTTAAATTATTCATATTCCCAATTCTATGTTAACACATAGCTTTGACATTTTGGCCTCCTCAAAATAGATTCTTGACACAATCATTAGTTGTAAAACTAAATTTTCTGGTATAAAAATTGATGTGATCTATGAATGTTGTCAGTGAATCTATACAAAGGATTAAATCATAGATATGCATATCAAGAATAGATAAATCCCATATCTTCTCGTCACCCTAAAAACTCATAGGACATGTTCTACACACCAAGGTCTGATATAATCATTGACCAAGATGGGTTTTTAGTTCCAACATTGAAGGAATCATGTAATCGTTTAGACACAAAAAATCAACATCATGAAAAGAAATAAAGGAATGAGATGAACCTATATCAAACAGAGCCTACATAAGGGTAAAATTAAAATGAATCATACATCTAACATTTTATGGCTAGGCTAATCATCCACCATCAATTGCTTAACATCATATAATTTTCTTCTCGCCAAATTTTCTCATTATTTTTCTTTTGAGATTTCACGTCTCGAGGAATCATGGTATTCCTAGAATAACCATGGAATGATCTATTCTTTTAATGATAATTATTCTACTACCCTAATCCCATCAATGTATACAATGCCTGCGACCGAAGAGAACTGTCCAAAATACCCGACCTCCGAGCCCTTTTACATTAGAAATGAAGATATCCCATCAGATAACAATTATAAAATGATCTAGGTGGTTCGGTATATTCTCTATTCATGTGGGTAAGAGAACAAAACTGTAAACTTCATGTCTTTATATTGTTCCTTGAAGAAAGATTTACTAATCTAGCCGTTTGATTTAGAGTCATTCTCCCACCATGGAAAACGTTTTCCCCCTTCCTCTTTCTCTAAGAATTAGTATAAGGATACGACCTTATTACATATATAATCTTGAATTTATTCAATAAAATACTACCTTTTACATTGAGGATCTTTTCATGTTTTTAGCTTTAGAGAATTGGGACATAAAACATTCAAAACATTACACATTGTAACAGAGTGGACACCATAAAAACAATCTCCATTTTTTTCAAAATATAAAACATTAAAACTTAAAACATGTCTCCTTGAAAATTCTTAAAAATTTATCATGGCTTCCTTATTTTTATTACACATCCAGTAACCTATGAAAATCCTCTAAAACTTGGGATGAGAACAAGAAACTCTGTAAGGGATATAAAAAGAAGGAAAGAACACATTAGTCCATGAATACTTGTAACGTATGAAATCATTTTCAAAAGACATACATATCACCTGTATATATATACTTACATTGTGAAACAAGAGATTTAAAATATAAATAAAAACATAAGTAGAAACATAAAGGTATCTTGGGTCATAAAATACATAATCTTTTAACCCTCTAGACTACCTTATAATTTTTGACCCCCATGATTACCTTACTATTTGGGTAACCATCGCGGTTACACTTGGAGTAACCATATGGAAAACCTCCAACATACATATAAAAAAGGAATTATAGGGAGATATAGGTACCAACCTTCATCATAAAAAATTACCAAGAACAATAACATAATCATACACCATGAATAATAACATAAAAACATTGATTTTGAATTTTGTAAAACATAAATTTAAAAGTGGATTTTAAAAGAAAAGCCCCTTATAAATATCATTCAATTGAAGAGAGACTTAATAGAGTTGATGTAATTTGTATATACACTGTAATTAGACATAATTAATCCTTATATAATAAAAAATAATTACACAATCAATTTTAATACCACATAAATAATGATGTAGAAGGTAAACCCAAAGAATGAAAATCGGGTTAAGAATTCCATTACCTCAGGCTTGTCTTACTTAAAACTTTTTTCAAAATACTGTATAATGGTTAAAGTAGTGTTATTAGTATTTTAAAGAAACAATTTCCTGTTTATAACATCTTATATGATCATTTCATAACCTCATTTCAAACATTAATTGTCATTATTTTTTTCCTTGTAGGGTTTTGGGTGAGTTCTTTACATGATTTCCATGATTGGTTCATGATGGATTTTCTTGTCAATTGCAAGTAAAACTCTATAATTGGAATGTAAAGGTATTTAAATATTTACTACACCATAATTTATACCATTCATAATTTTATTGTTTTATATGAGGATGAGTGATAAGTTAAAACATTAATGATGTTCGTTTTGATCATCTTAGTGGTTCTCTGATAATTACAACCTCATTTCATCTTATAAATTAAAACCATGAGTACAAAAGCATTAAAAAACCATGGATGAGAAATAATACATATATTATAACTTGGTTAAACCATAAAAATTATTTCAGGACCAGACTTGAAATAATTAATGTAAATTGAAATCACAGCGTCCACAATGTCTGTAATTCTACATATCACGTGCAATGTTTTAATTCCTTGAATAAGTTGGAGAGGAGAAGAATAATGATGTTGAATTTTCCATGAACAAGAGAAAATCCATAATATACATTATTTCTGGAAATTTCATGCCTCTTGGGTAAGAACATATGAAGAAATAATATGAAAAGAAAGGAACTCAAAATAAAGGAATAATTGAGAAATCAAATTCAAGAATTCAGCAGCCTAACGACTATGAAACATGGTTTTAGAAAATTTTAAAAATATTGGAGACAAGGGACACCTATACAGAAACAAATACTAATAAAAAATAGATATAGAATAATATGTAAATAATATATTGGTATGGAAACTTGAAATTTATACCACATAAAAGAGAACCTAAATGAAAAAAAAAGAAATTGAGAATTTCTTTACCATGTAGAGTAACTCCTAGAACATGAATGTTAGGACCATGGGTGCCTGAGGAAACCTTAGGAGGAAAACTAGGGAGTTAAAGAGGCTAGAGATTTTTTGATAATGAATTTGGATGGAAGTTAATAAAGGAAGGGGTTGGTATATATAGAAAAAGTGAGGGATTATTTTAGTACTTTTCAAGGGACACCTCATTAGTGATATTGGAAAAGCCATGGTATAAGACACATTGGAAACCTCATCACTTATTTTACTATACACATGTTGAAAAGATTTATTACATCATTATTATATAATTAATAATTTCATTAACACACCTAAGCTCAAAACTGTATTGGTACCATTTCACCAAAAAATCAACTATTTCAGAAAAATCCACAAAATTAACCCTAAACATTTATCGACATGTATAATTCATAAATGAAGTACATTTTTTGAAAATAATTTTCTAAATATTTTTAATATAATTTTTAAATAAAATCATACTTAATTCACAAATTAATAATTTAAAAACTATAACTGTTTTTGTATCACAAAGAAAAATTAGTCAAGTTGTCATTATCTTAAATCCTTAAGAAAATAATATAATAATAAAATTTACTATTCATTAGGGTCATATTACTATTCATAAGGGTATGTTACAATTCACCAAAAAAACACGTTGGTTCCAATAGACTCCAAAGAACATACTGAACAAAATTGTAGATGACCATTTTTTAAAATTCAAAACATAGAAGCAGTAAAATTATGTTTAAAGGCTACTTATAAATATCTACATTAAACAAAATTTCAAGCTTTTAAATTTATTTTTAGATAACCTTGTGGGGTTACCTTATCTGCAACCTCTGGAAATTTCATCCTAACAATTTGATATACTTATTATACAAGTGAGGGTACCTTTCCCGCATAGCATTTTTAGTCTCCTATGTTGCTTTTCAACCATTTTGTTTCTCCAAAACAAATTTACCTAGTGGATTACCATATTCTTCAATACATGTTCCCTTTGATAAAGAATCTGAATTGGTTTCTCTTTATAAGAAAGGTTCTCTTCCTACTGAACTGCTTCTGGGATCAAGACATGTGATGAATCTGGATCATACTTTCGCAACATTGAAACATGAAAAACACTGTGTACCTAAGCCAATCTCGGTGGCAAAGGTACTCAGTATGAAACTGTTCCCACATTATCCAAGATTTCAAAAGGACCGAGGAACTGTGGACTAAGCTTACCTTTCTTACTGAAATGCATCACACTTTTCCAAGGAGATATTTTAAGGAAAAAATGGTCACCTACCTCAGAAGAGAAGTCTTTCCTTCTATTATCTGCCTAACTTTTCTACATGCTCTAAGCTGTCCTCATGTGCTGCTGGATAATATTCACTTTATCAGCCACTTATTTTACTAATTCTAGCCCCCTTAACTTTCTTTCACCGACTTCATCCTTAAATGCTGGAGTCCAACACCACTTCCCATACAAAGCCTCAAAAGGTGCCATCTGAATGCTGGAATGAAAACTATTATTATTAGAAAAATCATCTAAAGAAATATATAAATCCCGACATCCCTAGTAGTCCATTGAACAATCACAAAGAATAACCTCAAAGATTTAACCATTCGTTCTGACTACCCATCGTATTGAGGATAACAATCTGTAATGAAATTTAATTCCATTTCAAAAAACTTCTAAAGTCCCTTCGCAAAGTTAGAAGTGAACCTAGGATCCCGATCAGATACAATGGAAAGAGGAACTCCATGTAACCTGATATTCTCCTTGAGGTACAGTCAATAAATTTGATCCAAAGATATGATATTTCGAATAGAAAGAATATGTATATATTTTTTCAGTCGATCAACAATAATCCAAATCACATTGTCACCTCGAGAAGTCTTTGGTAGTCCCACCACAAAGTCCATGGATACATTCTCACATTTCCACATTGGAAATGGAAGAGGTTTAAGCATCCCTTTCAGTTACTTCTTATCTACTTTAACATGTTGACATTTCAAAAATTTCATAGTAAAATTAGAAATAACCCTTTTCATTCCATCCAACCAATAATGCTCTCGAAGGTCTATTTACATCTTAGTATTTCTAGGATTAACTAAAAATCTAGATCTATGAGCTTCACATAAAAATTCTTTCTTCAATTGGGAATCATAAGGCACACAAAACGTTTTACCAAATCTTAAAACACAATATTTATTAAGGTTAAATTTCGGAAACTTTCCCACTTTATCCAATTATTCCTTTTTCTATAGCTCGTGGTCTTCCTGCTGAGGTCGCTTAATTCTGTGTGACAATGAGGATTGCATTGAAACCTGAAACAAACCAGATGTATTCACTACACCAACAACTTCTTAGCCTTAATTCATCAAATCATTAATCAAGGGATCATCTTCAAAACATGACATGGTTAATGATGTATGATTTTATTGACTCAAGGAATCCGCCAGATTGTTTTATTTTCCAGGATGGTAATTGATCATGCAATCATAATCATTTATCAGTTCAAGACATCTTCTATACCTCATGTTTGATTAATTCTGAGTAAATATATACTTTACACTTTTATGGTCTGTATATATTTGACATTTATCTCTGTATAATTGATGCCTCAAAATTTTCAAAGCCAAAACCATAACTACTAATTTCAAATCATGTGTGGTATAATTTAAATCATGGGGTTTTAGTTGTCTTGAAGCATAAGCAATTACCTGATCATTCTGCATAAAAATACCAATTCCCTTCAATTAAGCATCACTGTAGATGACAAAATCTCCATTTTGGGAAGGTCAATGCCAAAACTGGAGCTTTTACCAATCTCTTCTTCAGTTCCTAAAAACAAGAATCACATTATTCTCTTCAAACAAATTTTTCCGCTTTTTGTGTTAACATAGTTATTGATATATATAACCAAGAAAAGTTCATAACACAACATCTATAATAAACTGCTATTCCAATAAAACTACGAATCTCTATAACATTTTTCTGTGTTGGACATTCATCAACCACTTTTTATGGCCAGGATCAACTATTATTCCATAGTTATTTACAATGTACCCAAGAAAATAAATCTTTTGCAGCCAAAAATCACAATTTATGGATTTTCCATATAGTTTCTTTTCATTCATGGTTTTTAAAACAACCCTTAGATGTTTTTCATGTTCCTCTTTATTTTTGAAAATACCATAATGTCATCAATAAAAAAACCACAAACATATCCAAGAACTCATGAAATACTCTATTCATAAGATTCCTGAATACAACAGGTGCATTTGTTAACCCAAACTACATAACAAAAAAGTCATAATGCCCTTATCAAGTACAAAAGGCTATTTTTAGGGTGTTATCCTGCTTCACCTTTATCTAGTGGTATCCAGATCTCAAGTTAATCTTGGAAACGTACTGAGCTTCTTGGATCTGATCAAACATTTCATCAAAATGAGGCAAAGGATTCTTGTTTTTAACAATGATGTTATTAAAATATCTATAATCAATGAAATGTGTCATGGAAACATATTTCTTTTTAACAAACAAAATAGGAGCTCCCCATCGTGAAGTGCTAGGACGAATGAAGAATTTATCAAGAAAATCCTGCAACTGATTTTTCAATTCGAGAATTTCTATTTGAGCCATATGATATGGGGGTTTTTAAATTGTCTTAGCATAAGGAACTAAATCAATTGTGAATTTGACTTCCTGATCATGTATGAAATTGAGTAACTCATCAGAAAAAATATCAAGGTATTCATTTACCAATGGCACATCATTAATATGAACAGTTCCCTAGTTTTCAACAATGTGAGCATGATAAATTTCATTTTCATCTTTCAATAGATTCTCAGCTTCCTGATATGTTATCAATTTTACGGGTTCATTCTTGTATACAAACTGAAACTCTTTCTTAAAAACAAATTCTTTAGCTCTACAGTCAATCTTAGCATGATAAACATAAAGCCAATCCATTCCAAGAATAACATCAAACTCGACTAAGGGTAAAACAACAAGGCTTGAAGGTAATGTCTTTCCACAGAACCCAATAGAAATATTCTTATTATTCCTCTTTTTTATAATATTTCCTCTAGTGTTTTAACAACATGTTCAAGTCTCATTTTTTGAATTGATATTTCCAATTTACACAAAAAGTTCTTAGAGATGAAGGAATGTGTAGACCCTGTATCAAACAAAACATTAGAAAAATTTGAGAGAACAAAAACAAAGTACTTGAGAAAACTTTATTAGATGGCCCAACATCTGCTAACGTAGTCACAAGGGATCTTACTACACCTTTTTGATTACATTCTGGCTTCATTGCATCATTCAGATCTCTTTTTGGGCATGCATTTGTATAATGACACATCTCACCACATTTAAAACACTTTACAATTTGCTTATCCTGATTAGTCCTAGGATTATATTCATTTCAATCATGGGCCATATGTCCAAACACAATAAATTTAACACACTTAATAATTAGGCTAAGACATTCCCCAAGGTGTTTCATGCCACACTTTTCAAAAACTGGAAACTGGGTTTTCTTACCATCAGATTTATTTGGTTGATTCTTACCCATCGCTTGCCACCTGTACCTCTTCTTCTCTTTATTTCCAAAATGCACATGATCATCAGAAAACTCCATCTCAACCCTCTCAGCACATCGATCGAGTTTCTCAATACATTTTAACTCACAGGAGGACAAAACCCTTCGATACGTTGGCTTCAATCCTATGTAAAAGCAGTTGATTTTTCTATCAAGATCGATAATATGATTTTTAGCATACCTCGCCATTCAGGTGAAGTTCTCTTCATACACAGCCACTGAATCTTCCTCCATTTTCTTTAATTCAAGGAATTACATCTCCATCCTAGGTCTCACCACTATATGAAGATATTTTTCAAGGAAAAGAATTTTAAATTTATCCCACTCAAAGGAATAAATATCCTCTTTACCCTTAATATTCCTTACCATTTACCACCACTGATCAGCTTCACCTTTAAAACAATAAACAGAAAGACTTTCCATTTTATTATCTAAAGATCCCATAATGTCGAATATATTTTCAAGGGATTTGATCCATCCTTCAGCTACTACTGGGTCAGAAGATCCATTGAAAGTGGGAGGGTGTTGTCTCATAAAATGTTCCACCACTCTCATCTTCCTTTGTGGAACCTCTGGTTTCTCTCTTTCATGGATTTCCCCACCATTAAATCCTAATTTTATATGATCTATTACTGCAACAAACTACTTGGTTCCAATCCCTACCATTACAAGTTGTAGATTTGAAAGGATGTCATTTTGTCAGGGTGTCCCCTCTTCGGCCTCCCTGTTTCTTCTACAGACATCCATTTTGAACAAATATATCTTGGAAGAAGCAACATGATAATCTTTAAATTCTATAACTTTTCAAATTATTCATAGAGAAAAAATAATTTATGGTATTCTTTTATCATCATCCTAACCCCTAAAGTTATCTAAACAATCCTCTGATACCAACTATAAGGACTCGAACTTATTACACACATAATCTTGAATTTAGTAAATAAAAAAATTCCTTTTACATTGAAGATATTTTACTATTTAGAGGTTTAGATAACTGGGACATAATACATTCATAACATTACACATTGTTACTGAGTATACCCCATAAAATTAGTTTCCATTTTTTTCAAAATATAAAACATTAAAACAGAAGACATGTCTCGATGAAAATTATTTAACATTTAACACATCTTCATTCCTTATCTTACACATCCATTAACCTGTGAAAATAAATTAGAACCTGGGATGAGAAAAAAAATCATTAAGGGATATTTAAATAAGGAATGAACACATTAGTCCATGAATACTTGTAACGTATGCAATCATTTTCAAAAGACATACTTATCAACAATATATATACTTATATAGGGAAACCCAAGATTTACACAATAAATAAGAAAAAACTTCTAACTATAAAGGTATTTCGGGGTATTAATTACATAATCTTATAACCCTCTCTTCTACTTTAAAATTTTTAACCCTCTCGGCTACTTTATAATTTGTATCCCTCACAACTACCTTACTATTTGTGTAACCATCGCTGTTACACTTGGAGAAACCACACGACCAACCTCCTACTTACACACAACCAATGCATTGGAGGGAGATATAGGTCTCAACATTCATCATTAACAATTCCCAAGAACTAGAAAATAATCACACAACATCAATAATAACATATAAACATTGCTTTTGAATTTTGTAAAACATAATTTTAATAGAGAATTTTAAAAGAAAAGCCCCATATAAATATCATACAATTGAAGAGAGACATAATAGAGTGGATGGAATATTTATATACACTTTTATTAGACATAATTCATCTAAATATAATAAAAACCCATCACACAATCAATTTTAATACATATAAATAATGAAGTAGAAGGTTAACCCAAAGAATGGAAATCTGGTTAAGAATTTACTTACCTCAGTATTGTCATACATTAAACATGTTTAAACATCCTATATAATAGTTAAAAGAGTGTTATTATTATTTTAAAAAAACATGTTAATGTTTATAACATCTTATATTATAATTTCATAACCTCATTTCACCCCTTAATTGTCAGTATTTTTTTTTCTTTTCACTGTTTTGGGTGACTTCCTTGCAAGATTTGCATGATTGGTTCATGAGGGATGTTCTTGTCGATTGGAAGTGAAACACCAGAATTGGAATGGAAATGTATTTAAATATTTCTAGTAAAATAATTTACACCATTTATCATATTTATGGTTTATATGAGGATGATTCATAAGTTAAAATATTAATGATGTTTGTTTAGATCATTTTATTGGTTATTTGATAATAAGGTCCTCATTTTGTCATATAAATTAAAACCATGAGTACAAAAGAATTCATGAAAAATGGATGAGATATAATACATATATTATAACTTGGTTCAGCCATTGAAATTGTTTCATGACCAGACTTGAAATAATTACTATAAATTGAAATCACATCATCCATGATGTCGGTAATTCGGCACATCACAGACAATGTTTTTATTCCCAGAACAAGTGAGAGTGGAGAAGAATAATGATGAAGATTTTTTGGGAATATGAGAAAATCCATAATATAAATTATTTCTGGATATTTCATGCCTCTTGGGTAAGAAGAGATGAAGAAATAATAAGAATATAAAAGAACTCAAAATAGTATAATAATTGCGAAATCCTTTACAACAAATCAGCAGCCTAAAGACTATGCAACATGGTTTTAGAAAATATTAAAAAGAGATGGGAAAAGGGTCACCTATAAAAAAATGAATCATAATAAAAAATAGATGATGAATAATAAGGAAATGAGAACATTTTATGGAAACTTGAATGTTATACCACATAAAAGAGAACATGAATGAAAAAAAGAAAGAAATTTATAATTTCTTTACCTTGTAGAGTAACTCCTAGAATATGACGGTTGGGACCATAGAGGCCTAAGGAAACCTTGGGAGGGCTACTATGGAGGTAAGGAGTCCATATCATTGTTTATGATGAATTTTTAATGAAGTTACTGAAAGAATTGGTAGGTTTTTATAGCAAAAGTGAAGGATTAGTTTAATAATTTTCAAGGGACACCTTATTAGTGGTATTTGAAAACCATGGGCTTTCCCATTGTATTTTCCCATGATATAAGCCATATGGGACACCTCATAGCATATATTACTATACACTAGTCGACCTGATTTATTAAATCATTATGAAATCATTAATGATGTCATTAACCCACCAAATCTCAAAACTGTATTTTTTTTACTATTCACTGAAAAATCAAATGTTTGAGAAAAATCCCAAAAATTCACACTAACCATTTATCGATGTGAAGAATTCAAAAATGAAGTCCATTTTTTGAAAATAAGTTTCTAAATAATTTTAATTTAATTTTTAAATAAAATAAAACTTAATTCAATAATTTATAATTTAAATTCTATAAATGTTTTTATATCACATTGAAAAATTAATCAAGATGTATTTATCTTAAATCCTTAAGAAAATGAAATAATAATAAAATTTAGTATTTTTTGTGTCATATTACTATTTATATTACTATTCCTAAGGGTATGTTATTATTCACAAAAAAAAAACAAGTTTGTTGCAATAAACTCTAAATAACATACTGAACATAGTTGTAGATAACCATTTTTTTAAATTCAAGACATAGAAGCAGTAAAATTATGTTTAAAGGATACATATAAATTTTTGGAATTAGTGGTCTAGAACCAACTACTTTTTAATTTATTTATTAATAAAATCCTTATCACATCTTGATTGTTCTTCTACGTGACAATTCATGTGATAATGTCCTAAGGACAACTGTTGCATTAAAGGGTTATAGCAGATCCCTGCTATGATGAGAACCTAGAAGTGACATAACACTATTTTTGAATATATGTTCTATGCCCAGATGACATTATTTGTGGGACACAAAAAATACAGGTCATTAGGGGTGAGGACTCATAAAACTTTGAGGCACCTTCTCATGGTGTGCGCCCTTGGTAATATCCAGAATGATATTATGAGAACGTGTCCCGCTAGTAGGAAATCCACATTTCATAGTGTCATTGGATGTTCCTATCTGCCGGTGTGTGTATTGGTCCTTAGACTTTAAGATTATTATAAATGGGTATTACAACTCGCGCACTTAGATGTGTTGATGAAAACTGTGACGACACACTGTTCGAAGAGAGGTAGGATACGTTTGGTGCATCACGAGTAATACTGCATTAATAGATAATTCGAGAAAGGATTTTTCCCTTCCGTTCCATAACAGAAGTAGATATCTCAGGCTCTTTGATGGAATTGATATAGACTAAATAAATCCATGGCCATGGTAAGGTATGGGAGAGTTCAATTCTGGGATGTCAAAGAAAGAATAATCGAGCACATGGGTTGATGGCACTAGCATGCAACCAGCTTGATTAGAGATATCGAGACAAATTGATTATATTACACTATAAGTGTTCATAGAAGGTGACACGTCATTGCAGAGTTAACTTCTTTCTCTATGGGTGCCCTGGCATTTTGCTAGATGCTAACCTCGGACTTTAGGTAGGCTCCGCCTAATGCCACTGAGAAATAGGCCTAGAGGGTCACACACTAAATGTGTCCATGTACCTCAGTTAAATATTGATTTAAGAAGTTAAATAAATATTATTCCTGACCATGGTTTAATTATTATTTAAGGATTCCTTATTGCATTTATTTCGACACTAGTTATTCGAGAGAATATATTGTGGGTGAAATAATATATATTTATTAGCGAATAATATAGTTACATTTATTTAAGAAATAAAGAGCCATTACTCAAGGTCTAATAAATGTGGTGGAGAAAAATAGAGAATAAAAGTACATGCCATGTATATTAAATATACACGCCATGTAGTTTTATGAAAAAAAGTACACGCCGTGTATTAATTATTACAAGCTTTGTAGTGTTCTAGTCAGGATTTTGAGGATATAATATTGTTCTATTAAATGAAATTAATTATAATCAGCATGGGAACATGTAAAGGAATTAATATTTCAACATGGGGTTTCAATAAGGGTTATTGGAATAAATAAAATGTGTGATGCGTTTATTTATTATCAAAACACTATTAACCTCAAAACCGATTATAAATATCCTCACAACCCTAATACTTTTCTAGAGCCATTTTTGTGCACAATGGATTTGGAAATACTCTCATGCCAAGAGAGAATGCCATTTCCACCAAGAACACCCTTATGTTACGAGAGCGAGATCCTCCACCGGATCAAGGTGGTCGAAGGCGAACATTAAAAGCGAAGGTTCTTCCGTGCTAGCACCCGGAGATTCCTTCGCCGACATCTAGAGATTCGTGGATCACGTGTGGATCAGCGCTAGAGGAATCCTATACTTGGATTCAATGACGCAAAAATGGATCATAGGATCGTGACCAGAGACATCGACGAAGAAATAATTCCACCGAGGTAATTCTTGTGAATTAATTAAATTAATTATAACCAACATATGATGATCCTATCTCAATGGTTTCGGGAAACTTCTTTTCTTTTTCGTTCTTTGTTCCATTTCGATGATCCGACGTTTTATATCGTGACGGATCTCAGGTTGAACATTGTTTAATTCTAAAATTAAAGTTGGGAAATCCCACCAACACGCTTCTACTACGCCCGGATCCTACAAGTGGTATCATAGGGGGTGATATTGTTGATTATAATTATTTAGTTTTTTTTGTTGGTGATTTACGCATTTAATAATTTAGTTATTTCAATTCATGTTCAATTGTTCTGGAAATCTAAATCTCAAGATCTGTTCCTCCTCCCTCGTTTCTCATTCACCTCACAAAAATGAAATTTTCTTTTAATTTTGATTAAAATAAAATAGAGGAACCCATAGAGTGGAGCCAAACGTTTCTGGCCGTACAACACCAGAATGTATGGCATGTATTCAGAAGTACACGTCGTGTATTCTAGGTTCAATGCATTGACTGATCTGCCAAATCAGGCCGTGTATTGGATTCTTTCTAAGAATTTAAGACACCATGTGTTGACCAGAAATAGGTGGCACACGGTTTACAGATTACACGCCGTGTGGTCCAATTAACACGACGTGTGGTCCCTTTGGGTTAGGGTTGGGCCGTGTACCTCGTACATGACCTGCCTAGCTGGAAACCGTGTAACGCGGAAACTACACGGCATGTGTCCAAATGTACACGCTATGTACTCTGAAAATTTCCGCAGTACATTTACAGGCCATGTCCCCTGGCGTGTACTTCAGATGGACAGTGAATAAAAGTACACGCCGTGTAGTTGGAACTACACGCCTTGTACTCATACAAGTTATGCAGATTTATTAAAATTTATTATTTATATTATACAAACCATTGATATGTGTACCATAGTGCAGGTGTAAAGCTGAGGCACAACCCACGATCGATGTTTTATATATATGTGTTTAATTTAACATCTGCGTAATGAAAGGGAAGTCACCGGGTTGCCTCCAAGGTACAAGTTACGTACAAGGATAAATTTAAATTAATTTATTTGTTAAAAATTATGATGGATGATAATCTCAAGGAAGATCAGAATAGGGTTTAAGATAAAAGTATTGGTTAATTAAAAATAATTATTTAATTCGAGCGTGATTTATCTTAAAAAACAATGATTAAATAATTGAATGCTAGTTTTATTTATGTGTCAATATCGTTGAATGTATGGATGATCATGAGCTAGTCCGAGACCTTTGTATGTGACTGGTTTCTTTTAATTTATTTATTTAAATTATATTTGTTGGCCTGCGAGCCATCTCCTCATTAATATGTATGGAATGTGCTCCCAAGGATTCTTTTATGTAAGAAACCTTTTTACCCCTCACCTATATATGAGATAAATTCATATGTAATGGATGGAGATACCGTGCTAGTGGATGCGGCTCAAGTCAAAAGCCAAGGTGAAACCAATCCTAGCAGATACAACAGTGGAGGGGTGGAAAGTTGTAAACACGAACCCGAAAGGTTCAAGGTGTTCCCCCCTAGGTCTTGGGTTAGTTTATCAACCTCTAGATGAAATAACCAATAGAAAAAGATCATGATCATACCATTTATTTTATTTCTTTCAGTTTCATGGTTTATTTATTCTGGGTGTATTGTCACGATCATAGAATTAATGAATTAAACGAGCATGCAAGATGGAACTAAAATAAAACCGTCTTATACGTAAATATTATCATAGACATGGTTAATCACTTAAGTATATCCCAATTAATATTAACAAGCATGTAATCAAAGATAATAAAATGGAAATTTACATATAAGGATAAAATACCTCAAAATAAATATTAAGTTGGTATAGCCTTCCATAAACTTGGTTAGAATCGAACCATAGTTAAAAGTGCTTGACCAACCCTAGTTGAGGTGATTTCAATTATCGGGGAATTATAATTCAAGGTTTTGGGTTGACTTGACTTGGTTCGCATCAAGGGTTGACTGGAACAACAGGACTTAGTGTGACCAAGAGGCAATGGTTGAGGAAATCCAAAATAAAAGGATTTCAGGATTGGGGAGTCCACTCAGTGGATCAAGGAGCTGCGAGTTAATGCACTTGGAATTTGGAATTCCTACCTAAAACCCTTCAAGTTTCTTGACCAACCCTAGTTGGGGTAATGCGAAGGGCAATATGGATCCTTTCCACTATAATATTCAGGCAACAGAATATTCTGACATCCATGGTGAGGGCTATTGGATTTCGATAAAATAGTGGGAGACTAATAATTATTAATATATTTATTTGTCTCAGTTTTGTAATAAATTACTAAACCTTTGCGCATCTTAATTTGTAGAAACGACAAGAAAATGACTTCAAACATATCATTGCGAACAATACTCAAGAAGGAAAACCTTCTCACTGGCACCAATTTCCAAGAGTGGTAGAGATGTTTACACATCATCCTTCGCCATGAAAGGAAATTGTATGTGCTGGAAGAGCCAATCCCAATTGGGTCTGGGAAAGAGGCTAGTGATGAGGAATTATCTCTCTATATGAAACACATGGATGATTCCACAGATGTCTAGTGTTTCATGCTATCGGCCATGTCCAATGAGCTCTTGAAGTAACTTGAAAACATGGATGCGTATAGCATGATGTCTCACCTTAAGGATCTCAACCAAGAGAAGGCGAGACAGGAGATGTATGAGATCTCCAATGATTTGTTTACAACTAATCTTGGAGATTCTGCACCAGGTGGGCCTCATGTATTCAAGCTTATTGGCTACATTGAATGACTGGACATCTTAGGGATTAAATTCACAGATGAGTTTCATACAGATCTCATACTATCATCACTGCCCAAGACCTTATCTAGATTCATTGTCAATTATAACATGAGCAGCAATGAGAAGAGTCTATCAGAGCTTATGACCTTGATTCTCCATGTAGACAAGGACATGGGGCATGAAAAACCCGCAGTACTTATGGTGAACAAGAAAATGAAGGATAAGGAAAAGGGGCCAAAGACTTATAAATGGTATGAAGCCCCCGAGCACCATCCCTTCAATAAGGGGAAGATCTAGAGGTAGGGAAAGGAACATGAGGCAGTGTGTTTTGCATTTCGTAAGCAGGGCCACTGGAAGAGGAACTGCACCACGAAGCGTGGGGACACTAAAGGTGTGTTTGTTATTGAGTGCAATCTTTCTATTTCCACACATTGGGTATTGGATACAGCTTTTGTGGAACACATCTGTATTCCAATATAGGAACCAAGTAGATTTAGAATGATCACCAGAGGAGAGGTGGATCTTCAAGCAGCCAATGGCGCAAGGCTGGCTGCGTTGGATATTGGTGACTATTACCTCTCATTGCAAACTGTCATGATTTTGGTTTTACAAAACTATTATTTTGTGCCCAGTGTTACCAAGAATATAATTTCTGTATCTTGTATGGATATGGATGGATTTTTTTTCATGTTTGGAAATAAGTGTTTTCTATTTTATAAGAACAACGTATGTTATGATATGGCACATTTATACAATGGTTTGTATGTATTAAATTATGAAAACCAAGTGTTGGCAATCAATAAAGAAACAAACTGAAATTACTCATACATCACCCTGTTGTGGAATCAACGTCTCAGTCATTTAAATGAGAAGCACTTGACAAAGCTGTTCCAAGATGGATTTTTAGACTCCACTGAGCTAAAACCACTTGATATATGTCATGATTGTTTACAAGGTAAAATGGATAAGCCGCCTTTCGGTGGACAGGGTGAAAGGGACACAGAGCTCCTAGGATTGGTACACAGGGATGTATGTAGACCATTTCAAGTAGAAGCTAGAGGTGGATATTCTTACTTCATTACTTTTACAGATGATTTTAGTAGATACAAATTTGTCTACTTAATGAGGTATAAGTCAGAAGCCTTATAGAAATTTAAGGAATTCAAGAATAAAGTAGAGAATCAGCTTGGTAAGAAGATAAGGAAACATCGATCAGATCGAGGTGGAGAATATCTGAACCAAGATTTCATCAATCTTCTAAGGGAGTCTGGGATTCTATCTCAACTCACTCCTCCTTATACACCATAGTGGAACGGTGTTAGTGAAAGGAAGAACCGCACCTTTTTGGACATGATGAGGTCGATGATGAGTCATGAAGATGTTCCATTATCCTTTTGGTGATATGCATTACAAACTGCAGCACACACATTAAACTGAGTTCCAAATAAGGCGGCAAATGGAATTCCCTCAGAGTTATGGAATGGAAAGAAACCCATTTTTGTCACATACATGTGTATGGGGATGCAGGGCGTTTGTTAAGGCCTTCTCAGGCAACAAAATAGCACCCCGGGGCATGAAGTGTATCTTTATAGGATATAATAAGGAAACGAAAGGATATTACCTATATAACTGTCAGGAAAAGAAAGTGACTGCCACCAGACAAGCCTTCTTTCCTGAGAGGGATCACATCCTCAAAAAGGATAGTTGTAGAAAGATTGACTTAGATGAAGTTGATGCTCACGATACACATGAGTTGGTACACGAACAAGTTCCACAGGTCCCTGTGGAAGAGGTTCTAGAAACACAGGTACTATGTAGGAGCTCAATAGAGGTAAGGGAACCAGAGAGATTTGGTTTCCTAGTCACCGGGGATGGTGAATCATTATTGTTGGACAATGATGAACCTCTCTCCTACAAGGATGAGGTAGAAAGCTTAGATGCTACAAGATGGCTAGAAGCTATGAATTCTGAGATAGATTCCATGTATCAGAACCATGTATGGGTTTTGGTCGATGAGCCAGTTGATGTAAAGCCGGTTGGATGAAAATGGGTATTCAAGAGAAAACTGGACATGGAAGGTCAAGTTAGCACCTATAAAGAAAGGATAGTGGCTAAAGGATTCATACAAGGTCAAGGAATTGACTATGATGAAACCTTCTCACCAGTTTCCATGATTAAATACATAAGAATCATACTTGCCATAGCAGATTACCATTACTATTTGATTTGGAAAATGGATGTCAAAACAGCATTCCTTAACGGGAACCTTCAAGAAGATGTCTATGTGACACAAACAGAAGGGTTTGTGACACCAGGTGAAGCCAAACGGGTTTACAAGTTAAAAAAAAAATCCATTTATGGATTGAGCCTAGCATCCAAGTCATGGAACATTCGATTTGATGAAGCCATAATGGAATTTTGTTTCATTAAGAATGAATGTGAGCCATGTGTTTATAAGAAGTTTAATGGGAATGTGATCATTATCCTAGTAGTATATGCTGACGACATATTACTTATTAGAAACGATGTACCAGTCTTACAGTCAGTTAAGGACTGGTTGAACAAGTGTTTCTCTATGAAAGACTTTGGAGAAGCACCCTACATTCTAGGGATCAAGATCATTCGTGATAGATCCATGAGGTTTCTTGGACAAAGTCAGGGTACATACATTGACCAGATACAAAAGAGATTTAGTATGGAACAATCCAAGAGGGGATTGGTTCTAGTGTCACATGGCCTACATCCTTCTATGAAAATGTGTCCTCACACACAACAAGAGAAAGATAGACTGAGTAAGATCCCATACGCTTCGGCTATAGGATCCAACATGTATGCCATATTATGTACCAGGCTTGATGTTGCCTATGCACTGAGCATGGTAGGCAGGTATCAAGCAGATCCACGAGAACAACATTGGACTACTGTTAGGAGTATCATTAAGTATATGAGCACTAAAGATATGTTCCTGGTGTATGGAGGAGACGGGGAGCTTGTCATCAGAGGGTATGCTGATGTTGGGTTTCAGACAGATCAGATGATTTGAAGTCGCAATCTAGATATTTTTCCTGTCTCAATGGAGGAGCTGTGAGCTGGAAGTGTTCAAAGAAGCCAATTGTTGCCGATTCAACAGCAGAGTCCGAATATATAGCGGCTTTTGATGCAGCCAAGGAATCCGTCTGGATTCGGAACTTTGTACAGGATCTTGATGTGGTGCCGAGCAGTACAGATCCCATTACATTGTATTGTGATAATACTGCAGTGGTGGCTCTTTCAAAAGAACCAAGGTCACATCAACGGACAAAGAACATACTCCGGAAGTATCAACTCTTAAGAGATTTATATCAGAGGGGTGAAGTTTCTGTGAGAAGAGTGTCCATGGAAGAGAACGTGGCGGACCCCATGACTAAAGGTCTATCTCAGTAGAAGCATGAATATCATGTGAGAGATTGCGGGTTAATGGTTGTTAGCAGTTGTCTCTAGTCCAAGTGGGAGTCTGTTGGAGTTGGTGGTCTAGAACCTACTACTTTGTACTTATTAATTAATAAAAGCCTTATCACATTTTCATTGTTCTTCTACATGACAATGTATGTGATAATGTTCTAAGGACAACTGTTGCATTAAAGGGTCATATAAGATCCCTACTATGATGAGAACCCAGAAGTGCCATAACACTGTTCTTGAATATATGTTCTATAGCCGGATGATATTATTTGAGGGACACAAGTAATACATGTCATTAGGGGTGAGCACTCATAAAACTTTGAGGCACCTTCTCATGGTGTGTGCCCTTGGTAATATCAAGGAGGATATTATGAGGACGAGACCCGCAAATTAGAAATCCACATTTCATAGTGTCATTAAATGTTTCTATCTGCGGACATGTGTATTCGTCCTTAGACTTTAAGATTATTATTAATGGGTATTGAAACACACGCAATTAGATGTATTGACGAAAACTGTGATGACCCACTATTCGTAGCGAGGTAGGATACATTGGGTGCGTCACGAGTAATACTACATTAATAGATAATGTGAGAAAGGATTTGTCCCTTCTGTTCCTTAACGGAAGTAGATATCTCAGGCCCTTTGATGGAATTGATATAGCCTAAAAAAATCCTTGGAAATGGTAAGGTATGAGCGAGTTCAATTACGGGAAGTCAAAGAAAGAATAATCTCTCACATGGGTTGATGGCACTAGCATTCAACCCACATGATTAGTGATATCGAGACAAAGGGATTATATTACACGGTAAGCATTCGTAGGAGGTGACACGTCATCGCGGCATTAAATTCTTTCTCTATGGGTGCCATGGCGTGTTGCTAGATGCTAACCTTGGACTTTGGGCAGGCTCCGCCTAATGACACTGAGAAAGAGGCCTAGAGGGTCACACACTATGTGTGTCCATGTATCTTAGTTAAATATTGATTTATCAAGTTAAATAAATATTATTCCTGACTATGGTTTAATAATTATTTAAGGATGCTTAATCGAATTTATTTCGACACTAGTTATTCAAGAGAATATATTGTTGGTGAAATAATATATATTTATTAGCGAGTAATGCAGTTACTTTTATTTAATAAATAAATATCCATTACTCAAGGTCTAATAAATGTGGTGGAAAAAAATGGAAAATAAAAGTACAAGTCGTGTATATTAAATATTCACACCGTGTAGTTTTATGGAAAACAAGTACACCACATGTATTAATTATTACATGCTGTGTGGTTTTCCAGTCAGGATTTTAAGGAAATAATATTGTTTTATTAAATGATATTAATTTAAATCAGCATGGGCGCATGTCAAGGAATTAATAATTTGACACGGGGCTTAAATAAGAGTTATTGAAATAAATAAAATGCGTAACACATTTATTTATTGTCATAACTATATTAACCTTAAACCCAATTATAAATATCCTCAAAACCCCAACACTTTTCTAGAGACATTATTGTCCAAAACAGATTTGGAAATACTCTAATCCCAAGAGTGAATTATCTTTCCACCAAGAACGCCCTCAAGTTACGAGAGCGAGATCCTCCACCAGATTAAGGTGGTCGAAGGCGGACATCGCAAGCGAAGGTTCTTCTGCGCTAGCACCTGGAGATCCCTTCGACGATGTCTGGAGATACGTGGAGCACGTGTGGATCACCGCCAGAGGAATCCTATACTTGGATTCTATGATGCAACAACGGATCACAAGATTGTGACCAGAGACGTCGATGAAGATAGAATTCCACCGAGGTAATTCTTATGAATTAATTAAATTAATTATAACCAATATATGATGATCCTATATCAATGGTTCCGGGACTCTTATTTTCTTTTTTGTTCTTCGATCCATTCCAAATATACGGTGTTTTATATCATGACGAATCTTGGATTGAACGTTGTTTAACACTAAAATTAAAGTTGGGAAAACCCACCAACACGCTTCCACTGAGCCCGGAACCTACATAAATATCTACTTTAAACATTATTTGAATATTTTCAATTTATTTTAATAAAACCTTGGTGTGTAACAATTAGTGTTCCTATTGTTTCTCATAGGTATAAAAATACTTCCTCCACCTCGTATATATTGAGATTCCCCTTTCTTCAATAGTCGTTCTTGAGATCATCTATGTATAATCATTAATAAAGTGAATAAAAATCATTGAGTGAATCCCTAAGATCATCCTCGATTCAATGTTTTGTTCCACCGAGGATTCACTAGAAGCAACCTAAAGTCCAAAACACACTAAATTCATTAATTTATCCACATAGACTATGAAAAAAACATTTTCCTACTTCATGATAAAGAATATTTTTATCCATTGAATTCTAATTGTGAGAGGATGGAATTTATTGTTAAAAAATTATTCAAAACCCCCCATTGTAAGACTATGGTCCAATTTATCATGAAAGAATAAATCCCATGACTGGAAGGGAAGATAATCCAATATATATGTCACCAGACCGACTTATATCCCTATTGGTTTTCTAATGAAATAAAAAATTCATGTCATCCTAATCAGTGAAAAATCTAGAATTTTATGTTATGAATCATCATTAGTGATGGGTGGATTTTTCTTCTAAGACTGGCTGTAGTGATCCACTTTTATTGGTTCATACCTCTTGTTCCTAGTATCCATATCTTGAAAATCTAGGACAATACTATGAACTTAGTGTCGATTCACCTGGGGATCAGGTGCAACCATATTCATAAAAGTTTCTTCTAGTTGGTTCCTACGGTGCCTACTAGGTGACATTTTATAAATAAAAAAAGAATAAAAAATTCCATAAGTCTCACTCGCTATAAAATTATGAATTAGTATTTCAAATTCTTCAACATCAGAAAATCAAAACAATGATTTTTGAAATAAGCCATTATAATGTTCATCTTTTTTTGAAATATTTTAACTTTCCTTTTAAAATAAAACCATGTTCAAAAAAAATAGAACAATACTATTTTTAGAATATTTCATTTCAAATCAATTTCAACTTTTTAAAAAAATCCCAAATTGAACCAAATCATATATCATCACTCCAAATGATATATACACTACAGGTGCAGATTTATTTCTATAATGTGTTTCTTACAAGTCTCATTGGATAAAACCATGATAATGATATTTCAATTCCTATAAGTGTCCCCAAAACACTTATGTACCCAAATCCCAGGTAACTTGATGTTCAACTGAAAATTTTAGCTGTTTCTTTTTATGATCTACATATCAAGTATTGATAATCCTAATCCTGTCAAGAATCCCTAATCTGAGAAAAAACTAGAATCAATTGTCATTCTCATACTGATAGAGCCGATGAATAGTTGTTCAAAAAAATATAATAGGAATGAAAATGACGGATACCACTGGTCACATTCATCCCCTCCTCATTGTCTTGAGAAGGTAAAAGGGCAATACATGATCATAGGCAAAATCCCCATGATTCCAAAGGTAGGAAATAAATTCCATGGGATTAAGTAATAGTAGAGGGATGATTTTCAATTTTTTTGGAAATAAAACAACCAAGAAAACATGCCATGGCCAAATAAAAGACTATGTGATGCATGATATAAATGAAAGATGACTCAATGTTATACAATTTATATCAATAAAATATACAAAAGTGTAGCATATGAGAAGACTAAAAGGCACCAAAATAAACAGCCAAATACATATACAACAAAACCCAAAGAATCAAAAAATATAACTCTAAATCTCTATCAAGATCCATTCTCAAACTACAAAAAACATACCATGTATCACTATAAACCACTGGAGATAGGTTATACTTTACCTTTTCTATATACTAATAAATGATAGCTTCAAAATCACCAATGTTCCATAGTTGTGGTTATTACTAAAACTCAGTAGGCTTTCCCTAATGAATTATTTTCACATGCCACTAGGATAGAAAAATTTAGAAAATTTATACAAAAAAAATATATAAAACCATTTGAAAAAGGTAAAAAATTTATTTGAAGGAAACAAATTCCATGCCAAAGAAGTTTTCTTTAATAAAAAAATTTCTATGGAAATCAATAAAACATGTCCTTATAAATATAGAAATAATTTAATTATAATGTATGAATTCTATATCAAATAACAACACAGACATACACACCCACACATAATACTTGTGTTACCATTGATGATGGAACTTTTAGGTCCAATACTATCCCATTAATGATGGTTGTTTCACAACCAATGTCCATCCTCTACCACAAATGCTTTTCAATGTAATCCAAACACATCCTAATACAACATTTTAAACCAATTTAATCAATTCAATTAAACTACCATTTTATTGAAAACCATGACAACATCTTGTTCCAAAAAAACATAAATTTTTATTGAATTTATTTACAAAGAATCATTTAAATTAAACCAAACATTTATTGGAATCCTTTTTACACATATCAAAACCAAATGAACAATTTAAAATCATCAATTTAATTTTTTTACCAAATTTACCTTTGTCAAACACACCCTATTTTGTACAGTTCCCCAAACTACAATGAATAATGATTTCTAAAAATGATTGCATTAATTTTCTAAATAGAGGAGTCTAGAGTTAATCCAACTACCATAGAATTTGTTCCAACAAGCTTTTAACTAGGTGGTATAAGCTCTTCTTAGGCATCCAAAAGAACTAGGATCAATTCCGGGTAGGGAAAAATCTCCGGGGTACTATAGTATCACTGTAGATGTGGAGTAACTGTAGTTGTGGCGACACTACTAGGGCAGAGGGACTGTAGCAATGATAGTACTATAGCAGGAACAATATTAGTCCAGGTACAATTACAGTACTATTTACCGAAGGGTCCTTTGGAAAAAAATGAACTTTCAAGCTTTGTATTTAAGCCACATTGCCTTGGGCCTTCGGGATATGTTATGGGTCTCCCTCTACCTAGTGAAAAGAGGTATTTTCTTAAATAATAAAAAGAGGCTTTAGACACAACCTTTAAAAGAAATCTACCTTGGGATTTATGAAAAAAACCAACAATGATACTGAAACACCAACACAACTGTGTGGAATATCCAAAAACCCACTTTCGATATCTTCTACAAACATCAACACAGCCAAATATCGACATATTTTGCATCAAATAACATTGATATTTTCACAATGGATGTAAATCTATGAAATCAAGATAAAGTGATAATTAGATCAAAGGAAAACCACCAAATCCACCATAAATGTTGACTCACCATGATAGGTGGGGTTTAAAATACCAAGACACACCTATTTATCTTCTCAAAATCAATGTAGAAGGGTTATATATCCTTAGAGAGGGAGAAATATCGAGATAGGTTTGGTTTGCAGGAAAGGAATTATTTATTAATATCAAACTAGATAGTTAATTTTTGGATCTTGTTTTTAAACCATGCATGGTTAGTAGCACAGTTAGATAGACTATGCACTAACTGTGAGCTAAATTCTTTCTCAGGGGGAGACTTTCTTGGTTAGCTCACATGGTTAGATGAACTATGCACCAGCCATGAAAAATCCAACTATCCCATGATGCATGGTTTCTGTTATGCAGCTATAAGGTTTCAAAAACTTGTGCTTTTACCCATGTGCCTTATCCTTATCCCTTGTCACATTATGCATGATTTACTTTAGGAGTTGAAAAGTATTTCACAAAACATGCACTAACCGAGAACCTTTAGATAAGATGAAAAAACATTCCAAAAGACTTCCAAACCATCCCATACATCACCCAAAATGTTTTTATAATTAAAGCAAAGAAATGAGTGGAATCTTTGTTGAAAACAGGGTGCTAAATTATTCCCACTGTTGGACTTTCCATCCACCTAATGTATAAAAATCAACATTTCCCTAAAATAATTCTACCCATTACTATTGAATTTACTTCTACCATACCCACATCTCTTATTGAGACTAACCATGTTAATAAAAAACCCACACCAGGCTAATGGTTTTTACATCCAAGTTTTTCTCTTACTTATCAACAATCCACACCAACACATTCACCAAAAAAACATCCAAATATAGGTTGAAGTGAACCCATATTATCTCATGGTCAGGATCTAGATGACACTTTTTTCAACTTAGATGCATGAAACAAATTATGAACAACACCAAACCATGGTGGCAATTCCAACCGATTTGCGACCTCTCTAACCCATTCTGGTATCTCAAAAGGGCATATGTATCTAGTATATAACATTCCCTATTTCCAAAAACATTGATGTGCATGCCTTGGAGAGACCCTCAAGAACACTTTTCCCCTCACCTAAAATAACAGAGGATATCTACAATGATCCACCTATGATTTCTGAAAACATTTTTTTTGCATCCATTTCATAATCAATTGAATCTTATCCATTGTTTATTAGAAAAGGAAAAATACATAATGTTAAGGCTCTTATATTTCCACCAAAAAAGGGGAGATTTACAAGGAAACCCATGCAATGCTTAAAAAAGAGGCGTATGTTTTGAGGCCTGATAACTGTTGTTATAAGATAACCCCACTAATTACAGAAGCTTTTCCCATGAGCCACCATAATCCATTATGAAAGCCCAAAACATGTCTTCCATAATTTTTATAATCCTTTTATATTTTATATCTATTTAATGATTGTACAACATGCTTATATTCAATTGATTCCTAAGTAATTTCTATAAGGATTTAAAAAAAAAGAGATGTAAACCTCAAATCTCTATATGATACTATGGAAATTGGTACTCTATGCCTCTACCACTTCCCAAATACAGATTTTTGACAAGTCATAAACCATATTAGATTCAAAAACACGGTTGAAATGAGGCGACCTGATGCATTGATCCACTATCAACCATATGTAATCATGCTTCTAAACCATTTTTTGGGAACCTATTAAAAAATCCATATCTATCTTCTCCCATATCAAAATAGGGTTAATTAATGAATGAAACATACCTACTGGTCAGTGATGCATGTCCTTAACATGCATAAAAGATTATCTTTTTGGAACAACTCAACCAATTTTTTTTCATAACGACCCTCCAAAACATTGATTTCAATACCTTATACATCCTATGTATTCTAAGATGAATAACCCATCTTGAGTGCGGGTAATCATGAAGAAGCTATTAATGATATTCTATAGGTATGAACATCTGATTTAAAAACCAAAAAATGAAACATACATCTAGATTCAATCCCCCAATAGTCTCACCACAATTGTGTTTTGACCTCACTGAAATACATTGACAATCGGAAGTCTTTGAACATTTAACCATCTCCACTGTGTTAAGAACAAATGAAACTGGAATGAAAAATGAAACATCACCTATGTCTCTATATTTCAAGTTCCGGTTGTCTATGAATGACATCAACTGCCACTAGTCTATAACTTATTTTGAAAACTGAGCATATAAATTTATAATTAATGAATCGGCCAATAAATTTCCTAATCCAGGTGCACACATAAAGTCAATGTAAAAAAATTGGAGATAATCCATCCATATTCTTTTACTCGGGTTCAAATCCATTTTTGAGAAAATATGTTTCAAGCTATTATGAGCCACAAACATAGTAAATTTCTCACCAAGGATGTAATGATACTAAGTCTTATAAGCATGGACTATAGTAGTTGAATCCTAATCATGTGTTGGGTTGTTCTTCTCATTAAAGCATAACTTTCTTGATCCATAAGTAACCACTTGGTGCTTCTATATGCAAACACATCCCAACCCTCATCCAGAAGCATTACAATACACCATCTACCCTTGCCATGATTCTAAAAATACCAAGATTGGTAATGATGAAAAGAAAAACATTAAGATCTTAGAAATAAATTTTACATTCCTCATCCTATTGGAATAGAAGATTATTCCCTATAAAACATTTCATAGGAGAGGATAGTCATAAAAAATCATGAACAAAGAATCAGTAATTACCATCTAGACCAAGTAAACTACATATCCCAAAGAAATTATTTGTTGATTTCAACGAGATAAAATCTTATATATATTATACATCACTATAAAAACATTTTGTATAGATTACATGGCCATGGAAATTCTCTTATTGTATCCAAAAATCATATATTGATAATTTTTAATACAGAAAAAGAACCTTCTTAATTCCTTACATTCTCGATAAATGTTTCAAATTCCTCACCCTTGACATTGAATACACCAATATGTCATTGAAAAATACCACCAAAAAAGAATCCAGATATCCTACAAATATTTAATTCATCAATTACAAATTGATTGATGGTGCATTCATAATACTGAAAGGGATTACTATAAGTTCATAATTTCTATATCATCTTCTAAAACCATGTTTTGGAATATATTATTTTCGAATCCACAATTAATGATATCTTTGTCACAAGTTAATGTTGGAGAACAACTATACAAACGTAAATTGATAGAACAGATCATAAATACATATAATTGGATACCTATTAATTATCAACAAACAGTTAATATTATGATAATCTACATATAGAAAATGATTTCTATCTACCATTTTGTAAAATTCATGTTTTCCCATGATGATGTGCTCGGCTAAATGAACACTTTTATTTACATCACCACCAAATTCACCTTCATCTCCCTTAATTATCTTGGTTCTATCCAATAATATTGAAGGGAAATATTACTAGTTCCTAGAAAAATTTGTATCAGAAAATCCACTTCCCTTATAGGTGGCGACCTTATTCTTAGGAAACATATTTGAGAAATCATCCGCAATTTCATGAAAGAAATTAATCTAGATATTTTCCATCGATTCTAAATTCAATACTTCCAAAAGGTATGATAGTTAATGTGATCCTTGAACAATGTCAATAAATCTATAACTAGGATTATATAATATTTTTCCATCTAATGTATATATATATTCCATACTATCTATACTCCATTAAGTGTTATAGTACATTCTCTATAAACCAAGGCTTGACATTCCTATTTACTAAGAAGAGTTTGTAGCTTCAACATGGAACACAAAATCTCAATTTTTAAACACAACAAATCAGTAGCACAAGAATAAATAAAGGAATGAGATTCACCCATATAAAAAAAATCTTAAAAAAAGTTACATTTCAAAAGAACTGTACCTTTCACAGTTTTTGGTCCCAAATGATTATACACAATCACTTGCTCAACTCCCTATAATTTCTTTCTCACCACACTTTACTCTTTATTACCTGGTTGAGATTATAATGCCTGAGGAGTAATGGTATTCTTATTATCACCATGGATATGTATTTTTTACTGATGAGATTTATTTATCTTCTCTTGCCCCATCTAATCATATGAATCTTGAGACACCTGAGAAGTTTCTTTAACACTTGACCTTGAAGCACTACAATAATAGTGCTAATGATGCCCCATCTGATTGCAATTGTGGTATGATCTAGTTGGGTTTTATACATTCTCACTTTATTTGGGAAATATAACCACATTAATAACATCATGTATTAATATTAAATTTTGGAAAAATATTTACCAATCCATTCATTTGATTCTGAGCCTTGATCCCACCTTTGAAATAGGATTCCATCTTCTTCTTTCTACTAGCATTAGAGAAAAAACTGTTTTCCATTGGTATCACTATACTTCAACATCCCATAGATCTAGAAATGTATAGTTTTTTATATATTGACCATATCAGTATAATCATTAATACATATCACACTAATCTTAGGGAAAATATCTTACCACATCCCCGATTGAAGGATGAGTACCTTCAAGGACACACTAGTAGTAACTTCAGGTGAAAAATAAAATAAATTCAAGAATTTGGAAACATAGTTTATGAAATAAAGGTTTTCTTACTTATTTAAGAAGAATTATATTTTTATTTGAAATATATATGTGTGAGGTTAAATTATTTTATTGAACAATGCTTTAAAATCCACCCATGCAAGGCCTTAGTCAAATTTATCAGGAACTACGAAATCCTGAAATTGGAGTGCAAGAACTTTAGATATAAACATTGACATTATGAATTTGATCTATAATTTTAGATTCTTCTTCTAAAACTGGGTAGAGTGATCCAATTTCCTTAGTTTAACCCTCTTGTTTATAGTTTTCACAGCTTGAAAATCATGGATTATACTTTGAGCTAGCTATTGGTTCATTTGTCACTTAGGTGCAACCATAATCTTAGTAGTTTCTTCTAGTTCATTCCTACAGTACCTTCCAAGTTCCATTTTTTATAGAAACAAAAAATTACATAGGTCACACTTTCTATCAACTTATGTGTTAGTATTTCAAAATTTACCACATCATACTATCATAAGAATTCTTTCCAAAATAAATGTTTACCATGTTCAACCATTTTCTTTGAAAAATATAAAATTTCCTTTTAAAATCAAACTATTTTCAAAATACCAAAACCATGATCTTTTAAAAATATTTCATTTTAAAACAATTTTCATAGTATTCAAAAATCACATATTGAAAAAAAAATCAAATATCATTACTCAAAATGAAATATTCACTCATAGTGGGAAGTCATTTCTATAATTCATGTCATGCTTATCTCATTGGATAAACAAATGATAATGTTAATTCAATTCCTATAAATGTATCAAAAATAGTTATGTACCCATCTCCATGTTAACTTTTTGTTTAACATAAAAAGGATAGCTATGTATTTTTATGCTCTATATTTCATGTCCTAAGAATCCTTCTCCTTTAAAGAGACCCAACTCCAAGACGAAACCATAATTAATTTCAACATTGAGACTGATATAATTTATGACCACAAATTCCTAAAGATAATTTGAAGGACTATGACTGGTACCACTTATAAAATACTAGCCATCATCATTAGCTTGAGAAGTTATAAGTAAATTACTTTACCTTCGGTGAAATCCCCAAGATGTCGTAGGCTGGAAATAAATTCCAAGGGAATAATTAATAGTTGGTGGATGATTTTCCTTTATCATAAATAAAAACACCAACCAAAAGTGCCATGAAATAATTATACCACTACGTGATTCATGATATAAATAAAAGAAAACTCAAATAAATACCATTTATATCAATTCCAACTACAAAAGTGTACCACTCAAGAAGAGTACAAAAAATAAAAATAAAAAGCAGAAGACATATCCAGGAAAATCCATAGACTCCCAAAATATCTCAAGTATCACTAAGCACCACTAGAGAAATGTGATACATTTCCTTTTCTCATATCTCGGAAAATGATATCTTATATAGAACCAATTTTCTAATGTAAGTGTGAATATTTAAACTGAGTAGGATTTTCCAAAAATGACTTCCCTAATCATGCCACTTAGATTGAACATGTTATTACATTTATATAAAACAATTTATATAAAACATTTTCAAATAGTTCAATAATTTATCTCAATGACAAACAATTCCATGCCAAATCAATTTTCTCAAATTTAAAAAATCAACGGAAAGAAACAAAATATGTCATTATAAACCTTTCATTAATTTAATTGGAAATTAACCATTCTATATTGTATAGCCAGATACATAAACACACCCACACAGAAGCTGCAAATCATTTTTTTCATTTTCTAAAGCTGGGTTAAAGGGGACCAGTACCCCAACGTACAACATGCACACATAGACGAAACTTAAACAAACCAAAACAACACAACCTTACATATCATAATAGCCATAATCGTCTCCAAAACCCAAGTAGGATTCCTCCTCACCTGTAGCCGACTCCCACTCTGGGTCCCTCCAATAGTTGGCACTTTGAACCCTACTTCTAAGCTGCTCCAGAACAGGCCGTTCAGGTGAGGCATCGACAGCCACTCTTCCCTTTTTCAGAGCAATCATAACCTCCCCACTCTGCTTAGAAGCTGATCTGGTCCTCAACGGCGGCGGAAGGTGCGAGTAATCCTTCCGCACCCTTCTTCTTGCTTGAGTAGACATAGGCCCGCCGCTTGTATCAATCTCTTGAGTCCCTCTCTTGACAATATCACTAAAAGAAATCCCAGCCAGCTCACTCACAGTTCCTGTTCCTCCCCCAGAGTTCTCCACTCCTCCACTATGTTGCTCCCTCCAAAAAGAAACTGGGCATTCAAAATTATCCAGCCTCTGATCTGTATTGCTGATTTCCAATAAAGGGAGACGTCCATCTTCATTTGGAGCCTTTTCAATAGCACTGGACAAGGCCGCATTCCCTTTACTATCATTGCTCCTACTCTTTCCCCTCCTTCTCTTGGGCGAGGTGTTACTTCCATCCATGCATAACTCCTTGGAGGCCTCCACTTGACCCCGATTCCCGATAGAAGTCTAATTTCTTGTTGGTTCCATACCCTCCTCCCCACCTCTGGAAACACTATTTAAAGCCGGTTCAACATCACCATTACCAAGGCATTCAAACCTGTTGGATAAAGAAACAAAAGGCTTGTCCATTGGATCTAAACCTCTAGCCCCTTCTGTGCAGGGAACCTGCAGGACAGGATTGGTACTCGCATCCCCCACAGTCTGAACCAAACCAGCTCCGCCTCCAGCAAGCAGCCAATCCACCGAATCCTTAGCACCTTGGTCCTCCTCCTCTAGCACCCTACTGACCTCAACCACCGGCCCATCCACCTCCGGTGCCTGGGAATCCAAATCTACCCCTTCTGTATTCATCTCCTCAACAACAGGGGCAAGAGTCTCCTCAAAAGCCGCCTTGGTGGCCTCACCTAGCAGACTGTCCACTCCTACAGATTTGGAACCCTCCTCTTCGTCAACAGCCGCCTTGGAATAGTTTCCCACCCTCAGAGCCAAATCCGTTGGTCTTCTCCTAGCCTCTCCATCCCTTCTACTGGGAACATGTAGCCGGTCCTTCAAAGCTCCATTCCTACGGAAAAATTCCACTTCATGTCCCAGGCGATGACAAGAAGAACAGAAACCCGTCCAGTTCTCGTAAACCACCTGCTGTCTACACCTGTACTCTTACCCTATGGTAATCCACACATGATCAAACGGTCATCGAGAGGAATCCATATCCACACAAACCCAGGGATTAACCGGATGGCACACAACATTAGTGCGACTATCAGAACACAAAAACCTTCCTACAAGGTTTCCAAGAATTTGAATAATAGCAGGGTTCTGGAGGGGAAGCGACAAATTAGGGAAACTTACCCAAACCACTGTCGACGGTGAATCGCGCTTCATGTGAAAGTCTAAAGACCAGCGTAATAGAAGGAAGCGATACCCGTTGAAACTGCGAGGAGCTCTCGACCAAGCAGTAATGAGATCTTCCTATGATTCGAACCGAATCATCATGTGGTTCCTGTCAAGCAGACCGACAATTTCCCTTTCTTGTAGCTCCCACGAACCGAAGATAAATCTGTCGAAGGCATCAACAGAAGGTCATCCATTTCTAAAGCGCGCAATCAAGGTAAGATTAAGAAGCGCAGAAGATTCTAAGAACTCTGAAGTTGAGAGATGAAGGTTAGGTCGCCCATCGAACAGATCTGACGCCTTAGGGATCAAAGAGATTTTTGGGAAAGGAGGAAGAAAGTCTGGATTCGAAAAAGGTCTAAAAACACCTGGTCTCGCATTGGTCGGCGAATCTCCCTTCCCCCCTAGCGGGGGGAAGGCCGGCACCGTCGCTGTCATCACCGCTCGCCCAGAAGCGCCAGGGTTTTTCCGTCGTCACCGCCACGGATAGATAAACATCCACAGAAGCTAAATACTACCATTGAAGGTGGAACTTTCACATCCAAACCCATCCCTTGGGAAATGGTACTTTCATAACCAATATACACCCCTTAAAAATATGATTATCCATTTAATCCAACCACTTAACAATATTAACTTTCCCAACCAATTAAATCAATTCAATAAAACCATTCTTTTATTGAAAACCATAAAAAAGTCGTATTTCAATAAAACAAATTATTTTATTGATAATAAATTATCCAAAAATACAATTCAATAAAACCAAATTTGAGTTGAAAACCTTTACCATGCTTCAAAACCAAATTAAAATTTTAAAATCATTATTTTAAAACCATGTTACAAAATACAAAATTGTCGAACACACCCAGTTTTGTACAGTACCACAAACTGTCACCAAGGAATATTTCCAACAATCATTTGACAAAAAACTCACAATAAATTTCACACAAAACAACTAATTTGAAATAAATACTTCATGTTATGAATATATGAGTCGAGTGTGAATCCACCTACCTCATAATTTATGCTAAAAGCAAAGAACGACACTAAAACTCTAATGAAACAAAGATGAATATCCCAAAACCTTCCTTATATCTCATACCCTAATATCAGCACAGACCAATATTATCATATTTCACATCCAATATTTTTTATATAACACCAATGGAATTAGATCTACGAAAAAAAGAGAGAGGTATAAGTCCATCTATGAAAAACCACCAAAAACCCGAATAAATGATGACCCATCATGATATTCTGGCTTTAATGCACCATGTAAAATCTCTAGATCACTACCAAATCGATAGATAAGGGTTAAAAAACCTTAAATAGGGAGAAATTTTAAGTTAGGGTTAATTTGGAGAATTAATAAGGGGTTATTTCTTAATCCTGACACAGATCCACAATTTGTGGATCTTATTTTTATACCGAACATGGTTATTTGTAGGGTTTGAAAAATCCTATGCTAACTATGTGCCAACTTTTGTGCCAAGTGGGACCTTTAATAGTCGGTATGAAAGGTAGAAAAACCATATTCTAGCCATGAAAAAGTTTACCATCCCATGATGCATGGTTTTTTCTAGGCAACCTCGTGATTTGGACAATATCCAAGCATCGGCCCGTGCGCCTTCTCCTTAGTCCTAGTCTCATTGTGCACATTTTCGTATAGGAGTTTAACAGTTTCTACTAACTGCAAACCTATAGATGAGGCCCAAAATCATTCCAAATGAATTCTAAACCCACCCAAATAGCACAAAAACAATTTATATACATAAAATACCAAAATTGATGGTTACTTGCATAAAACCTTGGATTCTACACAAGGGTTCATAAAAGTGGGGTCTCAACATTATTTTTGTTTTGAAATTTGATATTTTTTATTTATACTTGAAGATTTCACATAATGTAAATGTTGTCGGTTGTGTAATATACTAAGCCATAAAATATTCTACTTTTTCTTTCATCAGGACTTTTCATACCGTGAATAGTGATTTCATGACAAGAATAGTGACGGGATGATCCTCTCATGGTAAGAATTAATGTCTTTTAATTATTCATGTTGCACGTTGTTAATGAATCACATGACATGTAAAGCTGATTTCCAGCTTCATTCACTCAAAATCATCACAACTATTCATTTTCAAGCTTCAAACATTGTCTTTCACTTGTTAATTTATCATGGTCTATCATATACAACATAAAATCATTATATTTTCGCTTAAAAAATAATGCGCCTTTCTACATTGCATAGAGGAGAAATGAAAAGTGTTTTTGACTCGCTATATTCATCTCTTTTTTTTAGAATTATGATTAATTTTGGTATCTTTCCATAAATTAAAATATAATTAAATAACATAAATAATAATCAATTAAATTTTAAAAAGATGTGTTTAATATACAAAAATATATTCAAAATATGACTCAATCAGATTTTCTTCTTAAATTACTTATTATGTCTTTGATTTTATTCATATCATATAACTTTGTATCTAATAAAATTTCAATTTTCTTCTTCTAACCTCATATTATTTTAATTTTTCTATAATCTAACAGTTGTGATGATATTGGGATTCACCCTTTCTATATCTTTGTTATAGATGTTATCTCCACAATGAGAGGTCTACCCATAGAAGAGTAGCTTCCATTTGTAGTCAATATAATTCCAAATATTTTTCTGAATACATGAAAAAAAATAATTGTGACCAATTAATTTATTTTGAATTTATAATTTTCTTGATAAAATTATTCTTTTTCTCATGTTTTCAGTATTGTGTAATCTTAAAGAGATGAAATTTAAACTTGTAATATAATAAAGTTGGGGTAAGTTAATAGGGTTAAAATAAAATAATAAAACCGAATTAATTTTCATTTAAAGGGTAGAAATGATACCATAATTATAATTTGGCCATCAGTTGGATTTTGGAACACAATAAAGAATGGTTCAGTGACTGGAAGTCTCAATGTCAACCCATGGTTTACTACTTCCCATCACTATGGTTCGGTTAATTTCCACAGGGTTTAGAAATTGATAAGAAAATAGGATAAAATTTAAGTGGATTTAAATGTAATTGATAATAAAGACTGAAAAATTAATGGGTAAATTAGATCAATTAAATCTTATCATATAGGTGTTTTTTGTAGTAGTCATTTTAATGTTTGATTCCTTTTTTTGAATGTTTCCATTGGTTTTCTGGATTATTCCAATTTATTTGGGGATCATTAGTTGATATGGTCAATAAGATAATGAACTAGGTTATCCAATGCGTAATATATATTAAAATGAAATAAAATAATTTTTTGTGAATGCTAAAAATGATCATAAATCAGTGACCCACTAAACAAATATTAATGTTACTGAATAAGAGAATCAATTTTGAGTTATTGCTTTATTTTTTTATTTGTAACTTTAGTATAACTTATGTTACCATTCATATATTGGGAGTGTTTGGTGAGAATATCCATAAAATTTTCACATCCCATATTATATAACATTTTTTTCTTATGAGTTTGATTATTGTATTTTTCATCATATATATTTTTAGAATGATTCCTCATAGTTCTGTCCATTGACTAAAACTGAAAGGCTTAGTGAGAATATCAATAATAAATAACCAGAGTGAGGAATCATAGGATAATTAAAATAATTTATAGGATTTTCTAAGTTATGAAACCTTTGGATCAACCCATTCCATTTTATAATCCAATCTAATATTTATTAAATTAATTAATAATGATTGATAAATAGAATGTTAGTTAACTAATTCCCATCACTCAGGAGTGTGAAAAGAGGTTTTCACTCAGGACTCTATGGAATACACCCGATGAAGATTGAGTTAATACCAAACTATCATTTTATGTATTATTAACCATATGATCATATATCCTAGAGGATGCATCTAATTTTCTGTATCAGGATATGGATTTCATTTCTATAAAACCATAAAATAATTTTATATTACAAATTTTTTTGTTATTTATTATATGTAGAAATATCTCATGGGTTCTAAATAATGTTATATAATACATATCCAAAAAATAATTGTTAGGTCCACTAGGTTAGATACCATGAGAGGGGGGGTGAATCAGGGTTTGACATATTAAAACAACTGCCCCTATTGATCTTGTCTTGCTGTTAAGCAAGTCTATCTTATCTCTCTTTCCTGCAGTAAAGTATAAATAGAAACTAAATCATGCATAGGACACAATGATTTTTACTTGGTTCAACCTCAGTGGGCTACATCCAAGGAGCATACACCGACGATGTGCTGATGTACCAAATCCACTAAAAGTGCACTTTTGTTTACAATGTTTAGGATAGATCACTTATATTCCTATGATAATGGCCTTTACAATGTTTAGGGTCAGCTCACTGCATTCCCAAGGGTCACCCCCTTTCTCTCTCTCTCTAGCTCACTATCGGTTGAGAGGATAACCTTCTTCCTCTTCCTTTGCTCACTGCTCTGGAAAGGATCCAATCACAGTTTATAGACATCCATGTATCTTCATTATCACTAATTAATATATCCTCTGTTTTATGTAGATTCTCTATTGAAGTCCAACATTCACTCATATATGAATCTCAGTTTGCACCGAAGGTATCAGGCATTCATCTAGCTTCCACGCAGCCCTGAGTCATTGTCGTGCTTCAACCATACAAAGCGCCCTTCTCCAAGACCACGCGCAAGTCTCGGCGTGCAAGTTAAAACTGTCGTGCACATTCACCTCAACCACTTGCGCGACACTAGCTTATGAAACTCCAAACTTGCGTGACTCACACCCTATTAAGACTAAACCAATATTTGTGCGACACCACAAACTGTCGCGCTTCATTAAAACCTAGAGCCCAAGTGTCACCAAACCACTTGCATTAAACCTCCTTCTTCAACTCAAAACTTGGGTGACTCCCTTCCTTTCTCACCCAAACCTCTTTGGGTGCACAACGAACAACTGGCACACAACTTCTACTTGCACGACCAGACCACCACTTGCACGACCAGCACACATGCGTGATGGGAGTTTTGATTTTCTAGAAGTGTTAATCTCGTGCCGAATGAAGAGGGTTCAACCTCTATTTATAGGCATTTGAAAACCCTACGTGACGGTGCGCTAGTATCCTCTCGGCGTGCAAGTTTCGGTGCACAAGTCTCTGCCGTGCATGTCACTTACGGGACCGACCCAAAATCTTGGGCGCCCCTTTTCCCTTTTCCATATTTTGATGTTATGATCTTGAAAAACTTATGGTGCACAAGTTTCCTCTCTTTCAAGTCAACGACGTGCATCTCCCTTTGCCAAAACCACTTTTCTCCATTTGGGCGCCCCTTTTCCCTTTGCCACATTGTATCTGCTATTTTTGTACCACTTCCAGATCAATAATTCCTTTTCTAAGATATTGAATCAATCATGGATCGTTAACCACATCCCTTGAACTCGACATTCCACCATGAAATTCGATTTTTCAACAAATTTGTATGTCATGGTTTGCTTTGTCAAAAATCATAACAAAGATGTCCTCTTTTTCAAAAAACACAATCACCTCGAAAATTCTTCAATGATACCTTGAGAGTTTTTTCCCAACAAAAATTAAATTCAACTTTGATACAACCTATAATAACTCAAGCGTAACTTATCTAAGTATTACATCATTTTATATGAACAACTTCACACATCTCTGAGTATAAAGTTATAATAAAAATATAGGGTTAGTGTATTTGAAAAATAGATACATTATTATCTTATTTCAAAGAAGATCCTCATCATTTCCTAGAAATATGTTGTTACAATAAACCATTATTACATAAAAAAGTTAAATTTTTTTTTGTTATAAACTAGTTAAAAACCAAAAAAATGGTGACCCTAGATGATCAGTAAGAGTAAATTTGGAATATATCAACCAACAATCCTTTGAAATAATAAGATAAAAACATGGAAAGAATAGATACATTATTATTTTATATAAATATTACAACATTTTATATAAATACCTCCCAAATCTATGAGTATAAAGTTATAATAACCATAAAGGGTTAGTGTCTTTGAAAAATAGATACATTATTATCTTATTTCATGGAAGATCCTCATCATATCCCTGAAATATCGTGTCACAAAAAACCATTATTACATAAATAAAAATTAAAACATTTCGTTATAAACTAGTTAAAAGACCTAAGAAATGGTGACCCTAGATGATCAGTAAGGGTAAATTTGGAATATATCAATCAAGAATCCTATAAAATAATAAGATAAGAACATGGGAAAATAGATACATTATTATCTTATTTCATGAAATATCTTCATCATCTCCCAGAAATATCTTGTCACAAAAAACCATTACTACATAAATAAAAATTAAAACATTTCGTTATAAACTTGGGAAAAACCTAATAAATGGTGACCCTAGATGATCAGTAAGGGTAAATTTGGAATATATCAGTCAAAAATCCTATGAAATAATAAGATAAGAACATGGGAAAAATAGAAACATTATTATCTTATTTAAATATCACAACATTTTATATGAACACTTCCAACATAATCACGTATAAAGTTATAATAACCATAAAGGTTTAGTGTCTCTGAAAAATAGATACATTATTATCTTATTTCATATAATATCTTCATAATATCCCAAAAATATCTTTTCAAAAAAACCATTATTACATAAATAAAAATTAAAACATTTCTTTATAAACTAGGGTAAAAACCTAAAACTTGGGTGCCCCTTTTCCCTTTTCCACCTTATATCTGCTTTTTTTATACCACCTCCAGATAAACCATTCCTTTGTCGATGTTCTTGAATCAATCATGTATCGTTAACCACATCCCTTGAACTCGACATGACACCATGAAATCCCATTTGTCAACAAATTTGTATGTCATGGTTTTCTTTGTCAACAATCACAACAGATATGTCCTCTTTGTCAACAAACACAATCACCTCAAAAATGCTTCCATGATACCTTGAGATATTTTTGCCCAAAAATAATTAAATTACACTTTGATACAACCTATAATAACCCAAGAATCACTTATATAAATATTAAAAAACATTATATGAATACTTCACCTATCTCTGAGTATAAAGTTGATAAGGTTTATATTCATCATCTCCCAGAAATATCTTGTCACAAAAAACCATTATTACCTAAAAAAATTAAAACATTTCGTTATAAACTAGTGAAAAAACCTAAGAAATGGTGACCCTAGATGATCAGTAAGGGTAGATTTTGAATATATCAATTAAAAATCCTATGAAATAATAAGATAAGAATGTGGGAAAAAGAGATACATTATTATATTATATAAGTATTATATCATTTTATAAGAATACTTCACAAACTTATGAGTATAAAGTTATAATAACAATAATGGTTTAGTGTCTTTGAAAAATAGACCCATAATTATCTTATTTCATGGAATATCTTTATCATCTTGAAGAAATATATTTTCACAAAAAACCATTATTACATAAATAAAAGTTAAAAACATTTCATTATAAACTAGGGAGAAAACCTAAAACTTGGGCGCCCCTTTTCCCTTGTCCACCTTGTATCTGTTATTTTTGTACCGCCTCCAGATCAAACATTCCTTTGTCAGAGTTCTTGAATCAATAATGGATCATTAACCATATCCCTTGAACTCGACATGCCACCATGAAATCCCCTTTATCAAAAAATTTGAATGTCATGGTTTTTTTTTCAACATTCACAACACAGATGTCCTCTTTGTCAACAAACACAATCACCTCAAAAATGCTTCATTGACACCTTGAGAGATTTTTTCCCAACATGTAAAGACCCGTAAAATTCAAGGGAATTTTTTTATTAATTTTCTTTGGAATTTTACAAGAGCGCGTTTTCTGACGGCACCTGATTCCGAGGCCCGGAGTGCCCGGAATCAATTTCCGAAGTTTGACTCGGGTACGTTCAGTGAACGAACGAGCGAGAATTCCTAACTTTTGATCCGGTGCTCGGAATAGAAATCCGAGGGCACCGATGAACTCGCAGCGCCGATATTTTCTTAAGAAGACCTTTTCCGAATTTGTGTTTGCCTAGGTGGAGATGTTTAATTTTCTTGATGAAATGAAGAGTAAAATAAATTTGTGATACAATATTTATTTTATATCATTAAGTGGTTATAATCTTTTGTTGGAAGTTGGGTGGTTTAACCACCTAAGAGAGGATTAAGGTGAGGAGGGGACCACCCGAGCGCCACCTTTTCAAATTCCCTAACTCCCCTCTCTCCCTCTTAAAAGCTTGACAACTTAACACTTCATTAATTATACAACTCATGTATAATTAATAAGTGAGTTTAATTTGAGTTTTGAAATTCAAACTCTTGAATTTCAAATGTTGGGTTGTGTTAATAAATTAAGTGTGAGCTTAATTTATTTTTGGTTAGTTTCTTTGTTACTTCAGAGGTTTGGGAGAATCTTTGAGAGACTTGAAGATCTTCTTCGTCTTCGACGAAGAACGTGAAGAACGGTTCTTGTCCGACAAAGAACATCGATCCCACGACCTTCAAGACTCGGCGTCCCGGATTCTTCCGTCTTCATCTTCCTCCTCGATAAGGGAGAAGTCGCCGACCATGGTGATCATCGCCAACGACAACGTACCTCCCTTCTTCGTCATAGCGACAAGTGAAGAGATGTCGTTTCCTCCTCGGATTCACCCCGACGTCCACGGAATCTACGTCCGACGCCGCGACGCCTTTCTCTGCGATAACCGACGTGTGACGTCATTTTTCAAGGTAGGGTTTATTGTTGATTCTTTTATTTATCCTCGTTCTTGGTTCAAGTATGACAAACGTGTGGATAATATTTTATGTGTAATCGTTTAATGTGAGGGGGCCAGACCGCATGAACACGGCCGAACCCCCACCTTTGTTCTTGTTGAATTATCTTGTGAAAGAAACAAGATAGAGTGGTTCCGTCGCACCACGCGGTTATTCGCCCGGCTTATTTGCGCAACGCCGTCGCGCCGCACCGTGGAAGGATCATTAAGAACGCGACGTCGTCGCGCCGCGTCGAAGGGAATCGAAGGCGCGGCAGAGGGGCGCGGTGCCGTCGCACCGCGCCGGACGACGAACACCGCGGCCGATTCCGGGCCGCGGCAGGACGAGAAGACCGGCGGCCGGGCCGCCGGCGTCGGAAGTCGGAAAGGGGACCGGATTTTCCGGTCCCGTTGGAGAAAACCGGCCAGCAGCTGGCCGGCCGGAAGGTCAAAGGCCGTGGGAATTTAATTCCCCCGGCCAGCTCCAAACCCCCCCCCCCCATTTATGAGGGGGGGGGGGGGGGGTTTCCTTGAGGGGGGGGGGGGGGGCAGGAGGCCCCCCGGTTCTTTTCAAAGCAGGCCCCCCACGAGGGGGGGGGGGGGGCAGTTCTCCAAAAGGCGCGGCTAAAAAGCTGCGCCGCCTCATGCTGAAGCGGGGGCTTAGCCCCCTGCGCGTGACCCGTGCGGCGCCAGGCCGCCGCGCCGGGTAGGACCCGGGTCGGGTCGACCCGGTTCGGGCGACCCGGTTCCGGCCGACCCAGGGGGGTCGGGCCGGGTCGGCCCGGACCCGGACCCCCCATTTTCGAGACAGTTTCGGTCTTTTGGCCATAACTTGGGCCACAGACCTCCGATTGAGGAACCGTATACGGCAACGTGATCCTTGGATCGAGACGGTCGTTTCGGTATATTACACTTAGGGTTTCGGAACACTTTTAGTTCGGCCGGGTTGGTTCGTTCACGAAACCAACCGGGCCTTCGGAGCGGAAACGCTCATATCTTGAGCTACGGACGTCCGATTGACGTGCCGTCAGCTTTGTTGTGTTCCTCTGAGTGAGGCGGATCTTTTCGCATACTCTGCCCGAGGTTTGGACGCAGGTGGAGTACGGTCGGGTTGGTTTTGCTTTAGAAACCAACCGGGCTCCTGGGACGAAAATGCCAATAACTCTCAGACCGGGCGTCCGATCGACGCGCCGTCTGTTGCGTTGAGTTCCTGTTGACGATACGGAACTTTTGGATACATCAACTCTGGACTATGTGACAGTGGATGTATCAGCATCTCGGCTCGTGGAGCGGACCCTCCGAATGAGCTTGCTGTGTGCGGGAACCCTAGTGCTGGCTGCGACTGTTACTGTGACTACTACTGCTACTACTGCTACTGTGACTGCGACGACGACAGTACAGAGATCCTGTGTGGATTCGACGACGACGACTATAGCACTCAGCGATCCTACGTGGATCAGTGCTACAGGTCCTGTGTGGGCCCGATCCTGTGTGGGTCCGATCCTGTGTGGGTCTCTGCGCTTAGCGGTCCTGTGTGAACCAGCGCCTACAGGTCCTGTGTGGGCCCGATCCTGTGTGGGTCTTTTGCGGGGGTTAGTTACCTATCGATCCTTCGTGGGTCCGACGACTTAGATGGATCAGAGATCATATTTATCATCTTTTGAAGAAGTATACCTGTGTGGGCTGAATCCTGTTGCTTTCCTGTGTGGAATGTGTTGTGCTATCCTATGTGGATTACGCTTTGCTTTCCTGTGTGCAACACGTTTACTTTCCTGTGTGGACTGAGTTGTACTTGGGCTCGGAGGTTGGAGCGTATTTGAAATTGATGACTTAGGTATATGTATGGGCATATACCTAAGCAGTGTCGGTTGTTACTTCGTGATTGTACCTTTCATTGTGGTTTATCCTTTGTGGATTTTGAGAGACCTTCAGGGGTCTCGGGGTCCCTACTAAGTAGCTTATACTCACCCCTGCACGGGCTATGCCCGCACTACGTTGTGTTGGTTGCAGACGATGGACAGCGTTGATATTGGCTGAGGCTTGCAGAGCAGGACGGTACCTGGAGGTGGACCACTGGGCGGGACGTGTTTGGAGCGGACGGCGGGACCCGTGGAGCAGTGGAGCTATCTGTACCCACCCTTCAGGTGGGATTTCTAGTGGACAGCTCGGTGTAGCGGCTTTTACTTTTCAGAAGCTGTTTTCCCTTTCAAGTTGTACTTTACTTTCAGTTTGGGATTGTATACTGGCCCATTTACTTTTCCGCACTTTCAGTTGTACTCTGCTTTTGCTTAGTGTTTACTTTCCGCTTGCTTACTCTGTGGTGTTTGTTTACTTTACAAAGGCAATGCCTTCCCTTTTTACCAGGATTTACGCCTTGGTGCTAGTCGCCAACCCCTGGCCTATGGAAGGCGGGCTTGGGGTAGTCACGGCACGGACCCGAGGGCGGGTCATGACAAATTGGTATCAGAGGAGTTCGGTTCTACCGCGAACTCTGATCTTTTCTATGTGAAGCAATAATGTTTAGCATATTGAGTGTGGTTATCAGTCCAGGGAGTCCAGTGTTGGTGCGGCGGCCGACGTATCCGTACACCAGGACCCTAACTTCTGAATTCCGACTTAATGAACGAAAACATTGATTGCGTGTGTGTTTCAAAGTTTTCTTTGTGATTACTTATATAAGCTCACCAGGTATACTGTTTGACCGTGGCGCACCTGTTTCCTATTCAGGATGGCCCCACGACGGTAGCCAGCTAGGGTTCCGAGAGTCGAGTGTGACGACAGCCCACCGAGCGACGAGGCTTCGGTGCAGGGCCCTTTGTCAACAGTGGCACCGGCGGTAGTTTTACCCGCCGAGTCCCTGATGCTTCCAACACCAGCCGCTGACGATGCACGTCGCCTCAGCACACTGCATGAGTTTCAGCGCCAGCGACCACCCAGGTTTCGCGGGGAGACGAATCCCCAGGCAGCCGAGGACTGGCTGGAGGCAGTGGTACGTGTGTTTAGGCTAGTGAGGACACCAGCAGACCTCAAGGTGATCCTCGCTGCGAGCCTACTACATGCAGCAGCAGGACGATGGTGGAGCATGATGCTCCAGGTGCACGATGAGGCATCTCTACTTTGGACGGACTTTGAGAGCCTCTTCCGCTCGGAGTTCGTCCCAGCCACCCTTCGTGCAGTGCGTATCCAGGAGCTTCTTCAGCTGCGGCAGGGAAGCATGACGGTCGCTCAGTACTCGGTGAGATTTACTGATCTCTCGCGCTACTCGACCGACATGGTACGAGACCCATTATTTCGGGCCCGGACCTTCGCGCAGGGTTTGAGACATGAGATCAGGGCATCACTGATCTCCCTCAGCATACCGACTCAGACAGGAGTACTGGAGCGGGCCCTTCTGATCGAGAGCTTCCTTGATGAGTCTACACCAGCGCAGCGACCCACCGCAGGGCGGCACGTGGCAGAGTCATCTGCAGCTGTTAGTCGACGGATGACTCAGGGGTCCAGACAGACCAGACCTTCAGGAAGACGACCTCAGGGCACTGGCTCAGCAGTGCAGGGCACACAGCGCGAAGCCAGTCTTTCAAGTGGAAGACAGTGCTATGCATGCGGCGGGCAAGGCCACATGGCTCGTGACTGCCCGACCCGCCATGCAGAGGAGCAGCAGACAGTTGAGGAACCACCTAGGCAGAGGCAGAGGTTCGACCGTGGCGGTCCGCAGGGAGGAGGCGGACGAGGTAGAGGAGCTGGGCGAGCAGCCGGTGGTGGGCGACGCTTAGAGGCTCTGCCACCACCACCACCAGGAGGTCCACCCCGACCTCAGGGGAGAGCACAGCTTCAGGCAGCTGAAGCTTACGATCATGGAGCTCCGGAAGCGGGTGGACTAGTGTGGGACTAGCTCTAGGCATAGAGGCCTTTGCCCATAATGCCTCTAGCTTCGTAGTTTGTGTTACTTTGTGTCCTTTTACTTTAAGTTGAAGTAATAAAAGACACTTGCCTTGGTGACTTTAGATTTCTTGTCTTTTGTTTGTTTTTACTAAGAGGTGCCAGATTAAAAACTGTTGACTTGACCCTCACTTGCGAGATTCGTACTGGAGGAAACCCAGTGACCACACACTGATGCCGACAGTGTGACTCAACCCTTGGAGGCGAGAGTAACAGTTGGATCTCTTGGTAGCAGCGTCGAGGCCTTACGACGTCATCCATGCCATGAATTAACTAATCATGACGGGACTGACTGTTTTAGGCAAGGAATGTGGTTCATACAGGGGATGAGACCGGATTTCACTTTTCGTCAAAGGAGAAATCTTTGCAGCTAGTCTCTTTGCAGATATCCTTCGTGGATAGAGATGGAGCAGCCTTCCTCCAGTCTCTCACAGTCACCCCTCCTCTACTACAGCAGGTCAGAGAGGCACAACGTGAGGACGCTGACTGTGAGACACGGCGTGCACAGATATCCTCGGAACAGACACCTGATGTTTTCTCCCTTGGAGCAGAGCACGACATCCTTTTCAGAGGACGTACCATGGTACCAGTCGCTTGTGAGAGGAGGTGCTGAGAGAGTTTCACACTTATCCTTGGCGGTACATCCTGGAGTGGCGAAGATGTACCGGGATCTCAGACGACAGCACTGGTGGCCGGGCATGATGAAGGAAGTAGCAATGTTTGTTTCTCGATGCCTCACCTGCCAGCAGGTGAAGGCAGAGCATCAGGTACCAGCGGGCTTGGTACAGCCCTTGGAGGCTCCGGAGTGGAAGTGGGACGGCATATCTATGGACTTCGTGACTGGACTTCCACGCACTTCCAGAGGTCATGACTCCATCTGGGTGATTGTTGACCGACTCACCAAGTCGGCACACTTCTTACCCATTAGAGAGCAGGGCTCAGTGGAGATCTTGGGACGTCTCTACGTTCAGGAGATTGTGCGGCTCCACGGTGTGCCATCATCTATCGTCTCCTATCGAGATGCTCGCTTTACTTCCCAGCTTTGGAAGGGCTTACAAGAGGCGTTCGGGACGCAGCTACGTCTGAGCACAACCTTTCACCCTCAGACGGATGGTCAGACGAAGAGGACCATTCAGACTCTCGAGGACATGCTCTGCGCATGTGTCCTCGACTTTGGCCGTAGCTGGGAGGACCACCTACCCTTGGTGGAGTTTGCGTACAACAACAGCTACCACTCCACCATCGGGATGGCACCGTACGAGGCATTGTACGGATGACCTTATAGATCTCCTTTGTGCTGGACATACCCTGGGGAGTCAGCACTTGTGGGACCGGAGATGGTCCAGGCCACGACAGAGAAGGTCCAGGTCATCCAAGAGCGGATGAGGACAGCTCAGAGTCCGCAGAAGTCATATGCTGACAGGAGGCGGAGGCCACTGGAGTTCGAGGATGGCGACCACATCTTCTTGCGGGTCTCACCTCGATGTGGTATTCGGAGAGTTGGCCGAGGCGGCAAGTTATCTCCGTGCTATATCGGACCCTTCCAGGTCCTCAGCAGGGTTGGCGAGGTGGCTTATCGCCTGGCTCTGCCACCTCAGTTGCACCGGGTGCACAACGTCTTCCACGTATCCCAGCTGAGGAGATACATGCACGACCCGATGCACATCATTGACCATGGGGAGCTTGACGTTGACTATGGGGCGACTTTTACGGAGGTCCCAGTGGAGATAGAGGATCGACAGGAGCAGGTCCTGCGTGGGCGATCGATTTCTCTTGTGTGCATCAGATGGCAGCACAGGAATCTCCAGGAGAGCACATGGGAGCGGGAGGCTCAGATGCGTGGTCAGTACCCTCATTTGTTTCCCTAGTTTTTGATGTATCTTTACGGGGACGTAAAGCCTTGAGGTGGGAGTAATGTAAAGACCCGTAAAATTCAAGGGAATTTTTTTCTTAATTTTCTTTGTAATTTTACAAGAGCGCGGTTTCTGACGGCACCTGATTCCGAGGCCCAGAGTGCCCGGAATCAATTTCCGAAGTTTGACTCGGGTACGTTCAGTGAACGAATGAGCGGGAATTCCTAACTTTTGATCCGGTGCTCGGAATAGAAATCCGAGGGCACCGATGAACTCGCAGCGCCAATATTCACTTAAGAAGACCTTTTCCGAATTTGCGTTTGCCTAGGTGGAGATGTTTAATTTTCTGGATGAAATGAAGAGTAAAATAAATTTGTGATACAATATTTATTTTATATCTTTAAGTGGTTATAATCTTTTGTTGGAAGTTGGGTGGTTTAACCACCTAAGAGAGGATTAAGGTGAGGAGGGGCCCACCCGAGCCCCACCTTTTCAAATTCCCTAACTCCCCTCTCTCCCTCTTAAAAGCTTGACTACTTAACACTTAATTAATTATACAACTCATGTATAATTAATAAGTGAGTTTAATTTGAGTTTTGAAATTCAAACTCTAGAATTTCAAAGGTTGGGTTGTGTTAATAAATTAAGTGTGAGCTTAATTTGTTTTTGGTTAGTTTCTTTGTTACTTGAGAGGTTTGGGAGAATCTTTGAGAGACTTGAAGATCTTCTTCGTCTTCGACGAAGAACGTGAAGAATGGTTCTTCTCCGACAAAGAACATCGATCCCACGACCTTCAAGACTCGGCGTCCCGGATTCATCCGTCTTCATCTTCCTCCTCGACAAGGGAGAAGTCGCCAACCGTGGTGATCATCGCTAACGACAACGTACCTCCCTTCTTTGTCATAGAGACAAGTGAAGAGATGTCGTTTCCTCCTCGGACGCACCCCGACATCCACAGAATCTACGTCCGACGCCGCGACGCCTTTCTCCGTGATAACTGACGTGCGACGTTATTTTTCAAGGTAGGGGTTATTGTTGATTCTTTTATTTATCCTCATTCTTGGTTCAAGTATGACAAACGTGTGGATAATATTTTATGTGTAATCGTTTAACGTGAGGGGGCCGGACCGCATGAACACGGCCGAACCCCCACCTTGGTTCTTGTTGAATTATCTTGCGAAAGAAACAAGATGGCGTGGTGCCGTCGCACCACGCGGTTATTCGCCCGGCTTATATGCGCAGCGCCGTCGCGCCGCGCCGTGGAAGGATCATTAAGAACGCGACGCCGTCGCGCCGCGTCGAAGGGAATCGAAGGCGCGACAGAGGGGCGTGGTGCCGTCACACCGTGCCGGAAGACGAACACCGCAGCCGATTCCGGGCCGCGGTGGGACGAGAAGACCGGCGGCCGGGCCGCCGGCGTCGGAAGCCGGAAAGGGGACCGGATTTTCCAGTCCCGTTGGAGAAAACCGGCAGGCAGCTGGCCGACCGGAAGGTCAAAGGCCGGGGGAATTTAATTCCCCCGGCCAGCTCCAAACCCCCCCCCATTTATGAGGGGGGGGGGGGCAGGAGGCCCCCCGGTTCTTTTCAAAGCAGGCCCCCAACAAGGGGGGGCGGTAGTAGGCCCCCCACGAGGGGGGGGGGGGGGTTCTCCAAAAGGCGCGGCTAAAAAGCCGCGCCGCCTCTTGCTGAAGCGGGGGCTTAGCCCCCCGCGCGTGACCCGTGCGGCGCCAGGCCGCCGCGCCGCCGGCCGGCCAGCCGGGCCGGGTCGGACCCGGGTCGACCCGGTTCGGGTCAATCCGGTTCGGGCCGACCCAGGGGGGGGGGGGGTCGGGCCGGGTCGGCCCGGACCCGGACCCCCCGTTTTCGAGACTGTTTCGGTCTTTTGGCCATAACATGAGCCACGGACCTCCGATTGATGAACCGTCTGTGGCAACGCGATTCTTGGATCGAGACGGTCGTTTCGGTATATTACACTCAGGGTTTCGGAACACTTTGAGTTCGTCCGGGTTGGTTCGTTCACGAAACCAACAGGGCCTTCGGAGCGGAAACGCTCATATCTTGAGATACGGACGTCCGATTGACGTTCCGTCAGCTTTGTTGTCTTCCTCTTAGTGAGAAGGATCTTTTGGCATACTCCACTCGAGATTTGGACGCAGGTGGAGTATGTTCGGGTTGGTTTTTCTTTAGAAACCAACCAGCCCCCTGGGACAAAAATGCCAATAACTCTCAGACCGGGCGTCCGATCGACGCGCCGTCTGTTGCGTTGAGTTCCTGTTGACGATACGGAACTTTTGGATACATCAACTCTGGACTTTGTGACAGTTGATGTATCATCCTCTCGGCTTGTGGAGCGGACCCTCCGAACGAGCTTGCTGTGTGCGGGAACCCTAGTGCTGGCTGCGACTATTACTGTGACTACTACTGCTACTACTGCTACTATGACTGCGACGACGACAGTACAGAGATCCTGTGTGGATTCGACGACGATGACTATAGCACTCAGCGATCCTACGTGGATCAGTGCTACAGGTCCTGTGTGGGCCCGATCCTGTGTGGGTCTGATCCTGTGTGGGTCTCTGCGCTCAGCGGTCCTGTGTGAACCAGCGCCTACAGGTCCTGTGTGGGCCCGATCCTGTGTGGGTCTTTTGCGGGGGTTAGTTACCTATCGATCCTTCGTGGGTCCGACGACTTAGATGGATCCGAGATCATCTTTATCGTCTTTTGAAGACGTATACCTGTGTGAGCTGAATCCTGTTGCTTTCCTGTGTGGAATGTGTTGTGCTATCCTGTGTGGATTACGTTTTTCTTTCCTGTGTGGAATACGTTTACTTTCCTGTGTGGAATGAGTTGTATATGGGCTCGGAGGTTGGAGCGTATTTGAAATTGACGACTTAGGTATATGTATGGGCATATACCTAAGCAGTGTCGGTTGTTACTTCATGATTGTACCTTTCTTTGTGGTTTATCCTTTGTGGATTTTGAGAGACCTTCAGGGGTCTCGGGGTCCCTACTGAGTAGCTTATACTCACCCCTGCACGGGCTATGCCCGCACTACGTTGTGTTGGTTGCAGACGACGGACAGCGTTGATCTTGGCTGAGGCTTGCAGAGCAGGACGGTACCTGGAGGTGGACCACTGGGCGGGACGTGTTCGGAGCGGACGACAGGACCCGTGGAGCAGTGGAGCTATCTGTACCCACCCTTCAGGTGGGATTTCCAGTGGACAGCTCGGTGTAGCGGCTTTTACTTTTCAGTTGTTGTTTTCCCTTTCGAGTTGTACTTTACATTCAGTTTGGGTTTGTATACTGGCCCATTTACTTTTCTGCACTTTCAGTTGTACTCTGCTTTTGCTTAGTGTTTACTTTCCGCTTGCTTACTCTGTGGTGTTTGATACTTTACAAAGGCAATGCCTTCCCTTTTTACCGGGATTTACGCCTTGGTGCTAGTCGCCAGTCCCTGGCCTATGGAAGGCGGGCTTGGGGTAGTCACGACACGGACCCCGAGGGCGGGTCGTGACACAACAATAATTAAATTCCACTTTGATACAGCCTATAATAACTCAAGCATCACTTATATAATTATTAAAACATTTTATATGAATAATTCACACATCTCGATGTCTAAAGTTATAATAACCATAAAGGTTTAGTGTGTTTGAAAAATAGATACATTATTATCTTATTTCATGGAATATCTTGATCATCTCCCAGAAATATCTTGTCACAAAAAACCATTATTACATAAATAAAAATTAAAACATTTTGTTATAAAGTAAGGAAAAACATAAGAAGTGGTGACACTAGATGATCAGTAAGTGTAAATTTAGAATATATCTATCAACAATCCTATGAAATAATAAGATAATAACACGAGATTGAGAACATGATCATAACATAATAAATCATTCTCATTCAGTCAGAAAACATAAATCACGAGTCAGGAAATATGGGTTTTTGATAAAAATTACATGACTCATAAGAGTTTGGAATCATCAATAATTAATAATGATCAATGATATTATATCACAATTGTATGATATATGTTTGTGACATAATAATAATAATCATATAAAACCATTTCCATAGGAAATACTCAATATAAAAACTATTATTGATGAATGAGTCCCACAGTGGACTGTGTTTACTCCCCATTCCATTTCATATTATGTCCTCAGATATAAATACATATAGAATTCATTAGAAGGATATCTAATTATGGTACCACCCATTACAAAATGAGAACCACATATAATTGTTCAATAAGATCATCAAAAAATTCATCATTTTATTAATGATAATTTAATAAGTTTGAAAGAAATGGTTTTTATAAACAGATACTAAGGAAATCATTATCATAATTCATGAAAAGAAAATGTCAATGATATCATTAGAATATATCCAAAGGTAAGAAAAGTATTTCTTAAAGGATATTGATATATATTAAAAATTCAATTATAAACTTATTTGAAATATTATTTGAAAAACAAAAAAAAGCATCCCTATCTTTTGTTAAATTTTATAAATATATAATTAAAAAATAAGTGGATATAATATTTCATATGTATAAGTAGATAAAACAATAATGTGATCTTGATAATTAAATTTTTTGATGATTGTGGGATAGTGTGGTCGACCCATAAACATTAAACAACATTTTTTTTATAATTATTTAAAAATTAAAACTATCATCATACTGAAAAAAATTAATCATTCTTTTTAATAAATCTTAATAAAAGTAAAATACAGATAATTAAATTTTTTTTAAATTTATTTATTAATAAAAAAATATTTCAAAAAATTGTACGAATATAGTTTTGGAAGAGAATGATTCAATACTAAAAATATGAAAAATGGTCGACTTTTCTTAATAATATTCCTTTTGTAAATTTGATTTCTAAAGTGAGGGAAAATTAAATAGATATTGAAATATTGAGAAATAAATATAGAATAAGAAAATATATGGGTATTATGATATAAATAATAAACAATTTACATTAATGGAAATTAAAACATAACTATTCTTAAAAAAACTTACATTCGTAACATAAATGCTTGCATATTTGTTCTTGTTTGAATGAAATAATAATAAAAAATAATAATATAAGGATATTAAAATCCCAAAATGTTTATTGAAAATAAAAATAAATTAAATTAATTTTATGTGTGCACAACATTGAATAAGACGGATTTTTTGAGCATATAACACACCACAGTGAGGTGAATTATGATAAGGAAACCCATATCATAAATCCCAAGCTTCTTCATATACACTCTAACCTAATTAACAATAAATTTATAATTATTAAAAATATATTTTAAAAATATATTCATAGTTATATCAGTATATATTATTCTATTATAATTTCAACCCTCTAATTTATTAAAAAAAAATCCATGAATCATTATCATGTAATAAATATCATATATTTTTATTATACAAACTTATATAATAATATATTTATGGTAGTGATGAAAAATGAATTATATCACTTCCTGGAGACAATAGTCTGCATGTACACACGAGTGATATTTTCATATTTTTTTGGATTGAATGAAGGGAATAAAAAAGATAATTTATCATTCTATTATCATAATTATATCATAACTGTAAAAACCCATAGCTTGACATATATAGACATTACATTAATTTTATGGAATACTTAATACATGACAAAAACAAACGCCCAAAGACTATATTAGTTTAGTGTCTTTGGAAACTCGGAACATAATCTTCTTATCATGGTGAAAGATCTTCAAAATTTCCCATAAAAATCATCCCCTTTGGTTTTCTTACCTAAAACATTTCTTTATATCCTGGGAAAAGAAACCAGAAAAATGGTGAGCTCAAATACTCAATAAGGGTAAACATGGAGAACATAGATCAATCCATAAACATTTGAACGTAAAAACATGAACATAAAACATCAAAATCACGAATAATGACATAAATCATGGTAGTGTATAATGCATAGATTATAAAGGAATATTAACAATGATAAAATAGCATTGGAATAAAACATGTAATTGTGGAAAACCATTAATTACATGTTATTATTTCCATAGTATACAATGCATTGTTTCCAATCCCATCATAGTGGACAAAGTCCATTACTGAACCGGGTTTACATGTCGTTCCTGCCCTGTATTAATGATCCAAATTCACTTTCCATTCCATCCATGTCTATATCATGAGATATAAATCATTATACAATCCACTGTAGGGATATATAGGCCCCACCCATCTCATAGTGAAATCATTCTTACTTATGCCACAAAATAAACATAAATCATTCATCATAACTCAAAGAATAAAATGGGTTTCATTAACATCATCCAACCACAAAATAATCTATATAAAATTAAATGGATATAATTTCATCATTATAAGAATCAAACCATGTAAATAATATATACATTATACATGAAACATAATCATACTAAATAATGCCATCTTAGATGGAAAATAGTTTGGACAAAAAACTTGAAATGAATTCTTGAAGAAAATATCCTTTCTTCTTCAAAATCATTTTCTTTTCACAAAATGCCATGAAATTTTAAAAGAAATGGATTTTTTTGAAAATAGTCATGAAATTTTGTAGACAAAGCTTCATGAAAATTAGGCATTATGAAAACGTAAAAATCCATTCATGTCGTATATGTTAAAAAAACATTCTCCTCGTAATTTTGCCGGAAAAGTCAAAAAGTTTCTCATATGGTAAACAAAATAAAGATTCCTTCCCTACCACAATGTAAAAGTAAATGTGGGGTAAAAATGACTTTAAACATACATGGAATAATATTAAACACATTATGAAAAACATTTTTATGGAAATGGATGAATAATATAACACCAGTAAATACATACGTATATGCAATCTCAGATAAAAATGAGATTTGCAAAATTTTCCCTTACGTTATATCCAATTTCTTCAGTATGTTCCTAGGACACCTGTTAAGTGGTTTAAAAATATTATTAACTAGTAACATAACCATAATAATTTTTATCATATTATATATGGTTCACTTATGACTTTATATTACCCATTCATTTGTTAATTCCCTTTTAAAGCAGAGTTTTGGGTAAAATCGTTTCATTTATCCTCTGTGTTTTGACTTGTAATTATTCATATGATTACTTATATCATGATTACTAACTTTCAAAATGTAAAACATGATTTATATATAATCTATATTCAGAATATATATATATATATAATATATATTGATAAATGGAATGAAATACACCGTTTATGGAGACGGTAGTCCGTACGTACGCATGAATGATGTTTTCGTTTCCATATTAAATTGAATGCAAGTAAATAACATATACATAAATATAATATAATTAATATGTCATATGTTTCATTAATATTTATTATATATACTTTATAAACATTCTTTAATGGTTAACTTGGAGAATGAATCTCATCGCATCGTGGAGATGGTAATCTGTACGTACACACGAGCGATGATATCGTTCACATAAATATTGAAGGGAATTATAGTGGATGATATAATATCTCATAATTAGTATAATGTTATAATAACCTTATATAGTTATTCTTTACACCATTATACCCATCAAAGTAATGTGGTGGGGGAAAAACATATTACACCACGACATGAAGATGGTATTCCATACATACGCACACACGATGATTTCATTTTTCGTAGGATGGATATAAGGTGAAATTGGGTTGGGTCATATTTATAATAACATATAATTATTTTAGTGATATTGATGTTATTACTTTATTATGAAACAACAAAAGAATAGGAATTAGAAGAAGAAATGAATTTGAAAGAATCAGTAAAGGATATTACATCTTCTTCGACGCGCCTCTTCTAAACCTCCTCTTACAGTACTAAAGATGGTCTTTGAATAATAACATGACCTCTAGTATGTTTCTAGGGAATTGTAGAAGAGAAATGGGCAGGTTTTGGCCGAGATTTAAGGATCAAAGTGGTGTGAGGATGAGAGGGAGGAGGTTCCCTTTTATAAGAGAGGAGAGGGGCACTTTTGGAAACCTCAGAAATATTAATTTATAATAAACTCAAAACCCACATAAAAACCTCCAAAAAGGACTCAAATCTGAAGCTTATATTATATAGGGCTGTAATATCATCAAACAATAAGATTTAAACATGTTGGTAATTTTTTTAAACCTTATCAACTTGATTTATCCTTATTTAATCTATGTAATTTTATTTGTGGTAATAATATTCTAAATTTTAAATTGTTATAAATAATTACTTATGTGCTGTGAATAGATCATAATTGGATATTTTATGACATTGGGGACCATATAAATTTCAATTTATAATTTTTAAATATTTGTTGATTTTTGAACACTTTTAAAATATGTTATTTGTATAAAATAACAATCGGGTCAATTTTAACACTATTCATTAATCTGAATTTAAATAAAATACACACAGAGGATATATTCAAATAAAAATATTCAATAGATTTATAACATTACATATTCATATATAAAAGTTGTGGAGAACAATAATTAGTACATGTAATATTTATTTTAATATTTTTAAAACCATTTTTTTTGATATTTCAATCAATAAAATAATTTATACATCACAAATGTGTCATCATTAATGATAAATATTTAATCCCCAAAAATTACAAATAAATTTTCATGATATATATAATTTTATTGGATTTATGGAGACTATTTATATTCGATGGTTTATGAGGTTTATCACTAAATTAAAATTATTACACTTATAAGATATAAGAGAGTGACATGTTGTCACTTTCATTGGTTTTAATTATAATTATATATTTTTTCATGGTCAATATTCTATGAAACGAATATATTCAAACCAATAGGTGATATGGGTTGACTTTTATTCATCCAATAGAATTTTGGAATGTGGTAGTGTAATTTTATAATCTTATTTTCACCCTAAATTACCCAATTTACCTTTAACTATATTATATAAAAATTACCTTAGTTACTATTCATAAGTCAGAAAAATAAAAATAACCTAATAACATAATTTGGACCTAATGATTAAAAATAAGGAATCCATTTTTCCAAATTCAAAACATAGAAGATGTAGTAATTAATTTAAAATTAATCCCTGTGTTGAAAAAAAAAACGGATTTTTATTTAAAACATTGCAAAAGATTGAAATGTTTTTACCTATGAATTCAATTTAAAATTGAAGATAATGACATAAATTATATTAAATGGTAAAAATATATTCTATTTATACTTTAAAAACATTAAATATTATAATTTAACAATATAAATTATCTTGATGAAAAATGTTGTGTTTAAATAAAATTTAGCATGTTTTTACGATTCATCAAAATATGAACGTTATCAGAAAAATATCAAAACATTATGCAACATAAATTTTTATATACTGATTCACATTAAGAAGTTTTTTTGTAATATTTAACTTATAAACTAGTTAAAAAATAGATTTAAAATTGGAGTTCCTTCAAAAGGTGTCAAAACTGTATTTTTTTAAAAATACTTATTTTACACGAAAAATTTATTTTGTTCTCATACCATGTTCTAGAATATTTGTAATATGAAGTATTATGTAATAAATTTAAAAATGTAGTTAATAATATTCATAATGGCTAGTTTATAATAATATATCATTGCTTAGTGAAACTCGGTATTTCGTACAACACACGCTATCGAGGAAGGTCGCTCTTGCGTGAAACAGAAACCAAGAATAGTGTTGCGTATACTAAAAGATAATACGGTGTGGCTTATAGCACATGATAATCTTGGTGTAGTGTACAACACAAGACATCAAATAAATTAAAAAGAATATTTCTCATAAAATTTCAAGGTGTTACATTCTACCCCCCTTAAAATGAATTTCGCCCTCAAAATTCTTCGGGGTTATAAATGGTTTTCTACGTGAAAGATTATTTGATAGAAACCCACATCGTGAGAAGGATTACAAAAACATCATTTTAAAAAGGAATGTCAGAAACATAATGGATACCCAAAGTAACTCACCACTGGGTTCCACACAGGATAACATAGGTGAAAACATGGATATGGAAGAGAAATCTAACCATCATGTTCTTATGGAGAGTGGTAGAGAACATGGCTATGAAAAAGTCAACAATCACAAAGCCATAAATTTGTGATGATCTAAGGTATAATCTGATTCATCATATATGAGAGTACTAGGACAACATTTTTGGTTTTTAAGATCATTTCCCTAAAGATGATGAGTTTTTACATAAGAAGAAATGCTTACTTGATTTCAGTGTAATATCATCATTTGTCATTCCATGAAAAATTTCCACATCCACTATTATTTAAAGAAATAAAGTTGAATTTTTCATTCTTGGAGTATTAACAGATCATGTGATTTAATGATAGGTCATTCCATCTGTCTCTATCATAGAAAGGTTAGCACATGTAATTAAATATGCATAAGTCCATTTATGCTGAGAATAATCGTATATGGTTCCTAAAATTGAATTATACTTCATCTATCAAACCGTATAAAAAAATAAAATTAATTTCTAATCACCAGGGACTTCATGTAGGATAGTGGTAGGCGATAAAGGCCTGTCACACTTTGGTTGTGGGTTTGATTCCTGCAAACTTGTCCGACTTGATGGGTTGTTGCCTGCCCTGCAAGTTTTCCTTTTTCTAAAACTTCACCATTATAATATTCAAGAAATAATATCGAAAAAATGTTTTAGCCTTAAACAATACTATCTGATGTCCAACTTAATCAATTAAAATCCTTAGTCTTATCCAAAATACATCTAACCAAGCTCATAGTATGAATAAAATGATTACTAGAAATATCATCAACCAAGCATGTGAATACTATCCTTTGTCCCCCATATATCATAAGTTATATCTTGTTGATCACATTAAAAACATGTGAATACCTTAATCTTGTATTCTCTTGAAACATGAATTACCATAGAACCTTATTGAAAACATAAATGCTGTCAAAAGTTAACTCTTTCCACATACCAAAATCCCAAAAATTATTTATACTCAAACCATGATGTCACTTTGTCCTTATATCATTCATGAGCTCATTACTAATATCAAACATATTATTTTCTCCTTATCCCTTCATTTTCCACATATCATCTGCTTTCCAAAAAATATTTCAATCACATTTCATGGTTACCGGTACCATGCAATTATTGAAAACCAATACATATATATTCCAAAATTCCACGATACTATAAATGAGATTCCATGATACTTTTTTGAAATCCCCTTACATGAACACTTAATCATTCCACAACATCATTTTCATACTCCACATCACAAATAGTGATCGCATGTGACTTCCCTTTGTCCATTTCCTTAAGAGGTTTCTCACGTCGATCATCATTAACCCTTAGATTAGGGCATTGATTAGCATAATGCCCCATTTCCTTGCACTTGAAGCATTGTAGTGTTGGTGGAGAATTCTCTGCAGTCTTTTCTCTATTCATGTCATTAGAAAATTCTTTCCCATTACTCCAGCACTCAAATGCTCGATGAACTTCTTTTCCACACATGAAACATTTTCTAGTACCTTTTAGACAATCGCCACCATGCTTGTTTCCATACATTGATAATAAATAAACATCCACCTTCTATTCACCATTGTTCTGAGTTTTTTCCTTTAACTCCATCTTTCATTTTTTGTCAAAAACATGAGATGGATATGTAACACCAACTTCCAGTTCTACCTTGATAGCACAATGCACAATTTATTCATAGCTATTGAAGTCTCTTATAGCTAATTCCCTTCAAAGACTTTTGTTTTAAGCCACTGAAGAATCAATCAATTTTACTTTCATGTTGGATGATAATGCCATATCCATACCTTGCAAGCCTTGTAAAATTCACCTCGTATATACCAACATATTCATCATCCTTTTGCTTAAGCTCAAGGAACTCCTTTTCCATATTTTTTTGAAGAATAAGTGGGAAGTACTTATTGAAAAAATAAGTTCTTAAACTCATCCCATTTCAAGGATACTATTTCATTTTGGGGCCACATATTCTTAATTAGAGTCCACCACTGGTCTGCTTCACCTTCTAAATGGTAAATAGCCAGAGTGACTTTTTCATGTTCCAAACAGTGAAGTATGGAAAATATCTTTTCAATGGTACTGATCCAATGTACAGCAACATGTGGATCAGAATACCCATTGAAAGAAGGTGGACGCTGCCTCATGAAGGAATCAATAGAATATTGTTTCCTTCTCCTCTCATTTGGAAGTCCAGAATGATTCAAATCTTGTGTAAGTATAGCAATATGTTTTTTCACTGCATCTTCCATAACATTGGTTTGTTCAGGAGGACAATCATTCCATTGTCCATTACATTGATCAACACGGTTCCTTTGGGTTCGAGCCATCGTCTAAAATCCAAAAAGAATAGTGTGAGAGGAAAAAATCATGATGGGAAAAAACATAATAAAGGGGGAGTACCTTAAATATATAACATCTTATGTTTAATTCTAAGATCGTTACCATAATTCTAGGACTATAACCTATACGTATACATAAACTTAGGGACATCACTAGACATACCTTAGAAATATTTTTAGGGATATCACTATAGTTTTCGCATCCTAGTTTCCAAAGGTTGACTAAACATTTTCTCTGATACAAACTGTAGAGTCCCAAAACTTGACGTACAAAGAAATTACATTACATTTTCAGAATACTTAATACATGACAAAAACATACTCCCAAAGCTCATATTAGTTTAGTGTTTTTGGAAAATCGAAACATAATCTTTTAATCATGGTGAAAGATCTTCAATATCTCCCATAAAGATCTTCCCCTTTTGTTTTCTAACCTAAAACCGTTACTTATATCCTGGGAAAAGAAAACATAAAAATAGCGAGAAAAAATTCTCACTAAGGGTAAACATGCAGAACATAAAACAATCCATAAGTATTTGAATGTAAAAACATGAACATAAAACATCAATATCATGAGTAATGACATAAATATTAGTAGTGCATAAGGCATAGATAAAAAAGGAACATTAATCATGATAAAATAGCATGAGAATAAAACATGTAATGGTGGAAAATGATTAATCACATGTTATGATTTCCATAGTTGGAAATGCGTTGTTACCAAGACCATCATAGTGGACAAAGTCCATTACTAAACTGGGTTTACTTGCCATTCCATCCCTGTACTACTGATCCAGATTCACTTGCTGTTCTAGCCATGTATATCTCATGAGATATAAATCTTTACAAAATTTATTGGTGGGACATATTGGTCCCACCCATCTCATAGTGAAATCATTCTTACTTGTGCCACAAAATAAACATAAATCATTTATCATAACCCAAAGAATAAAATGGGTTTCATAAACATCATCCCATCACTACATAATCCATATGAAACAAATGGATATCATTTCATCATAAGAAGAATCAAACCTTTTAAATAATAGTTACATTATACTTGAAACATAATCATAATAAATAATGTCATCGTAGATGGAAAATGGTTTTGAAAAAACACCGCAAATGAATTCTTGAGGAAAATATCCTTTCTTATTCGAAATCATTTTCCTTTCACAAAATACTCTGCAATTTAAAAAGAAAATGATTCTATTGAAAATAGTCATGAAATATTGTTGAGTAAGCATCATGAAAATTAGACATCATGAAATCGTAAAAATCCGTTCATGCCATATAAGTTAAAAAACATTCTCCTCATACTATTGATGGAAATGTCAAAAAGTTCCTCATATGGCAAACAAAAGAAACATTCCTTCCATAAAACAATGTAAAAGTCAAAGAGGGGTAAAAATGACTTTAAGCATACATTTAAGAATATTAAACACTTCATGGATTTTTTTTATAGATATCGATGAAAAATATAACCCTAGTAAATACTTATGTATAAGCAATCTCGGATAAAAATGAGATTTGAAAAATTATCCCTTACCTTATGTCCAATTTCATCTGAATGTGTCCGAGAATCTTGTATATTGGGTTTAACCATATTATTAACTTGTAATAGAACCATAATAATATTTATAATATCATATATGATTCACTTACAACTTTATATTACCCACTCTTTTGTAAATTCACTGTTCAAGCAGTGTTTTGGGTAAAATCGTTTCATTTATCGTTCGTGTTATGACTTGAAATTATTCATATGATTAAATATATCATGATAACTTACTTCTATAATGTAAAATATGATTCAAATATAATATATATTCAGAATATACATATATATAATAGATATATAAATGGAAATAAATACATCGTTCATGGAGATGGTAGGCCGTACGTACGCATGAACGTTGTTTTCATTTCCTTATTAAATTGAATGGAAGTAAGTAAAAAGCACATACATTAATCCAGTATATTTAATATGTAATATATTTAATTATTATTTATTATATATACTTTATAATCATTCTTTAATGGTTAACTTGGAGAAAAAATCTCACCGCGTCGTGGAGACGGTAATCCATACTTACACAAGAGCGATGATATCGTTCCCATCATTTTTAAATGGAATTAGAGTGGATGATATAATATCTCAGAATTAGTATTATGTTATAATAACTTTTATTGTTATTCATTACACCATTATTCCCATCCAAGTAAGGTGGTGGGGGAAAACAGATTACACAACGGCGTGGAGACGGTATTCCGTACGAATGCACGTGCAACGGTTTCATTTTCCGTAGAATGGATAGAAGGTAAAATAAAGTTGGTTAATATTTCTAATAACATATCAGTATATGAGTGATACTTATGTTATTAATTTGTTATTAAACAACAAAAGAAGGGTAATTAGAAGAAGAAATGAATTGGAAAGGATCGGTAATGGATATTACCTCTTCTTCGACGCGCCTCTTCTAAACCTCCTCTTAGGGAACTAAAGTTGGTCTTTGAAGAAGAATAGGAACTCAAGTATGTTTCTAGGGAAGTGGAGTCGAGAAATGGTCATGTTTGGGCTAAGCTTGAAGGATCAAAATGTTGTGAGTAGGAGAGGGAGGAGGTGCCCTTTTATAAGAGAGGAGAGGGGCACTTTTGGAATTCTCTAAAATATTAATTTATAATAAACTCAAACCCCACTTAAAAACCACAAAAAATGACTCAAATTCGAATATTATATGATATACGGTTGTAATATCATTAACCAATAATATTTATACATGTTTGAAATTTATTTTAAACCTTATCAAATTAATTTATCCATATTTAATTTATTTAATTTTATTTGTGGTAATAATATTCTAAATTTTAAATTGTTATAAATAATTACTTATGTGTTATTAATTGTCCATAATTGGATATGTTATAACATTATAGACCATATAAATTTCAATTTATATTTTTTAAATTTTTTTTTAAATTTTTTAATTTTTTTATAATTTTATATTTTTATAAAATAACAATAGTGTCAATTTTGACACTATTAATTTATTTGAATTTAAATAAAATCCACACAGAGGATATATTCAAAAAAAATATTTAATAGACTCATAAAATGTCATATTTATCTATAAATTTTTTGCAGAACATTAATTAGTTCATATAATATTTATTTTATTATTTTTAAAACCATTTATTTGATATTTCAATGAATAAAATAATTTATACATCACTATTGTGTCATCATTAATGATAATTATTTAATCCATAAAAATTATAAATAAATTCTCATGATGTTTATAATTTTATTAGATTTATAGAGACTATTTATATTCGATGTTTTATGTGGTTTATCATAAAATTAAAATTATAACACTTATACGATAAAAGAGAGTGACATGTTGTCCCTTTCTTTGGTTTTAATTATAATTATATATTTTTCATGGTCAATAGTCCAGGAAATGAATCTATTCTGACCCTTAGGTGATATTGGTATACTTTTATTCATCCAATATAATTTTTTCATGTGGTAGGGTAATTTTATAATCTTATTTTTACCCTTAATTACACGATTTACCTTTAAATGTAGTAAATAAAAATTACCATAGTTACTATTCAAAATATGAAAAAAAATAAAAGTATGATTTTAAAATAATTTCAACATACTGATTCCAAAATATGGAATCCATTTTTACAAATTCAAAACACCGAAGATGCAGTAATTAATTTAAAATTAATCCCGTTGTCGAAAATACGGGGTTTTATTGAAAACACTACAAAAGATTGAAATGTTTTTATCAATGAATTCAATGTAAAATTAATGATAATGACATACATTATATTAAATGGTAAAAATATATTATATGTATATTTTAAAAGCATTAAATATTATAATTTAACCATATAAATTATCTTGATGTAAAAAGTTTTTTTAAATAAAATTTAGCATGTTTTTACTCTTCATCAAAATATGAACGTTATTAGAAAAATATCAAACCTTTTATCCAAAATTTATTTTTATATCCTAATTCCAAATAAGAAGTTTATTTTGTAAAATTTAACTTATAAACTTGTTAAAAATTATATTTAAAATTGGTGTGCCTTCAAAAGGCGCAAAAATGCCTTTTTCAAAAAATCCTCATTTTACCTGAAAATTTTATTTTGTTCTCATACCATGTTATAGAATATATTTTAGATGAATTAATATGTAATTAAATTCAAATTGAAGTTAATAATATTCATAAATGTTAGTTTATAATAATATAGCGTTGTTTAGTGAAACTCATAATTCCGTACAACACACGCTATCGTGGAAGGTCACTCTTGCAGGCAACACAAGCCCAGAACAGTGTTGCGTATATCACAAGCTAATACGATGTTGCATATAACACAAGATAATCTTGGTGTAGCGTACAACACGAGAAATCAAAAAAATTAAAAAGAATATTTCTCATAAAATTTGTAGGTGTTACAATAAATATAATATATAATCATTATATATATATGTATATAACTATCCAAAATGGTGGCTGAAGTCCACACACATGAATGAACGAAGAATACATTTTCTTTTAAATGAAAATGAGATAGATAATGGTTGTTTTTTTAATTTTTAAATAATGTATGGATATTGGTTTTATAATTTTTACTATGTTATAATATATTTTCTGGGGTTATAAATAAAAAAGAACCTTAAATATGTCAGGTAAGAATATATACCATATCCTAGAATAATGTCCTTCAAAAACACTTTACGGATTAATTGATGGATATTTTAAGAAGTAAAGAACATATAAGTCATGGTTCAAGATTCAAGTAATGTATTTCAGTTGATTTTGGTCAAGAAAATATGCTAATGTGGGGTAGTTTAGTGAGAAGGATATGCTCCCTTTTTTTGTGAGGAGAATTTCACCCATTTAAATATTTTTTACTTCAAAATCATATTTTAATTTTCATTGGATACTTAGAAAATTGATATTTTATTTAAATATAGGGTTGTTTAAGGTGAAATAACATTAATAAAATATGATTTATTTACTTTTTTCTGATTATTTAGTCATCATTTCTTAGATTAATTCCCTCGTTATCACTTTTAACCCATACCATATTGATAATATTATTGATAACTATTCATTATTTGATAAGAATTATGTTGACCTTATTAAATAAAAGTGATTATTTTGTTTCTAAATATGGGATTCATTTTATAAGAATCATTTCATTAAAATGGTTTAAATTTATTCTAATATTCATGAAACAATTGTGCGACATCAATTTTTCATAAAAATATTTAACTTTAGCATAACAATTATTTTATTCTCATTAATATCATAGTAAAAAAACTAAATGAATAGTAATTTATTTTATTTGGAATGTTTTCTACACATTTCATTAAAATCAACCATTAATAGTGATTAATTTAATTTGTTATGATAAAAAATAGTTTTCAATAAACTAAGACATTTTTAATTTCAAATTCATTTATATTTATTACTATTAATTTCATAGTAAATTTTTGAATTATTATTCATTTTTATACATGTATAATAAATAAATTATAAATTTTTTAATACTATAAAATAAGATAAATTATATTTTAAATAAAATTTATATAAAAATGAATTTTTGAAAAAATATAGTAATATTTAATTATGAATAATTAAATTATTTCAATAATTAATTACTTTTTTTAACAAATTCTGTTTCATTTTATTTTATTCTAATATATATCATTTTTTATTGTAATAAATTATTATTCACATTTGTTTAGTTTTGTGTGGACACAAGATATAAAATACATAAATATTTTTAAAGAGAAATTTATTCCAAAATCACACCATGTTATTTATATGATATAATATAAAATTTAAAGTCATCAAATAATAATTACAAGGATGTTTTAATAAAATTTTATAAAATAATCAACCTGAAATGTTCTAATAATCAAGGTGTATTTTAAAAAAATGTATCCCATGGTAGTAAAACATACAATATGATATCATAAACATTTACTTGTCATTATCAACTACTGAAATGGGTACCCTCTATCAATAATCGAATCAAGTGGGTAGAAGGTAATTATTATAACTTTTCAATATGATTATCACATATTTCGTTGGAACAATTCGATTAGAGGTCGTTAATTATAAATAAAAGTTTCGGCAACTTATAAAGGATAATAAATTTTTTTCATCTGATTTATTCACAACATCCAGTAATTTTATAGTAATTATTCTATGGGGTAACCATATTGTTTTAGTTCCTTTTCATGAAATATTTCATACATAAACACTATGAAGATTATTCCTGATATATCACCAAGTTTTCATCCTATTTTCTATACAATTTGTTTCAGAATGTTTATCAACACCTATTATCAAATTTTTGGGGGATAATATTAAATTATTACAGGTAACAAATCACAATATATAATATATTTATATTTATGGTTTGATATGAATAGTTTCAATTTTCACAAGGGGTTGATCCAATGATGGTAATGTCTTGGATTCATTTAAATTTATATCCTTTATATAATTTGAGGAGGATAAAGTACTATTACTATCAATAAATAAAAATAATAAACCAAAGAGTAGACCACAAATAGTTTATTTTGATTACAATATGGTTATTTTTACTTATGTGTGAATAATTTTTAAAATGATATTTTGAAAAGGGAGTGTTTTTCAGGGTGGAATTTTATTGACTCCAAAAAATTTAAATGTATTTTATATTTACTAAACTCCATAAAATGTGTGATATAATAGAAATTTATCATTATTCATATTGTTTTTTAGAATGGTCCTCCAAAATTTTTTAGGGAATGAGTAGTATCTTATTCCCCCTCGATGTTCATAATATAATAATTATAATGTAGAAATTTTTCCTCCCACCTGTTTATCTTCTATAAAATAAAAATTATAATAAATTGATTGAATTACTTTATACATCACTACTGGTATTGGTATGTGTTCTTCAACCTTTAACGAATGATAAGGAGAGTGAGGTGAAAAGTTGATTAATAAACCTTGGTCTCATAAATAATTAATTAATTCAATCCTTTTTACATAATACATCATTGTTATTTTACTAGAAAAATTGAGTTTCATAGGTACCCGTAGTGCAATAAATTCCAAAAAATTAATTATAAAAAATAACCATTCATGTCTATGATTTTTTCACATATTTATATACTATTTAGAAAATATTTTTATACCTCAATAAGTTGAAGATGGATTTAAATAGGGTTATTTTTATTTTAACCCTTTTTACAATATCAAACACTTTTTACATAGAAATTACTAAATAGACTTCTTTGGTGGGATCATCCACGAGGGGAATGGCGGCGTGAGTTGTGGTAAATCCTCAATTATAGAAATAGATTTATAATTTAGGAATTTTCTTGGCGTTACATTCATTTAAACTTGTTATTCTGTAAGATGTTTATTCTCATCAATAGTGTGTTCAGTTTCAAATTCTACTTGGTACTTTTCATTTCCTTTGTGAACATTTTTAACACTAATCAATGAAATAACACTGAAAATGATTTTATATATATGAATATATTGAGAATAATGTTTACATAACACATAATTTTACAATATGTTTAATTTTATAAGGAATTTTTGAAATTAGTTTTCTAACACATTAATCTCTAAACAATTATTTTTCAATATGGTATGTTGATTTCCAATATACTCTACATGAGTTCAAATAAAGTATTTTATGGGTGGAACCACATTAATTTTAATATTACCCTAATATTGTTGACTATTTATGGGTCAAGCATTGTTCTCAAATTCTTGTTATACATGTAGGAACATAGTCCTTTATGTTTTCTAGTTATCAATTTCATGTTATCAATGGAATACTCCTTCCATTCTTCATAGAAAACTATTTATTGGATGTGTCAATATTTTTAGACTACATCACAATTCTCATTTCATACAATAGTGTTGAACAACCTCTGTAACAACTTATTGAGTTAAAAAGTTTTTATTTCCAAGGAGTGGGTGGTTTTGATTCACCAAATTTAGTTAGTGTTAGCTATATCAAAAGATATTTGAGTTATATAACATGAGATTAAAGTAAAGGATAGTTATATGTTTTTAACTAATAAATTTCCCGTGGTGAATCTTCCCTTCTATCATATTCTTGTCAGTTTTGGAAGATATTTTCCATTAAAAATTTATATTCATATAGAAAATTGTTAATATAATATCCTCTCAATGAAGAATCAATGTCATTTTGATCACAATTTAGTAATACTTGGAATAAGAAAACCAAGAAATGTTTCACCTCTATCAAATGATGTTGAAAACTCACACACAATTTCTTAAACTTTTTTTGATAATTATATTGAGTTGCTACTCCTTCCTGCATAATTTTATAGATATGTAGTCCCAATGTTTTATGTATTTATATGTGGAAGAATATTTTGGGTAGTAATTTATAAATCTCATTCCAATGTAAAGATTCTATAAGATATAGTTTGTAAAATAGTACCTTTATTACACCTTAGACTAGATATAATATTTTTATCCATTTCACAAAACTTTTAGGTACACCCCCTATATTATTGTTCATTTATAAAATGATGAAATCCTTTATTTTATTGTTGTATTATTTACATGAAAATCCAAAAACCATTGTTATAATATTTATAAGTCCATCTATCAATTAAGAATGAAACTCATTATTTGGTGTGACAATTTCATTAGTTTGACATTTGAAATTCAGTGCACCTAAATCCCTTAGAGTGGTATCAAAATGTTTGAGATTGTATAAAATATTATTAACATGTGAATTAGTTTTAGAATAACTAGAAGAAAATTATTTAGGATATTCCAAAAAATATTTAAAAATCCCTAGTTAAAATTGTGATATTTTTCTCAAGTACCTTGTTATAGTAAGAAATGTTCACTCTTGTTCTGGATTAATTCCCATCAGGTGTTTGGTACATGGTCTATCATGTAGTGAAATTATATCAATGAGTATAAAAACAGAGAAAACTATAAAATTGGTGTTCTTCCAAAGCAATGAAGTTGAATTGTGGAAATTACAATCACTGGTTGGTTAAGACTAAAATTTAATAACATAAAAAAATGTAACAATACTAGTTTAATTTGTGTTATATAAAAAAGAGAAACTCAATGATAATATTGATTGAATATTTAATTTTTTTTGTTATAATATTCCATAGTTTAATTTTTTTTATTCAGGCTACGTGTGTGAATTGGAACAAGTATATAAGCTCTTAAAAAATAGAAATAATGTCCATTCAATTAATATTCATCCCAACCCCTCCATTATAGTTCTTTCAAAATATAATATATAAATTGATTCACTCATTAAGTGTTGTGTGACCTTGAAACTATATCTATCAATTTATATGTTTATATTAGATTGAAATAATAATTTACCACTCTAAGAACTACCCCAACCACCCCAATGTTATTAAGGACCCACAATCACTACTTAGTGAATCTTTCTTCGCCTCACCATATGAGGAATAAAAAAATCAAGGGGGGATATGTGTGTAATAAAAAATAATTAGATTGAAACAGAGAAAACATTGTATAGAAATTAAAGTATATTGGATTATACATAAAATATATCCTTACTAAGGAAAAAATAAGAATAAAATATATAAAACATTGAGTATCAAGAATTGGAATTGGAGAAGTATCATATTCTCAACCATAATTGGATTATATTTACCACACTAAAGGTAAACCCGAGTACCAAATAGAAAATATATAATTTATGGAACTTCATTATGGTGGATTTAATTTTATTTTCATGGGTTTAGAGAATGTTATTGAACGATTCCTAATTATTATATGATTTCGACCAAAGAGGTTTACCTAGAGAAGACCACATGCAAAGGAAATTTAAAAATATTTATTCTGATTTTTTTTCTTATTGGGAAAAAGTAAATCATCCAATGATACTTAGATAAAATTTATGATTTCCATATGTTATAATAACTAATTTTTTTTCCTGATTTTTGGACTATAGTGAGCTCATATAGTGATTCTCATTTCTCAAGCTCCAAGATGTTCAATTGTTTTATGTAAATATCAAAAATGGTTTTATATGAATTCTTGGTCACTGTAAATAAATCCAGGGTGATCTAAGGGATTCATTCATGATAATTTATTGGTTAATAAATATCCATGTCTTCTTTTTGTGAAAATATTAATAGAAATCACTTGAAATGATTTAATATTGGTTAACGATAAGATATTTTCCCTGCCTGTGCTGTCAATATCTCTAGGTAAAGATTCACATCATAGGTAGGGATATACATATTCAAAAATTCGTATATCATTATTCTTATATCATAGTAGTGTTTCATTAATATTTTTTTATTTGAAAAAAATTTATCATTTTTTCAAAATAGAGTATCACAAACATCTTGGGATATTATCATATCATGAATAATGACATAATTTTTAAGGGGGATATCATCATAACATTATCTATGATAGTGAAATTTGGTAATAAATTTTTTTTCTATTTATTTTTTTATCTTTCATAGGATACAATATCTTATATTATAGGTGATATGGTGTTTTGTATAATGTGGTAGTTTTTTTCCTTTAATTTTTAGTACATTTGGATGTTTTAAGTTGTAATATATATATATTCAAATATAAATACCTATAACACTATTTTTGAAAAAAAATCATAGAATATGACACCTGGATTAGTAAATATATTATTTTGAGATATACAATCATATATTATGATGATAAATTCTGTAATTATTTCTTTATCATGATAAAAATGTTGGATAGATGATATGGGATTTTACTCCACAACATTAATTATAATATTAATATTTGGTGTAGATTCTTCTATATCATTGAATTTGATTATCTATGTGTCCCCTATTACTCATCACTAGACAATAGAGAATCACGGTTAGGTCATAATATATTAGTGTGATATGAATTTATTTAGACCTTAACATTATTGTTTTGGTGATTAAGAATATCATTCTTATACCATTTTTCATTTTTATAATTGATGGATACTGATATAAAAAATCATAGAAGGATATTTATACTATAAATATCTATTAAATTTCTCCCTATATGGACCATCACAAATAAAATGATGTAAATTTCACGTGAGAGCCCAAAAATTTATAATTGTCAATATAGAATCCATCCATCAAGTGCTCGCACCTCATACCGCCGATGTTATTCCACTATATATCTATTTATCTCTAATACATTCTGACATTTGAAACTCTTTTAATCTTATTATTGAGTATAAAACTCTTATAGATATAGAAAATTCCATTTTATATATTGAAATTTTTTTATAATCATATAGTTAAAATATCTTTGTATATCGAACTCTTCTGGAATTTCTGAATATATATTTTATTTAATGAAATTTTCCAATCACTTCTTCAGTCTACCTCAAACCATAACCACCATAGAATCTATTTATGCATATCTTATAATAGTCATCTTGAATTGATTTTATTAAAATAATGAGTTATATATTTTTTCATTTAGTTACATTATTAAAATTATTTATAAAGGATGTTTCCCTTACACTTGATTTCAAATTGAAAATATCTAGTTACACGTTTAAAAACTAATGAAAGAATAATTATATTTTTGTTATGATAAAAAAACATGGTTAGAAGAGAATATTTTTGGGGGACATCTTCTATATGTTGAATAAAGAAACTTATCTAGGGGTTATGTCTTCCTTTAATCCATACCTGAGGTTGGGATAAAAAACACATGATTACTCCTTAGAGTCATGTGTAATATTGTGATGTGGGACCAATGTAACAACTAGGGTATTATAGATCATATAGGTTGGCATATTGTATGGACAAAGAGTTTCATGAATTGGGAAAATCTCATGATGGTATATTAGATTACTAAAACTCATAATCCCTTATAGGGGGTTTGCAATGGTTTTACTATAGAATATAGAATTAAATTTTATGTACCATAATAAGAATTGTATTGGTGTCATGTAATGGTTTCCATAGTTGGATCCTTACAAACGTAAAGGGAGAAAGAAATATATGGAATGAGTCCCACTCATCAACTTTTCATGTTTAATGTTCATCACCAATTAGAGGAATGTTTTCCTTCCTGGGGTGTGCAATGTCTTCTTTCATGTAGGTCATCTATGCTTTCACACACTAATTTTCTTTTTCGGAGTCCCCAAAATTTTTATCATGTGCTTAATAGTTAAGCTCTTCACACATTCTTAAAGAGAGAACACCTGGTATGAGGAATATATGATCACATATTGATACCCATATTACATAATTTCATAATTTTGATCCATAACATACTATAACCTATCATCCAAAAAACCACAAAAACTTTTATAATTTGTGTACATAAATGACCTATAGTCTAAGCATTTTTCAATTCCCTATTAGAAATAGATTTCATTGGAAGTAAATAACTGAATTAGAAGAAAACTATAAGGATTTTAGTTATTTATTTTTTGTTTTTATGAAATTAGTACCATTGATAGAATCATCACCAAAACTAATATCATGGGTCTAGTTAACCAAGAATTTGGAATCAATGCTCTAGGGGTTATAAATCAGTAATATTATAAGCCTTAATCTAAGGAATTATTTATAATGAAATTTTCATAAAATAATAAAAATTAAAAATGGTATCCATTAAAGGATATATTGTATAGGTATCCTAGAGGGTGTTTAATTCTTATAGGATATAGTACAACCCTATAGAATGAGTCATCTGACGTTTAAATAATTATGATGTTGAGTGTGAATGACTGAAAAAGTTATAATAATCAATTGATTATTCTTTGAAATGATTAAATGAAAAAATTAATCTATTGAAAAACTATTTCTGTGAATATATAAATCATGTTAATTTATATATTTTTACATTAATGTAATTTTAGGAGAGGATACATGCCAATAATTTACCCCTGTTTTTTATCATACCAGTAAAAATGTCTTTATTTTAAAACATTGAGATTTTCGTGTATATGTAAAAGCTATGTTGAGTAGATTATATCACATAAAATAGTGATATGAATAAAAAAATGTTATAATTTATTACAATTCACTATTTTTAATAATACTTCCTGAGTAAAGAACGAGAAAAAATATTATGAAAACTATATTATAATAAAAACTCTATAAAATAAATTGTAAATAAATTAATTTAATATAAAAATATGTTTTAATTATTTATATATTATCATTTTTATTTCTAAATAATTTTTTAATTCCCATAATTATCAATCAATTTACAAATATTTTATGGGTTGATTATTAATATATAATGGAAGGTGTTTAAAAGCATTTAATATTAATAAGGAATATATTAGGAGAAATATTTTTAAATTGTTATTTTTTTATTGGTAAATATTACTGGAATATTATAATAATGTGTTTCAATGTACAAGAAAAATTATTTATGGTAATTTAATTGGAAATTGATAAGTAATAGTATTTGAATCACTTATTGTTTTCAAAGAAAATTTTCAATAAAAATAGTTTTGAATTATAATTTTTGTTTTTCTTTAAAAGCTAAATTGATTTTTTTTTTGAATTTGAACATGGAAAAATTAAACTATTTTTTGGATTAAACATGTCAATTTTATGTTATGGAGTAATTTTTTTAATTATGAATAGGGGGGATTTTTTGGTGAATAGTGAAAATATCATTTTAAGAAAGAACATAATTTTTATGACATCATCATGACATACAAATGTATTGAAAATTTATAAAACCATTCTAAACTTAATATTTATTTATGTATTAGAATGATCGCTTTAAAATTATGATGCTGAATTTAAAAAACTATGTTTGTCATTTTGTTACCTAATTTATTGTTTTTCTAATAAAATACTATTTTTGATTATTTTTCTTTAATATAGTATTCAAAAGGTTTCATTAAATTTTGGCCTTCATTAGAATTAATATAAATCTTATTTTTATAATCCTGAACTTAAAAAATCATTATAACCAATACTATATATTATTTTTCTATACATTTATATTAATGATTAAAAGTGATTTGTTTCTAAAAATATTTTCTGTTTTAACATGAAGACGTTTACTAAAAATAATAATTAACACATGTAAAGGATGAATCTTTTAAAATTTTCAATGAATTTCATATCACCATGTTAAATAATGGTTATAATATATTATTCCTTCTTTAGAAATAATTTTTTTACCATAGTAAAAGATAGTATCCTCAGTAAGTGTTAAACATGGTAAAATGGGCAAATTATGGATAATGTTTAAAAATATAAATTATTTTTTATATAAAATTTATTTTATGTATTTTTTATCAATAATAAAAACAATATATTCAAAATTTGGAAATTTTGAACCCACATCCCTTGATAACTACATCTTTTTTTATTTTGATATAAAAACATGTTTACCCAAATTCCAATCCTCTCACATATACAGGGATACATCCTCCACCCTAACATAGGAAAACCAAAAAATTAAAAAATCCTAAATAAATATACATGTATACTTTTATAATTATCCCATCCCAATTCATTGAGATTCTGGTCTAAAGAAGAAGCCTAATACCTCAATTTGAAATAGGACCTTTAAGAAGAGATTCAAGCTATCATGTAAATGATGTATTCTTAATAATAATTATCTTATATATCCTTAAAATACATTAATATGAATTTAATGTATCACTATAAAAAATATATCTACAATAATTATACTTCATGTAATGTTATATTATTACTTTAAAACGTCATCCTTACTCATACAACTCGAATAATATTTTTTAATTTTGGATAGTTTTACAACATAATGATAATTTTTATCATTTCTATCTCATTATTAACTAATAAAACATAAATAATGGTAATAAATTTAAATAATTATTTATTTAAGATGTTTTAATAATTCCTTTGTGGTAATATTCAAAATTATATTATGTATAAGTTCAATTATTTTATTAATTCAATAATAAAAAAGCGAATTTTTAAGTGTTTTTCTAGAACATTCCCCACAAGTAAATGGAAATGTCTATGAGCATATTAAAATTTAATAAACACAAAAATTAACATAGAATAAATATTATTTAGGTGATTATACTATAAAAAGGCTCATATATTGGTTCAAAAAAATCAAATCATTTAAGGGAAACATAGTGGTCAACACCTGAATGTTTTCTTTAATTGTAAGACAATAATATATGGTGACAAGGAATTATAAATATAAGTTATTAAGTAAAACAAAAATTAATTACGTTATTATTTATATAAATAGTAACCTAAACATTTTAATACTGGTATGTTAGAGCACATCCAGCAAAGTAAAAGTCGATTGTAATATTTGTTCGCCCCAATTTACATTCCTTAAGGCATGTTTCTTATTAAGAACCAATTTATATTTATATAGTGTAAATACTATCCTATTGACATATTATGTTTGAAAATATCTTTTATTATTGATATAAAAACTTTCATTGATTCCCAACCATTTTTTCCTTCAATTTATACATTACCAAATCCATAAATGCAGTTTTCAAATTAATTTACTTTCATTTAGTTAAAATATTTATTATTGAACATCATATTTAAATCTTTTCTATTCATCCTCCCTATGACTATATTATCTTTCATTTATTTTTTATTTCCTTTAGGAATTTATTTATTTCTAATTAAATCATATCCAAAAGATTCATACTCTAATAATTATTATACCTATAAGGGTTCCAAGTATCAAATTTCCTACTTCGAGACATGTTTTATATTATAAACATATTTTCATATCCATTTTTATACATGGACTCTTTAAAATATTATATCATGAATATCTTTATATACATATTCTTTCAAGTTCATTTTCAATTTAATTATTTCATGGAGGTTTCTATATAAAAATTTGTATGTGGTTTTATTTTTAATAATTTTTTAGATGTTTTGAGTTATTTTAACCATATATTTTTCCTATATATCCATATACGTTGCATTGTTTCTATAATCTTCATATCAATACCCCAATTATATTTTATGGTAATTTTTAACTTTTTGTTACATTACTTACAATGTCTTTTAATCTCTCCTGAGTGGGATACTTTTTTATAAATTTATGCGAAGAATGTTTTTTAAACATTCATTACATGAAATTATTTTCATACCATCATGTATGTTCTTTTTTATTAATATTTAATTAAAATTATCTCTAAATTTTCAAATAATATCAAATTCCTATTTTTATTGATTATTCATCATTAAAATATTCCAATATAAAATCATATTTCTTCTTACTTATAATATCATATTTTTAATTATTTATAAGATGGTTGTTTATCAATAAAAACATCATTTAATTATTTTTATTCTTTACAAGGATATCCTCTGAAAATACTATCCACCTTCCTTATTTAGAAGGATTAAATTTTTCGTGGGAATTATCATGAATCCTATTCTAATTCCATGATTAAATTTAGACAAAATAGAATGATGAATTTTCCAATTTTCTTTTGTTATATATAATTTTGATTTATCATTATGTAATGGATGGGTTCTTTTGTTTTTCTATAATTCAATTGATAATGTTTTATATCTAATGAGATATTATTTTGGGACATGATTGTTGTAGGATATAGTCACAATATTGTTCTTAGACATGATTTTAGGTAGTTGTGATCCTCATATTATGCATGTATATGATTGTGGTACACTACGTTCACAAAATTATGGATGCACATGATTATTGTCAATGATGTTCACATGATTGTGCACAGGCATAATCTCGATTAGCTTTTTTCAAAAGATCATGCGTATAAATTATTATAGGTTTATGTATTGATAATGTTATAAATTATTAATAATACGATCATGGAACATTTTTATATTTATGTGAAATTCCAATATTATGTCCTTATTGATTGAAATTATTTAATTTTTCTTCATCAAATGTATGAACTATTCTATAAGTGACATCCATATGATAAATTTTTTATTGGGTGTTATTATCTTATGTTATTTCATTACTTCCCATACTCATTTGATAATATTATACTCACTTGTGATCTTTCATTGTTATACCTTATGATTACCATTTCTGAGTTCTTGGGATCTCCTTTTTAATGTTTACATTGTACCTAGGTTTTTAAGAATTATATACTTTGTTTTTTCTATAAGGATATAATATTTGAATAATATTGTTGGGGATGTTCTATACTTGTTTTCCAATGATAAATTTTTGATATAGTGAGAAAAATGTTCTTTAGATGAGAAAGATATTGGGTTTTGTAAAGTAATTGTCTTTCCAAATTATGGGATACTATAAACCTAAAACGTATTTGGAATGAATGTGATTCAATATTCATTATTGATATTTTTATTATTAATATTTTTGTTTGGGTCTCTTCATTTTGAAACTAATCAAATATATAAAGTGCCTTTTTTAACATTGGATGTGAGTGTACAACTTGAGGGAATATAATTTCTTATTGGAGAAGGGCTTAGAGAATATTATATGATATGAAGTTATCCAATGAATATAATTTATGTGTTTTGGATACTGTTATGATTTGAATTGTTTAAGGGTGATCATAAGTTGAAAGCCAAAAAAAACCCTTTTGTGGTTTTATGTTATTGGATTTTGTGGTGAATAATGATATTTTGGGATATTCTTATTATGTTTTAAGAGAAATATTTGATTGATGTATATACAAAACATTGTGTTTATATGTGATTTCATATTGAATAAATTATGTTTTATTGGGAATATTGGTAAATTGTTTTTCAAAATATATGTTGAGTAGTATATAAAAGATTGGGGGTTAAAATGTGATTTTTTGAAAGTGATTTATTTTATTTTGGGAAATGATTTATCGTATTTTGGTTGTATTTATGAAAAATATAATATTTATTAGTATGAAATTATTATTTTTTTGGGATAATTAGTATGCTAAATTGAAGGAGTACATGTTTCCATTATTTTAGGATTTATAATGTGGTAATAAGGATTAGGATAATTTTGAGTTTGTCATTTTTGGAAGATTAAGTTATTAATAACAAGAGGATAAAATTTAATGATGTATGAGGTGAATTAAATGAGTTATTGTTAGAATATGTAGTTAAAACAAGTGTATATTGGGTCGGAATAATGATGTTTTAGGGTAAGAAACGTATGAGTAATTTTAATAGGTTTACTAATTATTATCGTAACCCTTTTGGGGTTTTTATTTGGTGGAAATTAAGATTAAAAAATTAATATGAGAATGGTATCTTCCTAAAACCCCCTTAGTCTTATAACCAAGGAAGTATATTTTTCACAAATGGTTTTCATAAATGAAAATTAAGATATATTCCAATTACTAAGAAAAAGGAGATTTATAATCATGATAGTAAGGAAGATAAATCATTCGAAATTAGAACATGATTAGGAGATGTAACACAGGAACCATAACATATTTTTAATTTTTCAAGAAATTAAAACTATAAAGATGAAATTTATTTATAGTGGGGGAGAATGAAACACACTATGATTTTAATATGTATTTAAATACTCTAACGATTATATTTTATCACATAAAACATTGATCTAAAGTTAATGATTATATAATTTATGAAAATGTAAGGTAATATTTAATATATTTCAATTATACAATAATAAACATCACTAAAATACTACAACAATAATAGGACCTCATGTAAATTAAATGATAATATAATAATTTTTCCATGAAAATATAGATATTGTATTGTAACACATTTTTATTTTTATTAAAAATTATTGGTTTCTGTTCTTCTAGTTGAATGTTTTTAATATTTAATGTGTGGAAGAAAAAAGAATATTAGGATGCGTTTAAGGATATTTGATATTAAAAATAAATTTTTCTCAATGAACTCTTTTTATGTGATTAATAAATTTTATGGTCACTTTTAAAGGATAATTAATATTAAATGTTTCAATGTAAAAAATATAAATTTACAACCATTTAATTTTCAAAAAGATATGAAATAATGATAAGATTACATAATGTTTTAAATGTAAATTTTCTTTTAAAAAACCATTCCATTATATTTTATATATTTTTTTTAAAGTAAAATTTATAAAATTTATAATTTTAGTTTTACAATTCTAATATAATTTTTGTAATCGTAATGCTATATGTAGGTTAAAGTGTATTTTTTTGGTTTTAAAAAATTGTTGATTTTTTAGGGAATACTGAACATAAGATTTTTATTAGTGCCATAATTTTTTGATATCCTCATGATATAATAAAGAATTAATTTTTTTTAAAATTGTTATATTGAACAGATTTATATATATGGTGAAAGATAATGTATTTAATAATATTATATTTAATTAAAAACCTTTTTTTGAAATTTTGAAACATATGTGATGTTTTATTCAAATAAAAAAATATATTTATCCATATACTCTAATTAATTATATGTAAGGTTACATTTTGTTTTGGATTACTTATTAATTCAAATAACTACTAATTTTTAAGAAAAAATATAAAATACTTTGAAAATCAATTCAATTCATTATATTAGTGTTATTTTTTAAGCCTAAAAGGAAATTTTTATAAATTTTTTAGGGTAAAAATGATTTAACTAAAAATAATATTTAACACATATAGAAATATGAATCATAAAATAGATTCAAAATTTGAGTCATCATGTATTAATGTGGTCCTAAAAAATAATTTGCCATAGTAAAATTTCGTCAACACAGTAAGGGTTTACTATGGTAAAATTATTAAAGTGTGATATCAGTTCTAGAACTATTAAAATGTCATTTAAAATTTATTATTATTTTTAGGTCAGCTATCCTATCATTCAGATTTTGATTTTTTGTATATATATATATATATATCTTGATAATTTATCCCCTTTTATTTCAGTGGAAAATATATTTAGAAAAATTCCACACCTATTACAGATAAAAGATCCTTAATCAACCCCTTAAATTAATTAAATTTTTTTAAACTCCCTATATGTAACCATATTTTATTCCCTAATAATAATTTGAAATTTTTTTATTCTTCTGGACCCAATAATGTCATAAACCAATCCTTTTCGAGTGGTCCTTCAAGATAAAATTCAGTCACTCAATTTAATTGATGTGTTCTTTTTTATTGTTATCCCATATCCTTTTCATATAACGCTTCATATATCTGATTTAGCAGTTAAATAATCATTTTCTAAAAAAATTAATCTTATGTTGAAGTTATATTATTAATGTAAAATAACATGTTTTTACTCAGTCAACCATTAAAAGGTGTTTGTTTATTGGTTAGTTTTAGCACCTACAAGGGAATTGTTAAAATTTTTATCTCATGAATGAATGAATAAATAAATATTTCTAGTAATATAAAGTAATGATGAATTTTAGATATTTTCATAATTCTTTATTGATTATATTTTGAATAACATTTACCTATATGTTTAATTCCTTGGTTAATTTAATAATCACCCAAAAGAATATTTTGAAGACTTTCACAAGAAAAATAACCATAAGTTAGTTGAAATCACTATGGGAATAAAGAAATATACCAAAAACAATATTTTATATAGAATTAAAACTCCACATATTACAAAAACATACAATGTTCTGAAAGATCAGAACCTCCAATCCTGAGTATATAAGGGAAATAGAAACAGTTAACACCCGAATGTTAACTTTAATAAAAAAAGTATTATATTGGAAGTAAATAGTTATAAATTCAGGGTATAAAGTAAAATAAATATTAATAATATTTTTATTAATATGAATAATAAACATAAAATTATGATACAATGAATTTAGAGTACATATCATTTAGATGAAGTCTGAGTTAATGGTTCTTTTTGTTAATTTGAATTTATAGTTACATTCTTGTTATTATAAACCAATTTATATTTATTTGGTGAAAATAAACCCCTATTTACTTATCATATCAGAAATAATGTTTTATAAGATATCATGTCACTTTAATTTATGATATTGTTTCCTTTTCCCTTCAATTTATACATTATATAAGTTATAAAGGTTGTTTCTATTTTAATTTACATTCATTGAGTTATAACCTTTATTAATGAACATTATCGTTATATTTTTGGTTTCATCCAGTATTTTATTTTTTTACCTTATATTTACTCTTTTCCATATGGATTTAAATTTTTTTATAACCTAATTTAAAATGTATTCTTACCTATCGAATAATGATATTTTTAAGGAATTATCATATCAAATTTATTTCTTTTTGACATGTTTAATATTATTCACTTATTGGATTTATATGTTGTATATACTGCCACATTCACATACTGTATGATGAATATATCTATACACATTGTATTTTATGTTCCTTATAATTTCATTTATTTTATCGGGGTTTTGATATTAAAAGTAATAAAGGGAACTATTTTAAATAATTTATTTTAATGTTTTGAAGTCATTTACACACATATATTTCCTCCAAAAACATATTGTTGATATTATTTCTCCAATAATTTTCAATATTCTCAATAAATTATTTTACTTCATTTTTTTAATTATTTTTCTTTGTTTAAAAGTTTTGACTAATGTTTTCCCCATGGGTCATTTTTTAATTTTTATGAAGGTGTGAAAAGAATTTTTTTTAATGTCCAACTCTTGATAACATCATTCCAACAACATGTTTGTTCTTCATTATTATGATTCCTTTAAAAGTTTATTTGGGTTTTCAAAGGAAATCATATTTTTATTAATTTATGAATTTCCTAAAAGTTACCAAAAAGGATATTTCCTCTTAACTATGAATTAATAATTATATGTATTTTATATGATTCTTTTACTTCTATATCAATATAATTTAGTTATATTCATGAATCAGAGGGTATATGCTTTAATTATACCATTCAACTTTATTTTTCAGGTGTTTAATGATGAATTTTTAGGGGAATTATCCTGAAGCCTATTTATTTTCCATAAGTTAATTATTCTATAAGTAAATGAAGAATTCTTCTATATTATTACCATAGGTATATTCATGATTTATCGGTATGTGATGGGTGAGGTGATATATCCTCCCTAAAATTCATCAGTTAATTATATATATATTTTGGAATAATTAGGTTATCTGTGGAAAAGATTTAGTTTAACTATTTTCACAATGTTATGGGTGGATATTATTTATGTCAATAGTGTTCATAAGATTGTTTTTGTAAATGATTGTATTTATATATATTCACAATATTTCTTATGGAAACGATTATTATAGGATATGTTCACAAGATTGTGCATGGGCACGATTTCATTTACCTATGTTTACAAGGTCATGTGAGGTTTTGTCAATGGGTGGATATGTTAAGTCAATTATCATTTCCTATATATATTATTTTTCCATTTTTCTATACTTATTTATGATTCCAATGTTATTTTCTCATATTTCATAATTGTTGGAATATGTTTTTAAAATTTAATGAATCGTTTCATATATGAAAGACTTTAAAAATTTTAATTTGTTCTGAGATGATTTTATTAAATTTTTATGTTGTTCTTTGATTATATTATCATATCCAGAAGATCATCTTATTCCAACCTATGATCTTTAGTTGTTATTAGTTTTGTTTAATCTTATCGATTATTTTATTTAACCCTTATAATGGTTCCATTTTTCACTGCTTATGAAGAATGATATAATTTACAATTTTTCTAGATGGTTGTATTATGTAGATAATTTCATTGGATATTTGGATGACTTATTTTTGAATAAAAACTTTTATAATAATTGGAATAATTTCCATCGAATGAAAAAGATTTAGGTTTTTTGTTAGATATGTTTTTTGAACCTGTAAGACTATAATCCAAAAAAGGCTTGGGAATGTTTTTGATTAAATTTGTTTATTAATATTTTAGTATTGCACATTTTAGTTCGGATCACTTCATTTTTTATTTATGTGAGCATAAAAATGAATTTTTTTTGTAATTGATCTAGGTTTAATGGTCTAGGTTTCCTCACTTTTCATTAAATATATTCTATCATATAACATATTTTCACATAGTATTATTAATATCTTGATAGGTAAGGAATATTATTATCTATAGGGTTTGGTATTTAATAATGAATATATAAAAAATATTATTTTAATGAGTCATAAAATCATTGTTTTTATTTGAATTCACAAATTGAGTTTAAGAATATTTTGGCAATGACTACTAGAGTAGCTAAATCCACCTAAATATGGGAGTTCACTAATTTTTTAAATAATTAATTATTATATATAACTCAAATATGGGGAGGGTTAAGAGATTTATGATCTAATACATGTTTGAGATTAGATAGGTATAGGTGGTTTACATAGGTATTATTTGTTCCATCACTATAATTTTAGGTTATTTCATTAAAAAAATGGTGAATATTCAATTTCCTATTAGATGTGTGCATGTTGAGAGTTAATAGTTTTGTGTGGAGATAGATAAATTCACCTTGAATAAAAAAGGGTTTCTTTTTTGAAAAAAAAATGATGAAGAGGGGGGATGATCTTATTATAGAAATGTTTTCAAATTTGAATATAGTATTAAAAAATGGGGGGTGCATGTGGAAAATTTTAATCAATTTTTAATAATATAGATATTAAAAAGCATAAAAAAATAAATATATTTTGAATCGTGAAGTAGTTTTGTTGGATAGAAGGAATTATCCAGTAAGGGTTTGAGTACTATAGGTTACATCAATCTAATATTAGTAGGCTATTGGTGTAAATATATATTAATACTAATGATATACTCTATTGTTTCATATATTCATTGACCTAGGAAATATATATTTATTTTATTTGTTAAAAATATATGCCCAATAGTCTTGGTGTATTTTTTTTAAATATAGATTTTTCATATTATTTATTATGATTTATAGAAATGTGATATATGAATCATCTTTTATATGTTTCTCTATTTATAGGGTTTTATTATTATATAGGTTGTATATTTTTTAATGTTATTTTTGGTATTAAAATTTGGATAGAAATGGTTTTATTTTATTTAAATTCATACAACCCGAGGAAAATTAACTTTTTAGAGTTTATATTTTAGAAATATACACTAAAATTAGTTGTATTGCAGTTTATGTTATTAAAGATAAGAAATTAATTGATGAATCATAGTTCAAATTCAATGTGAATGGACTATGATACCAGATAGGTTATTCTCGGGTGATGTTGTATATATTCATTTATGGTTTTTTTGCAATATAAAAATAAAAATTCAATTAAATGTTAGAAAAAATCATTCTATACCCTGAATGTTTAAGGGGGAATAGTCCCTATAAAAATATAGATATAACATTAAGCTATTTTAATAGACCTATAGAGAATGCATTTTCTTTTTCTAGAACTATTATTTTGGCCCCCAAACATTCTACATCATTCTCAATTCTCCCCTATCATTTTCATAATCTCCTGAGATAAATAGTTTGGTGAGTAAATAACCAATTTTTTCTCATGTTAACCTATTTATATTTTATCTGGTTAAATTGTTTTATAAATTTTAATCCAGTTTATGGTATTTTGATTTTGCCTCAATGCAGACTGGTAATTTTAGATAAAATAACACGAGAAAAATTTTATGCTTGGAGTTTATGGTTGTAAAACATGGACCACGTTCTATGATGCTTAATATATTTTGGTAACATCACCAAATATAGTGACCCAAATTCATTGTTTATTTTACTATATTAGTAAATAATATAAATTATCAAATATGAAGGATTTATCAGTTTAATATTCACGGGATACTAGATACATACATGATTTCTCTATTACATCGTGAAAATAGAACATAGCAAGGAAAAAAAATACTTGAATCCTTACAGATAATTCAATGATTTATTCTGCATATACTAAGGAAAGAAAAGTGTTGTAATGGTTGATCTCATATTATCAGTTTTGGAAATAATACAATGAAATCCATTATGAGTATAAAATAACTAAAAAATATTTCAGAGTGGTTTGTCAATACATATTCCATTTAACCAATTACTTTAGTTTTAAAATATATTTATGGAAAATATCACAATAAAGAGTTGAATGGGTAATAACAATTAAAATATTAATGAAGAAATCCTATAATATTTTATGTGATGAACATTACATCAAGGCCTCCATAAAAGACATCATGAACCTTACCATTTAGGTTTTGTGATATGATATGTTATATACTTTCATGGCCTCATCCTATAAATTTTCATTTTATGAGATAGTATATGCTGGCCAATACCGATTTTGTTTGTCTCGTAAGTCCTATAAATTAATTTAGGGTATAGATAAAATCAGGATCCACACATAACTAATATATGACCAATTAATTACTCAAATATTAAATCAATTATATATTATATAATCTAGATTCCTTCTTAATCAATAAATACTTGTATTGAATGAATAATACAGAACATCATTATTTCCCCAGTAAATGAAATTAAATTCTTAATATTATTACTTAAATGATCACCATATATTGAAATTGAATATAGTTAATAAAATATCAAGATAATATAAATGATACAAAATATATCCAAGATACTAAAAATACGTGAATAAAGGTGAAATATGATGTCCAATGAATAATGTATAGTCATAGTGGACATGATCACAAGAAAGTGAATGATGAAAAATATAGTTTAATCCATAAATAAGTAAAATATGATAGAAGACCCTTAAATCATCCTAAATTAAGGTTCTAGGTAATGGAAATTATATTGATAACAAATGAGGAAAATTTAAGTGAAACTTTATATATAATTTTCCGTGAATCTCATTTAACTTTGTTATAAAAATGAAGTCCTAAATCATTTTGAAAAATATTTTTATCTTCTTTGAAAATAATGTATTTTTATTTTAATAAAAAATGAAATAATAATGTAAAAAACTATACTCATTGAGAAACTGTGGAATCATGTACAGGATGATTAATAGTGAATAATGTTTTTTGAAGTGGGAAAATATTTTCAAACCATATATAATAAAAAATAATTCCTCTCACACTTTTGTAAATAGTTAAAAATGTAATGTTCATAAAACATAAAATAACTCAATTTAATATATTATAAAGAAATATTAAGGTAGATAAAGATTCCTTTTATAATAATTTAAAATTAAATTAAAACAGACATATGAAATTGGAGAATATGGATATGGAAAAGAAAGGTTCCAGACTAAATGAAGTGAAATAAGACTTGTTAAAAAAAACATTATTTGTCATTGTGGATCAAAGAGAGTAAAATTTTTGAATAGAAATGTAAAATCCATAAAAATCCATAAAAAATATAAATATATAGGTTTTAAGATATAAATAACATATAAATCATTAAATGAGAATTTAATAATGTAAAATCATTAGTATGAGTGGGAGTATAAAATAATCTTTAATGATTATAATAATTTTTGAATTAAATCACCATAAAATTAAAGAATTTAAGTAAAACCTCAAATAACATGAATAAAGAGTAAGTAATTATATAATATGTTAATTTGGAAATTTATACACTATATAAAATTAAAAAACTATATAATATAAATTATATCTCAATTCCATGAGATTGAGACAAGTGACACATACCATGTATTACAGCATGGTTAGATGCATTATATTCTAAAGAATAATATATTTAAATTTATTAAATAATTTAATAGTCACGTTTTCAAATATATTCATTTTTATGGTCCTTTTAATTTTTTTTATTTTATTCATTAAATAATTCTTACTTTTATCGACCATTTTACATTTTTGGTTAAATTATCTAAATAATTAATCTAGTATATCGACTATGGTAAACGATATATAAATTTGTACCATAATCTAAAAACTTACAATAATATCATGAATATATATCATATTAAAAAATATCATTTTATAATTCTACATGAACGTTTGGAATATGAAAGGAAATCACATCGCATTGCGGAGGTGGTAATTTTGATGAACACATCCGAAACGTTATCATTTTTCAATGAATAATAGGATAATAATTGTGGTGATTTGTTATATATAAATAATAATAATTATTTAATAAATATTTTATATATTCATTAATTTAATCTGTATTACAATCCAGGGGATGTGGTGGTGAAAAATTAATTTCAACATTATTTGGAGCCAATAGTCTATTCATACAGATATGTGATGACTTCATATTCCGTAGGATGTAATGATGATAGAAAATGGATACACCATTGACATAAAACCAACTAAATATATTAAATATACTAATTAAAATTTATTTATATGGTTATTTAATATTTAAATTATTTTTAAGAGTAATGAAACATGAATATCTTTGGTAAGAACATACAACAATTATTTAGGTAATATCATTTGGGTTACACTATAAGCCATCTTGAAGAATAATTTAGATAAGGAAATTTTTTTTTGGTCATGAAAAATAGATTTGGGAAGATATTTGGGTAGGTATTGGTTGAGAAACGTGGTTCATGAAACTTGGATATTAGGGGAATATATGTCCCGTTTTATTGGTGAGGTCGGTGGAAAACATAGAAATACATGAAATTTTATTACAAAATATATGTATTACTCCAGTCAAGTGTTTAAAAATTATCACAGATATAATCAAATAAGGTTAATTTATAAATAAATAAAAAATCCAATTTAATACAATTTTTTATTATCTTGAATAATTATCCCATTATTTTAAATCCTTTAAACTTATTTTAAACTTGATCGAGGTGATAAACATTAACAATAGTTATTATTAATTATGAAAAAAATTAATATTGACTAATTATCTTATAATATTTATTATTATTACAATTTTTTATCCAATTATATATTAATCAATTCATAACAATCATAGAATTTTATATTATTATATGTTCACAAAATTCTATAAAAACCGTTTTTAGAAAAAAATAAAACTTATGGATAAAATGATTTTATACCAAAATTACATATAATGATCATTAATTTTCTACTAAGAGGATAAAATAAAATAAATTGACACTTATTTTTCTTTCAGAAAAATAAAGAACTAAAATTTACATTTAAATTAATCAAATAAATGAAAAAGAATCAAAAATAGATTTTATTTGAATGAAAACATTATGTAATTTTCAAAATATCATACATAGCTTTATAAGTGAAACTTTAATATTTTAAATGTATTAATTTAATTATTAAATATATATTTTATATATGAAAAGGGATTTTTGAAATTTCATGTCATTATTATGTCATGATAATTTCATAAAAGATAAAATATTTGTGAAAGCATTGTTTCACACAATTTACCTATTTTTTTATAAAAATATTTAACACTCACCATAAGATAATTCTTAGAAGATGAATTTAAAAATAAAGTTTATTTCACTAAATTAAATTTCTAAAAGTTCATTAATTCAACTTTTAAATGAAAATACAATATATAAAAAACTTATTTTATTGAGAAAAGTCCATTTTCAACCATAAGTGTTATTAATATTATTTAATATAAATTTATAGTTAACTAAGTACTAATATATTAGTTTACACTTTTAAATATTAAATTTTATCATAATCAACTTTTGAAATTGATCAATGTTATTTATTACAGTAAAATAAAAAATATTTTAATAGTAGTTCAATCATAAATATCAATTTTAGAACTGAATAATTTCAGAATTCATGTTAATTATATATTTTATAATCTTTAAAGTATTTAATCAAAAAAATTATACAATATAAGTATCATGATTAATTAATAACTTTCAATTTTTTTATCTTTTCATTGGATATGTCATGAATCATTTTAGTTATTTCTTATTTGTAATATTACATATCAATTATAGTATTATTTAATGGAGAATAATATATATGGAGTTTAATATTTTTACACATTAGAAATAGGGTAATTAAAATTTCTAGTGAGAAATATTATGATGATGTAGTTTCCTATACAATATTTTAATAAATTTTCTTTGAATAAAATTAAAGGTTTTATAAAAAATAATATAATTTCTATTGGCTGTAACACACATTATGTTTAAGGAATTATAGTTTAGTAAAAAAATGTGTGACTGCAAGATTATGGTTTTAGAAGTTAAAATATTGGTATATCAATGATTATTTTCATAGGGATGAATCCATTCTCAAGTAGATTTCACTCATGAGAGATGAAGAATATTATAATAGGAAGGTGTCCATTTAAAATTAGAAACATTGAATAACATAGTCAAATTAAATACTAATATCATCTTGAGAACACATTTAAAATTTAGATAAAGGTATTTGAGGTGATCAACATAAAAAATTGGTTTAGGGTATATGACTATTTTTGAAATGATCTGGATACAAATTTGAAATAAAAAAAATTCATAATGGAGTAGGTAATAAAAGAAAAAAAATATTCAAATCTATATGAATACATGGATAAAAATATTTATTAATGATATTATATTGGATGAGTCAAGATATATCTCTAAATATATGAATCAAGAATTATGTAGTGAAAAAATATTTTATAGAATATCCACTGAACATGATCTAATGATTCCAAATCACCAAAAAACTAGTTAGGTACAATGATGAGTGAAATTTAATCATAAATTTTATTATATATCCCATAAAATTCTTAGTCTGTAAGTGAATAAATATGGATGTTTAAGAGGATTTGAACTTAAATCATAAAAATACACCTTTTCAACTAATAGCCCAATTTGATAGCAACATTTTCCATTAATCATAACATTCACTATAGTGATCGAAAGTAGAATAATAGTTACTTTTAGAATCCAATGGGAATTTGGATTTAGTTTATCGAACTTATCAAAAGGATGCATCAATGGGGGAAAGGATCAATATAGTCCCACAAAAGATGAAAATTTTGGCTAGATAGTTTAAAAAAAATGGTATTTGAGAAATAACATTTGATAATAAAATTCAATTGCATTGATTTAAAACTATTAAGAAAGATTACTTGAAATTAACTAATCCAAAAAATAATATGTCTTGATTCACCCAAAAAGTCCTTTGTTCATGCTGAGGAATATGAGGGATGGAAATAATGAAGATTTCATACTTACATATCGTAATCCATTTAATTCTTCTGGTGATAACAAGAATAAAATGACATTAAGAATTGTCCCTTCATCACTGTGAAATTTTAGATGTCAAATGGTGTGGTAGGGTCAAAAAAGGGATATTTTCATGTTCATTTTCATTTTTTTCACAATGTGTGGTTCCATTCAATGTTATCAATCTAAATGTTGTTCTATGTTGTAATCCTGAGCACATTTCATGTGCTCCATGGATAGATAATTGAATGTATCATATTTCACATTGTGCTATTAAATTTTATCACTTGAATCTATTTTGTTTTGGTATTCTAATAGAAAAATCATGGGAACATGAACTTTCAATCTATCATGCATAAACTAAATCATGTGACGAGTTGTGACATTGATATCTTTTCACATAATTTAACAATTTTGATTGTTCCTAAAAATTTCCTATATTGATCCATTACAAAATAAACCCTCAATAATATGAAATTTTATTTCTTTATAAATGTTTTATAAATAAATTAAATATATTCATCACATTATAATGATAAGATGATGCCATAAAAAGAATAAATGATTCATCAAAATACATTCATTTACATTGAATGGTTGTCCACTATCAATATTGTTTAATTAGAAAAATTATAGTTTCTAAATGATTAAGAACTCATATTTTGTTTTTTTCATGTTTTATAAATCTTGGAATCAACTATCTGTCCCATTCCCATTGATATTGATTGGAATTTACCATTATATGAGAATTACCCAAGTTAATCATGATTTTTTTGTAACATTTCACGTATAATAATAGAATATTTTTAATAATAATAATATATGAATAAACCACATTAATTGTTGACCATTTTATAAATTTTATATGTCACGACCCCCTCCCACCAATGATTCCCCTCCTGAGCTGGCAATGGTGAAAGGAGATAATGACCCCCAAGTCCCACCACTAGTAGGCCCCGGGGTGGTGACTAGCACCAAGGGTATGAGTTTTCAAAAATATGGGAGGCATTAACCTTTTTATTATTTTAAGATCCGGAAATAGGACAAGTCAACAACCAAAAAGGAAAAGAACAAGTGTATATAAATAAACCCAACAAAAGACCACTTGCTTGTTTAAACAATTTTATAATAAGGTGCAAGTACAGGAAAGATCAAAGTACAATACCAAATGAAAATAAGAGTACAACAACTCCAACCGTCCGAATAGTAGGGTCCCACATGGCCCTGGTAGTCCTCTTGGAAACCTGAAAGTAAAGGTAGGGTGAGCATACAAGTATACTCAGTAGGGAAGCATAAAGCTCTCGTGCACAAGTGGGGAGACATCCTAATGTCCCGTGAGAACAACAGAATAAACCTAGCAAGGAATTCAATCCACCCAAACTCACCAGCCACACTCATCAAAACACAATCACAACAGTTATTTGTATATAAGAACAAGAGTAATGGGTACCCCACACCATTTACCGTTAGATAGTTGCTCTTCTTAATGGCGAACGTCCTGACACTGCCACACTCTCCCCGCCCGCACACACCATGGCCTCACAAACCACACATCCCACCCGCACACACCTGGGCCTCAGAACCACGTCTACCCCCCACACACACCTGGGCCTCACAACCACGTATCCCTCCCGCACACACCTGGGCCTCATCCCGAAGGATCATGAAAAAATAGTAAAACCAGCCCGAAGAGTCTTGGGGTAAAACCACCCCAATCAAAACCTACTCGAAGAGTCTTAGGTGTAAGGTCCCCTCAAGACATCACAACCTATGGAAGAAAGAGCAGGAAGGAGCTAGTAACTAAGGAAAAAACACCCTCTCCCATGAAATGGGAGTGTTTGGCACTAAGTGGTCAACATGGGTGGGGTGCGATAAAACACAAAAGATACAGATATATATGTATACCAAACACACATCCCAACTATGGCTTCTAAACAGAGAAACTGATCATGTGCTTTGGCACTGCTACTATGAAGAATGCATACAAAAAACAACCCCAACCCCATTTAGGTTATTACATTTCAGCAGAATTAGTTTATTTAGTTCTTTATCTACTGGGAAACTATCCACAACCAACCACATTAGTTGTTTGTAAAACATATCCCTGCCATCGAAAAATCAAGATAGGAATAAACAAGCAACAAAACCAAGTCCTTCTTATTAACCAACCAACCCCATTGATTATTAATCTCGTTCCATTACCATGACCCACCATTCATTAACTCTTCCACTTTTTATTTATTATTCACAACCCATAGTCCGTTCACATTCGAACCCATCCCTACAGACCTGCTGCCAACCACCATAACCACAACCAAGTCAACCGCAGCCCCGCTGCTCACCCGATCCACAACAACCCACAAAATAGGGTTCATGCCAAATCATTGCCCCTTTTACATCATTTACCACAACCCAGCTTCTCGTTCTATTCGTAACAACCCAGGATTAACCCCCCCCCCTTTCACACACCACGTAACCAAGACAAAACCCACATGTTCATTATTCCATTGTGTTTAACTGGGGTGATCACACAAGGGTTCCAGATTTTAATCAGACAACTTGACGTGACTATCGAAATTTCCACATTCAATGAAGTTTACATCCACAAAAATGGTCTAGAAAGATAGGGAAAATTTTAATTGTGCAATCAAAGGCCCCTCACGACCATGATTTTCAGTAGGCAGAAATTGATTCAATTCACAACATAATATCACAAGATATAAATAAATGTAACTGCATTCACAAACTTCCCATCCCCATTATATAATCCAGTTATTATATTTATTAAACCGGTTCAATTGTGTTTCACGTAAACAAGAGTACACCCACCCCGCATGATGCCCAATCTAGAGAGATGAAGGTAAGATCCCTACCTCAACAGGTTCTGATGACAACACTCACCCAGATCAACTTTAGAAGAAGTCTGCAGCGTCCGTCACTTCTGTCGAGTCTCGGAAAAACCTCCTCGGGTGGAATTTGGAAAGGAAAGGCCGAAAAAAAGACAATGGATCCAAGCTCAGAAGTTCCACCTCATCGTTACGATCCCGTGGCCGCTGGAGGATTGTAAATTGGAGCTCGGACGAAGAAGTTATGGAAGAAAGAGCCTTCGAGTCTCTTGGGAGAGCTCTGCTTAGAGGAATGGGGAGGAGAGGGGTGAGTTGAAAAGTAGGAGGGGACGCCACCTTTTATAGGCGAGAAAAGAAAAAGTACACGACATGTACTTTATGGTACACAGCCTGTAGTCGTCCGTTTCACACGGTCACCACGCGTCTTCCAACACGGTCTTCAACGCGGAACGCGACCGTTGACTGGTCAACACCCGGCTTGAAGGTAACACATATTCGTGGAGGGATTACACGACGTGTAGTATTGGATACACAGCGTGTACCCATTTAGTTCACATGTCAAGGACACTGCACATGGCTGTTGATGGGTCAATGCATGGTAACGTGTATGCGGGGAGAGACTACACGGCGTGTAGTATTGGATACACGGCGTGTACCCATTTATTTCACATGGCAAGGACACGACCTTCAACATGGGGTATACCTAGCGATGGGGTACATGGCGTGTACTAACACTACACGGCGTGTAGTTTCATTATTCTGAAAGGTGTGGGAAAAGTCCATTTTACCCTCCAGAACAATTTGTGAACTTCTTTTTGACAATGCAATGGGACGGAGAGGTCCGGGCCATTACATCAGATACCTCTTAAAACATTCTCATCCCCGAGAATTCAAAATCCAACCCAAATAAATCCCAACAAGATACCTCTTATGGTTATCGTTATAACATGAACCCAACCAACAAACCCAATCATAGGTGTTAGGAATTCCCCCTCCTATGTCGAGATATTATCCTCTTTAGGTGGCACTGACTCACCCGCACAGGTTCAATCGCATCCTCATTAATTTATCTCGATTAAGGGTCATGTTTTTCCTTTTTCCCACACATCAAAACATGTTACACATTTCCAGGGAAGCAGGAAACAAAACGTCTCACAACCGACAGGCCAAGAATTTCATATATCAAAGGTACAGAGTAACATAAACACAATTCTCAGAAGAACACGGAAAAAAACAAGTTAAAACAACTCCGGGTACTGAGCGTGCATCTGGGCCTCCCTCTCCCAAGTTCTCTCCTCGAGGCTTCCATGCCTCCACAACACATTAACCAAGGTGATGGTTCATCCATGGGGCACCTTCTTCTTACGATCCTCGATTCTGAGTGGTCGTTCCTCGAAGTTCGCTTCGTCTCCCATATCTAACTCTCCCCAGTTGAAAACGTGGGAGTTGTCGTGTAAGTATCGATAAAGCTAGGAGATGTGGAAGACGTCCTGAACCTACTCCAACTGAGGTGGCAGGGCCAGCTGATATGCCACCTCGCTGACTCACCTCAGCACCTCAAAAGGTCTGATGAACCTACGTGAGAGCTTTCTACCTTTCCCAAACCTCAGGTGCCCCCGTCGAGGGTAAACCTTCAAGAACACATGATCTCTGACCTATAACTCCAAGGGCCTCCTCCGACAATCAACATAAGACTTCTTTTGGTCCTGAGCTGCTTTCATCCTCTCACGTACAAGATGTACTTTCTCTATGGTTCTCTGCACTACCTCTGGCTCAAGACCACCTATCTCACCAACCTCTTCCCAGAAAATGTTTGAACGACATGGTCTCCCATACAAAGCCTCAAACGGTGACATGCCAATAGGAAAGTGGAAGTTGTTGTTGTAGGAAAATTATACTAAAGGCATGTGTCGTACCCATGATCCTTCGAAATCCAGAAAGCATGTTCGCAGCATTTCCTCAAACGTCTGGATTGTCCGCTCTTTCTTCCCATCAGTCTTGGGGTGGAAAGTAGTGCTAAGGTGTAGCTGGGTGCCAAAAGCATGCTGTAACCCTCTCCAGACTCGTGAGGTAAACTGAGTATCCCGATCTGAGACGATAGTATTTGGGACTCCATGAAACCACACTACCTCGTATACGTACCTCTGTGCTAAGGTACCCACCGGGCCTGACTCTTTAATTGCTAATAAGTGAGCTGATTTCATCAGTCGATCCACCACTACCCAGATAGCATCATAACCACCCTGAGCTCTTGGTAGTCCTTTGAAGGAGTCCATTGAGATTTGATCCCACTTCCACTTGGGGAAATATAAAGGATGAAACAAACCACTGGGAACACGGTGTTGAACATTCACTTGCTGAAAAACTAGGCATTAAGAAACAAACTCTGCCACTGCCCATTTAACCCCGGGCAACCAAAACTATTCCCTCAGGCCTCGGTACATTTTTGAAACTCTTGGATGTACTACTAAGGCTGAGCTATGGAACTACTGAAGAAATCCCTCTCGCATTGTCTCCGGGACAAAAAAACATCCACGGAAAAGCATCCAATGTCGGCTGTCCTCTGACCATCTTTCTGGAGCGTTCCCCTGATCGACACGATCCCACATCACTTCCACCTCGTAGTCCCCCCACTGAGACTCTTCAACCTTATGCAACAAGGAGGATTGCACCGTCATCTGAAACAAATAGCCTCTAACACCTTATACCATTTCATCCAAGTGAAAGGCGGCCAAATCTCCCATCGCTTTCCAAGTATCAGTGGATTACCGTACCAATTCCTTATGTGACATCTTGCTCAGGGCATCAGCTACAATGTTGCCCTTACCTTTAGTGTAATAGATCTCGAAGTCATAGTCTTGGAGAAACTCGACCCATATCCGCTGCCATAAGTTCAGGTCGCACTGGGAGAAGATATAACCTAGACTCTTGTGATTTAAGAAGACCACAAAGCGCTCCCCAAAAAGGTAATGTCACCAAAAAATCAGTGTGAACACAACTGCTTCATGCTCTAGGTCATGGGTGGCATGGTTATGCTCATGAGGGCATAACTGCCTAGACCCATAATAGATCACTCCATTCTTCTGCATCAGCACACACCCCAGACCAAGGACAGAATAATCAAAAAACACCTCATACAACAACCCTTCCTTTGGAAACCTGAGTACGGGAGCACTGAACAACTTCTCCTTCAGGTAGTCAAAAGCTTTCTGGAACTGCTCGCTACATAGGAAGACCTGGTTCTTCCTAGTCAAAGCTGTCAATGGAGAAACAAATCAAGGGAAGTCCGAAATGAACCTCCGATTGTAACCTGCTAACCCTAGGAAACTACGAAGTTATGCTACGCTCTTGGGTGCTGCCCAAGAAACAACTGCCTCCACCTTCGACGGGTCTACTGACACTACATTCTGAGACACCACGTGCCCAAGGAAATGTACATCTTGCGTCAAGAACATACACTTCGACAATTTCTTTTAAAGCTGGTGGTGTCGAAGGACTTCTAAGACTTCCTTGAGATGCTCAACATGCTCCTCCTCTGATCTTGAGTAGATCAGGATGTCATTGATAAAAACAATGATGAACTGGTCCATAAACTCTCGGAAGACAAAGTTCATAAGTCCCATGAACACAGCCGGTGCATTCGTAACTCCAAACAGCATCACTAAAAACTCGAAGTGCCCATACCTGCACCTGAAAGTAGTCGTTGAGATGTCAGTGTCCTTTACCCTTAGCTGATGATATCCAGATCGTAGATCAATCTTGGAAAACCAACCTGCTCCCCTCAGTTGGTCGAATATATCATCTATCCTTGGAAGTGGGTAACAGTTCTTGACTGTTACCTGGTTCAACATTAGGTAGTCTATGCATAGCCTGAGACCACCATCTTCCTTCTTCACGAACAAAACTGGAACACCCCATGGTGATACGCTGGGTCGAACAAAAACCTTCTCTATCAGATCATCAATCTGAATCCACAACTCATACAACTCTGAAGGTGCCATCTGATAAGGGGCCATTGAAATCGGACAGGCACCAGACTGTAAGTGTATCCGGAACTCAAATTCACGTCGGGGGGGGGGGGGGGTAGAGTCACAACCTACTGAGGAAAAACATCGAGGAACTCCCCAACAACATCCAAGACATCCATCATTTATGTATCAGTGGAAACCACTGATAACCCGCCTAACAAGGAAAGGAGAGGCTTCACATGCCGGATTCCTACCTGAGAGCTCCTCTTGCCAACAAAAGATATGTGCTGCCCATCCACGTCAGAGAACATGACCCTTCTTCGAAAGTAGTCAATAATGACACTAACAGAAAACAACCAGTCGAATCCTAGGATGACATCGTATGGCTGCATCTGTAGAAATGGAAGGTCCCCACTAGATTGATGTGGTCCCAATGTTAGCCCACATCCATGGAAAATACATGATATGCTGGTCTGGTCTCCAACTGGTGTACTCAGAACCAGTGGTACGGAAAGTCTCTCTATGTCTAGTCCCAAAGCATGGGCTAGACCAGGTGCAACAAAGGAGTGCGAAGCTCCTGAATCGAACAAAGCAGAAACGAGAGTGTTGAACAAACAAATCGTACCACGCACCACCTCTGGTCCCGCCAGAGCTATCAACTCTGCTGCATGCAACTGTCCACAACTAGATCCTCTGCCTCTCTGATATCATCCACCTCCCCGACAACACCCTGGTCGAGGTCCCTGAGGAGCACCCTGAGATCGGCCTCCTCCCGCAAAGTCTGCCCTCAGAGGAGCATGGTCCTGATGCTGCTGGAAGGGCCTCGGTGGAAACTGGTGCTGCTGAGGTGCGCGCTGAACCTACCCACCTCCACCGTACTAAGCTTGGGTTGGGCACCGACTCTGAATGTGCCTGAAACCTCCACAAGAAAAACACTTCGGTCCTGGGCTCGTGAAAGAGGGACGAGGACCTGAAGATCTGAATTGGAACTGCTAGGTCCTGCTCCCCACTGGCCAGAACCTGGAAGGACCCGTCACATGAGACTTACTGCTGACTGCCTTTCCCTTCGACGAACATGGCTGGATCCCCTCACGTGGTGCACCTCCCTATGAGTTCATCCTCTCTACAACCTATTCCTTCTTCTGTACTACCAAGTACAATGGAAGGGTGAAGGGGGTGAAAGCATACTGGAGTGAAGGATGAAGTGCCTCCTCCAAATGTCTCGCCCGATACTCCTCATCCGGAATGAGATCCGGAGAAAAGTGCAAGAGATCCTTGAACTTGATCCCCAGCTCTCGTACTAACATAGTCCCCTACTGAAGGGAGAGTATCTCCTGCCGCTTTTCCTCCTTGATCATGGAAGAAAGAAATTCCCCTTGGAATTTCTTCTCAATGTCAGCCCACGAAACCTCTGCCTCTATCCTCTCTCCGAGGTAGAGCATCCACCACTGTCACGCCGCACCTCTCAGCTAACTGACTGCTAGGGGAACCCAGTAATCCCTCGTAGCAACAATAAAGGTAAAAGAGATCCCTAGCTCTTTAAGCCACCCCTCCATCTCCGTATCCGAAGTACTATCGTCGTACTTCTTGTGGGTTTGCCGCTGGAAAGAATGGAGAGCCTTCTGCCACTGGCTATCTTCCTCCTCTCGGTTAATACTCAACTGATCGACTGCCTAAATCTGCTGGGCCTCAGACGTCTGAGCCACCCGGGGATGATGTCCAGGTGTCATAGCTGTACGACAAACAAAGATCGCCTAATCCCAAGTAGTGAGGAAATTTTTCGTGGTTTTATTTTATCATTTTATTTCAATTTCTTTCCCAAAACACCCAAATCAAGTAATACACAATCATGATGATACATGTACCTCACGTAGGGTCTCTACCCTATAATAAATGTAGTCTCACTTGGTCGTTCAGTAGGCTCAGAGTCTTTGCATCGGATCACGGGGGGCCCTACAATCCCATGTCCTAGCCGGTCTTCCCTGGCCTATGTCACGCACCAATATTAACTAATACTGTTTCCCTACCATTCCATGAGATCCTCACTCTGCCTAACTCTAGACTCCGTCCAATATCACAACCATCACCTCTGATACCATTCTATCACGACCCCCTCCCACCAAAGATGACCCTCTGGAGCTGGAAATGGTGAAAGGGAGATAATGACCCCCGAGTCCCGCCTCCAGTAGGCCCTGGGGTGGTGACTAACACCAAGGGTATGAGTTTTCACAAATAGGGGAGGCATTAACCTTTTTATTATTTTATGATCGGGAAATATGACAAGTCAACCAACAAAAACGAAAAGAAAAAGTGTATAGAAATAAACCCAACCTAAGCCCACATGCATGTTTAAACAATTTTATAACAAGGTGCAAGTACATGAAAGATTAAAGTACAATACCAAAAGAAAACAAGAGTACATCAACTGCAATAAATCCAACTGCCCCACTACTAGGGTCCCACACGGCCCTTGTAGTCCTCCTGGAAACCTGAAAGTAAATGTAGGGTGAGCATAGAGGTATACTCAGTAGGGAAACTTAAAGCTCTCGTGCACAAGTAGGGAGACATCCTAATGTCCCGTGAGAACAACAAAATAAACCTATCATTGAATTCTATCCACCCAACCTCACCAGCCACACTCACCCAAACATAATCACAACAGGTAGTAGTATATAAGAACAAGAGTATTGGGTACCCCACACCATTTCCCATTAGTTAGCTACTCTTCCTAACGACGAACGTCCTAACGCTACCACACTCTCCCCACATTCACACACCTGGGCCTCACAAACCACACATCCTGCCCGCACACACCTTGGCCTCACAACCACGTATCCCTCCCGCACACACCTGGGCCTCACAACCACGTATCCCACCTGCACACACCTAGGCCTCATCACGAAGGTTCTTGGGAAAATAGTAAAACCTGCCCGAAGAGTCTTGGGCTAAAACCACCCCAATTGAAACCTACCCGAAGAGTCTTGGGTGTAAGGTCACCTCAAGCCATCACAGCCTGGGGAAGAAGGAGCAGGAAGGAGCTAGTAACTAAAGGAATAACACCATCTCCCATGAAATGGGAGTGTTCGGCACTAAGTTCTCAATAGGGGCGGGGTGTGATAAAACACAAAATATACAGATATATATATGTATACCAAACACACAGTCCAACCTATGGCTTCTAAACAGAGAAACTGAGCACGTGCCTCAGCACTGCTACTACGAAGCATGCATACAACAAACAACCCCAACCCCATTTATGTTTTCACATTTTAGCAGAATTAGTTTATTTAGTTCCTTATATACTGGGAAACTATCCACAACCAACCATATCGATTGTTCGTAAAACATATCCCTACCATCCAAAATTCATGGTAGGAAAACACAAGCAACACAACCAAGTCCTTCTTATTAACCAACCAACCCCATTGATTATTAATCCTGTTCCATTACCATGACCCACCATTCATTAAATCTTCCACTTTTTATTTATTATTCACAACCCATAGTCCATTCACATTCCAACCCATCCCTGAAGCCCCGTTGCCATCCACCATCGCCATAACCAAGTCAACCGCCGCCCCGCTGCTCACCCGATCCACAACAACCCACAAAACTAGGTTCATGCCACATCATCGCCCCTTTAACATCATTTACCACAACCCTTCTGCCCATTCTATTTGTAACAACCCAGGATTCACCCCCACCCTTTCACACCCCATGTAACCAAGACAAAACACACATGTTCATTTTTTAATTTTGTTTAACCGGGGTGATCACACAAGGGTTCCATATTTTAATCATCCAACTTTACGTGATTAACCTAATTTCCACATTCACTGAAGTTTCAATCCACAAAAACGGTGTAAGAAGATATGGACACATTTAATTGCGCAAGAAAAGGCTCCCAACGACCGTGATTTTTAGTAGGCAGAAACTGATTCAATTCACAACATAATATCATAGGATATAAAAAAATGTAACTGCATTCACAAACTTCCCATCCACATTATATAATCCAGTTAATATCTTTATTAAACCGGTTCAAATGTGTTTCACATAAACAAGAGGACACCCACCCCGCATGATGCATAATCTAGAGAGATGAAGGTAAGATCCCTACCTCAACAGGTTATGATCCCAACACTCCCCCAGATAAACTTTAGAAGATGTCCGTCAGTATCCGTCACTTCTGTCGAGTCCCGGAAAAACCTCCTCGGGTGAAAGTTGGAAAGTAAAGGCCAATTGAAAGACAATGGATCCAAGCTCAAACGTTCTTCCTCGACGTTATGATCCTGTGTCCACTAACGGATCGTAAATCAGAGCTCAGACAAAGAAGTTATGGAAGAAAGATCCTTCGAGTCTCTTGGGAGAGCTCTGCACAAAGGAATGGGGAGGAGAGGGGTGAGTTGAAAAGGAGGAGGGGAACCCTCCTTTTATAGGAGAGAAAAGAAAAAGTACACTACGTGTAATTTATGGTACACGGTGTGTACTCGGCCATTTCACACGGTCACCACACGGCTTCCAACACGGCCTTCAGCGTGGAACGTGGCTGTTGACTGGTCAACACACGACTTGAAGGTAACACATACGCGGGGGGGGGGGGGGGGACTACATGGCGTGTAGTATTGGATACACGACATGTACCCATTTATTTCACATGGCAAGGACACAACTCCAACATGGCACACGACCGTTGACTGCTCAACACATGGTAACACGTACTGGGGGAGAGACTACACGATGTGTTGTATTGGATACACGGCGTGTACCCATTTATTTCACATGGCAAGGACACGACCTTCAACACGGGGTATACCCGGCGAGGGGGTACACGATGTGTACTAACACTACACAGCGTGTAGTTTCAAAATTCTGAAAAGTGTGGGAAAGTCCATTTTACCCTCCAGAACACTTCGTGACCTTATCTTTGACAAAGGAATCCGGAGAGGTCCAGGCCATTACATTATATGTTTTAACCAAATATAATTTATTACATATTTACTTCCTTCAGAAACAACATAAGATACATAATCCTATAAAACCATATAAACATAATTCAGTTTTATCATGTCTAATAATGCAATAATAATTTTGGTTTCATTTCAAGGGAATAAAATATCATTTTATACAATGATACTTCTAAATTTATTATTCTTCTTACTTATTCTATTCTCTATTTATTTGTTCCCTTATTTCACGGTGGATAATATGAATTTTAATGGGATTAATAATAATATCATGGTTTAAATTATGTATATCAAGAAACAATTTTGTATGAAATTTTTAATAGAACTTCTAAAGGAAGATCAAAATCATAATAGAGACCTTATATATGTCAATTCTATCATTTTTTATCTTTTTTTTGGGAAATTTATATTTTTTAAAATTTCCTTCTTCTTTTTCAATTTATTTTTTATATGTGCGTGGGATTGATTTTTATTTATTTCTTAAAGTCAATCGCTACTTAAAAAATAATATATATATATATATATATATATTCTTATTTATATAATGGAATTTTTTTCAAATGTTACATTCCCAGAATAGAGGATGAACTAAAAGGAACATGTAACATAAAAATCAGGCTCCTAGAGTATAATTTTTTTTATGAAAGACCATTTAGTCAACAACCATGTCACCGTAGGGTGTTTGAGGAAATGCCTCATAAGGACAATGTATGAGGCCATATATACCCTATAATACTCATGAAAATGGGGAATAATTTCAACTAAAAAGATTAGCATTAGTTATTTTGAATAAAATTTTATTTATACACAGACTCACATATTGTATAAATGAGATAATGAAAAATATTTTCCTTGAGTAACAAGTGATGATCTCACATAGACCAATGATTTACCTATAAATATTATATATATTTTTATAAGGTGATATTGTCAATCTACTTAATTTAGATTAATGTATGTTATTTTATATTAATAATTGAGCTTTAGATACTTATATAAAGGACTGACCTTCTTTGGATCATTATTTTAAGACATAAGAAAATTGAGAGATTACTTAGAGGTGTCTACATAAAGGATGTTTGTTAATCCTTCTTTGAGAAATATTAAATTTAGACGATAAAAAATAATAATTTTATATCTATAAAATTCACTCTAGAAATTATTATTCAATGATTTGGTGACATCCACATTAATTTCCTTTTACATGGAAGATATATATATATACATATGTGGTTTTAGAGAAAGTGACTTGTGTATGTGATGAGTTTCTAAAATCCTTTAAAATATATAATATTTATTGAAGGGGATGTTTAATGATTTCCTTGTTCTTTTAAAGGAAAATATCATTACATTTATACTTGGATATGAACTTGAGGAATTGATGGGAAATTACTCTGAATGTGGAATTTTTAGGGATTATCTTCAATATTTTCAAATATATCCTTGAAAACACCACCTTAGTGTAAAAAATGTAAATAAAATAGGTGTTAATTTCAAAAAACATTATGGACATAGAATTTCAATATATTTCATAGGAGAGTGTAAAATATTTGGTGCATTTAGCAATAGTTGTTGACTCTGTATTGTTTTTAATATGGAGGGAATCAGTATGTATAATTATACTCTCTAAGGGGATTCAAATATTATTTCATCCTTATATTTAGAGTTTAATCATATTCTAATGTATCTATAATTCGTATATTTTAAAGATATGTAATAAAAATAATTATTTTAAATCAATAAATTGGTTTTTGATGGGTACAAGGAAATAATTATTTATAAAATGGTTGTTCTGGTCCCCAGAGTTAATATAAATGATTACATATCCATTCTTCTAATTGATGTGAATAATTTTCCCTACCCATTTGAGATATTAGTACTCTCAAATGAATCAATAAATTTTTATATCATTCAATTTCTTTGAAACCGTGGTGTGGATGGATGAAAATATTCTCCTTACAATTTATTTGTAACCATAATGTTTTATAGGTCTACCTAGATGATGAGTGACTACCCTGGGGTGTAACAAACCATTGTTTTGTCAATGGAATTCCCTTATTAAAATTATGTCTTATAGTATAATCACATAATATTACATATAGAAAACAATAAGAACCATATAAATGAAGAATGAGAGAAATTAATATGATCTCTAGATGTAAAGGAACATTTACTGATGAAATAGTAACGTGACGTATGAAATAGTAATATGACCCTTATAAATAGTAAACTATTCGATTCAATAGTTACTACAACAATAAATGAATAAATTAAATTTATCCATATTATAAGTGTCAATCTGATATATTTATATCATTTTATAAGAAAATATATATTTTAAAATTATTAATTAAGTGTAGGTTTTTTTATAAGTCATGTATATTTAATTAAAATTTCATGATTTATTTAATTAATTAAAAGAAAATTTACATTCATAAAATTTATTTGTAAATTAATTGTTTTACATGTTATTATTATAATATAATTTCATGTGACCTTAATTAATGCTTCAATGTTTTAGAAAAGTGGTTTAATTTTAAATTTTTTATTTTTCATGTACACTTTAATTTCAATTAAAAATTAAATTTCTCATATTAAAAAAATTATTTTCATCAAATGGAGTTTATTTCATGATTATACATGCAAAAAAAAAATATTTAAATTGATATTTTTTTGTATTTTTCTAAAATACATGAATTTTTGGTGAATAGTGGAATACGATAATTTACGCTATATATAAATTATATCTTTAATACACAATTTATTGAGTCCTGGATGATATAAGAACCATTGGCTCTATATAACATGATTTAATTACTATATTCAGTCTCATTAATTATCACTATTTCTTGACTTCATAAAAATAATATACAAATGAATTAAATATTGAGGAAACTCAAATATACCGCACTATAAATACCACCCCTCACCACTTCTTGTCATCACACATATAAATCCTTGTGCATTTTACAAATTCTAAAACAATATATCTCTAAGAACCTATCCCATTTCAAAGAGATCTTGGTCTCATAAAAACTCAAAAATGATCCCCTAAGGAGGTTTTTGAGAGGAAGGAATCAAGAGGTAAAATCATCTTCCGTCTTTTTCAATATCATTTCAAGTTTAATTGTATTATTTTCTATCTTAACCTATACTCATAAAAATTGTATGATAACTATAGTAACATTCATGTAATAGATTTTTTTTTATGATAATGTAATAATTCATCATCATCTTTCCTTTCCCCAATATTCATACTTGAAATGGAAACACCATCCGAGACGTGGTAATTTATCACATTCAAGGATGACAGGTTTTCAATTTATTTTTTCATCTTCATGGATAGACATTATTTTTTTAATAATGAAAGAGATCATAATATATTTATTTTATCTTATTTAATATTTTATATTCATTATAAAGACATTATTAAAATAATAAACCAAAACAATCTCGTTGTGAGTGAATCCACATAATATGATTAAAGTAATTATCGTTAAATGTTTATATAATTATTCATCCTCACCCCCAAAAATAAAATGAATTTTGTAATAATTTAATCTTATGTAAGTTCAATAATAACATATAACTTCAATTCTTGAAAACCAACCCCAACTTACATGATTATCTGCACATGTATATAAGTAAACTAGTCAAGGAAACCAAGGAAGCAAACACGCCCAAAGAGTGAAATCGAAACTCTTAACCCATAAAAAAGGACATGAATGAATTAAATAAGGTTATAATAAATAAATTACATGTTTAATGATTTATTTAATTATTAATAAATGAATTTTACTTTATGATCTTGTACATTAAGATCAAGAGAAGAACACATTCAGACTCTAGGTAAGGGATTCTACTCGAACCTCCATTATTCATTCATCTTAATATTACTCGAGTTTTACCCAAATTAAATTCAACATTATTTTCATGAAAATAATATAAATTCTATTTAAATTTTCCAAAATAATGGATTAATATCCATTCATACTTCTTTTAAGTGATATACATGTTTTTGAATGATTCCCTTATCAAATCTTCCTAATAAGCATTCCCTTTTTTTGAGAACTTCCTGAATTATAACACAATTTCATGTGAACTATATAATCTATTTTAATACTCTATTATCTATATAAAATCACTCATTTTAATATGAAAACCATATTAATTCACTTCTGGTATTATACAAAATATTCCTCCCTTTTTTGAACGATCATTGATGTTTTCCTTAAACTACACTAAAATGTTTTACATCTAAAGGTTATTAAATAATCTTTTACAATGATATCACGTTAATTTGACATCACTTACCATGATATATGACTATTCTACCTTATTATTGTCCATCCATTATATAATTCCTTTCCTTCATACACACTTTTTTGATACGCCCATTGGTTATTCTTTATGAAATGATTATGATACCCATTTCATTCCATGGGTACCCTTTTGTGTACGTGTGATTGATTATGTATGATTATTTATGTTGATAACAAAATCATTAACATGTTATGATGGGTTCACCTGAAAATTTATTCAACGCATTGGGTGATGTTTTGTCTAATGAGATATTATGTGTAATAGTCTCGATGGTTAGCATTGAATCATTCTCCACCTGCAATGGTCTGGGTGGTTGGCCATGAATCATGATACTCTATGTGAAATTTTACTTGAATAGTGCTAAATTAAAGTTTTATATTACTTCAACATTACTATGATTCCATGTTTACAGGATCCCATTTTATATTGTATTATTCCATATAATTAATCTTGTTAAATGCATTTTTATATCATTAGGTCATTCCTTCAAACCCATGTGATATAGATTTATACATATGTTCATTCCCTTAATGATAATTTTACCTCATCCCTTAGTTCATGTAATCCCCAAGTTATCTTATGCCGATGTATGATCATAATCGAAGGTAGAAGCCTAATATTGAGATTAAATAAATGATTATTTTATGATGTTTAATTATGTACCTAGTCTTCCAAAGACACTAGACTTTACGATCCTTTGATTGTATTTTTAGGTTTAATTATGGTTAAAATCATGTAATTATATGAGTAAATGGATAGGGTTTCTATATGTTGTCCATCATTATAGTCATCATTTATTTTTAAATAATAAAATCCAATTTTTTGTTGAGGAAAAGAAAATAATAATCCCCTTAATTAGAGTAAAGGAATCATGATTAGTAGTGTCCACAAGTCTTCTTATGTGCTTATTTTCAGTTTTCTAATCTCATCAACATTTATAATGATTCTTTCTTCAAATGATATGGGTGTTTTTCCAAAATCATTCACATAATGATCAAAGGAGATGTTGTAAAAGAATGAGAATTTGTGATTTTTTATTTTAAAATTAATGTAATCATTTATTATATTTCTAATTACATGAAACAGTATCTTTAGTTTGATTTACATGTAAAATTGGGTTTTTATTTTCACACAAAACACCAAGATTAAATTTCATTACAAACAACACTATGTTTAAATGAAATGTGACATATTATTAAATCTTGTTATTTAATATGATAGTTATCACCAATACATTATAATTGAGGATATAAATAAAAGTAACTAAATTATAAAAATATGATTTAAACATGTGTATTAAATGAATTATTTGGTTTCTAATTAATAAGAAATGAAAATAAAACCTATTTTAAAATAAAAAGAAAACATTTTCTAAAAAACAATTTCCAAAGAAAAACTGTGTTTTATTTCATTACCTAATCAAAATTAATTTTGGTAATTAATTTTTTTTAAAAAATTATATTATATATTCAATAAATGTATTTACATTAATCTTGTATGCTTTCTTTATAAGAGATAACAAGAAATTCAATTTCATGTTTTAAAATCATATTTTTCTAAAAAATATTTATGCCATATTTTTATGATCCACGTATTTTAATTTTTTTAATGCTTGTATAAAAATAATTTGATTAAATAAAACAAAATTGAAATAATAATATCAAAATAATATTATGGTGAAATTTTTGGATTTTTCCGAAAAGATTCATTTTTTGTTGAATAGTGAAAATAATGAATTTTAATTGAAAACTACCTTTTAATATAAATAATATACAATGTTAAATTATATTTTAAGTAATTTATAGTTTATAATTATTTCAGTTACATATAAATTAATCAAAATTATGTCATTTGAATAAATTTTTTTAAAACTATATATGAAAACATTGAAAGCATTTTAATATTTTCATGATAAAATACCTCTTTCTCATCATGTATACTATAGTAATTTAAAATTAATTTATGACCACATTGTTAGTTTGATTTTGAAAAATGGATTCAATATTTGGAATAATAATAATTTATATTATAAAATAAGGTTAAACTAATTGTTGACTATAATGATTAGTGAAAAAAGTAAAAAATTAATTTACGTAGTCAAAATAAATTTTATATAAACCAATGTTTTTTATTTAATAAATTATATTTATTATTTTGAAATATTTTTTAGAAATTAAATAATAAATAATTTTTCAGTTTTTTATTTGAAGGATCAATTACATAGTCAAATTAAAATTTTACGTTCCCTTGGAAAAAACTAAATGGATAAAGTTGACTTAAATTAAGGAAAAGGGAGTAATGTGATAAACAATGTGTAACGTTTTTGTGTAGATGGTGTTTTTATAGACCAAATAAAAAATCCCTACATTATTGATATATTTTTTAGGAACATTAGGTAATTTAGTCCTCATAATATGAAATACTTTTGGGAATTTAGAAGAATTCCACGCCTCCTCAATTATAAAAGGGTAGTCACTATACTATATTCTTAACACATCTGAAGACATTTGGATCCACCAAAACATACCTAAATAACATTCCAACATTACTACCCTCATTATAGAAGCCTTAAAAGTTTTAGGAACTCTATTATTGGACGTATTTTAGTGAAATCCATACATGGATACTCGAAGAAGTGGTAACATTTTTCAATGAGCATCTTTGTTTTATTTATTCCACAAACCCATTAAATTTTTATTATATTAATTTCATATAAAAACATTTGTATATTCTATATAATAATATTATTTTATGATAAGTTTACAATCTAAAAATTCACTCACATCCCTCAAAAGGGTTGTGAAATCATCATTCATGTGTATGATGAACTACCGCCTCCTGAACCGATGTCGATCATTTTTCCATCTCCATATTTCATTAGTTTGTATAATGATGGAATAATTATTAATATATGATATATATTATATATATGAATTTATTATTCTTTTTAAATTTTTATTCCTTAAAAACATCATGTTTTCTATTTTTTGGGAATACAATAATGTCATTCATGTGTACAGAGGACCACGACCTTATTAAGCGACGTGATTCGTTCATGCTTTAAACGGAATGTATTAAGGATGGGTTTAATAGAACTTTGTTAAATAAAGGACATAACCATGATTCTTTAATTATAATTTATATATAAATAAATTATTATTTCTTCTTTCAATCGAATAATAAAATGAATAAACAATGTTTCCACGTACGTATAACCTACCGTCACTATGAATGGTGAATTTCATTTTCTATCTCCAAATATTATTGATTTTTACAAATACATATATAAGGAATATGTATGATGTTTATATAATTTTTATCATTCTAGAGATTATGGAACCTTTATCAATGTAATAGGGGAATAATATAACAAATCCAAATTTATAAAATGAATGAAGCATCTGTTACCCGAATCATAACAATAAAATGAAATTACTAATAAATGGGTTATTTATGGTCAAAAGAAAATAATTTATGGTATCCTATATATCAAAATTTTATTTCAATATATTTAGGATAAAATTATATATATTTTATACTTGAGGTTTTAATTATTATGATAGATGTCCGGACTTAAGGTAATGGATTTCAATATCACCTTACTTTAATGAGAGACACATGCCAAGTTCACCACTTGTATATTTGATGTCGTGTATAAAATTCCCAGGAATTTAATTCATTATTATTATAACTAAAAATATTTCTATTTACATATCAATTTTATTATCTCTATTTCATGAGGATTGCTATTTAAATTTTACAAAATCAGTAAGGTATTTTTGTCTCAATTTACTCTCTTTGAGACATATGTTATGTAATACACCTATCTTGTTTTATTAGGTGTATATACATCTAATTTTCCATTTTATTTAATGATTATACTTATTTAAATGATACTATTAGTTTATAATAATGTTATTCTTCCATGGGGACAACAATTCTAGGGTTACCATGTTTTGAGAGTCTTATGCTATAATCTCATCGTTTATCATGATTGTTTATGATTATGCTTCCAATGATAAATATTATTGATATATATGAAAATAAATCATAAATATTCAAATAATCTGGTTATTTCATGAGAATAAATGTGTTACATTCATTTTTCCTCCATTTTTTACAAAATAATTGAAAGTAACGTTTTTATTAAAAATCAACCCTTTGGTCCAAAATTCTTTTTATTATAAAAATATTTCTTATAAAAATGTTTCAAAAAATGCTTTGAAAAATTATTTTTAAAGTTGAATCAGTATTTTATTCAATATATTTATTTTATTTTGAAATATTCCATAATAATTTTTTAAAGGGTAATTTTAAATGTAATATATTTTCAAAATGTTTAATGTTTTTAAAAAATGATTGTCAAAATGAAAAGGATATATTCCACAAGAATGTTGTGAAATATAATTTAATGGTATTTCCATTCATCAAAGTCATCAACCCATGTTTTAAATTATCCCCCATTAGGGATATTTTTTATTAATACCAACCTTATTATTATTTTAGATGGAATATGACTATTTCAAAGAGATTGTTATGAAACCAATTTATCTTCCATAGGAAAATCATGTTTCAAAGTGATTCTTATAGAACCCATTTATTTTCCATAGTTTAGTGATTATTAAAAATATTGAAATGAAAATAATTGAATTTCCACATTATAATCATGTTTTAAAGGGAATAATTATTATATCTCTGAAATTTATAATAAAATTTATTCTCTCTGTACATTATTCATGTTGTGGTTCTTAGACAATAAATATATGAAGTGGTGGCCCAGAAAGCACCATGTAATCCCATTATTTATTATATGTTGGGGAGGCATATTTATCACTAGGTAATCCCCTTATACATTATATAATACAGAATCTCACATAACATCAGGTAATACCATTATATAATATATGATGGGGAGGCCTAGATAACATTAGGTAAGCTCATTATAGTTTATACAATGGGTCGGTCTAGATAACTATTGGTATTCCAGTTACAACTTAAATGATGGGGGAAACAAATAGTGCTAAGTAAACCTACTAAAACGTATAAGATGGGGTATCCTAGATTGTGCTACATAAGTCCATTATATCTTATATGATGGGGGGTCTTAGAAAAAACCTGGTAAGGCAATTACATCTCATATGATGGGGCGACATAGATAGCATCAGGTAAACCCATTACATCTTATATGATGGGGTGGTCCAGATAGTGTTAGGTAAAACTATTAGATATTATATGATAGGGTAGGCCATATAGAATTAGGTATTCCAATTATATCTTATACGATGAGGCTACACAGATAACACCAGGTAAGTTTGTTATAGCTTATATGATGGGTGCACCGAGATAACACTCCACTGAATTATGTAATGAAAAATGCTATATAAGATCAATGGGTGCATGGGTGTTTGACCGAAGCCCAAAAAGTAGGGCAAAGAGATGTTTATACGATGGTCTAAAAGGAGGATACATAGTTTTTTACCCCAATACAAAAAATGAGGGAAGTTGGGTGTTCATCTTATGCCCAAATAAGGATACATTGGTAGTTTTCCCATGTCTGAAAAGGAGGGTACATGAGTGGTCATCCCATTCCCAATGTAGGTACGTGAGTGGTTAGTTGAAACTTAAAATTTGATTATAATATCATGGATTATCCTTGAAATAATATTCTCTAGGATAATGTGTATTCTACAAGTATTTGTCATATGCCAATTTTATGCTCTCATGACTCGATTTTTCATATTCACATTTGATTTGCATCTTATGATCTACAAATTTTTATTCAATGACTCATGATTATAATATATGATAGTTTTGGTGTGTAATTAATAAGTTATTCTTATTATCATGTTCTCATATTCCTATGTTATTATTTAATAAGGTCATAGATTGATATCTATTTTTTTTATCCTTATCGAGCCTCTGAGATCACTATTTATAATATTTCATATCCCAGGTTATGAAGAAAAGATTTATGTAGGTCATTTTAATGAATATTACTAAATGGGTATATCATTTTGGGAATAATTGAAGATATTTTACTAGATTATAATATTTAATTACATGTTTTCAAATTCAATAAGATATTATGGTCCCGAGGCGTGTGCCTATGTAATTTATTAAATATTCATCTAAAAATGTGTAATATCCATGTTAGAAAATCCTGGGTCAGCATAGTTGGTACAAAATGGAGGAGTAGTTATCTTTGGAAACTAGAATTATATATCCTTTGGGAGAACCTTATGAATTTTTTTGAAGGTATGTATGGTGATGTTTCTATGGAGTAGCCAATATATATTAAAATGTCCACTAATTTTAGTAAAGGATAAAGTTAGTGGATTATATGATATAAATCTATATCTAGGTACTATAAGTTGTTGTGGATCAAGAATAGATGTACCTTTGAGATAAAATCGATCAGGAACTGGTGAATGAGAATGGGATATATTTCCCACCTAGTAAGAAACACCTAGGTGATATTATTTAAGAATTCACAAACTCTTTATGAACCATCATGATTTATATAGACAAATTTTTATAAGGGGTAATATATTCTAAGACAAATATGTCATATATCTAAATGATGTTTTCTTGATTTATAAATCCTACCATTTATTTTTCATCATTATGTAGTTTTTGACTATGATTAGTGTTACTCACTCTATGTTTTTTGTTTTTTGTCAATGGAGTGAACCTGAAGACACCACTTTAACCAAGAATGTGAAAAATAATTTATTTATAAGTAGAAAAATAGAATTATGACTTGTGTACAAGATTTTGTGATTATGTAGAAACAGTTTTAATGGAACATGGTTAAAAACATATACCTTAGCAAACTCTCCAGCTCAAAGAAGTAGTGAAGAATAGGTTTTATGAGAGATCATATGGTGGAAACCATGGAGGAATGGAGATTCAGTTTTATGAGGAAAAATGATTAGTTTTGTTAATGATATGGATGCGAATATTGAAATCCATAGGGTATTTTCAATAGTTGAATGTTTTAAGTGTGGAATGTATATTCACTATAAAAAATGATAACCAAAGGGAAAAGACCATGAAGATAAACATAAATTTGGTATGTATAAGATTTATACATTTTATGAGGAGGATAATATATAGGACTTATAATATGTATTGACTATTCAAATATATTTTTGTATAGAATTATTAAATTGATGCTGATGAATGTTATGCCATGATTATTATTTCATATTATGGGGAGAGTGTATTAAGTAAAACGATGATGAATCCTAGTTAATGGTTTAAGAATGAAAAGGGATGATCAAATTGTCTATGTATTGGGATTAATGAATTATGAATCATAAAATATAAAAAGGTTATTATAAATGTTATTTTTATTTTGGATTTACAAGAATATGTTTATCATATTTGAAAACCTAAAAATTTTTTCTTTATCAATGTGATATTTTTATTTAAGGATGAAAACCCTTAATATGTTTCAGATTCTTAAAAAATGATGTGGGATAATTAGATGCTTGAGGTGTATAAACTAAATTAGATAGTATTGATTTCCATTGAAGTGAATGATTATTTTAGAAATAAATTTAAATGATATCAATGATGTAGTATAAAAAGTTATTCAATTTATATCATATATTCAATAATATATGTTTCATTCATGGAATGGTGAAGAAAGTTTATTTTCAAATAATGTTTTATGGTAGTTCATGTAATTACCATATTTCTAGATAATATAAGATAAATGTATTCACATGTTTGGTATTTGACAATATAGATCCACATTATGGAAAATAAGATTTATTAACAAATATATTATAGATATTTAGTGAAATTATTTATAAATCTTTAGATTATTATATTTTGGAAGATTCATAAGGTTAACCATGCAAGGAATGGTTTAATTTAAATTTTGAATGTGGGTTTTGAGATTAATGTATGATTTTGACATATAAATATTTATGAATATTAGACAACATGTAATAACCATTTTTTTAAATGATAACTAAATATATTTACAATGAATTATAATTATATCTATGTATATTAGGATACATTAGTTCTTCAGGCATAACAAATTCACCTTCATTTATTTAGATAAGGGATGCATTAGAAATTTATCAAGACATAACTACCAAGTTAGATCATGTAAATTAAATGGAATAAAATCAAGTAAGTATATCTCAATTTTAAAATTCAAAAAAAAAATAAAAAATAAAGAAAGCAGTCATTAAATTAAATGGTGGAATGTTATCATCATTTTTATGATATTAATGTAATTTTTCAAACCTATTTTATGGATTTTTTTCATTAACATTCCCTTCACCACATTCTCTATCACTCACCATCATAATATGGGTGTTTCTTTTCACTTATATGTCAATATTTTTCCTTTCGACCTATGTTCTAATATTTGGAAACCAAGGATGAGTTATTCTGGATGAACTTCACATATCCCTTTTCAATTTTTCGATATTATTTTTTGTTAACCATTTTTTTGATGTTGGTTTCTATAAAATAAATTTAAAATGTTAGACCTTTTATGAAGGGAATGGATTTTTTATGGTGAATATCATTTTACGTGGGGTAGAATGTAACACCATGATATTTTGTGCCTTTTTGGAAATATTATTTAATAATTTTGATATTTTTTTACACAGAAGACTAAATTTTCATTGAGTTATATGTAATATTGAGTTTGTGTTATGTTACAGACAACACCAATCTTAGCTTTCATAACACAGAACAATGGATTTAATTAAAAGATAACATATTATTAAAATATTATTATTTAGTATGATAGTTTTCACCAAGATATTGAAATAAAGTTATGAATAAGATTAATTAAATTACAATATTACTTTTTCACATGTATTTAAAATTTATTTTTGGTTTCCAATTATTTATAACTGAAAATAAAACCTATTTGAAAAGAAAAGGAAAACATAATCTAAAAATATATTTCATAAAACAATTTGTGTTTTATTTCAATAAATTTCTAAAATAGATTGTGGAAAATGATTATAATGAATTTTTTATTTTATATATTAAATAAATTTTTTGACATTCATCTAAAATGATTTCTGTACAAGAGATAAAAATACTTCCAATTTTATATCTAAAAGCTATATTTTTCTAAAAAGCATATTTTTTTTGCCTATTTATGGAAAAATTATTTTTAAAATAAATTTTTACAAATTTAGAATATAAAATTATTAAAATAAAAATATTGTTTTAAATTAGAATAATTTTTTCTTAGAATTCTGTATGTGTTTTTTTCCCAAGAAGTCTAATTTTCTATGAATAGTTGAAAATACAAAATTTTAATTGAAAACCATATTTTAACTTCAATTATTTACTAATTAAAATTATATTTTATGTTTTTTTAATGGTTAATTAGATAAACTATACAAAAAAATGCAATTTATGTCCTTTTACGTAATTTATTATTGAAATTGGACATAAAAACATTGTAAACATTTAAACATTTTCACGTTAAAACCCTATTTTTTAATCACATCCACGAGAAAAATATTAAATAAAATATTTCCAATTATTTGAGTTGAATTTGGAATAATGGATTAAATATTTGAAATTATAATAATTTATATTATCTTATAAGGTTAACATAAATTGTTACCATAATTATTACATAAAAGTTTAAAATCAATTAATATAATTAATGTTAAAACATGGTTTTGTACAATACATGCATTAGTTAAAATTAATTTTACATGTACGTATGAATTTTATTTAATTAATTATATTCATATATATATTTTTTTTAAATTATCTAATAAACCTCATTTTAATATTATTCTAAATGTGTAATTTTGATAGGTAAACAAAAATATAAAGGATTTTAGTACATACCTAAGGTGGATACCAGATAGAAGATGTAACATTCACGAACAAGTGTATTTGTTTTATTTATTCCACAAAACATTAAATTTTATTTATATCATGCTTACTTAATAACCATATCATCTTCTATATTATTATATGTAGTTTTTTAGGGTTAAAACCCAAAAATTCACAGATTTTATTCCAATGGGTTAAAAAATCACCCCTTGTTTGTATGACAGACTACCTCCCCTCGAACCGATGTCATTCGTTTATGTCCATTACATCTTTAAAGGTTTGGTATAAGGATGAATTTATATTCTTTATATAATATTTATGATATTTTTATTCTTTTGGAATGTTTATATTACACCTATCTTCATTCATTCCCTTTTTTGGGAATATGATAACGTCATTCATTTTTACTATAAACAATCACCTTGAGGAGTGATGTGATTCGCTCATGAATTACATGGAATTTATTAAGGATGTGTATAACTAAAGAATTAGATATATATGGAAAAAATTTATTATTTAATGATAATAATTATATAATATAATTATCTTTCTTTCAACAAAATAAGGAAATGAAAAAATAATGTTCATGCCTGCTTATGACCCACTGTCTCCAGGAACGATGCATTTAATTTTTTATATAAAAATATAATGGATTAATGAAAATACATATAAAATAATTTTATATTATTTTTATATAATATTCTTAATTTTTTATATGATGGAACCATGATAAATGTATTTAGAGTAAAAATATTACACATCAAAACTATGAAAAAATACAAATCAGTTATTACACGAAGAGTAACATTAACATGGAATTGTTAATAAACGTATTGTAAATGTTAATCAGAACATAATATATGTTATTATATATATTAATATTTCTATGTTATATATTTATAATAAAAAAATATATTTATTATATAGGAGGTTGTAATGAGTATGATGGAAGTCAAGACGCAAGGGAAGGGATTTCTAACTCACATTTATTTTTCTTTGAGAAACATGCCATGTTTACAATATGATTCATTTATGTATTATATATAATTACCATTAATTTATTATATGAAAATTATAATTATAATTATTGGTATTCACATGTAAATTTTTAATCACCCTTTCATGGGATTATGGTTTAAAAGTTACCAAATCGGTAAGGGATTTTTTGTCTCAATTTTCTATCTCTAAGACGTATGCTATGTAATACACCTATCTCATTTTGTAAGAAGTCTATAATTCTATATTGACATTTTTTATGATTATTATCATTATTTTAAAGATATTATATTTTTTTATTGTTATTATTATGTTGGTATTATAATTTCAAATTTACTAAAGTTATTAGAGTCTTATGTTATAATATTATTATTTATCATGATTTTTTTATTATGATTCCAATGATGAAATAACATGATAAATTTATCAATAAAATGATTAATGTTATTATAATATATTTATTTCATGAGAATAAACATTTAAATTTCATTTCCCCCTCTTTATGTACTCAATTATTTAAAACAATGTATATATTAAAAATCTTCTTCTTGATCGAAAATTCATTTTTTTACTATAACATTTTTTCAAAAAATGTTTTAATAATGTGTTTTACTATACTAAATGAAAATTTCATCAATATATATTTTAAATTTTTTTTAATAATGTTTTATAATTTTTTATAGATATTATCAAAGAACAGTATTTTAAAAATGTTTTAAGTTTTAAAAAAACTGATTTCCAAAACTAAAAGTATATTTTTCTCATGAATGTTTTTAATTATATTCTAAATGAAATTCCATGTGTCATTGTAAAAAAATTATTGTTACTTAACCTCTAACATGGATATTATGTTTCGATTCCATCATCATTATTTCTCACGATGGAATAAGAATGTTTCAAAGAGATTTTTATAAAACTCATTTCTCTTCCGCAAGTTAATAATGTTCCAAAGATATTATCATAGAACCCACTAATTTTAAACTATTAAATTATGTTTAAAAGATATTTACATGAATCCAAATTCTTTTCTAATGGTTAACCAAGTTATAAATGGAATAATTATTGTTTTTTTAGTTTTATGATGAAATGTAATGTCTTTATACATTTCTTATGATGTGGTCATGGGACATTAATTATATGATTTGGAGGGCCATATAGAGTAGTGTTAGGCTTTTATAACTTATACAATGATGTAACCTAGATATAACTAGTTAATTCCAGTACATTTTATATGAATGGGAAACAAATACAGCTCTGAGTAATCCACTTACAACTTATACGGTTGTGCAACTGAGAGAGCGCTGGCTAAGCCTATTACACATATATTATGGGGAAAACTAGATAACATTGAGAAACGCTATTACAAATTATATTATGGGGCAACCCAAATTGAATGAGGTAAGCTTGGTAAAGTTTAAATTATGGGGAAACCTAGATTGTTCTAGGTATGAATGTAATAGCTTATACAATGGGGTGTCCCACACAGTGTCAGGTAATAACATTACATATTATATGATGGGATGACCTAGATAACACCAGATAAGCCCATTATAGCTTATATGATTGGGTGGATGATATAGAACTTGATAATCCTGTTCTATATTGTACAATATAGAGGTCCATATAGCGTCAGGTAATCCCATTAAAACATATATGATGGGGAAACCCAGATAGAAATGAATATGCTAGTTATACCTTATATAATGAGAGATCCCAGATGAAGCACCAATGCATTGTGTAATAATAAATTTTTTATGAGCTCAGAGGGTACACAAGTGTTAGGCATAAGCCCAAAAATGGGTTACATTGGATTTTATTTGAATCCCAAAAAGAGGGTACACATGTGTTTATAAAATTCTCAGGAAGGTTGGTGTACATATATTTAGCCCATTCCCAAAAAGAAGAGTACATGGTTGTTTATCCTATACCTGGAATAGAGGGTGCACGAGTGGTAAGTGTAATCCTGACATAGGTACATGGATAGTTATCACAAGCTGAACATATTATGAACATGTCATTGGGTATCCTTGACATTATATTCTCATGGTTTATGTGTATTCCACATGTATATATATTATGAAAATGTTTCTATCTCAAGGAATATATTAATTGATTTTCATGTGATTCAAGTATTATGAAATGCTAATCATCATTCCATGACTCATGTTTATGAGCTATGATAGGTTGGGTATGAACATTGTAAGTTATGTACATTATCATGTTTCATTATGCGTATGACATACTTTTATAAGAACATGGATTGATATCTATTTTCATTAACATTACTAAGAATCTAATACAACCCATTCTTTTGTTTCATTTACCCATGTCATAAATAAAGATTTTATATATTTTATATCTATGATATGTACTAAATGAGAATATAATGTTGTGAAATAATAAAGATAGTTTATCAAAGTAGAAGATTCCATTACATGTTTCCAAAGGAACAAACCCATTACGGTCCTCTAGTGTATGTTTGTGTAATTTATTGAATAATAAACTAAAAATATGTAATATAACTGTATGAAAATAAAGAGTCTCTATAGAGGTGGTATGAATTAGATATTTTTAATTTGAATAGTTTCATAAGGATTCAATCTATTCAATGACTGTAATGATCTTCATTGATAAATAATAGTTGCAAGGGTAAAACTATGATCACATTGATTGTCCTGTAGTTTTCTAATCAATTTATTATTTTCTGGTTATTTAATTTTCTTCCTTAATTATTTCATTCTTGGGTAGTTGATAATTAGTCAATCCTACATTGTAATTTTTTTGAACCAATAATATGTAAATGAGAATGGGTCACATAGAGTGATAATTCTTCCCTGCCATGATAGGGGTGGTTAGAAAAAATACATTTGGTTACTCATCATAGAAGAGCATGTTATTTAATGAGTCTTCCCTATTGGAAATAATATTTAATTATACTTTATTTTTTATCATTAGTTCCAAAATATTACATTGGGTAAGATTAATAATATCCTTAAAATATGTTTGTGGGTTACTCTTTATGACATTGAACCCATCTGTGATTTATGACTATGATTCCTTCATGGTTTGAGGATACTTCCCATCCCTTATTTAATACATTATGACGATGTTTCCAATTAAAAAGAATTTGGAGGGGATTTGTCTTCATAGAGAACATCCACATACATATTGATAGGGTAATTTAAGAATTTATTAGAGTAATATGGAATGATTGTGTGTGGATATGAATAAGGTTTATAATGTAAGGCATTGAGTCTTATATCCTTATTGAAACATTTGAACTAAATTTTTGAAATTATGTCTATAAATGATTATTTTATCCTATTTGATTTCCATGATATTATAATTAATTTTTTATAACACTAATTTCAATTCAAGATGAGGCTATGTCATTAATTTTTAATCCGTGATTATGGAGGGTTTGAGATGGAATGTGTGTTTTCCCATAGAAGTTGTCCTCCAAAATTTGATGTACATGATATTAAGGTAAAAAGATAAATATCACTATTTAAAATTATAATTCAAAATTTACCCTTGGACTTAATATTTAATTAAATGAATAAAATGAATTCCCTAAATTGTTTTTTAGCACAATATAGATTAATTGAAGGCACTTAAGTTCCAAATTACTAGGTATTTATTACAAAATTTATGAATAATTGTCTTTGAAATTTATAAAAAAGGAATATGATATTTAATAGAACACCCGAAATATGTTATTATTTTATTACACATTATATTTTTGGCCTTATGTATTTTATCTCTATATATGTACTGAGTTTATAATTAGAGGCATGTCATCTATAGTGCCATATTTAATTAAACCTTAAGAGTATGATGTGAAAATGATTTGGTGAGATGGGGATTCTGGTATCTTAGCCTTATAAAACAATAAAAATTTTCTAACTAACATTGTTTCAACTATTTTGTTTACAGATCATTCAAAAATAGTGTATGTCATAAATTTTGGATAATTATTCCAGGATGTGTGTTTTCACTTCAGTTTATTTGTTGATTCTTTGGTTTTTGAGAGTGAAAATAAAATTTATTTCATTAATAATGATATATATTTTATTCTCTCATGATTAATATATGTTTCATAATTATGGTTAATGAATAATTAATTCATCATAATTATATTTTGAGTTATTCTATTGGATTTTATGTGGAGGTGGTTGTATCTTTTTTAATATATGATATTCTATCTGTTGGTGCAGATCTTGGTGGTAGTTGAAAATATTAAAATGAGAAAAATGAGGCTTTAAATAATAAAATGAGGCTTCAGCTGCAACCTTTAAAAAAGATATTTTAATTTAAGGGATGTAATTAAAAAAAATTATTGATTCAAGAAAGATTATATTTTTATTGGTTAAAGGAGGGCGTTAGCAGTAAGGAATTGTGTGTGTGTGTGGGGGGGGGGGGGTTATGGAGATAATTCATTGAATTAATTATGGTATTTGAAATTAATATAAATGAATAATTTTAATGATGAAAAAAACCTTATAGTTGATTAATTACTATTAATATATCAAATTAGTTATAACATTAAAATTAATAATGGTGGAATGGAATAAATAAGGATAATAGAGGGATAAAATGGATTATTATATAATTATAGGGTTTAATCTAATTATGAGATTTGTTTTATGTCAAATTTATTTTAAAGGAAAGACATTGAAGATATTCTCTTGTTTTTTATAACAGATATTGGTATTATTTAATTTTCCCAGGTTATCTTTCTCTCTCACTTTCTATTTTTCCCCCAATAATTTATTTAGCGATAGGGAGAAAAATTAAGGGATTATCTACGTAATAGAGTAACTTTTCACACATCATAGACTTGGTGCTCCACCCCTTAATGTTTATTAAATTGGTTGTTCATTAAAATTACAAGAAATGTTCAACTTTGTAGATAGATTTGATATATTACAATATTAGGACAATCAAGATTTGATTTTTGGATTGATTTTATATAAGATTAATTTATTTAGATGTTTTAGGGAAAACCCCTTAATATTTGGATTGCATAATTATTTGATTAAAACATGTTTTTATAGAAAATGTTACTTGGATATCCATATAATAAATTTTTCAAGTATAGTTGTTAGGATAAAGGGTTTTGAAATATCTTTAGAGATGGATTTGAAATATAAATTTATAATTTTTTACTATATCTTGATTTCCATTTCAAATGAATATTTTTATAGGCTGTTTCCTCTAATATTTATTACAAAATTCTCAGATTTTGAATAAATTGGGAAGATGGTTTAGGATTATTCAAGAAAACTATTTGATTATACCTAAACTATAAAATTGATGTGATGTATATAATCTTATGTTGGGGATTCTATCACCCATTAGATCATATTTATAACAACTATGTTAGAATATGTAATCCTCTTGAATGAGGGTTGAGTTATATATAACAAAATATTGTAGAAACCATGGAAAACTAATGTGGAATAGTTGGGTAATATAAAATATAATTATATTATTTTGTTTGATATCATTGAAATATAATTTTTAATTTATAAATCTTATGATTTGATATAACAGAAGATCCATTTTTGGGATATAATGGTCGCATTTTATTCTTACCTTTTTAAGATTAAACCTAATTTTTATTCATATATATTTTCCATGATGGTAGTTGGATTATGAGAGATTATTTAATGAAATAGTTTTGAAAACTGTTTATGTAATTATTTTTAAACCTTTCATTGAAAATTAATGTTTAGATAACACATTATAGTGTTTATTTTAGATTATTTGGGAAATTATTGTGGTTTTATATAGGACCCATACTTGGGAATTTCAATGGACTTATATATTTCATTGGACGTGAAGCCTGAAAAAAAAAAGACAATTCATTATTCATTACTGATATGTTTCAAATATATATATTTGATATTACTTAGTGGGTGTGGACACTAGGATACAATTTTATGCTATCATATTTGTGTTTTCATAATATTTCATTTAGTTGTTGGTTGTACAACTAAATTATTTTTGAATATATGTTATTTAACTTCCTAGTATTTAATAAAAGAGTCTTATATCACAGGAATTAATGGTCTATCATTGAATGATGGAAAATCATTACTCAAACACAGAAAATCATTAGTCAATGTTTTTTAGGCTTTGAAGTAGATTCCATCCTTTAGTTATTCAGGATAAGTTTTTATACAATGTGGTGGCCCAGTATACGTAACTAAATTTGGTGACCAGGATCATGTCAATATAAAATAGTATCAAAGAATGGTTTTTTCACGGTATGTATGGTTGTATTGGATTATAAGTTATTTGAGACATTAAAAATCCATTTAAAATTAATACATAACATTTTTATAGAACATATTTACTTACAAAGAGCCTCAATAAATGAAATTATTGATGATACATGTTTTCTAGTTATAATAATTGTCTTTCCATAGTTGATTATGATGATAAAGTGTGTATATATCATACTAAATAAGAAATATATATACCATATGAAAAATTAATTTTAAAAATTTGTTGAATACATGACTATAACGATCCAATGATTATTATTTTTCCATAGTTTTTTAACAATATTATGGAAACAATTAACCTATTTTACTTTCATGAGTGTTGTTTGTTAGCTATGTAAAAGAATGACTATCCAAGATGTATATAATAATGAAAATGTGATTTTTTTTGTGAATTCATTTGGTATTGTTAGAAAACTCCATTATAATGAATTCTAATTAAGAGAAGTCATGTAGAATTATAATTATCACTTTCAGATCCCCAATTTGTGGGAATGATTATGTATACAATTTGATAAATAGACTGAGAATATATCCTAGATAAGTTCGTAGAGTCTAATTTTGTGTCAAAGTTTTAATGGAAGAATCCCCCATAATTTATGGGTGTTTTTTGGAATGAAGATAGACAACAAACATGTGTTGAAAACCCTCCATAAATTCATTTTCCTATTAATTAATAATAAACCTATTATTTTTTTCATATATTATCTGATGGGGATTAGGAAATCAACTAATCCAAAAATCTCTTACAAAACCAAATCAGGTTGATTACTTGACTTCAAGCATGCCTCCCCATGTTCTAATGTCTTTCCACTAACAGTAGGTTTGTAAGTAATATAGTTTGGAGACTATACCTTTAGTTACAGTGTTAAAAATAGTGGAAATAAAACAAATGATAAATCTTTTAGTAACAAAAATATCAAAATCAATCAAATATAGAATTGGAAGGTAAAGTAGGAAATGATAAAGCAAATAATAGTGAACCATGTAACGAAAGGATAGAATATATCTATATTTTAACTGAAAAGAATACCAATAAAATAACGATCCAACATAGTAGAATCAAAATACCCAAATCCTAAACCTAATGTTAGTCCCATCTACTTGATTCAAACTATCTAGAAAGAAACAATCAACTACAAGGTCCCTTTCCCTTATCCAAAAAAAATCAATGTAATTCTCCCAGGTACCAAATTTCATCCCAAATTGGGTAGAAGGGAAACTCAGTAGATCAACCCTGCTTGTCTAATAGAATCCATTTTGATAAGAAGTAGACTTAATAAATAAAATAATAGGTGTTTTAATTAAGGAACATAATATAATATAACAAACTACCAGTTTTGGCACCATCATAGAATACTTTTGACCATGTATCACATCCAAGGCAACCATAATTGCAGAACCATGTCTGAATCACCTAATTTGGAAAAGCCTTTAACGATTAAAACTTAATAGGACTATGTACGCTATATAAGAATTAAAACATAAATATCATAAGACTTCTATATGATAATTTCAGCATAAATAGGAATTGTCCTTTATATAATAATTTCAACATAATTGGGCCAATCCCATCATATAATAATTTGAAAATAATGAGGCATAGCCCTTTATATAATAATTTCAACATCACTAGTTGTAACACCTAGAAATTATAATGTAATAACCATAAATTTGATAGTGTTCATAACACCCAACACCATGCATGTAAAGTAAAATAGTACCCTAATATGTTAAAATATATTCGATATATTCTATCTTTTCTAATGCACTCGACACCAAGTTACATTTCACTACATGAAGGAGTGACTTTCTTCAAAAGCATAAGCTAAACACAAGACTGAGATTTACCGAATAAAGAAATATTACTAACAATAATAAGATATAACTCAGTATTTAGATTAGTAGTTATAAAAATGGGTAAGTAATTTATGAAAATATTTTGTTTTCAAACATTTTAAATGAATTCATTGGATATAAATTAATTATAAATGAATATGAAAACTGATTAAATATAAAAGAAAATATTATTCTTTTAAAAATATATTTTACCATAATATATTAAATTAAAAACAATTATTGGGTGATATTAATGAATTATATATACCATATATTCATGATAATATTTTTATGTTCATCCAATATCTTTGATAATAATTAGATAAGAAAAAACCATTTATTATACTTAAAAACCTATAATTTGTAAAGTCATTTTTACCTCTTGTAATATAGAAACAATTTTAAATATGAATTTCGAAACTTTAACTGATTTAATATTTCCAAATAAACATCATATTTGAAATAAAAACATAAAAATATGTTTAGGGCGAATTTTTGATATTTTTCAGAAACATTTCATTGTATAGTTAATGGTTAAAAATTCTATATTTTATTTCAAAACTGCTTTTTCATCTAATTTATTTATAACATTGTCTTATATTTTTCATTTTTTAATGTTTAATAAGATAATATTTTTATCAATTAATAAAATTTATTTCATTGGAATAAATTTCACTTCGAAATTTACTATAAAACTGTAGGAAAAATTTGGACATTTTTACTTTAAAAACTCGCATTTTCATCCCCTATGGGGGATTACATTTAAATAAATTTAAGTCAATTCTATGAATGGATTTTCGATAAATGGATTCCATATTGGGAATAAGGTAAATTTATAAATTATAATAAGACCAAATTTGTAATTGAGCAAAAATATTAATGAATAAAATTAAAATAATTACAATTATTAATGATAGATAAATATTAATAATGGACTAAAGCTTTAATTTAGTTGCCCAAATTACTTACACTCATTCAAAAAATCATTTTAAGGATATAAATAATCCATGAACCTTCCTTTATTTAGAATGGCTAGTTTATAACGACATTTTTTGTACGAATATGGGTACACCTATCTTCTTTTTAAAAATACCTAGTGAGTTATTTTCCTCCCTTATAAAAGGCCAACACCTCTCCCCGATCCTCACAACACAGAAACCACTTATGTTCATCCAAGACCTTACCCTATATCTTCACAAAACCCATCCCCTTGACCATAAATCCTCTATTTGGGTATAAAGTCTTCCACGAAGCCTTTTGGTACAAACCCAAAGTATTTACACAATTAAGAGGTAACATCTTCTCTCAAGCTCTTCAGTTTTATTACTATTATCTACCCCCTGAAATATCCTTAATACATTATTATGTAACCAAAAGAGTATTATCATTATATTGAGATGTTTTTATTTTATGTGTTTGGGTAAAAATTAGAAAAACCTCCATATAATGGGAAAGGAACATACTGTTTCTGTGTAGGGACAACTACTTCCTCACAAAATGATGACTGTTCATTTTTCATTTACCACCTATAATGGTGTCCATTATGATGGGAACCATATTTATATTTTTTATAAATGATATTTATAATGTATTTATGCTTCTGTTTTTTCTAATTTAAACATACCTTTATGCTCTCCATCTTGTGTAAATATGATAATTTCACTTAAAGAAGTGTGGACTACCGTCTCCTCAAAGCGATATGAATCGTTCATTCCATACATGGAACATATAAATGATTGTTTAAAAAAAATATAACATTTATAACATATATATGTTAATTAAATTATAATATATATATATATCATTTATTTTTAAATTTTTAATACAATAGGGAAATGAAAGTAGCGTTAATGCGTATGTACAACCTACTATATCCTTGAATGATGATATTCATTTATAATATCCAAATATAATGGAATATAATAAATACATATAAATTTAACACACATATTAATTATTTCATGATTTACATTCTAGAGATGATGAAATCATGTTCTAATTAACAAGAAAAACAAATGAATGGTCAAAACACACTAGAGAAAACTGGGCAACTAACACCCCAAATAGTTAATATAATGAAAGAGTGTTAACAATGGGGTAATAAAACGTAACATGGAATATATATTTTATATTATAAACATGATTATGGTTCTGGTATAAGTTAGTGAAATATTTTAATCCACTAATAAGGGGGGTAAAGGCCACACAACAAAAGGAAAGTTAAGGTAGGGGAATTTCATCTCAATTTACATTCCATTGGGACTTGTTTGTTATTATGAAGCAATTCAATTTTATTTGAGGTATATACTACCTTTTAATATGTTATACCATGAATGTACATACTATCATGATATTATAAATTTCATGTAATATTATTATATCCGGGGAATTAGGATTTAAATGTTTCAATGTGGTATGCGACACTTTGGAATGTTTAAATATTTGTACCCAAAACCATGTTCTTAACGATTACCTCAATAATTTCACATGATATTGCGATTTTTAACTTTCACCAAAAAATCAATTTATTTTAATCATTTTTCATTGGATATTTTCATGAATATCCACATTCTTAAAAAATGGATATTTATATTCCATAAACCGTATATCATTTCACATACGATATTTTACTTTTGTTGTTTTTTGATCAATTGAGGAATTATTGATAATTCTGTATATTTTATTCAATACATATATTTAGTAATCTATATTTTCTATTTATATAATGTATTATTCTATATGAGGAATGCTTTGTACATGTAATTAATGGTGATCTCAGACTTTATATAGCTCCTTGATTCATTGACAGGCTCTCATGGGATGATTAGGTTGGTCAAATTCAATAGGTCTGTACCCATAGTTTTAAATTATCAATAGGACAGATATTGATAGTATAGGTCCTCATGTTCCTAATACATGAAGTCAATTATTATGAATTTCATATATAGATATTTTAGTTATTACAAATCCATGATATTCTTCATCAAAATATCTATGGATACATTTCATTTCTGATAAGTGATTAAATGGAATATATAACATTTTTTTACCTTTCCATAATGAATTTTCCATATCTAGTTATTTTAATGGATTTTTTTATCTGTTATTTATTTCTATCTTAATTAATTCCTATTGAATCATTATTGAATCTAGTTTAATTAACCTTAATAAACATTTTCTCTCAACCTTATTATGTTTATTTCTCTATGTTACGAAGACAAAATCTTTGATTAAGAATTCATGGATGGAGTTTATTCTAGTTTTTTTGTGTATCAAGTATTATTTTGTTTTTCCAATATGTTATGTGTATCATGTATGTGATATTTCATTCCAATACTGCTAAATTGATTAGTCCTTTAGGATTTATTTCCTTTTTAAAATGCCAATATAATAAAACGATGCACCATCTCTGGGATTCTGGGGTCAGGTCATTATGATAGGTATCATAGTAAGTTTAGTAGGAAACTTGGAAACTAGATTTATAAAATATAGTAATGTGATGATAAACCAAGATATAAATTGGTGATAAGTATTCAGGAACATCCTAGAATATTTGTTATGTAGTGATTATGTGGGTATTTTAAGGATTACATTCCAGTCTGGATACTACAAGTGGATGTAGTTCCGGAATAGATGTACATTGGAGTAATAACTCTAACAAAGTGTTCAAAGAAATACTCGAGGTAACATGGTACATGAAAATGAGCCTTACATCACACTTGTTTTGATACTCTCATTGGGTTATGCTTAGAATATTTTACATTTTCTATACCTACCATTAAGAAGGATTCTAAACTAAAATTTCCCAAAGTAACCGAAGTTTATGATTTGATGATTTACGATGCATAAATTCATGTTATGTTCTATAGAATACGTAGAATTATATAATACATCTATATGAGCTAATATAGTATATTTCATTATTTAGAAATGGCATATAGAATGAATAATGGTATCAATACTCATAGACCACGTATAGATTTCCCATCTAAGGAAGTCAATATAGTTGGAATTAAAACTAAGAATGTTGTGCATATATTAGGGAAGATTAGTCAAGTTATGACAATTAACCTTTCTTGAATGGAGAAAAATATTATATAAAGATATGATCTTATATTTTATCACTTTATGTGATAATGTCCCCCATAATTTAGTGGGACTATGGATCCAATGGAAACTGAGAAATCAATTAAGTCTCTCAAGAGTATATTTATGGCATTAGGATTCTATTAAAAGGAAAAGGTTATGCTAGATTTTTATTGTCTCTATGGTAATCCTGATTAGTAGTGGTTTCTAATCTGAAAAACTTTGAAGGAATAAGAAATAGAACTCATGGATTAGATGAATTTTTAGGGCACATTATTCAATAAATAATTCCCTCATGATCAACAAACTGAGATTAAGAGGTAGTTCCTTAGCCTAATGAAAAAGGAAAATGAGAGTGTTTCAAATTATGAAGTTACTTTTACAAGGTTAGACAAGAATGATGTGAATTATATACACAATAATGAGTGAAATATTGATGTAGAATTCTTGAATTTGGAGCCACTAATCTGGTGCCAGAAGCTGGGTCACCACATGACCTAAAGTAAGCCTCCCCATACAGAAGAGGTCGATGACTATCAATGAGGCTATAATGGGTCATGTGGGGACACCATACCCTCATTACTAGAGTAATCCACCTCATAAAATCATTTATAAAGATGAAAAAATAGAAAAATCCATAATATTAATATATAACCAATTCCCAAAAGTAGCTGAAACCATATAAAACAGTAACTATGTCTTTCTATGATATAGTACCCTGTGAATAAAAACCCAAATGAAAGGAAATTAACAAGATCCCAAAAATGATCTGGACTCCATGTCTAGATCTCTAGCCATACATGTCCCATGTCTGACTCAACTCGCTAGTATAATCATGTCCCCTTGTCCGGACTTACAAGCATGAAATCTGCATGGGTACCCTATGAAGGTCCGAGCGTGGTGTGGGTTTAACTCAGTAGGCCACCACAAACAGTGTCTAAAGAATATCTAGTAGAAAAATATAGTGCATGAAAGTGATAAATAATGGGCACTAATGATAAATAGCTCAATAATCCATTCTACACTATGTTCCTTAATGTATAGTACCTTGAGTTCGGGTTCACTACTTAGGTACTTCATAATTTAATCTACCCTTTTCATGTGTTCAATGGATTAGGCATATTACTTGTTCAAAAGCATATGAGAATAAAATCAATCCATACCTCAGTAATCATCACATTATAACAACCTCACAATCCTCAACTCGAAGCCTTAGTCAGGGTGCAATGCAACTATTAGGGGAATGAAACTAATTCCCCTTCCTTAACCCATGCATTTAAGGGATTACCTGGAGCCTTGGTCCCAATCAACCCATGGGCGTAGAACCTCAATTTTATACCCCAATTAACTAAGCCATGTGAATGTACTTATATATCATTCACCACAATCAACCAGATAAAAACAAGCATATCCAACATCATTTACAACATCAAAAGAATATCAATAAATCCGAAATTAACATTATGCCCCAATCTATTAACACATTCATTATTTCTATAATCTACCCCTTTAGTTCCATTTCCAATTTACCACACCTAATTCACTATGAATATTCATGTGTTAATATAATCTATTATCATATTTCCATTATTCCAACTTAACCCATTTAAATGCCAACCAAACAATTTCTTTTCCTTTAGCAACATTATACCCAACTAGCCGCAACATTTCTACCCCATTACATCAACCAATTAACACATTTTATAAGGCTCTAAATCAACATGAATCAATTTCACACCCTATGTTTCCATTAGCCATTTGGGAGGGCCGACACACCAAATTGGTGGCCCTAAAATAGCCCACATTTTCCTCCAGGAATCCCATGAGGATCATGGGGGTTTTCTTAGGTTTCTAGACACCAAAAGGCACATCACGTCAAAGGAACCCATAAATAATCAAAATAAGGAAATAATAAAAACCCTACATGCCCAAATCTACAAAAAACCAAGGGATATAACTTGTATAACACCTACCTTGAATCTATTGGCAAACACCCTCTCAATTGAATCTTTAGAACCCGATTCAACAAACACTTGAAGCTTTACCCTAAATCTCACTAGAAAATTCGGGTTTGAGAGACTAAGATGGAAATGGGGTTGAAATAGAAACCCTAAAGAAGAAAAAGAAGCACGAGTGGGGGGGGGGGGTGGGGGTGGGGTGGAGGGTGGTTTCCATACCCAAATCTTAATTCCGCAATTGATGGTTCTCTAAATGGACCTAAGATATGGGAGATTGATCCTTGGAATATATTGGTACATTTGGGTAATCCTTAGGGTTGAAGGTTGAAGAAGGGGGGAATTGTGAGTTGGGAATAAAAATCCCTTCCTGGAAATGTTTGTAATTTTTTTAAAAGATTCCAGGCCTTACATTTTACAAACATAGTTTCCCAAACTGTGAGAAGACCATGCCAAGGCTACTGCCAGCATGGCATTTTTCTCGCATAGTTTTCTAGATCATGTGCAGACCATGAAGATTTCTACTTCCTAAATGTTCTCCCATCGCATGGGTTTTCTAAACCATGCGCAAACCTTGTGGATTTCCGAAAAGCCCCATTTTTCCATTTTTCATTTCCCGAACCACCAGAACACACCTGTGAATTCTAAATGTCTTGGGAAAACACTTAATTAACCACAAATAGGGACTTAAACTGAAACATAAACAAGAACATACATTATGGAGAAATCTGGGATCTTGCAACCTCCCCACCTTAAAACCTCTCATCCTCGAGTCGCTCTTCTCAAGATTCATCATGTTTCGGAAACAATGTGGTGGGGCCACTAGGCCCATATATATAATTCCATATCCATTGTACCTTTTTGAACATATCCTTGTTGCCATAGAATAAGAACCAAGGGCATGACCTTACCTCATAAAAATTTCTCACTATGATCCACAATATGAGCTGGGAGATCTTCAAAGGATGCATCGCCCACAAGATGGACATGGTTGGTATTTATCGCATGAGATGGACTAGGATGACTCTGTTAGAGTTGTGAAACAAGGAAAACATCATGCATCACACTATACTTGTATGGAAGTTCCAATCAGTATTTCATGGGTCTTACCTTCTCCACAATCTCAAATGGCACCACATATCAAGGTGCTAACATTCTATGCTTCTAAATTCGATGGTGACCATCTATGGAGGCACCAAAAGAAAAACACTATCAATAGCCATGAACTCAATAGGTCAATGACACCATTCTTTATAATACATACTCCTACTTTGCGCCGTCATCATATACTGTTGAATCTAACAATCCTTCTCTGAATTCTTTTGCACAATACTCATTTCTAATAGCTCTGACTCTTTGGCCTCTAACCAATACAATAGTGATCTACACGACCTCCCATAAAGGTCTTCAAAAGGTTCCATTTGAATTATATCCAGATGGCTATTATTGTAAGAAAACTCAATAAGAAATAATTGTTTCTCCCACGAAGCACTTAAATCCTGAACACATGCTCTCATCATGTCTTCTTATACCTGAATTGTACGCTATGACTGCCCGTCAGTCTGTGGGGGGTAATCCGTACTAAAAAACACATGGGTACCAAGTTCATTATGTATACCCTTTCGGAAGCAGAAGGTGAAACATGGATCATAATTCGAAACTATGGTCTTTGGAACTACATCAAACCATACTATTACCCGAACATACAATTCCCCAAACTGGTGGACTATATAAGCCTCATGAATCGGAAAGAAATGTTACACTTTGTTTAGGAGATCTACCACCACCCAAATTGAAACATTATTTTGAGGTGTCTCAATAGACCCACCTTGATTTCCATCATGACGTCATTCCACTTCCACTCTGTAATAGGAAATGACTGTAAAAAACTACCTGGATGCAGGTGCTCAACCTTCATCGGCTAACAAGTAAGGCATAACACCAGAAAACTCGGAACTTATTTCATCCTTTATAGAAACCAAAAATGCCTACAAAGATCACAATACATCTTAGCCAACCCATGACTTACTTCCCACTTTGGCATGTGGCTATCACACATCAACTCCACTCGTACATCTGTTGGCACCACAACATGACCACGAATATAAGCAGCAACATCAAACTGAAATTCCAACTAGGAGGTGACACCCAACCTTTAAGACTTTACTTCATAGACAAACACTTAGGATCCAACAAATTACTCTATTTAACTCCATTAAAAATTGATGATTGAATTTCTATAGATGCAAGGGTCTTCTTCCCATATCCTTATTGTACCTCTAAATGCATCTTCACAAACAAGGCCATCATCACCCAATATAAACTGGATTTCTAAACAACCATATTCTAAGTCTTTCAGCTCAGAGCATCTGTGACACTATTCCCTTTCCATGGTGTGTACACATATTCAAAATCAAAACACTATAGGTACTCAACCCTCAATTAATGTCACAGATTCAAATCAGTCCGAGAGAAGATGTATTTGAGACTTTTATGGTTGCTGAACACCATAAAGGGCTCCCCCAAAATGTAATGCCTCCAACACTATAAGGCATGAATCAAAATAGTTAGCTATAGGATATGAGTAGGATAATCCCATTCATGAGGCCTTAACAGTCACAACCTATAGGCTACATCCCGATCATCCTACACTAACACTTCCCCCAGAACAACACTGGACACACCAAAGAACAATGTATACCTCTTACCTGGTTCAGGTATGAACAAAATAGGTCTGGTAGTCAACCAATTTTTTCATCTCCTAAAAAGCATTCTCACAGGCCTTAGAACAATTGAACTCAATCACCTTCATGTTTAGACATGTGAATAGAGCATTAAAATGAGAGAAATGTAAAAAAAATCTTCTGTAATAACCATCCAAACCAAGAAAACTCAGAATATCAGAGATGTTCTTGGGATTCTTCCAAGACACCAGAACCTGCACCTTTTGTGGATCTACTGACACACCTAAATCAGAAATAATGGGTCCCTGAAAGTTCACCTCACCAATCCAAAACTGACATTTTGATAGCTCAGTGTAAATCATGTGCTCTATTAGTGTACTCATGATGATTTCAAGATGTTTAGAATGATCGTATGGAGTTCTTTAGAATACCAAGATTTCATTGATAAAGACAACTACAAAATAATATTGATATGGGTGAAATATCCATTTAATTGAGGACATGAACATAGCTGATGCATTGGTTAGCCAAAACGACATCACTAGAAATTCATATGACCCGTACCTACTTCGGAATGATGTATGAGGTATGTTAGAAGTTCTCACCTTCAACCGATGGTATCCTGATCTCAAATCGATCTTAAAAAACACTGAGTCACCTCAGAGCTGAACCAACAGGTAATTGATTCTAGGAAGAGGGTAACCGTTCTTAACTATCACCTGGTTCATCTTCTTATAATAGACAAAAAACTTTAGTTACCTATAATCATTCTTAGAAAATAGCACTGGATATCCCCAAGGTGATTTACAAGGATGTTTAAACCCCTTAATCACCAATTCGACTAATTGAACCTTTAGTTCTTGGAGCTTTACTGGAACCATATGATAGGGTGGAATTGAAACTGGCTCTTCCCCTGAAAACAATTCAATCCTAAAATCTACAATTATATTGGTTGGTAACCCCAAGAAGTCCTCAAGAAATACATCCAAAAAATTGTTCAAAAAGGGAAGATTGTTTGTACTTTCTCCCCATAATCTGTCATAAGGCATGCCACTTGGGTTGTGAGTTCCCCCAACTACCGGCGTAATGGCCCTGTATGGCCTGCTCGAGTATTCAACTCACTAAAATGGACATAAGTTCCACCATAGAGAGATCTGAACATTACCCAACATTAGTAACAATCGATATGGGCTTAATATAACTCCAACAAGTCCATTACCAAGATTAGGTCAAACTTGATATCTCTAGGACAAAAATATCCCCACAAAAAATCATACTAACCATCCTCCAGAGAATGACCCTTACACTGCATGATTTCCTTAACTCATACTACTAACAGACTATCAAGTGACATTACCCTTCATGTAGTCTCTATTGCTAAACCCAAAACAACTAATAACTGAGACAAAATAAAGGATTTCATTGCACCTATATCAAATAAAGGACTAGTGAGCATGAAATCAACAAGAATCATACCTAGAATAGTAGATGATCATGCCTCACCACATTAAGGTGAATCCTAAACTACATGGTGATGACCTACCCCCTTACCCTAGACTCTATCCTGAGTACCCAACACTAAACTTCTCTATTGGTGAGGCAGATCATGCCCGAAAGTTCTACATCCACCACCTTTGCAAGTATGAAACGTGGAGCTCCAACTGCCTGCCTGATATGGGGTAACCGACCCCCTTCCTAAACTCAGCATCTTCCTTTGAACTCCATCATTCCCTGACTATCATGGGTTCCTCCAGAACCTTTTCATGTGGCCTAATCTGCCGCAAGCTTAGAACTTGACTAGTTGATGGGGACACTGGCCATGTTTGTGCCCCAGCCTTCCACACTGATAACAGAAGAGCCGGTCTCCACCCTGAGAATATTTCACCCTCTTCTAACTCCTCTCAGTTCTTCTACCCTGCTAAATGATTCCAATGTGGCACATCTTACTGTCGAAAGACACATAACTTTCTCATCCATCAGGAAGCACTAGTTCACTACCTGGAGCTCCCTTAATGTTTCCCTATGAGATAAGGGCATGATACACCACATCAGAATGCCTTTTCAGATGAATGATATTCACCTGATATCTAATCTCATGCCTCATCCTGTCATGGAAGTGTTTCTCAATAGCTACCTCATCTCTCGTCAACGTCAAGATAAAGCATCTCAAATATGTGAAACAACTAGTATAGTCCATCACCAAAATTTCCCTCTGAGTCAACCTCATAAAATCAATATCCTTCTCATAGATAAATGATTCTAGGTATAAGTGCTCAAGAAACATATACTAAAAATCCTTCCACATCATTCCTTCAGCCTACTCCGTTTGGACCACGTTGTCCCACCATCGTTTTTCATGACCTCTCATCATATAGGCCGCCAACATGACTCGATTCTCTAGAGGAGTCTCTAGATGGTCAACAATATATTGGATGGATTCTATCCAGAACACTGATTCTTCTATCCCACCATATCTGGTAATTCATGATGGGTTTTGCAGTTGAAACTCCCTTGTCTGATCAAACATGCTCAGTGCAACCCGCCCTGGGTCTCCTTCTAACATCTACATAAGTTGAGAAAAGTTATCTTGGAACTTCTCTTCCCTATTTTCTGGGATCACCACGTCCTCCTTCTCCATTACATATGGATCATTCTTGACAATGTCCTCATGTCACCCAATCAGAACACATCTTCGAGGTGGAATTTCTCTTCAATACCAAACATATGCATTAGAATGGAACCATAATGATCTTATGAAAAGGAAACATATATAGGTATGCTCATCACTCACCATAACCCAACTATTTCACATACAATACCAAAACATGCCCACTCGCTACCTGATCACTACCATTGGCCATCTCTCTTAAGACATGGATAACACAGATATCTAATTCACAGAGTCACAATCCTTATCTTTTACCCGATTCAAAATAGTTTCCCTATTCCAATTTACACTTACCACATGTTAATCCAATTTCAATTCATTTGTAATTACCATATTATAATTACTACATAAAATCTTGAATTTCCTTTTTACCCATTCATAACATCCCTTCAGTCAATATTTCAATACCTTTTAGAAAATAAATGTATCCTAACCATTATATCTCTCACACTCATCATGCGTGTGTGCCTATCATGATGAATTCCACTTACCTACAAAGGATCCTAGAATGATGCTTGAATGAACAACCTCGTATCCTTCCACCCACAAGATATATATCAAAAAACCATAAAATCACACAATAAGTGCTTCACCCGATGGTGAAATAACATAAAATATAACAATGCACAATAAGGACAATGATCCCCTCCTAGGGCGAATTAGGTTTCCCCCAGTATATGGGTTATATACTCTAAATAATGAGCTCATTACCAAGGAACAACACTTCCCTAACCTCCAATATACCATACCCAAATAGTAAGAAAACGAAAATAACTTTTTTGATACAACTTTGTAACGTTCCTGACATGGGGTTTACTAATCCAGTGTCCTGATCCGGGTCGCCTCATGACCTCAAGCGCACATACCCATACACCAGAGGTTGTAGACTAACAACGAGGGTCTAATAGATCACATTGGGAGACTATACCCTCATTAAAAAAGTAATCCACAACAAAAAATAGTTTAGAAAATCGGAAACAAAAGAGAACAATCAATAAAATTTATAAATAACCATTTCCCACAACTGGGTGCAACCATATACAACTATAAATATGTAATTCTATGCTATAGTTCAAAGTGCACAAAACCCAAAAGAAAATTAAATATCTTTATCACAAAAAATTTTTGGACTCTTTGTTTGGAACCTCAACCATACATGTCCCATGTCCAAATAAACTCTATATCATATTCCCTTACCCTTTTCCAGACATGCCAGCATGAAATCTTTTCGAGTACCGAATGTCGGCCCGAGCAGGGTGTGAGTATATATCAGTCGGCCGCCATGAACAATGTCTACCAAATATCCAGTAATAGTATATGGTGAATGAAAGTGATAAATAATGGAAATTAAAGATAAATAGTTCAATAGGGCTTTCTATAATATATTCCTTAAACTATATGAACATTGAGTTGAGGTTCACTACTTAGGACCTACATAATATAATCTACCATTATCACATGTTAAATGGATTAGGCATATTCAAGGTTCTCAAGCATATGGGAATAAAATCAAGCCCTATCTTACTAGGAATTTCATTATAACAACCTCAAAATCCTTACCTCAAAGCCTCAGTCTGGGCGGAATAAAATGTTAGGGGAATTGAAATCCATCCCCATCTCAAACTTTTTCATTTAGGGGTGGCGCTTGAACATCGTTCCAACTCTACCTATGGGTGTAGAACCCCGAGTTAGTACCCCACTCAACAAATCCATGTGTACATACTTATTTATAATTCAGAATAATTAACCATATCACAACATGAATAGACATTATCATTTCTAAAATCACAACAATATTTATAAATTATAAATTAACATTATTCCCCAATCTATTAACACGTTCATCTTTTATAGCACCCACCCCTTTATTTCCATTTCCCATTTCCCATTACTAAACCCACTATGAATATTCCATTGTAAATATAATCCTTTATCATATTCCCATTATTTCCACATAACCTATTTAAATGCCCAAAAGCAAATTTTTTAGCCTTTACCCAAATTACACCAAAAAATCCACCACCCTTCCAACCCATTACAGCACCCAATTATCATAGTATCTAATGCTCTATTTCAACAACAATCCGTTTCAATCCCTATGTTTATGTTATCCTTTTGGGAGGGTCAGCACACAACATTGGTAACCCTAAAATATGTCACATCTTCCTCATTACTTTCCATAGGGATCATGTGGGTGCCATTAGGTTTTTAGACACAAATACATCACATCATGTCAACAACACCAAGAACCCATCAAAAAAGGGAACGAATAAAGACCCAAACTACACACATATATATATAAACCAATGGATATAACATGTAGACCACCTACCTTTAATCTGTTAGTGAAGACCCTCTAAATAGAAGCCTAAGATCTCGATTAAACCAACCATTTATGCTTTATCCTAAATCTAACCTAAAAAGTATGGTTTCTGATAATAGATTGGAGGTGGGGTTGAAATAGACACCCTAATCAAGAAAAAGAAGAAAGGAGGGGTTTATATTTACCTAAATATTCAATCCACAATTGAAGACCCTATAAATGGCCTTATGATGAGGGGGATTGCTCCTTGGAATCTCTTGGTAGATATGGATCATCCCTAGGGTTGAATGAGTAAGAAGGGGGAGAAATCATGAGTTTGAAAAAAAATCCCATCATAGAAATTTTGTAATTTTTTTAAAAGTTCACAGGCCGCATGGTTTACCCACACAGTTTTCAAAATTGTTCACAAACCGTGCCAAGGATACTACCCGTATAACCTTTATCTCACATAGCTTTCTAGACCACGCACAAACCCTGCATATTTATACTTCCCCCAAGGTCTCCCCTTGAATTATTTTCCAAACCATGCAAAAACCGTGAGGATTGCCCAATAATACCCCTTTTTCAATTTTTCAAGTCATGAACCCCCGGACCACCTTTGAACCTTCTCAAGGAAAAGGGAAATCTCGTAACTATCCAAAAACTAGGGCTTAAAATAAATCATAAAAATAAAATACCATATAGAGAAATCCAGGGTTGTACAATTGAACACTTCTTTGATGTTATTAAGCCATGTCTCCAAAGGTAACTAGTTTCTCAGAATTTTTCATTCAATGAATATATAGTTTTATGTTCGATACAAATAGTGAATGAATTATTCATGTCTAATAGATTCATGTTAATCAAATTGAATTATAGGTCTTATGAACACCATGAAAATATTAATGAGAATAAGAAGTTTAATGTAAAGAATGATTTTACAACATGTGGAAATTGTGGTAAGAATCACCCTAGTAAATGATTGAAAGGATTATGAGTTTTTTATAAGTCTAGAGAAAGGGGAAACCAAGAAATTAATGAAAAGTAAAGATAGAAAATACTTCTATTCTATGTGACAACTACAAAGATATTAGTAACAATTAAAATTAACTCCCTAAGTATCAGGGGAACATACCTCCGAAGATGATAAGGGATCAAGGTAAAGAATTTGTTATATACACGACCAAAGTATAATGAATAATGTACATTTATTTTTGGATCAAAGAAAAATAATGTAAATGTATTTCGTTGAGGATTTTCACATCATATGAATTATGAAAAATGTCAAGATTGTAATACAAAAATTTTCAATAGTGATTTTAGATCATATAATGAATGGGAAAAATATATTTATTCAGTATAAAGATAAAAATTCCATAACAAATATCATTAACGGAATGAAACCCCTTAATATGTTTCTAATGTTGAGATAATGATGAAGAAATTATTGATTTGGATAATAGATGAATTCCTTGGTATTAATTTGTAATTTTTCAAAAAGTGTTCTTCACTACCATTGATAGATTTTACATCACTTTGGGATTTAGCAAATATATTCAATAACAAGTGTCTATCTGAAAGAATAAAGAAGAATACATATTTCCAAAATGGTTTTAAGGAAATTAGAGTTATTACCATATATCAAGAGGGTACATGATGAAGTTATTGACATATTTGTAATGTTAAAAACTTAATGCTACATCATGTTGACTAAAGTCAATTGATAAATTCATTTTGGAAATTTAGTGACATTTTTTTTAAATTGTTGGATTAAAACATTTTGTAAATGTTAACCATTTATGAAATGGTTTATTTTTATATTTGGAAAAGGCTTTATAGATTGTTGTATTAATTCATCATATAAGAAGAAAAATAGAAAAAATACAAGACACAACCAAGGAATAATACTGTATTTATAGAAACTTATATTTATTTATATTCTAATAGATTGACAGAATTCCACACCAATAAAAAAGTATTATAGAGAAAAATTTTCTCATATTATCATCATTTTGGATAATATCGATAACCAATATTCATACGTATGATTTACGGTTTTGTGGTAAAAAAATTTCATATGAACATGTTCTCTAGATCTCTCTATCATAACTTAATTTTTGGATTTTTTTATTCAGAATCCATGTTTCCATTTCCCACCTATGTTCTCTTAGTAAGGGACATATTTATGTGAACATTGTACTTTAATTTATCTATTACTTATAATATATGATATTAAAACTTTTTATGATCTGGTTGTTTCAACAATATTTTATTTTCAATCCCTATATTTCCAAGAAAAATTTTAAATTTCAATGATGAAATTTATTTACGGTGGGGAAAACGTAACACCCAAAAATTCTAAAGTGAGAACCTTATATTCAACAGCATGCATGGAATATGACACCAAATGCTTAAGGGAAAATAAAACCCAGTAAATTTTAAATATATTTACTATTTTAAATAGATTTGATATATTCTATATTTTTTGATGCACTCGACATGAAGTTACCTTGTGTTACATGCAAGAGCAACCTTCTTCGAAAGCCTACATTACAGGATAGACTGAGGTTTTATGAATAATGATATATTATTAAATATAATATGATATAACGTAACATTGAAATTAGTATTTATGAAAAGGGTAACTTATTTATTAAAATTTCTAGTTTATAAAAATTTAAAATTTATTCATTGGTTATAAATTATTTATACATGAATATGAAAACCGAATGAATTAAAAGGAAATATTATTATTTTGACAAATCCATTTTACCTTAATAGATTTAATTAATAAAACATAGTGGGTGATATTATGGTAATATATATATATATATATCATATATTTAATATAATATTTTTGATGTTTAAAAAATAGATTTGATGAGAATAAGATATGAACAAACCAAATATTACACTTAAAAACCTATATTTTTATAATGGAAATTTTACCTCCTCTTAAGGGATAAATGATTTTAAATATGAATTTAAAAAAAATTATTTTATATTTTAGAAAAACATCATAATTTTATTAGAAACATAAAAATTAGTTTACGGTGAATTTTTGATATTTTCAAAATCATATCTTTTTTTATGAAAGGTTAAAAATATCAAATTTTTGTTCAGAATTTATTTTTCATCTAATTTATTTATAAAGTAAAAATACATTTTTGATTGGTTTTAAAGTTTAATTAGTTAATAATTTTATCTATTAATAAAATTTATGTCATTGTAATCAATTTCCATTTGAAAATCAGTATAAAAATTTAGCAATCTTTTTGATATTTGCACCTTAAAAACCTACATTGTAATCCCATCTTCGGGATTAAATTTAAATAAATTTAGCCAATTCAATGATTGTAATTTAGAAAAATGAATTACATATTTTTTATCAGAATAATTTATAATTTTAGATAAGTCCTTCAATGTTTTTGACTGAAAATATTTGTGAAAGTAAGTAAAATTAATCACAATTATTATGGTAAAATAAAGCTTAATAAATTACTAAACCTTTAATTTAAAGGCCAGATTGATGTAAAAACTTGCCCAAAACCCTTTGGATAGAAATAAATCAACCATTAAAATTACATTATTGTGTTTGGTTTGTTTTCGAAGAATCGTGTTGGCTAAAAACTTTGGTACACCTAACTTCTTTTCAAAAAGACCAAGTGAGTCCTTTTCCACCATAACAAAAGGCCACCACCTCTCCTCATTCCTCACACATATCAAAACACTTAGGTTCAGCCAATATCTACCACTATAGATTAATAAAATTACCCTTCAATATCTTGAATCCTTACTTTAGGAATAAATCCTTCGATAGAAGCCTTTTGGTACAAACAAAATATAATTACCCAATTAATAGGCAACATCTTCTCTCATGTTATTTAGAATTATTTGAATTATATACCCCCTAAAATATGTTTATTCCATTCTAATTTAAAAAAAACAGTATCATAAATATTATCATTGATTTTTTATATGGTTTTTATCTATAGTTACACACACCTTTATATAATGGGTAACAAACATATTGTTTCTAAGTACGACGAACTACTGCCTCAAGAAACATTGATTGTTCATTTCTACATTACCACCTCTCATGGTGGATGTTATGATATAAAATTTATTTATATATATAATATATGATATTTATAATGCCTTTATTCCTATTTTTGTATTTGAAACATACCTTTATGCTTTCCATCTTGTGTAAATGTGATAATTTTCTTGAGGAAGTGTTGACTACCTCCCCCTCAAAGCGATATGACTAATTCATACTATACATGAAATGTATAAAAAAAGGTTTTAATAATTTTATTCAATATATAAAACCTAGATATGATAATTTAATTATAATATATATATATATATATATCATTTAGTTTTCATTATTTTAATACAACAATTAAATTAATGTAGTGTTTATGCATACGATTGACCTACCCTATCCCTGAACGATGCACTTCATTTCCAATATCAAAATATAATGGACTAATATAAATACATATATAATGAATATATATGATAAGTAAGACATGTATTAAATTTTTGGGATTATGAAATCACAGTCTAATTAAAAGTAACAACAAATAGAAAGTCCAAACATAATTCTGGAAACTAGGAAATTAACACACGAAATAGTTAAAATATTGAATGTTTGTTAACAAAGGAGTAATAAAATATTATAAGTAATTAATATTTTATATTATAAAAATTAGTATAGTATTTTTAAAAGTTATTAAAATATTTTAAATCAATATACAAGAGGTTAAATACCACACAACAAATGGAAGGTTAAGGCAAGGGAATTTCGTCTCAATTTACATTCCATTGAGATTTATATGTTATTATGAACCAATTAATTTTTTTATGTGTATATGATCGATTTTAATATGTTATGTAATAATTTTTATTATTCCAATGATATTATATTTTTCGTTTAATATTATTCCATCATGGGGATTTGGATTTAAATGTTTCAAAGCAGTATGTGACACTTTGGAATCGTTAATGATTATTCCATTAAAGAATTTTTTAATGATTACCATTTGAATCATACTTAATTTTGTGATTTTTAAATTATTTAGGAAACAATCATGTAATTTTAATCATTTTTCATTAGAAATTAACTTTAATATCCATATTATTATATAATGAATATTAATATTTCTTAAACCATATATCATTTCACATGTGGTGTTTAATTTGAAAATTATTTGATTAACTAGAAAATTATTGATAAATCATCATCTTTTAATCAATATAGATATTTTATAAGGAATATTTTCCATTTATAAAATTTATTATTCGATATGTGGAATGCCCTTGGATATGAAATGACGGGTAGATTGAGGACATTATATAGCTTCTTGATGCATCAACAAGTTGTCATTAGATAATTAAATTGGAAAAATTAACTAGGGTTTCACCAGTAGTTTTAAACATTCCATAGGATGTATTTTGATATTATAGGTCCTCATGTTCCTAATACATGACATCGAATAATTATGAATTTCCTTCATAGATATTTCAGTTATTATTCATCCATGAGATTTAGCGTCAACATATTTATGGATAAATTTAATTTCTTCTCAATGATTAAATGGAATGTGTATAATTTTCTTACCATTACATATATAATTTTCCTTATCTAGTTATTTTAATGGAATGTTTTATTAATTACATTCCATTCCATGTTAATCTATTCCTATTGATTCATTATTGCATCTGATTTACTTACCCTCTGTGTTCATTTGAGATTCCGATTTTTTTAGTTCCACAAGTTTGAGGTATGTAACCCTTATTTATTCCATTTTATGTGGTTAAATATTTTGTGTAATGTTTTGGATATTTTTGGAAGGTTCATGTACTTTTTTAAGGGCGCACGTCTTGAGAATGGTTAGGAGAAAACATAGAGAACCCCCCATGTAACCGTGCATCATGAGGCAGTGGGCATCACATTGTTTATCAAATTGTATAAGGAAACTATGCAGGGAAACATTTGGATTGTAGCAAGAGAACAATTATCATAACATTTTTCAAACCATGCAAGCTAACTATGCACTACATTAAAAATGGAGTTTTTTAAAACGGGTCACTCGGTATTTAAAATAAATCACCCCAAAATTCCTCCCACATGGGAATCACCTTTTATTTGAAATCATCATGGGTTGGGTAACCTCCCCCAATTATTTTGGTGGTGATTTAAAGGGGTTTCATTGTGCTGTGAAGGCTGTTATTCTATGGTAGGCGTCCTCTCTTAGATATTTCGTGGGTTTCCATAGATCTAGTTATCCCTATCTCTCAGATTTCTATATCTACAAATATTTCATGTAGATATCAGGTTTATATTTCCTAAAATGTTTAATGTTTGGAGTGTTGATTTTTGGAAGAGTTATTAGGCTGTTTTGGTGGAGAGTTCACCCGAATTTGTGGTGTGGTTGTGAGTTGGTCTATTTCACCGAAACCCAAAGGTAGGTGGATTCCCTCTTGAATATATTTTTATAGAACATGAATACTTATGTAAAATTACATTGTTTTCTTGGATTTATTTGTGATTATTATGTGCCAGGTTTTTTGGAAATTATTATTTTTTGATGATTTTTGGATTTTTGGGGAAATGGGTTATTACAGTGAATTTCTCATTATTGTTGGATTATAAAATGTTTATTTTAATATCCATAGATAGGGAAGATTTTTGGAAATGGTTTCAATAAAGGGGTTGATTTATTGAAATTTATTATGGAATGGTTGGTGTCCTAAGGGGTTTTTTTGGTTGTGAAATAGTTTTAGGTGTCTGATTATTGATTTTGTGGGTGTATGTGCCTATTTATTGGTTTGGTAATTTTATACTTATTGTTTAATAATGGTAAGTGGGTGGGGAGTACCACTATAAAAATGGGATGGATTGTGGATGTAAGGGACCCCATAAAATATATGTGGGCCTGAAGTACCACTAAATTGGGAAAGGAGTAAAGGGGATTGGATGGGATGTTCCACCACAATTGTTTACCAGTTTGGGTGTCTGAAACTCTATGGCTATTCTTTGTTTGTGTGTGGTTATGGAAGGTAAAAATTATTGTTCTAATATTTGATGGTAAAATGGGTTATGGAATTGTTGTTGGATTTCCATTATGTTGTGTGGATTTCGGTAAAAGTGGCTTGGTAAGGGTGTGGTTTGGTTGTTGGAAATTGTTGCACTATATGAGGTTTTCTATAAACTACTTTATATAAATTTTCTAAAAGTTCTATCATAGTGGTGTGTGTAGGGAATTAATGTTATGAAAAACTAATGAGTATTATTACTCATCCCCTGCTTTGATACTTGGGTGCTTTTGAGAATGTGGTATTCCCAGACAAATGTAATGCATCTCTTTCCATTTATAGTACTTAGTGATGCTTGGGAGATATTGTGGTGCTAGAAGGATGGAGATTATTGTGGAGCTATGAAGTTATGTCATAACATAATTGGATTTTTTGATTAGTATTCCTATTGGGAATATAATTATGGATTATTATGTTTTGGTTGTATTAGTCATTTGGACTTGTTGAGTTATAAAACCACATTGACATAAATCATATAGTTTTGGTTGGTTATGACTCAATTGTTTGGCTACTTTTATTCTATCGGAAAAAATTTGCCCATTAATTCTTGAAGCCCTCTACATTTATTTCCAGCCTTCGGTGCCATAGGAATGTCGCTAAAGGAAAAGTAGCATTCCACCACCCTCTCAATACAATGGGATGGGGTGAGACATTAAAATTGGTATTAGTTGTCTGATCCTTTGGCATTGGTTCTTGGTCTGGGTCTTGGAGTTGACACTCACTCTCATTTTATTCCATGATTCATGAATATAACAAGGAGTAGGTCTATCATAACAGGAAATGTAAATCCTAAAAGAAAATAGCTAACCCTTTTATGCTGAACTTCAGTTTTCCATAGAGTTTGGTACATAAGTGAGATAGAGAGACTTATAGGCATTTAAAATCTCTTGGTCTTGGGTATGACCGTTGAGATGATAATGACTTACATGGGAGAGATGACTTCCCAGGAGGATTGTATTATTCATTTGGCATAATGATTTATGTTATGGTATGAATATATGGAATTGTGAAAAAATTGGAAATTATTTTGAAATGTGAAGATTTGAAATGCGGAATGTTGTGGTATTTTGAAAATGGGTCGATTTTCAAAACATGGTATATTTTTTTCAAAATGGAAAAACATAGGAAATATAAAGTTGTGGAAATCCTGGTTTTGATAATTTCAATATATTGAATTTAAATTTGTAATAATTTTCTTGCTAAGTTTGAGAGACTTATTTTGGTTTATATATTGATAGAAATGGAATAGGGTAGGAATCATAGAGACTTACTAGAGGAGGATGCTGAAAATGGGGTGCCACCTGAGCACAAGGTGAACCAGTAGCTAGTACATAGTATAGTTCAAGATCTCTAAGTTGTGGAACATGGGAATAAAACGGATAATCCAAAGAATGTTGATCAAGCGGTTCAGTTTGAAAAGCATACTCCACCCTTATATAGGGGTGATTTTGAACCAGAATAAGTGAAGGAATGGTTGACCATAATGAATAGGATATTTGAATTACTTGGTACACTAGTGGAGTTGAAAGTGAAGATAACAACATACTTGTTGGAAGATCATTCTCTTTAGTGGTGGGAGTTGGTAGTCTAAGATGGAAGAGACCAAGGTATGATGTGTGAGTGGTTTTAAGAATTGTTTTAACCAAAAATTCTACATTCACACATTCAAAATTCAGCACATAATAGATTTATTTTGATTAAAGTAAAGAGAACCAATTGGTAATTGTATATGCACATATTTGTTTGAACATAGTTGGTTTCCACCTAAGGTTGTGGGTTGTACATCATTGAAGGAACATATTTTTGATTTTGGGTTGAGATAAGATATTAATTCTGAAGTAGTGGTTCTATGTATAAGTTATTACACAGAAATGTTTAATAGAGAAATAGTAGTTTAATGGTATATTTTAGTAGCTATAGGTGGGGGATGTATATCTATACCCATTAGATATGACGGCAAATCTAACACTGGTATCATGTGGAAGAGGGAAACATATTTCTAGGGTGAAATTATGGCTAAAAATTCAACATTAGGATCAATGATTCTTCCTCTTAATCCACAGAGTAATTCGGGATTTTTTTATTGTGGATCTATGGACCTCATCAAGAGGGATTTTATGAAACAACCATGATCATTACGTAACTTTAAGAAGATGGGGCATCTTCTATGTTATTGTCATAATGCTCTGAGTTTGGGTGTTCTTGATACTCCTCAAGGCTCTTAGGCATCCAATGACTCGGCCGGGCGAGGGAAACAACATACCCCTCATCTATAGAGTTAAGTTAGTAATGGTGATTATAGGAATACCGTGACTCCACAACCATGAAATAAAGACAAGAGTATGGCTAGGAAGAAGTTGTTTGGAGATAAGAAGGATGTTATGGATGATCGTTCTGGACCATCCACACCGCGAGGTACGATTATTTTAGATTCGACCTTGATTCATGAATTTTTTGATATGGGTGATTCACAAGATTTTATTTCTTATTGTGTTGTTACTTTGATTGGATTATATTTGGAAATGAAGCCTTTAGTTTTAAAACAGAAAACTCTTCTATTTGAAAGAGAGTGTCGATCCTTCCTATATAGAACTAGATATATTGTTGTGGATGAGGTGGAGTTGATGTTGGACTAATCTGTTATTGAGATGGATTCTTATGATATAATTTGGGTAATGGATTAGTTGGAAATGTTTAAGGACCACATCAACTTTCATTCATGAATAGTTTGTTTCATGATGGATGATGGTGTTGAGCATATCTTTACAGAAGAGAAGAATGAAAATATGGGTTCAATAGACCTGTTGGCACAAGGTGTTGGCATATTCTAATATCAGTTAGCGGTGTTATTGTTGGAATCAATGGAAGAAATTTAGTATATCATTTTTCCAGTGGTTGTTGATCAATTTCTAGATTTCATTCCTAAATAATTCTCAGGGTTTCCACCTATGTTGGAAGTTGAGTTGTTGATTGATCTTCTTTTGGGTACTAGTCCTACCCCCCTCCCATCTTAGTGGATCGAACCAATAGAAATGAGTGAATTGGTGGTGTAGTTGGATGAGTTAGAAAACAATAGGTCCATTGAACCCAGCTTGTCTATGTGGGAGTGCCAGACTTGTATGTTAAAAATTCATATGGAACTATGTAGATGTGTTTTGATTATCATAGGCTAAATCAAGTTACAATAAAGAACTGATATCCATCTTCATGCATTGATGATTTGTTTGATCAGTTGAGGGGATCTTAGTGGTTCTCTGAGACTGAATTATGATCAGGATATCGTCAATTTCTCAGTCAGAAGAATGATATCCAAAAAACATACCTCATAAGTAGATATGGCCATTATGAGTATGTGGTTATTCCCGTTGGACTAATTAATGCACCAATGGGTTTTTTGAAATTAATGAATCAGATATTTTAGAAATATTTTTATTCATATAAAGTGGTATTTCTAGATGATATATAGGTGTATTTCTAAACAAGGGTGGCACATGCACAATAGATGGAGACAGTGTTGGGGATCTAGATAGATCATCTATTATTTGAAAAATTGTGATTTTTGGATATAAGAGGTTTTTTTTTCTTGTCTATGTTATTTTTAAGAAATGTTTTTAAGTTGATACGGAAAAGATAGAGGTTGACATATCATTGGAAGCACCAAAGAATGTCTTTAAAATACAGAGGTTCCATGGTCTATATAGGTACTATCAACATTTCTTTCATGACTTATCTTGGTTAACGTCACCAATTTCCACTTTTCCAAGGAATAATGATCCATTTCAACGGAATAGGTAGTGTTAGAAATCTCTTGAAGAGATTAATGGTCACCTTACATCAACACCAATATTGGGTTTTCCAGAACCATAGAAATTGTACGTGGTGTATTGTGACACATCAAGATCGAGGTTGGGGTGGGTTCTCATGAAAGGTGATCATGTGGTTGCATATGGCCCACATAAGCCAAGGATTCATGAGAAGAACTACCAAATGATTGATTTAGGGGTTTCATCTGTGGTTTATGATTTGAAAATGTAGAGTCATTATCAAATTGGTCATAAATTCATTGTCTTTACCAATCATAAAATTTTGAATAATATTTTCTCACAAATTTATTTGTACATGAGGCAAATGAGATGGATATAGTATCTCCATATTATTGATTTGTACTTCATATACACATCAGGTAAGGAAAATTCAGTGGAAGATGAATTAGGTAGGATTTTGTACACTCAGGTAGGAAAAATGGTATTAGATTAGTGGTAGTTGATGTTTGTTATAGCCGACATGTGATTGGAATTTGAGGAAGGAGGTGATAGATTAGTAAACTTTTTGGTCTCATTTGTTTCTAAGTTGGTTATATTAGTTAAAGAGGCAAACATGTTTGATTCACAATATATGGATATGAGGTCAAAACTCAGTGGTGTGGAGACAATTGAGGGCTACGAACTGAATGGGAATTAAATTTATGTTTTTAGAATCATATGGTTGTACGAGTGGATTTTCAAGAAGACATTCACATGTCTTATCATCATTCTAGATGGGCTATCCATCCTAGAATTTATAAAAAGTATAAGGTGTTGAAAGAATAGTTTTAGTGGGACTATATGAAAAGGAAATTGGAAGCGTTTGTTTTGATATTATTCACATGTCAATAATTCAAGTAATATCACAAGCTATTTTCATGTATGTTTAAATATTTACATATCCCGTTAGGGAAGTGGGAACATAAAGCGATGGATTTTGTTACAGTTCTCCGAAGAATGGTAAGAAAGAACGATTCCATATGGGTGATAGTGGATCGACTCACAAAGAAATCCCATTTCATCCTTATTTCTGAATCCCATATAGTGGAGGATAAATCCAAAATATGTGTCCATGAAATGGTAAATAGGAATAGTGTTCCATGTTTGTAAGATAATGAAGTATTAGTTGGGTCCTGACCATGTGATTCGATGAGATCATGTTGATTAAGAGCTAGATGATTAATCGGTGAAAATATCAGTGTAGATTGTGGATAGGATAAAGAAAGTAATATGGGGTAAAATAATAGATTTAGTTTGGGTTTTGGGGTAGTATAGTCAGATTTAGGAGGAGACATGGGAGTGGGGGAAAGAGAAGGCGGAGTAATGGACTAGCCTCTTTCAACAATGTGATGGTTATTTACATTATGAGGATGAAACATAAAATTGATAGGAGAATTTAGTACCCTAGATTGAGGTATTTAACTATTATATATTCATTTTTATGTAGTTAATGTGGTTGGTTAATGTTTTTGGGGTTTGGGAAGCATTTGGAATGGTTTTATGAATTTTTAAGGTTGAAAGGTTTGAGCACAGTTAAGTGAGACCGTCTAGAACCCCCTAGGTAACAATTTCACATGAGAACATGGGCTTCACATGGTTTGTGTGCCGTTTGTCTAACCGTGTGAGGAAACTGTGTGGGGCCCCCTTTGGATAGTAGCAGGAGCCCAATTAATGCACTGTTTGTCTAACGATGCGATCTAACTATGAACAACATTATAAATGGGGTTTCAAAAACTATTCGATCAAGATTTAACCAACAACACCCCAAAAGTACCCCCAATTCATCAAAAATCTGTATTTCCTCTCCTCAAGGGTAACGGGGCCTATTCAATTCGTTTTGGATGCAATTATAAGTGTTTTCAAGGGGTGTTGAAGGTGGTTATTCTTTAGTAAGCCTTATATCTTAGATGATTTATGTATTTCCTTATATCTAGTTCTCCATCACTCTCGATTTTATAGATCTACCACCGTCACACGTAGATCTAGGGTTTATTTTCCTACAATTTTGATAGTTGGTCATTTTGATGTTTGGAAGAGATATCTAAGGTGGTTTTGGTGGAGAGTTCACACATATTTTTTGTGTGGTTGTGAGTTGGTCAATTTTATTGAAACCCTACAGTAGGCGGCATCACCCTTGAATCCATTTTGCTAGAGTTAGAAGAATTTTTTTTCAAATAGTTGGGTTTTCTTGGATTTGGTTTAGATTATGATGTACTATGATATTTTTTAATTCATTTTGTGAGGGTTTTGGGATTTTGGGGAAAATGGGTCATTGTGGTGAAATGTTATTTATTGTCATATTTTAAAATGTTGATTTTAAAATCATTTGCTTGGGTTTATTTATGGAAATGGTTTTTGAAAATGGTTATCAATAAAATGTTTCACTTTTTTTCAATTTAATGTAGAATGGATGGTGTTCAAATGGATTGTTTGGTTGTTAAATAGTTGACTACATATTGTTGGGGCTTTAGTGGTTGTATGTGCTTTGTTATTGTCTTGAGAATGTTATAATTGTGTTGGAATGATGAGAAGGGCATGGGTAGTACCATTATAAAAATATTATGGATTGTGTATGGAAGGTCTACCATCAATGATAGGTCTATGTGAAGTAACACTAGATTGGGAAAGGAGTAAACAGGCTTGGAGAAGAAGTTCCACCATGACTGTTTAGCGGTTTGGGTGAGTGAAACTCATATGTTATGCTTCTTTTGTGATTGATTATGCAAGTTCGAAATTTTTGTTCTAATATGTCATGGTAAAATGGATTATGGAATAATCTTTGGATTTCCCATGTGTTTTGTGGATATGGGTAAATGTTCTTTGTAATGGTGTGTGAGGTTACTAAAAATTGGTGAACTATTTTATGTTTTCTATAAACTAATTTAAACAAATATTCTAATTGTTCTATCCAAGTGGGGTGTGTAGGGAACTAATTTTGGGAAAACCTAATTTGTATTATTACTCACCATATTCTTTGGCACTATGGTGCTTTTTTAGATGAGGTATTCAAGGACACAATTAATGGTAAATCATCTCCTTCATTTGGTGGTACTTCATGATGATTGGGCAGTATTGTGGTGCTTGGATCTTAGAGATTGGTGTGAAGAAATAGAGTTATGTCACAATATCTTTATATTTTTTTGTTTATTCTTCCACTTGGGACTTTTATTATGGATTAATATTGGTTGGTTTTATTGGTCTTTTCTTCTTATTAAGTTGAAAAATCTTGTTGACATGCATCATGTAGTTTTGGTTGGTCATGACTCATTTTGTGGGATTATTTTATTCAAAAGGAAAAAAATTTCCCCATTCATTCTTGAAGCCCTTAGAATTTATTTCCAACATTTGGATCATTGGGAATGTTGCTTAAGGCCAATTATCATTACACCACCCTCTCAACCCAATGTGATGGGGTGGGATGTTACACATATTATTTATTATTCCACATTTAATGAAGAAGAAATAATTGAATTAGTGTTCATGGATACAATTTATTCAAATTTATTGTGTAGAATATTATATTTTGATTTCCCAAAATAAAATGTTTATCATGTATGTAATCTTATAATACATATAAACTTTTCAATTCTTCAAGATTTTATTCCTTGAAATCATTCCAATGTAATAAAATAATGCATCGTCTATGGGTTTCTGGGGTCAAGGGTTTTTTATTAGGAATAACCCTTTATGAAGACATTTCAACATCACCGGTCATATCCCTTAATAGAATTATTTCAGCATTAGTAAAAACACGATATATAAAAATCATAATGATGCATAAATAATCATAATACATAAAGGCTAATTTATCAAACTATCCACTATCATTACATAAACATATTTCATTTTAGAAGGTTGTATTAAACCATTATCAAGCTATTTGAAATGACCATATCATATCATACATTAGAAGTCATTATAATGAACACATATTCTATTTTTCATGGCAAATTTATCACAATTAATGACCTGAGGTAACATATTAGGTTAAAACATACTTTAAGAAACTATCTAGGATATAATTATTCAAGGGTAGGCTCACCATACTGGTAGCCGCATGCCGCGTCGAAACACCATTGGGTGCAAAGAGAACCATGGTTTAGAAAACACATGATTCATCATCTCTGTTATTACATTAATTAACACATACATTATGTCAGGGAATTCACCAAATATTATAGTAATTCCCTGACCCAAGTTACCAAGAGTCAGTGTATTATTACATAACCTTGGTATGATCACAAGGGATCAAATCCCGAAAGACCGATATGTTTAGTATCTTTGGAAGTACTAGAAACGAACATATTTTTTATATTACATTATGAAATGAAAAACAACAACATTGTGTCTCCTTTTAACATGTTCATCTCTTTTATACTATCCATGTTGGTCATTCATAATATACTTCTTCACCTCTTGGAACAAATATAACATAGAAAGGACTGAGCTCTGATCCTCTATAAGGATAACAATATAGCGGAAACATTCATAAATAAGTATAAACATTTAAGGCAATGTATAAGATTAAAACAAAATAATTTTGAACTTAAAATTAAATCTAATATGAAAAAGATAAATCAAATAATTCTGTTTACTTATTCACATGGATATTATAATAGTCGAATAATCACTTGTAATATCAATATCCAATTTCATGATGATCGAATGCCTAGTTCCAAACTTCATAACAACATATTTCAGGACTTGTATCAATACTATAAATAATATTATGTCAAGGCCTTGTACCAAGACACTATTTTGTCTCATGAGACCTACCAATGCTATGAAGAGCTATAGCAGGTCCACCCTTCACTTACTTTGTCCAATGCATTCTTCATATGAAAAGGTTTAAACATAACATAAACATTCATATTAAAACTAGCATATGAAATTTCAATACTTTATCCATAATCCATGAATGGTATAAAAATAACACATCCATTTTCAAACATATCACAAAACCTTCAATATAATATTTATGAATCGTATCACAATAAGTCAACTTCAAACAAGTTTAAAATTCATCAATGGATGTTGACAAAGATGAAATGAAAACTATTAGAAAGAAATATCTACATCTATTTTGATACCATATAAAAATAACATAATTATATAATAAAATGTTAATTTTGTAAATATTCTTATAAGATTGTAAGGGAAGCTTTAATGGTGTTAAAACGGAAAAAATAGTTGAAGTTGCCGTATAAGTTAAAAAACATTTTTTCCTTAATTTTGTCTAGAAGGTCCTGAAGGACCTTGTTTTAAAAACGAAGCCAATATTCCATTATAAAAATCTTATAAAATATCCAAAAATGGTATAACTGGCTTTAACCCATAGTCTAGGAAATAGTAAAAATGTTTTGAAATACAGTTGTTTTATGAATCATGAATGTGGATGATAAAGAGGTCCTGTATATACATACATATTAACAACATCAAATATGTAAATAGATGGTAGAATTATCCCTTTCCTTGAAAATGTCCTTGATGGAGGGTTTGTTAACCTCTTTTATAATAGTTAAATCATTGTTAATAAATTATACAAGAAATAAATACATAAATATGATAACATATATGATCTTCTAATATTTATTTGTTTATAATATTTTAGTAGTATCATTGTTTACGGTGTTAATTGATTCATTTTCCATTATATGATTGGTTACATAAGACTTGTTTTTTTATTTTTGGAAGTATTTGATTCATATCCATAATGATATTAACTTCTTAAGCATTATTTTTAATCATAATATGAAAATTATTCTTGAATGATTATGATGGAGAATGCACTTCATCACGTTCGGGGAGACAGTAATTCATTCGTACGCACGAGCGACAATATATTTTTGTTGATCATGAAATAATATGTAATTGGATGGTATATCATATATATTGAATCATCAAAATTATATATTTATTATTTACATATGTTATACTCATTATTATACCCATCCAAATTATGAAGTGTTTGAATAATGAACTACACCACAATATGGAGATGATAAGTCGTTCGTACGCACGTAGGGTGACTTGTCATTCATTGGATGGACATAATAATGAATATGTTTGTACCATATATATAATAACATCATAGTATGTATAAGGTACTGGTTTTATTATTTTGGTTTGAAAACAACAAATAAAGAGGAAGTGGAAGAAAAAATGAACTTTGAAAGAGGTGGTGAAATTACTTCCTCTCTTTTGGGTGTTTCCTTTTGAGTTGATCAAAAGGACTCTTTAGGATTGATTTATGAACATTGTAATGACTATAAATCTAAGTGATGTTTTTTGGGAGGTTATTTTTTTAGGGGTTGGTAGAGCCAAATGTCTTTGAAGGTGTAATTTGGATAGAAAAGGAAGTACCATTTTATAAGAGAGGTGAGGGTCACTTTAGGAAAAGATTGAAATATTATTTTATTATACAATCATTTTCGTCTTCTAATAGCTCAAAAATAATTTATTTCTAGGATAAGGTGGGTATGGGTCAAAAAACTCTCAACCAATAGGTTTATAAATGTTTAGGTCACCATATTAACCTTATCTTTTAGATTTAACTCTTAGTTAAACAGTTTAACTTTTACCATGTATTCTTGTATTATTATAATAAATGGTTAATAATCTTACTATAAAAGCCAAGAATACCCCAAGTGGTTAATTATAAATATATCCACCCTTATCTTTTTCTTTTTTCAGAACTTTAAATTTATATTAATATTATATCAATTAATAATATTGTATTTTTTTTAAAAACTCATTTATGTCAATTTTGACAGTATTTTGTATTTTTTTATGAATGTCATAACAACATGATTACATATAAATTTTTTATTTAATCTACCCTAGCATGTCATATTAATATATAAAATTAGTGGAATGCATAAAAAGTATAAATTTACATTAAATTTGATATTTATAATATTATTTATTTAAATTTTTCATTAATAAGGTAATTACTACATCATTATTATGTCATAAATAAATTCAATTTTTTAATGTCTAAAAATTATAAATATACTTCCATTAGGTAGGAAATATTTTTATATTTCTAATGAATATTTATAGTTGAATTTATATTATACATAACCCTATATTAAATTTTTTTTGTTATTAAACTTTGAATAGAGCACTTTTAAGTCTTCTTTAAATAAAATAATAATAAATGTCCTAATCTATTCCAAGTGAACCATAAAAAACATTTTTTATTCCTAAGGTTGACGTTGGTCGAAATACAGTTATCCAATATAATTAAGACATTTGTTAGGTTAATTATAATATCATTTTTTAACATTAATTACCCTATTTACTTTTAACCGTGGAAAATAAAAGACAAAAGTTAATAAAAAAAAAATTATTTTCATCTTATCGAACAACATTTTACTAACCTATGTCAACTGTGTCTCTCAGATTTTTGAAATTCAATTCACAGAAGCGGAAAAATTATGTTTTATGCGAATTTTCTAATGCACATAGAAGGTGGGTAAAAGATGGTAAAAAATTTAATAAAATTTTATATATCTAATATTATTATAAAAATACTCCAATAAATTACATTGAACATAAATAGTTATTATGTATCTATTTTTATGTAATATAAATTTTAATAAAATAAACAATTATTTAAATAAAAAGTCAGTTTTAAACAATAACGTAGTGTTTTCACTATTCATAAAAAATTGAATGTTTTCAGAAAAATACCAACATAATTCAACCTATGCTAATTTCAATATTATGAGTTCAAAAATGAAGTCCATTTTGAAAAAATAAAATTTCAAAAAGTGGGAATTGATATTCATAATGGCTAGTTGGATTGGTTGTGGGGTGTTAAAACTCCAAGTTGCATACAACGCAAGCTATTGTATTATTCAAAGGAAACGTAGTGTAGAAGCTTGGGGTATTACAATTACATTCATAAAAATTTACAAATAGACCATATAGGTTGGTTCTAGACTACATACAATTAATTGGAAATTAAAAATTGAATCCAATAGAAAAAACATGTGAATAAGACCAAAATAATTACCTAGATCATTTAAGATCTTGATATACCATTGATTACAGAGTGGTCAAAAATATTTCCTCCACTTTAAAAATAAACGAGATGAGAAATTAATTGTGAAACAACTTACTAGGTTTTTGATTCTTGATCATGACAATAATAAGGTAAGAAAAAACTCCAAAATCACCTTCTGTTTCTCTTGGAATTGAGAGAAATTAGCTGCATGTGGATGAAGAATGAATCAAATACACAAACATACCTTAAAATTAATGATACCAAGAAATACATGACATGTAATCCTTTCAAATTGTGTATTTCCAAATTTTTGAGTTACACTAAAAAACACAACACCTCGGGTTTAATGTATCCCAATCTACCACTTCACATCATGCAACATTTTCACAGTGTGCAACTAGTACATGCCCAGAATTTATTTTCAACATATTCAAAGAAGAATTTATTTTTTTTACCAGTTTACATCCTGAAAAAACTCATTATGTTTGTTTGGAAACATTTAAATTTCTTATAACATGTTCATGGGATGTACATTTCCAGCTGACATCTATTAGACCCATTTTGGTATATAATTTATGAACACCTTTGAAGCCTTCCAAAATTAATGATAGCGCTCGTAATATCCTTTTACATGTTTATATCCAAAATACATTGATTTAAAAAATCATACAACCCAAAATATTTTTTCATTTTACATACCAAATTCTCTACATCCTCAAAAACAAAACCCACCCCATGGTTAAATGATAATGGGATCTGAAACAAAATATGGTTAATGAAAAAAAGAGGTAAATCATAAAAAAACTTGTGATCTCAAATCCGCCATCCATATAACTTATTTTCCTCAAACTACTCCATACATCATCATGGAATCTCAGTGAACATGTCTTGCCAATGCACTTGTATATTTGATTCCCTCTCATAGGGATCCTCTTGAACACACCCATGCTACCACTATAGTTGGACTATAGGTATAGACTTTCCCAGGGATACATCTCATTATGGTCCTAAATTCATATACGATTATGCTTAATGGATGTATCTACACCAAATTTTATTTCATCAACAAATAAAAAATGAGAAGGTCCTGGATTTTATCTCTAAAGCTCCGACACTTGAATCATTTGAAGCATAAAACTATATGACTATCAGAGGATCATTCAATACACCACCAGACTCGTACTTTCCACAATATCAGGTAAGCATAAGAACCAAGGCACTATAATTCTCTATATCCTGATATGAAATATTTCTAACCTAGGTGACACCCGAAGGAAAACACAACGGCCAAACTCAAACTCCAAAGGTCATCTAAGAAGGACAATGTTAATTTAATGCTTAGTATACGGGGTCTCCAACTATATCTTGATCAACTGAACATACTAAGATGTCTCCTACATGAGATTAGATCAAATAAGTGGTGACTCACCTAACAATTACCATCATAGAGGTAAAAAAGTGAATTACTATACAACACCTTGAAATATGTCAGTTTGATTGATGTATGGAAGATGTTATTATAAGAAAACTTAGTGACTGTTAAATAATTCTCCCATAAAGCATCAAAATAAAAAAAAGAGGCTCAAAAAATATCATCCTAAACCTAAATAGTCCATTCATATTTTCCATAAGTTTATGGATGTTAGGCTCTTCTAATAAGAACATATGATCACAGAGACTTCAAAACACCATTCTTGAACCGAGATTTAAAATGATGATCTCTATCAGAAATGATACTCCTCATAACTCCACGAAACCTAACTATCTCCCATATGTAAATATTAACTAGATCATCAACAATGAAGGCCTCCCTGTAGTGAAAAAGTTTTAAACATTCATCTTTTGATTTATAATCAACCTTATAACATCGTAATTGTAAGGTTTCATGGGTAATACCATAACAAAATTTATATTGACATCATCAAATTTTAATTCCAAAATGGGCAGAGGCTACATCGTCCTGACATTTCTATAATGGTCGGCATTCATCTACTGATAGGTGAATTATCTCACTAAAAATACTACTACCTCCTTATTTATTACAAGTTATTGGGACCATGATGGAAAAAATTTATTTATGATTATGGAAGGGAATTGTGTTGTCTTTTATTCTAAATGAAGGTGAAGAAGAATGGGTATCGATATATTTTGTAACAGCTTCCATTCAAACTGGACATCATTTTTATAACATCAGACTAACAATTCTTATGAAATTCCAATGAATTGGGAGTATGTTTTCTGAAAAAAATATCATTAGACTCACCTTGGGTTCGAAATTACGTGTTGATCATAATTATGAACTTTATCATAGTCTTCATAAATATGAAAAAATAAAAATATTATTTGTTGTTCTTGGATTTCTCATATATCGTACGTGTTTTAAAAAAATAGTGATAGAATATTTAAGAAATAAATGGAGAGTTCATCTAATAATATTATTGGTTGTAAATAAATAAATATATTGCTTCAATAATTGGAAAGTTATAATAATTTCAATTGTAAATCAAATAATGTGTAGGAACCTCTTAAACATTTTCAAAACATGGGGAATTCATGATTCAAGAAGAAGTTTTGAAAGAATAAAGTTAATGAAGAAAAAGATTTTTTCTGCCAGTTAATTGTTGTGAGATCACTAGATGAAGATTAATTTGTTAGATGAGAAAGTTTATTATAATGTGATGTCATGAAGATGATGGTTTTTATTGAGACCAATAAGCCACAAGAAACAAATATTTATAAAAATAAGTTTATGTGAATCATATCAAACCATCAGACATGGTATACATGAAATTATAATATTCATAAGGAGACTGTCCATCAGATGTAAATATAACATATAGTTGTTTTGTGGGGATGTTGTTGGGACCAATGAAAAAGAAAACGAAATTGGTATTTATTGGACAAATGAATATAGAGAAGAAGAAATGTTTTTCGTGACTGATAGGAAGAGGGAAATTAGATATCAATCAACAATTTAGTCAAACATTTTTATATAAAGATAATTTATTAGTTGTGGAATAAGATAAAAAATCGTTTTCATTATAACACTTGTGTTAAGATCCATCAGAATGAAATTACTAGAGCTAAAAAACTATGATCCATATGATATAGGTTGGTACCGATAAATTTCATCAGACACAATATATTCGGTATAATTAAATGAATAAAAGAATAAATATTTCAACTACCCACAAAATATTTGTCAATGAGGTTCTTGAATGGATGGTTAAGGTAATTTTCAATGTGTTTTCAAGGGAGATACTGAAATGGGTAGTCGATTTCGAAGATCACAATGTGAATACATCAATTTTTCATATCTTTTCTATTTCAATGTTCAATCACTGTAGAGTTCTTCAAATTGGTATGGAACAATGTAAGAAAGAAACCAATATATTAACACATGTATTTATCCTAATGAAGAAATCAAAATTAAGAATCATAACTAGACTGAAGTTAGTGAAGAACATCTAAAGAGAGAGGATGTTTTAAGAAGATTCAAGATGTTTCAAGAAGAGTTGATATGAATTGAAGAAGTTAAGATACACACAAAATTCAAGGATAATTCATGTTTTTAGGAATATTTGGTTAAGTAGGAATGATTTTTAGAATCTTTCCCATTTTTATATTTGGTTTCTTATAAATGGATTATATAAGTTTCTCTTTATAAATCTGATATACTGTTAAAGTGAGAAGGAGGAGAATTGAATAATTTTAGAGAAGATTTTTCTAGATTGACAATACCTAAGAAAGAAATCCACATTGCAGAATAAATTAAAAGAGGGAATATCATATTTACATGATCATCATATTAGGATGAATCATCATGTTGTAAATCAGACTGAGATTTTCAATATTATATAGAAGATGTTCAATATAATTTCATTGGTATTATTATAGTGTATTTTATCTAATATAGCTATCAGATTAGGATGATCAACCCAGAAAATTGGACTGATTATTTTTATGTTTTAACAGATGTTCTTATCTGCTTTTGGGTAGGAATGTGAAGAGTTTTTTTTAGAACATATTTGTTTATGTTGACAAGAAATGATAGTAACTGTAGAGACCCAAACTTGACATACATGGACATTACATTACTTTTTCGGAATACTTAATACATAACTAAAACTAACACCCAAGGACCGTAATAGTTTATTGTATTTGGAAACTCAGAACAAGATCTTCTAATCTTGGTGAATGATCTTCAACATCTCCCAAAAATATCTACCCCGTTTTTTTATTACCTAAAACCTTTTGTTATATCTTAGGGAAAATAATAAATATAAAGGGTGAGCTTAAATGATCAGTATGGGTAAACATGGAGAATATAAAACAATCCAATAACATTTGAACGTAAAAACATGAGCATAAAATCTAAACATCAAAATCTTGACCAATGACATGAAACATGGAAGTACATAAGGCATATATCATAAATTAACATTAATCATGATAAAATATCATGGGAATAAAACATGTAATTGTGGAATCCATTAAGCACATGTTATGATTTATATAGTAGCCAAGGCATTGCTACCAAGACCATCATAGTGGAGAAGGTCCATTTCTGAATCGGGCTTACCTGTCGTTCAAGCCCTGTATTAATGTATCATATTTACTTGTCGTGACATCCATGTCTATCTCATGAGATATAAATCTTTACCCAATGCATTGGAGGGAGATATAGGTCCCACACTTCTCAAAATGAAACCATTTTTATGTGTGCCACAAAATCATAAATCATAGCATCACGCAAGTAATAAAAATGGGATTCTTAAACATCAAGCCACCATAACATAATCCATATAATATAAAAGGACTTCATAAAAATAATTCCATTATAACATAAGAAAATCCATTTAATAATAGAGATAGAAATAGAACCCTATATTATCTTAGATGGAAAATAACATTGATAAAACACTTTAAATGAATTATTGAGGAAAATATCATTTCTTCTTGAAAATCATCTTCTTTTCTCAGAATTCCAAGCAACTTTAAAAGAAAGGTATTTTTTTAAATAGTAATGAAATATTTTAGAGTATTCTTCATGAAAATAAGGCGTTATGAAACCGTAAAAATCCGTTCATTCTGTATAAGTTAAAAAACATTCTCCTAGTACTTTTAACAGAAAAGTCAAAAAGAACGACGTATGGTAAACAAAAGAATGATTCCTTAAATAACATAAAGTAAAAGTCGAAGAAGGGTTAACATGACTCTAAACATACATTGAAGAATATTAAACACTTTATGAAAAACATTTTTATGGACATGGATGAAAAATATAACCCCAGTAAATACTTACGTATAAGCAATCTCGGATAAAAATGAGATTACAAAATTATCCCTTATTATAGGTTTGATATGATTCATACATATCCAAACCTCCTATATAATGATTTAAATAATGTCATTGACATATTACAGAATCATATTCATAGTTATGATATCATATATGGTTCACTTATGACATTAGATTATCCGTTCTTTTGTAAATTCCATGTTAAAGAAGTGTTTTGGGTAAAATCGTTTCATTTATCATATGTGTTTGGACTTGTTATTATTGATTTTAATAATACTTATATCATGATTTACTTACTTGCAGAATGTAAATCATGATTTATATATCATATATATTCAGTATATATATATAATAGATAGATAAATGAAATGAAATACCCCATTTATAGAGACAGTAGACTGTACGTACCCATGAACGCTATTTTCGTTTCCCTATTAAATTGAATGGATATAAGTAAATAATACATGAATAAATCCAGTATAATTATTATTTCATATATCTAATTATTATTCACTATCTATACTTTATAATCATTCTCGAATGGTTAACATGAAGAATGAATGTCATCGCGTCGTGGAGACGGTAATCCATACGTATGCACGAGTGATGATATTGTTCCCATCATTATTTAATGGAATTGTAGAGGATGATAGAATAAATAAGAATTAGTATCATGTTATAATAATCATAAATAGTTATTAATTACACCCTTATACCCATCCAATTAAGGTAGTGGTGGAAAAATAGATTACACCACGGCATGGAGACGGTATTCCGTACGTACGCACGCGCGGTGATTTCGTTTTCCATTGGATGGATGGAAGGTGAAATAGGGTTGTTTCATATTTATAGTAAAATATAATTATATAATTAATACATATTTTATTACTTTATAATGAAATAACTATATAATAGAAAGTAAAATAAGATACAAACTTAAATGAATCGGTAGAAGGTAATACCTATTCCTCGAAGTGCCTCCTTGAAACTTCCTCTTAGGGCACTAGAGTTAGTCTTTTGAGAAGACCATAATCTCTATGATATAACTAGAGAGGTTTATAAGAGGAATTGGCAGGGGTTGTCCGAGCTTGAAGGCTCCAAATTGTGTAAATAAGAGAAGGGGGTGCCCTTTTATAAGGGAGGAGAGGGGCACCTTTGGAATCCTCAAAAATATTAATTTAATATAAATTCGTATCCCACTTAGAAACCTCCAAAAAATGACTCAATTCGAATATGAGATGAGATAAGGTTGTGATCGCATCAACCAATAAAATTAGGACACGTTTTATGTTTATTTTAAACCTTAGCACTTTGATTTAACCTTATTTAATTTATTTAATTTTATTAGTGGCAATAATTTTCTAATTATTAAATTGTTATAAATACTTAATTATTTTTTGTTAATTCTCAATAAATATATACATTATTACATTTTAGACCATATAATTTTCAATTTGTTATTTTTAATTTTTTTTATGATTTTTAAAGAATTTATTAATTTTGTTATTTTTATAAAATATCAATAGTGTCAATTTTGACAGTATTCAATTATTTGAACATAAATAACATCCAAAATGATGATATATTCGAACAAAAATATTTAATAGATTTATAACATGTCATATGAATCTAAAAAATTCTTGTATCATATTAATTTGTTCATATAATATTTATTTTATTATTCTTATAACCATTTATTTGATATTTCACTTTGTAAAATAATTAATACAACATTTTTGAATAATTATTTAATATATCTATTTTTTGCATAAAAATTACAAATAAACTCCTATGATGAAGATAAATCTATTACCTTTCATAATAATACTTTTAATGGAATTTATCATCTTAAAATCACAATATTTAAATTGTTATATTTATTAAATTATGAAGGTGACAACTTTGACATCATTTAAAATAAAATAAGATAAGTGCCATAATGACTTTTATAAGGCACCAAATGGTCCAAATTCTACCTTTGGATTACTATGGTTTATATTTACACGAAAAATATGTTTTGTTCAGGAATTTTGGCCATTCATGGGTATTATTAGTTTAATAAAAACAATATTATTGATTTTTCACTAAATAAATAATATCTGCATCATTAATGTATAAGCTATTAATGTAATTATATATTTCTTAAAAATTTCAAACAAATTACAATGATAAAGAAAAACATTTTAGATTTCAAATGAGTATTTATAACCGAATTTATATTCTGTATACCTTTTTATTAAAAATAATTTAATTATTAAAGTTTGAGTGAGACATATTTCACTTTCATTTAAATAAAATAAATTAAAGGTCTTAATCAAATACAAGTGGGTGATAATAGATACCATTTTTACCCAATTATATTTTTAGGATGATTTATAGTCATCCAATCATATTAAGCAAAGTTTTAGGGTAATTTTATAATATAATATTTACCCTTAAATACCCGATTTACCTTTAAATGCGGTAAAAAAATTTATCATAGTTACTATTGATAGTGCCAAAAAATAAAAATAAGACTATTAACATAATTTGTACATATTCATTCTAAATATGGAATCCATTTTTCCTAATTCAAATCACAGATGTTGTAGAAATTAATTTAAAATTAATCCCGTAGTTAAGAAAATGAGTTTTAAAATTTAAAACATTTCAATAGATTGAAATGATTTTACCAATGAATTCAATGTAAAATCAATAATAATGAGATACATTATATTAAATGGTAAAAATATATTCTATTTATACTTTTAAACCAGTCAATATTATAATTTAACCATATAGATTATTACGATGAAAAAAGTTGTTTTTAATTAAAATATAGCTTGTTTTTACTATTTATTAAAATATGAATGTTATCAGAATAATATGAAAAATGTATCCAAAGCAAAATTTTATATCATGATTCCAAAGTAGAATTTTATTTTGTCAAATATAACTTATAAACAGGTCAAAAACAAGGTTTAAAGTAGTTGTGCCATCAAAAGGTGACAAAACGTCATTTTTTGAAAAATACTTATTTTACCTGGAAAATTTATTTTGTTCTCATACCATGTTCTAGAAAATATATATAATTAATAATAATGTTATAAAATTCATAATTTAATTAATACTATTCATAACGGCTAGTTTATAATAATATTATAACAATATATCGTTGTTTGGTGAAACCTAGTATTACTTAATACACACGCTATCGAGGAAGGTCGCCATTGCGTGTAATGCAAGCCAAGTCAGGGCTGCTTGTAGTGAGAGCTTCCTTTGGTGGTGCATATAAAATAATCAAAACTTCTTTCAATTATACGTTAAACAAAATCTATACTTAATATTTTGTAGAATAATTTATACAAAACGAATTTGAAATTCTATGTAACACGAGCCAAGAATAGTGTTCCGTATACTGAAGCTAATACGATATTGTTTATAGTACAAGATAATCTTGGTGTATTGTACAATAGAATAAATCAAAGAAATTTAAAAGAATATATCTCATAAAATCTCAGGGTGTTACTTTCTACCCCCATAAAATGAATTTCTCCATCGAAATTCATCATGGTTATAAATCCTTTACTACAAGAATTTATTTTATAGAAACCCACATTGTAAAAAGGAATAATAAAACATAATTTTAAAAAGTGAAGTATGAAACATAATGGTTACCGAAATTAACTCATCACTGGGTTTCCACATAGGACAACATAGGTGAAAATATGGATATGGAAGAGAAATATAACCATCAACTTCTGTTGAAGAGTGGTAGAGGACATGGATATGAAAAATCCAATAACCACAAAGCCATAAATTTGTAATGATATAAGGTACCATCTGATTCATCAGATATGAGGTAACTAGGACAACATTTTTGGTTTTCAAGATCATTTCCCAAATGTGGAATAATTTTCTAATTAAAATAAATACTTACTTGTTTTTGGTACATTCTCACCGTTGTTTATGCCTTGAACAATTTCCACTTAATGTCTTAAAGAAATGAAGATGAATTTGTCTTCCATGATGTGTTAGTAGACCATAACATAGAATTATAGGTCATTCCATCTGTCTCAAACATAAGGTTATCAAAAGTTATATGAAAAAGTCTATATTATAGTGAGATTAATTGAATATGGTTCCGAAAATGGACTTATGCTTCATCTATCATCCTGCATAAAAAATAAAACTAGTTTCTACTAATCAGGGACTTCCTGTGGGCCAGTGGTAGGCAATAAAGGCCTGTCGCACTTCGATTGTGGGTTCAATTCCCACAACCTTGTCTGACGCGATGAGTTGTCTCCTGTCCTACGGGTTGTCCTTTTTATAAAACTATACTATTATAACATCCTAAAAAATGTTTTAGCCTTAAAAAATACTATCTGATGTCCAACATAATCCATTCCAAACCTTAGGCTTATCAAAGATACTTCTATCCAATCTCATTGTATAAAGAAATCGATTACTAGAAATGTCATTTACTGAGCATGTGAATACCAACATTTATCCCCTATATATAATACGATTTATCTTGTTGGTCACAATCCAAACATGTGAATACCTTAATTATGAATTCTATTGAAACATGAATTACCATAGATCCTTAGTGAAAACATGAATGTTGTCATAAGTTAACTCTTTCCACATACCAAAATACCAAAATTTCTACATACTCAAACCCTGATATCACTTTGTCCTTATATTAGTCATGAGCTCATTAATAATATCAAACATTTAATTTTTTTGTTATCCCTTCATTATACACATATTATCTGCTTTCCAAAAACATATCAATCACTTTTCATGGTTACCGGTACCATAAAATTATTGAAAACCACATAAATATATCAATATTCTAGATACTATATACAATTTTATTTTGGAATCCCATTACATAGACACATAATCATTCCACCACATCATTTTCATATTCAACATCACCAATAGGGATCGCGTGTGACTTCCCTTTGTCATTTGCCTTGTGAGATTGCTCACATCGATCATCATTATTCCTTGGATTAGGGAATTGATTAGAAAAATGCCCCATTTCCTTTCACTTGAAGCATTGAAGTGTTGGTGTAGCGTTCTCTGTAGTCTTTTCTCTATTCTTGTAATTAGAAACCTTTTTCCTATTACTTTAGTACTCAGCTGCTTGATTACCTTCTTTTCCACAGTTGAAACATTTTCTAGTACATTTTATACAATCTTAACCATGATTCTTTCCACACTTTGAGCATAAAGAAACATTCACATTCTTTTCACCATTGTTCTAAAATTTTTCCTTGAACTCCATCTTTCATTTTTTTTTTCAAAACCATGAGATGGATATGGATCACAAACTTTTAGTTCTACCTTGATATCACAACGCACAATTTCTTCGTAGCTTGTGAAATCTCTTATAGCTAATGCCGTTCGAAGACTTGGTTTTAAGCCACTGAAGAATCAATCAACTTTACTTTCAGGTTTGATGATAAAGCTAGATGCATACCTTGCAAGCCTAGTAAAATTCACCTCGTATATACCAACAGATTCATCATTCTTTTGCTTAAGAAAAAGGAACTCCTTTTCCATCTTTGTTAGAAGAATATGAGGGAAGTACTTATTGAAAAATAAGTTCATGAACTCGTCCCATTCCATAGATTCAATTTCACCATGGGGCCTTTTATTATTAATTAGAGTCTACCACTGGTATGCTTCACCTTCTAAACGGTAAACAGTATGAATGCCTTTTTCATGTACCGAACATCGAATTATGGAAAATATCTTTTCAAGTGTACTAATCCATTGTTCAACAACAAGTGGATCAGAATACCCACTTAAAGAAGGTGGAAATTCCCTCATAAAGGATTCAATATAATATTGTTCCCTTATCTTCTCATTTGGAAGTCCAGAATGATTCATAGCTTGTGTATGTATAGCAATAAGATTTTCACTCCATCTGCCATAACATTGGTTTGATCAGAAGAACAATCATTGCATTTCCCATTACATTGATCAATACGGTTCCTTTGGGTTCCAACCATTGTCCAAAACCCAAAAAGAATAGTGTAAGAGGCAAAAATCATGCTAGGAAAACAACATAATAAAGGGGGAGTACCTCCAATATCTAAAATCTTCGGTTTAATTCTACGATCATTACCAAAAGTATAGTACTATAACCTATACTTATACTTAACCTTAGAAATATCCCGAGACATACCTTAGAAATATCTATAGGGATCTCACTAAAGTTTTTGCATCCTAGTTTCCAAAGTTTGACTAAACCATTCCTTTGATACCAACTGTAGATACCCAGACATGTCATACATGTACATTATATTACTTTTGCGGAATAATTAATACATAAAAAAACTGACACCCAGGGACCTTAATAATTTAGTGTCTTTGGAAGCTCGGAACATAATCTTATAATCTTGGTGAAAGATCATCAACATCTCCCATAAAGATCATCCAATTATTTTTCTTACCTAAAACCTTCCATTATATCCTAGGAATAAAACATATAAATGGTGAGCTGAAATTCCCAGTAAGGGTAAACATGGAAAAAAATAAAACAATCCCAAAACATTTGAACATAAAAACATGAGCATAAAATCTGAACATCAAAATCTTGAGCAATGACTTGAATCATGGAATTACATAAGGCATAGATCATAAAGTAACATTAATCATGATCAAATGTCATGGGAATAAGTCATCTAATTGTTGAATCCATGAAGCACATGTTATGATTTCCATAGTAGCCAAGGCATTGCTTCCAAGACCATCATAGCAGACAAAGTCCATTAATGAATCAGGTTTACATGTAGTTGCAGCCCTATATTACTGTACCAAATTTACTTATCATTGCATCAATATCTATCTAATGAGATTCAAATCATTACCCAATGCATTGGAGGGAGATATAGGTCCCAACCTTCTCTAAATAAAACCACTCTTATGTGTTCCACAAAATCATAAATCATTGCAGAACCCATGTAATAAAAATGAGATTCTTACACATCAGGCCACCATAACATAATCCATATAATATAAAAAGAAGATCATAAAAATAATTCCATCATAAAATAATCAAATCAATGTAATAATATGGATAGAAACATAACCCTATATTATCTTATATGAAAAAATAAATTTGATAAAACACTTGAAATGAATTTTTGAGGAAAATATCCTTTCTTCTTGAAAATCATATTCTTTTCTCAAAATTCCATTTAATTTTAAAAGAAAAGGATTTTGTTGAAAATTTTCATGAATTATTGTAGGTTAAGATTCATGAAAATAAGGTGTTATGAAACTGTAAAAATATTTTCATGCCGTATAAGTTAAAAAAACATTCCCCTCATACTTTTAATGGAAAAGTCAAAAAGTACCACATATGGTAAACAAAAGAAAGATTCCTTCCATAACACATAGTAAAAGTCAAAGAGGGGTAAAAATGACTTTATACTTACATGGAAGAATATTAAACACATTATGAAAATTATTTTTATCGAAATGGATTAAAAATAAAACCTAGTAAATATTTACGTATAAGCAATCTCTGATAAAAATGCGATTGCAAAATTATCCCTTGCCTTAGGTTCGATATGATTTGTACGTATCTGAACCTCATATATAATGATTTAAATAATGTTTTTGACTTATTACAGAATCATATTCATTGTTATGATATCATATATGGTTCACTTATAACTTTATGATACCCATTCTTTTGTAAATTCCATGTTAAATTAGTGTTTTGGGTAAAATCGTTTCATTTATCGTACGTGTTTGGACTTGTTGTTGTTGATATTATTATTACTTATATCATTATTTAATTATATACAGAACATAAATCATGATTTATATATCATATATATTCATTATATATATATAATAGATAGCTAAAATAAACGAAATACACCATTCATGGAGACGGTATGTCGGAAGTACGCATGAACGTTGTTCTCGTTTCCTTATTAAATTAAATGGATGTAAGTAAATAATATATAAATAAATACAATATCATTATTATGTCATATATCTAAACATTATTCACTATCTAAACATTATAATCATTCTCGAATGGTTAACATGGAGAATGAATGTCATCGCTTCGCGGAGACGGTAATCCATACGTGTATGCACAAGTGATGATATTGTTCCCATAATTATTGAATGGAATTAGAGTGGATGATAGAGTATATCAGAATTATTATTATGTTATAATAATAATATATATTTTTTATTTGGACCCTTATACCCACCCAAGTAAGGTAGTGGCGGAAAACAGATTACACCACGACGTGGAGACGGTATTCCGTACGTACGCACGCGCAGTGATTTGTTTTTCTGTAGGATGGATAGAAGGTGAAATATGATTGTTTCATATTTATAATAACATATAAGTATATAATTAATAGTGGTGTTATTAATGTATAATTAAACAACTAAATAAGAGTAGGTAAAAGAAGAAATAAACTTGAAAGAATCGTTAGAAGGTATTTCCTCTTCCTCGAAGTGCCACTATTAAACATCCTCTTATGGCACTAGATTTGGTCTTTTGAGAAGACAAGAACCTATATGATATAACTAGTGAGGTTGAGAAGTGGAATTGGCAGGGGTTGGCCGAGCTTGAAGGTTCAAAATTGTGTAAAGAGGAGAGGGAGGAGGTGCCCTTTTATAAGGGAGGAGAGGGGCACCTTTGGAATCCTCAAAAATATTAATTTAATATAAAATAAATCCCCACCTAAAAACCTATGAAAATGACTCAATTAGAAGATGAGATGATATAGGGTTGTAATATAATCAAAAAATAAAATTAGGACATGTTTTATGTTTATTTTAAACCTTATCATTCTGATTTATCCTTATTTAATTTATTTAATTTTATTAATGGCAATAATATTTGAATTATTAAATTTTTATAAATACTTACTTATTTTTTGTTAATTTTCCATAATTAGATAAATTATTACATTTTTGAACATATAAGTTTCAATTTGTAATTTTTAAATATTTTTATGATTTTTAAACAATTTATTAATTTGTTATTTTTATAAAATATCAATAGTGTAAATTTTGGAACTATTCAATTATTTGAAGATAAATAACATCCACACAAAATATATATTCGAACCAAAATTTTTAATAGATTCCTAAAATGTCATATTCATCTATAAATTCTTGTATCAAATTAATTTATTCATATAATATTTATTTTAATATTTTTAAAACCATTTATTTGATATTTATCTTTATTAAAATAATTACTACAACATTTTTGTATTATAATTTAATATATCTATTTTTTGTATAAAAATTAAAAATAAAATCCTATGATGAAGATAAATATATTACCTTTAATAATGAAGCTTTTACATGAATTTATCATCTTAAAATCACAATTTTTAAATTGTTATATTTATTAAATTATGAAGGTGAAAACTTTGACATTATTTAAAATAAAATAATATAATTGTGATAATTGCTTTTACAAGGCTCCAAATGGTCACCAATTCGTCCATTGGATGATTATGGTTTATATTTACATGCTAAATATGTTTGGGTCAGGTATTTGGGCCTTTTATGGGTATTATTATTTTAATAAAACTGTATTATTGATTTTTCACTAAATAAATAATTTCTGCATCATTAATGTATAATATATTAAGGTAATTATATATTTCGTCAAAATTTCAAATAAATTACCATAGTAAATAAAAAAATTTATCTTTAAAACGAGTATTTATAACTGAATTTATATTATGTATAAAATTATATTAAAAATAATTTATTTATTAAAGTTTGAGTGAGACATATTTTACTTTCATTTAAATAAAATAAATTAAATGTATTAATCACATAAAAGTGGGTTATAATAGATACCATTTTGACCCAAGTATATTTTTGGATGTTTTATAATCATCAAATTATATTAAGAAAAGTTTTAGGGTAATTTTATAATATTATATTTAACCTTAATTACCCGATTTACCTTTAAGTATGGTAAGTAAAATTTACAGTAGTTACTATTCAAAGTGCCCAAAAATAAAAATTAGCCTATTAACATAATTTGGACCTAATTATTCCAAATATGGAATCAATTTTTCCAAATTCAAATCACAGATGTTTTAGAAATTAATTTAAAATTAATCTCGTTGTTAAGAAAACGAGTTTTAAAAGTTAAAACATTGCAAAAGATTGACATGATTTTATCAACAAATTCAATGTAAAATCAATTCTAATGACAGAAATTTTATTAAATGGTGAAAATATATTCTATTTATATTTTTAAACCATTAAATATTATAATTTAACCATATAAATTATTATGAGGAAAAAAGTTGTTTTTAATGATAATATAGGGTGTTTTTACTATTCATTAAAATATGAAAGTTATCAGAATAATATGAATAATTTATCCAAATTAAAATTTTATATCCTGATTCGAAAGAAGAATTTTATTTTGTAAAATTGAACTTATAAAAATGTCAAAAACTAGATTTAATGTGGGAGCACCATCAAAAGGTGACAAAACTACATTTTTTGAAAAATACTTATTTTACCTAAAAAGTTTATTTTGTTCTTATACCATGTTCAAGAAAATGTGTAATATGAATAAAAATTTTATAAAATTAAAAATTTAGTTAATACTATTCATAAAGGCTATTTCATAATAATATTATAATAATATATCTTTGTTTGGTGAAACCCGTTATTGCGTACTACACACGTTATCGAGGAAGGTCGTGATTGCGTGTAATGAAATCCAAGTCAGGGCTGCGTGTAGTGAAAGCACCATTAGGTGTTTCATATAACATAATCCAAACTTATTTCATTTATACATTAAACAAAATCTATACATAATGTTTTATAGGAAAATTTCTACCAAACAGATTTGAAATTTTGTGTAACACGAGCGAAGAATAGTGTTGTGTATACTGCAAGCTAATATGGTGTTGCTTATAGTACAAGATAATCTTGGTGTAGTGTACAATAGAGGATATCAAAGAAATTAAAAATAATATATCTCAAACAATCTCGGGGTGTTACAGTAACCTATTTCCAAAATTGCTTCAAAAACATTATATTACATCATTTTTGATAGAAAGGGAACACACATTGTTGTATTAAACAGGGTGCTACAAGAGTTTAAGGGAACAACATATTAATTTTATTCCACACAAAATTATTACATTCCAGTGGAGTGTGTGGTGTGACATTAATTTCATTTCATACCAATGATGTCGGCAATATTGTCGAGTAGTGATACTTTTAAATTTTTGTCTTCCTATGGATGCCTGTTTGGTTTTTTTCAGTATGGTAACAACTCTTTAAAAGGAGGAAAAGGATGTTTTAGAGGAAATAAAACATAAAATAAAAATATATCACTGATTCCCCACACCCCTATTAGTGGAACATAATCTTGACTATGAACATACAATTGGTTTCAGAGCCACAGTTTCCACTCATTTACCCATTGATGATGTTTTTAAGAAGTGGTTGTGATGGAGATTCAGAATTGTTTGAATAATAATTGGATTCTAGTATTTGATGTTATGAACAATCATATCTAGAAATATTGAATGTTAACTTATCTTATATCTATTAGGTATGATGTTCTTGGAGCTGTAATAGATGTATTTCCTCCAATTGGTGATCAATTTCATCTTATATATGTTGAGAATAACAATATTAATAATTATGGAAGGGCCAAGAATTTTTTAATCTCACCACATTCTAAAATTAAGTTTTAAGAGTAAATGGTGTTTCCACTTCTTTGGTCATTGGAATTAGTTGAAAATATTTATGAGTGTAATAATAAAGTAAAGAAGGGAATGTTACAAATATGGAGGCTTAAATATGAGGATCTCATGATGGGTGAATATGAATCTATGGGAGATATCTTTACCAGGGTGAATGAAATTGTCAAAACTAACATATGTCTAGGTGAAAATCCAGAAGATTCTACTATTGTTGAAAATATCTGTAAAATACTTCATGGTATGTTTTATTTTAATGCTTCAATATTACAAGAAAGAGATCAAGAAACGTTATCTTAGGAAGTTTTTCATTGCACTCTCATTACATATTAAACGAGAAGGGAAAATGTTATGAAAATTAAAAGAGAAAATCATAGATAAATGTATTTCAAATATTAAAAGATGGAAAATTCAACGGTGATTGTTATTGAAGAAGAATATTGGGATTCTGATTTTGAGAATTATGTATGCTAAAATTTTGATATATTTTTATTCTTGTTTTCTAAAAATTTGAAAAGAGGTCCAGGTAAATACAAAGGGAAAATTACCTAGAAATGTTTTAACTATCGATCCATTTGGAAAATTGTAGACAAGATTCCTAGAAGAAATAATGAAGAGGATAGTGAGGGAGATGGTCGATTGTAGAGAGGGTTAGGGAAGAAACACATATTAAAGGCTAAATCTTATTCCCATGGAAAGGATAGAAAATTCTCGAAATACAAAAGGATATGTTTCTTATCCAATGATGGTGAATAAGAATACAGTAAATATTAACTAGAAAATTATATTGAAAACATGGAAATAATTTTATTATAACTTTTAACAATAACGATTTTGGAAGAAGAAGTTCTAAATATGATGAAACTCAAAAATAATTTCACTTGAATGAAGATTCAATAGATTTTCTGTGAATTTTTTGGAGACTTGAGAAAGTAATCAAGAAGATAAAAAGCGATGAAACATTAATAAAAATAACTAAAAGTTTCCTGATTAGAATTTCAAGTTCCATAATGATATTGATGATTTGAAAAAATCTCTAGAGAATGAAAATAATTGTAATGAAAATTTGGAAGTAAGGATGAAGGATACAAAATAAGTTTGAGAACAGTTCGAACAAAACACTATAAAGATGATATGATGGTTGTAGGTTCAAATAATTATATATCTAAATTTGGTGAATGTCTTTGAATGGCTAAACCTGATTAGGATATGAAATTACCTTCAATATTTGATAATAAATTTAAAATTTCTTCTGAGAGGAAGGAATACTAGAATGTTTTGTATTTGTACAAGAACAACAATGTAGTCAATTATTAAGATTCTAGAAATACTAAAATCCAAAAAAATCTATTACTTAAGGTTCTGATAATTCTCAAAAGAATCTCAAGATGAAGAATAAAAGATACCCACAACTCTAGTCAGTATATATATTTTAGAGGAAAATACTCATTCTGTAGATACTAATGGTATCTTAATGTATTTGAGCATACATAAAACATTTGTTCGTGTGACCAACAACATTACAACTATTCAAAAAATAATTGAAAGTAATGTTTTTTGTGGTGCTAATGATCTAAAATAAAGTAACATGAGAATGATCTTATAAAGAAACATATGAAGGTTATTTTGAAAACTAGAAATAGGCTACACACATTGTACTCTATTATTTAATTGAGTAACCATTGTGGAAACCTTCCAACTGGATTTCATATTTTGTTACTAGCTTAAAAAAGATTATAAACAATCGTTAGAAGATATAAGTTATGAACGATATAGGCAATGAGAAATCTCTGGTTATTTAAAAAACTATTAAATCTAGAAAATAAGAATGGCCTTGTATTCTAGATAGTGGGTGGTATTATTATAAGAAAGGAGGCTTAAAATTCTTGAAGAATATGGATGAATTCAATGAAGTAACTATAGCATTGGGTAATATTGAATCACTCAAAATCAAAGGTATTGGATAATCCATTATTAGGGAAGAAAAGTAAAAATCTAAGAATTATTTATTTATGGATGGGATGAAATAGGGCTTTCATGGTTTTTAAAAACATTTTGATTAATGTAAAAAAGTAATTTTAAAAAAATATTGGTTTTTTAAATGTGATGATAATAGAAAGATATATATGAGAGGCCAACATACAAAAGAAGACTTATTGGATGTTAGTGAGGTTCAAAACACTTGTTAATTAGGAATAGTGGAAGATAATTAGTTGTGATATAAAAGGTTTTGAATTTTTTTTCATAGATACATGTGAAAATAATAAATGAGAGAGAGTGTTTGGGGTATTATTGATATGTCCAGAATAATATATTGGTATTGCGAGATTTTCCAGAAGGGAATGACAAACAACATTGTGAACAAGAAAGTGGACATTTGTTCAAAGGACCATTGGATCTTATTCATTCTGATAGCATTGGTCTAATGAGAAAACAATAATATCATCTAGATAATTATACAATTAGTTTCATTTATGACTTTACTCAAATTACAATTATTATGAATATGTAACATTTTTCAGATTCACTGAAATTGTTTAAAATATTCAGGAGGAAATATAATATAGAATATGAGTATTCTGTGAAGAAGTTGGGAACTGATAATGGAGGTGAATACTAAAATCAAACATTATAATTTTTTCTTGAGATTCATGTAATTTAGAATGAGTTCATAACACCATTCAATCCTATAAAAAATGGTGTTACTAAAGGGAAGAAAAAAAGTTTGGATGAAATGGGAAGAGCTATGTTACATGTAAATAGTCTATCTCATTAGTTTTGGAGGAAATCCATGATCGCCACAGTGTTTATTTAGAACCAATTTTTCTATAAGACCGTGTTAATATATGACTCCATATGATATGTTTTCTGTAAAAAATACATGTTTTAAATACTTTAGTGTTTTTGGGATTCCATGCATCATAATGAATGAAGGAGGAATCCATGGGATGTTTGATAAGAGAGGTGATGATGGATTTTTCCTTGGTTTTTATATGGATAAAAGAGGATTTAGATTCTTTAGAAAAGATTCATGAATATTTGTGGACTCTTTTTATGTGAATGATTTTGACAATTGTGAGATAGATAAACCAAGTCTTGATAATAATGAAGATATATTAGATAAAATAATTGTTGGTGAAAATATGGATAAGGATACATATAGTAATAATCGTACTCAATAACAAAAATATGTCTCTCGTATTTTAAGTGATGAGGAAGAATCCTGAAAATCTCATCCAATGATGATGAAAAAAGCGGAGGCTCAAAACATTATTGGGGATAATCATCAAAGGGTTTAAATAAGAAGACCAATTTATCATACTTTCTTGTATTCAAAAGTTGAACCGAAAAAATGTGAACGAGGCTTTTGAGCATCTATAATGGGTTCAAGATATAAACTGAGAGATGGATCAGGTAAAAAGGAATGATTCTTGGGATCTCATACCTTATCTAGATAAAAATTTTATTTTCTAAAAATGGGTTTTCCAAAAAAAGATGAATGAATATAGTGACGTGAAAATAAATAAAGAAAGTTTAGTTTGAAAATTATACTAACATATTTAAAGCATTTAATTTTGTGAAATGTTTATACTGATGGAAATATTAGAAATAATAACAATTTTTCTTGTTATTAATACACAATATAGTTTAATTTTTTTTTAAATTGATGTACGATAATTATTTTTGAATGGTGACGTTGATGAGGGTGTTTATATCGAACAATCATGTGGGTTTTTTACGGAAATATGAATGCTATGCGTGATTGTTGAAGAAATTATTGTATGTGATGAAAAAATATTTGAGTAAATGGTAATCAAAATTGGATACTTTCTTTAGTAAGATATGTTTTAATAATGGAAGTTTTGATAGAAATATTTAAATGAAAAAATATCAATAGTTTTGTATCATTGTAATTGTTTATGTTTATGAAATTATCATTTCATAGAATTATTAAAGAACATGTGAAATATTTTACTAAGAGATGAAAAATTTGTCTGATGTGTTTGGAGAAACTAAATACATCATTATATTTCAATTTTTTTTTAAAAAAACTCTTTTTTCTTTCCCATGAAAATTATTATAAAGAACTTCTATATAAGTTTAGCATGTAAAAATCAAAACTAGTTTCTACACCGATTTCTGTGGTGACAAAGTTGAAGAAATATAGAGAAGGAATGGATGTTGGTCATAAAGAGTATTGGAATATGATAGGATGTTTTTTGTATCTAACTACCTCAAGACCTAACATTTATTATTGCATCACCTAATTTGCAGAGTTATCTAAAACGATCATATTTTTTAGCTGAAAAAATAATACACAGATATATCAAAGGCATATAAAACATCATAATCATGCATGATATATATGAAATTATTGATTTTTTGGTTATTGTAATGCTTATTGGGTAATAATTGTTGATGATAGATGATCCACATAAGTTGAATTTTTATTTATAGGAAAAATTTCTATTTGTAGCTATTAAAAGAAACAGAATTCCTAAAATCTTAGTGTTGCTGATGTTGATTATGTTGCTACCACTCTAGCTACTACCCAACCGAGGTGGATGAAGAAGAAGTTGGATGATTTTATTTTTGGATTGATGTTACACATTCTATTTCATTGCATTAATAAAAATTAAATAAACCTTACTAGAAATTCGATTAATCATTGTCATTCAAAACATATTGATATTAAAAATCATTTCATCAAACAACTTGGGGAGAAGAATGAATTGATTATATAATATGTTCCTATATAAAAAAACATGTTCAAATTTTTACCAAACCTTTACTGAAGGAAGATTTTCCTAAATTGAGGTTGAATATGGGTATCCATCCACTGTATAATCAATTTTGAGGTATGTGTTTGTGTCCCCTCTCTCGTCATATCTTTGGATAGTGTTATCTAAGGGGAAGAATTTATTCATACATCTATCCATTATTAAATTATAATACTTTTAAAGAATCATGTAAATAAAGAGTGTTATCAGTAAGAAATTAATCTACCATGGATGTTTGTGAACTATTATAACTATTTTTTGAGTGGTTGTAATAAAAAATTTTTATTGGAAAGTAGAAAAATAAAATAAATTGGTGAATAAACATGTGAAGAAAATATTAATAAGTTTCATGAGTCGCAAAATTTGAACAACATTGTTTGTCATTCAATAATTCCAATTTCATATAATGACCAGCATCACAATAGTTTATAATTTTTGATAATTAATACATTTAATAAGGTTACGATATTTCATGACTTATGATCCTTGGATGAAAAATTAATCTAAATTGATACATTTTTTGGACCAGCTTGCAAGAAGTTGTTTTGTAAGTTAAAAGAAGATTGTGTTTTATTTTTTTTCAAAGAATGTAATGATGAACAGAAATCAATTTGATTTATAAAATCTTCTAATCATACTGACAATCACATTCAGAATATTATATTCAAAATTCTTAAAAATTTCCATCGGATTCGGAATAATTTTACTGAAAAAAGACTCATCACACACATCTTGGGTGGTTAATGATGTTTTGATCATAATGTGTAAGAGTATCAGAATCATCATGACTATGATAAGAATATAATGATAATTTTTTGATCATGGGGTTCTAAACAGTAACTACTATTTTTTAAAAATCGTGATACTAGTATTAAGAAATAATTGAGAGTTTTTCCAATCATATTGAAGATTTAAAATAATGGTTGCTAGAAGAAATGGGAAGTCACAATAATTTTCATTATATGTGATATGATACCGATGCTGATATAAAATGAATTTAATATAATGATGATGTCATGATACAAGCATATGTTTATAAAAGAATAAAGTTAATGATGTTGATATTTCTTATCTGGGTTCATCGATGAGCGACCACCAGATGAATATTTGTTTATTGGATGAGAATTTTGATTAGAATATGAAGTTATAAAGGTTATGGATTTCAGTTAGGAAAATAATCCATGAAAAAAAACAATCATAAAAATTAGTTTATATGAATTATATAGAACCATTGGACGTAGTGTTCCATCAATTATAAGAGCCGTACAAACATTGATCATCAGATTCAAAATGACGGATGATGTTTTTGGGGATTTCATTTTTGACTACTGTAAAAGAAAAATCAAATTCAGAGTTGTAGGAAAAATTAATAATGAGAAAAAGAAATGTTTTTTCTAACCAATACATTGATAAAATTCGGTTATCAATCAATAATTTAGTCAATATTTTTTATATCAAGATAAATTGATTATTGGGGATTGAGATAAACAATAGATCTCCTTACCACATTTGGGTTAAGAGGCATTGATCTGGAATTGTCTAAGTGAAGTAGAAAATGATCCATATAATATAGGATGATACTGATAAACACCACAATATGTTGGATTTTAGGTCTAAATCAATGTAGAAAGAAAGAATATTTTAAACTATCAAGAAAAGTGTTATAAAGGGGGATCCTAAAATTAAAGTTGATGTAGTTGTTAATGTTTTGTCCAGGGGGGAACCGAAATGTACTGTTTGTTCTGAATATATTAATGAGAAAACATTTCTTTTTCAGATGTTTTTTTTCATTTTTTTAAATGTTGTTGAGGTTTTCAAATTAGAGTGGAGGAACATATTGAATAAACCTATAGCTTAACCTATGTCTTAATTTTAATTAAGAAGATGAAATAGAGAATCCGAATATACTAAAGTCTATAAAGAATGAATGAAGTGAGATGAATTATTAAGAAGATTCAAGAAGTTTCATGATGAGTTTTGAGGTATTGATGAAGTCAATATGCACATGAAATTCAATGAGATTTTTTATTCTGGGTAAATTTGGTTGAGTGGGAAATTTTTTTAGAATACCACCAAAACCATTTTTGGGAAACCTATAAAGGGAGGGATCCTAATTTACTTCTGAAATGGATATACTATTTAAAAGAGAAGGAAGAATGATGAATAATTATTGAAAGCAAAAAGTTTCCAGAACGAGTTTTTATGAAGAATTTTTCATGATAGGAAATGAAAAAATAAGGGAGAAGATCATATTAATATAATCATCGTATTGGGCCTTATTATTGGGCTGGGAATCGCACTAGGATTCCCAAACTCAAATAGAAGAAGTTCAGTATTATTTCACCAGTATTCTTACATAATATTTTATCATATTGATCAATCAGACTGGGATGATTGGACTGGGAAATCATATTGAGTATCATTACTAAGTTCATGATGTTCTGACCTTCTATTGGTTGGGAAAGTGAAAAAATGCTTTTTAAAGATCATATTTGTGAAAGTTGATAAGGAATAATAGTAACATGTTTCTAAACATGTCACAAAAAATTTGTGTTGAATCATTTTTGCTAGAAAGAGAACATCCCCTATTTTATTCAACATATTATTACAAGAATGTAAGAGGATATCCTACTATTGTTTTCATATACGGGTGTTATAAGGGGTTGATTGACAAGGCCCCAAAACTATGATTTTGAACATTATTATTTTATATAGAATATACATTCATTTTATTATTGTTACTTTGTAAATAATATTTAAATAATGAATAGTATTTCATGTTAATATTCAATTATGATATCTTTATTGATGAATTAATGGATTTTTGAATTAAATAATATTTTAATTAAATATTATTACTAAATTACTTTTTATTAAATATAAATGATCTTGTAATTTTTATGAAGAAAATTGTATTTTTTATTAATATTTGGAAATCATTTCTGTCTAAATCCATGAATTTTAGATAAATGTCAGTTTTTATTTAAAAAAATTATTCACATATTTAGAAAATTATTTAGATAAAATGAATATTATTTTTTCAATCACGATGTCAAAATTATCCAAGGGTAAATTTTTCATAATTTTCGGAGACAGTCGAATATTTGGGTAAAAATTATATACCTTTTAAATATATAATGTGTTTTATGACATCATAATGGCCAAATAGTGATATAATAAAATACAATTAAATGGATATTCGTCCAATATATGTTTTATCTTAAAAAATTGTGATTTTATTTTTGTTTGATTAATTTTATGGTACCTTAGTAGACCCTTAAAGCCTTATAAAACATTTTAACATTTAAAATGATTTCCTTAAGAGTGTGACCCACCTCTACATAATCATGCCTAATATTTTAATAATTTCGACCATTGGAATTATAAAATAATTTTTTTTCACTCCACTTTTTAAAAAACTAAGGGCAAAAGATGTGATATGGTTTGTGGGTTTGATCAGTTTAATGTGTGGTGTCTGAAACCTAAATTTTAAACAATTCACTCTCATTTCCTATATAAAACCACTCAATATCCCATTACACTTATCTCAAACCATTTATAGATCAACCATCCCATGACCTGATATCTCTAGAATCCTACCAAAGGACCCCATGTTCCTAAAATTCTTCTCTCAAGCCTCTCCCACGCCTTTGGGATAACACATCCCAGTATGATATTTCATCCTCATTCATTTTTGTCGATGTTTCATTATATTTCTATACCATTGTATTTTAAATTACAAATTTAGGGGTATGATTTCTCACCTCCACATACTGACCTCCATATGTTTTAATGATGAGATTCCAATTTCTCTCTCTTTAATGCCCCCCAAATATACCCTTAACATGTCGAAATTTCATAAGGAATTTGTTGCTTTTCATTTACATTCACGAAATTGTTTTATGTTATGAATCTAAATTAAATTACATATATTGGTACATGTGTCTATATGGCCCAATTATTTTACATTTCATGTAAATATTATGAGACACCCCTTTCTCTCTCATCAACCATTTTTTTGAATTCTTATGCCACACCCTTTGGCTACCGAAATTGCACCATGATTTTCCATGGCAAAGTCACTATGTAGTGAATACCATGCCCATTTCTCTATCAAGGGTATTCACATTTTTTTACATTTACATACTGATTATACAGTTTCATGTATCAATTCAACATTCCTTTATCGTGGAATAAATGATGATGTTTAATTATTCCATGCTATATGATCCATGTGGCACACTTATGCCTGAAATGAAATGATTAAGAAGGGTGCACCCTGATAGCTATCCAATGCATTGGGTAATTATTTGTATCATGATATGTCATGTGAAATGAGGGTTTAATCATGTTTTATGTGAAACTATCCTTGGATCAAGATAATATCATGATAAACGTTGATGCCACGTTTCCATGTTATGATAATCATGCTATAACATGCATTTATGTTCATGTTTCTCTAGCGATCCAATGATATGTCTATTTCCTGACATATAATATATTTTTCATGTTATTCCCTATATAATCCCTGATTGAGATTAATAGCTCACCATTTTCATATTAATACCCTTAGGTTATCCCATGAAATGCTAAGTATGAAGAAATGTTGTGGTCATGTAAAGGATGGTTTCTATAAAGATGTTGTGTTTTATGTTCTAAGTTATTAGGTAATTTTCCTAATTTCCCAAGACACTAGACCTATCGATCCATAGAGTTTTATTAAGTGATATTATATGTAACAAATCATGTTATGTGTGTAATAAAGATAAGGGTTGTTATATATGATATATTATTGGATTATGTTTTCTTAAAAATGTCTGATATCAGGATTATTATATTATTAAGATGGAAGAGATTAATTATATTTAGATTTTTAATTTCCATAATACCAATTGGATTAAGGTGTTATTTAATGTTATGGTTTTTATAAATTATATTTATAACTATTTAATTAACCATTCATTGACTATGTTTATTTAGATTACGCATGTGTTGGTTTAAACTATAGTATTATTGACAAACGATCATGTTTCAACTTACCATCTACATATTAATTTTCAAGAACTCATAGATGTCATTGGAAATAATGTTGAAAAATGGAATTTTCATTATTCATCAATTATGAGACATATATTCCTTATTGTGGTACTATTGAGGAGTTTGGATATTGATATATAATATTATATTATTATATTAGTGTCTACATGGTTTCTTATTTAGGTATTGGCTATTAAATTCAATGATATTCCATTGTAGGGTTTTTACCTTTATAGATTTTAATAAATGAGTTTTACATTACATGGATTCATGGATTTATCTTCTTCTAGGTAAAATAATCTTAAAATGTTATATTTTTTCTACATGCCCAGTTTTCTTTCCTCTAATGATTGAGGTTTATCACAGAGGATATATGGTGGTTTTAGTCAAGTCTTAGGATTTGGGTAACTGAGTTATGTCATTATTAGTAGGGTGATAATTAAAGGGAATGTGGTCAAACTATCTATTTGGTTTAGATTTTTGAATATAATTATTCCTTATAATGAATGATATAGTAAGGGATGTTTGTGTAACTCCTAGCCACTCCATGGAGAAGTCTCCCTCTACCTAGGATGCTTCCATGGAATTTTCTGGGAGATTTACATTAAAAAACTCTTCACAATCACCTCAAACATTTGTTTTTTAATTTAATTTATATATGTGAGCTCTAATTATTCATTATAGGATGGTTTCATTTGGTAGGGTGGAGCCCGAACTCATAATTATTTGTGAGTGAAGTCCATGGGAGATTGACCTAGACTGTACACCGGTAGGGGAACTAATTTTTTCTCCTTGTAATAACGACATATATTCCACCAAATTTTTGTAGGTTATGATATAATACACTTTTAGACTAGGATTATAGAATAAATTTAGGTCATGAGTAGATGATTAAGGATTACCCACTTTCTGTAATGTGTGTGATTGAATGGAATTATATTAATTTAGTCATTGTATTTCTTTGAATTCCATTATGAAACATCATTTTATACCCTTATTGTTAACAAATACTAGTGAAGAAACATGTTACATGAGACATTAAATTTCCAAATCTCTATAAACACAACCTAATTATATTATTTGAAAAATTATATTTATAAAAACTCAACTATATTGATATGAGTTGGTCAAAGTTAAACTATTTGTAAAGTCACATTTATTTCATGTTTATTCCGTGCATGATTCAAATATTATAGAGGTATATGTGATTCTTCCATTGGGAAAATTATTTGATTGGGGTTAGGGTAATCACCATTAGTATATTGGGTCTGATGGTGGTTCGTTCCAATAATAATGGACTCTAGATTTGTATTTATGGTACTTGTTGAGATCTTGCCTTTTTGATAAATTGAATCCCCTTAAAATTTCACCATTATATCAAATTCATAATATCATCGTATATATTTCTATGGAATTGGAATTATATATAAATTATCGTTGAATATTTTCACCTTTATATCTAAAATATTCTCTTAGTTATGCTTTAAATAATGTTAATTTGCCACACCCTTCTACAAAATGATAAACTTTAGAACTCACTCATTTCCTCGTTATTATTTCTTGAAGAGGTTATGGATTAACATATTCCTTAGTGTTGATTTTCTAAAGGATTTTTTCAAGTAATATTTTCATAACTAGAAATAGATCCACTTTCTTGCTTTCTAAACCCAAATAATATGGGGCCTTCCATTTTTTTAACACTTGGATTATTCAAGTACACGAGGAATTCAAAATGTTAGGTAATAAATGTTCTACGGAATAGATATAGGTATATAAAATATTATCCTTCACTCTATAGCATGACTTAATGGCTTATGACACAACATGTTATCCACTATGAATCCTTAAACACTTTCTCTTCTAGTGTCAGTACCCATATTGACCACTCCCTGATGTTGAACTAAACTATGATGAAACATTTATCATGTATATATTATCTCTATTTAACAATGATTGAGTATATCATCCATGAACCAAATATACCATTTTTCCCTTATAAAATAAGTAAACATTATTCAACTATATGCAAAAAACATACTTGGTATTCCATTAAAATTGAGTATGTTTACAACACCTCCAGCACATCCCTATATCTTATCATTTAGAATACACCACCAATGCATTATAGAAACCATCATTTCCATTGTATGAAAAACATATACCACGAAATCACTATACTTCTTCAACTCAAGACACTATGATATTATTTACATCAATGAAGTTGTGATAAATAATGATTCAAAAATCTCTCTATCATCCTTCAATCTACTAGGGAAACAATGCACGAGATAACCCATGATTCAATAAAAATCATCTCATAATCCATTAGGGGAAACTATCATTCATATCATGTTTTTAGTAGGCTAAATTTACATATTTTAGTGAGGCTAGATACAAAATTTCAATATCCATGGTGGGTTATGCTATTAAAAAAACAACATGGATGAGATTTTATAAATGTTGAAGTATAAACACATCCCAACATGAAAAAATAACAAATTTATTTAATAGTAAATAGTGTTCAGGATTGAGTTTTCAACATTTTAATTCTCTTTTGATGGGATTTTATATATCAAACAATTCATAAAATTGGAATTATATAAAAGAATATATGAAGTCGGTTGAATAATACAACAACCCATGACCTGACCCTACAGAGAAGTTGTCTACCCACACCAAGTTACCTTGTTGCATACTTTCATACTTGCATAATGATATTCCTTCAGAATAAGTAATGTTTTTCAACCTTTAAGAATTTATTGATCTCCTTGGATATATGAAAACCGTAAATACCAAACACGAAATAATTCATAATGTGAAAACCCCACCTTGAAAAAATGTATTTTTATTTATTTTACTACTTTTTCCAATAGTTCCAATAAATGAATAAAGAAAATTAATATGTGGTGAAAAAATGATTTATTAATGAAATTAAATCATTGAAACATTAAAAATAAATGTTATTAAATAAGGATATAATTAATTATTTGGAACTAAATTTCTATTCAAATTTAAAAATTATAGGGATTTATGGATCTCTAAATAATTGTCCTCAAAATTCTCAATAAAATCATTGATGGTTCAAATAAAAAGGGGGCTTAATTATTTATTTCTATAATATAATTTCACAATTAATTTTTTTAAAAATGAATAGATAAAATTAGGTGTTCCATATATCATGTGATCTTGAGGGAGTCACTTATAACGTCAAATAAACATGAATTAGTTAGACGAGTTTCATGGATTCTGTATATCTACAAAGCCTCAGACAACATTTTGACATCTTATTTTCTTACATGTGATAAAACAATTAGTTATTCATAAATATTAATAGTTAGAGGAATGATATATGATTTCTGTGATATGAAATATCCCTTACCATTGGGATGTGATTTTATAAAGGAAGTTGTAGCTACAATTGGGACTTTTTTAACACTCATAATTCTATATTGTAATTAGTTCAAAATATAAGGTATTTTATTTTATAGGTTTCTTTGGTTTGGATACTGTTGGTTAATGGGTTATCACTATGGGATTTCCTATTCCTAATGGGAGTGGGCCTTCTTATATTTGATTCCACTATTACTACACATATAGATTCATAAACAATTCGACCAATTTATTAGTACTACTGAGGAAGTAGTTTTTGTATTTTTCTGATTGTGGTGTTTTATTTTTTAAATATATTTCCATTTTATTATATTGGATTAGAGGTTACACCATAAATGATGATATTTCATTCCATTATTTATGTTAGATCATTTTTATCATTACTTATGGGTATATGTCTGTAAATCCAAGGAAGTATATCTGTATATTATATATAGGTACTTGATAGGATCATATTTTTCTATTCGATAATTTATAAAACCTATAACTTGGAATAAATGAGCTTCACGATGTACATGATATTATTAGAAGAGCTCATGATTGATTTGACGAAATAAATTGATCTAATATACTTCTTCTACTAACTATCTCACACTATACTTGTGAGTGAAGATAGAAAAAAAGTGAAATTTATGTAATATTAATCCCTTATAGTTTTTATATTTCAAATATAATTTTCGTTTGAAACTCCTAATCATATGTCTGATAAAATGTTATCCCTTCTATTATAGATGGATTGTAAACCATTTGAAAAATTATCGATGTTTCACCTTCAATGATTATTCCCATATCCATTTTTACCATATCAATGAACATAGGATCCCTTTCAACTCTCATCTAGTTCAAAACTCCATGATCCTTTCTACTCAAAGCATCTTCAACCTTATTTTCCTTCCCCATGTGGTAGTATATAGTGCAATCATAATCCTTGAGTAGTTCAATCCATCGTCATTGCCTCATGTTGAGTCCTTTCTGTGAGAAAATTTACTTCAAACTCTTATGATCAGTACATATCTCACATTTTTCACCATAGAGACAGTGTCTCCATATCTTTAGAGAAATGATTACAGATGATAACTCTAGGTCATGAGTCAGATTGTTTTCTTCATGAATAAATAGTTGTTGTGATGCATAGGTAGTAACTCTATCATTCTACATAAGGACACAACCAAGTCCTTTCTTTGAAGTATCACTATAAATAACAAACCCATCATTCCCCGATAGTGGAGTCATTATAGAAGCATTGACTAATCTTTTAATCAATTAATTAAAATATTATTCACACTATTTTGTCCAAAAAAATTGAACCCCTTTTTGTGTGAGCTTGGTTAATGGGTTAGCCAATTGGAAACAATTCCCTACGAAATGCTGATAACTACCTGCTAAACCAATAAAATTGTGTACCTCGGTCATACTCGTCGGTGATGGACATTATTGTATTGCTCTTATCATATAAGGATCAACAGAGATTCCATCCTTAGAGACAATATGGAAAAGCCAAGAAATCTCTTGAAGCCAAAATTTACAGTTGCTAAACATCATGTATTATTCATTTCTTTTAGGAGTCTTTAGAATAGACCACAATTGATTTTGATGATCTTCGTAGATTTTAGTGTATTCAAAGATTGCATCAATAAATACCACCACAAATTCATCAAGATATTACTTGAAAACTATGTTCATTAGATCAATGAAAATAGAGGGTGCATTAGTTAGTCCAAAAGGTATAATTGTAAACACGTAATTCCTATACATGGTAGGAAATCTAGTCTTCGTAATTTTTTCCTTCTTCTCACACAACTAATAATATCCATATCAAAGGTAAATATTTGAAAAATATTTAGCTCCATGAAGTTGATCAAATATATCATCAAGGAGAGGTAGGGGTAGTTTTTCTTTATTGTTATAGCATTGATCTCCCTGTAGTCAATTCACAACCTCATAGATCCATCTTTATTCTTAATAAAAAGAATAGGGGATCACCATGGATAAACACTAGGAAGAATAAATCCTTTATTACTCATTTAATATACTTTTTTATTTAGTTCCACTAATTCCACAATGGCCATTCTATAAGGTGTAATCTATGTTGTCCCTGAAATAGGAAATAAATCAATAGAAAACTCAATATCACGTTTTGGAGGATGTACAGGTAAATTATATGGAAACACATCATCATATTCATGCACAATAGGTACATCCTATATTTCAAAATTCCCTTCCAAACCCATAGTTATTTCATTATCTTGTCCCCAATATTTAAATTTAATAGAGCTACTGGTGGTGGATATAGATAACAATTAGATTGTGACATTTTTTCTCTAAAGATAAGGTACTCCATATCATCATCGAAAATTCTAACCTCCTTCTTCTTACAATAAATTTTTGCATCATGGTCTGAAAGTCAATCTCTACCAAGTATTATATCAAATTAAATATTGGGTATGAAGTTGAGATCTATAAATAATGCACATTTATATGACCTAATGGAAACTGATTCATAAAACATTATTGTAATGATACTTCCCCTAGGAGTTTTGAATAAAATCTCCCTTGTTAAATCAAATTAGAAATATCTAATTTTCTTAGAAAACTGGGAAGACATGAAACAATGAGATGATCCGGAATCAAATTAAGCATTGATATATTTTTTAGGAAACCATTAAATTACTTGATACCCCGTCTTTCAGAGCTTCAAACATAGAAATAGTGATCGCATATGCTTGGACTTTCTCCCATGGCCTTTTAGGAGGTAAGTTTTCAAGGATCTTATAAAATTAGTTTTCATAATGACCCATTTCTCTACATTTATATCATTCCACATTGAGAACCTCTTTATTTTTCTTTCAATCACAACTGTGGTGGTATTTATTACAACACATGTAATAGGCTCCAATTTCCTTTAGGAAAGTACTGTGGTGTTTCTTCCAACATTTATTGCTAGATAGAAATTCAAAATTTATCGATTTTCCCCATATTTCCATTTCCAGAGTATTCCGCATATCTCTTCTTCCCTTTCATTTCTTTAATGTCGTTAGACATAGAGAATTCATTTTCTATCATGATAGCACATGAGACAATATCTTCATATGTTGAGAAGGATTGTGAGACTAATGCTTGAAGGAGAAATGGTTTTAACCCATCAAATAATCAATCAGTCTTACTCCTTGGGTTATATATATAATCTTCTCCATGGCATGTTATCCTTGAAAAGTTAGCCTCATACTTTTAAACATTCTCATCCTCCTTCTAAGTTAGACTAATAAATTGTCTTTCCATATCTGCTCGATGGTCACGAGGAAAGTATTTTTCTATGAAAAGATCATTATACTCCCTCCATTCCATATGTGATACTTATTCATCCCCTTTTGTGCTTTTGAAATTAATGGTAGTAACAACCCGAAATTTTGAATAAAGTTTGTTTCCTAACTTTGTGCGTTATTTTATTTTATACTAAACAAAACTATTTCACTTAATAAAATCAGTATAATTAAAATAAGACAGTTGGGTTTCAATTGTTATATGACCGTTGGTCAATATGACCTTTGGAAACTAAATGTTGCGATTATTGTCTATAAAAACAAGTGATCTAGATTAATTAATATAGAAAAAATATTCGATGGCCCCATCCAGTAGTCTCGGGCCGATCGAAGCCCATCTGATGGAACTCGAGAAGGAGGTAGCACCTTTGGGCTTTTCTCTGGACCAAACCCAAGCCAAAATTCATCGTGTGAAGAAGGAATGGAATCGCCTTCGTGAGAAGTTCAAATTGATATAAATGACTACTCGGTTAATGTTGGACGAGCCACCCCAATATTCTATCACCCTAGTACACCTTACTCTTAGGTCAAATGCTGGTGTTATAAGGGGCTATGTAACAATACCATAACTGCCTTGTGTAATCCTTTATTTTAAATAAAAATTGTGATTTCTTTATATGATGATGTTTTTGAATTTTCAAATGTCTGGATAAATATAGTATGCATATTATAGATGAATTTTAGAAAAAGGATATTTTAAAAATATTTATGTAAACCTTAAATAATTAATAATGTGGGATGATTTTAAAAAATGGTCTTCTATAGTTATGTTCTGTAAGAAATTTAGAGTCTAATAAGATCAACACAATTTTTTATGAATAGTAAATTATCAATAGTGATTTTATGCTTATGATTTGTAATGTGATCAAATGGATTGAGTGACCTCACTTAAGAAACTATTAATATAATCTAGGCACCTTGATTAAGTAATGTGATTCAATAAAATAGGAAAATAACTGTTCTAGAAATTATTGGTTATGTATTATTTTTTTTCAGGTGAATAGTGTTTTTATGTATAAAAATTAAATTCAAAATATTTAGAAAATTGTTTTCATAAAATGGACATCATTTTTGAAATCAGAGCATCGATATTTGGTTAAGGTGATTTTTGGGATTTTTCTGAAACAGTTGAATTTTCAGTGAATAATGTATTTATTTAAAAATTAAATTAAAAATATTTAGAAAATTATTTTCATAAAATGGATTTCATTATTCAAATCAGAGCATAGATATTTGGTTAATTTGAAATTTTGGGATTTTTCTGAGATAGTTGAATTTTTGGTGAATAGTGAAAATACAGTTTTTGAGTTTTGGGTGTTTAATGACATCATTAAGGATGTAATTATTATGAAATAATTTTGGTCAACGTATGAATAATAGGATAAGGTATTATGTGTCCCAAGTGGCCAATACCATGGGAAAATACCAGGGGAAAGCCCATGGTTTTTTCAATACCACCGCTGAGGTGTCCCTTGGCAATTAATGCTTTGTCCCCTCACTTATCCTATAAATACCAAGCCTTTCCCTCATTAATTTCATTTAGAAATCCTTCTCAAAGAGGTTCTGGTCTCTTTACCACCCAAGTAGTCTTCCCAAGGTTCCCTCAAGCCTCTCAAGGTCCCGACCTTCAATCTTTTGAAGTTACTCTTCAAGGTAAGGAATCCTTTCACCATCCTCTTTTAAGTCACAACTTCCTTTATGTTGTCTCTTCTAATTTCCATATATTTATATTGAGGTTATGTTCTTATATGTTCTCATTTTGGTCCATTTCATGTCTAATTGTTGATATACCCATTCTTCTCTCATCAATTTATTTTCCGAATTTTTAAGTGACGTCGTTAGGCTGCCAAATTTTTCGTAAAAGAAATCGCATCTTCTCTTTTCTTTCATGTTTCCTTTTCATGTGGTATGTCATCCAAATACCCATGACATGATCTAATTCAGTAACCATACTATATTATGATTTATTTATGAGTGGTTGAACCTTGTCCCTTATCTTTGTTTTATTTTCTAAAACCATGTTATATAGTAGTAATGCTGCAGAAATTTCAACTCAAAATTTCTATCTATTTCTCTCAAGAAATTATCTTGTTTTATTTATGTGAATACCAAGACCTATTTCATTTGTATGGGTGTTTAAAAATATATAAATATTATATAATTTATTATTTAATTGACATACATATAACCTGCACTCCCTTTCCATGGGTTATAAATGATATAATGATCTTATTTTTAAGCTCTTTTTAAACGTCACGAATTTGACATGAAACCCATTTCTTTGATTCCATTTGGGTTATTTATGAAATTTTTGATTATGATATATGTGCCTCACATGAATTTAAAGACATATTAATGGTGTGATCTTATAGAACTCCAGTTCATTGGGTAATTATTTAATCTCTAGAGATGACAAGTTTCACGATACCTTGGTGAATAACCTTGGTAATTTTTATGACACCTTGGTAATGGACCTTGGAGATATGTTAATGAATGTCTAAATGAAATGTTGTAGCCACATATTCATTTTATGATTCAAGTTCTTTTAATTATGATATTCCTATTCTTTCATTGCTCATGCCTTTGTGTTTTTATTCAAGTTCTTATTGATATCACAAGTACATTGATTCCCTTGTTTACACTTACTGGGCCTTCTGCTCACCCTTTCCTTTGATGTCTATCTCCAGGATATGAGATGCAGTAAATATTCATAGGATGAACCATTGATTAAGACTTACAAGTGGTCTAGAATAATATTTATTTTGTTTTCATGTATTATGTTCTTGATTTCCAAGACACTAGACTTTAAACATCCTCTGTTTTTAAAATGTAATGAAAAGTTATGTAATAAAAAGGTGGGACGCCACAGTTGGTATCAAAGGATATTTTAGTTATTTATTGAAATTAGGCTATGAAAACATTAATAATAACCTTATAGAAAAGTTATAATATAAGGAAAAATTCTTGGTATTTTGGTGAGTATTTAATTAGTGGTTTATCAAACGAATACATCTCTGTTTGGATACGAGCAGGTAGAAGCTGCCCTGGCACAGATGTACATAAGGGTAAAACCCAAAAACCCTACTTTGGGCTAGACTCGAATGGGAACTGCTGCAATAAAGTGGGACTTACTACACTCTAGGTTATGATACTCTCAGGGGATATGTTTGGTTAATCTCATGATTTTTATGAATCATTATGAAGGAATTATAGAGAAATATAATTGTTTAAGCATGATGTTTTAAGACGTATAATCCTTTATAGTTAAATGATTCGTAAATGAAATAAGTTTCTCACTAATATTTTAATCTTTTAGAAAATGGAGTTCAATAGGAGGAACCGTTCAAATGGTGAACACAATGGATCATGCACTGACGGCCCTCCGATGGAAGTTGGAATGGAAACATTCATGCGAATGATGAACAAATTGACTCAAGTTATGAGTAATAACTTGAATCATGCTGAGAGGCCAATCTCACCATGAATGGAAAAACATTATACTGAATCCTTTATGCGCCAACCACCACAAACCTTCAGTGGATCGACCGACCCATTGATTACTGAGAAATGGATCGGCTCTATAGAGAAGATCTTTTCTATGCTACATTGTTCAGAGAAGGAAAAGGTCACCCTAGTTGTCTATCACTTAGAGGGAGAAGCTAATTAGTGGTGGGAACTGATCAAAAACACAAGGAAAAGAGTGGAAGTTGAAGCTATGGAGTGGGAGGAGTTCAGAGGGATCTTTTTCATTATGTATTTCCCTCGTTCCATGAGAACAAGAATGAAGAAGGAGATTCTCGAGCTGAAGAAGAAGGAGAATGAATCTGTGGGAAGCAATGACATGAACTTCACAAGTCTTCCACAATATACCTCTAGATTTTTCATGGATCCCAATGGTATGGTTGATAGATTATTCGGTGGACTGAGACCCCATCTACGGAAGAATCTAGCCAAACGATATTATGATAGCTACAAGGAGATCGTGCGGAGTGCGGTGAAAGTAGAGCTAGAGTTTGGTGAGACGCAGTGGTCTCATAAATCCAATGATAAGAAGAGATCGATGGAACCCTACTTAGGGAGGAATTTTTATTAGGGAAGAAGAGGAGATCAAGTGAAACTTCCCACATGTAATAAATGTGGGAAGAATCATTTGGGGAACTACCTGCTCGGGAGTGGGAAGTGCTACAAGTGTGGCAGAGATGGCCACATTGCGAGGAATTGTCATGGTGAGGTGAAACCTCAAATTCCAAACAAAAATGACAAAGGGAAGTTAATGCATGACCTACCTTATATCCAGTGCTTCAAGTGTCGAAAATGTGGGCACTTTTCCAATCACTTCCCAAATCCGAGGGCAGTGGAGGGGAACCACCATCAGCCTCATCAAAGGCCAAGGGATATAGGCCGTGCTTTTGTAATCGCGATAGCTGAATTGGATGCTCTGAATTTTGTGGTAGCAGGTAGTCTTGTTGTCCTCTCAAATCTAGCAAGTAATTTGTTTGATTTTTGTTCTTTGAATTACTTTATTTCCTCCAAGTTTGCAATGAATTTAGAATCAACCACTGAATTTATAAAAGTATAGTTTTCAGTCAAGACTCCTGGTGGTACTATCCAAGAATCATCAGTGTTTAGAAACTCTATTATTTACTTTAGTGAGCAAAATATTATCCCAAATCTATTAGTCATTCCCATGATGGAATTCTACATTATTCTTGGGATGGAATGGCTCTCAAAGTATAATACAAAGATGAATTGTAGAAGAAAGGATATATCTGTAGTCTTGAATCGAAAACCTATAGCTATCTTCTAAGGAGAGATATCTCAACCTCATATTTGTCTAAATGAACCCACTATATCCTTCTTTATGGAGTTGATCGGTGAAGATGAAGAAGGAGATGAGAGTTTGATGATAGAAAATGTTCCCATCGTCTAGGAATACGTTGATGTATTTCCAGAAGAGTTTCCTAGACCTCCCCTAGAAAGAGAGGTAGAGTTCTCTATCGAACTCATATCTGGATCTCATCTGATATCGAAGACCCCGTATAGGATGAAAATTTTTGACCTGGAGGAATTAAAGAAACAAGTCTGAGATCTTTTGGAGAAGTGGTTTATCTGACCAGGTGTGTCTCCTTGTGGAGCACCTGTTATATTTGTGACGAAGAAGGATGGATTGATGTAGCTATGAATTGATTATAGAGAAGTGAATGGGATCACAGTGAAGAACAAATTCCCTCTTCAAAGAATTGATGAATTATTTGACCAACTTCGAGGGGCTTTATTATTCTTTAAGATTGATCTCTTATCTAGTTATCATCAATTGAGGGTGAATAATGATGATATTCCAAAAACTGCCTTTCAATCAAGATATGGGAATTATGAGTTTGTTGTTATTCCCTTCAGATTGACCAATGTACCTGCAATATTAATGGATCAAGAATAAGTTGATTTTGGAAACATATGTTTTATCAAATGGATATCATTTGTATATGAACATGATTTAAAGATTAAATGGAAATGGAAATTTTTGACGATGGTTTCTCTTTTGGAGTACTATATGCCGAATGGAAATAAAATACTACAGGATTTAAATTGAGGAGGAATGGTAGTTTTTTAATGTATATATTGTGGACATATAGTGATTTGGGTTATTTCTGGAAAATGATGAACATAGCATAGAGAATATGTTAATAGGTTAATTATACTTTAGTTTGAGACTTTAATAGTAGCTGATGTTATTTGGAAATAAATGTTATGATTTATGGGGGAAGACTATTTGATTAACTCCTTCTGGGTTTTGGGTTCTAATCGTAGTTTGGATTATTCTGAAGAATTTTAAGGATGATTGTGTATTGAATGGTCTTTCTAGAACTTTAGGTACTTTTTTTGAATTTTGGAGATTAATAGTCATTTTTCTTTTTATAAAGGATTATCCTTTTTGGGGATTATATGATCTCATACTAACCTTTTTAGTTCTTGTTGATGACTAAAGACAATGGAAAAATATCGTTATTCTGTTGTGGATTATGTGATTCTCTAGAAGATGATTCTTGTACTTTTGATGAGACTAAGTCTTTTTGAATGCTCATTATTTGGAGAAAATATTAGTCTTGGTGGAAACTTATTAAGGGATGAATCTCTACTTGAAGGTAAGTATATTTCCTTATGTTTTTATTTTATGTAGTAAATGAATTCCTAAAAATTATGAAAAGGATCATAAAACAAAAACGTTGTTGGTTTACTGACTCTTTTTCTGATGTGGGACTATCAACAAAATTTCTAAGCATGTTTTTAAAATTATAGGGATGCAATTTTATAAGGGGGGAAGATTGTAACGACCCGAAGTTTTGGGTAAATTTTGTTTCCTAACATTGTGTGTTGTTTTATTTTATACTCAACAAAACTGTTTCATTTAAAAAAATGAGCATAATTAAAATAAGGTTGTTGGGTTTTTACTGTTATATGACCATTGGTCAATATGGACCTTGAAAACTAAATGTTGTGATTATTTATTATAAATAAAAGTGATATTTATTAATTAATATAGAAAAAAGAGTCGATGGCCCCATCCAGTAGTCTCGGGCAGATCGAAGCCCATCTGACAGAACATAGAAAGGAGGTAGCACCATTGGGCTTTACTCAGGACAAAACCCAATCCAAACATCATCATGTGAATCTAGAACTGAAACGTCTCTGTGAGAAGTTCAAACTGATAGAACTCCCTACTCGGGAAATATTGGTTATGCCGCCCCAAGATTCTATCACCCTAGAACACCTTACTCTTAGGTCCTATACTAGTGTTATAAGGGGCTATTTAACAAAACCGTAACTGCCATGTGTAATCCTTTATTTTAAATAAAAAGTGTGATTTTTTACTTATGGTGAAGTTTTTTAATTTTAAATATCTAGATAAATATAATATGCATATTATTGATGAATTTTAGAAAAAGGATATTTTAAAAAAAATTTATATAAACCTTAAATAATTAATAATGTGTAATAAATTTAAAAAAATTGTCTTCTACAGTTATGTTGAGTAATAAATTTAGAGTCTAATAAGATCAACATAATTTTTATGAATATTAAATTACGAATAGTGATTTTACACTTGTGATTAGTAATTTGATCAAATTTATTGAGTAACCTTACTTATGAAAGTATTAATATAATCTAGGCACCTTGATTAAGTAATGTGATTAAATAAAATAGGTAAATAACTGTTCAAGAAAGTATTGGTTAAGTATTAGTTCTTTTTGGGTGAATATTGTTTTTTATTTTAAAATAAATATAAAAATATTTAGAAAATTGTTTCTATAAAATAGAGTTCATTTTTGAAATCAGAGCATCAATATTTGGTTAAGGTGAATTTTTGTGATTTTTCTAAAACAGTTGAATTTTCCGTGAATACTGTTTTTATTTATAAATTAAATTAAAAATATTTAGAAAATTATTTTCATAAAATTGAGTTTATTTTTGAAATTCGAGCATCGATATTTGGTTAAGGTGATATTTTGGGATTTTTATGAGAAAGTTGAATTTTCGGTGAATAGTGAAAATACATTTTTTGAGTTTCAAGCGTTCAATGACATCATTAAGGATGTAATAATTATTCAATAATTATGGTCGACCTATGAATAGTAAGATAAGGTATGAGGTGTACCATGTGGCCAATACCATGGGAAAAATACCATAGGTAAGCCCATGGTTTTCCCAACACCACCGATGAGGTGTCCCTTGGCAATTAATGCTTTGTCCCCTAACTTCTATAAATACCAAGCCTTTAACTCATTAATATCATTTCCGAATCCTCCCCAATGAATTTCGGGTTTCTTTAACTCCCAGGGAGTCCTCCTGAGGTTCCTTAAGCCTCCCAAGGTCCCAACCATCATGCTTTCGAAGTTACTCTTCAAGGTAAGAGATCCTTTCACCCTCCTCTTTTAAGTCACGACTTCCTTTATGTTGTGTCTTCTAATTTCCATATATTTATGTTGAGAGTATGTTCTTATATGTTCTCATTTTGGCCCATTTAATGTATAATTTTTGGGAGACCCTTTCCACTCTCATCAATTTATTTTTTGAATTTTTATGTGACGCTGTTAGGTTGCTTAATTTTCCATAAAAGATATTGCATCTTCTTATTTTATTTCATGTTTCATTTTCATGTGGTAAGTCAATAAAATATCCATACAATGATCTAATTAAGTACCCATAATGTATTATGATTTATTTATTACTGGGTGACCCTTGTCCTCTCTGTTTTTATTATTTTCTAAAATGATTTTATATAGCCGTTATGATGTATATATTTCGACTCAAAATATCTATCTATTTATCTCAAGAAATTATCTTGTTTTATTTATGTGAATACCCAGACCAATTTCGTTTCTACGGGTGTTCTTAAATATATAAATATGATATAATGTATTCTAGAATTGACATACATAAAACCTGTACTCCCTTTCCATGGGTTATAAATGATATAATGATCTTATTTTTAAGCTCTTTTTAAACATCACGATTTTGACATGAAACCGATTTCTTTGATTCCATTTAGGTTATTTATGAAATGTTTGATTATGATCTATGTGGATCACATGAATGTAAATAAATATTAAGGGTGCGATATCATAGCTCTCTAATTCATTGGGTAAATATTTAATCACTAGAGATGAAAAGTATCACGGTACCAGGGTGAATAACCTTGGTAATTTTTATGACACCTTGGGGATGGACCTTGGTGATATGTTCATGAATGTCTAAATAAAATTTTGTAGCCACATATTCAAGTTATGATTCAAGTTCTTTTCAATATTACATGCCTATTATTTCATTTCTCATGTCTTTATGTTTTTATTCATGTTCTTATTGATATCACAAGTACATTGATTCTCTTGTTTACCCTTATTGGGCCTTTTGCTCACCCTTTCCTTTGATGTCTATCTCCGGGATATGAGATGCAGTAAATATACATAGGATGAACCTTCTATGAGTACTTACAAGTGTTTTAGAATAATTTTTATGTTGTTTCCATGTATTATGTTCCTGATTTCCAAGACACTAGACTTTAAAGATCCTCTATTTGTAAAATGTAATGAAAAGTTATGTAATAAAAAGGTGGGATGCCACAATGGACCCCATTTATCTTCTTCTCCCGTGAGGTGATAAAATGACATTACATCTTTTTCCCATTCACTATTCCCCAAAGCATAAAATATGTTCTCTAAAGAACTTATCCATTGCTTAGCTAAAAATAGATTTTTAGTCCCATTAAATGTAGGTGGTTGTTTCCTCATGAGGAATTCTAACATTGATCCTCCGTGTTGCGGATCATGGTGCTGCATATGGGTAATGTTATTACTCATAACCTGAGTGAGTTGTCACAGTATGGTGATATGTTGATCAGCACCAGTTGCATCACCATCTCCACTATAATTATCTTTAGTAGTAGGGAAATCCCTATAGGGATTACATGTTTTGATACGGTTTCCATTCCTTCCACTAGCCGCCATTTCTAAATAATGGAATTCACTAGATTAGTTTATTAATCGCAATACATAATGTAAAACTTGTAAAACACTTATCCTAAATTGAAAAATTTATGGATATAATCCATAATAATAAAAATGTTTTATTTGAGGAGGTATATACTCATAAATCCTTCATAATGGTTTGTAAAGAAAATGTAAATTATCCTTAGAATATCCCCTGAGATTGTCCTAACCAAGAGTGCAGCAAGGCCCGTTGTCGTGTACCAAGATACCCCGGGTCAATCCTGAAACTCCTTGTCAGAGTATTAACTCCTTGGTATATATGTGCTAGAGCCTCCTCTACCTACTCGCAACCAGACAAGGATGAATTTCTTAAAAAACTCACAAAATCTCTACATTATCAAAATTTTAGGACGTTCTTCTATACTCATCCTCAAAGACTATATGAGGGAAATGTTATCTAATTAGAGCATTTCTAAATCTAGCTTTCAATGTTAGTAATAAACGTCCTCTGATACCAACTGTAACACACAAATAATAGTTACTCAAATTCGGTGCATTATTACATAACATTGACCTAATAAAAAGAGATCATGTCTCGACAGACGGATTGGATTAGTAGCTTTGGAAGTACTAGATACAAACATAAGTATTAAATTACATCATGAAATAAAAAAAATTATTCCCCATTGAATGCAATTATATCCCTTATCCTATCCATTCAAGTAAACCATAAAATACTTCATCACATCTAGGGAAAAAACCATAGAATGAGGTCAGCTCAGATGCATAGTAGGAATAACAATATAGTGGAAACATTGATAAATAACAATAATCTTTTAAGGAAATATATAAGACTAACACATTAGACTTTTAAATTTAAAACTTCAACATAATATGGAAAATATAAATCAAATAAGTCCATTTAATTATTCACATGGATATTCTACTAGTCGAATAATCACATGAAATATCAATAACCAATTTTATAATGATGGAATGCATAATTTCGGACATCATAACCACATAGTCAAGGCCTCGTGCCAAGAATACAAATAAGATTTTGTCATGGCCTTGTTCCAATACATTGTTTTGTCTCATGAGAAATAATGATGCATCTAGAAGATATAGCTAGCTCCACCCATCTCTTTCTAAGTCCAATGCATTCCTCATATGAAAAGGCTAATACATAACATAAACATTCATATGAATACTAGTCATAAAAAATACTTATAATTTAACCATAAACCAAGAATCATATAACAATAAAACATCCATATTAAAAAATATCACAAAAGCATAATTACAATATGGAATATTGTATCATAAAAAATCAACTTCAAACAAATGTAAAATCTATTAATGGATGTTGACATAGACGAAATCAAAACTGTTTTAGAGGAATATCTCCTTCTATATTGAAATCATTTAAAAGTCACATAATTATAAAAGATTACATTTATTTTGAAAATATTCTTATAATCTGGTAAGGGTAATTTCTAAGGTGTTATAATGGATCAAAATAGATGCACCCTTTGTAGAAGATAAACAAATTTTCTTACCATAATTTGTTGATAAGGTCACACATTACATTGTTTGAAAAATCACAGAAATATCCCTTTTAAAACATTTTATCAAAATTAAAACGTGGGTATAAATGAATTTAACCTATAGTATAGTGAATAATAATTTTTCTAAAATACATTTTTCAAAAATTTGGATGTGGATGATAATGATTTCCCAATAGATACTTACGTATAAATAACCTTAGATAAATAAAGAGATTGTTAAATTATCACTTACATTGTACTTTTCATTGATTGAGGGTATTTTAACCACCTTTATAATAGATAAATCATTGTTATTAAATAATAAAAGAACGAAATACATAAATATTATATCATATGTGTTCTTATAATATTTTTTTCGTTAATAATATTTAAGTAGTATCATTGTTTCGGGTGTTAACTGGTTCATTTTCCTTTATATGTTTTGTTATATAAGTCATAATTTTTATGGATTGAATGTGTTTTACTCATATACAAAATTATATTATGTTCTTAAACATTATTGTTTATTCATAAAATGAAATTTATTCTTGTATGGTTATAATGCGGAATGAATCTCATCGCGTTTGCGGAGACTGTAATCTGTACGTACGCACGAGCGACAATACCATTTTATTGATGGTGTAATTGTATGTAATTGTATGTTATATCATATATAAAAAATCATTAAAATATTACATTTATTATTTACATAAGTTATACTCATTATTATACCCATCCAAATAATGATGTTTTTTAATAACAAACTATACCACGACGTGGAGACGGTATGCCATATGTACACACGTATGGTGAATTCTCATTCATAATATGGATAGAATAATGAATATGGTCAAACCTCATTTATTATAACATCATAGTACGTATAGGTTAATGTAGTTATTATTTTTGTATGGAAAAAACAAAGAAAGAGGAAGTGGAAGAAGAACAGAACTTTGAAAGTGGTTGTGAAATTATTACCTCTTCTTCAGTTGTTTCCATTTGAGTTGATCAAAAGGGCTCTTTAGGATGGAGTTCTGATCAATGAAGGCCTCTAGGTAATAGTGAGGGTAGATGGGAGGATATTTGGGCAGGGGTTGGCTGAGCCAAATTGATTTGGAGGTGTTATATTAATTGAAGGGGAAATACCCTTTTATAAGAGAGGTGTGGGTCACTTTAGGAAAATCTTGAAATATTAATTTATTATACAATCATATTCGGTTTATAATGGATCCAAAATAATTTATTTAAATTATAAGGTGGGTAGGGGTCGAAAACCTTCAACAGATAGGTTTTAGATAGGTTTAGCTCACCAAATTAACCTTATCTTTTAGATTTAACTCTTAGTAATGTAGTTTAGCTTTTACCATGTATTATTGTATTATTATTATAAATGGTTAATAAACATACTATAAAAAGCCAAGAGATCCCCAAGTGGTTCACTATTAATATATCTAACCTTATACATTTCCTTTGGCCGAACATTAGATTTTTAGTAATATTATGTCAATTAATAATATCGTATTTGTTTTAAAAACTCATTTATGTGAATGTCATTACAACATTATCACTTCAAAGAAAATTTATTTAATAAAACCTAACATGTTATATTAACCTATAAAATTAGTTTAAATCATTAGAAGTCCAAATTTACATTTATTTGGATATTTATAATATAAATTATTTTAATCTTTCATTAATAAGGTAATTACTTCATCGTCATTTTATCATTTATAATTTTAATTATATAATGTGTAAAAATTATAAATAAAATATTATTATTTAGGAAATATTTTTATATTTCTAATGAATATTTATAGTCGAATTTATCTTATCTATAACTCTATACAAAAAATGGTTTAGTTATAAACGTTTAATTTAACACTTTTAACTCTTTGTTCAATAAAATAATAATAAATGTCATAATCTAAACCAAGTAGACCAAAAGGATCATATTTTATTCATAAGTTTACTTTTGGTAGAAATATACTTATCCAATAGAATTAGGACATGTGTTATGGTAATTATAATATCAATTTTTAAGTTTAATTACCTAATTTACTTTTAACTATGGTAAATAAAAGTCAAAAGTTACTATTCGCCAAAAAATATTTTCATCCTATTGAAAAAAAATTTCTTACTAATGTCAACCGTGTTTCTCGAGTTTTTGAAATTCAATTCGTAGAAGTGGTAAAATTATTTTTTATGCAAATTTGAAAATGCACCTAGAAGGTGGGTAAAAGACGGTAAAATGTTCAATAAAATTATATATATCTAATATTATTATAAAATGACTCCAATGAATTAAATTGAACATATATATGTAATATGTATCTATTTTTTCCTAATATAAATGTAAATAAAATAAATAAATATTTAAATAAAAAGTTTTTTTAAACAATAACTTAGGGGTTTTCACTATTTATGAAAAACTAAAAGTTTTCATAAAAGTACCAAATAATTCACCCTAATCTAATTTTGATATTCCGAATCCAAAAATAAAGTTCATATTGAAAAATAAAATTTATAAAATATTAAAAAGTGGGTATTACTATTCATAACAGCTAGTTTGATTGGTTGTGGTGTGTTAAAACTCCAAGTTGCATACAATGAAGCTATTGCATTATTCAAAGGAAAAAGTACCACAGAAGCTTGGGGTGTTACAATTACAAACATTTTATAAAATATAAATGTTTTTAACACATCATAATTAACCAATTCATGAATAAATAATTTATTCATTTGTTAAATTAACTCAAAAATCATATATTTTGGGATCCCTAAGTTTGTAATTTTTTGAAAATAATGCTTATTGGGTTTTTACATTTACATAGCCTCATACTAATTGTTTTCACAGATGTTCTATAATCAAAATTATGAATAAAACTAAACTATACTCTATTACTAAATATTTCAACCCTTCTTTTTCATAGTTTATCTTTACCTAATTTTAAAGATAAAAATATATTTCTGTTGCAAAACCATGATCCAAAGGATTTGTGTCTTGGTAATAATTAGATGATACATAAAATATACATAATATAACATAAAAATTATTTATTTCTTTCTTTTACAGATTCTTATTGTCCCTCATGTACTCATTTGTGTATGTAATCATCTAAGGATATATATAAAAGAATGGGATGATCTAAAAGCCCAATAAGAGGATAGATAAGAACACGAATCAACAAAGCATGGGGTGAGAATAATAATCATAACCCAAAAAAAGGAATAGAACAATCATAATAAACATTATATGAATCATTATATAAAGGCAATGAATGTGGAAAATCATTAAAATGAAACATCATGTCTTAGTGGTCAATACTCCCATAATGTTGGGAATAAAGCTGGCATCATATTTATGAATATCATTTGTGAATAATCATGTCATCATCATGGTGAACAAAGATTGAATCATGTTAATTCATATTTCACATTAAATCATGAGATACATAACATTACCCAATGCACTTGACCACTATATAATTCCAGGAACGCTGATCAGATCATAACATTTTCATAATCAACTATTCTACATATAATGTAAGAAAACATTTACCATAAAATTTCCCATAGAAAGGATATAGATTTCATGAGATTATCATAGAGAATACTTTTATTAATAAGAAACGGTTTTATAAAAATAAAAAGAGAATAACATACTTTGTATAAGAATAATCAATCTTGGGTGAAGAAGAAACAATCTCAAGAAAAGTTAAGGTCCTATTTCTTTGAAAAAAGTGTTCTTTTGGAAAAATACATTCAGTTCTCATAAAATAATTTTGAAAACATGTAAATTCCAAAAAATAAATGTTATGAGGAAATAAATTATATTTTAGGAATATAAAAAAACATCCACAATGAAATTTTAAATAAACGAGGAATAACCCAAAGAAATGAAATAGGGTTCTATAATCCCCTAAATTTATGTATGATTTTTTTCAAAACATTAATATCTGAGAAAATAAAAATAGATTCATTAATTATCAAATAAATAGTATATTTTACATTTTTTGATTCATTATAATTTTATTAAGTAAATTTATTACCATTTTGGTGTGTTATATTATTCAATTTCTTCACTCAAGTGTGTTTGTTTTCCTAGATTTCATGATGAGTTCACTTGTATATATGTTGGTAAGAACATGTAAAATGGGTATATTTGACCAAAATTTTAAATATATGTTACTAATACACAAACAATAGTTGAAATGGTCTTATATTGTTTTTCAGATATAATGATAACTCATTGGTTAAAATGTCAATGATAATCATTTATATTAATTTGGCAATTTTTTTATCATAAAAAACTAATTTTGTTTTATTATTTAATTTTATGTATATATATTAGTTAAATATCATAATAAATTTAATAAAATAAATTTTGAAATATGGTTTACACAATATAATTTTTTATTAACTTCCTTGAATGTTGTAACGGAAAGTAAATGATCATCGTTCTGGATTGCGGTAAATCGACACAACACAAATGATGTTTAAATTTTTTAATAAATGAGAAAGTAGAATGGGTTTAATGAAGTATTACACCATTAAAATAATAAAATTATAGTATTCAATATAGTTATGTTATCTCACCACCTGTATAAATGGAGTTGAAGAGATAATAAAATAAATGAAATTTAAATGAAATTAAATGAAAATGAAGGTGGATTTTACCTCTTGAACTATTCTCTTTGAGACCCCTATGGAAATTTCGTTTATTATTTTAATGATAAAAGCCTCATGAACATTTTATAAAAGTTTACAAATAAAATAGGGAAGAATTTAGACATGCATCAAAGCATTTGGGGAGTGAGGAGAGGAGGCGGTGATGGGTTGTATATTTAAGGGTGGATAGGGGTGTTTTTTTAGTATTTTATTCATTAGTTTATTATTCTAGATAAAGACTATGAATATCGTGAAAATTATAAATAAATATATTAATTAAAGAAGTTCCATTCAAGATTATATGCTAACATCAGCCATACATCATCTATGAGTCAACATTTCTTGTACTTGTTAACTACCATAACATACAATATTTCACTATCCACAAAAACATCAAATATTTTTGGAAAATAACAACTATTAACCCTAAATATTTCTTTGATGTGTGTAATTCAATAAAATAACTCCATTTTATGAAAATTAATTTCAAAATATGAGAATTTTATTTTTTAATTAAAATCATCATTTTTTCAAAAAATAATGATTTTAAAATTATAACTGATTTTATGACACATTTAAAATTTAGTTATGGTCCAATAAAAGTATCATAAAATAATAAAAAAAATATTATCTTTTGGATCTATTTTAGGAAAATAAATTTTCTTTTCATCCATTATATTAGTCATAAAATTTTAAATAAACTTTTATGTTTTCTAGAAATAACATCACTTAATTTAACATTTTTAGAATATTTTTTACATATTATATGATATAAATAGATCATAGTTTGCATTTATAACATGGATAATTTTTATTTATACCTTCATAGGTGAGGATAATATTCTATTGGCCATGTAACTATTCATAATGGTCACATTACTATTCCAAATGTTATGTTACAGTTTCAATGATGTAGGTTTCTCACTTTCCATGAATACCACATATTTAAATATAAATTCATAAAAATTATTCTATTATTGATATCTATATGACATTAATGTGTTTTATATTATATAATATAATTACGTGAAGGGAAATTTTCATTGATAAATCTGGGTTGTTACATTTATAAATTAAAATTCAATTTAGTTGTAGTTTTAAATTTTAATTATCTAATATTTATTAAACACAATACAATTATACTCTTTGGAATAAATTTTAAACATGATTTAATAATTCTTCACTTTGAATGGTTTTTTTATAGAAGACTATTTTCCGTAAGTTTTAAATCATTAATATTAAATTAAACTATTTCACTTTTTTTAATTGAATCCTGAGAATATGGAATCCATATAAAAAATTAAGAATTAAAAATGATATAAATATTTCTATTTTATTTTGACTCATTAAAAAAAGAAATTATAGTAATTTTTTTCCACAGTAAAGGTAAATTGAGTTAATTAATTGTAGACATTTTGTGATAATGGTAGGAGAGTAAACCGAAAAAATTTATTAATTTAATTAGATGAGTATATTTCATCCATATTCATCCAATTTATTTAATGACCATTAGTTTCCACATGGATATGATTTTGACCATTAAAATATTTCATGCAGAGAAGAGTAAAAAAATTCTATGTGTTTTATTATATTTATACATTTGACATAAGGATAAAACCATGGTATGTTTAAAAAGAAAAATTAACTAGAACTATATATGATCTTTCATTATCATGCTTATTTTTTTTCTTCTAATTTTCAGTAATGAAATAATTTCATTAAACTCGTTGTAGTTGGGGTTTGTCTTAGGGGTAAGCACCACTTAATTCTACATGAAAATGGGGGTACAAAACCCATTGCAAAAATGTTACTGTATAAGTACTGTAGGACACTGTAACAGTGACATCTTTGTAGCAACGATGAGTACTATAGCAGCGACATGTCACTGTAGCGGCGGAAGGGTATTGTAGCAGTGACGGGTATTGTGTGGTACTGTAGCAGCCTGAGTACTGTAGCAGTACTATTCACAAAATGGGTCTTGGGCCAAAACAATGGGCCTACGTGCCATGTAATGGGTTAAATGCCCACTAGGTCTTTAGTCTATGTAATGGGTCTCCCTCTACCCAGTTAATGAGTTATTTTCTTTTCTTTAATAATAAATGAGGCTTCAGCCCCAACCTTCGATAAAATATTCATTAAACTCATACAGAACACCAATACAATATTTTTTAATTAATTATAAAAATAAAATATGGGATTTAAAAAATAATAAATGTAATATGATTAGAATGATTAAGTGTGTTACATGATTTTTGGTGATAAAAATGATATTTTAGAGAGTTTTCAAGAATAATATTTAAATTCCATTATTTTCTTATCATTTGTAATGTAAAATAAAATGAATTTTTCCAAAATTGACATTAATGATTTTTTACCATAAATAATATTTAAACAAATGCTTAAAAAATAATAAATAGTATTTTTTACATGTACCATGGATATTGTATAAAATATTCACCATATTCCTTTTAATAATGAATTTACATTTTATATAAACAATACTTCCACTAAAAGTGTAAAAAAATTATTATCACAGTAATTTTAAAAAATGGTTAACACTAGTTAAAAAAAGATATGGTGAAAATATTACGAAAATATTTCCAATTTTTTGTTTATGAGATACACTAGATTCTTTATCACCTTATATTTCAATCATATCAAATTAGAAAAATTTTAAATTGTAATTTAATTTATAATAAATTATTTATTTTTAAAGTTCCATGAATGTCTCTCCCTCTATTATAAAAGGGAACCACCACTCTTCTTTGTTCAGTATTCAAAACCCATTTATAATATCAAATTCATTACATAATAAATTTCAATAATCCCGCCTCATGTTATAGAGCACTTATTTTAGGCATAATATCCACTATACAGGTTCTACGGAGTATAATAACGGAATTTTCCCCAAGAATAGGTATAGTTCTTAAACATGCCTTATCATTATGTTTCATATTCTAAATCCTACATATAATAATCAAAAAATACTAAATATTAAACTATTATCTTCCATATACTACTATGGTTATATGTGAATGGAATAACCTATATCCATCTCATATTACATCAAATGTATAATGAAGCTTTCAATCATGTGTATGGAGTACTATCTCCTCACAAACATATGTAATTTTATTTCTATCAACCATACTCATTTATGGTCATAATGTTGTAATGAATATTTATATATGATATTAAAAAAATATTTATCTGTAGAGAATTATTTTTTTCTTCTATGGCTATGATATATTTCTAAATATATTTCTATAGCAAGGTGTTGAGAGGGAATGTGATTCTGAGGCCAGATATTCCCAGAATTAATATTATAAAATATTAAATATATTTTATTCTGCACCCATGTGTTTAGTTAATGAAAATGGGATAAACAATAAATGGTTGATTGGATGAGAAATCCAGGATCACGATTGGGTTATGAACATAATTTTTCACCAGGTGTGAAATAAAATAAGTTGGTGTGGGACATTCAAACCCCACTCTCATTGGATGTGAGTTAAGTGGATTGATTTAATTAAATTAATTAGTTAATGAAATTCAGTTGATAGGAAAAGATGTATATAAATATATCATTAAAGAAATTTTTCAGTTTTGGCTTCCCATTTTTTGGAACCCATTGGCGAGATCTCCTCTCTCCTCTTATTGTAGAATCTAGATGAATGATGATAAAAGATCAGATCAGATCGGATCTGAATGAAACAAACACATCAAAATCTTCCAATATTTATGTGGTTACGATCTACAAAAATGATTGACCCTAAAATGTTATAGGACCCATCTTTTTTATTATCATGCCTTACCCAATCTATGCATTGTTATTTCCTTTTTATGATACAATGTATCGTATTTCATATTTTTTAATTAATGTTCTAAACCCAGTGGCTTATTTTGATCATTGGCCAAGAAAAATTAGCTGGTGATTTTTAAAACAATTTTTTATTGTGATAATCCCCATAAAGTATTCACGTTCTTTATCTGTGGGATCCCAGAGGTCCAAGATGGACATTATTAGTTGGTACCGAGCCTGACCAGACACTTGGATACAAAGAGGATTGATAATGTGACAACAGTTTGGAAACTAAAGCATAGATCTCTAATCGTTGCAGTGTATGGATGCTCAATATATTGGTTTGAGATATAAGATATAAGATACGGGATATGAGATATAATATATGATATATATGATATAAGATATGAGATATGAGATATGAAATATAATATTTGAGATATGAGATATAAGAAAAAAGATACAAGAAATATGATTTAAGATATGACATATAAATCATGGTTAAATATCATTTTATCAGATATATATATTAATCAAGGTGTCTCGTTGATGAACCATCATCGATAATGTATTTCAATAATTTATACGATCATTCTATGGCCGAGGATGGATGTTATTTCTGGACTCGTGGCTCAGGTAAATTCAACACACATTGATAATAATAATAATAATAATAATACTGCGGAACCCTATATCTGACATATCTCCCTTATACTATGTTAGCATGAAAAACTATATGTGCTCAGGTATCCATCAAATTTAGTTAGAAGAACAAAGTCAAATATTGGGTATTTAATTTGGTGTCATGGATCAGGCCCACATGATTCAATTTGATCATGATGTAGTGAAATGTTACATTTTCACCAAGTGACTGATTTAGGTAAGTGAATAGCTTATCTCAAGTGTTTTTTCAAATAAAATGTGATGATGAACACTCTTTTAGATTTTGATATATGATGTGAAATGTTCTTATCATGACACATTGAGGCGAGACCCACTACTGGAATCTATCATATAGGATCACCATAGATTTCTAGGATTACTCATAACCAAGGATTGTGCAGGGGCTTTACCCAAAAATCATTCTTATTTACCCTTAGTAAGGGAATGGAAGTAGAGTTATTATATGTTTTGTGATTAACCTCTAACTGGGTTGGTATTTGAATTCCCCAATGATCATTCCATGTTACCCTGCAGAAGAGTTAAGCGGTAGAGTTCATTAAAAATCTAGGACAACTCACAACCTGGTTTGGGCAGTGGAGTTCCCTACAGACTTACCAATATTACCCCTAGTACTACTTGGAAATAGTGTTTCCTGATGACCATCTACAGTTATACCCGCTAGTAGTAATGGGAAGTGCAGTTCCACAGTTGTTATTTGCGGAGGACCCTCCTATAGTACCAGGACACGGGATCCTTATATAAAATTTGTGGGCACTCGACTATGTTGTACATTGAAGAGATGTTTTTTGACATGTCTATGGGATCACAAGGAAGATGGTTACTTTCCCCACAATTATTCTTTCTTATGAAGTGACCAAAATCCATTCAAGTGAGTCAGTGCTTCCCAAAGTGGATTGTATCAAGGTGTGGTGACTTAATCCTTAGACTTGTGTGTTTAGGGCAGATGCAGATTGGGATGGATCTCATAGATGGACAACTTTTTGAACAATTGGTGACTATTCTTCTTTGGATGCGATATCAGATGGAGATACCCTTACGCTCTTGTTTGGGATTTTTTACTGAGCATGTATATATATATATATTCATTATTATGGATTAAAAATTTGGAATTGGATACTCTCCTTCTTGTAGAAGAGATGTATCATGGGATATGACATGTGATTTATTTTCTATAATATTGTGAATTTATGAGTCTACTCTCCTTCTATATGTGGTGAAGGATAAAAGGGCATTTCTCTGACACACCATGTTTATAGCCTTTTGTTTTGATGAGATTTATTTACTCTCCTGTTGGGTTGAGTTGTACTCTTTCAGTGTACCTTGTTCTACATGCTTCTTCCATATTTAGTTGTATCTATTACATCTCCCCCCTCACTCATAGGGGGATGTTTTACTGGGAATGTATATACTCACCCATGTATGGTATTTTTTCACATCCTTCATGTCTTTTTATATCATTGTAGTGGTCGACCAAGACATCATAGGAGTTTAGGGATAATGAGTGATTATACCAGGTATGGTGGTCATAGTTTGGGATACAAGATCAATAGTCTCTCAACTATTTACACTTTTTTAATTTTGTTAGGTTGCGATATATTTGTATTTTTCTAATTATTTTTTCCCTCTAATCATAATTTACGCTACTATAATTTTGTCCAATCTAGGGGATTATTCATGAAACAATTATTTTATAGTAGTGTTTCATATTTTGACCTTTCCCTCTAGTGTTTTTCATTGAGTTGTATTGGTGTGTGCATACAGGTGTTTAGGCAAAGTCCTCACCAAGATTAGTTCTACCTTCAGTTCTTATCTCCACCCCTTGGCCTATGGATGTGGGCATGGCATAGTTGCTCCTCGAGACTTGGCATAGTTTGGGTCGTGAAATTATCATTATAAAAAATAATATATTATACATTTTTTACCTTCCCATCCAATGACAAATGATCGCATCATTCATGCATAGTTGTGGACGACCACCTCCATAAAGCGAGGTTTTTAAATTTCCATCAGCACATAACATTGATGATATTTGAAATGTTATTTAGGGAAATAATATGTTATTTAATAAATAATTACAATCATAAAAAGGAAAAAGTATTGTTATCTTGTTTTTATATTGATTGTTGAAAATTGGAAACGTTTCTCATGCATATATAAGGCTTACCTTCTTCATGATTATAATGTAATTTATTTTTCACTACCCCCTTACATGGTTGATTTTAAAATTTTATTATATATATATAAATTCGAATTATCTTATGATTATTATTCTTCAGATGATGGAATGAGGACCACTTTTACAATAGTCAACCCGTAGAAGTCATTTCAGACATTTGAGCCGAATATCATCGAAACATATAAAATGACCTTATTAGATTAGGTAAATGATTATAACCTTGTAATATGATTAATTAATTTTTGAAATGTTCTTAATAAAGATAATAATTAAGAGAATTTTATTATTCAAGAAGATAAATAACATACATGATGACTCAAACTCTAGGTATGGGACTTTATTTTAAAAATACTCGTTTAATGTTTCTATTAGAATTATATATCACTTCAAGGTCCATTTTTTATAAATTTATATAGAAAATTATAATTTATGCATAAATTATTCCAATATATATTTTGACCATTATTTAATTTCATCAATTTTTTTAAAATTAAATATTTTAATGAGTTTTTGTAAGTTCCAATTTTCATTAAAAAACGAATTTTAAATGATTTAATGATATATTTTATAAATAATACTCTTCCATGTATGCAGAAATAAAATTATTTTATGGGTATATTTATATAGACATGATAAGATTAATTCATATAAATCTTTTATAATAATTGTTTATAGTTTATCCATTTTGTATTTGATAATATATTGGGTTTTGGTTTTTATTACAATAAATATGAACTCTAGTCTCAATGGAGGTGATGCTAGAAAAAAAATCAAAATCAAAATCACATGACATGAAACACATATTCCTATCTTGTATTCCTTGAGAATATCATATTCAATCCAATGGATTTTATTTACATGAAATGTACCATTTAAACGATGTGAAACTGAAGTATGTGACATGAAATCACTATATCAATATCCTGGTGAAGATAAACATAGCAAACAATGTGGAACCCATTTAAATGTCAAAAAAATGTCACAAAAGTGGTCACTTGCATAACATTCACAGTGTAATTCATTTATAGGTCATGAACAACTTGGATTTGTAAATATGAAGTCACCCTCCGATGGGGTGGAAATATGGTATTTCACCAAAACTCTTTTCTTTTATTATTAATTCGTAACAACTTGACCCCAATAGCCCTGATATGGTGCAATAATTTATTACATTGTCTTAGATACAAGTGTATAATCCCAGGGAAATTATAATTTTGATGTATTGGAATATGTATTATATACAATAACCTTACATTACAATTCTGAGCAGAAAATAAAACATAGATAACCCTTTTATAATTCTATTAATCTTCTATCTTATCCCTATAAATTATAAATAATACAAATTTTGAAATCCTAGGAAAATAATATACATGAAATTGGTGAGGTTAAATTCTCAGTAAGGGTAAGTGTACAATGGATGATATTATGAGTAAATAATCATAAACCATAAAGAAAGGAGTACGATTGAAACATAGGACAATTAAATATAATATTGAGCATAATATATAATGAATATATAAATTAATACCATAAAAAATTCACATGGATATTCAAATAATATAATAATCACATGTAATATAAATAACTTATTTCATAATGAGAGAATTTATAATGTCAGGCTTCATAAACATAACACCAAGGATTTGGCCAAGAAACCATATATAAAAGGGTAAAAACAAAACATATTTTTTATCATGAGACCTTAAGATGAATCAAGGGAATATATCAGGCCCCGCCCACAACCTACTTAATCCAATACATTCCTCATATAAAAAGGGTTAATCATAGCCAACATAAACATTCATATTAAAAATAGCATATGAAATTTCAATACATTAACCATAAAAAAATGAATGGTATCAAAATAGATCATCGATAGTGAACTATCTCATAAACCATTAAATACAAAATGGTAGATTATATCATAATAAATCTACTTCAATTAAGAATATAATCCAACAATGGTTGTTGAACTAGATGAAAACATTATAATAAAATAATCAAAAATTTATTGAGAGAAATGCACAATTTTATATTGAAATTATTTTAAAAGGGGAATACAATTTTATAAGAAAACATTTTCGATGAATAAATAATATAATCTTGGAAAGGATGTTTCTCTCATGTTGTATAAGTTATAAAAATAACATTCCATCCATATTTGGTGGAAAAGATAATTAAGTACATTGTTTGGAAAAAAAGATTCATTTAAAAAAAATTTATAAAAATTAAAACCTAGGGAAAAATGATAAATATGTCCCATCAAATACTTTTATATAAAAAACCACAGACCAAAATGAGATTATAAAGATAATCATTACGGTTTAATTTAATTAGGTGGAATGTGATTTAACCTTATATAGAGTTTTTGAAATCATGTTATTAAATTATAAAATAATCATACCCAAATTTATGATATCATATATAAATTTATTATATTCTTTTGTAATTAATATTTTGATATTACAATTGTTTTGGTTGTTAACTAATTCATTTTCATATTTTTTTTTCATGTGTGTCATGTTTCTTATGAAAATGAAATATTTTATTGATACCTAGAATGATACTAAGTTAATAAATATTATATTCATTCATCATATATTTCTTTCATAATCATTCAAGAATTGATAATGTTGAAAACTAATTTGATCATGTCGTGGAGACTGTTGGCCACACGTATGCATGAGTGACATATTCATTCCCTTAACATTAAAGTGGTAAGTAATAATATTTTTTATTAATTAAAAAAATATCATTTTATATTTGTTATTTTATCCATTATATTTCTTATTATATCATTTGAAATAAATTTGTGATTAAAAATAAATTACACAACAATGTTGAGATGGTTAGCTGTATGTACACATGTATGGTGATATTGTTTTTTATAGGATGGATAAAATAAGGAATAGGGTTATAAGAAAATCCAAAAAAAAATTCAGAATATATATGATACTATATTCATTACTTTATTACATAAAAAAACATAGGAATAATATGTAGAAGAAGAAATGAACTAAAATGGATTGATAAAAAAAATTACCTCTTATTCAACTGACTTCCTTTGGAACTCATATTTGGGATACTAGGGGTTGTATTTTTAGAATAACATGACCTCCATAAAATAATTAGTGAAATTGGTAGGTTTTTTTATCTATAATGCTCAATTTGGTGTGAGGAAGTGAGGGAGGAGGTCCCTTTTATAAGAGAAGGGGGAACTTAAGGATACTTTAAAATATTAAATTAATATAAATTTATTTTCAATTTTAAATATATCCGAAGAGAGTTATTGAGAATATAAGATGATTAAATATATAAATTCTCTTATACAATTATTTTTAGGCATGTTTAGGTCACAATGGTTTCCTTCTCTTTTGGCTTTATTCCTTAGTTAAACCCATTAATTCTTACCCGAACAACTTGTTTTTTTAAACATTAGGGTTAATATATTTACTATAAAAATAAAATTGAACCCAAAATGGATAATTTAAAAAATATATGACATTATTCTATAAAATTAGATATGTTTTATATTTTAATGAATTTTTTATCATTTAATAAATTATTATTTTAATTTTAAAGTATCATTTATGTCAATTTTGATACCATTCATTATTATTTTTTATAATATCATCAAAATTTGATAACAACTAAAAAAATTCTAATATATCAATAGGATTTATATGGTCTCTATTATATTCTTTGATATAATAATTTATGTAAAATTATATTTATTTTAATATTCTTAATATCATTTATTGGAAATTTTCATTAATAAAACAATTTCTACATCGTCATTATGCGAGACATTAATTAACAAATATCTAAACTAAAAATTAAAAATAATTTATAATAATGAATATAAATTTATTATCTTTCTCATTAATATTTAAAGTATAATTTATCTTATTTATAATCCTATATTAAGAATGATAATATTTTAAAAATGTGAGTTAGGAATTTTTAACTATCTTTAAATTAAATATAATACATTTCATATTCTTACCCAAGTGGACTTAAAGGTTATAATTTAGGAATAAGGTTTATTTTTGGTCTAATATTACTAATCCAATGACATTTGGACATGTTTTAGTGTAATTGTATAATTTTTTAAGATTATTTTTACCTTTAATTTCTCAATTTACCCTTAATCTTGGGAAATAAAAATTTAATAAAGTTAATATTCATAGCATCAAAAAAATTATGTTAATACTATTAAACATTGAAGTTAATATTTATTTCTAAAATGTATGTCCTTTTTTTCAAAATTCAACATTTAGAAGTGGTGAAATTAACTTCATCATTAATCCTACAGATGTGGCAAGAATGTAGGTTTTAAGGAAGTGTTGAAAAGTTCAATAAGATTATATATCCAATTTTAATGTGAAATTGATTCAATGGAACTAAAATATGTTACTTTATAAAGAAAATGATATAATTATTCTTTAAAAGAATATAATTTGACACTATAAATTATTTCAATGAAAAAAATTGTTTTTAATAAAAATTTAAGATTTTTTCACTATTCATTATAACATGAAGCCTTTTAGAAAAATAAAAAACTCCATAAATGTAAATTTTAATATTATTATTTAAATAAAGAATAATATTTTTTCAAATTAAATATTTATAAGATTGAAATATTATATTTAAAATATGTTATCCATTTAATGGTGGTAAATCTGACTTTAAAAACATACTTCATGTTAATGTGTAAAATTGGATTCATTCTTATATTATACATATAAAATTATTTTGAAGATTTTAAAAAAATTGGATTAAATATAAAATATATAAATTTTATAATTTGTTTTATATGATTAATTCATGCTGATGTAATGACTAGGTTATAAAAATTGTTTTAAAATAATAAAATTGAATTTTTATCATTTTTCATTTAAACATTGTGTTTAGTGAAAAATAAGAATTCAAAGTGAGTAATTTTAAAAAGAAGAATTCCATAAGATCTAGTGTTTTTAAATTCTACCCTACCTCAATAATTTATATCCTCACTATGTATCTTAGGATAAATAATTATGGGTTTGAATTCTCAAAAAAAACTTTGTCAAATTCCCACACCGGAAAAGGATTAATGAAACCTCCACATTAAAATCAAGCAAGGGATGTATTAAGGTCACAAAAGACAAAAAAACTATCGTTCTTCATAAGAAATAATGGAAATTGAATATAAATATAACCATAATTTTATGATGGACATTGATATAAGACATGGTCTGGAGAATGATAGAAATCACTAAGATGTAAATCCTTGATGTTATTAAGGGTCCATTTGATTCATTTTAAAAGATATTACAAGGAAAATATTTTCGTCTCAAAATCCTTTTTTTATAATTGAGGAATTATGTTAATCTATATGAATACATGTAAATATAAATTTCTATAAACACAATCTTATCCTTTGGTTGTGAATTGAACTATTTTTACTTATTTTCTTAGAATAAGTTTTATTACACAGTGATGTAACACAAAGAATTATAAAACCATGTACAAAGGTAATATTAAACCTTTTCATAAGAGGTTAATTTTTAAAAAATTGAATATCAAACATTTTTTTGTAAAGGTCACTTAATTTTAAAAATCATCATAATATATTATATTATCCAAACAATATAATACATTCCTTTTTGTCTAATACAAAATATATAAATACATTGATCACATAAAACAATAATGAAAGCATTCCTAATTCCAAATCCATAAAGAAGAATTATAGATGCACAATCATTATATATCACATGATTCTTATAAACAGAATTTTCTAACAGAAATTTTAAATCCTAAATCAAAAATAAATTAATTATTCCAATTCATATATAGTGAAAACAAAAGAAATACCATGATCTATCTTATTTTTCTTGGGTATATTTCTTTGATGATAGGGATATTCAATTTCAAAGTTCCCCATATATTTATTTTTGAAACATTGCACATTGAATGATTCTTTCTTTCCCATACAATCATAGGCTTCAAGTCCTTTTTCTCCACACTTGTAACATAATCTCATTCCCTTCATGAAAATGGTACGGTGTTTCTTATCACAATTATAACATGTGGGAAAATACATCATTACCGTTTTCTTTTTTATCCAAGTATTTATACATTGTTATATTCTTCTCTTTCTATCCCATAAATTCATAAGTCATAGATAATTCATTAAATGTCGTCATAGTACATGATGATATATCTTCTTATTACGAGAATGTTTGGGAGACAAATTCATTTCAGAGGAATGGATTTATCCCATCAAATAAAAGACTAATATTACTCCTTTGTTTTGTATGCAATCTGTATCATGCATTTATAATCATTTAGAATTGTGTTTATATTGAGAAACATTCCCATGAAACTTTTCTCTGTTACTCTCAATGTGTGTCTCCGTATCTGATCTATGTTCATGAGGTAAATATATATCTATGAAAATTTCCGTAAATTCCTTCCATTCCATGTTTTATATTTTAGGAAATTCATTAGTGTTTTGAATCAGTGACCACCACTGATCAACATCTGCATAATGATGATACAATTCCATGAAAACCTTATACCTTTCATTACATAAAAAATCAACAAATATACACTCTAAAGAACGAATCCATTAACCATTTATAAATAGATTTTTTGCCCCATTGAATTATAGAGGTTGTTTCATAATGAATTGGTTTAACATTTTCTCCGATATTATAGATCTGGGTAATCCAAACGAGAAATTTTATTTTTCATAACCTAATTCCGCAATCTTAGTATATTTATATACTATTTATAACCGATTTTGGTTCCATCTCCAATATCATTATATTTCATAAGTGGCAAATCCATACAAATATTACGTTTATAGATATCTTTTTTATTCCATCCTTTGGGATCCATTTTAAAAAATGACATATACTAGATTAGGTTATGAATCATAATTAATAATTTCAAACAAGTAAAACACATAATATAAATTTTAAAATCTATATAAAACTACTATCATATTCATAAAAATGGTTTCTTTGGGGACATAATAAATTTTAAATCCTTCGAAATGATTTTTAAAGAAAATGTTAATTATCCTAAGCATATCCCCTAGATTGTCAAATCATGTGAGTAGTAAGGCCCATTGTCGTGTACTATATTATGCCATGTTAGGACCAAGACAACTTTTTAGAGTTGTTAATATTTAATTCATCTAATCCATAACCATATCCACCTATTTTGTCTGTACATTGATGTATATCTAGGAATTACCACATAATATATACATTAAAAAGTTATGATATTCTCTAATGCTTATCCTAAATGTCCACATTTGAGTTATGTTACTTAATATATATTTTCTATATCTAGTTTCCAAGGTTTCTAAACAAATTACTATGATACAAATTCTATCACCCGGACCCCAGTATCCCGAAACTTGTGCCTTATTTAATTACATTATCATAAATGAAAGTGTTAAATCCCAAAAGACTGATTTGTTAAGTAGTCTTGTTAAATAGATTACATATAAGAAATATACATTAAAATTAAAATCATAACATAGAAAATAGATACTTCATTGAAAATTCCATTAATCTTCATGCTTAACCCTGCATATCAGTCATTATATACATCATGACATACTGCAAAAATAAAACAAAAGAAAACGTTGAATTCAGATGCTCAGTAAGGGTAAGTGTCCAGTATAATCTATTATAATTATATATAAATAAACCATAAGATAAGTTCTAAAATTGAAAAATAAGAAAGTTAAAAATATCATTGAGCATAATATGGCATGAATAAATAAAATAGTTCCTTATAAACATTCACATAGATATTCTACTAGTATAATAATCAAATGTGTTATCAATAACTAATCTCATAATGAGAGAATGAAAAATTTCAGACATAATAAACATACTATCATGTGTTCATCCAAGACCCTATACCTAAATGGCTAATTATGAGAACTATTTTGTCTCATGATACCTATCCATTAACTTAGGGGCTTTAGTGGGGCCCACCCATCACTTACTATGTCTAATTCATTCCTCATATGAAATGGTTGAAATATAAGAAATATAAGAATTCCGATTAAAACTAGCATATGAACATTTAGTACCTTAACCATAAAACACAAATTGAATTAAAATAGAACATTCATATCCAATCATATCATAAACCATACAATAAAATATGGTATATTATAACATATGAAATCAAACTCAATTAATCATATAATTACACAAAGGGTGTTGATATAGATGAAAAAAATAAAAAAATCATTAAAATTTTATTGAATGAAATACCACTTTTTATATATAAATTATTTTAAAAGGGGAACATCATTTTAAAAGAAATAATTTTTAGGTAAAATAATCTTCTATTCTTGTAAAATAATTTTTTCTCATCATGTAAATGTTAAAAAGGTATATTACTTTCGTCATTTGTTGAAAAGATGATAAAGTACCTCACTTGGACAATGAAAAAAATATTCCTTTCAAAACATTTAACAAAAAGTCAAACATCAATAAAAATCACTTTAAACAATTAAAGAAGAATATTTAGAATATTTTGAAATACATATTTAAGAAAAATTGACATGGATGATAAATATTTTCTAGTAAATAATTATGCATAAACAATCCCTAAAAATAATGAGATTATGTAGTTGAAACATACCATGTAATTTCTATATGTTGAATCTTCATTAAACTGTTTCATAATTACTGAAATCGTGTTATTAAAGTATACCAGATTCATAAAAAGTTTTATTATATCACATATTATTTTCTTGTATCATTTTGTTAAAAATATTTATTTATTACCATTGTTTTGGGTGTTAAGTTCTTCATTTTATTATGTTTGTTTTTTCTTGTAAGTCGTGTTTATTAGGAATATGATATATTTTAACCATATTCAGAATGATATTAAGTTCATAAATAAAATATTCAGTCATCCTTTATAATTTTTATAATCATTATTGAATGGTTAACTTTGATAATTAATATCATCATGTTGTGGAGATGGTAGGCCATATGTACGCACGAGTGATGATATCATCTACTAAACGGTAAAGTGGTAAATAATTGCATTGAATATTAATAATAATGAATAAATATCATGTCTTATTTATTATTTTATCCATTATATTCATCCGTATACCCATCCAAAAAATGTTTTTGGTGAAAAAACAATAACACCACAGTGTGGAGACTGTAAGAGGTACACACACACCCATGGTGATATTGTATTTCATAGAATAGATAAAAGGAGTAATGTTTTTTCTCATTTTAATAATAACAACAAATAATATTGATGATAATAGAGCTATTAATTAATCATTGAAATGACAAAAGGATAGGATGTATAAATAATAAATGAATATAAATTCATTGGTAAAATAAATAACTCTTCTTTTATGGACTACCTTTTGATCTCTACTTAGGGGCACTAGGGTAGGTATTTTTTGAAGACAAAGACCTCAAAAACATAACTAAAAATTCTGGGGGGATAAATGTGTAGTTTTTCTTTGATCAAGAAGGCTCAATGTGGTGTGAGTAATTGAGGGATGATGCTTCTTTTTATAAGAGAGGGGAGGGTAACTCCTGGAATCCTTTAAAATATTAAATTAAAAGAAATTGATTTTCAATTTCAAATAGCTCCAAAGTGAGTTATTTTGAAGATAAAAGGAGCATGGGTTGAAATTCTAGTATAAAATTCTATTTATTCAAGTCTTGCTAATAATATTAACGTAGTCTTTTGGATTTAACACATCATTAATACTTTTAATTCTTACTATGATAATAATAACTTTTTACACTTTATGATTAATATAGATCATATAAAATTAAAAAATAACCCTAAATGGATTAATGATTACATATTTAATTTTTTTCTAGTAATTTGTCCAAATTTTCATTTTTTATGAATTTTATATCAACAAATAAAATATTAGTTATTTTAGAGTATCAATTTTGTTTATTTTCAAGCAATTTATTATTGTTATTTATATATCATAAAAACATGATAAATTCAAAAAAAAGATATGATATATCACCAACATTTCTATGCTATAATTAAAATTATTTCATGTCATTAATTTTGTCAAATTTTATTAATTTTGATATGTTAAAAATAATTTATTTTATATTACCATTAATTAAACAATTACTGCGCCACCATTATTAAATTCTTTAATTAAATTATTTATTCACTAAAAATGAAAAATAAATAATCACAATGAATATAAATTTATTTTATATCAATTAACTACTTATAAAGGTTATATGTTTGGCCCAAGATTTATTTTGGTCGATACCCAATCATGAAATGAAATTATGAAATGTTTTAGGGTAATGCCAAAATATTATATTTATTTTTTTACTCTTAACTACCCGATTTACCCTTAACCTTGAAAAGTAATATTTTTTTATAGTCACCATTCATATTATTAAAGAAATGAAATTTATCCCATTAGACTCTAAATATCATACTAATTGCTACAGTGCAAGTTAATTATTTTCCAAATTCAAGTAACAGAAGTGGCTAAATTCTATTTAACACTAATCCCATAATTGTGGTGAGAAAGGGGATTTTAAAAAAATGTTCAAAAGTTTAATTCATTTTTATATACTATTATAATATGAATGTTATTCACATGACATAATTTAAATTATCTTATAAAAAGTATCTAAATATTCTTTAAAACCAATCAAAAATATAATTTAATACTATAAATTATTTTTATTAAAAGTTAATTTACTATTAAAATTTAGGGTTTTTTTACTATTCATCAAAATAGGAAACTATAGATAAAAAAAATAAATTCAATCAAAGTAATTTTTTATATTAAAAAATATAAATAAGAAGATTAATTTTTCAAAACAATTATAACAATTTTTAAAATTGGATTTAAAATATTGTTTCCTTAAAAGGATGTAAAACTACCTTTAGGAAAATAAACCCTTTTTGATACATAAAATTGGATTTATTATTATCGTATGACTATAAAATCATTTGGATGAATTTAGAAACATTATAATAAATATAATATTTATAAATTTTATTTTTTGGTGAATAATATTAATTCCCACCAATGTAACAACTAGTTTATATCAGTCATGTTAAAATAATTATATTTGATTGTATATCATTATTCGTTTAAATCTAGTGTTGTGCGGAATGTAATCTATCGAAGAGATTAAATTTACAAATAGACATACAATAAAATCATTGGTTGTTACATAATTTCTTTCTTATTTTCTTCCAAAATTAGTTATATTTCACTCTTTTAACATTTTCGTGATTATTTTTACCTCTTAACATTCCAATATTGTTTCATTACTTGTTTATTGTTTCCAAAATTGATCAGGAAACCAATTTTTGTAAAAATTAAATCACCAATGTTTTCTATTCCTATTATATCTTTATATTGAGTATTTATTAGTTTTATATGGTTTTATTCATGGAATAAATTAATTTTAGTCGATTAATTATATTGTCCGGTATATTCCTTGTTTCCATGCTTAGGTTTAATACTGTCATGTTGGGAATCTGTTTATGGTTAAGGGTCAAGAGTAAGGGTGGATCTATATATAATTAATCTCCAAATCAAATCATTGAATCACAATGTCTATTATTTAAGTAAATTTTTTTAATTCCCATTATTTTTTAAATCTATGATCGTGAGATATTTAATTGAAGAACCATGAGTTAATTGGAGTTGAGAAAGATAAGATTAATAACTTATGAAACTTTATTCCTTAAAGTTAGACTTATTACACTGTTGACTATATGTAGACTAAATAATAGTTTATTCTTTAGTCACAATCAATCGAAAAATCAAATTTATTAAATAAGAACACATTCTAAAACTATTTGGTGTTACATTGTTTCATTCCATTTCCTTAAGAAAAATGTCATCAATTAGTTTTTTGTTCTGATTATATTCCATCACTATTTCATCCCACATTTCAATAAAGAATATTCAAGTTGAATTTTTTATTTCCAATATTACCAAAATTTTCTCAGAATAGATCATGAGATACACCAAAACATAAGGCTCCTTGTTGGATAATGGACTTTCATAAAAGGCTATTCATCCAATTTCTATCCAATTACAAAATATATAATTGGTTATCATGAGTAATGAAAATAAACATTGCAAATTTAAAAAAAATCATTTTATGAAATAATAATTTAATCTCAAAAAACCAATATAAATAATAGTGACACATGTTTAAATAAAATTTTCAGTAAATTAAATAACACAATAACTAATCAATATATTCATGTAAATATTAAAACCCAAGAATTAAATATAGTGTAATAATTTCCAAAAAATAAAATAATAACCAATATATAAACCTATAAATATTAATTATACATATAATTATATAAATAATTTTACTATGAAATAATATCAACCACATTTATATAAAAACACCAATAAGGCGATAATATAAAAACTTCATTAAATTCATAAAAAATAGAAAACACATCTTCTAAAAATAAAATTTTCATATTCTCATGAAATCAGTTTTCAATCCATCACGTTATTTTTACTACTCAACATATTTTTCCCTAAAAAAATCCATTTATCTCAATTAATATTAGTTACCACCAATTTTAACATTGTATTAATGATAAATTTCATCAATACCTTTCAACGTATTTCAAAATAATTTATCAAAAACAATCACAAAAATAGACATCACACTACTTCAAATGTTAAACCCAAGGTGTATATATATATATATCTCAATCATTTATTCTTTCTAAAACCCAAACATATATCCAAAAATATCACTAATCAACTAAAAATATTCTATCCCATTAAAACCATAAAATATTTTTATACCTTTTAGAATATGAGTAGAAAAAAAATTATCAACACATAATGTTATCCATAAAACTAAAATTATCATCGTCTGATTGAATTCTAACCTATAATGTTATATAAAACCTAATATAATACCAACTGAGTTTCCTTAAAAATGTAATGTTTAATTTTATCCTCCTAAAATGCCCATTATATTAGGATTTGATACAAAATAAAGATACCCAAACATAACCATTAATAATTAAAATAAAAATTACATTTATTTATCCTCTAACATACCTAAGACCTATTCATGTTGAAATTTTAGATAACAAGAAAAATGATTTAATAATCAAAACCAATGTTTTTTATTCCAAATGGTTATTTTTTCCACTATACCATGAATTTATTATTTTAAATAAATTTTGTAACATCTCCTCTAAAATTTGATACACATGATACCCCTATACTGATATCAACTAGAATACACTTTTTCAACCCACAGATATATATTAAAAAAGTTGTTGATCCTAGATGTTGTGTTGGGATAATCGTAGGCATTAATAGTCAAAGATAATTATCTTGAATAAGATCATCTTGTGGTTATGGAAATTTAATAATGGTATAGAAAAAATAGAATAATGAAATAATACCCAATAAAATTTGTATCATAAAACATGAGTCATATAATGATTTTTTTATAATACATGAGTAAAAGTAGTGTGAGAACACTGTTCTATAATCATAAACCATTAGAACATAACATAGATATGTTTATGATTTATAGTTAATGACTGCAGTTTAGGAGTACTATAAGAAAGAATAAAAATAAAATATTTGTATTAATGGTTATTGGGGACATAATATTCATATCACTCTTATAATCACACTTATTATCACCCTTACAAAAGACTAACATTACTAGTTTATTAAAATATATTATAACCATATAATAAATAATTACCAAATGAATTGGAGGGATATATCATGGAATCACCCATCATTGTATTGAATTCCCTTGAAATATTATCATAACCTATCCACTGAGGCTCATGCCATGACACCCCCAATACCACCTCTTATAAGACATGGGTATATGACAACACCACGTAGGAATATCCTACAAATGGGAGGCATATTTCTAAGATCATGTACACAGAAAGACACTCAACTCCAACCCTTAGGGGTTGGAGTGTAAAAAAAATATTTAAATAAAATGCATGAAAACCACTACAACCCAACAAAAGAGCATAGTAGAAAGTAAGGAAATAATGTGAAACCAGGATAGAAATACAAGGCCACTAAAAAAACAACTATAAAGTCTCACCACTAAACAAGGGCATTGGAGATAATGTAGGAAGCTTCTAGAAACACCTCAATGCATCATGTCTGACAAGGAACCAACTAGTACTGGTCCTGATCCAACCCTGCCTAGGACTCCACCAAATAATTAGTCAACACCAAAAGGTACGACACATGCGGGAAAACCCCATGCATGGATGAGTAAAACAATACTCTGTAGAGTACCCCAAAACAAAAAATAATTGAACACAAAGGAAACACCACCAAGATAGTAAAATCAGATCAACACAGGTTAATGTCAGTATCACATATAACTAGAACATCCAAGTGTCCTCATAATGTTTTCCGGGACACAGTGTCTCATCCATTTCCAACTATATGGTTCAACTTGTAGCATACTTGATTCAAGGAGGACCCACTCCTTGATATATTTGAATGTAATAATATAGAAAAAGTCTACTAACATTATCCAAAACAGTTTCTGGTCTTGATAATCCATAATGTTTCTCTGATATGTCTGGTCTCATTGAGACAAGGAGTCTCGACATCACACTAATTCGTTTGCCACATGATTCTTCTTGAGGCATTCTTCTTGGAGGAGAACTTTCTCCTTGATCAATGAAGTCGAAATAGATCCTCGCAAAGAGTTATCAATTATTTAGGCACTACCCAAATAAGACACACATAGAACTACCCGAAGTAAATTGATTTGGTCAAGTCACAGAGGATGGAAAGATCTCCATACATTGATTGGGTATCCTAGACCCAGGGCTTACTGGGGGACATCATAGCCCTATTATAATTTTCAACTGAGATATAGGATGAGTTTTTATGTTAATATTGGTCACACCCATTCCACAAACCATATCTATGTTACCATGAATAGAAGTGAGGACTGACCGAGCCTCTCGGTGCAGTATATCCTCCTCATCGACCCGTTGGGGCACTGAGACCCATAGAGTCATTTTGGCCTGCTAGTTCACATAGATCCACTTGTCGCATAGCGATTAATATTTAACAATATCTTCTTTATGCCAACTCACATCATAAAAAGAACCATTTTCTATTATAGTAATGGGATCATGTGTCATACCTTCCTAGGAAATCCCAAGGGTATCGTCTCAATCTCTCTGGTCCCCCATGTGATGGTATTAGGATAATATTTCAATACCTAATAATAAAGACAAAGATAACTCCACAAGACCCTTTGAGTCCACCAAAATACCACACCCCCTAATAAATATCATAAGTAATGCCTTGTTGCAAGGGTAACAACACTGGAGATGGCTTGTTAATCAGTCATACTCCATGAAAGTAACGACTATTTTCATGAAACATGGGCCATTGAGGTTAGGGTCCAGCCTGAACTAACCATGTTTGGAGGACCAGAGCTATTACAGAAAGTCCCAATGCATCAAGGCCATTGGTCCTATTGGACCTGGCCTATTGGACCATGGGTCAATATTACTGGGCTACACAGGGGCCTTGTCCTCCTCCGACATGGCCCGCACTAGCGGTCCAGTTTTTGTCTAACTGAGTTATCTTGCGGCCCAGTCCTAATCAGCCAAACTCATGCTAGAGGTCCATCTCTACACAGCTCAGAAGTGTAATCTTTCAATATCCACATTGGAAAATGTTTCTAGCTTGGCCGAAAACTAATCATCGCACCGTGTGCCCCCTACACATTACAGTGCAACCGCGTTGCTGGTACACTCTACTGTAAACTTCCATGGCCACATCCTCTGACACCCCTGTGGCCGAGCCACTGTGGGTTCCTCCGTTCTCTGCCATGGGCAGTCTACTTCCACCGCAATGGCACACGTCCACCACCAGCGGCATCTTCCACGAGCCACCGGATGCGCTCCAGTGGCCCGTTCTTTGATCTCGAAGACATTCCAGAATCCTTGAGCAACATTATTCATAAGCAAATTTTCAAAATCATTCCATGATACCTTTTTGGTGTGTATCCATTTTCATGTGATTTCTACTACCCCACCTCGATCCGTTTTCCACCATAGTTGTGGCACCTCTTTCCTGATGTGTAAATCCAGGATCTGTAATGTTAGATCATTGCACCAAGGATCAGTTGTATAATGATCAATTAATCACAAAAATTCGAGTCATGAGGCAAACGATGAATTCCCACAATGAATGAATTATAGAGGGGGAATGGAATCAACAAGAAAAGATGAACAAACATCGATCGATGTTCAGGTCTATTAAGGTTTGTTTCCATTAGAACGATTAACCAAGAATCACCAAGATAATATCCCATTAAAACCCAAGAAATCAGACCCTCCCATAATAATGATTTAATCGTGTGTCCATATATTCATGGGTTGATCGGTGTTTATATTTTATATCAAATAACAATTAGGTAAAATATTTAAATAACAGCCCCAACATAATGATTTGATTTTTCATCATTGAAGGAAGGTATAACTAGCCATCATCCTTCTATCCTTGACATATGATTTGAAGTCCACCGTTATCATAAGAGACCCTTTAAGGAGGATGGAAGGGAAGAATTTTTTCTATGGTGGTTGATTCATCATTCATCACTCACCAAGACATTCCCTGTATATGTTCAGATAAAATACAGAATATTTTCAACGATCCGACATCCTTGTTAAGGAATTAATTAATGAAACATGCTTCAATGTTTCTGTTATGTTGATCCACCACATCATTATTTAGTCTTGTTTATGAAATGATATAGATGCTCCATCGTTGCATTGAAATGAGTTTTTCTGAATAAAATAAACTTTCTTAAGTTTATTTTAATTTTCTTTAAAACAATCAAAAAGGATTTTTTGCATTTGACCTGCACTGATGAAAGTTGCATCCTCCCTAAATATAACCCAATATTATGAAAAAATGAGTGCACTAGTATGTCAAATTTGAGAACTTGTTTAAATGATTCGAAAAATGAACACGCTAGTTATTTTAATTAAAATAAAAAAGTTCAAATAATTTTTCTTGGATCACCGGGACTTGTAATCACATGCGGCCTTCGTTTATTTTCAAGAAATAATCCCATATATATTTTTTTAAAACTAATATAGTAATTATGACACATTACATTCTCCTTACCTTATGCCTTTACGTCCTTGAATGTCCAAAAAAGGGATAAACAAAAAAAAAGGAGATAGTACCAAGCAAGAATATGAGACTCCCACTCCCATGTAACTCTCTTAAGATCCATGTGCTACCTTCAAACATGAACCTACAGAAAAGATCATCCAAAATGTATCCTTAATATTTATTAGTTTATCAATCGATGAAACTCCAGTGTTGATTTCCAGCTCGCCTCCGATTTTGATGTGCATTGATTCTATACGAATCTCCTGAGCTACCACATATGATGGATGATGTGTACTTGGTCCCACTACGGGGTAGAGTCAAACCATACACTACCATTATATCTCAATTCAATATGTGAAAGTGGGACTATTAACCATTGAAATTGTATTCCACCATGGAAAAAATATATACAACCCACGTCGAGGTGACACCAAAAAGGAGAAATTGTCTCCTTCCACTAACTCCAAAGGTCTCCACCATCTAAAAAGACTAAAATTTAGACAGCTCTTTGCATACATCACCCACTCTTATATGACCTTCACATTCTCTACAATTTCCTCCTCCAATCTCTTCCACAACCTAGATGTAATGCGAGCATCATGATCTTAAAAAATCATGGATGAATCTCTATAGAGTAAAACTATCTTGTACACATAGAGGCATCCCAATCCCGATACTAAACATAGATACAAGGTAGTTAGGAAGTGGGATGACTTACTTAGTCAGCAAAAACCACCATGATGAAATCATGTATCCTTGAAATATGTGGTAAACTCATTACAAAGTTCACCGACATCCCTTCTGACTTCCTTCCAGGTACTCCAAGAAAACGAAGGAACAACCATTAAAACTAATTCAAACAATCATTCAACCTTTTAACTCATCAGTTAAGCCCACTTTTAATTCCTTCCATCATCCCTAGTGTCCTCCTTAACACCCACACTCAAACCCCGAATAATCTCGCCACATTAACACATCCATTTTTAGAACTGCGCATCCTTATAAAAGAACAACGTGATCCCCACCTTTCAAATTTTGATCAGGGTTATTCCCTATAGACAACTGAGAATGTAAAGAATCACCATCGGTTTCACTAAGTTGTGCATCCCAAACTCATTTATTAGTCAACAGTTAACAAACACTTGCTATAAATAAGAGGATCCATCATCATATACGTAGGTTAACTGTAATGAATCCAACCACTCTAATGGATCACTCAATAAATGCTAACTAGACTCCTACTAGGATAATATACTTCTACATCCCTCATTACATTGTTAACTTCAAATCCAGCCTCTGAGATGCCATGTCCTAGAAAAGGGACCTTCTGAATCCAATACAGACACATAAAGATCATTCTATGTAGTAGGTTCTCCTGAAGTGGATCCAAGACCATTCTTATGTTCCTCGTGTTCCCTCCACCCCTTAGACACTGAGTACACTAATATTTCATCAAAAAGGATCACCAGGGGCTATTTAGGATGAAACACTAGGTCTTACTAAGCCCATACTATGCATTTCCCCAATATGCACCCCCAGATTGTGGATCTCATTCGAATCCAATAGATATACTAGCGCAAATATCCGTGCCACCCTGGGTGGTTGACCAATGCAAAAGTCTAACTCTCTATAGAGAGATAAAACTCAAACATCCTAATAGAAGATGTCTGAATACGCTTCCACCACTAATAAATCTAAGGACTCATTACATCCACTAAACTGAGGTTCAAAGTAGAAAATTGAATAGAAATCAACTACACCCTCCTCTTCTCGTGCCTGTCAAGAGCTAAAAATATTTCCCCTCTTCTAATAATGTGAAATATAGTTCATTTACTGGGGAAAAAATCATTTCCATACAACAATCAATTTGAGTATGAACTAAGGATTTAGTCCATACTGAGAATGATATCATAAGGCCTCGACACCACTTCCAAGATATCCCAACCAAAACTCTCAACTCAAATAGTCATGTCATACTGTCGGCACCAGTGTGTGTCCATTTGGCCTCCTCTAGTATGAGTCTCAATATGTGGGGATCAATTAAATAGTTTAATGGGAAACTCTTGGTATCATACAAGAAAATTTACTAGAAATGGATCACTAGAACAAGATTCTATCAATACTGCATCAAAAGTACAAAGACACAGACTATACCATGAATCATCCTTAGGGTCATGGGGTTATAATCTTCAAAATACTACAACTGGAACCTTCCCTAACCTCTAACTCCCATAGTCTTTTATGGACCACCTAGAGGTGGTGGTGGTCACATGTCATAATTCATTCCACCTCTAACTGCATCCCCATATCTCCTGCCACATCCCCCACCCGATAGGTTTGTCTTCTCTTGCTGCCAAATCTTCCTTGGTTTTTCATCATCATCCTCACTGGTGGAAACAAGAATGGTGGGGAAATCATAGGTTAAATTCCCCCTTTTACCACAAGAGTAGTAGATCCTTTTCTTCTAGTAACTTGTACATCCTTGGAACTTCTGATGGAACCTCGGGTTCTACAACTTATGTTACACACTTTATATCAGTAGGTCCTTCTAACACTTCTTACAAGGTGATATCTCCCTTATAAGCCTATGATAAATGTTCAACCTCTATGCTTCCTCATCTAGTGCCAATTTATATATCCAAAACTCTGTCTTGAATGATGCATCCACATGAACCATTGGAGGTGGGTCTGCTAACTAATCATCAGGAGAAACTATCAATTATGCCCATCCAAAAGAAAAACTACTCTTTGACTAGCTCCCATCAGGGAGGCCTCATGGAGTATCAGGCCAAAATCTTGATCATACAATGAAACCTCTCCAGCTAGTTTCATGAACACAATCTAGGGAAAACAATATGTATCACGGTTAAAAGAGTATACCTAGTGAGATGACTTAAGAAGGACCTATAAAAAAGTAACTTTTTTATATATTATACATGTACCTTTATTTCACTACTACTAGTGTTTTTAGGTAATGAGTCGGAAAACAGATGCCTAGAGTCCTGGTGTTTGGATATGTCAGCCGACCCCCCCAACAATGGTGTTCCAATCCAAAATTCCATACTCAGAAAAATTAACACAGATTCCCCAAACCAATCTCATAGTCACTCGATACTATGGTCGAACCGACTTCCTCTGATACCACTCTGTCATGACCTATCCCTTGGGGCCCATGTCGTGGAAACCCCAAGCCCACCATCGATAGGCTAGGGGATTGTGACTAACACCTAGTAAGAATATCCCCCAAATGGGAGGCATTTACCTAAGATCATGTACACACACACACCCAACTCCATGACACATGGGTTGTAGATTAAAACAACTAAGTACATAAAATCCATGCATACCACTACAACCAAAAAATAGTGTACAGTAGAATGTAAAGCTGTAATGTGAAACCAGGAAAAAACCAAAATACCACTAAAAAAGAAAAATTTAATGTTTGAACTGCAAACAAGGGAACTAAAGCTGCTGTAGGAAGCTTCTGGAAACACCTTTTCTTGTCTAATCTCAAAGGGCACCATCTAGTCATCATCCTAGTCCTGCTCCACCTAGGACTCCACCAATGGTTCTGTCAAATGAACAATAGATGACACATGCATACAAAGCTCATGCAGGGGTGTGTAAAACAATACTGAGTAGGGGACCCCAAAACACAAAGTAAAATACAAAAAAGGAATCACAACTATGAAGGTATAATCATATCAACATAGATATTTGTGATAAAAAACAAGAATATATAGGTATACTCGTAATGGATTTTAAGACACAATGTCTCATCCACTACCATCCATATGGATCCACTCATAGCATGCTCCATTCTAGGAGGTACCACTACTTGAGCTATCTGCACGTAAGTACATAGAACAAGTCTGCTAAAAGTATCTAAGAGAACATTAGGTCTTTATATTCCATGAAGTTTCCCTGAGACATCTGGTCTCACTGAGACATGGAGTCTTAACTTCAAATCCAATCCTTGGTTAATAGTTTCTTCTCAAGGTGATCTCATTTTGGGAGAAATCACTCCTTGAGATATGAAGTTATCAAAGACCCTCGGAAAAAATTCCACTTTAATGGGGCCCCCCAATTAAGACATACTGAGAACTAATTAAAGTAAACTTATCATGTCAAGTCATGGAGGAAGGAAAGATCTTGATATATAGATAGGGGGTCCAACACCCTGGGCTCATTGGGGGACATCCATGCCCTTTGATAATTATTATCCTAGATAGGGGATCATTACTCATTTAAATATTATTCACACCCATTCCAAAAACCTTATCTATGGTACCACAAATAGAAGTGAAGGTTGACCGGTCCTCTTAGTGTGGTACATGCTCCACATACACCCGTTGGGGCATTGAGTCCCAAAGAGTCATTTCATCCTACTAGGTTACCAAGAACCACTCATAACTTAGGCCTACTAGGTGACCAAGATCCACTCTAAGACAAACCACATTAGAGCATGGGCCATTCATTATGAAAGGAATGATATCTCACATCATACCATCATAGAGAAGCCTAATAGTACTGTCTCAATCTCTACAGTTACCTCCTATGACGGGATCAAGAACCTATGTCGATCGATCAAATAATTAGAAATAGAACTCAACCATCCCAATATATCCCAACTAAAATACCAGTAATCTATTTCAAAAATACATCCTCATCGCAGGGGTCCCAACACCATAGATCGATCATCAATTAGACTTGTAGTTTGAAAGTTACAATCTTTTTAGTGAAAAGGGGCTGGTTGGGATCGATCTGGTCTAACATTGCCCGACTCAATTTTTCTAATCTGATCTGACCTAGTTGGGTCCGAGATGACCCGATCTGACCTAACACAATGGTCAGGCCAATTGTTCTTACTAGACCCGGGTCGTCAGGCTGTGCTTCAAACGAATCCTCCTCTAGCATGGCCCGCACTGGCATGTCGGTTTTCATCAAAATAGTCTTCCCAACAGTCCTCTCCCCATCAGCCCTACCTGCGCTGGCAGCCTGGTCCAGTCCAGCCTAGACATGGTATCTCACCATGTGCCCTTCACACCACATGGAATGCTCGGACGGCCGCCAATCTATGCACGCGGTCTGTTGACCACTTTCCTCCAGCTGGATACAGGGAAACCACTTTGCTGGCCCGCTATGCCACAACCTTCCCTATCAACAGACTCTGATGCCACCAATGGATGAGTTACTATGGGTTCCTCATATCACCACTTTTGGTGGATGGCCTCCTCTATAGCAACATGTGGTATCTGCTGGAACGCTAGTGTGATCTTCTGTTGGCCACCGAACACACTCCAGTGGTTCATTCTTCAATCATAAATAAGTTTAAAAATCCTCAAGGCATGTTCTTTATCTCCATGGATTTAAAAACATGGTGTGATCCATTTCTAGTGTGAAGGAATTCACGCTAGATAACTCTCTCACCACCTCGATCTGTTTTCCACTTTCATCATTGCCCCTCTATCGTTCTGTGTCCATCCTAGATCTATGATGTTGGATCATTATAACTAGGATTTATTGCACAATGATCAACTGATCACCAAAATTTGAGTAGTAGTACAAATGATGAATCCCCACGATGAACGAGGAATAGAGGAAAGAAATGCATAAATCAACAATGAAGTATGTACCACGATCAATGTTCTAGTTGATTAGGGTTCGTTGCGGTTAGAATTGTTTACATAAAGTCACCAAGATTATCTCCCATGAAAACCCCACAGATTGAACTCTACCACAAGAACGAACAAACCTCAAGTAAACATGTTTATGGGTTGATCAATGTTCTTGATTGAAATTTGAGAATGGGGAAAGAAAATATTTAAATAACAAACCCTACCTAGAGTTTGGATCATTCATCAATGATGGAAGAAGTCACACAAAATCGTTCTAATATTATTAATCATTGATTCGTAGTTCTCCATTATCATCGGCGACAATATGAAGAGAATGGAACGGAAGAAGTGTGTTCTTCATGGGTGATTCGTCATTCCTCACTCTCCAATGCATGCCCTCTAGAGGATCAGAGAAAATCCAAAGTCTTTCCAATGATCCCACACTCCTTTTAAGACATTAATTGAAGAAACACGCTTCATCAATTCTATTATGTCGAGTCACTATGTTTTTACACTATTTCAATTATGAAATGAAACCATTTCTTCATCATTTCATTGTAGCGAATGTTTTTGAAGAAAAAAACTTTCTTAAGTATATATTTTTCCTTTAAATTCTCAGGAATGATTTTGCATATTTGACCCAAGCTAATCGATGTTAGGTCCTCCCTTACCAAATCCCAGTACTCTAAACCCAACAGTGCCCTCAGAATTCAAATCCAAGCACTCGTTTACATGTTCCCAAAACCAAGAATGTGTGTTATTTTAATTTACTTAAAAAGTTCAAACATTTGTTTTAGGCTCACTGGGCCTCTTTATCAAGCTCTGTCTTTGCTCCGGGTCTCAGAATAACCCCATATAATATTTAATAAAATTATTTTAAGACTTTGGTACATTAAAACTATTTCATGAAAAAAAATTAATGCTTTTATTTTACTATATAATGAAAACAAACTTCCATTTTATCCCTAAAAAATTGTATATTTTGTTATACCATTAATAACTAGATGAAATAAAAAACCATTTAAATAAATCATAATTAAGAGGAAAATGAAAGAGAAATCTCAAAAAAAAATACATAAAATCAAATATCATTAAAAATCGTATGACAAAAATTTAGAGTCATTGGAGTGATCAACATAAAAACATATTGAGTAAATGATTAAAGGAAATCCTCTTTCATAATTAATAAATAATATTCATAAACAAAAATATTTTAATAATGTGAAATAAATTTTATTTGGAAAATCATTTTAACTTATAAAGGATGCCTGATATGAAGAATTAACATAAAGTGGGAATGAGAGGTCATTTTGGGAATTTCAAATATTTTTCATTTCATGATTTTGAAGGAAGATTCAAAAGAAAATTCTACTAAAAATTTTAAAATGGTACATTTTAAAAGATTTTTAAATAAAATTAATGGGAATTGAAAATTACTAAAAATTATATATTATGTTTAAGGATTAATACTCTTTACACATTATAGTGATGATGGACCTGAAGGGATTAAATGGGTAAAATACTTGAAAACATTTGAAGAAATAATTTAATGGAAAAAACATTATATATTTGAAATTGAAACCCCTTGAATGAAAAAACTGAAAACATCACATTAAATAAAAATAATAAATTATTAAAATGAGATAATATGTCAATGAAAAATTATAAATATCATATAACTAATTATACTTTTATAGTAAAAAACATGTCTCAATGAAATAATATTGGAATGAAAAACCCTTAAGCATTAGGTGACCACTAAAACAAAATCCATTGATGGAGTGAATGTGAAATGTAATAAAAAATACAATTAATATGGACTAAATCATGGTATAATATATAAAATAGATAATGTATACACCATATAAATGAAAATTGTAGTACAACATTAGAAATATACCATAGTGTAAAAATGATGACAAATAACCCTTACCTTGGATTCCGAATTTTTCAAAAAATTTCTGAACACATTTATAATAAAATAGGAACCATTAATGATTTATTTAATATCATTATTCAAATTAATAACAATTTAATTTAATTTTTTTATGTTAATTTATAATATAGTTATTATACATTTTTATTCTATAATGATTACTGGTGTCAGTAGATTTAAATGCTTCATGTATTATTAGAATCTAAATTTCAGTTATAATTAAATTTTAATGATTTAACTATTTAAAGAGTTTCAAAATTATTATCATGGATGTTTCATAGTTATTTATGAAGTTCCATTTCCACTGTAATAGTAATTATGGTACGATTATTAAAGAAAATACACTTAACTTGAATAGTGTTGGAAATTTTGAATTAACTAAATGTTGCATATTAATAAAAAAATTAAATATTAATATTAAGATCATATAATAAGAAAACATTATTTACATAATAATTTGATATTTAATAGTATAATAAATTTACACAGTTCAATATGTTTTCCAAGGTAGATTAAATATATGAAATGTGTCCCGGTATGGTCATTTTAAGCGGTAAACACTTATGGAGACCATTGAATATTAATATTATTAATATAGTGGTAAAATTATCATTATATAACCTTAATCATTATATAGTAATAATATTTATTAATTAAATCCATTTTTATAACCAATGATGTATGGAAGGGATAAAATATGAAATGTGTCATAAAGAGAGGAGGTAGTACACACATTATATGAGAGATGTTTTCAATTTCCAGTGGATGATATAGGGGTATATAATGGTTGTTCTATAAACATGATAAAATTTCATGTAAAATAATGGAAATAATGGATTCATATTTTTAAGTGTTTCTTTAGAATTTGAGGGGGTGGAGGAACAAGGGAACATTAAAGACCATAATTAATACAATTACTTATTATTTAGATATCCTCCTTGAAACCATACCATCCACTATCTTATATTTTTATTTTTATGGGGACAAAACATATAGGTTGTAGTAATTAGGGTTTATGAGTGGTTTTGGAAGTGTTTTTACAATCTAAGCAGTATTATTTGTTAGAAGAAGTTGCAAGGGGAAAGGGTCCTTTTATATATGTGATAAGATAAATATTTTTATATATCATATTCTTAATATAATATCAAATTTCATTATAAAAAAAACTAATTCAAAATATATAAATGTATAAATACAATAAGGTATAGTTTTTGAAATCCTTTATCCATATATTTTTATTAAAATATATATCATATTTTACAGCTTTTATCACTGATTTAACACTTTTAATGTATTTTATCCTTTACTGTGGTGGTAATCTTTAACTTTGTTAGTTATTTTAATAATTAAAAAATTAAATTATAATTAGTAGATAATTTGATTATGGTTTTATAAAATATGAAAAATATTCTACTAGATTAAAATTTTAGATTTGATATAATATAATTTTAACAAAATAATATAAAATGCAATGAAAAATGATTCTATAAAATTCATTTTTCTGGTATACAAATAATTTTAGCAAGGAGTAATTTATGGTTTTAATTATCATAAAATTTATAAATTTTTGTATAGAAAAGGGGATTTCTGTGACATTAAATAATTTATAATTTGGAGTTCCTCCTTTTGATAAATAAATTAGATGAAAAGGATAAAATAGTTTTTTCATTTATAATAAATTGTTACTCTGGCTTAAAAATGGGAATCAAAGGTTTATATTTTCAAAATAAAATTTTGATATAAATTATTTCACTCCATTAATATATTTTTTGTCTGGAGAAATTTGTTTTTAAATTTTTATTTTTGTACTATATAATGTGAATATATTAAAAGTAATTTTTTCTTATAAAAAACGTATTTTTCAATGATCCCAAAAAAATTAATATTAAAAAAAACATAAAAAATTATCCATAGTTAATTTGGTCATGATAAACAAGCCTTCATGTTCGGTTACATTATATGATCTTGAATTAGATTATAATTTTAAAAAATACTTTACAAAATCAATCAAACAAGTAATGATTAAAATAGAAAATCCAAGTCTTGAGGTCGAACCCATAAGGAATAAGAAAACATGGAACTCAATAATATTTAATTTAATTGAACTACCATAAAAAAAAGAGAAGTGTGAAATGATGCTTCTTGAATGTTATTTTCCAATTAATGGATAATTAGAAAGGATTTTTATATCCCATGATGGTTTTACATAAGATATTGAAAGCTTAACCTCACTCAAGAAATAAATCAAATCCACATTCACATGACTTCTCAGAGTATCTATATCCTCCTTTTAATGACAAAAACAACATATATCCAAAGATCCCTTTCACATGGTAATATATTTCTAATTTTGATGTTTTAAAATAAATAACAATGTGAAAATGGAATGTTTTTAGCTATCAAACCACACACCCATAATATAAACTAAATTTGATCCCTTAATTATCATCAAAATATAAAAATATCAATGGAATTATGATATAGAGTAATCATAATGAAATATTAATTGAATAAGATAGTTCTTGTTAAAATAAAAACTAAATGATTCACAGACAAACCACCATCAATCAATTTCATCCCGTAATATGACTATAACCCCTCATAGTAGTATTTTCTTCAAAACATTAATGAACTAGGAATCATAGGAATGTGAATAGAATAAAGAAACAAAAAATATATATTATTCACATTGAAGGAAACATAGTAAAATTTATCTAAAAAACAATATCTTAATTCCACAATTACATAATGTAAACCAGAAGGAAATAGAAATAATAACTACATATGTCTCTTAGGATTATGGGTGTTGATATTAATCCTCTATTACAAATTCCAAATTAGGATATAAACTCCCCCAATAACCCTATACGAGGAAACTAACCTCAAGATATAGTACATATTTTGCACAACAACCATTTATCTTATTTTTATTCAATACCCCTACCCTGTTTTTATAAGTATATATCAAATATTTCCACTTTTTTAATTAAAAAAAATAGCTCTATAAATATAGTGATCATTATCCATATAGAGAATCGTAATTATATCAACCATATTATATAATATTACTTAATGATATATGAATTTCTTTACTATTTTATATTATATACATATATATGTGTTTTTTTTCGCTACTTGTATCTCATACATAATCTTCCTATATGCCTCTCCACCACCAGTTGTATCAAATCCACATGTGATCATCCAATCTATCCATCAAAAAATATAACATCATTTCATTAAAGAGATATAATGTGGTTCTTCTAAGAGTGTAATTGTATACCTACAACAAATATAATTCTATGTTATAGAATATATTGTGTGTAAGTGTATTGATACTCCCTTTTGAAATTTTGTTTGTATATACAATAAATAATCATTTTTTTCCAAAACTCCAAATATACTCATCCTCTTCCCAAGAGGATAAATCCTACTATATTACATTATCAAATTAACCGTTGCACCAAATGTTTTGATCTTCAACCATACCTATACAATCTATAATATATTAAGTATCCTCACCATAGATCTTTCACTATGATATTTATATTTTTTTCTTCTACTATGGTGTTAGAGATTTCTTGTGGTGGAAGCCATAATGAGCCATCAACCCAACCCTCTAGCTCCCTGTGATATTTCATTGTGTAATTCCAATCCCTATATTGTTCAACTTTGAAATTAATGTAAATACACTTACATTAGTTTCATAGTGAATCATAAATTTCCTTCATTTACCACATCTATGTAGCTTCCAAAACAATCTTCTACACTTATACAACTCAAATATTTTACTACCCTTACATAACTTATCATCACTTTTGATTATGGGAAAGCATGATAGACCATAAAATAAACTAATTATTTTCACCAACATCTTTATGGAAATAATGATAATCCCAATCATGTAGGATTTCCATATTCTATATTGTAGTGTAATTCCACATTTCATTCCATGACTATGGTTAGCTCACAATGAAACTAGTTCATCTGCAAACCAACATTGTGTTCGAGGAATATGATGTTAGACACAACCCAAAATGACATAGCTTTAGAATGTATGAAAAATATTACATATTTTCATGTAAATAAAACAAGACTAGAATGGTTTGATTCCCATCAATAAAAAATTCTTTATAAAGAACCTCTCCAATTTTTATTAAGGTACCTACACTTGTTAATATATACTTTTGTGTGTGTTGACCCACACCCACAAAACACTTTCTAACAATGAGTTTTGGCCCACTTGAAATGATCTTTTTCATAACCATGCACTAACCCTTGAATTTATAATGTGAATGATTCCCATATTTTTGTATTTTAATATCCCCTTATGTATGAATGACATGTGTTGATGCCACATTTTACTATACACTATTAAGTCAGAAGTTTTACTTCTTACTTTTCCATTCCTTTTGTCTTGGAAATACACAATTCTTCCTAAAAAACATTTTTACTAATTTGTTATTTAGAAAGTGTTTCATAATTTTTTCGTATAAATAATTACCTTTTATAATACATAGAATAAGTTATAAGGTATTACAAAAATAAACATTACATAATTCATTATGATTTTCATAATGATTATGTTTATGATTAATTAGGCTTACATTTATCAAAACCATAAGTTAATATTTATTTAATTTATTTTCTACTAATATAATTCACAACAATCATACTGATTCTGGTATCGATAACACCGATTTAATAATAATAAAGATTATCACATTGAAATTGTTAAGGAATTCCATCAGACAAACTATGTTTGAAATCAGAATATAAATATTTATTTTTAATGTAAGGATTCTCTTAATCCTTATAAATGTGTTTACCAATACAACTTTGAACACTCAATTATGCCAGATTTTTTTGATTTGTTTACTTCCAGGCATCCAAATTCCTTGCAACAAACATGTAAAATATGCTGGTCAGAAACACTCCTATAAATACCAAGTCATGTGAATATTTTAGAGCTTTTTGATTGATTAAATTATCTCTAAAATATTTCTATTTTTGAATTGACTTTCTTAGTTAGTTTAATTATTTTGTGATTTTTTTGTAAGAAAACCCTGACTGGTTATATCTATAATAAATCTTTTAATAGTAACTTGTGTTTGATCATCGTAATGATTGAGGGTTTCCAGGGATAGGTGAAATAGAATTTGATCCATTAGATTGAGGTCTACTGGGGTAGGTAGACATTGAAAATCTTATATTCATATTGTGGGCTTCTGCAGATATGATGATAGATCCATTTCGATCTTTCTGTTGAGGTATTTCACAGAATGGAAATACATACGTTTATTTATGTATAAAATAGTGATTAACTATAGTTTGTCTTATACACTACCAGACTCTTATGGTTAAAAAATGCTTATAATTTTTATATATTTTATGTCATACTAACATTTTTTTGTAATTATAGTGCTTGTTGATTACATGTTTTATTTTATAATTAATATTTAAATAGAAAGATAGTAACAATAATCATATTTCTATTCTATTTATCATATTAAATCTTATTATGATAATCACACTGATATATTTCATATCCCTTATGATTCAAATTTCAACATTGAAAAAATTGGACTATATTGTTCTTCATTCTTAGTAAAATTGTTAATTAGACTGAGGGATGATCCCAACAACAAACATTAGAAGGATTTTGAATTTTTTTAATCAATAAAAAAAGCTTTGAAACTTAAAATTAACCCCCTATTGTATGTATTGTCATTTGAGACGATCTCACAATCATAAAATTTGAATCAGAGCAGGATTCCACTACTCAAACAAATGATTATTTTTTTAACATTCATTATTATTTATTTCTATTTATGTTTTTAAGATAAATTTTTTATAATCTATTATTTATTAAATAATATCAGTAGAAAAAAATTTTCTGTTATTTTAATGATCAAATTTCTAAATTCTGGATCCATTGAAAATATTAATCCTAACAGAACAACTATAATTGATGGTTTTGATTATGAGTTCTGGAGGGATAGGATGGAAATATTTTTATCAACATATGAGTTGACAATTTTTTAATGATCAATAGAGACTGTATGATTTCAAATAAGGATGTAACCACTTTTACTCATCAACGGAAATAATAATATCACTTAAACTATGGAGTTAAAAATACTTAGTTATGTTCTATAACAAAAAGAATTTATATTTATATTTATTCCTGTGGAGCTTCCAAAAACACATATAAAAGTCTTGAGGGGACACATTTTGCTATATCTAAATTTGTTGAGACTAAGAGATATATGTTAAGATAATACTACCATTCCATTTATTTTATACGAAGAGAATTTATTGAAATAATGCATCATAGGTTGATGACCATTATAAATAGTTTCTAATCTATTTGTGAGAATGTTATTGACGACGATATCATTAAGGAAATTATAATTGATATCATGCGAAATGAGTGGATGTCTAAGAGAACAAAAATTTATGAGACTAGGAAGGTAAATAATCATACATTGATGATCTTATTGGAACCCTTATATAATTCAAATGTAGACTCAAGAGAGATAATATAAAATACAAATGGAAAAATGGATGTGTTTCCATTACTACAACATCTACCTTACGTTATAGAGTTAAATCTGTAGAGAATATTGTTAAGTCTTCAAGAGAGAAGAATGTGGTTATTCAGTACCATTATATTATTTTTAAATGTTACAATAATGAGATAGATATTTTTTCTAGAATGATTAATAATATAGTTAGCAAGAAAAATATCCAATACTGATAAAAAAGGCCATAAATATATAATTGACAAGAAATATGAAGTCACTTTCTATGATTTTAATAATGATAAACACATCAGAGTAGTTTTTGTAATGTTAAATGAGAATGATATAAGAGAAAACAATAAAAAAAGGAATGATAAAATGTTTTATAAATGTAATGTAAATTATTTTTTGAAGGATTCTGGCACATAGTGTTCTTGTAAATGTGATTCTTCAGAGAGCTCCACTAATATTGAATTTTCATGTTAGGGAAACATAGGCTTTATGACAATGTACCTGAAAGAAGTCAATATTTCATGGATATAGCATAAAAATATGAAAACCTAACCAAAATGTATTTAGGTGCTAATTATTTAAATGAGAAGGATTCTGAATCCACAGATAAGGATTCTTGCTTAGCAGAAAATATTTTTTTTTTCTTATTATGATAAATTTTCACATTTTACGACTTCTTGTGATGGAGAATTATAAAATTTTCAAAAAAACATGATAATTTAAAGGAAATGTTTTCAATGTAGGTTCAATAATAAATGTTTCATTAATGAAATATCAAATATTTCAAAATTCCATGTTGATGTTATTTCCAGGGAAGAAACTATTTACATATATTTTGAAAAATTAGTTAATGAGAAAAATGTTTTGGGAACTAAACTCATTTAAAAATTTATACTAACGTGGATACATATTTATTTCTAAAAATAAAATATGAAATTTATAGTTTGTGAAAACATTTTCCATAATTTACTAATGGTAAATAATGTTTTAAAAACTATAAATAAATTATACCTCTAGAAAATGGTTCTGGAATGAGTTATACATTTGAAATTAATTTTTTAGTAAACATTTTCTTGTTCCAAAACATTTACCTATTTTGAAAATGTGTCAATGTGATGGTTGTTGGAAAATAAATTGTTTAATAATCAAAGTTCAATCCCTTTTATTTCAGAAATACTATTATTATAAAAAATATATAGATTCTTAAAGTTTATTCATTTACATTAGCAGACATAAGATAGTTTGTGTGTTGAAACTCTAATTATAATTTTCATTGAAATAGAGAATATATGAAAAAAATATTCTATACATGGATTGTTGGTGTTATAGACACATAAATAGAAATAAATAGTTCATCAATAAAATTATCAAAATGAATGGTGGAAATATAAAAATAAGAAATAATTATCAAGAATATTTTATTGAAATATATAGCACTTTCATTCTTGCAAAGGACCATATTTGAAATGTTGTATTTGAATTGTTCTAAATAATAAACTTATAAGAAAAACTCAATTATGTGATGAATGAAACATTTTGAGATTTAGAAATGTTAAATGTCTAGTAAATAGATTGAAGGATGAATTAAGTCACAATGCCAATTTGTATGATAATGTTTACATTATTAACATAGAATACCTTAGGAGCCAAGACTTACCTTCCCTTTGTGCAATGGAAGCTCAATAATGGTTATGTATGGAAGGTATTGACACTGTAAAATATGAATCTTTTCTATGTTGAAAAAGTAAGGAATTGGTAAGGATCAACAAAAAATAATGGTTTGATCCTTCGGTAGTCTATAACCCTTTTCACTGTAGTAAGAAACACAAGTAATGTTTTAAATCTATTAATGAAGTCACAACTTCTTATGGTTAATAGTGATTGAACATGGAAATATTAAGTCCTACAAAAACTGAAAGTATGAATGTAAAATTGTATGTGTATGTCTTTTTGGATGGTTACACTAGAGAAACATGTTTTCATTTTCTTAGCAAAAAATATAAAACCATTTATAATTAAAAACATTTGTAGCCAAAATTGAAAATGGGAATAGTATTCCCATGAAAAATATTCAGTGTGATCATGGTGGAGAGTTTTTAAAATCTATTGTTGAAACATTTTTTATTAATATAGGTATTGAAATTAACTTTGTAGCACCTACAACCCCGCAAAAAAATGGTGTAGTTGAAAGAAGAAATATAATTCCTCCAAAAATAACTTGAACCAGGTTGAGTAAATACTCAATTTCTAAAATTTTTTGAATGAAGCTATTTTTATTTTATAATATAATATAAAATGAGTTTTACTTATACCTTTTATTAATAAAACTAAATATGAGTAATAGAAAAAACAATAAGTTTCTTACTTCAATGTATTTGGTTGTAATGTTTTCATCTTGAATACAGAATACAACTTACATAAATTTTAACTCAAATCCAATGAAAGAATATTTAGAGGATATTCCCACACATCTAAGGATTGTAATGTTTTTAATAAAAGTTAATGTACTATTTAAGAAATAATTTATGTAAATTTTGATGAAATAGATCATTCATTAAACAATGTCAACCAATATCCTCTCTTGTGATTACTAAAACTGATTTTCAACATTTTATAGGAAGGTTTTCTCAAAAAAATAAAACTTAATAAATTGTTTTAGTTGTTATTTTGAGGGAATATTTCCTACCAATTTTCGAATAATAGACTTTTCAGAACCCAAGAAGTTAGTTGTTTCGTAGAAATATTCCCAATATTACAATTATTGGTGATGTAGATGAACTTGTTAAGACCATAAGCTCTCTATAGAGAGAAATTTAACATCAATCATTCTCATCCTAAAATAAAATGACAAATCCTAATGGGGATTTCGGTGAAAAGTATTTGAATAAGTCAATTACTGATGAACTCAATGAATTTGAGAGGAAGAAAATATGGGCGTTAGTTGAAGGACATTTAGAAAAATATATATATTGAGTATAATTAGGTCTTCAGAATAAGTATGTTGATAAATAAATAATTTTTATAAATAGAGATAGACTTGTTGAAAAGGGTTATGATGAAAAAGATGGTATAGATTATGTTGAAACCTATTCATGAGAAGAAATACTTATATACATTCGAATACTTCTATCATTTGTAGAAGTACTTAATTAGAAACTTTTTAAAATGGATGTGATGTGTGATTTTCATATGGTACATGTTGGGGAAGAAGTATTCTTGACCACTCTCCTCATTTGTAAAATAATAAACTTATTAAATATGTCTATAAACATACCAAAACATTATACAGACTTAAATAAACCCTTTGAGCTTGGTATGGTAGATTAATTTATGTTCTGTTACAAAAAACAATTCATCAAGGGAGTAACAGATCATACTATTTTTTTAAATAAGTTAATTGAAACCTATTATTTTATAAATTTAGGTTTTTACATAATATTAATTTTTAATAAATAATATTTAATATATTTATTTGAAGGTCTTATAAAAAACAACTTTGAAATTAGTATGATGGGTGATTCAACATATTTTATTGGTTTCAAATTTCAAAAAAGTTGGAAGGAAATTTTATATATCAACATAAGTATATAAATAACTTTTTTAAAAATTTGGATTCCACAATACTAAATGTATTTTTACTCCTATCACAACCTCAAATACATTATAACTTAATGAAGTTGGGTAAAGTTTTTATCAAAAAATAGGGGTATGATAAGAAGATTACTTTACTTAAAATAAATAGATATAGATTTAGTGTTTTATATATGACTATTTGAAAGATATAAAGAAAATATTAAGGAATCAAATCTAATACCTATAATATAAAATTTTTATTATCTTAAGGGATCTATGTATTTGAGACTTTTCTCTTATTCAAGAAATGCTTTTCAACTAATTTTTATTTCAAATACTGACTATAGTATATGTAGAATGAATATAAAAATCTCTTCTAAAACATGTAATCTCCTAAGAGAACATTTAGTTACTAATTCATGTAATATAATAAACTCAGTAGGACTCTACACTTCTAATACAGAACAAGTGGTAGTATGATGTTTTTTTCTCAACTGTTGTAGATTCAACATACACCAAATGACTATGTCATGAGTACCTCTAAAAATCAAATCAATTATGATACCACAAGTGAAAGTTATTTAATTAAAAACCTATTATATCACTCACATGCTATGAACATTAAAATAAGACACCAATTCCTTCTATATCCCTCACTTAAAAAATATATAATTTCCAAATTCTATGGATTGAAATATCTACATGAATAAATTTTCAATAAACCTATTAGTTCTGATACAATTTAATATATAAATAGAATCTTGAAATGATAAATGAAATTTAATCATACATTTCTACTTTTTATTGACCTATATCCTTACATTATTTATTCCATTTCATTGGTGGAGTACATATGATATATTTTTCAAAAAACATTTAGTTTTTTATAAAAGTATTTTTTTTCTTTAGAATTATATTTTCTAATAAAATTTATCCTAATTAATTTTCTATGATTATATTTATTTACCATATTTTTTAATTTATAATTCTTAAATTGTTTTTTGGACAGAGAAAATATTAGAAAACTTTACAGAGACAAATTTTGTTGATAAATTATTTGGATTGAAAATCTACAAAAAATAGATATCATAAAGAATAATTTGTAAATAAATATCATAATAAAACTGTGATATTAATTTATTATTTAAAAAAAATAATTATCCATTTAAATTTTTAAAAAATAATAAGAACTGGTTATTCATATTCATGTAACTATTCAAATTTAAAGGTACATATCTATTGTATTAGTTTTTATAGAATTTCATTTTGCTAGTTCTTTTATTTTTGATTTTATTCTTTATTTTTTATGAAATAATTTTTTCAAATTCAAAATTTTAATGTTTTTCTTAATCAAAATCATTGCCAAAATGATATATGTTATAAGATCCTTGATAGGTCCAATATTTCTCTAAACTATTCTCTGGGGAAATAAAAACAACTTGAACATATTTTCTTCATCTCAACCATTAGTTTTTATATAAAATATGGAAAATTACACATGATGCCTTAATAAAGAGAGACCCCCATGCCCCACATAACTAATTCTAGAATTTGTTTCCCATGTTTCTTACACCTTCATATTAGTCAGTCTGAAAGATTAACTTCTTTTCTAAATCATTGGTTTCAAATCTAAATACAATGGCTACTAAATATGATTTTTATAAGTGCTGTATTTTTATAGAAAGGTTTGTAGAATTATATTTCTATGATAATTATTATTATAAACTAAAAATATTATATCATTTCAAGGACTAGAGTCTGTTTGTGTTGAGAAACTAGATAATGAATTATATTTATTTCTCTAGATGTTGATCCTAAATTCTATACCTATATTAAATCAGTCGAGGAATGAGGCAAAGAAATTATTTCTTTCATGATGTATGTAAAGATATATAAGTTATCATATAAGAAACATTCAGACATGATTTGAATTTCATATGGAGGATAAGTATATTTTCCATCATATTTGTTTCCAGAAAATATTTTTTCATTTTAAAAGATAAAATATGAGGCTTATTTATATTATGAAAATGAAAAGATTATGAAATTTTCCCAAATCACTCCAAAAATTCATGTTTTTTCTTTATAGATGCAAGGATTTTAATAATAATTAAGTGAGATAGAGAAAATTTGTAAGTATCTAATGTTTTGTTTTGGATTTTTTTTAATATGGCGAAAATTGATATTTTCTTGTTTTTCCATCTCACAGTAGACAACATCTATACCATTATAATCAAATCCAAGATCATTATGTTCATAACTTTTATAAAAAAATATTTTTGGATTGTATGGATGTTTTTAATGTTTTCCATAAATCATATCTGATTAGTGAGAAGTTTTATTTTTTGAATTGGAAATACCCTAATAAAATGATATTAGTTTTTGATAGCACATTGATGAAATTGGTTAAGAATGATTGGGGATCTACATCAGAGGACGAACCATAATGAATTTCAGAAATTTTTGAAAAGGAGAAGTATAGGAAATTTGATACCTCTCCACCAATGAAGTTAAAGAAGAAGAATAAATTTCCAGATGAAGTATTTGAATATTAGATGAAAAAGAAATGTGATAAGAAATCTAGGGATCTAATGTTTGGGTTTAATCTCATAGAATAAAAATCCTTGAAAATACGTGCTTCAAAAACTCTAGAAGAAGAAAATAATATTAAATTAATTAAGAAGTGGAAATTATATTTACATTGTAAAAATTTATTGAATGGAGTTGAAAGAAACTCTAAAATTGTTTTTTTACCTTCCTATAAGAATGTTAATGTGAATCTAATAGCTAGATTCTATTTTCAAGAAACCTATGCAGCCCAGGAATATATTCCTTTTTCCACGGATGATAGAAAAGAAATAGTAGTTTAGGCAGAATTGGTCCTGCTCCATCTATAAAATCATCCGGAATCAAAAACACCTCGAAAAAGAGAGTATAAAAATCAAATAAAGTAAAAAAGAATAGACTGATCGGGCTATTAATGAAGAATTTTAATGTAAATAAAGTGATGGAAATGATGAACAAGGATTTTAATATTAATAATCTGATGATGAAATATAAGAATAAAAAGAAAAAGGAAATGAAGATAATGAACAAGTAGATAAGGAAGAAAATTAATCCAATGTGCCTTCATTAGAATATTTATCAACATCCTCACCAGAAATTCCATCCAAGACTAATTATAAAAGAAAAATTTTCAACATCTATGGAAGAATAATCCTAACCATAATAAGAAGTAAAATTCTTATCCTAGAAAGAAGAAGAAGATAACAATTAAAAAATTGAAGTTTCTGATAATGTAGAGACTCATAAAGAATTTAACATCCGTGATTTGTTTGATAAAAATGATATTATTAATTGTTGAATAAAAATGTTGAAAATGTGATTTTATGTAAAGATAAGAAGAAAGACATGGAATTAGATGCTAAACTAAGCTGAATAGAACCACCCTAGGTTCAACAAGAACAATTAGAAATAGAAACAACCATATCTATTGAAGCAATTGATTTTAGTATTCTTTTGTGGTAGATAATATAAGTAAAAATTCCTAATATTCCTAGGCTTGAAAAAAGGTGTAATTAGATTCAAGATAGTCATAATGAAAATTTCAATAAATAATTTTTTTGATAGAAAATGTTTTTTATAGAGGTATACTTGAATTATTTTTCGAGAATTTTCTTAGAACTATAATAGGCATGAAATTAGATAGGTCAATAATATAATCAAGTTGATGTTGTTAAAAAAATCAAATTGAAAAATTTGAGAATGTGAAGTATATTATGGTTGAATCATAAAGTAATTTGAAGGGTTTAACGTCACACAAGGATGAAAAAGTGAAGTGTGTGGATGATTTTAAATACTCCACTAGTTATTGAGTCGATAATGTTGAAGCTCTAAAAACAATTTGAGAAATGGAGATTGATATGAACAGACTTTGATAAATTGAAACCAATCATTTCCTCATAAAGGAGGAGAATAAAAATTTGTCCGCATAAGTCATGAAAATTTTAAATTAGAAGAAAAAGTTTACAAGATGTGGAAAAACCAAAAAGAGATAAAAATATGAATTCATTTCTAAAAAACCCTAATAAAGAAAGTTTTTTTTATTTTTAACTATCATTGTAGTTGTTATGAAAAATATTAGAATTATTTTATATCCATGAACTACCTATTTATCCAAATATGAATTTTTTTATTTTTTCCAATTAGGATTGGATGAATCTTCCATCTTATTTTTTGATTATGAATAGTAAATTAATCATATTGTTTAGTCTTTTTTTATCAAAAAATTTAGAAAATAAAATATTGTACACCATTATTCTGTGACATCATAGAGGGTAATAATTTAATCTATATGAGAGAAATCAATATATTGAAGATAATTTTTTATATAAAATAAGTTGTTTTATTAAGTTGGAGAGTATATTTATAAAGAAATTATGTTTTTTCAAAAGGGGAGATATTATCCTCAGGGGATATTATCATATTCAACATCATACTCTCCATACTCTTCATAAGAGTTATAAAATTTGGTGCAGTTAAGGTTTTAATGATTACCTATGAATACAGTTTACATAAAATAAAATATGAAATATATATTTTTCAAATATATTTTTTATTTATGTTTTTTGTGGTTTGGGATTTCAAAAAAAAGGTGGGATTGTTGAGTTAGAATTTCTACCTGACACTTTTTTATTCGTTTTATTTTGGAAATCACAAATTCATTTCTAAAAACATGTTTACTAATTTTGTATTTCATATGTGTTTTTGATTTATATTTTAGAAAAAATTACCTTTTACCATAATTAAAATATTTTCTATAGTATTATAGATATAAACATTACATTCATAGTTATGATTATCATAATGGGTATGTGATGAATTTATCAGACTCCACTTTGTCAAAATAAGATGTTAGAATTTATTTATTGTATTTTCTACTAACAACAATATTATAAATTAGACTAATAATAGTATGGATAAAATCAGACTAATACTCATAATCATTATCATATATATATTGATAATGAATTATTTTGACTGAATAAGTTTAAAATTAAAATAAGAATATTTATTACTACTATAAGGAATCTCTTGAACACTGTAATAGAGTTTACCTATTCAATGTCATACATTCAATTAAAAAACATCATTACGAATTTTCAAGTTCTATATGTCCAAATACATTTCAAAAAATGGAATTATTACCATCAGAAGTATTCTTATACATACCATGTCATTTGAAGAGTCTGGAGGTAGTATGTTGATTACATTCACTTTCAAAGATTGCATTGCATGATTCGATAATTCTAAGTTCTTGCAATTAATTAGAGTGTTTTTGTAATAAGTAAACCTTTCCAGGGATTATCCTTAAGAAATTTTGTAATTATAACTTGAGTTTGATCATTATAAATATCAAGGGATGTCATTGATATGAGGATAAAGAATTCAATCCATTAGATTATGGGATACCAAGTCTAGACATGTATAGAAAATCCAATATTCCTATAGAGGTATTCTATGGTGAGGAAGACATAGCCATTCTGATCTTTGTATATATGGATTTCCTGATAAATAAAGACAAACAATTTTATATGTATAAGATAGTGGTTACCATTATTTTGGGTTATAGACTACCTTATTCTTATGTTTAAAATAGATATATATTTTTTATATTTTGTAAGTCATACTTACACATTCTTTTCTATTTTATTACTTATTAATTACATTTTTTATTTTTTAATACAAATTTAAATATAAAGTGATTAATAATATTTGTAATTCTCTTATGTTGATCGTATTAACTATGATAATGATAATATCCCTAATAGTAATCATATTAATAGTGATTCCAATTTACACTTTAATATAATCAGACAGTATTGTGATTTTGATTTATTTTCCTTGTTAATTAGAATGAGGTCAAATTCTGATAACATACTATAAGAGGCTATTGAATTTGTTTAGAATAAAATTATAAAACCATGTTTTAAAAGTTCAATTCAACGCCTCTAGTAAGTATAGTCATTTGATCAAATCTTATGACCATATATACACAAATCACAAAAAATACATTGTCAAAGTAGACTCACTCACAAGAATACCTCTTCAATTATTAAAAATTAATTTCAAAGCATTATATAGACATAAAATAATGATATTAATGAATAATTTGGAAAATGTTATAATAATTATCAAAATTTTATAAAATTCAATAATAAATAGTAATAAAATATTTATTCATGAATCACCCACATAGTATGTGTCATTCATTTAATTATGAATAGAATCTCATCTTAGATAAAAAATTCACATCAAGCTATAAAAATTAGAAGGTAAATTCCATCAAAATTATACAATTATCAATTAGGAGATTGATATTTGAAGCATCACTTATGAATATCATTCAATATTATAGATTTTAATAGAACCAAACAAATCATGTATTTCACTATTTACTTTAAAAATATATGGGTCTCCTCATAACTTCCATTCAGTCTTCATAATATATTTTTATTATGCATACCACATTTTTATTTACCTAAATTTTTTTTATAATTACTCAAGGTAACAATATAGGTGGTGTTATAAACATACAGTGAATTCATTATCCTTACCATAGGATTATATTGGATTTATAATCTCAACCTAACAATTACAATGATCCCAAATAATCATGAGCGAGTAACCTTATGGTTTGATTGACTCTAAAACTTTTGGTAGTTATGAATTGATGTAAAAATTTGTTTTTAAACAAGGTGGTTGGAATATTTATCATTTTTAAATATAGCATAATAAAAAATATCAATTAAAGTATCCTATCAAACATTACATCCCCCATAATCCCAAACTAATATAATTTCATGAGGAATAATAAATAACAGAAAATGATACCCAATAATTATTTTCTAATTTTTTGTTTTTTTTATATTTTATTCATGGGACATATCTCAAACATATCGCCCAAACCAATATGATCTCATAACGATAGTAATTTTAAATGTTATAATAAAATCATTTGTAATTTAATTTTCATTATTTCTTACCCAAGACATACACTATATTTTATATAATTTTTTTATTTTTATTTTTTTATTTTTATTTTTTTTGTTTGTTAAAGGGGTTCAATAAAATAACTCAATGAATGATAATAAAAAAACCTTCCCCAAACAAAATTCCATCTCAAGAAAACATCCATCCAACCACATAAAACCTCTCCCCAAACATTAACTCATGAATATAAAGAAAAATACATGGTGTAGTGTGGGAATTGATAATATTAGATTGAATGTGGGTATTCCCTAACAAAGAAAATTCCTAAGTTTTATGGGATTAAAGTAAGATAATATGGAAGGTATTTCGAATGGAAAAGTTATTAATATTAATGTACCTATATGATATTAAAGGTTCCCCTATACAATTATAGATTCAGGAATATACTAATTAATATTCTAAAAGGATTTCATGTCTCATGAATCTCTCATGAAATATTTTAGAAACTATGGAAGTATTATGTCAATAATCCTTTTAGGAATGCATAGCGGTAATTTTATTCGACAACTAATTGAATGAAATAATAAAAAAACTATTCTAAAATAGGAAATTAAATTTTATTCTTGAAAAATGGGTTTGAAAATATTGTATATTTAAATTAAATAACCTCCCCAAATAAGGATTTATTATATATATATAATCCTATGCCTATCCACAATCTTCAATCCCCCACTATACTCATTTAATTTCAATATTATTGAATCTCAAACATAAAAACATGAGATTAAAATGTGATTTTTATTTCCTAGATCAAATGAGTTTAATAAAACTCAGTGTGGGGAATTTACATTGTTTATTCGGATCATAAAAAATCTAATAACATACATGGGAGTGAAAATATAATCCTTTAAATCAATTCTCCCCTTTCCATGTGTATCATATCATCTTTTATTATTATCATTATCTTATTCGTCTTTATATTTCAATCTTGTTCAATCTTCGTCATATCTATAAATATACGAATATGTAATTGAAGATAAGGAAACATGTATATTAAATCATCAAAATTTAACGAGTTTGACACTAAATCCCAAATGGAATTCCTCCAATAGAAAACTGGATTCCTAAAAAATCATATTTCCACTCATAAAGAGATATTATTCTTTTCAATAATCTTTAACTTATATATATATCTATTATTTAACATGAATTTTTTTATAAAGATAAAAATCCTGAATTTAACCAATTCCTACCTTTTTGTGAGTTCAGGTAACTTCATTTACCCCTCCTCCTTGAAATTATTTTTGAAATTTATTATAGAGAAAAATATACATTATAAATACATGATGATTGGTAAAGGGGATCATGTATTTTAATATTTTTTTAGTAATACTCAATATTATCTTTTGGGGTTTATTTACATTTTTCTTTCTAACAAAATTTTAATTTCAGTATCATCCACTGGTTCTTTCTCTTCTTATTATAGAACTTTTTCAACTCATGTTCTCTCTTACATGTTAAAATTTTTCAAAATAAGATCCACTATTTTATAATTAAATTCAACACATTTCAATACTTCATCACCATAATGATCATACCCTTCTTCTTTAGTTTGTGTTTCTTCTTTCCCCTCATCAATTATGAAGCTTATTTGTCACGAAAATTCATATTTGGTTACATCATTGGATGTATCCTCAAATACAATATTCCGATACCCTCACTAAGGGATTTATATATAAATATTTACATGAATTTGTATATCACCACATATAATTCCTTCGATTAATCCCCTCAATTTTCTTTTCTCTCCAAGAGTCACACATATCCTTGGATTCTTTCTCCATGTTGTAGTGGTGTTTATCATATAGACATGGGTGTGACTGTGACACCAATGATCAAATATGGAACCTCAGTCCTTCATGATAAATGTTAATTTTATGCCCAATGATCTATTGTTCCATATTTTAATGTTTAGTTACCATTTATATGTGTTCCTATATTTTTTTGTTTCAATATATTCACACTACCAAACACTCCCAAATCATTTTAGTAGAACAAAAATAGAAACATACTCTAAAATGAATAAATATAAAAGTGGAAGGGAAAATTATTATCATAACTATAAAATTAATGTTTTTAACCCATTCCATTACAATTTCACTAAAAACAAGACCAATCTCTTTTGTTCAGTCACATACTATAGTCGAAAATCAGTTTATAATTTTATAATACGAAACTAAAAATCAAAAAAATAAACTAACGAGAGCTACTAAAAAAAGGGACCCAAAAACCAACTCCAAAGAAAACCACAAGTAATGGGTAATATTACCCACAATACATCTCTACAACACCATCCAAGAAGATCCCTATCATCCCAAACCACCATCACAAAATTCTTTACCTTTACCTGTATCAAAGATGACCATGTCTGGATACACACAATGGTGTAAGAACGGTGTTAGCTAATGACCAGTAGGGTGACACATAAAAATATTACATGCTCTAAATGATAAATGAATTATAAAATTTCAAGTTTAATTAATAAAATGAAAATCTTGATCATTCTAAAGTAAAATAGTTTTGATGAAAAAAACTATTAATGGGATGCAGTTTTAAATAAAAACACCTTAACCTTGATGTAACCCAAAGGCACACACTATGTAATTTTTGAGTGCAACATTGTCTATGAGCACAAACAAGGGAGAGTCCTTATGGGTGTTAGCTAGAAAATGTGACCCTATAACCTCCTATCTTGGTATAAAGTGGTATAAGAACCACAACCATCCACCATGTTTTCATGCACGAACCACTAGAGAGGAGAAACGTCCAATATTCTAATGGTCTCTGATCATCATAAATGTTTTGTTAGTGTTGTAATCATCAACCCCTCTAAGTGAAACCATGATATATCCTCTTCTATTTCACTAGCACAGTAGTTTTAGTCTTACCTCCTATCTACCCAGGATTCCCCAAATACTGAATCAATTTTTACATTCAACTAGAAACACCACATTTTCACACACAAGACCACTAAGGCATTACACACACCAAAAACAAAAAATTTCACCCCCCCAAAATCTATTTTAAAATAAAAAACACCCCAAAATAATTCCAACCATGATTCAAATTCCAAACACACCTTAATAAAATGTTTACACAATTAATCAAACATTTCAAATGCACATAATAATGAATCACTTCATGAATACACTAGTTTCACATGATAATTCCTTTATAAAATCAATTTCATATACAAACTCTTGAAATACTACATTTAAACCTCATTCAAAATTAAAAAAAATGTTCAATAACACAAGAAATACCAAAAAATGCATCAAGAAATGTTTAAGAACATAATCACCTACTATTGATACTGAAAACCCCTAAATTAGGTGCGAAATTTCTACCGCACCACAACCGACCAATGTTAAAGAAAGATCGAGCCCTAAATCAAGAGATAGACCAAAAAAGATAATGAGTCAACCCCAAAATTGGAACCCTGGGTTTGGAGAATATGAAAACTCCAAAAGAAGGGAAGAAACCCTATAATAGAGAAGTAATCAAGTAAAGGAGACACATACTAGAATATATTCAGAGGAATCACACAAAATATGGCACAAAATTGAAGCTCTATGGGAGGTGGGAGGAGGGAGAGGTGCACCTATGGGAATAAAACTAGGAAGAAAAAAATGAGGTGCTTTTGGAGTTGAAACAATGAAGAGAGTGAAAGGGGGAAAATTTTAATGACATGGATGACACACACAGTTTTTCCTTAAAGTTTGGAAACCATGTGGTAAATATATGGACCATTAAGTCTATATAGAGGACTCCACATTGTTACCTAGTCAATGGACCATGACTATGGAGAAGCCATGCGTCAGGTTCTATCTCCTATCACACAGTTTCCCGGGTGGGTATAACGTTACTACTAAAAATGCACCAACCATGGGAAGTGCTTTGTCCTCCCAAAACATTAATTTTATTCCAAAATATCAGATAAAACCCATGGAAAAAATATAGATCAAAATAAAATGGAAGAATACCAAAAATGAGAACACGAATGTGAGAAATCTCCACACCATAAAAACTTTGCACCCTTGGAAAGGAAACCCGAACCTTGATTAGAAAAAAAAATCAGAACTCCTGCTCGACCCAAGACTTTTGTTCCCAAATCTCATGTGTATCACATCCATGTTTCAAAAGGCCATAGACCCCTAGAAAATACATCACATGAATCTCCTTCTCATGGGAGTCGACTATCCAAACCAGCCATTCTAACATTGATAAATCAAGCTCTATCTCCAACTCTTCCCAATTGAGTACATTATATGTCTCTAGGATTTACATTTTTAGTTGAGAGACACAAAACACATCATGAATCGACCTTAAATAATATGAAAAAGATAGATTTTATTCCACCATTCCTATCTTCTTCGGGATCTCGAAGGGTCTGACATACCTCTGAGTTAGATTCCCTTGGCTCCTAAAATAATTGTGACCCAAATGAGGGTCACAATCATGAAAAATCGATCACCCATAATGAACTTTGGGTCCAGATTCCTCTTATCGTCCTAAGATTTTTGGTGAATCTATTCTATCAATAAACACCATCTGATCAACTTTTCTTTTCAGATTTCTCTTACCTAAGGCTCGATCCTAAAAGTGAGTTCTCACCTACCTCAGTCCAACATAAGAGATACCGAAATAGGAAACCATAGGGAACCTCAAAGGGATCCATTTTAATAGGGTACTGGTAACTATAATTATAAGAATATTTATCCAATCCCAAATGGTTATCCCCTGAACTACTGATTTCCATGACACATGCACAGAAAATGTCTTCGACAATATGATTTCCCACTCCGTCTGACCATTTTATTGAGGATGGTCTATCGAGATCATGTTTATATGTTTCCCCAAATCCCATTGAAGTAATTCCTATACATGGGAGTTAGAATGGGGATCTTTATCCAATAAAATAATTGAAAGAACACTAGGAAGACTAACCACTTCCTAAACATATAGCAGACATAGGTCGTCCACCTTTGCTGAATCTTTGATCAGAATGAAATGGAATGATTTATTCAAGTAGTGAATCACTACCCCAAAAGTATTTATTTGTTGAGTTTTATGAGGAAAACCAATTATGATATCCCATGTGGCCTCATACCAATTCATAGTAGGAAAGGGTAATGGTTGGGGAAGACTATAGGTCCATTGATTATCTTCTTTCATGTACTAGCAAGTTTAACATCTCAATACGAAGTCATCTATGCACTGTCTCATACCTGGACATGAGGAAAATGAACAAACATCATAATACTACATGGTATCACTAGGATTAATGACTCACTATGATTGGTGTCTATCCTTCATCCCCCTTCTTTAGAGAAAACATCACCACCGAACGACACATGAAGAAAAAGGTGTCCTTGGGGATGACGACCAATCAGAAGACATCTCCACACTATGAAAATACTATATAGACCATTGATATAGCTCATCATTGCGAATCTCTTGATGAATCAACCCTATAATAGAAGGATTCAACTACACAATCTCCAAAAACGAACAACCATTATGCTCCTTGGTCTCCACGTGAATTGGAGGAAAGAGACCCATTAGAGTCTACTCCTCACTGGACTTCATCAAAGCTCGCACTAGTACTTTTTTTCTCAAGGAATTAGCCACCACAATACCAGTGCCTAGGGTATAGATGATATCAAAGTAGAACCCCTGAAAATATTCAATCTAATGGTGCTGCCGCAAATTAAGATATTTTTATGAGAAGATGTAGTATAAGATCATATAAATAGAGTAGACCAAAGACTTATCCCCGGAGAGGTATTGACATTATGTATTAAAATCATGCATCACATCTACTAACTCCAAGTCATGGGTTGGTTAATTCTTTTCATTGTTCAGAGTTGGTGAGATATGTACTCCACTACGTGATCACCCTGAAAAGGAAAACACCCGAGACCCATACCTGATGAACCACAATAATACACATACCCCTTTCCGAATTCTAGTAAGATCAATGCGGGTGGTATAAATCAATTTTTTTCAAATCCTAGAAGTATTCATAACATTCTGGGCCCCATTCAAACTTCACCCCTTTTTGGGTGAGCACGGTCATTGGTGAATCAACGAAATTCAAATCCCGAACAAAATGCATGTAGTAACTAGCAAGGCCGTGGAAACTCTTGATCTGATACACATTCCTTTTTAGTCCCATGACATAACTACACTGATCTTGTCAGGGTCAACTGAAAAACCCCTAATAAGAGATGAAATGACCCAAAAAAATCAATTCCATGATCTAGATAGTGAACATTGACAACCATTCATAAAGGAAGTGATCTTATAGAGTGCCCAACACAATATGAAGATGATGCTCAAGCACTTCCTCGGATCCTATGTAAACCAAGATGTCTCCCATGAATACCAAAACAATGGAATAAATATATTTGTGTATCACCCTATTCATAAGTTCCATAAAACCCCTTGGATAATTGATCTATATGAATGGCATGAACAAATACTTAATGCAGCTATAAATTCTTTGGAAAGTCATTTTTGATATATCCACCTCTCTCACCCTTACTTAATGGTAACCTGAATGGGAATTGAAATTGAAAAAAACATAACATTGTTATATGGGAGAATAATTCATATACATTTGGGAAAAAGTATGTATTCATGATAGTAAGCTTATTTAGCTTCGGGTATTCAATACACAATCGGTGAGATCTATCAGCCTTTTTTTAATAAAAAAATTTTGACCCAAGGAGGGATGGTCAGACGAATGAACCATTTTTATTGTAAATAATATATTCATATAATTAATACCCAATTTTGTATGGGGGAAATATGATATGAGGTAAGAGATACCAACAATGTTCATGGTGCAAAATAAATCAAAAACTCCACATCCCATTCCAGTGGTAACCCTAAAATTCATTCGGGAACACCTTTAAGAACTCATCCCACACATGAGGTAATATTATAACTCACAATCACCACCATCGTCCCCTAACATGAGTGATGGTAATTGGAAGGCCAGATTACCTAACTCCAGGAGTGGAGGTCTGGCACAACCCGACTAAGATTCAATTCTCCAAGGAAAACATGATCTCTTCTATCATGTGCCATGAAACTAACTCGCCGCCGATAACAATCAATATGTTCCTATAAATGAACTAGTTATTCCATGGAAAAGATCATATGAAACATGTCCATATCTAAGACCAAGATATCACATTCGATCTCAAACTATAAAATTGAAATTGCACATGACATGCACCTAAGACCCTCCTCCTTATTCTTGACCAAAGATGTCCCTAACTCCATCACAACCTACAACAACTCAGTTTGAGGATTTAATAGGTTCACAAGATGAGATGATATAAAAGACACTAATGCATCAATATAAAAAATCAGCTATGAAGGATAAAATTAGAATGGTACCTTGAATAGTTGAGGGCCCTGTATCTTTCCCACTAGTGCCTACTCCATAACATGGGGATGCCTGGGATCTATCTAAGGCTGAACATGATCATTATCCTATGGCTTTACTATGAAATGGATCTAATAAGATGAGGATATAGTCATACTACCTCGACCACCGTACCATGATCCCACCATCCTATATGGTTCTGACTGAGCTATCATTCCCATGGAAGCCACCAATCCTACACCACTATGACAAGAACATATAGTTCTGCATAATCACTACAGGTTCCCCATGGGTCCACACTAATGATAATATTTGGGAGATGTAAAAATATTTCACGTGTGTCTCACCATTCCTTATAGGGGGTAGAAAATAGACCCATCATCTATATTCATAGAGGAAGACTTCCGGGTAGGTTGGCCTAAGCTATTACCACACTTCTTCCCTTTATCCTCATGCTTCTTCTTATTTTCCAAAGAACTACCACTTCCCATTACTGATAAATCCCCAGAGCTACTTTACCTTCCATTAATATCAATATCCACTATACAAGATTAGTCACTAAATCAAAATAAGTCTTATGCTTTAAAAAGAACACCAGATAGTATATCTCTAGCCACAAACCCATCTCAAACCTTGGATCCTTCATATGCTCAATGGAGACTATCTCGAGGGAATATCAAACGAGCTCAGTAGAACGATGGGAAAACTCCATTACCGACTGGCCCCCTAGACAAAATACTAGAACTCTCTGGATCTCTCACACTCTAAGACCTCAGGGAGGTACAAGTCATTGAACCCCACCTTGAAGTCTTTCCATCTCATTTTCTCATACTTCCCTGCTTGAATCATTGGGCCCCACAATCTTCAATTGGGACCATCTAGCTTAAATGAAGCACAATTCACCCAAACCCATTTTGGGGTGTCAAGGAACTCAAACATACACTATATATTCTTGAGCCACTCCTCATCTTCCCAAGGCTCTAATTTACCACATAATGAATGAGGTTTATTCTTCATCAATTCATGGAATTTATCATTTTAAGAGCCAGACTCAGCTTCCCAAACCAAATCATGACTAGGACCCACTCTCTATCATATATCTTGAATATATTGAACCAAAACATCTAAAAACCTCTGATAATGTGGTTAGGGATAACTATATATTTCGCATTCCTATAGTTTTAGGGTAACATTATTGGGAGTCATGTTGCTACAAGAAGAAATAATCACAAAAGAACAACATTAATACCACAGTTCTGAAATATTTAAAAAATAAAATCAAATATAAATAAATTTACTCATCATAAAAATGAAATAAACCACTACATCACCCCCACTCAAAGTCCACATGTAGTCTACATCCTGCACATCCCACCTAGAAAAGATGTAAAACAAAAATCCAAGCATCCCAAGGTGACTTGAAGTCATTCACGATAGGTGTATTCCATACACCCTACTCACATCCCAAAATCTGAGACCCAATACTCCTAAATCGTTTCTAACAAAACTCATCCCAATCAAAATTACCTAATGATCTAAACCTCCTTTGATACCATTTTTTCATGAACCAACCTAGGTCATTATCTGAACCGATGCTCGACCCGGTTCGCGACATGTCCTAAAGTGTGTTCCAGATCCACAAGTGATGGCATGAGTTCCAAGGTATCAATATCAATTCATGTGAATGATTTTACAGAAATTTATAAACATAAAACAACCACAAATAAAAAATAAACCGAATATTGATAACTAAATGATATAATAATTTAAAAAGTTTCATATTCAAATCTAAAAATTCTGAGAAAACTAAAGGAGAGATAATACAAAAAAAGGGTCCCAAAAACCCTATCCAATTACCACAAGAAGACAAGGGGAGTATTCCCTTCAACACATCACCACAACACCACCAAATAATATCACTATAATCTCGAACCTCCATCAACAAAAGCTTTAACATTACATGTATCTTACTTGACCAAGTCTTCTTACACACACAGGTGTAAGTTGGTGGTGAGATAATACCAGGTTGTATGCCACACAAAAGGATTCCATGATTTAAAAATTATATTAATAATAAACATTGAATATTAATAAATAAAAGTAAATTATTGAATATATTAAAGGAAAACATTTTTGATTAAATCAAATATTAAAGGGATGTAATTTTATATAAAAACACAATATCCTTGAAGTAACCCAAAGCCACTCCATATGTTTAACGACCCTTACTTTTATTACATTACAATAAAATAATTGTAATGATAAAAACATAATATCATTACAACATGATGTTCCATAGGATTATTTTCATGGGAAAACTAGTACCATTGATAAAATTAACAACATCAAACAGAAACATTTATTTAATTCCTCCTCCTCTACCTTCTTATTATCACTTGACTAGTCCTTAATACATGCAGTCCCCTAAGGATATACATAAAAACTGGTGATTTAAAATACTAGTAATATGTAAGATAAGAACAATATAACAATGGGTGATAATAATAATAACATAGTCAAAGGATTGTGAACATGAGAGGAATCTTAAATAAAGGACATGAAATATGGAAAAAAAATCAAACATCATGTTTTAGTGGTCATATACAACACATAGTTGAGAACAGTGCTAGAATCATGTTCACACATATTTTATCTTTTAATCATGAGATTCATCAAGTTACCCAATTCATTGTAGCAATGTATAATTTTGGGCGCACGTGTCACATCATAACATTCATTTTGCACTATATAATGTTGGGAACACCCTTCACATCATAACATTATCATTGTCATGAATTACACATATATAAAAATTGAAAATAAATAACCCATGTTAAAGAATTGGTTTCATCTCATAAGAATACATTATTAATATTTGGGTTCTCAAAAGATATTGGGAATAACATACTTATTACAAGAACCATCAACATTGAGGGAGAAGTTAAACGTGTGTTTTTGAAAGAAGAGTTCTTTTTGAAAACATTTATTTCAAATATAATCTTGTGGGAAACATATATATCCTATAAAATGTATTTTAATGATGAACTAGTCATTTTTAAGGATTGACCAAAAAAATTTAGTGAAAGAGGGAGAAACTGTCAAAATAAAGCTGGATTCGAGAATTTAATGTTACAGTGTATCCAAAAGGTTTCTTCACATTAATATCCTATATTACTACATTATATTCTTTAATTAACAATTTAATAACCTTTTTTACATTAATAGTGTTCATTGTGGTTTCATTATGTTTTTATGGGCCTTTTATGAGTTATAGAGTTTAAATCTATAGTTCGAGAATGTACATTTTTATGGTTTTCCAGAACGATTCACTTGTATTAATGAATGGAAGTTGTAATAGAACATGTATAAATATAAAATACTGATATTAAATGATAATAATGATATTAAATTATTTTAAATTATATTATATTGAATTATATTATATACCATGTAGATGAATCATTAGGTAATTATTTAATGATGGTAATTTGTGTTAATTCGGGCTGTTTTTCGACCACTATGAACTTGTTTTGTTTTATAATTTAGTAATATGTACATAAGTTAGATCAAGAAAATTAAATAGGAAATAATAAATATAATATAATATGGTTCAACCATAATATTAGTTTCTTGACCTGATTTGAATGTGGTAAAGGATAAAAGAAAACATTTTGTTCTTGATGGTGATAAATTAACACCTCATGAACAACATTTTCTTTTATAAAATAAAAAGAAGAGGAGATGGGGGTTGGATGATATATTACCCCATTAGTATCATAAAATTATAGTATATGGGAGATAATGGAGTTACCATACTATATGGGGAGCTATATAGAAATGAACATGAAAATTAAAGGAAATTAAAAGAAAAGAGAGATGGAAATTACCTCTAGAATCCTCCTCTGGAGATCCTCCTTAAGGAACCTGGGATGGTTCTTTTGATGGGGCCAGAAGTTCTTATAATTGGAAGTGGGAATATAGAATATACTTGGGAAGAGTTTATAAAAGTCTTGAGGCTTGATATGTGTGAGTAAATGAGGGTCTAAAGGTGGTATTTATAGGAGAGGAGAGAGGGGATTTCTCGATATTAAATTCATGAATTTATTATTTCTCCACATGACAAGTAATAGTGACAATTACCTAACCAATAATAGTAATTTTTTCATGTAATTTTGAGAAAGTGGCCTTACAATATCCATAAATCAACTTATGAGATCATAATTTATGTATTTTGCATTTATCGTGAATTATCGTATTTTACTATTCACCAAAAATTAAAGTATTTCAAAAAAATCCCAAAAATTATCCCAAACATTTTTCAACATGTGGAATCAAAAAATGAAGCACATTTTTGAAAAATAAGTTTATAAATATTATTAATTTAATTTTTAATTAAAATCATTATTTAAATGAAAAATACAATTTTTTAAAACATTTGGTTATTTTTTCCAAAACATATGTACAAAAATATTTCACTTAAATCCTACATATATAATATCATAGGTGTGGTTACTATTCATAATAGTATATAACTATTCATAAGGGTTACATTACTTTTTATATGGGTATGTTACTATTTACCAAAAAACATAGTTTTTCAATTAGACTTATAAAATCACCCTGAACCCAACCATGTATGTTAGATTTTCGAAATTTAAAACATATAAGTGGAAAAATTATTCATAATGGTCACACAATATTTAGTATCATTGTATGTCATTGTTCGTCCTAATTATACTACAAGTCATAATTATAATAAGGGAATTCAATTGATAAAACATTGAGTCGTTACATTTTTCCCACCTTATGAAATTTCTAAATCAAAATTGAATTTTACATAAACAGGTGAGGGTACTTCTCCATCATCGCATCTTCCAGTTCCCATGTACCTTCTTCAAACATATGGTTCCTCCAAAACACATTGACAATGTGGGTTGTCTTTTTACATAGAACCTTATCTCTCAGGTACATAATATTTATTGGAAACTCATCATAGGAGATAATATCTTCCAACTGTACCACCTATGAGGTTAGTACATGTGAGGGATCTAGTACGTACTTCCTCAAGAGTGATTTGTGAAACCCATCTTGACCATGATCCATATTCAGTGGAAGTTAACGCCGATAGGCCACGAATCCTATGTGGTTAAGGATCTCAAAGGGGACAATGTACCTTAAGATTAGCTTCCCATTAATTCAAAAACTACAAGACTCTCTAACATGGTGATAATTGAAGGAAGACTTTATATCCAATGTCGAACTCCAAGACCCTTCGACGATTGTCATCATAGCTCTTTTGCTAACTCTAACCATCTTTGACGTGTTTCTAGATGAATTGCTCCTTCTATTCATCTCTTACAGATGATCTAGTCCACGTATCTTTCATTCTCTAGCATCATCCGAATAGGTTGGAGTTCAACATCACTTTCTATAAAAATAATCATATGGAGCCATCTAAATAATTGAGTTGAAAGTATTGTTGTATGAGAACTGAATAAATGGGATATGCTAATCCCATCCTCCTTTGAATTATAAAGACCAGTCTCTTAGCATGTCTTCATGTGTTTGAAATGACCTTTCATATTGTCCATCAGTTTGGGTCTTATAGGCCGTGTGGAAATTTAATTCCGTACTCAAAGCAAGTTGAAAGCTTCTCTAGAATTTTGATGTGAACCTTGGATCACGGCCAGAGACAATCGAGAGTGGAATTCCATGAAGTCTTACCACATCCATCACATATATATTATCAAGTTGTTCAAGAGAGATATCTTCTCGAATAATGATAAAATGTGTCGTCTTTGTTATTTGGTTAACCAAAATCCATATTACATTATTTACCGTTGACATCTTCGGGAGACCCGTGACAATGTCCATAGTGAAATTCTACCATTTCCACATGGTAATAGGTAAGGTTTTTTTCATCCCTTTGTAATTTTGTCACTCTAATTTAACTTGTTGACATACCATGATCCTTGAGATATATTCCTCAATCTCCTTCTACATTATATCTCACCAAAAGTGTTCTCAGTGATCTTGATACATTTTGGTTCTATCATGATGGATAGAGATTGAATATCATTGTGAATTGTCCAATATCTCCTTCTTTATATCAGGTGATGAAGGAACACATAGATGTGTTCCAAACTGAATCACACCATCATCGTCGATATGGAACTTGTGCAGCTTCCCTTCCTTTACTATATTCACATTCTTATGTAACTCCGGATCATCCCTTTTTTCCTCCTTAATCATCTATTGTATTGAGTTTTTTGTAATCATTTGGGAAAGGTTGGATGTATCCCCTTCCATTATGTTTTCCAAATCCATCATTTGTATTTCCATGAAGATAGGGTCTTTCTCAATCCCTATCATGGAAAGTGTAGCAGGTTTTTTTTTCTACTTAGAATATCAGCTACCTTGTTCGCCTTTCCCGGATGATAGTGAATAGAGAAATTGTAATCCTTGAATAGCTCTAACCATATCCTTTGACGCATGTTTAGCTCATTTTGTGTGAATATAAAATTTAGGCTTTCTTAGTTAGTCTGTATGTCACACTTCTCAACATAAAGGTAGTTACACTAGATTTCCAAGGAGAAATTTACAGCTACTAGAGCTAGATCATGCATCACATAGTTTTTCTCATAGTTCTTCAACTATCGTGAGGCATAGGCTATCACATTATCATTTTTCATGAGTACACAATCCAATTATTTCATTGAAGAATCACCATCTATCACAAATATTTCTCCACTTTTTTTTAGTGAGAGTACAGGTGCAGTGATCTTCCTTCTCTTTAGCCACCTGATGCTTCCTGGACATTCTTCTATCTAGACATACATTACCCCTTTCCTCATTAACATATTTAGCGGAAATGGAAATCAGGAAAATGTTCTCACCAAACATCAGTAGTAACCAACTAATAAATGAAAACTATGGATTTATGTGACACTAGAGGACAAAGGAAATTCCTCAATCACCATTGTTTTTGAAGGGTCATTAGAAATTCCCACACATATGATCACATGTCCAAGAACATGACTGGCTTTATCCAAAAGTCTCACTTTCTGAAAATGGCATAAAATTTATCCTTTCTCTATGTCTCTATCAAAATTTTTAGATATTCCTTATGTGCCTGCTGGATCATGGAGTAGATGAGGACATCGTTGATAAAAGGTACAAAAAATAAGTCGAGGTAGTGTTTAAAGACTATATTCATTAAATCCATGAAGATTTCTCGGGCATTAGTAAGTTTGAAGGGCATCACCCGAAACACATTGTGCACATACCTTATATGGAAGGAAGTCTCTTAATATCTTCCTTCTTAAACATTATCTAAAAATATATAGAATGAAGTTCAACATTTGAGATGTTTTTATCTCCTCTTAACTGATCGAACAATTTTTCAATCCTTGGAGGAGGATACTTGTTCTTTATGGTGATATTGTTGAGTTCCTGATAATTGATAAACAACCACATTGGTCTATCCTTCTTCTTCACAAAGAGCACTGGTGCACCCAAAGGTGATGCACTAGGGTGTATGAACCCTTTTCCCTGATTATATTGTACCAACATCTTTAACTCTTCCAGTTTGATAGGATCCATCCTAAAGGGACACTTTGAGATTGGAGTACCTCTGAGTATATGTTCTATTTATTTCTCTACCTCATTATCTAGGGGGAGTCTGGGAAGATATTCAGGAAATACATCACCATATTCGCTCATAATGGTAATATCTTGAAAGATGTAACTTTCCTTTTACTCAACCATTGGGAGAGGTGTGTTTCTTCATAGGGAATCAACACCCACACCGTTGACAGTTTTTTCAAAGGATATTCATGATTTTCCATGAATTTTTAGAGGATCATGTGATGGTTTGGAATATGAAAAGATATTTCCTTTTTCCTAACAGTTGATATGTCCTCCATATAACGAGATCCAATATATTCCCATTATAGCCTCAAATTCCACTATAGGATGTGTTACGAGATTCTTTGGGAGAATATTCTCACATACGCCAATAAGAGTATAGTCAAACACTGGGGTTGTAATGATTGAACCACTTGGTATTTTACAGATATATCTACCTCAAGGATTCGGGGATTTGATTCTATAGTTCTAGAAAACTTACAAGATATAAATGAATACATAGAACTAGATTCAAATAAGACTTTTCCCATTCTTGTGTGAATAGTAAGTTTACGTTGTACAACTTTATTATATTTCTCCACTTATGCAGTAGTGATGGCATATGCCTTCCCTTTATCCTTTGGATTTGGTGGTTTCTGGCGCTTATTACCCTCGAGAACTTGAGGTTTAGTGCACTTGATTTCATAGGGTCGTTGCTCCCAACAATTGTAGCATTGGACCGTGGGTGGTTCTCCTATTTCTTTCACTACCTTTTCCATCCTTCTCATGTATTTTCTACACTCTTGAGGATGCTGTCCTTGTTTCCAACACTTCAAGTATTTCCTCATCCCTTTTAGGCAGATCCCATGATGCAATATCCAACATTTTTTGCATGTGGGTCATTGAGTTTTCTTCCAACCTTTATCATTAGATCTTCCGATTTGAAAATCTATCTTTCGTTTCTTATCACCATAGCCAGGGGACCATTCTCCAAACTCAATATCCACAATGGGAACAAATCGAACAACTTATTCATAACTCCCAATGTCTTGAATTGGTGGAGCCTTTATAAGGTGTGGTTTTAATCTATTAAATAATCTATCAATTTTGCTATCATTTTTTATTACAAAACACAAATTGTACCTTGAAAGACTATTGAAATTTGCTTCATATATTGTGATATATTGTACTTATTTTTTCTTGATCTCTATGAATTCTCTCTCCATCTTCAGACGACAGGTTTATGGGAAATACTTATTAAGAAAAATTCTCTAAAGTCTTCCCATTCAATCTCTTCAATTTACTCTCTTGGCTTGGTGTTCTTATTTAAAAACCACCATTGACCAGACTCTCCTTATAGATGATAAATGACTAGACCCTCCATCTCTATCTTAGAAAAATGGAGCACTAAAAATATCTTCTCTATGTAGTTGACCTGTTGTTCTGCAACTGGTGGATCAGATGATCCACTAAATGTCGGTTGTCGTTACTACATAAAATGCTCAATAGCAATTTTCTCCCTCTTTTGGGAAGGATGAAATTCCCCATTATTCTGGTTACTGTTCATAACTTGATATAGTTGGGTATGAATATCCAGGAATTTTTTAACACCACCTCCCCATGCCTTAGGGATTCCCTTCGGGAAATCATTGCATTGGCCCATGCAGGAGTTGTTGGCCTGGTTTCTCCTAGTTCCCACCATTTTCTAAAATAAAAAATCTTAGAACAAAACATAAGTAAAAAAGTCATGAATAACATATTTATTTGTACAATTTACACTAAAATCATAACTTATGTGATCCGTATGTAATGCTTATTTTTTGCATATTTGCACTTAGTCTCATAATTGAGGTTTTCTCTAGGGTTTACTAATCCTATTTCCCAAATTAACTAAATCTTGACTCTGATACCAACTTTAACAACCCTGACTTTTCTTAAATTACTATTACATCATTATAAAGATAAAAATTAATTGTATTACACCATAAGGATCTATAGGTTTATTATATTTGGAAAACTAGGACCACACAAAACATTTAAAACATCAAACATAAACATTTATTTAATTCCTTCTTCTCTTTCTTCTTATTAGCACATGACCTCTCCTTAGTACAGATAGTTACATGAGGGTATACATCAAAAAGGTGTGAGTTAAATTCCCAATAAGATGGTAGATAAGAAAAATATAACAATGGGGAAGCATAATCATAACATAGGAAATGGATCATTAACATGAGAGGACTCATTAACAAATGACATGAAATGTGGCATTACATAAAAATGATACATCATGTTCTAGTGGTAATCTTCCACACATAGTTGGGAAAAATTATAGAATCATTTTCATGCATCATTTTCCTTTTACTCATGAGATTATTTACATTACCCAATGCATTGGAGTGCTGTATAATTACTGGTGCACCCGTCACATCAGAACATTTATTTTGCGCTATATAATTCTTAGGGCACAAGTCACATCATAATATTATCATTATCATGCATGAAAAATATATAAAAAATTGTACATAAATAACCCATGGTAAGTAATGGGTTTCATCTAATCATAATACATTCATAAACATTGGGTTCCCAAATGAATGTGGGAATACCATAGATACTACAAGAACCATCAACCTCGAGTAAGAAATAAGAGGTTTATTTTTGGAAGAAGGTTTCTTTTAGAAAATATGTATGTGAAATAAACTCAATTGGAAAACATTTATATCCCAAAAATGGTATGAGAATTTTGAACAAATGATTTTTAAGGAGTGACCATACCAAAAAATGAGTGAATGATGGATAACCCAAAGAAAGAAAGTTGAGTTCGAGAATTTCAACTTACCTTGTATCCGAAAGGTTTCTTCACATTAATGTCCTATATAACCACATTAATTAACAGTTACAGAACCTTCTTTACATAAATATCATTCATTAATGTTTAATTTATTTATTTTATGGTACTTTTTTTGAGTTATAGAGTTTAACTTCATTTTTTGGGAATGTTCATTTTTATGATTTCATGAACGATTCACTAGTATTCATGAATGGATGTTTGTGTAAAAAATGGATAAATATAAAGAATTGATATTACATGTTATTAATTATATTCCATGAGTTTAAATGATCTTATAATGAATTATGTTATATACCCTTTGGATGCATCATTAGTTAAGAAATTAATGATGATCGTTTTGGTTAATTTTGGCAGTTTTTTGACCACAACATAGTTGTTTTGTTTAATCATTTAGTAATATGTACATAAGTGAGTTAAAAAAATATTAAATAAGATATAATAAATATAATATAATCTTTTTTAACCAAAAAAAATTGTTTCTTGATCAGATCTGAATGTGGTAATGGAAAAAAGAAAGCATTTCGTTTTTTAAGGTGATTAATTAACACCTCACGAACAACATTTTATTTTCTAAAGTAAAAAAAGAAGAGGAGAAGGGGGTTGGATGATATATTACCCTATTAGTATAATAATATTCCATTATATGTGATATAGAAGAGTTACCATACCATTTGTGGATTTATAAGAAAATAACTTGGAAATCAATGGAAATTAATGGAAAAGGTAGAGAGGGAAATTACCTCTTGAATCCTCCTATAGAGATCCTCCTTACGGAATACAGGATTGGACTTTTGATGAGACCTGAAGCTCTTGTACATGGGGCATTGGAATTGAATGATTATGGGGTATAGTTTATACAAGTATTTAATCATGAGAGGTGTGTGGAGATGAGGGTGTTAAGGGTGGTATTTATAGTGGTGGGGAGATGAGATTTCTCAATATTAAATTCATTAATTTACTATTTCTCAATAGTACAAGTAATAGTGATGATTCCATGACCAAAAATATTATTTTTCTCATGTGATTTTGAGCTAATGTCCTTACATCATCCATACATCAGCTTGTGACATCATAATTTATGTATTTACCATTTATTATGAATTACCATATTTTACTATTCCGAAAAAATTCAAGTATTTAAAAAAAATCCCAAAAAAACCCAGCCATTCATAGATGTGTATAATACAAAAATGAAGTCAATTTTTCAAAAATAATGTTCTAAATATGATGAATTTTATTTTTAATTAAAATCATAAATTACAGGAAAAATACTGGTTTTTAAAAAATTTGTTTTGTTACTCCAAAACATAGGTACATCATTCTTTCACTTAAGGCCTACATATATACTATCATAGGTGAGGTTACTATTCATAAGGGCATATCAATATTCATGTGTTAAATTACTATTCATAAGATTATGTTACTATTTACCAAAAATAAAATTTGTTCTATTAGACTCCAGACATCAACCTGAACACAACCGGGTATGTCATATTTTAAAAATTCAAATCATAGAAGTGGAAAAATTATGTTTAATGGTCACATTGTATTTAGAATCATTATATGTAATTTTTATTATTAATTATACTATAATGAATAATTATAAGAAGTTAATTCCATTGATAAAACATTTGGACATTAGAGTATGTCGATGGGGAGCGCAACATAGTCAATGAGCACCAACATGGGAGTGGCCCTATGGGTGTTAGCTAGAAAATGGGAACCCTGAACCTTCTGTCTCAGTTTAAAGTGGTATAAGAACCAAAAATATCACATTTTTGTTCACAAGACACTAGATAACATAATCATTCAACATTTTAGGTGTCTCTGATCATCATCAATGTTTATTTAGTCTTGTCATCATCAATCCCACTAAGTTAAACCAAGTCATAGCCACCTGGATTTCAATAGAACAGTAGTCCATGTCCACCTTCTTAGCTACCTAGGCTTCCCTTAGTGCTAAATCAATTTTTACATCCCACAAGATACACGACAATTTCACACACAGGCCCACTAAATCATTACACACACCAAAAACCACAATTTTCACACTTAGAACCACTTTCAAAATCAAAATCACCCCAAAACCTTTAAAAAATGAGTCACATTCCATGTAAACGTAATAAAACATTTAATAAATTCAAAAAACTTTTAAAATTCACAAAACAAGTCCTCACTTCAAAAATACACCAATTTGACGTGAAATTCACATTATAAAATCAATTTCATATGAAAACTCTTAAAAGAATACATTAAAACCGCATTCTTAATTCATGAAACATGTTATATAACAAATTATTGACCACAAATTCATTAGGAAATGCATTAGCACATAATCACTTACCTTTTCTTTGAAAAACCCCAAAATCCGATGTGAAATTTCCACCACACCACAATCGCACCACAGTGAAGCAAGATATATCACTAAATTAAGAGATAAACCTAAAACTATCATGAATCAGCACTAAAATTGAAACCCAAGGACTGGAGATGATGAATATCCCAAGAATACGGGATGAAACCCTACAATAGAGAAGGAAATCAAGGAGATGAGGCACTTACATGAATAATCAGGTAGGATTCACACAAAATAATGCTCATTATTAAATTCCCAAGGGAGGTGCAAGGAGGCAGAGGCACGCCTAGGGGATTATAACCCCAGGAAGGAGTAAAATGATGTTTGTGTGGGGTCAAAACTGAGATGAGAGAGAATGGGGAAACTTTTAATGACTTGGGAGACATGTATTATTAGTCCGCATGTTTTGGGAACCCACGCGGTAACTGTGAAGACCATTTTGTCCAGGTAGAAAACTCTACACTATTACCTGAGCCATGGTGCACAACTGTGTGGTAGATTCTATCTCCTATCACATGATTTCTTATATTGGTCCTCAGTTACTACTAACTGTGCACCAACCATGCACAATGTTTTCTCCATCCAAAAACATCCACTATCTTACAAAATTTCAGGGGAAACCCAAGGAGAAAAGATAAATCAAAAGAAAAAAAGACGAATTCCTAAAAAAGAGAACATGGATGTGACAAAAAAAATTTCCATCTCAAGAAAATCAATAACCACCAAAAATGCATCAAAATCAATCTTTATATTAATGGATAAATTTAGTTTAGTCTCACTCCCCACTTCTCTCAACTGCATTAGTATTCATTGAATAATTTTAATCACTCTTACAAGATATTTAGTTAATATGATATAAAATAATCACAATTAAATAGCAATAAAATAATAATAGTCATGAAAAAAGAATAATTGAATACAATACAATTCATACACACCCCATCTACCCATTACACCCACTACTATGACATTATCTACTTACAGGAAACTATTCATTAAACATTAATATACTAGGAATCATAGGAAAAGTAATATAAAAATTAAAATTAACTAATGTTCTAATTTATATGGAATAAAACCTAATTTTATTGTTATCACAACCAATTTTGGAATTTCCCCATTACATAATGAGAGACAAAAGGAAAAATGGAATTCTAAAAATTCATGAGTCTTAGGATGTTTGGATTATTCTTCTTCCTTCACTATCAATTCAACAAAAATATCCTCACATCCCCAGACAGTCCTTGAGGAAACATCTCATTAGAGAATTTTCCACTTGTTCACAATAACCCTTTCGATTGTTTTTATAAAATATCACCATGGTGTTTTTATAACAATTTATCCTATCTTTCCATCTATTTAAATTCTCCAATATCTGATTAAATTTTGTATTTATTATACAAATTTAAATCATACATAAATATACATTAATATATATTATTATTAAACAAATGAGATATGCATAAACTATCATATATTATATATATGTTTATATTTATATCATATCTTCACTTATATTCTAAGACTTATCCTACCATGAGACTATATGCCTATAATTGTATCAAATCAACCTATTATTCACCCATATATCTCTAGAAACATATCACTATATTCTATTCGAGAGAGCTAGATATGTTAAATAGAGAATTTAATTATACATATGCGATAGATATAATTTACTATCATGGAAAAAACATTGAATTGCATGAATTACTTGCACTCAATCACTTCTACTTGTAAATGAAATATATATCCTTTATGACAAAAAATTCTAATATTACTCTTCCCCTTATCAGTTGGTTGGGATGAGTTTCAATTCACTACAAAACAATCCTAGAATCCAAAAAAACATGGTCTTCTATAATAATAAATCTAAATATGATTTATAAATAATACTCAATTCAAATCCTTCATTCATGAAAATATTTGTTTTCTTCCTCTATAATAACTATGATGGTGATCTACTTTGGTGAAAAGTATCACGATCTGTCAACCTAGGCCACTACCTCACTTAGATACTCTATGGTGAAATTTCATCCCATATTCCACACGCCATCAAACTACATGAACTTTTTCTCATATTAATGATACACTAACTAATATAAAACCTTAATTTATCGCTAATATATTTCCATGCCAAATCATTATTCCACACTTGCAAAATGAATCTTATATATTATCTTAGAATAACATCAATCACCATCTTTACAGTGCAACATAATGAACTAGTCCACAAACATTAGCATTGTGTTAGCCTATTTATGATAATATGATATAAAAAATCATTTGGTTTATCTATATTCTATTTCATAGTAAAATACTAGGAATACGAATATGGATATGGTAGATTCAGGACACAAATAGTTCTTCTATAATGTGATGTATATTATTAAGAAGATGACGTGAGGAAGAACCCAAATTATGTATCTATGTGAAGAATATATATTATCCAAAAATTTCTTATCCAACATCAAATTTTAGAAGAGTAAAACTATAATTAAAAAAAATTCAACCATAAGAAGCTCTTAAATTCCAATCTATGTACTAATATAAGTCATGACTTCCCTCTATGTGTGTCGACCAACACCCGATCAGCATCTCCCCATATTAAGATTCTACCCACCTAACCATTTCTAAAAAATAACCATGTATATACCCACTCATGAAAATTATTCTTATTTACAATGATTTTGTTCTATTATATCCCCATGTTTATCAATGGTCAGTGTGAGGAGAATTCTTTCATAATACAATGAAAAAATAATAATAATTATATAGATCTATATCAGATACACTACATTATTTTTTTGTTAAAAATTTTATTTAAATTTTAATATTAATTTTAACAATTGATTCATAGAAAAGTTGGTAAAAAGAGAATAATAATTAGTTTTTTCATATCGAAATTTTAAATTTTCTAAATATTACAAGTAAATAAATAAATATCGTACATAAAAAATCACTTTATTTAAAATAAAACCTTTTTTTCAAGTGAAAAATAATATTCTTTTTCAATAAATTAATAAAGTTATATATAATATCAAAAAAATTACTATTAATATGAAGAAATTGATTTAAAATAATTACCCATTAATAAATTATCTAATAAATTAATAATTCTATAGATATATACTGTCACAAATCAGTTGATCAAGATTTATAGAAATCCATTTTTGTTACATTAAAATCATAATAATTTTAAATGTTTTAGTATTGTATAAATTATTATATAATTTCCTTACAGAAATGATATAAACATATATATGTGTTTAGATGAAATATATAAATTTATATTGATGATTATTAATTGATTGTCAATGTAATATCCTTTTAAAAAAATTATGATTTCACATTCTCCAAAAATTATGAAATTTCATCCTTGAAATTTTATCTTGGGCCTATTGAGAAGGTGATTAAAATGTTTTGAAGTTAAAAAAATTAAATTCCATTTCAATGATAAATATTGAACTTCAAAAACCATAATTTCAAATTATAGCGCCAATAACGACACATCAAAAGGAAATAATGGTATAGTTAATATATGTACAGTGGAAGAAAAAAAATATTAATGAAATTACTTTATGGTTTTTTAATTATTTTTTCATAAAATAACATCAAAATGAAAATATGACATTTATATGTAAATATTGATTAAATATTAATTATTCAAAAGAGAAATAATGTTTTTCATGAAAAATTATAATGAGTTAAACTATTATAAGAATGATTAGGTACATATAAAATAATAATATCCAATATAGGGGAAGTATATTATTATTAGAAAATCATAAATATCATGAAATAATAAAAATATGACTTGATATTTTAATTTCCTTAAAGAGAAAAATTAAACACACATCGATAAAGAGAATATTAGAATATATCAATCATATAAGGAAGCAATATATGATTAAATATTTTTACTCAATAATAAGTGAGCGTGTTAAGAAAATGTATTTTAAATAATGTGGAGTGTGAATTATATATCTATAAGACTAGAAAATAGTCCATAAATTCATTAAAAATAAAGTAACATACTCCATTGAATATATATTATTTGAGGAAAAGCATAAGGATATATAAAAATTTATAAAATATGAGTAACATACTTTTCTATGTTAGTAGTATGATATGCATCATATATATATATATCATGTTAGAACTCTTATAATTTGATTAATTTTTAATTAGTTTCTAATGAATGCCTTGATTTTTGTGTGAAGTTTTCTATGTATGACATGATATATTTACCATAATTTGGTTGAGTTTGAGGAACTATTTCACCATTGGGAAGAAAATATTATACAATAAACTTACTTTATTTTATGTCATTTCCATTATAAAGACAAAAGACTTAAATCCTAGACTATCCCTGGTATCTTGATGTTCAGAATGAGAAATGGTTTACGATGTCCTTCTCGTACCTACCTCTTGAGTCCGGAAATTCCTAATATTCATCTACAAGACATCCCAAATATCCAAAACCTCCATATGATACCATTTTTAATGAACCAGTCTCAGATTCCAACCCACCCGACACCTAAACTAGTCCGAGATATGGCCCTAAGGGAATTCCTCATCCCCATGGGCTATAAACTAGTGTCGAGAATCAGTATAGTACACATGGGTATAATTTAGACCAAAAGAAAAAACTAGGATTAGATAAATAAATAGATCAAACTGAGAAGAAATAAAAACTAACAACTAAAACTCAATTAAAAAACAACTGATTCAATTACAAGATATAACTAAATATTTGTGAAAAAAGAACTAAAAAAACATGCTACAACGATCTCGGTCTATCCTCCTGGTTACCTCACACCACAAGACCAAAACTGAATCAATAACAAGAATCTACTAGGAAACCTGAACTATAGCTAAACCTAGAAAATATATTGGGTCTTTTGACAGCAAGTGGTATAGGGAGGCTGTGAGATAGGTAGCCGATTAGGAACCCACCAATGATCCCAGTTATTTCATTTCCAAAAAAACCCATTAACGGTATTTTTAACTATAATTACAAAAATGTTTTTTCCCATTTTAATAATAAAACATAGATTTTCAATTTTATAATATAACTCATGACACCTTTCATTTTCAAATCATATAACCATTTTATAAACAAAACCCATACAAAATGATACTAGGATTGTGTTGAAATGAAATAGATAAACATTGTAGGCTGGAAACTAGTAAAATATAAAGATAAATAACAATATAAAAAAACCATGGGAGATCATAAACATCCCTAGAGCCCCCCTTGATTTAATAAGTTTGGAACCACTTTTCGACGTATAGTGAATCCCCTAAGGGAATAACAAACTGGCTTCTCTATCCTTACCTTACCAGTGGCACAACCTTCCTAGCCTATATACAACACTAGTTGGGTACCATAATGTTTAATTGGGGCCGACAAGCAACATTCTCTCTATCATCTAAAAGTCACCAATGAATCCATGATGGTATTAATATTATTGTGTAAGTAGGAGGCCGACAAAATCGTGACTCATCTTACCAACCACCATCGAACATTCATACCACAAACACCAAAAACCAATATATGACATCCCCTAAAAGGAAATACCTCATATAAAGGTTACCCATATATATATATATATATATATATATATATCACATTACTCAAGGTGCTAACTAGGACTCCATCCCATGCAACCATTCAAATAATTTCATAAAATCCCTTATGTTGCCAACTGAGCACACCCATTTTACGAAAAATACATCCTTTCTGAAATTTAACACAAACATCACCTTTGATTTGGAAGTACCAAATGGGCCCTTAAATCAACACACCCCAAATACATTTAACAAAATCATTTACAAATCTCTATTTTAGAAAAAACATGCAACTTATAAAACATTCCAAACTGCCCCTTAATCCATACATATATAAAAACCCACACCAAAATCCAAATAGGAATCCTCTCTAAGAGTTCATTTCAATCCATTTCAAAAATTTACATAATGGAAGTAATAATATTTAGAAAACAATAACTATTTGGGAAATCATGGATTTTGGAAAAAACTAATTTAAATAACCATCTTTATTTGAAGTCATATCCATGTGTGCTCCTAGTGCACCCACAGATGTTCCAAAATCTATTTGAGCACCTATAATCCAATAATACACTCAAAAACCCTTTCACAAAACCACCATTCCTTTAAAACAATATTCGACCATTCATATTATCAACAAACAGAAACCATGCCCTTAAATCCATAAAACCCTTTAAAAAAATTAACACGCATATCAAGCTATATGATTAAAAATTCATTCACACCACACCAAACTCACAATCATTTAAACTTTATCTCAACATTATAAGGGATAAAAAGTTCATAAAATACCCAATTCCACATTAAAATAATAAGGTAATTTCAAACAAGCACTCTAGGTGCCTTAAACCAAGACATTTCACACAAATCACTATGAAAAATCATATTTAGTAAATTACACAAACATGAAATCACCATTCATATCAAGCCATAGATATATTAAATGTGATAATGAATTTTAAAAATTAATTGAAAACACAAAATTCCTCATTAAGTTTTCTGGAAATGAAAAAAATCATAAATACCAACCTCGATTGTGTGAGAATTCAATGAAACATTCAAAAAGGATAGATATAAGCCGCACAAAACAACCATACACCATATAATATAAATAAATGAAACCCACACATCAACCCTAACATCTAGGGTTTTTACAAACAAGAACCAAGCCAATAGAGAGTGAAGATGTAACACCCTGAGATTTTATGAAAAATATTCTTTTTTAATTTCATTAATGTCTTGTATTGTACGCTACACCAAAAGGATCTTGATCAACACTCATCCTTGACTTTCCTTGTATTACACGCAATCGCGACCTTCCCCGATAGTGTGTGTAGTATGCAATACCGAGTTTCACTAAACAACGATATGCTATTAAAATATTATTAAAACTAGCCGTTATGAATAGTAATAACCACTTTTTGAAATTTTATAAATTTTATTTTTCAAAATGGACTTCATTTTTGGATTCAGAATATCGAAATTATCCTAGGGTGAAATTTTGGTATTTTTCGGAAAACTTTCAATTTTTGATGAATAGTGAAACCACTAAGTGGTAGTTAAAAAACTGAATTTTTCATAAAACTTAATTTTACCGCTTCTGTGAATGGAATTTCGAAAATCCGAGAGACACGGTTAATATCAAGGACTAAAATGTGGTTCAATGAGATGAAAATAATTTTTTGTGAATAATAACTTTTTACTTTTGTTTACCGCGGTTAATAGTAAATAGGGTAACTAAGGGTAAATATGATATTACTATTATCCTAACACATGTCCTAATTATATTGGATAAGTGTAATTAGGCCAAAAACAACCTTATGAATATAATATGACCATTTATGTCCACTTGGATTAGATTATGACATTTAATATTATTTTATTTAATGAATAGTTAAAATAGTTAAAATCAATGTTTAATAACAAAAACATTTTTAATATGGGTTTATACATAAGATAAATTCGATTATAAATATTCATTAGAAATATAAAAAGATTTCCTACATAATGATATTTTATTTATAAATTTTAGACTTTAAATAAATTAATTTATTTATGACACAACGATGATGCAGTAATTACCCTTTTAAGGAAATGTTAACATAATTGATGTTATAAATACCCAAATAAATGTAATTTGAGACTTTTTATGAATTCCACTAATTTTATAGGTTACTATGATATATTATTGTTTTTTTAATCAACTTGGATCGAACATATAATTCTGTTATGACTTTCACAAAAATCATATATCAAATAGTGTCAAAATTGACACAAAATAGTTTTTAAATCAAATATTATATTATTAATTGTTATTTTATTCCTAAAAATCTAAGGTTCGACCAAATGACTTAGATAAAGATATATATATTAATAATAAACAATTTGGGGTTCGTTTGTCATGTTATAGTAAGTTTATTAACCATATAGTGTAAGAAAACAAAAAGACATGGTAAAAGTTAAATTATTTAACTTAGAGTTAAATCTAATTGATAAGGTTAAAATAATAACCTAAACTTGTCTAAATCCTATTTTTTGATAGTGTTTCGACCCATCCACACCTTAGCCTCTAAATAAATCAATTTGGAGCTATTTAAAAACGAATGTTACTTTATAATAAAATAATATTTTGAGATATTCCTAAGGTGCCCCTCTCCTCCCTTATAAAAGGGCACCTCCTCCCTCTCCTCCTCACACCAATTTGAGCATTCAAGATCGTCCAAACCCTGAAAAAATATCTTCTCCACTTCCCCAGTATCATCCTAGAGGTCCTGGTCTTCTTCAAAGACCATCCATAGTTCTTTAAGTGGAGGTTAAGTGAAGGCGAGTCAAAAAGAGGCAATATCCATAACCGATCGTTTTCAATTTCATTCTTCTTCAACTTCTTATTCTTTAGTTGTTTCATGATAAAGTAATAACATAAGTATTTCTTATATACTGATATGTTATTATAAATATGAAACAACTATAATTAACCTTCTAACCATCCTACGGAAAAAGGAAATCACCGTGCGTGCGTACGTACGGAATACCGTCTCCACGCCGTGGTGTAATCTATTTTCTGCCACCACCTTAATTGGATGGGTATAATGGTGTAATGAGTAACTATATATGATTATTATAAAGTTATATTGATACTGAAATAGTATACATACACTTCAACACAATTCCACGACCATGGGAACGATATCATCACTCGTGCGTACGTACGGACTACCGTCTCCACGACGCGATGAGATTCATTCTCCATGTTAACCATTTAAGAATGATTATAAAGTATATATAAGAAATAATAATGAAATATATGACATTATAAAGCTACTGGATTTATGTGTATATATATGTATGTCATCTACTTAATTCCACTCAATTCAATAAGGAAACGAAAACAGCGTTCATGCGTACGTACGGCCTACCGTCTCCATGAACAGTGTATTTATTTCCATTTATTGATCCATTATATATATGTATATTCTGAATATATATTATATATAAATCATTTTTTATATTTTTGAATTAAGTAATCATGATCTAAGTAATCATATGAATAATTACAAGTCAAAACACGGACGACAAATGATACAATTTTACCCAAAACGCTCTTCAACATGGAATTTACAAGAGAACGGGTAATATAAAGTCATAAGTGAACCATATATGATATCATAACAATGAATATGATTCTGTAATAAGTCAATGACATTATTTAAATCATTATACAGGAGGTTCGGACACTTACGAAGCAAATCAGACCTAAGGTAAGGGAAAATCTCGCAATCTCAATTTTTATCCAAGATTGTTTATACTTCGGCATTTACTGGGGTGTATTTTATCATCCAAATCCATGTTTCCTCAATATGTAATATTATTTCCATCCAAATACAATTTTTTAAATCCAATTTTACCCTTCTGTGAGTTTTTAGTAAAAAATATGAAAGGAATCTTTTGACGTTTTTTGTACGAGGTGCTTTTTGACTTTTCCGACAAAAGTACGAAGAATGTTTTTTTAACTTATACGGCATGAATGGATTTTTAAAACATTATTTCCAAGAATCTTCCTTTAAAAGTTTTCAAGATTATTTTTAATCAACTTCTTTTAGTTTATAATTGTATGACATATTAAGAAAGGAAAAGTGTTTTTGAAGAAGAAAGGATATTTTCCTCAAGAATTCATTTCAAGTGTTTTATCAAAATTATTTTCCATCTAAGATAATATAGGGTTCTGTTTTTATCCCTATTATTACATTGATTTGATTATGTTGTGATGGAATTATGTTTATGAATTCCTTTATCTTATATGAATTGTTTTATGATGTCATGTTGTTTAAGAATCCCATTTTTATTACATGGGTTATGAAATGATGTATGGTTTATGATTTTGTGGCACACATAAGAATGGTATCATTATGAGATGGGTGGGACCTATATCTCCCTCCAATGCATTGGGTAAAGATTTTATATCTCATGAGATAGACATGGCTGGAATGGTAGTTTATACCGGTTTAGTGAAACAGGACTGAAACGAGGGTTACTCGATTCAGAAAGGGACTTTGTCCACTAAGATAGTCTTGGAAATGAGTCTTGAATAACAAGAAATGATTCTCTATGATTATGTGTGTATGCCACAAAGTTTCATGTTTTAAGTTATGATTATTGTGATTACATTTCACTTCCATGATTTATCCCATGTTATGAAATTATGATCTCTTTTGCAGGTTAAGATTTCCAAAAGTTATGTGCTTGTGTATACGATGAGATTTATATTTCTTTTGTTTACCCTTACTGACCATTTGAGCTCACCATTTTGTGTTTTCTTTTCCCCATGATATAAATAAAGGTTTTAGGTAAAAAAGGGAAGATCTTTATGGGAGATATTGGAGATCTTTCACCACGATTTGAAGATTACGTTCCGAGTTTCCAAAGACACTAAACTATTACGATCCTTGTGTGTGTATTTTTGTTATGTACTAAGTATTCTGCAAAAGTAATGTAATTTTCATGTACGTTAGGCTTCGGGTCTCTACAGTTGGTATCAGAGGAAAGGTTTAGTCATCCTTTTTAAACTAGGATGTGAAAATGTTAGTGAGATCCCTAGAGATATTTCTAAGGCATGTCTAGGGATGTCCCTAAGGATAAGTATACGTATAGGATATAGTCCTAGAACTACGGTAACAATCTTAGAATTTAACCTAAGATGTTAGATATTGAGGGTGCTCCCCCTTTATTATGTTGTTTTCCCTAGCATGTTTTTTGCCTCTCACACGATTCTTTTGGTGTTTTAGAAAATGGCTGGAAACAAGATGATTCACGATAATGGAGGATATGATGGACAATGGAATGATATTCTTCATGAGAAACCAAATGAAATGGGATTTGGAAGTCCAAACATCATTATTATGCCAAATCAGCAATTTCTTAATATGATCAATAAAGTAAAATTTGGTAAGTTTCCTGACTCGGCTGATAAGAGAAAGATGGAGTTTCATGATGATCATAGAGAAAAGAAAGTTCAATTTCCCCTGTGTAAACCATGTGGGAAAAGGCATCAAGGAGAATGTTTCAAATGAACTGGAAGATGCTTTGGTTGTGGAAAAGAAGGACACAATGCCAGTAAGTGCAAAGGAAAAGGTTCAGTTAACACCAGGGATGAGGATAATGGTATTGCTACAACATCAACAATGGTTAAATGTTTTAAATGTGGAATGTACGGGAATTATGCAAACCAATTCCCTAAGGGAAAGTCTCATGAAGAAAATCAGTATGGTCGTATGGGTAGTATTTATGTGGATGATGATGATGAGACTACAAATGATATGTGAGATGAAAGAATTGTTGAAGCTCGGTCAATGGTTTAAGAATGTAGTGGAATGATTACATGTTTATCATGTGTAATGTTGTATAAGTAATCTCATGGTACTATGGAATAAAGAGACATCTAAGGATTGTTACACTGTTGTCTTTCCTGGCGTTTTAAAAGTGTATGATTAATGTTACCAGTATCCATGAAAGGTTATTCAGATATTTTTGGAATGTAGATGATATGCGCATAATGAAGGGATAAGACGATAATGAGATGTTTGATTGTATTCATGAGCTCATGATTGATATAAGGACCAAGTGATATCATTGTTTGAGAATATAAAATTTTGAGGATTTTGGTATGTGGAAAGTGTTAACTTCTAACTGCATTCATGTTTTCACTAAGGTTCAATGGGTATTCAAAAGAATACATGATTAAGGACTTTGAATGTTTGGAATGTGACCAACAATACATATCTTATGATATATGGGGATCAACGATGGTATTAAATCTCTGGTAATCGTTTTCACTATGTTATGAGAGTGGAATGCAGTATTATGGATAAGCCTAAAGATTGGAATGGATTATGTTGGACAAAAGTTAGTATTGTTTAAGGATAGAAGTTTTTTTCGATATTATTGATGGGATGTTATAGTAATATAGTTTTAGAAAAAGGACAACCTGCAGGACGGGCGACAACCCATCGCGTCAGACAAGGCTGTGGGAATCGAACCCACAACCGATGTGCGACTGGCCTTTATCGCCTACCACTGGCCTACAGGAAGTCCCTGTTTAGTAGAAACTAGTTTTATTTTATTAAGCGGTATGATATATGAAGTATAAGTCCATTTTAGGAACCATATATGATTAATCTCACTAAAGAATGACTTATGTATATTTAATAACTTTTTCTTACCTTTTTTTTGAGACAGATGGAATGACCTGTCATACTAACACTTCACGAATAAAAAATTCAACTTCATTTATTTAAGAGATGAAGTGGAAATTGTTCAAGGCACGAACAACAGTGAGATTGTACCAAAATAAAGTAAGTATATATTCTAATTCAAATTCTTCACCTTTAGGGAAACGATCTTGAAAACCAAAAATGGTGTCCTGGTGATTTTATATCAGATTAATCAGATGGTACCTTAGATCGTCACAAATTTATGGATTTGTGATTGCTAGCTTTTCCATAGCCATGTTCTCTACCACTCTCCATCAGAACATGATGGTTAGATTTCTCTTCCATATCCATATTTTCACCTATGTGGAAACCCAGTGATTAGTCTATTTGGGTAACCGTTACGTTTCATACTTTTGTTTTTAAAGATTGGTTTTTGTATTCCTTTTTATGATGTGGGTTTCGATTAAATAAACCTTCGAATAGTAAACCATTTATAACCCCGACGAATTTCGAGGGCGAAATTCATTTTAAGGGGGGTAGAATGTAACACCCCGAGATTTTATGAAAAATATTCTTTTTAATTTCATTAATGTCTTGTATTGTACGCTACACGAAAAGGATCTTGCTCAACACACAACCTTGACTTGCCTTGTATTACACGCAATCGCGACCTTCCTCGATAGCGTGTGTAGTATGCAATACCGAGTTTCACTGAACAACGATATGCTATTAAAATATTATTAAAACTAGCCGTTATGAATAGTAATAACCACTTTTTGAAATTTTATAAATTTTATTTTTCAAAACGGACTTCTTTTTTGGATTCAGAATATCGAAATTAGCCTAGGGTGAAATTTTGGTATTTTTCTGAAAACTTTCAATTTTTGATGAATAGTGAAACCACTATGTGGTAGTTAAAAAACTGAATTTTTCATAAAACTTAATTTTACCGCTTCTGTGAATGGAATTTCGAAAATCCGAGAGACACGGTTAATATCAAGGACTAAAATGGGGTTCAATGAGATGAAAATAATTTTTGGTGAATAGTAACTTTTTACTTTTTTTTACCGCGGTTAATAGTAAATAGGGTAACTAAGGGTAAATATGATATTACTATTACCCTAAAACATGTCCTAATTCTATTGGATAAGTGTAATTCGGCCAAAAACAACCTTATGAATATAATATGACCATTTAGGTCCACTTGTATTAGATTATGACATTTAATATTATTTTATTTAATGAATAGTTAAAATAGTTAAAATCAAAGTTTAATAACTAAAACATTTTTAATATGGGTTTATACATAAGATAAATTCGATTATAAATATTCATTAGAAAGAAAAAAGGATTTCCTACATAATGATATTTTATTTATAATTTTTAGACTTCAAATAAATTAATTTATTTATGACACAACGATGATGCAGTAATTACCCTTTTAAGGAAATGTTAACATAATTGATGTTATAAATACCCAAATAAATGTAATTTGAGACTTTTTATGAATTCCTCTAATTTTCTAGGTTACTATGATATATTAGTGTTGATTTAATCAACCTGGTTTGAACATATAATTCTGTTATGACTTTAAAAAAATCATATATCAAATAGTGTCAAAATTGACACAAAATAGTTTTTAAATCAAATATTATATTATTAATTGTCATTTTATTCCTAAAAATCTAAGGTTCGGCCAAATGACTTAGATAAGGATATATATATTAATAATAAACAATTTGGGGTTCGTTTGTCATGTTATAGTAAGTGTATTAACCATATAGTGTAAGAAAACAAAAAGACACGGTAAAAGTTAAATTATTTAACTTAGAGTTAAATCTAATTGATAAGGTTAAAATAATAACCTAAACTTGTATAAATCCTATTTGTTGATAGGCTTTCGACCCTTCCCCACCTTAGCCTCGAAATAAATCAATTTGGAGCTATTTAAAACCGAAATTGACTTTATAATAAAATAATATTTTGAGATATTCCTAAGGTTCCCCTCTCCTCCCTTATAAAAGGGCACCTCCTCCCTCTCCTCCTGACACCAATTTTAGCATTCAAGCTCGGCCAAACCCTGCCCAAATCTCTTCTCCACTTCCTCAGTATCATCCTAGAGGTCCTGGTCTTCTTCAAAGACCATCCATAGTTCTTTATGTGGAGGTTAAGTGAAGGCGCGTCCAAAAGAGGTAATATCCATTACCGATCTTTTTCAATTTCTTTCTTCTTCAACTTCTTCTTCTTTATTTGTTTCATGATAAAGTAATAACCTCAGTATTTCTTATATACTGATATGTTATTATAAATATGAAACAACTCTAATTAACCTTCTATCCATCCTACGGAAAAAGGAAATCACCGCGTGTGCGTACGTACGGAATACCATCTCCACGCCGTGGTGTAATCTATTTTCTGCCACCACCTTAATTGGATGGGTATAATGGTGTAATGAGAAACTATATATGATTATTATAAAGTTATATTGATACTGAAATAGTATACATACACTTCAACACAATTCCACGACCATGGGAACGATATCATCGCTCGTGCGTACGTACGGACTACCGTCTCCACGACGCGATGAGATTCATTCTCCATGATAACCATTTAAGAATGATTATAAAGTATATATAAGCAATAATAATGAAATATATGACATTATAAATCTACTGGATTTATGTGTATATATATGCATGTCATCTACTTAATTCCACTCAATTCAATAAGGAAACAAAAACAGCATTCATGCGTACGTACGGCCTACCGTCTCCATGAATGGTGTATTTCTTTCAATTTATCGATCCATTATATATATGTATATTCTGAATATATATTATATATAAATCATGTTTTATATTCTGGAATTAAGTAATCATGATCTAAGTAATCATATGAATAATTACAAGTCAAAACACGGACGACAAATGAAACAATTTTACCCAAAACGCACTTCAACATGGAATTTACAAGAGAACGGGTACTATAAAGTCATAAGTGAACCATATATGATATCATAACAATGAATATGATTCTTTAATAAGTCAATGACATTATTTAAATCATTATACAGGAGGTTCAGACACTTACGAAGCAAATCGGACCTAAGGTAAGGGAAAATCTCGCAATCTCAATATTTATCCGAGATTGTTTATACTTTGGCATTTACTGGGGTGTATTTTATCGTCCACATCCATGTTTACTCAATATTTAATATTATTTCCATCCAACTACAATTGTTTAAATCCAATTTTACCCTTCGGTGAGTTTTTAGTAAAAAATATGAAAGGAATCTTTTGACGTTTTTCGTACGAGGTGCTTTTTGACTTTTCCGACAAAAGTACGAAGAATGTTTTTTTAACTTATACGACATGAATGGATTTTTAAAACATTATTTCCAAGAATCTTACTTTAAAAGTTTTCAAGATTATTTTTAATCAACTTTATTTAGTTTATAATTTCATGACATATTAAGAAAGGAAAAGTGTTTTTGAAGAAGAAAGGATATTTTCCTCAAGAATTCATTTCAAGTGTTTTATCAAAATTATTTTCCATCTAAGATAATATAGGGTTATGTTTTTATCCCTATTATTACATTGAATTGATTATGTTGTGATGGAATTATTTTTATGAATTCCTTTATCTTATATGAATTATTTTATGACGTCATGTTGTTTAAGAATCCCATTTTTATTACATGGGTTATGAAATGATGTATGGTTTATGATTTTGTGGCACACATAAGAATGGTATCATTATGAGATGGGTGGGACCTATATCTCCCTCCAATGCATTGGGTAAAGATTTTATATCTCATGAGATAGACATGGATGTAATGGTAGGTTATACCGGTTCAGTGAAACAGGACTGAAACGAGGGTTACTCGATTCAGAAAGGGACTTTGTCCACTAAGATAGTCTTGGAAATGAGTCTTGACTAACAAGAAATGATTCTCTATGATTATGTGTGTATGCCACAAAGTTTCATGTTTTAAGTTATGATTATTGTGATTACATTTCACTTCCATCATTTATCCCATGTTATGAAATTATGATCTCTTTTGCCAGGTTAAGATTTCCAAAAGTTATGTGCTTGTGTATACGAGGAGATTTAGATTTCTTTTGTTTACCCTTACAGAGCATTTGAGCTCACCCTTTTATGTTTTCTTTTCCCCGAGATATAAAGAAAGGTTTTAGGTAAAAAAAATGTAAGATCTTTATGGGAGATATTGGAGATCTTTCACCACGATTAGAGGATTACGTTCCGAGTTTCCAAAGACACTAAACTATTACGATCCTTGTGTGTGTATTTTTGTTATGTACTAAGTATTTCGCAAAAGTAATGTAATGCTTATGTACATTAGGCTTCGGGTCTCTACAGAAGATATGAGATACGGGATGAGGATAAGAGGAAACCACGAAGAACCACTAACCTTTGGTGAGAAACCAATAAAAAAGTGGTCCAAATGATAGACAACGAGGGGTCCCTATGGTCGATATATAACACATAGTAATTCAAATAGGAGTTGGAATCACTGAAATCTGTTTTTTAGTTTTAATGATATTAAGATTGTTTTGGTCTGTATAGTTTTATTTCACAGTTTTGTAAACTGTGTGCAAACTGTGCGAACACTACTAGAAAAATTAAGCTATTTTTCAGGTTTGATTCGCATGGTTTGACCAAACCCTGGTCAAACTGTGTGAATAGAAAAATTGTCCAAAAATACTTAAATGACACCACAAACATTGGGTAATCACACCCAATGATCCTAGAATTATTTAAAAACAATTTAAAGGCACTATGTCTTTCACAAACACTACACCATGTAACATTATTCAAATATCATTCATGATGACTATGAATTTGGCAGGATGAAAAATGAAACCACAAAAACCCAAAGACATTATTTGGACACTCAACACAAACCTATAGAAAAAGACCAAAAACTTAGAAATAAATAAAAATTACTAAAAATTGTGGTAAGGGTGTTATATGTCTCATCGTCTATAATGAGTCACCATTGAGATGGAGAGTTGAAAATTTAGGAAAAAACTACCATTGATGTCTCACTTTTGCATTAACACATCACCATTATGAAATACCACCAACATTACACACCACCAGCATGTCAAACCACCATACATAGACACCACGAAAGAGTCACCATTCTAGGACTCACTGAAAATGTCTATTTTGTTTATATTTTTAATTAAATATATATAATATCTATTTTATTGATTTTTATTCAAAATTTTATTTTACTTATTGTTCCTTAATTGATCGATAGATTTCACTGATATATGTGTTAGACATACTGTACAAGTATTTAGAGTATTCAGATTATTTTCATTACTTATACTATTGTAATTGATAAAAAATGATGTATAATCTCATTAAGATATACATATAGGTAAATTCATTGAAACACATAGTGAGATGAACACATTAATTTATCCTAAAGATTATTGTAAAAACCAAAAGAGATTACCTACTACATCATTTTCCCACTCTATTGAAGAATCAAAAGATCATTGATGATCTATTTTCCTCATACAGTCAAGAACAAGAGACTGCACCACTTTGTTTTGATGAAAATTATGAAATACAACACAATACACAGTTCAAATCATTCCTGGAGTCAAAAGTTGCATATTTTATTAGACAACACCAACCTTTACTTCTACACTTTAGATTCCCTATCGGATTACATTAAATTTCCTTATGAGAAGTGTTTTTCTCTCTATTTTATAGCACACACAATCTATTAGTATTTAATGTTTAAGTTACATTGATAACTTCTCAAATGTTTTATTCATATTTCCCACATTTTGTGGAATATATATTAAGTGGCCTATTTTTTTATACTCCCACAAAAACTATGGAATAGGCCCCTGTGTGGTCTAGATAGTTTGTAAACAATTTTAAATCCAAATATAGTTTGTGGATAAATGTTTATTTTATATAATCTTCTAGGAAGTTGGTAATTGAAAAGTGGAGAGGAGTATGTCTTAGCTTCATACTTAAGTAATAGTATTAAAATTTTGATGTGTTTGTTTTTTGTATTACATCATTGCATAAAACAATTTATGATTTAAATTTCAATAAAAAAATCATTTGATAGTTTATCTTAAATAGTGTTTTATAACATTATTATTATGTAAACCAGTTTAAAAAGTTAAAGTAATTATTTAACTGTTTTAACTAAGGCTTAATCAATATTTTGAGAAAATATATTTAATGATAAAATATTATAATGATCTGTTATTTTTGTAAAATGGTCCATTTTATTCAATTTGGAGAAGTTATTTAAATATATTTTCTAAGATAATTTTTATTGGGTATAAAATTAACCCACCTCGTGAGATACTCACTCGGACAAAAGGACCACAACATCTATTAAATCGCTTGAATTTCTTTTTCTGTAAGTCCATAAAAATTTACAAAAAATATAACAGTTAGCGTGATTTATCCAAACAAATTCATTAATATATAAACATCAAAAGTAAAACCTAACTTTCAACTTAATTAATTTGTTTAGTACCTATCATCAAATATTTTATATAAAAATATTGTTATAAAAACTAATACATTGCATAGGAGAGTCCATGGAACTACACCATTTTCACCATATGGTTTTGGGTTTAACCCTCGCAACATTTTAAAATGTGATAGGTTGTCATCATAAATGATTATTTCATTTTTATAAAACTATAATAATATATTTAATATATTTATTGAAAGAATAATATTTTTTTTCTAAAATATTACATTTTTCATCAAATCAATTTTTAACCACATGGTTTTCCTATATGAATTTTTTTGTGAAAACTAATATTCTTAATTTATTATTATTAACTTCAAATAAATGATCATATTGGACATAAAGGTTATAAATACTTTTAATATTATTCAAATAAAATATAAAATATTAATTCTGTAAATAACATTTTCACTAAAACACTTAGTAATCCAATAGGTTTGATTTCCATATAAGTCTTCCAAAATATCCTTAATATTGATAAAATATAATGGAATAAAACCCCAAATGGGATATTTATGACATTTAATATATTTTCATACTTAAAATCATATACCCATGATGGTATGTATAACAATTAAGTTAATATTACATGAATATATATATACTTACAAAATCAGTATTTGTGTAAAAATACTGTTTTCCTTTATTCTATTTATATGTTTGTTTTATATTCTGTCCTCTTCTTCTATTTCTTCCCATAAAATCCATAAGACGTGGAGAATAATTTATCTATCTTGATGTCATAAGATACCATGTCCAAAAATGATGAGAAATTTTTTGGAGACTTATTCCCTTCCAAGGATTGGATATATCCCATTTATGATATGGTCTATCATGGTCTCTGTATTTCATATATAGTCTAAAACATGCATTAATAACCTTTTAACACATTCTTAATACGTTGTAACATTTTTATCTTCCACTTTTTTATATCTTATAATTGTATATAAATATATATCTCTTTATTTCTCATGAATAAATAATTCCTCTTAGAATAGTACAATAAAATCATTCCACAACATATTCTCTATTCCAACCTCATGTTTCGTGTTTTGAATCAATGGACAACATTTATTAGTATCCCTATAGAACTATCAAACATCCCTAAAAACATTCTCCCTTTCATTACTTCCAAATGTTTGAAATATCTCATATATGGAAAATATCCTTTGATCAATTAACAATGGATTTTTAGTTCCATTAAATGATCTTGGTTCTTCATGTATTATTTATTCTAACATTTTTAAAAGATGATGTTGATCAGAAGGACATTTCATACCAAAAAGTATATTATGTATATCCTGAGTTACCTTCACATATTTGGTTATAATTTGATCAGTTCTAGAACCATATCCATCTTGAGCATCATTATTATGACATAGAGGGCAATCCTGACATTGAGTACGTGCATTGATACAAATCTCATTAATTTTTCTAGGTACCCATGATAAAAAATGGAATATACTAGATTATATCATAAAATGACAAAAAAAAATGATAAATCCCAAAACTAGTGGTGTACATATCATAAAATTAAACATTTATTCATATACAGTCTATGAATATTAAACATAGAATGTTTGGGATGGTTCTAAAATCATAAAAATAATTTCAAATCATTCATAATTGTTTTAAATAAAAATGTGAATTACCTCAAACATAATCTCCATTTGTGTGAAAATATGTACGTAGAAAGGCCCAATTTCATATAAAAGATGAAAATCTAGTTATTGGACAATGTTCCCTTTTGGATTCATTACCACAACATTAAAATTTTCCAAAACCACTTCAATTTGTAGTATTTAGAGAAGTATGTATTACTATGAAAAACCATATAATATATTCCTCAAAACAAATTTCAGATGTTCCTCTATAAATGTACTCTTATTATATGATTGGGTCATTCCCCTAACATAATTTTTCATAAATACAGATTCCATGGTTTCTATTAATTAACATATGATACCAAAAATAATGACCCACACTCTAGTAGTCATTAGTCGGTGGTTAAATAATTATATTGGCACTAAAAAAAGTCATCACATCACTAATGAACTTATAGTTTAGTAGTTTATGTAAAATAGAACCATAATTGAGTCCCATATAAATATTTAAAACATAAAATACAATATAATGTTTTATTTGAGAAAACAATTATTCCTTTTAGCACATCCATGCATATCAACTATGAATCACTTCCGAAAATCCAAGAAAAATGAAAAATAAGAAAGGGGTGATTTGTAATTCTCATTAAGGGTATGTGTAAAGACTAATATATAATGAATAAATAAGTTATATAAATATATAAAGATAAATAACTAAATCAAATTACATTTAATCAATAACATGGTAAAAATATGGCTGGAATAATTGACGATCAAATAATTCAATTAAAATAATTGCATGATATTTGAACTAATCCATGGATAATCTAACTAATAGAATAATAAAAAAAATCAATAAAAAATATAATAATGGGGTAATGAATAACTATGGACAACATAACTCTACTATCATGGACTCTTTCCAAGAAATCTAACATAAATAGATAAGGTCTCAGCCAAATGCCCAGAATGTCTGGTCTCGTGAGATGTACTGATGCATTGAGGTGCAATAGAGGGTATCATCTATCACTTAATAAGTATAATTAATTTCATATATGAAATGGGTGAACCATAATTAATAGAAAATTAAAATTTTAAAACTTTAATATGAATTATTATTATATTCCCCCAATAAATAAAGATAACCATAAACCATTCAATTTAATATGGAGGATGGTATCAAAAGAGTTCATCCCCAGTGAGAATAATTTTAAACCATTTGGAGAAATAATATTTTTTTAATTAAAGAATATCCCCAAATGAGAAACAGTGGAATATGGGTTTCTTAAATTGATAAATAGAAACACTATAAAAATTATATTGAAAACATTCATAAGGACAATATCATTTTCAAATTGAAAATTGGTTAAATAAAATAAAATCTTTCCTTAATATTAAAAAAATATTGTCTTTTGAAATATTATTTTCATATTTTAAAGGAATATTCAATGAAATGAGTGTTAATGTAGGTAGTTTATTCCTCACATGCCATATAAGTTAAAAAATCTATGTCACACTACAATAAAAAGGTGAAAATGAGCCTTGTAAAAAAATATGTTTCCTTTCAAAATATTTTGTAATAATTAAATAATTTTTAAATTTTATGTTAATTAATAATTTGTATAATGTAAAAACCTAAAATTATATTTATAAAACATGTATGTGGTGGAAAATATATTTTTGACTAAAAAGATAAATAAAAGATATATTCTATAAGACAAATTCTTTTGTACTATTTTTTTAGAGTGGATAATTAGAGGATACCATGTATTCTCCTTGAATAATTTTAGGATAATAATAATATTTAGTTTAATATAATATAGATCATAGTATTTCAACTCTAGAAAGTAATTCACTAACTATCTCGACAGACAATGTGATTATGACATCAATATTTTCCAATTTGGTAACATCTGAATCCTAAGATTAATGAAATAAATAAATTAAAATTAAATATAAAATAAAAAAAATAAGAATTATTTCGGTATATAAAATATTAATGGGGCGATATATACACCACAAGAATAATGTAAGTTGTTAATGTGGAATATATTTAACTTATGTAAGTGATAGATGAGAAACAATAAATTCAGCTCTGACTTCCTTCTTACTTGTTTGAAAAAAATATATGATAAAAATATATATATTAAATATATTAATGAGCCACAATAATTTATATTACAAAATGTATTATTTACTTATATTTTATTATCTCCCATTAATGAACAATTTGGTGTTAAAATCACTGTTTCATGTAATAGTTACTTCTTTTTTCACGTATGTTTTGGGTGGTATTTTTAATCATTATTTTGATCGTGGTTCCATTATATTTATAATTCTAAACACAATATAAAAATAATATATAATCATTTTATCATTATTTATAGTATATAATAAAATATATATAAGGGAGAAGAAGTTTCACAATTCATTGAGACGGTAGGTCGTACGTGCATGAATGATATTTTTCATTTTTCAAACTCATGGAATGTAAAAAATAAAAAACAATTTCACTATTAAATAAATATTATTAAATTAAATATTTATTTTTTATTCTTTAATTATATCTTTATTAAAATCCATTTCAAAATTAAATGTCAATCATTTCACATCGCTATATGGAGGTAATAATCCACACATACACATGAGAGACATTGTTGTTTCCGAAATATTGAATGGTAAGATGGTACATTTGATATTAAAATTGAATAGGTGTTTAAATTTCATAAATTTCATATATAAATTTTATATCCATCATTATATCCATCCATTAATGGGAATGAAAAAGAAATTAAATATGTTAACGAGGTGCTAGTCGTTCATACAAACGATCTACATTTTTATTTTTATTTTATTTATGAGGAGATAGATATAGTTTATAAAATGGAAATAATAACATCCCATTAAAATGAAGATAATTTGTGAATTTTTCTGTAATGTTTGGGGAATATTTTAGGGTTTTATAAGAATATTTAAACTGATAACACATGGCTAGGAACATTACGCCTTGTTTTGAAAACCACTTTAGGTTTAAACCCAAGTCCTTTTAAAATAGATATCTGATCTAACCAAGGGATATATGATGTTGTCAAGAATGTAATTAATATATATTTTCAGTAATTGGATGTAAAAAATGTGATGTGATTGTGAACTAGAGAGTATATTGGGCAACATCTTATAACTGGGGGGAGGTGACATGATGGTAATTTCTGAAAAGAAAAAGCGATTGCCAAATATTTCACATTATAAAAGGAAAAAAATGTAACATTATAAAACCATGTATGATATAATGTCAACATATTAATATAAAATTAATTTTTCACATGTTTATAGGTATTTTAGAGCCTTATATGTTTATATTAATACCATGTAAATATGTTTTATCTGTTACCACAGTAATTATTTTTTACATTTTTTTAAATTTAGTAGAAATATTAAGTGGACCTTATTATATTATATTAATTATTATTATAATAAATATGAATCCCAATTTCTAAATTCATTTCATATATGTGTAGTATTTAATTTCAAATTAATACCATATATATAGAGTAAAAATGATATTCCAATGAAAAGTATTAATCATTACAGATTGTTTCAATATCATAATAATATAGAAATTTATTCCATGGAATAAATTGTATTTAATGTAATATAACTTATCATATTTTATTTTTATAATTTTTTAACAAATAATAGTTTTATATTCATTAAATGACAATTATGTTTTCAATAAAAACTATTATTTTCCACTATTCGTTGAAAATTTAATCTTTTAAAAAAATTCTCAAACATTCACTCTGATAATTTTGACACTTTGATTGAATAAATGATTTATTTTTTAATATGAATGTCATAAAATTGGAAAATATTAATTTCAATTTTTTTTGTAAAGTTTAATGAGACAAACTTTTAGAAAAATATAGTTTTTTATAAGTCATATACTTTTATTTAAAATGATTATTATTTTATTTATATCAACATATTACCATTAAATTTATTTTATACATGTTTATAACATATAATTTTTCAAATTTAGTTATGCTTATTGTAACCATTCAAATTAACAAATATGTTATAACGGTGAACTATATTGTTATTCATTTAAATATTAGGTTGTATGAATCAAAAACCAGCAAAGATAATAAATTTAATGAAATATATTTCCTAGGTCGTTTATTCTCAATGTTTCATATGACATGCACTATAAAACACAAAGTTCTTTCACAATCATAAGGTTTTACAAATAAGATCTATACTATGGTCTATGTTCTGTATTTAAAACAGAGAGGGTAGATATATGTTTTTATTATAGAGAGTTACTACGATAAGAATAAGTCTTCACATCATATAATATCAAATTAGTTACCATTTTATTAGATTATATACTTTTGAAACATTACCTTTATAATTAAAAATGTATGATATCCAAAAACTATAAGGGTTGGAGTTATATATTCTCTCATAGGTATGGGAGTCTTAGTTTCTTTTTAAATGTGGAGATATAATATGATTAATATATTGAGTCCTCATATAATCATGGGAAAAGTGATGTGGTAACTAATTCTATGAGAATGATGAAATATGATAATGTTCTTCAATATATTTGTGAGAAAATGATTAAACTAAAATGATTTATATGATTCAATCTGTATTTGGATGAGGTTGGAATAGGTTTTTTTTATATAAAAAATAATTTTTTTCAAAATATATGGAGGTTTCATTATTTGGATATCATGAGTGTCCAATGTGGATATAATAAATTGTTACTATATGTTATCATGGTAATTGGATAAATATGTGTAACATTAAGATACTTTGGTGTGTATTTTTATGTACCCTATATTATGTATGATTCAATTTTAAATGAGTTATAATGATAACTAACCGAATTTCTTCTAGGTGTAGAAATAACAAATCATACTATGAAGATGTAGTAATGTTGGATTTGAATGAATTAGATTGTGGAATATTTTTATATGAAATTATTAAATATCTATTTTAAAGAAAAAATGTGTATCTTTTTGTGATATTATAGCCATTTGTTTTTATATAGTGGTAATGGGTGTGTATCTCTATATATTTTATAAAATAATTATATTATAAATAGAAAACGTATTACTGTATTAGTTTAATTGTGATATATTTCAAATTCATCAAATATAATGTCTATAAAAGAGAAAATATCAATCAATTTCAAGGAAATACCTTATGTCATGGAGGTAAAATATAATTATATTGTTTTAGGGATTAATTTCTTAGATACTTATGCTTATTTTATTTAAATGATGTTGTTTTTTTTAAATCATTACTTTGGCACCCATTTATAAAATTTAAATACATTTAGTGACCAGATTTTTGGTCAATATTGGGAAATAATCATGACATTGAATAAAATGTTTTGGAAGTGTATATTTAATTCATATTGATTATGCCCGTGGAATATATCTCTAGTTTAGTTAAACTATTATCTAAACTACCTTTGATCTTCAAAAATTGCACTGTTTGAGTAATTTTATGGGATTAAAAATTGAAATTATTAATTTTTGTCACATGTTAGTGAAAATATATTTTTTACAGGTTGAACGTATAAATGAAACAATGGTATGGTTACGACACTTCTAGATTTGATAAAGGCCACTCATGTTTTTCCATAACCATATGCCTTTTGTGGATAATTTTAAATAGGTCAATAATTATGACCCTGTTTTTCTAAAAAAATCATTTCAATGAGTACAAATCATATTTCATCTACACATTAATCGTCATATTATTTTTATTTGGTCCAATTGAAGGGTGAATCATGTGGGTGGGGGGGGGAATATTTCATGAACATTCTAGCTTGATTAGAGTGAGCAAATAATCCCTATAAAAATGAATCTTTCCTTGTAAATTCTACATTACCCCATGTTATTAAAATATTTGAGATTTACATTATGGAAAAAATGATTTTTTATTTGGTTGATATATACATTATATTTATAATATAATTATATGTATAAATCTATCAATCCCAAGATTAATGTTCCACAAAGTCATGGAAAATTGAATGGATATACCATGGAGTGGGATATATAGTTAAGTATTCAATATCTATTTTTGTTTTAATCCATTATCCTTATACTGTGATATAATAAATTGAATGAAAACATAATTATACTATTTTTATCAAGGGGATCCCTATCTTTGAACCAATATACATGTGTCCTGAATCCTCAAGTGTTATCCCCTAATAATCGATGGCTAATAACTAGTGTCCATGGATAAAGTAAACCACTAGGTAAATATTTAATAATATTGTAAAAAACCATAACGATACATATCAATTGTGAGATAAATATTATTAATATATTATATTAAATTAAAAAACTAAACTAATGATAATGGAAGTGAAATCATATATCCAAGATGAAATAAATGAAAACCTGGTACTTATACCTAATCTACCAATTCTCCTTGTTGAATTTCAATCACAGATCGATGAATCAGAACTAAAAAATGTAAAAAACTTTTAATATCCTTATATCATGGAATGTTATGTTATCAATTCCGTTACTTTCCACATTTTGGGTATGAGTAATAAATTAGTATGATTTCCACATTATTATCGACAAAAAAGACAACTCTATAAAAAATACAAAATATGGAATTTTAATCATCCATTATATAAATATTCATTTTTTACATTCGTCATAATGTATCTAAATAGGGTTTCTAATAAAAATGATATTGAATAGATGAATTTATATACATTTTAAAAAATATATTGAAAAGTTTAAAAAAAATGGCAATTGATTTTATCAAAAAATAAATTATAATAACTGATATATCCATTAAAATAAACAATAACAAAATGATTCCCTAACTTATATTAAAATGGTCCCCTATTTCCCCTTTTTCAAATTTTATAACTACCCTTTTCAAATCACACCAAAGACTCCCCTTAATATTGAAAAGAAAATTCTATATCTTGTTTCCTAAAAAATCATTTTTATATTGAAAAAAGAGAATAATTTAAATTAAATAAATGCCAACTAAATATAATGTTTAATCTACTACTCAAAATATGATATTCATATTATCATTCACTAATAACAATATATATAAAAAGTCATTAACTATTCACACAAACTAATAATGATCCCATATACCATGAAAATGATTAAGGAGTAATCTGTTAGCCTAAATATCCCAATAATTTTATGTCATATTACTCACTATCCAAGAAAACCATTTATGATAGATGAATCTAAGAGGCCTAAAAAACACATTAAAATAAATTTTAAACCAATACATACATAATTATATAATTCAAGGTAATTCATAGAGAAATAAATTTCAAATAATCCAATACAATCAAATAGTGTTTCTAATAAAATAGATACTATTAAATTCTTTCATTTTCATTGGTATCATGTTTTAATATAAAATTCCTGTAGTGAAATCATTTGATTTCAAGACATATTAATATAGAAAAAAATTAATTGCTAATAAAATGAATGGTACCCTGGTCACCTTCTAAGAATAACCTTATTTAAATTATTACAATTTTACATTATATTGATTATTTTTATTTAAATCATTTATCCATATCATCAATATCCCCTATTATTATTAATTTTGATTCTTGTGAAAATAATTATCCGTTCAGAGAAATGTTGTATGAAATATAATTATCAAGAATTTCCAAATTCCACTTTGGGAAAACTATAATTATTTTTATAATATTACTAGTCTTCTGTGTTTAGACCACCCCAATAGTGGATGGGATGAACCCCATGATAATAACTAGTTTGGGGGTAAATATGAATAAAAATTTAAATCTAGAAATTAAAAAATGTGACCGAACCCCCAATAACTTTAGACCTGACCTTTATAAAATTTTATAGAAACTCCAAGATGATTCATGAAATTTTAAAATTTAGAAAATATCATCATTGGATAAAAATTTCATTTGAAACAATTAATAATTAGAATAAAATATATTTTTGAAAAATTTTAATGTTCGCAATAATATCATAAATAACACTATCCTTAGGGAACCATATATCTTACATACAATCTTATTCCTACCACCACCAAATTTATATGTTTGTTTGTAAATGAATAGAATAATGTAAACAATTACGATATGTTTTTCATAATCTTTTTAAATTCCTATATAAATATGAGTTATTGAAATTTTACATTGAACATTCATTATCCTTATTGTAAATCCATAAACATTAGTTTGAAGTTAATGTTTTATTTGAATAATTTTACATCTTTATAAAATTCTTTATTAATAATTTTTAGGTATGTTTTCCAGTATATTTTTCACATATCATTTTTAGTATTTTATAATATAAGATGTGAAGAAACAAAAACTACCTCTTTATTCTTTTTATATAACCAAATATACCACCATTGTTTACATGAAAACTATGAAAAATAAATAATTATAAAATTTGTACAAATATTTATTTTATCTTACTCAAATATATAGAAAAATCAAAAAATTCCCTTCACCTCTAAATTACACCTCGCAATAAAATAATAAATGAAACAAAAATTTAAAAATTTCATATAGTTTATAATAATCATAAATAAATGTTATCAAAAACTTTTCTGTTTCAATTAACATTACCATATGAAATTCCAACGATGAGGACCCCCTTAATGGATCTAAAGAGAACTATAATATTTTACTATATATGAGTATTTATATGCCTTATTTAATGATAAATTTACAGTAATTTCCCTAATAATATCACCAATGAAATACCCTATCATTTGGAATTCCTTTTCTCCCAATTCCGCTATTTAACTAAATATTTTTATAGAAATTTTTTTTATAACTCGTCAATATAATAATTCATGAAAAAATAGACATTAGTAAAATAATTGATAAATTTTGAGATAAGAAAATTTTATTTATTGTCAAATAAATTGTTTTCTTTGAAAAATCATATTCCAAATCTGAAATCAACTCTACAATCTCAAAATGTCCAGTGAGCTATAGAATTAAAGTTAATTTTTTTTATTATAATATTACCCATCTGTGGAGATACATTAAAAAATATTTGATCAAAAAAATCAAATATCAATGGTCACTTTTTCTGATATATTTAAGACTACTACTTTATATGAGATAAACAATTAATCTCTAAATTATTTTAATTAGATAACTTATCTCCTCTCACAAAATAAGTCCCTTTAGATCTCATTCACCAACCTTAATCCAACATAAAGGGGAATGAATTGGTCATCTATATAGTGCTTCTGATTGTTCCATGACAGATGATGACTAAATTTTCTTATTGAAAAACACTATAAAATGTAAACTATCTTACATGGAATTTGATAATTCATTTAGAAATACTTCAAAAAATATTCCATAATTTAATTTATTCATTTTGTTTTTCCATGAGTCAGAATGTTTAATTTACAATTAACGCCAACTCTCTCACCATTATTTTTTATGAATAAATTCATGAATTTAAATATATCCTTGAAATATCTACATGATATAAGGTATTTCTCATTCTGTATAATTTAAAATATTTCTATATATAATTAAAAGTTTGTTAATTAAATATATATTATAATCAAAATGAATAATTTATGACGATTTTCTATGTATATTTAACCACTCCTAGATTTGTCTACCATTCTAAGGATATATTGGCAACCCAATAATTAAATATGTTAATTCATCATCCAATTCCCTTTTCAGATTGTATAATTCACACAAAACCCTTACAATCCTCAATTTTTATTCTTTTTTCAATTTTTATGAAATTGTTCCTAAGGAACTTCATCAACATCCTTTATTATTCTAAACCAAAAATACTTATGTTTTATTTAATGAATAAATATTGTGTATCTAATATATACCTCCAAATATGAATGGTGATATGTTTTCATCACTTCATCAATTATTTATATTCAATCCATTATCCCTAATTTGAAATAAATCACTAAATATAGTGTAAAAAACCATATGTTAGTGGTTTATACTACACCTAATGCATCCATCATAAACATATAATCCTATTTAAATTAAATTTACTCTATCATAGATTCCATAAATACTGATGTTTGATTAAGTATTTCGAAAAAACATGCTTAATTTCTAGAGTAATCATATATAATTCATCCAATAATCCCATCATTATCAAGTAACAACAAGATTCTTTCACTACATGATTTTATGTTTTTATTCTTAATAAATATTGGACCACATTAATTAAAATATATATGTACATATGATTGAATATGAAATACTAAGTACACTATACACACCTATAATATTTTATGCAATGATTATTATTTGAGAATATGTACATCAATATATTATAATTTATATACAACAATAATATTCTACATATTTATAATTAAACTAACTATTCAATCAATGAGACATAACATTGAATTCATGATTGGGGATAGTGTATATCAAATCATTATTTCCCAAATACAAAGATTTGTATTCCATATCTATGATCTGTTTCAATACAACACAGATTATGTCCAACATAGATTCTTTATAAAAACCTCCAAACCATATCTCTTCTAATGAATGATAAAAAACTGTTGATGTTAGTCCCTTCATTAGATATGTATAATATCCTTCACATTTAATAGTATAGTCAATCATAGATATCTAATGAATTAAGTATTTCAAGGTAAAATTGAATTATAAAAAATCTATACTAATCCCAATTAATACCCTATAAAACACTAAACAATATTATTTCCAATTTATTATTGGGACTATTCGATGACATTTTTAATTTTAAATTTGTAAGATAAATATTTATTCGATCTAGATAAAAAATATGACCATGAAATTTTACCTTTTTAATGAAAATGATATATATAGATAATTAAGAGGAAATTGTGATTGCGTAATAAATTTCCAAAACCATAATAAGAAAAATCTTTTTATATTCATTCAACTTTCTATTATATCAATATAATATCTATAATGATTACTATAATATTTTATTAAATTAATATAGATTAAATGATTTATATTTTTTAAACATGTTATTGGTGCATTCAAAAAATTATAAAGTGAGAAAATAAACATATAATGGACCATTAATCATCAAGATATATTTACTGTAACATCTACCCCAATTACCACTAACCGATGATACCTTGATAGAAAGTAAATCATTGAATGTGAATGAGATCACTTCAAATAGTTAAAAAAATCTTTAGTTAGATGTAATGTATATTTTCTAGATTTTTCTTCTTATTTAATTTTTGAAACTTGACATAAAAGTGTAATCTACTACAACATTTGTTACTAAAAACATTACTCCAAATAAGATGAAACAAGTTATTTAATGGATTATGAATGATTAATTTTATCCAAAAATACCTTTAAGAATGTTATTTAATATATCATTATATGATAAGAGGGTATATAAAAAGTACTATTTCTAGGAACTAGTCCATTGTAATATTTTTCTTATTTCTTTTATTGTAATGAATAAAATTAGTTTAGTGAAATATATTCTACCAATAAACCATGAAAAGATATGGGGGATATTGTTTCCTTCAATTAATCCATATTCTAACCAAATAAACATATAATTTAAATTTAGAACAAATTTTTTTAACATAATTGACATATATTCATGAATTTCCCATTAACTATTTAATTTAGAGACAATCAAATACAGTTAAATGAATATTTATCTTCAATAATATTAGATAATTTCATCCATTAATTTACTCATCAATATTATATTTAAAAGAATCTCACAAATTATCAAGTGATTTATATGTTACCAATCCCAAATAATATAGATGGACTCAGGATTAAATGTTCCAAATCAAAAAAAATTCTTATTCATTTTCAAGAATCAGAACATTGGAGAACACTAATTGATAAATATAATATTGAATCACATTCAAGAATGGTCTTTATGATTTCAATAATTAATCTCTATAGCACACAATTAATTTGTCTTTCATTCAAGAAAATAGTATTTCCATCCCCACTTTCATTTATCCATGATTTGTAAAAAAATAGTTGATAGTTGAGCATCTGAAGCTAATCTTTTGAAAGATATAGTCTTACAACACCACTTAATGAAATAATTATTTTTCTAATTTTATTTTGCACAATGATTTTCAAAAAATTTATCCTTTTTTAAATAAATTATTATAAAATAGTTTATACAAATGTTTTATCATTTTTTCATATAATTAAGTGTGTTTCATTATCCTTTCTTAGAAATAACCATACTAAAAATCATATCTTCAAAACAAATATATTTTATTATAAATTGTTTTCCCATTGTAAATATAAGAAAATTATTCTATGATGTGTATTTAGGAGTATTCATATATTTATAAATGATAATATATCATTGAATTTCATTATCATGTAAATATATATTTTTTTAGAGTGAACACAAATATTCAATTTTTTAAATTCTATATTACTAGGTCTTTTATAATATGATTTCTATATTGGAATATTACCATTCATTTTGAAAAATAATTTTACATGATATTATATTATACTATTCTTGTTTTGATAAATTAATAATTGCAATTTTCAACCCATGATTGGTTTATATGGTTGAAATAGGAGAATCTTATAAATTTACTATCAACATTAAATTTATATAGATTTTTGGTAATCAAATCATTTACATAAAAACGTTATTGAAACCTTTTTTTGTATATTTTGAAATGAAATAATAATTTTGTCACTAAATATTCTGATAATACTTAAATAAAAAACACACCTTGATACCCTTTCTAATATATATATACAAGGACCGATATACTATGATCGAAATTAGAGCATTTTAATGCATGTGAGACCCAATGATTTATAACTACTAACAATGGGGGATGAATCAATTGATACAAAAACCTAATTATAAATCAGATTAATCCCGTTAATGTGAAATTTATTTTCTATTATTGAAACATTGAGATGAGTTTAAATATATAGAGACAGAACATGTAGGATATAATAGGTTTTCGTGATTTAGAAAAAAAATTAAGGGGATTATCAGTAGTCTCCAAAATTTAAGATCTCATAATATAAATTCTAATAATATCCTCACTAAGAATAAAATAATTACATGTGCAGATGATATTGATGCCCATATAAAATTTAGATAAATGTTTTTCAAAAATTCTTTTAATATATGAATTTTCTCTTTATGTTCAACTAAATTCTTATTCAAGTGTGCACCTTCTTTTTTACCTTAAAATATAGCTAATATAAACTATTAGAAAAACAATATGGTTAAAAGTCTACAATATCAGTTTTTTTCATACTAGAAAAAGTTATAACAACATTTATAAAAATATGTTCACAATGGTGTGTTGCTATCGGATAAGACATGATGTAGTAAAAATAATCATGACTAGAATTCTGTGGTTTTGATTTCTCAGTATCTCCAAATTTTAATATTTCTATTTAACTCACATAAACCTATCTTCACCAAGCCCCAAGGTTAAATATATTTCAATATTAAATAATTCTCTTTAGTTCCTACCAGAAATGGTTTATTATATAAAACCCTTATATTTTATGAAATAATTGATTCCATTATATTTAATTCTTTGATAACATTCATGAAAAGAAACAACATTTTTTAAAGAAACGTGTATAATATTGATATATTTTTAAATGTCACAACTATAACACAAACATTAAATAATAAGGTATTACAAGGATTGACTATGTTATAAAATATATATAACTTAATAATTTAATATAAATGTGTTGATAAATTCATAGTAAATAATCTCTCAATTTTTAGGAATGTCATTTTATTAACCAAAAATAAAATTTATTTAGAAAATATTATTAATTAACATAAGAAAAAATTAGGATTAATTACATGGAATTATAGAAAATTTATATTATAAAATGAAAATAATTTTTGTAATCAGTGTATTTAAATTTTCTTTGGAGTAATTGTAGATAATATTACTAAAGGATTGATTTTTTAGTAAATTTTAATTTTTTTTCATTTTATTGATTAATATATGTTATAGTTCTATTTTATTCTAAAATGGTTTCAAAAAAATTAGTATTTATTAAATATTAAATAATCTAATCATTTCTATATGTATTTCTTTATGTTTTAATTTATTATTTATAAAAATTATAGGTAAATTTGTTTTCTTCAAAAACTGTATTTATGTGCGTAGTGTGTATTTATCTTATTAAACAAAATTTGTCATTATTTATGAATTATTTTAATGAAATCAATATACTATATACTCACTCAACTTTTTTAAGATTCATCTAATATTTTCTAGGAATAGGACAAGAAAAAATAAAGTTTTACACTTAAAACTGTATTTTACATAATATGATGAAAATTGCATTTTAAAAACTTATTTTAAACTTTATTTTATCCAATCTTAGGTGTTAAATTTGATAAAATGTTTTCTATATTTTTAATACAGATATTAACTCTTGGAAAATATTATACTTTTATTTCCGGTCTATATGAATAGTAATCATCGTAAAAAATTTCACCTCGTTAAAGGATAAATTAGATTAATAAACTTTACAAATAGGTTATAGGGCACTATATTTTCATCCCAATTATTATTAGATAAAGTAAAATTTAATCTTATCACCATAGGATATATTTTTAGTTATTTAATGAAAAAATGTCTATAAAAACGAGCTATATAATATATAAATCAATGAATGATACAAAATTTCATCGTCTTAGTAATAAATATAACATATATATCAAAATTGTGAAGAAGAATATTAATAATGAATATTAATATGTATTTTTATATTGATTAAATTATTTAATTATATAAATTTATTTCTATTTTTTCTAATTTATATAATTACATTAAATGTTTTTTCAATGCAAATAGAAAATCTAGTCAATTAACATAAAAATAAAATCGATGATACTAATTATATTAAATTTTATATAATTTGACTAATTTAATATGTATCGAAAATTTATAAGGTTCTATATGATATATTTTGGGGGTTTTAAAAAATTATTTACTAAATCACCAATTTTAATGATGTATATCAATTCCAATTATATGAATGGTGTTAAACATGATATTAATGATATTTTATATTAATTAATATTTCATTAAATGGTATAAAATTTACCAAAATAACATATTGATCCAAATAAATTGAATATGGTTTTAAAAATCACCCATTTTCCCTTTATGGGATTCATGGTATTATATAGTTACATATTTCTTGTTAAAGAGTTGAATATAAAAATATTACAGTAGTTGTCCAAATGATTAATGATGGGTTAAAAAATATAATTGTAAAAATATAATCAAAACATGTGAAAATTTAAATTTATTAGAATATGTAGACTCATTATTATTTAATATTCAAATAATTTTAATATGGATCAATTTTAAAATAAAAATTAATTTATATCTAATTTATATTTAAAGAAATTCCAATAGATCTCCCTCCTACAGTTATAAAAGGAAACCTATAATTTCTATTATTCAAACTATATTTATAATTATAAATTTCCTAATATATAGCAAGTTCACTAATACACAATCCTAGACTCATTCTAGAGTTTTTACTCTTCCCAAAACACAAGACCTAAATCCCTTACATGGAGATCCACATTAGTTATTTTTTAGAAGAGTTAGTCGCCTTAACCAATATTTTTTAAATTATTCTTTACATAATTTAAATATAATATATTAATCATAAAATATAAATAGTTATCCTAAATATATTTCAATGTTATTATAATTACAAAATCTCATTTATTAACCCTCTTTTCATCAGATGGGATGTCAAAATATCACCCGTGTGTATATAAGGAATACCATATCAATGTAGTGATACAATTCATTTACCATCACCAAATTTTATTGATGGGTATTATGATGATATTAATATTTATTTTTTGATACATATTAAATAATTATAATACAAAAATGAAAATATCATATCCAAATTCTTACATTCAAAATTGTTGGAAGATAATATTGCTGACCATACATTGGTATAGACTACCACATCAACAAAGCAACCCGATTCTTTTTTCAAATAATTTTTACATAGATTATAATAAGGATTTATATAATGTATTTATATGATATATTAGATACTATAATTAATATATAATTTTTTTTAATATTTATCATTTTTATTTTCTTCCCTTGAAAAATAGAAACAACATTTGTGCAAACGTATGACATACCACCGCCATGAGCAATGAAACTAATTTTTCAATATCTATCTCTTATAAATTACTATAAAATTTATATAATGATTATATAATATATTTATATCAATATTAATAAAATTATTAATGTAACATTGATAAAATTACAATGACCAAAATTACAAGAAATGTTATATCTGCAAAACATAGTAGATATTACATTGAACAATGATTTTAAGGAATAATTTTTACAAATATGTGATAAGATTTTAAAAGAAAATAATGTGTGATATTATATATATATGTGTGTGTGTGTGTGTGTGTGTGTTTGTGTTAACCATTATATTATATATTTATAATAAATATATATTTATTACACAGGATTCTCCAATGTGTAATATGGAAGTCAGAACTAAGGGAATGGATTTTTCTTCCCACTTTTATTTCTATGGGGGGAGATTCCAATTCCCACTTATTTAATTTTTTTGGATATATAAAAACCATGATTGTATTTTATGAATGTTATCATAAAAATTTTGGTGTCTACATATCTATATATAGTTCATTCATTCATGGTAACTATGATTCCAATGATACCAATGTTGTAAGGGATTTATGATACACTCTCCTTGATTTTTGAGATTATTTATGGTTATGTTATAAAAATGAAATATTATGATAAACATCTTAGAAAACTTGTGAAATTTATTATTATATTTTAATTTCATGATAATACATGATTTTCATTTCATCTTCCCAACCTTAATGCACAATATATTGAAATTAATTATTTTAATGAAAATCATCTATACTTATCTCTTCGATTGAAATGAATTTTTATTCAATATTATTATACTATAAAAATGTATTAAAAAATGTTTTTTACAATTAGAAATTGATTTTTAATGACATTTTTACACATAGTTTCTTTTTACAAAATGCTTTAAAAAGAATCTTGTCTTTATTTTCAGAACATGATATTTTTTGTCTTCTTATAAATTTATGAAACAATTTTTTTTTCAACTTATACAACATTAATGTTGTTTCATTCCTTTAAAAGAAATAAATTATTTGAAAATTCATTTACATATTGGTATGATTATTTTCAAATAAAATTATTTCTATATTATTATATATTTTTTTAATGAAGTTATTTCAAAATGGAATGTTTTTTTCCACAAAAACGTTTTGTGATAATTTGATGGTACATATAATCATCAATGACAAAAAACCCTTGATATATCATAAGATTTAATAGAGATATGATACAAGGATATTATACTTATTATTTATCTCGATGGATTATTTTATTATGAAAATTTTTGTATGAAATTTTTTCCTTTTCCAAGGTTTGTTCTGTGATTAAATGATGGAATGTATACAAATCCTATTTATTTTACACTGTCAATTCTATGACAAAATCTTTATTTGACACATTTATTTTAAATGGTTTTCATATAATTAATTTTTTATGATCATGAGTTACACATATGAATGGTTTCCATTTGGTGATGGTGGTTACACTGTAACCTAGGATAATGGTTATGTTATGAACAAGGATATTGGTAATGTTATAACTAAGGATTAAAACTCCAACACAACCTTTTTGTTATTTTAAAAAATCCACTTAGAGGTTGAGCGAAAATCGAAACATCACATGTGGGATAAAAAATATACACTGTAGATTCAAAATTCAATATTTAAAACACATCAACAACACATAAAACAATATAGCCTTGATCTATGATGATCCAAATCAGTTAGATATTTTACTTCTTCTATGATTCACACCTACCATCGACGCTATCCTATCATCGATATCATTGTTGTCATCCTTTATCATGCTGATATGCTGGAGAACACTATGAAGATTATTGACTACATTATATATGTTTTTGTAGTCAATTAATTAATCTAGTTGGATTTGTGTTAACACAGTTGAAAAAATGAATGAATGTACACATTATAAACCCAATGAAATAGGAGACGTAATGTGAAACCCATTAATTATTCCTAATAAGATATCAGGATATATGATTAAAAACAGCACTATAAAAAAATCTCAGACTCTTAAAATAGGCGAAATACGGAGTTTATTGGGATTTTTGGTGGTATATACTATTAAGAAAAGAATATTCATCTTTATATATATTGAGAATGTGGGAAGAATCACTCGAATGGATGTATTAAAGGGATAAGAGGATATTTTCTTTGTGGAATCAGTAAGAATATATAATATCACAAACCATATCTGGTGACCATCAAAACCAGAACCAAACATGGCATGTGGAAAGGATCAAAGGTCATTCCCTACCCCCACGGGCTGAAAAATGTTCTCGGGTATCATAAACAATGGTTTGGTAATGATTTACTAGAGTTAGGATACCTCAAACAAACAATAATGAAGTATAAGCCCAATATTTTATTAATTCCAAAAAATACTTAATTAAAAATCAGAATTGAATGAAAGGTTTTTAATGTGACATAAGAGGTCCAAAACTACAAAACTATAAGAAAAACAGCCCATGGAGTGCCAAACAATAATGGGCCATCACCCACGAGTTGTCTCCACAACATCACACCACGGAAGCAAACTAACTACCTGAACCACCATCTCCAAAGGCCTTTCCATTTCCTGTGTTAGACAAAACCAAGTATATTTACACCCAAATGTGTAATTAGTGTGTAAACCTCAGCCTAATAAGATACCACCAAATTATTTCATGTGATAAGAATTATAAAATAAAAATCTTACAAGTGTTATAAATAAAAAATGGTAGCATCGATTTCTAAAGAATTTATCCTTTAAATGAATTTTTTTTCAAGGGATTACATTAAAGAATAAACACTTTTAAAAGTTCATCAAAGCTTCTAATTTTTTCTTCCAAACACAGAATAGTCCAAAGTGAAATACCTAGTAGTCATTGGGCACTTAACATGAGAACACAACTAGGAACTAGTTATTTGTGAGCCCTAGGTACCATGTATCTCGATGTGAAATTAACCATATCAATATCTGTTCTTAATCATGATCCATTGGTAGCGAATATACCCATAACCTAGTGGTCCCCAATCCTCACTATTATAGTTTTATAGTGTTTTCAATGTCATAATTTTAATGTAAAATATGGGGAAAACCACTGTGGATCACATGAGTACAAGTACACATCCGCCAACCTAGACACATGGGTTTCCTCCTTAGTGCTCAAACATGTTCCATATGAAATCAAATTAAATTTTCACAAAAAAAAGTAGTTCCATTAATACACATTCAAAAAAGAATCTAAACATTATTTTCAACATTTTTTTAATTCAATCAACCTTTTAGAATTTTCATAAAATAATTTCAAGAAGTACATGGATGATTTGAATATAAAATCCATCCAAAAGCACTATTTTGAAAGAAAATTCATATTAACTTCACACCAAACCAGTATTGGTAGCCCTAAAACCATTTAAATGATCATTTAATTAACAATAAAATAATCAAAATTAAAACAAAATGTAAAATAGAAGAAAAAAACATTTTTTTAAAAAAATATGCAACTTTAAAATCAACCACTTAACCAATTCTACAAAAAATGGTTTTCACGCCCAAAAAATGGAAGTGGAATATGATAAAAATATAAATCATGAAAATCAAACTCATCAATGGATTCTTACACATGGAATAAGTTACCATATATGTCAAAAACCATGAATCCTTGTGCGAAACTTCAACCGCACCACTTCCACACCGTAAGGGAGTGAAAAAACATAAAACCACATGATCGGACCACGAAACTAAAAATCAAACCCTAGGCATGAAACCCTAGTTTTTTACATTTATAAATTCAATAAAGATGGGAGAAACCCTATGGAAATGGAATGAACAATAGAAAAATTCACTAACTAAACATTGAAGAAATCGCACCTAATACAACAAGTGTTGAATCTACAAGCAACCAAAATTAAAAGGGAGTTTTGAATAAGGATAAGGAAGTTTAGTGGGGATTTAAAAATTTAAAAGAAATTAATGAGATATAAATGAAATATATTATTTCCTTAAATCTGAAAATAGGCTTGTGGGTTAGCCTAATGATGGAATAAATTACCCAAATCCACCATAATTTTGAGTTCATAAGGGATTCAAATAGATATGTTGGTTTGAATAAGTCACGGGAGCCCATGTGGGATATAGAATGGGTGAAAAATGATAAAAAATGAAGGAGTTATAAATTAAACAATTTTGGTTTTAAAATTTGGAAATGGGCTCATGGTTTGGCCCAAATAATGTAGAAACCACCATTTTATGAAAAAATGTCATAGAAACACCCATAAACAAAGAAAAAACTGAAATTACATGAAAAATACCTTTAAAATAAGTCATAGATATGAAAACTATCCCCACCGTAAAAACAATCCACCCTTAGAAAGTCAACTTGATGCGTGATCAGATAAAATAAATTGGAACTGCACTTGGACCCAAAACATCTGCTCTCATGTATCATGATCATCAGTCGCTTCCTTTCTGGGTACTCTAACTTGAAGAATAGTCTTCCCTCGTAGACCTTTCTCTCAAGAGTCCATAGTACACACTTATCTCTCAACCACAAATAGATCTAGTTCCAAATCCAACTCTTCCAAACTCAAACTATGGATGTGTTTGGATTGAATATCTTTATAAGGGAGATGTGAAACTCATAATGGATCAATGTCAACAGAGAGGGAAAATATAATAACTATGTCACCTTACCAATCATATCATCAAAACCAGCACCCGAACAATCCCGTGGAAAGGCCCAAAGGGCATTCCCTTTCCCGGTGGGCTTTTACAAGTACCTGGGTATCATAAACAATAGTTTGGAAATGCATTACACTAGTTAGGATACCTAAAACTACCAATAATGAAGAATAAACCCAATCTAATAATTCATTCCAAACAAGTCCCAATTAAAATTAAGAACCGAATAAAAGGTTTTTAACAAGACACCAGAGGTCCAAAACTAAAAAATTAGAATAAAAAACATCTCATGGACTACCACATGATAAGGAGTCATCACCCATGAGCGGTCTCCATCACACCGCACCACAAAAGGAAACTAAAAACCAGAACTGGAATCTCTAAATGTCTTTACCTTGCCTATGTAAAACATAATCAAGTCCACTAACACACAAAGGATTATGTTGGGTGTGATCCTAATTCCAATAGGATACCACCCAATTATTTCATTTGAAAAGCATTATAAGATAAATATCGTGCAGGTGTTATAAAAAAGAAATGGTTGAAACAATTTTAAAAGAATTAATCCTTTAAATTAAATCATTTTCACGGGATAAAATTAAATGATGAATCATTTTAAATAAATAATGCAGTATATAATTTTTTTTATCCAAACACACCATATCTTGGTGGGAAATACTATGTATTCAATGAGAACTAAACATGAGAACACCCATAGGCACTAGTTAGTTGTGATCCCCAAGTACCTTATATCAATGTGTAATATTAACCCTATTAATATCCATTATCTTGGGCGAGCCACTAGTAGGGAACATACACGTAACCTAGTGGCCCCAGTAATTGCCATTATTTTTTTGGTAGTGTTTTCATTGTTAAACTTTCTCTGTTAAATAGGGAAAAAACAACTCTGGATCACTAGCATACTAGTACACGTCCACCCTCCAAGATACTCTGGTTGCCCCCCATTCTTCTCAAATAAGATTTTCATTCTATCAAATTCCATTTTCACATAAAACACCAATTATGGTAAACACACTCAAGAATGTAGCTAAAAATTATATTCACAATTTTTGTAATTCAATAAACCCTTTAGAAGTTTCATAATAAAATTTCAAGAAGTACATCCAATATTTTCACATAAAATCCATCTAAAACCCTCTTATGAGGCCAACTTAATAAAAAAGTCACCACAAAACAGAATTAAAATGCATAAAATCATTTAATAAGATCATTCCATGAACCATTAAACAATCCCAAATGATATAACATGGAACACAAAATAAAAAAAAAAATCTTTTGCAGAAATGTGCCACTTCGAAATCGACCACATAACCAAGGATACAGAAAATAGTTTTCACACCAAATAATGTAATACAAATATTTTGAAAATATAAAACAAGAAAAGATATCTCATCAAGAAATTCTTAATCATTGAATCAACTTCAATATATTTCCAATCCCAGGAATCATGTTGCAAAACATCAACAGCACAACTGTCGCACCACAAGGGAGTGTAAATAACCTAAAACCACATGACTGGACCAAAAAACACAAAATAAAACCGTAGGTACTAAATAGAAATTTTTGATCAATTGGAACATCTATATGGAGGGTAGAAACCCTATGGAAATGGTAGGAATAAGCTAGGAATTCACTTACTTGAGAAACATTGATGAAATTTCCAAAATTACATCAATAGTTGAATCTCCAAGTAGCAAATATATAAAGGGAGGTTTTATTACAAATTATGAGGTAGAGTGGGGAATGATAAATATTTAAAATTAATGAGATATAAAAGAAATAAATTATTTCCTTAAATCAGTAAATGGGCTCATGGGTTGGCCTAATGTCGGAATAAATCACCAAAATCCACCGTGATTATATGTTATTAAGGGGTCCAAATCGATATGTTGGTTTGAATGGGTTATATTAGGCCAATTGGGATGTGTAATGGGTTAAAAATGTTTAAAAACAATGTAGTTATGAATGAAAAAAAATATTTTAAATCTAGAAATGGGATCACGGTTTGGCCCAAATCCTGAAGAATCCACCATTTTCTCTAATAATCAAAGAGACCTTTGAAAACAATGAAAGGATATAAATTACCTTTAAAAAACCTTTAAAATAATTCATGGATGTGACATATAATGTAATTTATGAGTAAAAATAAAGTGTTAGAAGGAGGGAAATGAAGATCATCATAAGATATCATTTATAGTTCAATGTTATATTTGCTGGGAATATGGGAATTAACAAGGCCTATCCACTAATTAAAGGGTACACTCATAGACCAAGGGAAATCTTATGTTGTGAAATAATAATGTGTTTATGAATTATGATTCGAGAAATATGTTTTAGAATATTTATATCAATGATACATTGTATATAATAATTTAGAAACATATATCAATTCTCCATTATAATAATTTTAAAACAAATACTTAGTTGTTGAAAGGAGAGGATTGATATTGGAAGTTTAGTATTGGTGATGTTGAAATTCATTAGTTGATGAAAAAGTGACTTATTTAATCTTCTATAGTGTTTATTACATTTATGGATTTATGGAATATGATCAATAGTGTTTGAGATATATTTAGGAATATGGAATACGCTAAGAATCACATGTTTTTTCTTCATCTAAGGATAATATAAATGTTATGGGTACTATTATGAGTTTATATGTTTATGGTTGATCATATTTCCAAAGAATTAAAAACCCTTTTTATGCTTTAGTATATGGGATTTTAAGGTGATTACATTATTTTTAGGAAGAATATTCTTTTGGGGTTAAAATAACCCATTGTATTAGTATATAATATAATGTAGTGTTAATATAGATAATTTTTATGGTTGAAAATTCAATCATTCACAAGGAAATATTTTTTAGGATATTAATATTAATATTAAGGATTACCTTTTATGTTAGTTTTTGAATTAAATTTCATGATATTTTGGGCAAGGTACACGTTATTATTAGATTTTATAGTTGTTTATAATGAATAATAAGGATATATTGAGAGAATTTTCTTTGGGTTTAAATTCAACAAGCAATTTAAAAGTAAATATTCTTTATTAAAAATGAAATATAATTTTTTAAGATGTATGTTGAATGGTATGGCATAAGAAATAGGGTTAAAATATTCATTAAATTTGTGGTTTTGGGGGTAATTTGGGATGTAAGATTATTTATTGAGTCAAAAAATTAATTTCATTATTAATGGTTGGTTGATTAATGTTGTATTTCATCATATGAATGTTTATACTGTATTTTAATTATATCAACATTTATAAAAAAAATTATTGATTAATGCTTAATGTTAGGAGGAATATCTTTTTATACTTTTTTCAATCAATTATAAGTTGATTGTTTTACTTATAGAATAAAAAATTCGTCAAATATACTTATCATTTGGGTGAATCAAATTATTTTATGTTGGAAATTGATTAAAGGATGAAATTATAATTTTCAAGTAATTATATATCTATTTTATTAGAGTCCATATGGTTAAGGCATTCCAAAAAACTAGGAGAAGTATCATGAAATAAATTTTTATCATAATATCTCATTTTTTGATGATTCATTGGTCTTTTTACAATCATATATTTATGATTTTGTGCTTGTTAAAAATCCATAACCAAATTCTCTATACCAAATTGTGATTCATTATGTTACTTTATTCTCTTTCGTATCAACATTTTCAAATCCCATTAATTTTCTTACAATCAGGGACCAAGTTTTTTTTCAATATTCCTTCATATTTCCAGTTTCCCATTATTAATAGGATGTTTTGTTGACCCTTTCTACATTGTTGGATTTAAAATGGAAAATTACCAAATATTAATCCCTTAATTATAAGTAATAAGTTCAAATTTTGAGGATACTATTTATTAAATGCTGGGAGAATGTAATACCACATGATTTTAGTAAATATATTTGGTCAATATAATTTAATTTTTTCAGTATCTTGTATTAATTTCAACACCGTGATTAAAGAACCACGATATACAATTAAAATATTATTATTTATAAAAATTATAACCTTGTTGTTAAATTAGTAGGTATAAATAAGATTAACTAATTTATGAAGTATATATAATTTTATTACTCAAACAAAATGTATTGGCAATTTCATATTAAATAATAACACAATCATTTGTAAATTAATTTTAATCTTCAAAAATATATTTTATTCTAAAAAAGATTCCTATTTATTTTTATGAAAAAACAATATAAATAATTTTTTAAATATAAAAAAAATTATTTCATAAAATGAACATCATTTCTGACGTCAGTATATTAAAATTGTCTAAGTATTATTTTTTGATATTTTTCTAAAATGATTGGTTTTCAAATGAATAGTAAAAAATGATGATTTTATTGAAAATGTATGTATAGTGATTAAATTTATTTTAAAATGTTTTCAAAGTAAAATTATTTTACTTATATTTGAAACAATTTAATTAATTACATTTTAATCAACTTTATAATTAAATTTTGTATAAAAACATCATTAGGGAAAATTGAAATGTTTTTGAAAAAATGATTGTATACTCGCAATGTTATTTTCTTTCCAAATGATATTTTTTAATTTTTATGATGGTTTTTATATAATTACTATATTATATACTCAATTAAAGTTTGGAACATTAATTTAATTTATTTATTTCATAGGATAAGAATAATTTAAATTTAATGTAGTATTTTTTCATCGTAATTATTATTAGATGAATTTCATTCTAGTTATAATAACTTGATATCTAAATTGATATTTTCAATGAAAAAATATATATCAAAATGATTAAATTAATATTTAATGAAGTGAAATTTACGAAATACCCCTCTCATATTTTAAAATATTACATATAATTAAAAATAGAGAAAAAAGAAATTTATGAAGGAATAAAAATTTCAATTTTGAGAGTAATGATATTATTTTCTTGAGATATAATTAATTTTATTTTTAAAAAATTATATAATCACCTTAAATTATTTAGTAAATTTAATATAATATCTATCCATGTAATAAAAAATATTATAAATCATTTGGGAAATATTAAAAGTTATATATATGAATGAGTTAAAATATAAAACCAATTTTGTTGATATATCTGACATACTAGGGTTGTTTTAAATAATTAAATTATAAATAGTCATTTATTAATGATGTATTAAATGTCAAATTAATGTAATATTGTAAAACATGACATTACTAATATTTTATAAAACATAATATTTTATTAAAAATTATAAAAAACATCAAAATATTGTATTCCATGAAATTAATGTAATATGGTTTTACAGAACAACCTTGGTTCATTTATTGGACCTATTTAATTTTAATGTATTGAGGAAAAATTTTAATTTCCCATTTATTGATATTTTAGTGATGTTTCCAATGATGTTGGGTATTCTTATTGTGATGTGGTTAATTATGGTGAATGACAAACAAGAAATTGCAAATAGCTTGGTAGAGTGGTGTATAGACTTGAGGTTCTACACCCATAGTTCGAGTTGGACCGATGATCTAGATCTACCCCGAAATGCATGGGTTTGGGAAGGGCACATAGTTCTATTCCTCAAAGTGTTACATTCCACCCTGACTAAAGCTTCAAGGAGATGATTATGAGGTTATTATAATGTGATGCCTAATGAGATAAGGCCTGAATTTTATTACCATATGCTTGAGAATATTCAACATTCCTAATCCATTGAACACATGTATAATGTATATTAAACCATGCGGTTCCAAAATAGTGAACCTGAGTTCAACATTAGTATAATTTTAAAGGAATATAGTCTAGAGTTGATTATTGAAATGTTTAAATTTATATTTCATTATTGATCACTTTCATACACTATCTACTTTACTGGATATTTTGAAAACACCGTTGGTGGTGGCCTACTGAGTTGTACTGACACCCTTCTCGGGCCTCCATTGGGTACGTGAGTAGATTTCATCATTACAAGTCAAGAAAAAGGAAAGATCCCTATGCTTGGGAAGTGAGTCAGGTTCAGTATGTGCACAGGAGAGTTCCAAGACATGGCACTGAGACTGTTTTGGGGATTACACAATTTTTCTTTCTATTGGGTTATTCATACATGGAACTATAGCATGGCATGACATGTTTACTATTGGATATGATTTTTACCCCGTTTTTGAGTGGGTTATTTATGTATGTTATTGATTGTTTATTATTGGATCTAATATTTAAATTGATTTCTACTTTGGTATACTCTAGTAAAGAGGTTATAGTCTCCCCATGCATCCTATTAGACCATATTTGTTAGTCTAAAACCTCTGGAATATTGGGAGGCACGCTTGAGGTCATGTGGGGACCCAGCTCGGGGCACCAATTTAGTGGAATTTGGGTCAAGGATGTTAAAAAGTGGTATCAAAGGCAGTTATTTTATCTTTATTACTATTTTGGGATGGTATAAAGAATGTTATAAAAGTGTTGGGCCTTGGTAATGATCACGTTCTTTAGTGTAGAAACCACATGTATGAGGGAAAAACCAAGTCAATGTTATAGGGGATTGTTGTTATTGTTGTGTGTTGTTATATTTGATGATATTTCACCATCGGGTGATGCACTAGTTGTGTGATTTTGCAGGTTTGTGATATTTCTCCCATGTACAGAAGCATATGATATTTTTCATTCAAGCATCAATCTTGGAAACTATATAGACAAAAGACATGCATCATGGTAGGAACACAGACGGAATACGTGTGTGAGTGATAAAGGTTAGGATTCATTTTTTTTCTAAAAAGTTGTGAAATTGTGCCAAATAGAATGGAATGACTGGGTAAAAGGGAAGTGAAAAGGGTAATTAGTAATTATAAAATATTTCATAATAATTATGTAAAGGTTGATTAGCATGTTTAACGAGTAAATTGGGATATGTAAATTATTTTGAATTGGTGTAAAATATATGTCTTGTAACCATGAGAATTAGATACTCATTGCAGCCATGGCCTAAGGAGAGATGGCTAAGCGTAGTATTTTGATTTCGAGTGGGATCATTTGGGTATTTTATGTGAACTTGGTTGTAAATGGAAAGTGATGATCCTAACTATTTTTTTTTCATTTTCATAAAATGTTATAGTTCTATTATAAAGATCATGTTTGTAATTATAGAGAAATGAAATATAGAATACATGTTCCGATTGGGAGACATGTGGAAGTTGCTGAGAAAACTCCTCTTTTAGTGGAGAAAGAGAGTTCTGTGATCTAGTAGGATCGGTAAGAGAAGTTCCACGAGATTTTTTCTTATTTTATGCAGATTATTGAATGATAAATAGGGTGGGATTCACTATATTAGTTTGAGCTGACAAGGGAGTTTCAGCTAAAACACCAAACGACCATTACCATAGATGTTAGGCTAGAGGTAGTAGCATTTTGGATAGAGTCCATAAAAACTATTCTTGACCATATGGAAACTCCTCCCATGTAGAGAGTAAAGTTAGTGGCCTATATTCTGAGAGGTAAAGAAAATTGTCAGTCAGACATTAGAGTTTAGAAAGAGTAGGTTGGAAGAATACTATGGATATATTCTGAGGAAATGTTTCTTGAACACTTTTACTAAAAATCCATGAGGCAGGAGAAGGTTGTGTATTTCATGTTGATGGCCCATGGGAAAGTGTCTATAATGGACTATTCTAGTCATTTTACCGATTTGAGATGATTCTTTCTAATGTTGACAGGAGACGAGGCCACCATATCGACATGATTCCAAGATGGGTTGAGACAGGACATCAAGTATCAAGTGAATATCTTCCGTCTAAAAAGGTTTTATGAAGTAGTGGACTAAACCCTTAACTCAGAAGATAACCTGAAGGGAGCCTTAGGTAGTGAACATGGGGCACCATCTGGGCGAGAATGTGGGGCGAATTATGATAGTATGATGTTCCATTTTGGAATCTTTTAGCATGGTGGAAGTGAATAGAGTAGTCATAAGAGGGTTTCAACTTCCTAGGGTGGGGACCAAGTGTTCTGTTATCACTTTGTAAGGTGGGGGAACAAGCATGACTAGTTTCCCCACCCATTGATTGAGTGTTTAGGATGCAGAAGGTTAGGCCAACTGCTGAGTTTCTGCAGGAACCTACAATAGTCAATGAATGATGGAGATCAGATGTATATGTTGAGTGTAGGTATGGGGTTAGTTTCCCTATATCAGGAAATCAGTTGGGTCTCCACGGGTTGTAATGGAAGAGGCAGTGGGCATAGATCATTGGGGAATGATCAACCTTATCAATAGGGCAGTGTAGTGTAGGGTACTCAGGCCAGAGCCTATGGTAATGTGGAAAGTCATCTCCATGCAGTTCAGACTAAACCTGAAGGTGGTGAGGTGGGATCGTCTACTGTTCATGGAATGATTCATTTAGCTTCCACCCTTTCAAGTTCTTTATTTGAAATAGGTTATACACATTCCTTTATTTCTGCTCAATTTATAGTTGGGTTGGGATTTACTGTAGAGATACAATGTGCTGTAATGGTTCTTGATTCTCTACTAGGGGTATGAGTTAGGGTCATCAGGCAGTGTAAGGGTTGTGCTCACGAGGATAGTGGATATCATTTTCTGTGGGATCTGTTTTTCCTAGAAATGTCAAGTTTTTTTTCCTAATCATGGGTATGGATTGGTTGTTGTGGAATCAAACCCATATCTTCTATTACAAATGGTTGGAAATGTTCACATATCTTGATGGAATAACTTATGACCTCTGTGGTGAGTGGGATACTTGAGTGGACATTTCAAGACTACTATGTCAACAGTTGGGAGAACATATAGCCCAAATATCATTCCCAAATATCATGCCTTATGTTGGATTTGGGAGTGATGATGTGCACTTTATGGGACACATAATTTCTAAGTCAAGTCTATTGGTGGATCCAGAAATGGTGCCAAATGTGGTGTCCAATGAGCAGCCCAAGATTGTCTCTGATGTTCTATGTTTTCTAGGTTTTGATGGTTATTACTAATGGTTAATTTGAGATTTCTCTCATTTGGAAGCACTGCTCAGAGGCTTAACCACGAAAGGGGTTATGTATGATGGCCATAGGCTTAAGAGAATTCTTTTTAAGAGATAAAGAGGTAGCTGAATATCACATTTATTTTGATGTTTCCCAAACTAGGTAAGAGGTACACCGTATTCTATGATGCATCAAATGTTGTACTTGGGGCAGTGTTGACAAAAGATGAACTTCTAGAATTAGATGTATTTGCGACGGGCTATTTGCGACGGTATCCCGTTGCAAATAGGCTTTAGTGACAGGGCCTCATTATAAATAGACCATTGCAGAAAACAGTGCTGAAAATCCTATTTTTTTTGATATTCCTATCGCAAAAAACCAACATTTTCGATTGGAAAGGTTCACTTCGCAAATAAGTTTTCGATTATATACATTATATATAAATAAATTTTTTGAGACGGGCTCATCCCAAATAGTATTTTTGATTGCGAAATTCCCCATCACAAATAAGTCTCTGATTATATACATTATATATAAAAACCATTTGGGATGGGCCCATCGCAAATAATTTTAAAAAATTTATATTTAAACTATTTGCAATGGGTTCCCATCACAAAAGATCCCGTCGCAAATACTAAACAAAATATTATATATATATATATATATTTACTAAAATTACGATTAATGAAAAAATTATATAAATATAATTAAAATGAAAAAAATATAAAATATTAAAATTCTCAATATTCTCTTTAAAAATATTAAAAAATCATCAATTATAATTATTATTATTTGTAAAATAAACTAATAAATAAAATATAATACTAAAAAATATTTAATGAAATTATTATTAATGAAAAAATAATATTAATATTATTAAAATAAAAAAAATATTAAAATATTAAAATTCTCAATATTAAAAAAATATAAAAAATCATAAAATATTATTATTATTATTATTATTATTATTAGTAAAATAAACAAATATTAAAAAATATAATACTAATAATAAAAAATTATTAAAAAATTAAAAAAATTATGCAATAGTTTCACCAATATAAAAGACAGAGACTTTAAATAGTTCATATCACAAAAAAAATCTTGAATTCAAATGTTTGTAACACAAAAAAATCACTGGGGTCGTCTTCTAGAGGAGGTGGAAAAGCTGTAGGAGATGGTGGAGGAAAATCCATCCCTAAACTATGAGTGAGACGATGTATGTACTCCATCTACTCGTGATGTTGTAGCGGCCATCAACGCATCTCCTCCTCATCCTGCTGCTGCTCCTGCCGCTGCCGACACATCTCTTCATGCTGCTTTTGCAAACTCTCTATAATCTCAGTCTGAGTTCGCAACTGCTCCTAATACTATGAGGAAAAAGTTGATTCCTCTCTACGAGCTCCTCTCGAGATGGATACCGACATCGCAACAGTACCATAATAAGTACCAGAAGTCAAAAGATCGCCGATACAAACTACTCGACCCTCCTCAAAGCCATACTGAGTCACCTGTATCCATGCCGCCTCATCAAAACGGTGGGCACTGGTCTCATCAGTCATCTCTTCCGGACTCTCAGCCTGTGTCTAAGAGGTCGCAACCTCATATGACTCCTTCGATTCCAATTTGAATTTAAAATTTTGAAAATATTATATGCAGTTAATTTCCAAAAAATAATAATACTAACCACAATCTGATGCTGGCGATCACCTCTAATCTCTCTCATGGCTGGATCACTTTACATCCTCCAATATACGTCATACTTCATAATATTGGGATGGTAGACTGCCTATAGAAATATAAAATAAACTGTTTATATTTATAGTTATATAAAATATTTTAAAAAGATACTTACTAGATGCTCTCTATGCATACTGAATGTACGACTACCAGCTCAATGCATCACCTCTTGTCTCCCCCAGTTCTGTCGACCCACTGAAGACTTCCTCTGAAATCCACCACCCAAATAGTGTAAGCATAATCCATCCCAAACATGAGATGATATGTACTCTAGTCAGTGGGCTCTGTATGACTCATCAAATGTTGTCACTCATACTTTCTTAATGGTCGTTCTTCTCAAATTGTGCAAAAACTGACGGACACGCTCACGTATTGACACATTTCATGCAACATGGATAACGTCACACATGTTATCATCGATGAGATACAATAAACCATAAAATAATATATAATATCAAGTTATTAATAAAAAAATTCAAAATAAATATTATTTATTTACGTACCATCCAATTATTGAATATGTCGAGATGCACATCAATGGAAATATGTTCCCATGTGATCCACGATAGAGAAATATAATTGTGCAAGATAGCGCTCCCCTATCCAACAGCTACATGGGTAAAACTATGAAAAAGGAATAAATAATCAAACAATTAGCATATATATAAATAAATAAATGAAAGGTAACTAAAATATACAGGTTATCATATCTCTGTGTGCGTGGAATGAAGCCTAGACGTGGACGTAGCTCGGTGATATTGTCAAGAATCTTCACTCATGCAAGACCATGCCCCCTCCTCGTACCCCCTAAGCCACTAGTATTCTAAGTGTCAGATGATCCAAAATCCCCCTCATCCAAAGGTACCTAATCCTAATGTAACTCATGAAATTGTTTATGATCCCTCTGAAACATATAATGATTTTTGTTAGCCGATCATTGCAAATAACTATTTTATATGGATATATATTAGTTATGATATAACCAACATTTAACTTCATCAATGTCCATCTTCATCCTCATCTCCATAGATGTCAATGTCAATGTATTTATCTTCCTTCTCAACATCATTAATATCCATATAAGTTTCAGTTTCATTGTCTCTTGTAATTTCAAATTCATTTGTAACATCATTAACATCTTCTAGATCAATGATCCTTAATTGTGGGGTGTCATGATCGATATTTATATCTCTTTTTGAAAAATATGGATTTTGAGTACCCTCTTGAAAAATTTCAATTCCAACCACTTCAGTGGAACCACATTCAGTTTGAGTAAACTAATTTTCCAGTGATTTCATTTTTATTATGGTCTTCCAATAACTTAAGTCTCATGAAGTAGCATAGTACTTTGCGTAATAAATTTTATGTGCCCGTTGAACTAGTAAAAATATTTCATTTACTAAAATAATAATTTATATTTAATATCGATGATTCCATGAGTCGGATGAATAGGCAAGCCTCTTTCAGTTTCCAACCAATGACATTTAAACATCATTATGTAATTCTGTCCAAGATAATACAACTCAATAATTTCATCCAGAATTCTATAAAAGTCATCTTCAGTTTCTCTGTTGTGTGATCCTTTCAAGAAAACTCAACTGTTCACTATTTTTTTATTCTCCATATTCACGTGTATGAAATCGAAAACCATTCATCACATATGAATTATAATATTTGACCATTTTTTATGGTAGGTTACTCAATATACACAGTCACTTATCAATTTTATTAGCATGTTGGGACACCTGATAATTTGTAAAACAATTATCAAAATAATAAATAATAAACCGAATTGATAGTAAACCATCAATAATTTATGTTACCAGTTTTTGAAACCATAGAGAATTTTTTTTGTCTGTGTTCTTTAAGATAAGCAGATGTAATTTAGGGAAGTTGTCTATTGATATGATTAACATATAACCTAGAAATAAAATAAGTTTACATACTATAAAATAAATTATAAAATAATTGGTATAAGCACTCACAGTACAAATGATTTCATTTCTTCGCAGTTGAGCAGAACATATGTATGTGCTCTATGATGTTCATCATTTTAAATCCATCATTCATGAACACTACCAAAGAAGAGATTTGGCTGGTTAAAAACTGATAATTGATTGTCCATTTAATAATTAATATTCCCCTTGTTTCATCCCATGCAGTTTTTTGAGGGATATTCAGATTCAAAATAACGAGAGAAGAAAAAAGTAATTTCCTCTTGCAAATAAGCTTCAACAATTGAGCTTTCAACTGATGATTTGTTACATACTTTTTTCTTCAATTTCTGCATCCATCTCTTCAATGGGTATTTCCATCAAAATTTTACTAGACCTCCTCATTTAGGTTCCTTTGGAAAATGTAATATCAGCTATTCCATTGAGTCAAAGAAAGTCGGTGGAAATATTTTTCCAGTTTACATATAATTATGGAAACATATTCTTCTAGTTTTCTTAGTGCATCATAGTCTGTTGTCACTACACTGATGTCTTGAAAAAATATGATATGTCTATTATCGAATCCCAAATCATAGAATTCCACAAACCTCTGAATCCAATTGGCACAAATCATCCCATTAGAACATGACAATCATGACTTCTTAATCCGGTAGTATAATCATTCTTAACACATCTTCCCAAATTGGAATCATAGGCATCTAGATGTCTCAAATTTTCAATCTATGGACTAAATAATAAGCGAATCACTTTGGACATTGTATAAGAAACTTTTGGTTTTATTAACCTCTGTGATCTGACATTTGGAAATAGTTCAAGTTCGGGTCACCTACAAAGTTGGATAAGATCTAATTGTGCCTTTACAATATCTTTGGTCAACCTTGGTGTATCCAAAATTGTATGAAATAAATTATCAAAATAGTTCTTCTCAATATGCATGAAAACCAACATGTCGCCGACCAAAATATCAGACCAATATGGAAGAACCCAATTTTTTTTCGTTTTATCCAATTATGTTCTTTCCCATATCCATGAATTTTCTGTTAGATTACTATTGGCCCAAATGTGAAGGGAGGTAATGAAAATACAACTGATTTTAACTATGTGCCTGTGATCATTTTTGGAGGTTCATCCCTTTTAATTGTACCTTTTCAGAAATGACATTTGTTCCTCCGAAAGGGGTGATCGGTGGGAAGAAATCTGTGATGACAGTCAAAATAGTAAGTTTTTTTTCCATTGATGAGCATAAAGGAATTGTTTTCTTTCATAACGTTAGGAAATGATTTCGGACGATGTGTACTCATGCCATATAACATGCCATATGCCGGAAAGTCACTAATGGTCAACATCAATGCAGCTTTTAATATGAATTTTTTTTCATTGCAACATCATATGTACTAACACCATTACTTCACAGTGCATTTAACTCATCAATCAATAGTTTACAATAAACATAAATATTATTTTTTGGATGTCCTGGGAGTAATAAGGCCAAAATGATATAGGGCTCCTTCATCAAAAACCATGGAGGTAAATTGTACAGAGTTATAAAGATATGACAACATGAATACTGACTACAATATGAACCAAACATACATAAACCATCATAAGAAAGAACCAATCGCACGATTCGGTCTTCTAATGAAAAAGACAGATGTGAACGGTCAACATATTTCCATTATTTACCATCAGATAGATGGTTCGATCTTTTATTTGTATAAATCTTGGTTTTATGCCGTTAAATCATTAAGGTTGTGTTCTGAGGTATAATTAAATGCTACCTGCTGGGTGTAAGGGGTAAATATATCAACTTTTTTACTGGAATCGATCCAGACTTCCCAGGTTGAGCTTCTTTATACCTCAATTATCCACATGTGGGACAACTATCTAAAAAAACATTTTCACCAGAATATAAGAAGCAATAATTTATACACGCATGAATCTTCAGATAACTAATGCCTAAATTATGAACAATCCACTTGATCTCATAGTAATTTCCCGGAAACACATCTCCTTCATGTAAAAGTGTTTTAAACAAAGAAAATATCTAATTAGAATTGTTTTATGACATTTCATTCTCTGATTTAATCTCCATAAATTTTGAAACAACTTCTAATTTTCTTATCTTTCAATTAGGATATAATGCATCCTCATCAAACTTCAAGAACTCATATAATTTGTATGGTCACAAATCATGAGTTAAATTAATATCATCCTGAGTTTTAGTTTGTTGAACAGATGGACCTGCAACATCATGTACTAAATTTTGAAACCGCAAAATATCTATAATCATGTTATTAGTATCTTCTCTAGAACTATGTTCACCATGTTGAAACCAAAAAATATAATCTAGTTGAAAACCAAACTGCAAGAGATGTCCCCCAACCTTTCCAAATGTGTCAAACATTCTCAGAGCACATTTTTTACATGGAAACCTCATTATGCCTTCTAAAACATATTATGGTTTTGATTATGAAAATGATAATAAGGCTTCAACACCCTCAATATGTTCAGGATTTAAAATACAACCGTTTAGATTTCTACACTGATTTATCTTAGCGTGATCATATAATAATGAATGTTGTCGACTTCCTTGTTCCATTTTATTTTACAAACTGTAAAATCATTTCTATTTTTGAATAATTTGAAATTATAAAAACACTATATAAAAAAAGTATAAATAATTAAAACTACTTATTAATAATTACCTTTACCTATGGGAAACACAATTTCCAGTGGATTGATGGCTCCTCTTTTCTCCGACGACTCATTTTCTTGCAACTTTCTCACACACAAATCACAATAAAAAATCTACACATAGGTACGTATATTCATTATCATTTGTATGAGAATTAATATACGTACAGACAAGCATATTTTTCATTGTGATTTCTGTGCGAGAAAGTTTCCAGTAAACAAGCCATCAGAAAAAAGAGCCCCCTTTTCATCCATGAATCATCTTCTTGCAATGGTCACCACATGAACACATTATGAAAAATTTGGTCTTCCAAATGCTTATTCAAACTCATACACACGATATTGGATATGCGTACGTAGAATATTACTTTTCATAATGATTTGAGTTTGTGAAAGCTAAAAGGAGAAGAGTCATCGACCAAAAGGAGTGCTGTCAATCCACTGGAAATTGTGCAAAGTTATTAGAAGTTAATACAGTTTAATAAGATTGATTTTCTTCATAATTGAACCTAATTGTCTCTAATTGTTTATAATTTTTACTAATTCTTACTAATTATTTCTAATTCTAACTAATTTTTACAGATTCTTACAAATTCTTACTATATATTACTATTAATTACTATTTATTACTATTTATTACTAATAATTACCATTTATTACAAAAAATTATGACTAATTTGTACTAATTATTACTAATTATAATAATTTATTACTAATTATTACAATTTATTACTAATTATTTCTAATTATTACTATTTATTACTATTTATTACTATTTATTACTATTTATTACTATTTATAACTATTTATTACTATTTATTCCTAATTATTTCTATTTATTCAAAAAATTTCTTATTTATTCCTATTTATTCTTATTTATTCCTATTTATTCCTATTTATTCCTAATTATTCCTAATTATTTCTATTTATTCCTATTTATTCATATTTATTCATATATATTCTTATTTATTTCTTTTTATTCATAATTATTCCTATTTAGTCATATTTAGTCCTATTTATTTTTAATTATTCATATTTATTACTAATTATTTATATTTATTACTAATGATTCATATTTATTACTAATTATTCATATTTATTACAAATTAATCACATTTATTACTAATTATTCATATTTGTTACTAATTAGTCATATTTATTACTAATAATTCATATTTATTACTAATTATTCATTTTAATTACTAATTATTCCATTTTATTACTAATTATTCCAATTTATTACTAATTATTTCTATTTATTAATAATTATTCCTTTTTATTACTAATTACCCGTAATTATTACAAATTAAACATAACTATTACTAATTAGCGTTAATTGATATTAATAACTAAAATTTACAACTACTAATTACTAATTACAAGAAATTATTAATATACAATACTAATTTTTGTTAATAACTATTAATTATTACTAATTAATAATAGTTAGAACTAATAATTTCAATGTATTATTACAAATAAATACTGATAAGAAAACAATTAAAATATAATTTAATTACAACTAATCAACAATAATTAAAAATATCATAATAAATGAAATAAATACTAAATTAAATAAAATATAAATACCTTTAAACTTGATCACCTATTGATGTAAATGACATCACAACTTCTCCTTAAAAAACTAACTCAGAGAAATTTTCACTCAAAAATTAGATTTTAGAGGGAGAGAGAGGAAATAAGAATTGAGGGAATGAGAATGAAAAACATTGGGGGTATGTATAAGTTAGATTAGTTGTGACTAGACTATTTGCGATGGGTATCCCATTGCAAATACTTGTTCCCACAATAATTACTATAGGGGCATAAAAAGAAATTTTTGATGGAACCCGTCACAAAAAGAGTCATGTCGACACACTTTTTGTGACTGGACAATATCCCCTCGCAAAACCCATTTACTACTGCTAGTATTCGCGATGGGACCTATCACAAAAAGTGACCATCCAACACACGTTTTTGGGATGGGACAATATCCCGTCGCAAAAACCCATTATCCACCACCTGTATTTGTAAAGGAGAGATTTTCATTTCCCAAATAACCTTCCCACGATTTGGAACATACCCACGCCAAACCATCCATTACCATTTGTGATGGGACACCAAATCCCATCGAAAATAACAAGTTATTTGTGACTGGTCGAACCCCCCGTCGCAAATAACTTTCAGGATGGACTATTTGTGACGAGAATTAGTCCAGTCGCAAAAACCCTGTCGCAAAAGCAAGTTATTCCCTTAGTGATGATTGGGTTGTGGCTTATGCATTGAGACGGTTCAGGCCTTGTTAAAGGAATTATCCCAGTCATGACCTTGAGCTAGATGATGTGGATCATGCCTTAAAGTGTTAGAGGCATTACCTGTGGTGAGATCCTTTCATGGTGTTCACCGACAATAAAATTCTTAGGTACAAATACTCTCATTGGGATTTGAATCTTCGACAGTGAAGGTGGGTTGAGTACGTACAGTCCTTCAATTTTTGGATGGTATACCCACATGGGAATGGTAATAGTGTTGATGATTCTCTCATCCAGAAGTCTCAAAATTCGGCGGTTCAGGAATCCAATTCATAGTAGAAGACGATGGACTTGTTTTCTAAGATGCTTTTGGAGGTACAGTATTGGCATGGAAAAATTTCCCTTATGAATATAGCAGTTGAATCCACACTTTTTATTTGAGTGAATAATAGTTAGTTAGTGGATACATAATGTATTTCTTTTAAGGGAGGTCTTAAATGCAAGGATTCACCATCTGGTTTGACATTTGGTACACATGGAGTTGCATATGTTCATGGTTGTGTTTTGGTTTGGGTAGGTGGATTGGAGGAGTTGATGTGTGAGTTTCATTCATAAAAATGGGACGTTAATACAATATTGACTAAGAGGAACCTTTATCTTCCTAGACGATTTTGGTGGATGAAATGAATAATGAATTTTAGAGTTTTGTGGCATGATGCGTTTGCTGTGAATAGGTGAGGGCTGAACACCAGTGTCGAGGTGGGCTGTTAAAGTCATTCCCTATTCCAGAGTGTAAGTGGACGGAGGCCATGATTAACATCAATGTGGGTCTTCTGAGGATGATTTGGAATACTGATTCAATTTGGGGTGGTAGATTGGATTACAAAAGTTGATCATTTCTTGTTGATCTAGGAGTCCAATACAGTGGATTAATTGTTAGAATTGTATGATTCAAAAATAGTACAGTTTCATGGTGTGTTGAGAACCATTGTTTTGGATCACGAACCACATTTCACCTCATTCTTCTGGAATATACTACAATAGGTGGTTGTTCCTAGGTTTTTTTGAGTATGGCTTACCACCCACAGACTGGAGAATAGTCCGAATATAAAATTCAAGATTGGGAAGACAGGTTGAGATCTTTTGTTCTAGATTTTGGAGGTTCATGGGAGAAACGATTTTTCACTCATTAAATTTTCCTAGAATAATATCTTCTCGACCAATATTTAGATGGACCCATTTAATACACTATCGGAGACCATGTAGATCTATATTGTGTCAGTTATATGATGGGGAGTTAGAGCTATTAGGAACGAGTCTAGTGTAGGAGATACCAGAGAAGCGTTGATTGATTCAATAGTGTATAAAATGGATTGGAGTTGATAGAATTCCTATAAAGATCAACATATCATCCCTCTTTAGTTAACGACGAAAGATATAGTGTTTATTTGGGTGTCCCTAAGGTTGGGTCTCCACCACATCCGGAAGCAGGGAATGTTGGCACCATGGTAAGTGAGACCCTTTGAGATTGTGGAGAGGATCAGACCCCGGTCATACCGATTAACTATTCTATAGAGGTATTATTGTATGCATGATGTTTTCCATGTTTCACAACTCTGATAGTATCACTGAGATCCATCTCATAAGATAAACTCTGATGATGTCGAGCTTGAGGTTGATGTGTCCTTCAAAAAGCACCTGGTTCTTATTGTGGATCAAAGTGAGAAGTTCATGTGGGGAATTGAAGTGCCTTTGGTTTGTGTACTATGGGTACATAGAAATTTTTAGGAGGAGAATTGGGATTGAGAATTGGATATGCAAACCTAGTGGCCCAATCTCATTTTCATGGGAACTCAATGATGTAAGGAAGGAGCAGTTTGAGGATGAGACATCATATAACAGGGAGGTTGTAAGATCCCAAATCTTCCATAAGGTATTTTTTGTTTATATTTTAGTTTTTGTTCCTTATTATATTTGAATAAGTGTTTTTACATGTTCATGTGAAGAACCGGAGGTGTTCTGATGGTTTGGAACATAAAAGAGTAAGAAAAGTTGGGTTTCTGGGAATGTTGTACGGTTTGATCATGATAAGTGAAAACCATATTGAAATTTCAAGTAACCATGTGAGGGGTCTGTTTTCAGATGGTAAGATATGTATGGTGTTAACACAGTTTGTAAAATCGTGCTGGTAAACCATGTTTCACAATAACATTGAGAAAATTACAAAAATGCAATTATGGTATTTTATGTCCCACTCAGGATTTTTCTTTTTTCTTCTCCCATAAACCATTGTGATAAAGATTTAAAATCATAAATGGATGAATCTCTATCATATTAGGGCTTTTGGGAGTGATGTTGGATATGGATTTAAGATCCAGGTATGGCTAATCCCATTCCCCCTTCTCTTTTTGGTTAAGGGTTTGTATGTCTTTCTCCTCTCCATCCAAATCTCTAAAACCATTATTTTATAGGGAGATTTAGGTTGATGCTTAAAATCGTGGATGAATCATGTCATAAGGCCTCAATTAAGAGTTTATTTTCTAATGGATTCATGGTAGGTTGTCTACAAGATATATTTTATAGTTTATTCATAGATTTGTGCATGTAAGATTCATTCTTGTTTCTCTTCTTAATGTGTTTTTTATGCCATTAACATGATGTGTTGTATTGGGTCTCTAAATAATTTATCTAACCCTTCTTGATCCCCATTGTATTAAAGGAGGATGACTTGACCAAATTAGGGCCACCCATTGGGTGTGTTAGCCCTCTCTATAGGGTTAACAGAAAGGTGAGGTGTGAAATTGACTCATAAGGTCGTAGAGACTTAGTTAGTATGCTAATTGGTTTATTTAATGAGTTATAATGGATGGTGGATAGTAATTTATTGTGTGGTTAAAGGATAATGGACTTATTCTGAAACAATTAAATAGGTTAAATAGGATCAATTAGAAATGATAAAAAATTATGTTTATACTTGAATATACATAGTGTGAAAGGCAAGGGAAATGGGAAATGGAGAAGAAGGGTTAAGAGATATAAATGACGAATGTGTTAATGTATTGTGGAATAATGGTAATTTTCATTTATTTATATTGATGTGATTATGAAAATGATATTGGATATTCTTGTTGTGATGTGATTAATTGTGCTGAATGATAAATAAGAATGTGCACATGGCTTGGTAGAGTGGGGTATAGAATTGAGGTTCTACACCCACGAGTTGAGTTGGACCGAGGTTCTAGAACCACCCCTAAATGGATGGGTCAGAGAAGGGGATGGAGTTCTATTCCTATATGGGTTACATTCCACCTGGACTGATGATTCGATTTTGGGATTATGATGTTATAATAATGTGATACCTAGTGGGATAGGACTTGATTTTTATTCTAATATACATGAGAATATTTAAAATTCCTAATCCATTGAACATATGAAAATGGAAGATAAAACCTTGGTGTGCTAAATATTGAACCTGGATTCAATGGTAGCATAATTTTAAATAGACGTAGCTTAGAATGTCTTATTGAAGAGTTAACCATTACTTTCCATTATTTATCACTTTCATGAACTATCTACTTTTACCTGATATTTTTTACACACCATCGGTGGTGTCCTACTGAGTTATACACACACTTTCATAGGCATCCATTGGGCACCTGAAAATATTTCATGGTTGCATGTCATGTAAATGGAAAGGGCCCCATGATTGGGAAGTGATTCGGGTTAAGTAAGTGCCAGGAATGTGGTCTGAAACATGACTCCAGGATTTTTTTAGGGATTTCATAGTTTTTCATTTTTTTTGGTTTTTCATAGTTGGTACTATAGCACGACATGACATGTTTATTGTTGGATATGGATTGTACCCAGTTTTGGAGTGGGTTATTTATGCATGTTATTAATTGTTTCCTATTGTTTCTTCAATTTTATTTTTCTTTCTACTCTGGCTTACTATGTTATGGTTGGTATAGTCTCCCCATATATCCCATTAAACCCTCAGTTCTAGTAGGCATCCTCTAGAATATGGGGAGGTGTTCTTGGTTTCATGTGGCGTACCAGATCGAGGAATCTATTTAGTGGCTTCAAGGTTAGGGATGTCACATTTTCACTTGAAAATTAAATATAGAATGATACTCTTTTAGGTAAGATGACATATATTATTCTCTTTATTTTTTCAAAAGCTAATTTGAAAAAATTGGAAAAAATATTGTAAACATACATTGAATATTTGAGACAATTCACTCCCAACAAAATACTTAACTACTGGAATTCTTCCTTCATTAAAATATTTATGAGAATATCCTTGACATGATATCCTATTTTAGCATATTATAATGAAATTGTATTCTTTTATGCATTAAATTAGATACTGTTGAACTAGATATATGTATTATTATGCGTTTAATGTTTCATCGGAATAACTGACATGATGATTTCACATTGATTATAGTATATAATAATCAATTGATATGAAATATTCAAAATATTGTCTTTGAATTATGGCCTCATCTAAAAACTATCTATTTTTCTCTGGTAAGTAACAATGTAGTGTAATTCGAATTTTCATAAAGAAATAGAAATTTTTTTAAGAGTACCAACAAATAAACAAACTTCCAAAAATGACTACGACACATGATTTTAAATTTCAATTTCAAATTTAAACTGTATAATTTGTATTAGAATAATTATAAATATTGAATTGTATGTATTTTTCATGCCTCATACAATAAAAAATATTACCTTTGGTCAGGCATAACATCCACTCCAATTCGATAATAAGAATATCCACCGAATAACATATTTTATGTTGTGATAATTATATTGTTCAGTAATAATATATTATGTATTCAAATTATATCTAATTTAAAATATTACTTTTCTTTATAATGATATCATGACTATAATTTTTTAGGATTTGAAAAATAAGTTTAATCGTTCATTAATAACATCCACAATAACTCTCTCGAATAATATCTATTGGAGAGTGATATATAATTATATTTTTTATGTAGTGACCTTGAACCCAAATTCCTAGAGTTGGATCTATCTACTATTAAAGTGGTATAATAAAAAATAATGGAATTATGATGGATCCAATAGTTTGGTAGTCTTGGTAAACAAGTTGAATACAAGATACATGCATTGTAATTGAATAAAAAATTATAATATATATTATTCATGGAATCGTGGGGAAATGATAAAAATTAGGGGTGCCCTCAAATGCTCAGTTAGGGTCAATTATAGTTGAATAAGGTATTAATCAATAAGCATAATTAATATGGAATTCTAAATAACGAAGAACACATTCAATTTAAATAACCATATAAGGACTAATCAATATATTAAGGTAAATAAATAATTACACATTACCATAAATATATAGATAATGTATAATATATATTTGAAGGTAAATAATTGGAAACACATACCATTAAATCAATAAAATGATGATGAAATTCATCTATATATAAAATACTAGTGAAAATTACAAGGATAATAATAAATAAAAAATTAATGAAATAAATTCTTATTTATTTGAGGTCATGCTTACCAGGAACATAAACCCATTACCACCAAGATCAACTATCAAGATGATGTAAAAATTATGGGTAGAATCCTAATTAACTGAGGATATCAAAATGATTCTTCCCTTGAGACTACCGTTGCATTGAGGGGCTATAATTAATTATGATCAGCCCTTGTATTCAGGTACCAATAAATCCTTATATATCAAATAATATATTTAGTTAATAAACAATGTGAATGATAACAAAATATCCAAATTGACCAAGGAATAAAAATTTATCAATATTTTTGTAGTCAATCGAATAACATCCAGTGAAGAATATTGCATACATAAATTAGATACAGATTAACAAATAATCATTTCCATAATAAGAAATACTGATATTTTTGGAAAATTAAGTGGTTAACGATCATAGTAATGTGAATATTTCAAAGGGGGTTAAAGATTACAAAATGAAACAAGGATGAGAATGTAAATACATTCCTTGGTAAAAATAAACAAAAACCATCCAGATGAGGAATAAGGATGGTATCAATACAACATATACAAATTAAATAAATTACAAAGGGTTGTTTTCATTTATTAATTGAAATACACTAAAATTGTCTTCTATAAAATTCTTTAGGAAAATAGAATTTTAATTTTAATTTAACTATTGAAAATCATTTCCATTGAAAATTATTTTAATAATCAATTTCTTTTAAAAGATAATCACAAAGGTACAATGGAAGCATAAAATAAATGACTATCATGATAGAAGGAAATTATATATTTCACGTAAAATATAAAAGTAACATTCCTTTTGTAATGTAAAATGGTTAGGAATGTGCCTCATTCAGAAAAAGAAAATAAGATTCCATTAATATTTTCGGTAACATCTAAATGGTCATTATTTTGAAAAAAGTTATAAGATTTAGTTGAAAGAATTTTTTAATTATTAAAATTGGGATAATATGATATTTAAAAATCAATTTTAAAATATTAAATAAATATATAATTTTGTTATCACATTTTTCTGAAAAAAAAAATTTCTGGCCAAAGTGGAAAATGATTAAAATTTTTCATAAAAATAGTTTATGGAACATTTTTGGTACCAATGAGCGAAGAAATGGAACAATTACAAAAATATATCATGAACAAATAGAGGATAAAAAATCAATACATCAATCAGTAAATTTTCAAGTAATTTGTTTCTATTTATATTCTAAAATAAAAAAATCTAGATTTGAATGAGATTATGAAATAAACACTTTAAATGATTATGACTTTGAATTAAGAATAAATCAATGGATTGAATATATGTATCAACTAAAAGTACACATAAATGAATTGGAAATTAAAAAATTTATAATCAAATTTCATTATAAATATAATCATATAGTGACATATTCAATGAAGTATAAGTTTAACCCAATTATCAGAAATTGAGTTAAGAAATCCCTTACAGCATGGTAACATTTAATTCCAAATCCTACAAATGAAATAATTCAAATTTAACAAAAATACCATGAACTATTAATTATTTATTATATTACATTTCAAGGGTGAAATATATACACCATATAAAAGATACTTGGTGTGTAACATTATAATATGCATTAATGAAATGACATTAAGACAAAATACCTTTGCGATTTTGTAAAAGTTTAATTGTAACCACCATGAAATAGAGATCATCAAATGGATATTTGAACGAAAATATTTTTTTTGTATAATATACATAATAAAAATTCAGGGGAATTATATAAACCCTATAAAATAAAATGTTTGTGTAGATGACATGTGTATCACATAAGTTAAATGGGACATGGAAATCCATTACCTTGTGATTTATTTTGGTTGAACCTTCATTAAACTCATTTATAGATTTTTTTAAATGGTATTAAATTATTAAAGAACCAAATTAATATTTATAATATCATATATTATCCCCCTATAATATCTCATCACCCATTTGATAATAATAATTCATTATTTTTAATGTTTCGTGTGTTTATTTCCATGTCTTCTCATGTGTGTTTCGTTTTGAATGTTCCAGTTCTTGTTCATATTATATATTTAAAAACACCTCAAATAATAATCATGATATAATCATAATATTTAATTTTTAGTTATAATAATACATCACCAATTTTTTGTTGATATTAAAAGAGATTCACATTGCTTCATGAAGACGGTAGTCCAAACATACACTAACAATGTTATCACCTTTGTGTGGGTGAAAAGGAAATAACAAAAATGATATATATACATAAATATTTTATTTCTATAAAAAAAATATTTCAGTAATATAATAATAATATGTTTTATATCATATATAATAATTAACTTTATATTTATCACATTCTATGTGAAGCATTAGTTAAAGACAAATCACATCCCTTTCCAAGATTTTAGTCTATTGTACACACGACAGACACTATCATATCTCCTATGAAATGAAAGTTAATATGATATATATGATGAAATGAATTCATATATATTACAATGTCAAAAATTTCATATATATAATTTATATCCATCGTCATGAAAATCATTGAGAGGTTTTAATGGAAAAAATGACATTGGTTAGCGAGGTAGAAGTTTTCCATATATACGAATAATGATTTCATAATCTATTTCATATAATATTTTTTGGTTTTAGATAATACCCATAACATAACAAAATATCATTATAGGGAATATAATTATTTTATTATTTAATCATGGTATAATATAAATAGAGGGAGGCATATAATGAAATAATATAATGATTCTTGTCAAAGTACATTACCTCATCCTTAGGTGTCTTAATTTTTTCACTATACCCTTCCTAGTTAAGATTTATAAAAAATAAAACGATTATTGGAATATTTGGAGGAATTTTAGGAGTGATTTTTCAAGGTATTTATTTAATAAATTTTTTTTGATAGGTTTGAAGGAGGGATATAGTGTGTTTCCTTTTATAGTTAAAAATGAGTTACATTACATTCATCCAATTCTATTTTTTAATATTTTCAAACAAACACTTTTATGAAAGAGCAAGAACCTCAAAAATATCAAAAGAAACATTTCTAATTTCAATCAAAATAACCCACCCACGACATTCCAAAAACTAATTGAATTCAAATTTCAAAATCATTTAGTATAACTTTCAAGGATGGAAGATGTCAATGCCATGGGCTACCTTCCTGAGGCTACATCACTGCATCATCGGTGTCAGACATCAATCTCAGAACCAAAATAATGAAATATTCCAATAATAAAAAAGATCCATATACCACCATACTAGAACCACCACCACTAAATATTAAATTTTATAGAAATGAAAACGTTCTAAAACATCAATACTAAGAGATTCAGATTGCTGGCTAGAACAACAAGTCGTAATCCATAGTTCTGGCAGTCGAAACACTGTAATCACCACCATTTCATAAATACCACCATGAATATAGACAATGAACCACCACCACCACCCGGAAAATAGAATTTAGAACTAGAAATTATGAAATCATTATGATTTTCAAAAAATAAACACCGACCAAGGAAATCAAACATACAAATTTAAATTGAACCAAAATTAAAATTAAATCATCAAATCAAAAAATATATTTTCTTTGGAACCAAAAAAACAAAACCACGAAGACTCAAAATCGATATCCACAGAAAATACATGAACCACAAAAAATACCGAAACAATGAAAGTGGGAGAATGATACATATAAAGATAAATGAACCTCACCGGATGCCACTAATTATCCCTAATCCTCAGAGTTATATATTGTTAATTAGTGATGGGATTTATTCACAATGGTTCAATAAAAAAGATAATTTTTGTAGTGGTAGAGGCCCATTAATAATTAAAAACATAACATATCCAATCAGGATGAAATAAGATTCCAATGAAGGAGACAAACGACAACAATAGGAATATAATGGGACGGGTGTTTGAAAAGGAAGAGATGATGGAGGGAAACCACTCACCATGAGGGTGAAGATAAGATGGAAGGAGAAGAGGTGTTGGGAGGTATCCCTTAGCTAAAGTGGAAAAAATATTTAATAAACAATAATTTCATTGATTATGTAGTATAAAAATAATCCAATCACACAAAAGTAATTTCATTTTTATAATTATCATCCTTAACTTCTTTGTTTTCTAACTTTTACAATATTTTGTTTTCACTATGGTAACTAGTATTCCAACATTAGTAATTCGTATTTTTTATGAATATATTTATTTGAGGATTATTTGAAAATTTATACATACTCAATTTAAATATGATATTTTTTTTATCAAATAAAAATCCCATGTGTGTTTGAAATAATGTTAACATAAGCGCATGTAATATTCAGAAACACTCCTTTAACACTACCCATGCTAACATAGTTTTTATTATTTATGGGGAAATATGTTAATTATAAAATATAATATGGTACAGTAATGGAAAATATTTATACTTATTAAGGTATACAAATCAATTGTCAGAATATAGATTTTTAGTAATTTTCAGTCATTTAATAAAATATCATTTATTATATAATTACAGTAAAATAAATTTGGAAATTATTAATTTTATTTTATTTTAGAAAATATTAAGATATTAATGGAATTAAAATATATTATTTTAACATATTTTTAATCAGATATTATAGTCTAAATTTTTTGGATCATAAAAATTAATTTAATTTCCTTCACTATTCGCATTTTTGAATCATTTAATATATTTTTTAATTATATAAATTAATTTTTATATAAATTTATAAGGTATTTAATGTAATTATATAATTGATAAAAATTTAAAATAAATTATCATGACAAAATAAACTCATTTAAATTTCAAAGCAATTTTTTATAAATAAACATATGATATTTTTTACATCTTCTAAATCATTATAAATAATAATGGCTAAGAATGTTACTTTTCTTCCTTTTTCTTTACCTAAAATATTATATAGGTAATTTTCATGGAATAGTTAATAATTAACTCATCATAACATAGCCATTGGTTATAAGGATTGACATATTTCTATAAAATATGTGTTGGACATATTGGTTGGTGAGTTTAAACCTTGTATTTTATTTTTAACCACAATATAAACTCAATCTTACCCCTGTAAATAATTTTAACTATTTTCGTGAATAATTATTGTAAAAAAATATGATGACCAAATTAGATAATATAAATTACTATTATTTAAAAAATGTCATACATTTGGCCAAATTCAATTCACATATGTGGCTAAATTTATTTTAAAATTAATCTCACATATGTGATGAGATAGTAAGATTTTAAAGCGAAAATGTTGAAATTTTTAAAAAGTGTTTGTATTTTAATTCATTATAATAAATGTTTTCAATGACCTATATTTTTTTAATGATATAAATTTATGTAATTTTACTTAAAAAACTATATAAATAATCTGACATAATGAATTATTTAAATGAAAAGGTATTTTTCAATAAAATTTTATTATTTATCACTTTTTGTAAAAAAAATAAAAAATCTTAGAAAAATCCCAAAACATAAACCTAAGATAATCTTGTAATGAAGATATCAAAAATTATTTTTATATTATCAAATTAAATTTCTGTATTTGGAAAAAATTAATTATAAATTATGTTCACTAAGCATGACTGACACATTTTTGTGAGAAATGATGTTTTTTGAAATTTTTTCATTTTATTATAGATGATATTATTCCTCATTAATAATAAATATATAACTGATAATCATTTGAAAAATTTATTTTTTCATAATTTAGATCATCATACTCATTCTCTCTATTTCAATGGACATGTGATAACTTTCATAATAATATTAGTAGTATATTGTTGTTTAGTAAAACCTGGTCATGGTTTCAATACATGTTATCGAAGGAAATCCATATTTAATGTAATGTAAGATAAAAAACTGATTCTTTTAATGAATGGAAAAATTTTAATTTTTTTTAATTAAATTTAACTCAGTATTTTGTGTAACATATGTTATTGAATAAAAATATATTCTATTTTAATTTTCTGGTTGTTACATTCTCCCCACCACTGATAAATTACATCCTCACAATTTCAACCTGGTCTCGACAATCAAGGGTTTTATATTTAAAAATTACAATGTTGAAAACTCGTATAATAAAGGTGTTAATGAAATATATCCTTGATATAAGAGAATGGGATGTAAAAAGGTAAAATGGAACAACACATATCATGGTTTCAAAGTATGAGAATATTTGTGGATGGTAATGATATTAACATGGAGTAAAAACATACATAATTATAAGGAATGCTAGATTTCATTGATCACAAGAAATTGATAGATAAATGGAAATTTTTTGTGATCAAAATCATAAATTCTTAATGATTTAAGAGCCCATCTATTTCATCAGAAATGAATGTAATAGGGTGATTTTTTTCAAGATTATTATCTTATTAATGAGAATATATTTACTTTATAATTATATAGGGAAATATACTTACATGATATGATTGTATAAACAAATTTCCATCATTTGTTAATTCTTTAATCAGTTACTTATATAATTAAAATCTTATAATTTAATTCTTATTCTTGAAGCACTAAAATTTTTATTTAATGGATTATAAGATTTATAAAATAATGACATGTCTTTTATACCGCCTCTAAATATTTTCCTAAACATATATGTGTAATAAAATATTCTATAATTTGAATAAGTAACACTACAAGTTCATCATTAATATTTATTCCTAAAATTAATTTATTAAAAACAATGACATATTTGAAAGGACATCACATAGGTTAGTGGAAGGCATGGTACCCTTGTCGTCCTTCGATTATGAGTTTATTTCACACCACCCTAACAAATGACTTGTCTTGTCACCCTACTTCTGGCTTTCCTTTTATATAAACTATATTTGACATAATTTTAATAAATATCATAAAAATAAGATGGAAATCTTGAAATAATATTAATCATTAAAAATTATTTTTACTGATTTACTCAACACATTTTTTTAGAATGTCAAATAATATAATTTATCTATTATTAAAATAAAATTGATGATCATGTTCACCCAAACGGCTATCATTACATTTAAAATTATTTACATAAAATGTTAATGCATTATTCCACAAATATTATTTCTGCTGCAAAATTATTTCGATAAATTTCACTCAATATGACCTTCATATTAGTAGAATCACATCACATAAAACACAAGATAGATTTTCTGGAGATTGAACATATTATCAAACTTAAATATATAAAAACATGATAGTATCTATTACACTTATGTTAATTTTGACAAATACGATTTTAAAATTTAACACAATGCTTTGATGATTCATGATTCTTATAAAAAATATCAGTCATAAAATACCTCAATAATTTAAAATTTGATTCCCATTACATAAATACTTCATCAAATTAATTCTTATGCAGGTACTTCCATGGTATTTGGTTTAACCTTGTTCAGTCATTTTCAATATATATTAAAATGAATTTTAATTATTTTTAAATAAAATGTGAATATCCTATGGAGAATTTCACCATATACACAGTATATCTCATTTCCGTGTACCAGGTACTAATCGAGTGAATCCCAATGTGTTGTTTTTGGTGTTTTCCCACTTATTACATCTATTTTAGAACCATGTCAACTTTTAATATCCAAAAAGGTTTGTATTCCAACTAAAACAACATAATCTATATGATACTAAAAATTTATGATGTTATTCCATACTTATCCTAAATGTATATAATAGGGTTATGATAACTAATATGTTTTTTTGTGAATCTAGTCCAAAATGATTATAATAAAATTCATTCTATTCCAACTGTACAGACCTTGACTCCATAATATTATATTCGATTCATTATACTAATACAATGGAATAAGATACAAGGAAATACATCATTAAGGAATTAATTATATAGTTGTATTTTTAAACATGATAGATAAACGAGTCTTAAAATATTATTAATTAAAACAATGAAGACATTTTTTCAAGAATAAAACTATTCCCTATAGCATATTGGGGAATATCAAATATAATATTCATCATGGAATCCATGGGAAATGGGAAAAGATATGAGTGCACTAAAATTAAATGTAAGGGTTAATTATATCATAGGAAATCATGAATCAACAATCACAACAAATATAGAAATATAAATAAATAAGAACTCAATCCATTTAAACACCTCGATAAGGAATAATCCATGTGGAATGATAAATTACTCATAAAGCATTCCATTTTATAACTGTATAAGGATTAATAAATATGGCAATGTAAATAACTAGAAACACATTCTATTTAATAAATAAACATTGAATGAAATTCTTCCATAAAAAATATCATAGAGAAAAGATCATGTATAATAATAGACTAATTGTGATTTAAGGGAGTTCTTAATTTTTTGATGTCATGTCTCCCAGGAACATGAGTTCATTCTCATCAATATCTATTCCCATGAATGTTCAAAACCAAATGGTAGAAACCCATTAAACTAAAGATATCCAAGTGATTCATCCCACGATATAACTAATACATCCAAGGGATATAATTAACCTGATCCCACACATGTCTTATAATCCAAACCATTCCTCATATATTGAAAAGTCAATTAAACATAAAAAAATGTTCATTATAAAAAAATATAAATATTTAGTGAAGAATATACATTTATCAATATTTCCCAAGTAAAATAAATAATATTCCATGTAAGTAACAATATGTTTAAATGATATATTGATTAATAAAAATGCATACCCATGAAAAATAATATGGATGTTTAAGAGAAATTAAATTTCAAATGATCACATGAAAATGAATATTTAAATGGGATGTTAATAAATATATAATGAAATAAGGAATTGAATTTCAATACATTAGATGGTAAAAATAGTAGTAAAACATCTATAGGGATAATAAGTATAGAATCAACAAGAACCTATTTGTGGAAAATATCCTTCTCATTTTGAAAAACACATTGGAAATCCTTTTCATTGAAAGTATATTTTAAAAAAAAAATTGTTTAAAAATAACCTCATAAAAATGTGGAGGATATTTCAAATAAATGATGGGCATGATATAGAGTAATTGTATATGATCCATATATGTTACAAAGAAAATTCCATTTAAAATGTAAACTGGATTTAAAAGTTCATAGTTCAGAAAATTGAAATATTATTCCATTAACATTTTTGATAATATCAAAAAATGATACTGTTTTGAAATAAAAAATATTCTTTTGAATAAAAAATTTAAAGTGTAAAAAACGGCTGAGAAATACTATAATAAATATTTTAAAAATATTTAAATCAATTTTGAAAGCATCTTTAAAAGGAAGATTTTTAGAAGAAAACATATTTTCGACCAAAGAGAGAAATGATGTCATATTTTCATGAAAACATTCTCTAAAATATTTCATATAAAAATAGTGGAAAATGGTACTATAACATTAAAATATCATGAATAACCAATGGATATTAGTTTTTTTGGAATGGTCATGTAATTAAATTCATCTAATCTTCAATAATTAAAAATCAGGATTAAATGTTGATTGTAAAATAAACATGTAACATGATTATAAAATTGAAGTATGAATTAATATATTGACCAATTATGTTTAAAAATTGTAAATACTCATAAAAAGAGTAAATAAAACATAATATAATAAAATTTATTTACGCACATAATCTTATCATGGAATAAACAGCAAATTAGATGTTTAACATGATGAGTGGAAAATTGTTTAATAAATTCCTTAAAAACTAGGAAACTTATAATTCAAATCCCTATAGACGAGATAATTAAAATTAAAATTTTATTTAACATGAATAATGATGTATTTGTGATATTACATGTAAAATTGATAGGGTATACACCATATTAAAGAAACTGGGTGCATAATATTATAATATGCATCAATGAAATGAAATGTTGACGAAATATCTTACAAATATGGTAACTGTTGAATTATAAACCCCATAAAAGAGATATAATAAAATGGATGTATAAACCCAAATATTATTAATTATAGGATTCACAATATAAATCTTTGGTCATTATATTCACCACAAAAATGAAATTGGGGGTTAAAAAGACATGAATTTCGTTAAAGTAAAAATAGACTTGAAAATCCCATTCATTACTCTTCATTTTGGTTGAACATGATTTATCCTTAGGTATAGTGGATTAAAAATCGTTATCAACTTATCCCAAAAAAATATTAATATTTATAATATCATATATTATCCTATTATAACATGTAATCAAATTTTTGTTAAAAATCATTCATTATGATAATAGTTTCGAGAGTTAATATGTTTTTATTCTTAACTTTTTTCTTTTTGAAAGTTATGGTTATTGTTCTTATGTTATTGTTATATCATCTCAAAAAGAATAGTGATGAAATTATAATCATATTTTTTCCTTATTTATAATTATATATACCCCATTTTTTGTTGTGATGACAAATAGCCACATCGCATCGTGATGACAGATTTCCACACATACACGAATGGTATTATCACCATTAAACTAGTGAAATGGAATGAAAGAAATTGATATATTTTTTACATATTTTATATTTAATGTTTGAAAAATATGTCATTAATTTCATAAAATTTTAATGTATATCACATATAATAATTAATTTTATCTTTATCGCCTTCCATGTAAAACATTAGTGAAATATGAATCACATCGCTTTAAGTGGTGGTAGTAAGCTATACATATGGGCGATGTTATCATATATAATACACAATGGAAGTTAGAAAGATATATATATATATATATATATATATTACATAATGGATTCATACATATTAAAATCTTAATTTTATAACATTTATAATTTTTATAGGTCACGATCCCCCTCCACCAAATATTCCCCAACGAATGTAGAGAGATAATTCCCCCTGAGTCCCACCTCTGGAAGACCTTTAGTTGGTGACTTGAACTGAGGGTATAAAAATCAAATTATATTGGAGTAATTACCATTTATAATAAAAACTTATTTTGAGATATGATTAATCGACCACAAACAAAAATAAAAAATAAATCCAAACAAATGTATAATGCATGTATAAATCAAAACAACTACATTTAAATTTTTTCAAAAGAAATCCCAAAAAGAAACAATGTTAAAGAAGAGAAAAAAATACATCCAAATGTCTAATAAATTAATGCCTAGTATTATCTATGTAGTCCTCCAGAAAACCTTAAAACAATATTTATATACATAGGGTGTCAATACAAGTATACTCAGTAGGAAAACCAAATTATCTCATGCACACATGAAAATGTTATACTAATGCACACATGTGAAAGTAGTAGAAACAAACAACACATATAAATGTATACTAACCAAAATCCTACCCTCACTAAGGCTTAATCACCAAATTACTCATTCAAGTATAATATATATAATATAATTCACATCGATGATATGTTACCCCCACTCCTTTCCCAATGATTATCCACTCCCACACCCTAACGTCAATTGTCATGGTTCTCCCACCTTTTTTGAAAAACATCACATCACATCACATCTCACTCAAATGCACTTGGGCCATCAATACACAACACACCCTACCCTAACACACCTAGGCCACACATCACAACCTGTCCGTAGAAAGTTGGGCAATTATTGCCCAAAAAAGGTAGTAAGGAAGAGTGGGGGTCCAACCATCCTTCCTCCCACCAAGATGTTGGGAAAGACGGCCCTCGTATGACTATTTCGGTGTCGGCACATAGTGCTCGACATGGGTGTTTTGAGTATACAAATCACAAGGAAATTACAATGTATATATATGTACAGCCACACAATACCCACTAACATGTGTAGAAGTAGATCCCCAAACAACTTAGAAGGCACTCCACGTCTTCTACCAAGTCCACTCAAGAATAATGATTTCCATATTTTTTTTAGTATTTAGTTAATATTTTTCAATTGTCCATATTTTCAGTTACCAACCCATTCTATTAAAACATGTACATAATATTTTATTCCAAGCTCATTATTATCCATCCACCCCAATAGAGAACCTAAAAACAACCAGCATCAAGAAGCATATCAAAACAACCCAACAACCACATCTACCAACACCTTTCATCACAAACCCACTTATCAATCATATCATGCTCACTTCCCCCCACACAAATCATATCTCATACCACAACACAATATAATTTCTTATTTGACAAAGGATCTATTATTCAATTTCACTTAATTAATTTAAGTTGTGATTACACATTCCATTAGATCAGGGGGAATTTAATTAATTAATCGACTATAAATAATTATCTAATTACCTATTATGTGTTTTGTAGTGACCACATAACATTCATTCTGTAGATCAAAAGATAAAAGTTCTACAAAGGACCACCCAGAACCAGAATTTTTAGTGGGTAATTAGCCCATAAAAATTTATAACATCAATAAATATCATGGAAGCCATAATATCATACATCAAAAAACCCTACACCTTTATATTTAATTTAAACCAATTTGTTTATCTTTATTAGTCAATAATAAACTATCTACACAATAATGGCAATTATAAACCCAACAATCCTAATAAACATGAAAAGAAATGAACAAAAACCCTACCTTGAAGGAAGAATCCTTTCAGCAACTCGCAACACCCAAATAGATGTTGCACATACAAGAGAAAACTGTCTCTGATAGTGGAAACCCAATATAACTGTGTCAACACGGTCTATAAATACAAATAAAAAATATTTTTATCCTCTCATGTAAAGAGATAAAAAAATTAATGGATGGAGAGATGATCTCTATCTAAAAAGGATTATATCTGAAACTAATGGGATTTGAAATGGTTTAGTTGACCATTAAAAGATGGTCCCATTAAAGATATTCATTTTAGTCTTATTAAAGACATATTGAAATTTTAAAAGCTCAAGATATGGTTGATCCATTTTGAAATGATTTCAAAAACCATAATTTTTTTTATTAATCTCATTTTTCATCATAAAATGCATCCAAATAGAGAATATGTACTTTTTAAAAAAATGAATATTCTAGAAAAAATGGAAATCTATTGGAAATGAGTCTCCATCATGATGAGTCATCATCAGGATGAGTCACCACCATGATGATTCACTGCCCAGATGAGTCACTACTAGGATGAGTCACTTCCATGATGAGGCACCCCTAGGATGATTCCTCACCATGATGAGTAATTGCCAATATGAGTCCCCAATAGTATGGGTCATCTCTAGGATGATTCCCTGCCAAGACGAATCTCCTCCATCATGATTTAATGCCAGCATGAGTCACCACTAGGATAAGTCGCTAACAAGATGAGTCACTGCCAATATGATTCAATGCAATGATAATTCAATACTAAGATGATTCACCACAATAATGAGTCACCGCCAAGATGAGTCATCACCACAATGAGTCACCACCAGAATGATTCATGATTGGAAAATAGAAATTTGGAAAACTGTTGGAATGACTCAACATTGGAATGCCTCAAAAGTCCTAAAAACACCCTGGACTCCCACTGGACACTTCAATTATGATTGTTTTGGTAAAGTAATGGCTCAATGGTTCGGGTTGTTACCCCAGATAGCTCTCAAAATATTCTATCCTGCGATAATTTAAAACCATCCCAGAAAGAGGAAAATAAAATTCCAAACAAGAATCACTCAATATACCTCTCAATGATCTTATTAATGCTAAAACACTTCTATAAACAAACCTTATATCCCAAACACCCAAGAAAATTAAAAAAAAGATACTTCCCTAAACATTAATTAGGAATGAAAACTTCCCTTTTTATTTGATTAGAAAATCATCACACATTACAAAACACTCATAACATTATGGGAAAAACAACATATCTCATAATTCAACAATGTAAGAACGAAACATCACAAGGAAAATAAAGAAGGGATAAATCAAAATAACTCATGGTACAATGATCACATTAATGTCTCAATCACCCATGTACTCTCTTTCAGGACACTATGCCTCTACAATACCTAAAATATGGTAATGGTTTATACCTAAGAATAAAAAACTATATGTAATGTGAATAGTGGTATGTACAACCAATCCTTGAGATACCTCTCATGTTTGTTGATAATTTTGGAAAAAATCACGTCATAAAATATGTGTAAATTTATACAATAACCAAAATCAATATCCCATGTGAGATACCTATCAAAAAACATGGTCACATAGATGGTTATAAGAAACACATAAAGCAATAAAAATTAGAGGAACACATCAAATGAACCTTGATATTACTCATTTGGTTAAAACTAATTTTCCTCTATGATTTTAATTTCATAAATGTATAACACATATGGGTTATTTATAAGATTACCCCTCTTTGTATGATTGAAAATTTAAATCACACGTCACACAAGGAATTACAACAAGAACAATCAAACATAGCAGCAACAAAAACCATCATCCATAATCAATTAGGGAATTAAATTAATTTATATCATTATTAAGAATGGGTATACATAAAAAAATAAAATTTTCTATGCGAGAAGTATATTAAAATTTTATATGTTAATATACATTTAATACATGGTGAGATTAACTAAGGAGTCGTGTGTATGGTCTCATAACCAATGATAATCATTGAGAAATCAAGGGTTCAAACGAAAATTTTTTTTAGCAATTATACAAGCACTTTAAGGCATTGATAACAGTGAAAACAAAAACAAAAAATAACCATTTTATGTTACTTCCATTAAAACACCAGGTATTTCATTTAAATAGAACTATCATGCATCCATTATAAATATGAATATATACACATGTCTTCTAACATATACGGGTTAATATGTTAAAAAACATTATAAGTTCAATATTTTACTAAGGATATACACATCCAATGTCATTTGAAAATATTATACATTCTATGTTCTTTTTTTCAATTAAAATATTACTTTATATGAACATCCAATTGTCATAATCACCAAAGTAATACATGCTTTATGAAAAAAAATAAAAACAACAAATTTTTTAATAATATGTTTTATGATTTATCATTTTCAAACTAAAAATTATTTAGTCATTTCATGGATCAAGAAAACAAACTTATATACAGCATGAAGGATAACATGTCTATACATACATATTTAAATGAAACCTTTTTAATTATGATACATTCTCAAGCCTCCCATTATAAAATTTCCCAAGTCACCAAAAAATTGATTTCATCATTAGGAATGTTTCCCACAAAATACTATTCTTGACATAACAAATGAGGCTAGGTAATTTCACTAATTAAATATTTTTATTAGTCAAAAAACAATATGTCTAATCATTTAAATAGTTTTAAGTTTCAACATGTTACCAAAAATCATTCATATCATTTTCCAAACATTAGAATTAATTTTCATCAAAATTTATAACCTAACACATGCTTATAATATATAGTTTTATCAATAAAGTAGATCTAAAATAAATAGAAACATTAGAGAAACTAATTCTAGTTTAGGTTTCCAAATTAAATGGAATTATCAGTAATCAAGATGATCATTTCTAGATATTTTAGAATTAAAATTTTAAAGCAATGTTTTAAAAAAGATTTATAACACCTGCTCATGAAAAATTAAAAATGGAATGAAATGATAGATATATTAACTCCCATGAAAACTAGAATACTTATTATAATGGTTTTAAGATAATTTTAAAATCATAGATTTTTCCTTAAGCTGTTCCATTTTTAAAATCCAGTTTTGAGGTGTACCAGGAGCTGTTGATGGCTCATTTCAGGAGTTACCCAAAATTATGGTTTTTTTACTTTGGCATGTTAGTGCGTTGACATATTAGTGCATCTATATGTCAATGTGTTGGTATTTTAATGTGTTGGCATGATAGTGCATCAGTGAGTCGTGGGTGTTGGAATCGCTGAGTCAAGGGATGTTGGCATCGATGAGTCATAGGGCGTCGACAATGGTGAGTCAAGGAGCGTCGACATCTGTGAGTTGACGGCATCAGTGTCAGTAAGTCGAGGCATCAGTAGGTCAGGGAATCGGTAGGCCAAGGCTTCATTAGGTCGCATTGGTAGCTTACCCATCAATGGCTCAATATTAGTCACTCATCATTGGTGACTCACCCATCAGTGACTCATTTCAAGTTTTTCCTAGTTTTTCCAGATTCACCATTGTTACGTGTTTTTTGATGTTTAATGTTAATCAATTTACTCACAGCAATCTCCTAGTCTATTCCACCATTTTTTAGGGGAAATATTAAATCTCAATTAATTCTAATGTGTGACACCACCCAGCCTTGTAGTCAAACCATAATCAAACATTTAAGTACTTAGAAATGGTCTACCCTGATTTTAGGATCTTGACTCTTCTTAAGCCGATATCCTCTCTTACTTCTTCCTTTTCTTTTCTCTTGGTGTTCCTGGAGACTCTCTCATGAGACAAGTTGTATACCCGTTCTAGTTCCCTTCCCACTCATCCAGGGAGTTCTTCTTCCATGTTTTTTCACCCCCTATTCTTCACACAAGAAGGAGCTCAAATCCTTGATCATCCAAGTAGGGATTTTATTATGCTTCTCTTTAATTGCTCATCATGAATGGTGGGTATATTAATTGTCCCTTGTGAGGAATTAGTAGATAATCTTCTTAAAATTATTATTAAACAAGGATTTAATATGGTCAAAAGATAACTCATGAAAATAGAATAATGGGAAGGGTGTGGTTTAATAGTTGGTTTCCTATATTATTGTCTTATTATTTATTCTTTTATGGATCTTGTGCAGATACACATTCTGAAAATAATTTCCATTGGTGATATTTTCTTGTGTACTAGCGGTGTTCTATTTCATTGTGATGTTACGATGTACATATGTAACATATAATCAATTCAATCACATACAGTCGGTTAAATAAAGAGATTCCACATGATCAAATCTATTCTTTGATCACCCCTATTATATTCAAGTTCAAATTAAAGAACCTCTATCAGTTGAATTTGTAAATTTCTTGGTTTGATGGTTGTGGTTATGTGATGTGTGTTATGGTTAGGGTTCTGTGGGCTTGGCATGTTGGGTGATACGATTGGGGTGTTAGTGTATTGGTTCGAGAGATTGAGTAATTGTAGAATGGATGAACATGTAGGTAGCTAAACATCCTTTATGTTGTGTTGTGGTCACAAAGCGATGTCGAGCGATGAGACGCAGTGTAGTTATGCACTCATAATACAGTGGCACTACATTGGGGATTTATTTGGGCAGCGAGGCTGTAGCACTGTTTAGTGAGAGAATAAATGTGTGGTTTCACTTTTAAGAGGAATAGTTGATAGTAGTATAATAGGGATTTTCAGTTGGACTGCAAGTCTATTTTTGGGTTGTTGTGCAGTGGGATAATAGATTGGTTTTGTAGGATGGATGGCATGGTAACATTTTTTAGTTTCTTAGTAGTGACAGAATAATTTAAAGTGAATCCCCTTAGATAAATAAAATGAATTTGAACAAAAAGGGTGTTGGGTTTATTCGTAGCAGTGGTTGTTATATTGATATACATGTATGGGAAGCTTCATAAGCAGTTCTTGTGAGGGATTCTTGTCTGTTCGTGTGAAACCCATGGGTTGGGGCTGCGTGATTGTTTACCGATGTTGATATATTTTAGTTCCTTTTAATTTCTATACGCACCACACCCTTGTCGAGGACTATTTGCCGAACACCTCCATTTCATGGGGGAGGGTGTCAATCCCAACATCCTGATGTGAGGATGGATATCTTCTTACTAATTTTCTTCCTTGCACCCACGTCCATATGTTGCTGCATAGGCATATCCGGGCAGGATGTAATGGCTCGAGGTTTACCATGGCACAATATTCTTCAAGAAAGGGTTTCTTGGAATAGGGGATCTGGTTTTTACAGTCTGGGATTATTTTCCCAAGTATCCTGAGGATGAGGCATAGGTGTATTTGGGCGTGTTGTGAGGTTATTGAGGCCCATGTGTCTTCTAGTGTGGCAGTGGTTGTTGTGGCCGAGGTGTCTGCGGGCATGGATGTGTGTGGTTTAAAGCATAGGTGTGTGTATGCAGGTTGAGTCAATGGGACTACGTGTGGGAAGATTGGCAGCATGAATGTTTCAAATCGTTATAAATGAGTAGTTAGCCAATGGGAATGTTGGGTGGGGTACCCAAATATAATTGTGCTTATATTGTTACTTTAATTAACTTGTGTTACTTGGGTGATTTTGGCTTGGTGTGGTTGGCCTGGTTAGTATTCCATGGTAGGTGTTTGAGGTTATACTCTTTTCTCATAGTGGAATCATTATTTTCACAAATATTTTCACGAGTAGAGTTAGTTTCCCTACTGAGTATACTTTTATCCTCACCCTACATATGTAAAACAGTTTTCAAGTTTCTAGGAGGACATCAAGGACCACTCTGGACTATACTAAATTGGGCTTCTAGATAGTTTCTATTGTTGTTTAGTTTCTTTTCCTTGGTACATTATTTGAGAGTTTTTTCTTACTTTGTGTCATTTTTACTTTTGAACATTCTTGTCGGAATGGATTCATGGATTTACTTTTAAATTTATTCCTTGGTTTGGTTGGGATTTACCATCTTATCTCCCAATATTATTCTATAAACTGGGTAATTCCCTCTATTTAAGTGATATTTTATACTTTTGGTACTAGTTTCCACTCTAAGGACCACTGAAGGCGGGACTCAGGGGAGTCATTTTCTATCCTTCATATTAATGGAGGAAGGAAAAGTCACTTTTCTATCCCTTACCTAATCTTGGAGATGGTGGGTTGTGATATAATTGTATCAAAGGATGATGGTTGAGATATAGGATAGAGTTCAGGGTTAGGCATAGTGATTATTTCATGTGATGATAGGGAGAAAATGTGAAGATATATTTGTGTTTGAATTAGGAAAGTGAAAACCTGCTTTGACACAAGCTTTTAGGTCCCCCCCCCCATGATATGATGTAAGAGAACTAGGCCTAATGAATGACCAGGTGAGGCTACACTAATTGTAGGTTAGAGACCCTAGTAATGTTACATGCAACATAATTACTTGTTTTATTCTATGTCTTGGGTGTTTTTAGAATTAAAATAAATAAAAAGTTCAAACCAAATTTAAATTTCTACACTACAAGGGATTAAAAAACAATGTCTCTATTTTCAGCTATGGAACCCAGACTTATTCCACAAGATGTATGGGAGGTCGATGGCCAATAGGTTGATCTGGTTGATCAGTGAAGGGCCGATCGAGAGGAGGAGGATGACCAATAGAACAAGACACTTTGTTCCTTCCAGTGGAAAATTCTGGGAAAGTACGAGGGAAGCGTCTCATACATGGATACAGAGAGATGGCTCGAGGATCTAGTGATCGATTTTAGCTTGATCTGAGCTAAGACCAAGAATTGGGATCCTATGTAAGTGATCTATATGTGAAGAGTGACATGTGAGTTGTGGATGCTTTACATTATAGAGAAGAAGTAAACTGAGGTTTCGTGGACTGACTTTGAGATGGTGTTCTGTATAGAATTCCTTTCATCCATGATGAAGGCTGAAAAGAGTCATGTGATTCTCTCCCCCTAGCATGGGAGTATTTTAGTAATGGAGTTGGTGATTAAGTTCAAGGATATCCTTCATTTTTCTCTGTATCGCTTTCATGATGAGGAGTCGTGGGAATGATTCTTGGAGGAGGTATTTCAAACTTCTCTACAGTATGTTGTAACTCCCTTCACTCTACCATCGTACCTGGTGGTTCAGAAGAAGGACGAGGTAGTAGAGAGGATGCACACCCTGGGATGTTCTCTGTGAGAGGGGATCTAGTTGATTTTGTTAAAGGGGAAAGCCATCAGCAGCAAGACATTGACATCAGGGCCTTCATAGTTTTGACCAATGGGGAGTATGAATCAGTAGTTCCAGTTCTGATCTCCTTATCCTCAACCATTCTCCACATTCCTAGGACATAGGCATTGTTTTTAGCTATAGGAATATTTGGAATCAGTTCCCTATCCCAGTGTAGAACAATGGGGGTGGGCAGGTTCAGCACCCACCTCAGAAGTAGCAGTTTTTAGCCAGGCCCTTCTGGTAGTAGGTGCAGTGAGATCCCGCTCCACAGAGGGCAGATGATTCTAGAGGAGGTTGAAATTAGGGCTATCTTCAAGTACCTAAACCATTGCATGGTCATGGAGGCGGTCGACAGCTGAGGGGTTGAGGTTTTGGGTGTGCGTAGTTGCATGCCAAAGAGGTATCAGTTCCAATGGGTCCAGAAGTTGTTCGAGGTATGATTAGTTTGTTTAGTAATCTTGTATGATCCTTGATTGATTCTGGAACTTTGCAATCTTTTGTTGCATCCATTATATCCCATGCCTTGTGTGTAGACATAGATATACATTCCATTCCCTTGTTGTTGTGTATGCCAGTTGGAGGTCAGACTGGCCTATTTGATGTTTTTCAATGATACAGACTGATGTGGGGGCTGTATCAGTCTAGTGAGGATCTTCTTCTACTACAAAGGAAGATATACAGTGTCATCCTAGGCAATGAATGGCAGTTTTCTGGGCACTCAATTGTCGACTACTTCTAGATAAGGGTCATGTTCTAATATATGGGCAGCCATCGTATAACTTTCATTGGCGAGAGGAGTTCCCATGAGGGTAACTAGCGTGTCGAGCTCCTTATTTCATTGTTTGTAAAGATGTCAGTAGAATAAACTGACTCAAAGATAGTGGAAGTTCTGGAGATTGACAGTGAGTTCCTGGATGTCTTCCAAGAAGAGGTTGTGGCTTTACCCACTCTACATGATGTTGATTTTGGGATAGAAAAACAACCCGGATCCTATCAAATTTTGATGGATCCCTATTGGATAGAGCCTTCTGAGTTTTGGATGTTGCGGATTCATGTTCATGACCTGATTAAGATGGGTTTTTTGTCCATGTGTGTCACCGTTGGGTTCTCTGATCTAGTTTACGAAGAAGGAAGAATGTGGACTTAGGATATGCATAGACTACAAGATTGAATCAGGTGATGGTCAAGAATTGTTACCCCCTCCCAAGGATCAATGACATTTTTGACCAGTTGGAGGGAGTAGATTGGTTTTCTAAGATTGACATGTGATCTGGATATTCGCAGTTTTGGGTAATGGAGTGTGACATCCTAAAGACCGCTTCCAGGTGCATGTTTGGGCACTTTGAGATTAGGGTCACGACGTTTGGCAATACGAATGCACCAGTTCTATTCATGGGGCTCCTGAACGTTATTTTTTGTGATAATATGGACCGGTTTGTGGTCGTGTTCATCAATGAAATACTGATCTACTCATGATCAGATGTGTAACACACAGAGTATCTAAGGATAGTTTTGGAGGTCCTCCAATACCACCAGCTCTATGGGAAGTTGTCCAATTGCATGTTCTAGACATGAGAGGTGCACTACCATGGAAACACAGTGACCGAGAAGGGAATAGTAGTGGACATGTTGATGGTCTAAGTGGTTGTTTCTTGGGAAGAACCCAAAAATGTGGCAAAGGTTTATTGTTTCTTGGATCTAGTAGGTTACTAATGGAGGTTCGTACATGACTTCTCTCAAGTTGCGGCTCTATTTATGACTTTGAACAGAAAGGACTAGTCTTTCATATGGAGTGAGAAGTGCTAGGAAACACTCCGATACATAAAGGGGGTGTTGGTCAGTTCCCTAGTGCATATGCTTCCAGAAGAATGGGTGACATTCTAAGTGTTCTGTGATGCTTTCGATATGGGCTTTGGGTGTGTGATGATGCAGTAGTGTAGTGTGATCTTTTATTGGTCTAGGGATTTATTCCCTCAAGAATGTAACTATGACACCAACAACCAGGAACTTGCAGTGGTTGTGTTCGCACTAAATTTGTGGTGGTGTTAACTCATCGAGGAATGCTTCTTGGACTTCCTAGATAACATGATCCTGATGTATATCTTCTCCCAGTGAGATCTAAACTTGCGGCAGTGGGGGTAGATGGAGTTCCTTCAAGAATATGAATTTGAGATCTCTTATACCTCTAGAAAGGGGTACATGGTGGCTGATGCCTTGAGTTGGAAGTCACAAAAGGTTGTAGTTTGGGAGTCGATGAATTCTATGAAGGAAATGGAGTTGTTGGATACTTTACATTTAGTCTTGAGAGTGGAGGATGGTAGAGGATGTCTATTTTAGATGACAGTGCATGTGACACAATGATATTGGATAAGATAGATTCCTTTTAATTTCTTTGATGTCTTGTGCTATACGATACCTCAATAATATATTACACTATATGCAACACTTTATTAGCAAGCAGTATACACAAAACTATTCACAGCTTTCATTACATGAAAGAGTGAGCTTCCTCGATTGCTTGCGTTGTACGCCATACCGAGTCTCACATTACTATAGTATATTATTAAAATAATTTTTTTGGGATATAAACTAACTGTTATAATTATTGTTAACCACATTTGTATTTTTATATAACATTAACATTCATCTCATTTATTTTCTAGACATGATATAAGAACAAAATCAATTTTTTTGGATAAAATAAGTATTTTAAAAAAAATGATGTTTTACCACCTTTTGACGGTGCACCCATTTTCAATATAGTTTTTGACACTTTTATTTTTTTAATTTAGCAAAATAAAATTCTAAATTTGAAGCAGGATATAAAAATTTAATCTTCAGGATTGTTCTGTATTTTTCTAAAGAAAATCAAATTTTATTAAATAGTGAAAAATAATGCATTTTAATTAAAATATGAATTTTAATCTAATTTGTTTATACAGTTAGATAATATTTTTAATTGGAATGAAAGTTTAATTGGATAATGTTTTTATTATTTAATCCATTTCTAGTCATTCGAAGTAATTTCACATTTAAATTGGACATAAACCCATGAAAATATTTTGATAAGTTTTTATTTATTAAAAACCCGCTTTTTTGTTTTGACAAAGGGAATTTATCATAATGTAATTTCATCCAATTTTGTGTTTTGAATTATCAAAATCAGATTACATATTTGGAATTAGTGGGTCAAAATTATGTTAATACGTTACTTTTATTTTTGTGCATTATGAAATGTAACTTTAGTAAAAAAAATTATTACCATAGTTAAAGGTAGATTGGGTAATTAAAGGAAAGAAATAATATTATAGAATTATCTTAACACCTATAAAAATACTATTAGATGAATAAATTATACCTTTATCATCTATGGTTCGAAATGAAATCACTTAATGGCCACATTCAGATGAATATGACATGAATATAAAAAAAAATAATGAATTTGAAAAAAATGCCTCACACTCATTTTATATAAGTATATTAATTTTAATTTAGGGATTACTAGTTAAAATATTGATTATAGGTGATCTATAGAAATCAAATAGAATTAGATACATCATATAAATTTATTAATAATGTTTAATAATAATATAATTATCATTTATGACCACTCAATAGTGATGTAGAAATTATTTTATTGATAGAAATGTCAAATAAATGATATTAAATATATTAAAATAATATAATTTGGATGAATTAAAGTCATACAATAATATTATGGATGGATTTTAAATGTTATTTATGGTTTAATGGAGTTTGATCAAACATATATTAATGTTATGATATTTCTATAAAGACAACCAATGAATAGTGTCCAAATTTACACTCTTGACATTTTAAATAAATCATATTTTATTATGTTATATAAAATCCCAAAAAATATATACATTGAGAAAATAATTGGGATAAAGTTAAATATTTCACCAATGGTCCATTTATGGCTTTTTTTCATTTTAGAGTGACTAAATTAACCCTTAGTAAATTAAAAGACATGTTTTCATGGTAAGAGTTAAAGAAATTAATTAAGTTCAAATACAAATTATAAGGTTAAAAGAAAACCAAAACATCTCCAAAACAATTAATGGATAAATAATATTTAATAAATATCACAATATGTTCTATTTTACGTTTTTAATGTTGATTCAATAAGGCTTCCTTATGACTTTTCCATTCTTATATGTTTTGAAAATCCCAAACACTTTATCTTATGGAAAATTACCTTTCCCTAAGGATTATTGTCATAAGGAAAAATTCCATTTCATAATGACATTTTATCCTTGCTGTGTTTTTCATAGTTCATTTTTTGTTCCCTCTAAACCAAATTAATTTTATTACAAATTTTAAAATTAAGATCTATATTAAATACTTTATAATTTTATACTTTCTTGGATATGAAGTATTTTATATTTTGACATTGAATTCTCTGATATTCAGACTCTGGATTTTCTGAAATTCTGACAAAGAATTCTCTTAAATTTAGTCTCTGAATTATTTAAAATTTTGATTCCGAATGTTCAAAAATATAGACCCCGAATTCTCTAAAATTTAGACTCTGAATTCTCTAAAATTGAGACACTGAATTCTCTGAAATTCAGACTCCAAATTCTTCTGAATTAGGACTCTGAAGTCATCAGATGTTATACTCCGAATTCCTCAGAATTAAACCTCTAACTTCATTAGAATTTTGTCTCTGAATTCATGGGAATTCAGACTCCATAAACTATATAATTCTTATTCTAAATTCATTATAAAATAGTAAACCATTATCCATGTTTTCTAGAATCAGATTTTTTATATAATTAGACTCTGAATTATTATTTTCCTTAGACTCCAAATATTCAGACATGGTTAATCTATTTCACTTTTTCCTTACACATGTTTTTGATAGTATAAAAGGATGTCGTGTTTTTTTTAAAACTTATAATTAGTTGAGTGATGCATGTTCCAGTCCCTCTGAAATTCAAGGAAAAATATGACCATTGGAAGAGGGAGTCAATCATTTATTTTTTCCTATAAATATGTGCTCAATTGAACAATTTCATTATACATCTGTTGGTCAGCCTAGATATTACATGCTATGATGCATCGAAGTTATTTCTAAAGGGAGAAAGACTCTCATGATTTTTGTGTTTCATGAACATCTTGTTCATTATTCAACATCTTGTTCATCTTTCTTTGTGTGACATCAACTGTTGCAGAGTACAATCAAGGGCTCCTGGGGATAAGAATACAAAGATGCTGACTACATTAAATAGCGAGGGCTTGCGGGGATAGAAATACAGATTACAATATTCTTATCAAGGTATTACCCTGGAGTGTGTAAGGTAGAATTTCGTTAAAGTATAAATCTAGGTACCTTTATCCAAGGTTGTCTGATACCCTACACTTTGGGTGAAATGATTTCCTACCTGTTACTTGTATTTGTTTCATGTTTTTATTTCTGCTTTATTTTGATAATGTAAGAATGTATAACTATCTTATACTTTCATTTTATTTAAATACTTTGATAAATAATATTCTATCCAATTTAAGTTAGAATATTACTTTAAGAAAATTGTTCCTATGTTTTACTTCCTGATTAATCTTTCTAGAATCATAGAAAGTTTACTATGTAAAACTAAAAGAGGTTTGGTGAATATACCTTGTATTACTTTTTTAAAAATAGTTTTCTTTAAGGTTAAAAATGAATGTTTTTAAACATACCATTTACCCCACCTCTTGTAATTGACCATCTACATAAATTATTTCAACCCTAAAGTTTAATGAACACTTTTACATGATAATAAATTATAGATTATTTAAATCAAAAATAGTTTCAAAATATCCCAATCTTGTATTTTAATATATTTTATGTGTCCCTATAGGTCCAAAATCAAGGTATGAATGAATATAAATGTCTATTTTGATATAAATGAAACAATTTTTATTATATAAACTTGTATTTATTTTTTAGAAGCTATATAAATACGCTAAAATTCTCTTCAATTATAAATAAATATTTATTAAATTAACATAAAAATAAAATAAATGATTTTAATAACATTAATTTTGTTATATTTTGTTTTAGTTAATATGTCTAACTATTTTCAAAGAACTATGAGATATATTATAGATGTTTGAAATGATTATATTTGAATTCAAACATTTTATTATTGTATTTTAAGTGGAATTAAATGAATATGATCAAATTTAGTAATAATAACATCATATTGAATTAATTTTTTAATAAATTATTTTAAAATCAAAAAATGATTAAATTATCACTAGGGGATAATATATGGTCGAACATGTGTAAATAATTTCATTTATGGGCCATTTTTAATTATTTTTCTCTTGAAAAACATTATTATATCTTAATATTTTCCTATTTTATTAATTGTTCCCTCTCCTCCCTTATAAAAAGGCATCTCCTCCCACATTTATTCAACCCTCCATGAGCATTCTTGCTCCACCAATCAGTGGCCAATTATTCTATAATCATTCTTAGTTATCTCTTGAGGGTCCTATTTTTTCAAAAACTCTATCCCTAGTGCTCTTAAAAAGTGATCCCAGAGAATTCCAATGAAGAAGAGGAGGTTTGGATACATACGAAGTAAATCATACCTAAGTTAAGTTATTATTTTTTCTCACTATTATTTCTGTGGGACATATGCCTTATTAATATTTTAATTATTTTATGTGGTGTTTATATTATGCATGAATTTTCTTATTTTTCTTATTGTGATGTTAGTGATATTTACATATGTATATAATTTTCTTTATTTTATGAGGCATAAGAATCGACTGATTATAAATTAGTAAGGGACAATTTTGAAATATCATTTTTATTTGAGATTATTTATTTGTATGTATTTACTAGGGATATATTTATTATCCAATTCCAAGTATTTTTAAAAATTCATAAAATTATTCTATGTATGATTAAAGTCATTTTTTCTATTTTTGACTTTTACTACATTGGTATGGAAGGAATCTTTCTTTTGTTCATCATAAAAGGTACTTTTTAACTTTTCTACTAATGTACGAGGAGAATGTTTTTTAACTTATACGGCATGATTATATTTTGTGCGTCGTCATAATGAATTATTTTCATGAAGCGTACTCTATAGGATTTCAAGTTTATTTTTAACTAAATTATTTTATTATAAAATATCACAACATCTTGAAAATAGAAAACGTTTTTAATGAAGAATGGATATTTTATCAGGAATTAAGGTCAACTGTTTTATCAAAAATATTCTCTGTTAAAAATGAAATAGGTTTATTTTTCTATCCCTATTATTATTTTTATATGATTATTTTATGGTGGAATTATTTTTATGAAATCTATTTATCTTATATGGATTATGTTCTGATCAAATGATGTTTGAGAAACCCATTTTTGTTCGTGGGGTTATGATATGGAAAATGATTTCTTTTATGAGGCACATGTACGAATGATTTCTTTTGAACCTCTACCTCCGTCCAAATCATTGGATAATGATTTATATCTTATGGGATTGACATGGATGGAATGAAAAGTAAATTTAGTTTAGTAATACGGTGCTTGAATGACATGTAAATCCCGTTTACTAATACATTGTTGGAACTACAAGTAAAATCGGTTAGTAATGTTCTTCGTCCATTATGATAGTCTTGGCAACAATGCCTTGGCTTCCATGGATGTCATATTATGTGCATAATTATTTCCCACAACTACATGTTTTATTCCAATTATATTGTGTCATGGTTACTGTTTTTTTATTATCTATGCCTTATGAACTACCAAGATTTTTTCAATTAATCAATATTTTTATAATTAAACACTTTGTTCATGTTTTTATATTCTAATGTTTATAGTTTGATTTTTGTTCCCAATGTTTACCCTTATTGATCATTTGACATCACCCTTTTTATGTTTCATTTCACCAAGATATATAGAATGATTTTTGGATGTAAAACTAATGGGGAAGATCATTAAATGAAATGTTGAAGATCTTTCACAATGCTAGAAGAATGTGTTTCGAGATTCCAAACACACTAAACTAGTAATGTCTTTGGGCGTCTAATTGAGTAATGTAATAAGTATTCTGAAAAACAAATGTAATTTCCATGTATGTCAATCTTGGGTCATTATATTTTATTTCATAGTTATGTATTAGTTAACCTTTGGAAACTAGGATGAAAAATCATTAGTGAGATCCTAAGAGATAATTCTAGGTTATGACAAGCGATGCCCCTAAGGGTAAGTCTAATAAGAGGTTACAATCCAAGAATTATTGCAACGGTCATGATTAAATTATGACTAAACCTAATATATTAGATATGGAATGTACCCCTTGATTATATTGATTTCCAAGTATGATTTTATCCTCTTGCACTATTATTTTGGGGAATTGGAAAATGCCTAGAAATAAGAGGATTCATGTTAATGGAGAATATAATGGAACGTGGAATGATATTCTTCATGGGAAACCAAATTAAATGGGAGTTGTAATTAGAAAAATAATTATTATTCATAATTAGCTATCTCATAATAATATCAATAATCTAAAATTTGGTGATATTCCTAAATAAGCTAATTAGAGAAAGATGGATCTTTCATGTGATCATTTGGGAAAGAAAGATCAATTTTCCTCATGTAAATCACGTGGTAAGAGGCATCAAGGAGAATATTTAAAAGGAACTAGAAGATTATTTGGTTATAGAAAAGAATGACATGAATCCTATAATTTCAAAAGAAATGGTTCAGTTAATATAATAGAAAAGGATAATGGTATTTATAGAACATTGGCAATGGTTAAATGTTTTAAATGTTGAATGTATGGGAATTATGAAAATAGGTTCCATAAAGGAAAATATCAAGAATATAATTATAATGGTCATATTGTTACTATTTATGTTGATGATGATGAATAGAACACAAATGATATATGAAATTAAAGAAGTGTTGATGAATAAAATGATGAATATCCATCAATGGTTTAAAAAAAATAGTGGAATGTTTTCATGTTTATCAATAATAAGGTTGTTTAAGTAATATTATGGTACTGTGGAATAAAGAAACATCTAAGGATTTTTACACAATTTATTTCTTAAGTATTTAAACGTATAAGATAAATGGTACTAGTATCCATGAAAATTTATTCAGATATTTTTGGAAAACACTTGATATGTACATAATGATGGGATAAGTAGATAATGACTTGTTTGATTGTTTTAGTGACCTCGAGACTATATATGGACTATGTAATCTTAAGGTATGAGTATATTAAATTTTTTGGCTTTTTGGTGTGTTGAAAGAGTTAAGTTTTGACATATTTCATGTTTTCAGTATGATTATATGACAATTAATTTTATTAAAATGTTTCACGAGAATACACGATTTCGGTATTCACATGTTAGGAATGTGAAAACCGGTAACTACCTTATGAGATATGGGAGATAAATGTCAAGTAAATTTATTTTACATATTTCAAATTTTTATATTTTCTATTTAAGTAATGATTATATGGTTATCCATTTATGGATGGTATGAGTTATACACTACTTAAAGTTTATTAGAACAATATATTTTCTCACTAGAGGTGTACTTATGCATAATTTATTACATGTTCTATCCTTTTTATTGGGACAAATGGAGTGACCTATCATTGTATCGCCTGATATAACAACACTTCAAGAATGAAAAATTCAACTTTATTTAGTTAAATAATATATAACGTTGAAATTGTTTAGGGAATGACCAATATTGATATTGAACTGAAATCATGTAAGTATTTCCTCTCAGGGAAAGATCTTCAACTTTAGGAAAGGATCTTGAAAACCAAAAATGTTATCCAAGTACATTCTTATCTGATGAATCATATGGTCCCTTCAATCATCACATATTTATGGATTTCTAGTATTTAACTTTCTCCAAATTTTATTCTCTATCACTATCCATTAGAACTTGATGGTTATATTTCACTTTCATATCTACGTTTTCGCTTCCCAGCTATGTTATCCTATGTGGAAACCTAGTGATGAGTTACATTGGGTAATCGTTATGTTTATAACTTTCATTTATAAAATATTGTTTTAGTATTCCCTTTTATTATTTTCATTTACCTGAAAGAAACTTTCTTGTAGTAAAACATTTATAACCCCGACAAATTTAGAGGGTGAAATTGATTTTATGCGTGGTAGAATGTGAGACCATGAGATTTTATGAGATAGATTCATTTTGATTTATTTGATGACCTGTGTTGTATGCTACAATAATATTATTTTCACTATATGAAACACCATATTATCTTTCAGTATATGAAACACTATTATCGGCTTTCATTACACACAAGTGAGACCATCCTCAATAGCTTGCATTTTATGCAATACCGACTTCCATTATAAAATGATATATTATTAAAATATTATTATTTAATGGGTTATAAAAAAAATTTATGAATATAATTAACCACATATTTAGTTTTATATAACATTAAAATTCAAATTGATTATTTTATAGACACGATAAAAGAACAAATTCAATTTTTTTCAGTTAAAATAAGTATTTTAAAAAAATCAGTTTTACGGCTATTTGATAGTGCACCCATTTAATATCTAGTTTTTAACACTTTTATAAGTTAAATTATAGTAAATAATCTACTTATTTGGAAGTGGGAGATAAATATTTACTTTTAAGGAATTTTTGGTATTTTTATGATAAAATTCAATTTTAAATAAATAGTCAAAAATATTGCATTTTAATTGAAAACTAAATTTTCATCTAATTTTTTGTAAAGGTAGATAATATTTTTAATTGGTTTCAAAATTTAATTGGATTAAGTTTTTTCATTTCATTCCATTTTGGCCATTTGAAGTTATTTACCATTCAAATTGGACATAAATGCATGAAAATCTTTTGATAAGTTTTTTCTTCTTGAAAACCCACCTTTTGGTTTTGACTACGGGAATTAATCTTAAATAAAAATATTCCAATTAAGTATTTTTAATTATGAAAAATGGATTACATATTTTGATTCAATGTGTCCAAATCATGTAAATATGTTACTTTTACTTTTGGGCATTATGAATAGTAATGATAGTAATTATTTTTATTAACATTGTTAACGATAAATCAGTTAAATAAAGGTAACAAAATAATATTAAAAAATTACCTTAAAATGGTCAATATCATATTGGATGAATAAATTCAACCCATATATCTATTGTTTGAAATATTATCACTTAATGGGAACTTTCCTATGAATATGACATGAATATTAATAGAATAATTAATGTGACAAAATGTCACACTCAGATTTTATATAAGAATACTAATAGTAATTTAGAGATTATGAGGGAATAAAATCGACTCTAGGTAGTATTTGGAAGGAGAATAGAATTAACTACATCATTGAAAATTATTTTTCATTTTTAGATATGTAATAATTATCATTAACGATGAATCAAGAGTGATGCAAAAATTGTTTTGTTAATAGAAATATCAAATAAATTATATTAAAATTATTAAAATAAATATACTTTGAGTGAATTAAGGTCATCCACTAATTTTATGGATGCCTTTGACATGTTATTTATGGTTTAAAGATAGTTTTTAAAAAATATCTCTATATTTTTACATTTATAAAAAATTCAAAAAAATAATAGGGTCAAAATTGACACTATTGATATTTTAGATAAATAATATTTTATTAAATTATATAAAATTCATAAAAAAATATTATTTAGAAAACTAATTGGGATGAAGTTAAATATTTAACCAATGGTCCATTTATGGAACCCTTTTCATTTTAGAGTAACTATATTAACCCTTAGCAAATAAAAAGACATGTTGCCTAACAAAGAGTTAAATGAATTAATTAAGGGTAAATCAAAACTATAAGGATTAAAGTAAAACCAAAACATGTCCAAAAAAATTATTGGATATATAAAATTAAATAATTATAAAAATATTATTGATTTTTAATTTTTTTAGTGAACACATGTTCATTAAAATAATTATATATTATTTAAATCGAAAATTGTTACAAAATTTCACTAACTTGTATTTTAATAACTTTTATGTGTCCACGTAGGGAAAAAATCATGTTATAAACGAATATAAATGTATATTTTGATACAAATGAAACCATTTTCATTGTGTATATTTATTTTGAATTATTAGTAGTTATAGAATTACATTAAAAGTATCATCAATTCTAAAACAATATTTATTCAATTAATATAAAATAGAATAAATGATTTAAATAATATTAATTTGGTTATATTTTTAATTAGTTAATGTGTCTACAAACATTTCCAATATCTATAAGATATATTATAGATGTATTAAATCCTTATCTTGGAATTCTATATTGTATTATTGTATTTTATGTCACATTAAATGAATAGTGTCAAATTTGGAAATAATATTTTCTTATTGAATTAATTTATTATTAAATTATTTAAAAATAAAAAAGATGTTAAATAATAATAAGGGGATATGATATGGCTGATAATGTTTTAAAATTTTCATTTATAATCCATTTTAATTATTTAGATCTAGAATAGTCTTATTATATCTTAATATTTTCATAGTTTCCTAAACATCCCCTCTCTTCTCTTATAAAAAGGCATCTCGCACCACATTTCCTCATACCTCCTTGAGTCTTCTTGCTCAACCAACCACTATCCAATTCTCCTATCAACATTATTAGTTGACATCTGGAGGTACTTTTTTCCAAAATTTCTATCCCTAATGTCCTTAAGAAGATATCCAAAGAAAGTCCAATGAGGAAGAGGTGGTTCAGATACATAAGAAGCCTATCAAACCTATGGTAATGGATTATTTTGACTCAATTTTATTTATGTGGGACATATGCCTTATACTACATTTAATTTTTTGTGTGTGTTTATGTTACCCATCAATGTTTCTATTTTTCTTATTATGAATTTTATTTTATTTAAATATATATATAATTTTCATTAATTAATAAGCGATATAATTTGACTGATTATTAATTGTTAAGGGATAATTTTGAAATCGCATTTTTATCTGAGATTTTTTATATGTATGTATATATAGGGGGTATATTTATCATCCATGTTCATGTATTCTAAAAATGTTTTCATAAAATTATTCTCTGTATGTTTATAGTAATTTTTCCCATTTTGACTATTAATGCATGGTATCGAAGGAATCATTCTTTTGTTTACCAGAAATGGTAATTTTTTACTTTTTGTTTGAAAAAGTATGAGGAATTTTTTTTATCATATTGGCATAAATGGATTTTTATAGTTTTATAGTGACTTATTTTAATGATTCTTAATCTACATTATTTCATATTTCTTTTCAAATAAAATATTTTCTTGTAATATGTCATGACATTTTGAAAAAAAAATATTTTTATTGAAGAAAGGATATTTTCCTCCAGAATTAAGAACAAGTGTTTTATCAAAATTATTTTCCATATAAGATGACTTAGGGTTTTGATTATATCCAATTTACTACATTTATTTGACTGTTTTTATGAAGGAATTATTTTTTCTAGAATCTATTTGTCTTATATGAATTATATTTTTGATGGAACAATGTTTAAGAAACACATTTTGAGTTCCTTGGGTTATGCTATGGTGAAAGGTTTATGTTTTTGTTGAATGTGTGAGAATGATTTTATTATGAGATGGGTGGGGCCTAAATCTTATTCCAATTAATTGGGAAAAGATTTATATCTAATGAGATAAATATTACTGGAATGGAAAGTAAATCCAGTTTAAAAATACTTGGCTAGAATGAAATGTAAATCTAGCTCACTAATACATGGATGGAATAAAAAGTAAACATGGTTATGTAATGGAATTAATCTACTAAAATGGTGTTGTTAGCAATTCCTTGTCTTATATGGAAATTATATTATGTGATTTATTGTTTTCAACAATTCCTTGTTTTATGCCAATGCTATTTTATTATTGTTAATGTTCCATTATGATATATTCTTTTTGAACAACCAAGATTTATTTCATGAATCAATATTTTGATATTTAATGTTTATGTTATTGTTTTTACATTCTAATGTTTGTTGTTTGATTTATGTTCTCAATATTTACCCTTATTGAACAGTTGACCTCACCCTTTTTATGCTACTTTTACCTCGGATGTTAAGAAAGATTTGAGGTAGGAACACTATTGGGGAAGATATTTATGGGAGATGTCGAAAATCTTTCACCAAGATAGTGGATTGTGTTCTATGATTCCAATGACACTAAACTAATATGGTCTTGGGGTGTTTATTTATTTAATGTATTAGATATTCTGAAAAATAAATGTAATTTCCTTGTATGTCATTCTTGGGTTGTTAGAGATCATTTGTCCTTAGTACAACAGGTGGAGGGGTCTTAGTGGAGAGACTAAGAGGCTGAAGTGGTTCATGATTACGTTAGCTAGGGTGATGCACTGAATGGATGGTCGGAGGATAGTCGGAATCAGATGTTGTTCCATGGGAATATTTTTGTCCCTATGGAGACATGTGAGGGAGCTCTCGGTGAGTTCCATAACACACCTCTAGTGGTACATCCAAGAGTCACTATGATGTTCCGAGGCTTGAGTGTTCAGATTTGGTGTCATGGAGTGATGTCGGCAGTAAAGGAGTTTGTTTCATGGTTCCCCATGTGTTAGCAGGTGAGAGTTGATCTCGGTGCTCCTGGATTTCAGTTGTATCCCTTGAACATTCTCTAGTGGAAGTGGGATGTCATATCGATGGATTTCCTCATAGGACTACCATGGGATGAGGGATTCTATAAATCCACTTGGGTAGTAATGGAATGATTGATGAAGTTGGCTCACTTCTTAGAGATTAAGGTGTCAAGCATAGTGGAAGCCTTCGCTGAGAGGTATATGGGTGTAGTGGTACTGCTACATGGAAATCTGAGATCCATCATTTTGGATCAGAATGCACACATTAATTTTCGAGTTCAGAAGGGATTACACTGTGCTTTTAGAACCCAGTTACGCCTCAGAACATCCTTCCACCCTTATACGGATGTGCAGACATAGAGGAATATCTAGAAATTGGAGTTTATTCTACGAGAATGGGTTCTGGACTTTATAGGATCATGGTAGAGTTTTCCTATAATAATAACTATCACTCTAAAATTTAAATGGATCCATTTGAATCCTTGTATAGAAGACTGTTTCATTCACTCATGTGATGGACAGAGGTTCGGGAGGTTGGTGTTATTGGCCCAGAGGTATTGTAGAGCAAAGTGGAGAAGGTTTAGCTAGTGCATAAAAGGATGAAGGAAGTTTATCACTGGAAGAAGTTGTATGACGATAATAGGTGGAGACCCATGGAGTTTGTGTCTAGAGACCACGGGTTCTTAATGGTCTTCCCTCAGTGTGGACAGTGGAGGTTTTCCAGGGGGATTAAGCTTTATCATAGATTCATCAGACATTTGGAGGTGTGTGGGAGAGTTGGAAAGGTGGCTTATCAGCTGGAGTTACCATCATAGTTAGATAGGATCCACAACATGTTAAATGTATCTTAGCTCCATTGGTAACTAGACGATGACTCCCATGTCCTAGAATGTGGAGATTTGGATGGAAAGGATGAAACGACTTTCATGGAGAGGTTGGTGGGAATCGAGGAAGTAAGAAGAACTTTCTTTTTAGATATAATATTCCCATGGTTCGTTTCTTATAAAGCCATAGTGGCCTCAAGCAGTGTACCAGGGAATGGGAGGTAAAATACATCCACAATACCCAGAGATGTTCTGAGTTTTTCTCTTGTGTTCTCTTTATTACTTACTTATGACATAATGTGTTACCTCGCTTTGTATATGATAATTTGTTTCCCTATTCTCTGATTTTGTGTAAAAAGTACTGATTATGTGGAGGGTAGGACATGATCTCCGATCAACACACATTAATGTGAATGCGATTTATCATATGTTGGCAATTCAGTGCCACCCACAAAGGATAAAATCTTAACATGGAGGAAAGATCTCCTTAATCCATTAGTCTGGATGAGGTGAATTTTGGTGTTTGTGTGGTTACATGAGAGAGGGAGTCGTTGTGTTAATACAGTTTTCCACGAGATATATGTTGAGGTGGAGTCCTTGGATGTTGAGGTAATGGTTCTAGATTTAGAACTACACATGGTGGTTCACCCAGAATAAATATATTAATTGATGGTTGTTCTGACCTCTTTTCTACTGGGTTAGTTTTAAATTCTCAAGAAAAGAATTGTTTGAGAGGTATCTAATGTAATAACCTGAATTTTCCCCCATTCCCTTCCATAGTGAAAATCTAGGTTTGACGTGTTCTGGGAGATTTCAGTGTTTCATTTCATGAGTTTTACAAAATTCAAATTTTTCCATAGGCCTGTTAGTGCATCATCTTTTTAGTGTGTCGACATGTTAGTGCACTAGCATGACAATGCATCAGTGAGTTGGGGGAATCGACATCAATGAGTCTAGGGGCATCGACATTGATGAGTCAAGGGTAGTCATCATCGATGAGTCAAGTGTCATAAACATCGGTGAGTCGAGGGCGTTAGTGTCGGTATATCAGGGTGTTGGTAGGTCGAGGCATCAGTAGGTCAGGGCATTGGTAGGTCAAGGTGTTGGAAGGTCACGTTAGTATATCACCTATCTGTGGCTCATCGTTGGTGGCTCAGTGTCAGTGACTCACCCATTATTGAATCATTTCAGGGTTTTCCTAGTTTTTCGAGTTTCTCTCCTATTACATGTTTGTATCGGTTTAAGATTAATCTCTTAAATCACAATCATTCACTAGTATATCCCCACCGTTTGTGAGAGGAAATAATAAATATCAATTAATTATCGCATGTGAAATCATCTAGCCCTGTGGTCAAACCACTATCATACATTTATATGCTTTGAAGCTGTCTCCCTGATTTTAGGATTTGGCGTCTTCTTAGGGTGAGATCCTCTCTTCCTTCTTCCTTTTTATTTCTCCTGCAGCAACTGGAGACTCCCCCCCAAGACGAGTCGTGTGCCCGTTCTGGAGCCCTTCCCGCTCAGTCTCCAAGTTCTTCAAGAAATTTTCACCATCCCCTCTTCTGGGTGTAAGAAGTGACTTTGATCCTAGACCATCCAAGTAGAGATTTTGTTTTTCGTCAATTTTATTTTGAATCATGCATGGTGTGTATATTAATGGTTCATTAAGTGGAATGTCTGGATAATATTATTAAAACAAGAATTAAACTAAGATTTAATATTATATAAAGATATGTTTTTCAAATAAAATAATGGGAAGGGTGTCGTTTGATATTGGTCGCCTGTTTTATTTTTGTAATCCTTGATTATTTTATGGAAGTTGTGGTTATAAGCCTTCTGAAAATATCAGTCATTAATGGTATTTTCTTGTGCACTTGTGGTGTTCTATTTTATTTTTATGTTTTAATGTTCTAATGTAAAATGAAATATGGTTAATCATGTAAAATTAGTTAAATAAAAATATTACCCATTATCAAACCAATTCTATTATCAACACAATTATTTTCTAGTGGAAATTAAACAACCTATATCGGTTAAATTTTAAAAAATCATGATTGAATGGTTGTGGTTATTTGTTGTGTGTTTTGGTTTGAATTATGTGGGATTGGTATGTGGGGTGGTACAGGGGGTGTTGGTGTATTTGTATGAGAAATTTATTGATTGTGGAGTTGATGAACTTGTAGGAAGCTGGAAAAATTTTATGTTGTATTGTGGTTGCGAAGTGTCATCGAGTAGTGGGACTCTAGTGTGGTTAAGGAGTCATTCGTAGTGGGAATATATTGGGGATTTTTTTTCCAGAGGGGATATTTGGAATGGTTGTGAGAAAATAAATGGGTGGTATCACTTTGAAGAGTTCTAGTTGATATTAGTTGAATGGGGACGTGAAGTGGGACTACAGGTCTAGTTTTGTGATGTTGTCTAGTGGGACTACATTTTTGTTTTGTTGGTTTCCTAGCATGGTTACACGTCATAGTTATGCAGTAGGAAAAAAGTATTTAAATTGAATCTCCTTAAATAAATAAATTGAAGTTGAACAAATAGGCGGCTGGGTTTAGGCTTGGTAGTGGTTTTTATATGGTTGTGCATGTAGGGGTAGCAACAAAAGCAGTGCTGGTGTGGGCTTGTTTTCTTTTCATGTGAAAATCATAGGTTGGGGTTAACTATCTATTTACCTATGTATATATATATATTAGTTCCTTGTGATTACTATATGAACCCCACCCTTTTGGAGCACTATGTGCTGAAAATCTCCAGTTCATGGGGGAGGGTGTATTTCCCAGCACCTCGGAGGGAGGATGGATTGGTGGTTACTGATTTTCTTCCTCACACCCTCTTTCCAGATCTTTCCGCTTGGGTGTATCCAGGTAGGTTATAATGGCTCGAGGCTTACCATTGTCCAAGATTCTTCTATCAAGGGTTTCATTAGGACCAGGGGTCATGTGTTTGCGGGATAGTTTTGTTTTTTCAAGTATCTTCGGTATGAGGCCAATGTGTCTTTGGGCATGGTGTGTGGTTTTTGAGGCCCATGAGTCTTCGGACATGAAAATTATTGTTGAGGAAAAGTTGTCTGTGGGCATGGTTGTGTGAGTATTAAGGCCCATGAGTATGTGGGAATGTTTTAGTAGTGGGACTGCATGTGGGAATTGTGTCCACATGAAGAATTCACATTATTAAGAATAAAAAGTTAACTAGTGGGAAAGTGGTGCTAGGTACCAAAATATCATTATGCTTATATTGTTACATTAAATAACTTACTTTACATGGATTAGTATGCCTTGGTGAGGTTGGGCTGGTTAGTTTCCATTTGTAGGTTCTTGAGGTTCTACTATTTTATCATAAGGGTATCAATAAGTTCCCTCACTTGAGCTTGAGTTGCTTTATTTTCACTGTTTATTATAGGTGTATTCTTACCCAACGTATGTAAAACTATTTTCTAGTTTCTTAGAGTAAATTGAGGACCTTGATGTACATTAATTGCTCAGTCCTTAGGATAGTTGATGTTTTTATTTAGTTTTATTTCCTAGGTAAATTATTTAGGATTTTTGTCATACTTTTTACTAGTTTTACCTTTTAACATGCATGTTGGAATGGAATATTGGGTGTAATTTTACTTTTAGTCATTGGTGTTGCAGGGATTTACCATCATATCTCTGGATCTTATTCTATAAAAAGGTAAATGCCTTACATTTATGTGAGACTTTATACCCATGGGGGTAGTCCCCACCCCAGGGCCTCCTTATAGCTGGACTTAGGGGTTATTATCTCTACTTCATCTTGTGGAAGGAAGTGCATATAACTTTTCCATCCCTTCCCTCTTCTTGGTGAAGGTTGGTCATGAAAATTATTTATTTTATTATGCTAGTGTAAAATCTACAATTATGTAACCTACTTCATAAGGTTTTCCAAAATTACATTTGATCACAAAAAAACAGTAAGACTGCTTCTCTAAGAATTATTACATTATTAAAAAATATGGAATTTTATATGATTTATGGAAGGGAATGAAATAAAATTCTTTATGAATCATACTTCAACATGAAATTAAAGAACCCATTAAAACCTCAAGAGGGTTTCAAAAAAAGGTTTCAGGCTATTTAACAATCATTTTACTCTTTTCTTTTAGTTATACGGAAAATTTAGTAAACTATAAAAAATAATTCATCATGATATATGTACCTCTCCATGGTCTCTCAACTACAAGTAGTTCAATATCACTAGGTCATTCAATAATCATAGATTTTGTGCCCTGGATCTTAGGGTCACTAAAATCCCACATGTTTGATGGTCCCTCTAGCTAATGTACTATACTAAAGTCAACGAAAACCAATAGTCGAATAAATGTTTAACACATCAATATATATCACGTCGATTCTATATAACTAACATGCAAAGGTGAAAAAATCTATTTAGCAGGTCGGTTATTTGATAACTGATATGATAAATTTATGAGAATCAATTTACTACATCGGTTATTTTATAACCGACGTAATAAAAATGGAGATTTTATTTATCACGTCGGTTATTTTATAAGCGACGTGATATATTGAATATCAGTGCTTGATCACATTGGTTATAACATAACCAACATGATAAAGCTAATCTCAGCAATTTATCACGTCAGTTATTTTATAACCAACCTGATAAATATTTTTCAACGTCAGTTATTAAATAATTTACCTTCTTAAAATAGAAAAATAGTTTACCATGTCGGTTATTAAATAACTGATGTCCTAAAACTTTTGAATGATTTATCGCACCTCGTATTCAGTCACTCTATTTTCTTTGACCGGACAACCTACAACTCATCTCTCTCCCGTGGAAAACCTTGAAAGGATTCTTTAAATTCATGCCCTCCAGCATCATTTTTCAACATCATTCTTCATATTTATTATCATCAGATCTATCAGGTCAACTCGCAACACTCAAGTATGCCTCACATTGCTCGATTTTAGTTTTTTTGCGATGCCCTAAACTAATTATTTGGGGTGTGGGCTGTGCAAGTGGGTGGGGGTGTCCAAGGGGTTTGGGGGGCATCTAGGGGGTGGGGGTGTCTAGGGGGTGTGAAGGGGGGGGGGTTCCATTGTTGTGTAGGGGATATCCAAGGGGGTTGGGGATTCCAATGGGTGGGAGGGGGTAGAGGGGGTGAGGGGGCTGTCCAAGGGGGTTGTGGTGTCCAGGGGTGTGGGTCTATTGTCCAGGGGGTTGGTGGGATTTCCAAGGGGGTAGGGGTGTCCAAGGTGTGGAGGGTTGTTTAGAGGGATGGGGCTATCCAAGGAGTGGGGCTATCTAGAGGGTTGGGGGCTGTCCAAAGTGGGGGTGTCCAAAGGGTGGGGGGTTGTCCAAGAGGATGGTGTTGTCCAAGTGGTGTCCATGTGGTGGGGGTAGTTTATAGGGGTGAAGGGGCTTTCCAATTGGGTAGTGGTGTGCATGGGGTGGGGGTGGTGTCAAGGGGGTGAGGGGGTTGTCCAGGGAGTGGGGGTGTCCCAGGGTGTGTCCAAAGGGGTAGGGGTGGGTGTGGGGGTGGTGTTCAGGGGGGTTAGTGGGTTGTCCCAGGGGGTATAGAGTATCCAGGGGGTGGGGGTGTCTAGGGGGTGGGGGTTGTCCAGAGGGTTTGGGGGGATGTCCAGGGGGCTGTCCAAGGGGGTGGTGGTGTCTAGTGGGTGTCCATGGAGGTGGGGGTGGTGTCCTTAGTGTGAGGGTGCTTTTAAGGGGGTGAGTGTGTCAAGGGGGTGGGGGTTGTGTCTGGGGTGATGGGGATTTCCATGGGATGGGGGTGTCAAAGGGGTTGTGGGGGTGTCTAGGGGGTGACCAATGGGGTAGGGGCAGGGGTGGTGTCAAGGGGGTGAGGGGGCATCCTCTAGTGGTAAGCGTTTCTAGGGGTAGGGGTGGTGTCAAAGGGTGTGAGGGGGTGGTCTAGGGGGTGGGGGTGTCCAGGTGGTGTCCAAGAGTATAGGTGGTGGGGGTTGGTGTCCAGGGGGTGGGTGGTGTCTAGGGTGGGGGGATGGTGTCCAGAGGGAGAGTGTGTTGTCCAAGGGTGTATGGAGTATCTAGGGGGTGGGCGTGTCCAGGGGGTGCAACCTAACCGTGAGCAGTGCCCGAGTTCTTTAAAAATGTATTTTTTCCCATTTACCCTATCGGATTTTAACACCAAAACACCTCTTTCTCCCCCATTTTGAACATGAACCCCTAGCAGTATCATCTTCCTATTCTTCATGCCTCTCACCTACTTCCAATGGTGATTCCATGTGGTTTGTACAAGTTTGGAGGTGATTTTTCCATATAATATCCACCCTCTCCTTCTTCTTCGTTCATCCATTTTTCTCTTAGTTCTTCTTCTTCATTATTATTTCTTTTGTCCTAGGGTTCTTGTTTCTTTGTTTCTAAATTTATGGTTTTTCTTGTTACGATTCTTCTGGTAATTCCTTGCTCATTTGGACCTTCTTGATGCCATTTTGTGTTGTCATCATTGAAGGCATCTTGGATTGAGGTAGGTTTCCCTATGTATTGGACTTTAAAATTTATGAACCATTTATTTATTGGTGATTATACATTGATTTGATGACTGTTAAAAATATATATCTTTTTTTAAATATTACTTGAATGAGATCAAGTTTCATTCCCATTGAATTAGATTTTGTGGAATTATATTACATATCCATCTATGATAAGTGTTTAACTAGAAGCCTTCTTGGCCCCTATAAGAATTTTATGATTTTCAAATGATGATGTGCCTTTTAAAATATGTTTTAAATATTTCATGGATTCCTAAATGGTGTTTTTGGATACATTTGAAAATGTTTTTCTTTTAAAATAATGGTTTTGGCCTAGTTGGAACATTAATAAAGTACGTTATCTTTGGAAAACTATCCTTGGAATGTGTCTTCTGCCTTATCAGTATTAAAAGAAATGAAAATGTCCTTGGTATGGGACTTCCATTGTGCATTGATGGCCTTATTGGAAGGGGACATCCTTGGAGTGGTGTTCTGGGGTGATTCTTGTGGGTGTGTGGCTTATGTGTTTTCTCTGTTTATTCATTATATATGGTTGATTGTATGATACTCCTTGGATCACCCCATCATAGACATAACATTGTAACCTATAATTGGTAGTGGATTTTTTGAGAATTCTTGATGCACTAGTTTAAGATTATGCTCTGGCTAATTGAACCTTATTATAAACACGCTCTGCTTTGGGGATGGTTCCCCTGGTGCGTTTGGGTTGTTTCATTGCATCATGAATTTGATATTCCAAACACTAGGGGATTCAAGAATAAATTCTTATCGATGGCTACTAGGAGATGGAGGGATTTCAAATTAACCCTCACATCTGATTTCATTTTTTGTCATAGGATTCATGCCAATCCATGTCGTATATATCCTTTCATAGATAAAGATACATGGACGCAGTTTGTTGAATGAAAAAGAAAAGATTGATTTTTGGTAAGGGAAATATTAAATTTTAAATGATTTCATATATAAATAATATTATTAATGTTTTGTTAATGATTTCTTAATATTAATGTACATCAAACAAGGAAATCTCATCAGGAGATCCAATCCAAAAATTTATACCATCACAATTTATCTCGGGGAGGGTATACATTATTAGAAGAACAAATGATGATAAAAAAATTAAAAAAACAAAGAGCTGATTCTTCAAGATCTGGTGAGGGTTCCCCTCCATCCCCTCCATCTATACATGAAAAATGGATGAGAGCTCGGATGGGAAAAAAGAGGCAATATATTTCGGAATATTCTAGAATCGTAGCTGAGAAGATTGTATGATATTTATTTTATATATTTAAGTTATCTATATTATTTATATAATTTGAATCATTTCAGAAATGTTCAATTAATGAATACAGGATTCTATTGAGGACCAGAGCTCACAGGGAGAATTTAGAGCTACTAGGAGGAATGATATTGTATCTGTTGCATTGGGAAAGCATGAACATCCTGGTCATGCTCGTTGATATTCGACCTGTGTATCAGTAAGAAAAGTGTTTCCATGTTCATCAACTTCATCTGTTGAGGGTGTTTATAAAAAAATATAATCCTTGGAGGATAATGTTCATAATATTAATGAGACGATGGAGGAAAAGATTAGAGCTTTGGTACAGTCTATGTTTGCAGAAATGCAAAGACAATTACAAATAGTAGCTCCCACTCTACCACCTCCCCTACATACCCCATTATTTATCCTACACCTTCACCAATAGCTCCCACTCCCCCACCTCATCATGCGTCCCACATTTTTTATCCTACTACCCTACCACAACTTTTTACTTATTGTGAGTTGTATTTTTATGATCCTCAATATCATATAGTTGCTTATGGGATGGTATATTATATAGGAGATACAATTAATCATCAATAGTTAGAGTTAGAGCATCATAGGGTCACTGTACAGGATATTATAGATAGACCATCTTGAGTACCATTACCTAGAGATGAGGTGATGATAGTTGGTCATAGTATCATTCATTTTTTTAATTTAGCCATTCTGACTTCTGCGACTCATTGCCTTAGAGGTATGAATGTTATATCTTCTATTTTATTTTTTTATTAATATTGTTTTATCATTTGAAAACAAATATATTTTTATCTTTATTTTGACAAGAATACTTCAATGTTAACGAAATACTGTATAGAAAACAATAAAGACAAATGGATATGACATCAGAGACAGAATCTAGTAGTCATGAGAGATTTTCAGGATATTCAAATTTGTTGATGGATCATTATGAGTTTCCAATGGAAGATCATGTTTGTAGACGTGCAATAAATGTGGGGATTTGGAAAAATGATATCATAGAGCTTGTTAGTGGAGATAAGTTGGGCATCAACGTGGTGAACCCTTTTTCTGTGTAAGTCTTAACAACTATTCCCTATGTTATATTTATTAAAAATGTTTACTTATTTCTATTTTGTATTAGGTATCATTATAAAATGTGTGAGAAGAATGAGCGGATATATGTATATGGATGCATGGAACCATATTTGATTACTCCTAAAGAAAATGCATTGAATGAGAAACAAAGAATTCTTTATATTGCTAAATGATTTGAATAGAATATAATCACATAGTGTTGGATGATGCCTTTTTGTGAGAGGTATGAAAGAAATATCAGGAAAGGAGTTTATTATATTTTATCATAAAAATCCACTAACCTTAAATTTTCTTTTATCAGTAATCATTGGTTGTTAGGTGTTTTTTTCCAAAGGGAGAAAACACTTTATTGGATATGATCTGTCTATGGCGATGTGTGAGAAAGTTTTAATAATATTTAGGAAAAGTAAGATTTTATTTTTTAATAGTTTTATATATTATAATTAATTTTAAATATATCCCATTTTTATTATTTTCTAATAGGGGATGGTCTACTTTTGAAAAAACACAAAGAGAATGAGTAAAAATATCAAATATGTAAAATAAATGTAAATATCCATTTATAATTTGTACTCTATGATGTTTTACAAAAAAATAATATTATGAATTTACACTATTTTATATTGAATTTTCATAAACAACAAGATGTCGTCCAATGCAAATATTATATGTTAATATTTGTGTATGAAATAATTACAACTCGAACACTTGTGTACCTTGACCTGGTATGATTTCATTTTAAACAATGACATAATATTTTATTTGATTTATTGATTATACATGATAACTACAATACTTTTACTTTGTAGTTGTTTGATGACCCTCAACCTTATTGTGATCAGGATTTCAAAAACATAAAAGTGAAATGGTCAAATGAATTTTATAGGTTTGAATGGATTTTAGTTTTTTGTAGTGTAAAATGTAATACTAAATATTGCATTATAATTGTGTATTTTTTAGTTGTTTAGGATGGATTTAGGTATTTTAGTTGAAATTGAATGTTTTGAATGTTATATATTTGAATGTTTAATTTTGTACTACTTCTTGTTTTGGTCTAGTTCGGTTTTTTTCGGGTATGGATTCTGGTCTTATGGGGGACAATGTATATGGTGTCTATGTGGATTAGAGGGTGTCCAAGAGGTTGGGACGGCTGACTAGGGGAGTGGGGGGCTATCTAGGGGTGTCTATGGGTGTCAGGGGGGGGTGGGGGTTCTAGTGGGATGAGCGGGTATCCAGGGGTGTGGGGGGTGTCCAGTGGGGTGGGGTGGGGGGTGTACAGGGTGTCCATGGGGGTGGGATGGTGTCCATGAGGGTGGGTCCACTGTCCGAGGGATTGGGGGGGCTATGTGGGAGGGGTTGGGGGAGGGGGATGTCCAAGGGGTCTCCAGGGGGTGGAGGGTCTAGTGGGGTGGGGGGATCTAGAGGTGTGAGAGGGTTGTCCAGTGGGGTGGGGGGTGTTCTGGGTGACCATGGGGTGGGAGGGTGTCCAGAAGGGTGTGGGATATATAAGAGGGTGCGGGGGGGGGGGGGGGGCTTTACAGGGGGTGTCCACAGGGGGGGGGTTCTCGGGGAGTGGGGGGCTATCCAGTGGGGTGGGGGTGTCCAGGGTGTCCATGGGGGTGGGAGGGTGTCTAGGAGGGTGGGAGGGCTGTCCAGGTGAGTGGGGGGGGGGGTGTCTAGAGTTTTCATGGGGGTGGGAGGGTGTCCAGGAGGGTGGGGGTGGTCTGAGAGGGTGGGGGTGTCTAGGGGGTTTCTAGGGGTGTGGGGATGTCCAATGGGGTGGGGGTTTCCAAATGAGTGGGGGATGTCCAGTGGGGTGGGTGGGGGTGTCCATGGGTGTGGGAGGGTGTCAAGGAGGGTTGGAGGGTTGTCCATGGAAGTGGAGGCTATCTAGAAGGGTTGTGGGGGGGGGGGGGGTAGGGGTTGTCCAGGGGTGTTGGTGGGCTTTCCAGTGGGGTGGGGGTGTCCAGGGTGTCCATTGGGTTGGGAGGGTGTCCAGTAGGGTAAAGGGATTTCTACGGGAGTGGGGGATATCCAGAATTTGTGGGGGGGGGGGGGCTTTCTAGGTGGTATCCAGGTGTGTGGGGGTGTCTAGTGGGGTGGGGGGGGGGGGTGTTCGGGGTGTCAATGAGGGTGGGAAGGTGTCCAGGAGGGTGGGTGTTGTCCATGAGGGGGGGGGGGGGGGGCGTCCGGGGGGTTTCCAAGGGTGGGGGGTTCTAGGGGAGTGGGGGGCTATCCAGTGGGGGGGGTCAGGGTGTCCATGGGGTGGGATGGTGTCTAAGAGGGTTGGAGGGTTGTCCATGGGAGTGGGGGGGTGTCCGAGTGGTCCATGGGGATGGAAGGGTGTCTAAGAGGGTGGGTGGATATCCAGGATGGTGGGGGGGGGGGGGTTCCTAGGGGTGGGGGTTGTCTATTGGGGTGGGGGTGTATAGGGTGTCTATGGGGGTGGGAAGGTGTCCAAGAGGGTGGGAGGGCTTTCCAGGGGAGTAGGGGTTTGTCTAGGAGGGGGGGTTGTCCAGTGGGGTGGGGGAGGAGGGGTTCAGAGGTGTTGGAGGGATGTCCAGTAGGGTGGGGGTTTACAGGGTTCCCATGGGTGTGATAGGGTGTCCAGGAGGGTGGAGGGTTGTCTAGGGGAGTGGTGGCTATCAAGTAGGGGGTGTACAGGGGAATCCAAGGGTGTGGGAGTGTCCACTGGGGTGGGGTGGGAGAGGGGTCCAGGGGTGTGGTAGGGTTGTCCAGTTTAGTGAGCTGGGGGGTGTCGTGGGTATCCATAGGGGTGTGAGGGTGTCCAGGACTGTGGGGGGGGTGGGGGGGTGGAGGGGTATCCAAGGGGTTTCAATGTGTGTGTGGGGGGGGGGGGGGAGGGAGGGGTGTCTAGTGGGGTGGGGGTTTTCCAGGGGATTGTGGGGACCTCTAGTGGGGGGGCAGTGGGGTGGGGTGGGGGTGGGGATCTTGGTGAGTGGGGGGATTTCTAGGGGTGTGGGGGGTGTAGAGGGTGTCTATGGGGGTGGGGGTATCCAAGAGGGTGGGAGGGATTTCCAAAGGAGTGGGGGCTGTCCAGGGGGGCTCTCCAGTGGGGGGGGGGGGGTTCCATGGGTGTGGGAGTGTTGTCCAGTGGAGTGGGGGTGTCCAGGGTGTCAATGGGGGTGGCAGGGTGTCCATGAGGGTGGAGGGATATCCAGTGGAGTGGGGGCTATCCAAGAGGGGGTGTGGGGGGGGTGCTGTCTATTGGGTATCTAGGGGTGTGGGTAGTGTCCAGTGGGGGGTGGGTCCAGGGTGTGAGAGGGTTGCCCAGTGGGGTGCAGGTTTTCGGGATGTCCATAGGGTGGGAGGGTGTCTAGGAGGTTGGGGGAATGTCCAGGATGGTGGGGGCTGTTGAGGGGGTGTCCAGGGGTGTGGGGGTGTCTAGTCGGGTGGTGGGTTTCTAGGGGACTCGAGGATTTTAAGTGTGGAGGGGGGAGGGTGGGGGGTTCCATGGTGTCCATGGGGGTGGGAGGGTATCAAAGACGGTGGAAGGGTTGTCTGTGGGAGTGGGGGATCTCCTGGAGCGGTGAGGGTATTTCCCATGGGGTGGGGGGATTCTAGGGGTGTGGGAGGGATGTCCTGTTGGGTGGGGGTGCCCAGGGTGTCCATGGGGGGTGGGAGGGCGTCCAGGAGGGTGGAAGGGTGTCTAAAGGTGTGGGGGGCTATCCTAGAGGTGGGGCTGTCTATGGGATACCCAGGGTTGTGGGGGTGTCCATTGGGGTGGGGGAGTTATGGGGTGTGGGATGGTTTTCCAGTGGGGTGGGGCTGTTAGGGGTGTCTATGTGGGTGGGAGGGTGTCCATGAGGATGGGGGTTATTGAGGATGGTGGGGGCTGTCTAGGGGTGTCCAGGGGTGTGGGGGTGTCTAGTGGGGGGGGGGGTTCAGTGGTGTGGGGTGGCCAGAGGGGTGGGGGTGTCTAGTGTGTCTATGAGGGTGAGAGGGTGTCCAATAGAGTGGGAGGTCTGTCCAGGGGAGTGTGGGGGGGGGGTGTCGATGGTGTCTAAGGGCATGGGAGGGTGTCCAGGAGGGTGGAGGACTGTCCAGAAGGGGGTGTGTCCTGGGGTGTGGGGGTGTCTAGTGGGGTGGGGGGGTTAGGGTTTGGGAGGGCAGTCTAGTGGGGTGGGCTATTTTGGTCTAGATGAGGTCTGGTTTTGTTCTGTTTTTTGTCTGTTTCTGGTTTTCTTTTGTAGGGAATAGTTTTGGATTAACAGTTATATAGAAAAATAGTTTTTTATGTCAGTTATTTTATAATCGACAAAAAAAATTCATGTTTATGGGTTTTAACGTCGGTAATTTGAAAACCGACGTAACAAATGCATGGGAATGGGTTTTTATGTCAGTTAATTCAAAACTAACATAATAAATAGAATGAAAAAAAGTTTTTAGATCAGTTATTAGATAACCAACATAATAAATGGAATGAAATAGGTTTTTGCGTCAGTTATTTAAAAACCAACGTGAAAAATGCTTGGCAGACTGGTTTATAACATCGGTTATTAACACAAATGACGCGATAAACTCTTTGGTAGCCAAATTAATTATGAAGGTTATGATAAAACAGAAGTGAAAAAAGTAGATACGACGTCGATTATTTAAAAACCACTATAAAAAAACAATATATATAATTTCTCCTATAATAACGTCAGCAAAATCAGACGTAAAAAATAAAAAATAACCTCCATAAAAAACATTTTCTGCACTAGTGAAATGTTACCATACCAACCCATCCATTCCTCACTATGCCTAACTCTAAACTCCACCCTGTCTCTCAACCATGACCTCTAATAACATTCTATCATGACCCCTACCACCAAAAAAGATGCATCGAAGGGAGAGAGATAACTACCCTTGAGTCCCTCATCCTATAGGCCCTAGGCTGGTTACAAGCACCGAGGGTATAAAAATATCACAATATTAGAGGCATTACCATTAATAAGAAAGAATGATCGGGAGATAGGATGGATCAACCATGAACAAATACATGAAAAAATATATAATAAATACATACTATCTCATAATGAATATATAAAAAGAAAATGATAAATATGAATTTTAAAAAAAGAAATACCTGAAGAATCAATTCTAATGCAGTGACACAAAAACTATGAAAAGGTCTGAGCTAGTATTTTTCATAACAGTCTACATAGTCCTCCAAGAAACTTAAAAACTATATTTTTATATATAGGGTGACAAAAAATGTATACATATTTATAAACCAAAGTCTCTCGTGAACATGTGAATTGATCATACTAATGCACCCATTTGAATTAAGTAGAACAAAACAACAACTAAAAAGGTATACTAACCAAAATGCCAACCTCACCAAGGCACAGTCACCAAATAACACATCAGTGTAAAATAATATACAATATTAAGCACATTGATGATAGGGTTTCCCACAAAACTTTCCCACGAATTAGCTTCTCTCACACCCTCGCAGTAAATGTCATGACGCTACTGATCGAATTGTCTAGCACATCAAATTAGTTTTTTAGTTTTTACTAGAATTTCTGTACTATAGTAGTAACCCTAAGTCATCTCCCGACAGAGCCTTAGATCATTAATTGAAAAAGACGGTTTTGATTATGATGATATCAGGGGAATTTGAGTTAGTAAAACATGGAGTTTGATGATTAATGATTATAATAGAAATACTAATGTGATAAAATAAGGTAGAAATGAACATGATTAATTAATCGTGATCAACCCAAGGAACTATTGTGATGCTCATACTTAATAGATTCATGATAAATGGTATAGATCTTTTAATACCATGTTTGTAACACCTATTACCATAATTTAACCATATTTATACTAGGATACCTCCTAGGTTTCACTCGAAAACACATAATGATCCACTGAACACAACTGATGATTGGGTAATTTGTGTTTGACTTCATTAATGAAACTCACAATGGCAAAAAATGAAGAAATTGATGTGCTATAAAGGTGTGTATGTTATTTATTAGTGATACCATGAAATAAATTTTATTTACTTGATAGTGAATATGTCTTTTCAATTGACCAATATGAATCACACAAACACCACAATTGAATAAGTGAGGAAAGGGGTATGAATGGTGTGTGAAACATCACATGAAAGGGTACCCCCAAACAAGATCATTTGACTTCATTATAACATACCACTATGTATCCCAATAAAATAAAAATAGAGGATGAATTAAAACAACATATAACTTAGAATTAAAAAGATCATTCAAAATAATACAAGTATGAAGCTCGGGATTACATCACATTCCTCCCTGGGTGATCACAAGGGGTTTAGAAACCCATGGGAGGGGAGGAAAAAGAAGACGTTCAAAGTTGAACTTCCCACAACCTATAGAACTTATAGAAATTATGGGGAGTAATATTTGGGACACCAAAATGGTATCACCTTTCCTCCTGGTCGATCTCCCAAAAGGGGAGCCCAAGGTTCCATTTTATAGGTAAATCAGAAGGTAGTTTTGGGCACACATATTTATTCAAAAAACTTGTACCATGTCTTTTGTCCATTAGACAATCAAATCCCCAATTTGAAAAAACTAGAAAGATGTATTCCCACTTATTTTCAATATACACCGATAGTTTTTCATCAGTTAGACAAGTGGATCTAGAGATATGGATATATTATAGAACGCCACATTTGACTTCTCACAAATTTTGTGTTCTAGAAATATCAGGTTGGTTGGGACCCTTGATTGCCGAAATGGGATTGGGTTCCTTCATAAATGTTGTATCTCGTTAATTATTGGACAATAACACAAAATATGAGCTTATTTGGATGCATGAAAGTTTCTAAACAGGAACAATATTGGACTGGTCTTCATGGATCCATGCAATTTTGGCCAATTCTTCTTCCACTTCGTCATGGGCCCTCCAAATCATCTCCTCCTACATTGAAATCTTCAAAACAATTAACATTTTCCATTTTCATAGTAATAAAAACAAAATAATAGTATCAAACATGATGTTTAATTTGTTATTTTTTTATAATTTTCAATACAAAACTATATTTGCACAGTGGATTAAGGGGGAAAATGAAACAGTGAGTCGTGGTACGATAAAACCCCCACACCTAATCATTTTCACTCTTGGGAAATATATAATATCATAATCATGTCTCATTCATAAATCAAAGGCGTGAAAACATCCATGATTATTTTGTAATGAAATTTATCAAGTCTCATTTATGGAATCAATTTTTATATCAATTTTATTTTCTCACATTCACATTTGTTCTGCATCATTTTTTCACCCATGAAACATGTCACAACCTTCCTCACCTAAAAATATTCCATATTAACTGAAGGAACATATGAAATTGGATTTATGCTATTTTCATAGATTTTATGAAATCTTACCATATGATTGCCTAGATTCTCATTTTTCATCCGGTAGAAACTGGTGTGCTACTCAAAAGGACTTCCAACAGGTTATTCTGAGGTTCAAGGGTTAATAGGATTTTGTGTTTAAAAATCTAAGGTAGAATAGGAGTGTTTAATCTCTTATGTAAAAAATGTTTCAAAATTCAAAAAGTGTTCACAATGAATGCACACACTCCACCCCTCTCAATGTGTATCACCACCAACTCACTCTCCCTATTTTCTATTTTTGTGGGTCACAACCAATTAGGGAATTATAATTAGTCAATATCTACTTTTCTCCAATTTATTCTTTTGATACGTTTTTTTCAATGTATAGAACAATTTTATTGATGTATAGTTTCTTTGGAGCTAAATAGGAAAACATGTCTAAGACAATGATGTAATATGGCTTGTGAACCCATTTCCCAAAAAAATGTAGGCACACATTATATCAATCTGTAACAATGATTATCTCCCTAGAATTACAGTGAAAACACCCTCTCTCCCACACTTGTTGAAAATAAAACAAGACTATACAAATGAAATGTGTAGGTAGTGATATATTAGCTTGTAATGTGGCTACATAACATGCATTTCATGATATCTAAGGCTTAATAAGGATAAAATGTAAAGGTGGCCGAAAATAGAGGATAATTGAACAAAGGGATTTTTAATAAACAATTGCCTCTATCATGAATATAGCATACTTGAATATTATGGTTTCAAACAGAATTAAGGTGAGTTCTAGATTCTCTACATGATCTGAGACTCTCTATAAAGTTATTAACAGGAATAATATGCAATAATGGGATTATAATATCTCTCGTGTAAGGGATTAAAATATTGGTTTATGCTAAAGAGGCATGGGTTTCAAAAATCCATTAAACACCTAAGAATGATTTGAAAATAAAAATTATAGAAAAATATTAAATATCAAAATTCATTTGAAAAACATTTTTCCAAAAACAATGGAATTTTCTGTACAATTTACTCATGCATGAAAAATTATTTTTGATATTATTTTTAATATCAATTTTTGTCTAAAAATACAAAATAAAGATATCAAAAATGAAAACAGATTTTTATTTTTATGTTAATTTTATTTAATTTTTTTTATTTAATCATAACTATGAAATTTAACCCTCCCCTAACCTAAAAGTTACTTTATCCTCAATGAATGTATTTTTAATTAACAAACAACAAATAAAGGTAGGGATGAGGGACAACCGTCTATGTGGTGTCATATGTGGCATCTATCAATTGGATTTCATACACGGGATTCTTTGGAAAATCCTCATAGAAGTGTTTGAGCCTCTACCCATTGACGGTAATCCTTTGTCAACTCTTATCATGCCAAACCTGGACAACATTGAAAGGGTAAACATCATTAACATTATAAGGACCGAGCTATTCGGAGCTAAGATAACCTGGGTGGAGATTTATCCAAGACTTGTACATGAGGACCTTCTCACCAATATGGAAATTCTACTGGTGAATCATGCTATCATGGATAGCCTTTTTCTTCTCTTTTTAGATCTGAGAGTTCTCATATACATCACGTCGAATTTCATCAAACTCTTGAATCTGCAGCTTCTTATGCTAAACTATATCTAAAAGATTCATATTACATTGTTTAGAATCCCAATATGCACAGTGTTATAACTCTAATGGGAGGTGACAAGCCTTTCCAAACGCAATTAGATATGGTGACATTCCTTTTGCGGCTTTAAAATTAGTACGGTACACCCAAAGGGCATCACCCAAGAACAAACTCTGATCTTTCTTGTTGGGTTGTATTGTTTTTTCCAAGTTTCTCTTGACATCCCAATTTTAGATGTCTTCTTCTCTATTATTTTTGGAGTGATATGCTATAGAGACTTTATGAACAACCCCATACTTATGGAAAAAAAATTCATGTTGTGATTGAAAAATTGTAAACCTAGATCAATAATGATGAATCTCAGTAAACCAAACCTTCTAAAAATCCCAAAACTCACAAAATCAACAACCACTCGAGAGTCATCAGTTATAGTGGACTTTTATTCCATCCATTTATATACATAGTCAATCGCCAAAAATATATAGAAAAATCCAAATGAATTGTGAAAGGGCCCCATTAATCCAATGCCCCATGCATCAATAATTTCACAGAATAACATGGGTTGTTGGGGAATTTCATTCCTCCTGGAGATATCACTTATGAATTGACAATTATTACATGAAATTCAAAATATGTGGGAATACCTATACAATTTTTGCCAATAAGGTCCTGAGTCAAGGAACATTAGAGCTTCATGTGAGAGGAAAACGGGCCCCTACAGGCCAAGGTGTGGCAGAAGGTCAAAATAGAGGCGAACTCATGGTTATGGACACAACTAAAAACTAATTGGTCACTGTAAATTCTCCAAAAATATGGGTCTTCACAAATTTACCACCGAGAATCATGCTTATGTCTCTGTGATTGTGAAGTGATAAAATCAGTAGAGACCCTAGTTGTTGCTAGAAAATTTACAATGTCCACAAACTTGGGGGTAATGTCCACAACATCCCAAGGGTTCTCATGAGGGGGGAATTTTTTAATGGGGAGAGGTGAGTCAACATTATGGTCCAATGGTGGGAAAATCCTACTAATATGGTCATCTACGGTATTTTCCACTCCTCTATTATCTCTAATCTCACGGATAAACTCCTGTAGGAGGAGCATCCACCGAATGAGGTGGGGCTTAGCTTTAGGTTTCATTAGGAGTAAACAAAGGGTATCATGATTAGAAAAGACAATTATTTTTTACAAGATTTGATATGAATGGAATTTTCCAAGGTAAAGACAATAGAAATAAGTTCTATTTCAGTGGTTGCGTAGTTTTCTTAGGCAGGGTCAAGGGTATGAGAGGCATACACAATGACATGATGAGATTTCTCAACCTTTTGGGATTAAACTGCCCCAACTGCAAAGTTATATGCATCACACATAAGATCAAAGGGGAGATACCACTTTTGTGGTTGGAAGATGGGAGGGGATGTGAGGCTCATAATTAATTAATTGAAAGAATCCTCACAATTTGTATCAAACATAAACTCATAATCCTTTTGAAATAACCAGGATAAGTGTAGTGTGATCTTACAAAATTCATTAATGAATCGGTTGTAAAAACCAGCATGACTTAAGAAATATTTCCCCTCAAGAACACATTTTGGATATGGAAGGGTTGAAGTTAATTTTTTTTTTATTTAACCACTTTAATTACCTATTTTTAATTAACATTCCCCAGAAGTATCCCCCATTCAACCATGAAATTTCATTTCTCATAATTTAATACAAGATCTTCTTCTATACAACGGTGGAGGATAGAACCTTGGTGACCCAAATAGTCATCAAATGAAGTACCATAAACTCATAAATCATCAATAAAAACTTCCATTCAATTATTTAGGAACTCAGAAAAAATAATAAATGTACATCGCTGAAAGGTACTGGGAGAATTGCATAGACCAAAAGGTATCCTTCTATATAAAAATGTGTCAAATTTATAGGAATATTTTGTCTTTTCGTGATCCTTAGAGGCTAGATGGATTTGAAAATAACCTGAATAGCCATGATGGAAACTATAATGGACTTACCAGCCAATATTTATAGCATTTTGTCATTGAATGGTAGAGTAAAATGGTCCTTCAGTGTGGCTTGATACAATCTATGGTAGCCAATATAGACTTGCCAACTATTTTGAATAGGTGTTGGAACCAATTCATTCCTTTCATTTGAAACATCAATTATTCATATTTTCTTTTGCACAATTTGCACTATGCTAACCCATTTACTATCAGATATAGGATTAATGATCCCCACATCAAGTAATTTACTGACATTTAATTTTACCACTTCAAGGAGAGTGGGATTCAACCGGTGCTGAGATTGTATTACAGGTTTAGCCTCATCATCCAAAATTATATGGTGCATACAAATAGAAGGGCTATTCCTAGGAATATGAGCCAATGTCCACTCTATTTCCTTTTTACAATCTCTCAAATGGTTGACCAATTTTTATTCCTGATGTTGAGAGATGTTATTTGAAATAATAACGGGCAATTCGTCAATACCCTCATGATAGGAATATTTCAAATTATATGTAAGTGGTTTTAATTCCAACACTGGGGTTTTTTGGACATAGGGATAGGATTTAGGGGGAGTGAGGTCCATGAAACTATCTATCTTCTCATGTTTATTCTCTAAGATAGAGAATCTATTGAAATGAGATTTACAGAATCATCAATAGTCATGAGTACCTCTAAATTAACAAAATCATAAATTAAAGATCAAAATTTACACTTTTTAGAACCCATACAACAGTCAAAACATGACTTAAAACTCAAATCATCCAAGGGCGATGAAGAGGAAAATGAATCATAGTATGGGTTGGGGAGAGATGTGTGTGTGTGTGTGTGAATCCTTTGAGAGAACTTCCATCGAATAGATAAGAAATGTGGAGTGTCTTCAGTGGTGTTTTTCATAGCCTCAATGATGTTAAAACATACCTTTTCCCCCCAAACTCCATGGACATCATACCATTGTAATAATTGATTATCGTGTTTTCAGTTTTATGGAATGGCCTACACATTATGAGAGGAGCATGTCCTTGGGTTCCAGTATCTTCCATTTCAAGAATGTAGAAATCAACATTGAAGATGATATTCTTCACTCATACAAGGACATCCTCAATCACTAATGTCGGATGCATAGTACTTTGGTTTGCAAGTTTCATGACAATCCATGTTGGTTGAGTCTCTCCAGCCTATAGAGAAGTATACCAAAAGTGAGGCATTACATTAATGGAATCACCTAAATCTAACATAACATCTTAAAAGAATGTCTCCCCTATGGTACCCGATATTGTGAATATGCTAGGATCCTTGAAATTGGTTGGTATTTCTGGTTAAATTGAGGCCGAGACATTCCTTCCCCAGTTGACTCTCTCGTTCCCCTTGAGCCTCCATCTATGGATGATATTCTCTTTATGAAATTTGGCATATCGAGTGATTTTTTTAACTGCATCCAATAAAGGAATGTTAACATGAAAGTTTTTAAATGTATCCATTATTTCAGTATCAATATCATTATCATATTTTTCTTAGATTTCGAGAGTCTTTAGAGGAATAGAATTGGAAAGGATTGTTCATTTGAATCATCAATGATAATTTGACTACACCTTTTATTTTGTTTTTCTTCATTGGAATATTTTATTGGTGGAGAAAGAGTTTTTTCAAGAGAGGGACATACATGTTGTGTAGGATCAGTAGAAGGAGAAACTTATTTACCACTATAAAGTGTAACTGCACATATGTAACCTTTGTCCTTTGGATTGGAGAAGGATTGGGATGGTAGTTGTCCAGAACCATGCATCTTAAGCTCACTAATGGTGTTCTCAAATCTTTCCATGTGTGTTCATAGGTCTTGAATTGCCGATTGTGTGGTCTGTTGGAACAGGACGTTCTCGGTTTCCATTTTTCTTACCATAACCTCAAGGCCTAGTTCAGATTTAGGAGGAGGACGATGATTGTTTTGAGAAGATGAATGATAAAAAGGTTGTATACCATGGCCTTGTGGATAAAAACTATTCTCTAGGTAGCTTGAGCTTCCTCCTTGTCGGTACTGAGGTTGTTCTTTCCTCCCAGGGTTTGGATTTTCCCTAAATGGTTCTTACATGAAGAGAGGTACTTTTTGGAATGGACTCCATGGAACACATCTACACAAGACTCAGGTGAACCTTGATGTTTTTGTAAACTGGTAAAAAAAATGAGTATTTTCATAACGAATAATACAATGTAATGGAACAGGAGGAGATTGTGAGTTACCTTGTGCTTGATCTAATTACCTTATAAGGGTATGCATCTCTTCAATCCTGTTATCTACCTTTTGTTCTAGAGATAAATTACATTCCTCGTGAACTCTGTGGTTTGGTGCAATAGCTTATGTACCTATTGGTTGTGCATTTTGAGCCATGTTGGCTATTAAGTCATGAGCAGCGGAAGGAGTTTTATCAACCAGTGAACCACCAGCTACAGAATCAATAATTCCATGATGCAAGGGGACATGTCCCTTAGAGAAGTATTGGATTAATAGTTGTTCACTAATATGGTGGTGGGGGCTACTTGAGCTGAGTCGTTTGAATCTCTCCCAGTATTCATGAAGGGTGTCTCCTTGTGATTGCCTAATGCCTCAAATTTCATTCCTAATTAATGCTATTCGGGAGGTAGTGAAGAACATCTATAAAAATATTCTTTTCAGGTCATTAAATATCCCAATTTCGGATGGAAAATAGTATATGAAATATTGGGCTACCCCATCACAGGAGAAAGGGAAGGCCCTTAACATAATTAGGTAATAAGACACATTTTTGGGTTTCACGGTGGTGTAAACTAGGTGAAAATCTTTAATGATTCTATGAGTGTCTTCACTATGAGGAAAATGGAATTTAGGAATAAGGTTGATGAGGTCTGATCATAGCTCAGAGTTGGCCTCGTCCCTAGGGTATTGGATGTACGCAGTTTGGTACTCCACATCTAGGGTGTTCAGTTCTTTTAATGATAAATTATTTGCATCCATGTTTTCTTGGGTGTGATTGGGTTAAATTTTTGATTATTTTATGACCACTTGAGGTTAAAAAAGGGGTTCCATAGTGTTACTTGAATGAAATTCTCTAGATACCTTCATTTTTGTGTGAAGTGTATTTTCAATTTTCGAGTCATATTACAGCAATTTTTTATCATAACGGGTCATGAAAATAAGTTTTGAGGTTTGTTTTTTTATGATTGAATATTAATAAAATCACATAGGAAAGTTGAAAAGAGAATAGAAATTTATAATACAGAATTATTGAGAGATATGTAGAAGAATAAGAATAAGATAGATAGAGAAAGGCATAAGAAGAACACCCAAAATAACCAAAAATAGAAATAGAAAACAAAAACAAAAATAATAAAATAGGGGTGGGGTATTTAAAGGAGTACTAATTTGAAGTAAAACAAATAAATAAAAGGAAATAAAAAAATGATCTTTGCTCCCCGGAAATGGAACCAAAATTTGATCGGGTTGTCAAGCGCGTCAAATTAGTTTAGTGTTTACTAGAATTTCTACAGTATAGAAGCCATACTTTTTCTTCTCTTGATGTAGCCTTAGATCATTAATTGAAAATGGTGTCTTGATTATGAATATTTAAGGGGAATAAGTATTAATAAAACATTGGTTTTGATTATTAAGGATTACAATTGAAAAACTAAAGTGATAGAACTGGGTAAAAATGAACAAGATTAATTAAACATGATCCACCCAGGGATGTCTCGTGGTGCTCATCCTTTATCGCTTCATGAAAATGTTATAGATAAATTAATCAATTTTTTGTAACACCTGTTAAAATAATTTTACTACGTTTATTATAGGATACCTCATAGGGTTCAGTCAAAAACACAAAATGATTCACTGGACACCACTAATGATTCAGTAATTAGAGTTCGACTTCATAACATAAACTCACAAAGTAAACAAAAAAGAACTCGATGTGCGGTCCAGGTTTGTAAGTTATTTATTTCCTATACAATGAAATAAATGTACATGGTCTAGAAAGTTCTAATATAAGTTCAATTGACCAATATGAACCACACGAACAATGCAATTTAATGACAGAGGGAAAAGGGATGAACAATTTGTGAATCATCACATGAAAGGGTACCCCCAAACATTATCATTTGAGATGAGTATAATATTCCAATATATAACTCAATTAAATAAAAATTCAGCATGATGAAAAAAAAGGAATTAAAAAGTTCATTCAAAATAATAAAATAATGAAGCTCGGGATTACATCACTTTCCCTCTCGGGTGACCACAAGGGGTTTAGAAACCCATAAGAGGGGAGGAAGATTAAGATGTTGAAGTAGCACATCCCATAGACTCCTAAACCTCAAGGAATGATGGGGATTCACCTTTGGGACTCCCAAATGGTAGAAAATTGAATCCTAGTCAATCTCAAAAATGGGGAGCCCAAGGTTTCATTTTATAGGGAAATTGGAATGTCGTTATAGGCACAGAGATTTTTTCAAACCACATGTACCACGCGTTTCATCCATTAGACAATAGAATCTCCCCTTTGACATAAATGGAATGTTGTAGCTCCACATCCTGAATATCACCACCTAATGTTTGGAATCAATTAAACAAATGGATCTGGAGATATGTATAGATTATAGAACACCACGTTGGACTTCTCACAAATTCACTATTCTGGACAGATCAGGTCGATTCGGCCCTTTTATTGAAGAATTTGGCATGGGATATTTCATAAGATTTGTATCCCATTAAATATTGGACCCGTAAACAAAATATGAGCCCATTTGGATCTACATATGTTTTCAAACAGGCATAACAGAGGACAGGTCATCATGGATCCATGCAATTTTGGCCCATTTTTCTTCCACTTCATCATGGGCCCTCCAAATCGTCTCCTCCTACATTGAAATCATCAAAACAAATAAAATTTACCATTTTAATATTGATTAAAAAAATAATTGTATCAAACATTATTTTCAATTTGATATTATTTTTAAAATTTTTAATACATAACCAGTTCAGAACAGTGATTTATGGGTGAAAATGAAGCAGTGAATCGTGGTACGATCAGCTACCATCTCTTTTGAATTATCGGCCATAACATAAAAATCCTCCTGGAAAAACATGAGCCATCACAACACATCAAATACCTCCCACACACATTTGGACCTTCTCAATACATCACATCCTCTGAGTACACACCTGTTCTACCACAACACTTCACGTCACATCATATCCTTCCCATACACACCTGGACCACACATAAAAACTCCCCCGAATACACGAGGGACATTTTCACATAGAAGAGGGAGATGGGAAGTGTGGGTATACAATAATTTATACTACCACATGGATGTTGTAAAGACACCCCTACATCAATATGCTGTTATGGAAAAATAGTACTTGATGTGGGTGGGGTGCATATATAAATCACAAGGAAAATACAATGTATTCAAACATCTACAAAAGTTCACAAAATCCACACCAACAGGTTTATAAGAAGATCAACAATAGACATACAAGGCCCCCTACTCTTCTTCCGGGACTAAATGCACAACCCCACACAAGAAGAAATCCAACCACATTTAGTTTTCAGTATTTAGTTAATATTAGACAATTTTTTAGATTATCTATTACAAGAAATTTCCATTAAATATGTGGATCAGTTTACATTCCAATCTCTTTATTATCACCATCCATACAAACTAAGTACCAAAAAAACACAAAACACAACAAGCAGCATATGAAAACTTCCCAATAAGCACATACACCATGACCATTCATCGCATCCCCACTGCTTAACCATATGATGCTCACTACCCCACCACAAATCATATATCATGCCACAACACAATATAATTTCATATTTAGAAAAGGATTTACTATGAATTATCTCTACATTAATTTAGGGTGTTAACACACAAAACATTATATCATGGGGAATTTATTTCATTAATTAGCTATATGTAATTAAACAATTAAATGTTACATGTTATTCATCAACCACACAACATGAATTACATAGTTCAAAAAATAAAATGCATGAAAGGACCACAAAAAGTCATGATATTAAGTGGGTAATTAGGCCACACAAATTTATAAAATCAATAAATATCAAGGAATCCATAATACCATACATCACATTCCCATGAACCTTTATATTTAATTTAATCCAATTTTTTTATCTATATTAGTCAATATTTATCCATCTACATAAGGATAACAATTATAACACATCCCACATGATAAACATTAATGTAAATGAAGAAAAATCCTTCCTAGACGAAATAATTCTTTCACCACATGCAACACCAAAATAGGGGTGTACGTATATGAAGAAACCCTATTTGACTGTGGAAACAAAAACGAACTATACTATCACGTTCTACAACATCTATAAAGAAAGATTTGGAGCCTCTCTTATCCAAAAAAATAAGAATAAAAATTTTGAGGGAATATCTCCACCAAGGAATGATTTGATATGAATGTAATGGGATTTGAAATAGTTTAGTTGTCCGTTAAAGGAGGATCCCAATAAAGAAACATGTTTTAAACAATTTAATGGAATCCAAAAATTTTGGAAACCGAATACATGATAGATCTTGTTTGAAAAATATTTAAATATAATTAATTATTTTAGTCAAATCTTTTTTTTCATAAAAAACTCCATAATGGAAATTCAGTAATTTTTTTTAATAACTGGAACATTCTAGAAAAATTGAAAACTGTTGGAAATGACTCCCCACCAGGATGAGTTACTATTAAGATGAGTCACTGCAAAGATGAGTCAATGACAAAATGATTCAAAATGAGGATGGGTATTAACTAGGATGAGTCACTACGTGGATGAGTAAATTCCAAGATGAGTCACCTCCATCATGAGTAACCGCTCTGATGAGTCAACAATAGGATGAGTCACCACCATCATGAGTCACTAATAAGATGAGTCAATACCAGGATGACTGACTGCTAGGATGAGTCACCACTAGGATTATTCACTACCAGGAATAGACATCCCAAGGATGAGTATCCTCGAGGGTGAGTCCCCACTAGCTTGAGTTACTGCCAGCATGATTCACTACTAGGATGAGTGACTTACATAATGATTCACCACGAGAATGAGTCCCCATTAGAAAAATAGGAATTTGGGAAATCATTGGAATGAACAACCATTGTAATGTTTCGCATTTCCCAAAAATACCCTACACTCTCCCCAAACACCACACCACCAGAATGTGTCAGAAATGGAAAAATGGAAATTTGGAAAATAGTTGGAATGAGTCAACATTGGAATGTGTCACATTTCCTTAAAACATCCTAGACCCCCCCCCCCGGACACCTCATTTGAACAAATTTTTTTTATTAGTGGACTTTAATGTTTGGTTCATTGTAATATCAAACAGCATACCCAACCTAGAGAGGTTGTAATGGGGAAACAAATTAAATAGATTAGGGAGATAGTAGAACACCTTATACACGAATGATAGTTTCAAATCCCATTTGATGGATGTTATTTTATTTTAGGTTGTATCCATTACATTTAAAAAAATTATATGTAATATATTGATATTATTATGGAATCATTGTATAATATAAATTGATATAGGATGTGAAGAAAATATAATAAAGACACATGTTGGAAAACATTACCTCTTCTTTAGCTATCTTCATTTGGGCGGCACTAAAATCTTCCTAAAATGGATTTAAAAAAACCATATATGAAGATGGGAGGTTTGTTTGTGAGTGATTTGGGCATGTCTAGGTAGTACCAAAGTGGTTTGAGGGGTGGGAAAATGGGGATAATAAGTTTCATTTCGTAGTTTAGGAGGAGTGGAATTCTAGTAAATACCCCTAATTATTCAATCTTGTGATCTCTCCATAACCAAATGTGGATCCAAAATTTAATAATAATGGAGTTTAGGGTGTATCTTCCCTACTCTAGAAGCTTTTATCCATTGCATTATTAAAATACATTGGAATTATGACAAGGATGATAATCAAGAAGGAATGTTCATTTTAGCAGTATTGGAATGACGTATTACCTACATAATAAGCATACTAAATAGAGAAATAATAAATACCAACATGATTCATGAAAAAAACTACATCCTAGAAAGCATAATCAAAATTATCTTATTTCTAACTTGGGGAAAACATAATAAGGGCGAGATAAAATGATCATTAAAGGTAAATACAATTAGAAGAAATAATGAATCAATCTAAATGGAAAGGAGAACAACTGAATAAACTATCCCTTCATGAAACAATATAATGAATAAATTATATTTCAAAGTAAGAATCAAAAATAGATGCCATTAATTAGTAAAATGATAATGAAATAAATCCCTAGATAGAAAAATGAAAAATATCATAGATAAATAATAACTAAAACTAAATGAGGGAAATTGATTTATTATAGGAAGTAAAATCTCAGAAACACAAAAACTAATTACCTTCAAGACATTTCACTACATGATTTAAAACACTGATTGAAACCTGTTTAATTTGGCCAAATTAGTTTTATTAGGAGAACCAATCGATGTATCAAGGAGCTATATAATGTCGGATCTCCACCCCTCATTTATAGTCTTAAGAATCCCTCATATTGAATTATAAAAATAACTAAAATATTTTTATCATATAACCGTATTTAATTAGAAATATGGATTTCACAATAATTTCCCAAATAATTAAATAATTTTCAAATTAGCCACCATATGAAAGTGGTATATATTTTAGAAAATAATAATATTCATTCTATGTGAATATAAATATTAAATTAAATTTATAGTGAAAGATGATCACAATAACGTTATTTTTTCATGTTAATGTTAACAATCACAATATTAAGTGAGATTAAGAACAATCATGAGGATAATTATCATTAATCATTCCAAAGTTTCCTATAAAACTTTATAACATTTAAATCCTAGTCACAAGAAATGTTAGAAATTAAATGAATCTCATAATATCATGAGAATAAGAAGATTCATTAAATAATACATAAAAATTTGAAATATTTATGGCACACAAAAGAAGTTAGCCGTAAATATTATATAAATCACACAGATTTAAAAAATGAGATGAAAATCCTTTCCTTAACCACCCTCTTGTTGTGTTGTCATTATCCTATGGTATAGTGGTTTCAAATAAGTTACTAACTAATACCAGAACCTCACTCATGTTTACAATACCATTTTTAACTTCTTACAATATTTTATTACTCATTTTTAAACACTTGTTTGTTATTTTGTCTATTTCGAGTGTTAATTGCCTAGTTTACTCAAGTCCATTTTGAATTGTTATTTGTTGTTATTATTAAATATATTATGGTTTCATCATATCTAGATTATAAACCATTACAATATTTTTTTATATGTTCAGTATAAATGTATTTATAACTCTCCATAATATTTGTAGATTAGAAATGAAGTGTGTCGTTCATGGAGACGATAGGTCACACATACAGATGAATGTTACATTAATGTAGTTATCCTATTAATATAATTTAAAAATAAACTATTCATATGTATATTATAATTTACTGTATCTTATATATTTTATACACATTATAAATGTTTATTATAACCATCCTTTATACATTCTTTTTTCCCTCTGGAATTGGGGATGACCTCATTGATTTAAGGTTTGAACATTCCAAACGGTTTCTAACGGGTTTGCTCGTTGAACTGGAAACATCCAATGATTCCATATCCATTTGAGCCTACTTTCCAAAGGTAGGAGCTCAATAGTTGTGGACTGATGAGGCTTAGAAATTTGCATTGGTCGAGAGGATGGGAGGTCAGACTCATCACACCTTTTTGAGGGGAATTATTGTCTACTCTGGGACTCTTTTTATAGATTTAAGTTATGTTCATGAATCCTTATTACATTAACAAGTATAAAATGAGATTTCCTTTAGATCTGAAAATCAATAATTGATATGTAGGAAATTTAGAGAATCTTTTATATGTATTCGAGGTTCTTCATCGACAGAGAATCGTCTGTATTTGTTAGAGATTATTATTCAATTGTATCCTTTGATACATAAAAGTCTCTTGTTCATTATGATGACCATACTGGTTTTAAAGGCACTTAGTGGGGCACTTGATGTTTATTTTCATTCAAAAGGACATTGATTATTTTAGAGTTGGGATCGTACCCGCAGATGGGCTAACTATGTATCCTTTGTTTAGGAAAAAGGAATCAGAACCCATGTAGTTCGAGTAAGGGAATATGATGTTTTATTATTTATGGCTCAAAGAAAGATGTCATAATTACTTTTACACTCTAAGCTCATGTGAGTCATGCTCGGTGTGAGAAATAAGAGGTATTGGTAAAACTAGACAATTATGCCATAAAATATGAAATCATAAGAAATGATGTGGGTCTTATGTAGGAATGAATTCCAAATAGATGAAGATTAGGTTTTACTTCAGGGAATAAATCCAGGAACATGGTCCATAAAGGTATATGTACTTTATGGAGATTTGGATACTCAAACTTGGGGCTTACTCCTGAAATGGAGGCCAATTTAGGAGGGGACTTATGATTGAGTTTTACTCCTGAGAAGGATACCCAGATCAAAAGTAATTATGACTGGTCAAGAGAAATTAATACTGGGGCTTACTCCTGAGAAAGAGGCCCAGGTTAAGGGACATGAAAAATTAAGTGAAATGGGGCTTACTCCTGAAGAGGATGCACAAATTTGAGATTGAGGATTATTCTTGAAAAGGAGGCCCAGGTTAATGAGGAATTGGGACTTATTCCTGAAAAGGATGCCCAGTCTTGATAATTATTACTGGGACTAACTCCTGATAAGGAGGCCCAGGTTAAGAGAATTATGGTTGGGGCTTACTCCTAAAGAGGATTCCCATATTTGGGAATTTTTAGATTGGGGCATACTCTTAAAAAGGATGCCCATATTGGGGGACTGGGGGCTAACTACTAATGAGGATGCCCAAAATTAATGGGAATTATGACTGGGACTTACTCTTGAAAAGGAACCACATTTTAAGGGGTTCTCTCATCTTTAAATGATGATGTTGAATGAATGAAATCTCAATCATTAGTGACAAATAGATGTGAAAATCACTAGGTTTTTAGAAAAGTTGCATGGAGTTCCTTTCAGATAAGGATTCCAAATCAAGATATCATGCCATAATTGTCTTTGAATAGTGTATTGAAGACTGAATATTGAATAGGAGAGGTGGAACGACAGAAGAGGGGTTTAATGGGCAAGAAAGGCACCCAAAAAGGTAGGGTCGTGCAAGTCCTGGAAGGCGCGCAAGTACTATGTGGTCGGGCAAGTCCTGGTCACGCAGGTATACCTGCGTGACACATGGGTACTTGCGCGTTTGTAAACCATCATGGTAATACTTGGGAGATCCTTGACCAATGCCTTTATAATTATCCTGAGGTACTTCCAAAAGATAGGCGCGCAAGTTTTGTTGAGGAAGTAGGGCGGCGTGCAAGTATGTTTATTTCCCTTAAGGGTAAAACACCTTAGGCGTGCAAGTGTTAGTCAATTCTAACACTTAGAGCTTACTCCTCTTGTTTAGTCCTTCCATTCTAGGTAAAAAATTACCTTAGAAGTGTTCGGAAGACTTGAAGAAGAGACTTGGGCGTTCAGAGCTCTAAATATGAATTCTGAAAAGAATCCCCTGAAATGGGGGGCCCACCGGGTCTATTTATAGGCTGGAGAAGAGCCCGAGCGGTTGTCACTTAGGGTTCACAATTCACTTGTGTGACAATTATGCGTCATGCAAGTGGACTTGCGCGATAGTGATGGAACTTGTGCGGTGTATGTGCTTTTGAAACCTTATTCATGCCTTTGTCGATTTTTGATGTTTTCATCAAAGGAAGAATCAATTTGGGCTAAGTCATTTCCCTTTACATTCCTTTGGACTCTGTGACAAAAAGGAGTGTAAACAAAAGTCCCCCCTCAGAGTTGGATCCGACAGAAATGAGGATGTGACTCTGAGGGAAAGAAGAAAACCAAAGGAAAGGTGGCACACAAGTGTTGATGGCGTAGAGGGCGGCGCGCAAGTGTTGAGCGCGCTGGAATCGGCGCACAAGGGTGCAGCCTGGCCTATAAATATGCAGCCCCATTTCTATACAAAGCATCTAGATTTTAAACTTTCAAGCTCTCGCCGTGCAAGTTTCCTTCACCACGCAATGTTGCTCTGTTTTCCGATGTTTCTTTGTTTTCGCGCTGCTGTATAGGTATCTGGACCTGCGCGGTGATACTTGCGCACCAAAAACTTGCGTGACACATCACACTTGTGCGCCAAGTTTAGACTTGCGCGCCTTAATGCCTTTGCATTTTTTTCGAATTCTTTCACAAATTTTATGAAAAAAAACTTACATAAGAGTTAATTTATTCATCTTTTGTGCAGAATCAATGGCTCTTAGAACTGGAATAGATGATTAACTGGCTAGCAAGTGGATTGATGACATGATGAACATTGTTGGCCCTGATTACTATGATATTTTTGACATCACTCTCCCAGATTTGGCTATGTACTTCAAGAAATATCATCTTAATTTCCCACAGAGCATCTACCTGCCTCTATATGGTCATGGTCATCTGCAAGGAGTAAATGTTCCGGATGAAAAGAACTATATGCCTAAGATGCAGCTGCACTGCTACTCCTCTATTTCAATTATGTTGTGCATTAAGAGCAACAACATTGGCCTGAACTTTCAAATTTTTCCTGCATGCCATTTCCTTGCAGATATGAAAATGGAAAACCCATGGGCTGAAATGGTTTCCACTGCCGGTTGGTGGAGAGAAGACAAATATGGTATTAGAACAATATCTCAAAAGAGTAATCTCTCCAAATGGCTCTTTATTTCCAATGCTTCATTATCAAATCCATGTATCCATCTTCAATGTCTCTTGGACAGAAACAGAGTCACTATTTGATTAGCAGAAAATTTTCTCAAACCGCACTCAAGAAAATTCTTTTACAATTGTTCCAAGAAGAGTTGGTATCACTGCATCTCTTATGGTATCCAGTTGAATGAATGAATTCCAGGTGGCTGCTGATGAAGCTCGGGATGTCGTAAATCAAATTAAGAGTTATATTGAAAGTCTTTTGTAATTTCTGAAAAAGAGAAGAGACTCTGGTCTATGGATGTCCTTCTAACTCTTGTGCACCAATGAAAAACACTTTCACCTTCAATCATTTGTACCTGCATTATCTTTTGCTATCTTCTTTAAATTTACATAGGCCAATGGGCCTAGTGAGTATAGTTTGATTTTTACTAGGATTAATATAAATAACCCTACTGACATTGAATCTCTTAATTGCTCAATATTATTGAAATCATACAAAATATATGTTTAGTGAGATGGAACATGACATTTATTTAGAGTTCCTTTGTCTTTTTTGGGAATTTTAAAGTCATGAACATCGGACATAAAGAGGATAATGTTTAAGGTCAAATAGCTTTGACCGAATGAATTAGAATTGACTTTATTCCTTTACAATTCATCTGAAAACATAGTACCATACTCAAGTATGAGGGAAAAAATGTAAACTATGACTTAAGAATATTTGAACCTGAGGAATGATATGAAAAAGATTCAAAAGGCATTAGAAGAAGTATTTCCCAAGAGTGAAGTTACCATTATTTAACAAACCCATTAGGGGGTTGAATTATACAGGGCCACCTAAGGGCATTGAATGCAAAGTCAAATAAATAGCATCTTTTGGCTGAAAGGTCCATTATGTAGACTACATATGCAAGGCCACCTAAGGGCACGTGATGCATATTCATGAAAAATAACTCTCATAAATTTACTTTCCTAGTGCTAAAAGCCAGTGAATGTTTATGGAGATTCAAATTTTCCAAAGTATAGAGTTTGCGGTATGGAAAGAGGTACTTGAATATGGAGAAGATATTTCCAAATAAGATTATCGAAGAACTGGATGGATATCACTCCTATGAAAGTCTGACCCAAACATAGGAAAGGAGAATATAAACCATAGACTTGAATACTTTCACATCATGAAAAAAGATATGGGACAAATATGATAAGGATGGATACTTTTGTGGATCCCTACATACTTTCATTTAAGACCAACAAGGAAAAGGAGGCTTTCTTCTCAAGAATAAAGTTTCCAGTATCTGAAAAAACCCATTAGGGGGGTTGAATTAAGCAGGGATGCTGATGGGAATTGGATGCATTGTCAAATAATAGTATCTTTTGGCTGAAAAATCTGTTATGGAGACTATTTATACAAGTCCGCCTAAGGGCACGTACTACATAGTCAGGAAAACGAACTCTCAGAAGTTTGACATTTTTGTGACTAGAATTCATGAAATGGTTTATGAAGATCTGAAAATATTTGAGGTTAGGATTATGAAAAATAAGGATGGTCATTGTCCAATTTATACAGAGATAAACAGATCAATGCTAACCATAATCATGTTGTGGCTGGGTCCTGAATGGAAATATTGGACTTCACTTTGTATCCCATAAGGATGGGAATCAAGCCATATGTAGTTCTTGAACTACAATTTAACGTCATGTGGGACAAAAGGATTAGGGATCTTAGTTTAGGGTCATAGAGCTTGGACCATTATAAGAAATACATAGTGTTTGTTTTCCTGGGGACATTTCAGCCAAGGGACTGAAAGTGGAATTTGGGGTTAGGCCCAAATACTTGGGGCTGGATTCGAGGGACACTCGAACGTTCCTACGTATCCCATAAGAATTGGAATCAATCCCACGTAGTTCTAGAAATACCCTATGTATATATTTGGTTCGTACATGTGAAGGGTGAAAGGGGACTTTAGTGCAATGATGGTTTAAGCCAAGATAAAAGGTTCGGGCATTTCCATGTATGCACGTAGTCTTTGGAATAAAACATGATTTAAAATCAATGTAAATAATGATTCCCTCTCAAGTGAGGGTATCAAACAATATTATAGTTTATTGTCATATTGGAAAAAAATTTGTATAGTTTAACATCGTATATCAACTATGAAAGTGAACCAATGTAAAGATATTGATTCTAGAGGCGGTCTCACGAATCCACATCATATGAGATGGAGGTGAACCGATGTGAAGAGATTGGTTTTGGGATTGAACCTTGGGAGGTTGCCTACGTACCCATCCTAGAAGGGAAGGATCAAAGTCTGCGTAGTTCAATTTAAATAATGAATTAATGATCAAGTTGTTGTTGGGGACAATGACGTAATAAAAAAAGGTGTTGGGACATACACATGGTTAGTAGCCCAAAGGTAAGGTTATGGTTGAAGTTTTCTTTAATGTCACGTGAGTCATACTCGGTGTGAGAAACAAGAGGTAGTAACAACCCTAACGATGCACAGTTTAATGTCATGTAGGACATATAAAGGGACTATGCAGTTTAAAGTCTTGCAGTTAGGACTATTGGTGCTGCACAGTATAATGTCATATAGCAGGGATAAAGTACTGTTTAATGTCATGTAGGACGTATTAATGGAATTTTTGTATAGTTTAGCATCATGTAGTTAGGACGATGGGGACAACACAGTTTAATGTCATGTTGGACAAAAGGGGGACTGTGCAGTTTAATGTCATGCAGTGAAGACAAAAGAGTATACCATTTAAAGTCATGTTGGACATATTAGGGAATTTTTCACAGATTAACGTCATGTTAGACCAAAAAGGGATGATATAGTTTAACTTCATGTTGGAGGAAAGTGCCAATAGTTTAAGGTCGTATGCATGGACCATGGGTTATGCAGTTTAATGTCTTGTCGGACATAAGAGACTTCTGTATAGTTTAGCATCGTGTAGTTAGGATGTCACAGTTTAACGTCGTGTGGGCCAAAATGATACAAATAGTTTAAGGTCATATGTATGGACCGTAGATGGTGCAGTTTAACATCTTGCTGGACGTAAGGGACTATCAAAGTGTTTAGGGTCATATGTTGGACCGTGGTGAAGTTTAAGGTCATACTGGACCATGGTACAGTTTAAGGTCATACTAGACCATGGTGAAGTTTAAGGTCATACTGGACCATGGTGCAGTTCAAGTTCATACTGGACCATGGTGCAGTTTAAGGTCATACTAGACCATGGTGCAGTTTAAGGTCATAATGGACCATGGTGAAGTTTAAGGTCATACTTGACCATGGTGCAGTTTACGGTCATACTGGACCATGGTGATGCATTTTGTGTTTATACAAAATACTTCTTCAAAAATCTGGCATTGGTTTGAGTACTGATTAGTTCTCCATTCATCGAGATTAATGAATAAGCTCGATTGGAGTAGACCCTATGTATTGAGTAAGGTCCTTCCCATTTTGGATCAAGCTTGTGAGGTTTCTTTCCTGGTATCATTGGAGTTCTGAGAACTAATACCAATTCTACCTGAGTGAATGAACAAAGATTAACTTTTTTGTTTAAAGCCCGTGCTATTTGATTCTAATAGACTTCCAAGTGGTGAAAAGTGCACAATAGTTTCTCATCTAACCAGTCCAATTCATTCAATCACTTTTGAGATTGTTCATCTGTAGATGACTGGTCACAAATGGCTACTCTGAGCGAGGGTAGTTGAACTTCAATGGGTAAGACTGCTTCCGTTCCATATAACAATGAATATGGAGTTGACAGCGTTGCAGTGCAGGTGGTAGTCCGATAAGCCCATAAAGCATGAAATAGTTTATCATGCAATGACTTCTTATCTTTATCCACCATATTTTGCAGTATAATGGAAAGAGTCTTGTTGAAGGCTTCTATCTGGTCATTGGCCGCTGCATGATACCGAGATGAATGATTGGATTCGATGTTGTATTCTTGATACAACTTCTTCACCTCGGATGAACAGAAGTTGGTGCCATTTTCCGTCAATATGGTATGAGGGACACCAAATCTGGTATTGATGTTAGACTTGATAAAGCTAACAATGCATTTAGAACTGACTTCTTTGAGAGGTATTCCCTGATAGGTGACATCCATCCTGTAGTATGACCATACGGTTCAAGAATGGGACTAATTTCATTAATTTCCTCTGTTCTGATTCGAACATAAGGTGAAATTGCATGACAGTGGGAAATACTGATGGTTGTCTTGTCCCGATTTAGATCTGCTAGAGATGTGGCTATATTAGCTAGTGCATCAGCTTGAGCATTTTGTGATCGCGGGGCATAAGAAAATGTCGGTTCCGAAGGGAATTCCACCATTAACTCTCTGACATAATCATACAAAGGGATTAGTTCTTCTTTTGTGATGGCATAATCTCCCTTGACTTGTTTGATTACCAAGTCAAAATCACCTTTCACCTTTAAATGATTCACTTGTGCTTGAAGCACCAATTCCAAACCTGCGATGAGAGCTTGGTATTCTACTTCATTATTGGTACCACCATCCCATGTTAAGAAGGAATAAGGTAACACTTCCTTTTCTGGAGAAATGAGCACAATTACTAGTCCAATATTGTTGAATTTGGGATTTTCCATTTTCCTCCCTATTGGACTTCTGGAAGCACCATAAAAGTACTTTTCCCATGTCAGAGGACTATACTGAATAGAGAAGTCTTCCTCATCAGGGAGTTAAATATTTGAAGATGTGTCTTCCACTAAAGCGTGTTCAACCAGGAAATCAGCCATAGCTTGGCCCTTTATTTCTTTTTGAGACACATATTTAATGTCGAATTGCTGCAAAATAACTGCCCACCTTGCCAGACGTCCTATAAGCATTGGGTGACTAAGGATGAATTTGAACGGGTTATTTCAAGATACCAATTGTACCTCGTGATGTTGCAGATAGTGTCTCAAATTCTGAACTACAAGGATTAATGCCAGGAAGCACTTCTCAATACTTGAATACCGGGTTTCTGCTTCAAGCATAGTCCGACTGTTGTAGTAGAGGTTGTTTTCATTCCCAGCATCATTCTTCTGAGCAAGAAATGCACCCAATGATCACTCTAAGGCTGTCACATAAAGGATAAGTGGCCTTCCTTTAACAGGTTTCATAAGTACCGGTGGACTCAAGAGATACTTTTTGAGAATATAGAATGCTTCTTGACATTCTTCAGTCCACTGGTATGTGACTCCCTTCTTCCTCAATTTGGTTAAGGGTAAACTTTTTCCTGCTAAATTGGCGGTGAAACGCCGAATATAGGCTAAGTGTCCTTGAAGTCCTCTTAATTCATTCAAATTTCGAGGAGGTGACATACCAATGATTGACTTTGTCTTCTCAGGATCGACTTCAATACCATGATGGCGTACAAAAAAGCCGAGAAATTTTCCTGAGGTTACCCCAAAAGCACATTTTAAGGTGTTCATATTCAAATTATGTTGTCGAAGCTTGAAAAATATGAATTCCAAATCAGCCAAGTGATTAGAACGTTTTTTGGATTTGACCACCAAATCGTCCACATAGCATTCAATAAACTTCCCTAAAAAGGGTTTGAAGATACGATGCATGCCACGCTGATATGTTGCACCTGCATTCTTTAATTCAAAGGGCATTACCCAGTAGCAAAACACACTCTGAGGGGCTCTGAATGCTGTGGATTCCTCGTCTTCTGGGGACATTCATATTTGATTATATCTAGAATATCCATCCATGAAGGAAAGTTCTTCATAGCCAGCTGTTTCATCAATTAAAAGTTCTGTTATCGGAACTGGGAAATCATACTTAGGACTATGTCGATTAAGATCTCTAAAATCGATGAAAACTCTAATTTGTCCGTTCTTCTTCTTCACAGGGACAATATTAGCCAACAAATTGAGATATTGAACTTCTATGATGAAGATAGCTTTGATAATCTTATCCACTTCAGCTTTAACTTTGGAAGCAGAAGTTGGGTGTGTTCTTCTCGCAGCTTGCTTAAATCCTCAATGTTCTTTGGGTAAACCCAAATGGTGAGTAGCCACATCAGGATCAATCCCAGGAATTTCTTTATAGTTCCAATAAAATGTATCTCTATTTTTCTTTAAAAAGGAAATATACATCTCTTGTTCTTCAAGAGTCATGGCCGCACTGATTAAAGTGGGGCGTGGATCTTCTTTTTTACCTAGATTTATTTCTCTAAGTTCATCTATGGTGGTAGAGATACCCTCTTCAATTGCTGGAGGAGAATCTCTGAGATATTCCTCTTGTTCTTCATCATGTGTTATTTCTTCCATTTCTACTTGCATAGCAGATGATGAAGCAAAATTTCCATGATTAGAAGAGATGTTAAAATTTGAAGATATTGAAGAAGAGGCTTCTATTTCTGAACTAATTGATGTTGAAGGATCATACTTGGGAAATAAAGAGGAGATGATGGATTGAGAATCTATATCATTGTTCACCTCCGATGTTTCTATAATTTCTTCTTTCCTGGTTGGCGAAGTATAGACTTGCTGGATTTCAGTAGATGAAATGAAGACATCTCCATTTGAGCTTTCATCATTGCCTGGTGGGTTACCAGTTTCTCCCATGTTGTCTAGATCAATTGTTGTAATTGACATTATGGATCTTTCCATAAGAGTGTTTTGATTTGGGTCTACCCTGTCAATTTGACTGATAGGCAACACATAATCTGTACTCACATGCGCAAATGGATTTCCTGGAATCTTTTCCAAACCATATCGAGCATTAACTTTGGTAATATCCCTAGTTGTGGATTTATCCCTTCCCTTCATGTGATAGAATTCCGCCTCAATGTATTGAGACTCACATGTCTTGAACGGGGCCTTATCACCATACAATGTCCCAACTTTACCATCAAAACAATATTTGAGACATTGATGGTGTGATGAAGGGATAACCGCATGTTGATGTAGCCAGGGTCTTCCAAGCATGATGTTGAAAGCGGAATCTTGATCAACAACCATGAAATCTGAATTGGATATAATATCTCCAAACTAAGTTCTGAGTGTAACTTTACCCAGTGTTTCTTGTTCATTTTTATCATATCCTTGTAACATCATGGTAGAAGGATGTAAATCAGATTCTGCGAGGCCCAATCAACGAAGTGTACGAATTGGCATGAGGTTGACTCCTGAACCATTGTCAATGATAGTTCTTCGGACGTCTATGCCATTAACCTTTCCAGATAAGTACAAAGGTCTAATATGTATATGCACGACATCATCTTCATCTTCACCAGTGAAAGATATCACTGCATGGAATTCCGCCGGATTATTCTCTACGTGATATACTTCAGCTGCAGTAATTTTAGTTTCAAACTCATGAGGACTTGACAAATCCTCGATGAGTGCCTCTCAAAGATCCTTTGATAGATTCAAAGCATCCAAAATTGATAACATGGTCGGTACATGGGCCAGGTGTTTCAATACATCATACTTTTGATCCATAGGTCTGCATTTCCCAATAGGAACATGTGGTTTAGCAGGTGCCTTGGAAGCGGATGCTTTGGAAGTTGATGCATCTTGTATCGGGATAGGAGTTGGCAATATTCCTGGTTTTGGAAGATTAGACCGATTAGATCCATTTACCTGCTGAGAGGATGAAGATGGAACCTTCAATTGGTCTTCTAGAATAATTGTGCCAGGACTAAATTTGCTATTGGTGGAAGAACTTGCTTGTTCTTGTTGAGCTCGCTGAAGGGCTCTGCCATGAGTTTCTGCTGCGTACATAGTTCTAGCAGGGGTAGAATTGGAATAGTGGATTATGAAATATCCATGTCTTCCCCTGTATCCTGAGCCTCTGGAATTTCCTCTAATTCCTCTATTTGATATAGGGAATTCGGGATCATTATAATCGAAACTACAACTAGCATACGGATCTGTTAATTGAATCATATTAACAGAACCCAAAATCAATTTTCATCCGATGAAAACTCTGCCTGACTGGCCAATTTAGTATGTGCTGTTTGTTGGGGAGGTGCCTGTTTCTTAGAAGTAGATGGAATGAAATCTGCTAGGGTCAGAGAAAACATTGGCTTCGACACGTACTCATCTTCTTCTGATTCTTTCTCTTTCTTTAAATCATGCCGTTTCTTCGAGGATTTTCCCTCCGATGAAGAGGGTTTTGATGCGACATTCATGGTAGAAGTCACAATTGGTTTATTTAATTGTGTTTGAAAAATAGCATGAGTTTGGTTGATCTTCTTTCTGACCATCCACTCATCATATTTTTGTGAATTTTTGTTTTTAACTTCTTTCTATTCACCATCCTCCTCTAAAACTATATCAGTTACACATGCTACCTGAGCTAAATAACCTTTCAGTTTGACTTGTCCCGAGTCGACCATCTTTTGAAGGAGGTCTTTGAAGACAATAAAACGCATGTATGGGATTTCCTATCATCTGATGAAATGGGAAATAATTGGGATGGTCTTCATATCCTTCCTTGTTTGGGCTTGGCAACTGAACCAAATTATTTTCCAGAGCCGAAATGAAGTAACTGGGAACTTGTTCATTTCTGAAAGAGTATGTTTTTCTCATCAGGTCCTCAAATTGTTTTTGTCTTTGATCTCTTTGATCATATTGAAGAAATTACCTTTGTTGTTGGCGCTCAAAAGGTGGAGCCCTTCGAGAAGATGAAGGTTTTTAAGTAGAAGCAGGTACAGGTGCTTGTTTAAGAATAACTCTAGCAGTCGGTGCTTTACCTATTCTCCTTCCTGGAGCTGATGGAATTACACGAGATTTAGCCTTAGTCTAAGTAAGAGAATATTCAATTTGTGGAGTGATTGAAGTAATGTCTCGAAACCCTCCTGTGTATTTCACAGGGATCAACGACGTGCATAATTCATCACATAGATTTGCCACACAAATTGGCAACAGTTCCTCTTAAGGGAGTACAAATCTTAGGGAATATTTTAACCCCTTCCAGCCAGCAATGAAATCAGAGACTCTTTTATTCTCCCTTTTCTTACAGTTTGTAAGATAAAAAACTATTGTCTTTAGAAAAGTTGAGCCGAATTGAAGAAGAAATCATTGACGGAGATCTTCCCATCTGGTAATTGACTGGGATTTCAAGCTTGTATACCAGAAAAAATCTTGTCCTTACAAGGTTCACACGAAGCATCTATGTTTCACCGCTTCTTGCTGCTCCGAAGTTCCCATCATAGGATCGCAACAAGACATGTAATGCATCAAATGTTGTTCAAGATCGCCTGATCCATTGTAAATAAAGAATACAGGGTTCCCAAAATTTGATGGGGGGGAGATTGAATCTACCCATTTAGGGTAAGATTTATTTTCCGGTTGAACCTGCACACGCTTTCCTTCCATATATTCCAACCAAGATTTTAATGACTCAATAATAGTTATTAACATTTTAGAAACATCTAGTTCAGCTTGAATCTGAATAGGTGCACTGACTAGATCTTGGACAGGTATGGAAGCTGGTACTGCAACTGATGGTAGCACTACCAATTTTTGTTACACTTGACCCGTAGGATTAGACCTGTGAGGGTGTACTGATAAAGGAGGATATTCATGATCCATCTCAGTAGCTGCAACAAAATCCCATGGCTGACTAACTGCAGCACGCTTAGGAGGAAGACTACTCGGAAGTAGTTCTGCGTTCATCCTCCTCAATTCCTTTATTTCTTCCTCCTGTTGCGCAAATCTTTGCTCTAGTGAGAGAAATTGGCCCTCTTTAAGGGAAGGATAAGTAACCTGATTCTTCCCCTTTCTCTTGTTTGATCCCTTTCAGAGAGGGGGAAGTGGGTTATTTGAAGGAACACCCAGAATTTGGGTAAACCATTGATTTCGTGTACGCACACCTTCTTCATTTGTGTTTGTGCGTACAACTTCCTGAACAGGAACCTCTTCATCTGATCCCTCTAATGGAGCTGCATCTGGTAGATTAGCAACAACGAAATTGGTGAAATTGATTGATGCATAACACATCGCATCCCTTCTATCAGCATTTATGTGATATTTTCTCCTTCCATGTCTTTGAGAAGACATTGCATTTTGTTGATTCGATCCCTCAGGAACTTCTTGATGAACAGTAATTTGGAGAGAATCTCCTGATAATTTGTCTCTTCATTCCTCTTATGGCTTCTTCCCCAATCAAGAAAAGACCGACTTTCTCTGAGGAGGGGGTTGATGATTTGAAAAAGTCCATAGTTTGGTGGACTGGGGCTATTATTACTGTCTTTTCTCAACTCCTCGAATCCTATTTTTGATTCAGAGGGTTGTTTTAAAGGAGTCCCCAGTCTGGAAAGCTGGGGTGGCTCTTGACATGCTATGTCTGAGACTTTCCTAAAAGAACTCCTGATCTTCCGGAACGTGGTCTGGAAATTAGCTGGATTCATCAATCGACATCCACTTTTATCACTTGGTTCAAAAGACCATTGGATGATTTCTGACACTTCTGTCACTTGGTGATGTGCTTGCTCCAAACGAGAGGCATGTTCAATATTCTCGTTTTCTTGATGCAGTAGTAATTCAACAACTCGGTCTATGTATTCTTTATTTTTAGAGGAACTTGTTGAAGCCTGTTCTTGGGAAAGCTTTTGATTACAAACAATGCCAGGTATCTGTGGCCGGTCATGGGCAATAACATTTCATGAGACCATTTTCGGCGGGCTTTGCTGACTAGAGAGCACCGTGAAATGTAGTGCTCCATGAACACCCCATCCTATGACATGAATACCAGATGGGGCATTGAAAATTAACTGGCATAAATTTCATAGTGTACTAAGTCATTAATGCTGATGGGCTTTCTACTACTTTTCATCGTTCAAATATCGAGAGACTGATAGAGATGCCACGTCAATTTGGCGTTGTAACCCTTCTATTATCATAACATTATTTTCATATTCATCATAAGATAATACTTTCTTTTTCAACTGACAAAGAGTTTTCCATATATTGAGACGAATATCATGAATTCCATCTTTCGTCAACATTTCTGGATTGTCATACTGAGAGTCAGCTAGAGGCCAAAACATGACTTTCACTTCACCTTTTTCCAGTTGTTTTCTCATGTTCAGCATTTCCTCTTTATCATTTGATGAAGATTATTCTACCTGTTTTCACCAGATCTAGTGCTTCCATATTGCTTTATTGGATTCAACGGGATTGGTGGAGAAATCACTGATTAAACTAGAAGATTCATGACTTTGGGGTGGTTCAGATAATGACCTACACCCAGGGATATCTTCCGATTGAGAAGGTATTTCGCCTACCAGTGATGAAACATCAGACATGACTGGTTTCACATTTTCAAGTGCCTCAAGATAAGAGGGATTTCTCGGCACTACATTGTCCACTAGAGAATTTTTCAGGAAATGTGCATCACTACTCTGGAGAGGACTTTCGCAGTGAAATTCATCATCATGGGGAGGACTACCATGGTGGGTTACAACAAAATATGAGATCTCTTGATCCTTGTTCTTCTGGCCACATAGAGGGTTCCTGTGGCTCGCATCTGAAGATGACACTCCGAGATCAACCAAATTGTCATGAAGCAAGCCTTCATGAGGAAGTGTTAATTGAAGACCATCAGAATTAATGTTCCCACTATTGGGAAATGAGGGAGTAGAATCATTAATTCCAACCGATAATTATATGAGGGATTCAAGAACTCCATCATTGAGAAAGGCCTTGTTACAGATTGGCTCTTGATCTGTTGATTGTGCTGGGCGGGTCTTTTTCATAGACGCCTTCTTACTCGCCTTGGAAACCACTTGTTGACGAAAGTGGCGGCTCTAGGCAGGTGTATGTGCCTGATCAGGAGAGATGGCCAGGTTAGGCTGATGATCTCCACTCAAATCAGGTGTATGTTCCTGACTTGGTTGTCTGTATGATATGGGGGAGTATGCCCCACAACCCTCATTGACTGGAACAGATGTCTGTGTCTGTTTCGGAGTGAACTGTTGATGTCTCACTCCACTGTAAGGGATAGATTTATGTGTCTTTTCCTGAGATGACGCTGAAGCTGTTATAATATCCTGAGAGGCATCCAGGATATGTGCAAGAACTTGCTTCTGCTCTTTCACCATTGATAGAATATGCTTGTTGACTTCAGCTGCCGAAACAGGGATATACATCAATTATGTTCTTGGAGTAGGTGTATGTGACCACTCTTGTACTCCTTTTGCTGTTACTGAATACTGACAGTACTCATGTGTAGGGGCAGAGAGTTGAGTCTGCCACCTGTTTTTGTCACAGGAGCTTTCCGAATGACTTCTCTGAATGCTACCAAGCGAGACTGTTGGTAGGCATGATCAATACTAGTTGGTGTATGTGCTGGATTATTGCAATTCACCAAACGTGGTTGAGGAGATCCATCATAGGTAGTCAAACAAGCCTACTGACTAGAAGGTGATGTATAAACAGGTGTATGTTCCTGCATATAGTACTCCACCAGAATTTCCTGGCGGGATTGGCGTGATGCTGCCAGACGAGTCTGCTGGACAGCAGAATTAAAATGAGCATGTGTGTGTGAATTCTCGTTTCTTTCCACCAAGTTAGGTTAGTGGAATTTTCTGGAGATAGCAGAGATTAGAACCTGCTCACTGTTAACCGGATTTCGCCTCTGGCGATTTTTCTTGCCTGCTCGGGTTCAAGGAACCTGAGCTGAATGCCTGGATTCGGTACCCTCATCATGTTGAGGGCAGACTTCCGCACGATGTTGGCGGTGATTGTTGGTGGTATCCCTTGGGAAGGACCCTTGTCTACTTCAATTAAGTCCCTGAGGGTCCTGCTCATTCACCTCCCCATAATAAGGGAGCTAACTATAAGGCGCCGGCCTTAAACCATACTTAATATTGAATTAAATGAATAATTCACTTTGAGGATCTTTTCAGGTTTGGAGTTTTAGAGAATTAGGACATAACTATTACATTTCATAATATTACAAAGTAGACACCTCTGTTATGTTTCCATAAAATAAAAACTCATAAAAAGAAACATGTCTAGGTTTTTTGTTTTAGATAGCCTGACTTTCCCTTGATCCCATCCTTGACCCAAATCCATATTATGTCCTGTAAAAAACATTTAAAAAAACTTGGGGTGAGCATAAAAAGCTCAGTAAGGGATACACAAAGAATAAAAACTGTTAGTTTTTCAAACATCAAGTAAACCATGTATACTTTATCAAAGTAATACCTTCACCTTCATGAAGTAGTAAAAACTATTCACTGAATAAAATATCATTACTTACCCTTTTGTAACCAAAGATTACCATAAAACCCATATAAAGAACACATAACATATAAAGGTAACTTGGGACATAAACATACTTAAGTGGAATAACCATACGATCAACTTCCACACATATCACTTAATGGAATATCCATACGGCCGACTTCCACACATACTTAAAGGAATAGCCATACGGCCGACTTCCATACCCAATGCATTGGAGGTTATAACGTAACCACCAGTCCTGGTATTCACAGCACCACCCATCATATGGTTTATCACATAACCACCCGTAAAATGTCCAAGTACCATTATAAAATAATAATAGATAAAATAAATACAATGGAAAGAAAACATTTCCACATTCTGATCACAATATATCACATAAATATATTGACATAAAAAATCCATTATAAAAACCATTTTCAACACCAAAAATACATAAATGACTATATGGTATTTATTTCATTTAAAAAAACATTACGGCTTGTTGAGGAAGCCAAAGACCAAATAATACTCGCGGCGGCGGAAAAGGTCGTTGTCAGTGCGTACGTTAAAAAACATTCCTTTTTATCGTTTAGTAAAACACTTCGTAGTAAAAGATTCCTTTTTTATAAAAGTAAAAGTCAAAGGGGATTATACACCATATAAAAGAAAGTTGTGTATAAAATGAAATATGCCTCAATGAAAGGAGATTGAGACGAAGTCCCTTACCTCAAGTCTGACTTGACTCGATCGTTCTTTAACCTCCTGAATAATAAAAATGAGTTAATTTCTACTTTCTTAAGAACCTTTTTCAAGTTCATTATTTCTTTTATATCACTTATTAATAGGTTATGAACACTATGTAATTATTTAAGTTAAAAATGAACGTTTTGTCGATCCTTGGTACTTGAGTCAAAAATGAACTCATTATAATTACAAGTTGTTCATGTGGTAAAATATCCATTATATCAAGAATTATATTCATGATGTAGATATCATATATATCATATATATCCAGTATATACATGAATTTATAATATTACATAATCATTTAGAGGAAAGAAATGAAATGCACCATTCATGGAGACGGTAAGCCGTACGTACGCATGAACGCTACTTTCATTTCTATTTCATATTTTTATGGAATGGAATCATAATGATATAAAGGTATATTATAATTACAGTATAATATCATATATAATAACATTAATTAAATCCTTTATACATCCCACATATGTCATTAATGAAATCAAATCACTTTGAGGGGGCAGTAGTCCGCACTTCCTTAAATGAAGATATCGCTTTTACCCGTAATGGAAACCATAAAGGTATTCCCAAAATGAAAAATACAGAAGCTTAAGGAAAACATAAACATATTATATATCATATATAAGTATGGTTTAATCTTAATTTCCACCTTTGAAGGTGTTAAAATAATGTTGAACAATCATCGTTTCGGGAGGCAGAAATTCGCCATCCACGGAAACAGTATGTTATTTAACCATTAGATGTAGGTGTGTGTAAGTGTAGCTCGAATACATATTATAACAACATCCTAGTATATTTAATATACTGTATTTGTTACAAAATAAATGAATAAAAAGAGTTTAGTGGGTTGGAGAAGCAAAATAAAACAAAAGGACTCAAGTGAAGACATTACCTTAAAATCGGGTAACTCCCTTTGGTTTGAGCTCAAAGGCTTCCTTGGGAACACTTCTGCCCAATGTGAGGCTTCAAGGAGTAAGAGAGGGATGTGGAGGGACAAAATGGTCATGGTTTGGCCGATCCAAAGGCTTTGGAAGTGTGGGTAAGGAGGTAGAGTTGGGGGCCTTTTATAAGAGGAGAGGAGGGGCACTCTTGGAAAGTAAGGAAATGTTACTTTATTTTAGAATGAGTTTCGGTTTGTAATGGTCCCAAATTAATGTGTTTCGAGGATAAGGTGATAACGGTTCGAAATCCACTCATACAATAGGTTTTGGACATGTTTAGGTCTTAGATTTTACATTATCATTCCATTTTATTTAAATCCTTTATTAATGAGGTAATCGTTGCATCATCATGATGTCATAAATAATTTAATAAATTTAATGTATAAAAATTATAAAAACAACTATCATGATGTAGGAAATCTTTTTAGCTTTCTAATGAATATTTATAGTCCAAAATATCATTTATATAGACAAAATTAAAAATATATTACATAGGTGATACATTCTTTGTTACATTTAACATTCTTTAAAAATAAAAAGATAAAAAGTCACTTTCTCACAAAAGTGATTCCATGGGGCCCCCAAGTTTGGCACAAGGCATCCCATGGTCGGCCATGAGACAACCAGTAGCCTTAGGACACATGTTGTGGTCATTTGTTTATTATTATTATGTTATTTTATTATCTTTAACTACATGATTACTCATTAATCAAGATAATTAAAGATAATAACTGTCGTTACTATTCATAATGTCCAAACTTAAAAGAGTCTTAATTACATAATTTTGACCTTCTGATTCCAAATATGTAATCCATTTTACCAAATTACAAAAACATAAATTGAAAAAATTAATTTAAAAATAATTCCCGTTGTCAAAACAAATAGCCGGTTTTTTAGAAACAATATTTATGAAAAGTTTGGCACTTGTTTATGCCCAATTAAAAAGTGAAATTAATCCCAATGACCATCATTGGATTACATGGTAAAAATATATTCTAATTACACTTTAAAAAAATTAAAAATATAATATAACCATATAATTAAATTATATGAAAAAGTAGTTCTGATGTAAAATGCAGTATTTTTCACTATTCATTGAAAAATGAACATTGTCAGGAAAATACCAAAAATGAACCCAAGGTAAATTTCAATGTCCCAATCATAAATAATATGCATATATTGAAAAATAGATCTTATAAAATTGTCAAAAAGTAGATTTAAAAGGGGGTTTCCATCAAAAGGCGATTAATCGTCCTTTTAAAGAATATTCGAATGTTTATGCTTAAAAATTGGATTTATTTGCATTTTTAATCCTCTAACATTTATAAAAATATTTGACAAACATATATAATCATTTTTTAGTTAGTTCTATTCACTCCCGCCATTAAAACGTCTAGGCGTTAACTACCATTTAAAATAATATTATTTTATTACTAGTGTGCAATATAAGATTTCAAAGAAACCCTTTGTTGCATATCGGGTACGCTATCGAACATAGCAACCCCTTTAAAGTAAAATTAATATTTAATTCATAAATATTAATAAATATGAAATTTTTTTATTCATTATTTACCTAGGATGTTACATCCTTCCCCCCTTTTGGGAATTGCATCCTCACAATTTTATTCAGTTATCAAAAAAGTGGGGGTATTTATCCCTTATAGCATTTTCATATTCCCACGTTGCCTCTTCAACAATATGGTTTTTCCACAAAACCGTTACCTGGTGAATTACCTTATTTCACAACACTTCCTCTCTTCGGTCAAGAATCTGGACTGGTTGTTCTTCATAAGATAGGTTCTCCTCCAGCTGAACTACCTCTGGACTCAAAACATGAGATGGATCTGGCATATACTTCCTCAACATCAAAACATGAAAAACATTGTGTACTTGAGATAAACTCAGAGGTAAAGCCACTCAGTAAGAAACTGATCCAACTCTCTCCAGAATTTCATATGGTCCAATGAACTTTGGACTCAGATTTCCTTTCTTACAAAATCGCATCACACTTTTCAATGGTGAGACTTTGAGAAAAACATGATCACCTACCTTGAAATATAGATCCTTCATCCAGTTATCCTCATAACTCTTCTGTCTACTCTGAGCTGTTTTCATGTGTTTTTGAATCAACTGAACTTTTTCTGCCATCTCTTCTACCAATTATGGTCCCATCAGCTTCCTTTCACCCACTTCATCCCAAAAAGCTGGAGTTCGACACCATTTACCGTATAACGCCTCAAATGGTGCCATCTGTATACTGGAATGAAAACTGTTATTATATGAAAACTCATCCAAAGAAAGATACTGGTCCCATATTCCCTGATAATCCATAGAGCAGGCATGTAGCATATCCTCCAAGGTCTGAACTGTTCGATCTGAGTGCCCATCTGACTGAGGATGAAAAGTTGTACTAAAATTTAATTCAGTACCCAACGACTTCTAAAGGCCTTTCCAAAAGTTAGAAGTAAACCTGGGATCACGATCAGATACAATGGAGAGAGGAACTCCATGTAACCTGAATATCTCTTTAAGATACAAACGAGAAAGTTGATCTAGATAGAAAGTATCTCGAATAGGAAGGAAATGAGCAGATTTAGTCAAGCGATCAACAATAACCCAGATTGCATTATTAACTCGAGGTGTCTTCGGCAATCTGACAACAAATTCCATGGATATATTTTCCGATTTCCACTTTGGCACTCGTAAATGCTGAAGCATCCCTTTCGGTAAATGTCGCTCTGCTTTAACCCACTGACATGTCAAACACTTCATAGTAAAATCATCAATATCTCTTTTCATTCCATCCCACCAGTAATACTCCTGCAGATCCCTGTTTATCTTATTACTGCCAGGATGAACTAGAAATGGTGAATTATGATCCTCACATAACAACTCATTCATCAACTGTGAATCACCAGGGACACAAAATATCTTCCCAAACCTCCAAACACAATCATTATCAATGTCGAATTCAGGAAACATACCCTTCTGAACCAGGTCTACCTTTTTCTGCAACTCACCGTCTTCCCTCTGTGCTTGCTTAATTCTGTCTGATAGGGATGATCTCACTAATACCTGAAACAAAATAGAAGAACTTCCTGCACCAACAACTTCTATTCCAAAGTTCATCAAATCAAAAACAAAAGGATCTCATTACAAAAATAGCATGGTTAATGAAGCATTACTTTTTCGACTCAAAGAATCAGCCACTTTATTTGATTTTCCCGGATGGTAATGAATTGTACAATCATAATCTTTGTTTAAATCCAGACATCTCCTATGTCTCATGTTCAATTCTTTCTGAGTGAATATATACATTAAACTTTAGTGATCAGTATATATTTCACACTTTAATCCAAAAAAATTATGCCTCCAACTATTTATAGCAAAAACAACAGCAGCTAATTCCAAATCATGTGTAGGGTAATTTACCTCATGAGTTTTCAACTGATGTGAATCATAAGAAATTACCTGATCATTCTGCATAAAGACAAATCCAAGACCCTTCAACGAAGCATCACTATATATAACAAACTCACCATTCCTGGAAGGAAGTGCCAAAACTAGAGCATTCACCAATCTTCTTCTCAAATCCTGAAAACAATCATCACATTCTTTTTTCCAGATGAACATAACACCCTTACAAGTTAGCTTAGTCATTGGACTAGATAACCATGAAAAATTTTCTACAATCCTTCGGTAGCAACATTCCAAACCAAGGAAACTATGGATCTTGGTTACATTCGTGGGTCTTGGCCATTCTTCAACAACTTTTGTTTTAGCAGGATCAACTGTTATGCCATCTTTTGAAACAATGTGACCCAGGAAAGAAATTTGTTGTAACCAAAACTCACACTTGCTGAATTTTCCATATAGTTTCTTTTCTTTTAAGGTTTGCAAGATAACCCTTAAATGACGTTCATGCTCCTCTTTACTTTTAGAAAACACCAAAATATCATCGATGAAAACAACCACAAACTTATCTAAGAACTCATGGAAAATTCTATTCATAAGGTCCATGAATACAGCAGGTGCATTGGTTAACCCAAAAGGCATAACTACATATTCATAATGTCCATATCTAGTACGGAACACAGTCTTCGGAATGTATGTTTCTTTTACTTTCAACTGATGGTACCCCAACCTCAAGTCAATCTTCGAAAAATACTGAGCTCCCTGGAGCTGATCAAATAAATCATCGATATGAGGCAAAGGATACAAGTTCTTAATAGTAATATTATTCAAGGCTCTATAATCAATGCAAAGCCTCATTGAGCCATATTTCTTTTTAACAAACAAGACAGAAGCACCCCATGGTGATGCACTACGCCAAAAAAGGCATTTAGCGGCGGTTTTTTTTCATTTCGCGGCGGTTTAAACCGCCGCAAAATTGATTGGCGGCGGTTTTCAAAAACCGCCGCTAAATCGTGCGTCGGGAAACTATTCGCGGCGGTTTTTAAAACCGTCGCAGAACGTTTCGCGGCAGTTTTTTAACGGCGGTTTAAAAAGCCGCTACATGATTCAGCAACGGTTTTTTTTAATTTTTTTAATTTTTTTATTATATATATATATATATATATTTATTTATTTCGTATTTATTTTATTTATTTATTTCGTATTTATTTTATTTATTTTAGTTATTTATTTATTTATTTATTTATTTATTTATTTTTCATATATCTTTATTTTATTTATTTTATTTCATATTTATTTTATTTATTTTATTCATTTTATTTATTTTATTTATTTTATTTATTTAATTTCGTATTTATTATTTAATTTTTTATTTCGTATTTATTTTTTATTTATTTTATTTCATACTTATTTATTTATTTATTTATTTAAATAATATTATTTTATTTACTTTATTTATCCATGCACATGCACATGCATGCCCATGCAATATAAATAAATTCTGCGTCTGGTGAGATTTGAACCCCTAACCTCTTGCATATTTTCCAAAGACTTTACCACTCCAGCAAACTCGCCATGTGGTTAATAAACAGAAATTAATATACTTATATATATTAATTGAAAAAACAAATATTACATAAATAATAGATATAAACTCGATAATAATAAATAATTAATAATAATTAATAAATAATAAATAAGAAATAATAAATAACGAATAATAAATAATAAATAATAAATAATAAATAATAAATAATAAATCATAAATAAATAATAAATAATAAATATTAAATAATAAATAATAAATAAATATTAAATATTAAATAATAAATAAATATAAATAATAAATATAAATAATAAATAATAAATAATAAATAATAAATAATAAATAATAAATAATAAATAATAAATAAGAAATAAGAAATAATAAATAATAAATTATAAATATAAATAATAAATAATAAATAATAAATTATAAATAATAAATAATAAATAATAAATAATAAATAATAAATAAATAATAAATAATAAATAATAAATAATAAATAATAAATAATAAATAATAAATAATAAATAATAAATAAAAAATAAAAAATAAAAAATAAAAAATAAAAATAAATAATAAATAATAAATAATAAATAAATATAAATAATAAATAATAAATAAATATAAATAATAAATAAAAAATAATAAATAATAAATAAAAAATAAAAAATATAGATAAATAATAAATAATAAATAATAAATAATAAATAATAAATAATAAATAATAAATGATAAATAATAAATAATAAATAATAAATAATAAATAATAAATAAAGATAAATAATAAATAATAAATAATAAATAATAAATAATAAATAATAAATAAATGTAAATATAAATAATAAATAATAAATAATAAATAATAAATAAATATAAATAATAAATAATAAATAATAAATAAATATAAATGATAAATAAATATAAATACTAAATACTAAATAAGAAATAAGAAATAAGAAATAATAAATAAATATAAATAATAAATAATAAATAATAAAAAATAAAAAATAAAAAATAAAAAATAACTAATAAATAATAAATACTAAATACTAAATAATAAATAAACATAAATAATTAATAAATATAAATAATAAATAATAAGTAAATAATAAAAAATAAATAAATAAAAAATAAATATAAATAATAAATAATAAATAAATATAAATAATAAATAAATATAATAAATAAATAATAAATAAATAATAAATAAATAATAAATATAAATAATAAATAATAAATAAATATAAATAATAGATAAATATAAAAAATAAAGAATAAAGAATAAATAAAGATAAATAATAAATAATAAATAATAAATAATAAATAATAAAAAATAAAAAATAAATAAATATAAATAATAAATAATAAATAATAAATAATAAATAATAAATAATAAATAATAAATAAAGATAAATAATAAATAATAAATAATAAATAATAAATAAGAAATAAGAAATAGTAAATAAGAAATACTAAATAATAAATAATAAATAATAAATAATAAATAATAAATTATAAATTATAAATTATAAATAATAAATAATAAATAAAGATAAATAATAAATAATAAATAATAAATAATAAATAATAAATAATAAGTAATAAATAATAAATAATAAATAATGATAAATAATAAATAATAAATAATAAATTATAAATTATAAATAATAAATAAATATAAATATAAATAATAAATAATAAATAACAAATATTAAATAACAAATATTCAATAATAAATAAAGATAAATAATAAATAATAAATAATAAATAATAAATAATAAATAATAAATAATTAATAATAATTAATAATTAATAATTAATAATTAAATATAAATATAAATAATAAATAATAAATAATAAATGATAAATGATAAATAATAAATAATAAATAATAAATAATAAATAATAAATAAATATAAATAACAAATAATAAATAAATATAAATAATAAATAAATATAAATAATAAATAAAAAATAACAAATAAATATAAATGATAAATAAATATAAATAATAAATACTAAATAATAAATAATAAATAATAAAAAATAAAAAATAACAAATAACAAATAAATAATAAATAATAACAAATAAATAATAAATACTAAATAATAAATAAACATAAATAATTAATAAATATAAATAATGAATAATGAATAATAAATAATAAATAATAAATAACCAGTTACAAATAATATAAAATAAATAAATTAAAGTATATTATAAATAATAAATAATAAATAATAAAGGAAACACATGAAAAAGTATGAAAAGACGTGATAAGGGATGAAAAATCACGAAAATGCATGAAAAGGGATGGAGAAGCATATGAAGAATGAGGTATTAGAAAGAATGAGAACGCATGAAAACTCGTGACAACTCTGGAAAAATCCTTAATAATTCAACATAATCATCATAATAACCCACAAAAAACCATTGATAAAGATAAAAAGTCATGAAAACCTAAATAAACAGTAATAAATGGAGCTACCGTTAAAACCCGTCAAAACGGTCATAAAGAGACAAAAACATTGGACTCACATTAACAGAGATAACTTAAGATCTGAGAGTCCGTTTTAGATCCGCGACCTGTCAAATCAAAGATCCTGAAACGATCTTCAACCTGAAAGATGAAAGAGTCCGAATGGATAGGCGGATCGGAAGTTACGACCATTTAAAAAAAAGCTGACGGGGAACGGGTGCTAGAAACGAGGCATTGAAAAACATAACAAACCTGATACCCACTAAAAAGGCCATAACATATGATCTAGGAGTGCATGTGGGCGCCGCGACCAGTCAAACTGAAGCTCATGGAACGAGCTATGATCTGGCATGTGGAGGAGGCTGAACTGACACGCGGATCGAAAGTTAGGTCTGTTTGAAGGCAAGTTCGACGGGACACCGGTGACGGAAACGGGGTTTTGGAGGCCTTTGGAGGGGTTTTTGGGGTCTAAAAACATGACAAAAGCTTTCTTGTGTCGAATTGGTGTGTAGCTCTCTTCGCTGTCTTCGATTTGATGTGTGGTAGAGCCCAAACGGACACCCGGAGCAAAAGTTATGCCCGTTTGAAGTTGGAGAACTTTTTTCAACTTTTTTATAACTCTAATATCTTCCACACCTTAGACCGTCTCACGGTTTTGATTATATGTGCCTCTATATCTCTTCATGAGCTTCGATTTGACTGGTCGTGGCGCTTCAAAGGACGCCCGGATCGAAAGTTATGGTCGTTTTAGTGATTTCGGGGTTTCTCATGTTTTTTTATTTTTTTCATTTCATTTCGCGGCGGTTTTACCGAAACCGCCACTATTTCGCGGCGGTTTTTTAAAAAACCGCCGCTAATCCTCGAATAAAATTAAAAAAAAATAAAAATTAAATTTTAATAAAAATAAATTTTTTTGCCGTTTAGCGGCGGTTTTCTCGTAGTGATGTTCTAGGTCGAATGAAACTGTTATCTAATAACTCATGCAATTGCTTCTTTAACTCTACAAGTTCAACATGAGCCATTCGATAAGGGGGTTTTGAAATTGTCTTAGAATCAGGAACTAATTCAACAATAAATTCAACTTCCTGATCATGAATAATACCTGGCAACTCATCAGAAAAACATCAAGTTACTCATTTACCATTGGCACATCATTAATCTGAACAGTTCCTTTATTTTCAACAATATGTGCAAGGTAACATTCATTTCCATCTTTTACTAATTTCTCAACATCCTGATATGTTATCAAAATCAAGAGTTCATTCTTGTACAGAAACTGAAAATCTTTCTAAAAAGAAACCATTTTAGCTCTGCAGTCAATCTTAGCATGATAAACAGAAAGCCAATCCATGCCCAAAATAACATCAAACTCTACTAGAGGCAAAACAATAAGGTTTTCTGGTAGATTCTTTCCACACACAAGGATAAGAAGGTTCTTATGATTCCTTTTTGTCTCAACGTTTCCTCTGGGTGTTTTTACCATAAGTTCAAGATTCATATATTGTGATGGAATTCCCAATTTACTAGAAAAATTCTCAGAAATGAAAGAATGTGTAGACCCTGAATCAAACAACACATTGGTATAATCTGAACAAACAAATAGTATACCTGATAATACTTTATTCGATGGCTCAACATCTGCTGAAGTTGTTGCAAAGGATTTCACCACCCCATTCTGCTTGTAGTCTGGCTACTTTCCCCCAGTTGAGTTCTTCGTTAGACACTCATTTACATAATGACCCATTTCATTACACTTAAAACATCTTACCGCTGGCTTTTCATTGCCAGCTTGATCATCTTCCTTACAGTTACGAGCAATATGACCAGACTTACCACACCGAAAGCACTTACTAGACTTGGATAAAAATTCTCCAGGATTCATTTTACCACACTTCTCAGAGGATGGATATTTGGTTTTCTTACCTCCTTAATTCTTTGATGAATTCTTCCCCTTTTACTGCCAACTGGACCTCTTATTCTGTTGTTTTTCATAGGACATCTGATCATCAGCAAACTCCATTTCCACCTTCTCCACACATCGAACAAGTTTTTCATAACTTTTGAACTCACGAGAAGCTAAATCCCTTCGATACTTCGGCTTTAATCCTGAGTAAAAACGGTTGATTTTACTATCAATATCTCATATGAAGTTTGGAGCATACCTTGCCAGTCGAGTGAACTTTGCTTCATAAGCAACCACTGAGTCATCCTCCTGCCTCAATTCTAGAAATTGTTTTTCCATCCTAAGACGAACCACCTTAGGAAAATATTTCTCTAGAAACATACCTTTGAATTCGTCCCAGTGAAGATCAACAATATCCTCACTATCCCTGATATTTTTCACCATCGACCACCACTGATCAGCTTCTCCTTCAAAATGGTAAACAACAAGACTAACCGTTTGATGTTCCGAACACCCCATGACATCAAAAATCTTCTCCAGTGCTTTAATCCACCCTTAAGCTAGCACAGGGTCAGATGATCCTCTGAATGATGGGGGATGTTGCCTCAAGAAATGTTCCACCACTGACATGTTCCTCTGCGGTTGATCTGGCTGATCTCGTGCATTTATACCACCACCACTTATAGCCCTAGTAAACTGTGCCATCACTGCAACAAACTATTCAGTTCCAATTCCGACCTTCTCAGGTTGCTGATTTGGAAGGTTGTCTTCTTCCTCATGTCGTCCCAACATAGCTGCCTTGTTTCCTCTGTGGAAAACCATTCTGAACATAGAAATATCTTAGGCGAAGAAACATGGTAATCCGTAAATGCTATATCATTTCAATCATATTATAATTTAACACTTTTCTAACTCCTAAAGTTGTCTAAACTGACCTCTGATACCAACTATAAGGCCACGACCTTAAAACTTACTTAATATTGAATTAAATGAATAATTCACATTGAGGATCTTTTCAGGTTTAGAGTTTTAAAGAATTAGGACATAACTATTACATCTCAAAAGATTACAAAGTAGACACCTCTACTATGTTTCAATAAAATAAAAACTCATAAAAAGAAACATTTCTAGGTTCCATATTTTAGATAGCCCGACTTTCCCTTGATCCCATCCTTGACCCTAATCCACATTACGTCCTGTGAAAAACATTTCAAAAAAAAACTTGGGGTGAGCATAAAAAGCTCAGTAAGGGATACACAAAGAATGGAAACTGTTAGTTTTTCAAACATCAAGTACACCATGTATACTTTATCCAAGTAATACCTTCACCTTCATGAAGTAGTAATAACTATTCACTGAATAAAATATCATTACATACCCTTTTGTAACCAAATTTTACCATAAAACCCATATAATGAACACATAACATATAAAGGTAACTTGGGACATAAACATACTTAAGTGGAATAACCATACGATCGACTTCCACACATATCACTTAATGGAATAGCCATACGGTCGACTTCCACACATACTTAATGGAATATCCATACGACCTACTTCCATACCTAATGAATTGGAGGTTATAACGTAACCACCCGTCCTGGTATTCACTGCACCACCCGTCATATGGTTTATCACGTAACCACCCTTCAAATGTCCATGTACCATTATAAAATCATAAGACATAAAATAAACACAATGGAAAGAAAACATTTCCACATTCCGATCACAATATATCACATAAATATATTGACATAACAAATCCATTATAAAAACCATTTTCAATACCAAAAATACATAAAAGAGTATATGGTATTTATTTCATTTAAAAAAACATTACGGCTTGTTGAGGAAGCCAAAGACCAAATAATACTCGCGGCGGCGGAAAAGGTCGTTGTCACCACGTACGTTAAAAAAACATTCCTTTTTGTCGTTTAGTAAAACGATTCGTAGAAAAATATTCCTTTTGTATAAAAGTAAAATTCGTAGGGGTTTATACACCCTATAAAAGAAAGTTGTGTGTAAAATGAAATATGCCTCAATGAAAAGAGATTGATATGAAGTCCCTTACCTCATGTACGACTTGACTCGATCGTTCTTTAACCTTTTGAATAATAAACTTGAGTTAATTTGTACTTTATTAAGAACCTTTTTCAAGTTCATTAATCCTTTTACATCACTTATTACTATGTTATGAACACTATGTAATTATTTTAGTTAAAAATTGTCGTTTTGTCGATCCTTGGTACTTGAGTCAAAAAATAACTCTTTATAATTACAAGTTGTTCATGTGGTAAAATATCCATTATATAAAGAATTATATTCATGATGTAGATATCATATATATCATATATATCCAGTATATAAATGAATTTATAATATTACATAATCATTTAGAGGTAAGAAATGAAATGCACCGTTCATGGAGACGGTAAGCCGTACGTACGCATGAACGCTACTTTCATTTCTATTTCATATTTTTATGGAATGGAATCATAATGATATAAAGGTATATTATAATTCTAGTATAATATCATATATAATACCATTAATTAAATCCTTTATACATCCCACATATGGCATTAACGAAATCAAATCACATTGAGGGGGAAATAGTCCGCACTTCCTTAAATGAAGATATCATGTTTACCCATAATGGAAACCATAAATGTATGCCCAAAATGAAAAATACAGATGATTAAGGAAAACATAAACATATTATATATCATACATAATTATGGTTTCATCTTAATGTCCACCTTTGAAGGTGTTAAAAGAATGTTGAACAATCATCGTTTCGGGAGGCAGAAATTCACCATCCACGGAAACAGTATGTTATTTAACCATTAAATTTAGGTGTGTGTAAGTTTAGCTCGAATCCTTCTTATTACAAAATCCTAGTATATTTAAGATACTTTATTTGTTACAAAAAAAATTAATAAAAAGATTTTTCGGGTTTGGAAAAGCAAAATAAAACAAAAGGACTCAAGTGAACACATTACCTTAAAATCTGGTAACTCCCTTGGTTTGAGCTCAAAGGCTTCCTTGGGAAGACTTCTGCCCAAAGTGAGGCTTCAAAGAGTAATAGAGGGATGTTTAGAGACAAAATGGGTAGGGGTTGGCCAAGCCAACGGCTTTGGATGTGTGGTTAAGGAGGTAGAGATGGGGGCCTTTTATAAGAGGAGAGGAGGGGCACTCTTGGAAAGTAAGGAAATGTTACTTTATTTTAGAATGAGTTTCATATTTTAATGGTCCCACATTGATGTTTTTCGAGTATAAGGTGATAAGGGTTATAAATCCACCCATAAAATAGGTTTCGGACATGTGTAGGTCTTAGATTTTACATTATCTTTCCATTTTATTTAAATCCTTTATTAATGAGGTAATCGCGGCATCATCATGATGTCATAAATAATTTAATAAATTTAATTTCTAAAAATTATAAAAAAAAGAATCATGATGTAGAAAATATTTTTAGATTTCTAATGAATATTTATAGTCCAAAAGATCATTTATGTAGACAAAATTAAAAATATTTTACTTAGGTGATACATTCTTTGTTACATTTAACATTCTTTAAAAATAAAAAAATAAAAAGTCACTTTCTCACAAATGTGATTCCATGGGGCCCCAAAGTTTGGCACAAGGCATCCCATGGTTGGAAATGAGACAACCAGTAGCCTTACTACACAGGTTGTGGTCATTTTATTATTATTATGATATTATTTTATTATCTTTAACTACATGATTACTCATTAATCAAGATAATTAAAGATAATAACCGTCGTTACTATTCATAATGACAAAAAAGAAAAGAGTATTAATTACATAATTTTGACCTTCTGATTCCAAATATGTAATCCATTTTACCAAATTCTAAACACATAAATTGAAAAAATTAATTTAAAAATAATTCTCGTTGTCAAAACAAATAGCGGGTTTTTTAGAAACAATATTTATGAAAAGTTTGGCACTTGTTTATGCCCAATTAAAAAGTGAAATTAATCCCAATGACCATCATTGGATTACATGGTAAAAATATATTCTAATTTCCATTTAAAACAAATTAAAAGGATAATATAACCATATAATCAAATTATATGAAAAAGCAGTTTTGATGTAAAATGCAGTATTTTTCACTATTCATTGAAAAATGAACATTGTCAGAAAAATACCAAAAATTAACCCAAGGTAAATTTCAATGTCCCAATCATATAAAATATGTTTATATTAAAAAATAGAGATTATAAAATTGTTCAAAAGTGCATTTAAAAGGGGTTCTCCATCAAAAGGCGGTTAATCGACCTATTAAAGAATATTAGAATGATTACACTTAAAAACTGGATTTATTTGTATTTTAAATCCTCTCACATTTAAAAAACTATTTGACAAACATATATAATCATTTTGTAGTTAGTTCTGTTCATTCCTGCCATTACAACGGCTAGGCGTTAACTACCATTTAAAATAATATTATTTTATTACTAGTGTGCAACATAAGATTTCAAAGAAACTCTTTGTTGCGTATCGGGTACGCTTTCGAACATAGCAACCCCTTTAAAGTAAAATTAATATTTAATTCGTAATTATTAATAAATATGAAAATGTTTTATTCATTATTTACCTGGGATGTTACACTAATGGTGATTTCGTTCCTGGGATAACGACCCGAAACGGTTGGAGACGGTGGTTAGCACCGCTTGTTTCTTGATCACTGGTCATCACTGTCCGAACGACCAGGGTGAGTTATTCACTTGGAGGGCTTGTTGGGGAGCCTCTAGAGTTGGAAGGGTACCGTGATGATGGTACTCCTTAACCAGTGTGTTTGATACCCAGCGTTGAAGACACATAGTAGGTGATATCGTCCTCAGAGCAGACAACGATCGAGTAGGAGTAGCAGTAGTGGCATTCGCAGCAGCAGTATTCATAGGTGTGAACTTGAGAGCAGCCATTTCTTAGAATGCAAAAAATCTTAGAAAAGAGTGCCTTTTTGATATAATAGACGTAATCAATATAAATTCATCCACTACATCTTTTGGATGAGCACAGATGTCAATGTTTATTTTTCTTGGCCTTCTCATTGAGATTTAAATAGGGGCCTAACAAATAAGCAAAACATCATTTTAACTTTCTTAAGGATTCACGTCGGGTTCACCATTTTTTTTCCTCTGGAATTGGGGATGACGTCATTTATTTAAGGTTCAAGCATTCCGAATTTTTTCTAATGGGTTTGTTCATAGAACTGGAAACATCTAATGATTCCATATCCATTTGATTCTACTTTCCAAAGGTAGGTTCTCAATAGTTGTGGACTGATGAGGCTTAGTAATTTGCATTGGTCGAGAGGATGGGAGGTTGGACTCATCACACCATTTTGAGGGGAATTATTGTCTACTCCGGGACTCTCTTTATAGATTTAAGTTATGTTCGTGAATCCTTATTACATTACCAAGTATAAAATGAGCTTTCTTATAGATCTGATAATCAATAATTGATATGTAGGAAATATAGTGAATCTTTTATATGTATTCAAGGTTATTCATCGACAGAGAATCATCTTTATTTTTTAGAGATTCTTAGTTAATGGTATCCTATGATACATAAAAGTATGTTGGTAATTATGATGACCATACTAGTTTTAAATCCACTTAGTGGGGCACTTGAAGTTTATTGTCATTCAGAAAGACATTGATTATTTTAGAGTTGGGATCGTACCCGCAGATGGGATACCTAGGTATCCTTTTTTAGGAAAAAGGAATCAGAACTCACATAGTTCGAGTAAGGGAATATGATTTTTTATGATTGATGGCTCAAAGAAAGATATCATAATTACTTTTACACTCTAAGCTCAGGTGAGTCTTGCTCAGTGTGAAAAACAAGAGGTGTTGGTAAAACTAGACAATTGTGACATAAGAGATGAAATCCTAAGAAATGATGTGGGGCTTCTGTATGTATGACTTCCCAAATAGATGAATATTAGGATTTACTTCAGGGAAGAAATCTAGGAATATGTTCCATAAATGTATATGTACATTATGGAGATTTGGATACTCTAACTTGGGGCTAACTCCTAAAAAGGAGGCCCAAATTAGGAAGGGACTTATGATTGAGTTCTACTCCTGAGAAGGAGACCCAGATCAAAAGTAATTATGACTGGTCAAGAGAAATTAAGACTGGGTCTTACTCCTGAGAAGGAGTCCCAGGTTAAGGGACTTGAAAAATTTAGGGACATGGAGATTACTCTTGAAGAGGATTCCAAAATGTGAGACTGGGGATTATTTCTGAAAAGGGGTCCCAGGTTAATGAGTACTTGGGACTTATTGGTGAGGAGGATGCCCATTCTTGAAATTTATTGCTGGGGCTTACTCCTGAGAAGGATTCCCAGGTTAAGAGAATTATGGATGGGGCTTACTCTTAAGGAGGACGCCTATATTTGGGATTTTTATGATTGGGGATTACTCTTAAGGAGGATGCCCAGATTAGGGGACTGGGGGCTTACTCTTAAGGAGGTTGCCCAAAATTAATGGGAATTATGACTGGGACTTACTCCTGAAAAGGATGCCCAGTTTAAGGGGTTCTCTCATCTTCAAAGGATGAGGTTGAATGAATGAAATCTCAATCTTTAGTGACAAAAAGATGTGAAAATCTCCAGGTTTTGAGAAATGTTCCACGGAGTTTCTTTCAGATAAGGAAGACAAATCAAGAAATCATGCCATAAATGGCTTTGAAGAGTGTCTTGAAGACTGAATCATGAATAGGAGAGGTGTAACGACATAAGACGGGTTAAATGGGAAAGAAATGAACCCAAAAAGGCAGGGGTGCGCAAGTCCTGGCATGCGGGCAAGTATTGCGTGGGCGTGCAAGTCCTGGTCGTGCAGGTATACCTGCGCAACACATGGGTACTTGCACGTTTGTAAACCATCATGGTAATACTTGGGCGATCCTTGACCAATGCCTTTAGAATTATCCAGAGGTACTTCCAGAAGAGAGGTGCGCATGTTTTGGTGCGGAAGTTGTGCGGCACACAAGTATGTTTATTTCCCGTAAGTGTAAAACACCTTAGGTGCACAAGTGATAGTGAATTCTAACACTTAGACCATACTCCTCTTGTTTAGAACTTCCATTCTAGGTAAATAATTACATTAGAAGTGTTTGGAAGACCTGAAGAAGAGACTTTGGTGTTCAGAGCTCTAAATCTGAATTCTGAAAAGAATCCCCTGAAATGGGGGGCCCACCGGGTCTATTTATAGGCTGGATAAGAGCCCGAGTGGTTATCACTTAGGGTGTGCAAGTCACTTGCGCGACCATTAGGCGTCGCGCAAGTGGAATTGCGAGACATTGATGGAACTTGCGCTGTGTGTGTGCTTTTGAAGCCTTATTCATGCCTTTGTCGATTTTTGATGTTTTCTTCAAAGGCTAAATCAATTTGGGCTAAGTCATTTTCCTTTACATTGCTTTGGACATTGTGATGAAAAGGAGTGTTAACAGTTCCATGTATGGAATTAATGATCCTCAGACAAAATTATCATATTTAATCAACACAGAAATGATAAAGGTATTCTATAAATAAATATTACTAAATCATAAGATATTTTAAATAACATATATATCATATATAAAAATAGTATCTATAATAATGGTGACCATGAGCTGTGAATGGGAAAATTGATCAATCATCATTTTGTGGGGCTGTAGTTGTCGTACATAGAATCAGTATGTTATTTACCCATTAGATAGAGGTTTGTGTATGTTTATGTCAAAATATTAGCATATAATAACACTATTATATGTATGATACTATAATATTTAAATAATCATATATTATGTAGTGTATAGGGAGTGGAGAATGGAAATGAAACTAGAAAATATGAGAAAAGGCGTTACATCTTAATTGGGAAACTTTTTTTTGTACAAAAACATTCCTTGGATGGTTTTATTACAAATGGAATTCTTATAGGTAAATGGGAGATATTTTGGGAGACAATTTGGGTAGTTCATGTTAGAACATTAGAGGTTTTAGGGGTGTTAGGAATGGGAGAGGTGGTTTTCTTTTATTGGGAATAGGGAGTGGCACTTTTGCAAATAACAAAATGTATTCATTATGGGTGATATAACATACCTATAGTTCCTAAAAAATGAAAAAATAATGGATTAATGGGGAATAATGGTATATAAAAACCTCATCCACACCAAAAAATGTGAATTTTAAAAATTTGGTTCTTTAACTTATATGATTCCCCAATTTTATCATTTTGGTTTCTCTCAAAGCATCTAGTATAATAATAAAATTAATTTAACCATTCAGACTAAATTAAAGAGAAATTTAATATAAACTATTGATCAACTGAATTATTATTATTATACCTAATTTATAAAATAAAATTTCCATTTTTTTGGAAATTAATTTTAAAACAACCGCATGGGACGCTCTAAAATGCCGCTTGAATCCATACCGTGTTAACTATGTTTTTACAATATATGGGTCAATATGTTAATTATAAAATATTAATTGGGCCATTAATATAAAATATTTATGAATTATTAACACTTTTAAGTTACTTGTTAGAATATAGGATTTTTATGAATTTTAATTTAGTTATTAAGTTTCAATTATTTTAAAGTAACAATAATGCCAATTTTGACATTATTTTTTTAATGTCATCTTTAAAATATCTATAGTACATTGGAATTAAAATATACACTGTTTATAGGGGTGTAAAACAATATATTCATCTCTAAAATAAAATAAATACAACAATTAAATAAGTTAACTTCACTTTTTGTAATTATATTATCATTTATTTTAGTTAATTATTACCTATATAATCAAAATATTGTCTTTTCATCATCATTTCATGTTACTTAACCATCAATAAAGATTATTAATAAATTATTATGAGAACAATTACCCACATATATTAAAAATGTATATGTAAAACCGAAAATATGATGTTTTGAACATATCCCAAAAGTTTATAATTGTTAAACTAAGGAAAGTTCCCTTTTTGTCTTTTTTTCTTACATTACATTTTATATAGGGAACTTCCATTTAGTAATTTGATAATAACATATATATTTAAAACCATGTAGGTAAATGGTATATTTTTTTGACTAAAAATGTATTTTGGACATGTTTACAAGTAATTTTGGTCATTAATATGAAGTGTTAGTGTCTTATTAAGCTTAATCATCCCTTAATCACCATAGTTAATTTTCATCACATTTACGAAAAATTTTGGGAAAAAAATAATTTGATCATATTAGACAACAAATATAATATTAATTACTTCCACGTATGTCAGATATTAAAAATTTTAAAAATAGAAGTGGGAAAATTATGATTAACATTGATCCCATTGACGGGGAAAACAGGTTTTTATAGTAGAAAAACGTTCAATAGATTGTTGAGTTTTTATATTCAATTTGAATGTAAAATAGATTCTACTAAACATAATTGCATAAATAGATGTATAATTGATCTAATTTGACCCTAAAAAATCTAAAACATAATTTAACCTTAATAATTATTTAAACAAAAATGAAATTGTTTACTAAATGTTGTAATTTTCCTTATCCATACAAATGATGTTTCTTAGAAAAAATCCAAAAAAGCACCCTATGATAATTCAAACACAATGAACTCAAAAATGATGTTTATTTTAAAAATAATATCCATAAAAGTGTCAAAAATTAGTTTTAATATAGGATCGCATTAAAATGAGGTAAAACTAGATCTTGTGAGTAACACAAGATAATTAAGTTTTGTATGTAGCTTATGTTTAACATTGTGTATAAATAAAAAAAATTATTTATTCTAAAATAAAAATATTTTAACATCTTGGGGTGTCACATTTTCTCCACTTAATTCTAATTAAATGCTCATAATTTAAACTTGACATTAGTAATCTTGGTTTTCAAAAATAAAATATGTTTCAACGACCAAATTGTAAAATTGGATTATATAACATTTTTAAAATAAGAAAGAATGTAAAGTAGATAGGTCACGTATCTAGGATCCCTAGTAGGAGAAAATAAGTGTAAAAAAGAAATATGGATACAAAAAAAATTCTGACCATCAAGTTCATATGGAGAGTGCTGGAGAACATGTTTAGATGAAATTTATTAACCAAAAAACTAGAAACCACAGGGGTCAATAAAGGTAATTGATATCATAACAAATTATGGTAGTATGACAAAATTTTTCATTTAATACCATTTTTCTCTCTAGTTAACGTATTGTTTTAGTCTATAATAATATAGGTAAATATAAGTTTCTGTAAACATAATCCTTTTCTTTGATTACTCCTCGAACTATTTCAACATCATCTATAACCACATGATATTTCAAATACTAAAGTAAGAAATTACACTCTAAATTCTTATGTGATGATAATATTAAACTATTTTATAAATGGTTAACTTTTACTGCTGATTATGATCCAATCAATTCTGAAAAAAATTCACTGAATTTATATAATGAAATTTTCAATAGACTGTAATCAACATGAAGCGGCCTTAAATTTTCAAAATCCAAATTCATGATTCACTTCATCAAGTATCCTTTGAAATATGGTAATCATTTTATCACCATAAAACCTTATTCAAAAACCCTATTCTTTCTTATTCCTTATATAAGACACAAGTTATTGGAAATATTCCTTCAACCAAAAATTGTTGTAAACTCCATCAATGAAATCATATACCACTTGTCGACAAGTCATTAATAAATTCCAAGGTAGTCAACACTTGTTAAAATAAATAATTTCTCCATCATTATCCTAATATTAGGAAACAATTAAGGGTTTTATTTCCCTCAATAATGTGTTTTTCAAAAAAATTATCTTTCTAATGAATCACTTTCCTTTGTACTATTTAGCAAAAGATCTCAAATACTTAACGAAAAAATACTACAATACAATCCTCATGTATTAGGTAATTATTATAACAGGTACACTACTAATAAAATAATCAAATCAAAAAGAATTCTTGAATAAGAATATCAATCAATCATCATCATCTATGGATGAATCATAACTTAATCACAATCCAATAACATCATTTGGGGTATATTCCTTTGATTCATGGGACATTCATTCACATAGAATCCCATCTCCTTACAGTAGAATCATTGAACATTGGAAACCTTTTTATTACCCTTTATATCACAAACTTGGATTCCTTTTTCTCCGCATGTATAAAAAACTTCAATTACCTTCATGCATTTACCAATGTGATTATTTCCATATTCATCAAATGTTGGAAAAATCATTCTCTCCCTTCTTCTCCTAATCTATATTTTTTACTTCTATTCTCTTCTTCCATTAAAATACATATGACCCAAGGAATTCCTTACATAACTTATTAACAAATGGAATAATTTCTTCATATGCAGATAATACACAGGGGACTTGTTATCTTCGAAATGTTGGTAGACGAACATTAATAAAATGACAATTCTCACAATTTGTGTCACGTGCATTTGTGGATTTGATATTTCTTTTACTATGCGCCACTTATAAACATTTCGATATACAATATTAGCTGATAAAATTATAAAATTACTATAAATTTAACATGGTATTAAACATAACATAAATTTATGGATCATAAATCCTAGAACCATAAACCTGGCCTACATTATGGAAATAAATACTTATAAATCCTTTATAATGGTAGATAAATAAAATATGAATTATCCTAATAATATCCCCAAGGAGTGTCAAACTAGGTGCATAGTAAGGATTGTTTTCATGTACCAGGTTACCGTGAGTCCGGTCCGGAACACCATATAGGAGTTGTTACACTTTGGTATATTTTTTCCAGAACCACATCCACTTGTAATATCCAGATAGAAATGTATTGCAAGAAATTACCTCATAATATTTACTATACCAAATTTCTTGCATGTTCTTATACACTTATCATAAGTGTCTATCTTAGAGGTGTACTCCATAATAATTGCTTTATAAATCTATTTTCTAAGGTTGCTACTGCATTTCCTCTAATACCATGTGGAAATCCCCGACCCTAGAAGCTCAGAGATGGTGTATTATTATATTACATTGTCATTATTACAATGAAGATAATCTTGAAGAAAAATTCAATTTAGTAGTTTTGGAAAACTATATTGCATACATAATAGACATAATACATTTGGAAATAAGAAATAATGACGTGTTGCATTAAAAAATTAAACTACATACTTGAAGTCTTAATCAAAATTTTCTTCTTTATAACCTGGGGAAAGAAACATAACAAGGGTGATATAAAATACTTTGTAAGGGAAAATAAAATGGAATAAGTAAGGAATTGATTAATATGGAAGGTTAAATAACTAAATAAAATTTCCATTCATACAACTAGATAATGAATAAAAAATATAGAAATGTAAGAAACTGAAACTCAATCCATTAAAGAGTAAAATGAAACCAAATTAAATCCATATTTATGTCAACAAAAAATAGAATATATATATATATATAATAACTGAAACTAAATGAAGGGAATTTATTTCTAGTCATAAATCATGTATCAAGAACATGAAATCATATTACTATCAAGGCATTTCGAAAGACTGTTTAAAACACAGATAATAACCTGTTAAATTTTGGAAACTTATTTGTCTCATGATAATATGTCGAAGCATCAAGGAGATATATAAATTATATTCTCCACCAATAATTTTATACTGCAAATAATTCATGATATTTAATTTTCAAAATAACGAATATACCTTATCAAATAACCATATTAATGGTGAAATATGGAGTTAACAATAATGCCCACAATAATCAAATAATTTTCAAAGTAACCATCATAAGAAAAATGGTATACAGTTTAGGAAATAATAATATCCATTGTATGAGAATATGGATATTAAATTAAATTTCCAATTAAAATGGATGAAAGAAATGTTATTTCTTCATGGTTATGTTATCAATCAAAAACTTTTACTGAGATTAAGAACATTATTGAGGATAATAATCGTTAAATATTCTAATGTGTCCCATACCACTATTAAACTTTTAAATCATAGTCACCATTAAGGTATTATATTAAATTAATATTCTAATATTATTAGGATAAGATATTTAATTATATAATATATTAAAATGGGTATTAGGTATGGCACACAAAAGAAGTATGTACTAAATATAACATTAATCTCACAGATTTAAAAAGTAAGATAAATATCCTTACATTAACCTTGATATTGTTGTGTGGTCATTAAACTCTTATATAGTGGTTTAAAATATGTTAATAACTAATAAAATATCAAAACTAATGTTTATAATACCAGATATTAACGTGTTAAAATATTTTATTACCCATTTGTAGACAGTATTTCATTATTTTGACTATTTTGACTCTTAATTGCCTGGTTTTTATCAAGTATGTTTGACTTTATAGTTATTGTTCATATTAAATATATCATGGTTTCATCATCTAAAAAATGTTATCCATAAAAAAATTATATTATATGTCCATTATATATGTATTTATAATTTTACATAATATATGGATATTAGAAATGAAGGGAATCGTTCATTGAGATGGTAGGTCATACATTTGCATGAACGCTACTTTCATTTTTTTGTTATATTAATGAATTTACAACTAAATGATAAAAATTTAAATTAGAATTTATTGTATAATTTATATGTTATAAATCTAATACAGGTTTATTATAACCATCCTTTATATATTCCATGTGTGGCACGAACATTTCATATAGCTTTGAGGGGTGGTAGTCAATGCTTTCTCAGATGGAATTATCATATTTACTCAACATGGTAAGCATAATGGTATGTTATAAAAATGAAGAAGCATAAAAAAATTTATATAAAAAATATTTCATATATAAATATAGTTCAATCATAATGGAAACCATGAGGGGTGGTAGTGGAAAATTGAACAATCATCGTTTCATGAGGTAGTAGTCTCTATACACAGAATTGTATGTTTATTACCCATTATACGTAGGTGAGTGTATGTGTAGGTATAGAATATAGTAAAAAAAATCATATTATATTTTGGATATTAGTTATGTTAACTAATCCTAGTATAAGAATATTATAGTGAGTTGTATATGTAAATGAAACTAGAAATCATGAGAGAAGGCGTTATCTCTTATTTGTGTAACATCTTTGGGTTTGTACCCAAAGATTCCTAGTATGGTATACATCAAAATTATAGGCTTCTAGGTCAAGGGTATATATTTTGGGAGAGTATTTGGGAATGTCTAATCTGAACATAGATATTTTTAGGGGTGTTAGTAATGGATAGATTTGGTGGCCTTTTATAAGGAAGGAGGAGTGGAAATTTTGTAAATACCAAAAGGTAATCACTAATGGGTGGTATGCCTTACCTAAAGTTCCTCAAAAATAGAATAATAATAGATTAAATAAAAATTAAGGTTGATAAAAACCACACTGACACAAAAAAATGTATTTTAATAATATGGTTTCTTAACATCTATGATTCCCCAATTTTATAATTTGGAATTTAATTAAAGCCTCTATTTTTATAATCAAATTAATTTCACCCTAAATAAATTAAAGTGAGATTTATTAGAAAATATAGAGGCACTGAATTATTAATATTATACATACATTATAAAATAAAAAACCCATGTTTTTTGGAAATTTATTTTAAAACAAGTTCATGTGACACGCTAAAACGTTACTTGAACTCGAACCGTGTGAACAATGTTTTTTCAGAATTTGGGTCAATTTGTTAATAATAAAATATTCATCAGCCATAAATAAAAAATATTGAATATTTATTAAAATTTAAAAAGAACTTGGTATAATATATGATTTTTATTAATTTTAATTAATTAAAGAAGTTTAATTTATTGTAATATAATTATAATGTCAGTTTTGACATTATTTAATTAATTTAAAATTTTAACATATCAGTATTACATTGGAATTAAAATATCTTTTGAATACATGGGTTTTAAATGATATGTTAATCTATAAAAATAAATAAATACAATAATTCAATCATTTAACTTAACTTTTAATATTTATTGTATCATTTATTTTGGATAATTATTAACTAGATAATTATTATATTGACTTTTATTAAGCATTTTTTGTAACTAAACATTATTTTAAAATTATTGATAAATAATTATGATAAAAATAAATAATATATATTACAAAATGATATGTATAACAAAATAATGTCTTTAACAATATCCAAATGTTATAACAGTTAAAGGTAAGGAATTTTAGCTTTTGTCTTTTTTCTTACATAACCTTTTATATACAGAACTTCAATCAATTAATAACCTAATAACCCATATATTTCAATACAATTGGGGAAATTGACAATTTTTTGGAAACTAATGGCTTTATGAGATGTTTCCATGTCATTTTTTATTAATATTAATGTATTCTTCATCATTAAGGATAATCATACATTAATCAGTACAATTTATTTTAATGTCATTTTATTATTATTTTAGTCAAAAGATTAAGTTGATCTTATTAGACCAAAAATATCATACTAATTACATCTGTGTATTTTGGATTTAAAAATTCTAATCAATGAAGTGTAAAAATTATTATTAACACAAATATCATAGATGGTGTGAAATAATAGGGTTTTATAGTAGAAAAACATGTTTGTAAAGTTTTTATTTTAAATTTGGAAGTAAAATTGATCCTATTTAATTTAATTTAATAAATAGATGTATTTTTTATCTAATGTGACTCTAAAAAATATAAAGCCTAATTTATCATTAATAATTATTTAAACAAAAATGTATATTTTTAACTAAATGGCTTTAATTTTAACTATTCATAAAAAGGATGTTACTCAGAAAAATCCAAAACATTCAGCATAAGATAATTTAAAAATTATGAATTAAAAAAATGTGATTTTAAAAAAAATTTCGAAAAAGTGTAAAATTTAGTTTTTAAATAGGTTTACCATTAAAGGTTTGTAAAACTGGATCTTGAGAGTAACAAAAGATAATTAAATTTCATATCTTGCATTATTTTGACCATGTGTATAATTAATTCCAATAAAAATTATATTTATTCTAAAAGGAAAATATTTTAATGTCTTGGTGTCACAAAAAGGGTTTATTTGAACCAGAAACACCTCCACTACTCAAAAATAAATTCATTTCAATAATTTTCTTCAATATATTCTATGTTTCCCCCAATTTTATCTTCTTGGTTTTTTACTACGGTAACTATTTTTCTAACCTATAAAATTTATCCATTAACATTAAATATTAATGAAACATTTTAGAAAATTTAGAACCAACGATTTTAAATATGATATCTATTTTGTAAAATTAAAATCCCATGTTTGGTGAAAATTAATATTAATATAAGTACATGTAACACACAAAAAACTCCTTTAACCATAACAACATTGAAAATGGTTTCAAAATTTATGGGAAAATATTTTCATGATAAAAGATCAATTGGAAGATGTATGAACCATATTTTATACTTATTATCATTATAAAATCACATAGAAGAAGGTGATATTTTTCAATATTTTAAATCATTTATGAAAATATTATTTGCTAAAAAAATATCATTAATGAAAATTTTGAAATTAATTTTTGAATATTAATTTTAAAAGTTTCAATAAAATAATTTAATTAAAATATATTATTTTTATACGTTTTTAGAATTATGTATTCATATGTTGAATTAATATAAAAAAAGAATCCATTCAATTTTCTTCACCTATAGTATTTTAAGTAATAATAATTTTATTAAATTAATAACTAAATAATTCAAACATAATTTTTTTAAGAGTTTAATGTAATTATTTAATCTAAAAAAATTTAAAATAAGTTATCATGATAAAAAAATAATTTACCATTAAAAATAATATTTATAACCGAACGTAAGATGTTTTCCCCTATCGAAAAGATTTTTATATATTTAAGGCAAAGAAAGTTCATTTTCTTACCTTTTCATTAATTAACATATTAAATAAGTCAATTTCAGGAAATATTATCCCACTAACTCATAAAAAACAATCCCTATTTGATAAGGGTCGAAATATGTCCAAAAATGGATGTTGGTAAAGTTGTTAGGTCTTGTTACACATTATATTTTATGTTTAACCAATATGTAAACCTGGTTTAACATAATCATTAAAATTAATTTTAACTATTTTCCATAATAATTACAGTTAAAAATTAATATGTAATTTTTAGATAATATAAATTATTCTTATTGCTAAAGTGTAATCCATTTATTTAAATTAAATTCACAGAAGTGGGCATGAATTTTCAATAAAAACGAATCTTCATAAAAACATCCAAAAAATTCACACTATTGTAATTTTGTATTCTGATTTAAAATATGTTTTCTATTTTATCTATTTAAATTTAAATTTCATTAAAAAACTACATATAAATTATTTTCACAAAGGACAACTAAACATGCTTTGAAAAAAATAGAGTTTTTCATAAACTATTTTTTTAAATGATTCTCAATGTTTTGATAATATATAAACAATGAATAATCACGTAAGAAATATATATATTTTAGAATATATTCAATCTACTTCATTTTTTCCAATCTAACTTCATTGTGATTATTATCATAATAATATGAATAATACATTTCTTTTTGTAAACCAAAATCTTGCATGTAATACAAGTTATAAACAACACTCACAATTGGGTGTAATTCATTATAAAATCTAGGTTTCAGGCAACAAAAACTATACTCATAATTTCATTTAATTAAACCCTACATTTCATGTTACATAAACTACAGAATAAAATATTATTCTTTTATAAATTTTTTGCTGTTAAATTTCTTGATGTGAAAATAAAAAATAAATATTCTCACCAAGAAATGATGTTTAATTCGTTTTCTAATACGTGTTGATATATCCTTGTATTTTTTTCTTCATTCATATAAAATATATTTTAATTGAAAAATAATTTTATAATAAACAAATTTGATTCATCTCCCTTGAAATATCAATTTCTGAGATTTTTTTATAATTTCATATTATTTATGTTATTGTGTATATATGAATGTCATGATCAATATGCACTCTAATTAACATATAGAGTATTTTCCAAACTAAAAAATCAATTACTATTATCCTCATTAATATATCCTTTTTGTTTTTTAATATAAACAATTTCATCAAGATAACCATCAATAAATTGTATCTTTACTTCAATTGTGAACAAAATATAGTTCATTAGAAACATATTGTAAGTAAAATTTCAAGCGTTACAACCCCTTTGAGCATTCAAAAACTATATTCAAAATATAAATGATATAATTGATAGTTTCACTTGTATTCTGGATGTTATTTTCATTATAATACATCTCACCTTTCATTGTCATTACATTAAGAGACTGATAATCTTGATGACATTCATGTATTCATGATGTGACCCAATTCCCATCTATTATTTTTTTAGAATTTTATTTTTATCCTCATAATTATCTACTATCTAATATTATTTTATCAATAATTCATAAATTTAATATCACATAGAATTTAGTATTTATTTAAAGTGTTATTTTTTGGTAGTTAGTTTCTTATTCATAAATTATTTGTGGTGTTCTTACAGTGTTACAGTTGAAAAGCTACATTCAAAGAGGTTAAATAGGAATACACACTAAACAAGGGGCCTAATTGAACTTTGTACCCTATATAGGGGAACTAGATACTCAGTGATCATAAAAGTATCATAGAGAATGTTGATCCCCACCAACCATCCAATGATGGTGTATCAGGGTTCATTGGAGCACTGAGTACATTGTACAGGCTGAAATGATACCTGATGCGTTATGAAAGACTCTATTTTCGGGGATATTGTTAAAATTCAACACCAATTTTATTAGATTTCACCACGAAATATATCACTAAATACTGAAAAGTATATTTATATTTTATTAATTTATTTCTTCCAAATATCCTCTATTATCTATATTAATTATCATTCATAACATTATCTATCAATTAGTGAGTATGTCCTTTGTTATTTCCATTATGTTCACCTATATTGATCTTTGTTTGTTTTACCTGATAAATCCTTGTTCTTAATGGTTTGTGGGAAATTATATGAATTTTTAATTATATCATGAATTGGAGTCCATGTATTTGTGACTGTTCTGACCTATATTGAGGTAGGTATTCTATATAATTTCATAACAATTATATGAGGATTTACTAGAAATCATGTAAACATGTTCATGAAATTTCCCAACACATTAATTTATTTAATCATAATGTTTATATGATTTTTTGGATTGATCAGATACCCTCATAGATTTAAATATGTGTAAATTAGATTTGGTTTAATATAACCAAACCTTTATATATGGTTAGAATTAGGTTAGTTTAGTTGGTCGATTTGGGATAGTGTTATTTATTCAACCCTATTTGAGGATTGGGAATGACTCTAGGTTCACATAGAGTTTACATGATTGAATAATTCAATTATTATGGTATTTTAAAAGATATTGTTTCTTTCTTTTGTAACCAAGATTGGTTGGTTTGGGAGTAACATAAATGTTGTCCTTTTGGTATATTTGGAATTGGAATATTTAATAAGAATACTGGACGACCAATTGATATTGAATGATGATTTGATGTAATAATATTTTCTATTTTATGTTTAGGGATAGGTGATATGATAGGAAAACATTCTAATATAGAAGATAGTGGGCTGCGATATGTTGGGAACATGTGTGATAAAATATAATAACCCCAAAGATAGAGGGTGTGGTATAAAACTTAAAATGATATTTTACATGTGACCTCCCCTAACTGAGACAGTGTGATCCATGAATAATATAGGACATGATGTGTGATCTCCATTGAGGGATTGATAACTAAGTTTGGTTATTTAATTTTTCTATAAAAACATATCTAGTGTTCTCCCACATAGCATAGAAGGAAATTATCTTTATATAAATCATGTGTGTGTTACAAAAAATGCCATTTTAAATAATGTTGGGCATATACTATTGACCTTGATAGATCAATTTGGGTTGTTGATTCCTTATTAGTAGACCCATTAAATGTGCTTATTTTTAGGGTGTGGTTGAATAATGGTATATACTCAACTACATGTATTTTACCTATCTATCTTTCTATAAAAATTCACATCAACATCCACTGTTTACGATAATCTAATTAGATCATCAACAGTGTTAACGATATGTGTCTAAACATCTATTCTAAACTGTAATTTAGATGTGGTATTACTATATATGGATGCCTAGTGAGTGTCGCTTATTATCTTAAATAAATTATTATCATAACTTTCCTGTGAGTGGTTCTAAATGGGGACGATTTGAGTTGATATGGGCATGGAAGGATGATATTTGGATTATGATTCAATTAGAGTTTATCACCTTGTTTTTAGTTACAAATGGGATGAATTTAAATGCGTTTCCAATTAAACAATTAAAATTGTTTTATTATATAATGTTTAATGTAAATCCTATATAATTATACCAATGTCTATTATTTTTCACCATAGTAGTCCAATTTAATATATAGATTCCATAGATATGGTTAATAATCATGTTAGATCCCTTGATTTGAGTTCAGCTTTTGGATGATTCCCTATGAGATATGACCTCAGTGAGATATTGATGTATTAGAGAGGTTGTCATACACAGTGAACCAGATACAATAAATTAAAATCAGGTTCGAGTGGTATTCATAAAGACCCATATTCTTTGCTCATACCCCTATGGGTTGAATTTTTGTTTGATCATGTGAAACCTGTGAGAGGTGTTCGCCTAGGTTTTACAGATGAATTTTAATGTAGTGATATTGTAAACAATTTTTTGATAATTATGAATTGTAGGTTCTTTGTTTTATCATTGTAGGCATGATTATTTCTTTGGTTCATGGGTAATATCCAATGGTGCTTAGGCAGCAAGACTGTGTATGATGTGCATGAGAGTTCAAGTGCCTAGTGTGAACATATGTTAGGAGAGATGACACTCATCGCCTAAACATTTTTCTTTTTAAATCATTAGTTAGTGAATTTATATGTGGGAGATGAGTATTTATGGTTTTAAAGAAATTATATTTCCATGATTTCCTATGCATTGAGATTATTCAAGAAATGTATCTCCATTTTAGGGGAGTCATTAAGGATAATCAAGCACCGTGAGGCATTTTACCCATTGGATGACATTGAAACACATTATCATGAGACAAGGTGTTAGGGGATGGTTAATGAAATTTTTCTCTTAGATGATGTGATAATGGATCAGGGAGAGAAATAAACACCTATCAATGGAATCTAAGTGTACCATTAGTCTAGAGTTGATCATGCTCAATATCTGAACATATCATAGAGTGCACTGGGAGATAATCTATTATATGTTAATATATCTAAATATCTATTCTTCTATAACAATGGGAAATAATTGGAGTTGTTCTCAAGTAATTGTATTAGGTAATACATATAGTATGGAGTAAACTATTATCCATTTGAGGGTGGAAAATATTTATATGTATTAATTTTTTTTGATTGTCATGGAAAATCACTATTTGGTAGTTGATATGGGAATTGTGTCAAATTAAATAATGGGGATCAAGAAGGAGTAGTATTGGAAACACCTTTCATTGAATTTATTGATGGATAAAGTGTGGGATTTTGATCTTGGAGATTTGTTATGAGGTGATTATAAGGATTCTACTTTTTTGGGGAGTACCATATCAGTTGAAGATGAGCACATATTATTTTAGAAGAGTTGTAGACACTATAAAACAAGTGATTGGGTACTCATGATAGAATATTCATATAGATTATTATGATTGGATCATAACTACCATTTATCCAACAAGGATTATTAGGGGAGAGTGGGGTTATTGTTTGGAAGTTGTAAGGACATGTTTTTTCCTAGATTATGGATATGAATAAAAATTTGAATTTTTTCCTTAATTTCTTGTCAGGGGTAAAATAGTTTTGGCCCTAGTAGATGATCAAGGGTATTTATTCTAACTACAGTGTTATCCATATAATAGTTTGTTTGAAATATGAATGTATTTTGGTGAAATTATGAGCCATTATAATTTTCATAGAATAACTAATAATTAATAAATTATTAATTTATTGTAAATTTATTATTATTCAGTTAATTAACAAGATATTTTAAATTTATTTTTATTGAAATTATATCTCATTTGTTTAGTCCAAAATGGGGGCTTTCATAGTAAAAGAATAAACTCATGTCGGTCACTCAGTTCAGGATTGTTCCACTCTTTCTTTTTATATTCATTTTTTATTTTTTTCATTTTTCCAATTAATTAAATATCTTCATGTAGCTTCTCATGTATACCATAATGGGTTTATAATTTCTAGAAATTAGGGAGAAAAGGGACAGGGAGATGGGTGGAGTGAAGATGAGTGGTGACATTATGGATATCTTGAGGAGCTGCATCATCATGCAGTGACTACAAAGTTTGGAAACATGTGAAGATTTGGAAGATTCACCCCAAAGGTTGGATTTCATTAATTAGCTACCTAAAATAACCATATATTTATCTCTTTCTTGTTTTATGTTCATATTTATACTTTTAAGGACACAATGGTGCTGATCTATGCTTAAACAGAGAGAAACAGTTGTTTTAGGAAGATTGTAGGTGTTCATATTCTGGAAATCATTGTAACACAACATGTGGATATATTAACACAAACCGTGTATTATTCCTATTAGGGTAAGATGATGTACTTTAAAAAAAACATCTTGTACTAGTACATATCCATATTTCTGAGTACATTGGTAGATGGAGTATTCTAAAATAAACATGGTGTACAAGGGTTACACATCATGTATTCATAATCGACCATGTTGATGAGTCCATGTCTAGAAACACCATGTTTCTAAAAATGGCCACGTAAGGTACATTTCCCAAAATCGTGTGGGTTAAATGCCTTGAATAAGTACATGACCTTGAATAAAAACATACCCAAGCCATGCGAGGTAGACTGGAAGGAACCTCAGGTAGGGTATGACAATGTATAGTATTTACATGTCATGTAATTGGGTTTTCCACGGCATTTCCATCTAATGTAAACTCTAATGCGAGAATTTGATGGTATATGTAGGGCACTCATGTATGCCTAGTACATATTTCTTTCTTGCCACTCTATTTAGGTGTTTTAATGTCTTGAAACCCTAGAGTCTGAGTTGGAATCATGGTAGTCTATTTTTTGTATTTTTACACATAGATGGTGATAGTGGAACCATTTAGTTGTTTTGAGGTCTACTAAATGAGGTTTGGGGTGATTGATGTGTAATGGAGAGTTTATTCCTCTATTAATTGATTTGTTTTATCTAATGAGAGTGATATCTAGGTTGAGACCAACCTCAGTGTAGTATGAATGATTCGTGGTCATGGAACTTGATCAAAACTATCCTCAGTTGCAGAATAATGGGATAGTCTATGGTTAGTGGAATTGGATTGTGGCTTGATGATGTACATAGGTTGGGGTTTTGGACCATCTTAGGTTGTGACCTTGATAAGATATGGGCCATAATCTATATTCTTAGACTAATTCATACTTAGCTTTTCATTTAGTATATATCCCTTGTGAAATATTATCTTTTTTACCTACATGTATTTGAGATATTAATGATGGTGTTATGGAATGTGTTTAACCATGATATTATCAATTACCACATATCCCCTATCAAATTACATTACTTAAATACTGTTTCCATGGATTCTTAGAGGGATTCCATCTCCAATGTATTACCATATGGGATCCCTAGAGGTATTTGTCTACCTATGTACCAATGACGAGGATCCTAATTTGGAATCCTTTTCATATGTGAAATCATACAAGATAACAAGAGGTAAGACTTCTCTTATATGTGTACCACAAGTATACAAAGTCGGATCCTCTATTGAGTTTGAATTTTGGGGACCCAAAGAACACACAATGGCTAACCAACATTGATAATGTGTGTTATGTGTTTTGGAATAGATGGTAGTGGGTAACACATTAGAACTCATACTGAAATGTATATCTATGCAGTTGTAGAATTATCTAGGGGTTTTTTCTTTTGAACACCCTCAAACTTTTAGTATTTTATTTACAATTTTACTATTGATGTTGTTAGGATTCAAAATTTTCTTCTAGAAAAGTAGCTCATGTGGAATTATATAATTTCATTTTCTATTGGGGATGCCCATAGGTACTTCAAGGGATAAAAAATATCATCCCTAATAATTGATGTTTATCTTATATTGATGATGGATAGGTCACACATCACCATTATGGAAATTAGTTGACATGGGATTCCATAGTGGACATGGAGTTCCATATTTATGATTAAAATTAGAGGATATGGAATTCTACAATGGAGATGAAATTACATAGTTATGAATGAGATTAGTTCACATAGAGATCTATATATGTTATTTAAGTGATGTGACACATCCTCCAAATATTATATATTTTTACATTCTTAGGTATTTATAATGATATACCCAAGATGTGGTTTATATACACCTCAGGGTTTGGGTGGATGCATTATTATTTCAATATCACGATATTCTTGGAAATGGGATATTGATCCATTTATCAAATTGATCTATTTAGTTTTTAGAATTATTATATCATTATACAGTAGTTTCATAGGATATGGAAGTCTATTAATGGGATCATAATGAAAGGGGAGTTACCTAATTCCATGAGTGGTACTTGTGTTCCCTTTTGGAAACCCTTGGATGGGATTATTTGATTAATAGATTTATTTTATTTACTTTATGATTTATTTTCATTATGTATGGAAGCCTTTTTTTTTACATTTCCCATTTTTATTTATATCATATAAGGTGATAAAAACATTTCATAATTGTCCAAAGTAGGTATTATTGATTGAAATCACATAACAAAAGAACTAATATGGTTTTATATTATTTTATTCATTCCATATCTATCTCAGCTTGGTTGATCATATTTCATGAGCATCTAGTTACAAAAAAATATTATATGTTAATCATTGGTGGTTTCCTAATTTGATTGATTCCTTAATCCATTTACAATATCCTCAATGCATGTAAATACAATTTTTATGATTTCATGTTGAGCATAGATTTACAATGGTTAGAGATGAGGTCCATGGTTTCATGATCAAATGGATCCGCTCTTGCCGATTCATAGGATTGGACTCGAGAGGCTCACCACTATCATAGGGACTGGTTATGTTGATCTGAATAGATTTTGAAGAGGAATCATATATTATTACATGAATTTCTTTTATGTACTCCTCTATATATGGATAAAATTGTGGGGAAACTAGGTTCAATGTATGATATATACATTCATGATTTTAAAATGTTCATTTATTATTTATTATTTATTGTATTTATAAATTGTACACAAAAAATATTAACTTATTTTCAGGAATTTTTTTTTTCCAATGTGATTACTCCGATATGAGGGAATATTCTACCAAATTTCATTCCCTATGACCTAATTTTCATCCAAAAGTCTTTAGAATATAAGTAGGTCTTTAGTCCTTGAAACAAAATACTTCAGAAATAGTTCAAAGGCTGAGTGGGGTACGTATGATAAGATTGTGATTGAAGGACTGAAACAACTGGACTATTATATACAAAGAAATGAAATAGTAAACACACCAAATCAATAATTTTATGATATAATTATAAATAAATTGATATTGAAATTTTATAATTGGATCATATATGATATTATATATATTTATATGGTTGTAATGAATAATTAAATAAATGTATATTTATTATACTGGAGGATTGAGTTTATATTATTCAATTCAGACTTGAGGTAATGGTTTAAATTTCAATCTCATTTAATTAATAGATTGTCTTTGAAAAATTTATATTTAGGAAAATTATATAGATCGTATCATTTATGCCAAATTTATTTTCTTCTCCTCTCGTTATTCTAGAAATATTTAATTATTAGTATCATTATTCTCTCTTTGGTTCATAAAATGATTGAGAAGATGTTTTTAATGAAAATCCAAACTTATTTCCACTTTGGTCGATTAATATTTTCTTCCATGTCCATACTCATAATATTTGTTTTGATTATGATATTACGATGAATTGAAATGTTTTTAAAAGTTAATTTTAACTATATTAGAATTTATTTGTCAGGTTTCAAAAAGGAATCATTATAGAAGTATCCTAAACAGGTTGTTTTGGAATTTTTTAAAAAATTGTGAAAACAGTGTTTTCTTTTAATGTAAAAGACATTAAAGAATTTTTCTTCCATATTGAGTGTTCTTTTATTTTATGCTTTAATTACAATTTAAGTTTTTTATTTTTTAAAAAAAACATTTATCTATATTCTATAAATTTTTAGTCAAAATTTTATTTGAGTAAAATAAAGGATTCTTTTGTTTACAATGATATGTTTGAATGATAATTTAATGGTATTTTTCATTTTTTTCACCACCATTTCAGGATTATAATGCTATACTAGGGATATCATTTAATGATACCGTATTTTTTATTTCTCTATATGTTTTATTATTATAATGGTTCTATGTTTAAAAATCCTGTTTTTATTCCATGGGTTATGATATTATGATATAATGAGTGTTTTATGATGTTATGGAAGACATATGCATGATTTTAATAATGTGATAGCATTTCCTTGAATTATAAAGGCCTCAAATTAATTTTTTAAGGAATTATATTTCCTAAAATAATATTTATAAAGTAGTTGATGTTATCCATTTTCTAAAGGAAATATGTTGGGATTCTCGATCAAATATGATATGGGAAACATTTGAGAATTTAATACTATAAAAATTGGCAAGTGAAATGCTACCCTTTTTCAGTGATTCTATTAGTAGTGATGATAAAGGGGGGATTTATACGTGCTTTTTCCTAGCACTGGTAAATTTTATGTTTGAAAAAAAATCTTGAAAAATCAAATATTGTTATATAAGTATATTAATATTGATATAAATATAATATATATTTTTTTAAATATGTTTTAGATAAGTATAAATAGACTATTACATTTAATATATAAGAAATTTAGTGAAAATTGATTTCAAATATTTTATAAAATATTAATAATTAATAATTTTCTCATTATTATTGATTAAAAATAATTTAATAATAATTTGAAGACAGAAAAAATCCAAAAAAATTCATAAAAGATCTGAACTATGTTGAAAATGTAACTCAAAATTCATACGACCATAACTTATGATCCGTGTGTCCATTTGAGCTCTACAGCATATCAAATCGAATCCTACAATAAGAATTACGCAGTAGTATTTGAACCAAAGATTCTGTCACTTTTTTAGTGGCCGAAAAATGCCTATAAGGCCTACAAAACAGAGTTTTTAGTCAGGATACCCCAATTTGTTAACATTCAAACATGTATAACTTCTAATCCTGATGTCCGTTAGGCCTGTACCACAAATCATATCAAAGATTATTTCATTATCTTCGATTTTACTGGTTGTGAAGTTGAAACGGTCTTCTAGATTATATGTTATGGTTGTTTTAACATTCTATGGCTTTTCAAATACCCATATAAATGTATTTGTTCTTAAATATATATGTGTATGTGTGTGTGTGTGTCTCTGTGTTTGCGTGTAGTATATATGTATGTATGTAATTATTATTTTATTTATAAACACACATAAAAAACATATTTTATAAATGTATTTAAAACTGATCATATAAATATATATTAATATACAAATAAATATACAGATAAAAAATTATAACTAAATATATATATATATATAAGTAAATATAAATATATATTAATATACGAATCAATATATATTTTCTAATATATGAATAAAAATATATGTATTAATATAACTAAATATATTTATATCAATTTGAATCTATATTAATATACAGATAAATATAACTATATATATAAATATTAATATTTATTAATATACAAATAAATATATATATATCTTAATATATGTATAAATATATATATTAATATAACTAAATATTTTTATATTAGTATGAATCTATATTAATATATGAATAAATAAACAATATATATATACATAAATAGATATACCATTAAATAGAGAAAACACAAAATAGTTTAGTGGTAACGGTGCAGTCGCGAAAGGGGGGAGGTCGTGGGTTCGACTTATGGTGGAAGCAAGGAGGTGCGTGCGTGTGGGGGTGTGCGGGAAGGGCAGTGTGTGACAGAGTGTGAGGGGGGTGGGGTGGGGGGGTCTTCCTAGCACAGATAAGGGGGGGGGGGTGGTCATGCGTTGATAAAATCTCCCCCTTGCATTATAAAATTCTTTTTTTTAATTTTTTGTAGTTTTATCAGTAGTTTCCTGAGCGCTGATAAAAGGGACCCCCACTTTATCTTCTCCTAGATTAACATTGATCTTTTAGGGTTATTAATGCACTTTTCTAGCACTGATAATGGCTATATTTGTAGTGGTGATTCCAAATACTCTATGATATGATGGTGTCAATTATTAACCTTAACATATGATAGTGCTTTTTATTTCTATGATAGTTCTACAGTCTTATAAAACATTTAAATGATTATTACATAAACTCATGCATCATGATTGATTTTTTGATGACTCCATGATATCAAGAAATACCAATGTATTATTCCATGACACATATTTTGATCTATGAATTGTTGGGTCTTATTTTCCATAAATAATCTAACTTTTTCTTGACCTTATCTTTATAATATGATTACATATTTTCGTTCATTGATATCTATCATGTTTTTCCTTATAGAGAATATGAGCTCACCGTTTTTATGATTTAATATTTCCCCATATTACAAAAAAGGGTAATACATTTTTTATGTCTAGATGGTTTACATATATAAAGAATTATTTTTATATTGATGAGGAATATACATAAATTAGTTCATTATTCATATAGTCTCCATTTACTCTAAACCTTTATTGATCCCGCAGTATAATATATATTTTATATTAATAAAAAATAAGTTAATGATACAAACATTTATATAATAAAAATTATGTTATATATATAATAAATATAATACTATTTCATTTGTATCCACCATTATGACCAATAAAAAGAGGTTTTGATGGAAAATAGAATATATCATGTTCTTGAGGTCATAGTCTACATGTACACACAAAATATGTTTTCATTTTACTTTTTGAGGATATGTAAATTAAAAATTGTTATTCCAAAAGCAACGTTGTAACACCCTGAGATTTTATGAGATATATTATTTTTAATTTCTTCCGTATCTTCTGTTGTATTCTACACCAAGATTAGCTTTCGCTATACGAAACACCATATTAGCTTGTAGTATACGCAAACCCTATTATTGGCTTGTGTTGCACGCAAAAGCATCCTTCCTCAATAGCGTGTGTTGTACGTAATACTGATTCTCACTAAACAATGATATATTGATATAATATAGCCGTTATGAATAGGATTAACTACATTTTGAATTTTATTATATAATAATTAATCTTACACATATTTTAGAACATGGTATGAGAACAAAATAATTCTTTCGGGTAAAAAAATTATTTTTCAAAAAAAATGATGTTTTGTCGCCATTTATGGATAACCCATTTTAAATCTGATTTTTACAAGTTTATATGTACAATTTTTTTAAAAAAATATCTAATTTCGAATCAGGATATAAAAATTTACTTTGGTTAAATGTTTCATATTATTCTCATAACTTTCATATTTTAATGAATAGTAAAAACACGTTTTATATTAATTAAAAACAACTTTTTTCATCGTAATATTTAATATGGTTAAATTATAATATTTAATGGTTTTAAAGTCTAAATAGAATATATTTTTTTCATTTAATATAATTTATGTAATTATCATTGATTTTACATTGAATTCATATGTATAATCATTTCAATCTTTTGCAATGTTTTAAATTTTAAAACACTTTTTTTTCAACGAGATTAATTTTAAATTAATTTCTGCAACTTTTGTGACTTGAATTTTAAAAAATTGATTCCATATTTGGAATCAGTAGGTCCAAATTATGTTAATAGGCTACTTGTTATTTTTTCGGCACTATGAATAGTAACTACGGTAAATTTTATTTACTATAGTTAAAGGTAAATAGGGTAATTAAGGGTAAATATAATATTATAAAATTACCCTAACACATGTCATAATGTAATTTAATGATTATATTTCGTCCTAAAGAATATTTGGTTCGAAATATAATCCTTCGAAACCCAATTGGATGTGATTAAGTCCTTTAATTTATTTTATTTTCAGGAATGTGAAATATGTCTCACTCAAACTTTAATAATTATAGTATTTTTAATATAAGGTTTTACAGAATATAAATTATATTATAAATACTCATTTGAACTCTAAATTGTTTTATTTATTATGGTAATTTATTTTTAATTTTTAAGAAATATTTAATTGCCTTAATAGCTTATGCATTAATGATTCAGAAATTACTAACATTATGAAAAATCAATAATATTGTTTTTATTAAAGTAATAATACCAATAAAAACTTCCAAACACTTGCCCAAAACTTATTTTTCGAGTATATATATACAATAAGCATCCAAGGGTAGACTTGGGGACCATTTGGAGCTGTATAGAAGAGATTATGACATTTATATTATTTTATTTTAAATGCTGTCAAAGTTGTCACATTCAAAATTTAATCAATATAACAATTTATATGTTGTGATTTTAAGATGATAAATTAGAATAAATTTATTTTTTAAAAAAATATTAAATTTATCATCATCATAGTATTTTATTTTTAATTTTTATGCAAATTATAAGTATATTAAATAATTATAAACAAAATGATGTAGTAATTGTTTTATTAAGAGAAATATCAAATAAATGGTTTTATTAATATTAAAATAAATATAATATGAACTAATTAATGTTCTACACAAATTTTCTATATGAATATGACATGTTAAAAATATAAGAAACATTTTAGTTCAAATATATCCTCTGTCTGGATTTTATTTAATTCAAATAAATGATTAGTGTAAAAATTAACACTATTGTTATTTTATAAAAATAACATATTATTAAATTAATTAAAAATCAAAACAACAATAATAAAAAATTATAAATTGAAAATTATATGGTTGAAAAGGTAATAAAGTATCCAATTATGGAAAATTTACAACATATAAGTATGTGTTTATAAAAATTTAAAACATAGAAAATTATTACAAAAAATAAAATTAAATAGATTAAATAAGGATAAATCAAAATGATAAGGTTTAAAATAAACAAAAAACATATATAAATTTTATTGGTTGATAAGATTACCACCCTATCTTATTTCATCTTTGAATTGAGTTATTTCTGGTGGTTTTTATGTGGGGTTTGAATTTATATTAAATTAATATTTTTGAGGATTCCAAAGGTGCCCCTCTCCTCCCTTATAAAAGGGAACCTACTATCTATCCTCCCCACACCATTAAGAGCCTTCAATCTCGGACAAACCCTACCAATTTCTCTTCTCCACTTCCCTAGTAACATACTAAAGGTCCTGGTCTTCTTCAAAGACCAACTTTAGTGCCCTAATAGGAGGTTTAGAAGACGCACGTCGAAGAAGAGGAGTCTCGGACACATACGAAAGAAATTGGACATAAGGTAAGGGAAAATTTTGCGATCTCATTTTTCTCCGAGATTACATATACGTAAGTATTTACTAGGGTTAAATTTATCATCCATATACATGTTTTCTAAATATATTTTTATAAAATGATTACTATTCTACCATGTATGTTTAATGTCATTTTTTCCCTTTGCTTTCTTTTACACCATGGTTTGGAAGGATTCTTACTTTTACCATACGAGGTTCTTTTTTACTATTCCTTCAAATGTATGAGAAGAATGTTTTTTTAACATATATGGAATGAATAGATTTTAAAGGTTTCATGATGCCTAATTTTCATGAAGCTTCCTCTATAAGATTTCTTGATTATTTTCAACAAAATCCTTTTCTTTTAAAATTTTCTTGGCATTTTGTGAAATGAAAATGATTTTGAAGATGAAATGATATTTTCCTCAAGAACAAATTTCAAGTGTTTGGTCAAAACTATTTTCCATTTATGATGAAATTATTTAGTATGATCATGTTTCAGGTAAAATATCTCTATAATTTACATGGTTTGATTATTCTATTGATGAAATGATATCCATTTGTTTTTTAAGGATTATGTTATGTTGGGATGATGTTTATGAAACCCATTTTATTCTTTGGGTTATGATGAATGATTTATGTTTGATTTGTGCCAAAAGTAAGAATGATTTCATTATGATATGGGTGTGACCTATATCTCAATCCAATGCATTGGGTAAAGATTTATATCTCATGAGATAGAAATGGCTGGAACGACAAGTGAATCCAGTTCAGTAATATAGGTCTAGAAAGGCAAGTAAACCTAGTTCAGTAATAGACTTTGTCCACTATGATGGTCTTGGAAACAATGCCTTGGCTACTATGGAAATCATAACATGTGATTAGTGGTTTCAACAATTACATGTTTTATTCCCATGGTATATTATCATGGTTAATGTTTCATTATGTTCTATGCCTTATGCACTACCACGATTTATGTCATTACTCATGATTTTTATTTTATATGTTCATGTTTTTACATTCAAATGTTTAGGGATTGTTTTATGTTCCCCATGTTTACCCTTACTGAGAATTTGAGCTCAACTTTTTTATGTTTTCTTTACCCCAGGATATAAATAAATGTTTTAGGTAAGAAAATAAAAGGGTAAGATCTTTATGGGAGATGTTGAAGATCTTTCACCCTGATTAGAATACTATATTCCGAGTTTCCAAGGACACTAAACTAATACAGTCTTTGGGCATCTATTTTTTAGGTATTATGTATTCCACAAAAGTAATTCAATGTCCATGTACGTCAAGTTTGGGTCTCTAGAGTCGTAAAATATCCATATAAATGATATAAAAAATTCATTAAATAACAATTATTAATTGATTTTTATGGAGGTAAAAGAAGAAGAAAAGAAAATTATCCATTAAGAAATATACCTATTCCTCATAAACCGTAGAGAGATTTATACATAAATCCATTATTTCATGTTATTAGAATCAAACCAATACCTCCATGATGTGTGGATGATTTTTATTAAATTATTTTTAGGAGTATTGGGTGAGATAAGATAGTTTTTTATGTTTGTATAAGATATGGGAAATGATGTACTTTTATAAGTCAATGAGAGGAAGCACTGTTAAATTTTTGAAAGATTAAAATATATTTAAGTCTTACTCAAGTATATTAGATCCAAAATGACAAATCATTGGGTATGAGATGATACAAGGTCGAAATATGGTAAAAAAATAGGACTTAGATGATATTTTAGATCATTTAACCATTATAATTATAATTTATATTCCTGTAGCTCATTTTAACTCTTATCCAAGTATGTGATTTTTTGTACCATTTTTACTATTAATAATGGAAAAAATGAAATTGGTCATGTTATAAAATTTATATCTGATTTTTAGAAATACGAGTCCATTTTATAATATTTAATTTCAATGATTATTAGATATACTTTTTTCTAGAATAATAATGTATATATTTAATTCTAATAAAATAATCTGGATTATGTTAAAAAATATTAGTCAAATTTTTATAAAAAACCAAAATCGATGATTGAATTTTAAATACATTTTTAAAATAGAAAAAAAAAACTTTTTTTATTTTATGAAATTCAATACCTGGATTCCAAAAATGTTATGAATATGGTCATATGTTCAACATTATATTTTAAATAAAATATATTACTTATTTAATATATATTTTACATGAATACACTATATTATAAACATTTAATTTATTAGCTCATCATTATTACCACATAATGTTGAGTGTTTCTATAAAATTAGTAACTTTAGTTATTCTATAATAAATTATATATTTCAGAAAAATATAAAAAATTCATAACATACTAATTTGAAAAGAATTATTCAATAATTTAATATATTTAATAAATATAATATTATCAAATTTTATAATTTAGGTTTTAATCATTTATCATTAGTAAATAAATTTTAATTTTTATATTGTTTCACATAGAAGAAAAAACTACAATAATTGATGATCAGGTGTTTTAATATTCTCTCAATAAAAATTCTCTTCCTCAAAATTAGTAGAATATAACTTCATAAAAATATGTGTGTTCTTCCTCATTGTAACTAATTTTGGTTCCTTTTTCACCTTTTTTATATTATGAAATTTTCAAATTAACCTAACATGTCGAGTCATCTAGTTATTCACCACTTTATAGTTCCATGATTTTTTATAGAACATTAAGAGTAAGATAATTTAAGTAAGAATTAAATTTATTATTAGTAGATCACATTCATTTTTTCTAGAATTTTCTTCATTAGAAAATATATTAGAAGCACATCATGTACTTAAGTGGGGATATTTTTCATTTAGAAATGAAAATCTATATCTTCAATTCATTCTATAATTTTAAAACCCCTGAATAGAATATATAATTATAATAAAATTCCACCAAACCTAAATATTAATCTCATATACATTGAATGTAAATAAATAATGACCTCAATATATATTTTATTGTATGAATTGTCATTTCTAATTACCCATATATTTGAGTATGATAGATTGTACTCAAATATATCTTAGTTTCATGTTCATTCTGCGTAATTTTTATAATTTCAATGTAAACTATTGTTTATGACCAGATAAAATCTCTATTGGTTCACCTTGATGTTTCCTAATATCATTAATATAGAGTATAATAATTCTCCTAAGAGGTAAACCTTTCATTATAGAAAATAAATGTTCATAATTTGGAAAGGTATTCAACAATAGCACATATGGAATCATTCTTTATATTCATATATTCAAATCTAGATAAAATGACTATAGTATTATTATCCCATTTTCATAAATGAATAAGTAATGTAAGCATGGATCATTTTGGGTGTTGTGTTTTATAATTATTAAAAATTCATGAAAATTGATATATATTTGTAATTTTCCATTTCATAATTTCACATAAAAAAAATTTCATATCCCAATACATTTTTGTTTTGAAAGGTTTTACAGAAAAAATTTCATTATTAAATTCATATAATAATTCCATTTAATAAAATAATGAAATCATAATCTCTTTCCAAATTTTAAATTTATCATCTTCATAGAATAATTATACCAATATTCTAGCATTCAATTATTTTATTTTATTTTGAATATTATTATTATCACACTGAGAACTATTCATTTTCTCTAATATTGATTGTTTTAAAATCATTTACAATAGTGATGATGTTTCACCATACTTAATGATTCCCTTATACACCTTTTCTTAATCCATGATGATAATATATTTTTATATACTAATTTTGTTAAAAACCTCATGATCTTTACTACTAAATGCATCAACCACCTTATTTTCCATCACATAGTGATAGTGTTTTGAGTAATCAAAATGCTTCAGTAGTTCTGTCCTTCAAATTTTCCCCATGTACAGCTAATTAAACGAGAATACATATTTTTAACATTTTTTATTCTTATAAATTTTACATGTTTCACAATAATATTAATTCATTAATGTAATCTATGAAAAATCGTGATTTACAACTCAAGATCATACAGTATATAATTTTTCTAATGAATCTTTAACCATATTAATGATAAGGAAATATCTATAATTTTATATATGAAAAAATCAACATACCTACATCAGTGCATCCTTATACAACAGAAACAGGTCAATTGGTGAAGAAAAAGTTAATATTGTTTCATTGAAAAGTCACTCGTTTTCTTATATAATTAATTTCATTCCTTCTTTTTATCATATGAACTTTACCCCTTTACATGTCAAAATGGTTAACTGGTTATCTAATTGGAACCTTTTTAAAAAAATCATTAACAATAAAATTATAATACATTGAAACAATTTAGATTTTTTATATTCTATAGATTTTAACAAACAATCATTTCCATTTTCATTGAATGATAAATTGACATTCAATTCTTAAATTAAATATTTCAAATAAAAGGAATGTCGGGAAACCATATTTTTTATGACATAAATTTTATATATTAATATTTTTCTGAGAGTATTTAAAATGATTCACAAATTAATCTCATAGTAATCATAGATTTTATATTATATCACAAGATCATTAAAAAATACCACAAAAATATTATTGATACAATCCTTGAATACTCTATTTATTATTTCCATAAAAAGGTGTATGCATTTTTTAATTGGAATAGGATTGATAAAATTTTAAATGTATATACCACATTAGAAATGATGAAATTGGAATATCATCCTTACTTAACATCCATTGATGATACCCAAAATACAGATCCATCATTTAAAAAAATTTACTTCCATGTTATTTATCAAAAAGCTCATCAATCAAGGGATAATGATACATGCTCTTAAGGGAAGTGAAAATTACATTTATGTAATCAACGAACATACTCATAGATACATATTTTATATCAAATAAAGAATTCAAGAACCATATAATGCTAAACTTGGTAATTTAATTCCACTATCTCAAAACTCATTTAGTTTTTTTTAGATTAAATAATACCACTACTATTATTATAAGAAACCTAGAGTTTTATAAATATCATTATGTGATTTTAAGCATAATTATCAAAAAAAATAAAAGACATGGATGAATATGTATGGTTTATTTTTATGGTTAGATACATAATTAGAAATCATGAAACCAAAATATAATTTTTTTTAAAATATTCTCTGAAATTAATTTGAGATCCTACAACTACCTGAGATAACATGGTGAATACATATAAAAAACGAATGAAATAACAATCACATTAGGGAAATAAACGTGGTTATATAGGATAATAAATTAATTATATTGAATAACATGATGACATAAAAGGCATCGAAGATAGAAAATCATATTGAAGTGTAGAACATGGAATCTAGAAACATATAATCATGGAAACATATGAATATGGAAAAACAAAAAACATGGCCTAAATATGAGTCCAAGATAACTACCAAGGTTATATAGTATGGTAGACAATTTCCAACAATGGATTAGGTTTACTCCCTAATAATGTATATGACATATCAGGATGCTAAAAATTTCCTAATTAATTAGAGCACTATCTGGGTGATCCCGTCATAAAATGTTTATGAATATGTGTTCCAAAGAAGGATTAAAACTTATGGAATAAACATTAAAGTTACCCATGGAATGAAAAGAATATAGTAATCATGTCATAAGGCATAAAAAGGGGATATGAAAATGGTATAAATGAAATAATCTCTTAAGATCATTATCGTACAATAATAAGTGGAATTAGTCATAGATAATGATAAATGATGTCAAAATGAAGTGAAAACATATAATAAGTGTGTTTAATAAACAATATAAATGAGCCACTTTAGTGCGGTTTGAGGGAAAATATTATAGATAAAGGGATAAAGGAATAATTGATTTCATAAAACATTAAATAAATTAAGATATGTTTTATGATAAAATGGGAAATTTAGGAAAAAATATCTATATATGATAACAGATTATGGGGTGTACTTAAAAATGTGTAAGAAACAAATAACTTCACTTTAACAGAGCTTTCATACCAAGAAGAATTGATAAGGGAACCATTAAAAACATGTATTGACACATACATAAGAACGAATTGAATTAGAAAAATACATTTAAAAAATATGAACATGATATCTATGAACTACATATGAATAACGAATTAATAAAAACATTTATGATTAAAAAGAGAATCCAAAAGTTAATTTGGTGGTTTAGTGAGATCCCTATCCTTATATAGGAAAATATGTTTCACACATTCAATTAATTTCCTTGATAATAAATTTAGATTTATTAATAATTTAACTAATAACATATTATGCCTATATTTTGTTATAATTTTTTTTATTATATTCATTAATGACCATTTTGTGGAGTTATAATATCTATTTTTTTATCAAATTGTGTTCGCCTATTATTTTTACAGTGGGTTTCCTTAGGTATAATCTAGGGAGTTCTTATAAAATGGTCGAAAAGAAAAAATTAGAATGATACGGTGTTAATATACATATATAATTATAAATGTTCCCATATAATTATTTATATGACATGGGATTTATTCATGAGATAACACATTAATTACAATCATTTAGTTTATTTTGACGGTTTTTTGATCATCATGAACTAGTTTTTTTAATTACTTAATATTATGTATATATATTAGTTCCAAAACATTAAACAAGTTACTTTATATATTTCAAAATATTTTTTAACCATATTAATGAGGTTTTTACATTTTTTATGGAGGTAATGGTAAATGAATATTCATCATCCATGAAGGCGGTGAATCGATAGATTGTGGATAATGTTTTCATTTTTTGAAAAAAAGAAGGATAAAAAAAATTATGGGAATATTCCATTAACATAGTAAATTTATAATTTATTTTTGATACATGTGAAATAATGTCACTTTGTATAGTGGGGGAAAGGATGAGGTGGAAGAAAGAAGGATTTTAAAATAGAATGGTGGTGGATTTTACATCTTGAATATTGCATCCTTGAGAACCTCCTTATAGAACTATGGTTTGGTCATTAGTTGAGACCAATATATATTTGACATAGTGAAGTGGATTTTTATGTTAAATGGGTGGAAATTGGAAAATCTTCATGCCTTAGGAGGTGTGATATGGGGTGGTGAGGGGAGTTATTTATAGTGGGACAAGAGGGGTGTTTATGATTATTATATTCATTTTTTATTATTATTTTGGCTCAATACTATCAATAGTATTGTTTACAATGACTAAATATAGTAAATTATTTAGGATTGTTTGAACCAATGGGTGAATAACTCATCCATACATCACCCATGAATCAATAATTCAGTAATATGTTAAATACATTAAATTACTGTATTTCACTATTTATCATATAATGGAACATTTTTTAAAAATTACCTAAAATTCACCCTTACCATTTTTAATGTATATATTTCAAAAATAAAAATCGTTTTATTAAAATAATTTTATTAATATGAGAAACTTTCTTTTTAAACAAAATAATTATTTAATAAAAAATTATTTTAATATTATAATAGAATTTTGGAAACTTTGAAAATTAAATTAATGGCTTATAAAAGTATTTTATAATTTTATGAAAGAAAGATATTTACATATGAATTAATTATATTAAAATATATTTTTTAAATAATTATATTAATTCTAAAATTTTAGATAATCATTGGTATTTTAAAAAAAATTCGAACTCTTAATTTATTATTATTATACCATTTATTTACTTATATCATGATATAAAGATATCATATATTCATTTACAAGATATATTATTTTTTAACAACTCCATATGTGATGTTAATTTTATAACGGTCAGATTACTAGGCCTAATGGTTATAGTAATATTCCAATGAACATGTTACTATTCCAATGTATATATTTCCAACACTCATTCTAGTTTAATACATTATATAATCACTTATTATTACATTCACCAGTCACTTAAATATTCTAAAGGTTATATAAATATTCATATTTTAAATGAATATTTTTTATTGATATTATGTTTAATTTATATATCTTTTTTCATGATTCCATTCATTCTAGCGGATCGAGAAAATCTAAATTTTCATATTCTTAATACCTTATTTCCAATTTATTAGCCCTCTATAATATTTGGAATTATAATAGGTTTTTTTCTGACTATCATATCATTATTAATTTATGTGAATGAGGATTTTATTGGGATCTCTATGTGATGTATGTGCATTATATTACTTGACATAATTATAAGAAAAGAAATTTCATTATTAAAATTTTGGTTCATTAAATTATTACCCCCTTATGAAATTTTTCCTAAAATTTTGGTCCACATATTAAAAAGATAGTAGATGAGGGTACTTATCCTTTTATTTTTTCATATGATTCAAAGTATGCAACATAGTGCCTATGGTTCCACCATATTACCTTAACCAGGTGAGATGTCTTATTTCATAAATCTTTATCTCTGTGATCCAATATCCTCACTTGCTACTCCTAATAAGATAGATCATTTTCCCGCTATATCCCCATTGAATTTAGTATATTTGGGGGACTTGTTATGTACGTTCTGAAGAGGGATACGTGGAATATATTCATTACTTGATACATGGTTGGTGGAAGCTCAAGATGTTAGGCCAAAACTATAAAAGAATCAAGAACCTTGGTGGGTTCAATGTGCTAGAGATTAATCTAGCATTTCTTCCAAAATATCATATCTTTTTTCCGTAAAGATATGTAGAGGGAAAATATTTTCCCAACCTCAAACACTAGGTCCCATCATCGATTTTGTTTATATATATACTTTTGAGTTTGAGAGGAATTGATATTCTGCTAAATGTTTTTTATCATTTCAACCCTTACTTCAGCCATTTCAGATCATTTCAGCATAAATTCAGTGAATTAAACATTTTCTATCGGTAGTATAAATCTTTTCCATATAAAGGAAATCATATGGATCCATTTGAATTCATGAGTTGAAACTATTGTTTTTAGAGTACTTGACCATAGGTATGTGTTTGTCCCATCTTCATTTAATATCCATATAATATTCTCTCAACATGTCCTCTAATTTAAAAATAGTTAAACCATATTAGACATCTGTTTGAGGATGATATGTTATAATAATGTTTAACTTTGTATTTTTAGCATGTTGGAGATTTTTAAAAACATGGAGAAAAATATCAGATCTCTATTGAAAATAATAGATTTTGATACTCCATTAGGCCTCACCACCTCTTTGATGTATATATATGGACATTGTTTAAGTGATAAATCATCTCAAGTTGTCATAAATTGATCTGTCTTTGTAAGATGATCAATAATGACCCAAAAATAATTATTCCTCTGTATGTTTTCAGATGTCTATTAACAAAGTCTATGGTGAATTTTTCTCAAATCCACATTGGTATGGGCAATGGTTGCCTCATCCCCATGTACATTGTTACTTTAACCCTTCACTTTTTGACATACCTACTCGTTTGATATATATATTTATAAATAGCCTTCTTTTCATTGTCCCAATAATAGTGATCTTAGATATCTCGATTCATATTTGTACACCCTGGATTAATAGAAAATGTTGATATATGTGACTCATTCACAAGCATGTAATTTATATCATAATTGGATGGTACACATAATCAGGAACCTAATATTATAATTCCTTCCTTGTCAATTTTTGTCTTTGAGGATTTCCAATTTCAAATAGCATCCACCATTTTCAAAATTTCCACATCATTTCATTGAGAATACGTTATTTTCTCAAAAGGTAGGGTAGAGTGATCATTTGAGAAAATATTGATGATGTTACTTCATTAACGATTCCCATTTCCATCATTTTCAATAAGAATAAGATTTTATAATTATAAACTCTCATCGTTGATAAGTTTTCATGATCCTTTCTACATAGTTCATCTATCACTTTATTCACTTTAACACGATGATAATTGATTAAGAAGTCATAATCTTCGATAGTATCCAACAAAATATTTTGGAACATATTTATCTACTTCTATGTGAATATATAATTATAGATCTTATGATTATTATATATCTCCCACTTCTCCCCATAGAGCTAATGCCACTAGTTTTTTCACAAAAATATAACATCCACCAAATCCAGATCCGGCGTGGGATATTTTCTCTCACAAAATATCAAACTAAATTGAGACATATGTGATCATATTATCATTTTTCATAAGTACACAGCCTAATCAATTATTCTAAACATAAATATATAACACAAAGTGTTCCCAAATTATTTGTAGTGTGAGTACTATGTCATTGATAAGCCACCTTTTCAATTTTTTAATGTTGTCTTCACATTCACTACTCCAAAAAACAATTACTCTTTTCTGAATCAGCTGGGTTAGTGAGTTTGATAATCAAGATATGTTCTTCAAATATCATTGGTAATACATAGCTCTACTTGGGATTTTATGGATCTCTGTTATATTTTTTGGTGTGGGACACTCCAGAGTAGCCTTTTATATATGGGTCCACATATATTCCTTTGCTGGAGATAACATGACCAATGGATGATACTTCCTTCATTGAGAACTCACATTTAGTATAGTTCTCATATAGTTTCACCTTTCACAAGGTTCATAGTATGATATTAAAATTCACCTCAAGTTCCTCCATGGATTTGGATTATATTAGAATATCATCATTAAAGATAAATAAATTTTTTTCAAGGGAATATCTATTGACTCTATCAATTAGGTCAATAAAGATGTCATTAAAATATGTTTGTATAACTGGAATTAGTTTGAGTTTTTATCACCCAGCCTATCCCAAGATCTGGAAATTTTCTTATTTAGACCTAGCCTACAAGATTTTTCGTTCCCTAGGATCTGTCCTTCAAGCATTCCCCAGGAAAAGGGATCCTGATGGGAGAGGCATCCAAATAGCCATATAAAGGGGTTCTTAATGTTCCTCCTCCTTCTGTGAGGGATTTTCATAATCCATCCCAATAGGGGACCAATTTCCTCACCATAACATCAAGTGGATACTGGGTATGATTCCATTTGGGACACCCTAGTTTGACCCATGATCATGATATTGTACGCTTCGGGCCAAGCCTTCACGATTTTTCTTTCCTTGAGTTATATCCCTCAGTAATTCCTCAAGAAAAGTACTCATAATTGGAGAGGTATCCATGAAAAAATATATAGGGGTTAATTTTTCTCCTCCACCTTTGATGTCGGATTTCCATAACCACATTAGGCCAAGCCCACATAGGTTTTCATTACATGGGCTCTCTACAATAGGAATCCACCAGGAAAAGGCCTCATGATGGGAGATATATCCTCACCACCTTATAAAGGGGTACTTCGTGCTTTGCATCCTTCGATGTGATATTTCTATAATCGTAACCCTAAAATGGGTCTGACATCCTTGCAGTAACATCAAATGTACCCTAGATTTGGAATAATTTATAATGGATTTGTCTAGCCCGCGATCTTGATAATGTCTGCTTTAGGCCTTGTGGCCACGTTTTTTATTTCTGGGGTCTCTAGCCCTCTGGAATCTCTCAAAAAAATGGCTAATGATGAGAGAGGTTTCGACACCACTGTATAATGTGGTGTTTCATACACCTCCTCCTTTGAGGTGGGATTTACATTATCATAATGTCCCCAACCCAATTCTCCCTCAAGTTACCAATCTGGTTGGCTATATAACCACATTTTTGCCTCCCCATAATCTAGAGGCATCCAAATAGAATTGAGGTTCACAAAAAATAAAATAGCGAGACTATACCCTATGGTAAGAGTTGAAATGAAAGAATAAATAATAGAATTGTAGTGGAAAATATATAAAAAATATGTATAGGTAATCAGACATCCAAAACTATGAATGGTGAAAACTAAAAAAATCCATATAATAAAAGAATATTGTCACAACAAGAATAATGTATCTAAATGAAATTATGAATGTCATATAAGTAAACTAATAATTATACCCAAATAAAAACTACAAACCAAAAATCCTGAACCCCGATTGGGTCCCATATCCAAATCAACTAAAAGGTCCCTTTCCGTAGTCCAAAATTCCATCCATGTAATCTTATAAGGTAACAAATGATAGCCCTAGGAAGGGTGCGAGTAAAACTAAGTAGGATGAAACCATTGTGTCCATAAAAATAAAATCTAAGAGATATAGTGCATGTAATATAGTGATAAACATGGTATTAATTTAATAAATTAATATTTTATAACAAATAAACTCGTTGACACTCAGGTTATGTGTTAACACCCAAGGCCATCAAAACCTACATCGATTCCCTAATGGGAATCTTTTACTAAGGGTGGATCCTCAAACATTATCATAGATCACCCGAAACATTGGTTAATTCTCCTGTGAAGAATGATTAACATATAAAATACCATAAAAATTTGGCATATGCCCTCTAGTTATCCAAAATCTCACCCTCAGGTGTCATGTGACTATGAAACTCACCCTCAGGCATCCGACATAAACATATACTCTCCCCTCAAGCATCCTTCACCAGTGTTCCAATACCTTAGGCTATACATAAACATGCACCAATCCGTCAGGTGTCAAAACCAATCATGAGTCGTATCCGAAAAAACTCAACATGACAAATAATATCAATTCCTCAGGTTACAATCACATCGATAACATATAATCTCATAAGCTAAGAAACCAATGTCACTATGATAGTATCAGACATACCAGATTTATCTTCATAAGACACAATGATCAATATATGAAAATTACTACCTGTCTAACTAATTCATTTCATTTATCTAGTTTCCAAATTATTATTATAAGTATATTAAACCTATTTAATTTGCCTTTTGACCCTATGTTCATTAATAAATAAATTAACCCTTTTGGCCAAGGAAAACATTCCATAAAAAATCTCACAAATTTATTATTATTACAATTCTAAAGTCTAAGCCAACAATCAATCAATTTTACATATTTAATTAAATGACTAATGATTCCTCATTCACAATACAAAACTCATATAATTTATTCAACAATTAATTATTCAATTGGAAATATCAATATCACAAAAATAATTCAACAAATAATTATTCAATCAATGATTGTATAAAACAAAAAATCTAGATTTATCAATTCAATAAATAATTAATCAATAATCACCAATCATAAAATTACATGCATTAATTAATTATTCAATTTATTAATATCCACAATCCAATTATTTAATTAAATAATTAAATAATCACATTACTCATATTAATTACTTTTTTATGAGATAATTTCAATATTTAATTCAATAATTAAATAATCATGTAAATCACATTAATTAATCCATAAATTATATAATCACAATATTTAATTCAACAATTAAATAATCTCATTACTCATATTAATAAATTCATAAATTAAATAATACCATCATTTAATTCAAAAATTAAAAAATCAAATTACCCATATTAATTAATTCATCAATTAATAATATAATTATTTAATTCAAAAATTACATAATCAAATTTCTCACATTAACTAATTCATAAATTAATTGGAATCATTAATTAATTCACCAATTAAATAATAAAATTACCCATATTAATTATTTAGTTAATTAATTAAACACATTATTTAATTAAAAAATTAAACAACTTCATTACTCAAAATAATTAATTTTTCAATTAATTAATCCATTATTTAACTGAATAAATAAATTATCACATTTCTCACATTAATTTATTCGTCAATTAATTAATCGGATTATAGAATTCAATAATCAAATAATCAAATTGCTCGCATTAATTAATTCATCAATTAACTAATATCATTATTTAATTCAAAAATTAAATAATGAAATTAATTAAAATTATTAGTTTACCAATTATTTAATCTCATTTATTTAATTCCACAGTTAAATACTCACATTGCTCAAATTCATTAATTTTTCAATTAATTAATCTCATTATTTAATTAAAAAATTAAATAATTATGTTTCTCAAAATCATTAATTCATCAATAAAGTAATTAAATTATTTAATTCAAAAAATTAAGTCATCTCATTACTCACATTAATCAATAAATAATTCCATCATAAATAATTCAATAACCCCGACTAATTTGATAACTAATTATTCTATATCAATAATCATAAAAATAAAAAATAATTAAATCATTAATTAATTATCCCAATTCATTAACTATAATATAATAATAATTAATTTGATAAATACTTATTCAATTTAACAAAACATTATCACTTCATAATTATTTTTATGATTAATTATTTTAAAAAATTCATAATCCCTTCTATCCCATTCAATTAATTCTACAATTAATTAATCAAGTTCAACAATCTCAATATTCCCAATTTCACAATTACTTCAATTAATAAATTCACTAAATTAATTAATTTTATTAAGAAAATAATTGGGAAACATGAAAGAGAAATTATGTAATTATATAACATATTTAAAATTCAAGGGTATGATATTTCTTTTTTGACTACCTACCACAAATAGAGCGAACACACAATTTGAATCCAACATCACTAATGGTGCGTTATTCAAACGACTATCAAAGGAGAAATTAAATAAATAATTATATCAAGTTTATTAAAAAAGAATCTCAATGTACCTCATTCTCAATGAAAAAAAATTTTATACCCACTATCCTCTTATCAAGAAGAATCTAATTCCATTTATGGTGTGTCAATATGATCAATATCGTAAAAGATATTGACGATTGAAGATTGAATATAAAGACTCGGAGAAGAAAGAGTGGGAAATTTGGATTCTCTTATATGCTTGAATTCGTTGATCCCCCCTTAAATCCTTAATTTCCCATATATATTCATTTAATTTAAATAATTAGTTAATTAACATATCTACCTTACTTTAACCCTCGTCCACATATCCTGATCATCGATTCTTTCATCATTATATATTTTCATTTATTTAAATATATTTTTCAACCATATTTTATATCTTCCATCAGAAACATTTATCTCATATTTAACCACCCATTAATGAATATATTTCATTTAATAGGTTTTTAATGTCACCAATATATATATAGTGAACAACACACCAATACAAATATATATATGTATATATATAATATTTACACCTCTTATTTCGCAAAAACATAAAAATTTTATTCAAAATAATAGAAATTATTTTTAATATTATTAAAAATATCATATCATTTCCCTAATAATAATTCCAAAAATAAAATTCATTAAAAAATTCAAGAAATATATTTCTTTAAATTCCAACAATAGTAATAAATCAAATTTTTACTCACATTTTCTCATTTATTCAACACAATTAATATAATTGTCCATAATAATTAAATAATCACTACCCACATAATCATTCATTTATAAATCAAAATAATAATCATATTTTCAATGTCTTACCACTCATAAATTATTCAAACTCAAAAATAATATATGTTTATTAATCGAAAAAAACAATAAATAATAAATAAATTTCTTCCTGTCAAATTTTCCATTATAAAAAAAATCTGAAAATTGAAAAATAAAATCATGTGTTTTTATAATCTCCCCACAATAATAATTCTCACCCCAAGAAGAAATTCAGATCATAGAGCCACTACTTCCCTCCATAAGTGTTTTTATATATGAAAAAAATTAAGAGCTATATAAATTTCCAACAATAAAAATTACATTCATAATAATATATTCTAAAAATTATAATATAATATTCATTATAGCCTTTCACTTTTTTACTACTATCCAAATAAGTCACAACATGTCTTTTCCTGATCCTCATAATGTAGCCAACACCGAGGCGCTATCAATAGCCATAACCATCCTACACCTTGCTATTGTTTATATATGGATATTATCATTCTATAATTCATGTTTCTTATTAGATATCAATTTCCCCTTTTTTCATAATTTTACATTATTCCATATTTTACAGTAGGAAACGTTTTATTTTAAAATTTCAAAACGAAGGAAAATAATTCATGTTCAACAACTTACCCAAATACTATTTTATCATTTGTGCCTAAAATAATGCATGACACAAATAGTATTGAGTGCCTAGATTGACACATTCTTACTCAACTAACATACATGATAGGGACACAAGTCAAATATAATAAAATATCAATTATAATAATCCCAACACATAATAAGTTCATCACTCGAGGTGAACTAACATCAACTGTAATAGCACACATCTATAATAGAAATCCCACCCCAAGCACTTTATAATTTTACACTCGTACATGGGGTAGAAACTTCCTTGCTTGAGATAATAACCAAGACCAGAATCATCCAAATATCATGTCTATATTTTCCAAATAGTAAGATTAGAGAAAATAAATTAAACCACCAATGATACCACTTTATAACATTCTCGAACCGGTGCTCCCTCATGTGACTCTACTGGTTGACTATGCGAACTTGTGTTTGACTCCACATATGCCAGAGGCTTCCAAATAACAGTGGGGGTGTAATGAATATATTTGGGAGACTATACCCTCTAGTAAGAGTTACAATAAAATCATAAATAATAGTAGAATAGTAGAAATAATATATATAATATGTATATTTAACCAGGCATTCAAATCTATGAAAGGTAAAAACTAAATAAAGAAAAATAATGAAAGAACAATGTAATGAAATGCTGAATGTATCTAAAAGAAATAACGAAATTCATTCAAATAAAATAATAAGAATATTAAAAAACCTAAAAACCCCGGTCCTGAGCCCTATGTTAGTCCCGTATCAAAGCTCCAACCCATCCAACAAGAAATCAATCAACTACATTGTCCCTTACCCATGTCCAATCCTGCATTTATGTATTCATATCGATTACCAAACAACGACCTATGTTGGGTGTGAGTATAACTTAGTAGGTCGAAACAAACATGTCTAGAAAAATACAATATTAATGATATAGTGCATGCAATATATAAATAAACAAGTTAATAATTTAATTAATTAATACCACATATGAAATAATCCTGATGACACCCAGGTTATGTTTTAACACCAAAGGACATCCTAACCTAATTTGGTGCCCTGCTGGGTAACCATGTAAGAGGGTAGATCCTCTGGTATTAGGATTGATCACCTAGAATGGTGGATGATTCTCCCATTGAGGATGAATCACATAGAAAATACCGTAAACATATAGTCTATTTCCTTAGGAAAACCAAAATATCACCCATAGGCATAAGTTGAATATCACCATTAGGCATAATGTTAATGTGCATCTGGACCTCATGGATCTGAAAAAAAATCAAATGCTCTACACTCAGGCATCTTGTACCTGTGCACAAAGACCTCAGTCAGTATGAGAACATGTTCCAAGTTCTCAGGCACTAACCCCAATCATGAGTCATATCTAAACAAACTCAATATGTCAAATAGTATCAAACCATCATGTATCAATCAAATAGATAACACATAATCTCATAAGTTAAGAAAGAAAAGTAACAAGGCTAGTATCAAACATACCAGATTTATTATCATAAGACAAAATGATCAATTTATGAAAATTATGATCTCTCTAACCAATTAATATCATTATTCTAGTTTCATAACTATCATCATAATTATATCAAACATGTTTAAATAATCGTTCGACCCAATGTTCATTAATATACTAATTAACCACTTCCCCCAAGGTGATTCCACCATAAAAAATCACATTAATTTTTTATTATTCCAATCCAAAATTATAATCCATCAATTAGTCCATTTTACATAATTATTTTAATGATAAATCATTCCTGATTCACAATCCTAAAATCACATAATTAAATCGACAATTAATTATTTAAATTTAAAATATCAACATAACATAATTAATTGAATAATAATATATTCAATCGATGATTGTACAAACACAAAAATCTATAGGAATTAATTCGACAGCTAATTAACAAAAAATCAACAATCATAACATTATATCCATTAATTAATTCATCAATTAATTATTCTTTTCAATCTCATTATTCAATCTAATAATTAAAAATTCTAATAACTTCTTTCAACTAATACGTTAATTACATAATCTCATTATTTAATTCAAAAATTAAAAAACAAATTACTCATATATATTAATTCGTCAATTAATTAATATCATTATTTAATTAAAAAATTTAATTATCTTATTACACATATTAATTCAATTTTCAATCCACTAATAATATTATTTAATTCAACAATTAAATAATCACATTACTCATATTAATTAATTCTTCAATTAACTAATCTAATTATTTTATTCAAAAATTCAATAATCAAATTTCTCACATTAACAAATTCATCAATTAAAGAAAACATCTTTTTAATTTAGAAAATTAATAATAATATTACACAAATATAATTAATTTGAAAATTAATTAATCTTTTTGTATAATTGAATAATTAAATAACCTAATAACTCACTTTTATTAATTAATTAATTAATTAATACCAATATTTAATTCAACAATTAAATAATCACATTTGTCAATTTTATTAATTCCAAAATTAATTTATCTCATTATTTAATTTAAAAATTAAATAATCATTTCTCTCACTTTAGTTAATTCTTCAAGTAATTAATCTCGTTATTTTATTCAATAATTAAACAATAACATTGATCACATTAACTAATTCATTAATTATTTAATTTCATTATTTAATTCAACTATTATATAATTACATTGCACCCAAAAATTAACTCTTCAATTAATAAATATAAATTTTTAATTCAACTATTAAAGAATCATATTACTCGTAAAAATTAAATCATTAATTAATTAATATCATTATTTAATTCAACAATTAAATCATCTCATTACTCACATTATTGAATAAATTATTCCAGCTTAAACAACTAAATAACCCTAATTAATTAAACCATTACATGTTTTATCTCAAAAATCATAATAATCTAGAATAATTAATTCTTTAATTAATTATCCCAATTCATTTACTTTAAAATAACAGTAATTAATTATATAATTAATTATTCAATTTCAAACTTCTATATCTCATCATAATTAATTTTTCAACTAATTATTCAATAATCACAATTTCATATTTCATACTATACTCATTAATTATCTATATAATTAATTTATCATGTTCAATAACGTGAATATTCACAATTTTATAATTAAATAAATTAATTAATTCAATAAATTAATTAATTTAATAATGAATTCCATTTCTAAACATAAAAATAGATTTCTAAAATTAAAAACACTAATCATAGCTCAAGGCTATGGGGTTTAGTTTTAGACCACTAACCTCAAATATGTTGAACAGGTGATATGATTCCAACATTGCTGACGATGCATTATTCTAACGACTATCAAAGGAGAAATTAAATAAATAATCATTTCTAGTTTAATAAAAATATACTCAAAATACCTAATATTATATGAAAAATGTTTGATACGCACCATCCTCTTATAATGAAGAATCCAATTCCATCGACGACTTGTCAATCTGATCAATATCGTAAAAGATATTGATGATTGAAGTTTCAAAATAGAAATAGGAAGAGGAAAGAGGGGAATGTGGGATTCTCTTATATGATTGAATTATTTGATCACACTCTCAAGCTATGATTTTGTAAATAAATTTATTTAAAAAAAAATAAATTAATGAACATTCCTTTCATACATCAACCCTTGCTCGTATATCCCAACCATTGATTCTTTCATCATTATCTATTTTTATTTATTTAACTTTATTTCTCAACCATTTATTATATCTTCCATAATCCTCATTTATTTCAAATTTAACAACTCAATAATGAAAATACATCATTAAATATATATTTAATGTCTCCCTTAAATATGTAGTGAATTGTACACACACAAACACACATATATAAAGAAAACCATTTATTTACCACATAAATAATAATAATAAATATTATTATTATAATTAAATATCTCATATCAATTCCACAAATATTATTACAACAATAAAATCAATTAAAAAATTAAAGCTATAACATTCATTAAATTCCATTAAGAATAATAAAACTATTTATTACTCACTTGTTCTCATTTATACAACACAACTAATATCATATTCTATAATCATTAAACTGTCACTAACCACATACTCCTACCTTTATATAACACCAATAATAATCATATTTTTAATTTCTTAGTACCCATAAAATATTCAAACTTGAAAAAAACATTGGTTTACAAATTTAAGAAAAACCATAAATTTTTAATAAATTTTTTTCATTGTCAAATTGTTCATCGTAAAAAAAATCTGAAAATTGAAAACAACATGGGTTTTTATATAACTCATAGTATCTATAACTAGTTTTAAAGTCAGTATATGGAATATCTTAATTCTTCTACAATAATTACTAATATCCTATCTGAAGGTCCATATTATTGAAATAAATTCCCCCATGTAGTTGATTGAACTATATATCTATCCATGTAAAATGGTCTTTTTCATTATCATTATATTATTCATATCATGATATTAAATGTATATGCCTAAGGATCGATCATTTTTTTGACTTGGAGGATAGGAAAACTCCATATTGAAGAAATCAGGTGTATAAAAGATTTTACATATTCTCATGCAACTACTTCTTTATTTATTAAAACTCAATGGTGTGACTTATTTATGTTTTCTAGGATTTGGCCAGTGATCCTGGAATATGATGAGTTGATAACTCAACCTCTCGGTTTTGAGGAAGATGAAAAACATTCTTCAGGGAACACATCAGTGAAGTCCCTTGGAATGTACATTTCTTCAAGTATGATCATGTCCTTTCTCTCAATTATTTGAGCTAGACAAGTTTTCTAAGAATGTAATAATATAGAAAATTAAAATAATGATTTTGATGGATATTAATCCTCCTCTTTAAAATTGTAAAAAATTGGAGGATGCCTCTGGATGTGTTGATTAATCTCCCAATACTGATAGTTGATGTAGGATTTTTATATTGATAATCAATACATGCCCAATATAGCATCAAAATCTACCAATGAAAGAAATACAAGATTTTCTAGAATGTTTTAGTACACATAGATTAACTAGATATGGATAATAGAAATTGAATATAAAATTTTCCCCATTCACTATTCTCAAAGACAACTCAATATTCATATTTTGAGGTTATGTTTGAATATTTAATATAAATTTACATGATATAAAATAATTCATTGAACGAAAATCAAATAGTTCATTTGATTTTCGTCAATTAATAAAAATCATACCTTTCACCATATCATTTATGGGCTCCAGCATAGTAGTAGTGATATCATATAAACATCTTTACTTCCCTAGAGGTTATTTTTTGTTGATTTCCATGAACAACCCTTTTCCTAGGGAACTGTCTCACACAGTACCCATATTACTTATTATTGAAACACTAAACTATAGACCAAGTTTTGTCTTTATCCTTGCTTTATTATTCAACATTTATGGGATTCATCAAATCCCTTTGGAAACAATTATCATAATGAACATCTCTTCCCATTTGAAGTATCTTCTAGTTCCCCTTAGGTAGTTTCCATGGATGTTTCTTCCCACACATTTGACATGTGGGATGTTGGAATTTCCTTCAGTTAGTGTATTTATGTTTTTATCCTTATATATTAATATTCATTGACTACCTTTTATCTTCGATCCCAATATACCTCTGAGAGAATCCAATTTCTATATCAACCTCAATTGCATAATGTAAAATCTTCTCATAACTATAAAAGTTTCTAATGAAAAATGATTTTCTTAAATTCACCATTATTCCACTAAATAATCGCTCCAAATTGATTTCAATGTTTCTCATTTCAATGTTTACATCATATTTTTTATCATCTATTCCATCTGAATGATAAACCATGGTCATTACATTATAGTCTTCTTATCATTAAAGGACGAAGAATATATTCCTAGTTGAGTTAATCAATTATTCTGTGATAAGGGGATCAGAAGATCCATTGAAGATGTTTTTTTATTTATCACATGAATATTTGACATTAAAATTCTATTTCATAGGTGATATATGGTATTACACATGGATAAAATTATTTTTTATAACTTGACGCAGTTGTGCTTGTACATTCAGGAAGTTATGAGCTCTTATTTCAATCAAATATTGAATTTAATTAGGGAAATGATCACATCGCTATAATGACTAGAAATTTCCTTTTAGTTTTTTTAATTAAATTGGAATTTTATGAGTCTGCGAAAACTGAAGGTGCGTGATTCTGAGTCCCATTGTGCCAGGAATGTATTTCAGAACTTTTCTTCGGGTAAGTTCAATAAACGTATGAGCGTATTTTTGACACTTTTGAACCATTTCTAGGAATTGAAATCTGAGGGCACTGTTGAACTCGCATCATATGTATTCGCTACAGGAGACCTTTACCTTGAACATAGTAGGTCAAGGGTGAAAGTTAGATTATAGGTTTTTTTAGGAAGAATAAATAAAATAAAAATTCTTAACATTTTTATTTTGGTTGAAACCTTCCATGTTAGGTTCTGGAGTTGGGGACCACCCGAACCCCCTAACTCATTCTTTAATGGGAGAAGCCTCTTGAACCCCTTCTTTAATGAGGGAGGTGACTTTTGGTATCCTCCCAATTTAATGTTTCCAAACACATCAACTAATTAATTAATAAAACTTAAAATTATGCCAACAAACATAATAGATAACTTATTCAATTATGTTGGGATTTCATTATTGGTGGAATTGGGGAATGGGAGAAGCTTTTGGAGAGTTGGAGAGAAACTCATCTTCCAACGATGAATGACAATAAAGTACTCTTCTCCTTCGATGAATCGTTCACCAAACTTCATCGAAGGATCTCCAATGAGGAAGGAATCGACGATTGATGAAACATCGTCATCACCAACATCATATTTTTCTTCTCCTCACTAAAACCATTGGAGGAGACTTGTTTTGGGATAAAAAAAGGTCAATTCATCTCAATCATAGACAATCTTCAACAAAAAAATGATGTAGGGGTGTGTTTTGATTTGATCAATGTCAATTTCCCTCTCACATTGAATCATCTTCTTTGAGCCGTATGCTACCGCCCTCCCATGGAGGTTACAGGCCAATCAAACGTGGCCTGATGCTTTCACAAATATTTGTGGATCTCTGTGTGATCTTCATAATGGTTATGGAGACCTATGCTAGTAGTTGGTACCGGTGGAACTCGAGAACCAAGATGAAGATGATGAATGAAGTGTAGTCGGTCAATACGGCCGTCGGCGGAGGAACAACGCTCTGCCGCCCCATGATCTTCGCACCCCGCTGCCACTGCCACCCGCAGCCACCACCACCCCATGGCCTTGCCACACCTCCTCACGGCCTCGCCGCCTGTGGCCCCCACCGCCCTAGCGGCCTCGCCGCGCTGCCCCGGAGATTTGCCGCCTGTGGCCACCACTCCTCCGCTGCCTCCATGCCTCATAACCTCCGCTAACCTGTGACACCCACGACCCTACAACTCCCTGTGGCACTCGCGGCCTCCACTGCCCCGCGACACCTGTGGCCTCTTCCGCCCTACAGAACTCGCGGCCTCGCACCACCCCGCGACTCCCGCGGCCACCTATGGCCTCCACGGCCGCCCCATAGGCCGCTGTCCAGGCTGGGCCACCCAGCGGGTTGGACCACCCAGTGTGGACCAGGCCAAACCCAGCAGGTCGGGACGGGTGGACCCAAACCGAGTCAGCCTAGGCTGGGTTGGGCCAGGTCGGACCGACTAGGTCGGACCGGACCTGGACCCACTATGACTCATTTACCCTATTTTAGACATTATTTTGGCACCTGATGTCCATTTGATAAACCGTCTACGACACTAGAATTCTTGGAGAAATACAGTCCCTTTGCTGTAACCGAAAAGAGATTTGGATAATTTTGGGATATGGTCAGATTGTATCATGCACGAAACCAACCAAGCCTTTGGGACTAAAAGGGTAATAACTTACAGACCGGGCATCTGATTGATGTGTCGTCATTTGTGTTGAGATCCCTATGACGCGGAGGTCCTTTGGGATACTTCTTTGTGAGACTTCATGGCTCTTGGAGTATCAATGAGTGGATTGAGGAGTGGACCCTCCAGGAGACTAGAAAACCTAACATGAGAACTTAATAACTGGATATGAATTGAGTAAGAGATCCTTTGTGGGTCTGTAATTGAGGGTCCCACATTAGCCCGCTCTAGGATTCCATGCAGGACTACCCGAGTGATCCTGTGTGGGTCAGCACATAGCGATCCTGTGCAGGTCAGTACCGATCGATCATGTGTGTGTCATCACTGAACGATCATGTGTAGGTCCGCATGTAGAGATACTATATGGTACTAATGATTAATAGTGATTCTTTGTGGGTCTACCTCTTAACAATGTAAGTTGATTCAGTAGTTAAATCTAATAATTCTACAACTGTACCTAAGTTATACCTTGTGTGAACCGAGTTCGTACCTGAGCGGTATTTTCCATTTTGGTATTACCATGGTGGTATTCTTCAGTGTGGAATCCATGTGTGGTACTTACCTTCGCGGTATTCCTTTCTTTTTGGAACAGTTGGTCTTTGTGTTTTTGAGTTGGACTCTGTGTTTCCTCATGATTGAGATGGGTTACTTGATTACTTAGTTATATGTGTGGTAATATAACTAAGTAGGGTTTTCAGTTGATTTATTATAGTGTGGTTTATCCTTAGTGGATTTTTTGAGAACATTAGGGTCTCAGGGTCCCTACTGAGTGTCATTATACTCATCCATGTATGGGCTATGACTGCAGCCTATTGTTTTTGGTGCAGACAATGGACAAAGCTGACTGAGGACGAGAGTACCAGGACTGGAGGTGGCCCAAAGGTGGACGTTAGACAAGGTGAACCACAAAGACAACCGTTCATGACCTGTACCTACCCTATAGGTAGGATTCATGGTGGACAATCTAGGAGCTACTTTTAACCTATCAAACATCTTTCACTTTCCAATTTTACTTGTACTTTCTAGTTGGGCTAGTATTCTTTCCTCTTTTACATACTGCACTCACTATGTTTACTATTTGGATTACTTGAGTTTGTATCTTTCCGTGTGCATGGTTGTGTGTGTTTATAGGTTATAAAGGCAATGCCTTCCCCAATTTTAGGAATTCCTCCTTCGGTGCTAGTCGCTAGCACCTAGACTACGGAAGGCGGGCTTGTGGTAGTCACGAAAAAGGCCTCGGGGATGGGTCATGACAAATTGGTATCAGAGGAGTCATTTATACTATTCAATATAGGACTATGATCTTTTTAACGACCATAGTGTTAAGTATAGTGAGTGTGGTTATCAGTTTAGGGAATCCAGTGTTGGTGCGGCGGCCAACGTATCCATACACTAGGACCCTGACTTCTGATTTCTGAATCAGTGCACGAAAACACTGATTGTGTGTGTGTTTTCAGGAGTGTTCTTCGTGAACTCTTTGAGTCATCTCACCAGGTATAACTTATTGAATGTGGAACCCCTATTTATTTTTAGGATGCCTCCACACAGACTGTCAGCTAGGGTTCCGAGAGTTGTATGCACTGACATCCAACTGAGCGATGATGCCTTGGTGGAGGGACCTTTTCCTGTAGAGGCATCATCGGTACCATTACCATTTGGCCACCGATACCAACAACCCGAATAGTAGAGGGTTCGTGCCTATAGAGTGCATTGCATGGGTTCTAGAGCCAGAGGCCACCCAGGTTCAGGGGAGATACTGACCCATATGCGGCTGAGGATTGGTTGGAGGCTGAGGTCAAAGTCTTCTGAATGGTTGGGACACCAGCGGATCTCCTAGTCATCCTTGCCACCATTATTCTAAAGGCAGCTGCAGGCATATGGGTAAGCTTGATACTCCAAGCTTGCGATGATGTAACTCTTCTCTGTGCAGACTTCTAGAGCCTATTTCGGACTGAGTTTTTTCCAGCGACTTTTCGCGCAGTGCGTATACACGAGCTACTTAATTAGCAGTAGGGTAGCATGACTCTGGCTTAGTACTCTGCGAGGTTCAATGACCTCTCATGCTACTCCACAGATATGGGGAGGGGGCCATTTTTCAGGGCCCATACACTTGAGTAGGGACTCGATCAGGAGATCAAGGATTCGATGATTTCTCCCAGCATCCCGATGCTGGCGGGGGTGTTTGAGAAAGCTATTTTAGTGGAGATTTTCCTTGCTGAGAAGTCACCAGCAGTGAGACCCAGTACCAGTCATCACGTATCAGAGTATTCTGCAGCTAGCAGCATATATATGACATAGAGGTACAAGAAGACAATACCTACAGGTGGACGACTGCAGGATTCAGGGTCGGTTGTGCGGGGCACATTATGCAGAGCCAGTCATGCCAGTAGCAGGCACTGTTACGAATGCGGCGGACAGGGTCATATGGCTTCTGACAATCTGAAACGCCATACGGATGATCAGAAGATGGCTTAAGGACCACCCAGGCCGAGAAAGAGGTTCGACCGACGAGGTCCGCAGGTAGTAGGTGGACATGGAAAAGGAGCTGTTCGTGCAACTGTTGGTGGGCAATGATTCAAGATGTTATTGCCACCACCACCAGGAGGTCCACCCCAACTGCAGGGAGTCGGTGGACAAGGTAGAGCCCAGATCTAAGCAGCTAAGGCCTATGATCACGACGCTCTAGAGATGATACGAGGTATGATCTGTGTCTACTCCACCTTAACTGCATTACTTATAGACACAGGTTCCAGTCATTCTTTTATTACCCCTGCCCTCATTAGGAGCTCGGAGATTCTGATGGAGCCATTGGCCCGATCCTTATTACTAGATATTCCTAATAGAGAAAATTCAATTATTACACACCGGTGCCGGCAGTGTGAGCTTACTCTAGGTGGCGTGAGCTTAGGATGAGATCACCTAGTAGCAGCGTTGAGGCTTTACGATAACATATTGGGTAAGGACTGGTTAACTATATTCCATGCTTATATTGACTATATTAGGCACAAAGTGCAGTGTGTCCACACAGATGGGACATGGTTTACCTTCACTAGAAAGATGGTAGCCTTTGCAGCACATGATGGACTTACCCAGAGAGAGTGCAGATGATCACTCACTAGTTGGCTAGCCTTACCCTTGTTGTAGTTGATGTGGAAAGTCTGAGTTATCCTGTAGTGGTGGACCAATACATGGATGTTTTCCCTAATGATGTTCTGGGTCTACATCCTCGCAGAGAGGTTGACTTTTACATTGACTTGTATCCCAGGACAATACCGATTGCTACACCAGCATATCGGATGGCTCTTGTGGAGCATTGTAAGCTTTGGGTACAACTGGAAGACTTACATGGGATGGAGTTCATTCGGCCTAGTGTATCACCTTGGGCTGCCCTGTTTTTGTTTTCCAAGATGGCATATGGGAGTTTTAGATTTTTGGTTGAATATCGGTGCCGGAACCAAGTGATAGTGAAGAACAAGTACCCAATAATGAGTATTGATGAACTCTTTGATTAGCTAAAGGGAGGACTATGGTTCTTGAAGATATACCTCATATTAGGCTATCAACAGCTTAGACTACGAGACGAGGGTGTGTAGAAGATGACTTCCAGATGTCGGTATGACCATTACAAGTTCCTGGTTATGTTGTTCTGCATGACCAACGCTCCAGCAGTGTTCATGGGACTCATGAACAGGATCTTCCAGCCATACCTTGGTCACTTTGTGGTGGTATTCTTTGATGAACTTCTGATCTACTCGATAACAGAGGAGGATCATTCATATCATATGTAGGTAGTACTGGACACACTCTGAGAAGGTGGAGAGCTGATTTCACAATGAAGATGCTGGGTAAGAGCAGTTCCAATTAGTTAGTCTGGGTTGTATGTAATTTTTGAAGCCTATAGGCAATGAATTCATCAAAAGCCTACTGGCCATGTTATTCTTATGCCTATGGGACTTGTAAGGGTTCCACCACACCCCTTGAAAGGTGGATTATCAAAATCAATAAAAATGAAGGCCTTAAAGCCATTGGAGGAGAGCACCAACTTTATGGTATGATCTCAAAGTGCAAGTTTTGGATCTGAGAGGTTCACTTTTAGGGACATGTCATCTTGGAGGCTGGAGTTCCAGTGGATCAGGTGAAGATTGAGGCGGTACATGCTTGGGATCCACCCAAGAGTGTGACAGAGATACAGAGTTTCCTGGGTTTGGGTGGATACTACCGAAGATTTGTGCCAGATTTCTCTAGAGTTGCAACATCATTATCAACATTGATGAAGGAGGGTAAATGCTTTGTGCGGTAAAAAAGATGCCAACAGAGTTTTCAAGAGCTGAGAAAGAGGCTGAGTAGTGACCCCATCGCGAGGATTCCATAAGAGGGCATAGGGTAAGTAGTTTACTATGAAGTATCAGAGACCAGACTCGGATGTGTCATAATGTAAGAGCGAGTAGTGATCACTAATGTTTCTCGACAGCTGAGATAGCATGGGCAGAACTACGCAACCAATTACATGGAGTTAGTAGCAGTGGTCATCGCTTTGAATATGTGGTGAAATTACTTGATGGGTGAGTGTTTTACTTTGTACTATGATCACAAGAGTCTCAGGTATATCTTCTCTGAGAAGGAAATGAACCTGAGATAGCAACGTTGACTTGGTTTCCTCCAAGACTATGATATCGAGATAGTCTATACTCCTGGGAAGGGGAGCATTGTAGCAGATGCACTAAGCAGGTGATCTAGTAAACAACTGCTAGGTGTGGGGACGGAGTAGCTGGCCACTTTGCTGATATCCTTAGTGGATTGAGATAGACCAACTTTCTTTCAATCACTTACAGTCACTCCCCCACTTCTTTTGCGAGTCCGGGAGGCGCAGAGTGGGGACGCTGAGGGTGAGGCTCGATGTGCTCATATATCCATAGGGAAAGCACCTGATGGATTCTCTAAAGGTGGGGAGCACATCATCCTCTTCAGAGGACATACCATGGTACCAGTGCCGCTTCGGGAGGAAGTAATGAGGGAGTTCGACACATCAACTCTAGCCATACATCTAGAAATGGAAAAGATGTTCCAGGATCTCCAACGACAACACTGGTGGCTAGGAATGAAGTAAGGAGTTGCATATTTTGTCTCTTATTGCCTCGCTTTTTAGAAAGTAAGGGAGGAGAATTAGGTACCAGAAGGATTGGTTTAGCCTTTAGAGGTTCCAGAGTGGAAGTGGGATGGGATATCCACGGACTTTGTGACAGGACTTCCATGTACATCCTGGGGTCATGACTCGATTTGGGTGATTGTCGACCGACTCACCATGTCGGACCACTTACTACTAATCAGAGAGCATGGTTTAGTAGAGAGATTGGGATGCCTCTATGTGTAGGAGGATTGTGAGGCTACATGATGTACCCTTGATGATTGTCTTTGATAGTGATACACGTTATACTTTCTGGATATGGATGGGGTTCCTTGAGGCTATCGGGATGCAGCTTCATCTGAGCACCACCTTCCATCCTCAAACATACGGTTAGACTGAGCAGACCATTCAGACCCTCGACGACATGTTACGTGAATGCGTCCTTGACATCAGTCAAAGTTGGGAGAATAAATTTCCTTTGATGGAGTTTGCATACAACAATAGCTATCACTCCGCCATTGGGATAGAACCCTTTGAGGTGTTGTACAGGAGACCATGCAGATAACCTTTGTGTTGGACTAACCCCGGGGAGTCAGCACTAGTGGGACCAGAGATGGTACATGCTAACACATAGAAGGTTTAGATCATCCAGGAGCAGATGAAGACTGAACAAAGAAGGAAGAGTTCGTATGACGACAGGAGAATGAGACCTCTAGAGTTTGAGGATAGTGACCATGTCATTTTACGGGTCTCACCTCGACAAGGTTTTCTAAAATTTGGCCATGGCGGAAAGTTACCTCCGAGGATCATTGGACCCTTTCAGGTCCTCGAAAGAGATGGCAAGGTGGCTTACCGCTTAGCTCTTCCACCACAATTGCACCGGGTATATGACGTCTTCCACCTATCCCAGCTAAGGATATATGTGCACAACCCTTCTCACATCATCGACCACAGAATGTTGGTCATCGATTATGGGGCAACATTTAAGGAGGTTCAAGTTGAGATTGAGGATCGATAGGAGTGGGTCCTTCATGGGCAGTCGATACCTTTGGAGTGCATTCATTGGTATCACGAGAACCCCTAGAAGAACACATGGGAGAGGGAGGCCCATATTCATTCTCAGTACCCCCACTTGTTATCTTTGTGTTGTGATGTAGCTTTTGGGGATGAAAATCTCTAAGGTGGGGAGAATTTGAAGACCCAAAATTTAAATGTAATTTTTTTAATTGAATAGGAATTTTACGAGTCCGCGAAAACTTTCTGCACGTTATTCCGAGGCCCGTTGTGCCCGAACTGAATTTCTACACTTTTTTCAGGTACGTTTAATAAACTTACAAGTGGGTTTTTGTAACTTCTGAACCAGTTCTTGGAATTGAAATCCAAGGGCCCCGTAGAACTCGCTGCGCTGGTATTCGCTTAAGGAGACCTTCAACTGGACCTCAGTATGTCGAGGGTGAAAGTTAGATTTTGGGTTTTTCATGGAACAATAAAATAAAATAAAAATGTTTAACATTTATATTTTTGTTGAAACCTTCCATGTGAGGTTATGGAGGTGGGGACCACCCGAGCCCCCAAACTCCTTCTTTAATGGGATAAGCCTCTTGAACTCCATCATTGATGAGGGACGTGACCTTTAGTTGCCTCCCACTTTAACGGTGCCACCCAAATCAATTAATTAATTACGATAATTTGAAATTATTCCAACAAACATAATATATAACTTATTCAATTATGTTGGGATTTAATTTTTTGTGGAATTGGGGAAATGGAGAATCTTTGTGATAATCAGGGAGAAACTCATCCTCCAACGATAAATGCCAATGAAGAACTCTTCCCCTTCAACGAATATTTCTCCAAAATTAATATAAGGATCTCCAATGATGAAAAAATCAACGATCGAGGAAACGTCTTCATCAATGACTTCATCTTTTTCATATCCTCACTGATGCCATTGGTTGAGACATGTTTCTAGATTGAAAAACATCAATCCATCTCAATTGTGGACAATCTTCAACAAATTAATGAGGTAGGGGTGTGTTTTAATTTGATCAATGTCAATTTCCCTCTCACATTGAATCATCTTCTTTATGTCGTATGATACCCCCCTAACGCGGAGTGTACATGCCAAAAAAACATTGCCCAACCCTTTTCCAAATCATTGGGGATCATTGGGTGATCTTCACAATGGTGATGGTGACCAGTTCTGGCGGTTGGTACCAGTGGAACACGAGAACCGTGACGAAGGCGATGAACAAAGGGCAGTTGGTCAAGCCAGCCGCCAGTGAAAGCACGACGCTCTGCCGCCCCGCGGCCTACGCGCCCCATGGCGTTAGGCCTCCCGTGGCCTTGCCTCCTATGGTCACTGCCGCCCTCGACCTCCCTACTCCGCCTCACGGCCTCGCCACTCACGGCCCCCGCTGCCCCACAGACTCCGCGCCTCACAGCCTCCACTGCCCTGCGGGACCCGCTACCTCCGCTGCCCCATGACACCCTGAACACTGCTACCTTGCGGCACCGGAAACCTCACACCACCTCGAGGCACCTGCATCCTACACCCCCCCTGCGGCACCCCCAGCCTCCACCGCCCCGTGACACCCATGGCCTCGTGCCACCCAAAGGCCTCCACCGATCAGGCTACCAAGCGCGGGCCGGGCAGAACCTAGTAAGACGGGCCACCTAGAGGGCCAAGCCGCACCGTGGGCCGAGACGGACCAGGCTGGGTTGGTCTGATTGGGTCAGACCAAGCCCGGACCCACTACCACTCATTTACACTATTTTAGCTTTGACTTTGGCACTGGAAGTCTGTTTGACGAACCATCAGCGGCACTAGAAACCTTGGATTGAGGCGGTTCCTTTGGTATACCCCACATGCGATTTGGATAAGGTTGAGATATGGTCGATTTGGATCGATCACAAATCCAACTGGGCCTTAAGGTCTAAAAGTCTAATAACTTACAGACCGGGCATCCGATTGATGTGTCGTCTGTTGCATTGAAACCCCTATGGTTTGGAGGTTCTTTGGGAAACTACTTCATGAGACTTCATGGTAGTTGGAGTGTCAACCACTTTCTTGAGGAGCGGACCCTCCCGAAGACGAGTAAACCTAGCATAGAAACCCAATAGCTGGATGTGACTTGAGGATGAGATACATCGTGGGGCTGTGATTGAGGGTCCCACATGGAACTGATCTAAAATTCCATGCAAGACTACCCAAGTGATCCTGTTTGGTTCATCACATAACGATCCTATGTGCATCCACACCTAGCGATCCTATGTGGGTCAGCACTGAGCGATCATGTGTGGGTCAGCACCGAGTGATCCTATGTGGGTCCTCACCAAGCGATCCTGTGTGGGTCAGCACCTAGAGATCCTATGTGGGTATAAAGATGATTAGAGATCCTTCATGGGTCTGCCTCTTAACAGAGTAAGATAATTTAGTAGTTAAATCTAATCATCTCAACTACGGTACCTAAATTATACTTGGTCTGAGCTGAGTTCATACCTGAGAGGCATTTTCCATTCTTATAATACCTTTGTGGTATTCTTCAGTGTGGCATAAGTTTTTGGTACCTACCTTCACAGTATTCCTTCCTTTTTGGAAATATTGTGCTTTGGGATTTTGATTTGGACTCTGTCTTTCCTCATGATTGAGATAGGTTACTTGATAACTTAGGTATATGTATGGGAATATACCTAAGTAGGGTTGTTAGTTGATTTCATGATGTGTGGTTTATCCTAGGTGGATTGTGTGAGACCTTGAAAGTATTGGGGTCCCTTCTGAGTATCGTTACACTCACCTCTGCATAGGCTATGCCCACAACCTATTGTTCCTAGTGGAGATAAATGACAATGTTGACTGAGGAGGATAGTACTAGGACTGGAGGTGGCTCAGTGGTGGAAGATAGACGAGGAGAACCGTAAAGACGACCGTTCATGGCATGTACGTACTTTTCAAGTAGGATTCATGGTGGACGATTTAGAAGCTGCTTTTCACCTATCAATTGTCTTGTATATTCTAGTTATCCTTGTACTTTCCAGTTGGGCTTGTATTCTGTCCCCATTTACTTACTGCACTCACTCTGTTTAGTATTCAGTTTACTTGAGTTTGTATCTTGATGTGTGTTTGGTTGCATGTTCTTACATGTTATAAATTCCATTGCTTCCCAGTTTTAAGGAATATGCCTTCGGTGCTAGTCGCCAACCCCTAGCCTATGGAAGGCGGGCTTGGGGAAGTCACGCCATGGGCCCCGGGGGACGAGTCATGACAATTAACTATCACATGGATTTTTGTTATGAGTTATACTATTTTAAGGCATTAACTATGAACAATAATGTAAAATTAGGGGTGCCTTAATACATAACTAAAAGTATATAAAATGCAATATATGAACATAAAAGTATAAACATGTAAATAAAATGTCTATCATATCATGTGATTCCCTATTTTCCAATATTGGTTATTTATGGTGATAGAATTATCACTAGGGTTCTAACTAATGTTTTCAAGTTCTATTATTGACAAATATCTATTCCATCCTCTAATAGAATCAATTATGACCCTATCCATTTACACATATTATTACTTCATTTTAAGCATAATTATCCAACCAATACAAACCAAGGATCATAATGTCGATTGTATTTGGATGATTAGGTACATAATTTGAAAAAATTAAACAAAAATATAACATCTTCTCTATAATCTTCTCTAAATCGATTTTTTGGTCTTATAAAATCATGGGATGACATAGTCAATATATCAATAAATGGGATGAGCTAAAATCCCATGAAGTGAATAAACATGGGTATATATCAAAACTCATGAATAAGAAGGCATAACATGATAATGTTAAAGGAATGGAATATTAATAATCATATAGAATAATTGAACATGGAACATGGAATCATATGATATTAGAAACCTAGTAATGTGGATGGAACATACAATATGAAAAAAACATGAATCGGGGCTAACTATCAATACTATACATAATTTATGAAATATTCTAAAAAATGGATTATGTTTACTCCCTAATACCATACATTTCGTTGCGTGAGAATAAACATTACATAATTTATTGGGGTGAAATATTGGTTTTCCCATTATAAAATTTATATGCATATATGTTCCACATATTGAATGCAATATAACAAATAAACATTATAGATAGCCGTGGAATGAAATGGTTATCTAATCATGTCATAAGGAATCACCAATGGGAATATAAAAATGGTATAAATAAAAGAATAGATCAAAACCATAATTTGAAATTAGTATGGGAAAATATCCAGATATCAAGATAAATAATATCCAAATGAAGTTTAACACTATAAAAAGAATGTTTATGAAATTTTATAAATGATCCACTTTAGTATCATTTGAGGGAATGATTAAAGGGTATTTAAAAAGAAAAAGAGAATAATTATTTTGAAAAAATTATTAATAAACTAATATATTTTTTCATCATAAATTTATTTATTTCCTAAAAAATTAATGGTTTATTAAAATAGATTATAGAGTGAAATTGAGAATTGGAAACTAATTGAGGTGTTCCCTTTAATTGGGATTTCATATCGACAAGAATTTTTTAGGGAACCTTTTAAAACATATATTTCCAAATCAATAGAGCATGAATTTAACTAGATGCATATTTTAAGAAAATATAAAAAACGAAGAAGATGTATACAAGAAGAACGAATAAATATATTGTAGTAAATAGAGATAAAGTGTAACCTAATAGTAATTTGGTGGTTCAGAATGATCTCTTACCATATGTATGAATGTGTTCTAAACATTCACATTTTTTCATGGTAATTAAATTATATTCATTAATAATTTAATTAATAGAAAATTAAAAATATATTTTAATTATTATAATTTTATTAATTTAACATATATTTATTTAAGCTAGTTATAATGTTTAATTTTGTTTTTCAAGGAGCATTAATTTTAGGGTTTTATGGTCAATTCCCTTGGGTATAATTGTGGGAGTTGATGTAAAATTTGGAAAAATATCATAAGTGAAATTCCACGATATAAATTTAATTAAAAAACAATAAATATACCTATAATTGTTTTTTCATATATGATAATGTTTTATTTGATAAATTATTGATGACAATCATTTAGAATATGTGGACAGTTTTTCAATCGTCACAAACTATTTTTTTTATTTAATATTATGTATATATATTAGATCCAAAACATTAAAAATTTTAAAATATCTATTTTAAAAAAAATTCCATTATTTTTGATTTATGACTATCCTTGAAGGCCATAATGAAAAATGAAAAATCATCACCCACAAAAGTATAAAATTTACATATTACGGAATATGTTTTCATTTTTTGAATAAAAACTAGGAGGGAATAGAATTGATGATTTATGTACCATTAAAAAAATAAAACTCTTCTATGTGTATGATACTGGAGTTATCATGTATCTATTAATATTGGGGAATGTATTACGTCTAAGAGAGAAGTAATTTAAAATAGAAAGGTTGAATATTTTACCTCTTGAATATCGGCTCCTTGAGAACCTCCTTAAACAACAAATGTTTGTTATTTTGTTGAGACTAGTTCCTATTAAAAATAAGTAAGATGAAATGGAATGGAATTGGAAATATATTATATTATCTTCAAGGTTTTGGAGGTGTAAGGATAAGGGTTGGTATTTATTCTGGTAGTAGTAGGTTATTCTTTATTAGTTTATCCATTTGTTTATTATTTTTTCTCAAAAAATATCAATAGCATTTTTTGCAACAGAAATATTTTGTAAATGGTTTAGGAGATTTTGATCCAATGGGCTATTACATAATCCATACATTATCCATGAATCAATGATTTAATTATTTGTTAACTTCTTTAAATTACCATATTTCATAATTCACAAAAAATATACTACATTAGAAAAATATCATAAACTCAAAAAAAAACTGTCATTGTTTTTATTTAAAAAAATATCTCTACTCGATGAAAATAATATTCTAAATATGAAAAATTTATTTATTTTAAATAAAATCGTCATTTATTTGGAAAATAATAATTTTACTATTATAATACATATTAGGACACTTTGAATAATTAATGAAGGCCTCATTAAATTATTTTACAATTATAATAAAAAAATATATTAAATTAAGAATATATTTAATGAACATGTATTATCCTTTAAATCTTTATACTAATTATAATGCTGTAAATTAACATTTTCATTTCAAAAAAAATAAAAGAAATTAATCTATCAATCGTGAATAATGTATTTAAATATATCATTATATAAATATATAATATTTTAATTTATAAGACATTGGAATTTTATCAATACTTTCTTAGGTGAGGTTACTATTGTAAAAGTTAGACTAATATGCCTAACGACCACATTAATATACCAATGGCCGGTTTAATTTTCCAATAGTCGAGTTTCTAATCATCATAAGGGTTTGTTTATTCAAATATATTTATCTTATTCTATTCATGAATCACATATATTTTTTAAATGTAATATATATTTTTATATTTTAAAAGTGTATTTTTTTTCTAACATTATGTTTTATTTGTATGGAATTATTTGTGAAAACGATCATTTTAGTTGATCAAGTAGATACTATTTTTTTATTCTTATTTTTTTATATTTATTGTACCTATGTAATATTTAGTGTTCTTATAGGTTTTTATTGTTGAATAATCTATCATTATTAATTTAGGAGAATGATGTTTTTAATGCGTTTTCTATGTGATGTATGTTCATTGTAAAATATAAAATAATTTTAAGTAAATTTTTTATTGATAAAATTATATTTCATTAAATTTATCTTATAGAGAGTCTTAGATATATGGTTTTAATTTGGAAAGAAATCAGAAAAAATCCAATTCTCACACATTGGAGGATATCTAGGTAGTTCTTCTGGAAATAGATCAATGCATTCCTCCACATTCAGTACATCCTATACACTGAGAATACCATTATCAGTCTAGTAAACACCATCTATAATTTAATATGAGTATAATTATGGATAGATTAAAGAGTTTTATCCCAACATGAATTAGATTTTATAGTCTACACCTTCAATTCATGGGATTCCAACCATACACTCTCCCTCAATTATAAAAGGACACTCGCTCTCCATTACAATCAACAATTAATGATACATTATATAAGATATACTATAAAAAATACTTTAATATATTCCTACACAACAACCAAGAGACCATATTCTTCTTATAATATAATTATTTCAAGTACTAAGGTTACAGATAGTCGAGGTCTCTCAAAAATATGTATAAACCATAACTGAGCATTTCAATTTTATTTCTTCATAAAACTTATCAAATCATATTATATCAATTATAATATGATGAATACACTATAATAATTATATAGAGAGATAATTTTGATGTTTTAATAACCACATTCCACATTCAATCCATTAAATGGGAAATGAAAGTATCCCTCATTTGTATTTTTTTGACTACATTATCTTTGTAGTGATATGATTCATTTTCCATCACCGATTCACTTGAAAATTTATAATAATGTTTTCAATGAATATATATGATAGTTTTTATATATTATTATAATTTTTAAATATAAAAATATTATTTATATTTCATTGCTTCATTTCATTAGAAGATAAACACTGCATTCCTGTGTACGTTTTCACTACTATCTTCATGAATGGTGTAATATAAATTTCCACCACAATATTTTTTGACAAAATATATTATATAATAAATAAATAATATGTTAATATAATTGTTATAAATTTTAAGATAATGAAACTATAATTAAGACCCATAGAGAAGATTTCTCAAACCAAAATGTATATCAAATAAAAAGTAGTTAATACATTAAAATGAAAATTTTAGTAAAGAATTATTATCAAATTTGGGTAAAAATGCTATAATAATATCATATATGATATTATATATGTATATAGTTAAATTATATATTAATAATCAATTTATATTTATTAAACATGAGCAAAATTTCGAATGAACCATATCAGACTTCTGATATTCTTTTAGGATATAATTTTTTTTATTTTGGTGATTGTATTTTATAAATTTATATTGAAACAAATATAATAGTTATTACACTATAAATATAATAAATTTTATTTTCCTACTTTTATTCTTATAACATTCATGTATTAGTAATGATATTCTCTCATCAGCATATAAAATGATTGGTAAAATGTTCTTTAATTTAAATCCAATAACATTTTCTATTTAATTGAAAATATTATTCTTCCACATCTACAATATTCAAAATTATTTTCTGAAAATTCATACATATACCTAAAATTGATATAAAAATCAATTTTATAAAAAAATCAATATTTAAAATGGTTCAAAAGGAATCATTCTAAAAACATTTTGAAAACTTCATTTGTATATTTTCAAAAAAGTGTGTAAGAAATGTTTACTTTTATTATATACCATATGAACAGAATTTCATAATTTCATTAAAATTAGTTTGTTTTAATCATCCTTTAAATTTTTATTTATTTTTGGTTTCAAATAATAGTATAATATAAATATTCTTGTAATTACATTTTATTATGTTTTTAATGGACAAATATATTTCCCATTTTCTCAATGAAATGTTTGAACGATGTTTTGAAAGGATTTTTCATACATGTCAACATAATTTAAGGATTGTGGGGATTTAATAGGGTATGGTACAATTATAAAATCATTATTTATTATCTAGATTTTTTATTATAATGATAATTGGATATTTATAAATCCTATTTATTGTCATAATTTATCTTATAAAGATATGATACGTGTTTTATGATCTTGTGGCACACATATATATTGTTTCCATTATGATATAGTTGTGCCTAGTATCATAAATTATAGAAATTCCTTGAGTGTATACATATATATAAAGAGATAATAATGGGAAATGATTTTATATCATCGATCAAATATAGAAAATTTGTTTGATGCCAGATCCACTATGATATGGTAAATACAAGGTGATGCATGATTTCTTATGGTATGAAATCCATCATTTTTAAAGTTGAAAATTATATGGTCTATGACTTTAATAGTTACATACTCTTTTACGGTGTTGATATGATTATAAATAAAACTCAAGGATATTGGATATTTTTTTTATAATTCCCATATCTTGTAACATACTAATGTTTTATGTCGTGACTCATGATTATGATCACTGAATTATGGGGTATTAATTTATATTGATATTATAAAATTATCATACCCATATACTAATGATATGTTTATAAAATCATGATCTTATATATCCCATTTTTCCTAACTAAACTTTTGATATCACAACATCTTATATTTGGATTGTTCCTCAGGTTATGATGATAGTCACTAAGTGTTCTTAGGAAAGGAGGGTACCATCTATGAAAGGGTAATGTGCATAGGAATAATGTAGTAGCATAAGTAATCACATGAAAGGTAATATAGTTTTTCATAATTATTAAATTTATAATATCAAACATCATAATCATACCATCAAGGCCATATGGTATGACATTATAAACAAACCGTCAAGGCCTCATGCCAAGACACCATAAATAATTGGGAAACTATACAATACATACTCATGTTTGTTATTATTATGAGACCTACTGATAAATCGAGGATCTATAACAGGCTAAGAAAGTGAACCCAAAACCTTATTGCATTCATAATATAATAGGGGTGAATCATTAATATATAACCAACATAAACATATATATTTGGAATAAAAAATATATAAATATTTATCCCTACAAAAAAATAGAACATCGGGATGAGAAGATATTTTGGGTAATATGTTGTATGGTATTATTATATTATATCTCTATGTAACATTTAATATTTTTATTCCAAAATATTTAAAAAATAAGATTGTTCGATAGCATACACAAAACCCAATACCAAGACTATAATAACCATTAAATATTATTATTTAAATATTGTTCCTAGACATTCAATTAGTGGGTATAAAAAAGATTAACTATATTATCAAATACATATAATAATGATAATCAATAAAAATCTATTGATAAATTATTCGCAAATTATAACAGAATTCATTGTAAATCCACATTATGTTTCAAAAAATATATTTTATAGTTTATTTTATAACAAATTTAAAAATAAATTTTTTTGATGATGAAGATCTTACACAACACTGGAAAATTAAATTTTTGTGTACTAATAATACAAATGGATAATTAAAAAGTTTTCCCACAATATTATTAGTCAATATTATGAATAAATATTACTTGTATTTTCATTTTATCTTTGTGGGATTATATAAAAATAATCATATCTAAATTGTTGTGTGATTCATGCATAAGGCTAGAAACATCAAAATCACATATTTAATAATTTATTGTTACATAGTTATGAGTAAAAATAAATATTGAATAAATATAATTGTTTATATTAAAAAAATAAATTTATTGTTTACATGTTATTTTATTTTGTATTTTTGAAATGAAATAAATACTTTTAATTCTTACAAAACACCAACACAATTCATGTGAATGTTGTGGAAAAATAAAGTAAATGATTTAAAAAAACTAAAAGTAATATTTTTTGGTGAGTCATAGTTTCCCATGAATTTAATAAATATATATAACATATTAGGGATTTTTGAAGGATTTACATTTGATTCCCATTTCTTTTATCTTGGTTTATATGTTAAACTAAAGGAATACTGTCAGAGATGACCAAAATGATATTTTAGGTCAGATAATATTTTATTAAATTATGTACAAATCATAAAAATCATGATATTGGAAACTTATAATGATAATTAGAATAAAAGGTCTTCCCTTTGAAATTGATGAGTTAAATTTAACCATACATAATAAATTATAAACCTTTAATGTGGAATAATTCATTAATGAGGTTATTGTTAAAATTGGTTAACCAAGGTGTTAAACCAAATGATAAAGTTTAAAATGACATATAAATAATTATTGATTTTATTTTATGAACATATTTAGATAACATAAATCTTATTTTACAATACATGGAATTTAAGATATTTTTTAAAAAATTTAGAATCAAATTATATTATATTATTTTATTAAATTCTAGAAGTTCCATTAATGATATTTTATAACATATAATTTTTTTTATTTTTTTTGAAATTCATAAAATTATTATATATTAAGAAATGAAAAAATGATTAAAATATTAAAATAGTATACTTTTTGGCTACTTATAATTGTTTAGTAAATTTAATGACCTCTAATATTAAAAAATCATGGATATCATGAGAGTTCTCAAAATGGTTAACATGGGGTTAAAACAATGATATATGGATAAAAATATCAACTAATCATGTCTAATTATTATTTTATTATTGTATTTAACTCTTAATATTCCAATGATTTAATTATATAACATTGGAATCATTTTCCATCAAAATTAATTTATAGTAATCTAATACTTTATGTATTTCAAAATGTGCCTCTCCCCTCATTTGTAAAATTTAAATACCTATTATAATTTATAAAACATTAGAAATCCATTTGGTTTCGACAATAAATACCCAAATCAATTATAAAAATCAATACCCATGTTTTATATGTATTTTTTTTAATAAAATAACAATATTTGGGGGATAAATCTTAATTAAAATTGGGGTTTTTTGATGTAAAGGTAATGTGTTTTATAAAAGGTTTTAGTTTTATCTATATTTCTACAACTATAAAATATTTTCCAACAGTTTAAATTTAATAAAATAATAAAATTAAATATAATTATATGTTACTATTTTATTTTAATAATCCATATCCATATCCTCTTTTATAAAATGGGAAACAAAAACATCATTCATGCGTACATGTGGACTACAACTCCTCATAACGATGTGTTTATTTTTCCATCATCGCCTCTCAAGAATGGTTATAATGATCAATTCAATATATATATATATATATATATATGATTTTAATACCATTTTTCATTTTTAAATATTTATATATGGTCTCTATTTTATTCTTTCTATTAATTGAAAAATGATAACATAATTTACTCGTACATATGGATTATCAGATCCATGAAGTGATGTGATTTTTTTCATAACCACAACACATGGATGATATGTATAAGTGTATTTAGTTGAATGTAAAATAATTTGTGATAAATTACCCATATGAAAATATTAAATAATATATAACTTATTCCTATTAGGATATTTGAAAAATCAAGATATTACTCATGCATACGTATGACCTACAATATCCATGATTATAACGTAGTACATTTTCCATGACCACCATTCATCGAATGCTATTAAAATATAATTTAATTTTAATAAGTATAATTATGATGATATTATTTTACTATAGTTGATTTAATAATTATCAATACAATAATTTTAATCCAACATGATTAATTTAATGCATATGAGATAAATATCATTATAATGGATGACATTATGTTAATTTATTAAGAATAAAAAAAATAACATGGTAATAAATAAAATAAAATGAATATTAAACATGAAATATGTTCTTAATAATTTAAATAATTAATGAAATATTATTATCTAGTATGTTGATGATCATATGAGACTAGTTATAGTCTTTTTAAGGTGAAAATTACCTTAAAAACATCCTTTTAAAATCTTTTAAAGTGTAACTATCTGAAAAAATATATTCCATGTATATATTATATTAATAATAAAATTTAAATATTTTTTCATAGATAAATCAATTATAAAGTAAATTTATATTCAATTTTAACTTTATTTTAATGGTTTTAAAAAATATTCTTTTTACATACTTTTTTGATGTTTTGAACATCATTAAAAAAGTATTGTTCTCTAATAAAATTTAAGACATGAATTAATTTTCCATCCACCGGGATCATTTTTTCCCATGAATATTAATTTATTATTTTATATGGTTATTTTAAAATAAAATGATTATCCCAATATTTTGTGATTTTAATGTTTTAAAACATATCAAATGAAAATAATATTTTCATTATTTTATTTGAATAATGAAACCTATTTTTTAGGGTTCCAATTTATAATTTTTGAAGATTGATTTCAGAAATCCATGTTTATATTTTTTATAGATTTTAAGAACCTCTTTCTTTTATTATGATTACTTGATCCCGATATCGATTTCCAATGCATTGGGTAATGATTATTTCATATATATAGTTACATTGGATGTAAACTTTAATGATTATTCTAATTATAAGGGTTCATATAAGGCTTCTTGTAAGGGTTCTAAAAAGATGATGATCCAAGGATCCAATATGAATATTTTATAGTTTTTAATGATTTTGATGTAAATATTGTGATCTAAAATATTTATAAATAATCTTTAGTTTCAAATGTATGATTATACACATTTAGGGTAAAATGTATGTTTATAATAAAAATCATTTCTCTTGGTTCTCATGTTTTCTATAAAACATTCATTATTTTTTCCTTTATATTTTATTATAAGGTGTATAATAAAAAATAGTGGGCTTTAAATCCGATTTCATTTGAATGCAAACGATTATTTTGGATCGATGTTTATTATGATAAATGAAAACTCACTATTTTATCTCATGGTTTAATAATGAACAGAGGAGTTTCCATAAAATGTTTTATTACTATTACTCAGCATTTTATTTATATCCCACATTTTCAAATTTTTTTAATAGGGTTTAGGGATTTGTAAGAATAAATATTAATTCAAGTTGAAAATAAGAAAGATTATAATAAAATAAAATGTATTTTATTATATAGGTTTTATATTATGTGGAAAATGGATATTAAGAGTATATTCAAATTTGTAATGTAATGGTTTATTATGTTATAGTTATGAAATAATCTTCTAAAACATAAAACATGAAAAGAAGCTAAAAATAATGGAAAATGAACCCTTTTATAATGAATACATTTTTATATTAACTCAAGTTAGTTCCTTATATTATTTCTGAAATGATGTTAACATAGATAAAAATACATTCAAAAGATCATGAGAACATTTCTTGTTGAGGAAACTTTTAATTTTGAAATAAATTATTTAAAAATAATAATTTTGAGAAACAAAATTATTTTAATCAATCCAATGAAACATTTAATGTAATATTCAAATCAAATATTTGTTATGATATTAATAATACGTTTTCAAATATTATATGTCAAAAAATATTATTTTTTTCTCTTTGTATAAAAGGTCAATATACTTTATATGAGAAATGATAAAAATATTCATGATAATGAAAATTGTTAATAAATTAAAATTTACATAAATATGATTACACAAACTAATTTAAATATGAAAAATATAATTCGTTAATTATTTTTATCAAAATTGGTCATGTATTAAATTGTTCATTGATCATTGAAAAAATAAGGTCATCTTTTTGGAAACAATATTTTCCAGGTCTTATAAATTTTAAAAGAGTGGAAAAATTAAAGAAGAAATGTAAAAAATATTGATTACCATTGAAGAAGAAAATATATTGAGATTAAAATATAATTATCATTTTATTTCTATAAATGTTTATATGAAAATAAATGGTCATTAAAAAAATGAGGCTATAAAATAAAGGCTTACCACTTCAACACTTTTAGAAATATAAGTACATTGAATTTATTAATATTAATTTTATAACTTTTAATGATCCTTATTAATGTATATTCTATTACTATTATCCCTCTTATTTAATTTAATATCATTCATTCTGAAGTTACTATATAATTTTTGTCCAAGTTGAAGGTTTTTATGATGCTTAATTCATAATAATAAAAAATAACAGTAGGTCGACCATAGAAAAAGACTCCAAGGTTAAATAATTCTATGAATATTATTCAGAACACAATTATAATTTCAATACTAAAATAAATTTTTAAAATAATCCATGAAAGGGAGTCTTGAAAAAATAACATCATCCCTTTATAAATGTTCTAGTCCTCATGCATGCATGAGTGAAATGATCATTTTTTGTAGTTGGATGGGTAAGAAGTCAAGTAAAATATAATTTTATTAGATAATAATTATTTCTTTAACACATTATATATTCATGTAACCCATCATAATAACCAACATTTTCATGTGGTGAGGAAAAATGAAACACATCACTTATTTGAGGTGGTAGTCCCCACACACACGAATGCAATTTGTATTCAGTATAGAATAAAATAGAAAATAAAAAAAGTTTTTTTACTTTTTAATATGTAAATATAATCATGTTTTTGGTAATTTTTTATTATTGAATCCCGATATGTGAATATTTTATTTATGTATAAGATGAATGAAAATTAAAATGATCACCCAATTTGTAGACCTCTTATTAGAGAAAAATATTTCTCCTTTATATTAATCCTTCTATGTTTCTATTTTTATGAGAATAAATAATATATTTTATGTGTAGGAAGGTTTGGAATATATATTTTGAATTAATTTCCCTGATAATGTTATCAAATAATGTGAGTAATTATATAAATGGGGTGCACTTTTATATGTGAGCAATGGGAAGAGTTGGAATTAGAGAAAACATTTAAATATAACTAAGGTCATTACCATGTATAATTAATATATATATCCATGTATTCAATGAAAAATAATATTTGGTTGAAATATCAGGAAATAATAAAATGTTTACAGGTCTTACTATGATTTTAAAATTTAATTATGGATTATTCCCTTTGATAACCATTTTTTATTTCAAACATGGTAATAATTATTTACTATGTTTAGGTGTAATATATTTACTTCTAAGATATAATTCTGATCAAAATAGTCTATGTATGAAATTTTAAATAACTCCAAAAAATATCTAAATAATTTTTTTTAACATAAATTATCACGAATGTCATTTTTGAGATTATTTAATTAATTTGACTCTAATGTCATCTAGATTATATTATATTCTTAATATAAAACCATTTTCTATCAATTATAAATTTTTATTGACTGTATAATAAATGGAAGAATATTATTCATCCTAAATATATTTATTGAAATGTTTCTTAAAATATTTACTACATATTTCAAATAATGTAAATAACTACTGGGTCAACAATGTGTGATAATTCAAGACAACTATTCCATCACTAAAATAGAAAAAAATTAAATAATTAAGAAATTTTTTTATAACTAACCATTTAGATTTATTAATTAATATATTTTATCATATGAAAAAATAGAAGATAAATTAATATCTTGAGAGTGAAATTTTGTATTCAATCATTACTTAATGAAGAATAAATGTAACTATTAAATTAAAACTATAAAATAATACTATATATTAAATTTTATGAGGGATATGGTATAATTAATTTTATAAAATTAAAAAATGACAATTTTTCGATATTGACACCTTATACAATTTTTTTATTCATCTGTTTTCTATTATACCAATTTTGAGCTAAAAATATAAACCTTGATGACTATTCATAATGACCCAAAATAAGAAAGTCCTTCTACCAAATTTTAAACGCAGGATTCCAAATAGGGAATCATTTTTTCATGATCTAAATTACACAAGTGTAATAAATAGTTTTTAATCAAAATGATTAAAATGAAATGAAAAATATTTTTTATAAAATTTCATTATCAAGCATAAAAATTAATTTTCAATAACCTATAATACTATATTTATTACTATTGAATTATTAAGACTGTATCTAAGAAAATAGATAAAATGAAAATTTAACACCAAATCCAGAATTGAATGGGTCTTTTAAATTGCATTAATTATTGAATAGAAGTGATTTTTTTTGTAAAAATAGTATTTTTTACGATTAAATTAAAAATCATTAGTTTTAAAAAAATCGGAATGTTTTGTCTAAATACTAGTATTAAATACTAATATGAAAAATTATATGCCATATTTCTAAAAAAATCATAAAAGTAGCACAGATTAGTTTTAATAAATATATAAAAGAAGATAAAACCATTCATGAAGAAAGATTATTTTGAACCATAAAATGACTATAAAAATATTGACGAATTATTTATCATCAATGATAATTAAATTTTCATTAAATAACACCATTATATATATTTTCATAATTTGGTTATCCTAATTACTAATTTTAATTTAATATATATGTTATAATGGCATATATGGTAAAGATTACTATAAAATCTATCATTAAATAAATTTTACATAAATAATTTGGAAAATATAAATAACAATATAATATTTCATATAACTAATATAAAAAATGGGAATAAATTCATGGATTATATGGAGGTCCTATACAACCTAGTGTCTTCTTTATCCTGGAAATTTTTTAGGGAAATAGATACAGGTAATCTCAAGCTAATTTTTAGTGACTCTATTTATGTTGATGTTTTGAGAGGTTTTCTTGTTAGAGATTCCTTATCTTGGATAACTTCTCTATTAAGTTTTAGGGTTATTCATAGAGTTTCTTCATATAGGGATCAGATCATAATGTCTTCCTTGGTTAATGTCATTCAGATTAAGATGACTGAGAGGGTATGGTTATGCCATCAGTTTCATGCACGTCCTCTTATGTATGGGATAGATAGCCAAATGACATTATTTGGTGATGTCTTATAGTCACAGTACTATTGCAGGGGAGGGGTAGTTTTGGTTTCAATTTTTCCTCTGTTATTGTTGTCTTATAGATGTAATGTTGGACCAAGTGGTTTCTCACTTTTACTTAAAAGTGTTTTGATGAAAAAAATTAATTTTCAGTCAGAACATCGTAATCGTATCATCTAGTCCTCATTCCCAAACCTGACACTTCTATCAAAAATATGTGTTCGAAATAAAAAAACCAATTTTTTTCATGAGACCTACCAATTCATCTTGGAGGTATAACAGACCCTTTTATAACATTATACTCCTAATTAATTAATCATGTGAAATAAATGAATAATAATTAAATATATAATTTACACAATAATTCATATTAAAAAATGAACATATTTAATGATAAAATATTACTAGTTAATAAATTGAAAAGTAAGATCACATTACCTCCAAAGAAACATGGTGGATGATTTCAATAGAGTACATGCCAGGTATTTAACATGATTAATCAATTATTATCACGAAGATGAATTTAAAAAAAAATAACTTGATGATTTCTTGAAGAAAATAACGTTATAATTTGAAAATCAATCAAATTAAAAACTAATTATTCCAATAATTAAAAAAGTAATTTTAAAATAAGATTATCCCCTTTTGAAAAATTATTCTAGAAAAATTATTCATGATAATAGGAATATCAATTCGTTTTACAATCGTCAAAAAAATAAATCCCATTTATACTTTTGGTAAAAATTATCACCTTTTGAAATTGACAAGAATATTCATTTTATAAGTATTAATAAAAAGAAAAAGCATGCCAAAATTGACATTAATAAATCATTGGTGATTTGTGAAAATATTTACGAAGACATTTCATTAAAAATATGGACATGGATAAAAAATATTTTTGACTAAATGGAAAATGGTAGTATTCCTTAAAATCTTTCTTTCTTTCTTTTTAACACATATTTAGAGGAAAATTAAAGAAAACTTTTCAAATTTTAAGAAAACAAATATTCAATAAATTTATAAGGAGTTTTAATATGGAAATATCAAATTATTCCCTATAATAGAAACTTAACAAATATATGCACCATATAATGAGGTGCAAGTAATGATCACACAAGGGAAATGGAAAATAAAAAGAAAAGAGTGACCAACCAACAATTCACCTCAATTTTCTGTTGTAGGTAACTAATTGCTGAAGTGAATAGGATAACATAGAATCTTGTGAATAATCTTGAACATACTATACATGTGACTCAACCTGAAGGCATGCCCTACCTGATGAGGTCATAATGACAAAATACCCAATCATCACCCTTTCTAGCCTAAATGAAGGGCTCAATCCCATGGAAATTATAAACAAATAACCCCTACTATGGGAAAATAGCTAGTGCAATAACATAGACTGGTGTAACATTCCTTCACAGAGAAATCACATGCTATGCTAGGTTCCCATATTCAGACTAAAAAGGGGGTGATCAAAAAATGTCACAAAAGTATCCATTCACAAGTACAATCATCATACACACTAAAAACACACCCTAAGGATACCCTAAATCACCTCAAGGAACATGTACATTCATCACACAGAGTCAACACACACCACTAAGTTAACCCCCCTAGTCACCCCATGGAAAAATCCCTCACCTTTAAACCGTCATTTCACAAGGGATGTCCCAAACCAGGGAAACTCCCATATTTTGCCATCCAAATAGGTGGGGACCCATTATAATGATAGTTTTTAAGATAAATCATTTAAACAAAATGCCAACTGATCCTCGCATGATTTTATCAAGCCAAACATTTTCTTAAATATTCACACACACACAACCTTGAATACCAAAAATGCACTTGGAAACTAATTCCAAAAACCCAATCCACCACTTTAAATTAAATGCACATTTATAATGCCCAAAGTAGAATTTCATCAAACACACAGTAAGCATATTTAATAAAAAATTCCATTCAATTAAAATACCAATAGGGTCTTACATTATTTCACAATTAAAATTATCCTAAAATCCATAAATTACTAACCCGTGTAAAATAAAAGTAAAAAACAATAAGTCAACAATTCATTAATTTAAAGGATATTGTAAATGGAAACCTACCTCAACCAGACCAAGACAACGCTTGACATTTATTGCTTTCTAACTCAAGTAGCCATCTTCTCACAAGAACATACTCCCATTATATTTATGTATACCCTTTACCTAATGACTATATTCCTCATACCATGAGAGAATTCAGACATGGAGGACACACACACACACAGATATATATATATATATATATACCTTTTTATATTCATGTGGGTCTTCCAAAGGCACCAGAATCACTTGATATAAAAACTAGGACCCTTAGATATTATAAGATTATTATATTAAGGATGTGAAAACCAAAATTGGGGTTAAAAACTAACCTCAAACAGTGGTGGGGAAGAGAAACAATATAAAACCCCATCCCCTTTGGTATATGTTGAAGGAATACACAAAAATAGGTCATAGGTGACCATTCACACAACCCTAAACCACAAGGAACCACAAAAATCAAAATCAAACCCTAACATAGGTTTTCGACCAAACAGTATTAGGTTTTCAAAGAGGAGAAAACATCCAAAGAGATTGAGGGGAAAGGATATAAGGACCATGCCTCAATGAATCGAAGGAAAAACTGTAAGGGACAAGAAGAAAATAGAAATGTAAGTATTGAGTTGGGAGGATCCTCCATCGAATAGTACAGAAGCACATCCAGGGGTTGTGTCATGTTTTAGGAAGGTAGAGCTTCAAGAGAGGGCCAGGCCATATGTATTCCAACCTAGGGAGATCGCAATGAGGGAGATCACAATGGAAGGGAGCTCGCAATGCAGGGGTGTGTTGTGCATAGAGGAAGGCGGAGTGGGTGTCTCACTGAGGAGGATAGGATGGGGAAAGAGACCCCTTAATTTATATTTTTTAAAACATAACTTTAAACATATAAAAAATTATTATATTAATAAGAATAATATAAATAACATAATAATAATTATAATAATAATAACATTCATAATAATACATGAACATCATTATTAATATTAAACAATGTTTTAATATAATATTTCATTCTTGTTTTATTTTATTTTAAAATATAATAATATTAATAACAATTTTAATAATAATAGTTATAATAATAATTATAACAACAATCATCATAATAAACATAATAATCAAAATAATAATAATTAAAATAACTCAATGATTATAATAATAATAATAATAAAAACAACAACAACAATAATATTATTATTAAAACAGCTTCAAAATACTATTTTCATAAATTTTTATTTTATTTTAAATGTTGGGAAAAAATAAAATCTTGACCGTGTGCTAGACACTTCCTAATTCCCATATCCTCATACAATTACCTTCAAGAAAACGCATAGTTGAGTAACTTTGTTACAAACATACCAAATATCATTGTTCCAATGACGGACCATTATGCATGGTTTCAATGCAGTTTCTCTTAAATGTGCAGAAGACCCCTCCTTGCTTAATGGTTTTTAAATTTCAACATAGACAATCCCAAAATAAAACGTAATGATAGAAATAATTAAAATAATTAATATACTTAAATTCATGAGCTTGCGGTGTGGAAATGATCCTTACCAAAGACACATTCTACCACCATAAAGTCGTCAAGAAAATAGTTAACCAAATTTCGAGTCCATGCCTAGAAAAAACTGGGCAAAACCATAAATTCCATGATGAAAATAATCTCCACAAGTCTAACCTAGCTGATCTAAGAAGAAAAAAATACCAATATTGATAGTAGAACATGAGGGGGTTCTCTCAACCATAATAACTGAACTATCTCATGAACCATAAAACCCAAGAAACACCACCAAGACTTAAACAAGAAAGCCACTATGGGGGAACCCCAAAAACTAGGACACTGAGATGAGAGAACCAATACAATCCTTTCTCAAAATTAACCAATAAAAACCCCCAATAAGGGTGGGAACTCCCCACATGAACTTCATCCAACTCCCCTAGCATGATCATAACCACACCACCATCCGAAATAGATTCCCAACTCCAGAGAAAACACACAAAAAAATTCAAAACAAGAAGTAGACTGAAAACCAACTTCAACAATAAATCTCCCCAAACAATTACATCTATATACGAACAAAACTATAACCAAAATAGAAACCAACCCATGCAAACACATAACAAGTGCTAAAAAAAATTAAAATACTCCAAAATCCACATTCGAAAAGATAGAACTGATTTGATAAAAAAATAACAAATCCATAATAAACAAACAAGGATAGGATGAAATTATAATGGAGGAGGAAAAATTATTTGGAAACATTAAATATATTTATTTAAAATTGAAATATAAAGAATCTAATAAAGGTCTCTAATACCCCTAGAATCCTTAACAGTGTGTGAGCCTCATGCTGAAACCTGAGGTTGGGGCTCTGATGGCTTAAGTATCTCCTAACTCATAGTTAGGTATGAGTATCCATCAATAATTAATCATTCATAAAGCAATTCCTCATAAGGGACTACTCTTAGTGAAACTAATGGGCTCATAAAGTGTAAGGAATTGGAGGGATGTGAGAAGATGAATTCAAATTCTCAAACCCACCTTGATTGTGGCACACTGGGAAGCGTTTTGATGAACTAGGTGCATGAACCAATGAAGAAGACTCTTTATGAATAGTTTCCATTATCTGACACTTCATTCCATATATGAAACTCTTACGAACAACAAGAGGTGTTATATTTCTCTACCACCCCTGACGACATCCTCAGAACCATCCCTTTAAAGTAGTCAATGTAAAATTTTACCTACCACAGACCCTAATGGACATCCTGCTACACTGCCACCTTCTTCAACATCCCATCTTCAGGTATGGGACATCAGACGAAGTAGGACTCAAAAATTTACAAATCCACCCAAACATCCAATGATGAAGGAAAAACTAATTTCCACTAGTCCAAAACAGTACTCTCACACAACTCCAAAATAGCATGAACCCTAATAGTCTTGGGAGTTCCAATTATCCTAAATATATACTCTAACACATCAATAAATGTAATTACATTTAATGGATCTCTAACACAGTGAAGCATAGGAAACATCCAAGAAAAAGTAGGAACTAGGAGTGAATCATATGAAAATTGAGGGACCTCTCTGGGTGGCATATTCCGAACAACATGAAAAACACAAACTAAAACCCACCTAAAACCAAATCATGGCCAAAAGAAACACCTCATGATAAATAAACATACATACAAACTGAAAACATGACAACAAAACTAAAATCCATCTCTTTTAAAAAAAATTACTATTCATTTTTATTTTTAAAACGGTCATAATTCAATCCACTTCCCAAACAGAAAACCAACAATCACGAAACAAAACAGACATTCTAAAATAAAAACCAGTATCTAAAACCATTTCACCCTATTAAATAAATTCTTTATAAAAAAAGAATATTCCTTCAATCTAAAACACACACCCTTATAATCTTATGTATCATCACAAATGTGTCTATCAATGTACACTTACATAATCCATGAACAAGTTCCCTAATACACTTTTCTTATAAACCCTACACATGTTGTACCACCCTTAAAGAGTATTGTGGGTCACATCCAATCCATTTTCCAAGAATGTAAAAACATTTTGAATATTATCAAACCACAATAATTTCAGTTTGAAAACCCATATTATCAATTTAATTCCATTTAAATGAAATCATTTTCATTTATAAAACATTTTTCTATTTTCAAAAAACACACCTACACCAACCAGAACCAAATAGAACTACATCTTGAACCAAACTATCGAAATGTGGAAGTAGTAGTCATGCTTAACTGGTGATACGGTAGTGATCCATTACCTGTGTAAGAATCAACAACTAGGAGGAGCATAAATCATGTACTAAAACATTAAATGGGTCATTACTCAATGTGAAATCCGGATATAAAAATGTATTGACTCTGTTGTCTTACCTCAATCTAAAAAGAAGAAAAATGCTCATTTCCTACACTACCCCTACAAATTCAGTTCTTTTCAAAAGTGGTGGTGATTATAAACCAACCCACATCCTACCTCCTCAGTATCAATGATCCTAATCTCAATTTAACAGACACCCCAAATTACCAGGGCCTCCTCTGATACCAATTTGTCATGAACTAGCTTGGGTTGACCTTCTAATAGTCACCAATACTGGCCAGCGGTATGGACTGAAGGGAATTTATGTTCTCCGCAATATTTAAACAAGTTTAGTGTATCAAAATTAAATATGTGGGAACTATATGAACCATAAATAAAAAATAAATTATTTATTAAATAAATATTAAGTAAATAATGAAAATTAAAACAAGTCGTGAAAAGAGAGATAAACTGCTTGTACCTCTATGTGACCTTATGGGTCACCCCCGACCTCAAACCGACATTGCACAATGATGACCAAGTCTGAGAAAGAAACATCTTAGAAGTTAAAAGAAGATAAATATAATTCCCAGCCTTAAAGCTTACTTAATCATGAGTTATTACAAGATTACACATTGATGATCTTTTTAGGTTTAGAGTTTTAGAGAATTAGATCATGAAACTTGCATTACATTCCACATTTAAACGAAGTGGTTACATAAAAGACAATATTCATTCTTCCCATAAATAGAAACATATTTAAAATAAAACACAGATTCTTTCTTGACACATCCTTAACACTATCATCACATCATGTACCTTACCCTTGACCTGTGAAAAACATTTCAAAAACTTGGGATGAGCATAAAAAGCTCAGTAAGGGTTATAAAAATATGGAAAGGAAACATGAGTTCATATATACATAAGAATGAAATTATACTTTACCCATAAAACATATGCACTTTAACATACCTCATCAAACCATGAATAAATCATAGAAATCATAAGACATAAAGGTAACTTGAGGCATTCATAACATTCTTACGTTGGGAGTAACCCTCTTGGTTACGTTTGGAATACCCATCACAGTATATTCCCTAAATATCTTTGGAGAAACCTTAACGTTTCACTCCTTCACGTTACCCAATGCATTGGAGAGCTATATCGGGCTCACCCGCCCTTAGTTTATCACGGAACCACTCATCTTCATAATAATGCCCAAGAACCTCAACATAATCGTATCACATAAAATATGCATAAAGGAAACATAACTTTTCCACCTTTCAATCACAAGATATCAATACAACACATTGATATAAAAAAATTATGAAAACAATTTTCAATACCAAAATAAAAGAAAAGTAAAACATGGTTTTTATTTTTCTTTTCAAAAAAGGTATGGCTTGTAGAGGAAGCCAAACCTCAAATAAAGGTCACGGCGGCGGAGAAGTCGTTGTCGCCGCATACGTACGACAAAAACATTCCATTTTATTGTTTAATAAAACGCTTCGTATAAAAAAGATTCCTTTTGGATAAACGTAAAAGTAAAAGCGGTTTATACACCGTATAAAATAAGGTTGTGTATTAAACAAAATATGCCTCAATGAAAAGAGATTGAGACGAAGTCCCATACAAAGACGGTATCCTTGGATTAAGGATAAATCAGTTACATAACTATGTGTGACAAACGAATACACAAAATATAAGTGGGTATTAAGTGTAAAACAATCAGAGTACATTCACACATAATCATAGAACAACATATTCAAGGTGTACAAGTTTATCCCAAAGAATCAAAATTGGGTTAAGAAGTTCCCTTGCAATAATTAGACAGCCTAACGGCGTCACTTCAAAATTCAGAAAATGAGTTGATGAGAGATAAAAAGGGTATCTCATCACTTGGAATTAAAATTTACATCAATAAGGATATATAAGAACATATCCCAAAATAATATTATGTGAATTAAAAGACATAACAAAATAAGTCTTTTAAAAAAAGGAGGGTGAATGGTTCCCTTACCGACATGGGTATCTTTCAAAACATACGTCCCGTGAAAGAAGGACAATACAACATTGATGTAAATACTCATAAATTAAAAAATATTACACAATGAGTAAAATAATGGTCAGTACATACACCACTCAAAGGGAATTGTGGCAAATGTTGCATAAATCTCACAGGAATAAAAGTGAGATGAAAAATCCCTTATGAAAACTCGGCAGCCTAACGGCGCAACTTAAAACTTCCAAAAATGGATTGATGAGATCAAATAGGGTATCTAATCACATTAAAAATAAAATTTACATCAAGAGGAATATAAAATAACAACCCCCATCATAACAAAGAGGAGCTTAAAAGAAGTGACATAAAGGAGAGTACTTAAAGAGAAAGAGAGAGGTTAGATCTCTTACGAAAATTCGGCAGCCTAACGGCACCACTCAAAACATCAAAAATTGATTGATGAGAGAGAATAGGTTCTCTCATAATATGAACATAAAAATTACAGTAAGATTAATATAAAAGAACATCCCAATAATAAGAAATATGAGCATAAAAGGAATGACATAAAAGAGTGTACTTAAAAAGAAAGAGAAGAGTAGGATCCCTTACCTCAGGTACGATTTGACTCGATTGTTATTTAACGTCCTGAATAATAAACGTGAGTTAATTTCCACTTTATTAAGAACCTTTTTCTAGTTCAATATTCCTTTTATATCACTTATTGTCATCTTATCAACATTATGTAATCATTTAAGTTAATAATGATTGTTTTGTCGATATTTGGTTCTTAAGTTGAAAGTGGACTTCTTACAATTACATGTTGTTCATGTGGTCAAATATTCATTATATCTAGAATTATATTAATGATTTGGATATCATATATATAATATATATCCATAATATACATGTATTTATAATATTATATAATCATTTAGAGGTTAGAAATGAAATGCACCATTCATGGAGACGGTAAGCCGTACGTATGCATGAACGCTACTTCCATTTCTATTTCATATTTTTATGGAATGGAATAATAATGATATAGAGGTATTTTATAATTTCTGTATAACATAATATATACTAACTTTAAATCCATCCTTTATACATCCCACATATGGCATTAACGAATCACATCACTTTGAGGGGGCGGTAGTCCGCACTTCCTTAAATGAAGATATCGTGTTTACCCATAATGGAAACCATAAAGGTATGCCCAAAATGAAAAATACAGAAGCTTAAGGAAAACATAAAAATATTATATATCATATATAAATATAGTGTCATCTTAATTTCCACCTTTGAAAGTGTTAAAAGAATGTTGAACAATCATCATTTCGGGAGGCTGAAATTCGCCATCCACAGAAACAGAATGTCCTTTAACCATTAGATGTAGGTGTGTGAAAGTGTAGCACGAATACTTCTTATAACAACATACTATTATATTTATGATACTGGATTTGTTCCCAAATAAATTAATAAAAAGAGTTTAGGGGGTTGGAGAAGCAAAATAATACAAAAGGACTCAAGTGAAGACATTACCTTAAAATCGGGTAACTCCCTTTGGTTTGAGCTCAAAGGCTTCCCTGGGAAGACTTATGCCCAAAGTGAGGCTTCAAGGAGTACTAGAGGGAAGTTTAGAGACAAAATGGCCAGAGGTTGGCCGAGCCAAAGGCTTTGGGAGTGTGGGTAAGGAGGTTGAGGTGGGGGCCTTTTACAAGAGGAGAGGAGGGGCACTCTTGGAAGGTAAAGAAAAGTCACTTTATTTTAAAATGGAATTCCAATTTTAGAGGTCCCAAATTGATTTTTTTCGAAGTTAAGGTAACAAGGGTTCTAAATCCACTCATCCAATAGGTTTTGGACATGTGTAGGTCTTAGATATTACATTATCTTTCCTTTTTATTTAAATCATTAAATAATGAGGTCATCACTGCATCATCATGATGTCATAAATAATTTAATTTATTTAATGTCAAAAAATTATAAAACAAATACTATGATGTAGTAAATCTTTTTAGAATTCCAATGAATATTTATAGTCAAAAATCATATTTGTATAACCCCATGTAAAAATTGTTTTAGTAAAACATTTCATGTTTGTCTCATTTTTACTTTAACTTTAAATAAAAAGATATCAATGTCATTTTCCAACAAAAGTGGCTTCATGGGGTCCCCAAGTTGACCCATGGGTTTTTTTGGTCGTCCATGACACATCCAATGAGGTTAGGACATGTTTCATGTTCATTTTATATTATTGAAATAATATTTTTACCTTAAACTACACTAATTACCTCTAATCGCGATTAAAAACTTAATAAGTTCCTATTCACCAAAAAATTATTTTTATCCCATTGAACCACATTTTAATTCTCAATTACAACCATGCATGTCGGATTTTTTAAATTCAAAACACAAAGATGGCAAAATTTCATTTAAATGGAAAAATCAGTTTTTATAAGTACCACTTAGTGGTTTCACTATTCATCAAAAATTGAAGTTTTTCAGAAAAATCCCAAAAATTCACCCTAAGCTATATTTGATATTCAGAATTCAAAAATGAAGTCTATTTTAAAAAAATCAAATCAAATAAGTCAAATTAATTAATTTAATAATTAATTCCCACTGCCAGAGCAAATAGCGTGTTTTTATGAAACCATATGTATCAAAAGATTGACACTAGTTTAAGTCTGATTTCAAAGTGAAATTAATTCCAACGACCACTATTGGATTTAATGGTAAAAATATATTCTAATTTCACTTTAAAAACAATTCAAAAGATAATCTAATCATATAAATAAATTAGATTAAAAAGAGGTTTTGAATTAAAATACAACATTTTACACTATTCATTAAAAAATGAACTTTATCAAAAAGATACCAAAAATTTACACAAAGTAAATTTTGATGTCCCAATTCTTAAGAAGAGTTTTATTTGGTCAAAAAGGATGTATAAGAGTGAACAAAACTATATTTAATGACGGTTCTCCATCAAAAGGCGATAAGTGAACCTTTAGTGAAAACTAGGGCATATACACCTAAAATTGAATTCTTTCCATATTTCATGCCATTATCTTTTATTGGATAAATGTAAAAACATTTAAAAACATATATAATAATATTTTAGTTATTTCTATCCATTCCCGCCAATACAACAGCTACATGTTAACTACCATTTAAAATAATATTATTTTATTATTAGAGTGCAACGTAAGATTCCCAAGAAACTCGTTGTTGCGTGTTGGGTACGCCATCGAGCATAGCGTCCCCTTTAAAGTCATATTAATATTTTATTCAAAAATATGGATAAATATGAAAATTTCATATTCGTTATTTACCTGGGGTGTTACATCCTTCCCCCCTTTTGGGAATTGCGTCCTCGCAGTTTTTAAAATTGAGCTTGGAAACATCCTTGAAAGTCCCAGATCGGAACAAGAGTCGGTAAAACAATCACTTTAAAATAAAGGAAGATAAGTACAGAGGTCACCCGAGTTAACCCATATGTAGAAAAACATGGACATGGAAGAAAAAGCAAAGGGACATGTTCTTGAGCGAGAGTGATAATAAACATGTCTAGGAGAAAGTTAACAATAAGAAAATCACAAACTTGTGATGGGTTAAACGGTATTCGATTCCCCAGTAGGAAAAGTTAATAGACAACATTTTTGTATTAAGTTACTTTTTATTGAGGAATTTATTCATAAGGAAACATAATCACTTATCATGTTGACTTTCAACTTTTACTAGATTCCTTAATCAAACTCATATTTTTTTTCCAAAAGATGAGTATTTAGGGAGACTTGTTCACATTAAGAGTACTATAATCAACTTCTAGAGAATCACTTAATCCACCAAATAGAACAATATACATCCCATGTCTTTATGCTTTAACCAAAAACAAAACCAAAAAGGTTAGTACAAGGTCAGATAATCCAGAAAAGGATAACCCATTAAAAAGAAAATCTATGCTTAATCTCCAAAATTTGTCCAACAAAAACCAAAGTTCAACGAGGACCATCCGATAAACAATTTTTCCATAAAATTCTTCAAATTAAACCAATATAAGATTGAAACCCAAATATTTGAAGGATTTAGTCAAATAGTCTTCCATGTTAAATTGTAACATTTATCTCCAAACAACATCAGTTGCTCCAAAAGTCTCGTATTGAAAAGTAATTAACCTAATCACATATCTTCCATGATAGGTTAATCATTCTCATAAATAACCCAAAATCAACTTACTCTTAATTCATAAAATCATATAACTAAAAAGAATCAGTCAAACTAACCAGGTACTTCACGTAGTCCAGTGGTAGGCGATAAATACCAGTCGCACTTTGGTTGTGGGTTCGATTCCCACAGCTTTGTCCGACGCGACGGGTTGTCACCCGGTTCGCGTGTTGTCCTTTTTCCAAAACTATATACTTCTTAAATAATTCCCCAAAAAGAGATAAAATCATCAAAAATTATCATAACATATTTTAACCTCAATTTTATCTCATGCATTTCATTTTCCAGCATATCATATAATAACCCATAATTACCTCAAAAGTAAGGATCATATAAACTCTAATGGTTACCTGTATAATTATTACCTGAACTTCCTCATCGATTGGTCATCTCGTACATGATGCATTACAGAACATACCAACGTTCAAGTGGTTGATCATGACTCCTTGATATTTGGTTTAGAACAACCATGAGTTTCCTCATTGAATCCTCCATTTTATTTAGTATCTTAATCAGAGAACCACCACAGTTTCCTTCAAACCTATTGTCTCTTTGGTGCCTGCTAGATCCATCCATTCACTAAAAATAGAAATGTCAGTGTGAGTATATCAACAAAACCATTAAGTACTAATGAGGAAGGTAAACACTAAGATATACTTACTCATTCACTTTATCTAAAACTAGGACTCTTTCTGAAATCCTAACCATTATGGTAATGTCACTTATGCTTAAAGAATACCCTAACCTCTAAAGTTATCTAAACCGACCTCTGATACCAACTATAAGGCCCCAGCCTCAAAACTTAATTAATCTTGAGTTATTACAAGATTACATATTGAGGATCTTTTTAGGTTTAGAGTTTTAGAGAATTAGATCATGAAACTTGCATTACATTCCACATTTAAACAAAGTGGTCACATAAAAGACAATATTCATTCTTCCCATCAATAGAAACATATTTAAAGTAAAACATGGATTCTTTCTTGACACATCCTTGACACTATCATCACATCATATACCTTTCCCTTTACCTGTGAAAAACATTTCAAAAACTTGGGATAAGCATAAAAATCTCAGTAAGGGTTATAAAAATATGGAAAGGAAACATGAGTTCATATATACATAAGAATGAAATCATACTTTACCCATAAAACATAGGCATTTTAACATACCTCATCAAACCATGAATAAATCATAGAAATCATAATACATAAAGGTAACTTGAGACATTCATAACATTCTTACGTAGGGAGTAACCCTCTTGGTTACGTTTGGAATACCGATCACAGTATATTCCCTAAATCTCTTCGGAGAAACCTTAACGTTTCACTCCTTCACGTTACCCAATGCATTGGAGAGCTATATTGGGCTCACCCTCCCTTAGTTTATCACGGAACCACCCGTCTTCATAATAATTCCCAAGAACCTCAACATAATCGTATCACATAAAACATGCATAAAGGAAACATATCATTTCCACCTTTCAATCACAAGATATCAATACAACACATTGATATAAAAACATTATGAAAACCATTTTCAATACGAAAATAAAAGAAAAGTAAAACATGGTTTTTATTTTTCTTTTAAAAAAAGGTATGGCTTGTATAGGAAGCCAAACCTCAAATAAAGGTCACGGTGGCGGAGAAGTCGTTGTCACCGCATACTTACGACAAAAACATTCCCTTTTGTCGTTTAGTAAAACGTTTCGTATAAAAAAGATTCCTTTTGGATAAATTTAAATGTCAAAGGGGTTTATACACCGTATAAAAGAAGGTTGTGTATAAAACAAAATATGCCTCAATGAAAGGAGATTGAGACGATGTCCCGTACAAAGACGGTATCCTTGGATTAAGGATAAATCAGTTACATAACTATGTGTGACAAACGAATACACAAAATATAAGTGGGTGTTAAGTGTAAAACAATCAGAGGACATTCACACATAATCATAGAACGACATATCCAAGGTGTAAAAGTTTATCCCAAAGAATAGAAATTGGGTTAAGAAGTTCCCTTGCAATAATTAGACAGCCAAACAGCGTCACTTCAAAATTCAGAAAAAGAGTTGATGAGAGATAAAAAGGGTATCTCATCACTTGGACATAAAATTTACATCAATAAGGATATAGAAGAACATATCCCAAAATAATATTATGTGAATTAAAAGACATAACAAAATAACTCTTTTAAAAAGAGGAGGGTGAAAGGTTCCCTTACCGACATGGGTATCTTTCGAAACATACGCCCCGTGAGAGAAGCACAATACAACATTGATGTAAATACTCATAAATGAAATAATATTAAAAAATGAGTAAAATAATGGTCAGTACATACACCAATCAAAGGAAATTGTGGCAAATGTAGCATAAATCTCACAGGAATAAAAGTGAGATGAAAACTCCATTACGAAAACTCGGCAGCCTAACGGCGCCACTTAAAACTTCCAAAAATGGATTGATGAGATCAAAAATGGTATCTCATCACATTAAAATAAAATTTAAAGCAAGAGGAATATAAAATAAAATCCCCCATCATAACAAATAGGAGCTTAAAAGATGTGATATAAAGGAGTGTACTTAAAGAGGAAGAGAGTGGTTAGATCTCTTACGAAAATTCGGCAGCCTAACGGCGCCACTCAAAACATAAAAAATGGATTTATGAGAGAGAATAGGGTCTCTCATCATATAAACATAAAAATTAAATTAAGAGTAATATAAAAGAACATCCCAATAACAAGAAATATGTGCTTATAAGGAATTACATAAAAGAGTGTACTTAAAAAGAAAGAGAGGAGTAGGATCCCTTACCTCGGCTCCGATTTGACTCGACCGTTCTTTAACATCCTGAATAATAAACTTGAGTTAATTTCCACTTTATTAAGAACCTTTTTCTAGTTCATTATTCCTTTTAGATCACTTATTGTCATGTTATAAACATTATGTAATCATTTAAGTTAATAATGTTTGTTTTGTCGATATTTGGTTCTTAAGTCGAAAGTGGACTTCTTACAATTACATGTTGTTCGTGTGGTCAAATGTTCATTATATCCAGAATTATATTCATGATTTGGATATCATATATATCATATATATCCAGAATATACATGTATTTGTAATATTACATAATCATTTAGAGGTAAGAAATGAAATGCACCGTTCATGGAGACGGTAAGCCATACGTACGAATGAACGCAACTTCCATTTCTATTTCATATTATTATGGAATGGAATAATAATTATATAGAGGTATATTATAATTCCAGTATAACATCATATATAATAACTTTAAATCCATTCTTTATACGTCCCACATATGGCATTAACTAATCACATCACTTTGATGGGGCGGTAGTCCGCACTTCCTTAAATGAAGATATCGGGTTTACCCATAATGGAAACCATAAAGGTATGCCAAAAATGAAAAATAAAGAATCTTAAGGAAAACATAAACATACTATATATAATATATATATATAGTTTCATCTTTATGGCCACCTTTGAAAGTGTTAAAAGAATGTTGAACAATCATCGTTTCGGGAGGCCGAAATTCGCCATGCACGGAAACAATATGTTCTTTAACCATTAGATGTAGGTGTGTGAATGTGTAGCTCGAATACTTATTATAAAAACATCCTAGTATATTGATGATACTGTATTTGTTACAAAATAAATGAATGAAAATAGTTTAGGGGGTTGGAGAAGCAAAATAAAACAAAAGGACTCAAGTGAAGACATTACCTTAAAATCGGGTAACTCCCTTTGGTTTGAGCTCAAAGGATTCCTTGGGAAGACTTCTGCACAAAGTGAGGCTTCAAGGAGTAAGAGAGGGAAGTGGAGAGAAAAAATGTCCAGAGGTTGGCCGATCCAAAGGCTTTGGGAGTGTGGGTAAGGAGGTAGAGGTGGGGGCCTTTTATAAGAGGAGAGGAGGGGCACTCTTGGAAGGTAAAGAAAAGTCACTTTATTTTAATATGGTATTCAAATTTAAGAGGTCCCACATTGATTTTTTAGAGGATAAGGTGATAAGGGTTCTAAATACACTCATCCAATAGGTTTTGGACAAGTTTAGGTCTTAGATATTACATTATCTTTCCATTTTATTTAAATCGTTAAATAATGAGGTCATCACTGCATCATCATAATGTCATAAATAATTTAATTTATATAATGTCTAAAAATTATAAAAAAATACTATGATGTAGGAAATATTTTTATCTTTCCAATGAATATTTATAGTCAAAATAGGATTTGTATAACCTCATGTAAAAATTATTTTAGTAAAACATTTCATGTTTGCCTCATTTTTACTTTAACTTTAAATAAAAAGATATTAATGTCATTTTCCAACCAAAGTGGCTTCATGGGGTCCCCAAGTTGACCCATGGGTTGTATTGGTCTACCATGACACATCCAATGAGGTTAGGACATGTTTCAAGTTCATTTTATATTATTAAAACATTATTTTTACCTTAAACTACACAAATTACCTCTAATCGCGATTAAAAACTTAATAAGTTGCTATTCACCAAAAAATTATTTTTATCCCATTGAACCGCAGTTTACTTCATAATGACAACCATGTATGCAGATTTTTGAAATTCAAAACACAAAGATGGAAAAATTTCATTTAAACGGAAAAATCTGTTTTTATAAGTACCACTTAGTGGTTTCACTATTCATCAAAAATTGAAGTTTTTCAGAAAAATCCCAAAAATTCACCCTAAAATATATTTGATATTCCGAATTCAAAAATGAAGCCTATTTTACAAAATTCAAATCATATAAGTCACATTAATTAATTTAATAATTAATTCCCACTGTCAGAGCAAATAGCGTGTTTTTATGAAACAATATGTATCAAAATATTGACACTAGTTTAAGTCTGATTTCAAAGTGAAATTAATTCCAAGGACCACTATTGGATTTAATGGTAAAAATATATTCCAATATCACTTTAAAACCAATTCAAAAGATAATATAATAATATAAACAAATTAGATTAAAAATAGGTTTTGAATTAAAAAACAACATTTTACACTATTCATTAAAAAATGAACTTTATCAGAAAGATACCAAAAATTTACAAAAAGTAAATTTTGATGTCCCAATTCTTAAGAAGAGTTTTATTTTGTCCAAAAGGATGTATAATAGTGAACAAAACTATATTTAATGATGGTTCTCCATCAAAAGGCGATAAGTGAACCTTTAGTGAAAACTAGGGCATATACGCCTAAAATTAAATTCTTTCCATATTTACTGCCTTTATCTTTTATTAGATAAATGTAAAAACAATTAAAAACATATATAATCATATTTTAGTTATTTCTATCCATTCCCGCGAATACAACAGCTACATGTTAACTACCATTTAAAATAATATTATTTTATTATTAGAGTGCAACGTAAGATTCCCAAGAAACTCATTGTTGCATGTTGGGTACGCCATCGAGCATAGAGTCCCCTTTAAAGTCATATTTATATTTTATTCACAAATATGGATAAATATGAAAATCATGATTCATTTCCCTTTTTCACATCAGACTTCTTTATTTTTCAAAAAGAATAATTTAACTTCTTAATGAAAGGGGGATTGAGAATAAGGATGAAAAAAAAATCAAAACCATTTTCCAAAGACATTTGAAAATTATTATAGCACTTTTAGAAAAGAGAATCCCATACAATGAGGTGATTGTAATTATCACCCATGGGTAACCGAAAATAAAAAAACAAGAGTCATGAACCAACAATTTACCTCAATCATCCGCCAGAGATAACTAAGTTCAGAATTACATGGGAGAACCTTGGTGATCAATAATAATCTAGAACATACTATATGTGTGACTCATTATGAAGGCATTCCCTTCCAGATGATGTCATAACTCTCAAAATCTTGATCATCGCCCTACCTAGATTAACATAGGGGCCCAATCCCATAGAAATGACAAAAAATAACCCTTGCTATTGGACACTAGCTAGTGAAATATCCTAGACTAGTGAAACAATCATTCACCGAGAATTATCCCAATATGCTAGGTTCCCTTTTTAAGACTAAAAAGTGGGTGCGTCAATAGTTTCAAGAAAGTATCTAGTAAAAAGTGTACTCATCATATAGAGTCAATAGACACCATAAGGTCACCTCGGAGTCACCCCAATGAACCTGTACATTCATCACAAACAGTCAACACACACCACAAGTTCACCCCCTAGTCACCCCAAGGAAGAAGTACCTCAACTTCAAACAATGATTTTAGAATGGAAGTCCCAAGCCAAGGAAAATCCAACATTTCATCAACAAAAAAGTTGGTGAGCCATTCCTAGTATATTTTCTAAGATAACAAATTTTTCAAAAATATCAATCGGGCTACACATGATTTAATCATGAAAAAAAATTTCCTTAATAAACCCACACACACCCCCCACTTTGAAAACGAAAATGGCATTTGGAAAGACATTTCAGAAAACCAATTCACCACTTTAAATCTAAAGAACATTTTTGAAGGCCAAAGGGGGGTTTCATTGAACACTTAGTAAGAACATTTGAAAACAATTCCATGTAATTAAAATAAAAAGAGGGAATTACAATATTTCATAATTAGAAGTTATTCTAAAAACTATAAATTAATAAATATCATTAAATAAAAGTGTAAAAACAAGAAATAAATAATTATTCAATTGAAAGGATAATGTATATGGATACATACCCAATGCTGACCAAGAAAAAAATTGGCATTCAATTATTCCTAACTAAAGAAACCATCTTCTCATGCGAACATACTTTGAAATCTATTTATGTATACCCTTTACCCAATGCAGGTATTCCCAACGCCATGAGGGAATACACACAAGGAGAATGTACATATATATATATACACTTTTTTATGTAATCAAGAGTCATCCAATGGCACTAGAATCACTACACATAACAACTGAGACACTTAAACATCATATGAGTCCCAAATTAAGGGTGAAAAAACCAAAAGTGGGGTTCAAACCTTAACTCAGATGGAAATGGGGAAGAAAAACAAGCTTATACACCTCTCCTTTGGTGGCGGTTAACAGAATCAACAAGAATTGGTCTAGGGGAACCATTTCTACAACAGTAAACTAGAAGGAACCACAGAATCCTGAGTCAAACCATAACCTAGGTTTTGTCCGATCCTTACCAAGTGATGAAAGAGGAGAAAACCACCCAAGTGATGGAGGAAAAGGGTTATAAAGACCATACCATGATGTATTGAATTGAAATTGTGAAGATATCAGAAGAAAATTAAAGAAAAAGGATAGAGACTGGTGGATATCGCATCACACACTAAAGGAGCTTGGTCAGGTAATGTGTCATGTTGTAGGGAGGTCGTGCTATAATGGAGGGTCCCTCAATAGGGGGTCTAACTGAGGTAGATCGTGATAAGGGATATGACCATGGAGCAGAACTCACGCTGTAGGGGTGCATCATGCAAAGAGGAAGGGTTAAAGGATTTCACACCGTGGAGGAGAGGAAGGGGAAGGAGAGCACTTAATTTAAATTTTTTAAACAAAATTTAAAACTAATAAAAATAATAATATCCTTAGTAAAAATAATCTAAATAACATAATAATGACGATGATAATAATAATATTCATAATAATATATGAAAATCATTATTAATATTAATCATTCCTTAAATATAATATTTCATTCTAGTGTTATTTTATTTCTAAAAATTATAATAATAATATCAATTTTCATAATAATAGTAGTAATAATAAAAATAATAATCATAATCATAATATACATAATAATAATAATAATAACTCAATGATATTAATCATAATAATAGTATTATTATTATTACCAATATTATTATTATTAAGACATTATTTAAATTCAATTTTAATAAAATTTTATTTATTTTAAGTATTAGGAAACATCACAGTCTAGACAGTGCATTGGTTACAGAATAAGCTGAGAATCCTCAAATCGTTACCTGCAAGAAGGCATGTAGTTGAGAAACCATTATTTAACCATACCAAATGGAACTATTTTGATGACACACCATCACACACGGTTGTCAAATGGTTACTCTAAACTGTATACAACCCATGCACATGACCCCACCTTGCTCATTTTTTTAAATTTCAAAAAGACAAGCCCAAATTCAACAAAATATGGTAATAATAAATAAATGAATTGAAATAAATAAATTATTGAGTTCAGGTTGTTACATGATCTCCCTTATTTCTATGTCATTTGGATTACGGTTGTTTGCGAATCGAGGCTCGTAGTGAGTGTAACACTCCACTAGCTTCTCTTTTTCTAATCAATTATTATATATCCATTCTCTATCATCTGAATCCTAAAAACCCTCCTTTTCAATAGAATCAGAGGTTGGAGCATCAATGGTGGTTTAAATCAAAATCAAAGTATAGGGTTAATCATGTGTTCATCTTCATAATCAAGGTAGGTTGTCTCTATGTTATATCACATAGTCTTAACATTGGTTTATGAATATGTGGTTATTATATTGATTTTTTTTTGTGATTTTATTCCCATAGTGGAAAATGATAAATTATTTGTTTAACTGATGAATTGAAACCCTCATGATCCTCTTGGTATGCATCATGTTTTACTAGACTGAAAAGAGGACACCCATGGGGTATTTCTTATTCATGAAAATTGGTTTGTGCAAGGGAATGTAATTTTAAATGGTTTATGAGATAAAATCTAATATTGTTATTTTTATCATGTTAACATGCATTTATGAAGGGAAAATCAATGAATTTTTTTTCATCTATTAACATGAAATGTGAAATTAAATTGATGTAATTGCTTTTTATTCATTACAAGATATAAGGGAGAGTATAGTAATCAAAAAGTGTTAATGAGTTGAAAATTGTATATTGAAATGTGTTAATAGGTTAAATTAGGAATATAATTTATGTATTGAATGAACTAAGGATTTTTAAATGGAATGTTTGATAAATGATAATGATTTTTGAATTAATATGTGCAGAAAACTGTCAAAGAATCATGTGCACATGGCATAGTTGTACGTGATGGGTACTTAAATAGAGGATTTTCACCTATGGTTTGGGTAAGACTAAGGCTCTAAATACCATCCATTTTGATGCATGAGTTACGGAGGTGAGAATGTGGCTCTATGCTTTAATCAATTTCATCAGATAAGACTATCCATTCAGAGGCTACGTGCTATGTGTGATGCAATAGTCTGTAAAATATTTCCCCCATAATGACATAGGAAACTTGATATATCCCCTTATTAATAGTATTTTACCATAATAAACTAATTTTAAGTTGATGAAAATTCCTAACTTAATAGATTAAGGATGAATAATTTTTATTTGAACTTTGATATAAAAATAACATAAATTTTATCCTTTAGTTCATCATCTTGATTGTTTAGTACTTGTATAAACAATCAGTTTAGAATGAATATTTATTGACACCATTATAGTGGACTACTGAATTATACTGACACCCTGCGTGGGATATTTTTTTGTACCTAATAAGATTTAATGGTTACAGGGAAGAACAAGGGAAATGGACCTATTATAGAGGGTTAATTTGGGAATGTTATTTTCAAGGATAAAGGATCCATACATGGAGTTCAAATCCATTTTAGGGATTCTTTTATTTATCATATTTTGGGTTTTCCCCCACTTGACATTGTATGACATAGAGTGGTGTATTTATTTTATCTTTTTGGGTATGTACCCAGTATTGGGACGTTTTTGATAATGAATGTCTCCTATTTATTTTCTATTGTTTCCTTTATGTTATTTTTTATCTTTTATGTCTCACTCGGATAATGATGGTTTAGTCTCCTCACATGGTCTAACAAACCATCATAGTGAGTCAGCATCCCTTATAATTCGGGGATCCACACTACATATCTTGTGGTGACCAAACTCTGGGAAGATATTTAGTTTCTTTCAGGCTGGGGATTTTAGAACTATTCCCATTGATTTATGGTGGTTTCCCTATATACCCATATAACACTTAAATATATCCAAACATTAATGATCATTTTTAATGAAGTAATATTAAATATTAAATATTAAATTGTATATCATAATTCTTTTTCTTCACCAATGTAATGGTTGAAATACAATATCCTAAAGGATTCACGGATCTTTCATTTATCCATACCTGAAAATGGAATGATATTTAAGTGGATTTGGTCTATATATTTCCAGTGGATCCTTAAAATTATGATTCCATGTGGGATATTATTGTTCACCTTAAAACTTTAACTCATTTTCATGTTTAATGGGATGATATACCTCTTAACTACCTCATAAAACTCTATATTAATGAATTGGTGAGACATAATTGTATAACTATTACAATTTTTTTCTGATATTTATGTTTAATTCTAACAAAAGTTCTAAAAATTTATATAGATGGTTATACAAAACAAGGTACATCATATTAAAACCTACTATTATAAAATTGGATGGAAGTCCAAAAAGAGTATTTATACATTAAAAAACATTATGATTCATGATAAATATATTTCAATCCATCCGAGATCACTATTTTTCTTTTTTTGGAATTAAGCTAAAATGATATCTCTCATTCAAGCATTAAGATGGAATCATATGATGTGTTGAATAGTAAATTGCAACATACTCCAATTTATTTGTATGAAGCTGGTGAATATAATCATGTGGGATCAGATCTATGAAACACCAATAATTAATGTGAAAACTATTCTGAATTAAACTAATAAAGCTCAAGGTATAGATAAAAGTTATACCAATAAGTAAATGAATGATTTATAATTTCATGTGATAAATTAAATTTTTTGAGGGATGTCCATGGAATGTTGTTTGGTGGTTAAACAATGCATTGATGTTTTGTAATATATAAATTAATAATTTTGAATCCCATGAAACAATTAGATCTTATATTACCAATTAGAAATGGATCGTAGCCTCCTTAATGTTCATGATGTGTTCTATATTTCGTTAACATGATTCACCACACTAGGTAATGAGTGTTGTAGAATCAGATTACTATATTAATGAAGGTATATTAGATAAATTATAATGTAGAACATCAGACATTGAATCCTAAATAGGATAGGTTGAATAATTACCCACATCTATTTAAATGGTGATATTATAAAAATATATTGGATGCAATTTTTTAATAGAAAATAAATTTAACACCCAAAATTAAATTACGATAAGTAATCTTTTCATTCTTAATAAATATAAGTATGCCATAAATTTATTTATTAAATAAGTTAATTTAAACCTAAATTATATAACCAAAAAACTGAATTTGAAAAAACTAATTTCTATTTTTAATTTATCATGTGGAAACACGTTTACATTAAGTTTTTCAGATTTATCCAAAATAGTTGAATTATGGTCAATGAGTGAAAATATTGAATTAAAAAAACACTCAATAGAATGAAATTATGGTGATAAAATAATAAAATATATGTTCTTGAAACCATATTTACAGAATGTATATAGATTATGTTAGTAATAAAATTCATTGCAAAATATAATGTTTAACATTGAAATATATTCTTACCAATTTTGATATCTATGTAATGTTTTTGTTTGATTGATTTTTTAGTTCTTGTATTTTCAATATATAATTAGAAACACTCATTTTGTTCCAGATTTTTATAAAATAAAAACAATTCTCAATTTATTTATTTTAAAACAATTAATTTTAATCGAATCATCATTTTATATATCTCTTCTGAGAAATATTTTTTGAACATAAAATGCATTTTATTTTGAAATCTATTTTCATCGTGTTTTATGGGGTTTTTAATTTTTTGTAAACAAATATAAATTAATTATTTTATATTTAATCCATTTTTGGAATCAAGATATGAATTTTTTAATAAGGTACCTTTCTTTATTTCTCATTATGAATGAAAACTCTTGTAAAAATTGCCTTACCACAGTAAGAGTTAAAACATTATTAAAACATAAAAACATAAAAAAATATTAACTAATAAAATGACATAATAGGAATTATAAATCCTATATTTTAGTAATATTATGGCCCTATCTCATATATTATTGAATGAGGAGTCTTTTTTGACCCATTTTTTCGTGAATATGACATTTATATATTTTATTCTTTTGAAACAATATAATTGCATCATCTCTCCCACATATAAAAAGACATAACCAATTTTTTCTCTTCAAATCCTAAATATCCAATTATATTAGATATTATATACCCATATACCTTCCAAACATGCCTAAAAATTTCCCAGAGGTTATGGTTTCATCATAATTACATTCTATGAAGGGTTTAGGGATAAGGCTAAAGAGGTTTTCCGAATAAGAGTTATAATTATCAACCAATAGTATTCAATTTATAATATTCTCTGTCTCCATTAAAACACTCTTGGAGTTGTAATATAATAGCACAATTTTCTTCCATATAATTTTTTTTATTGTTTTTATGTTTTTTTCATTCCTATTCTACTTATCCAACAAATTTAAAATGAATCCAACATTCTTTCATATGTAAGGACTACCAAATCAAGAATATGATACATTTAATTTTTCATCACCATAACTTACGGTTGAAAATGATGATTTATCAAAATGAAAAATATGAAATATATAAATATAAAAAATAATTAAGATTATACAAATATGATATATATTTTAATTTCTTACCCATCAACTTATTAAGAGAAGAAAACATCCATGGTATGTTAGTGGGGACAACAACAATAATGAAGCGTTGCAATTAATTTTTTATGCCTCCATTTCAAAAAATGGTTTAAAATATGTTTAAAATTAATATATATTATTTAAATCTAAAATTAAATTTTTAAATGATTCAACCATTTTAATAATTAATGGATTATACATTCACTGAATTAAAACATAAAAGAATAAAGAAACAGTTAATACTCCAAAATGATGGTTTTAATAAATAATAATTATTAAATTAGATGGAAAACACAATAAAAGAATCATATATGTTATTTTAATTATGTATATGGTTCTTATATAGATTTAAAATAAATATAAATACATTTTAAAAGATGTTAAAAGTATTTATGAATAATGTGAGACCTCGGGAAAGGGTTTACTTTTAAATATCTCCCTAAATCAAGATTCTATATGTTTATGTTTCTATTTGATGAATTATTTGACCAATATATTTTAAAACCAATTTTTTTCTTATAATTATTTTATTTCATGGTTTTTAAATAATTAATAATATTTTTACCTTCTTAAAAACTAAAAAACGAATCATATAATGGGAAAAATATTTTTATTTTTTCTAATTCGATCGTGAATATATTTCTTTAGTGTACTTATTTTCACTAAAACATTTTCAACAATGTTTATTATATTTTATAATGATTTATTAGATTCATGTTTACCATTTTCTAAATTTCTATGAAATGTTTTAAAAGTAATATTCTTGGAAGTTTTTCAATAATGCACTCTTTCCAATAGTGTGAAATGAATAGATGTTTTAACATTTACAATGTAGATCAACATACCCACCATTTTGATTAATAACTTCCTTGAATTGTTTTACATGACTCGATGTTTATTTTCAAATTAATTGTTTTCGATTATTTTCTCAAAATATTTAATAATTTAATATAAATTATTTCAAAATTAAAAGGGTAATTTCCCCAAAAAAAGGGAATCCTTTATTTAATATTATTATTTTCTGGGGATATAGTTTATTGGTATAACATTTTGTTGGTCGGAGTGGACACTAAATAGGGGGGTGAATTGAGTTACAATTTAAATTTATATTAGAAATATTTCTCTTAAAATACCCCAATTTAAAAACAAAGTTAAACTATAGTGAATTTATACAGAGTGTAAATGTTCAATCAGTTTCTCAAAAATTGATTAGGTCTTAGTTAACATAATCTGAATATCAAATTAACTTTTGAAGGCAACTTACTGGTTTACAATTAATATGAACATTTGCTAATTTAACTATCAAAGTATCTTTAAAATAATTTTGTATTTAAAAGTGTTAAGTAGCGGATTATGAAATATATATAGTATAATTATAATTTAAACTAAAATGCATAGCAGATGTAACCAATAGGTTCAGTCTCAGGCTGACACTTAGTCCTCTCAACAATTTATATAAATTGATCCACACCCTGGATCGGGGTTAACAACAGTGAGCACACTGTCCCGGTACAAAGACCTCTACCACAGTTCTATGTGGGAAAACAGACAACATCTCATAGTTGTCCAGGTCTTACTCGACCTCTACCACTATCCACAGTGGGAAACAAAAGAGTTATGGAGTTTGAATGAGGATTTGAGAATCCTCCAGTTTAGCTCAGGAGACAGTGTGTGTGTATGATAAACAGGGTACACACACTGCTCAAAAAGTAAATGAATGAATCACTAAAAGAAAGTATTGATGAGTTTATAAAAGCTTTACTGATTGGAAGTGTAGCTTTGGACCCGTTTGGTTGGTCATAAAAGCTTTTGAGTCCTTTTCTAGTTTCTATTTAGAAAATAGAGTATCGTTTTTGTTCCTGGTTCCAGGTTCATCTTGTCAGCCTAAGTGTATGAAGCGTTTGTTGTTCTTCACTCAGGTTGTAGCTTGTGTTCTCCTCTAGCAATTTATTTCTTAATGTATGTTCAATTTTCTTGGATTATGGATGTATTATTTTTTTTATGCACCAATTTCCAGTTTCTATTCACGTTAAGCACCTTGATTTCTTTTTAAAGATCCTCTCTTCCACGACCGTATCAACTCTTCTCTTTCTGTCCTTTTGAACTTGTTTCCAGTGTTCTCTTTCCTTCACTTTATAGCTTCTAGCTCCGGAAAAAGTAAGGATCACCTTTTTCATGGGTACTAGGTAAGGTTCCCTGACATGGAAACACAATCCATTAAATAACATTAAATGCATTAAAAACATCAAATGCAACTGTTAGATAAATAAATAAATAGTATTGAGGGTATAGAGTTTGGCAGGTTGGTCAATAATTAGTAGCTCGTGTTGGTAAATGTGTACGGTGGACTTTTTGTAGTAGGACCATCGATCGGTAGCTCTTTTGAACTTGTATTGGTATCTCTCTATAGTGGTGGCTTGGTTCCATCGGTAGCTCTTATTATCGGTAGATCTTGATCCATCGGTAACTCCTTGATCCATCGGTAGACTTACTTTATCGGTAGACTTCTTCTAATCGGTATACTTCTTATTATCGGTAGCTCTGTGCATATCAGCAATCATGTTTATACTAGAAGACTTAAGCATACCTGTATACTTGTTCTATCGGTAGCTCGGTTTCTGTCGGTATCTTGTATCAGTAGCTCTAAGTGTTCTCAATTGGTAGACTAATGCATATCGGTGACTATGTCTATCAGGAGACTTAGCTTATCAGTGACTCTGTCTATTGGTAGACTATTTCTATCGGTAGACATTGTACCGGTGGATCTATATTAGTGCCATATGTAGACCAATGACTTAATACTTGTCTGTTTTATGAAAAACATATCTGAATGGGTTAGAAGAACTTCAGAACTCATATAAACATAGAATAAACAATGATTAACATATTTCAAGAATTATTTTAATATTTTTATCATCTTGATAATATAATATCATATATTGAGAGAATTAGGATATAGATAAACATTGATTGGGATTATCAAAGTATGTGAAGGAATAATTGGGATTATCAAAACAGATGAGGTCAATAATCTCCCCCTTTTTGATAATCAAAACTTATGATATTGTAGTTTTTTTGAAAAATAATTGTATCAGAGGATATATAATTAACCATAATTTTCTCATAGAAAACTGTATGTTATAAAACATAATTTAACAGAGATGGAATTAAATGTATCAGAGATAAAAGAAAATTCCATGATATCAGAGGTAAAATTTAGTGGTATCAGAGAGTAAAAAAAATGGTATCAGAAAACTAAATGTAATGGTATCAGAGGATGAGAGTAAAAGCACTGGTAACAGAGGTGAAAAGCATGATAGCTCTTAGATAAAATTTCTCCCCCTTTGATACTTTCCCCCCTTTCATTAATATCTCTCCCCATTATGTATTCTCTCCCTTTATAAAACATTGTAAAATATTTATCCCCCTTTGTGATAATCAAAAAGTGGGAAATAAGAAAGAGAAATGGAACAATAAGAAATAGAAGATAGTCACTTGTATTGAATGTTACAAAAAGGTACAGAGATAGAAAACTAAATACAAAGGATTCCTATCAAATAGTCTAGACACTTGATCAATCCACATCCTCAATGTGATATTTTCCCTTGGGATCATAAGAGGATTCAGGAGGTGAGGATGCTGGTGATGGCTTAGGAATTCCAGAAATGACCACAGGAGGATGAGCATCTGACACTATTCCTGGCCTGTACTGAGTAGTTCATTTTTTGATCATAGGTTTGAGGCTGCGAATTGATTGTGCTGGATTCATCTAAAATGGAGAAGCAATAGAGGCAGAGGTAGGTAAGGCAGGAGGGACAATCACTAGCCTAGCATCAACATGCAGAAAAGGCAGTAACCGATTTCTGAAATCCAAAATTATTCCTCCTCCTCTCACCATGGCAGAAATGAAGTCATCCTTGTTCTCCATAAACTTGTCCAACATAGGAGTCAATTCCCCGAGCTTGCTAACTTGTTATCTGAAGGCTTGATTGTTAGGAGGCAGCTTCATATTCTCTATCAGAAGCTTGAAGTGACTGGTCATTTGGTTCTTTATGTAAATATTTTGGAAATATGTGTCTACATTATCTTTCACTTCTTTTTGAGAGGTAGAGGCTTATCTCATATAGTCTTGTACTATCTTAATTATTTATCTTGTTGAATATCAAGTATATAGCACAACTTTTCTCAGGTCGGATGAGTTCACAAAGCTACTGATTGAGGCTGAACCAAACTCCTCCTTCATCATAGCTCGAATCTGATTCAAATATACTGATGGTTTAGATGAAATAGAACCAACAGAGAAGGTTACTGTTTCCTTGAAGTTCATAGTCAACCAACTGAAAATATTTTGAACTTGAGAATCCTGGGTTTTAACATGATCTTTCATGGAAGTTTTAAAACCTTCGAATACAGAAACCATCTGGCTTACAACACTCTTGACAGAGGCTAAGTCCTTGTCAGCTTGGGATTTGGAGCTCATGTAAGATTCCAAAGAGATAACCAATTTCTTTAGAGCTTCAAGATCTGATTCCAGTATAGATATTTGAGTTTGGCAGTCTTTAAATTATTCCATTATTTTGGACATAAAGGTTGATAAATTACAACCAAGAGAAAGCTCAGAAGATCTTTCCAACATATTCATCTCTTCAGCAAAACTCTGCTTCATCTTAGAAACTTAGGCACTAGAAGATTCTTTCAGCTCATCCTTTAAGGATTACAGATCATCTTTGGTAACCAGGTTAGCAGGTGCAACTGCTATAGATGCACTTCCAAAGGCTAAACTGACTTTTGAGTCAGTCATAATTGATTGAACTGAAGAGACCAAAGAAACTTACATCTTATTTACTTCTTCTACAAAACTGTCCTTAATCTTTTTCTTTAAAGTATCCAGGTCATGCATTCTAACGACATCATTAGGTAGTAACTCAGTCTAAACATCATAAACGTTTTTTAGTCTATTTAGAGATGCTTAATTGTCAGAATCAGGATAGTATAAACCACAAACAACAAAACCTGGGTCTTCTGCCCAATCCTAAATATTAGCAGCCACTGTAACTATTCCAAACATGGTTTGATGCTCCCCCTCAATGGGTGCATCATCAAGCATAACAAAAGAATTATCAGCAGCATTCTCAGCAGCATTCTCAGCAGGTCATCCTTTCTCAGGAGAACCTTCAACTATCAATTCTTTCAATGCCATAGCAGGAGGGTCTTCCAAAATAGGCAAGTGTTTGTCAACATCACTTTCATGCTTAGCAGATACTAAAGATTTTCCAATCATTGGAATAAGGCTCAAATCAGCTGATATAGATGCTTCACTTTCATGAACACCTTCTTCATTTTCTACAGCAGCCACTTCAATAGCCTCTAATGAAGCTTCTTCTTTATCTGATTTATGTTGATCTAGATTTTCTGGAGATGGTCTAGGAGGCAAGTCAGGGTCTCCTCATTCATCAGTAGAGGACTCTTCCTCTTCTGAATCATTACTATATTATGTCTCCTCTTCATCAGGTCCCAGACCTGGATCCCTCACATCCTTTAGTCTTGAAGGGTGTTCCACAGGATTGAACTTATCATACACCCTATGGTCATCAGTGACCCATTCTCCTCTCCAGGGGTTCCAATTTATTTTCATGTACTTTCAGACTGTAGTTGTGATATAGAAATTATTCCTTACTACCACTATCTCATCTTGAGACTCAGCTATTACTTTGACTTTGATCATCACATCGATCAATTTGGAAAAGAACAAGGCATTATTTTTTGACATCGTTCTAATCTTATCTTCCATTTGAGTCATCAGCAATCTGCATAGATTCACCTTGAATCCATGTCTCAAAAGATGAAGGAGATAGATATCCTGATATCTTAAGTTTGCAAAGTCTCTTCTCCTCGGTATTAAGACATGTTGATCAAACTTGAACAACAATATGTTATCTCTATCATTTTCAGCAGATACTACTTGTCTTTGATTTCCATCACTAGTCAGCTCTTCCAATGAAGTCCCATAATTGAAAATATCACTAGTATGTGGTATATATCTCGATACATATCCCAATACACCTTCATGTGGAACATTCAGCACTCAACCCATTCAACAGATGAGAAAGATATTTTAATTTCATTCAAAAATGGCATTACTCAGTTTTCATCTTCAGATTTCTCAAAACATACATGGTCATAATTTTTTTTCACAAGATTAGGATATTAGGGACCATTGTTGTTCAAAAAACAATCTAACCACTTTTTGTCTTTCAGCACTTTGAGCACTAGCGATTTGCGAGGCAGTATCCATTCCACGCAGAGTTCTTTTTCAATTACAATAACCCTATTCTGAAAATGAGGATTCATTGGTCGCCTCCCCGACCTAGTTCTAGCAACACTACTAGTTTCTTCTTTCCCAGACTTTTTCTTCTTTGCTTTCGGCTCAAGAGTTTCATCTCTTAAGGTAGGAATTTTGGTTTTTTCCATCGATGGTTCGAGGGATTTAGGGTTCTCAAGAGATTCGGGAGATAAGGTATGATGGTAAGGGTTTGAGACTTGGTGGATTAAGAAGTAGCTAGGACATAGTTTTTATCATTTAGGAATCATAAAATAAAAAAATAAATAAGGTAAAAACGATTCAGATTCTGGCGGTAGACAGAAGATTTAAAACAGCGCACTCATCGGTGAGAATTACAATCAGTGAGGTCCATCGGTGAGAATTACACATCGGTGAGAATTTTACATCGGAGAGAATTTCACATCAGTGAGAATTTCACATCAGTGAAAATTTCACATCGGTGGGAATTTTACATCGTTGAGGTAGCTACCGATCACGGTTAATCATTCCTACCTCATGTTTAATGTAACTTAACCTATCTTAACATAACGGTTTGGTGAAAACGTCCCCTTATTGATGTTCAGTACCAATAAATTCAAGAGTAATATCACCCTTTTGGTAATGATATCTCAAGAAGTTGTGTTGTAAATCAATGTGTTTGGTCCTAGAGTGAGATATAGGGTTCTTTGACATGTTAAATGCAATTGTGTTTTCACAGTTGATTGAAACGTGCTTAAAGTCATATTCATAGTCTAAAAGAGTGTGTTTCATCCACATAAATTGTGCACAGCAACTACCAGTAGCTATGTACTCTGCTTTAGTAGTGGACAAAGCTACAGAATTCTTATTTTTACTACACCAAGAAACTAAGGATTTCCCCAATAAATGACATGTTCCAGAAGTGATTTTTCTATCCAACTTGCAACCAGAAAGTCAGCATCTGAATAACTCATTAAGTCAAAAGATTTTCTTTTTGGGTAAAATAAACCTAACTTTACAGTGTGTTTAAGGTACTTAAAAATTCATTTAACAACAAGTAATTGAGATTCCTTAGGATTATCTTGAAATCATGCACACATACACACACTAAACATAATATCTGGTCGACTAGCAGTAAGGTAACGTAAGCTTCCAGTCATACCTCTATAATTGGTTTGATCCACCGGTTTCCTAGTTTCATCTGCATCCAATGTACCGACCATACTCATAGGAGTTTCACTTTCCCTAATACTATCCAAACCAAAACGTTTAAAAAGATCATTTGTGTATTTACTTTGATTCAAAATAATACCATTTTCATTTTGAAAAACTTGAAATCCAAGAAAATATTTTAGTTCTCCCGTTTAACTCATTTCAAATTCATTTTGCATACTCTTTAAAAAATCAGTACATAAGGAGTGTTTGGAAGATCCAGAAATAATATCATCAACATATATTTGAACTATTAATACATATTTAGAAATTCATTTATTAAAAAGAGTTGGATCAGCAATCCCTTTAGTAAAACTTTTTGAAATAAGAAAATTACTAAGTCTATCATACCAAGCTCTTGGAGATTGTTTTAAACCATATAAAGCTTTAGAAAGTTTAAAAACTTGATTTGGAAGATGAGGATTAGTAAATCCATGTGGTTTTTCAACAAAAAACATCTTCAACATTAATACCATTTATAAAATAACTTTTAACATCCATTTGGTATAACTTGAAGTTCAAATAAGCAGTATAAGAAAGTTAGTTCTTAATAGCTTCTAATATGGCTATGGGTGCAAAGGTTTCCTCATAGTCTATACCTTCTTCTTGACTAAATCCTTGTGAAACTATTCTAGCTTTGTTTCTAACTATGTTTCCAGATTCATCAACTTTGTTTCTAAAAACCCATTTAGTGCCTATTGTCAAAGTGTCCTTGGGTCTTTCAACTAATTCCCAGACTTTGTTTCTTTCAAATTGATTTAACTCTTCTTGCATAGCCATTACCCAAAAATCATCATTGATTGCATCATTGAAGTTTTTAGGTTCTAACTGTGAAAGAAAGTCCTGATGTTCAACATGGTTTCTTAGAGAAGCTCTAGTCGGTGTCCCTATATCAGGATTACCAACAACAACATCTAAAGGATGATTCTTTAGAATCCTAGTTTATCTAGTAAATGTATGACTTGAAATTTCAGGTCCATATATAGGTTCGAGTTCAACAGAAGTAGATTCTGGAATTTATCTAGAACTGTATGTTTTTATAGAAGGTTCTTTAGTTTTATCATTAAGGTTTAGAACACTAAAGTCTTCTTAGAGATTTTCAAGAGAGGTTTTAGGCTCATGTGGATCAATTTCATCAAACTTGATTTGAACATATTCTTCCACACATTTGGTTCTTTTATTAAAAACTCTATAGGATTTTCTAGTTAATGAATAACCAAGCAAAATTCCTTCATCACTTTTAGAGGAAAACTTTTCCAGATTATCCTTTGTATTAAGAATAAAAACTTTGCAGCCAAAGACTCTAAATTAACTCACTTTGGGTTTTCTATTATTCCGTAACTCATATGGGGTCTTTATAAGAACAGGTCTAATTAAGACTCTATTAATAATATAACAATTTGTATCCATAGCTTCAACCTAAAAATAAATAGGAAGGTCATACTCTTTAAGCATAGTTCATGCAATTTCTTGTAGGGTTCTATTCCTTCTTTCTACTACACCATTCTGCTGAGGTGTCCTAGGAGTAGAAAAGTTATGACTATATCCATTGTCTGAGAAATTAGATTCAAATTCATGATTTTCAAACTCACGGCCATGATCACTTCTCATAGTGTTAATCATAAGTCCACTAAGGTATTCTATAGATTTTGAGTATTTAACAAAGTAAGAACAAGCTTCACTCTTGTGAGCTTAGAAGTATACCCAAGTATATCTAGAAAAGTCATCTACTAAAACATAGACATAGTGATTTGCATTTTCACTAGAAAATCTAGAATGTCCAAGCAAGTCCATATGAACCAACTCGAGAGGTTCAAGAGTTGAGACTTCTTATTTTGATTTAAAATAAACTTTTTGTTGCATTCCCTTTTGACAGGGATTACAAACTTTGTCATTTATGAATTCATGTTTATGTAGGTATCTAACTATATTTTTCCAAGTCAATTTTCTAATTTAACAGATGTTGCAGTGTCCTAATATTCTGTGCCACAGCCAAGATTCTTTATGAAAATCATTTAAACAAGTAAAATTTTTCTTAGCTAAAAAATTTAAATCAACAACATAAAAATTTTCATTTCATAAATCTAGAAAATACTAAAACGTTATTAGAGTTAAAAACATTACAAGAATCATTTTCAAACATAACATTACAACCATAATCACATAATTGAAAAATAGTTAATAGGTTACACTTAAGTCCATCAATAAATAAAACATTAGAAATTAAAACTGAATTAGTGTTCCCAATCAAGCCTAGGCCGATGATTTTTCCTTTAGAGTTATCACCAAAGGTGAAATGACCTCCATCAACCTTTATTAATATTTTAAAGCATGAATAATCTCTAGAAATATGCCTTAGACATACACTATCCAAGTACCATAACTTTTTGTGAGAACTCATCAAACAGGTTTCCTAAAAAACAAATTTAAACAGAAAATGATTTTGGTACCCAGATCTTCTTGGGTCTAGAAAGGTTAGAAATCAAAACTTTAGGTACCCATTTTTGTCTTATGGGTCTCATATAATTTACAGAATCAATAGATTTTGAAAGATAAACTTTAATTGATCTATAAGAACATGAATAACTAGTTACAACATAGGAATTTCCATAACTAGAATAAGCATAATTTTGTCCAGACATAGGAAACAATCGAGTTTTAGTGAACTGTCTATGTCTAGATTGGTATCCCAAACCAGTAGTGTATTTAGGTGCAACTTGTTTACCTAACATTTGAGTAAGTGTTTGTTTTCCATTTTTGAATTTCTTCTATGTCCTTTTTAATTTTCTCATTATACATTTTCAATTCTGTATTTTCCTTTAACATTTGATCATTCTTTTCTTTTTCTACAACAAGGGAAGATTTAACATTGATAGTGAGAGCATGCAGTTTCTCTATTGACTTATACTTGTCATTATGTTCATTGCATGTTTCTTCCAGCATATTACAATATTCAAATAGTTCAGCCTTAGACACATTTTCATCATTGTCTGAATCACTGTTATTTCCAGAATAATAATCATTCAGCATAGGGGAAACAGGTACCTCATAGGTATTTTTCATGAACCACAAGTTGGCATGATTCTTTTCCGAATCAGAAACATCAGATTCACTTGTGTTGTCCTCCGAAGAACTCCAAGTAGCATTCATAGATTTCTTTTAGTTCTTGTCCTTATAATCAATTTTTTTTGAATTTTAATTTTTGACAACTAGCCTTGATTTTTCCTTTCATTTTTCATTCATATCAGACTACTTCATCATTCTTGTCAGCTTTCTTCCAATACATCTTCCAATGACCCTTGTTTTCATATTTTCCTTTGTAGTTAGATTTTCTAAAGAACTTCTTCTTCCTATATAACTTCTTGAATCTCCTAGCTGTTTTAGGCATCTCAACATCACTGTCAGAATCAGAATCATCACTGGTTGAACTTTCAGTAGGTGCATGCATTTTCTCCTTGTCTTTTCTCTTTGAACCAGTAGACTTGGAAGCTACATATTTTCTTTTCGGTTCACTATCTTTCTCATTATTTACCTTGAGTTCTTCCTCATACATCATTAGTTTACCAATAAGTTATTTGACAGGCGGAGCTCCAATGTCACATGACTCTCTGATTGAAACAGGTGTGCCCCTCCATCAGTCTGGAAAACATCTCTGTATCCTCATAATTTGTTCCTTTGGTGGAACAACCTTATCCAAGTGAACTGATTGTATTGACTATCTCATTGAACCTGAGATACATATCAGAAATAGGTTCATCAGTCTTCATTTTAAAATTATCATATTTGATGGTATTAGTATTCAATATCATTTCTTTAACATTGGTCGTTACTTCATGAGAAACACCCAAAGAATCCCATATTTCATATGTAGTTTTGCAAGTAGAAATTCTATTGAACTCTTTATCTCCTAAAGCACAATACAGAGCATTCATGGCTTTAAAATTATTATTTTAAGCAGTATTTGTAGGTTCATCCCAAGTTGGTCATTCAGTTTCTGGAATTTTATATTGAGACTCTATAGTAGTCCAAATATCAATACACATACTCTCTAAATGAATTTTCATTTTAAGCTTCCACTGAGCATTGTTTGTGTAATTGAAGAAAGGTGGAATGTTAGTAGCAGCACCCTCTAGTCTATTATCCATAACTAGGTTTTAGAAAATAGTTTTAAAGAGATAAAATTTAGAATTAACAGAAATTAAGGGTCATTAAATATGCAACTAAAATCACGGTTTAAAAATAGAATGTTTTGAATATTTGAATTAAAAAAAACAACCTCTGATACCAAATGTTGGTCGAAGTGGAAACTCAAGAGGGGGGTGAATTGAGTTCCAATTAAAATTTATGTTAGAAATATTTCTCTTAAAATCCCTCAATTTAAAAATAAAGTTAAATTGTAGTGAATTTATACAGAGTGTAAATGTTCAATTAGTTTCTCAAAGATTGATTAGGTCTCAGATAACTTAATCTTAAGATTAAGTTAACATTTGAAACTAACTTACTGGTTTAAAATAAGTATAAACACTTTCTAATTTAACTATCAAAGTAACTTTAAAATAATTTTTTATTTCAAATTAGTAAGCAGAGGATTGTGAAATATATATAGTATACTAATAATTTCAACTAAAATGAACTGCAGATGTAACCAAGAGGTTCAATCTCAAGACGAAACTTTGTCCTCTGAACAATTTATATAAATTGATCCACACCCTAGATCAGGGTTAACAATAGTGAGCACACTATCTAGGTACAAAGACCTCTTCCACAGTTCTATGTGGAAAAACAGACAGTAGCTCACAACTGTCCAGGTCTTACTTGACCTCTACCACCATCTACAGTGGGAAACAAAAGAGTTATAGAGTTTGAATGAGGATTTTAGAATCCTCCAGTTTAGCTCAGGAGACAGTGTGTGTGTTAGATAAATAGGGTAGACACAATGCTCAAAATGTCAATGAAAGAATCACTAAAAGCAAGTATTGATGAGTTTAGAAAAGATTTAGTGATTGGAAGTACAGCTTTGGACTCGTTTGGTTGGCCAAAAAAGCTTCTGAGTCCTTTTCTGGTTTCTATTCAGAAAATAGAGTATCATTTTCTGTCTTGGTTTCAGGTTCAACTTGTCATCCCAAGTGTATGAAGAATTTTTCGTTCTTCATTTTGGTTGCAGCTTGTGTTCTCCTCTAGAAAAGGATTTCTTGATGTATGTTCAGTGTTCGTGGATTCTTGATGTAGTATTTATGTATGCACCAAATTCAAGTTGCTCTACAAGTTGTGTGCCTTGATTGCTTTTTAAAGATCCTCTCTTCCACGCCCGTATAAACTCTTCTCTTTTTATCCTTTTTTACTTGTTTCTAGTGTTCTCTTTCCTTCCCTTTATATCTTTTAACTCCAGAAAAAGGAATGATCACCTTTTTCCTGGGTACTAGGTACGGTTCCCTGAAATGGAAACACAATCCATTAAATAACATTAAATGCATTAAAAACATAAAATATAACCGTTAGCTAAATAAAGAAATAGTATTGAGAGTATAGAGTTTAACTGGTTTGTCAATCATTAGTAGCTTGTGTTGGTAAAAGTGTATGGTTGACTTTGTATAGCAGGACCTTCCATCAGTAGCTCTTTTGAACTTGTATCGGTAGCTCTGTATACTGGTGGTTTGGTTCCATCGGTAGCTCTTGCTATCGGCAGCTCTTGATCCATCGATAGCTCCTTGATCCATCGGTAGCTCCTTGCATCGGTAGACATACTTTATCAGAAGACTTCTTCTTATCGGTAGACTTCTTCTTATCGGTAGCTCTGTGCATATCAGCAATCAAGTGTATACTAGAAGACTTAAGCATACCGGTAGACTTGTTATATCGGTTGCTTGGTTTTTTTCGGTTGCTCGTATCGGTAGCTCTAAGTGTTCTCTATCGGTAGACTGATGCATATCAGTGACAATATCTATCGAGAGACTTATCTTATCGGTGACTCTGTCTATCAGTAGACTAAGTCTATTGGTAGACTTAGTATCGATAGCTCTATATTGGTAGCCATACATAGACCAGGGACTTAATACTTGTCTGTTTTATGCAAAACATATCTCAATGGGTTGGATGAACTTCAGAACACATATAAACATAGAATAAACAATGATTAACATATTTCAAGGATTATTTTAATATTATTATCATCTTGATAACAGAATATCATATATTGAGAGAATTAGGATATAGATAAATATTGATTGGGATGATCAAAGTATGTGAAGGCATAATTGGGATTATCAAAACAGGTGAGGTCAACACATTTCATATTAATCCAGTTGACTAATGATCATTTTATTACCTATATTTAAATTAATAATTATTAATATTTCAAATACAAATTTGTGATCATGAATGTTTAGGTTTTTTATGTATTTAATTTTTATTCATTTTTTTCATATGATTAATGAATTAGAATATGCATGTGATGTGAAGGGCCTCTTATTGTCAGTAAGAGAATCATAAGGTCCCACCAGACAAACTAGTTTTTGTATTAGGTGTGTGAATTACCTATTTACATATGATGTCTTCAGAATAGATATTAATAGTATTATTATGATGTCTGGCACTCTACATTATATAATTATGAAACTGATTTTGCATCCATGTTATTTTTTTCTATGCCATAAATTTATTTGGTCCACATTTATGATTTTAGTTATATGAAATTGTTCATTTTTTGAGGGAATAGTGAAAAATAATTTTTTTAAAAACATTCACATTTATGACATTATAATGATATAAGAATAACATGAATTATTAAAAATATTTTTTCAAAAAATATATATTATTTAATAAAAATTAATAGAAACATATAAAATTATACTTATAAATATAAGATTAAAATTTTTGATATCTTTTTTATGCATTTGATCAAATAAAAATAGTTTTTATTTCTTCTCTTGTGATAATGTATTTATAAGGTTAAATTCATTTTGATGGATAATAAGACAAATTTTATTTAGAAATTATGAATAAAATAATTGAATCAATATTTTAAATCATTTTCATGAATATTAGAAATTATAATTAATAATGTATTTTTTATAAATCCTTTATTACTTTAGTTTTTTGGGTTAATTTTGTAAATTAATTAATGAGAGTTATAAGATTTAACATTATTAATAAACAATATTTATTTGGAAAAGTAATGATAAAATTATTTAATGATGAAAATTACTTTTTTGGTTATTATGAATAGTAACTTTAGAAAAAATGTCATTTTTGATGAAGAGAGTTAAAATAAGTTAAAATGGTTCAAACAAAAAGGATATAGTCTTAAATTACCTATATAATTATAAATAATGTTGGTTCTTATGAATTTTAACCTATTTCCACTCTTATTCTAAAATGATTCATTTTGGATACATTTTTCTTAATTATGATCGTAAAATATTTAAATATTGTGAAAACGTCTATTTTAATCCTCTCCAACCTTTATAAAAATGGAGACACATCTTCTCTCTACTACACACTTCAGTAACATCTTAGGTTGACCAAGCCCTAGAAGAATCCTTTCTAAAATTCCATCAACATGTCTTAGAGGCCCTTAATATATCACTATAATACACTATGAATGAGTTAGGTATAAATCTAAATAGGTCCTACTAAGAAGAGGTATACTTTTAACAGCTAAATACAAAAGCTCACAAATCTGGTTCTGAAAACATGAACTTAACATTTGTAGATTTGATATCAATAAAGGAAACCCAATTTTTGATATCGAAAAAATAAAAAATAAAAAAGAATAATTGGATCACTTACATTATCAATGTCCGTTTTTATATTTTAATAGTATTAATGAGAACTATTAAATAAAAAATTTCAATGTATTTAGATGATAGTGTGTCCCAACAAATACAGAATTTTTTTATTTCACAGAATGACGTCATCATTTACCTTATAGAATAACATACAAATAATAATTCATTCAAGCTCATTATTTATAACATGGGAAAATAAAAATTTAGAAGGATAGGATATAGAAAATTGTTGGGGATCTTAATAAAAAGGTAGTTGGATCCAACCTAATGATAAAGGTTGAAATAAAAAAATACATATAGAAAACTAGAATAGATATTCATTTAAAGGGTCGTGAAGGAATTTGAATTCTAAGAGTGGTTTTGTAATTTATGTTTCAGGTTCAATACCTTCTCAAGGAATTTTATATCTCTAATGGGAAAGGATTTCAAATTATTTAAATCGACTCGTTTTTTTATGAAATGGTGCCCATTGTCTCAACCCTTTTTGTCATGTCTTAGGTGGGTTTTTCCTGAAATATTTATCAAGGCCTTAAGGATGTGATGATTTGGAGCTATATAAATATGTTTGAGAATGGTCTAATTTATCACCTCATGTTTTTTGAGGAAAAGTTGTATTTCATTAATTATAGGAAAAGATAAATCAATATTTTTAAAGAAATAATATAAATATATGGAACGTTGAGTTCCCAAAGCAACAATTAGGAAAAGATATGGCTGTTAATCTACAATAAATTCCATGGAACACATAGTAATGAAATTCAATCCAAGATTGGAATAAAATGATGATATCTTATAATGGATTATATTTTTGATCCCATATCAAATGAATGATTCCAAAAGGTTTCATTCAACAAAATCAATAATCAAATCACATGAAGAATCCATAGTTCGAATAATAGGTTTCTCTCATTAGGTTATATAATTACATTGGTTAATAGTATTATCACTTCTATAATAATGCATTTGTTATCCAACATTAATCCTCCAAATGGGAGTGTTAAAAAATAAAAATGTAATGAAAATCCCTACATGGTATGAAACACATTCTAGATGGTGTCATTAGGCTTCATTTAATAACGGAAAATCTAGTGGGTGATTTTTGGATTTGAATACAGAACATTGATGAAAAAATGGAATCCATTCAGGCTTGATTGGTATGAGATATCACAAAAAGGAACTCAATATGGTAAATAATTATTACTTATAGGTATGGGGAAGATTGGAGGGTATAGAAAATGAAACCAATGAGACAAGAAATCCTTACTCAGTGCATGATTGAATGATTTGAGTATATGAAAGGGTTGATTGATTGATTTTGGGTTGTTGGAATTCTGATGTATGGAAGATGAATATGATAGCTGAAAAGCCTTATTTTATAGAGGGTCTAGATCCCACATAATTGATCATGTAAAATAGATTGTGTCAAACATTCCTTAATGATATTCTAAATCATGAAAACATGGACAATTATGGGAGCATTATGTGGGTTAATAAATTAGATTGATGTATTCTCAGAAGCTCCAACTCGAGCAGGTTTAGGGTCCCTGATATGTAGAATCGGGTTCACATCAGTAGCAGTATATATGTACGTGAAACCAAGCTATGGTTCCAAGGAATTAATGGTAAGATAATTTATTCCCGTTTGTAATACGTGACCATTGATTACATCTGATGAGGTTGTCCAGAAAAGAGTCGTGGTCCAAGACTCATGATGTTAATGCTACATAAGGCCTCAACCGAAGGAAACTAAGAACATCTTCTTCTATGGAGAATGACTGTTGTGTGTTTTAGAGTTCTTGAGATAGTGTATTGATAATACAATTAATGGAGACTCATAGTAGGTGATGCTTGAAGATTGGTTTTGGGGCATTAGATAGTTTGGGATAGAGACAAGGGTGTGTGGAATAGTGTTTGCGATGGCCGAATGGATTTTTTGGGTTACTATAAATATTTCAAGGGAAGGTATTATAAAATTTTCTATTTTTTATTGGTGAATGATAATATTTTGGTGGAGGATTTAGGGACATTTATAGATCGTTTATTGTATTCTATTTTGTTAAGGAAATTTATTCTATGATCTTGCATTAAATTTGAAGTCAGTCATGGTATCCAGGGAAGATATGTCTGATGAGAACCTCTAATAATGAGGTTAAAACTGAATGTTGATGGTTTATGTCATGATAGGTATATGATGGGGGGAGTTAGGGGATTGATTTAAAGGGTTATATGATTATGGTATTTAGCTAATTTTGTTGTACATAACCTATTTTTCACATAGCCTAAGTCCATGTCCACTTGTCTATCATTGTGCCATCGATGCCACAACCAAATTGATGAATATGAATCTGATTCTACTTTTTTTGGTTTCTCCAAGAAAGGTATGAGTTAACTTGGTAATATATTTATATTTTCATAAATTATATATCTTACATCAATCAGAATACTCATATAAGCCATGCATGGTGAGAAGGGATTGGTGTAGCCAATGTGTTAGTAAATAAATGGAGTCCAGAAGGGAGTATGGTTCTTTAAAACACTTCAGAGGAATTACCTAGTGATTATAAGATTATTGGTATGAACTATTCTCACAATCATAATTAAATTATCCCACCATGTGTTTGTAGAGCATTGTTAACATTCATTCATACATGTATTTCCTTAGTAAAAAGTTTTTTTTTCTGTCAATAATATCTGGATCATTAAACATAAAAACAAGGAATAATGCTTTAAAAAATGTATGTTTCCTAAAAATGAAAAATTATTTTCCATGTGTTATCAATCATGATTATAGGAAATATTATAAATCCATACCAAGCATAGATAAAACTTATTTTTATCTTGTATCATCATCATCACAAAACACATATAGATCCATTATAATTGGAATAACCATATTTCATACTTCCAAATTTAATTTTAGAGAGAACCTATTAATTTTATAATTTAATGGAGCATTATCTGGGTTCACCCACCATATAAGCTATATCAGTATCAATCAGTGATATAGGGTTCACCCATCATATATAATTTGAAGGAACCACAAATAAACTATATAAAGTGTAAAGTCCCTTACAAAAATCAAATAAAAACAATTATTCTTTTAATAGTTTGGGTAAACCTTGAGAAATCAATGGGTTAAAAAACAATATATTTGAAAAAATATTAACCCATGGAAAAGAAATGGGTTCTTAAATAATATCTTTGAAAAATTATTATCACAAATAAAATAAACATTTTCTATAAAAATCTATTTGAAACAAGATTAACCAATGTAAAATTGATTGGATTTATAGAAAAATATTTTTTTTAAAATAGTAATAATCTATCTAGATAAACAATGTGGAATATATCATTACATAATATCCCCATTTTGAGAAAAAAGTAACAACAAGGGATGTTGATATTAATTAATGAAATTATAATTTCAAGATACATAAAATAAATTTGATGAAAATGATAATTTATTTTTAAAATTACTTTTAAAATGTAAATGTTAAAAAATATTGTGAAAATAATTTTCTTTTAAAAAAATTCAAAACAAATAGATGAATAATTATTTAGGGTTTCGGATATGAAGGCAATAAAATATGTTTCTTTAAAAAAAGATAAAAATAAAAAAAATCCAGAAAATTTTAAAACGCAGTTGAGAGAGGCGCATTTGGAAAAAAAGTGAGACATTTGATTTTAAAAAATTTTAAAATATAATAAATTATATTGTAAAATGGTTTTATGAATTCATTTATTTTTTTATTAAAACATTTTATAAATAATTTTAGAAAACATATTTATGGAAGAGAGTGATACCAGATCTAAAAGTAATTATGACGTTATTATCCATTAAATATGACTTTATTGATGTTTATTAAAACAATATAGGAGAAAGTTGAAATTTACCATACAAAAAAGATTCATAAATAGATAATAATAAAATATATTTTGTTTAATAAAATAACATCCCATTATTTTATCTAAAATAATCTTGGAAGAAATAATCCTGAACGAAATGATATTGTATCATAAAGCCTCTACCACTTTGTTTACTCTTTAGTTGTTTGAAAAATTAACGAATAACATAAATTGACTCCATAAATATAATAAGAAAAGTAAATATATGGTATATCATTACATTAGTTCAGTATATACACCTCATAATTATGATAGTTTTATATCACAAATAGATGTCTCTATGAAAAGAATTTGGGATGATTAACCAATTTAATGATAACATCACTGAATTGAGAGTTAGTAAATGGAGGTATTATGTTTAAAAATTTAAATCCTTGGAAAAAAACTGAAAATAAATAATAAAAAAATTTATAGATAATTTCACACATAATAATATCATAATGGTGGCAGTGAAAATGTTTAATACCCCAATAAAGGGAAATTTGTTGAAGAAAATATTTACCACTTGGAAACATTATTGTCAATCCCCTTGGATATATTAATTAAAATTGAAACCTAAAATACCATGATTTAAAAAGGATTCATTTATTTATATGTATAATTTATAGAATATAAAATACACAAAAAAAATTAGTTAATATAGAATATATCCCATATATACAAATGTGAGATAGGGAAAACTCCATTTTGGAAGTCCATATTTCCTTATATATCCTCAATATCCTATATAATATTTTGAAATCTATTATATGATTTATTAAGATAAATTAAAAGTTATAATTCCATATTAAAAAATAATATAATATATATCTTTTTATTAAGTATTTAATTATTTAATCATATGAGTCAATGTCGGGTGTTTTGAGTATGTTTGGTTCATTTTTTTAAAATAGATTTGGTGTGTTGATCGTGATCAAAGTGGTAATTATTTCAAAATCACTAAAATTTAAATAAAATAAAAAATTATCATATCTATGAATTATATTTACACTTTAAACCAATCATAAATTTTTTATGAATAATGTAGTGCATTATGATCATGAAGCCGGTAGGTTGCACAGACGCATGAGTTATCTTTCATGTTTTTAATGATCATTATAAAATGAAGGTATGTGTTATTTTTCCTTTTTATAATAACAATCATATAATAAAAAAAATTCATTTCTTTAAATATTATTTTATATATCATTGTTTTCTTGTGGTGATTAAAAAATAATCACATCCTTTCATGGGGCGGTAGTCCTCATGTACTAGAATGATGTTATCATTCTTAGTGGGTGAAAAATTACAAAATAAAATAATATATTAACATTTTAGAATGATTAATATTTCAGGAATATAATCATTATTTCATATATATCATATATATTCATTAATATTATCCATATTACATTCCATTTAAAGTGTTAGTGAAAAAATAATAATATTTCTTCACCAGGCGGTACTCCACCGTACACACGAGTAATGTTATCGTATATTCCATGGAATAGAAATTAAAAAATATCATGTGATATAATAAAAACATGAGTTTAGATTTGTTATGTATATAATATATATAATTTTAATTCGTCATTAAAACAATTCATGATATGTGATGATGGAAAACAAATGACATCAGTTCCTAAGGTGATAGTCCGCATTAAACACAAATGATGATTTTGTATCCCCTTTGGTAGAATATGAGATTGATTTAGGTTATTTAATAAATATCATTACATATCTGTATATATTATATAAATGTTTTATCTTTTGATCATATTTTATGATGATTTTAAATAGGTCATCGGAGAAATAAATAACAAAACGCATAGTTATGAATTTTACCTCCTCTCATAGCACCTCATTAGGAATATACATTTTGTACTTATATAATGGATTTTTGACATAAAAGGGTTATATGATGAAGTTTTGGAATTATGGAAGTTATTTATATATTAATGGGTTGAACCAAATGGGTTTTATGATATGGATAAAAGATAAGAGTTTGTATGTTATTATAAATGAGGTTTGTGGAAATCCTATAATTTTGTAAAACAAAAAGGTGTATCAATGTTTTTAACATGAAATAACATAACAAAATGTAATATTAGAAACAATTAGACATAATAACAAATAAATATATCCATAAAAAAGTTTTTAGACACTTTTGTTTGGTCATTTTTACCCTTATCATTTCAGTTTAACCCCTAGTAAACCAATTTTCCACTAAATCCCAGTAAATAGTTTCAAATATATTCACTAATCATTACTGTAAAACATAAATATTACCTTACTAGATTATATAAAATTTTATGATTAGTAATATGGAATAAATTTTAAAATATGAAATTTAAATAAGTGAAAGATTAAATTTTAAAATTTAAACTGCAAACATGATGAAAATGATGCATTTCAAGAAGTCAATTTTTCAATAAAAACATAATTTTATTTTACTCTAAGAATAATAATAATAATAACAATAATTAATATATTTTGATATGTAAAAAAAATTAATTAAAAATTTTCCAAATAAGTTTTATTTTTAATAAATATTAAATGATAAATTTTTTATATTTAAAAATAGTATATATAAAATTCTTGATTTTAAACCTAAGACACACCTACACTAATTTCCCATATGAAGTTGATTAATAATCAATTAATTTGATTGATTATGACAAAATAATAATTTTTATACCTAAAATTGTATTCATAAAATTATAGTACTTTTAAATTTATTTATTTATGAAAAATAAAAGTCATTTAAAAAAATTCGGTATTTTCACTATTCAACAAAAAATCAATATTTTTAGAAAAATCCCAAAATTTCAACATATGTTGAATTTTGATATAATTATTTAAAAACGCATTTAAATTTTTGAATTAAATTTTATTAAATATACCAGAATTAGTTATAATTTCAATTCCTCTAATGAAATAATAATCATTTCGGAAGAATTTTTTTTGACAATATAATTAAATTTCAAAAAATTAATTGATTATTCCTTGAAAAAATATCAATAATATATATTTAGTAGAATATATAATATATATTTAATAAAATAGTAAATACTATTTATAACAACCAATTTTAATGCATGGTTATATTGGTAAGGTAATTTACAAGTCGTTTAATCTTAGTGTTCCATGTCAAATATGCTATCAAACATAGTTTACTTTTGAAAAATAATGGGGTGTTACATTCTACGTAGTATACTTATATTTATCCTCAAAATTTGAGGTTTATCTCAGTAATAAAAAAATTTCTATCTGAAAATTAATTTTATTAAAACCACATCACAAAGAGGGTTAATAAAACATCGTATTGAAGAAGGATAAAGGGAAGTACGAAGGCCATATGGAATAACACACAGTTTTTTCCAAATTGAATATAATATATGTGAAGTGAATATTTGGAAATCTAAGAATATCATAATGCCAAAATAATGACATGGAAGTACATATTTCACTAATAAAATGAAAATGAATTACCAATATAATGTTATCAACCACAAACCCATAAGGAAAATATGTGTGAGAAAAGGTCATTGATTTCACCAGAAATGATGTTAGTAGGGAAAAAGTATATTTCTAGATCCTTTACCTAGATTTGAATAATTATCGTCAAGTTTTTTGAGTTATATAATAAATAAATATCCTTAAATTATGAGTAGAATTTCATCTTTTTTTTTCAATTTCCACTATAATCTCATACGTTTTCACAAAATAATGAGTATTCATGTTGGATTATTCACACATGAAGAACTGAATTAAACTTGTTATATACACAAGACTATAATATGGATAAAAATATATTCATTTTATATTTATACATTAATAAAAAAAATGGACAACATATAAAAAAATACTTCAAAAAATGAATAAACCTGCCTATGATACATTACACACAAAATTTCAATAGTAATACCAAATTTTAAAACTAAATTATTCCATGATATTTTATCCCCAATTAATGCAATAATCTCAAATTCATAGTGTATTTTAACCACAATGTTTATCGTAAAACACTTCAGCTTACAGGATTATAAATATGGTGTTCGCCTTTAGAAATAACTATATTCACTTAGTCACCAAATCAATTTTCATTAACATGTTTATATATAAGATAAAACAAGTTTCAGTAACTAAATTAATATAAAAGAACATATTTACCCTAAATGGTATCAGTACATAAAAAATATTAATGAAACTTTTACTGGAACTACTACCCTATAAAATGAATCACTAAATATACCTCAACCCAATAAAACATATCATAAAGTTTCACCATTCACTTTATGCTCTCATTACCTAAAACATCAATGGTGTGTCTAATAACATTAACATATGATTGTCTATAATATTCTCAACCTATAATGGTATCTATTTCTCTTTAGAAAACCTCACATGAAAACTTCATAATCTCAAGTGTTATTTAAACTGCCCATCTGATACCAAAAATAATTGTCTAGAATTATTTTCAGTGTACTATAATTGTTACCTATTAGGGAACTCCATGGGTGACTAAAGAACTGGGGGTTAATACACCACCATCGCCAGGGGTAGAACATTTTTCTTTAAAGCCTTGGGTGGAGATCCATTATTTATCTAATTATCATACATGAGTGTTTCCAAGGATTATATTCCATCTTTTAAATCTAATATGAATTCTAATAGCCTCAAACCTACACTCCAATATCTAGTTCTAAAATCATATAAACTAAATTTTTATCATTGATACTAATTAAGTGACCGAATTTTTTACATACAGTCGTTAGAGCATACGAATGAAATTTTATATCAATTAAATTATCATAAAAAATTTAGGTTTTGAGGTTTAAATTATTATGACATAATCAGACGTATACAATAATCACGTTTTTAAAAAGAAATTATATTTTCAATAAGGTTAAATGTAATAAGTGACAATTTAATTTAATTACTAATCATAATAATGGCATAATTTTTTGATCATATAATCAATGTGCATGAGTATAATATAAGAATATTCATACCCATAAATTCCTAGATAATCAAACATTAAAAAATATAATTAGGCCTTTACAAAGGAATTATTCATTTTAATAAATAGCAATGAGTTGTATGATATCATTCTTGATCATATGAAACACCATTAGAACATAGAAAGAATAGAAAAAAATTATTAGTATCATGGAACATCATTATCATATAACCCATATAGAGCCACTAAATTTGGAACAACCATACGAATGACTTATTATATTATTATACATTGAAAATTGTTAGACCCTTCATGATATTGTATTTCTTATAATAAAAAATAATGTCAATATATATATATTAATATCTTTCATGCTAATTTTTATATCTCTATGTGAATAAATTTTTACATAAATCAACACATACTTTAATATGTCAATTAGTTACAAGTCATGAATCAGTATGTTCACAAGTGTATTTGTACATATACTTTGATTAACAATTCATCTTGTCATGGTGTATTCAAGACAGACTCTTCAAAAAAAATTTGGCTTCCCCGAAACCAATGATGACACAAAGAAACTGAAGCCGACACGTCGAAACCAAATTTCAATAGACCAAAATTGAAGTTTGACAGACTGAAGAATGAGAGACCAAAGTCTACACACCGAAGTTCGACAGGCCGAAGTCGACAGACCAAAGTCGACATACTAAAGATGATAGATTGATGTTGTTAAACTGAAGACAAAAACTGAAGATTACTCACCCATTGATATAAATAATTGTTTCCATTTTATTAATTCAAATTTCTTTCTAAGGGTCATATGTAGTCAAATTAATGTTTCTGACATTATTTAATGTTGTCTGTAGAACAATCCGTAGATAAGTATGAGGTATATGCACCTGTGAAGATCCTTATGCATAGAGGATCCTGGAGTATAAATGGGCCTCATCTTTCATGTTAAAGATATGAAAATAGAATACATGCAGAGAAACAGACTGTGCGAATACAAAAAGAGAATAACTAAGCGCTTGAGATTACCAGAAGACTTTAACAAGCAACCTTCTCGAAAAAAGGCCTTCAGTATACATCGAGACATTAAAGAGAAAAACATTTTCATTCCTCAAAGCTGTATTACAGAAACTATGACACTCTATTTTGAAGACATCTTCAAGAAGAAGACTCAAATACCAGTTTCTCAACATTCATTGAGTCTAGATCCTTACTGCACAACACACAGAGAATTCTTAACTCTATCCTCATCCTTAACTCTGTTGTGTTTGATACTTTCTATTTGAGCCTTGTGTATATTTTTTATTACACACACTGTCTCTTGAGCATACGTAGAGGTTACAAAACTATCCTTATACTCAATCTCTTATTTCTCTTATTTTTTTCCCACGAATAACTGTGTTAGTGGTCATGTGTGACCTAGACAGTCTGGTGTGCTATTGTAAACCCCGATCTAGGGTGTGGTTCAAAAGTTTATGTATATAAACATCTTGGTGGTAGGTGATCACCAAGTGGAGAGGATTAGGTATATTCTTGAGACTGAACCTCTTTTTTACATTATTGTGCCTATCATCAATTACTATATTTTTTATCTGCTTCTTATATTTTCTAAAACAAAAAACTAGTTTTTCTTACACTTTGATAGTTGGTTTTGGTTAGTGTGTGTATTTGATTAATTCATTAAACTCGTTTCAAAAGTTGAATTAGTGTTCTACATTGATTTATCTAAGGACTAATCACCCTTTGAGAAACTTGTTGACCAATTGAACATTTACATTTTTACTGCCTTAATTAACTGGGCCGTTTTTAAAATTAGCGGTTTTCTAAACTGTAATGTTTTAATAGAAATTTTAAATTGGAACTCAATTCAACCCCCTCTTGAGTATCCAATCTGACCAACATTTGGTATCAAAGGTTTATTTATCTTCAAGATTTTTCAATTTATTTTCAAATATGATTTTAGTACTATCTGAAATATCGTAAAATTTCTATCATATCTAAATTTTCAGTTCTTTAAAATCTATGTAACTATAGAAACTATTTTTGAAGGTGTTTCTACTAACATGACACCTTTCATTAATTGTAATAACTAGGCCTAGTGGAAATTAGAAATGAAAATGTATCTAGAGAGTATGGGACCTGAAATTTAGGACACAATTGAATAACAACAAACATTACTTTCTACTACTATGGATACATGGTCTCAGTTGACTAAAGCTAAATATAATAATAACTATAAAGTAGTGAATTCCTTGTACTTTTCTCTAAGTGATGATTAATTCAATAGAATATCTACTTATAAAACTATATATAAAATTTGGGATACATTACTATTTCTCATGAGGGAACAACTAATGGTAATGAAATGAGACTAATTACATACACTATTAAATATGATAATTTTAAAATGAAGCATGATGAACCTATCTCTGAAATGTATCTTAGGTTCAACGAAATAGTGAACACTATGAGTTTTCTAAGAAAACAAGTTGATAGAAAGGACCATATTATGAGACTGCTTTGATGCCTACCTGACAGATGGAGGGGAACTTTTGTTTCTATCCAAGAATCTTGTGACATAAGAAAGATACCAGTGAAAGAGATAATTGGAAAACTTATGATGTATGAGGAAGAACTTATGGTGAATGAAGAAGTATCTTAGGAACCACATAAGAAGTCAATAGCATTCAAGATTACTACCTCAAAGTGAAAAAAGAAACAAAAAAGTTCAAGTTCTTGTAGACAGCTCCATTAGTGAAGAGTCAGATTCAGATAGTGATGAGGAGATGGATCATCTTGCTAGAAGGTTTAAAATGATTTTCTGAAAAAAAATTCTTTAAGATGTCAAACTACAAGGTAATGTATGATAGTAAAGGAAAATGGAAGAAAGAAATAAAATGGAATGAAAACTCGAATAAAATAATGTCCTACGAGTGCGAATGAAAATTTTATGGGAAGGAAGACTGTCCGAAGATAAAATTCATGAAGAAATATGAAGACAAGGGAAAAGGATATAAAGAGGCTATGAAAGAAACCTGGAGTGATTTAGAAAATAGCTCAAGTGGACTTGATGCTTATAATAGTGAACAGAACAATCATGCCAACTTATGTTTCATTACAGAAACATTTGAGGTAGCACTTAACTCTCGTATACATAATGCATATTATTCTGATAATAAGAGTGAGTTACATAATGATGAAGATATGACTAAGGATGAACTATTTTAATTTTAGGAAATTATTGAGTAATACTTTAATGAGATCAAGGACAAGTATAAATCATTAATGAGACAACATGCTTTAAATGAAAATTATAAATCAATTCTAGATATTGAAAAATAATAACTCTCTGAACTGTTAAAGGAAAACACTAAACTTAAGTTATTATATTATAAATTAAGAAGAGACCTTGAGAAGATTGATGTAGTTAGAGATACCGTGACTTGGTTTCTTGGAAAAAAGATTGCCCCAAAATATATATCTGGTCTGGGATATCATCCTGGACAAAGAAGGATCATTAAAACTAAACTTATTCCAAAAAATGGACAATTCACTTCTAGTTCAAGTACTGGAAAATTACATGAAAATCAATTCTATAAAGGAACAAACAATGTGATTATGTCTCAATATATATCTACTGTTTATAGGAAATTTTTTAGACTAGTTTGGGTTCCCAAAATGTTACTTGCTAACCTCTCAAGACCAAAGAAAATATAGGTACCAAATTTTCCCCATGTCTAATCTGTTTCGCAAGGATGTTTCATAAAGAGTTCCTGTAAGAACATGTGGTACATGGATAGTATATGTTCAAGACCTATGAATAGAGGCTACTCATTCTTTAAGATACTTATCAAGGTTGATGGTGTTCATGTAACTTTTGGTGACAATGCAAAGGGAAAAATCATCCGCTTAGGCCAGATCGGTAACCCTAATACAGTATTAATTTCAAAAGTACTTTTTGTTGATGTATTAAAGTACAATTTACTTAGCATCTCTTAGTTGTGTGATGATGGTTTCCCTATCATATTTTAAAATGATTCATGTAATGTTTTAAATTCTAAAAATGATTAAATATTTACTACTCCCTGAAATGAGAATGCGTATATTGTTGACTTAAATTATTTAGCTAAGAAAAATGTTTCCTGCTTGAATGATTTTCATAAGGAATCCTGGTTGTGGAACATAATAATAGGACAACACAATGTGTACTCTCTTCGGAAATTTACTAGGAAAGGTTTTGTTAGAGACTTACCTAAACTATAATTCCATCTTAACAAATTGGGAAATCCCTGTTAAAAGGGAAAGCAACACAAAGTTCCTTTCAATCCAAAGAAATAATTTTCTACTTCTCAACCACTTGAGTTGGTTCATGCGGATTTATTTGGACGATCAAGAGTTTGATGTTTAAATAGGAATCACTATGTTTATGTTCTTGTAGATTATTTTTCTAGATACACTTTGGTATACTTTCTAACTCACAAAAGTGAATCTTGTGCTTATTTTATCAAATACTCCAATTCTATGGAAAACCATATTGGACATATAATTTGGACCTTAAGAAGTGATCATGGCTGTGAATTTTAAAAATCAGGAGATTGAATCATATTTCTCACACAATGTCTATAGTCACAATTTCTCTTCTCCTGGAACACCACAACAAAATGGAGTCATTGAATGAAGAAATAGGGCCCTTCGAGAAATAGGTAGGACTATGCTTAGTAAATATAATTTACCTGTATATTTTTGGGATGAAGTAGTAAATAAATCTTATTATACCATTAATATACTCTTGATTAGACATATTCGTAAGAATACCCCTTATGAACTTTGGAACAATATGAAGCGTAAGGTTAATTACTTCAGAGTTTTTGGTTGCAAAGTCATTTTCATTACCACTAAAGATAATCTTGACAAATGTTTCTCCAAGAGTGATGAAGGAATTTTCCTATGATACTCTACTACTAGTAAAGCCTATAGAGTATTTAATAAATAGACCAAATGTGTTGAAGAGTCAGTTCCTGTCAAATTTGTTGAGACTGAATCACAGGAACCCAAAACCTCTCTTGAATATCTTGTGGAAGATATGTCAATTCTGAACCTTAATAATAATGATTGTGAATCTCCTATAAAAGTAACCAATTTTGGGAATCTTCCATAATCTGCACCTGTATAGTCTGGACTAATAAACAATCAAGAGAAGTCTAGTTCAACTCTTTCTAGAGCTATTCAAACTATCACGAATCATTCTTTAGATGTTGTAGTAGGTGATTTATATCGAGGAACACAAACTAGAGATTATTTGAGAAACCAGGTTGAACATAAAGCATTTCTTTCACAGCTTGAACCCAAAAATATTAATAATTCTATCAATGATGAATTTTGGGTGATTGTTATGCAAGAATAATTAAATAAATTTGACAGAAACAAAGTCTGAGAACTTGTTGAAAGACCTAAAGACACATTGACAATATGAACTAAATGGGTTTTTAGAAACAAATTTGATGAGTATGGAAATATATTTAGAAAAAAAGCTTGGTTAGTTTTACAAGGACATGGTCAAGAAGAAGGAATAGACTACTAGGAGAACTTTGAACCTATATCTAGGTTAGAGGCCATTAGGATAGTACTTGCTTATGTAGCTCGTCTGAATTTTATACTTTATCAAATGGATGTCAAAAGTGATTTTCTAAATGGGTATATAGTTGAGGATGTATTTGTTGAACAACCCCTTGGCTTTACAAATCTCCATTTTTCAAATCATGTTTTAAACTTTCTAAATCATTATATGGTCTAAAGAAAGCTCCAAGAGCTTGGTATGATAGACTTAGCTCTTTTCTTATTTCAAAAGTATTTACTAAAGGAATAACAGATCCTTCTTTATTTATTAAAAGAATTTCCAAAGATGATTTGGTAGTACAAATTTATGTAGTTTATATAATTCATGGATCTTCTAAAAATTCTTTATGTACTATTTTTTTAAAAATAAGGCAAAATTAATTTGAAATGAGTTTAATGGGAGAACATAAAGTTTTCCGTGGATTTCAAATTTCTGAAAATAAATATTTTATTATTTTAAATAAAAGTAAATATAATGAAGACCTTTCAAAACGTTTTGGTATGGAAGGTAGTAAATGTAGTGATACACCTATGAGTACCACTTGTAAGTTGGATGCTAATGAAGATGGAGAATCAATGGATCAAACCATCCACAAAGGCATGATAGGGAGTCTGCTCTACCTTAGTACTAGTAGACCTGATATTATGTTCACTGTATGCATGTGTGCTCACTTTAAATATAATCCCAAAGAATCTCAATTAAATGCTCTTAAAAGAATTTAGAAATATCCCAAATATACTCTCAACTTATGACTATTTTATCTAAGAGGACAATCTTTTGAATTAATAAGCTATTCAGATGCTGAATTTTCTGGTTTTTATCTAGATAGTAAAAGAACCTCTGGGACATGTCACATGTTAGGCAAGTCACTAGTATCAGGGTGTAGTAAAAATCAGAATTCTGTTGCATTATGTACCGTCGAGGCAGAATACATTTCTCCTGGTAGTTCTTGTGCACAAATTTTGTGGATGAAAAACACTTTACTAGACTATGGATATCAATTCAAACATGTTTCCTTTAACTGTAACAACACAAGTGCTATTAAAATTTCTAAAAATCCAATATATCATTATATATCAAAGCTTATTGATGTAAGACATCACTTTTTGAGAGATCATTATCAAAATGGTGATATAAATCTTCAGTTTTTTGGAAATGACCATCAGCCTGCTGATATATTCACTAAAGCTTTAAATTATGAGAGAATGAATTACATCAGATATGAATTGGTAAAGATAAATCAGTAATCGCTCTTTTTAAATCCAATATTTATAAAACTGATCTTTGTAAAACCGATCTTTGTAAAAAATATCTTTGTAAAACTAATATTTGTAAAATAAATCTTTAAAAAATAGATCATTGAAAAACTGATCATTGAAAAACCGCACTTTGTAAAACCGGTCTTTGAAAAACCAATATTTGTAAAACCAGTCTTTGTATAACCGATATTTGTAAAATTGATCTTTCTAAAAATGATCAATGTATAACTAATCTTTGTTAAAGCGATATTTTTAAAACCGATATTTGTAAAAACGATGTTTCTAAAATTGATCTTTTTATAAATGATCTTTGAAAAACTGATCTTTTTGAAACTCATTGTTGTGAAACTGATCTTCATGGAACTGATTCTATGACACCGATACATTTAAGGGATATTTTTTTAAAACAGATATTTGTTACTCTCTCTCTCTCTCTCTCGGCTCTCGACCTCTCAACACATTTAGAATCTGCAGCTTCTCAATGGCAAGGACAAATTGCATAATGTAAGAGACTTGAGAATCTTCTCCTACTAAGCATCAGAAGGGAGAAACCAGTGGGACTGGGAAACCAAGATTAGAAAGTCAGGTTGTTATAGCTGAAAAGGAAGTGTCTATTGAGTGGCTTTTGTCAATAAAATCTTTTTTTATAAAGGTACTGGAATCACAAGGATGGATCAGTTGGATTACTAATAATAAAAGATCATATTATCCCTATCTAGTGTATGAGTTCTATCAGCATTTGAGTATAACACTAAATGAATCCAAAATAGCAAAGATGAAATCTGTGGTAAAAGGAAAAGAATTATCTTTTTCATCTAATAAATGGGATAAATTCTTAGAGGTACCTCATGAAGGTGTCTATGCTGACTATCCTGGTAATATTACACCTTCATGAAATATGATTTCTTATGAAGATTAACTGAAGGAGATTATTGGAAATGTAGAATCTATAATGACTATTTCAAATTAAATTTATGGGGAAGTGAGATTTCTTTTTAAGGTCATACATCATCAAATCTACCCAAGGAAGGGTGATTTATCTACTGTGAAATATCAGGATGTGTTCATGATATTTTTGTTGAAACAAGGAATAAAGGTGAATCTATGTAGACATTTTATGGTACATATCTATGAGTTGATTAATCCATCTTAGATGGCAACCTGCCTATACTATCCGAGAATGATTTCTGCCATATTGAAGAAATTAGATTGTCTAAAAGATGGAGATGAAATGATAACTGCCTTTAGTGGTTTTTTTGTTTAGAAAGACTTTTGTAAAAGGATGAAAATCTTCTGGAACCCATGGAAGAGATGTTGGGTAGGATATGAAGAAAGGATATGTGAGGAATTCAATCTGGTTGACTAACCTTCTAGACCAAAGGAACAAGTTGATCCTAGTATTAAACCTGGAGAAGTACCTAACTATTCTGATAAGGAAGTTGAGGCTGAAGTGCCTAGGGAAGAAATATTTCCTTTTGAGGATAGGAGTGATCCTGATATCGCTGAATGTCCCAAGAATACGACCTATGTACCATCTAGTCCACCTATGGTACTGCCTTCAAGAGAAACTATTCTAGGTGATGAAGAAGAGAAATAAACCGAAGTTACTAGAGATGAAGGGTATGTTACCAAATTAGATGAGAAATATGATGATGACGATAATGATGATGATGATGATGATAATGATGGTGAAAATAGTAATGATGGAGGAAGTGTTGAGCATGTGAGTGACTCTCTAAAAGTGGGACAACAAGTGGTTGAAAAATCCAATGAGGAAACTATTCATGGATTTATTGATGGAATTGATCATATTGATCTACAGGCTGATGATCATAGAGATGTTGGATATGAGGACAGACTAATCCATCCCGATGGGGAAAACCAATAGATCATTCATGAATTGAATGATATTATGGTTGCTGGATTGGAAGAAGAAGATTTAGTTCCACTCTGTCAAATTTATGAAGAACCTAGTGAAGTTGAAATAGCTAGAGCTTATGAAGAACCTGCCATTAGGTTGGTTCCTATCCCCATACAAGGTGTTATGACCTGAGGCCAAGATGAAGAAATTAATGATATTGATGTTATTCCCGAGCCTCAGGGAAGAAGAGTAAGAATTGATACCATTGAGCCATGAGATTGGACCTGTGCTAGAGAGTGGAATAGTAATCCAGGATAAATTCTTTTCTGTTCCAACAGTCACATCTCTAGAAGTACCCCCAGTAGCTTAGTCGGTGCCTGGTGACTATGTCACTAAGGCTGATTTGGAAAAGTTTAAGAATGAAATATGTGAGTCTTTGATATATTCAGTGGGATCTAGAACTGAATTCTCCACCTCAATATGAATCTCAGGTGCTGATGTAGCAAAAAATACAAGAATTTTGATTCAGGAGAATCAACCAAATCTTATTACTACAACAGAAACTATTATTAGACACAACACTTTGCTCAGAGAAGAAATAAAAAAGAAGAGAAATGAGTTGAACTCCTTAACCTCTAACTTTAATACCTCATTTTGTGGTGTTCTAGAAGTTCTCAAGAACGTGGTAACTAGTCCACTCAGTGTAGATTTGAAAAATTTGAAAGAAGAGCTGGAAAAAATGTTTACTATCCCATTGAGTTCTAGGAGTGGAAGAAGTGTTGTTGCTGATTTAGAGTCTCTCAAGGCTGTGATGAGAGAGGAGATTCAGAAACTCAATATTTCTTCAAATAAAGAAAATCTTTAATAATTACATAGAAAAATAGATCTTCTGTATAATATGGTTAGACAATGCACTAAGGAAGCCTCTTCAGCTCAGAAGGAAATTCGAGAAAAAGTGGATAATTATTTCACTAAGATATATACCATGCATGACCTTGTCAACAGTTTCATGTTTATAGCAGAAAAGTTTTGAATTTCCCCAGTAATAGAAGCATTCAAAAGTAAATTTCTCCAAATAATAGATTTTAATCCATTACTAATGAAATTTATGGAGAATAAGGATGACTTTGGGGAGGCAATGCAATATGGAGGAGAAATCATCAATGACTTCATCAAACTTTCAAAACCTTATTTGCATGTTCAGGCTAAGGCTATTGTGGTCCCACTAACTGCTTCAATTGGTATTATCTCTTGGCCTCCTACTCTAATGAAAATATCTCAAAATCTTACATTGATTCGACCAATCATTACTAAGCAGTCTCTCAGTCATGTGTTGTCTGAAAGAGGGCCTATGCTTGTAGATACTATTCCAACCAGTGTTGACATGCCATCTTCTACCACTACCAAACCTTCTTCTTCTCATTTGGATCCTTCATACAATTTCAAAGCTCCTCCGCATCCAAATCCTTCGTGATGGATTGTTTCTTTTTCATGGGGATTTTGTTTTTTTATCTTCAACTCATATGACTTTGAATGAAAATTCGTATGGTGTCTATCTTTTATCTTATGTCTCCTAACTTCTTTTCTATTTTTGTTAATCCCAAAAGGGGGAGAATGTAAGGCTGGCATATAAGAAAGGGGGAGACATTAAGGATGGAATATGAGAAAACAAGGGTGGCATATACTCTCCTTAATACATCTAGTGAGGGGGATATTTGTTTTAAATAACTTTTGGAAATTTCATTCATTAGTTATATTGGACAAGTATATTCATCCATGTTTATTCTATATATTTTCACATATTCCATATTTTGTGAATATCAAAAAGGGGGAGATTGTGGGACCCTTCATGATACTGTATTTTTCATAATCAGAAATAATATCAATATACGGATTCATATATTTCATGCCAATTTTAATATCTCTATATGAATCAATTTTGTCATACAACAACATATAATTTAATAAGACAATTGGTTAAAAGTCATGAATCAATATGATTTATAAGAGTATTTTTACATATAATTTTATTAACAATTCATCTTGTAATGGTGTATGCATGACATACTCATTAAAAAAATTGGATTCCCCAGAACCGAGGTCGACACACCGAAACCGAAGCCGACACACCAAAACCAAAATTTGACAGACTAAAACTGAAGTTCAACAGACTGATGAATGACACACCGAAGTTGACACACCAAAGTTCGACATACCAATGTTGACACACCGAAGATAACACACTGAAGATGACAGATCAATGTTATCAAATAAAAAGACAATTATCGATAATTACTCACCCATTGATATAAATAACTGTTTCCATTTTATTAATTCAAATTTATTTCTAACAGTCATATGTAGACAAATTAATTTTTTTGACATTATTTAATGTTATATGTAGGAACATCCGTAGAAAAGTACATGGTACATGCATGAGTGAAGATCCTTATGCGTAGAGGATCCTAGAGTATAAATGGACCTCATCTTTCATTTTAATGATACGGTAATAGAATACATTTAGAGAAATAGACTGTACAAATACGAAAAGAGAAGAACTAATTTCTTGAGATTACAAGAAGACTATAATAAGATACCTTCTCCAAAAGGGCTTAACTGTACATCGAGACATTAAAGATATGAACCTTTTCATTCATTGAAGCTGGATTATAGAAACTGTGATACTCTGTTCTGAAGACATCTTCCAGAAGATGAATCAAATACCAGTTTCTCAACATTCATTGAGTCTAGAGCCTTATTGCAGAACACACAAAGAATTCTTAACACTATCCTCATCCTTAACTCTATTGTGTTTTATACATTCTATTTGAGCAGTGGGTATATTTATTTTTATTACACACACTATATCCTGAGAATAACTAGAGAATATAAAACTATCCTCATACTCAATCTCTTATTTATCTTATTTTGTTTCTCACTAATAACTATGGTAGAGGTCAAGTGTGACCTGGACAGCCTAGTCTGTTTTTGAAAACCCCAATCCATTGTGTGGATCAAAAGTTTATATATATAAATAGCTTGGTGGCAGGTGATCACCAGGTGGAGAGGATTAAGTCTCTTATTGAGACTAAACCTCTTGATTACATGGTTGTTCCAATCTTCAATTACTCTGTTTTTTTATCCGCTGCTTATATTTAATTAAACTTAAAATGGTTTTTTCTTACACAATGATAGTTCGTTTTGGTAAGTGTGTGTGTTTGTTTAATTTATTAAACTCATTTCAAAATTTGAATTAGTGTTCTACACTGATTAATATAAGGTCTAATCACTACTTGAGAAACCTGTTGACCAACTGAACATTTACATTTCTACTCTCTTAATTAACTGGGCCATTTTTAAAATTAGGGGGTTTCTTAGCTATAATGTTTTTAATAGAAATTTATAATTGGAACTCAATTCACCACCCTCTTGAGTATCCACTTCGGAAAAATAATAATTACCCAATGCATTGATGTTCTATCTGGGTATACCAAAAATATAATATATATTGGGCTCTCTAAGTGAAATTTGGGATAACCAATGGTATATAATGTCTATTAACCACAAATAATGTACATAGACATTACAATTCATTATAAAAATCTGAAAAGAAACCATTATTCATTTCAGAAATTGATAAAACATGGAAATCAAATCGATTTTATAATAATCCCTTTGAAGCCTGATTAACCCATGAAAAAGAAGTGAGTTGTATAAGAGATATCTTCCAAACAATATTAACGCATAAAAAAACAGGATTCATAAAAATCTTTGTTGAAACATGATTAACCAATATAAAATAAATAATTTCCATTATAGTCTTTTTGAAATAGTAGTAATCCATATAGAGAAAGAATTGTGATAATAAGATTACAAAATATTCCAATTGGAGCAAAAATTAAATTAATGGCTATTGACATTGATGAATCTAAATACCATTAAAATATAATTAAAAATATTTTTTCTGAAATAAACATTTCATTTTAATAATGAAATATAACAACTACAAAATTACTATACATGTATAAAACCCTTTCCTCTAAAAAAAAATGATTATTAAATTAATGTAAATAAAAATATGGCGGGAAAACATTTTCACGTCATAAATGAAACTAATAAATATTCATTTAAAAATATTTTGAAAACGGAAGTTAAGAGGGAACAATTTTGAAAATATTAATAAATATCCTTTTAAAAACATTTTAATGAAGTTAAAAGGCCTTATAAATTATAATTAGGAAATAATTAATTTTTAGAAAAGAAAATTTTATAAATAATTTTTTAAAACATGCATATAAAAGAGAATTATATCAAGTATGAATGAAATTTGAGATCAGTATAACTTTCAAATGAATTTATGGATGTTTCATGAAAAAAAATGAGAGGGAATGGAAATTAAAAAACTGAACCACATTAATAAATAGATTAGAAGAAAATATATTTGTCATAGTGAAATAATATCATTCTATTTCCTATAATAGAAAATTGATTATAAATTTTCCAAAATGAATAACGATTGTAACATAAATCCTTTTCCACTTTGGTAATTCGTTAATTGTAATAGCCAAGAAAAAATCACATAAAATGAAAAATTAAATTTAATTAGCATAAATTCACCCATGATAAAATTAAAAAAGTTCATAATATACACATCATATCGAAGATAGGTTCATATCATAAACATATTTATCAGTGAATTAAATCTGTTAGGATAAACCCTTACAAATATTATATAACTAAATTGATATAAAATCATTAGAGAGATTATTTTTAACAAATGAAAATGCATCAAAAAAAGTGGAAATACAAAATAAAAAAATTAGAGAGAAATTCACACATAATCGTAACATAATAAATTCAATGAATGATTTTTAAAACATAATAAAAGAAATTGAGTTAAGAAACACTTAACCATATGGTAACATTCAATTAAATCCAATAAAACACATTAATTAAAATTAAAAACTAAAATACAATAACATTTGATGGAGTAAATATAATACATGTAAAATTTTAAATAATTACCCCTGTATAATAAAAAAAATATTTAATATGGAATATGTCTTGCAAAATTAAATAATGTCGAGAAAAACCCTATTACATGAGTCCAGACATTCTTTGTATGAACATTAATTATTGTATAATAAGAATACAGAAATTGTTATATTTCTAAAGAACATTTTCCTTGATTAATAAGTTATATTTCAATCATTTTAAAGGGAATATTTTTATATTTAATCTTTTGAATCTAGATCTGGTGTTTTGAGGACATTCTATTCATTAATTTGTAACATATTCTGTGTGTTGAATGTGGTCAAAGAGGTGATTATTTCGACAAAAACACTATATTTATGATTAAATATTTATCATATTTATTAATAAATTAAAATTTAAAAATAATAATGGGATATTCTTATGGAAAATGTATTATGTTTTGATCCAGGAGACAGTAAGTCATACATATACCAGAGTAACATTACCGTATTAAATTATAATTATGATAAGAAGGTATGTATTAATAAACAGTTATAGAATAATAATAATATTATACATACCATATTATTTATTTTAATAATATATATATATATATATATATATCATTCGGTTGACTTTTCAATGAAAAACGAATCACATAACATCATAGAGGTGATATTCCACACGTACATGAATTCCATTTTAATTTTTCATTGAGTGATATAGTAAGACATAAAATGATAAATTATATTTTATTAAGGATAATTATGTCATTAATATCATTATTATTTAATTTAGATCAAATATATTCATTATTATTATACTATGTATTATCCATGTAGAACATAATTGAATAATAAATCACATTACTTCATTAGCTGGTTGTCCATCGTTCACATGTGTAGTAATATTGTATCCCAAAAAAATTGGAATGTTAAAAATTATATGTGATATCATCACTATATAAGTTTTAATATGTTACAAATATAAATTATATACTTTAACTACATCATTAAATCAAGGCATGAGAGGCTTTGACCGAAAATGAATGACATCAGTTTGTGAGTTGATAGTCCACCATACACAAAATTGACTATTCTATATCCCATATTATTGAATTGGGGATGGTTTTAGGTTATTAAAAAATAATAATAAAATAATAATATATTAGATAATCGTGTTATCATACGATAATAGTTTAAAAAGATTTAAATCAGGTGGTTAGAGAAATAATACAAAAATGCATTCTTAGACATTTATCCTCTTTTCAGTCCACCAATTTTGGAATATACATAATTATTACTATAATAGATTTAATAAAAATGATTCTATAATGATGGTATATAATTTTTTATGTTATTTTTTAGATATTTTTCGATCCATAAAGGGTTTTAATGTGTGGAGAAGAGAGGAGAGTGTGTGTCCTTGTATAAGTGATGTGAATGTGATAATTATACCTTTACAAAATGAAAATATGTATCCATGTTTTTCATAATCCAAAAAGATCTGAAATAGAGTATTCAAAATACCTATAAATTATATTGTATAAATATTTCCAAAAAATAATATTTATACATGTTTTTAGATCATTTTTTCAAATATATATTTACAATAAGAATGATGTAAACATGTTAACGTGTTAACCACAGTAATTAATTTTTATTGTTTTCACTATTCATTATGATTAAAATTTAAATGGATTTTTTTTTGATTAAATTAATTATTCATATTATAAATATTTAATTTATTTTACAAAATTCAACTTACATAGGTGAAAAAAATAATTTAAAAATAAACCAACAAATGTGATTAAAAAATAGGTTTTCAAAAGGTTTCTTTTCGAAGAAAAAGGCGCATTTATGTTCACACATTGTCGAATAAATGTTTTTATATTAATCAAATTCATATTTATTGATATATAATATATAAAATTCTATTAAAATATTATTCTTAAGATTTTATTTTAATCAAACAAATAGTTGAAGCATTATGTATTTTGATACATTTTTTAGAAAATTCACATTCAAAAACCAAAAACCTACTTATTATAAAATCGAATATAATGTTGAATAAGAATAAAATAATTGGATTTAATATAAATAAATAATACATAAAATTATTTAAATAATAATAAATTTTTAATGGAATTTTTAAATATCTAATTTTTTTAAAATACATGGCACTTTTAGAAAATTATGTAATTTTTAGTATTTTTTAAAAATCAATAATTTTAAACAAATCCAAAAATATCCACCAATGTATATTTTGAAATTCATTATTTAAATTTTATTTTATTCTTATATGATATGGATTATAAAATTAAAACAATTAAATTTAAATATTTTTATTTGAAATTAACAAAAATCATTTTTTAAGGAAACATATTTTTTTTGAATTAAATTACATTACTAATAAATGTTTGATTAATTAAAAAAAATACCTGTAAATTATAATGTGTTGGACATATATAAATTTCTTAAATTAGTTAATACTATTCATAACCCCATATTTAATGTTAATTTTTCCTGATTATATATTTTGTGGGTCATTTAATTTCATTGTTGCGTGTGGAATATGCTATTGAACATAGTTTCATTTTATAAAATCTCTGGGTGTTACAATACATCCTAACTAGGATTTTTCATTTTTTCCTCTTTTATCATCATTAAAACTCTCTAAATTTTTTTTATAATTATAAAATTATATCCCATATACATTAATGGTATTATGATTATGGTATAACTCTTTTTTGTCTATTAATAATTATGATGAAAAATGATGACAACTTTTATGCATACATGCAGAATATCACCTCATAAAGATGTTGTATTTAATTTATCATCACAGTGTTTTATGACTGGTCTTGTGAATAAAAATAATAATTTATATTTCATATAAGTTATTGATGACAAAATTATGACTCTTTAAATGTTAAATAGAATTTACCTTACAATACTTCATCATTCTGAAATGATAATAATGTCTTTCATGCGTACCTATGGAGTACCACATTCATAAAAAGATATGAATTTTTCATTAATTCTATTAAAATATAAAAACATATTTTTATAATTAATAATGTGTTTATTTATTTTAATATTAACATTATATAAAATATTTAACATTGAGAAATATGTAAGGAAAAAACTATCGAACCAAAAAATAAATGAAAAAATATTTAACACATAGTAATGATTCCATAAATAAATATTTATTTATAAATTATTGTTGACATGATTTATGCGGATCATATTTGATATTATAATTTTTATTTAGTTCTCGTATATTGGTATTATAAATAAAAATTTATTATACATGGGGCTAAAATCAAATATATATAATGTATGACCATGATTTAGGGTTTATTTAAAAATATCATCATTATTCATGATTTTTTGTGTCTAAATTTATATATGATGAAGACTTTTAACATTCTACCTTCAACCGAAAATATAATATTCTCCTCAGGTTATTTTGGAAATAACATATTTTCCATTCATTTTTCTCTCTCTATGTACCAAAAAAAATTAAATGAATAGTTTTAAGGGAAAACAACTATCTTTTTCTATTCTGTCAGGATTAATTTTTATCCTTGTCATTATTATGTTGAAAAATGTTTTAAATAATTCTCTTATATTCTAAAAATGCTAGACAAGTTAAATTTTACCCATGATTTAATTTAATTAAAATTATATAAAAGTAATCTTATATTTTCTGTTTATTGTAGAGTCACTATTTAGTAATGGTGTGGAAGAAATTTGTATAGTAACCCATACTTCTAGGATTAATTTTCATATAGTCATGAATATATGTTTCGTAGAATTTTACATTCCATGTTTACATGGTTCATTTAAAATAAATAGTTATTCCTAGTATTTTGATTTTTTAGATTTATATATATGTGACTTCAAAATGAAAATTTTATTTTTCATAAGGAATGATCTATTGGTCATTATAATTTATTTTCATTTATGTCAATATCCTATGATTAATATTATAATTTACATCGAATATACATTAATTAAATTGTCTTACATTTTACAATTGATGTCTTATGATCATGTTTATCTATTTATAGACTATGGAAAATATCATCATTACATATAAAATCTTATTAGTAGGAAATATTATATAGATTATGTATTGAATTATTTTGCACCTATTTTATAATATGAATGCAATGGGATCAGAATGTGATGGGTGGGACATATTATAGCCCCACAATGCATCTTTAGGTCTCTCGAGGAAAACATTTTTGGATTTTTGGCACATCCCTTACCTTTTTTATGAAATTTATTTGAAAAAATGTAATGCCCGGACCCTCGTTACCCAGAGTTGGTGCATTATTACATAACATTGTAATTATCACAAGGAAATCATGTATCTAAAGAACGATCAGTTTAGTTTTATTAGAAAAAAGAATCATACATAAGTTCCACGTTACAACTTGAAAATAAATACAACATGAATTTATTCCATTACAAATATTCAAGCCTCCTAGAATATGCCTGGAATTCAATCCTAACTAAATTCTTCATATCCTAGGATAATGACTCATAAGAAATTATAGAGCTCAAACACTCAGCAAGGGTATGAAATACAGCAGAAGATAACATAAATATTAAGCATGAAGAATAATTGAAACCACATGCCTTTACCATTAATAAACATGTATACTTTTATGGTAGGAATATGAGTTGAGTAAATAATTCCATAATAAAACAAAATCATGGGTATTCTACTAGTCTAATGACCACATGAACCATCGATATTATTTTCCTAATGAGGGAATGTATAATGCCGGACATTCTGAAACATTTTGTCAAGGCCTCAGCCAAGACGTCTAAAAATGATTAAAGCCTCGGCCAAAACCATACATAAAATTGGGAAAGGCCTCGGTTAATTCAATGTCTAGTTGTCTCATGATACCAACTGATTTATCGTGGAGCTATAGCAGGCTCCACCCATCACTTATGAAGTCTTATACATTCCTCATATGAAAAGGTAGAAATATAACACAAACATTCCAATTAAAAATAGCATACGAAATGTCAATACGTTAACCATAAACCATTAATGATATAAAAATAGAACATCCACAGTCAAACATATCAAAAAACCTTCAATACAATATGGAAGTTTTGTATCATAATTAATCAACTTCAAATAAACTTAAAATCCATCAAAGGATGTTGACATAGATGAAATCGAAACCATTTTTAGAGAAATATCTCTTTCTATTTTGAAATCATTTAAGAGTCACATAATTATAAATAAATCATTTATTTTGAAAATATTGTCATATTCATGTATGGGAAGTTTCAATAAAGTTATAACAGTGGAAAATAGCTACACCCACCGTATAAGTTAAAAAAATAGTCTTTCCATTATTTTTTTGAAAAGGTCATAAAGTACCTTGTTTAGAAAATGACAGAAAGATTCCTTTCTAAACATATAAGTTAAAATAAGGATATAAATGACTTTACCCCATTGTCTAGTAAACAATTAAAATTTTTTGAAATAAAATTTTAACAAACATGGATGTGGATGATAAAGTGGTCCCAGTAGATAATTACGTATAAACAACCATGGATAAAAAAGATATTGTGAAATTAACATTTACCTTGTACTTTTCCTTGGTCGAGGGTAATTTAACATCCTGTATAATGTTTAAATAACTGTTATTAAATCATATATGATATCATATAAATTAATATGACATCATATATGATCTTTTAATATTTCATTGTTAATAATATCTTAGTATTATCGACATTTCGAGTGTTAATTGATTCGTTTTCCTTTATATGATTTGTTACGTATGTAGTGTTTGTTTTGGATAGGACGCATCTTATTCATATTCAGAATGTTATTAAGTCTTTAAAATTATTTTTAATAACATAATGAAAATTATTCTTGAATGGATACGATGGGGAACAAATCTCAATGCGTCCGTAGAGATGGTAATCCGCACATATGCACGAGCCACAATATCATTCTTTTAATATTAAAATAATATATAATTTATTGGTATATCAAATATACAGAATCATTATCATGTTGTATTTATTATTTACATCAATTACACATCATTATTATAACCATCAAAATAATAATGTATTTAATAACAATTACACCTCTGCATGGAGACGGTAAGTCGTACGTACGCACATATAGTGACATGTCATTCAAAGAAAGAGGAAGTGGAAGAAGAATGGAACTTGAAAGAGGTGATGAAATATTTACCTCTTCTTCGGGTTCTTCCTTTTTATTTGATGAAAATGGATTCGTAGATTGGCTTTATGAATAAAAGAGGGCCTCTAGGATGAATGGAAGATAATTGAGATTGTATTTGGGCAGGGTTTGGCCAAGCCAAATGGCATTGAAGGTGTAAATTATTGATAAGGGGGAGTACCCTTTTATAAGAGGGGTGAGGGTCACCTTAGGAAAAGCTAGAAATATTATTTTATAATAAAATCATTTTAGGTTTCTAATGGCTCAAAAATGGATTATTAAAAGGATAAGGTGGGGATGGGTCTAAAAACACTCAACTAATTGGTCTTAGTTATGGTTGGGTAACTATATTAACCTTATCTTTTAGATTTAACTCTTCGATAAATAGTTTCACATTTACCATGTCTCTTTGTATATTTATATTATATTGTTAATAAATATACTATATACTTTACAAAGAACACCAAGTGTTTCATTAATGATACACCTAAAATTATATATGTCTTTTGGCAGAACCATAGATTTTTAGGAATAGAATATCAATTAATAATATAATATTTGTTTTAAAAATTCTTTTATGTCAATTTTGACACTATTTGGTATTTTGTTTTTTCTAAATTCATAACAGCATTATTACTTCGAAAAAAATTCATTTATCCAACACTAATATGTAATATTAACATATAAAATTAGTGAATTCATAAAAAGTCTCTAATTACATTTATTTGGATGTTTATAATGTCAATTATTTTAATCATTCATTAATTAGATAATCACTGCATCACCATTGTGTCATAAATAAAATAATATATTTAATGTCTAAAAATTGTAAATAAAATACCATTATGTATTAAATCTTATTAGCTTTCTAATGAATATTTATAGTCAAATTTATTATATGTGAACCCTATATTAAAAATGTTTTAGTTATTAAACATTGATTTTAACTTTTTTTAACTCGTCTTTGAATTAAATAATAATAAATGTCCTAATCTAATCCAAGTGGACCAAAGAGGTTTGTATATTATTTCATAGATTTTTTTGGTCTAATTATATGTATCCAATATAATTAGGACATGTGTTAGGGTAATATTAATATCATTTTTACCCATAATTACCCTATTTACATTTAACGGTGGAAAATAAAAGTAAAAAGATACTATTCACGAAAAAATATTTTAATTTTATTGAACCTCATATTACTTACTGATATCAACTATTTCTCTCGAATTTTTGAAATTCAACTCACAAAAGTGGTAAAATTATGTTTTTTGTAAATTTACAAATGCTCCTATGGGGTGGGTAAAAGACGGTAAATAGTTCAATAAAATTTTTATATATCTAAAATTATTATAAACTGACACCAATTAATTACATTGAACATATATAGGTATTATGTATCTATTTTTACCTAAAATAAATTTAAATAAAATAAATAATTACTTAAATAAAAATTTTGTTTTAAAATATAACTCATTGTATTTCACTATTCATCAAGAATTGAAAGTTTTCAGAAAAATACAAAAAATTTATCGAAACTAAATTCTTATTTCCCAATTTTAAAGAAGATGTTTATTTTGACAAATTGAATATATAAAAGTTTCAAATATTGGAATTAAAAAGGGATCACCCTTAAAAGGAAGTAAAAGTGCATTTTTATGAAAAAGAATTCTTTTATCTGAAAAAAATGAATTTGTTCTTACATTATGTATAAGAAACACATAATATGGATTCTAAAATTATAAGAATTATATAAAGTTCAAAATTTAGTTAATACTATTCATAACTACATTTGAATGACTAGTTTGTTGAGTCGTGGTGCGCTTGAACTCAGTTTTGTGTGTAGTGCATGTTATTGAATTTCTTTGAAGAAATAACGTAGTATGAAATCTTGGGGTGTTACCAAAAATAAATGATGGTAACATTAGAATATCATTAATTATTAATTATATCATTATAAAAGTAGTTAATATTATCCATGTAAATTTTTATGAATTTATTTTATCTATAACATTATAGGATTTTCATACATAAATATTGCAAATTTTTAGATGAATATTCAATCAATTCATAAACTCATTCCTATGGAATGTAATATTTTAGTGTATTTGTAGATTTGAAAAACAATATTCTAATTACGTTGAATATCTTCAACATCTAACAAAATGACATATTCCCATTGTAATCAACATAGGCATACACCACATAAACCATTCCTCATAAAATAGGGAAGGAATCATAAGAAAGGGTGATCACATATTATTAGTAAGGGTAAACATAATATATATAAATCTATGATCATATATAATAAAATATACGTATAAGGTTATATTATAATTAATATAAATTTTGAAGTTCATACCCAACCTGACATTGATGGCAAACACAAGGCATGGAATAAAACAAAACCATCTAATAAAACACTATCATTATAGTAAGAAATAATTATTAGTTAATCATGAACCCCAACCTTATGTCATAAAATAATTTCACCATAATAAGTATATGAAAACCATTTCATATGTCATGGTTAACTACAAAAGATATCAATATATTAGATGAAGACCTATCACAATTTATCATTGTTGATCAGGATGCACCTATTTTCCACTGTAGGTCAATCCCATTCCCTTATTTACCATTTTAATCTCATGTGATATATGTCATTTCCCAATGTATTAGAGGGAGATATAGTTCCTTCAAGTCGCATAATTAATATCATTGTTTAAATATCCATCTTCCTCCTTATTGTCTTGAGAATGTGAAAGGATGTTACTTAGTCATATGTGATCTACCCAAAAACCCAATGTCTATAAAAAATACCAAGGGATTCATTAACAGCTCGAGAATGATTTTCCATTTGAAAATAAAATAACCCTCAAAACATTCCACAAACAAATAATCTACTACATGATGCATGAAATAAAATGAAGTCAACTCAAATAATAACATTTATATCAAATTCAAACTACACAAGGGTATCACAACAAAAGACTATAAAACAACCAAGTACACAGTGGAAGACTACAGACCCAACAAATCTCAATGAAAAACACAACTCCAAAGCTACAACCTACTCCATTATCCACTCCAAAAAACATCTCATGTATCACTATGCACCACTAGAGAAGTGTTATAATTTACTATTTCCCATGTAATGATAAAAAATATATGCAAACAAAAAAAAGTGACAAACTAAAAGTGAGTAAATAAAATCAGTAGGCATTACCCAAATGAATTAACTTGTCAAGACACTAGGATAGAACATGTGAGCACATTTATATAAAATAATTTAAAGAAAGAAATTATTTGAAACAATTGAAAAAAAAATTATAACAAAATGGAGAGTCTTTCTATGAAAAATGGTATTACAATAGAAAACCATTTTCCATGGAAAACAACCAAGAATATTTTGCATACAAATTTAGTGTCCAATTGTAATAACCCATTCTAAACCACACACCCGCACATCCACCAATGCATTCCTAGGTGACATTTACATAATATTGAGAGGTCTCTCATCAATATACCATGTCATTATAAGGTAACCAATAAAACATGTTCCAGTACACCTATGGAACGAACCACAAGGTCATATTTCAAATAGACATCATATGTAATATAAACACACGCCAGCAATTATTCCCAAAAACCATTCAAATACAACCAGGACAAAACTATTATAATACTAAAGCCTTTTAAATTCCAATTCCATTTCAATTGCAAAACCATATCCATAGAACAATATTTTTTTTGAAATTGTTTTTATAAATCCATTTCCAGGAATTAACACAAGAGTCAATTTTAAAATTAACATTTTAAAATTCAATTATCGAAGAACATTTCCCAATAATTAAAAAAATTCAAAAAAATACCCAAAGATCACTAAAGCGGGTTTCTACCATGTATTCACAAAAATTTTACAAAAAAAATTAATCAAAAAACTAAATTGTAATCAAAGCCATCATGTTCTAATAAGAGCAGTCGATAGTAAAGCCACCTACATTAGAATACATATTTGAAAATGGAAAACAACATAATAACATCTGCATAAATGGGTCAAAACTCAAAATAATCTTCATATATATCTTACCTTATCAATAAAAATGCATATATAATCATATGTGGTATAAAAAACATATTTATATCCATACTAGAGATATATATAAGAAAAAAATTGTGAAGGAGAAGTACATTTATGAGAAATCTAGGAATACTATAAGATAGATGACTTGACATGAGATTTGGGATTCAATATACCAAGAGAAGCATCGAGATTTCTTCTAGATTGATGGGAGATGCCTCTTTAGCATTTCAGAGGATGAAATCCCAAGTTAGTGTTTGTTTAGGAAGAAATGAAGGGTTAAAACATAAAAGAAACATAACTCCACTTTTTTGGATTTAATTTTAGACCATGAATGGATAGTCACATGGAATGAAAAACCATGTTCTAACCTTATGCCAACTATTTAATAAAAGGGGAACCTCACATGGTTGGATCACATGATTTTCAAACTATTCTCTAAGCATTACAAAATGCAATATCCATCTTCGAATGATTTATACTAAGTGGCCGTACAGTTTGGCCAAACTGTGCAACTTAACCGTGTGCCTACCAAAAGACATCTACCTCATTGTCCATGGTTTCCTAGGGAAGTTTCACGGTTCTCCCTAACTATACACCAAACATAAACCATTATTAATTCCCCAAAAATATTCTAAATTGTCTCTTAAACCTCCCAAAACATCAACAAAACACTTTATATACTTATAATACATAAAAAACTATTACTTACTTGAAACCAGGAGTGATAAATTCTCCCCAAAAATAGAATTTTTCATCCATTAAATTTGAAAGATATCATTGCACTGAAAGAGTTTCAGCCATTTCACATTCATTTCCTTCTCTTATTCTCAAGACTCTTCCCAAATCCTACCATGTTTCCACAAAACATGCACTAGGCTGATGTTTTTTCCATGAAAGACTTTCATTGTAATATCAACAATAGGAACAATGATATGTACCAATGAAGCATCTATATATTATTAAGTGTGATACCATCAAATCACATGACCAGAATCAGGATGATACATCTTTAACTAAGATATATAAAACAATTCTGCCTAACACTAAATCATGGTGAAAATTACAACCAATATTACAACTCTACAAACCAATAATGTTTCTCAAAACGGTCTTTGTATTGAGAATATAACATTCCCCGCATAACAAAATGTCAATTTACAAGCATCGGATATATCCTCAAGAACAAATGATCACTGAAATTGAACAAAAATAGTCATCGATGATGAAACTATTATGATTTATAATGAATCTTAACCATCTCTATCTATTTCCTAATAAAGTGATAATTCTCCATTATTTTTTAGACAAGTTATGAACTAACTAGTAAAGTCACACATGTTTTCACACATCAAAGTGGATAATTATAATGATTCACAAGAAATGATTCAAATGAGATATATGTATAATTTTCGGATAATAGTTGTTACATGATAACTCCAATAATGACACAATGCTCTTTCCATGTGCTATCAAAATCTATTATAGAATCCTGCAACATGTCTTACCAAACTAGTACCATTCATTCAGATTGTTTGTCAATCTTAAGGTGATACCCAGTACTCATAGTAAACTGAGCCCCAAGGTATTTTTATAAGAATTTATTTAAAGAAGTCATAATCATCTTTTCTCTCAATGACACAATTGAAATTGGTATACTATGATTCTTTACCATTTTTTTGATATAGATTTTTGACTTGTCATCCACCATATGAAATTAATGGATTGTGATAAAATGACTTGACTTTGTGAGTTGATAAACTATCACCCATATAGAATCATGTTTTCAATGAATTCTCGGGAGACCTATTAAAAAATCCATTACTATAATATCTCATTTCCAAATTTAAATCAATAAAGAGTGCAACATATATTTTATTTGATGATTCTAAGCCTTAGCTATCTGACAAGTTATGATTCTTGAAACAAATTCAGCAACCTTTATTTTTCTGGTTGCCTCACAAAAGCCCTATATTCAAGACCTTAAACATTTTATGTAATCCAGGATGAACAACCTATCTTGAGTGGTGGTGAGAACAAGGAATATGTTTCTGGAATGAAATCGGCATGCATATATGATTTCTGAACCATAACACTGAACTCCCATCCAACATCCAACCCTAAATGGTCTCTTCACCATTGATTTTAGAGCACATGGAAAAAAATTATGCATTAGAGGTCTGTTCACATTTAATAATATTATCCAAAATAGTAAAAACAAATAAAAAATAATTCCACAACATTACCTTAGTCATCACACTCGAAGTTTATTTCATTTAGTACTCATATGGACAACCACCCATCTAGAGATTATTTTTACCAAAGAGCATATGAATTTCTTCTTAATTCAACTACTACAAAATTTCCAATTTCCATAGGTATACATCAACCCAAATTAAAATATTTGGAGATACTAAATCTATCTTATTTGTCTCATATTCAAACCCCATTGTGAGAGAAGATACTTTATGAACTTATGATCTGTGAACACAATAAATTTCTCACCAAAGATATAATGACACCACGTCTTCAAATCAGGGACTATGACAACTAAATCCAAATAATGTGTTGGGAAATTGTTCTCATGCACTGAAAAATAACATGATCGAAAAACAAAAAATTATTTCCATTCCTGAGAACACACCGCAACCCTGATCCCTAATAATCACAATACGTCATATACCCTTATCATGATTTTTGAAAGACCAAGATTAGTGCTAATCTAAGGTAGAATTTATTCTCATAGATTGTTTTGGAATTCCTCATTCCATTATAATGAAACATTATTCTTTTTCAAATAGTTCTCATTAAACAGGTGCATAACCAAATCCCACTCCCTCACTATGAATAGTATTCTAGAGATGTTTCATGGTTTCCACTAACTGTAAACCAATCATGCCCCTTTATAAAGTCCCTAGAACATTCCAAAAAGGCCCCCAAACCCTCCAAAACATCATATAAACCTAGAATATACAGAAAATACAAAAATAAATGTTACATACATGTAAATGGGGGTTCGATAATACTTATGCGATCCAAAAAATTAAAAAACATAGCATCATATAATAAATAATTTAATGAAAGTAGGTTTCATAAAATTTCATCAATTCACCATACCACATCCCATGAAAAAATAAGTGGGTTTTATAAAAATTTAATAAATAGAAACATTAACCATCTAAAGAAAGAATAATGACACAATAATTTAATATCATCCCCAGTAAAAAAATAAGTAACATCAAAAGATGTCATCTTAGTTAGAAAATCATTTTGAAAGATCCCATTTATCATTTATTAAGGAATATATTCTTTAAAATTTTCAAAATAAATTTAAAAACATAAAATATTTTTAAAAAACGTCTCTTTAAATAAAACCTTGTAAATTTAATAACAAATGTATAAAAATAATTCAAAACATTCATTGCATAAATTATGATTTACACATTGAATAAAACATGTTAAAAAATAATTTATATAAAATCCATCTTTTGAAATTAATATTCAAAACATATACAAATATGTTAAATGAATTTTATTTTTATGAGGGAGGAGAATTTTATCCATTCCACACACATTAAACTAATGATTCCTTTCACATTTTTGGTAAAATAAAAATATGTATTTGTTATAAAATGAAATTAATATTCCTTTAATTTTTTTGTAAAATGATAAAAATGGGTAAAAATACTTAATAAATAAATTTATGAATGATAAAAAAATTAAAAATATTATTTGGCAATATCGTTGTGATAAAAATGGGGTTTTTGACCATTGGAATCAATAATGGTTCTTTTTTTTAGAAAAAGTGATTGAAATTATCATAAAAAATAGTGAGGAAAATAATCCCAAAATACATTTTTCTAAAAGTAACCCAATAAGAAAAATGTACTTGAGTTTTTTGTAAGATTGATCATGTAATTTCTTTTTTAGAAGTATAATCATGAGAAATACGGATAAATGGTGATATTTGACCTAAAAACTTACCACATTGGTAAAAGTGAATTAAAATACCCATGAATAAATAAAATTAATTTATATATATAATCATGAAAATAAATAAAAGCAGGATTTTTCATGTAAATTGGGCTATAAATACACCACATAAAAGATGATAGGTTTATATTACAACATATTTCTCAACAAATGATAATTAAGACAAAAATACCATACTAATTTGGTATATTTTGAACCAAAATACTCATGATATGGTTATCCTAAAATATATATGTAAATCTAAATATTATTCAGGAGAAGAATCATAAAATAAATGTAACACGTAGAAACTCTAAAATAATAACATTGTATTTAATAGCATGTATGACACCTAAAACCAAGCATGTAAGGGAATATAATATCCATAGAAATTAGAATTTAGTTAGTATTTTATATAAATTTATTCTATCTTCCAATGCACATGATACTAATCTTCCATGTATTACATAAAAATTGAGTTTTTTCGATGACTTCTGGTAGATGCAAGATGATATTTTAGCTAAAACTAATATATTATTAAAATATTTGTATTTAATATAATATTACATAACCTATCTGTTATATTAAAGGTTTAGAATAGTATTATCTAACTTAGGAAAATCTATTTTTTATAAAAATATAAAACAAATTCATTTGTTACAAATTAATTATAATTGAATATAAGATATAATTAAATATAAAAGGAATAATTTTATAGAAAACTATTTTTAATTCAACAAAGCTATTTTATCTGAAACAATTATTTTAATTAAAAATATTTACTTATATTAATGTAATATATCTATTATATATAAAATAACATATTTTTTATATTCCTCTAATGTATTGTTTTGGCATAATATAATAAAAACCCAGTATTACATATACAAATCTATATTTTTTATAAAATCCCTTTTACAACCTTTTATTGAAGAATAGATTTTATGTCCAAATTTGAATATTTTATTTATTTTATATGTAAAAATAAAAATTATATTTTGAAAAGGAATATTAAAATTATCTTAGGGTGAATTTTTTGTATTTTTGTGTGAAGTTTCATTTTTAATGAATAATGGAATATGCTAAATTTTAATTCAAAGAATCTTTTTCTACTAATTTATTAATAAGGATAAATTATTTTTTTTTTAAATATTAATTAGATGAATTTTAAATCCGTTAAACCATTTTAGTCCATTTTAATCAATTTAATATAGAAATTGGATAAAAAAACATCTCAAATAATAGATCTTTTTTACATTAAAAACATGCACAATTATCCCTTTACACTATTAATTATTAATTAATTTATGACAATTATGTGAGTGGAATTTATAAAAATAATTATATATTTGGAATAATAATTATTTATAATTTATAATATGGTTAACATGTTTTTGAGAAAAAATATTAGTAAATGTGATTAAAAGTAATTACACTGATTAAGAAGAAAATTAGCTTATAAAGGGACTAAACCTTAAACGTAAGAGACAAAATGAAATAGATATTTTTTCAAAACAAATTGGATGGAAATATTACATACCTATAATCCCTTTTCAATAAATTTTTCCATAATTTTAGCCACTTTATGTGGGAAAAACAAGGATGAAATTCCCATTTCAATAAATTACAAGAGTAAAACTCCTCCGCAATAAAAATTCATCCAACCATCCCACATACCCACACATATCAAGAAAAATTTTCATGACCAATATCTACCCAAATAAATAATAAAAATAACACCCCAAAACTATTATCCTCAATTTTTTCAAGAATAAATCTAGGGACACCTATGGCTCAAACAAAATGAGTTACCTAATTACGTGGTAATATCCTTTCTCAAGATCGTTATTTTTATTTCATTCTCCACTCTTTAAATTCTTCACATTATATTATTATATAAAAAATATTATAATCAATAGACTGATATGTTTTCGGATAATTATTCATTCAACAATTATACACACATCCTCTATAATGTACGAACATACTGTCGATTTATAGGGTAAACTACCACATCGCGAAATGAATATGGTTATTTTTCCTTTACGCACTATCATGGTTGATAATTCTAATTTAAAAATTTTTATTTGTTATATATGATATTTATAATTTTTTTAACTTATTTTATTATTTTATAATAGATACCATTAATCAACTCATTTTGTGGGAATATGATAACATCGTCTATGGAAATGTGGAATGTCACCCCCTAAAATTTATGTGATTCGTTCACACTATACCGTGAATGTATAATGGATTATTTAAAACAATATAAAAAATATATGATATAGATATGATATTTTAATTATAATATGCATATATATAATTTTATTTTCATTATATTTATATGAAAATGAAATGAAAGTAGCGTTCATGCATACGTACGACGTACCATCTCCACGAATGGTGCATTTCATTCACTGTTTCTAAATATTAAAGATTATTATTAAAAAAATATAGTCAATATATAAAATTACATAATGTTTTAAACCCTTGAGTTGATGAAATCATGATTTATGTAATAAGAACAACAATTAAAAAGTCAAAACATACTCGATAAAGTAGACAAATAGCACCCGGAATAATGGATATAATTAAGAATAGTTATCAGAAGGGTAATAAGATATTATAAACATGATTATAAGTCTTAAATAAGTTAGTAATGGTCTCTAACCAATCATATTGACATTCAAATTATATTAATATAAATTATATTCATGTTAATGGATTTCATCTCAATTTACATTTCGTTGAAACTTATTTGTTGTTATGAAAATATTCAATTTCTAATGGTGTATATACTGCCTTTTGAATTATTATATCATGAATCTATATATTATTATGATATTTTAAGTTTCATTTAATTTCATATATGCATGTGGTTTATGATTAAAATATTTGAATGTGGAATGATACACATTGGAATGTTTAATGATTATTTCCTCAAGAATGTTCTTAATGAAAGTCTTTAAAATATGACATCCTTTTCTGAATGTTAGATTTCTCTTGAAATAATCCCATTATTTATTTTCACCCAATTTATTATATATTTTGAACATGCTACCAATTTTTTAGGTAATTTGATGATTCATTCCATCTTTATGGAATTTTGAGTTTCAATTTGAATAATTTCTTCCAAGGGGATTTCGGTTAAAAGTTACCAAGTGGTAAGGAATTTGATAAACTAATTCATTTTCATTAGTTATAAAAATTCCTTATTATTGATAATATTACATGATTATGTTTATAAATAATCTGGGGTATCTATTTATTTATTTCTACTTCTCTTATGTGGATTTATAGTCAATAAAAATAATCTATTATTTCATTGATTATCAATTTAATGTTATGGTCTTTTCAAGGGATTAAATTATAATTTCATTTTTTTTGCAAATACTTACACATGAATTTCCAGTAAATTAAGTTATTTAATAACTATCCAATAAAAAATTTAATTTTCTTATTATCTAGTTTTTAATTACCTTATTCAAGTTATAATACCATTTTCCATGCATTTTCTTACTTGTAACATCCTGGATCCAGGTGCCACTCAACTGCTGCCCCGAACCCGGATCGCCACATGACCTCAAACGTGTTTCCCCAAATGCAAGAGGCTGCTGACTAGCAACGAGGGCCCAGGTCTGATATTGGGGAAACTGTGCCATTATTTATCAAAGTATAGCATAGCGGAATGATATAAAAATCATACAACAATAGCGGAAGTGATAACCATACATAACTAAAATAAACAACTGTAGTGGATATAACCAAAAAATATAAAAATAAATATGCAACATTCCTCAATTATATGAAAACAGCCAGAACATGTTACAAAACCAATACAATACAACTGAAGTACAAGTACAGAAAAGAAAAACAGAACAGCCCACGGCATCGCGAGCCAATGCTCGGTCCCATGCTCTCCATCCCCTAGCAGCAATCAAGTACCTGTATAAGGACTCTTTCCCTTATCAATACCCGCAGAAACGTAATCTGTTTGGGATGAAAAGCGTGACCCAAACAAGGTGTGAGAAATAAATCCCTGTAGGCACCCACAAAAGGCCTGTGTCCAACTGTGTGTAAACATGAAACAATAGTGTACAAAATTAAATGCAATAAACTAAGAAGTACTAAAAAGTAACTATCTTACCTATTATATTTCCATTTTATTATTCATTTAATAATTCAATTTAATAGCATTCACTGCTCATCAGACCCAAGCCCTCAGGCCAATTAGAATCGTGCCCTCAGGCTAGCATTGTAAAACCACTCCCTGAGGCTTGCCCTTAGGCTATTCAGAATCCAATCCGCAGGTACTGCCATCAGGTGTAACAGATATTGCCCTCAGGCATACGAATTATTGCCCTCAGGCACAGAAGTCAATGCTCTCAGGCATAACAAAGGTTTCCCTCAGACAAAATAGAACGTTGCCCTCAGGCTAATACAGTCATTCCCTTAGGCAATAGTAAAACACCACCCTCAGGCACAAGTAACCAGGTCATTCCCAACATGTAAACATATAATTTATATAAAATTCCTCTCACAGAAAAAAGTAATGCATAATTTAAAAATGGAAAACCCTCGGGTATCTAGGCCAAATGGCTGAACAGAGGAATGAACCTCCAGGGTGGTCCTTGATCCAAGCACAAATCCTAAACAATAGTCTTACAATTTTATTTAAATTACCTATACTTTTATAGGTATTTAAAATAGCAATGGGCTCAGCCACACGACACCCCAAGTATGAGTTTGTAGCTCAAAAACACACAAAACGCACAGTAGTTAGAAAATAAACACCAAGCCACCTACCTTAAACGCCCCTGATTAGTATACTCGAACAACGTTACATGAATCCTCCTAGAATGAGGTAGATCTGAGGTGAAATAAAACTCTCCTAAACACAAATAACTTCCTTCTAGAAATGAATTGGTAAGAACTACTCCTAGAGAAAGGAGGACTCATCTGTGCGGTTCTAGGTAGATCGACGGTGCAAAAAATGGATTCCTGACGTGCACTCGACGGATCTCTAAAGCTCCAGCCTCTCTATCCCACTCCTTCCTCTAGTTATATGTCTTCTCTGTGAATAGGGGAGGCTACTACCCATTTTACGCAAAAAAAAAACAAAGTACACGCCCTGAATTTCTAAGTACACGGCGTGTACTTCCCATTTTGTAAACTGTTCCTCTGATGGCTTCCCGCCAGAATGGCACCGTTCAGCTGCCGACATGACTACACGGTGTGTCTTTTTTAGTACACGGCATGTTTTGTCACACAGCTGGCCAAATCCTTACTATTCTCATGATGACTGACTACACGACGTGTAAAGGACCACTACATGACGTGTAGTCGTTTTCTACACCCTTCATCACCAACAGGGCCACATGCCCTGTGTACTCATCCCACATGACCAAAATTACATAGCGTCTAGAAAATTACACGACGTGTACATCCAAAAATTGGTAATTTTCCCCATTTGCTTTATTTTCTCAAAAACACTTAAGGAAAAGAGAAGAGAAGAAACCCATACCTCAAAAAGAAGAACCGGGTTCTTACAAACTTCCCCCCTTAAAGCAATTCTTCCCCGAATTTCCCTTCCAAGGGTGGTAAAGATAAAGCTAAGAACAACTCTAGCCACTGAGCACGTACATCGTTCTCCCGCTCCCAGGATTTATCCTACATTCGGCCAGGATGCCATAGCATCCGTACGAGATGAACTGACTGGCCTCATAGAACCTTCATGCTCCTATCAACGATACGAATCAGATGCTCTTCAAAGGACACATCTATCTGAAGCTCAACCTCCTCGGGCTGAAGGACGTGAGATGGGTCTGAATGATAGCGGTGCAACTGAGATACATGGAAGACGTCTTTCATAGCCCGGTACCTCTGTGGTAACTACAACTGATAGGGAACCGGCCCGACTCTCTCTAGAATCTCAAATGGCCCCACATACTTCGTTGAAAGTTTACCCTGTCTCTTGATCCGCCTGTGTCCCAACTTCAGAGAAACACGTTAGAAAACCTGATCCCCGACCATGAACTATAATGGTCGTCTGCGGCGATCATCATAAGACTTCTGACGAGACTATGTGGTAGCCATCCGCTTCTGAATCAACTGGACCTACTCAAAATTCTCCTGCATGACACGTGGTCCCCGTAAAGCTGCGTCACCTGCCTCTAACTAGCAAAAAGTTGAATGGCATGGCCTACCATATAAAGCCTCATATGGGGCTATCTTGACAGTTTCCTGAAAACTATTATTATAGGCAAACTCGCCTAGAGGTATGTGCTTCTACCAAGAGCCCCCAAAGTCTAGGACGCATGCACACATCATGTCCTCAAGCACCTATACCGTATGCTATGACTGGCCATCGATCTGAGGGTGGTAAGCCATGATCAGAAGCACCTATGTACCCAGTGCCCTCTGAAAATTCTGCCAGAAATGAGATGTAAAACGGGTGTCCCTATCTGAAACGATACAACGAGGAACCCCATGAAGACGTATGATCTCTCGGATATACAACTTCCCGAGCTCTTCAACACCAAAGGTCTCCTTGATCGGCAAAAAGTGAGCTACCCTTGTGAGTCTATCCACAACAACCCACACGGTATCATTGCCTCAAGGTGACCTCGGCAACCCCGTCATGAAATCCATCGCGACATCATCCCATTTCCACTCTAGGATTGGTAACTATTGTAACTGTCTGGCTGGCCTTCGATGCTCTGCCTTCACCTGCTGACAGGTGGAACATCTCATAACAAAACCAGCTATCTCTCTCTTCATACCCAGCCACCAGTACTAACATCTCCAGTCTCAGTAAATCTTGGTGACCCCAGGATGAACCACCCAAGCTGAAGCATGAAACTCCCACATCTGCTCCTCGCATATATCCCCAGGAACCCACACTCGTCCATGGAAATGCAGAATCTCATCATTGCCTATCGCCCAACCGGGAGGAGGTTCCTCACTTTACACTTACTCCCGTAGAACAAGACCTTGTGAATCAGATAGATGTCTCATCCTCACTCTATCCAGGAGGGTATAAGTCATAGCTAAAGATGAAGGATAAGTTTTACCCTGACTGTCATGCACCTCCAAATGCATCTCAGAGAACAAATCCATAAGCTGGCACTCACCACTGGCCTCCTGGACAACCTATATCTGAGTCCTCCTACTCAGTGCATTAGTTACTGCATTACCTTTACCAGGTGTGTAGGCAAGCTCAAAATCGAAGGACTGAAGGTATTCGACCCACCTTCGCTGCCTCAGATTCAATTCACACTGAGTAAAGATATACTTGATACTTTTTTGGTCAGTGAAAACCACTAAATACTCTCCCAAGAGATAATGTCTCCAACATCGCAACGAATGAACAACTACAGCCAACTCGAGATCATGCATCGGGTAATTCATCTCATGTGGCCTCAACTGTCGAGACATGTACGCAACAACTCAATCACCCTGCATCAACACTGCTCCCATCCCAATACCTGATGCATCATAGTAAACAGTATAACTCTTCCCTTTCTCAGGTAGTATCAGGACTGGTGCAGATGTCAACCATCCTTTCAGGTCCAGAAAGGCTGACTCGCAAGCTTATGACCAAACTAACTTCACGCCATTCTTAGTCAAACCCATCAACAGTGCTGCTAAGCAGGATATGTTCTATATGAGGCATCTGTAGTAACTAGCCAGACCTAAGAAACTCTGTATCTCAAACATGTTCTTAGGCTGCTCCCAGGAAACTACTGCTCTCACCTTCTCTAGGTCTACTGAAACTTTTACCTCTAGGATGATATGACCCAGGAAATGAATCTGGTCCATCCAAAAGTGGCATTTTGAGATATTAACATATAGCTTATTCTCTCTCCGTGTACTCAATACAATCTCAAGATGGGTGGCATGGTCGTGCCGAGTGTGAGAGTACACCAAGATGTCATCCACGAATAATACCACAAAAGAATCCAGATAAGGATGAAACACATTATTCATCAGATCCATGAAAAATGTTGGCACATTCGTGAGTCCGAACGGCATAACCAAGTACTCTTACAGACCATATCTTCTCTCAAAAGATGTAAGTAGTATATTCGATGGTCTCACGCACAACTGATGATATCCTGACTTCAATTCAATCTTCAAGAACATCTTTGCTCCACAATGCTGATCAAAAAGACCATCAATCCTTGGAAAGGGATATTGTTTCATGACCGTTAACTGGTTCAGCTTCCGATAATCCACACAGAGTCTGAGGGTACCATCCGCCTTCTTCGCAAAAAGGACCAGAGAACCCCAAGGAGAAGTACTAGGTCGGATGAAACCCTTTGCATGTAACTCCTCTAACTGCCTCTTGAGCTCCTGCAACTCAAGTGTAGCCATCCTATAAGGAGGAATGGTCACTGATGCTACCCCTGGCACAAGATCAATAGATAAATCCACCTCTCGCTTTGGAGGTAGACCTGAAAAGTTTTCCAAGAAGACATCCCTGAAATTATCAACCACAGGAGGGAAATCCGTCTGACAAGTCTCATGATCATCCAGGTATAAACTCACAATCTCGGCTATGACTCCACCTCGCCCATGATGCTCTGGTCCAGCTCTAATCGCCTACACATCCCTTGTATATAAACTCTCTACCCTATGGTGACGTGAATCTCACCCTGTGATTATAGCAATCTACAAAGGCTTGAAAGGGAACCAACCAGTCCATCCCGATAATGAAGTCATAAGCTGTCATATCAAAGACATAGTGGTCCCAAAAAAACTGACACCCTCCAACCTCAAGGGGGTACTCCTTGCACTAAAGAACACTAGCCGTTCTAGTCCTCAACGGAGTGTCTCACATCATTATATCAGAAGAAAAACACACATATCCCAAGGCTCTCCACAATGGGTACAGATATGAAACTATGTGTCGTACCCATATCAAAAAGTACCAAAGATAAGACAGAAGATACTATAATAGTACCTATAATTGTAGAAGGTCCGGGATCCTGCCCCTACTGGGTCTGTTGCACTGCATATGCCTGCCCAGTGTCATGTCCTTGCGACACAGCCTGGCTACCCTAAGCTGTCTCGTCCTGCTGCCTCTGTGATCCTGGTGTCTGGCTACTGAGGCCACGACCACCATCTCTACCTACCCGCCCTGACGTATTCTAGTTCCCTGACTGGTAAGAAGCTGCTGGTCCTTCTACCACATGCGGAGTATGCACAGAACCCCTCTCACTATCCACTGGTGGAAACACCCTACAAAAGCACTACAAATTTCCCATCTTCACACAAGCTCGACACTCCACTGGGTTGTGTGGACACTGCGGTCTCTTGTGCCCCTCTCTACCACACTGGTACCACATGATCAGACCACCTGAAGCAACTGACTAGCTAGTACTTCCACCGTGAGAGAAAATCATTTGTCTCTTCCTCTTACTGGCAGAAATAGTACCAAAAACTGGTGTCGAACCGCCCTGGCCCACACCACTAGCTTCCTGAAGGTTCCTCTCTATAATCATTTTCCGGTTCACAATAGCATGTACTAAAGGCAACCAAAAAACATTCACCAATTCTCCGATGTCATATCGGAGACCATCCTCAAAGCATCTATCTCTCAACATCTCATCACCCACCAGAACGGGTGCAAAACGTTGAAGCTCGGTGAAACAAGAAGAATAGTCCATCACTGACATAGCGCCCTACTATAGATTCATGAACTCTCGAGCTCTATCTACCCTCAATGTCTCTGGAAATAAGAAGTCATAGAAGACTGCCTAAAAATCCTCCCACGCCTTGTCCCTGTGATGCTCTAACTGGGTGGTAACATCCCACCACCTCTTGGCAGAATCACACAACATATAAGTCACGAGCTTGAAACTCCTCCCTAGAGGTGTCTCAAGATGCTCGAAGATAGTCCGCATAGACCCTAGCCAAGACTCCACAGCCTGTGGTCCGCCATCCCTAGAGAACGTAGGCAGATGCTGTTTCTTGAAGATACGAGTCAGCTCAACCATAGATGTGACTGTTGGCGGTGCTCCCTGAAAGGTCTGCATGAACCGGATAAAGCCTTCACGGAACTGAGCCTCTGCGCCTGTGTCTAGAATAACAGCTGGCGCCACATTTGGATCTACTGGAGGGTCCACTGGTAGCCCACGACCCACCATCTATGGAGTATAATCTTTGCTTCTCTTCTGTAGAACAACGCGTGAACGTCTAGGCTGCATGACACTACAAGGTCAAAACACGCCTTAGATTCAAGATTATCATGAATGAAAGCGAAGGAACCACAAAGGTAACAAGAGGAAGAAGGAATTCAAAATTTTGCAAAACAAAACTACAAGGTGTGTACCTGACTACACTTCCCATGCTCGGGTCCTTCTATATTGCTAAGCCACACAGCTCCTGTTGAACAAAACTACCTGACATGTATAACATCTACATGGTGTGTATGGTGTAATTTTCTAAAAGTCTGTGTCATTTGTGACATGGATGACTACTCGTCTTGACACTACCCGGTGTGTTACACCCGCACACGATGTGTACACCACCATGTTTCCCTAGCCAGACGGCTAACACCACATGGTCTGTCCTTGTACAAGACTACAAGGCGTGTCCCACAGGTACATGGCGTGTACTAGATGAGCTTCGCCAACCCATGTTATTAGTTACACGGCCAGACACATGGATCACACTACACGGTGTGTTGTATATACAGACGGCGTGTACTCTAAAGGATTACACCGACCCGTGTTTTTAGTTATATGTCCGAGTCGCTAGGACAGACTACACAACGTCTTCTATAGTGGGAACGACATGTATATAATAAGTTCTCCTTCGTCTATGATGTTAGTTACACGGACAGACTCCAGGTCAACACTACACGGCATGTATATCAAGTACACGGTGTGTTCAGCACAAGCTCTTCCCTTCCCCATGTCACCGCCCACGCGGTTTGTGACATGGGAAGAGACTATATGGAATGTACTCAGGGTACACGACATGTACTCAAAAAGATTATTTTTCTTTCGGAACAAAAGACTATACACGGCGTGTTTGAAGTACTACAGGGTGTGTATACTGGGTTTTTTTGGATAGTATGCCTCAAAAAATTATCCGAAACCCAGAAAATACTGAAAACAACACCTTAGTGTCCAATTCCGACCCGTGAGGGCCCATACTCCCCACGAATAAAAGTTTGACATCTTATCTGTGTTATAATAAAATAAACAGCAAATTATCTAACAAATTCCGGTCAATGAGGGCCCATACTCCCCAAAAACCAATGTTTGGCATTCATTCTACCAACCGACTCACACAAGAAAATACCCTATCACATAGCAGGTATTTTTATCAAGTAGCTATCACAACAACATGCTTTTCTAGCACAAAAACTATCACAACAACATGAAATTTCTAATGCAGCTATATGTCATGTAAACTATGCATGACATGGGATTCCTAGCATGTGACTAAATGATGCATGAGATGGAATACCCTCATCTCATTGGGTTGCAACTAAATTTAACCCATGGATAAATTATCAACAACACAATCACATGTGTGTCACCCAATGGTGAAATCAAATCAACTGTAAAATTTGAAAAATCAAAATAATTGAAAAAAATATGAGGTAGAATGGCTTTTCCCTGTACGTAAGTTAGCTACGCCCGGGCACAGGTTATTACCTGCTACCGTTCGCATCATATCCCTGACTAAGGATCCAAATAGTATGTCAAAGAAAAGAACATTTTTAGATACCAATTTGTAACGTCCCGTATCCGGGTGCCAATCAATGGCTGCCCCGAACTCGGTTCACCACATGACCTCAAATGCGTTTCCCCAAATACCAGAGGCTGCCGACTAGCAGCGAGGGCCCATGTCTAATAGTGGGGAAACTATGCCCTCATTTTTCAATGTATAGCGCAGTGGAATGAAATAAAAAGCATACAACAATAGCGGAAGCAATAACCATACATAACTGAAATAAACAACTACAGTGGATATAAGCAACCAGTATATAAATAACAATGCAACATCCATCAATTCTATGAAAATAGTTAGAACATGATACACACCCAATACAATACAACTAAAGTACAATTACAGAATAGAAAAACAGAACAGCCCACGACATTGCTAGCCAATGCTAGGTCCCATTCTCTCCTACCCCCAATAGAAATCAAGTACCTGTATAAGGACTCTTGCCCCTATCAATACCTGCAGAAACATAATTTGTTTGGGCTGAAAAGCATGACCCAAACATGGTGTGAGAAATAAATCCCAGTAGGCACCCACCAAAGGCCTGTTTCAAACTGTGTGTAAACATGCAACAACAGTGTAAAAAAGTAATTTCAATAAACTAAGTAGTACTCAAGAGTAATTAACTTACCAGTTATATTTCCATTTTATTATTCATTTAATCATTCCATTTAATAACATTCACTACTCATCAGATCCAAGTCCTCAGGACAATAATGATCGTGCCCTCAGGATAGTATTGTAAAACCATGCCCTAAGGCTTGCCCTCAGGCTATTCATAATCCAACCCGTAGGTACTTCCCTCAGGCATAAAAAATATTTCCCTCAGGTGTATGAAATGTCTCCCTCAGGCACAGAAGTCACAGCCCTTAAGAATACGAAAGGTTGTCGTAAGGAAAAATAGAACGTTGCCCTCAGGCAAATACAGTCATGCCCTCAGACTATAGTAAAACACCTCCCTCAGGAAAAAGTAACCAGGCTATGACCAATATATAAACATGTAATTTACATATAATCCCTCTCAAGGAATAAATTAATGCATAATTTAAACATGGCATACCCTTGGGTATCCTGGCCAAATGGATTAATAGAGGAACGCACCCCGGGGTGGTCCTAGATCCAAGCAATGATCCTAAACAAAAGTCTTACAATTTTATTTAAATTACCTATGCATTTATAGGTATATAAAATAGCCACATCCTCAGCCACACAACATCCCAAATATGGGTTCGTAGCTAAAAAACTCAAAAAACGCACAACAGTTGGAAAATAAACACCAAGCAACCTACCTTAAATGCCCATGATGAGTATACTTGAATGACATTCCACGAATCATCCTAGAACAAGGTAGATCTTAAGTGAAAGAAAAATCACATAAATGAAAATGACTTCCTTCATGAAAGGCATTGTTAAAAACTACTATAGGAGAAAGGGGGACTCACCCGTGCGGTTCCAAGGAGATCAACGGTGAAGAAAACAGATTCTCGGCGTGTGCTCAGTGGATCTACAAAGCTTCGGACTCCCTCTCCCACTCCTTCCTCCGGTTCTAAGCCTTCCCTGTGAACATGGGAGGCTACTGCCCATTTATGCAAAAAAAACATAGTACACGACATGTATTTCCAAGTACATGGAATGTACTTCTGATTTTTACCTGTTCCACTGACGGCTTCCCTCCAGCATGGCACTGTGCAGCTGCCGACATGACTACACGGCATGTCTACGGCGTGCTCTTTCGCACAGCTGGCCACTGTCTTACTATTCGCCTGCCAACTGACTACACGGCGTGTAAAGGACCACTATACTACATGTAGTCAGTTTCTACACCCTTCATCGCCGACATAGCCACACGCCCTGTGTACTCATCCCACACGGCCAAAATTACATGGCGTGTGGAAAAGTACATGGTGTGTACTTCCAAAATTTGGGATTTTCCCCCATTTTCCTTATTTTTTGAAAACCACTTAAGGAAAAGAGAAAAGGAGAAACTCGTACCTCAAAAATAAGAACCATGTTCTTATAGTACTCATAATGTTTTTGAAAAATTCTTTTAAGAATCCAAGACATTATTTCTCTATTTAGTGGGAAAACCTATTATCTCCTAAAACCCCTATTTTCTAAAAAGGTTTTCAAAAATATTTTAAGATTACAAAATTATTTACTGATGAATATTTTGCCCTTTTTATCTTTTACACATGTTTTCAATGGAATGTTACTCTCTATTTCTGAATAAGAATTTTTTCAAACCTTTTAGTTTGAAAAAGATGTATTTTATTTATGTTGAATGGAATATATGGATTTACCCACAATAATTTCATTTACCATCCCATTCTTAAGTAAAATGATAAATTTTAAATAAATATTATTCAGAAGTGATTTTCAATGCAAATGTTTTCTAAAATGCCTTTTTTTAAAATAGAATATTTTTTAAAAGAAAATTTTAAATGATATTTTAATAGTTTTAACATTCATCAGTGATATCAATCATTTATTTTTACTCCAAATGGGGTATGTGGTATTTTTACCATACTTATTATTCCACTAGATGGATTTTTATTGATTTTTACCATGTATAATATTGAAATTCACTTTCATGAATCTTTTGTTTGTCCCAATGAAATATGAAACTTCCTATGGTAATTGAACATTGAATTTTCCATAATTATCCATATCACATATCATGGATATGCGTATTTTTTAAACCATATAAAATTTTTCATATGGTGTTTAAATTGGATGTTATTTGATTAGTCGAGGAAATATTGACAAATTTTCATCCATTATTAAATAGGAATATTTGATAAGGCATATTGTTTATTTGATATGAGAAATTCTTGAGACATGAAAAAAGGGTTGAGGATTATTTAAAGAAATTCCTCTGGGTTGGGGACTGATTATTACAAGCTCTATAATTCATTAATAGTCTCATGAGATGAAATTATTTAGTGCAAACCATTCAATTTTGTGTCTAAGTAGAATATATTGGTGTCTACCAATAGAGTAAAACCATCTTGTGAAACATATTAGTGGTTATAGTTCATGTGCCAGATACATGATGTCTAATAATTAATAATTTATTTTATTTTTATTTGGAATTTATTTATCCATAATTTTTGGTGTCAACATATCTATAGATACATTTCATTATCTGTTAATTAATTAAATGGATTGTATTTTAGTTATTTACCTGTCCATCACATTTATTGATAACATGTTCAGTTTTTTCTGTTATTTACCTTGAAATATTATTTACTCACATTCTTATCAATTATTGATTACAATTCATGTGTCATCACTTATTTACTTTTTCATATTGATTATCCTCATTTATTCATTATGGATTGAAAAAAAAGTTTTCCTTACAGAGCATTTGAGATCAGTATTATTATGTTTCCTTTCCCTAGGATTACCTAAAGTGTAAAATGAAATTTATTCAATGATATGATATATATAATATAATTATCCTCTAAAGAAACAAATTATGTTGTAATTAGTGTATTTATTTATAATGAAAACTCTTGTATATATCTTATTAACATAGACTACCAAACTCTTTAGTCCATCGGTTTTTGATTCTTTGTAATCTTGATAATGTAATGGTATTGACACCAAATCTTTAATTTTGGGGGTCTAGTCACTACAATTCTTATTGCTGGATGATTATCACCAAACATAGTAATTATATTTAAGAAAACATGGATTAGAGATGTTATCGTTGATATATAATTGGTGGTTAGTTATATAATAATATATTATAATTTCTGTATGGTAGGGATTATATGTGACATACTACCAATACATATTTGTATTGGTTCTACAAGAGGATGTGGTTTGGAAAAATATTAACCTAGGAGCCAAAATAAGGACATGGAGCATCGGGTCTGACTTGGCGTAACCTGGTACAAGACAATGAGCATTATTACGCACCTGGTTTGACTCTGCCATGAGATATGCTTACGATAATTCACACATTATTTTCAAACCATTTAGAAGGATTTGAATTGATAAATGAAATAAATTTACCAGGTTAAATATTTGGCCAATAGAGGATCTATGTGGAAATAAAATAGATGGATTATTTATGTATTGATTTTAAATTGAAAACCTTAGTTAATATGATATTTTTTATATTTAGTTTTTTGCATGATTTTCCATCATAATTATTTTTGAAAATATATTAATATGGTTTTGGAAAGGGGAAACACATATACCAGTAGAAAACCCATTAAGTCCAACAAGTCTATGGGATTGGAACCCATGACTGAAGCACGAAAAGGGTTTCACACCTACCACTAGCCTCCACAATGTCCAGGTTAATATTTAATTTTTTTAGTTCAACAATTAGATGAATAAATGTTAATAACTAACTAGTAGTGTGCATTTTTTGGTTTAGAGGTTAATTTGTTACCCATGTTGACCTTGGAGAATTGCTGGAGACAAATAGTTATAATGGTCAGTATTTTATGGGCCTTAATATGTATTAAATGTGTATTTTTGTGCTTTAGGAATCAATGTTAATTTTTTGATATCCATTCCTTGAAGTAATGGATGAATTGGAAATTGAATGAAGCCCAACAAAATTGTTAAATTTTGTTTATAAAAATATATAATGTTTTTATATTTTCTTATATTTTTTGTCACTAAAATAATTCTTCAACAATAAAAAAATTATATTAGAATAAAATGTGTTATCCTAGTACAATAATTTTCATTGAACTGATTGTCTTCCAAATCATAAATGATTAATGTATTTGAGAACATAATGATTTTATTTATCATCCACATGTTTTTTATTGATGATCTTATTCACTCCCTATAAATATTTATTAATTACCTCAAAAAATGTATCCCTATAATCAAATAGTGTCTCCCCATATAGATACCTTTTTATATATTTTTTTCATGTGACATTTTTACCTCCCATTTTATCTTTTATAGAGGATATTTTATAGACCATTGTCACGAAGAGGTATTTAAAAATAGAAAATATAAAAAAAAATCTATAACCATTATTGAGTTTAAAATATGAGGCCACAATTTATTTAAATTGGGGAGAATGTGACACCCTAAAATTCTAAAATCAGAACATTGAATTAGATTGTGTGTATGACACACAAACCCAATTGTGTATGGGAATATAATATCATGGGACCATAAAATATTACTAAAATTTTAAATAAATTAAATATATCTTTCAAATGAATGTGATACTGATTTAGCATGTAATGCATTGAAAAATGTTTCTTTCGATGACTTGTATTACACACAAGACTGAGTTTTACCAAACAACAATAAAATATTAAAATATTTTTATTTAAAATAATAAAAAATATCCTAGCCATTATATTAACAGTTATGAATAATATTAACTAACATGTATAATTCAATGGATTAAAAAAATATAAAATGAATTAATTGTTTACAAATTAATTGTCAAGGAATATAAGAATCGATTGAATATAAAGGGAATATTTTTATATAAAACTATTTTTATTCCCACAATGTTTATTTTTCATAAAAATCAATTTAATTAAAAACATTGAGTTATAATAATGTAATATATATGTTAAATATTCAATAAAATATTTTCTATTTTCATCCAATTTATTTTATATGAATAATATTATAACAAAATTAGTATTATAAATAAAAATGATTTTTTTATAAAAGCACCTTTACTAATTATTGATGGGGAAACTATTTTAAATTTTTTTTAACTTTATAGAATATATTTTTCAAAGTCACTATAATATTTAAATTTATAACATAAACATTATCTTATTGTGAGTTTTCTGTAATTTTCTTATGATGTTTTATATTTAAATGATTACTGAGAAATATTGAATTTTAATTCATAACTACATTTTAATTAATCATTTTATAAAGATAAATGATATTTTTATTAGTATTAATGATTAATTATATTAATTGACTTATCATTTAATCCATCTTATGCCATTTTAATGAATTTCACATTAAATTGTGATATAAAATCGTCTAAAGCTTTTCACCACTATTACTTTTAAAATGTGCTTTGTCATCCTATATATGGGATTTATTTTCAATTATTTTGTACAAATATATAATTGGAATATTGAAAAAAGGATTCACTATTTGGAATCAGAATAATTTATAATTACTAGAAAGTTCAATGTAATTATTGACAAATAAAAATATTATTAAAAGTGATTAGAATTAATTATAACGATCAAGATGAAATATTCTTAAACAAGGGAGAAAACCTTAAACATAAGAGAAAAAATGGCCCAAAAATATTCAAAATACATTATATTGAAATATTTAAAACCTAACCTCCCATTTCATTATTTTTTAATTATTAGTGCCAATTTCAATGGAAAAAAACACAGTTGTAGTTCACTTTTCCAAAATTTTCAATAGTGCCACTCCTCTTCCACACTAAAAAGGCACTCTTCCCTACCACTTAATCACACCTATTAATGCACATTGGATAGACCATTATCTTCTTAAATGAATTCTAAAAATATCTACTCTTAAACTAAAACCTCTCATTGGAAAAAAAAATCCATCTAATTATGCCCTTTTGTTAAAAATAAAAGGAGTTTTTTGATTAAGAGGAAATATATTTCCTCAAGCTATTTAATTTTCTTCAATATCCACAAATTCAATTATTTTTTCCATGATTATATAAAAACATCAGTATCCTAATTATAATGATATGTTTTTATGTTAATGGATTTACCTATTATTACAAAAACTTCCATGTAATGAGAAACCAATAAAACATTTATATATACGGTGAACTACCACCTCACAAAATAATGTTTATAATTTTTTCCTTTACCACCTATCACAGTTGAGAATTGTGATGTACCCTATTTTCATATATGTTATATATTTTATTTATAATTTTTTATACCAAGTTTTTTCTTTTAAGACATAAAATATTATATACTCCATTTTGTGTGGGAACAAAAACATCATTTGTGGACCTTTGGACTATCGTCTACTCAATGAGATGTGATTAGGTCACACAATACATGTAATGTATAAAGTAAGGTATTAATAAATGCAGGTAACAAATATGACATATATTTGATATTATAATTATAATATACAGATATATATTTTGATTTTGATTATTTTATTATGATAATGAATTGAAAGTTGTGTTTATGCGTATATACGACCTACCGTCTCCGTGAACGGTGTCATTCATAAAATATCTCAAAATATTATTGATTATTATAAATAAATAAATTCTGAATATATATAATTATATAATGGTTTAAATCATGGAGATAATGAAATAATTATCAATGTATGAATTAAAAAAGTAACATGTAAAAAACTTACTATAATGACAAGGCAATTAACAACTAAAATAATGAAAATAATTGAACATTATTATCTAACAGTTAATAAGATATTATAAAAATAAACATGGTGCTTTAATATGTAAGTAAAACTCTTAAAAACATTATATTATTGGTGAAAATGCTTTATCACAAAAGTAAATGCATAGTAAGATATTTTTCCTTAATTTACATTCCATTGAGACATAGTTGTTGTTATAACCCAATTCACTTTTATATGGTGTATATAATGATTTTTCGAATATTATATTAGAAATATAATTATTCTTATAATATTTTATGTTTAATTTAATGTCATTTCTATTGGGGGTTTATGATTCAGATGTTTCAAGTGGGTATAAGACACATTGGAATGTTTAATGATAATTATCTCAAGAATCTTCTTAGTGATTATCTTGGAAATCACACTTACGTTTGAGATTGTTAACATTCTATTGAAACAATCACTTTATTATTATTCACATAATTTCATATATATGTTTTATATACTACCACATTGAAATGTAAAATAATGATTCATTCATTCATTATGAAATTTTTCGTTTTAATTTGAATTATTTCTTGCAAGGTAATCATAGTTAAAAGATTCCTCATACTGAAGAATTTCATAACCAATTACTTATCAATGGGTTATATTAATTTATCATTGTAATTAATTTTATATGAATATGTGTACAAATCTTGTGGAATATCTGTTGAATTACTTCCATTTCTATTAGCTAGATTAACATTAGATATATATAATCCATGCTTTGATTAATTATCACTTCAACGTTATGGTATTTTCAAGTATTTACATTTAAAAATAATTTTTATGGTATTATTTATATATGAATTTACATTAGTGGAAATTAGTTGATCATTTCCAAATAAAACCTTTTATTTTATTCTTATATGGTTATTAATGAACTTGTTCATTTAGTAGTATAATTTCCATCTCATTGGTACACAAAATGTTTTAGAAAATGTTTTTAGGAAAACCAATCATCATTTCTCTCTTTAAATGGAGAACCTATTTTCTACTAAAAACATATTTTATGAAAATTTTGTAAAAAATTATTTAACAATTCCAATTTTTTTTAAATATCTTTTTCCCTTTTTGTTCTTTTACAAATTTTTTCAAAGTAATATTTTTATTTCTTTTCAAACAGGGCATTTTTTCAACATTTTATCATTCAAAAGTTATTATTCATTTTCATTGTACGAAATGTATAGTTTTACCCACCATCAATTATTTGAACCTTAACTATCAATTTTAAAGGTTATTTTATTTAAAAAAAATAAATTTTTTTTTTCATGTAAAATGATTTAAAAAATCTTTTTTCATAAAAAACTATATTTCCTGAACAATATTTTTAAAATAGCATTTTATTATGTTTCAATTCATCAAAGAAAAAAATAATTTACTCTACCTGATATATTTTATTATTTATACAATCCATAGTATTCTTCAAGATGGATTTTAATTGAATTTTAGAAGGAAAATATTGACATTCACTTCCTTTAATCCTTTTCTAGTCCCCTTGAATTATTTAATTTCCCATCATCATTGAACATTGAATTTCCCATAATTATCCATATAATTTAAAATGTATATATGCATTTCCTAAACCATATAATAGTTCTAATATGGTATTTACTTTAAAATTTATTTTATTATTTGGTGAAATACGGACAAATTTTATTCATTTATTCAATAGAGATATTTGATAAGGCATATAGTTTATTAAATATGAGTAATGATGGGGACATGAACGACTAGGTTTGGGGACCGTATAAGCTAATCCATATAGGGTGGGGACTAATAATTGCAATCCCCAAGACGCCTCAGTTGTCTCAATTGATGAAATTAGTAGGAAGCAAACCCATAGAGTTTGTTTATAATAGAACAAACAGGTTTCTACCCAAAAAAATAACCTGCATTTTGAGAGGTCTTGATAATAGAGGTTCATGGGACTCATTCATGAAATAAAATAATTTATAATTTCCTTCATTTTTTATTTATTACATAATTATATATGAGATTTTGGGCCATCATATCTACAGATACAATTCATTCTGTGGTTATTAATTAGATGGAAAGTGTTTTTTATTATTTACCATCCATTTTATTTACTCACTTCTTTCCCATGTATTGTTTACATGAATTGTTTTTTCAATTTTTTAACATTCCATATTATTTAACCACATTCTTCTCAGTTATAGATTACATGGAATTTTTTATCAGTTATTTACATTTTCATATTTATTATTCTCATTGAATCATTATTTATTCATCTATACTTTTCCATTAATGATAATTTGAGCTCATCCTTATTATGTTTGACATACCTTGGTTTCCTTGAAGTTTTCTAATATTGTTATTAAAGGATAATATATATAAAATAATGTTATAATTGAAAGGAAAAAATTATTTTCTAATTATAGTTTTCATTTTTAATTCAAGAATCATGCATGTTTCTGGTTTACTGTGAATATTAAACACATTGGTCATTCAGGATTTGATTACTTATAATCAATCCAATGTAATTTTAGTAGACACTAGATCCTATATTTCTAGGTCCAAGTTAGTATAATTCATTCTTGGGTAGTATATAAATCACATAACAGAAATAGGTGGTGAATATGACATGCATCTCAATGAAATAACAACTGAGATAGAAATCTCTTACTGTATGTATGGACTTATTTTCTACATCAACAAAACTAATATATATTAAATATATGTTTAATATAATTACATTACACAAACATATATATATAATACTATATATGATTTACATATGGCCTTTTGTAACCTGTTTATTAATAATTCCATTATATAGTAATATTTCGAGCAATAACTTCTTTATTTTTCTTCTATGTTTTTTTTATTTTTATTCCACTTAATTAGACCATGATTAATAATTATGAAGAATCTAAAAAATGATATAAATATCATATTTATTCATTATATATATATTTTTATATAAATCAATAAAATTTATTGATAGGAAATGAAATACCTCATTCATGGAGATGGTAGTCTGTATGTACGCATGAATATTGTATCCATTTTATTGATAGGTTAAAAGAAATAATGGTAAATAATAAATTAAAAATTGCATATTCATTTTTATTTTTTCATATATCACATATTTTTATTTAATCATGTCCTTATTAACTTCCATGTAAAGCATATTTTAATAAAGAATCATATCACTTTTTAAAAAGGCAGTTCTCTATACAAATGAAAGATATTATCATATTCCCAAAGAATATAAAATAATAATTAATATATGATATCATGATTCTAGATAAATAATAATATCCTAAATATCATATATAAACTGTTAAAAATAATTATATCTATCCATGATTAGTGGTGAGGGAAACTGAATAACATTAGTCTGATAGGAGGTAGTCAGCCATAAACACAAACAATGATTTCGTAACCCATTTCATGGAATATGATATTGACATGGGAAACAAAACAAAATATATGTGTGTTTAATATACTGATTTTATTATATAATCATGCATTAATAATATTTTATATATCTTTTTAATGGAATAAATTAAAATCATCTATTTGGAAAATTATGGTTTCTTTAGAAATCTTATTTGTGTTCCCACCAAAAGGATTCTTATGTTAAATTTATAACCAAAATAAGGATTCTTGAATAAGATGAGGGAATTAATTAATAAATTTGGATGGGGAATGTATGAAATATTTTGTTTTGGATGTGTTAAGGGGAGATGATATGGGATGGCCTTTTATAAGTGAGGTGAATGGTACACATGCAATTTTTTAAAATGAAAAAGTTCTTCCCATGTTATTAACTTACCAAAAGGATAAAAATTGGTCCATTATAGAATATAAAATAGGTAAGGTCTAAATATTTCAAGAAAATGGGTGTGGTATATGTTTTTATTCATTCAAACATGTATCATTTTTTAACCCAACAATAATAAAATTTTTACCCAAACCACTACAATTTTTTTAATATTTTTACTATTCATTCTGGTCTGAAAATAAGATGAAATAATTAGAAAATATAAATTAATATGATTCTAAATGTGGAATAATTTTTTGAAATTCCATTCGATGAAGTGGAAATATTTAAATAAAAAATAACCATGGAAATGTGATGAGTGTGTAGGTTTTCAAGAGAAAACCTTAAAAAGATTAAAAATATTTTATTTAAGTATTCATTATAAATATATCAATAAACTCTTTATGATTAAAATATATATCATTTAATTAATTTTTATTTTAAAACCTTATTAAATATTTTTTTTCTGTTTTTAAAATATTTAAAATAAATTTATATTCTCTATAAAACTGTTATTTTTAACTATTTATCAAAAAATTTACCTTCCTAGAAAATTCTCAAAAAATCATCACATGATAATTTTGATATGAGGAAATAAAAAATGAACATTATTATTCAATATAAATTTTCCAAAATTGTTAAAATATACATTTTAATTTACTATGCAAAAGGCCACAAAATTTATTTGTAGACAAATATCATTTTCTGAGCATAAAATTTTATTTCTTCTTATAAACATTATAAAAACTAATTATAACAATGAAATTTTCAAATATATATATATAATATATTAGTTTCATTATAATCACTAACCAATATTTATTTTGTTAATTTATTAAAGTTAAACACATTTATGTGCATAAAAATATTCCTTCAATAGAATATTTCCTTTACTTTCAAATAGTTTTAATTTTAATTTCTAATTTATTTTTCACCAAAGAATTCTTTTTATATACCTGAGTCGCCCATATATTTTCATAATTTCTTTTAAACTATTCATAACCACTATTCCAATGGCTAGGTGAAATCTATCATATAAAATAATAATATTTTAATAGTATGTCATAATTAATTTAAACTAAGAATTATGTATACCAAAAATTATAGAAAGGATTAAATTTATTTGGAAAAAATATATCCCAAAATCTCAGGGTGGTACAATCTACCCACTTAAAATAAATTCTTACCTTCAAATTCATCAGATCATTATACAAAAATATATTTCTATCTAATTACAGCCTTATGTTCCCACACAGCTTCCACATGCTTGTGGTTTCTCCCTAAAACATTGAGAAGGATTGTTGTCATGCTATGTATACCATTCTTTGTTTTTCAAGTGTATCTTATGGTTGTTCCTCATAATAAATACAACACTATAGTTGTATAACCTCTATGTTTAGTATATGTGATAGATAATGTATGTTTCTTAATGCATGATACATGAAACACATCCTGAAACTAAGAGAGGATTTGTGTAAGCACCAACAAATTGGATGACTCCATTTTAAAATAAATAATTTTAATGGGACATATATACCTAGGTATTATATTCCTATTATATAATAAGCTCAAATTTATACTTTCATTATGATTTTAAAATTTTTCACTTAATCCATTACTATATGAAATGAAGAATAATTTTTTATGCTCTAAGAACTATTTAATCAAATAATTCATAATTGAATGATAATTCATTCCTTATATCTCTAGTTAAAACAATATGTTTAATTTTTGTTATTCAGTATGGGTAAATATTTATATGGTGATACAATACATTAACAAGTAAAACATAATCCAAATATTAACATAATACACTTCATAAATCAGTAAAATTATTAACCATCTGAAGGATTAAAATCAAAAACATTAGATTTAATGTTATTAAAATATCCAAACAATCACATTATCAGTCCCCAAAACAAAATGATATAAATCATAGTTTTTACCTACCACAAAATGTGAATAAATTAATCTTTAATTCCCTCATAACATGGTTAAAAAATAAATTACCATAATTTTATTTCAAAAATAGATTATTCCTTACTACTTTAATAAAACATAGATTACTTTATGTATTCCTTAAATTCAAAAATGTCGTAAAATTTGTCAATCATATAATAAATCACATTTTCAATGATCTATTAACCATTTCAAAGGAAATCAGTATTATCCAATTTAAATTATCTATATCAATCATTTCATTATACAAAAATAATTTTCTCAACCTCAAAAATATAGTATGCTTTATCTCTCCACTGACCGACTTACTGAAAGTTGGCATTTTTTATTATATTTCAATTAATTATCCATTTTTTAGGAAATATCAACCTTCAATTGAATATTTTTTTAGGATCTCATCACCATTCAAAATATTCATTAAATTCATAAAAAAAATATATACTGGAGAATCCTTATATATTTTATAATTCATGAATTCCAATTCATAAACACATCAATTATTTGACATCATTCTTAATGCATTAACTAGAAATAATCAACTAATTTGGTAATACCCATTTCCTTAAAGATTTCATTTTTAGTGTCTTAGATTTCCAAGATAAAAACATTACATTTACAACCTTCATGACAAACTAATTTAGATTTTCTAGATGGATATCAATTTTTTATATACATACATTCCACATAAATAACACTCAACCATTGATGAAACATTAGGGAAACAAATTAGTATAATCCATTGTCATAACTAAATGTTTGTTTTTTAATTGGAAGTAACTTAATATGTTTCCTTCTTATCCATAATTAAATCAAATTCTCATCCTTATTAGATATTATATAGAGTGATTCCTATCACATTTCTTACATAAAAAAACATAATATTTATTCCTCTATAGCCTCCACCATCAAAAATCTCAATGAACAATAACATTCTATTCTTTATTGAGATTGATAGTTACATAAAGTTATATTTGTTAATCATATTTCATGATTATTGGTTAAGAATAATCAAAATATACTTCCAGTCATCATCACATTTGGTTTTTATCAACAATTTTTCAATCAAAATCAATATTAACTAATTATTTCTGGTTCCCTCCTTTGAAGGAAACTAAAAAGAATAATGTGATAAAAAATATTCCTAATGTAAAACTATAATATCATGAAAAATAATGTATATTATTAAAATATCATGAAAAAATCCTTTTTAATAAATTATTCGTTATGATTATCAAAGACCATTCATATTTTCATACTATTTTAATCATTTATGACGGTTTTTGAATAGTTTGGGAATTTCTAAATCAAATCTTGTATGATTGCGAAACTAGGTGTGAAATAACGCATTTTGTTGTATACCAGTTGATAATCGAGTCCAACTATATTAAACCTATTCATAGTTAGTACCCCTAGGTATCTTTGTTCCAAATCCACATCCCCGTATTTTATCTAGATATGGATGTAATTTCTTGGAAACCACTTACTCCATCCTTTAAAAAAAATTAAAGCATTATTACAATATTTGACTCATCCATAGACTTATCCTTAGACATATCCATAGAAATACTCTAAAATATATATATATAGGGATGTCGCTAATATTTTCATTTCCTAGTTAAAAAATTATAAATGAACTATTCTTTTGATACCACTTAGAACGAACCAGGATTATCAGACATAAATATCTTAAATTTTTAGACCAATATTTAATCAATCTCATTAACACATTCCCAAAGAAACTAATATTATAGTTTCTTTAATTACTAGAAACATAATATACAGATTTTTTGATAAACATATGCAGCAACAAACTTCTCAGGTAGTCTTCTATGTAGTCATACCATACCGAAACTCTTCTTATGAACCTACACATTGAAATAAAATAATGGTTGATATATAATTATAAGGGTAAAAATAATATATTAAAATATGTGACCATATGAATGTTATAAAAACCCAGAATCCACACTACATGTTTTGATACTGAAATAAAAAACATTACACTTCCTTCTTTTATATTCCTAAAGTTCATGAAATTTTCAGCATTTAATTAATACAATTCAAAAAGAAAAAATTGGCTCATATAAATTATCAATGAAATTTTATGATTAATGTTTTATAGAATTATTAAAAAATATTACATAAAAAATACACACGATTACAAGAGAGTATCATTCCCACTATATCATGTTGTTTACATTCCATGTAAGTTCATCAGTATCTTTGATATAAAATAATTATTGAAATAATAAATTCAAACTTATACTTGATTTCATGGGGGAAAGAAACCATATGAAGGGTAAGATAAAATTACCATTAAGGGTAAACATAATCATTTACAATTTAATTAATCAGTGAGTATAAGAAGATAATAATGGTATAACTTCATAATTATAGTGTATGAGAGAATCACCAAAGTACATATACACATCAATAATTGAATCAAAAATAATAATACATGGAATATGTTTTTAACAAATAAATGATTCTTTTGAATAAATAATCATGATCCATGTGATATCAATTTTATCAAGGGAAACATTATAAACCCAAAAGTTGAATAGGTTAAATTTGTTGTAATCTTGGTAAATTATATTCATAAAACCGTTATAGAACCCTAATAATTAAAATAACCATATAGTTGACTTCCAATGATTTTCACCTAAGAACAAAATCATTATCTAATGTATTTGAGTGCCTTTTAGGTGCACCCATAATCTAATCCCTGTCATCCCCACCTGGTGTTATCCAGTATCCCCATCAAATAATATATAATGATGTCAATAGATTCTATTTATGAAAACTAATTATATAATAATGCCCAAGATTCATAAATAAAATTCTAAGAGATTACAATTCATCATAGAAATCATCAAAAAAATCATAATTCGTTACATAAAAATAATAGATATTGGAAAAGAAATGGTTTTCCGAAATAAATTTTCATGATAGACCATTTAGAGAATGAATAATAATGGTAATTATCCCTAAAAATTGAAATGTTACATCAAAGAATGTTATCATATATAGACATTGAGTTTGAAATATTATTTAGAATTTTCTTATGAAAATAACTTTTCAATATAAATTTTTTTCTTCTTATTAAGTATTTTAAGAAATAAATTTTTATGAAATCATCACGAAAAAATATAAAGGAAGATTAAAAATAACTTAATTTTTTTATTTAATAACGTTCAATTCATGTCATACATGTTTAAAACATTCCTTTATCATTTCTAGAAAAAATGGTAATTTTTTGGAAAATGAAATGAATATTCATTTAAACATATTTAGTGAAAATTCAAAAAATGGTAAAAAATATTTGATAATAATTAAAATAATGTTAAAAACATATTTTTAAAACATTATTAGAAAAAATGGTTTTGTAAGGAATTAGTTTTTTAACTGAGATGAGAAATAAAGATGATTTTTCATAAAACATTATCATTTATTTTAATTACTAAAGAATTGAATAATAGAACAATTAATTGAAAATTTATTGAATCAACAATGGATAAAAAATTTATAACAATTTTTTAGAGATGTATAATAAAATATCTTCATTATTAACATATTTATAAACAGTACCAACCTACAAAGATATTATAAAATAATGCCTTTTTATCATTCAGAAATCATTTATCATAAGCCCTGGTTACGCCTAAATTTACCCTACAGGTTTGCGGTTGTTGTAGTACAGGTTGGGGTCGAATCCACAGGGACCGAAGAAAAAACCTAGAGACACTCTAATTTTGGATGGATTAGGATATAGAGTGTCCAACTACTTGGATTGATTTTATTTTAAAAACTACTGATTTAATTTAAAGAAAATAAATTAAAACATACAATTACTTAGTCTAAAACAATTAATGGAGATGAGTTGATCCTACTAGGGTTAGATTGGATTTATTTATTTTCTTATAATGTTTGTTTCAATAATTTTAGACCTATCCAAAAATTGATATAATTTCTCAACATCATTCACCAAGTAAATCCCTACACAATTCCAAGGCTAATTACCAATGAGCCTAGAGGATCAATTTAATGATCACTCCAAGGAATTGGATCGTACTAGCACCTGAAATGTGTCATTGTTAATGTTTCCGAAGATGAAGAAGAAAATAAATCATCAAATTTAAATCCTAAAATAATGAAATGATTAGGAATTTAAGCACACATTAAATAACATCCAATCCACACCATGAAAATCCCTAGGATCAACCCATAAGGGGTTAGCCCTCCATTTATGCTATTCAATAAATGGAAGCGGGAAGTCGACTTAAAGAAGCGAGATTGAAGAAGAAAAATAAAATAATGAAACAATCACTCCACCTGTGTGAATAAATTCACAAGTACTGGTGTGAATAATATCACACCTTGGAGAAATGGTATTAATGTGAAAATAATAATAATAGAAAAATAGAATAATAATAACTTTTATTGAAAACTAAGGTGATTCAAGCAACTTACATGCGAAAGAAGAACGTTATAAAGGAAATTTGGCATAACAACATTACAATGAAAGTAAAACTCAAAGATCCCTAAATCCTCCATTTATACTGACTTTAATAGCCATTTTGGAGGCCTTGGGTTGAGCCACCATCAATCCCACTCTCTTTAATTAATTGTGGTGGACCTATGTGGGTGGAAATTTAATGTAGAGGAGGCATTTCAACTCTTGCCTTGAAGTGGGATCCAACATTCATCCACCGAATAGAAGCACCATATTCACCTTCATGAAGGACGAATTAGAGTGGGACATAGAAGACTTAAATGAATTCCCAGATGTCCCCTAATAGTTGGTAACATTTCATCCCAAAATACGTATTGGTTTTCGAGATATGATTTAAATGGTGGGATGTTTTTCTGGGACGCGGAATCTGGCCCAGAATTGAATCTTCAACTTGGGCCACCGAGAACTCCCTTACAAAATTATAATTATCTTGGGCCACTGTTTAATTAAATGTTCCCAATTATTTCTTCTATCTCCAGTTAATGTTTGAGACTCTTTGAGATTGAATCATGGACGCTACAATTCTCTTATTGGGCTGTTGTCCAGCTCACTTCGCCCATAATGTGGTTGGTTCAATGTACACTTTGGTGGTCTTCCAAATTCAATCTCCAATTGCTCTAAAAGAATGAATTGTTCCTTATACCATGGAAGAAATGAAAATAAAATATTAAATTAAAATCAAGATCATTTGGTTTTTTATGAGATGTTCAAGATTGTACCATGTAATAGTGCATTTTAGGAAATAATTGTAATCATGATGTGAAATGATGTTCAAAGTGTAAAATGCACTAAATGGTATTTATGAATAACAAATCAGATGAAAACTATATAAATTTATAATGAATATTAGCCTCTTCTAGTGGCTAATCACAGCCCCCCCCCCCCCCCCCAACTTGAGTTTTTCTACTCCCGAGAAAAATATATCTCACAATCGCGAAATTCGAATGACCTTTTCCAAAAACATTTTAATACATATTGCTCACTCAAAGACGTCATACCAAAAAATTATGAAACCCATAAAAATAATTTAAAACAATCTAAGTCCAAAGGCATAATCAAAGCCCATGCCCATTCCATTATTCAAATTCATCGCTATATTTCATCCAAATTCAATTAAGTTTGATGAAGTGTTGTGGTCACAATAGACAACGGGGTTCATTTTCATTCGAGGGAGAAAAGATGGAAGCACTAGGAGAAATCAAATTTTAATATTAATATGAGTACTCATTTTTTATTTTATTTTTTTTTTTTTTCAATTTTGCTATGGTAATTGAAATTGAACTCAATCGACTAAACCCATGTAGTAAGACTTTGCCGATGACTTCTAGGCTCAAAGACCATAGGGCACCAAGTGAATCTCAAATACTCGGGCATCATCTCGAGTTAAATCAATCAAAAACAAATTCTAAATACCACAAATAGAGACAAAATGCCCAAATACAGGTCCGAGATCTATGGAGTCATGATCCCCAAGTGTCGAAAGCCACACATTAGGTAAATTCATTTCTCTACATGAAATTGATTTTTTATAATACTCATGTTAAAATTAAAATGATCACTAATTCTATTCCATTTATTATGGACCCCAAGAACTCAAACTAATACCCCACTATCTAAAGGATGTTCATTGTGTTTTTTTATAAATGGATGAAAATATAAATGGAGAAAACTCTCATCGGTCAAACTCACTTTACAAAATCAATTCACATGAACTTAAACTTGTATTAAAATCAGAATCAAGGAATTCAAAATTATTTGATATTCAATTTCAGAGTTCGAAATGTTTGTTATCATGTTCAAGGTTTATGAAATTTTTCCTTCCACACTTTTGTTTTTTGGAACATAAGGTCAAAATTTTTATTTCATATACCCCAAACATAGAATAGCATTGTCCCCAGTGTTTAAAGAAAAGAAATGTTAGAAGGGGGTAGGAGAGGTGTTCTAAGAGGAAATTGAAAATGATAATCATTGAACAAATTCACCTGGTTTTTGATGTTGATGTTAATGATGCTCAAGATTACTCCTTTGATCTCTTGGGGGATGTAGGAACCTCCTTGATTGAAAATGTATCACCAAAAATAGTCCCTTTACCATCAAAAGAAGAAAAAACCAGACAAAACAAACAACAAAATAATTTATTTAATTCCATGTATCATCATTTTTATGGTCTTCCCAGTTTTTTTATGTTTTTTTAATCAAACTAATGATATATTGTCTTCTTTTAAATTTCTGGGTAATTTATTACTCAAGGATCACACAGTGTGACATGGATGAATAAGGTTATACATTTTCATATGCATCCATACTCATAAAATAATAACAAGTCAATAGTCTAATTTTTTTCATCCTACAAAAATATAAATAAAATAAAATAAACTAATGATACATTGTCTTCTTTTAAATTTTTGTGTAAGGTATTACTCAGGGATCACACCACATGACACGAATGAATATGTTGCTCCCCTTTCATACCCATCCTTACTCATAAAAGAAGAACATTTCAACACTCTGAAGTACTAATTAAATAAAATAAAACATGAAAACCACAGGTTGCCTCCCATGCAGCGCTTTTGTTTAACGTCGGTATCTCGACATGAGCCCCCTAACTTACCCAATGCCAACTTTAAACATTTTAAGGACCTCGTATTTCTCCACTTATACTTCATTGAGATTGATTCTTTGTTTAGAATTTTTTTCATGCACAAAACTATATTCTACAATGACTGGTAAAATCCAAGGATTATCAAAAATGGTTGATCTAGATTCTCTGTAGTCTTTACTAATAAATCAATGATTATTCCAACTTTTTTGGTTTCAAGAGAAGATTGAATTTCAATTGAAATATCTTGATTATACCCTATGAATGGATACTTGGGTGGGTAAGTAAGGATAATAATTTTTATATTGGGTTGCATAGAACATTCAACCACATGTTGATATGTTGAATCCAAATCAGTTTCATTTTCCAAATTTCTCAACAAAATTGGTTCCTTTAGAATAGAAGATTAAAACCCCAAATTGGAGAGATTAGCATTAGAAATGGTTATGGACTCACTGCTTTTAATTTCTCTCATTGGTTAAGTGATTTTCCTTTTTTAAAAATCATCAATAGACTTATACATAAGAGACTCAATCCAAAATGTCAAATTTCCCACTTGTGAATACATGAAATCAATTTCATTCTGATTTAAAGACACTTCAAAAATTTCTTGATTCACTTCCCCTACCCCAAATCCAAAGGTTGGTTCATCGATAAATTCATATGAGATTTGTGGTAAACTAGAAACTCCACATAAGGTTTTTAAAGGTACAATTGGTGTAGGGATGACTTCCTCACAAGTATTAATGTGTTATAGTTCTAATCTGAAAGATGATACCTCAAAACTCATTATATCCATTTGATAACAAAATTTTTCAATTAATGTTTGAGGAATGGAAATTTTATGTAGTTGATCATCATGGAATTACCCAATATTCATCTCTTTAACCATCCTTTAGAGGGAAGGAAATTTATCCTTTAAATATTCATCATTCCAATGATTGTACATGTCACCAGGTGTGTGGTAATTAATCAAGGGTTGATCAAAGAAATTTTCTAATTTAGGGGATTCGGAATATTGATTTTCCATTTTATTCTAGCATGATTTTGTGACATTGTAATTTTGAAGACACTCCATTGGAGAAGACAAAAATATGGATTCTAGATTCTCAAGCCGCACACATACATAAAGGGGTAAAATAAGAGATGGGGGTGAGAATAGAGAACGTGGGGTGAGAAAAGGATGATAGTGTCTAAGATAACTTTATTGGGTCCCCATCAATGATGCCAAAATTTGGATTCACCCAAATTTACCCTACAGGTAAGCGGTCGTTTCAGTACATCTAGGGGTCGATTCCACATGGACTGAAGAAGAAACCTAGAGAGAGTCTGATTTTGGAAGGATTTGGCTATTGAGTGGCCAACTATTTCGATTGATTTGATTTGAATAACTACTAATTTAATTTAAATAAAATAAATTAAAACTTACAATTACTTAGTCTAAAACAATTAATGGAGATGAGTTGATCCTAAGTTGTTACTTGGGTTATATTGGATGTATTTATTTTCTTATAATGTTTATTTCACTAATTCAAGATGTATCTACAAAATGATATAATTTCTCAACATAATTAACCAATTCAATCCCTACACAATTCCTAGGATAATAACCAATGCACTTAGAGGATCAATTTATTGATCACTCTAAGTAATTGGATCGTACTAGCTCTCAAAATGTGTCATTGTTAAAGTTGACGAAGACAAAGAAGAAAATAAATCATCAAATGGAAATAATAAAATAATGATATGATTAAAAATTTAAGCACATTAAATGAAATCCAATACACCCCATGTAAATCCCTAGGATCAACCCATAAGGGGTTATCCCTCCATTTATTCTATTCAATAAATGGAAATGGGAAGTAGACTTAAAGAAGTGAGATTGAGGAAGAAAAATAAAATAATGAAACGATCACTCCACCAATGTAAATAAATTCAAAAGTGCTGGTGTGAATAATATCACACCTTGGGGAAATGGTATCAATGTGAAAGGAAGAATAATAGAAAAATATAAGAAGAATAACTTTTATTGAAAACTAAGGTGATTTAAGCAATTTACATGCGAAAGAAGAACGTTATAAAGGCAATTTTGCATAACAACATTATAATGAAAGTAAAACTCAAAGATCCCTAAATCCCACATTTCTACAGCCTTAAATATCCATTTATGAGGCCTTCGGTCGATCCACCATCAATCCCACTCTCTTTAATTAATATTGGTTGACATTGTGGGTGGAAATTTAATGTAGATGAGACCTTTCAACTCTTTCCTCGAAGTGGGAGACATATTTCATCCCTCGAACAGAAGAACCGCATTAACCTTATCTAAGGACAAATTGTACTGAGCCATAGAGAAACAAAATGAAGCCCCAGATGTTCCCTAATATTCTGTAAAATTTCAGCACAAAATACTTATTGTTTTGCGAGATATGATTTAAATGGTGGGCTATTTTTCTGGGCCACAGAATCTGGCCCAGAATTGCTTCTTCAACTTGGTCCACCTAGAACTCCCTTAAAAAATTTGAATTAGCTTAGGCCACTATTTAATTAAATATTCCCCATGATTTATTCTTTCTCCAATTTAATTTGGAGACTCTTTGGGCTTGCATAATGGCCTCTACAGTACGTTTATTGGGCAGTTTTCCCGCTCACTTCTCCCAGAATGTGGTTGGTTCAAAGCCTACTTTGGTGGTCTTCCAAATTGAATCTCCAAGGGTTCAAAAAGAATGAATTGTTCCTTATATAAAGGGAGACATGAAAATAAAATATGAAAATAAAATCAATACCATTTGGTGTTTTATGAGATGTTCAAGAATATACCATGTAATAGTGAATTTTAGGAAAGAATTGCAATCATGATGTGAAATGATGTTCAAAGTGTAAAATGCACTAAAATGGTATTTAAGGATAACAAATCACATGAAAACTATATAAATTATCAATGAATATTACCCTCTTCAAGTGTCTAATAAAGACCCTAGGATGAATATAAATATATTATATTTAAAATATCATTACAATAAATAAATACATGAAATTATATGTTAAAGGGTCTTTACATGCACCTCATAGAAGAAAATAGTTCCATGACAAAATATATGTCTCTGGGAATGAAAATTGAAACAAATATACCCTACTTCATTAAGAATTTTGAGTATCATAATACCCAATAAATAATAACATCAAATGAAAATTTAAATATCATTAAATTAGATATAATTATGATATTATATTTATTATGGTATTTATATACAAGAAACATGAGAAATGAGTGGTGAATTTGGATATATCTCCTAAAAGTAAAAGATATTTTTAAAATCCCTTACCTCATTAGCTCTTTTGGATGATCATGTTTTAACCACATGTATAGTGGTTTTTAACAAGTTATTAACATAATAAATAAAAACAAAAATATTTATAATATCATATATTTTCTATTTATAATATATTATGACCTTTTCATTGATAATATTTCATTTTTTTTGTTATTTTGGGTGTGAGTTCCCTTGATTTATCAATCACACATTATTTTTAATGTTCTCATTATTATCCATATAATATAGTTATATAACCTCCATAAATATATTTTTGAATTAATTATCATATTTATTCAATTTTTTTATTTCTAGTTATAAAGTATGGCTCCGAAATTTGAATTAAATTATGATCAGGGAGATGATAGCTCTTACTTATGTATGACTAACATTATAATTTTTCATTGATCATTATGGGAATGAGGTAAGTAATATTTTGTTATTATAGAATGAGAATAATCTAATAAATAAAATATTATTTTGAAAATATACTGATATATACACATATATATATCATCAATGTGGTTTTGGGATGTATTGAGAGATTCACAACACTTTGTGAAGGCGTTGGTCCACCAATTTACAAACGTTGTTATCATTATTGAGTGAGTGAAAAGGTAAGAAATTGAATTATATATTAACTATTCATAATGAAAAATATTTCATTACTATCATTATTAATCCATGTATATCATATATATTTGTTAAAATTATCCATATTAGTATTCATGTGAAACACCTGTAAAAATGAAATGTGTCACTTCCGGAGGCGGTTGTCAGTCATACCAATGAGCAACATTTATATAATTTTTATCAATCAACATATGGAACGTCAAGATGTGGTAATGAAAAAATGGATGTTGTCAGTTCGCGAGGTAGTAGTCCTCTATACACATGACCAATAATATCCTAACCCATTTTATAGACTAGGAGAATGATTGAGGTTATTAAATTAATCTAAAAACATATGTATATAAAAAGGGTTGATATTATAAAATAACGGTTTGATAATAATCAATGGAGGTGTGGGATTAATTAAATTAAAATGCTCATTGAAGAACATAAATCTTCCTTAAAAACATCATTTTTTTCTCAAAAGAAATTTAATTGATGGATTTCATAACAAAATAAAGAATATAGGATTATATGGTGGAATTATATATCCTATTTTGGGATGGTAATGGATAAACCAAGTATATTTTATTGTGTTATGAGAGGAGGATATGGGGATGACCTTTTGTTTGTTAGGTTAGTGGTACACTTGTACTTTTCGAGAATAATGAATTCCACCAACCTTTTATTCAACTAACATGGATCCCATAAAAAAATATTCATAGAAATATGGGATAATAAATAAATATGTCAATACAATATATTTTATACATGTTATTAAGTCATTTAAACCCTTATATTTTTAGTTTATCCCTTAGTAAATCCATTTTTACCTTAACTGTGTTAATTAAATTTTATTAGTTTTACTATTCACTAGAGTAAAAAAATTAATTTGAAATTATTATATAATATAAATTAAGATGATTTAATATATGGAATCAATTTAACCAAATTAAATAATTAATTTAGTGAAAATAATTTTAAAATATATATCTCAAACGTGACAAGATTGTGTGTTCTCAATGACAAAAAGCTTAAATGTTTTCAATGTTAATATAACCAATTTAAATATTAAATATATTAAAAGGACTATATAATATTAATAGACATATTATTTAACAAGATTTAATTTAAAAATAATTTACAAAATAATTTATTATTATTTAAAATTTGAACAAAAAATATCATTTTCAATTTAAATTTAGAATTTTTTAATATTCATCAAGACAATTATATTTTAAAAAATTAAATTAAAATTAAAATTAATATAATTTTGAAAATATGAAACAATTGTTTTTTCAAATAAATTTTCTAAAAATGGAAAAAATCAACATATGTAACAGAAAATGAGGTTTTCGAGAAGAATATTTGTTTTAAGCACATACTGATTTTATATCAACTCTATGTATTATAATAATTTTTATAAAAATATAAGTTAATTTTTATTAATATATATTATATATTTTTCATTTAAATCATTCCCTGTTAAGGGTTATCTAAACTAATCAAAATGTAGAAACAACATCTAATTTAAAACTGCATTAAAAAATCGCAATTTTATACCCCAAAAGATTACCTTAAAATACTATATAATGGTTTTTAGAATTTAATTATGTCTAATAAATAATAATTATGTTAAGTTAAATAATATTTAAAATATAATATGACTTGTAAATTAATTTATTTACTTTATGGAAATGACATGTTTACAAAAGATGGGATTTAACCATATTCAATGAAAAATCAACATTTTATGAAAAATTAGAAAATTTTACCCAATTTTAATTTTGATATTTATTTTTATAAAATGTAGTAAAATTTAAAAAACAAATTTTCAGGAATTTAAAAAACAATTACAATACTTTTCAGTAAAATTAATAATTTTTTTTGAAAATATAATTTTGAAGAATAAAACTACCCTACTAAAACTTTATTGATTATAGAATATATATTTATCAATAAATTATATTGGATATGAAATATATATATATATATGTGTGTGTGTGTTTTAAAATGAATTTAATAATATTGATACCCTCCCCCAACCAATTTAATGGTTAGGATATAATTGTTTTATATATCATGGTTCAATTCATCTTAGTGTTTCATATTGATAATATATAAAACATTAAAATATTATGGTTTCATGTGTTAAATTATATCAATTTTATTAAATTTATTTAAATATAATAATATAATATTGTCTTCAGTATTTTCTTTCTCATCTATGATCATTGTTTCATATAATTTATGTTATCAAACAAAATTCTGTTCTTTTAAAATATCATGGTAAAATATCCTCACCCCATTTAATAAATTGTGTTTTATCAATTTTATCATTATCTTGAAAATCAAGAGATTGATATATGGAAATATATTTTTGTAAACCCAAAAAATAAAAAGGGTTAAAAACATATTCTTCACAAATATGAAAGGGTTATACAAGGGTAATTTGTAATAACACCTTATTGGTTTACAAAAAGGTGAAAATAGGTTGGATGTTAATATTTGGTCATTGATGATAACTGTAAATAAAAATGGAGATTGGTTGGAATCATTGATCCCAAATAATTTAATGATAAATGGATGTTTAAGGTCCCCATAACCATAAATATGTAATGATTTAAAAGACTATATGATTCATCAGAGATGAATATAATAAGATACCATTTTTGATTCATGGTCCTTTATTAAATATGAGGAATTACATTTCCATACAGATGAAGTTCATATATATTTACTTACTTGTTAGGTATATTTTTATCTTTTTTTGAAAATCCTAAATAATTTGATATTTTTCTCCAAATGATATCTATTCATGAAAATATTTCATGACTAAATTAAAACAATAATATTTCAAAGACCACATAACCATAAAAATAACACTCAATATAATCCACAAATATTTATTCACTTATAGAAACAAACATTGTTAACACATGTGATGATAATTCCCAATATTGATAGATCATAATATGATATGTCAATCTTAAAAATACAATGGTAATACCCAAAGTTGAAACATAATAATTCCCTTAATTTAACAACAATATATCCTAATTAAACTACAAAAAACATCATTAAATAGTTTTTTTAATCTCAATGGTTATATCATTGTTTTTATATTACATGTATAAAAAACAGAGATCTACATTTTAAGTATCATTAATCACTTAGTTCCCAAATCACTCTTCAATACCATGGTTATTTATATGATAAAACTTGAGTTCCCATAATTTCTGAATTATTCAAGAACCAATAATCCCTAAGGTAATCAATTCCTTCAAACTTTTTTCAAAAATATTTTAAATTTGTACTTAACATAAAAGTAGTATTACATATAATTCAACATAATAAATCATCTCAAAATTTTTTATTAATCACATTAAGATATCATCACTTAAAACATACAGGGGGTTTTTATGACATTGAATTTTCTCCATCATTAATCTTATAAGCCTATGGAAATATACATAAATAATAATATAAGATCACGTGAAAATATCCTAATATCCAAATATATCAAAACTGACCTATGATACCAACTATAATAGTATAGAACCTGAACCCCTAGACCCAGTGTTAAAAATTTATGCTTTAAATTTCTATCTTAGATACTGATAGAGGTTGCCCTATTTTCAGTATCACAAAATTCAATACTAAAATGTAAAATTAGATCAGTTAAATTCACTAGTATCTTTTATATTTATATTTTTAGGGAATTATGAAAAAATATTTAATAAAAAATAACCATGAATTCAAGAGACTATCATTCCATGTATAGCTAGTTTTTAATTTTTTGTTTTAGGCCCTCAACATAATCATTATAAAACCCTTATAGACATAATAAATTAGACATCAAATTTGATAACATGGGGAAATGTAAATATAATAAGTGTGATATGAAATGATATTAAATGTTAATCATAATTAAATATAATTAAATTTCATACATGACTATAGGAAGAGAATAAGGGTGTGAAATCTTAATTAGAGTGCATGAGAAAATCGTAATGGAAGTAAAATCCCTACATTCCATAATTATCAATCAAAAAAATTGGATAAGTATATAATAATGTAAATATTAAAAAGAGTAAATAATTATGTGTAATTTGATGTCAATATTGATCAAAGGAAGCACTTTAAACTCTTAGAAGTCATATATAAATGTGTTTGTATCATGGAAAATTATCTTAATGGAATAATTACAGATTACTTTCAATTGGAAAAACCCTAATACTAACATAAAATAGAAAAATAGCATCATCCCAGTTCGTGAGGACCCAATAAGTGCATCCAATAGACCTGAGAATAAATATGGGAAGAGACATATCTTAGGGGGTATTGTAGCAGTACGGTAGTAGGTACTGTTCTTGTACTGTATCGGCCAGAACTATGCATATGTTTGGGCTTTTGGGCAACCAGTTTGGTCCTCAAGTCCTTTATGTCTTTTAGGCCACCCAAGGCCTTCGAGATAGAAAGGCTTTAATGATGCCTCAAGGCCTTTATGCCTCCTCAATGCTTTCGATCCATATGAAATAATGCTTAAATTATCTACATAGCATCTACAAGGTGAAAAATCTATATAAGGATTTAGAGAAGGAACATTCACCAGAGTTGAGAAATCAGATTTGGAAGAAAGGGAGGGTATGTAAATTTCCATCAGGACCAGCCTATCCATGCAAGAGAAATCCCATCGAATAATCATGTTAAGGTTGAGATCAGACATCATGATGTAGATGTCGGGGAGGGTTTGTTCCAAGTATTTATAGTGTACATGAATTCCTCTATGAATTACGGGTCATGTAATTCCACAAATCATATTGGCTATTTAAAGATAACCCATCTTCAAATTAAATTGAGATTATAAAAAAATTAAAAATATAAGGCTTTCAGGTGATTAAATGTTATACCAACATAAAATACAATTTTTTGGATAACAAAACCATTTCCCAATGCATTGGAATACTATCTAGACTCACACATCATCTATGACATATCGATATCACTGAGAAATATTGAGGTTTACACTTCATATAATCTATATTGGGCTCAACTGGTGCTATATGGGTGATTCTATCACATAATAATGTCCATGATACATAAATAAAATTTATAGAGAGTACAATTCATCATGAAACTCATAAAAATGATTATTATTCCTTTTATAACATGATAAACATTTAAATAAAACAAGTTTCATAATCATATATTCCTGATAACTTATTAAAACAAAAAAATTGAATTGTACCTTGGTAATTTCCTCCTATAATTTATAATTCACATAAATATTTTTCATCTTAAATGGTGAATTATTTTTGAAAGATAAATTAGAAAATTTCTAGATAAACATATCCTCTCTATTTAGATTTTTTTAAAAAAATAATTCATTTCAAAAATAATATTTATTGTAAATAAACATGAAAACGTATATTGAAATTTAAAATATAATAATGGTCATGATGGTTGAAAAAATTCTTATTATATTTCTTCTTAAAACTATTATTCATTTACATTTTTAGTAAAAGAAAAACGATAATTATTTGTGAAATGACATGATGATTCCATTCAATTGTTTCTTCAAAAAATCAAATATTGGTAAAATATCATTAATAATCATTTTAAAAATGTTAAAAACATCATTTAATTTTTTAGTAATACATTTTTTTCTAAGAAAAAGTTTGATCAACTCAAGATAGAAATAAAGATGATTTTCCATAAACACATTTTTTCAATTTTATGAAGTAGATAAGAGTGGTTAAATGAAAATATTAATCGAAAATATATAAAATTAATTGATGATAAAAACATTAATTAAAATTTTCTATAGATATATCATAATTTTTAATCATTAGAAATATATTTATAAACAATCTGGATAAACGATGAGATTCGAACATAATACATTTTCTACATAGGAATGTTTTCAATTGTAAGCCCCAGGGAAGAATAATATTAAAAGAAAAATAGAATATCAAGATAATAAGTAAATTAATGATATAATATTTCAAAGGGTTTTTATATACACCTCATAAAATATAATTAGTTCATAACATGACATATCTCAAAGAAGTAAAATTGATTCCAAAATCCCTTATAGTATTAGATGAATTTTTGTATATTAATCCCTAAATAATCACATGATAAAATGAATATTTTGATATAATGAATTTAATGTGGTGAATTATATAAAATTTCACACTTTAAGTATATAAACTATTTAAAATAAATGATTTTTAATTATTCAAATGTCTCTTGGGAGTAAAAGAGAGACTTTCAATCCCTTAACTCATGCATCCTTTTGGAAGAACAGAATTTATAATCAAGTATAGTGGTTTTAAAAAACTTATTAACTTAATATTAAATTCATATTTATATTTATAATTTTATTTATTATCTATTTTTAACATCTAATCAACCATTATTTAATAATATTTCATTATTTTTATTTTCCATGTGTTAATTTCCTTATTTTCTCATTCATAATTCGATTTGAATGTTCTAGTTATTATGAATATAATATTTCTATGAAATCACAAAATTAATAATTATGAAAAAAATTTAATCATATTTATAAATCAATTATACTTTTTGATCAATTTATAATATTTGTTTTGAAAAAATGGAGTATGTTATGGTTATGGAGATAATAGGTCGTACGTATAAAATAATAATGTTTCTATTTTTCAATGATAACTATGGAAATGAGGAAAATGAAAATTTATCATACCAAGATGTTTATATTATCATATATAAAAATTTATTACTATAAATACACTTATATATATCATCAATGTGTTTTTGTGGTGGAAACATAGAGTGACACAGCCTCATGAAGGCAGTAGTCAACAAGTACATGAATAACGATATCATCTTTCAAGTAGTGAAAAGGTAAGAGATCAAATGAAATAATATATTATTGAAATGATAATAATTCCATGAATATAATAATTATTTCATTATGATAATAAATATTTATTAACTTTTCATTATTATTTATCATAGAAAAAATTATCCAAAATTAATCACATTGTTTCGTGAGGTGGTTTTTTCCATACACACAAGAAATATTATCATATATCATGTGTAATAGAATGTAAAAAGTTATATATTATATTATTAGTCCTAATTTATAATAATTTTATATATTTCATATATATAATTTATATCAATCATCATACTCAAATGTTAGAGGTTGTAATAAAAAAAATGAATTCCATTGATTCATGAGGTGGAAGTCTTTAGTAACATGAATGATTATTTCATAATCCATATTATAGAAGAGGAGAAGGATTTAGGTTATAAAATTATAATAATAAAATATAAAAATATTTGAGATACTGAGTATATTTTTAGTTCTTGTTTTAGTAGGAAACGTAGTAGGTGGATGTATAAATATTATAAAAATGCTTGTTGAAGAACATTACCTCTTCTTTGGGTAATTTATTTTGGATTGCACCAAAGGACTTAAATGTTTTTATTTATTCCAAAAATAATATACATTAGATGATAGGATTTATTTATTTATGTTATTTGTCTAGTTATTATTGAAAAAATGGGTTTTGATGGTTTGAATGGAGGAGGAAAGTGGGTGTCCTTTAGTAAGTGTGGTGAGTGGGATACTTCTAATTCTTAAAAAGAATGTTTTCAAAAAAATGTTGTTTTCATGTCTCAAGGCCCCAATAATGGAACTTTATCTATAATACAATAGATAATGTCTAAATATTTTCCAAATATATGTTTTAGATAAGTTTTTAGGTCATTTTAATCCTTATCCTATTAGTTGACCTCCATAGTAAATCTATTTTTACCTTAACTATGATAATTAATTTTTACTCATTTCAATTTTATGTCTGGAAAAAATTTCATTTGAATTTATTAAAAAATATAAAATTTTATAATTCTAAAAATATAATATTCTCAAAAATTTATATTCTATGTAGTAGAATAATTTAATTTCAAATTAGTTCTATAGATGTAAAGGGAAAGAAGAATTTCAAAGGGAAAAAATTCAGATGTTTACAATGTTTTTATATCAACTATCGATATGAAATTTATTAAAATTAATTAAATATTAATAAAATATTTAAAATTTAATAAATTTTACTTTAAAAAAATTTAAATTTAATTTTATATTTATAAATTATTAAAACAACAAGGCAATTTTCGATTAAAATTCATTATTTTCACTATTCATTAAAAATTTATATTTCTAAGAAAATCATAAAAAATCCACCATAATATAATTTTCAAATTGATATCTCGGGAATTATTTTTAATTTTTCAATTAAATTTTCCAAATTATGAAAATGTTGAATTTAAAACAAAACCCGTTGATGTGATGAAAAAATGGGTTTTTGAGTAATGTATTTTTTGATGAAAAATATTATAATATGTTAAATATATCACAAAAAGTAATAATTTTATAAATCCAAATTAACATTTTTGGTTATGTAAACTATAAATTTCTATTATATTTTTCTTCATTAGGGTTAATTTTTACTAATGATGTCAAGGAAATAATTTTTATATTAATATAGTTTTTTTGAAACATCCTGTTTAGAAAACCATAAACAAAAATATACAAAAATACAATATTATGATGATTAAAATTTATTCATTTGGATTGAATAATAAATACATGACCTTAAATTATATTTAAAACATAATTTCACTTTTAAATTAAATAATTTATTAAGAGGATATTTTTTTAAAAAATGAGGTTTTTCAATGATCATAAAAAACCAATGTTTTAAAAAATCCAAAAATTTCCCAATAAGTATATTTTTTCCAAACTATTTAAAAAATTAATTAAATAATAAAATTTATATTAAAAATTAATTATATTGATTTTTCAATCAGAATAAAAATTTTTTTTGGAGAGAACATATTTGTAACGAATAAAAATATGTTACTGTCATGAGCATGTACCCAAGTGGTAAAGGCTCTTACATAGAATCCAAAATTCCCATGATAAATTTTAGGTAGGGATTAATTTCTTAGTAGTATTGTACTAGTATAAAAATAGTAGCAGTAGTGACAATGTATTGTCGAAGGTATTGTTGTGGTAGTGGTATTTTAACAGGTACTGTAGTATCACGGGTAATGTAGAATTATTATTCACTAAATGACATTTAGGCCAACAACTAGGACATTCATAACCCTCAGCCTTCAGGCTATGTATTGTGACTCCCTATACCCAATAAAAATAGGTTTATACTTTAGTATAATAATAAAAATGAGTTTTCAACCCTAAACATTAAAAAAATCATTAATAATAATTAATTTAATTTTTACTAAACATTTATAATTAATTTATATTGGGTATAAAATATATCAATCTCTCATAATGTATATAATAGTATCAAACCATCCAAATTAATAACTTTGTTATAATTTATATATATATATATATCATGTGTCGTTTAAGCTCATTGTCATTATATACAATATAAAACATAAAAATATCGGGTTGGGTATATCACAAGCTATTAAAGAGATTAAATATATACAAAAATAAATATACCATAATTTATCATAGTGTTACACTGGATTAATTTGTTCAGTGTTCAATTTTCATTACACGATCCAAAATAATTTTCAAATTTTAAATTCAAAGGGTGTTACAAATATTGGGAAAAATCCCTCAAGGTATCATTGAATCTTTTTTAGGTGTTTGTGTTTGTTGAAAAAGTGGGCCTCTATGTTGTGTTGATTAACAAAGTGGACCATGATGTATAAATTTGTTGACAAAGGGGATTTACATGGTGAGTTGTCAAGTTTTATGGAAGTTTTCAACAATCCATGATTGAAGATGGTATGGAAACTTGCATGCAAGGCATGTTTCGAGAGCATAATGTTGAAAAATGGAAAAGGCATGAAGTGCACGAATGATTTGGAAATGTGCACGAAAGATGAGGCTGTGTGAAAGAAACTTGCGCACCCAATGCGATGTCAAACTGGGTTTTGCGTGCTCAAAGGGGATCTTACATGACACATTAAAACTTCCATGTAGGGGTTAAATATTCCTATAAATTAGAGGTGACCCCCTCATTCTATATAGCTCTATACTTAGAGAATATTTGAGCATCATATCACATAAGAATATCACTCAAAGGGAGTTGTGTGAAATATTTTGAGTTGTGTGCAAGCTATGAAAGTTGCACATAATATTAGAGTTGCGTGAAAGATTAAAGATGCATGCAAGGGGAGTTTCATGCCAAAAGTGGAATCTTTCACGCAAGGCAATAATTTTTCGCTCAAGACATAGTAAGGGTTGCGTGAATGATTTGAGGTTTCCTATTAATATTTCCATAATGTTTCATTCATCAATGGATGAAAGTGGAACATCAATAGAGAATCTATCAATAGTTAAAGATTCATATTTCATTAGAGATAATGAAGAGACCTACATTTATATATAATATGAGTGGATCCTCTGAAGAAGCAATGAGCACACATCATTTGAGATAGTTGTGAGCCTTTATATTGATAATGGTTGTAAATCAGGAGGGATAGTGAGTCCACTCCGAACATGTAAATAGCTGTGTGCTAATAGTGGATTTGGTACATCGGCATATCGCTAGATTATGATCCTTGGACGTAGCCCCGTGAGGGTTAACTATGTAAAATTGTTGTGTCATATGCATGATTTTATTATTGTTCAAACTCTACACTGGGAAGGATAAAGAATTGAGTTTTTTCCAATGATGAAACAAGAACATCGGGGCAGTTGCATTAATTTTACATACTCATATTCACCCCCTGGTTAAGAAAACATGCCTAGTAGACCTAACAATAAATTAAAAATTCATGTATAAGGGTTTATGATTATGAAAATGACATACAAATCTTTTACAAAACCTATCACAGATCAAAAACATGATTCAATAAATAAAATGTTACCATTGGAGAAAACATGGGCCCTAATTTTTATAAATCATTATAAATCATTTATGAACAGTTATATCTTGTAAAAAAGTAAATCACATTTGTAAATTTATAAAAACTGTCTCATTTTCAAGGTTAACTACAAAAACTATCAACATAGTGGATCGTGAAATATCAGTTTCTTCCTACTGTGGATTAATACACACACATTTCCCAGAGTGGATATAGATCATCTTATTTTTTTCATAATGTTATCTCAAGATATTTAAATATTTTCCTAATTAATAGGAGGTATATATATGTCTCCTTAATCATAAAATGAAAAATGTACTTATATGTTACAAACCATAATAAATCATATCATCACATCACAAATCATTTAAATAAAATATTTTTCATAAAAATTTCAGGAATTCACCATATATTAACCAATATAAAAATACATTGGTTTTATAAAAATTTTATCAACATAAATATTTACCATCTGGATAATGAGTAAGGATCGTATCATTTAATCATATCACTAATAAAAAATAAGTAACATTAAAGGATACCATCTTATATAGAATATGATTTTGAATGATTAATTTTAACCTTTCTTGAAAAATATATCATTTCTGCTTTAAAAACACATTTTAAAACAGAAAAAAAATTTAAAAATAATTTTATTTAAATATATAATTGGAAACTTATTATGGATTCTTTAGAAATCATATAAGACATATCATGTGGGAAATAGTATTTCACCTTTGAAAAAATATTTTCAAAAAATAAAACATTTTGAATGTCCACTTATTTTAAGATAAACATAGAAATATATAAATTAATATTTGAAGTAAATAATTATCATGATGGAAGTAAATTCTATCCATGTCATATGAATTAAAATGATTATTATATTTTCATTTTCTATAAAGTCTAAACATGCATTTTTTAGAAAATTACATGAAGATTCATTTGAAAACATCTTTAAAAATGACAAATATGGGTGAAAAATTATTTAATAACTAATTTTAATCAATTTAAAAAACAATTATGAAAATATTTTTAGATAATTTTGTTTTAGATGAAAATCGGTTTTCGATTAACGAGATAAATAATGACTATTTATCTTGAAAAGAATATTTTTAATTTTTTAGTAAATAGTGAGAAAATTTAAGGAAATACATATAATATTAAAATATAACTAGAGGATTAGAAAATAAAAAATATTTTTGATATATTAATCATATTATTTCCTCATTGGAAGCATAATCATGAGAAATCTTGAAAAATATTGAAATTTACAAATAATTTCCTTAACACTTTGGAGCCATTGAATAATAATCCCCAAGAAATAATATCTTTCATAGAGACATATAATATCAATAGAATGTATAAATTAATGATATTTCATTTAAAAGTTACTATTAATGCACCTTATAGAATATGAGAGGTGCTTTATAAAACATATGTCTCGAAGGAGAAAATTTATGAAATTACTCCCTTATTACATTTGAATCATTTGACCTGCAAAACCAATGAAATAGAGTACATAAAAATGATATTTAAATCCTAGTATATTTTAGTATAATAATAATAAATTATATTCAAGGTTAGCATATACACCATATAAAATAAATAGGTGGTGAATCTGGCTTGTGTCTCACTATAAAAAAATTAGACGAAAAATGCTCAACATTATCTCAATTTCCATCATACAATTTTGAAACACTAGTATTTTAAATGTATGTTCATTCTAAATAATATAAATTACCATATATATAAAATAAAACATGTTATCTACTTATTACATTTAATAACATGTTTATTAACAAATGCATATCAAAGTTGCATTTCTAGAAATAAATGCTTTATTGTTTTATGTTTTGATTTTTTATATTTTTTCATTTTAAAATTATGATGATTAAAACATATATATATATATATATATATATAATTTAAACCATTATTTTAATATCATATATATTCATAGTATATATATTTATTTAAATACATATATGTTATTAATAGAAAATAAAATACAACATTCATATCGACAGTAGGCTATTCGTATGCATGAATGTTGTTTCTATTTTATTTATAGGATTATAGATGGAATTTTAAATAATATATTACCATTATATGTTTATTTTTATGTAATATATATTTCATAGGTTAATTTGATAATGTATATATGATCTTCCAGGTAAATTGTATTTGATGAAAGAATCACATCACATCATGATGTTGTAGTCCTCCGTACACACAAGTTATGTTATCCTATTCTCAGGGAATATAATGTAATAAGTAATATTCTATATTATGTATATTGAAGAAAAATAATATCATAAATATCATATTTAAAAAATAAATACATCATTTAATCTATCTGTGAGATGTGGTGATATAAAAGGAATAACATCGGTTCACAAGATGATAGTTTATTCAACTCATGAATGGTGATTTTATAACCCATTTGATGTTATATGTAAAACCCCTGACCCCAGTTTCCTAGAGTTAGTGCATTATTACATAACATTGGCATGAAACAATGAATCATATCTTGAAATACCAATCAGATTAGTATCCATGAATGTACAATATACATTCCTAAGATTTACTTTACATCCTGAAATAAAAACATTAACAACATTTGGTCCACATTTGAACACACTTTTATCCTTATCCTATCCATGAAGGTCAACCATAATATACTTCTTCACATCCTGGGAAAAATAAAACATTGAAAGGGGTGAGCTCAGATGCTTAGTAAATAAAATAATATAGCAGAAACTTTAATAAATAAGAATAAACATTTAATGAAATGTATACGACTTCAAAAATCCTTTTAAAATTAAACTTCATCATAATATGGAAGTGATAAAATCAAATAATGACATTTAATTATTCACATGGATATTCTAATAGTCGAATAATCACATGCAATATCAATAACTTCTTTCATAATGATGGAATGCATAATGCCAGACTTCATAACCACATATTCAAGGCCTTGTTCCAGGACTACAAATAAGACTTTGTTAAGGCCTTGTTCCAAGACCCTAGTTAGTCACATGATACCTACCGATTCATAGTGGAGCTATAGCGGGCTTCATGTGTCACTTACTAGGTCCAATTCATTCCTCAAATGAAAAGGATTAAAGATAATATAAATATTCTAAATAAAACTAACATAAGAAATTTCAATAATTTCTCCATAAAAAGTGAATGGTAAAAATAACACAACCATAGTCAAAAATATCAAAAAACATCAATAAAATATGGATTAATTGTATCACACTAAATCAACTTCAAATAAGTTTAAAATCCATAAAAGGATGTTGACATAGATGAAATCATTATTATTTGAAATAAATACCTCTTTATATTTTGAAATCATTTAAAAGTCACATAATTATTAAATAAAACATTTATTTTAAAAATATTTATATAAGACCTTATGGGAAGGTTTGAAGATTATATATTGGAAACAAATATCCACACTCACTGTATATGTTAAAAAAAGACATTCTTACCTTAATTTTGTCAAAAAGGTCATAAAGTACCTTGTTTGGAAAATGACAGGAATATTCCTTTCAACCCATTTTATAAAATGTCAAACTATGGTATAAATGACTTTGACCCATATTTTATTAAATACTAAAAGTGTCTTGAAATGCATTTTTAAGAATCATGGATGTGGATGAAAAAGAGGTCTGAGTAGATAATTACGTCAAAACAACCTCAGATAATAAAGAGATTGTGAAATTAACCAATACCTTGTACTTTTATTTAGTCGATTGTATTTTATCCTCTTATATAATAGTTGAAACATTTTTATTAAATTATAAAAGAAATATATACATAAATATGATATCATATATGATCCTGTAATATTGCTTTGTTAATAATAGTTTAGTCGTATCATCATTTTAGGTGTTAGCTGATTCGTTTTCATTATATGATTGGTTTTGTAATCCATGTTTGTTATAGATAGGATGTATTTGATTCATATATACAATGATATTATGTTCATAAAAATTATTATTAATCCTAAAATGAAAATTAATCATGAATGATTACGTCGGGGAATGAATCTCATCGTGTTCGTGGAGATGGTAATCTGTATCTACGCTCGAGCGACAATATCATTATAATGATGGTGAAATAGTTTGTAATTGGATGTAATATCATATATAAAGAATCATTAACATGTTATATTTATTATATAGATTAGTTATACTCATTATTATACCCATCCAAATTATTAAGTGTTTGAATAAAAAACAACACCACAAGGTGGAGACGGTAAACTGTACGTACACACGTATGATGACTTTTTCCTTCATATGATGGATAAAATATTGAATATGGTTGTAAAATTTTTATAATAATATAACATTAGATATAAGATACTGGTTTTATTATTTTTTAATGGAAACAACAAAGAAAGAGGAAGTGGAAGAAGAAAATAACTTGAAATAGGTGATGAAATATTTACCTCTTCTTTGGGTTATGCATTTTGATTTGATAAAAATATCTTCTTAGGATAGCTTTATGACCAATGTAAGGCCTCTAGGATGAAGGGAAGATTGTGGGGAGGATATTTGGGAAGGGTTGGCCAAGCCAAATGGCTTTGATGGTGTGAAATTAAGAGAAGGTGAAGTACCCTTTTATAAGAGAGATGAGGGTCACTTTGGGAAAAGTTTGAAATATTATTTTATAATAAAAACATTTCCTGGTTATAATGACACCAAATAATTTATTTCAATGATAAGGTGGTGATGGGTCGAAATCCTCTCAACCAATTTGTTATAGACTGGTTTAGGTCTCCATAGGAACCATATCTTTTAGATTTAACTCTTAGTTAATTAGTTTGACATTTTCCATGTCTCATTGTATTTTTAGATTATATGGTTTATAAAAATATTATAACAAGCCAAGAGAACCCCAAGTGGTTAATTATTAATATATATAACCTTATATTTGTTCTTTGTATGATCTATATATTTTTAGAAATATTATATCAATTAACAATACAGTATTTATTTAAACACCATTATGTCAATTGTGACACTATTTAGTATTTGGTTTTTGTGAAAATCATAACAATATGATTACTTCGAGAAATTTTTTTTTAACCAACCCTATCATGTCATATTAAAAATGAAAATAAGTGTAATTAATCAAAAGTATCAGATTACATTTATTTGGATATTTATAATATCAATTATTTTAATCCTTCATTAATATCGTAATTATTGAATCATCATTGTTTCAAAAAAATTAAATTATTTAATGTATAAAAATTATAAATAAAGCCCCATTATATAGGAAATCTGTTAAGATTTATATTTAATATATATAGTCGAATTTATCTTATATATTAAAAATTGTTTAGTTATTAATCATTGAATTTAGCTCATTAAACTATTCTTTAAATAAAATAATAATGAATGTCTTAATCTAATCCAAGTAGACTAAATGGAATCATATTTTATTCCTCAGGTTGTTTTGGTTCGAATTACCTTTATCCAATATAATTAGGACATGTGTTAGGGTAATTATAATATCATTTTTACTCTTTATTTACTTATTTACTTTTAACTATAGTAAATAAAAGTCATAAGTTGCGATTCACTAAAAATTATTTTCATCATATTGAATCAGATTTTTATTTTTGATATAGACCGTGTCTCTTAGATTTTAGAAATTCAACTCAAATAATCTGTAAATTAATATTTTATGCAAATTTGTAAATGTGTCTAGAATGTGGTTAAAAGACAGTAAATAGTTCAATAAAATTTAATATATCTAAACTTATTATAAAATGACTCCATTGAATTACATTGAACATATATAGGTATTATGTATCTATTTTTACCTAAAATAAATTAAAATAAAATAACTCATTATTTAAATAAAATTTCAGTTTTAAACAATAACGTAGTTTTTTTCATTATTCATCATGAATTGAAAGTTCTCAGAAAAATACCAAAAATTAACCCAAAGCTAAATTTGATATTCAAAATCCAAAAATGAAGTCCATTTTGAAAATTATAATTTATAAAATTTCAAAAATTGGGTATTAATATTCATGATGGTTAGTTTCATTGGTCGTGGTGTGTTAAAACTACAAGTTGTGTACAACACAAGCTACATCATTTTTTAAAGGGAAACATACTGTGGAAGATTGGGGAGTTACATTCTCCACCCCATAATATTATTTCTTCCTCAAAATATCTTGAATATTACTGCATAAAGTGATTCGGGTGGTTCTTCATCATAAGTTCTTCTGGTTCCCACGTTGTCTCTTCCATCTTATGCTTTCTCAATAAAATTTTTACAAGATGAGTCTGCCAGTTTTCCAAAACTTGCTATCTGGTATCTAGAATTTTGACAGGCTCTTCACAATAAGATAGATCGGGTTCTTGTTCAATTTCCTCATAGGGGAGTACATGCATTGGGTCAAGCATGTATTTTCTCAATAGTGATACGTGGATCACATCATGAACATTAGAAAGACTTCGATGAATTTCCAAATGATAAGCCACAACTCCAATTCATTCTAGAATTTCAAAAGGTCCGATATAACTGGACTCAATTTACCCTTATTACTGAAATGTATAACACCCTTCCATAGATATACCTTCAAGAAGACATGCTCTCCTACCTGAAATTCCAAATCCTTCCTTCGGTTATCAATATATCACTTTTTCCTACTTCGGGCTATTTGATGTGGGTTTGGATAATATTCACTTTTTCATTGTTCCCTCAACATGTTCTGGGTCTACCAGTTTTTCCCACCGACATCATCCCAACAAGTTGGTGTGTGACATATTTTTCCATATAATGATTTATATGGTTCCATCTAAATACTTGAATATAAGCTATTGTTATATGAAAATTCTAACAGTGGTAAATATTTATACAACATACCTTGAAATTCAGGTGAGTAAGATCTTGACATGTCTTCTAAGGATTGAATAGTCTGTTCTGATTGTCCATCGGTTTGAGGGTAGTATGTAGTGCTCAAACGAAGTTCGGTATCAAAGGCCTTCTGAGGACTCTTCCAAAATCTTGATGTAAAATAGGGATCATGATCAGAAACAATCGATAGGTGTACACAATAGAGTATTAAAACATCATTAATATGTAGTTTTTCTAGACTTTAAAGTGGTAAATATTCTCTTATAGAATGAAAATTTTCATCCTTGGTAAGACAATCATCAATGACACATATTGCGTAAATCCTTCTAAAATTCTTTGGAAGCCCCATGAAAAATTTCATCGTAATATTATCCCATTTCAACTCAGGTGTGGGAAGAGGTTGCATGACTCCTCTAGGTTGTTTCCTTCCATCTTTAACTTTTTGAAAAACCATACATGTTGACACTAAATCAGAAATTTCCCTCTTCATATTGTCCCACCAAAAATGTTCTTTCAAATCTCCATACATCTTAGTTCTACCAAGGTGTATAGTGAAATTGGATATATGAGCATCATCCAATAATTCCATTTTTAGCTTAGGTATATGGATAACAAAAATTCTCTTCCCATATTTCAAAATTCCATCTTCATATATTACGTCTATCAATCTCCCATTATTCACAGCTTTAATTTTCTTTTGAAATTCCTCATCATCAATTTTAGAAATTTTTATCCTTTCTAGTAAATATTTTTTAGAAAACATTTGAAAAAGAATTGATGGTTCACCTTCCATGGTTATTCCCATATACGTCTTTACTAGATCCATGTATATAGGATCCTTTTCAACTCTAATATTGTTCAAAACTCGATGATCCATTCTGCTCAAATCATATTCCACCTTATTTTCCTTCTCGGGGTGTTAGTGTATAGTGAAATCATAATCCTTGAGTAGTTCCAACCATCACATTTGCCTCACGTTGTGTTCTCTTTATGAGGAAATATAAATCAAACTCTTGTGATCGGTATTAATATCACATTTTTGACCATAGAGATAGTGGCTGCATGTTTCAATGAAAATATTACAGTGGCTAACTCAAGATTATGAGTGGGATAGTTTGGTTCATGAAATTTTAGTGGCCGTGATGCATAGGTAATAACTCTATCATTATTCATAAGGATACAACAAATATCTCTCAATGAAGCATCATTATAAATAACAAACTCATCATTCCCCGATAGTATATTCAAGATAAGAGAATTAACTAATCTTCTCTTCAGTTATTCAAACATTCTTCACACTCTTTTTTCTAAACAAATTTAACCCCTTTATGCGTGAGCTTGGTTAATGGGTTAGCCAATCAGGAAAAATTCTGGACAAAAAACCAATAATAAACTACTAAACCAATAATTCTGTTTACCTCAGTTATACTCATCGATGCATCCCATTTTTTGGATTTCCTTGGTTTTTGAAGGATCAACAGAGGTTACATCCATAGAGACAATATGGCAATGAAAAGAAATCTCCTGAAGCAAGAATTCACACTTTCTAAATTTCCCATATATTTCATTTCTTCTACAAGTCATTAAGACAATGCGCATGTGATTTTCATGAACATCATTGATTTTTGAATATACCAAAATATCATCAATAAATACCACTACAAAGTCATAAAAATATTCATTGAAAACTCTATTCATTAGATTCATGAAGACTGAGGGTGCATTAGTGAATCCAAAAGTCATTACTATAAACACGTTATGCCTATATATAGTTTGAAATGTGGTTATTAAAATGTCTTCCATCATCACACACAACTGATGATATCTATATAGAAGTTCAATCATTGAAAAATATTTAGCTCCATGATCTTGGTCCAATAAATCATCAATGCGAGGTAGGGGATACTTTTTCTTTATTTTTATAGCATTGATCACCCTGTAGACATTGCACAACCTCATGGATCCGTATTTATTCATAACAAAAATAACAGGGGCTCCCCATGGAGATACAATAGAGTGAATAAATCCCTTATTACTCAGTTCCTCTAGTTTTTTATTCAGTTCCACTAACACCAGAGTGTCTGTTCTATTAGGGGTCTTCTATATGGCCATTGAACCAGGAATTAAATCAATGGAAAACTAAATTTCTCACTCTGGAGGATTTCCATTTAAATCCATTTAATAAAATCAACATATTCTTGCACAATAAGTGCGTCCTCTATTCGGCCATTCTTTTCCTTACCCATAGTTATTTCATTATCTTCCTCCCTAATAATTGAATTTAGTAGAGCTACTTAGGGTGGATCTAGATAACAATATGGGGGTGACAAATCTTTTCAGAAGATGAGGTCATCTTTATCATCATCGAAAACTGTAATATCCTTCTTCTTACAATAAATTTTCCCATAATTGTCTCAAAGAAAATCCATTGCGAGGATTATATCAAATTAAATCATGGGTATGATGGTGAGATCAATAGATAATGAACATTTATATTCCCTAATGGGAACTAATTCACAAAACATTATTGTGATGATACTTCCCTTAAGTTTTTTAACTGAAAACTCCCTAATTATGTCAAATTGAAAATATCTAATTTCCATAGCGAACACAAAAGATATGAAATAAGGTTATGATCTAGAATCAAATAATGCATTTCCTACACTTGAGGAAACCATTAAATTACCCGCCACTACATCTTTCAGAGCATCAAATTTAGTAGTAGTGATCACATAAACTTGTACTTGATCCCTTGTCCTTTTATGATGTAATTTTCCTTGGCTATTAGGATATTCATTTTCATAATGCCCCTTTTCTCTACTATTGTAGAATTAAATATTGAAAACCTCTTTCATTCCCTTGTAATCCGGATCTTGGTGGACTTTTTCACCACACATATAACATAATCTCATTCCCTTCAGTCAAGTACCGAGGTGTTTTTTGTCACATTTAACCCAGTATAAATATTCAACTTTAAAAATCATCCCTTTATTTTAATATCTAATGTTTTCAGAAGATTATTTTTTCTGTTGCTTTACTTTAATGTTGTAAGACTTAGAAAATTCCTTTTCACTCTTGATAACGCATGAGACTATATCTGTTTACGATAGGAAGGATTCTGAGACTAATTCTTGGTGGAGAAATGGTTTTAACCCATCAAAGAATCAATCACTCTTACTACTTGGGTTATGTTTATAATATACAGAAAGCCTTGATATCCTTGTAATGTTAGCCCCATAATTTTCGACATTTTCATCCTCCTTTTTCCTTAGAATCAGAAATTATCTTTCCATATCCACTCGATGGTCATGAGGAAAATATTTTTCTATGAAAATATCATTAATCACCCTCCATTACATGTTTTATTCTTCATCATCTTACAATGTGTTTTTTTATTAATGACCACCATTGATCTACATCTCCCATGAGGTGATAAACAATGAGGAGAACTGGTTTCCCATTTGCTACTCCCCAAAGAATGAAATATTTTCTCTAAGGAATTTATCAATTTCTCAACTACTAATGGATTTTTTACACCCGTTGAATGTTGGTGGTTGTTTTCTCATGAAGCGGTCTAAAATTGATCCTCTGCGTTGTGGATCAGGGTGCTCCATACGTGTAAGGTTATTATTCATAAAATGAGTGACTTTTCCTAGTATGGTGATAAGCTGATCAACACCTGTTGCATTACCATCTCCACTATAAATATATTTACTAATATGGAAATACCTACATTGATTATGTGGGTTGATACAGTTTACATTCCTTCTACTAGGTGTCATTTCAAAACAATGACATACACTAGATTAGTTTACAAATCACTATACATAATTCCAATCATGTAAAACAATTTACAAAAATTGAACAGTATATGGATATAGTCCATAATCATAAAAATGATTTATTTGACAATGCATATACTCATAAAACCTTCTTAATGGTTTCTAAATAAAACGAGAATTATCCTAAGCATAGCCCCTGAGAGTGTCGTATCCAAGAGTATAGCAAGGCCAATTATCGTGCACTAGTTCTAGTTTGATTCTAGCTCAAAGTGGTGTTTTTGTGTTTTACCCCAAGGTACATCTATTCTAGAGCTACTTCTACCTGCTCATATCTAGATAGGGATGTTTTTCTTGGAAAACTCCAAAAATCTCTACAGCACCAAAATTCTATGAAGTTCATATATACTAATCCTCTAAGTCTATCTTATGATATTTTTATCTAATAAGTGTTTTTCTAAATCTAGTTTCCAAGGTTTATTATAAACTACCTATGATTCCTACTGCAACACCCCGACCCCAGTTACCCAGAGTCGGTGTATTATTACATAACATTGGCATGATACAAAAAATCATGTCCCGAAAGGCTGATTAGTTTAGTATCCTTGAAAGTACTAGATACATTCATAAGTTAATAAAATAAAAACATCAACAACATTTTTTCCCTTTTCGAGCACACTTTTATCCTTATCCTATCACTGAAGGTAAACTATATAATACTTCTTCACATCCTAGGAAAAATAAAACATAGAAATTGGAGAGCCCATATACTTAGTAAGGATAACAATATATCAAAAACATTCATAAATAAGCATAAACATTTATGGAAATGTATAAGACTAAAAAAATAATTTTAAACATAAACTTCAGTATAATATGGAAATGATAAAATCAAATAATTCCATTTACTTAATCACATGGATATTCTACTAGTCGAATAATAACATGAAATATCAATAGCCACTTTTTGAATGATGGAATTCATAATGTTGGACTTCATAACCACATAGTCAAGGCCTTATGCCTAGACTACAAATAAGTTTTTTCCAAGGCCTTCTACCAAGACACTAGTTTGTCTCATGAGACTTACCGATTCATTTAGGAGCTATAGAAAGCTCCAACCGTCACTTAATAAGTCCAATGCATTCATTATATGAAAATGTTTAAACATTACATAATAATTCATATTAAAACTACCCTACATAATGTCAATACATTATCCATAAACCATGAATGATAAAAATAACACATCCATAGTCAAACATATCAGAAAACCTTCAATACAATATAGAAGATTTATATTATAATAAATCAACTTAAAAAATGTTTAGAATCCATCAAAGGATGTTGAAATAGATGAAATGAAAACTATTTGAAATAAATACCACATTCTATTTTGAAATCATTTAATAGTCACATAATTATAAAAGAAAACATTTATTTTGAAAATATTCTTAGAAGCTTGTATGGGAAGCTTCTGCAATGATATAATAGCAGAAAATAGCCACACCCACCATATAAGTTAAAAAGAGACATTCTTACCTTAATTTGGTCAAAAAGGTCCTAAAGTACCTTGTTTGGAAAATGACGTGAAGATTCCATTAAAGAAATATTATAAAAAGTCAGAAAAGGGTATAAATGATATTAACCCATAATCTTTTAAATATAAATAATGTTTTCAAATACATTTTTAAGAAACAAGGATGTGCATGATAAAGAGGTCACATTAGATACTTTTGTAAAAACAACCTCAGATAATAAAGCAATTTTGAAATTAACCCTTACCTTGTACTTTTCCTTAGCCAATGGTATGTGAAAATTTTGTATAAGAGTTAAAATATTTCTATTATATTATAGAAGAACTATAAATATAAATATAATTTTATATATGATCCACTAATATTGCTTGGTTAATAATATTTCATTAGTATCATCATTTTGTGTGTTAACAAATTCATTTTCCTTTATATGCTTGGTTACATAAGCCATGTTTGTTATGGATTGGATGTATTTGATTAATATACATAATTATATTATGTTACTAAACAATATTTTTAATCATAAAATTAAAATTATTCTTGAATGATTATGATAGAGAATGAATCTCATCACGTTTATGGAGACCGTAATCTGTACGTACGCACGAGCGAAAATATCATTATATTGATGGTGAAATCATATGTAATTGGATGGTATATCATATATACAGAATCATTAACTTGTTATATTTATTATTTACATTAGTTATACTCATTATTATACCCATACAAATAATGAGGTGTTTGAAAAACAAACTACACCACGATGTGGGGACGGTAAACCGTACGTACGCACGTATAGTGACTTTGTCATTCATATGATGGATATAATAATGAATTTAGTTGTAAAATTTTTATAATAACATCACAATATATATAATATGAAGTAAGTATTATTTTATAATGGAAACAACAAATAAAATGGAAGTGTAATAAGAGAAAACAAGAAAGAGGTGATCAAATATTTACCTCTTCTTTGGGCTCTTCGTTTTGAATTGATCATAAGGGCTCCTTAGGATGGCTTTATGACCAATAGAAGGAATCCAGAATTAACAAAGGAATGTTGGGAGGATATTTGGAAGAGTTTGGCCGATCCAAATTGACTTGGAGGAGTGAAATTAAGAGAAGGCGAAGTACCCTTTTATAAGATAGGTGAGAGTAACTTTTGGAAAAGCTTGAAATAATATTTTATAATAATAACATTTTCGGTTTCTAATGGATCCAAAATGATTTATTTCTATGATAGGGTGGGTATTGGTCAAAAAAATCTCTACCAATAGATTTTAGAGAGTTTAAGGTCACCAAATTAACCTTATCTTTTAGATTTAACTCTTAGTTAATTAGTTTAACATTCACCATGTATTTTTGTATTTTTATATTATAGGGTAAATAAACATACTATATCTAGGAAAGAGAACCACAAGTGGTTCATTATTAAAATATATAACCTTATATAAATCCTTTAGAAGATTCTTATATTTTAGTAATTTTATATAAATTAATAATATAGTATTTTTTTAAAACTCAATTGTGTCAATTTTGACACTATTTAGTATTTGGTTTTTGTGAAAACCATAAAATCCTGATTACTCCAAAAATTTTATTTAACCAACCTTAAAAATACATATTAACCAATAAAATTATTTTAATCCATAAAAAGTCTCAAATTTCATTTATTTGGATATTTATGATATCAATTATTTTAATAATTCATTAATAAGGCAATTACTGCATCATCATTGTGTCATATATAAATTTAATTATGTAATGTATAAAAATTATAAAAAAACTAACATTATAGAGGAAATATTTTTAAATTTCTATTGAATATATATAGTCAAATCGATCATATGTATCAACATATATTAAAAATGGTTTAGTGATTAAACATCAAATTTAACTCTTTTAACTCATTTATAAATAAAATAATAATAAATTTCCTAATATAATCCATGTGGACCAAAAGGGGTCATATTTTATTCATAAGGTTGTTTTGGTCAAATTACACTTATCCAATTGAATTAGGACATGTGTTAGGGTAATTATAATATCATTTTTAGCCTCAATTACCCTTTTAACTTTTAACTGTGGTAAATAAAAGTCAAAAGTAATTATTAACCAAAAAAATATTTTCTTCTTTTTGAACCACATTTACTTACTAATATCAACCATGTCTCTCATTTTTTAAAATACAACAAATAGAAGTAGTAAAATTATGTTTTATGAAAATTTGTAAATGCACCTAGAATGTGGGTAAAATACGGTAAAAAGTTCAATAAAGTTATATATATATAAACTTATTATAAAATGATTCAAATGAATTAAATTGAACATATATAGGTATTAAGTATCTTTTTTGACCTAAAATAAATTAAAATAAAATAACTAATTATTTAAATAAAAGGTCTACTTAAAACAATAACATAATGTTTTTCACTATTCATAAAAAATTGAATGTCTTTCAGAAAAATACCAAAAATTCACCCTAGGATAATTTTGAAATTCCGAATCCAAAAATGAACTTAATTTTGAAAATTAAAATTTATCAAATTTCAAAAAGTGTGAATTACTATTCAAAACTTCTAGTTTAATTTGTCATGGTGTGTTAAAACTCCATGTTGCGTACAATGCAAGCTGCTACATTATTTAAAGGGAAACGTACCGTGGAAGCTTGGGGTGTTACATTAGATGAAAATTGTTTAGTTTAATCTATTAAAATAATAATTTATAATTATATTTAATATACTCAAAGTCATTATATAACCACTATCTAGTAAAAATTGTATGAGTTGGAAGAATAAATAAAATATAACACTCTATTAAGGGTGTTACCCCTTCTTCAGAAATCATATTTTGGGTTCAATCCAAATGAATAAGAGGTTGGTTTTACAAAAAAAATGTATTATTGGAATATTATAGGTATGAAAGTAATTAAATTTTTTAGTAATCAGTCGAAACAATTGGATAGAGAGGTGTGTAGTGGAGATGAGATTGGGTTACCTTTTATAAGTGAGGTGATTATGGTCAAAGATTTAGATAACCTTTTTAGATAATATGAATTATTATGTTTTCAAATATGTTTTTTTCAAAATTCCATTTACATAAATGGGAATATTAAATTTTAAATTAACACCGTAGAGGTGACAATAAACAGATTTTCAAAGAGAAGGTGTTCAAAAGTGTAAAATGATTTTATACCAAAATTTAATATGAAAATAATTCTGATGGCATTTATTTTATTAATATATATATATATAATTTAACTAATTTTTCTTTTAAAAATTTATTCAAATAAATTACAATTTTTTAAAAGAATTAAAATAAATTACAATTATTAATAAAAAACTATTTTCCACAATTTATGAAACATTTATCTTCCGAAAAAATTATCAAATATTCACCATAAGTTAATTTTGACCTGATTATTTAAAAAATGAAATTATTTTCAAATAAATTAAGTAAAATTTTATATTTTTAATACTATGTTCTCAAAAGATGATTTTCATTGGGAAAATATATTTTCTTATTGTAAAATTTGATTTATGCTTAAATCTTGTTTGGAAAAAAGATAATATAATTGTTAAAAATTGAGTGAATAAATAATATATAAACTTTTTTAAAATCATCCATCAAAATTATTATTTTTAATTTATTAAATTAAATCACATTTGGATGCATATGTTTTTTCAGAAGAAGATATCATTTATTCTTTAATAATATATTTTTCATTTATAATTAATTTCTCTCTATGAAAATCATCTTATATTCATTTATAGACCCTATATTTTAATAATTTAGTTAATAATATTCATATAAACTATTTAAATACTAGATGATAAATATATTATTTAATAATACTATTTTAATATTATGCCAACTTTCATTTAAACATGGTGTTTCATGTATTAGTATTTTTAAAAAGATTACATTTAATTGAAAAACAAAATTTGCAAAATCTCGGGGTGTTACATTGTCCATGGGTATATATTCCTATTACAGTATTGTTTTTTTGACCAAAATTATTACTATTTATCTCTTCCATATTTTTCATGATATATTTATTCATGGATTACATCTATTTCCTAATTTCCGAAACTAAGTATCTTTTCTCACCATATTTTTATATTTACCATTACATGGGGTACCCTTAAGGGGTCTATGAATGGGTTGATAGATTTTAAATAAATAATTATAAATTTCCACCAAAATTTTTATGTTTTATTTTAGGTTTTTATTTATTATTTTTGATTCTTGTATATATCTAATCTCCAAATAAAAATAAAATATTCAATCAATTGATTTGGTATCCATTTCACTTTGTGTTAGTTTAGAAAAATAACCATTGACTTCACGTTATTAGAGACGAGGTTTTATGATGTAATATCTTGTTACAATTTTTAGGTACTCCCTTGTACATCCATGGTTTATAATAATTTTTTGTGTGTTTTTTCATGATTCTTTGGGATGTGTAGGGTTCACTATGTAGAATAGATTTGTGTTTGTGGTTATTTTTCAAATTATTATTGTCTAGTTAGAAATGTGTTAATTAATTATTGGGGTTCTCTACCTGATTGGATAATGTCTTTTGTTCTTTGGTGGGTTTCTATAGAAAACTAGGTTTATAATATCTATTGGGTGATTACACGCTAGGTAAAGGAATTTTATTCCATGTAATTGTCATGAGGAATATGTATTGAATTTGTTTTTTGGATTGATTTTAATATGGATTGAATTTTTAATTCACTTTATATAAGCGATAAAATCTGTTCTTTAAAAGGATGAAAATTTTCAGTGATTTTAGCATTTGTGGATTTACCAGCATCTAATTTAATTACATAAATTTTAATTCTAATAAGATCTAGTTTTAGTACACACTATAGTTGATTAACATTTCATTAGACTATGCATCCACTCTATCTTGACCTAGAGGTCACATTTATAATTTTTAAAGATCTCTTCTCCTTGCATATCACTCATTCGAATACTGATCACCATGTTTTGTACCATGAACCAGTCCATATAGTCGTTCCTTGTATTCATTTTTTTATATGTGGTTACATATACAGTTTTTGCTAAAGTTCTATTGAGGTTTATAATCAAATATTGTCTTATATATTTATATTTCATTTTCATAACTGGCCTTGTATTTCAAAGTCAAATCTCTTGGTTTCCAATCAATATTGTTGAAGTGGGATACTTTTATACCATTTTTAGGTATGTGTTTATATATAATGGGTAAAATTTATGAATTTATAATCAATCATGACAAATTATTTTGGGTCATTCATTGAGTTGAAGTTATTTTTTCATTCATGGGATTTCTGGAAAATAGAAATGTTATTAATGTGGTTTTATTTAATTAATACGTTTTTTATTCCGAAATGGGTTTTTGAAAAACCAATGCAGCTTTTCTTAGGTTTGAAAAATTATTTATAAATTTTGGGCATTTTTTTGAAATTTATTTTGTAGTTTTGACACAATGGGATCATTATGTGCATCAAGTAATAGAAATTAGAAACCTTATTTAGTATAGAACCACTAGTGGTTGTTTTTTTTATATTAATATAAAATGATAGGAATCAATATATGATAGATCCATCATTTGACATAATTTAGTTCAATATTTATGTATAGTATATATTTACACATAGGTTAGAGCCAAAATTAATGTTATATTTTTTATTTACAAATTGGTATCATAGTATTGTCTTTATCATGGATTTCTTATCATAGATTTTTATATGATATTAGACCACATGGATTCAAGTGATAAAATTTCATAGATATGTTTTCACCTTCATACCATATGATGCATGGTGATGATTTGTTTTTTTCCTAATACTTATCATATTTCTTTATTTTATCCTATGAAATGATTGTAAAAAATATAAAGTCAAATTATTTTAAAATGGGGTTGTATTTTTGAAAATTATTTATAAAATTTTTTGTTTTAAAATCTATAACATTTGAATTCTTTATATTAGTCCATTCATATACTCTGTGGTGGTATCATAATGGTTACTTTTCTTAAACACTAACTTTTCTATTGGGTGTTTTTATAATTTTTATTATTGGAATTACAAAAGGTGATGAAAATATTATAGCGTTGGAGGTTCTCTTATTGTTGTGGCCTTTGTTTTGGGTTTTTGAAGAGGTGAAGGTTTGTCACACAATGACATGTGGTCTTTCCTAATTTTCTATTTTCTAGTTTTTATAGTTTTTGTTGGTTTATAAGGATCTAATTGTATCTTTTAAATTTTTAATGTAGTCTTGTTGTATGATTTTTTGGTTTTATTGAATACTTGTTCTATTGTATTTGTTTTACCTCACCATGTGATAGACTGATCATGTGTATAGTTAAATTGAACATGGATGGTCTATTACAATTTGGTATCAGTGGAGAAGGCATAGCCTAAAGTGTCTAAACACTTTTGGAGAACGGATTTGTGTCTTTTGTAGATATATGTTAGTACCACTAGAATTGAAAGAATTTGTTGAAAATGAAATTGTCTACCTCATTTCTGTGGAAGAACAAGGGTTACCTTGGTAGGTCAGGGACTTACTAGGCTTTAAAATTGGGTTTCGAGATCATTTGATTGATTATTATGGGATTGTTATTTAAATAGATATATTCATTTATATTTACTGACATTCAGTTATTTAATTCCTTATTTCTTTTACTTGTTTTTATTTTAAATAATTGGATTGAATTTTGAAAGGGGTCCTATTTTTTGCAATATTATCAAGATCTAATAAGTTATTTTATTTTATTATTCAACAATTCCACTAAAAATGTATCTCAAAAATATGAAAGAGGAATATGAGAGATAATACTAATAAGTGATTCCTCCAATGGACACTTCTTTATTGGGATATGTAACTTGCACTATTCAGACTCTAAGTGAAGTTGGTTTTGGGAACCCATAATTATTGGTTGATCATGGAAACAAATTTATAGAGTAACATCCAACTGTATTCCATGTTGAAAAGGGACTACAAGAATTTATGGAGTTTCTTGAGCTAATTAAGAGGATCTTTAATATTTTGAACACTCAAGAGGATTCGAATATGGGTTTCTCCATATACATGTTTGAGGGAATGAGAATAAGATTGTAGGACTCTATTATGAATTATATATTTAATAAAGATTTACTTGGGTTTATTGTAAGATGACCATTAAAAACATCATTACCATGTGGTTCTACGTGGGGTGAATAATCAAGAGATAAGGAATTTGGAGTAGAGTGAGTGTACAGTTCTGAAGTATTCCTCAAATTTGTTTTTGGGTACATCATGTACCAGTGGTTGTAACTAAAGAGTGCCTAAATGATTAGTGGTTTCAGTCGTGATTGAGGCCATACATTTGGTCTATGTTGACACTCATGTGAATTCAGAACATTGTGGAGGTGGTTAAAAAATCATCTTTGGTTTAGGTAGACGTAACTAAAAATAATGGATTTGATGGAGTTTTTTTGGGGGCCATTGGTATCCAGGGTGTATATTTTGGTAATAAATGTATTTTGAAAATGTAGTTAGTTTTCTTTAGGACTAGGTTTGGAAGCTTTTTATAGACAATATCGTAATTGTTTCTACTAGTGTTCAAATATGTTCATTCCAAGACCAATTTTACAAAGTCTTCAAAGACATATCATCTTTGTGGATGATTTTTTCTTCTCAAATTCCATTTAAAACTTGATATCCCGTGGATGTAAGGAAGGATCCAAATTCCCCAAGGGATCATAGGTTTGTTCAGATGCTTCCAAAGGTGGTGGGTCATATACTATGGATAATATGGATGTTAATGGGGCTAAAAACGATCATGGTGGAGCTAAGAATATACATCTATATATTTTGTAGTATGCTCTAGAGGAATCTGAAGTTAGGACAATTATAGTTAGAGTTACTGTATTTATATCTTGTTCTATAGATATTTCTTTAAATTTGTTAATCATACTTTCAAATAATATACGTTAGATAGTGTTTTGGTCTTGTATTCAGATCTTATACATTTATTATTGGATCTTTTACACCTTTGGTAAAGAGGTTCAATCATGTTATCAAGTGTCCCATGATTCAGGTGATGATAGAAAACTTAGAAGAATATTGGGACATATTAGTGCATGATATTGAAATATTCTACTCGATTATAATTATGGTTTGGATGATAAGTATTTAGGATCAGATAAACCATTATCACCATCAGGAATAGTCTTTATCTACTGATGGGGTCACTCATGATTTCATGGTGAGTGATAATTAATTTCATGATGGGAATAGTTTGTTGTTTATTATGTTTGTGTAATATCGTGCTAGTTTTTAGAGATGATTCTTCATGCAGTTGAACCTTTTGGTGTTTGTTCGGTGCTCTGAAGTGTTCTATTCATAAACTAAGGTTTTTTGGGATGATTTTCTTAGATTATAACCCCTATGTGAGGTCGACTTTACCATAGATCTACTCCCTTGAATGATTCCCAATTATTTGCAATCTTATTGAATGGAACACGATGGGTTGGTGGAAATTAAGTTAAACCTTTAGGAACTATAGGATAAATGATTTATTCATCCAAGCCTATCCCAATGTCCTTCACCAAACATCTTTTCTAATAATATAGACTAAACCAACCAACATTTTATAAACTATTAGATGCTAAATATAATGATATTTAAGAATTAATATTATTTTCCAAGGTTTGATGATTATTTTGACCAGCTTTCAAGGGCATGTTGGTTTACTATTATTGACACTTAATAAGGGAACACTAGTTTAGGGAATGAGAAGTGGGTGTAAAAAAACTATATTTCTAATCCGGTAAGGGAATTTTGAGTTTCTAGTGTTTCCATTTTGTCTAACTAACACTCTTTCAATGTTTTAGGATTTGAATAACTAGAATATTCATTAAATCATGGAAGATGTTATTGTTGTGTTCGTTGATGTTTTTTTCTTTTAGTCAATGTAAAAGGAGGAGCACGTGTACTATTTGGATATCATTGATCAAGCCTTGAAAGAACATCATCTGTATGGTATGATTTATAAATGTGAGTTTTTCATTTGGGAAGTGAAATATCTCAGTTATATGATATCAGAGAAGGGTGTCTCAATAGATCATGAAAAAGTACATGCTATTATATCCTTGGATCTTACTAGAAATGTGTTTCAGATCCAAAGCATCTTGGGATTGTCTAGTTACTTTATACAATTTTTAGGATTTCTCTATGGTCGCATCATTGATGAACGTTCTAACCTATAAGGGTATAAATGTTGATTATAATGACAAGTGTAAAATATATTTTGAGGGGAGTAAGATGCTTTTGACATTAGATACATTTTTTATTCTTCTATAATTGTGTTTTGATAATGATTTCTACTGAATTTCTATAAATATGGGTTTGTGATGTGTTTTATTGTAGGGAAATAAGTGGTTTTATACTGATCATGTTAGTTAGAACCTAATGATAAGAACTAACCAACCCACTATCCTGATTTTGAAGTAATTATTTACACATGGAAAACATAGAATCAATATCGTTTTGGTTAGTGGTAAAAAAAATATTCTGATCATAATAGACTAAATTATATTTTGCATAGAAGGATATAAACACGAGATTAACACATTGGGTGGACTATCTTGGAACATTTTTTTACATTTCACACACCCCTTGGACGGTAAATGCATTTTTCACTAAATTTAGATGAAAAAATACTAACACATTATGTGGAAGTACCAGTTAAGGTGTAATATCTAATGATATGGATTGTTAATATTACCTATGGAATAGAAAAGGATAGTGGAAATGTTTTCTTGGAATCAATGAAACCAAAATAATCTTTTTATTAGTGATTTTTTCTTAATAATGTGATAGATATTAAGTAAAAAAGATTGGGTGAAGCCTCTATGGTGGGGTGACCATGTCTGAGTGGTCCAAGTCTCCTAGTGGATGTTGGTTTCTCTGTAATCTAATGGTTGCACCTATCCCCCCTAGGTTTTAGTTGATGGAAAGTGGACACTAGACTTGTTGGTCCATGAACCCTGAAGATTCCATGGTATATCATGATTTCATATGTTTTTATTGTTGGTAAGGGATGACATGGTGGATTTTATAATTTTTATCATTTTTTCAAACTAGTTTGATAATTAAGGTGAAACACCTATGACCTATGAGTTTTTTATATCCCTTACCCATTCTAGTATGGAATATTAATGAAATTTCCATAGATTTAATAATTGGATTTACATGGAATCCATTTTGAAAGGATGTGATTTGGGTGATCATTAACCGACTCAAAAAATTGGTGCATTTCCTACTGATCACAGAGACAATTAAAGTGTAATAGATAGTGGAATTATATGTCTGAGATATTGTGACCCTGTATGGGGTTTTCAATATGGTTGTATATAACATAATTTGATGTTTATGTCCATGTTTTTGAATTCATTATAGGAGGAGATTATTTCTAATATTAGTTCCAATATAGAATATTATCCAAAGTTGGATGGACAAAAGAGGGGGGATATAGGTTTTTGAGGATATGCTCTATAATTTTAAAATTGATTTTGGTCGATCATGGGAAAATAATTCACCTATGGTTTAATGATCCAATAATAATTGTTATAATTATTTTAAAAATATGGTTTCCTTAGAGGACTTTTATCAGGGACCATGTAGATATCATTTATGCCAGATAGAGTTAAGAGATTCATCATCATTTGGATCGAGTCTTTTTAGGGAGATGATGGAGGTGGAATCATTGATATGAAGTATATTATTCACGACACAGAGTCATTATAAATTTTATGTGTTCCATCATCGCCACCCTATGATGATTGAATTTTGTGATCATATTTTTATGTGAGTTTCTCATCTCATAGGAAATCATTTGTTGGGTAAGCAGTGTATATGGGAACTATGTTTTTTTGGCACTCTTTTAAATCATTCATGAACTAAGAAAGGTGACCTATCAGTTGGAATTTGTATCTGTTTTGACATATATACCTGATATGCTTTGGAGTTCTATGTTGATGAGGTATATACCAGATCATTCCCATTTTAACAAATTGGAGGACATTGACTTAGAAAAACACAACTACGGTTTAGTATCCAGTTTAAATTATAGATATATAAGATAAGGCACTGCATTTTAAAATGATTCATATAGTTTAGATTTTGAGGAAGTGTGGATGGTATATCCCTGAGATGCGAGGGAGTGAATTGTTAATAAGGAATTAGTGGTTTCCCATTATATCAAGTCATATAATCTGGTGAATTTATGTGGGGAAGAAATCATTTTTTGGGAGATTGAATCTTCTTGTTACGCTTTTCAGGAACCCCCTTATTGATCCATTGTTTTTCATCCTTATTTTGGTGTGTTTGTGGGCATATTAGGGAAAATGAACTTTTTTATAGAGAATTACATAATGTTCTGGGATGAATGTTTTTTTGAATTAATGGTGTCTGGGTATTAATGTGTTAGTGGATTTGAGTGTTTTCCCACATGTTTGGAGAATGTCTCAGGTTAATTGGTGGGTTTTATTTCTGAAAGCTACAATTTTTTATTTTTTCTAGGTGAATAAATGTTGTGTAAATGAATATCATGTTATATAACAGTTGTAGGGAAAATCCCATTAACCTACATCCAGGTGTGAATTTAACATACCATGTACTTGTAGTTCACATCATCTAATGGATAAAATCTAGGTTTTATATACTAGTGAAACATTTCTAGTGATTTTAGAATCCATGGAATTCACATCATGTAATGGGATTAAAAATGTGTAATTTTCATGAAATTTTATTGGTTACCGTACAAGTGATTATCATTTAATTCAACCATGAATACTTACTCCCACAATGCATATCCCACCTAATACAATTTTAGAGATCTTTTAACATGCTTGATCACCCATCCAATGATCAATTCTTTAGGATATTGTGTTTTTCCTCTCGAAGAATGAGTTTATTTTTTTCTTGTTCTTTTCCTTGGTTATGTTTGTGGTTTGGGATATGGTTTTGTATAGATTCATGATCAGATATTGTTTTTTATGGATCATTTTATGTTTCTTTATGTGTGTTGTCTTTCGATGGTTGATCTACTATTTTAGAATCACTATTGTCAAAGGTGAAAAGTTTTATATCATTTTAGGTAGTTTTCTCTATAAAATGGGTTAATTTGATGAATTGATAATCATAATGAATAAATTCATATGGGATGTTCACTGAATAAATATAATATGTGGTTTCAAGTGATTTCTTAGAGAGGATTTTTTAAAGGATGTTTCATTAAAGAATGATTTTTTATATTTGTAAATGGGGGGTTTTTAAAGAGATGTTATTTTTATTTTATTTTAAAAATTATTTATAAATTATGAGAACTGTTGTTTAATGTTATTTTTAAAATATTGGATCATTGGGATTCATTGGTGCATCGAGAAATTGATATAGGTATGCTTAGTGTGTGTGTAACCACTACTTTTTTTATTAATATCTACATAATGTGGTATGAATCTGTTTAAGATGAATGAATCATTTGACTGAGTTTAGTTATATTTTTATTTGGAGTTCATATTTACCCATATTATAGAACCCAAATGATAGTGTGATTTTTAATTTTTACATTTTATAAGACTATTTTTTGTATCATGGAATTTTTTTCTTATATTTTTATATGTTTCTGTATCACATAGATTCACATAATGTTATTTTAGGTAAATATTTTCCCTTTACTACCATCTGATGCATGAACCGGATTTTTTCTTTTTCACTTATAATTTTTGTATTTCAGTCCTTGAGAATATGAAAGGAATTTATGAAAAACAAAAAAAATTATTGTTTTCAAATGAGATTGGATTTATACACATACTTTTTAAATATTTTTTGTTTTAAAATCATGAACTATTGAATTATTGACATTATAATTTTTATAAAATCTATGTAAGTATACTACCTGGCGTTTTTCCCACATTTTACCTTTCTCTTAGCGAATTTGTAGATGTTTTATTGCATGATTCAGGTAAATGGAAGAGCATGTTTTAGTATTCTATCTTCTCTTATTATTGTTACCTTTGATTTAGGTTGTCATAGAGGTTGTGGTTGGTCACCTAGATAGGTGAGGTCGTTTTAGATTCATACATTTCTTGTTTATCCAATTTGTAGTGGTTATTATAAATCTAGCTGTATATTTTCCTTTGGTAATGTACTCCGGTTGTATGTCTTATTTTGGATTTATTCAATACATGTTCTATTTTCATAGTTTCCCCTCACAGTGTAATGACCATATCAAGTGTATAGTTCGGCTGATCGAGGATGGTATTTTACATTTGTTTATTATCAGGGTATGTTTTTTATAAACCATTTGAACAAATTTTGGTAAAAAATAGATTAGAGAACCTTACCCAAAGACCGAATCAGATGGTAATCCAACATATAGGTTAATATTAGTATGTTTCGGTTAAGTGGATATTGTATCATTTTCGAATAAAATACATCTATTCCTAGATACTAGATATTGTAATAGATTATAGATAATATTAACCTAGGGGTAAGAAATCTAATAGGGATGGATTGGATGTTAACAATAACATAACTGAGGCATGATCAGTTGATATAAGGCTACATGCCTGGATAAAAACTCCTGTAGGATATGGTTTGGTTGATTTACATACTATTTACATAGCATTATGAATAATTGGAAATATTTTTTTATGATTTTAGGGTATCCCCTATGATATTATTCTCATGATCTTGTGATTATTTACTAAAAAATATTTTAATCAATGCTATGTGTTACACATTATTTTTAATCATATACTTTTATTTACATATAACAATGTTATATCATAAAAAAATAAAATTAATTGTTTATAAATATATCATGTTGTAAAGAATTTAAAGGATATCAATGCACATAATATCTGTTGGGATTTATCTCATATTAATGATAATAAAACAAGACTATGAGCTAGAGATGGAGATAGAGGAGAATAAATTAATACTATATTGGGGTATTTAACTCAAGAGATGACCCATAATATTTCCCATATTAATAATCCTACTTTACCTCAACATGGTGAAAATATTTTGGATTACTTCATTCCTCAAGAAACTCAGTTTTCTAATGAGTTTACTAATATAATTATTTATATAAATGGATCAATTCCCTAAATAAGATATTTATCTATTTCAAAAGTATCAACAATTAGAAGGTTATCAGGACAGTTTCCAATCATAATGGAGATTTAGATAATTGGTGGTCATTTATCTATAACACTAAGGAGTATAATGAAGTAAATATTATAGTGTGAAAGAAATACATGGAGATATTTTTCAAAAAACAATTTCATCAATATAAATTATCATTAATTGAATGAATATTCCTCAATAAAAGAAAAATAGAGAGAGATAATGTTTCAAAAATGAATCTAACTATAGTTAGTTAGAAATTCATGATTTGGATTTTGTATGTAGTCTTACGAGTGAGATTTATCATTCCATTGATGGCCTAAAAAATATAATTTGATTAAAAATTGTATCTCAGAACTTTTTTATACAGGAAGATATAATATAAAGTTCCACTAAAATTGAAAAAAAAATCTCCAAGAATTATTTTTCTAGAAAAAAAATATAAGAATATATATGGGTAGATGAGCACTATATAAAATGAAATATAATAAAATTGGTGAATGATAGGATTTAAAATCAATATTATAATAAATTTGGCTTCAGTTACCATGTTACATGAATGTTGTGAATGATATTTTACTTCATGTGTGGGGATAAAGGTAACTAGTCATATTATTTCATACAAATAATGAATCTATGAATGATTAATGTTTCATGTATATGATTATGGGGAACTATTCAAATGAATTCCCCGATAATTAGTGTAATTTCCCATATAAGTTTTAATAAAACATGTCCATTATTATGTGTTCCCTATTGTAGATGTAGATGTTCATAATGTTATAGTGGCGGGAATGTTGATCATTGCCTCAATTTTAGGTTTTTTAATTTTTATCAGGATTTTCATAAACTATTATACTATTAATGGTTGTTAAAAAAATAAATATTTACATATAAACTTAAGATGAGTTCTTTAAGTCAAGACTCATTGTTAAAATTTTACTAAAAAAAGGATATTATTGCCAGTTACATTTATGATACATAGACTTACCCTATTCAAATACTGGGTTATTATACCTATGGTTGACTCTGAAATAATTCTCTATGTTTATTTATTATCATGTTATATTGTGAAAATTGAATACTAATAGAACAATATTACAATTGTTTATCGGAATATAGAGACCCTGATCTATAGTGGAGACGACATCGGCTAAATCATATACGAATCCACCAATTACAATTCTCCATGATGAAATTATTCTAGAAGAATATTATTAAAAAAATGAATGAAAAATTTATATATATAATAGTAGAATCACAAAATGTGTAATAATACAATGATGTGTTACAATAAGAACTATCTATAAAACCACCTTAGTGTGATGGTGATTTTTTTCATTTATCTCACCCATAATGAAAAACTTATATTTAATTATCCCAATATGATATCAAAAATAGAATTAGTAGAATTGAGGAGAAAACTAATGTATTTTTTATAAGTTTTTTATTCACCCAATTGTTTCAAAATGGGGGTCCCCCATTCAATTAATTTAAAAGAATTATGGGCCTGTGAGGTAGTGAATAAATTATTAGGAAATAAATTCCCTTCCAATAATGAATATATATTCTCTTCACAATATTATTGACTAATTATATCAATATCAAAGAGATTAAAATTTTTCAATGTTTTATCTTTATTCTGGGTATCACCAGCGGTATGTAAAAGGTAAAATATATTCCAATACTACATTGTATACAATATACAAACACTCTGAATTTATAGGAATCCCCATTAATTCGAGTAAAGGACCTAGGTTATTATGGATATGGTGAGTATAGTATTCAAAGAATATATTGATAGCATAATTGTTGAATTTATTAGTGATATGTTATTATAAAATAAATGTTATAAGGATCATATGATTCAATTGAAAATCATTCTTAATACTCTCAGATAAATTTTGTTATGTTGAAAATTTTAAAAAAATTATCCTAGTATTGGGAAGCTTATTTTCATGTCCACACTGTCTCTATTGATGTAATTTGAGTTTATCCATGAAAGGAAGAGTCATTAATGGAATGGACATTTAAAAAATTATTCATAATCAATAAATTCTATTTTTATACCATACTAGAATACTATTTAGGATTTTTTTAATACTTTTTATCAACTATCTATCATATTAACTTAGATAACACATAAAGGGGTTATGTTTATGTTATAATAAGAATACAAATAAGTATTTAAGAAATAAGGATTAAATTTCTCAAAATACATGAAATAACATTACCATTATGATGGTTCATATGTTTGATAATTAATTATTAATAAAATAATGGGCTTAGATGTTTTTTATTCAACATTATAATTTTATATCAAATTATTTAATGTAGTAAAAAATTCAAGAAAAGAAAAATCTAACCTATGATCAGGAGTTATAATCAAAAGTCACTTAACAAATATTTAATTAAATTACCATCATGGTGTTAGGACTGAAATATATATAGATCAAAAAATATAGAAATAAGACATCCAATATGAAGAGATCCACATGAGGTTAAGGTGATTCATATAACAACACATGGATTAAGATTCCTCTATACACTAACACCTTGAGAAGAAGAAAATGTGGATGATGCATTGAGATGGAATGATCATGGTATTATAAGTAATATGAGGAATGAAAAACTACCTATATTCTAGGATTTATTAATATTTGATATGGGAATCTTAAAGGAATGAGAAATATCTCAAAATTTCCAAAATATTTCAAAAACATCTATATTATATAAAATAAAAATTGCTCATATAAATTTCAATAATATCCCAAAGAAAATAAAATTTTTTGGTGATGGAATGTTGGAAGAATTCAAATTATATATTTTATTTTATTATTATGAAATATTATATTTGTTTTATCAACACCTAAACTGAAAAAAGGATTATTTGATGAAACTAATATCTCAAATTTCTCTCTATACATCATTAAAACCAAAATATATTAGGATTAAAAAGAATATTTTATTCTAGATTATGATAAAAAATTAATTAAAGGGAATATATATAGTTTTCTAGATCATTAATGGATATAGGGTAAAAGAAAAAATCCGAGTCATGAAACCTATACCTATTACTATGTACAAATTAGATGATATTACTATTGACTTTTTCTCCAGATTTATGATGAATCCGTTGATTGAATCAACATGGGTTTTTTATGATCACATTTTCAATTATACTAATTCTTCATATATACAGGACAATCCTATTCTTGAACACCTCATATATAATTATATTAATGATGTTTTAAATTTGTATAGTGAACATCTTTTGATTGTATTTGATAATAATTTGGTGATTTAATTAAAATTGTAGAAATATATTCTGAAGGTCTCAACATCGAGCTATGTTTGAGCACAACTTATCATCGTTAAAGTTATCGGTAGTCTGAAATTAATATGATGTCTTTATAATACATTTTTATGTAATTATAACTTTAATCACATTGTATATGGGATCAATATTTTATTTTGGTGGAGTTAACATATAATAATATCATTCATTAAACCATTCGTCTTACAAAAAAATAATTTCATCATGGTATGATGTATCATTCCTCAATATTTAAGGAAAAAGTTGTAGAAAATGAAGATTGTAGGCCTAGATCCCTTGGAGGATATAACATAGAAAGTGAAGACTATTTAAAATCTTATTTAGGGGTCCAAATTTCTCAAAACACATATGTAAATAATAGAATATAAGATTTTGAGTTTCATATAGTAAGTCTTGTTTTAATAATGGAATACCCATGGAATGGTGATATATGGTTTTGAAATAATGGAGAAATGTGTCATAGGAAATTAGGGCTTTTAATTTTTTTTAAAATAATTGGAGTGGAGGATTGTCGCTTTTCATTTCCACTTAGACGATCTAAACATCATGATATGTTATTAATCAATTTATTAAATAATTATATGCTAGAAACAATTTATTTTATAACCAATAATAAAATATAATTGGATCAATATTATTCAACTATTAAGAGGAAATATAGATTCTTCACAGCAGAGAACAAGTGTTTTGGAATTAGATGACTTGGCTATTAAAGATAATTTTCCAAAAATATAATATATAAGATAGAATGTGGGAACCTAAACAATTTATGATTAATAACTAGTATCATCTATTAATTAATTGAAATTATGGAAATTTTTATTATGAATTTTTTTGATAGACAGAAAAATGTTACACTCGACCGATAATTATAGTATAAGTTTTTTTCTAGAGAATTAGTTATATATTAAAAATTTCCTTAAAAATTAATGTTATTAAAATATAAATCAATAAATTTTATAAATTTTATTCAAATAAACTACGTATAATTTCTAATATAGCATGTAAAATTATATTATAGTTTTTTTATTTTTTAGAAAAAGTATCTTTTTTAGATAATAGTTGAAAATATCTATTTCACAAGGATAGTTACTATTATGATATTTTAATCATATAAGTATACAAATATTGATTCAAATATCATTTTTTCTAGAATATATATATATTTAGGATTTAGTATTTTTTATATAAAATTTCAATTTTTAACTTATAAATATATTCATAACATTTTTTGAAATTTACATAAATTTTCTTCTAAATAAATTTTTATCTATTTATTCTATTTTTATAAATTATTTATAAGATTTAAATAATTTACAAATATTTTTTAGATGAAACTAATAATAATTTTAATTAAAATAATCTAATGAATTACATTCTAATAATAATTGTACAATATTTTTCTGTAAATTTAGATATCTACATAGAAAGACATTATCTAGAAAATTGATTTTCATCACATTTTATATGTTTTTTTCATTAATATTCAGCTACTTATATAATTTTGTTTATTAAAAATGATTATATATTTTGAAAACTAATTTCAAAAACATATTATGATTCCATTTTAATTTATTTTCATAATGAATAATGGATTTTGTAAATTAAATCAGTTATCAAAGTAATAGTTCAAACAAGTTAAAAGGGATAAAAATGAAATGATACAGGTAAAAATGATCTAAAATATAATCTATTTTATTATTATATTTAGACACAAAATCATATCCTATTGTTAAATTATTCATTTTTGATCCATCTACCTTGAATATTACATCAATATTTTTTAATCATTTGAAACATTAAAAGTGTGTCTTCTCCTTCAATTTTTAATTCACAACAAAACATAACTCTTTTCCTCTAGTTATGAGCCACTATGATCAGAAAATACCTTCCCAGATAATTACGTAACTTCTATTATCATGTTATATATGTCCCGTATTGAAAATAATACCCAACCATATACGATTTAGGTATACAACTATGGCGATTTTTTGAGGAAGTGGTATTATTCTTAACCAAGTGTTTTAATTTTATTTCATCATTTACCTCCTTCAAACCTCATCAAACCATTGTCACATAATTCCATTTGTGTATCCCATATACATAATTATTATAATGATAATGTAAAAACTTCATTTCACTAACACGTGTATCTAATTCAAATTTGAAACATCTTATATGCATACATGTGACCTACTTCCCAATGGATATGTTGTAATTTATTCATCATCACTGTGACATATGGTAGTTTTTTTAAAAGGTATTTCCAGGTCTCTTTTATTGAAAAAATAACAACCAAAAACCAAAGATATGATAAGATAGGTTCACACGAGTCATCAAGTCCCTCATCATAGGATATGACAATTTTTCCTAATCTTATCTAAAATCTTACATTATTCATATCAAAAGGCTCCCCAATACATTCATCATCATCGCACATTTCCACAATCCCTAGGTTTATGGGATTCTAATTTTTTCCTTGTTGTTGAAGACTTTCAATTTCCAAGTCATCAAAGTAAGAATCCTCTAACTGCAACTCATCATTCTTTGTAACCAAGTCCCCCCAACCACATCCTCACCCATGAACTCTAGAATGACATCCCCATTTCAATTTATCTTGGTATATAATAATTATCAATTTTAATTTATTATAAATTGGTATAAAAGAAAATAAAATGAAAATAATAACTGAGGTAAGAGTTTATTCCACAATATAAACCATATTTGGGATTGATTATATTAATGTTTTCATTGGTATAATTATATGATATTTGTTTGTTAAATCTAATATATTTTCTTATCGGTTAGTTATTTATTGAAATTAAATTTTTTTATACTTTCATTTTCATCTTTATAATTATTTAAAATTATTAAAAAGTATTTTAGGAAAAATAAAATTTAATTATCTACCCTGTTGAGAATTTTCTTATCTATGAATATAATTTATTTAAATAGTTTTATATATTTTTATTGTTATTCTACAATAATATGATCATGTAATTTAAAAAACATTTAATTCATATGATTATTTAAAATTTAATTATCTTTTTTTTCTCTGAATAAGGAAAGTATTTTTGATGAAGTTAATGTTTTTTTATTCCTTGTAGTATAAATTGATTTCCCTAATATAATTACTATTATAAGCATTGAAAGATTGATGAATATTTTCCATGATTCTTTTAAAAGAAAATATTTTTTGTTATATTCTATTAATTTTTTTTATTTTAATATTTATGATTTCAAAAAGAAGAGTATATTTTAATACACAAATCATCCAGTGGTCTTTGGTTACCATCTTCATCTATAGAAACCTCCTTTAAAGAATCATATTATTTTTTGCAGATATATTCTAATGAATCCACCCCCATATTAATATTAATGGAATATGGTCATGTTGTTTTGTTAACTGATTAGGTAAAATTTTAACATTTTATATTATAAATAATAAATAAGAACATTTATATTGATTATGTATTGAATTATTATTTATATACTTCATCTGATAAAATAATTATATTTATTATGTGATGAAATCCACAATATCATTAAGTATAATGAAAAAATCTACTTTGTGAATTTGGAATACTCCTTAACAATTTATTTTTTATTTCATTGAACAAGTAATTGATGTTAAGATTTTAATATATTACATTATGAATTCTATCATTATAAAACAATTTATTGTTATAAATATGATTATTTATCTTGTTATTCCAATAATGCATATATTATAATTTTACTCTATTAGTTAAATAATTAATATTATTATTATTAATGTATTCCACAGTATTTAGTATTTATTTAATAAATGATAGATTTTTTTGTATTAATTCACTTTTGGAGAATATCAAATCACCCTTATTTTATGTTTTCCATTCCCACAAATATCAAAAAGATGACCAGGGATTATTTTAGGGAAATTGGAAAAGAACAAACAAATCTACACTAGAATTATTATTCTCCCTTTAATTGTATATTTTTTTAAATTATAATATTCAATCATATATTGGTCATTATTATATGATACCATGTCATTGTAAATAAAAATTCATAACCTAACAATTCATAGCTCAAAATCATGATCAATGTAATAATAAGTTAGTATGTAAGAAGATTGGGGAATCATAAAAAATAATCATCAGCCATGAGTTCAAATCACAAGCGTATCAACATTTTATTAGATTGTGACACCATCATAGGCATATAAGCCATTTCATATGTAATGAATAACTATTGATATCATCATTAAAACCCATTTTCTATAGTGGATCAATAAATTGATCTCATTTTAGATAAATATTTCATGATACATCAGACATCACCTAATTAATTTAAGGTATATATAATTTCAATTTCATAGGTCACATATTAAAAACAATATATATCTGTGATAAAAAATCCTAAAACATTCATCATATCATTTTATATTTCCCCATATAAGGTAAATGTTTTTTGTAAAAATATCATTATCCTAATAATATACCATATTGTCAATGAATAATATGTGTATCATTGGATCATATAGAAATATAGTTTAAAAATCATTAAAAAGTGATGAAAAGTTTGAAATATACATTTAATATATCATTTGAATATTTCATTGAAATTAAGAGAAAATATACTTTTAATTTTATGAGATATTATGTAAAAATCATAATAGTATGGATATAATAATTTTCATTCAAGATAAACAAGGATGATTGTAAATTAGGACTCAAATCATATAATGGAAATGATTGTGGAAAAATACATTCATCTCGTATAAATTATTTGAAAACCTTATTTTTAACCTATATTAAAAAACTCCTTTTTATAAAACAATTATAATGATTCGTTTTAAAAAAATTATAAATAAATTTAAAGGTAGTGGAAATGAAAACATTAAAAAATTTAATATGTATATAAGAATATTTATAAACAATTTTTAATCTTTTTGACTTAGAAGATAATGTTTATTGACCAATGAAGAAATATGATCTGCTTGTCTTTAAATAATATCCCAATTATTTTATGAATAAAGAGTGAAAATGAAATTAATATAAAAAATTATAGGAATAAATATATAATAATAAATAACATATTTTTAATGGAAAATATATTTAAATTTTACCTCAATTTATATTTAGAATAGCCTATCCTGAAATGATATTATATATTTAATTGAAACAATACCTCAATTATGTATTTCATTATAAGCCCACTGAAATAATATATAATAAATTTATATATATATATTTTATCTATATCAGAAGTATTTACATACTTAAAATATCATGTATGATCCACTAATAATATTTGACCAAAAATTTATTAATAATTTTTTTAATATCATTATTTCGAGGTGTAAACTGATTCATTTTTGTTATATGGTTTGGTTCGATAGTTCCATTTCTTACATCATGATCATTTTTCCCTTATATTATAAAGTTAAATAATGATATAAATATATTTTATATTTATGTTATATATATTTAGAAGCATCCATAAAAGGAAGAGATAGCTAAATTACCCTATTAAATGATACATCTGTACATACATACACATGTATGATGTTTTCATCTTCCAAAAGGGATGAAAGAATGAGAAACAATATGTAGTAATTATATAATAAAATTAATATCATTAATTTTGTATATATTCATTAAATAATTCATTATAAGAAATCTATATGATGGAGGAATATAAAGTAAATCACATCACTACATTTAGTAGATTTTCTATAAGTATACACATGTGATACATTCATTTAACATTCTATAGAAACAATTTATAAAATTATTTTTACATCATTATATTTATGTTAATATAGTCATCATATTATAAGTTTTAAAAATATTTTTCCAAAGTTTGAAGAAGAAAAAAAATTGAAAGTGATTGATTATTATTTATACATTTTTTTTGAGAGACCACCTTTAGATGAAAACGAACACCGTGAGTGAATAGTCATAGGAGATGATCAAGGGATATAATAAGAAGGAAGGGAATACGTGAAAGGATTTTCTTAGGGATTTTAATATATATTTATCTCTTAATGTGTTCATGTTATAGGAGAGGTTGTATCCCTTTATATTTGTAGGAAATGATACACTAGGAATTTTTCAACGTATGAAAATATACTATTGTGTTACTTTAGAAAATAGGTTCCATAATGACTCCTATTAGAATATAGAAAGATATATATTACAAATATGACTAAAAAATATCATTTAGACAATTTTTAGGTCATTTTAACCCATAGCAATTTAGTTATTAACCCTTTTAACCTATTTTAACACATCCTATAGTTGATGAAATTTTAAAAAAAAACATAACTAGTCATAATCACCAAAAATTTAATTATAAAAATTTAAAACATTAGAAACTATAATTTTAAATTTAATGTCTATTTATTCAAATTAAATCTCTTTGAGTGGTAAAAATTTATTTTATAATAAACCTGAAAAACGCAATGAAAAATAATATTTTAGAAATGTGTATTTTTATGCTTATAAAAATTTTTATATAAAACTCATGAAAAATTATGATTCCAGTGACATTTATTTAATAATATATGATATAAAAGTTAATATTTGATAGTCAATTAATCATAATCTAGTACTTTTTAATTTCTTTAATGGAAAATAATGTTTTCTATAAAACCAATATTCATTCATTATTCACTAAAAATTTAACATATTTATAATAAAACACATAAGGTATTATTGATTTGATGATATACAAAATAGAACCCTTTTAAATAAAATAACATTTAAAAATTTTGGCATAATTTAATTTTAGTATTAATTAAAAAAATTCATGAAACCTATTGTTGAAGAAAATGTATTTTGGAATCTAAAAACGTCCTTATTATCATTCCTTTAAAAAAAATTAAATTAATTGTCATATTTTTTTATTAAATATACAATATATTCATTTTATTTATACAATGATGAAATTATTATTTGTTTAATTTATTATATATAAAACACAATTTCCACATAAAAACGTTCTGTTAAAAATAATTCATTTTACATTTATGAAATTTTATCTTTATTTATAACCTTTAGGTACTAATTTATGGATTATTATTCATTTAATTATATAAATTATCAGTATATTTTTTAAATTTAATTCAAATATTGATCAGTATAATTTGTTTAGATAAAAATGCAAAATATGTAGAAAAATACATTTGTTTAGATAATATGTCATTTCTCTATTAAATGATTTTAATAAAAAAACAGTGCTTGACATTATTTTTTATCATACTAACCGAGTATACATATATTTCATTGTCTCTGTAATTCAATGTATACCCTCCAATCCAGCAACACATCTATAGAGGTCTATCATATCATGTTACATTTTGACTTGGGTATGGATATAGTGAAATCTATTGAATGATTCAAGATTAAATAAATATAAATAACATTAAAATATTTGGATATCATATTATAACACCCTTAAAATGAATTAAATCCCCATAATTATGTCGCTATGATAAAAAAATAATGATAACTCAACTTTATCATACACTCAGGTTCAAACGTGGCATCCATAAATTTATGATTCCCAGGGAGGACATTAACTAGTTGATTATAGTTGTTCAATTTCACCATATTTTCAGGATATATGATTTAACAAAATTAATCTCTATAATATAGGTCATTTTCATTTGGAATATCATCCAATATTAGTATATTATAGAATCAATTAGGTACTTCCTCAGGAGAGACACATGGAACACATCGTCATCATGAGATATGTTTGGAAGAAACACCAACTGTTAATTAACCATCATAATATAATAAATAATTATAATATATAGATATATATAATCTTCAAAATTAAATTCTTTCCAAATATCTTATCCCTTTTAAAATGAGATATTCCATGGAATTCAGTGTTGCTAACATAGGACTATGTATGTCACTAATGATATTGATCATAAATTTCTCAATTATGAAAGAGAATTATTGATGTTTGTTTGAATGCCTCTAACCATGTTTTCCATTTACATTGAAAGATATGTTCTCAATATCATTTTTATATGAATTCATTCAAGAATTTTGGATTTATTTAATTCCTAGTATTTCAGGATTCATATAGATCCATCTGAATGGTAAAATGAAATATATTATTTTAAGAACATTACACAAATGGATGGTGTTGTTCAAAATAACTATTATAATCTATAGAGAATGTTCTAAACATGTCATATCTAGTTTTCAGGGTCCTCTCAGACAAACCATCTATTTCAGGATGACATGTAGTACTGAAATTTAACTCTGAATATATAGCCTATATAATTTTTCTCCATAACATTGAGTAATACATTAGATTCCAATAAGATAAAATTTTAATTTTACTAAATTAAATGACACCACTTCATTAATGTATATCTAATTACATAAATAATGGAAAAAATCATATAAAATAGAAATAAAATGGGAAATATTATTATATAAATTAATAAAAGCCAAATGCAATTTTTCCCTTTAAGTTTCACGGGGATTCAAGTAAATGAAACCATGGTGATGTTTTTCCTTTTTTAATAAATTATCGATAATGGTTGTAACAATCCATTATAAATAATTATCTCTATCGTAAAATGATATAATACTAGTCATGAATTTACTTACAATGAAATATCACATTCCATGTATTCCATTACAAATATTCTTTCAGATATCTGTATGTATTTATACTTATAATTTGGATATAAAATTATGAGTTATGATATTGATCTAATATAATCGTATATTATTTTAATATTTATTGGATACATACTCTATTACAAAACCTTATCTTTAAAACTTAATAATGGTTGAACATGGGATCATTTGGCATGTTGTTCGGTAGTTCTAAATCTTCGTTCTATGCCTCTATGATAATTAAATTGGTGGATAGTTAGACATCCATAAGAGATATATAAGATATATCCCATTTACAATTGATTTTAGGTTTCATATTCTATAAATACATACGTATTGGATCTTTTTCCATCATCATGATGGAAAAAATTGTGCGGTCTTTGCTACTAAGAGAATCATCCACATTGTTCAACTTATTAGGTTGGTAATGTATTGAGAGGTCATACATATTAATTTTATCCACTACATTCATTGTCGTATATTAAACTCTTTTATGTGTGAATATATATATCATGATTTTATGCTACATATATATATTAATCATTTCACCATAATTTTAATTACTCTATATCATCAACATAGTTTTTACCTTTACCATATCTATATCACAAGCCTTGAAATTTTGAAAATTATTTTCAATTAGGGAGATGCATATAATATAACAATAAAATTGTATATGAGGAATCTTCTAAATACCTTAATTGATGATTTTGTAAAAATCAAATAACCCTTATATAATTAAAAATAGTTTGAGAAAATGTGAACTATCAAACATTATCTCTAGTTCCATGAATTATTATTCTATTTCATTTATATAAAAGAATATAACTCACTCCCGGATCTACATCGAGAGGGGATAATATAGTCTTCAGAAATATATCACAATGAAAAGATAGCATGCAGTTATCTTAAGCAGTCAATGTTTCCTGATTCCCGTAGTAGGTCTAGGATATTTCTTAGTTACATATTTCATTGAAGGATCCCCCAACATACCCTTATTTGAGATTATATGACCTAAAACGAATCATTATTTACCAAACATTCACATTTGTAAATTTTAAATTCATCCTCACCTCCAATAATTTTATTATAATTATTCTAATGTGATCAAAATATTGTTCATTGATCATGTAATTTATAAAAATTAAATCAATAATGACTACAATAAAATAATGAAGGCAATCTCTATATACACTATTGAAAAATTCCAAGGTTATAGTGGTGGAATTGTTATGTCGAAATGGAATCACTATAAATTCATAATGAAAAAAACCTTATACGGAAGGCTATCTAGTGTATATCCTCCATGATGTTAAATTTATGATATCCGTAATGAATTCTAATCATTATAAGGTATTGATCAGTGTGACATTTATCAAAAAACACATCAATATAGTATAGAGTTTACATGTTTTTAATAGTGAACTATTTATGAATACAATTATCAATGAAATGATGATATTACTCATCATTATTATTAAAATTTGAATAGTATCACCTCATGGTTAAACACTAGGAAGTATTAATCTATTATCAGGATTCTCCTAGAGGTTGTTTTCCTAATACTATAACTAACCAGTGGAATTATATATGGTGTCTTTGAAATATTTGTAGCACGAGGTATTAGGTTTATTTAATACTACCCTTTATGATTTTGGAAAAGAAAATGAATGTCTTTAGTAAATACATCAGCAAAATCGAGAACTATGTGATAATGATGGATATTGATTTTCTCCCTATCTATTTGAGATTTTTGTCCCTCATGAATTGCTCTTACAACCCATATACAGAATTAACATCCATTGAATGTTTATATTCATCCAGGAACATGATGATAATCATAGGTCGATTCATAATATCAAACATGACATCTTATTCTCATAAATTTATAGAGAAACTATATAGAGATAGTTAATCCTTCCAAAAATAATATCACATTCAACTAGAGGGTTGACCAATAGTTTTGTTGGAATCATATTCCAACACCCTTATATCCTAGAGTAATTATTTGCATGAGATGTGTATATCATAACATTATAAGCTTTTACTACTAACTCAATATCTAAACAATTCATATACGAATGAATATCCCAATATACTTGTAATGATATAAAGGGATTATTGTGACTAATTTGAAATAAGATACTTCAATATTTTAGAATTCATATCAACACCTCAACATCAATATCTTATCTTTATTCCAATACATAAATGAAAATGGGCTGTTTGAATAATAATTATTATTAATTAGAGAAAACAATCATATGATTATAGTAAATCCATCTTATGATATCCGAAATTATGTAACCTTCCCTTAAAAGATGATACAATAGGATTAAACTAAGATACGAATTATCATTAAATAATAAATTTCTTCATAATAGTACATGATGAAAATGGGTATTAGCCCAAGCATATCCCCATAGATTATATAGATAAGTGTTAAATTTGATGGACAAATATCATCCACCAGTGATGATCTAGTTAATACACAATCCAACACTTCCATAGTTTTCACCCCTATATGCACACATTCAACAACAATATCGACATGACATATCATGTTTGGGATTAAAATTCTAGTGAAACACTTAATATCTACATTACCAAAATTTGATGAAATTATCCTTTAATTAAACATATACATTGTGTTTTGTTAATAATATTCTAAATCCAGACCTAAAAAAATAACAAAAATCTACTCTGACACCATCTATTGAGAGCAATGTATAACATAAACAAATATTAATTCATTTTAGAAGATATTCAATATAGATCCAAAATAAACATTCCTAATAAATTCAATGTTTTAGTGTAAAAAAAAATAAGATACATAAATATATTATTTATTTATAATCATTATCATTACATTATATTTCTTTATATAAGGTACCCTTTTTTAGTCATGACACCTAGAACCATTAAACATAACAATTGTAAAAACTATAAAACAAAATGGAAGAGATTAAATTCCCAATAAACTTAAAAATTGAAGGTACAAATCAATTCTAATATATAATAATTTTTATAGAAATTTTTTATTAAAAAAACTAATTATAAGTGGAGTTTCATAGAAAACAATTCATAAATCATAATCACGAATCATTGTAAAAAATGTTATTATGTCACATGATTGGGGAATCATAAAAAATTAATTCATAAGCCATTAGTTAACATAATAATTATATAAATATTTTATTAGAGTGTGGTAGTATCATATGTATAGAAATGATTTCATATAACACGTTTAACTACCAAGAACAATATATTAGAGATAAACATGCATCATAACTTGTTGCCCATATGATAGTGGATCACGAATTCCAACATGTTTCCCACATTAGAAGGACCACACAAACATGTTTGTAACACCTAGATATTTTAGAAAATATTCGTCTTTAAATTATATTATTAATTAGATAGGTGGTGTTATATGCAACATAAAGTAAAAAAACCACATTATACGGTGAAAATAATATTATATGACCATTATAAAATGTTTTTAAAATTTTGGTTATAAATATGATTAAAAATATAATGAAATATATAAATATATATTAGCCATAATCAAAAAAAAATTATTGAAAAAAAATTTATTAAATAATCAATCATATTTTTTTGTGAAGTAATATTATTTTTTGAAATTACATTTTATTCAAAAATGGTTTTACTTGAATTTGTGGAAAAAATATTATAACTAATTTTTTTAATTCTAATAAATTTTATTTCATTAACAATATATCATTTTTAAAATTATATTATAAAAATTCTCTTATGATGAAAGTTTGAGATTATTCTGAAAAAATGGTTTATTCAATGAAGTGTAAAAATTTATAAACTTTTTGGAAAACAATATATCTTTTTAATGTATTTACAATTAAAAATATATTTTGGATTCTAAAATTAATTAGTTAATTTTAATTAATAATGATATAATTAATTTCATTGGAATGAATATTATAAATTATTATAATGTAATGTCATTTTTGTTCATGAAAATACATTTTTCTAAAAAGAAAATATCTTTATATTTCGCGATTTTATTTAAAAATTAATTGACTCCACTAATTTGTATTGAATTTTATAAAATTTATTAAATATTTTTAATTAGGAGGATAATTTTTTTCAATTTTCCTATTATATTATTTGTCGATATTAATAGTTTCCATGGTAAATATTATCACCTCAGTAATGGGTAAATTGGATTAAACTAGGTTACAACTATGTGACAATGTTATAAAATAAATTCTTATTTTTTTATTGATTGAATGTGACCCTTATCACCATAGGATACAAATGGTTATTCAATGGACAATTTTCCCTGAAAATGACCTATATACTATATAATTAAAAGATAATTACGAAATTTAAATCCAATGGTTTTTAATTTATATTATATATTAACATTGGGAATATGAAATCATGAAATAATATATATTCTTATTATTTGAATAATTTAGTTAAATTCATGATGGTAATTTTTTTATTAATTAAATTATAAAATAATTACCTTTAATGCTTGTTAAATTCTAATACAATATTTATTCAATTATTAGAAAGAAAAAATAAAAGATTTTAAATAAAAAGTAATAAAATTTTATTAGGATACATTGTTCCATGAATATTGTAAGTAAATATAAAATAGTAGTGATTTTAAAAGATTCATATTTTAATTAAATATTTCTATTTAGGTCTATTATGAAAATTTTAGTTAATTGTCTCAGAATTTACAATATTGGTAATTTATGAAAAAATATATATATCATATAAATCTTAAGTGAGGAAAATGTAGAGATGATATGATAAAAATTTCCATACCATGTCCATTTATGTCTCAATTGTCAATTTTCACGTAAAACCATAATCCTTTAAGAGTGTAATTTATGTTTCTACAGTTATGCTAAAACATAAGTTAAATAACTAGTCAAAAAAATCTGGTATAAAAATCACCCAAAACTATAAAAATATTATTTTATAATAGTTTTACAAATAAATAATACATTAACGTAAAACATATGGACATCTAGATGTATTTTTCTTAATAATTACTTCATTAAAATTTATGGCTTTGAAAATTTACAAGATTTCACCAAGTATGAATTATAAAATGGAACCCATACATTCTATCCATCACACTAAATTGAGCCTTATATCTCAACTATACCCTACGTAAATTCCATCAAAACTTCATTATCAAAATTATAAAGGAAATGGTGTTTCCAAAATTCCAACCACAGGATGTTTAATTGTAAATATAAATATGTTTTTTCAATGAAGCAAAAACCACCTTAAACAATCACATCCATTTTAATTATAATTTTTTCATCTTTAAATATATTTTATTTATTATGAAATTATATCTTAAGTATCTTAAATATATTTAAATTTTATTATATTTATGATACAATAATTATTGACATTTATTTCCATCAAAATTGAAATAAAAGTATTTCTTATGAACATATATAACATACTATCTCCATACATCGATACAGTTCAATTCCATAACCATATTGTAATGATAATTTTTATATTTGGTAAATATTTAATATATGATATTTATGACATAAGTATGATTTTCTTATTATAATATCACATCTAATTTCTTACCTTTTAGTGTTTTGGAAAATAAAAATGTTGCTCATGCATAATGTGGATTATCACCTCCATGAAAGGATGTGATTCAGTCTACACATAGATGGTAATACTAAAAATATTATGGGTCTATATGATATATTATTAATAATAATGATTTTAGTAAGATTAATTATTATTTACCATTATTTGTTTCATCCTTATAAAGGTGAAAATAACATTCATGTCTATATATAACCTACCATCTCTATGAATGTTTGTTGACAATACATAGAAATAAAAAATACTATGAAGGCGACCCCTTGATATTTCAAAATCCCTAGACAATTTTTGAAGAATGAAAATGGAATGCCACAGTCACAAAAGTCATATGCGGAACACATGTGTGGTAGACCACCACAGCAGACCAACACGGAACACTTGTACCATATAACTATGCATCGATATACTTTCTCGACACCTACGTAGCAGAGTAGTGCAGAGGGACTACGTGGCAGACCTCTACTAACAAATATACTTCAACCAGACCCCATCTTGCCTTTAAATAGTACCCTTGGTTTCCCCATTGCAGTGAAAGAAAAATTTGAATGGCTTCCTAAATATCCCATTGTGTATCTCTTTCACATAGATCCCTCCAATTGCCTCAGGTAGCTCTCTAAAAACACGAGAGAAGAAATAATTATATGGGATAACAATGTTTTAAAACTTGTTAACAATTTTAAGCTTGCATAGGCTTGGTTACCCTATGTGAGGCATTTTGCAGTCATCATAATGGCCTACGCGGCACACATGCGCAGTACATCTATCTGGCGTACCTACATGGCTACCTACGCGACATACCTACCTGGAGTATCTACACATTGGAGTTGTGTATAAGGCCTAAATTTAAACTAAATTACCCTCTTTAAGGCCACTGTTGGAAGGGTATATCCATCCTTAGTTCCCTTATCTAAAAGGGATTATGTTGAAACCTCATCCAAAACTTCTTGAATTATCATAAATTTGGTAAAAGAACATCAACATGTATCTTTTTTGGGATTGTATATCTATAGTCAGAGGATTCTCAATTTTTTTCAAATTGGGGTTGGGATTCATTGAGTGTTTGTGGGTTCGCATATCCATAGTCACATGGAAATTTCAAACTTGAATAGTGTTGGGATGTTCGCAATTTGGAGGATTAGGGTTGGGTTCTATCCTCCCCTTTACATCTCTAAGATCAGGAACCTCAGCTATCTAGTAAGGAAGGGAAGGCTCACACTTCCTTTTCCATTTAAGAAATGTATAATTCTACATCCCCTTCTAAGAACTACTAGGGAATCCATCTGGGAGTAATCCCCGAACCTTTTAAGTATAAAGTTGCAGTCTTTTTCCCCTCTATGTACTTCACCTTCACTCCTTACTTTCATTGGATCCCTATCAAATGTAAAGAGAATCAAGGGAAGGCTCGTCACCTCACCCTCTTCTCAGGTTAACTCGACCTCATCCACTGTTGCCACCATAGGTAGGGCCTCATCCATCAGCGGAGGAGGAAATGTGTGGGTTCCTTTGTTGAAACATTAACATCTTTTTTTTCTGACACTGAGAGTGACACATGTGGGATTAGATATTTTTTATGATCATAACATTTTCACACAATCTTGAACTATGAAAACTCTAATACCTATTCAAACTAGTATAAATTGGAATCCTTTTCAGGCCCCGATTTCATTGGATATCGTCTTTATAAATTCAAATATAAATCCCTTAATCTGGGAATCCTCCTTCAGAATAAGGCCCCAATTAAACCCCCAAAGCACCATGGAATCCATTTCATGTACTAAGCCCAAACTCATTTCTCTCAAAGGATTATACTAACCTATGAGACTTATCGAACTACATGAGGATTCATTCCCATCAAAATTGGATACGTAGGAAGTCTCCATGAGGTTCAGACCCAAAAAATCAAATCAACCTTGTTCTCCTTGGACCACATTCCCAACATGGTCTAATCTTACTTGGAAACCCATATTCATTCCTAATCCCTTGGACTACTTTGTCATAAATCCCACACCAAATTTTGACTAAGAACCTTTCTCTTAGATGTATTTACCACATGAAATTAAATTTTACCATTAGGTCCTTACCATATGACCTTAAAACTTATTATGTGTCCTATTAAAAAACACTAAACAACGAGGGTTCTGATTTCTTTCACGACGATATGTTTATAGCCCATTTTAGGGGTACAATCCCAATATAAAAACAAAAAATTTTCTTTGTGGATGACAATAAATTTTTGATTGCCCCACTGATTGGCATAAAACCAGTATCATCATATCAATGATTAAAAAAATATCTATGTATTATATGAGAGGATATTATTGATAGAGAACCACAAATACATATTGATATCATCATTAATGAAGAACCTCGAATACATACAAATGTTTTTAAATTTCACAGATGTTAATGTGTGATTGAAAAATTCATGGGAAACCTATGTGATACTTGTTTAATTAATAAGGGTTCATGAAAATGTATTAAATTTATAATGATATCCCTGGAGTAGACAATAAGTTCTCTCCCCCCCCCAATGGGTGTGATGAGTCCGACCTCCCATCCTACCGACCAATGAATGTTCTTAAGTATTGTAATGTTCAAATATAATGAATTCATACCATTGGAAAGAAGGTCCTATTTGGATAATGGACTATTGTATGTTCCCATTTTCATGAATATATCCAACGGAAACTACCTTAAAGTAGTGATTTGTAAACTAGAACACATGTTTCAAGGAATTACGAAACAAAAATGATGAACACAACATAAATCATTAACCAAGTTAATAATGTCACCCACCTTTCAGGATCATATAAATCGATAATGGAAGGCCGGAAAAAGGAATCAATAATACACATATCCATATAAAAGATTTTTTATAATGGTTTTTGTTGTAGTTCTTATTTTTTTCTTAGAAATACCTTCACTCCAAAATGGCTTCCATCAAGTTTGCACCCGTGATTGTCCTGACCACTTCAAAAGATGGATCCTCATCCACAAGGACTTCATATTCCACTAAGAATCATCAACCCTGGGTATCCAATGTGATGATATGGGAGAACCATCCACATGGTACAATCCCAACCATGGAGGATGCCCGATAGGCTCTCCAGGTTAATTGAAATCCATGATCGTCTGGCCAACGATGACTGATGATCATGAAGTCGATGGTTCCAAACACCATATTCAATCATTTCGAGTCCTCTTCCCCAGAACGCAACAACTAGTCCCTCTCGTAATTTAGGTAGGTTTATCAGTAAGACACTTAGATCCCCAATTCAATGTTGCATGGGTCCTTCCAGAGGACTCCAACGAACAATTGCCTAGAGTAGAATCCTGTGGAAGTGAACCCCCAACATGATGGGGGTGTTGAATCAGGAAGTTCAGACCAGGTCCCTCAGACCTGATCACACAACATGAACCACTGGGGACAATTTCTGGTCAACAGGGATCAGGTTATTACATTTTCCCCATCTAGATAGTTCCATTAACCTAATATGATGGTAAGCAATGAGCGATAACATACATTCATCCGTGATAATTTCGCTTCCCAGTAGACTCGTCTAGAAGCGAACCACCAATAACACTAGGAAAATCTAGTGGAGTTCTGTGAAGAGTAATCTAAACCTATTTACAAATTATTAGTCAGTCAGTAGGATCATCTGACTACATTTATGGAATCCCACCAATCAAATGTGGTGGCATCCTGTAAACATGAACATACACCTGCTTATACTCCTCAATTCTGTTAGCAGTATATTCTTATAGTATTGGAAGAATTCCATCAACCAAACCTAATGGAAAATACCCAGTAGGAACATACACCAGCCAGTATTTATCAATTATACCACCAGTCTCATTTGGAAGCACTAGGATTAGTTATTTGGAATGTTCCGACAACAAACATGGGGCTGAATCAACTCTCTACACCCATACATGAGTTTTGTCAGTATCCGATGTTAGGAAAATATGGAAATGAGAAAGAGAAAACACATACTCCAATACTGAATGGATCTATATTCCCATTCCGGCCGCTGAAGTAACCAAAAATATCGTAATAATGTTGAAAGGGTGTACAAAATTTCTTTCCCATATTTTGGAAGCATGCTAGAATATCATAACAACACTTCTTTAGTACCATGGGAACATACACACAAATCTATCCCCACACCTAAGATGGCACATTGACATGCCATCCCGGATTAGAAACATACCTCAGCTCCTGTTAGGGAGGGTTATGGGGCATACTTTCCCATATCATATGAACTACAGGATTGGGAGCATACACCCTTTCCAATTGGAGGTAATCAGACCTATATAATGACAACTCCATGTTGGGCACATACTCCTACCCATGATAACCACTTTTCCCAGCAAGTGGTCCCAACTATGTGTAAGATAGCATCCAAGAAGAAGTCTTGCCCATCAATGTTGTAAAATCAATAGCCATAGAAATATCTGGCTCCTCTAAATGATGGAGTGCTTGAAGCCCCCAAAAATTTATATATTATAGCTCAAGATCATACCCTCTCATTTCCAAATTATTGGAGTTCTAGTATTAATAATGAAGTTCCCCATCAGGAAGATCATCATGAAGGCTTGAATCCTAAAAATTCATTCAATCCATAGACCATATCTTCATGTGAGAGTCACATTAACCCTCCATGTGGCCAGAAGACCAAGGAGTAAGTAGATTTATCCCTTTCTCTACTTTACTATGATGGTCCTCTATATGATGGAATTCCTAGAGAAGGTTCTGTCCACATTAGTATTTTTCATTGACAAGATAATTCTATTATTGACAATGTAGTGATGATAAATCCCACTTTTCTCAAGGCGCATTCCTATATGAGGCTAGTTATGTCTTATACCTTGTCATTAATGGGTGAATACTTTCCCAATTAGAAAACATATTAATTGAATGGTCATTCTCCGATCCTTACTTGGGTCATTTTCTTCCAATATATCCGAGGGAAAAAATGACAAATTCCATAGTTTTTAATAATACAATCAAGAAGCATCCACATTGGTCATACCAAGGGATAAGCCACTTTTAAACTATGATGAAGATATGTTAAACATGATAATACAATTGGCTAAAGGATAAGTAAATTTCAGGTTTTGGCATTTGGAAAATTCTCAATACAACATTCCAGAATTGGTGGAAGAAGATTGCATTCATGATGTCCGCCTAAACTTATGGAAGACACTTCATCATTTGAAGACCAAAGTATTACCAAATTATGAATATTAAAATCATATAAATGTAATAGAATGGTTGTAATGCCAATTTTACTTGGCATCTATCTCATTTTCTTGACATCCAATTTTTGAAATGTAGTAGAGAACCCTTCAGCGTGCATGCATCAATGATTTAAAGATGCTACACCAGTTAATTTCAGATACCCCATCGGGTATTCATATCAGAGGATGGGGTGAACATGGAGAATTTAATTTAAATTCCATCCATAATCAAAAAATTCCACCAAAAGTGGTATCTTGCAAGGTTATTTCCCACGGTTTGATACAATCAACAAGTTTTGCATGTAATCAAGTATATGCTCATGAATTGGTATGAAATAGCTCTCATCAGACCCAATCGCATAGAAATAATTTTGTTGAGATAATTTTCCGTCAAGAATCTATAAATCTTCAGTAGGAAACCTGTTTAGAGGATGTAATCCATTAGATAACACAAATGTCTAAAATAGAAAAACAATCTTACAAAATAGGTGATTTGAGTGGTTTCCAGAAAATGCACCCAGTTAATTTCCAAACAAAAATTGGCAATATACAAAGATCAGCTGAATGAATCTCGGCTATAGCAGGTCAATATCCACAGAAACCTAGAGGGTTGGGGTCTTGTTTAATTAAACCATTGAATTCAAAAAAAATTCGATGCTTTGAAGAAGAAAATCAGGAACTACCCCACCCAGTAGGGCTTGGGGATTTTTTACATATATAATATCCTCCTCAACAGAAGTTAGTTTTCTCTCGATTAAGGAAGAAGTCACAATGAATGCGCACAACCAAACTATCCAAGGATTCCATTTGGGTAACTATCGGTCAAAACTCTATTGAAATTTATCATATTGGAGAGTAGAATATCCTGGAATATATAGAAGTAGATGATCTTACAATGACACTGATAGAATTCCATCAATGCATTACCCATATGTAAATGTCATTAAAACCATTGAAACAGATCCTATAGAAAATTATTCACTCTTAGGGGAATCATATTATTACCATCTTATTCATAACATAGTACACACTGAAGAAAATGAAGGAGGTATGCATACACGAAATCAGAGGATTACCGAGAATCTTGGTATGTCTTCAAGTAACCTACTCCCACCCCACAATAAAGAATATAACAAGGTTAAAGGTAAAAGTCAGATCAAATGTCACTTTCCCACTAGAGAAGTCCAATCTACTTATCTTGAAAAATACTTGCACAAAAAGTAGAGGAGATGAAAAAGCTAAAATGACTCAATACCGAGTTACATCGAAACAATATTTCAACTATACATACTTTCCTGGAAGATCCTCAACTTGCACATCCTATAGGAGATTCTCCGAAAAGGGGACTTTTGGTAATTACATATGTGAATATTGAATTATCTGAATTAGGAACACAACTGGGAAAGGATAAAACACATCCTTATAGGCTTGTTCCCATGGGTTATCCATTGAAAATACCTCCAGCACCACCACTGGTGGTTTTTCTAGTCGTTCCACTAGTTCAAGTTACAACTACTATACCTGTATAGGTCCCAAATCATCTGGGTATTACCTAAAAGATTATGAACACAATCTAGGAATTTTAAAATCTTTTAGAAGCTATGGATGAATGGTGTGTCTCAGTTCAATCAGAAAAGAAGGCTTACCCTGAGTGGGCCGATCTGGTCCCTCCCCCACCATAATTTTTGAATACTACATTCAGAATCATTAATGGTTCGTGAGATCTACAAAAACTCTTAATTAATTTTGTTTCACATTTTGAGGGAATCCTCAACAAAAAAAATCAGTAAAGCATAGGTTCTTTGTACAATCATTATAGGGAAAATTTGTTTATGGTATACAATTTTGAAATATCGATCAATTACTGGATGGGAAGATCTCCGTAAAAAATTCCTTCTTCAATTGAGTTCAATGTTTCCAAAGGCAATAGTACATGATCATACAAATTGAAAACAAATGTAAAATGAAACCATTTTAGAATTCACTACTATATGTAAAGGATTAAAATATTCCTTAAATCTAGAACTCCCTTAGGAAGAGTTGCTACCAATTTATGTGGAAAACATGCATGATGAGTTACGCAAACCACTGATCCCTTTGAAATAAACATGAGCGTTTTGAGACCTGAATTCAATTTTCCAATAGGTGGAGGACTCTATTATGGAAACAAAGATAAAACTCCATTAATTAAATCATCTATGAGAAGGAGAACGGTTAAAGCAGAGGCTGCTATAGTCATACTCAAGCAAGAACATGTACCTGCTTCCACTTCAAAACCTTCATCATATCGAAGGGATGGGCCTCCTTAGCGTAAACCTTGATGACGACCTCATCTAGATGATAAATGTGTTCAAAGGTGGAAACATTTGAGGAGTTAAAGAACAAAGTTTATTCTTTCTGGAATGAATAGGTTCCCGGTTACATCATATCATCTGTTTAGAATAATTTGGTTCAGTTTACAAGGTCAAGAAACATAACAAAGAAGAATATGAAGATCTTAAGAACTATTATCCCGTTCACTAGAAGTTGTGTTATCATATTCGAGAGTGTTTTGTTTTTATGGAACTCCTAAAAAAATGGTTGACTCTAGAAAAGTGAAACAGAAATGTTCATTAGACTATATCACATGTGTTACTGATACTCATCTATATGAAGTAGGTGAATAGAATGAATTGGAAGGCAAATTATCATCAAAATATAATGATGGGATGATCAGGAAAATGATCAACCAAACTCATGCATTCTAAAAACACAATTGAATCAAACGATTGTGTCTTTTTACTCTCCCTGCAGAGTAATGCCACCTTCAGCAAAATTTCAATCCTCAATGATGTGTCGTGATCATAAAGATAAATAAAAGTCATAAGAATACTCCCTTAGGTCAAGACCAGTGTTTTCCTTGACTCTCGAAGATTTCATGCCATCTATTTGAAAATAATAAGTACTGCCCCACCGAACAACACAATCAGAAATGCCCTGTCAACACGAATCCTCAACAGATAACGAATTGATCTTTGGTTCTATTAACATTATCCACTTAACAGATCCCTATGCCAATGGTGATTCTGGTTGTAATTTACTTGAGTTCCCTATACCTAATTGGGGAACTAGAGGAAGAATCCAATTTTGAGGATACAGGGGAAGACATGGGTATTCATGATGCAACTATTTTAACTCTACCCCTACTCGAACCGTATATACGGAAAGAACTCGTGAAAAATCCCTTCAGTGGGCACAAAAGAATAGGGAAATTCATCCAGAAATCATAGGTTTGGTCCTAACATGATTATAATGGAGGACTGTTTATATGATACACAATCTATCTTACAACATGTAGATAGACCTAGTCAGTCTTATCGATAAATTTTTGGAGGATTTATAGCTTCTACTCTGACACAGGGTACATCTATGATAAGAGTGTCAAATTCTAGGGAACCTACAAAACCACATATCCATGTTGGGAATCATAGACCTCAAGTCCATAAGTATGATGTTTCGAAACACTTGTCCCTTTTATGGGATGTGTTTTCGATTTTGGATGACTTAAATTTGTCAAAAGCTCTTCGAGATGCACTTATTAAGGCTTTGTCAAGTCCTCAAGAGTTTGAAACCAAAGTTGATGCTACTGAGGTACACCATGTAGAGAATGATCGTAAATAATGTCATGAAATTATATCATTAATGGATAAAGATGAAGATGATGTTGTACATGGACAGATCAGGCCTTTGTATCAATCTGAAAGGGTTAATTACATATAATTCTGACGAGCCTTCATAGATAATGTCTCAGGAGTCATCCTTATTCTTGTTCATGCACATTTTCGATTGGTCCCCATAGAATCTAATTTATCTCCTTACATTATAATGTTGTAGGGTTATGATAACAATGATCAAGAACCTCTAGGATAAATTACACTCAAAACTCAGTTTGAAGATCTTGTGTCTAATTCAGATTTTATGGTTGTCTGTAAGGACACAACCATTAAAATTCTACTTGGTGGGCCTTAGAAACATCAACATGCAGCCATATCATCTTCATACCACCGATTTTTTAAGTACTATTTAAATGGAAAAATTGTAACATCATATGGTGACAAGGCTCCATTCAAAATGTGTGAATCTCAATACATTGAGGCAGAATTTAATCACACAAAGAGAATGAGGTCTATGACAAAGTAGGTAGCCTGAATCAATGCTCTGAATGGTCAGAAAAATATCCCATCAAACCCAATAGAAAATTTATTATAGATTATGTGTTTCCTATCAATCAAATTGAAAGGATGAAACTAAATCTGAACACTCACCCGGTGGCTTCCATAATGGGAATTAAAGCAATCGAGCCTGACCTCATGGGAGAAATTGTTAACCCACCAAGAAGTGGTGAAATCTTAAATGAAGAAGTATTAATTTACTCCACTGAAATTCATAAAGTCTCTACTTCATCAATCATACTTGAAGAATTTGTAGAAATTGTATTGAAAGATAAGTATTTTGATTCCCAATTCATTATATCATCATCATTGCTCTATAAGGACCCTTCATCATTAGTGGTGTCAGAAATGGTGGACTCTTCATTAGGATGTTCAAATACTGACTTCTCCCATATCTCTTAATGTTTTTATTTATCACATAATATACAAGTAGAAGTAGAATAAGTGACATGTAATGAAGAAGAAGAAGAAGATCTTAGGGATGCTCATCCAGAATTTGAGGAAGGCATCTCTACCACTGGGGATGAGCTCATAGAAATATATTTGGGTATAGAAGAAAATCCACGACCCACTATAACTAGTGTGGAAATGAATTCTTAAGAGAAATATAAGTAAACATTATTTATAAATAAAAAGCGAGATATATCTACTTGGAACTATAATGAAATCCCAAGTCTCAATTATGATGTATCCAGCCATCATTTGGTTTTGCTAGAAGAACATCAAAGATTTAAGTAGGAAGCAACAAAAACACACCCAACTCATACCTCTAAAATTGAAGCTGAAGTTGATGAGCTTATCAAGGATAATAGTTTCAGGGAGGGTCAATATCAAAAATGGTTGGATGGAAATTTCCTAATAAAAATTAATAATAGGAAAATCAGTGTTTGCATTGATTTCATAGATCTTATCAAAAATTTTCATAAAGATGAATTTCCAGTTCTATTCATAGAGATTTTAGCTGATGAAACAGCTAAAGATGATGCTCATTCTTTCATGGATGGTTACTCTAGATAAAATAAAATTCACATGGCCCCATAGGATGAAGAGTCTATAATAATTATATCCCCTTATGGTCTCGCCAGCCTTCATTCGATTCTTCGGATCCTGGGGTTTGCAGGATCGTGCAATTGTCGGCCTTCTGGATAGAAGACATATCATGATCTGTTTTTCTTCAATGAAGGCTTTAATTACTTCTTGTTTGAAAGCCCCCCGGAGCTGTAATGGAAATCCTTTTTATCTCATTCGGTGGTCCTACAATTTTCATAGGATAAGAGACTCTCCTTCCACTACTGTATGGGTATGTCTTCTCGAGTTACCACTGCCTTTCCAAAACCCTTCAATTATCTGTTTGTTAGGAAACCTGGTAGGTTTCTATCTGTGTTAGGATTCCAGAATGAGCTCGGTATGCCACCCGATTTCTCCCCACATTTGCGTTGAGGTGGACGCCTCCAAGCCACCGGTGGAATGGATTTGGATCACAATTGGGGAGGAATTTCTTTGTAAACATGCCATTGTATTTGAATCCTGGATAGATTTTTGTCTTTCATGCAAGCACTTGGGTCACTGGTCTTCTTCTTATTGCGGAGGGCATCAAGTGGAGCATGGGGATCCTGATTTGAGGTCAAATGGAGATGTGGAGGCCACTGCGATCTCTGTGGACCAGCATGACGGGTCTTTTCCTTATCAGGCAGAGGCGAGGCCCAAGAATTCTAATCTGAAAGTATCAGATGTCTTCAATCGCTTGAGAAACAATTTGCATATCCCCAATCCAATTCTTGAGGATCCAGCGACAGAGAAAGGTACGAGAGTGGACGTGGAACCAAATCCTAGTCCCTATTCTATGGATTCTTTATCTTATGTTGGGGCAGTTGGCTCTGGAAACTCTGGAGGGGGGTGTCAGATGTCCAACAGGAAGGGGCCTACTAGCGGTGAGGTTAGGAAGAATCTATTGCAGGGATCAGAGGGTCGGGTGGAGGATTTTAATGGGCCCATCCAAGGAATAACGATGAATGTATTAAAGATTGGAAATCGATTTGCTGCCTTAGGGTAAGAGGAGGTTCCTCTAGACTTTTTCGATCACGATCGGGTTGAGGTTGAAAAGGAAGATGAGGTATGTAGTCCGATTTATGAAGATACTATGGAGGACGATCATAGTAAAGGGATCTTTAGCCCTCAAGAATATATGGGGAGGAAGATTTCACGTGACTTAGGATGTTGCAATCTGGTTAAGGAAAAGTCTTCCAAAGGGAGGAATGACTACTCCCACCTTCCTAAACCCAGGGAGACCCGATTGACCTCGATGTTGAGAAGAAAGGCGATGATAGAAAACTCTTCTAACACTCATAAGAGTATAAATTGTGAGTTATAGAAAGAAATTAAGAAGAAAGATGAATCAAAGGAAATGGATGTTGTGTCTGCTGGCAATGAGCTCATGCAGGATACCCTTGGAGTGGCAGATTCTGAGAATGGAGCGGCTAAGTCTATCAAGGAAGGCCCATGCAAGGGTATTTTGATTATCCAACAGCGGGAGACAGGTGTGTAGGATGTGTCAAATGGGAATACTTTGGATTTGCTTATGCATTCAGAGGATGTAATGGTGGAGGAAATGCTCATCATCAATTCCACACGGGAGGAGGTGGACAGGATGATGGAAAGGATGATTCGAGTGGTTACAAATGGTGAGCAGGGTGCCTGGATCAGCAAACAATACCTTATACTTATAAGAGGTTTCAACGAAGGGAAGATTACCATAGAGGAGTACATTCACACCTGGGAAAAACTGGCGAATCAATTTGAAGAGCTTATAAAGGGGGACCCAGGAACTCAGGTAAAAATTCTCTCCTGGATATTATTTAGGGTTAATGATGCGAATAGTCTAAAGCTATTTTTCAATAAGTTTGTGATGTCTTGTAGTTCTTTCCAACCTGGTTGAACTTTTTGGTTTATCACATTCTTCCTAAAAAGTGACTTGAAGATAATGAAAAAAGATAATTTGGGTTGTGGTTAGAGCCACTTAAGGTTTGTTTTGTTATCATGTAATTCGCTTTGCCTTAAATAATGAATGTGCAACATATCAACATGTCATTCAACCTATCTTCAAGACCTTATTAGGAAATTTTTTCGAATGTTATATAGATGACTGGGATGTTAATTTAGACAATTTTTCAATCACATGGATGTTTTGGAGACCATATTATTTAAACATCTGCAACACACTTTGAAGATGAACCCCTTGAAATTTGATTTTGGGGTAACCTCGAGAATGTTCCTAGACTTCATTATATGTCATCGTGGAAATGAAGTAGATCTTGAGAAAAAAAAATCAATCCTTGGTTTGTCACCTCCTTGAAATATGATATAATTAGGAGGACTCCAAGGAAACTTGGCCTATATTCGGAACTTCCTCGCGAATTTTGCATGTAAGTGTTTACCATTTAAATTATTAATGAAGATGGGAGTAACAGACCAATGGACAGGAGACTGCCAATAGTTATTTGATACCCTACTAGTATTAATGCCACCTTTTGAAGAAAGAAAACTTATTCTCTATGTGATAAGTTTAGAGTGATCACTAGGTGCCTTCCTTTTCCAAAATAATGATGTCGATATTGAAAATTTCCATTACTATCTTAGTCAAACTATTATTGATGCAGAAACTCAGTATTCAAGTATTGAAAAGTTTTTCCAGTAATTAATCTTGGCAGTATAGAAATTGAGGAACTACCTGCGACATCATGAGGTCCAATTGGTGTCTCTCAATATATGGCTCAAATTTTTCCTTAGTCGTCCTATGCTTTTAGGGCATATGGAATGGGGGGAAGTTATTTTTCAATAGTTTGATATCTAGTTTATGCCTCATGAGGCAATAAAAGGCCATGAATTGGACGACTTCCTTACAGAACATCCATCTATGGAAGATACATAATTTAATAATGATCATCCTGATGAAGAGGTCTTCTCTATTCAAGATAGTTCCCAAACATGGGTAATGTACTTTGATGGTGCCTCCATAAGTCCAATATGGAAGAGAATGGAAAACCCTAAAATAAACAAAGGTTGGTTTCGAATTTTACTTATCTCCCCCCAAAAAGGAAGTGTTTCCTTATTCCTTCCTGTTGTGAGAAGGTGGTACTAAAAATGAAGCAGAATATAAAGCTCTCATTGCAGTCATGGAATCGGCACTTTTGGTACAAGTGAATAACCTGGAAGTAAAAGTTGATTTGTAGTTTGTAATCAAAAAAATCAATGGATATTATTCTATCAGAAAAGACGAGTTAATCACAATGTGTGATTACATCCAAGGGTTAATAGATGAATTTCCCTCAGTGACAATATTTTCTTATGTCCCACGATCACAAAACGACCAATATAATGCACTGGCTAATGTTGCAACCTTCCTGGTAGAACCAAATATGGATGAGACAAAAATCAGTATATACCATCATCACATGGTCTCAACTTTATTTCAAAATAGAATTATAGAAATTAATGAAATTAGCCATATTTCTGATCCATATGGTCATACTACATGATGGAGAACACCCATCATGGAATACATTCATAATGTAGTACTTCCACCCGGTTGAGCTGAAAGGGAACAGATCCGATGATGGGTGGCCAATTTTACTATTTTTGATAGTCCAGATCTCGATATGATCCTCTACAAAAATGGATTTGATGGAATCTACTTCAGATATATTGATGGATAAGAAACAGCAGCTTTCACGAAAGAAGTACATTCACTAGATTGCTGTGCTCACCAGTCTGGGCATAGGCATTCATAACAAAATTGAAGGCTTCTATACTTTTGAACTTCAATGAAGTTGGATTTCACATATTTTAATAAGAAATGTTATCACTTATAAGTGAATCCCAACTTCATTCATCAACCACTGATGTTGATACATACAAATAAATAGTCATAGCCATTTTCTACATAGGGAATTGATGTAGTACAACCATATCATACTACTATGGCTAAAAAGTTCAAGTATATCATTACTGCTAATGACTTCTTCTCTATGTGGGATGAGGGAATACCTCACAAATAAATTAGAGACAAAATCATTTTTAGTTTTTTTCCAAACTAACATCATCACCAGATCTGGTGTCCCACACACTATATTGACAGACAATGGATCCAATTTATATTATTTTGAGGTAAAGAAGTTATAGAAAGAGAAAAAGATCAATTATAACCACTCATCTCATTATCTTGGTGTAGAAAATGGAAGGATATATACTTTCAATTAGACCCTATAAAATATACTCTAGAGGATGGTGGGTAAAGATATGAAATCTTGGTCTGATATACCTTTGCATGCTTTATGGGATTATCAGACTTCTACCCATACTTCCACCCAGGAAATCCCTTATTCATTGGTGTATTGAATTGAAGTAGTGTTTCCAATTGAATTCAATTCCATTTACTCAGATTTTCTATCTACGATCAGTTGTCTAATGATGAGAATTATTATAAACAGTTTAATGAGCTGGAATGATTAGAAAAAAAATCTTTTATACTTTGCATCATTTTGAAGTCTAACTAAAAAGAATAGCATGAACCTTTAACAAGAAAGTGCACCTCCATGCATTTATTCATGAAGAATTGGTATTGTTCCTCAAGACTCCAATTATACCAGTAAAGAAACCTATAATGATTGAGCCAAAGTGGGAAGGACCATATTCCCTTAATAACACCTACTCAAATAAATATTATTCCCTAATCTAGATGGATGGGGAGCTTATCAAAACTCCAGCCAATGAGAGATTCTAGAATAAATACTTTGTTTAATTGGAAATATCGTCCTCATTTTATGACTCTAATGTTCACAACACAATTTCCTAGTTTCAATACATTAAACTGTATAACAATCATATGCATCCACGCTACATGATAATAAAATACATAGCATCTTTGTCCTTATCACAAGACATTAAACTGCATGACATCATTTGTCCTTGTTACATGACATTAAACTGTACAACTAATGTATTCTCTACAAGAAGTTAAAAGATTATATATGCAAGCATCATTGGAATAATGTTTTCTCCTTAGTGGCACATGAGTCCCTTTCCTACCATTATCTGAGTTAGATCTGCATAGGGACCACAATTCATGAAATATGTGTGGCTTTATTCTTATCTATTTGAGATACATAGAGACGCATGGATCTCCAGTCTTTCCTAGACGCAACCACAAAATTTTTTATTTCCTTTTCTCTTCCTGTATACGAATCAAATATACATAAATTGTTCCCTTAAGATACATGGTTTTATTTTTTATACCATTTTTTGTCTTAAGTTTAATTTTTCTTTTAGAACGTTCCAAAAGCCTTCATCTCTCATATCAAACATCGATCTGTGTGGGAAATGAATGTTTTGAGAATTAGGTATGAATTGATTCTCATCAAAATAAGATACATAAAGACTTCCAGATCTCCAATCATAGGCCCATTCACGATATAAAAATCCTTTTTATTCCCTATGTAATAGTTAAACCTACATTTGGAATGTTTAATGAACTATGTATGGATTGATTCTCATCCATGTGAGATACATAGGACCAACTAAGTTTAATTCTTTAGTCTATCCATAACATTCCATTTTTTATATTGGATTACTTCACGCCCTCACTACATGACTCTAAGATACACAACATAATATTGATTCAATGGAAAATAATAAAGCCTCCATTTTACATGTGAGTCAGATCTATGTAAAGGATTTCAAAATGATGGGCAATATTGATTCAAATATTTTCTCATGTGCATTGAGCATAACCCCATTCCATATATGACACTGTTAATCTTGAATATTTTAATGTCATTGTAATCTTTATTAAGGTTTTTGGTGACAGATTCTCTAAAATCTGAAAACTCTTTTGCTTGAATATGCAATATGTGCCCCTAGGTGGCCTTTCTTTTGTTTCCTACATAACAAGCATGTCCCTCAAAAGATTCCACTATTTGAATATGCATCAAATTACCTAGTCGGTCTTGGATAATACAACCCTCATAACATGTTTTCAAATAATGGTAATTTTCGTCTTTGTTAATGTAACCTTTTCCCCATTCAAAAATTGATAACAATATAAAAGAATATATATTTTAAATAAGTCATTAATTTATATTTGTCCCATTTCCTTTCTCTCAATATTAATGTCTTTAAGACCATGTTTTAAACATTTCCCTCTCCACTTTTAATCACTTGGCCACATATAATATATTTTTTCCATTTTTTATCCTAGTTTTATGACATAAAACTGCAAACACCATACCTCCTACATTTGGGATAGAACATCATAGATATAATATTCCTTCAATTCTTTGGAAATGATTTTGCGAAATACTCTCTCCTTATTCAGGTACCTTTCTTCATAAACCAAACACTATGCTTTAGAGAATCTGAAAATCTATAAATTTTCTTCAGCTTTTAGCAATAGAATGTCAAACATCTGAGAACTAATTTTTTTGGCTATGTAGTATATGCCCCAAGGTGGCCTTGCATTAAATATCCAACATAACATGTATATCATTAAAATGATTCCACTCTTAGTTTATGCATCATATTCCCTAGTTCTCCCTTCATAATATATCCCCCATAATGGGTTTTTCAAACAATGGTAACTTAGTTCTTGGAAAAGACTTCATCTAATGCAATTAGCCATTTTGTTCCCATATCATTCTATGAAATCATAAATTCTAAAATTATAGTTTACATTTCTTCCCTTCTATACTTGAATATGGTAGTATGTTTCCTAACAAATTTTGATGAAATTGGGAGAGTCTCAAACCTTTGGTCAATGCTAAAGACCTATAATTAAAGCTATACAATGTACTCACAACATGAATTAGAACTGCAGTGTACAATGTCCCCACTGCATGACATAAAACTGCAGAGTATAATGCCCTCACTGTATAACATAAAATTTCATTGTATGATGACCTCACGTCATGACTTTAAACTATACAGTACAATGTCCTCACTACATGACTGAAAACTGCATAGCCTAATATCAGAAATTCCCCTTTCTGATAAATTTTAACCATTCGCCTTACACCAAATTTGTACATAAGTGGTTTTCCTATTCATGAAATATGTCGGGATAGATGGTTGTTTATTCATAAAATCTATTTCCTTGTAAAAACATTCCAATGTTGTCCTGAGTCACTAATATCCTTTTTTCTTTTGTCTATCAACAATAAAATGTTAAATTCCTATGATCTTTTGGCTTGATAATGCAGTATGTGCCCCCAAATGTCCTTAAATAAATATTTAATTTATAATAGGACTATCAGTCAAAAAATTCCACTATTTTGATATGTAGCATATTCCCCAGTTGTCCATGAATTATACAGCTCCCATAATGGGGTTTCCATATAATTGTAACTTCACTCTTGAAAGATACTTTATGTTTTTTACATGTTTTGTGATTTAGTGACCATAAAAATCATGACTCAATATTCCCCTTGGAAATATTTAAATAATATTAGAGCAATTTTTTGTCATTGAGTGTTATTTGGGATCTAATTTCAAAATTTATGGTCAAAGCGGTTCGACCGTAAACACTATCCCTTTATAGTCTGACATGCATGACTCTAAACTACCTATGACAAGAGTGTGGTACTCACCAGATTGGAAACCTGTTAATGAAAATCTAGATAACATTTGAGTCTCAACTCACTAAACATACATTTCTGTATGGTTTAGGTAATATTGAGTAATATAAAGTAAAAAGATACAAAATTTTTGGGGTTTTCTATATAACCCTAGTAAAAAATCAAACTATACTCATTATGCCCATCAGCCTAATAAGACAATTCTGAGCACCCCCATTCATTTCATTATAATTGTGATTTTCTAATATGAAGGATTGAAGTTTAGGAAAACATCATCATCATTACCATTAACATTGCAATCACGAAAAGCAACAATGAATAAATATATGATTGAGGAGAAAATTTCTTTCATTCATATGAAATCAAAGGGCATACACAAAAGGGAGCCTCTCTATAATGTGTTAAAATAAACTCTCAATATGACTCCTCATTTTTTGAATGGCCTCATGATCCCTATCAACCACTAGTTGATGTCTATATTGTTGAGAAACTCTAACATCCTCAGCTTGATAGAGTGCTTCTTTAGTAGTTGAAATGGATTTTATCCCCTCCAATTGGGTTTCTCACAGTGTTTGGTTCAATTGCTCGAGTTATTTATGAACATAATATAGTTGATGTTGAAGATATACCATCTCTTTTGTGGTTTCTTTAATTTTTTGGCTGATTTCGACCGGCTTCTTGTTATGAAATTCCTCAACCTCAGCTATTGTGGATTGAAATCTCTCAATATTAATAATACATTTAGCCTCTTAACAATAATTCCAGACCTTATGTTCTTACTCCCATTAGTGAATGGTATCTCTCATTGCACCATATAGTGGTCAATAATTAAATCAACCAAATCCCAATATGCAGAACAGTGCTGGAAGTTTGGAAAAAATGGGACAGTAGCTCGTCCAAAGGCTTTTAAGAAATTATTCTCTACATATGTCACCATTTATTCTCACTTGCCATTCCCAAAGAATATTGCATATCTATGTCAGAATTTGAGTCACTACGATGGGGTAAAATGTACTCTGGAAACATATCACATATAGAGTGTCCTTTTTTGGTTTCTCATGGAACATTACAAGCTTCATCTTCTACTGAATCCTGAGCCAACTTGGAAGCCACACCTTCTGATCTAATTATGGGATCCGAATACCCAAAATGATAAATCAATATCTTTTTTGGTTTTAGAAAAAATGTGATAAACAATTTATGATCCATACATCCGATAAAATTTACCCAATAAGAAGTCAAACACTTGATTGGATTTATCCCCAGTATTCTCAACTTCAGTAGTTTTAGCAGATAATTCTTGAGAAGGTAAATTCTCTTGAGTTTTCACATTTTTCATAATTGAAGGCTCTAAAATATCTCTCAATTTGGGGGGTGGGGGTCCTTAGTAGGTATTTCTCCAACATTAATAGAATAAGGATATAGTTAAATTCCCCATTCCTAATGTTATTTTACAACATTTTCTACAAACAAATCTTTATAAGGTGTCCTTTGCTGTGAAGTATCAAGTAAAAGAAGAACAATTATAAATGGAAAATTAAATAATGAGGACTTACATCCTTAAGATTCCACATGAAAATCATAAAACTCCTTGATGGAACCTGGAATATAAATATTTGGATTATGGGCATCCATCATTTTAGTATATGCCCCTTGGAATGTAATATTATCCTCACAATTTATAGTATCCAAATAAATTTGATTGACTCCCAAATTGGCTCCGCCGACATTATATTCTGTTGTTTCTCCAATTGATACAACATCATCAGATATTTTTAGCTTTGGATCAATATCAGTGTTTACTTCACATTACCCTGGATCTTCATTCCTTCCTCCTACAGTAATAGGAACATCAGCATTGATTACTGCAAGATCAATTGGAAAAGAAAACAGATCTATGATATGTTGAAAAGAAGAAAATTAGAAAAGAATTTAATATTCAAGAGAGATGTATTTGATATTACAATGGATTTTCCCTCTCTCAATAGATATAGGGGCCAGTAAATCCAAATCATTTTATGTTTTATCTACTAAGATTGCAGATCCATCAACATGAACCTCAGTTTCTCCTAGGGTTTCCTTCCCTGGTCTTGAAGAACCAGCACTTAATCCCATGATAGAGGAGAGAGATAAAAATCCTGAAAAAACATATATATGATTACCAAAGGGTATCAAGATTGTTATAATTACCTAAGGACAATATAAATACAAACTCCATTAGAGAATAGTTTAGACTAATCTCATTGGTCTCTTGCATTTCTTTTCATAAGATTCATGAGAAATCAAAACACTCCTCTTGGAAGGAGAAACTTGATGTAATTCATAAGGATTATCCATCACCATTACCCCAGTCATGATTTTCTCTCTTGGAAAAGGTTCCAGAGACCTGGTAGGATCATTTTATGTATCAATGAGAGAACTTGTAGGACCAAACCTTTGTAATCCATGAACCTGTCCAAATTTTCATTCCCTGCATTCAAGATCAAAAATGCATTTCCTCAAGATTATTGATGGTGAATGGTAATGAATAAATTTATACACAAATAAAAGGAAAATATATTCTACATATTTAAATAAATATCCCATTCCTCCTTAGGGTCAATAATTACCCCTTCATGTATTCCTAAATCCATTATATTTGATACTCCATCAGAGGCTGCAATTTGTTCATCAGTTGCATATTTAGAAGCCTCCAGCTTCGTAATATACTACTATACTTTAGCAGGGTTATTTTCTGGATTGAATCAGAAGGTTCCTTAATGTCACTCATATCTTTTATTCTAATTCCATGTTGTAGTAATGATCATGCGTCCCTAAGTTCACGAGTCATGCTCTCGCAAAAGATAATGGAAGAAGGTCGCACATAAATCAATCTTACTATGGTTGGTTGTGGAGGAAATTCAACACCTTCTGATTGGTGAGACTCTTCAGGATTCCCTTATTCTTTAGAAAGGACAATATATGTAACATGAATCTCTTTCTGATTGTGGTAGATGGATTTCCTTGGTGCTGGAGGTTTGGATTCTTTGGCTCTAGCCTTCCTGGTTTACCTTTGGAGAATATGTTTTTAAGGATCCAAAGCCTCTGAAGCTTATTCATCATCTTTGGATTGGGACTTCTTACCATGAATTATAAGTACAACTGTCGTTGTAGATGACACTCGATATATTCCTTTTACCTAATCCTCTGGATGATATGAAGAAGCCCCATATTTTGTTTACCCAGCTTCCAATCTGATTGATGCATTAAAGGGAGTTAACATAATTAAAAATTTGAATGTCTCTAAAACCATTAGAATCCAATATTATCTGGAAACTATTGGGTGTTTCTAATGCCTAACATATGTGGGAGTGAAATTATTTGACCATTGAAGACATCTGAACTGAAGAGAAAACCTATAAGGGATGTAAGCCTCACAGATAATTTCACCATCAATAATGGTTGATAATACACTATCCCTGTATGCTATCATATAATACATCATCTCATAGTTTTCTTATTTACCATAATAAACAAATGTTCCAAGTGGTGGGTTACCAAAAGGATAGAAGTTGAATTCTCTATATGCATTCGATTCTTTTAGCACTACTTCAGTTCTCCTGTTCTAAGGCTGAATACCAGAAACATTCTATAAAAATTGAGTGAATCGACCATTGGGGACTCTAACTGAATTCAACACTAAGTATGAAAAACAGTGTGTCGTAATCCATCCCCACAACAAGTGGAATGGACTTTAAATTTTATATGGGGCCTTCCCATTGTATAAAGGAAGAATGGAATAGTAAATTCTTTCCAATACAAGAGTTTCTAACCCAATGAATTTCCCTTCTACCAAAATAGCTATGATGACAAAAGTCCTTCACCTTACACTGCCTCTGGACTCACAAACTGAAAGCATGTAAATGTTTAGCCACATGGAATTGAAGCTGTCTAAGGGTAACTTTACATCAATATCATATTTGACTTTGTAGAACCAATACTTATTGTCACATCTCTCTACTATTGGAAAATATGTGTCAAAACTACCTAGGTAATCTATAGATGTTTAAACAGTAGGATGTCCACAGGTGGGACCTTTCTCTCTTGTTGGTTCTAAAAAGGCTTCCAACCAAAATTTGGCATGAATATATTTCTTGTCTTTCTATAATTTCATTACACTTTTGAATAGTTCATAAGCTAAAATTGGTGTTTGGGTAACACCACCCCATGTTTTACCATGATGAATAAAATTAGTATACATTTCCTCAAGAATGGGAACCCAAACAATTTGGTAGATAACCCACAAACTAATGCTAGCTTCACCATGTGTCAAACAGAAAGAATTCTTTTGCAGACTTCATAGACTAAGATAATCAAGAATGAAAATATTTTCATAATAATAAGTTTGTCCCATCCCAAAAAGATCATAAATATTAACATATTATAGATATTTCCTGAATTCTACACATGTTTGTTGCACCCAAAAATCCCACATCAATTCAGGTTTAACAGCTACTCTAGAACGAAGATCCAAGTCATCCATCCATCTAGTAGACTGATCTGTCTGAGAATCCCAAAAGGATTAAAAATATTAATGTGGACTTGGCCCTACAATATGATCTTTTATATCTTGAGTAAAACCACTCTGATGCAGGATAAAACCAATAGGTATTTTCTATCATGAAATGGAATACCCCTTGTGGTAATGTTCATGTAGTGACAATTGGAGTATTGAAGAAACCAATTCATTGAAAATTATTTCATAATTGATAGAATGTGGGAATCTTATGAAATCTCATCCTTTTACAGGGGTAGGTAAGTACATTGTGGGTATTCACGTTGATACGTAATTAATCCTTTTCGTAGTCTAGGAAGAGTACTTTCAACAACGTCATAATAATCTGGTCTAAAGATCCTCATCATCCAATTTGACGAGCCTTAGATTATATAATAGTGGTTATCAAATGAGACATCTCCAGAAAAATAATTATCAAAATACCCCTATTATGTTGTAATTTAGACTTATGAAAATTCAAATTTCAACTTAAAGGTGTTTGAAAATTTAGTAAAGGAAATTTTTCGCAGAATTCCTTTGACAAGGTCAATCGTGTAGTTCCTTCAATATGGTCTGTTACGTAGGTTTGCAGATAAGGGTCCTAGTGAAAATCCTTCAACTAAGTCCTTCCACATAGATTCATATCTAAATAGTTATTCTCCTTGTAAAAATTTCAAGTAAACTAAAAGTGATCACAATGCGTTGAGGCTGGACGAATGAACTATGAAAAAAGAACCGAAAAATATTGAAGCACCGGTGAAGAAAATAAAAAATGATCAAACCTATTTATAAACATATACATATCTCAACAACATGTATGTGCACAAAATCTATACGTCATACCCTCACAAAGTAGGTCAGTGTCAAACCTCCTTAGTTTTAGCCGTTCATCCATAGTATTTTTCCCTGCATGTTTACCTTAGGACTCGATCCTCTTTTTAATAGGATCCAATCCTGAGAGGGGGGGTTTTATTGAAAATAATTATAAATAAAAAAGACTATGATGGTGGCCCCTGGATATTTCAAAATCTGAAGACTATGTTCAATGAATTAAAAATGAAATCCATAGTCTCAAAAGACCTATGCAGCACACTTGCATGGAAAACCTCCAAGGCAGACCTACACGACACACATGCACTGCAGACCTACGTGTTAGTATAAATTCTAGACCTTTACATGGAAGAGCAGCATTGAGGGACTATGTAGCGGACCTCCACCAAAAAAATTACTTAAACCATCCCCCCTCCTTCTCTATAAATGGAATCCTTGGGCACCCCATTTTAGAGACTGAAAAATTTGAATGACATCCCGAAACTCTTATTCCGTAGCTCTTTCTCCTAGATACCTCCTATTTTCTTAGGAAGCTATATAAAAATATTAGAGAAGAGATAATTATATTGTAATAAAAAAATTAATTCTTTTCACAATTTGAAAATCACATAGTCTTGGTTTTTCTATGTGTGGAATTATGTAGTCATCATAAAGGCATGTGTGGAACACCTATGTGGTACATCTACGTGATGTACCCAGGAGGGGTACCTACACGGAACACCTACATGAAGTACTTACACAAGGGAGTTGTTTATAAGGCATTCATTTCAACTTAAGTACCCGCATTAAGGCCACTCACGGTAGGGTACATCATTCCTTGGTTGCCTTATCTGAAATGGAAAAGGTTGAAACCTCCACCAAAATCTCCTGACTTATCAGACCATTGGAAACGGCACATCGACATGTCTCCTATTTTCATTTGAATATCTGCAGTCAGAGGTTTCCCATATTAGTTTCATAATGGGGTTAGGATTCAAGGAGTTTCTTTGTGATTTTATATCCAAAGTCACATGCACCTCTCTCCTATAAACGGTTTTTGGATGTTCCCGATTTGGAGGATTAGGGTTTGGGATCTGTCATCCCCAATTCCTCTCTGTGACCTAGAACCACAGGTCTCTAGTAGGGAAAGTACATTTCAAAATTTCTTTTACATGCAAGAAAAGGAGAATTCTCCCTCCCCTACCAAGATCCACTTGGGAAGCCATCCTGGTGGAATCCCCTAATAATTCAAGTAGAAGGTTGTAGTCTTGTTCCTCTCTACTTACCTCACGTTCAATTCTTTTTATTGGACCCTTTCCCAATGTAAAGAGAATAGTGGAAAGTCTCATCACCTCGCCCTTTTCTCAGGTCAACTCTACCTCTTCCACCCTCGTCACTTTAGGCGCTCCCTCTTCCATTAGCGGAGGAGGAAAAGTGTGGGTGAATTTGTTGAATCATTGACATCCTATTCTTTCTCACAATGAGCATGACTCAAGTGGGATTAGATATTTTTCATGATCACAAAATTTTCAAACAATATTGAACTACAGGAACTCTGATTCCTATTCAAACCAAGATAGATAGGAAGACTTCTCAATTCTAGACCTTGTTGGATATCATCATCAAGAGTTCAACCATAATTCCCTTAATATGGGCATCCTCCATGTGAGTGATCCCCAAATTAAACCCCCAAATAACCAAGGCATCATTTTCTGGAAGTAATCCCTAAATAATTTCTCTCAAAGGACTATACTCTCATATGAGACTTATTGAACTATGTGGGCTTTGATTCCCATCCAAATGGGAAATATTGAAGCCACCCTAAGGTTAAAACCCAAAAATTCAAATCAACCCTATTCTCATTGGGCATAATTCAAAAAAGGGTCTAATATTATATGGAAACCCATATTATTTCTAAATCCGTTGGGTTGCTTTGGTATATGTCCCACACCAAATTTTGACTATAAAACATTCTCTTAGATGTCCATACCACATGAAATTAAACTGTACAGTTAGGTCCTTCTAACATGACCTTAAAAGCTATGATGTGCCCCATTAAGCAGCACCAAACTACGAGGGTTATGATTTCTTTCACGAGGTTATGTAGGTAGCCCATTTTATGGGTATGATCCCAATATCAAAACAAACCTTCGTCACCCTAGACGAAAATAAATTTCAAAGTTCCCCATTGAGTGGCACAAAAACCAATATCATCATAAAAATGATTAAAATAATCTCTATTAGTATATGGGAGGATATAATTGATGGAGAACCTCAAATACATTTGGATATCTCCATTAATAAACAACCTATAATACATACGAATGATTATAAATTTCACACATGATAAAAAGTGATTGAATATTCCAAGTTAATTCTATTAGATACTTGGTGAATTAATAAGGATTCATGAAAATATATTAAATTTATAAAGAGTGTCTCAGAGTAGACAATAACTCCCTCTCAAAGGGTTTGATGAGTCCGACCTCCCATCTTCTCGACCAATGCATGTTATTAAGTATCCTAATGTCCAAACATAATGAACTCCAACCTTTTAAAAGTATGTTCTTCTCACGACCCGACCCAACGGGGCTCGAGCCGCGACTCCCCAAGCCTGCCTCCAATAGGCCAGGGGCTGGCGACTAGTGCCGAGTAGGCTATCACACACATGAGAGGCATTAGTCTAAGGTACATGTACACACGCACCCACAAACACCTCCATGAAACAGTGTAGAGATATAGAAAACTGAATAATAAATGCATGCATACAATCTACCCCAAACCAGAGTGCAACGGCAAAAGTACAAAATGACAAAACAGGGCCCACCAAAAGTAAACTACAAAAGCGTGTCTAACCTGCTCTAAAGAAGGGAAACACTGCCACAAACACCTATCGTAAATCTCCCTCAGCACAGCTCCGGTACACACCCGGTCAACACGCTCACTAAGCTCCGCTTGCTCCGGGTCCCCCTGGGACTCCGTCGAAAGGCCTACGGTCTGCACAAGACACAAACATGTGCGGGCAAAGCCCGTGCAGTGGTGAGTATAAACATACTTAGTAGGCACCCCAAAAACCCAAAACCAAAGGAAGAAACTGAAAGACAAAAGTCCACTCATCCCAGCCAGAGGGAACCAAGACGAGAGAGAAACTCCATCTCGTGACCATCCTTGGCTAAACACGACTAGTCAGCTCAGCTCAGGTGTATTCCCATACATACACCTTGAACAATCTAGATATAATCTACTCATGCCACAAAGCCACAAGAGGTACCGACCTTGTCACCAGCAACTGCCCACAACCTGGAGAGCACACTCCATGCTCACTGTCATCCCAGATGACACTCATTCGAGAGATACACTCCATCGGGTTTCTCACAAACCTCTCAGACGCTCACCTGAGAGATCACGCTCGTCGGTTAGCATCACTGAGAACTCACTAAAACAACATAACCACCAAACTCCTCGGATAGAGGATCGCTCCTAGGGTCTGCTAGGGGATACCAGAACCCTCTCCAGTGTACGAAGCTCACAGATAGGGGATCACTCCCAGGGTCCGCTGGGGGATACCACGACCCTATCTGGCATACGTAGTTCTCACAGATAGGGGATCACACCCAGGATCCGCTGGGGGATACCACAACCCGATCTGGCACTTGACAGAAGTACATCACTCAGATAGGGGATCGTCGCCCATATAAAGGTGGTCACGACGATACCGGAACCCTATCTGGTGTAACTCGCGATGTAGGGGATTGAACCAGCGATGCCGCAACCCTACCGAAACCACGCGCTAAGTAGGGGATTGTATAACCAACGATACCACAACCCTACTATAAACCTCATGCTGAGTAGGGGATCGTATACATGATGATGCCGCAACCCTACTGAGCAAGGCCCACTGCGTAGGGGAACATATTCCAGATGATACCACAAACCCTACGAGGTTATCCTGCTAAATAGGAGATCACCGCCCGTGAAGAAGCGGTCACAGCGATACCAAGAACCCAATCTAGGGAGAATATGCTAGAGGATCCCACTCCGGGCCCCCCGGAGGGATGCCACAACTCTAATAGTTTAAACATCCAATCGAGAGGATCACAAACCTATACAAAGGTTGTGATGCCACATGAACCCTCATGGGAAAGAACCAATGGAGTACCCTCAACCACTGCTGGACCAAAACGTCGCTAACCCAAGCGACCCACAACAACGCCACACTACGCACCTCCAAATCCAATACCGAGGCCACCATCGCGTTCTACGCGGAAAAATATGTAGGATAGGCTGCTTACTCGCCCGAAACGGACTACCGGTGAAAACAACACTATTCACCAGAGCTAACTCGTGCGGGGCCCACACAACGATCCCGAAACCCATTGAGCAGATCATACTACGGCGATCCCCTCGGAAAAACAAGTGGAATCGACTACTCACTCGTCTAAAACGGACACCCGCTGAAAATGGGTACTATTCACCGAAGCCAGCTCAGGTGGGGCCCACGCCTCAATTCCGAAACTCAACGAAAGGATCACACTGTTGTGATCCTCTCAGAAAAACACACAGGATCGACTAATCATCCGCCAAATTCGGACTCCTGGTGCAAAAGCTGTGTTTCTCCGCATATGCCAAAACCCGACCTCATGGGTCCCGCACCCCGTTCTCAGTCCCAACACCCAGAAACCATCTCAAAAAGTCCACCGTACCATCAGGGTATCAACGCCACTAACGGCACGTCAATCGGACGCTCCGGGTAGAAGTTACAACGGCCCGAAGTCATAAAATAATAAAATATTATTATTTTATTCGACATTTCAAGTCCCCAGGCCAAACTCCCGACTCACAAAATTCTCAGAGTGAGTGTAAAAATTCCTTCTCGACGCAAGGAACACGTCACCACAAACAGCTCGCAAATCAAAGTTACGGTTTGCGAGTTACGGGGGTTTAAAGAACCCCCAGAACAATCTGGCCGGACCACCGCAGGGTCGCTGGAAACCACCGCGCCGCCGCCGGACTCTGCCGTGCCGGAGACAGAAACCACCGCGCCGCCACCGCGCCGCCACTACGCCACCACCGCAGAACTCGCCGGATTCCGCCAAGGCCACCGTCGGTCTCGCCGGAAAACCGGGTTTTCGCCGGAAAACTTCCGAGAGCCACCGGGAGCACCCCGGTGCTCCAAATTCAGATCCGAAAAAAGTTTCGGAAATCTCAGGACCCGAACTCCACAACCCTTATGAATATTTGAAGAAAAAACACATAAACAGGGTCCGGGATTTTAAAACTCAAACCGCCTACCTGTTGGCGGATCGCCGAAGCTTCGGGTGCAGAACGACGCCTGTGACGCGCTGAAGCTCGATCTGCTGACGATCAGTGCTGAAAACGGACACCCGGAGCTTGAATTGGAAAAGAATGGAGGAGGGGATAGGTAAGCCCATCCACTGCGCGTTGGAGGATTTGGGGGGAGTGGGAGATTGATTATGTTTGAAATTTTTTTAAACAACTCATTTAACTCTCCCCCGCCAACTCGCCTCCGTCCCGACACCCGATGCAGACAAAGGTAAGGTCACCCCTAGGGAAAACGCGCCATTCTGAACGCAACGGCAGACTCAGATTTGGGATCCGAAACACCATTCAGAAGTTATTCAAGCCAACACCCGTAAACCAACTTTTCCACTTATTTACGAAAATGCCCATGGTGGCGTTTTCCACAGCAGGCCCGCGCCCACAATGTTTACACCTTTCCTAGGGTAAACGACACGTTCCGGATGCAACCTTGCCCTCGGATTCCGGTTCTTAGCTACCGTTTAGGAGATACAACACCCCCGCCATGTGCATAGTATAAAATACTTAATATTTTTATAAAATTAATTCCGGGCACCCCGGGTCTCGGAATCGCACGTCGTCTTCGCGCCTAGCTCTGGAATTCTTCGTAGAAATATTCCAAAGTCTGACAGGGCCAAAAACCCAAGTCGCTACATCCTCCCCCCTTAGAACTTTTCATCCCTGAAAAGGTCTAAGCACAAGGAAAGCGACTGGACTCTCAACTGGGTCTCACAGACCCGCGAGCTAACCAACAAAAACCCCTGCCCGAATGCATAATTCAGAGGGACTCATCCACCACACCTCAATACTATCCGCTCTAGGCGGCACTGAATCTCCCACATGGTTTTAATCGCGTCACAAAAATGCATCTCGGTGTGGGAATGATCCCTCTTCCTCACGCATTCGAAGCATGTGGAACAACTCCCACACAAGGTCTTACCAACGCCCTGAACAAAACTCGAGCAAGCAATAAAAGGGAGGGTACCACTAAACAGTGTCTATCAAACTACTACAGAAAGTAAAAAAGACACAATACATACCTCTATCCATCCGTGGAGCCTCTGGGTCAACAACCTTTAGGGTATTCAGCTGTCCTTGCCCTCGGCCACCAGCTCCATGAGCTTGGCGTGGACCACTTGGGGGGTGGGGGTGGTGGCAACTGGTACTGCCCACCACCGCCTCCTGCTGCACCAGCTCCGTTGCCTCGTCTACTGCCCTGAGGATTTCCTTGCTCGAGACGCTACCTCTGCCAAGGCGTTCTGTCAACCAGCTCGCTCTCAGCAGCACGTCGGGTTGGACAATCTCTAGCAAGATGAACCCGATCATCGCAAGTGTAACACCGCCTCTCCTGTGGCTGACCAAAACTGTCTTGCGAGCCCTGAGCCTCAGATCCTCCATCCTGGGGTCGCCTCCTGAAACGTCAGCCACATCCAGACCCCTGAGTCTGTCTTCGGCTAACAGATGCCGATCCGACGGACAAAGTCTTATCCCTCGAGTGTCCAGAACTAACGGGGGGAATCTGCTCAGCTAGAAAGCTCTCCACCACCAACGCTCGCTCCAGCACTCCAGAATAGGTGGGCAGGCACAAGGAAACCACACCTGCTCGGATGTCCCTGCGTAAGCCCTGCTCAAAGGTCTGAGCCCTAAATAAAGGGTCCCGAACCATATCTAGGGAGTAGCGCGACAGGTCCGTAAACCTCACTGAGTACTCCGACATGGTCATTCTCTCCTGTCAAAGCTGCATAAGCTCCTGGATCTGCACTGACCTCAGCGTCACCGGATAGAACTCTTCCCTGAAGAGCCGCTCAAACTCTTCCCACGTGAGTGTCTCCTCATCATGGGACTGTGTCACCAAACTCCACCATCTCCCAGCCGAACCATGCATAAGGATCGCCGCTAGAACCACCATCTGATCAGGAGGTGTCCTCACTAGGCGGAAAACTCAGGGGACTGCCTCAAGCCAGTCATCAACTGCCTGGGGGTCTGGATCTCCCCGGAACATCAGAGGTCGCTGCCTCTGGAACTTGTGTAGCGCACTCAGCCTGCGCACAACCTCATCCTGCACTGCCGGCCCAACCAGTTGCTCGACAGGTGGCAGCTCAACTGGCAGACCACCTGGAGGTGCAACCTCAGAACCCACACCCTACTCCACAGCCTCAACATGGGGCGGGTCGTCAGCACAATCCACTTGCAGAACCCTCACTGGCTGTCAACGTGGAGGCATCCTGAAAATCATTCAAGACGCACCACAGTCAAAACATATATCTGGAGAGCTGACTCAAGAAGGACAAGGAAAAACCCAAAAACCCAGTCCTATATGATGCATGTACAATTATGTGCCTACGACCAGTGTATGAATGTCCTGAGTCGAAAGACAAGTTATCAGAGTCCTGGTGTATGGATACGTCGGCCGCCGCACCAACACTGGAGTCCCTGGCCTGAAAGCCGAACTCGAAACATCCTAACACTGCCACAATGCAAACCGAACCAACCTCACAGCTAGAACAGCTATGATCTGAGATCCCAAAGGTGGAACCCCCCTCTAATACAACTCCATCACAACCCGACCCAACGGGGCTCGAGCCACGACTCCCCAAGCCCGCCTCCAATAGGTACAGGGCTGGCGACTAGCGCCGAGTAGGCTATCACACACATGGGAGGCATTAGCCTAAGGTACCTGTACACACGCACCCACAAACACCTCCATGCAATAGTGTAGAGATATAGAAAACTGAATAGTAAATGCATGCATAAAATCTATCCCAAACCAGAGTGCAACAGCAAAAGTACAAAAGGGCGAAACAGGGCCCACCAAAAGTAAACTACAAAAGTGCGTCCAACCTGCTCTAAAGAAAGGAAACACTGCCACAAACACCCACCGTAAATCTCCCTCGGCACAGCTCTGGTACACACCCGGTCAACACGATCATTAAGCTCTGCCTGCTCCGGGTCCCCCTGGGACTCCGTCAAAAGGCCTGCGGTCTGCACAAGACACAAACATGTGCGGGAAAAGCCCGTGTAGGGGTGAGTATAAACATACTCAGTAGGAACCCCCAAAAACCCAAAACCAAATGAAGCAACTGAAAGACAACAGTCCACGCATCCCAGCCAGAGGGAACCCCGACGAGAGAGAAACTCCATCTCGTGAACATCCTCGGCTAAACACGACTAGTCAGCTCATCTCAGGTGTATGCCCATACAAACACCTTGAACAATCCAGATATACTCAGCTCACTCCACAAAGCCACAAGAGGTACCGACCTCGTCACCAGCAACTGTCCACAACTAGGAGAGCACACTCCATGCTCACTGTCATCCCAGATGACAATCATCCAAGAGATACACTCCATCGGGTTTCTCACAAACCTCTCTGAAGCTCACCCGAGAGATCACGCTCGTCGGTTAACATCACTGAGAACTCACTGAAACAATATAACCACCAAAATCCTTGGAAAGAGGATCGCTCTTAGGGTCTGCTAGGGGATACCAGAACCCTCTCCAGTGTACGAAGCTCACAGATAGGGGTTCACTCCTAGGGTCTGATGGGGGATACCACGACCCGAACTGGAATACGAAGTTCTCGCAGATAGGGGATCACACCCAGGATCCACTGGGGGATACCACCACCCGATCTGGCACTCGACAGAAGCACATCACTCAGATAGAGGATCGTCGCCCATATAAAGGTGGTCATGACGATACCGGAACCTTATCTAGTATAACTCGCAATATAGGGGATCGAACCGACGATGCCGCAACCCTACTGAAACCGCGCGCTAAGTAGGGGATTGTATAACCAACGATACAACAACCCTACTATAATCCTCATGCTGAGTAGGGGATTTTATACCTGACGATGCCACAACCCTACTGAGCACGGCCCACTGTGTAGGGGATCATATTCCCGATGATGCCACAAACCCTACGAGGTTATCCTGCTAGATAGGGGATCGTCGCCCGTGAAGAAGCTGTCACAGCGATACCAAGAACCCGATCTAGGGAGAAGATGCTAGAGGATCCCGCTCCGGGCCCCCCTGAAGGATGCCACAACTCTAATAATTTAAACATTCCATCGAGAGGATCACAAACCTATACGAAGGTTGTGATGCCACATGAAACCTTGTGGGAACGAAAGGGAGTACCCTCAACCACTGCTGGTCCAAAACGTCGCTAACCCGAGAGACCCGCAACAACGCCAAACTGCGCACCTCCAAATCTAATACCGAGGCCACCATCGCGTTCTACATGGAAAAACACGCAGGATAGGCTGCTTACTCGCCCAAAACGAACTTCCGGTGAAAACAGCACTATTCCCCGTAGCTAACTCGTGTGGGGCCCACACAACGATCCTGAAACCCATCAAGCAGATCATAACACGGTGATCCCCTCGGAAAAACAAGCGGAATCGACTACTCGCTCGTCCGAAACGGACACCCGGTGTAAAAGGGTACTATTCACCAAAGCCAGCTGGGGTGGGGCCCATGCCTCAATTCCGAAACTCGACGAAAGGATCGCACTGTTGTGATCCTCTCGGAAAAACACACAGGATCGACTAATCATCCGCCAAATTCGGACTCCTGGTGCAAAAGCATCTTTTCTCCGCAAACACCAAAACCCGGCCTCATGGGGCCCGCACCCCATTCTCAGTCCCAACACCCGAAAACCATCTCAAAATGTCCGCCATACCATCAAGGTCTCAACACCACAGACGGCACATCAATCGGACGCTCTGGGTAGAAGTTACAACGGCCCGAAGTCGTAAAATAATAAAATATTATTATTTTATTCGACATTTCAAGCCCCCGGGCCAAAATCCCGACTCACAAAATTCTCAAAGTTAGTGCAAAAGGTCCTTCTCGACACAAAGAACATGTCGCCACAAATGGCTCGCAAATCAATGTTACGGTTTGCGAGTTACAGGGGTTTAAAGAACCCCTGGAACAATCTGGCCGGACCACCGCAGGGTCGTCGGAAACCACCGCGCCGTCGCCGGACTCCGCCGTGCCGGAGCCGGAAACCACCGCACTGCCGCCGCGCCGCCACGGAACTCGCCAGATTCCGCCATGGCCGCCGCGGGTCTCGCCGGAAAATCAGGTTTTCACCGGGAAACTTCCGGGAGCCACAGGGAGCACCCCGGTGCTCCAAATTCAGATCCGAAAAAAGTTTCGGAAAGCTCGGGACCCGAACTACACAACCCTTATGACTATTTTAAGAAAAACAACACATAAATGGGGTCCGGGATTTTAAAACTCAAACCGCCTACCCGTTGGAGGATCACCGAAGCTTCGGGTGCAGAATGACGCCTACGACGCGCTGGAGCTCGATCTGCTGACGATCGGCTCTGAAAACGGACTTCCGGAGTTTGAATTGGTGATGAACAGAGGAGGAGAGAGGGAAGCCCATCCGCTGCACTTTGGAGGATTTGGGGGAGGGGGAGATTGATTATGTTTTAATTTTTTTAACTCATTTAACTTTCCCCCGCCAACTCGCCTCCGTCCCGACACCCGATGCAGACAAAGGTAAGGTCACCTCTAGGGTAAACGTGTCGTTCTGAACGCAACGACAACCTTTGATTTGCGATCCGAAACTCCGTTCAGAAGTTATTCAAGTCAACGCCCATAAACCAAATTTTCCACTTATTTACGAAAATGCCCCTAGTGGCGTTTTCCACAGAAGGCCCGCGCCCGCATAGTTTGCACCTCTCCTAGGGTAAAAGACATGTTCCAGACACAACCTTGCCTTCATATTCTAGTTCTGAGCTACATTTTAGGAGATACCACACCCCCGCCATGTGCATAGTATAAAAATACTTAATATTTTTATAAAATTAATTCTGGGCACCCTAGGCCTCGGAATCGCACGTCGTCTTCGCGCCTAGTTCTGGAATTATTCGTAGAAATATTCCAAAGTCTGATAGGGCCAAAAACCCGAGTCACTACAGTTCTATTTGGATAACGAACCATTCTATGTTTTCTGTTCCTTGATTTAATCTAATGGAAACCCCAAGGAATCTGTTATTCTTAAACTAGAACATAGGTTTCAAGGAACTACAAAACAATGGTGTAATTCATTTTTCTACCTATAACATTTACGGATTAATAACAATATATATATATATATAATGAATAAATATTATATTTATATCCTGATTAACATGATGGTGATTATATAACCATTATTAATATTAAATGCTTATAAATACCTGTTAGGACCAACAGGGGCCTATATACCGTGAGAGGGGGGTGAATCTGGGTATGGATATTCTTTTTCAAAATTCTTCCTGCCCCACTGGATCTTGACCTCTTTATTACAAGGGTCACTTTGTTTTCACTTGTGTATTTATTATGATCAATTATTTTCTTCTTTGTCTGATGATGATGCTTCAAATGCAATGCAGGGAAGTAAGCAGGCAGACACAAATATTTTTACTTGGTTCACCCTCACTGGGCTGTGTCCAAGGAGCATACGCCGACAAGTTGCCGTGCGTACCAAATCCCACTAGTCTTCATAAGATGTGGATACAAAATTTTGGATAGAGCACTTCTATTCCCAGGCCCACTGCCTTCGCAAGGTTTAAGGTCAGCTCACTGCCTTCCTAAGGGTCACTCCCTATTTTTCTCTCTCTGGCTCACTGCCGGTGTAGAGGATCACCTTCTTTCTCTTCCTATGCTCACTGCACTTGGAAGGGAATCTACTCAAAGTTTATAGACCTGTAGGTCTCTTCATTTGCATGAAATAATTCATCTTCAACTGCGGATAGATGCTCTATTGAATTCCAACTTTCATCCACTAATGAATACCTCTTTTCCTCTGAACACTGGGCAATTCCTTTTGGAAACACCTTCGCAAAGCACCCTACTTCACGAAGCTCCCAATTTCGTGAAGCTCAAACAATCCTTCGTGAAGTTCCTGCCTTTTCGCGAAGCACTTTTGTGAAGCACTTTCGCGAAGCTCAAGTCATCGCAAAGCAACGTCCCTCGTGAATCTTACTAAGCCAATGTGGAGCTCGCAGGTTTCACGGAGCTACAATAGCCGCCACAAAGCTCCTCTTTCGCGAAGCACATTGGCTCCGCGAACCACCTTCGCAAAATGAGAGCAAAAGATATTCTCTGAAAATTCTCTATGCTTCTCTCAAGGGGGTCGGCCTCTATTTATAGGTGATTCCACCGACCCTCAAACTTTCCACACGAAGTCAACGCCACGTCATCTCAAATCGCAAAGCTCCAAAGTTTCTACTGGAATTCTGTCCAAATCGCGAACCACCACAGCAATTTTCCGATCACGGAGCTTGTCGTAATCGCGAAGCATCACCATCAATATTCCTTCACACCTTCGCCGCAAATCTCCCTCGCAAAGCCCTTCACCGCCGCAATTCACTTCAACTCTGTCGTTCGCGAAGCTTTGACGTAATCGTGAAGCATCACCGCCTCCATTCTTCTGGTCTTCGCGATTTCCAAACCATGCATCCTATCTTCGCGAAATTCATGCCTTTGCCATATTAAATTATGATATTCATGGAAATCCACTTTTCACGATAATCACCAAACTCCAAATTTTTGGACCCCAAAAATGTGGCAAACACTAGAAAACGGCGCCACCTTGTATCTGCTCTTTTAGTCCGCCTCCAGATCGTCCATTCCTTTGACATCGTTCTTTGTCAACATGGATTGTCAAAAACTTCTCTGGAACATGACAATTCTCCATGGAAACCTGCTTTGTCAACAAACACAATCAACCCAAAAATACTTTAATGTTACCATGAGCGATTTTTTCCCAACAATCTCCCCCTTTGGGTTTGTTGAAAACTCTTCACAACTCTGCTCAGAATAATTTTCTACACATTGATACCTTACTGAGTCTTCTTCCAGCCGCTACCACCATTCGCCTCGTGTGATTATGATAGCGTTCAAGGAATCACTTAACACGTACTCTAAGCCCACATGAGCAATGCTCAGCGTGAGAAACAAGAGTAGTATGAAAATTTCATCAATGAATCACTTCATTTCAAACACCAATTTTCGATTCCAACATGATACCAATTATTAAATTGATACCAATTGTTGAACCACAGTGATCCCAATTGGTGATAGCTAGACACCTTTTCACACCATTCCAACATCACTATTCTGCTTTTATCATGATCCTCAGCTGTCGTGATATCTATGCTTTCATCGATCACTTCTAGCATCGTCAGATTTAATACTCTCCCCCTTTCTCATTTCTCCCCCTATCTGGTTGCTCCACTAGTCAGCTTCTCCCCGTATCTGTCATGATTTCTTGTATAACCACACTGTCTCCCCCTTGAACAATCACTATTTTCTCCCCCTTTGTCAATGAACCCAATGGTCACTCCTTTGTAGTATGTAACATAGTAGAGAACACATATCAGCACATTAGGGGAAAACACATCATACCTCCGGGAGAGGGGGGGACCCACATCCACACTGTTTCAAGTGAGGGGAATCAACTGAACTCCCAGAGCCAGTAGATACCTTTCAAATGCTTCATTGGGTAAGGCCTTTGTCAGAATGTCTGCAACCTGTAGTTTTGTAGGCACATACTCCAACTTCACGATTCCCTGCTCAACTTTCTCCTTGATAAAATGACACTTTATCTCAATGTGCTTTGTCCTTGAGTGATGGATGGGATTTTTTCTGAGATTTATAGCACTTGAGTTATCACACTGGATTCTGATCAGAGACTTCACTTCAACTCCCATATCTTCAAGCTGCTGCTTCATCCACAATAACTGTGTGCATGCTTGAGTGGTCGCAATATACTCAGCTTCTACGGTGCTTAATGAAATGCAATCCGGGTTCTTTCTTAACCAAGAAATGCATAGTCCGCTAAGATAGAATGCACCTCCAAATGTTGATTTCCTATCATCTGTTGAACCGGCCCAGTCTGCATCAGTATATCCCAATAACTCTGTCTGAGATTTTTCGTTATATGTCAAGCCGAAGTCCACTGTGCCCTTGATATAACGAAGTATTCTTTTCACTACAAGGATGTGGATTTCCTTGGGATTGCTCTTATATCTCACTGCTTGGCATGTGGCAAAAACAATATCAGGCCTTGTTGCAGCCAAGTACAATAAACTTCCAATAATATGCCTGTATTCTATGATATTAACTGCCTTTTCATCCTCATCTTTTGATACTTTTATCCGGGTAGCAACCAGAGTCTTCATCTCCTTGGAATTTTCCATTCCAAGTCATTTCAAAACCTCCTTGGCATATTTGGATTGAGAAATGAATGTGTCATTCCTGCCTTATGTAACCTGTAAACCTAGGAAAAACATCATCTCACTAATCATAGTCATTTCAAACTCATGTTTCCTGAATTCAGAAGATTGTCTCCACTATGCTTCATCTGATCTTCCAAATATTATGTCTTCTTCCTAGACCAGCCTCATCATCCTTTGATTACTGTTATTTTTGAAATAAATATTGTAATCAAATTCCCCACGTTGAAAACCAATATTATTCAAATACTGATATAGCCATCAGTACCATGCTCTTGGTGCTTGTTTCAGCCAATATAACACCTTCTTCTGCCTGAAAACTTTGTTCTCATCCTCATGAATGAGAAAATCATCTAGCTGCTCAATGTACACCTCTTCTTCCAGAAACCCATTTAGAAATGCAGATTTGATATCCATATAGAACACTTTGAACTTTCGTTGCACTGCAATGGCTAGGAATAATCTGATAGTCTCCAGCCTTTCAACCGGTGCAAATGTCTCATCAGCAGCAGTACCCTCTCTTTGGGAGTATGCTTTGCACACTAGTCGTGCTTTGTGTCGAATCATTGTGCCATCTTCGTTCATCTTATTGTGAAAGATCCATTTAGTCCCAATGAAATTTTTATCTGTTAACCTCGAAACAATCTCCCATGTCAAATTCTTTTCTGAATCGACATCAATCACTTATGCTCGCCCTTTGTTGCTTTCTTCCTCAACAAATTCATGAGGAATTTTCTAACTGATTAATTTTTCAGCAGCTTCGTTTCTTTCACATGAAAACATGTCACTGTGTCATTGTTCAATGATGTCATTTATTTGAACTTCTTCTCTCATATTTTTGTTGACACGCCTTTTATTTTCCCTCGCAGCTTCTTGGTATCCTGAAAGCAGTCAGCTGACACCACATTGTTAGAACAAAATATATAATCATGAAAACCTGTGTGTTGCTGATTTTCCACCAATCATTCTTCATGAGCATAAAAATTCATCCTTTATATCATATTGAGATCATGAATCAAATTAGGATATAGAATGCTCCCCCTGTGTTATGCAACTCTTCTAGTTGTTGGGCCCAACAGTTTAGACCCATAACTAGTCTTTTCCTCCTGCATCATTTGTTATCATCTTCCTCTCATAATTGATCCATTAACTAAATCTCTATGCTTACTGAGTTGAAACTCGTTGTAGGAAACAAGAGATAGAGCTAATAACACAATCACTTCTAATTGTGCTCAGTTTCTCCCTTTCATTTTCAATTCTTCTACCTGATTTGAATCAATTTAAACTCTAGAGCATATCACTTCTCCACTTCGCATCTTTAGATGCCACTACCCCATGGATCATATCTCCCTAAAACCTAAAACACATGAATCACGAGTTAATAGAATTTATATATATAGGGAGAGGGTTTGTTTCTAAAATCCTCAAAATAAGGATATTGGTTGATCCTGACGGGTCAACCCTTTGATTTTTTCTTGGAGGGCATCACACTCCTTTCTTACTTCCTCCAGCTGCCTAGCCAACATCAGTTGTTCTGGCCATATGACTAGGAATTCATTGCCTACATTCTGAGCCTTTTTCTGATATGTAGATTTGGTAGGCTCAGCCTTTCTCACTGCTTGGGGTATAAACTCTCTAGTACACATTTCCTTCTTTGAGGATCTACCAAAATTCCATTTTCATTGATTATTTCTCTGAGTAGGAACCTCTCTATTCGGCATCTTCCATTTCTTCTTCTCTCGTCTCAGGGGTCTTCCTCTTTCCTTCACTTCTCGCTGAGAAACACGACATGTGGATTTTTTGATGCATTCTTTGTTCATATTTATTTTATCAGATGTCGGATTCACCACACTCTTTTTCGCTGGTGGTGAGTCTTCTATTGAACATTCATTCTTCTTTATCACAGATAGAGTAGATCTCCCCTTAATCTTCCAGGTTTGTTCACATTCTCTCCTTGAGAGCGGTTGTGAGTACGATAGAGGAGGTGATTGACCCACCTTTCGTTCAGCTCCATGTGATTCCCCTGAGGCTCTAAGCCTATTTTTCACCATACCAATTTGTCTCCCAGTGTATAATTTCTCATTATGTACCACTAGAGTTGGTAATCTCTTTCTCGGGTCTTTTTCCTTCTCCGCCTTCTTCTTGTTGCACTGTCTGGCCAAACTCCCATGATCAGAACATATGAAACATTTTCTATTAAAGGCATCCCTCATTTCATCACTTCTCTGTTGAGATATTGATGCAACTAGTTTTATTCTTCTGGCATCGATCTCCTGAGCTTCCGGACACATACGCATGGTGTGTCCCATCCTTCCACAGTAATAGCATCTGATGAATGTTCTCCTCTGATAAACTCTTCTATCTAATTTATCATGATGCTTCTTCTTATTCTTAGATTAAGTAATGTCTCTGTTTTCACAGCCTGAAATGTATTCCAGAGCCTCTGAACAGATGCTTGATGTGTGGCCATGAATCCCACAGAAATAGCACATGTCATCACTACATTTTGTAACTGTCCTTTTAGGCCTATCTCCAGCACCAATAGGATTTCTTTCACATCTAGAACTGTTCACAGCTCTCTTTCTATCTTTCACGGGAGGGGATTCATCAAATCTAATACCATCTTTTCCGAAACTTGTTGGTCTTTGAGCTGAGAAAATATTCTGTTGTTTCTCTTCAGAAATAGCATATATGTTATTCATTTTATCATCACTTGTCGAAGGATGATCATTTAGAAAGTGTAAGGCATCCTTAATTTTTGGAATATATTTAGCATTGGATTTCTCCACTACCTTCTTTCATGATTTTAGCTCCTCTTCAAACTTTGGAATCTTCGTCTCCCTTGATTCAAGTTGGACATCAAGTTATCTCTTAAGAAGCTTCCCTCTACTCATCTCATCTTCCAATTCACGTGTCATCTTTTTCACGATGTCACGTTTCACATTCACTTTCAATTTTTATTATTCAATAGAATTAGAGTAACATGCATTATCTTGTTGTAGTATTTGATTCTTATGAACTTCTTCAGACAATTGTGTTGCTAGATCACCATTTCTAGCTTTCTGATTCCGAACTTCATCTGACTTTTGATTCTCTTTAAAATCACCTACCTTCTGTTTTCCTTTCATTTTAGCCATCTTTTGTACATCTTCGGCATGAGAATAATTCTTCTCTGTTAGGACAGTAACTATGTCAATAAGCCTTTTATTTAAGCCTCTTAGCTTGTTGACCTCAATCTCCAATACTTTGATCCAGATATGTTTATATTTGACTTCTTCGGTGTTTCCAACATCACTTGGAATATCAGGTTCTTAGATTCACATTACTTGATCTTTCACTTTTCTATTCAAGCCATCGATCTCCCTTTTCTGTTCTTCAATCATAAGCTTATACTCACCAACATTTTCTGAGTTCTCTAGTGCTGATAACTTGAGTTCCTCGATTTTATCCATCAACTCAGACTTCTCTTCTTCCTGCTGCTGCATATAGAGTTTGGCATTGTGAACAACTTTGTTAGCTTTCTTGGTTTTGGCTCTCCAAACATATATCTCTTCAAGAGCAGCCTCTAACTTAGCTTTCATATCTATTCTTCCTTCAATTCTTTCTTCTTCATCCTCACTTGTTTCAATATCAATTTGAAGTTCATGTACTTCACTCATTCCTGCATCATGCTTGAGTGAATCAATCTTTTCCCTGTCAGATTCATCCAGACCTTCCTTCAGTAAACTGTTGGATTCTTTTAATTGAATCACACTTTTTCCATACACACTTCCACACTGAGGAATACCACCTGACTTCTACTTCTTCTTGGATGTTTTTCCCTTTTCCATGGCTCACCGAGATAATAGTAGACTGATTCTTTAAACACACAGATCGACTACACCGAGTCAGAGCAAACAAATCTGATAAAAGCAACATTCCCTCTGATACCAATTGTTAGGACCAATAGGGGCCTATATACCCTGAGATGGGGGGGGGTGAATCAGGGTATGGATATTATTTTTCAAAATTCTTCCTTCCCCACTAGATCTTAACCTCTTTATTACAAGGGTCACTTTGTTTTCACTTGTGTGTTTATTATGATCACTTATTTTCTTATTTGTCTGATGATGCTTCTTCAAATGCAATGCAGTGAAGTGAGCAGGCAGACACAATGATTTTTACTTGGTTCACCCTCACTGGGCTACGTCCAAGGAGCATACGCTGACAAGTTTCCGTGTCTACCAAATCCCGCTAGTCTTCATAATATGTGGATACAAAATTTAGGATAGAGCACTTCTATTATCAGGCTCACTGCCTTCACAAGGTTTAGGGTCAGCTCACTGCCATCCCAAGGGTCACTCCCTATTTCTCTCTCTCTGGCTCACTACCGGTGGAGAGGATCACCTTCTTCCTCTTCCTATGCTCACTGCACTTTGATGGGAATCCACTCACAGTTTATAGACCTGTAGGTCTCTTCATTTGCATGAAATAATGCATCTTCAACTGTTGATAGAGGCCCTATTGAAGTCCAACTTTCATCCACTGAGGAATACCTCTTTTCCTCTGAACACTGGGAAATTCCTTTTGGAAACACCTTCACAAAGCACCCTACTTCGCGAAGCTCCCAATTTCGCAAAGCTCAAACAAGCCTTCGCGAAGCTCCTGCCTTTTCATGAAGCACTTTTGTGAAGCACTTTCTCGAAGCTCAAGCCGTCGCAAAGAAACATCCCTCGTGAAGCTTACTAAGCCAACGCGGAGCTCACAGGTTTCGCGGAGCTACAATAGCCACCACAAAGCTCCTCTTTCACGAAGCACACTGGCTCCGTGAACCACCTTCGCAAAATGAGAGCAAATGATCTTCTCTGAAAAGTCTCTCTGCTTCTCTCGAGGGGGTCGGCATCTATTTATCGGCGATTCCATCGACCCTCTAACTTTCCGTGCGAAGTCAATGCCACGTTATCTCAAATCGCGAAGCTCCAAAGTTTCTGCCTGAATTCTGTCCAAATCCCGAAGCACCACGGCAATTTTCCGTTCACGGAGCTCGTCGTAATCTCGAAGCATCACCGTCAACATTTCTACGCGCCTTCACCGCGAAGCTCCCTCGCAAAGCCCTTCACCGCCTCGATGCGCTTCAACTCTGCCGTTCACGAAGTTTTGACATAATCGCGAAGCATCACCGCCTCCATTCTTCTGGTCTTTGCGATTTCCAAACCATGCATCCTATCTTCGCAAAATTCATGCCTTTTCTATATTAAATTATGATATTCATGGAAATCCACTTTTCACGATGCTCACCAACCTCCAAATATTTGTACCCCAAAAATTTGGCAAACACTGGAAAATGGCGCCACCTTGTATTTTCTCTTTTAGTCCGCCTCCAGATCATCCATTCCTTTGAAATCATTCTTTGTCAACATGGATTGTTGATAACTTCTCGGGAACTCGACAATTCTCCATGGAAACCTGCTTTGTCAACAAAAAAAATCAACCCAAGAATACTTCAATGTTACCTTGAGGGATTTTTTCCCAACAATACCAAAATGAAATTCCAATGAAATATGAAATAGTTGCACCCATAAATAACTGTTTTAATAAGGAATTAATTATAAATGGTTGTTGAAATGTTATAAAGGGATACTATATAATAATATAAGCATTTAAATTATTCATTTATAAATGTATAAAACATTAAAATTTCTATAGATTTTGATAGAGAACTTTCTAATCATGTGTTATTTGAGGTAAGATATTTTCATCACAAATTGTCTTCTTTGCAGTATATGTTATTTTTTACATTGATCTTCTTTTATGAAGATTAAAATAACAACATGACATGTTATATCATGATACTACTTATGTTAAATATTTTTACTGTTTTGTTTAATTTTATTATTTCATATTTCTTACGATTCAATAGCTACCAATGATTTAAGGGTTTTATGTAACAATCTCATTATTTATCAAAATTGTTTTTGGTTATGTTTCTAGTGATTAAATCTTATGATATAACTCTAGAAAACACATGAATTTTCTATTACACTTATTTTTTCTGTGTGAATACTTTATTTCTTTTACTTTTACTCACATTATGTACATAGGATATCAAATATATATTGTGTAGAAAATAAATTCTCTCTTCATTAAAAAATCATTTATCATCCATATCCATGTTTTCTAAAAATTGTTTCAAATAATATTTTTAATTTTCAAATATGATTTTTAAAGTCATTTTCATATATGTGTGTATTTTTAGTAATGTTTTAAAAGGAATCTTCATGTTATTTTCCAAATGTGGTACTTTCATTTATTTTCTACAAAAGTTTTATTAGATTATTTATTTTATCATATTCAACATGAACAAAATTTCCCTACATCTTGACATATTAATGCATTGATTATTCCATTTCAATGTTCAAGGATTATTTGAAACGATATAAATTTCAATATATATTTGAAAAATTATTTTTCATAAAAAGGTAATATCAATCTAAAAAATACATTATCCACAGAAAATATTCTTGTGATATTTTAGTGAAATTCCTTTTCCAGTAAACCAAACATTGATGTTAATTATGATTTGTTGGGATACTATCCAATATTAATATCCTTATTCATTCTCATGTTTTTTTATGTTTATCAAAATGAAATGTTAAATATACCCATTTATTTTACATGGTTTATGTTATATTGTTTTAAATTATGATCTTCTAGAATATATATATAAATACATTCATTATTATTATATTATGGTTTGATTTATTAAATACCTAAAATGCATTGGATGAATATAGATAAATCATGAGATAAATATGTAATAATTAAATTAATTTATTGTTCACAATTTAATTTGTGTAATTTATTTTCATATTCATATGATTATAAATGAAACTATATTTAATTTATATATGTATATGCATGGACTAGACTTTCATGTGCATATTATTATACATGGAATGGGAATTCTGGACCGTAATATTATTCATGGAAATAATTTTCATGTCCATAAGTTCATTCATGAACTAGTATTTCATGTCCATAAGACTATCCATGGACATAGTTTAATGTCTATATAGATTATATGAGGGGTTAATTTCATGTCCATATCATAACAAATGAACTTCATCCTATTTATAAATCTTCAAAATTTTATAACCTTATGTATTTTTCATAATTCCATGTCTTATTTTATCATAGATCATGTCCCTTAATTTTATTATTATTCATGATATGTAAACAATCAATAATTACTACATAAATTCTAATTTTTATATTTCATATAAAATATATAGTTTGAAATAAATATATGACCGTATATGTGGATTTGTACCAAGAAATGTTATTTAGTGCAAAGTTAAACATTTTGTAAAACACATGATTGAGGTAAATAAAACCCTAATATGTAAGTGATGTTATGATAATGATTAGGAAATTACTTATTTGGATAAGTGATTACTACCTTATAACTGATTAATGACTTTTTGAAAAGTTTTCTATGTTATCATTAATGTAGTTTACTAATCTTTTAAATTTATAGAAAATATCCAATAACATGTGTCTAATATGAGGAATATTGATTATTTTATGTTTACAAAATGTTTTTATGGAGATTTCACTTAATACGGTATTTCTAGAGGAAACATGATAAAGTCATTGACATGTTTGTAACGTACCAATTTGGAAGTGCTCTATGTTTATTAAAGGATAATGATAAATTCATCTTTTAAATTTAGGAACCATATTTCTAAAAGTGTTGGATACTAATCTTATGGAAAATTTCATCATTTTAAAAATGGTTTAAGTTGATCATTGGGTATGATTTTAGAGGTTAATGTGTTACATCACCATGTGATGCATATTGTACTAGGAGATGAATTAGAAATAGTTCAAGTTGTAATCAATGGAAATGATTATGTTTATAGAAACCTATATTTAATTATATTCTCATACAATGAAATAATTCCTCAACTATTGAAAAAAAATTGAATCGAAAATGTTGTCATGTTATCATCATTTTTTATGATATCAATGAAATTTACTCACACCCATAGTTTATGGTCTTGTGGGATACAACATTCATCTGAACATGTTCACCATCACTCTCCATTAGAACTTTATTGTTGGATTTTTTTTCATCCATATCCATGTTTCCAAATCCCTCTCATGTTCTCTTATTATGGAACCTAGTTACGTGACAAATGTATTTTAATTTCACTCTTATTAAGAAAATATGATATTTAAAACTATTTATGATGTGGGATTTCATCAATTTTTATCTTCAAATATCAATCCCATGATTACTAAGATCAATTCAAAATGGTGACGGTTCAATTTAAATAAGGTGGGGAGAAGGTGACACCTCAATAAGCTCAAGTAATACCCTTTTATTCGATAGCTTGTATGACACACAACACCAAGCATGTAAGGTAATTTAATACATAAATTTATAATATATTTGATATTTAAAATATATTTTATATATATTTTGATGCATGAAACACTGAGATAGTGTGTGTTACATGTAATAGTTTCCTTCCTCAATAGCTTTCATTACATGCAAGACTGTGTTTTCCCAAACAATAATATGTTATTAAATTATTATAATTTAATATAATATGACATAAACTAGCTATTATTATTACTATTAACCATATTTTGAAAATATATGGTTTATAAAAATATAAAATGAATACATGGTTTAATAATTAATGTGAATCAAAAATGAGAACCAATTAGAAATAAAAAGAAATATTATTACTTTTATGTTTCCACAGGGGTTTTGTCTTCATAAAAATAATTAATTAAAAATAATTAATTATTTTAATGAAATATATATGTTATATATTAAATAAAATATTTTTTATATTAATCCTTTAGTTTTGACATGAACATAATAAGAACAAACCCAACTTTACATATAAAACCCAAAATTTTTATAAAGTTAGTTTTAACTGCTTTTAATGGAGAACAAATTTTAAATCAAAAATTTGAACTTTTTTTAAATTTAGTATATCAAAATAAAAATATTCTTGGAAATAGATACTTAAATTTTAAGTTAGACATAATTGTTTCTTATTTTTCGATGATGTTTCTTTATTTAATGAATAGTTAAAAATACTGAAATTTAATTCAAAAAAACATTATCATCTATATTATATATAATGATAAATTATATTTTTATTTCGTTTTAAAGATTAATTATATTATATTTATATCAATTAATACAATATAAGTGACTGAGATTAACTTCACATTGAAAATTAATGTAAAAACCTGTCACACTTTTGGATATTTTTACATTATAAACTTTCATATCGTCCTATATAGGGGATGAATTTTAATTTAATTTATACTACTAAATTGAATAGAATTAAGGAAAATAGATTCCATATTTTGAGTCAGAATTATATAAAATTTCTAATATTTCAAAATTAGTTTTTGAAGAAAAATATTAGTGAATGTAATTAAAATTAATTACAATTATTAAGGAAATATTATGCTTAATAATGGACTAAAACATTAACATAAGGGCCCAAATGACCTATCCATTTTTCCAAATCCAATTTTTTGAAAATATATATTTCATTGACCTTCCATTAATGATTTCTGTTGGTTTGTTTTTAATTTTTTTAGGTATGAACATGTGTACACCTATCTTGTTTTTAAAAAATCCATGTGTGTCCATTTCCTTCCATGTAAAATGCCACAATCAATCCCCATTCCTCACAAATATAAAAAAATTAGGTTCAACCAACATATGCTCAATTAGTCTCCCAAAATCGATCCTTTAAAAGATAATTATCCATTTGGGAAAGAAGCCACCTAAGGTAGCATTTTAAGTCAACCCAAAAGAAGTTACCCGATTAAGAGGTAACCTCACCTCAGAAGCTTTTTTAGTTTCATTTCCATTTTCCACTCCCTATAATATTATTATTCTATAATTATATAACAAAAACCATAACAAAAATATATTATTATGTTGTTTTCTTTAATATTTTTACCTACACATACACACACCTCCATCTAATGGGTAACAAACATATTGTTTCTATATACAATGAACTTTTGCCTCACGAAACGATGATTGTTCAATTTTACCCTTCCACCTATCATGGTGTCCATTATGATGGTCACCATATTTATATATGATAAAAATTTTATTTATAATGTACTTATGATTCTGTAATTTTTTTTAGAACATACATTTATTCTTTAAAAGTGGTTTATATATGATAATTTCATTTAAGGAAGTGTGGAATATCATCCCCTCAAAGCGATATGATTCGTTCATGCCGAAAATGAAATGTAAAAAGTATGATGTTAAAAAACTTTTGTAAGAAATATAACAAAGATATGATTATGTAAATATAATATATATATATATATATATATATCATTCATTTTTCATTCATTTAATGTAATAATTATATGAAAAAAGTGTTCATGCATACTTAAAACCTACCTTTTCCATGAACGATGAACTTCATTTCTAATATCCTAATATTATAGAATATAATAAGTACATATTTACTGAATAAATAAGATAATTTATTCATGTTTTAAATTAAAAATATGATTAATTCATTATGTAATTAATAGGAACAACAATTCACAATTCAAAACCTACTTTTGAAAAATAGGTAATTTACATCTGAAATTGTTACAATAATGAATGAATGTTGACAAACAGGTAATAAAATACTTTAAGAAGTTAATATATGATATTATTAACATGATTATTGTTCTGGTATATTTATTTACATATTTTAAACCCTTATACTGAAGGTTAAAAACCACACAACCAATGTTAGGTTTTCGTGAAGAATTTTATCTCAAATAACATTCCATTTAGACTTATTTTTGTTATGCCAAAATTAACATTTATTTTGAGTATTTACTGAACTATGAAATTTTATATCTTGAATATAATTATTCTCATGATATTATAGGTTTCATTTAATTCATGAGTTTGAATGCTTAAATATTATTTTTTCAATATAATTTTTAAATGTCAACAACCCTTATTGTTACTTATCTTCCTATGATGTATTATTGATAAATTCATATTTCTTATAAAATATGGTTATTTGATAAGTCCCACTATTAATTTGATATATAAGGAATTCATAAGAAATTAAATATATAGGTTTTGGACTAGTTATAAAAATCCTATCGATGAATCAGTAATCTATTACAGCGATTCAGTTGGCCAAATAGTTTAAATTTTATCTTGATAGTAAAGGAAATATGTGCCTCAGAAACATGATATCGAATAATTAAGAATTTACATTATTTAGAATTCGGTTATTATTTATCCATGAGATTTGGTGATGACATATATATGGATTCATTTCATTTTCTGTTCATTTATTTAATGTCAAGTGATTTGATGTTCTTATAATTTTGAAATTGATATATCCTTATCTAGTTATTTACCAGTAGACATTATCAGTTATTTACCTAGAAATGTTAATTTCTTCCTATTTAATCATAGTTTATTATACTTTACATACCCTTAATAATCATTTTATATCACCAATATCATGTTTCTTTCCCCCAGGTTATGAAGAGGAAGCCTTTGCATAAGCTTTCAAGGAGGTCGTTTATTTCATTTTATTATTTTTCATGGTTGTCTTTTCTATTTCACAATGTATTATTTGTATCATATAGATAATATGAATTTTGAAGACTACAAAAATTGATGGTCCTTTTGGATTTTTTACTTGTAAAAATGCCAATGTAATGCAATAATGCTCTGGATCTAGGTTTCTAGGTCAGGGTGTTACAAAGTATCGTTTTTCCCACTATAAATAATAATTCAATTGTATATACATATTTTTTATTTTATGGGGAACAAAGAAGGATAAATTAAGAGAATATTTTAATAGATCATTCTTAAATTATAGTATTCAAGGAATACATACTCTATTCTTCAATATTATTATTATATCACAATCATGGTTAAACATATGAACATTTATCAATTAATTCTAAATTGATAAAACTTCATTAAACTCCAAATTAGTTGTCAAATTGATGGATGGATGAGCATTCATTTAATAAAGATAGGATCTACCACCTTTTCTCAGGATTCCATTTAATTTTTTCTATAAATCTAAATGTACTATAACTCTTTCAATACTCATTAAACACAAAATGAAATTGTCCTACCATCATAGAGCATGCACCTACTTTCTCACTCTCCTACGAGGTGATGTGTTGGTAAGTCATCGTCTTTATGAAGCTCCAAATATATTCTCTATCACATATTAAACTCATTATGTTTGAATATGTACATTAATATGTTATAATCAATATTTATGTTGTACAATTGACCATAAATATAATCATAATTACAATTTTTTAAGAAGGGAAGAAACTCATGAATGATTGCAAGAAAAGTACAGAGATTATGAAGGGAAAAAATAATGAAAACCATGGGAATCAGCCATAACAATACTCTCTCCTTCAGGAGAAATTGATCCAATGAAATTAAAACACGTGAAAAAATCTTCCAAAGGAGCTTTGGAGGCTAGATATTCAGCTGTTCTATTCCCTTCGCGCCAAATGTGAGAGATCTCTAAGCTGCCATGCAATAACATCATGCACCTCCCAAAATGATACACAATAGACCAAGTGGTATGGAAGATTCCAAGTCGAGCCTTATGAAAGACCATCGAGTCCATTTACAAATATACTATTGTTATCTCCAAATCATGATTTGGGTAATTTTTCTTCTATATTTTCATTTAAAGAGAGGCATATTATTTCACAATATGAACATGCATAAGGAAACATCATATTTCTTTCTTCAATGAAACACCAATGGTCACAAAACCTTATCCACTATAGGGTAGTGTGATAATAGATTTGATAACTTGTTATATCATCATCTACTAGAAGTTCTGTTCATATTCAGCCATTAACATGTAATATAATCTCTTCCAAGTGAACTTGGCTAGTAGATTATATAGTCATGATAAATTAGTAAATATTCTTTAGTGAGTATCCATTTAACATTAGAAAAATATGGATCTCTATTGCCATTGTTATTCAACATCATTACTCAATAAATTCTATTTTTGAAGGATCTATCAATATTTCCTCTGTTAGGATTGTATTATGAAAAAATGAATCTTTAGGTAGCCAAAATTCACACATGATAACTTTTTCAATAATCATATCATTTCATATTAACTTTGTTAAAATTCACAAAATAACCTCATTCTCATCCACTCTAAAACAAAAAAATGAATAATGTTTATTAATACAACCAAAAACTGATTGAGGAAACGTATAAATAATGTATTCATTAAATCCATGATGATATCTGGTGAATAGATAAGTCAAAATGAGAAACATATAAATTTATAATGACCATAACACATATGGAGTGGTATATTTTGTATATCCTTCTTATTGACCGTAAATTGATGATATCTAAAATGAGGGTAAACTTTATAGATGTATTAACCACCATTCCTTTGATAAAAAAACTAATCAATATAAGGTATATGATACATGATCCTCAAAGTTTTATTTTAATTTTCTTAACAATGAATAAAAAGATTCATTGACCCATAAATATTATTATAAAAAATAAAAATTGCACCCCATGGTGTTTGTTAGGTCATATGAATATATTATAAAGTTTCTAATGGAGTATCTTCAACAATTCCAATAACATTAGTTGGGAGATTCTATATGCACTGTTTGAAATAAGTGTATGTAATATTATGAGTTTTATTGGAAACTAAACTTTACTATTTGGGTGATTGCTATAGAATAATTTCGGTAATAATATACATATAAGACAAGGAAATATGAATATCATTTGTATTGAATTTCTCCCTATCCAATTGAGGAAAATACCTCTCAGAAATTAGATTTATGACCCATATAATGGATGTGAATGAAATTGGAATATCATATTGATCCATGAACCTAAATAAATTTGTAGGCTTATTTAAATTTTAAACGTGACTTACAATCCCCACTAATTAAAATAGATTCAATAAATTGTTAGGAACAATTCATTCCCAACATGACATCAAATTTAACTAGTGGAAGAATTAAAAGAATTACTAAATGCACATTCCAATACACATTTATCTTGGAGGAGATATATAATTGAATATAATTGAATAACCTATATACATTTGATGATATAAATCAATTTATTGGACTAAACATGAATAGTATACATCTATATTAGTGTCTTCCTACAACTGCCTGAAATTCCGCATTCCAACTTTATTCCCATTGTAATACCAAACTGATAATGTGATAATAAAAAATTAATAACCAGAATAAAATATCATCTGGTTATGAAAATCAATCTGAAGATATCCTAAATTATGAAACCTTATGTCGACCCATTAACTACATTAAAACTAGCTTTATCTATCAGTAGGGCTTTAAAAGTGGTATATAAAAAATGATGTTAATGATCCCGTTGGTCATCACTTTTTTAGAGCTGTTAAAGTGGGGCTTTAAGGGCACTAAAAAAGTTTTGTGAAAGGGGGACTTGTATCAACACATTTTTACAAGCACTGATAAATGGAGTCTTTTAAAGTTTCTTGTAAAAAACATTGCTAAAGGGGGTATTTATCAATTCTTTTTTGGTAGAACTGATAAAGGTATAAATCAAAGAAATCGTACATTTCATTAAGGGTAATATATTAATATATTAATATATTTATATTGATATAAATAAATAAATAAATATATATGTTAAAATATGCTTTAGAAAAGGTAAATAGTAATTTTCACTAAATATATAAGATATTTTGTTAAAAAGGAATATAATATAATTATATAAACATTTTTATTTAATATTTTGATAATTATTATTGGGTAATAGTAATTTAATATAAATTTGAAGAAAAAAATCATAAAATTGATAAAATATCAAAAATTAGTTGAAAACATAACTCAAACATCAAACGTCTATAACTATTGATTCAGGTGTCCATTTGAGTTATTCTACATATCAAATCAATTCCTGGGATGATCTATATGACCTTGGTGAAAGAGTTAAACATATATCACATGTATTGAGGCCAGAAAATGACGATAAGTTCTCCCATACTTATTTTTTAGTTGGTTGAACACAATTTTTACACATTTGATGGATTTTCAACCTCGTTTGAGGGGGTCTTATTTTCATTGTTGGTGGAGATTGAATTTTTTTTCCAACGGAGTACATTCATATTGATATTATGGTTTTAAAATTTTTTCAATTTTCATATTTTGTTTTTGTTTGTAATTAAATATATACATGTTTTATTTTATTTACTTATAATAAATCCCTCATATAAAAAAATATATCAACATATTTATGTAAAAATTTATATTGTAATATATGTAAAGAAATAAATATTCAAAAAATATTTTTTTATAATATAAACATTTTTTACATTATTTATAAATATACATATGGGTGTATTAATAAAAAGATTTATATTTATATTAAATTCTAGTATATATATATATATATTTATCCAATATATAACATATTTAATGAAATATTAGTATATATATAACAAACCCACACATATTGTATAAAGTTATTTTAAAACTAATATATAAATAAATGTGTGTATATATAATTATAAAGAAATGTAATTAAATAGAAGGAAAAATTATATCGTGTAGTAGTATAGGTGTTTCATCTTCGAAGGGTAGGTATTGGGTTTGAATCCTGGAGGGCCTACAGAAGGCTGAAAATTTGCAAACTGCTGATAAAATGTGGTGGGGTAAAGAAACTAATAGGGGGGGGGTGGATTGTTTTTATTGAGGATGTGAAAGCACTGATAAAGGAGTGAAGGCTCATAGGTGTCCAAAAATAATAATTTTACTCCCTTTAATAGTGATTCCTTTATAAGAATTAAAAAAACATTGTTAAAGTCCCCGATTAACATTGCTATAAAAATAACTATTAAAATGGGCCTTTAAAAACAATAAAAAATGATCTTAAATTTTTTTCATGATTTTAACCATGCTCAGATAGTTAGTGTTTTTTTAGAACTGATAAATGCCTATTAAAATGATACTAAATGCCTATTTCACAGTAGTGATTACAACATAGTTTTATCCTTGGATACCATAGAAAAAATCGATCCAAATACATAATAATGGTTCATAATGAATAGGTAAATTTACCCAATGACATCCCCTCAGAGTGTCTATCATTGTTTTCAGTCTTAGGCAACTCATCTTAAACCATAAATGATTTAGTAAATACAAATTTCACCATATTAATAGTTTATACCCCTAGGTATATCTATTCCACATATTAATCCTCATTAAATATAGAAGTAGGGATTTACTTGTTACGAAATCAAATAATCTTTACTTTTCTAAAAATATAAGATATTATCCTGTATATATTTATCACCGTGACATTAAAAAATGATAAATTATCCAAGAGAAAATATATAACTTAAAATTTCTTTGAAACCAAAAATTAAGATCAATTAAAAACATAGATAGACATTATCTCTTTTCAATTAATATTTATAATATGTCCCAAAAAACTATCTCGAGAACCATAAATGTTTAATTTTTGGGAGACTATATACATAATACAACTACTTTGATCCTGCACTCCCAGATTTGATGCTAAAATATTGTCCTTACATTTTTTAGACTTGATACCAAATAAAGTTACCAACACTTATCCATCCAAATATTACACCATAAAAATGTATATTTGTAAAAAAACTATATACATGGTCCTTTTAGGGTTATAGTTTTAAATAATTAATAAAAAATCTAAAATAAATGGTACCCATGACTTCATGGAAGTATATTTCCTACTTCACCCAACTTCTTGTATTATATAATAAGTAATCATCATAATCCACATGAACCACTTATAGACATAATTAATATAAAATGATTCTTAATAACAAAGGGAATATTAACATAAATAAGAGTGAGATAAAATGATAATTATCTATAAATATAAGCATTAACAATTGTATGTAATAAGTGATTATAAGAAGAGAACATGGGTATTATTAAATAATCAATGTTTATGCGAATAATATAAGAATATTCAAAACCCTCAATAATTGGTTAATAAAATATGAAACATTGAATAAGTAATTAAAAAATGAATGATTCATGGAATACAACAATCATGAACCATGTGATTTCAATATTGACCAATGTAATCATGAAAACCCCACAGTGATCATTTAAAAAAAATTCGATAAACTTGGTCATTTTTTAAATAAAAATGCTTCAATAATATTTTAAAATAGAATAACATTATGGTCGATTTCCATACCCATTTATTTAGAGCATTTTCTATGTGTACAATTCTTATAAGAAATATCAGGTTCACCAACAATAAGTAACGCGGTTCAAACCTTCCTAATAAATTCTAATGAACCATATTAATAATAAATTACATAGAACATGCATATCATCATAAAACTCACTAAATTACCCATTATTACATTAAAACCAAGATTATAATATGGTAAATAAACGGTTCGATAACAACATCATTGAAACGTCATTAACCCATGGAAATGAAATGAAATCCATGAAAATATCATTGAAACATGATTAATCCATGAATAATAAACATGTTCCTTAACAATATTTTTGACCAATCATAAACCATACATATAATTAATGAGTATTATATCATTAGAAAATACCCCTAATGTATCATTAGTAACTTCTATCCTTTTTTACGTTGAGGAATGAAAAATAAATTTCAATTTATTTAAAAAAATTCTAGAAGAAAATAATATTTTCACAATGAAAATTACATTTTAAAATCAATATGTCACAAAATATTGTGAAAATATTTTTCTTTCAAAATAATTATGGAAACATATAGAGAAACTTTTATGGAGAATAATATATATGATTTCAGGAAAAAAATTTCTTGATTTAACCATTAAAATATTGATTCATTACAATCATTTTTTATTATAGTCAAATAAATCCATTTAAAAATTTTCAGGAAATTTAAATTTTAAATCCTTTTAAATGAAGGTCAAAGATGATAAATAATATATTTTTAATAGAATTTTTTTTATAAAATAATACTTTTGAAAAACAATTTGAAAACATTGAAATGAAATAGAATGACTGAAGATCTAAAGGAATGATATATGACTGAAATCACTTAAAGAGAATTAATTTTATTTATTAAATCAATCAATGACACTTTAAATCTCATACTTTAATCCCTATGAAATAACTATATCAAATGACACTTTAAATATCATTAAAATAATTACATTCATGACATAACATTTTAAAAGTACAGTGTGTGAACACCATAAAAATAAATATGCATATCATTAGCATGTGTCCCAAATAGTGATATTTGGGATGATTTACCCATAAAAGATCATATCACTTAATTTTGAGTTAATCTACATTGACATTATTTGTAGTAGACATAAATACATATAAAAAGTTTAAATGAAAAATAAAACAATGTATTGATTTATCCACACATAATCATATCATTACAGGTGTAAATGAACAAGTTTTACAGCCCAATGAAAGTATATTGGTTTAAGAATCAGTTTACTACATATTAAAATTAATTTTAATGTATACCCAATATAAATAAAAATAGGTGTATAAGAATAAAAATCCCTTAATGAAACAATATTGGGATGAAATCCCCTACTGCATTTGTATTATATAGACAAAAAAACCAATGAAATGGAGAACATAAAATTTATTCATAATCCCATTTATTTTTATGGAAAATAATCATAAGATAAATTCATCTTTATTTTATATAGAACACATAAAAAGTAGCGATTATCAAATTTGTCTCGTATCAATTATAAGTGACATGGGAAATCCCTTATTATTTTGGGAATCTCTAGATGACATCTACATGAATTAGAGATCCTAAAACGGATTTATAAATTACCTTAATTTCCACATAAATAATAATAATATACATTCAATATTTGTATACATATCATAAAATCAAATATTTAGATAATATGGAATATGTCTGAGAAAAATAAAAGTGAGATGAAAATCTCTTCCCTAGATTTAGGATATCCAAATATTTCCTTTAACTCAAGTATAAAATAAAATCAATTAGTTTATTTCATAAGAAAAAATTTAATGGTTTAATAACCTATACATATATCATTTTATTTATTTACTTTGAATTAAATATTTTAATAATTAATCAGATAAGTCAAGGTCGGGTGTTTTGAGGAAAATCATTTCATTGTTTCAAAATCACTTCAGTGATTTTACCATACCCAAGGAAGTAATTATTTACACATATATATAAGATTAATAATTAATTAATTATCATTTATATATATAATCTATAATTATAAAACAATTCATGATTTATGGTAATGAAAAACAAGCAACGTCATAATTCTAGAGTCGTTAGACTGTATGAAAAAATGTAAACTGTTTTTATTTTTCCATAATCATTGTAAAAATATGGTTGGTAATATTCTATCATACATACTTATAGTAATATAATTATTAATATATTATTTATTTATGAAAATTTAAATTTCTCATCCACATAATGTGGTTATTAAAAAACAATTTATTTACTTTGTAGAGGTGGTAGTCCAAAATTATGCATGAACAACATTATCATTTTTTAGTGTAAAGAAAAAATGATATATATTTTAATACTCATTAATATGTCATTAAATTCATAATTATTTCATTTATATTACATATATTCAAATAAAATTACCCTTATTACCTTTTATTTAATTATTTAATGAAAAACGAATCCCATCACTTCCTGAGGCGGTAGTCCGCTACATGCAAAATTGATGTTATCGTATCCACAAAAGAAAAAAAATTAATATGTTAGATGTGAAATAGTAATTAATGGAGTATTATTAGGAAAAAATTATCATATATATAATTTAAATATATCATTACCAATATCCTTGAGGGGTGATAATAAAAAATTAATTATATCGGTCTACAAGGAGGATGTCTGCAGTATACATGAACTATGGTTTCATTTCACACTTTATAGAAGATGAGGTGGAATTTTTTTATGACATAAACATAATAATATCCGAGCATATGAAAGAAAATAATGATTATATAATTAAATTAATATTAAATGAATGAATATGGTAAGAGAAATAGTAAATTAAAGAGTTTGGTGAAGACAATTTTCCATTCTTAGAACAACACCATGTGGATCTCTTATGATAGAAACATGTGTTTTTATTTTGGGATAAAAATGATATAGAACATGGATATGGACATTTTAGATTGTTTTTTTATATTTTTTGGCATTCCTCATTACTTTAGAGTTGTGTAAAAGTGAAGAGAGTGGGTTTCGTATTTTTGGTGGTGAAATAAACCTACATGGAATATACATTGAATGTTTCCAAAAGAATCCAAAATGTCAATGCCACGAAAACACTAAAATAGTACATATAATAGACCAAAACTTTAAAACATATATATTTTATCAAAATATTTGAACAGAAATACAATCCATGCTAGAACCATAGTGGTTTATTTTTTTTGGATATTAGGAATACTATTTTCTTATTTTGTGATTGAACTTTAAAATATCTACTAGTGGTCAAACAAAAACGTATTCTTAATAGGAATACTCACTTAAAATGTTCTTCATATCCCAGGGAATTGGAAAATAAGAGAATGCTGATCTTAGATGCTCAATAATGGTAAAAATGGTAGATATCAATAAAACCACGAGCATAAGGGTATAAAAATGGACATAACATTTGATAATCATACCATGAATAAAATATATCATAATCATGATTCATGAAATAAATATTTTTAGTTCATGATACATATATTGTAAAGGAAAATGATCCATAACAAAATAAAATTGGCCCAAGATATGGAATTGTGGAAAATAGATAAGAATATACAATCCATTTCTTAGTTGTCACGTATCTTTTACAAGACTATAATAGTGGAAATAGTTCACTTCAAAAACCATTTTGGAATTCAAGGTTCACTCCTAAGACTATATTTGGGGACAATATCCTTTAATAAACTATGTTAACTCCCTATTATAGTTCCATATATCTCATGAGATATAAATCATTACCCAATGCATTGGAGAGAGATACATGTCCCACCTATCTCATAATTAAAACCATACATATGTCTTCTATGGGAACATTTATTATTAATAATATTAGAACATAGGGAAAAAAATTGGTTTCAAAATCATTTGACAATATCATGACATTTTGAAAATAAATAGTTTTCATAAATATCATGTAATCATAATCATAAGAAAAAAAATTAGAATAAATATAATATCATAGAATCATAACCCCAGTAAAGCATATGTAAAATATTATAATGTTTTCTAAGATAGAAATCATTTTTTTAAAGACCACTAGAAATAAATATTGAGGAAATCATACTTTCCATTTTTCATATATTTATTTATTTTTAAGGATGCACAATTATAAAGGGAATTTATTTTGGGAAATATATTTTTAAACAAGAAACATTTTTCCAAATCATATAAGTACTCTTTTTTAAGAGAAAAATACATTCAAAATTTATAAATAAAATAATCCTTCATTATATGTTTTTCAGAAAAGTTGGATTGAGCCTTGTTTAGAAAAAAAATAATTTAAAAAATATTATATGAAAGAAAAACATTGTTAAAAATGAAATTAAACATTTATAGGATAATATCAAGAACATTTTTTAAAACATTTTATTAGAAACAAGTGGACATGTGAGAGATATATTCCTCATTGGATACTTAAATAGAAACAATCCCATGCAATAATGAGAATATTAAATAAACCATTAACACATTATAATTTGTCAAATCATATTCCCCATGAAATAATTAAAATTGTATGGAAATTTAAATACCATAACCTTAAAGATAATACTATTAAAATACATTATCATGTAGTATATAAACTACACAATATAAACATTTAGTGTATAAGGCATGTGTCCCACAAAAAAGGGATAACAATATCTCTTACCTCATGTCATGAATTTAATATTTCTTATTGAAAAAAATAGTATAATAAATATGAATTTAATATGTATTTATTTAATAACCATATATGTAAGATTTTGACCTTTTATGAAGTCATATTAGGCACTTTTTCATGAAATTTTATTAAGTTTTTATGTACCTTTGTTTTGGAGTTGTGTCTTGCGGTGTATTTGGGTGAATTTGTAGGAAAATTTAATGAACATAAGGTTAATCATAGTTAGCTATTGGTTTGAAAAATAGTGTGCCTAAACACCGGTAACCGTGCAATACTAGGTTGTGATGGTCCACATAGTTGGTTACAGGTTTACCCTAACTGAGTGCCCCTAACTTGGAAAATATGGGGACATGTTTTTATTATCGAAAAATTAGTTTTTTAATCACTCAAACCATTGAAACCGATATATTTTTACCTAGTCTCGGTCTTGGTGAATTCTAGGTGATCCGAGAGATCATTGGAGGGATTATAAGGTGATTAAATCACCATTACTCATGTTCTAAAGCTGAGATTGAAGATATGATCACTTCTCGGTAAGTGGATTTCATTTCATTCCTTCTTATCCTCTTCTTATATCATTCATTGATATTTTCAATTAATATCTCCACTATTTCATTAGATCTAAACCAATGTGTTGAGATCTATATCTAGGATGGTAGATCTAGACCTAGAGTTTCAAGATCACGATGCCTTTGATAATAATTTTTGGATTAGGGATTTAGACCCAGAGCCTCATCGACATCGTCGCGCCACTCGGATTTTTGGTATTTTTTTGTGAAAACATCCACCAACGAAATGAGGTAGGTGGTCTTAATTGAACTCCCATAGTCATTTTTTTGGTATTTGAGTTTAATGATTTTCTAGCTTCCCTTGTTAATTGATTTCTTATATTGGGTTAATTAGGATGTTCAATTGGTGTGTTGATTTTTGGGAGATATCAATGATTAATTGATGATTTCATATTGGGACTACGAGGATGTCCAAATAGATAATTGATTGGGGGAAATTGTTAACGATTTGGGATATTCTATTCCATATATGAATCGGTCATGTTAAGATAATTAATTTGAGGAAATAACTATGAGACAATGATTTGTCTATGTTGAGATAATTAATAGGGGAATAATTATGTGTTGTGGTGTTCGATTAAGATAATTAATAGTGAGATTAATTATAACATGATGAGAATTGTATTAGGTAATAAATTGTGGAGAATTAATTTTGGAATTATATATGTGTTAATAGATTAATATATTGGAGAACTAATTAAACGAATTACGGACTTAGTAAATTTTTTGGTTAATTGATGGTCTTTGGTGTGTTTTACTAATCATTGTATTATAAAGGGAATGAAGTGATTAATTTTGATGAATTAGTAAATATTTTGAATTGTTAAGAAAAAAAGTTCTAGAAATGGAGTTTCATACCAATTGAGTAGTCAGGGCATGAGGCATGGCGTTCTACTCCAATATTTGATACAAGCGCTTATGAGGTCGAGTGGTAAATATGGTGAAATACAGCGATTGATAAAGAAGGGTGAGAGACATTTGAATATAAACTAATTGGGATATTTAGTGTTAGATATGGTGTTCCTTACCAAACTAATGATAATAATGAATTTGTCAATCAAAAAAGAGACATGAATCAAACCAGAGTTTAGTGAGACAAGTAAGGAATAAATGACTACGTGATAATTGTTTTATTATGAAATGTATTAATTTAATTATAGAGTTTCATAAAATATATTTTTACTTGACTTGTTTTAGACACCATTGCTGGTGGCCTACTGAGCTTTACTCGCACTTAATTCGGGCTGCCAGATCAGCACCAAAGCAGACATTGTTGTTATAGGATAGAATACGGTCAAGGCCCTATGACAATTTTTTGTTTGGGAATGGATCATGGGTGAGGGAACCAGATGTGGTTTGGAACCTACATGGGAGTCTTTGTGTCTTTATTTCAATTTCATTATAGACACATGACACTTTCATTTTCATAACATGAGTTCCTTTTTCGGTTATTATTATATTTCCTCTTTTTACTATCATGTGACTTGGAAATGTTTTGGTAATTTATATGCTTCCACACTAGTTTATTGTTGTTTAATTCTTTTGGTGTTTTATTCTAATAAAATATGGTATATTCTCACTATTATTTACTTACCAGAACCTCTCTTCTAGTCCTCTCCCTCTAGCATATGGGGATCCCTGCTTGAGGGGATGTGACCAATCACCTCGGGGAACCGTTTAGTGGTACTCGGGTCAGGACGTTATAAGGTGGAATCGAAATATATTTTCTTTCTTTCTTCTTATATTGTTATACAGTTTTGGGAATGGTAGATAGGAGACTAGGAAGATTCATGGCTTGGTAATGATCTTGTGCATGGGAGTTAGAGACCTGTGTATGGTGGAAAATCCTAGAACTCAAGGTGGGAATGTTGTGATTGTTGTTTGTTGTGACGAAATTATTTTATATCACATTGGGTGACACACTTGTGGTGTGATGTAATAATTGTTTCTGAGAATTTTTGATTATTGATTCGTGTCCTAAAGAGTCAAGAGGGGGTGAGTCTGCATGCATCATTCTAGGAACTCAAATTTATCATGACATGCATCATTTTAGGCACTCATGGGAAAACGAGATATGGTTTAGTTGTTGAACATAAACTATTTTCCTTGTTTGGAGATTGAAATGAAATTTTTTCCTAACATGAATTTAGAAATATAAAAATTGATGCAATATGATAATAAAAAGGTGTATAATGAGAATAATGATTGATTAAATGAGTATGATTAATTAATTAATTTTCAAATTAATTAATTTGAGATAATTTGATTTATTAATTGTTGAATTAATTATATAAATGATCATACCCTTGAAACCATGAGGTAGGAGTAGGATGGTTAAGGGTATTGGTAGAGCCTTAGTGTGGACTTTTAGTGAGAAATGGGGAAGGATGTGTTGAAACTTGTTGTATTTCTTTCTAATAATATGTAAATGTTATAAGGTTGTTTTTGGAGACATAAGAAGTGTGTTTGGATTATAGATATTATTCCGCCATGATGCTTGTTGGGATTGATACTTATCGGTATGGATCCGAAAAAAATTCAAGACAAGGAACATTGGGCACCATTAGTGTCTGCTGAGGAGGAAGGGGAGCAGTTCTAAGAGAACTATTATAGATCATGAAATTCAAGGAAAGATGCCTAGGGTGGGTTCTGAAAATCATATATGTGTTGATAAGGGAGTTTCAGCTGCAGCACCCTTTGACTATTACATCATATGGTGGACCTGATGGATATAAATTCTAGATTGAATCCAGAGATATAATACTTGACCATTTGGAAACTCCAATTGAGAGGAGGGTCATGTTGGATGTTTATATGCAATGGGGGTTATCGAAGTATTGGTGGGAAATTTAGGTACTATCTCGACAAGAACGATGATATGTTATGCAAGGAATTTCTGGTGGAGATCTTATATCACTTCTATCCAGCAACAATGAGTCTAGTGATGGATTCAGTTTTTATGAATCTGACTCAGGAAAGCATGTCCATAATGGATTTTTCAAAAAAATCCACACATTTAGAATGTTTTTCTTCATCTTAGGTAGAAGATTATGATTTTTTGGAAAAAAATGATTTCAGGATGTACATAAGTGTGTGATTAAGTCCCATGTGAATATATTTAGATGAAATAAGTTCCCAAAGTGGAGAATCATGATTTCATTCTAGAGGGGAACTTGAATGTGGATTCCAGTATTGGATTGGTAGGTGTCACTGGATGATCAGGGAGTGTGCCTTCCATGAGAAGGACGTGTCATTAGATGAACCATAGTCAGGACAGTGGAAATCAAGGTAGACAATCAGGATGAATAGTTACACAATATCTTACTCAGTTTCTTTTCCACCAGTGTGGTAATATGGGATACAACCATAGAATCTATCCTTAACAACCATTAAAGTGACTATTTATTCGTAGGAAGTGACATATGTAGAAGATCTGAAGGATGCAGCAGCATGCTGGTGCTGAGAGAGAAGATTTTCATATTCAGAGTGCGAGAAGGGGGTATTCTACACCTTATAGGTATGGAAGTTGGATTACTACTGGAATATGTGATAGAGGTAGTATATGTGGTGAATCAGAAAAAGATTTCATATATTAGTAGAGTTACGCTACACTGGGGGTCAGACTGAGCCACATGATAGAGGGGAAGGACAGTTACATGTGGTGCATCCTACAGTTGTGGAGAGTGTAGTTGGGCCATTAATTGTGAGAGGCACTATTCTAGAGGCCTTTACTTTAACTAGTTGATCATTTAATACCATTTCCTTTCATTTTTTTTATATCTTTAATTCTGGTTAATGGTTTGATTTTGAAGGTTTAGTCTGTAAGAGGAGTAATGAATATCTATAAACCATTAGGAAAACGTTCTATATATATCTATTTGTGCATGGGATATTCATGAGAGATCGAGAGTATTGTTTTCTTTTGGGATATCTATGTCCTTAATATGATGTGATTCAACCATATTATAGTTCTGGACTTGTTAGTCACACGCCAAGAACCTATCGATTGTTACCATAATAAAGTAAACTTTTTATCTCCTAAGGGGGATGAGTATGTTCATCATGGATAATGAGATATCCATGCAACAAGAACTGGGCTAGAAAATCAGAAACTGTTAGATCTCACAACTCATGTTTCTAGAAATTTCCCCAATTATGGGAGTGGTAGTGATGATGTACTTCTACTTGTAGTAGAATAGTTTTAGGATGTTTTTCTTGTAGAATTTTTTGGGTTTCCACCTGTATGGGATGTGTAATTCACAATTGAGATCATACTAGGGTTTGTGCCAGTATCTATTCCACCTTACAGAAGGGAACCAATTAAGCTTCAAGAGCACAAGACTATGTTGGAATAAATATAGGATAATGGGTTTATCCATAAACGTATGTCACTTTGGGGTTCACCTGTGTTGTTTGAAATGAATTATGATTGAATTATAAATTTATGTATCGATTTTTGAAAGTAGAACAAAATGACTATGAAGAACTAATATTTTCTTCCAAATATCGACGACCTATTTGACAAGATGAAGGGGGATTGTGTTTTCTCAAAGATTGAATTGAGATTAAGGTATCACCCTGTGAGATTTTGGACATATGATATACTTATGACTTCTTACATGTGACAGAATGATATTTAGGAGTTTATAGTAAGACCATTTGGGTTGTTTAATGATATAGTAGTGTTTATGTCCATAGTGAATTGGATCTTACATCTGTACATGGATCGTATTGTGGTGGTGTTTTTGGATGGAATCATTGTGTTCTCTAAGACTCATTACAATCATGACCGACATCTTGATATCATCTTGAGTTCACAGAGAGAGTATCAGTTATACGCCAAGCTGTCTAAGGGTTAGTTTTGGACTGATCAACTACACTTCATGGGGCATACCATATCAGAAGAAGATGTGGAAATAGACCGAAAAAGGTGTAATTAGATGTTTCTTGCGATCATCCAATGAAATTTTTAGATATAAAAATATTTTTGGGATTAGTTGGACATTATAGGAGGTTCATCAACGAATTTTCCCGATTGGAAGCAATACATTTAGGTTTGAAAAAAATGGATAATGGTTGAATGGATGGAAGCATGAGAAAATGATATCTAGGAGTTAAATAAGTGATTGACATCAGCAAAAAAATATTTCTTACCTAAGGTGGTTGAAGAGTACTTGATGTATTATGATGGTTCAAGGATAGGACTTGGGGTTATGTCAATGAAAGGGGATCGAGTCATTGCATTTGTGTCTCAACATTTCAGGCCCCCTGAAAGGAAATACCCTATGAATTCCATAGAGTTGTCTATAGTGGTTTATTCACATATGTTTTGTGACACTATCTCATGGGTGAAATGATTATAGTTTTTACAGATCTCAAAATATTGATGTATATAATTTCACAACATGATGTGAATCCTCAACAATGAATGTGGGTAGAGTATACAGAGTACATTATTTTTGAATTAGAATATACACCAGGAAAGGAAAATAGTGTAGCTAATAACTTGAGTAGGAAAAATCAGACTCAATTATTACATGATTCGAGTGCAGATGGGGGAATGATGATATTACTGGATGAAATGCATGTGGTTGTTCAAGGGTGTTTGAAGACGAAGAACTAGTTTTAGTAAAAGTGGATTTTACACTCTTGAGTAGGATTTGGGATATGAAATATGAGGATTTGGAGTGTTTAGCCTTAAATTAAATCCTTGAAGGTGGAGATACACATTCAGACTAGTTCATAGATGAGAATGAGGTCATCTTTGTGATGAATTGGGTTGTTTTGACTTTGAGTATGCAAGAGGAACTCATGGTAGAATTTCATTCCTCAAAGTTGGTGGTATATCCCAAGGTGAAAAACATATACTATGACCTATGATGATAGTTTTGGTGGAAAGGCATGAAAAAGAAGATAACATGTTTTGTGACAGGATGTTTAACATGTCAGTAGGTGAATGTAGAGAATAAATAACCTACAGGTCTATTTCAGATGTTCTCTATTCCTGAATGGATGTGGGAGACATGACTATATAATTTTTTGGTAGTTATTCCAAATAGGTTTAGGCATAATGATTTATTTATTTTATTGTGTATTGATTGACGAATGTAGAAAATTTCATACCTATAAGGAAAACCATTTCCTTAAAACAGTTGGTAGAACTGTACGTTCAGGAGATAGTTTGTTTGGACGGGGTGCCACATACTATTGTTTAAGTTTGCAAATTGTGCATTAATTCATGCTATTGGAAGGGTTTATAGAAAGAACTTGGAACATAGGTTTTGATGAGTACGAATTTCCATTCATAGACAGATGGATAGTTGGAGCGTACCATACAAGTGTTAGAGGATATATTGTGGGCATGTGTGCTTAAATTTAGTGGTTCATTGGAAAAAGCACTTTTATTTAGATTTTTTCGTCTATAACAACTGTTATCTGGAAACTGTAAAGATTCCACCATATGAGGCACATTAGGGTAGACCATGTAGATCACCACTTCATTGGACAGAGGTGGGTCACTCAGAGTTTTTGGGACCAAGTATCATGCAATAGACGTCAGAGATGGTGTGGTTGATTCGAAAACATATAGATATGGGTAATAGTTGACAAAAGTTGTATGATGATAGATGAAGATGACCCCGAGAGTTGACAAAGGGTGATCATATATTCTTTTTGGTTTTGCCTAGGTTGGGTCACCGATAGATATGGAGGCATGCTATGTTGGCGCCCATGATTGGAGGACTGTTTGAGGTAGTGGATAGAATCAAGTCGGCGGTGTACCGATTGGACCTTTTATAGAAATTAATCACTATGAATGATGTTTTCCATGAGTCACAACTATAGTGGTATCACCCTGACCCTTCACATGTGATCCATGTGGATAAGGTTAACCATGAGATCAATGCATCCTATGAGGAGCATCTGATATGTGTACTAGATCATAGTTAGAAAGTGTTGGGGGGAATGATTTTTCCATTAGTTCGTGTGTTATGGAATCATGGAAGTTTTTAAGTAGAATCATGGGAATAGGAAGCATACATGAGCGCTCAATGGCCCAATATTTTTTTCAAGGAATCTTAGTGATGTTCGGGAGTGCAACTCAAGGATGATATTTTTTATGGTTGGGAGAATGTAAGTTCCTAACCTTTTACGAAGTCATCTCGGGCAAATTTTTAGGTCTATTTAGTGATTTTAGGTACCACTATTTTAGAGTTGTGGACTGGGGTGAGTTTAAGTGTGTCTTCAAGAAAGCCTAACGAACATAGTGATATGCATGGTTTGTTCATGGTCTAGAAATCTATGAACATAAACATAGGTAACCGTACAACCGAAGGTTATGAGGTTCTGCACGGTTAGCGAACAGTTTACCCTACCCATGTTCCCCTTCCCTGGAAACCTTGTGCACAAGTTTTTATTTTATGTGATTTTTTTTTAAATCACCTTAACCCCAGAAACCCCTCTATTTCAACCTAGGATCAGGATTGAAAAATTATAGGTAATCCTAGATCCATATATATGGATTATATGGAAATTCAAATACAGTTAATCATGCTCAAAAGGTTGGATTGAAGATCTTCTCTCTTCCACGTAAGTGGATTTCATTTCGTTGCTTATTTTATTCCTTCCTATATCATTCATTGATATTTTCATGGTTGATCTCCACTATTTCCATGGATCTAATCCTATGTGTTAAAATCTAGATCTAGGATGATAGTATATATCTAGAGTTGAAAAATATTGATTCCTTTGATCTTAATTTTGGGTTTAAGGATTTAGATCTGAGCATGATAGACGTACTTGTGTTGCTCGTATTTTCAGTACTTCCACTGGGAAAACATCCATCAATGAATCGAGATATCTTGTCAAAATTGAACTTACGTAGTTGTGGATTTTATATGTGTAATTAAGACTAATTATTTTGTATCATCCCTTAGAAATTGATTTCCTATATTTTTTTAATTAGGATGTGCAATTGTCTTATTTATGATTTGGAGATATGAAAGATTAATTGATGATTTATTTATCAGACCAACGGGCTTCCCAAATAGATAATTTATTAGGGTAAGTTTTTTATGATTTGGTATATTATATTCCAAATATAAATTAGTTGTGTTAAGATAATTAATTGGATGAATTAATTATATGACTATGATTTGGATATGTTATGCTAATTAATGGGGGATTAATTATGTTCCATGATGTTTGATTAAAATAGTTAATTTTGAGATTAATTAGAAAAAGTTGAGATATGGGTTGTATAATTAATTGTGGGAAATTATTTATGGAATTATATGTGTGTTAATAGATTAATTAATTGGTGAATTTATTAATGGAATTTTAGAATTAGTTAATTTTTTGTTTATGTAATGGTCTTTGATATGTTTTACTGAACATTGGATTAGAAAGTGAATGATGTGTTTAATTCTGAGGAATAAATAAATGGTGTGAATGATTATTAAATCAGGTACTAGACATGATGATTTAGACCAGTTGAGAAGTTGGTTCTTGTGAGACATTATTCTCTAAACTGATTGTGATGTTGAGTCTTATACATAGTGTTCCACACCAAACTAATGATAATGATGAATCGTGAGTAAAACTAGAGACATGAATCAAACCTGAGTTTAATGTGACAAGTAATGAATAAATGAAAATGCGATAACTATTTAATTATGAATTTCATTTATTTCCTTATAGAGTGGCACAATCTATCTTGTGATAGGACATGTTTTAGAGACCTATGGTGGTTGCCTACTGATATTTACTGACACCCTATTTGGGCCACCTGATCAGCACACGAGTTGACTTTGTTGTTACAGGATAAGATCTAGGGAAGGACCTAGGATAAATTGTTCGGTAATGGATCATGGGTGGGAGAACTATATGATGTATGGGAAAAACATGGGAGTCGTGTGTCTTTATTTTGAGTTTCATTATAGACAGTTGACACTTAAATTGTCATAGCATGAATTCCATTTTATTTGAATATTGTATTTCTTGTTTTGACCATCATTTGACATGGTATGGTTCTTGATATTTATATGATTCTACACTAGTTTATTGTTGTATTATTCTATTTTGGTTTTCCTCTAATAAAATAGGGTATACTCTCCCCATAATTGACTTACCAGACTCCTACTGCTAGTCGACACCCTCTAGCATACGAGGAGGCGCGCTTGAGGGCATGTGACCAACTAGTTCAGGGAACCATTTAGTCACACCCAGGATGGAACGTTACTATAATGATCCAACCATTAACAATAATAATATTGAATTAAATGAATAATTCACATTGAAAATATTTTTAGTTTTAGAGTTGTACAGAATTAGACAATAACTATTTAATTATATTTCATAAATTACTAAGTAGACAGTTTTATCAGTTTCCATTTTTTCATAAAATAATTTTTTTTGAAAAAAGAGTCATGTCTAGTTCCATGTTTTAGACAGCATGACTTTCCTTGATCCCATCCTTAACCCTATTCATCTTTATGTCCAGTGAAAATCATTTTGAAAATGTGGGTTGGGCCTTAAAATCTCAGTAAGGATTATAAAATAAATAAATAAAACATTAGTCAATCAATACATACCAATCATATGATCTTTAACAACCCTCATGAAATAACAAGATATATTAATGAAACCAAGAAATCATAAATCATAAAGGTAACTTGTGGCATCCATATCATACATAAATTGTAGCTATCACAGCTATATTGTGAGTTACGTTTGGAATACCCATCAGAGTATATTCCCTAAATTTATTAAGAGAAATATTTACATTTACCTCTATAAAATTACCCAATGCATTGGAGTGCTATATCAGGATCACCCACCCTACTTTTATCAACAAACCACCCATATATGTAAACAATCCCCAAGAACCCTAACAAATTCATAACATATAAAACAAACATAAAGGAATGATAACATTTCCACATTTCAATCACAATATATCATCTAAATATATTGAAATAACCAATACATTATATAAACCACTTTCAAAACTGAAATACTTAAAAGTGTATATGGTATTTATTTTCCTTTTAAAAACATTATGTCTTATTAAGGAATCGAAAAATCAAATAATGCTCGTGGTGGCGGAAAGGTCGTTGTCGCGGCATGCATTAAAAATAAATATTATTTTTTTCATTATGAAAAATGCTTCATAGAGAAAATATTCCCTTTGAAATTATTTCAATGTCAAATGGGTTTATACAACGTATAAAATATTTTCATGTATAAATCAAAATATTTCTCAATGGGAGGACGTTGAGGCGAAGTCCCTTACCCCGTCTCTAACTTGACCCGTTCGTTCTTTAATCTCCAGAATAATAAACTAAATTTAATTTATACTTCATTCAGAACATTTTTCTGGTTTATTATTCCTTTTATATAACTTATTACCACGTTATAGATATTATATAATCATTTAAGTTAATAACGGTCATTTTACCGATATTTGGTACTTGAGTCAAAAATGAACTTCTTATACTTACAAGATGATGATTTGGTCAAAAGCACATTATGTACACAATGATATTAATAATTTAGATATCATATATGTCATATATATTTAATATATATGTATTTATAACAATAAATAACATTTTTAAATGATAAATCAAATGCACCGTTCATGGGGAGAACAAGCCGTACGTACGCATGAACGCTACAATAATTTCTATTTCATATTTTAATGGAATAAAAACATAATGATACATGGGTATATTATAATTCCAATATAATATCATATATATTTTTCATTAACTCCATCTATTATACAACCCACGTATGACATGAACGAGTCATATCACTTAGAGGGGGTGGTAGTCTGCACTTCCTCAAATGAAATTATCATATTATCCATTATGGAAACCATAAAGGAATGATAGAAATAAAAAATACAGAAGTATATAGAAGATATAAATATAATATATATCACATATAAATAATGTTCCATATTAATGGTTACCATAATAGGTGGTGTTGAAGATTGAACAATCATCATTTCTTGAGGCGGTAATTTGTTGTACAAAGAAACAGTATATTCTTTAGCCCTTAGACAGAGGTGTGTGTAAGTGTAGTGTGAACAAATCTCATAAAAACCCTATTATATTGAGGATACAAGTTTTTTTTTATAAAAAAGGAATAAAAAGTGTTTAGGGGTTAGCGAAGTTAAATAAAAGAAAATAACTTAAGAGAATATGCTACCCTTTAATCGGGTAAGTCCCTTTTGTTTGAACCAAAAGGCTTTATTGAAGTGATTTCTGCGTAAAATAAGGCTTCTAGGTGGAAGAGAGGGATATTGAGAGCTTATGTGGGATGAGGTTGGTCAAGAAAAGTTGATTGATAGGTGTGAGAAATGGGTTAGAGGTGGTTGAGTTTTATAAGGGGGAGGAGGGGCTCTTTAGGAATGTTTGAAAACACTATTTCATTATCAACATATTTTCGATTTCAAAATGTCATAAAATCATTAAAATTGAAGATAAGATTACTTTTTTTTTGAAATAAAATCATCCAAGAATATTTTAAAGGTTTTGGATAACTTCATTAAATTTTATAATCTCATTTATTTTAATCATTTATTAATAAGGTAATCACTACATCATCATTCTCTCAAAAATAATTTTATTTACTTGTTGTTGAAAAATTATAAATAAAATAACATGATGTACGAAATCATTTTATGTTTAAAATTAATATTTATAGTCAAAGATATAACTTATATAACCCCATGGAAAAAGTAATTTACTTAAAGATATATGTTTGTGTAATTATTCTCTTTACATTAAATTAATTACTATAAAGTGTCATTATCACTACTATGTGGATCAATGGGGTCCCAAATTCGAACCCAGTATGAAAATGGTTAGAAATGTATCATAAAATAGGATTATGACACGTGTTATAGTTATTTATTATTATTATTATATTATTTGTTTACCCTTATTTACCATATTTATCTTTTAACAATGGTAATTAAAATATTTACTGAAGTCAACATTCATAAAGTTTAAAAATAAAATATACGTATTCAAAAAAAATATACCTCTTAATTATAAATATGGAATCCATTTTTCCAAAATCAAAACACAGAAGTGTCATAAATTAAAATAAAATTAATTCAAATAGTCAAAAAATAAAAGCTTGTTTTTAATAAATAATAACTATCAAAATAATTACCGTTGTTTATGACCAATTTAAGAGTTAAATTACTTATGATGACAAACATTGGATTAAATGATAAAAATATAATCCAATTAAATATTAAAATTATTTAAAATAACATTCTATCTATATAAATAAATTATATTAAATGGCAGTTTTGAATTAAAATGATCTATTTTTACTATTCATAAAAAATAAACATTATCAGAAAAATACTAATATTTCATAAAATGTAAATTTTGATGTCCCGATTCTAAAGAAGAATATTATTTCCTCAAATATAAATTATAAAATTTACAATGAATAGATTTAAAAAGGGTTCTCCATCAAAAGATGGTAAATCAACCCTTTAGAGAATATTAGAGTATTTATGCTTAAAATTGGATTTTTTTATTATTTTAAGCCTAAAACATTTATTGGATAAATGTGAAAACATTAAAAAAACATGTATAATCATATTGTAGTTAGTTCTATTTTTTCCTTCTTTTTCATCAGCAGGGCATTAACTACCATTTAAAATAATAATATTAAATTATTATTTTTCAGTATAACACAACATTCAGAGAAATGTAAGATTTCAAAGAAACTCATTGTTTTATATTGGGTACGCCATCGAATAGAGAATCCCCTTTAAAGTAAAATTAGTATTTAATTTTCAAATTTTAATAAGTATGAAAATATCATATTTCATTATTTACATGGGTCGTTACATCCATCCCCCCTTTTGTAAATCGCCTCTTCCAAATTTTATTAAGTTATAAAATAAATGGGGGGATTTATCCCTCATAGAATTTTCATATTCCCACATCACCTCTTCAACTATATGTATTTTCCACAAAACATTTACCTAATGTAATATATTATTCCGCAACACTTGCCATTTTTGGTCAAGAATTTGGACTGGTTGATCTTCATAAAATAGATTCTCTTCTAACTGAACTACATCTGGGGTCAAAACATGAGATGGATCTGGCATATAATTTCTCATCATTGAAACATGAAAAACATTGTGTACCTGGGAAAAAATTGGAGGTAAATCCACTTTGTAGGAAACTGATCCAACTTTATATAGGATTTAATAGGGTCCAATGAGCCTCATACTCAGAATTCCCTTCTTACAAAAATGCATCACAGTTTTCCCCAGGTAAAATTTGAGAAAGGCATGATCACCTAACTCGAAAGAAAGATCCTTCCTCCAGTTATTTGCATTACTTTTTGGCCTGATCTGAGCTATTCTCATGTTCTTCTAAAACAACTAAACTTTTTCTGACATCTCATCTACCAATTCTAGTCCCATTAACTTCCTTTCATCCAATTCGTCCAAAAATATGGTGTTTGAAACATCTTCCCATATAATGCCTAAAATAGATCCATATGTATAATGGAATGAAATTTTTTATTATATTAATACATAATCAAAAAAATGTTTATCCCAATTTCCATGGTAATCCTCTGAACATGCATGTAGCATATCTTACGAGTTCTAAATTGTTCATTCTGACTACCCATCTGATTGTGGATGAAAAGTTGTACCAAGATTTAATTCACTACCCAAAGACTTCATAAGGCCTTTAAAAAATATAGAAGTAAAACTGAGATTATGATCAGATACAATGGTGAGGGGAACTCCGTGCAACCTGACTATCTATTTAACATAAAAATGATAAATTTGATCTAGATAAAAGTATATCTAATAAGAAGAAAATCAGAATATTTATATAATCGACCAATAATAACCCATATTGCATTATTACCTTGAGATGTCTTCGATAATCCCATAATGATGTACATGGATATATCTTCCATGTCACAACCCGACCCTACCCAGGCTCGAGCCAAAACTACCCCAAGACCGCCTCCATAGGCCAGGGGCTGGCGATAGCACCGAAGGCTAAACAACTCGGGGAGGCCTTTTCCTGAGTACCTGTACACATGAACGCAGCCCACTCAATGCAGAAGTGAGAAGTAAAATGAAAAGACAAGAAATTTAAAGGTAAATTGCTATATATAAACCAAAAATGTGCTTCGACCTCTAACAGCACAAGGTAGAAGCTGAAGGTAAACTGAAAAGTAAAGGGGCAAAACACACTCTCAACCATAAAAGTGCACAACCCGGAAACAGGTAAACAAAAGAAAAACAGCTAGAAGGGTCCCCCACCTGGATCCCAACTCCGACCACCATACGTGGTCCAAGCTCCCAATCTCCTACGCTCCACTGATGTCACGACCAACCTATCTATCATCTGCAAGGCCACACCAAGTGCGGGAAAAGCCCAAGAAGGGGTGATTATAAAACTAATCAGTAAGATGCTCCGAAGGCTCGAGGGAGAAACAAAGGAGGTGCTGAAGAGGTGAGCAGCAGATCGAATAGGGAGAAGTAAAGGAGTACAACTAAAAGCGAAGTAAAGATTACAGCTCAACCAAACAAGAGGTAGGAAGTAGACTCATCCAAACGCAAAGAGCTGGAAACGGTGAAAAGGTGAACTTCTCATCGATTCTTCGCTGCCTATAGCAAGAGAGTAGCCTCATCCAACCATGAGAAGCTAGACAGAGAAATCATGTGGCATACCCCGGGCGTCTTCGCCTCTCCTAGAGGTAGAGTAACCAATCCCAAGAAGTGGGTACTCAAACAAGGTATATACATATATATATGATCAACAAGAAGCCCGAATAAGATATTAAGGGTATCTCCATCCCGTAGCTCAGCCCAAGAATGTGAGTATCCAACAGCCCCAGAATTAAACACCATCGATGCCCAGCAACCCGCACGTCTTCCCCGAACTGCAAGTCAAGGGCTCAAATCACCGCTCCTCAAAACTATATGCTTTGGGAGGCACTGACTCACCCGCACAGTTTTTGGTAGAGTCGCAAGGACGTGTCTCGGTGGGGAAGGCGGCCCTCATACTTGAGAGTTATGGGGGAACGTCAAGCCACACCTCGTCACTACCCCGCAGTCGAGAGGTCTCCTCAAGGTCAATAGGTGACACCCTGGTCAGCCCCGCTGGAGGGTGATCCCTGGAAGTCGACGGGTTCCCACTGGAGGGAGACCCGGAAAGAGTCGATGGGTGCCACACTGCCCAGTCCCGTAACAGGGTAATCCACTAGAGGGTGACACTACTAAAGTTGTTGATGGGACCACTACCCAGCCCATCTAAAGGTAACCCAGCATTGGGGACCACTGCCCAGCCCAGTTGGAGGTAATCCCGACATCGGGGACCACTGCGCAGCCCTGCTGGAGGTAAGCCCATCATTGGGGACCACTGGCCAGCCCAGCTGGAGGTAAGCTCGACATCGGGGACCACTGCCCAGCCCCACTGGAGGTAATCCCGGAACTGATCTGGCCATCCCTGCTAGATGGCACTGCTCAGTGAACACCGTTGTACTGGCCATCCCTACTGGATGGTAACCCACTGGCCATCCCTGCTGGATGGTACAACTGGTGAGCCCTGCTCAAAACAACTTCATCCCTACTGGTAACAACCTCAGCCCTGCTGGAAACAACCTCCTGGGTAAAGGATCGATGCCCACGTAATGTGTTGGTCACACCGAATCCACAAGAACTCTACTAGGGAACATGAAGTGCCGAGAGAATCTCCACGGGTCTCTCTAGGCGATCACGCTCCAATCCGCTGAGTCACTGTCAAAGTGGACCGAGATAAATCATCCCAGAAAGTGGGGAAACACCCACACTGTACGAACACCCGTAGTTGCAAACGGTGCTGCAGTCTGGTGAAATGGAACAGTACAGAAACCCCTCACAACAGAAGAAACAAAAGAACCAAACCATCTCTGCTAGCCAAACGAGAATAGAACCAGGGGAAAACTCAACCCTACTGGTCAACAAACGAGAACAGGACCAGGGGAAAACTTAACCCAACTGGTCAACAGACCAGAACAGGACCAGGGGAAAACTCAACCCTGCTTGTCAAACAAACGAGAACAGAGGGACCCTTTAAGTCGCGAGAGGTCAAAGTACGTAAAGCAGAACCTGACATGCACTTGGGGCCCACACGACGTGTGGCCCCATCTCAACCCAAACCAAGCACACAAAAATTCTCAGGTACAACCATCCACATGTCCTCCTAGAATTCTCGCATACTCCCAGATTATTCCACGTCTCTAGCCCAAAGGCTAAAATGCACATGGCACCAATAGTCAATGCGAAGGCGTAAGCGTAACAACTCCAACTTGCCACCTCAACGGCTATGGCACGTCCAACCACATCTCTTTAAGAATTACTTCACTCACACAAGAGTGCATGCGATCACATGCCAAGGGTCCGCTACAAACATACTATGACGAACCACCACTTGTACACCTTTCATGCTTCCACATTTAATAATATCGTGCAAGAGGCTCTGCATGCCTGAAGAGATTACACTACTATAATCCTCGTGGAAAAACATCCGAGATCGACTACTTATTCGCCTCCAACGAATATCCGACAGAAACTTCACCAACACCGCCTTACGCCCGAATGACATCCCGTGATCCCGATCCTCGGCCCCGAAAAGAGTCGGGTGCATCACACCATTGCAACCCCATTGGTAAAACATGTCAAAAGGACTGGTCACTTGAGTGCAAAGAATATCCGGAGAAAAAGATCCATTTTATCCTACCGCACACGAGAGGTTCTACGTGGGACCCATATCCCAGTCCCGAAGCACAATGAACGGATCACACCACTGTAATCCCCTCGAAAAAATACACAAGTTCGACTATTCACATGTCCAAAAAGGTCGCCCGGTGATAGAGATGGAAAATCACCTTCAACTCCCTAAACGGCCCTCATGGGGCCCGCACCATCGTACGAAATTAAAGCGAGTAGACTGTGCCAATGCAATTCCCTTGGGGAAACACCCAAAAATGAGTACACAAACACCCCAAACAGATGTTGGGTGGAAAAGTGGTGTTTCAGCGTAAAACACTCGAGCTAGGCCATGTGGGGCCCACACCCTATCTCCAACCCGAACTCTTCACAAAGCATCTCAAAAAGTCCGCACGAGGACTGGGGTCATGCTGCCGCTGACGGCGCATCAATCAGACATCCCAAGCGGGAGTTAGTTCTGATGTAGTAATTAATTAATTAATTAATTTATTTATTTATTGTTCGTATAAAGTTTTTCGTGCCACCGAGCAACGAAACCAAGTGGCAAGGGCTCAGAACCAAACTTGGAAGGATCGTCTCAGCTCCGAGGCCATCGCGCCTCTAACGGCGCGTTGAACGAACGTCCGGTTTGCGAGCCACATCCGTCGCAACTTTAATAATAAATTTATTATTATTAAATTAACGTGTTTCGGTCCCCCACCTTCGGAAACAAAACCCAAAAACCTCGGAAACCCTCTTTTATCAGACCGCCTCACTGATACGAACTCTCGGCCGTAGAAGATGCATCAAAGGGATGCACCGTTTGGAAAATACGGCCCCCCGAATGCAAGGGGGCCTAAAATGGGCCGGTCTGGTCCGCCGGTCCGGACCAACCTGCCTTAAAGCCACTGAACCCTGCCTCAGGTCCGGCTTTCCAAACCGACCGGCCACTGTGTCTAGTCCCCCCCTTCGCTCGCACCGCATCCATGATACCCGCATAGCGCGGGTCTTGCTCCCACGAGACTGCCGCCTCCACCAACAGTCGTTGACCAGGGCCTTCGCCGGCCTCTGCTCCACCGTGACGCCCTGTGACCACCTCGCTCACCCTCACCTGCGGCACTCCGCCTCGGCCAACTGCTGATGTTGCCTCGTCCTGCGAGCCCCGCCGCCTGCGCCTGGCTGCTCCGCCACTCGAACACCCAAATCGGCCGGAAATTCCCGCAATCTTCGTCGAATGACCGCGACACCATCCAAACCCAGATTTAAATTCCGAAACAAGTGTTTGGAAGAGAATAAAATATACTACGCATTCATGGTATTTTCTTGATAATTCGACAGAGGTTCGATACAAAAATTCGAGCTCAGAGTAGATGCCGAAATAAAAATTGAAACTGTAATGATCCTACCTATTGGGGCGTTGCCCGACGCTTCACGGAGGGTCCACCGCCGCGCCGCTGCCTTGCCGGAGGGGAGGAGGAGAGGAGGAGATTGAGGGGGCTGCCTTGAGGGTTCTTCCACCAGAGGGGTGCCAAAGGAGAAGGAGGTGGTGGGTTTGGTTTAAAAATAAAATTAAATTAATTAAACTTTAATTAATTTAATCCTTAATTTTAACCCGCATCTAAAACTCTCAACGGGGTCGAGGTTAAGCCTCTCCTAGGGTAAACACCACCTCCTGAGAACAACATCAATCTCATATTTTCAATCCGAGGCCCCGTTCAAATGTTATTAAACTCAGCGCCCATGGCTTCCAAATTATAAAAATGCCCCTGGGGCCATTATTCAATGACGGGCCGCGCCCGCAAAAATTACACCCCTCATAGGGTAAAAGGAACGCTCCAGACTCAATGGTACCCTTAGTTTTCCAATCCGAGAAACCGTTTAGGAGATACTGAATTTAACCATTAAACGGATAAAATTAAATAATTAATTTATCTTTTACACGTTCTGAAAGCGAGCAATGGGTCCAAACGTCCCGCACTGACATGCTTTATGACATTACTATGGTAAACACCCCATTTCAGACCCATCCGTAGACTCAGATTCCTTATCCAGAGCACCATTTAAGAGTTATCCCATTTATTTGGCGTGCCTAGTGTGAACGCACTAAATGTTTAATTCTGGCCACACCGGGTCTCGAAATCGCACACCATCTGAAGGCGATGCTCTGTAATATAATCAAGAATATTCCAAAGTCCTTTATAGCAAAAAACTGGGTTCTCACATCATTCCCTCCTTCAATTTTTTCATCCACGAAAAGCAAAACCAGGGAACAACTCAGGGTACTAAGCCCACACCTAGTTGTCCCATACCCAGAAGAACTCATGCACAGTTCTGCGCCACCACACACAGACCCAAGGATTTGATCTGTTCACGCGAGGTCTTCCCTTGCTAATGGCGTGCATAGGAGCACAGACAATTCTTCTCGGGTGAGTCACGTGGAAGACATTGTGCACACACTCCAGACTTTGGGTTAGGTCAAGGCGGTGGGGAACCTCGCCATCCCTTCGCACCGTCTCAAATGGCCCGAAGGCTCTCAGGGGTAGCTCACCTCCCCGATCGAACCCTTACGTCGCACGCCGCGACTGGAATCACTACACGCACCTGGAATAAGGCCTGGTGATTCCCACCTTCGAAATATCCATATGGTGAAACACCAATCGATATCTGGTCACGCACGTTTTCAGAGTCGATGTCCCTAAACCAAGACTCTCTTACACGCTCGAGAAGTGAAGAAGTCGACATCATCGGCTAACATAAAAGGTCCCACACCTTTTTACCTTACCAACACAAGGTTACATCGACGCCCCGCGCCACCCTGGTAACAAATCAAACAAGGAAAAGGGAGAAAATCATTTCACACATAGAGCCTGACAATTCTAGTACAAAAAGTAGAAGAGCTGAAGAGAATAACTCTTATCACCTCATGCTCTACAGGATCGTAGAAATCCAAAGCTCACGGCTGTCCGTGGTCCCAACTATCAGCTCCCGGAGCCTAGCGTGGACTGCCTAGTTGTTATGGGAAGTCCTTGTATGGTCTTCATCCACTTCCAGCTCCTACTCCTCCTCTTCTAGCACCACCTCTTTGAGAGCTACTCCGATCACGACACTGCCTCTGTCGTGGTGGTGCACCGGCTGCCTGCCCGAAGCTCTAAGCATGCCTGGTCGGGCAGTCCCTGTAACACCCCGAGAATTTATGAAAAATATTATTTTTAATTTCATTGATGTCTTCTGTTGTACGCTACACCAAAGGGAGCTTTCACAACATGCATCATTGACTTTCCTTTCATTACGCGCAATCGCGACCTTCCTCGATATCGTGAGTAGTACGCAATACTGAGTTTCACTAAACAACAATATTCTATTAAAATATTATTAAAACTAGCCGTTATGAATAGTAATAATCACTTTTTGAAATTTTGTAAATTTTATTTTTCAAAATGGACTTCATTTTTTGATTCGGAATATCGAAATTAGCTTAGGGTGAAATTTTGGTACTTTTCGGATAACTTTCATTTTCTGATTAATAGTGAAAATTAATAAATTTTAATTAAAAACAACCTTTTTAATCGAAATAATTAATAGTGATAAATTATTAATTTGAGTGGTTTTAAAATATATTTAGAATATATTTTTACAATTTAATACAATGTTGGTTATTGGATTTAATTTCCCATTTAAACCAGACATAAACAACTGTCAATCTTTTGATAGTTATTATCTCTTAAGAACACGCTATTTGTTTTGACGACGGGAATTAATTTTTAAATTAATTAATGCAACTGATATGTTTTGAATTTGGTAAAATAGACATCATTTTTGAATTCATAATATCAAATATAGCTTAGGCCTAATTTTTGGTATTTTTCTGGAAACTTTCATTTTTTGATGAATAGTGAAACCACTAAGTGGTAGTTAAAAAAAATGAATTTTTCATAAAACATAGTTTTACTCCTTTTGTGAGTGTAATTTAAAAAATCCGAGAGACACGGTTGATGTCAGTAAGTAAAATGTGGTTTAATGAGATGAAAATAATTTTTGGTGAATAGTAACTTTTTACTTTTTTTCCCACGGTTATAATAAAGTAAATAGGGTAATTAAGGGTAAAAAATGATATTATTATTACCCTAAAACATGTCATAATTCTATTGGATAAGTTTAATTCGACCAAAAAAAACCTTAGGAATACCATATGAACATTTAGGCCCACTTGGATTAGATTAGGACATTTATTATTAATTTATTTAAAGAAGGGTTATAAAATAGTTAAAATCAATGTTTAATAAGTATATCATTTTTAATATAGGGTTATTCCTAAGATAAATTCGACTATAAAAATTCATTAGAAATATAAAAATATTTCCTACATAATGGTATTTTATTTTTTAACTTTTTAGACATTAAATAAGTTAATTTATTTTATGACATAAGATGATGCAAATAATTATCTTATTAATGAAATATTGACATAATTGATGTTATAAATACGAAAAATAATTGTAATTTGAGACTTTTTATGAATTCCACTACTTTTATAGGTTAATATGACATGTTATTATTGATTTAAGTAACTTATTTCTAACTAATCATTCTGTTATGAGTTTCACAAAAATCAATTACTAAATAGTGTCAAAATTGACATAAAATAGTTTTTTTAAAACAAATATTATATTATTAATTGTTATTTTATTTCTAAAAATATTAGGTTCGGCCCAAATGACTTAGATAATGTTATATATATTAATAATAAACAACTTGGGGTTTTTTTTGGCTTCTTATAGGAATTTTATTAACCTTATAGTGTAAGAACACAAAAAGACACGGTAAAAGTAAAATTATCTAACTTAATGTTAAATCTAAATGATAAGGTTAAAATTGGAACCTAAACTTGTATAAAATTCTATTTTATGAGAGGATTCCGACCCATCCCAACCTTAGCTTCGAAATATATCAATTTTGAGCTATTTTAAAACCGAATTTGGCTTTTAAAATAAAATAATATTTTTAGTTTTTCCAAAGGAGCCCCTCTCCTCCCTTATAAAAAGGGCACCTCCTCCCTCTCTTCCTCACGACAATTTGAGCCTTCAATCTCGGCCAACCCCTGGAACATTCTCTTCTCCACTTCCCTAGAAACATCCTAGAGGTTCTGGTCTTCTTCAAAGAACAATTTTAGTGCCCTAAGAGGTGGACTCAAAGAGGCGCTTTATTAAGAAGAGGGTAATGTCCGTTACCGATTCTTTCAACTTTATTTCTTCTTCCACTTCTTCTTCTTAGGTTGTTTCATTATGAGGTAATAACATAAGTATCCCTCATATACTGATATGTTATTATAAATATTAAACAACCCTATTTCACCATCTATCCAACCCACGGAAAACGAAATCATCGCGCGTGGCGTACGTACGGAATACCGTCTCCACGCCGTGGTGTAATCTATTTTCCCATCACCACCTTACTTGGATGGGAATAATGGTGTACATAATTACTATATATGATTATTGTAAAGTGATATTGATTCTGAAATAGTATACATACACTTCAATACAATTCCACGATCATGAGAACAATATCATCGCTCGTCCGTACGTACGGACTACCGTCTCCACGACGCGATGAGATTCATTCTCCACGGTTAACCATTCATGATTATAAAGTATATATAATAAGTAATAATGAAATATATTACATAATAATTATACTTGATTTATGTATATATATATGTATGTCATCTACTTAATTCCATTCATCTCAATAAGGAAATGAAAACATCGTTCATGCGTACGTACGGCCTACCGTCTCCATGGATGGTGTATTTCTTTCCATTCATTGATCTATTATATATATGTATATTATGAATATATATTATATATAAATAATGTTTTATATTCTAGAATTAAGTAATCATGATCTAAGTAATCCTATGAATAACTACAAGTCAAAACACGGACGACAAATGAAACGATTTTCCCCAAAATGCTCTTTTACATGGATTTTACAAAAGAACGGGTAATATAAAGTCATAAGTGAACCATATATGATATCATAACAATGAGTATGATTCTGGAATAAGTCAATGACATTATTTAAATCATTATTCAGGATTTTCGGACACTTACGAAGAAAATCGTACCTAAGGTAAGGGATAATTTCGCAAATCTCATTTTTATCTGAGATTGCTTATTCGTAAGTATTTACTGGGGTTATTGTTATCATCCATGTCCATGTTTCCTAAAAATGGTTTCATTTATGTTTAATTTCCTTTTTACCCATTTTTTTCTTTCAATACTTGGTATGTATGGAGTCTTTCTTTTACGAGGTACTTTTTGACTTTTCCGACAAAAGTACGAGAAGAATGTTTTTTTAACTTATACGGCACGAACAGATTTTTACGGTTTTATAAAGCCTTATTTTAATGAAGATTCCTCCAAAATATTTCATGTATATTTTCAACAAAATCCTTTTCTTTTAAAATTAGATGACATTTTGTGAAAAGAAAATGATTTTGAAGAAGAAAGGATATTTTCCTCAAAAATTCATTTCAAGTGTTTTCACAAAACCATTTTCCATCTAAGATGACATTATTTCAATGTGTATGTTTCAAGTATAATGTCTCTATTATTTACATGGTTTTACTTTTCTTATTATGAAATGATATCCATTTCTTTTATATGGATTATTTGATGATGGGATGATGTTTATGAAAGCCATTTTATTCGTTGGGTTATTATGAATGATGTATGTTTATTTTGTGGCACAAGTAAGAATGATTTCATTATGAGATGGGTGAAACCTATATCTCCCTCCAATGCATTGGGTAAAGATTTAAATCTCATTAGATAGACATGGCTGGAATGGAAAGTTAAACCGGTTCAGTAACACAGGACAGGAACGATGAGTGAACTCGATTCAGAAAGGGACTTTGTCCACTACGATGGTCTTGGCATCAATGCCTTGGCTAATATGGAAATCATATCATGTGCTTAATGGTTGCCAAAATTACATGTTTTATTCCCATGATATTTTATCATGCTTAATGTTTCTTTATGATCTATGCCTTACGTACTTCCATGTTTTATGTCATTGCTCAAGCTTTTGATGTTTTAAACATTATGTTCATTTTTTAAGTTCAAATGTATATGGTATGTTTTATTTTATCCATTCTTACCCTTACTAAGCATTTGAGCTCACCATTTTTTATGTTTTCTTTTCCCCAGGATATAATGAAAGGTTTTAGCTAAGAAAAAAAAAAGGAAGATCTTTATGGGAGATGTTAAAGATCTTTCACCACGATTAGAATATTACGTTCCAAGTTTCCAAAGACACTAAACTATTATGGTCCTTGTGTGTCTGTTTTTGTTATGTATTGAGTTTTCCGCTAAAGTAATGTAATGCCCATGTACGTGAAGCTATGGGTCTCTGCAGTTGGTATCAGAGGAAAAGTTTAGTCAACCTTTGGAAACTAGGATGCGAAAACGTTAGTGAGATCCCTATAGATATTTATAAGGTATGTCTAGGGATGTCCTTAAGGATAAGTATACGTATAGGATATAGTCCTAGAACTATGGTAACGATATTAGATTAAACCAAAGATGTTAAATATTGAATTTACTCCCCCTTTATTATGATTTTTGTCTCTCACACTATTCTTTTTGGGTTTTAGAAAATGGCTGGAAATAAGATGATTCACGATAATGGAGGATATGATGGACAATGGAATGATATTCTTCATGAACAACCAAATGAAATGGGATTTGGAAGTCCAAATATCATTATTATTCCTAATCAGCAATCTCATAATATGATCAATAAAGTAAAATTTGGTAAGTTTCCTGACTCGGCTAATAAGAGAAAGATGGAGTTTCATGATGATCATAGAGGAAAGAAAGTTCAATTTACCCTATGTAAATCATGTGGGAAGAGGCATCAAGGAGAATGTTTCAAAGGAACTAGAAGATGCTTTGGGTGTGGAAAAGAAGGACACAATTCCAGTAAGTGCAAAGGAAAAGGTTCAGTTAACACCAGGGATGAGGATAATGGTATTGCTACGACATCAACAATGGTTAAATGTTTTAAATGTGGAATGTAAGGGCATTATGAAAACCAATGCCCTAAGGGAAAGTCTCATGAAGAGAATCAGTATTGTAGTATGGGTAGTATTTATGTTGATGATGATGAAGAGACTACAAATGATATGTGAGATGAAAGAATTGTTCAAGCTCGGTCTATGGTTTAAGAATGTAGTGGAATGATTACGTGTTTATCATGTGTAATGTTGTATAAGTAATCTCATGGCACTATGGAATAAAGAGACATCTAAGGATTGATACACTGTTGTCTTTCCTTGAGTTTTGAAAGTGTAGGATTAATGGTACCAGTATCCATGAAAGGTTATTCAGATATTTTTTGAATGTAGATGATATGCGCATAATGAAGGGATAAGGAGAAAATTAAAAGTTTGATAGTATTCATGAGCTCATGATTGATATAAGGAGAAGGTTATATCATGGTTTGAGTATATATAATTTTTGGATTTTGGTATTTGGAAAGAGTTAACTTTTGACAGCATTCATGTTTTCACTAAGGTTTAATGGGTATTCATTTTTCAAGAGAATACATGATTAAGGTATTCACATGATTGGAATGTGACCAACAAGATATATGGGGGATAAATGATGGTATTCACATGCTTGGTTGATGACATTTCAAGTAATCGTTTTCTTTATACTATGAGCTTGGACCAAAGTCTTTTAGATATGCTTAAAGATTGGAATGGATTATGTTGGACATAAGTTAGTATTTTTTAAGGATATATCTTTTTTTGATATTATTTATGGGATGTTATAGTAATGTAGTTTTAGAAAAGGGACAACCTACAGGACATGCGACTACCCATCACGTCGGACAGGGCTGTGGGAATCGAACCCACAACCGAAGTGTGGCTTGCCTTTATCACCTACCAATGGCCTACAAGAAGTCCATGTTTAGTAGAAACTAGTTTTATTATATTAAGCTGTATGATATATGAAGTATAAGTCCATTTTAGGAACCATACATGATTAATCTCACAATAGATGGACTTATATATTTTTTGATAACTTTTCTAGCCTTTTGTTCAAGACAGATGGATTGACCCATCATTCTATCACATGATCTGCTAACACATCACGAATGAAAAATTCAACTTTATTTCATTAATTGATGAAGTGGAAATTGTCCAAAGAACAACCAATGGTGAGACTATACCAAAATCACGAAAGTATTTCTTCTAATTCCAATTTCATCAACTTTAGGGAAATGATCTTGAAAACCAAAAATGTTTTCCTACCGCTCTTATATCCGATGAATTAGATGGTACCTTAGATCATCACAAATCTATGGCTTTGTGATTGCTGGATTTTCCATAACCATGTTCTATACCACTCTTCATCAGAACATGATGGTTAGATTTCTCTTCCATATCCATATTTTCACCTCTGTGGAAACACAGTGATTAGTTTATTTGGGTAACCATTACGTTTCATACTTTTTTTTAAAGATTGGTTTTGGTACTCCTTTTTACGATGTGGGTTTCTATTAAAGAAAATTTTGAGTAGTAAACCATTTATAACCTCGATGAATTTCGAGGGCGAAATTCATTTTAAGGGGGGTAGAATGTAACACCCCGTGATTTTATGAAAAATATTCTTTTTAATTTCATTGATGTCTTCTGTTGTATGCTACACCCAAGGGAGCTTTCACAACATGCATCATTGACTTGCCTTACATTACGTGCAATCCTACCTTCCTCGATATCGTGTGTAGTACGCAATACCGATTTTCACTACACAACAATATGCTATTAAAATATTCTTAAAACTAGCCGTTATGAATATTAATAACCACTTTTTGAAATTTTGTAAATTTTATTTTTCAAAATGGACTTCATTTTTGGATTCGGAATATCAAAATTAGCTTAGGGTGAAATTTTGGTACTTTTCAGATAAATTTCATTTTCTGATGAATAGTGAAAATTTCTAAATTTTAATTAAAAAAAACCTTTTTAATCGAAATAATTAATAGTGATAAATTATTAATTTGAGTGGTTTTAAAGTATATTTAGAATATATTTTTACAATTTAATACAATGTTGGTTATTGGATTTAATTTCACATTTAAACCAGACATAAACAACTGTCAATCTTTTGATAATTATTATCTCTTAAGAACACGCTATTTGTTTTGATGACGGGAATTAATTTTTAAATTAATTAATGAAACTGATATGTTTTGAATTTTGTAAAATAGACATCATTTTTGAATTCATAATATCAAATATAGCTTAGGCCTAATTTTTGGTATTTTTCTGGAAACATTCATTTTTTGATGAATAGTGAAACCACTAAGTGATAGTTAAAAAAATGATTTTTTCATATAACATAATTTTACCGCTTCTGTGAGTGTAATTTCAAAAATCCAAGAGACACGGTTGATGTCAGTAAGTAAAATTTGGTTCAATGAGATGAAAATAATTTTTGGTGAATAGTAACTTTTTACTTTTTTTACCACGGTTAAAAGTAAATAGGGTAATTAAGGGTAAAAATGATATTATTATTACCCTAAAACATGTCATAATTATATTGGATAAGTTTAATTCGACCAAAAACAACCTTAGGAATAAACTATGACCATTTAGTCCCACTTGGATTAGATTAGGACATTTATTATTAATTTATTTAAAGAAGGGTTAAAATAGTTAAAATCAATGTTTAATAAGAATATCATTTTTAATATAGGGTTATACATAAGATAAATTCGACTATAAATATTCATTAGAAATATAAAATTATTTCCTACATAATGGTATTTTATTTTTAATTTTTAGACATTATTTAAGTCAATTAATTTATGACACAAAGATGATGTAGTAATTATCTTATTAATGAAATATTGACATAATTGATGTTATAAATAAAAACATAATTGTCATTTAGACATTTTATGAATTCCAATACTTTTATAGGTTAATATGACATGTTAGTATTGATTTAATTAACTTTTTTCGAACTAATAATTCTGTTATTATTTTCAAAAAAATCAATTACTAAATAGTGTCAAAATAGACATAAAATAGTTTTAAAAACAAATATTATATTATTAATTGTAATTTAATTCTTAAAAATCTAAGGTTCAGAAAAATTACTTAGATAAGTTTATATATACTAATAATAAAAAACTTGGGGTTTTTTGGCTTCTTATAGTAATTTTATTCACCTTATAGTGTAAGAACACAAAAAGACACGGTAAAAGTAAAATTATCTAACTTAATGTTAAATTTAAATGATAAGGTTAAAATAGGAACCTAAACGTGTCTAAATTCTATTGTATGATAGGAATTAGACCCATCCCCACCTTAGCTTCAAAATATATCCATTTGGAGCTATTTAAAACCGAATTTGGATTTATAATAAAATAATATTTTTAGTTTTTCCAAAGGAGCCCCTCTCCTCCCTTATAAATGGGCACCTCCTCCCTCTCTTCCTCACACCAATTTGAGCTTTCAATCACGGACAACCCCTGAAAAATTATCTTATACACTTCCCTAGAAACATATTATAGGTTTTAGTCTTCTTCAAAGACCAATTTTAGTGCCCTAATAGGAGGACCCAAAGAGGCGCTTCAAAGAAGAGGTAATGTCCGTTACCGATTCTTTCAACATTATTTCGTCTTCCACTTCTTCTTCTTAGGTTGTTTCATTATGACGTAATAACATAAGTATCCCTCATATAATTATATGTTATTATAAGTATGAAACAACCCTATTTCACCATCTATCCATCCTACGGAAAATGAAATCACCGCGCGTGCGTACGTACGGAATACCGTCTCCACGCTGTGGTGTAATCTATTTTCCATCACCACCTTACTTGGATGGGTATAATGGTGTAAATAATAACTATGTATGATTATTTTAAAGTGATACTGATTCTGAAATAGTATATATACACTCAAATACAATTCCACGATCATGAGAATGATATCATCGCTCGTGCGTACGTACGGACTACAGTCTCCACGACGCGATGAGATTCATTCTCCACGTTATCCATTCATGATTATAAAGTATATATAATAAGTAATCATGAAATATATGAGATAATAATGATACTAGATTTATGTGTATATATATTTATGTCATCTACTTAATTCCATTCAACTCAATAAGGAAACGAAAACAGCGTTCATGCGTACGTATGGCCTACCGTCTCCATGAACGGTGTATTTCTTTCCATTTACTGGTCTATTATATATATGTATATTCTGAATATATATTATATATAAATAATGTTTTATATTCTGTAATTAAGTAATAATGATCTAAGTAATCATATGAATAATTACAAGTCAAAACATGGACGACAAATGAAACGATTTTACCCAAAACGCTCTTTAACATGGAATTTACAAAAGAACGGGTAATATAAAGTCATAAGTGAACCATATATGATATCAAAACAATGATTATGATTCTAAAATAAGTAAATGACATTATTTAAATCATTATACAGGAGGTTCGGACAGTTACGAAGTAAATCGGACCTAAGGTAAGGGATAATTTCGCAAATCTCATTTTTATCTGAGATAGCTTATTCATAAGTATTTACTCGGGTTATTGTTATCATCCATGTCCATGTTTCCTAAAAATGGTTTCACCTATGTTTAATTTCCTTTTTATCCATTTTGACTTTTAATACATGGTATGTATTTAATCTTTCTTTTACGAGGTACTTTTTGACTTTTCCGAAAACAGTACGAGAAGAATGTTTTTTTAACTTATATGACACGAACGGATTTTTACGGTTTTATAAAGCCTTATTTTATTGAAGCGTCCTCCAAAATATTTCATGACTATTTTCAACAAAATACTTTTCTTTTAAAATTTTATGACATTTTGTGAAAATAAAATGATTTTGAAGAAGAATGGATATTTTCCTCTAGAATTCATTTCAAGTGTTTTCACAATACCATTTTCCATCTAAGATGACATTATTCCATATGTGTATGTTTCAAGTATAATGTCTCTATGATTTACATGGTTTCACTTTTCTTATTATGAAATGATATCCATTTCTTTTATATGGATTATGTGATGATGGGATGCTGTTTATGAAACCCATTTTATTCGTTGGGTTATTATGAATGATGTATGTTTATTTTGTGGCACAAGTAAGAATGATTTCATTATGAGATGGGTGGGACCTATATCTCCCTCCAATGCATTGGGTAAAGATTTATATCTCATGAGATAGACATGGCTGGAATGGAAAGTTAAACTGGTTCAGTAATACAGGACTGGAATGAGGAGTGAACTTGATTCAGAAAGGGACTTTGTCCACTAAGATGGTCTTGGCATCAATTCCTTGGCTAATATGGAAATCATATCATGTGCTTAATGGTTTCCACAGTTAAATTTTTTATTCCCATGCTATTTTATCATGCTTAATGTTTCTTTATGATCTATTCCTTACGTACTTCCATGTTTTATGTCATTGCTCAAGCTTTTGATGTTTTAAACATTATGTTCATGTTTTTAAGTTCAAATGTATATGGTATGTTTTATTTTATCCATGCTTACCTTTACTGAGAATTTGACCTCACCCTTTTTTATGTTTTCTTTTCCCTAGGATATAAAGAAAGGTTTTAGGTAAGAAAAAAAAGGAAGATCTTTATGGGAGATGTTGAAGATCTTTCACCACGATTAGAAGATTACATTCCAAGTTTCCAAAGACACTAAACTATTACAGTCCTTGTGTGTCTGTTTTTGTTATGTATTAAGTATTCTGCTAAAGTAATGTAATGTCCATGTACGTCAAGTTATGTGTCACTACAGTTGGTATCAGAGGAAAAGTTTTGTCAACCTTTGGAAACTAGGATGCGGAAACATTAGTGAGATCCCTAGAGATATTTCTAAGGTATGTATTGGGATGTCCCTATGGATAAGTATACGTATTGGATATAGTCCTAGAACTATGGTAACCATATTATATTAAACCAAAGATGTTAGATATTGAAGTTACTCCCCCTTTATTATGATTTTTGCCTCTCGCACTATTCTTTTTGGGTTTTAAAAAATTGCTTGAAATAAGATGATTCACGATAATGGAGGATATGATGGACAATGAAATGATATTCTTCATGAACAACCAAATGAAATGGGATTTGGAAGTACAAACAACATTATTATTCCTAATTAGAAATCTCATAATATGATCAATAAATTAAAATTTGGTAAGTTTCCTGACTCTTCTAATAAGAGAAAGACGGAGTTTCATGATGATCATAGAGGAATGAAAGTTCAATTTCCTCTATGTAAATCATGTGGGAAGAGGCATCAAGGAGAATGTTTCAAAGGAACTGGAAGATGCTTTGGGTGTGAAAAAGAAGGACACAAAGCCAGTAAATGCAAAGGAAAAGGTTCAGTTAACACCAGGGATGAGGATAATGGTATTGCTAAGACATCAAAAATGGTTAAATGTTTTAAATGTGCAATGTACGGGCATTGTGAAAACCAATTCCCTAAGGGAAAGTCTCATGAAGAGAATCAGTATTGTCGTATGGGTAGTATTTATATTGATGATGATGAAGAGACTACAAATGATATGTGAGATGAAAGAATTGTTGAATCTCAGTCAATGGTTTAAGAATGTAGTGGAATGATTACATGTTTATCATGTGTAATGTTGTATAAGTAATCTCATGGTACTATGGAATAAAGAGACATCTAAGGATTTTTACACTGTTGTCTTTCCTTGAGTTTTGAAAGTGTATGATTAATGGAACCAGTATCCATGAAAGGTTATTCAGATATTTTTGGAATGTAGATGATATGTGTATAATGAAGGGATAATGATAAAATTAAATGTTTGATAGTATTCATGAGCTCATGACTGATATTAGGAGAAGGTTATATCATGGTTTGAGTATATAGAATTTTTGGATTTTGGTATGTGGAAAGAGTTAACTTTTGACAGCATTCATGTTTTCACAAAGGTTTAATGGGTATTCATTTTTCAAGAGAATACATTATTAAGGTATTCACATGATTGGAATGTGACCAACAAGATATATGGGGGATAAATGATGGTATTCACATGCTTGGTTGATGACATTTCAAGTAATCATTTTCTTTATACTCTGAGCATGGACCAAAGTATTTTAGATAATCCTAAAGATTGGAATGGATTATGTTGTACATAATTTAGTATTGTTTAAGGATATAACTTTTTTTGATATTATTTATGGGATATTATAGTAATTTAGTTTTAGAAAAAGGACAACCTGCAGGACGGGTGACAACCCATCGCGTCCGACAAGGATGTGGGAATCGAACCCACAACCGAAGTGCGACTGGCCTTTATCACCTACCAATGGCCTACAGGAAGTCTCTGTTTAGTAGAAACTAGTTGTATTATATTAAGCAATATGATATATGAAGTATAAGTCCATTTTGGGAACCATATATTATTAATCTCACAATAGATGGACTTATGTATTTTTTGATAACTTTTCTAACCTTTTGTTTGAGACAGATGGAATGACCCATCATTCTATCACATGATTTCCTAACACATCACGAATGACAAATTCAACTTCATTTCATTAAGAGATGACGTGGAAATTATCCAAAGAATGACCAATAGTTAGACTATACCAAAATCACGAAAGTATTTCTTCTGATTCCAATTTCATCAACTTTAGGGAAATGATCTTGAAAAATAAAAATTTTGTCCTAGTGCTCTTATATTCGATGAATTAGATGGTACCTTAGATCATCAAAAATATATGGCTTTGTGATTGCTGGCTTTTCCATAACCATGTTCTCTACCACTCTCCATCAGAACATGATGGTTAGATTTCTCTTCCATATCCATATTTTCACCTATGTGGAAACACAGTGAGTAGTTTATTTGGGTAACCATTACATTTCATACATTTTATTAAAGATTGGTTTTGGTATTCCTTTTTATGATGTGGGTTTCTATTATAGAAAATTTCGAGTAGTAACCCATTTATAACCTCGATGAATTTCAAGGGCGAAATTTATTTTAAGGGGGGTAGAATGTAACACCCCGAGATTTTATGAAAAATATTCTTTTTAATTTCATTGATGTATTCTGTTGTACGCTACACCCAAGGGAGATTTCACAAAATTCATCATTGACTTGCCTTGCATTACGCATAATTGAGACCTTCCTCGATATCGTATGTAGTATGCAATACCGAGTTTCACTAAACAACGATATGCTATTAAAATATTATTAAAACTAGCCGTTATGAATAGTAATAACCACTTTTTGAAATTTTGTAAATTTTATTTTTCAAAATGGACTTCATTTTTGGATTCGGAATATCGAAATTAGCTTAGAGTGAAAATTTGGTACTTTTCGGATAACTTTCATTTTCGGATGAATAGTGAAAATTACTAAATTTTAATTAAAAACAACCTTTTTAAATGAAATAATTAATAGTGATAAATTATTAATTTGAGTGGTTTTAAAGTATATTTAGAATATATTTTTACAATTTAATACAATTTTGGTTATTGGATGTAATTTCACATTTAAACCAGACATAAACAAGTGTCAATCTTTTGATAATTATTATCTCTTAAGAACACGCTATTTGTTTTGACGGCGGAAATTAATTTTAAAATTAATTAATGAAACTGATATGTTTTGAATTTGGTAAAATAGACATCATTTTTGAATTCATAATATCAAATATAGCTTAGGCCTAATTTTTGGTATTTTTCTGGAAACATTCATTTTTTGATGAATAGTGAAACCACTAAGTGGTAGTTAAAAAAATGAATTTTTCATATAACTTAATTTTACCGCTTCTGTGAGTGTGATTTCAAAAATCCGAGAGACACGGTTGATTTTAGTAAGTAAAATGTGGTTCAATGAGTTGAAAATAATTTTTGGTGAATAGTAACTTTTTACTTTTTTTACCACGGTTAAAAGTAAATAGGGTAATTAAGGGTACAAATGATATTATTATTACCCTAAAACATGTCATAATTCTATTGGATAAGTGTAATTCGACCAAAAACAACCTTAGGAATAAAATATGACCATTTAGTCCCACTTGGATTAGATTAGTACATTTATTATTAATTTATTTAAAGAAGGGTTAAAATAGTTAAAATCAATGTTTAATAAGAATATCATTTTTAATATAGGGTTTTACATAAGATAAATTTGACTATAAATATTAATTAGAAAGATAAAACGATTTCCTACATAATGGTATTTTATTTTTAATTTTTAGACATTATATAAGTCAATAAATTTATGACACAAAGATGATTCAGTAATTATCTTATTAATGAAATATTGACATAATTGTTGTTATAAATACAAAAATAATTGTCATTTGAGAATTTTTATGACTTCCAATACTTTTATAGGTTAATATGACATGTTTGTATTGATTTAATTAACTGTTTTTGAACTAATAATTCTGTTATAAGTTTCACCAAAAAATCAATTACTAAATAGTGTCAAAATTGACATAAAATAGTTTTTTAAAAACATATTATATTATTAATTGTTATTTTATTCCAAAAAATCTAAGGTTCATCCAAATGACTTATATAAGGTTATATATACTAATAATAAACAACTTGGGGTTTTTTTGGCTTCTTATAGTAATTTTATTAACCTTATAGTGTAAGAACACAAAAAGACACGGTAAAAGTAAAATTATCTAACTTAATGTTAAATCTAAATGATAAGGTTAAAATAAAAACCTAAAATTTTTAAATTCTATTTTATGAGAGGATTTAGACCCATACCCACCTTATCTTAGAAATATATCAATTTGGAGCTATTTAAAACCGAATTTGGCTTTATAATAAAATAATATTTTTAGTTTTTCGAAAGGAGCCCCTCTCCTTCCTTATAAAAGGGCACCTCCTCCCTCTCTTCCTCACACCAATTTGAGCCTTCAAGCTCGGCCAACCCCTGAAAAATTCTCTTCTACACTTCCCTAGCAACATCATAGTGGTTTTTGTCTTCTTTAAAGACCAATTTTAGTGCCCTAAGAGGAGGACTCAAAGAGGCTCTTTAAAGAAGAGGTAATGTCTGTTACCGATTCTATCAACTTTATTTCTTCTTCCACTTCTTCTTCTTAGGTTGTTTCATTATGACGTAATAACATAAGTATCTGTCATATACTTATATGTTATTATAAGTATGAAACAACCCTATTTTACCATCTATCCATCCTACAGAAAACTAAATCCCCGCGCGTGCGTACGTACAGAATACCGTCTCCACGCCGTGGTGTAATCTATTTTCCATCACCACCTTACATGGATGGGTATAATGGTGTACATAATAACTATATATGATTATTGTAAAGTGATATTGATTCTGAAATAGTATAAATACACTCATATACAATTCCACGATCTTGAGAATGATATCATCGCTCGTGTGTACGTACGGACTACCGTCTCCACGACGCGATGAGATTCATTCTCCACGTTAACCATTCATGATTATAATGTATATATAATAAGTAATCATGAAATATACGACATAATAATGATACTGGATTTATGTGTATATATATTTATGTCATCTACTTAATTCCATTCAACTCAATAAGGAAACAAAAATAGCGTTCATGCATACGTACGACCTACCGTCTCCATGAACGGTGTATTTCTTTCCATTTACTAATCTATTATACATATGTATATTCTGAATATTTATTATATATAAATAATGTTTTATATTTTGGAATTAAGTAATCATGATCTAAGTAATCATATGAATAATTACAAGTCAAAACATGGACGGCAAATGAAATGATTTTACCCAAAACGATCTTTAACATGGAATTTACAAAAGAACGTGTAATATAAAGTCATAAGTGAACCATATATGATATCAAAACAATGAGTATGATTCTGGAACAAGTCAATGACATTATTTAAATCATTATACAGGAGGTTCGGACACTTACGAATCAAATCGGACCAAAGGTAAGGGATAATTTCGCAAAGCTCATTTTTATCCGAGATTGCTTATTCGTAAGTATTTACTGGGTTTATTGTTATCATCCATGTACATGTTTCCTAAAAATGGTTTCATGTATTTTTAATTTCCTTTTTACCCATTTTTTACTTTTAATACATGGTATGTATGGAATCTTTCTTTTACGAGGTACTTTTTGACTTTTCCGACAACAGTACGAGAAAAATGTTTTTTTAACTTATACGGCACGAACGGATTTTTACAGTTTTATAAATCCTTATTTTAATGAAGCATCCTCCAAAATATTTCAGGACTATTTTCAAAAAAATCCTTTTCTTTTAAAATTTGATGACATTTTGTGAAAATAAAATGATTTTGAAGAAGACAAGATATTTTCCTCAAGAATTCATTTCAAGTGTTTTCACAATACCATTTACCATCTAAGATGACATTATTCCATATGTGTATGTTTCATGTATAATGTCTCTATGATTTACAAGGTTTCACTTTTCTTATTATGAAATGATATCCATTTCTTTTATATGGATTATGTGATGATGGGATGATGTTTATGAAACCCATTTTATTCGTTGGGTTATTATGAATGATGTATGTTTATTTTGTGGCACAAGTAAGAATGATTTCATTATGAGATGGGTGGGAAATATATCTCCCACAATGAATTGGGTAAAGATTTATATCTATTGAGATAGACATGTCTGGAACGGAAAGTTAAACCGGTTCAGTAATACAGGACTGGAACGAGGAGTGAACTTGATTCAGAAAGGGACTTTGTCCACTAAGATGGTCTTGGAATCAATGCCTTGGCTAATATGGAAATAAGATCATGTGCTTAATGGTTTCCACAATTACATGTTTTATTCCCATGATATTTTATCATGCTTAATGTTTCTTTATGATCTATTCCTTACGTACTTCCATGTTTTATGTCATTGCTCAAGCTTTTGATGTTTTAAACATTATGTTCATGTTTTTAAGTTCAAACGTATATGGTATGTTTTATTTTATCCATGATTACCCTCACTGAGCATTTGAGCTCACCCTTTTATATGTTTTCTTTTCCCTAGGATAAAAAGACAGGTTTTAGGTAAGAAAAAAAGGAAGATCTTTATGGGAGATGTTGAAGATCTTTCACCACGATTAGAAGATTACGTTCCAAGTTTCCAAAGAAACTAAACTATTACGGTCCTTATGTGTCTGTTTTTGTTATGTATTAAGTATTCCGCTAAAGTAATGTAATGTCCATGTACGTCAATTTATGGGTCTCTACAGTTGGTATCGGAGGAAATGTTTAGTCAGCCTTCGGAAACTAGGATGCGGAAACGTTTGTGAGATCTCTAGAGATATTTCTAAGGTTTGTCTTGGGATGTCCCTAAGGATAAGTATACGTATAGGATATAGTCCTAGAACTATGGTAACGATATTAGATTAACACAAAGATGTTAGATATTGAATTTACTCCCCCTTTATTATGATTTTTTCCTCTCACACTATTCTTTTTGGGTTTTAGAAAATTGCTGGAAATAAGATGATTTACGATAATGGAGGATATGATGGACAATGGAATGATATTCTTCATGAACAACCAAATGAAATGGGATTTGGAAGTCCAAACATCATTATTATGCCTAATCAGCAATCTCATAATATGATCAATAATGTTACATTTGGTAAGTTTCCTGACTCGGCTAATAAGAGAAAGATGGAGTTTCATGATGATCATAGAGGAAAGAAAGTTCAATTTCCCCTATGTAAATCATGTGGGAAGAGGCATCAAGGAGAATGTTTCAATGGAACTTGAAGATGCTTTGGGTGTGAAAAAGAAGGACACATAGCCAGTAAGTGCAAATGAAAAGGATCAGTTAACACCAGGGATGAGGATAATGGTATTGCTACGACATCAACAATGGTTAAATGTTTTAAATGTGAAATGTACGGGCATTATGTAAACCAATATCCTAAGGGAAAGTCTCATGAAGAGAATTAGTATTGTCGTATGGGTAGTATTTATGTTGATGATGATTTAGAGACTACGAATGATATGTGAGATGAAAGAATTGTTGAAGCTCGTTCAATGGTTTAAGAATGTAGTGGAATGATTACATGTTTTTCATGGGTAATGTTGTATAAGTAATCTCATGGTACTATGGAATAAAGAGACATCTAAGGATTGTTACACTGTAGTCTTTCCTTGATTTTTGAAAATTTATGATTAATGGTACCAGTATCCATGAAAGGTTATTCAGATATTTTTGGAATGTAGATGATATGGGCATAATGAAGGGATAAGGAGAAAATTAAATGTTTGATAGTATTCATGAGCTCATGACTGATATAAGGAGAAGGTTATATCATGGTTTGCGTATATAGAATTTTTGGATTTTGGTATGTGGAAAGAGTTAACTTTTGACAACATTCATGTTTTCACTAAGGTTTAATGGGTATTCATTTTTCAAGAGAATACATGATTAAGTTATTCACATGATTGGAATGTGACCAACAAGATATATGGGAAATAAATGATGGTATTCACATGCTTGGTAGATGACATTTCAAGGAATCGTTTTCTTTATACTATGAGCTTGGACCGTAGTATTTTAGATAAGCCTAAAGATCGGAATGGATTATGTTGGACATAAGTAAGTATTGTTTAAGGATAGAACTTTTTTTGATATTATTTATGGGATGTTATAGTAATGTAGTTTTAGAAAAAGGACAACCTGCAGGACGGGCGACAACCCATCGCGTCGGACAAGGCTATGGGAATCGAACCCACAACCGAAGTGCGACTGGCCTTTATCACCTACTAATGGCCTACAGGAAGTCCCTGTTTAGTAGAAACTAGTTTTATTATATTAAGAAGTATGATATATGAAGTATAAGTCAATTTTAGGAACCATATATGATTAATCTCACAATAGATGGACTTATGTATTTTCTGATAACTTTTCTAACCTTTTGTTTGAGACAGATGGAATGACCCATCATTCTATCACATGATCTGCTAACACATCACGAATGACAAATTCAACTTCATTTCGTTAAGAGATGAAGTGGAAATTGTTCAAAGAATGACCAAAGGTGAGACTATACCAAAATCATGAAAGTATTTCTTCTAATTCCAATTTCATCAACTTTAGGGAAATGATCTTTAAAACCAAAAATGTTGTCCTAGTGCTCTTATATTCGATGAATTAGATGGTACCTTAGATCATCACAAATCTATGGCTTTGTGATTGCTGGCATTTCCATAACCATGTTCTCTACCACTCTCCATCAGAACATGATGGTTAGATTTCTCTTCCATATCCATATTTTCACCTATGTGGAAACACAGTGATTAGTTTATTTGGGTAACCGTTACGTTTCATACTTTTTTTTAAAGATTGGTTTTGGTATTCCTTTTTACGATGTGGGTTTATATTAATGAAAATTTCAAGTAGTAAACCATTTATAACCCTGACGAATTTCGAGGGCGAAATTCATTTTAAGGGAGGTAGAATGTAACACCCCGAGATTTTATGAAAAATATTCTTTTTAATTTCATTGATGTCTTCTGTTGTACGCTACACCAAAGGGAGCTTTCACAACATGCATCATTGAATTGCCTTGCATTATGCGCAATCGCGACCTTCCTCGATATCGTGTGTAGTACGCAATACCGAGTTTCACTAAACAACGATATGCTATTAAAATATTATTAAAACTAGCCGTTATGAATAGTAATAACCACTTTGTGAAATTTTGAAAATTTTATTTTTCAAAATGGACTTCATTTTTGGATTCGGAATATCGAAATTTGCTTAGGGTGAAATTTTGGTACTTTTCGAATAACTTTCATTTTCTGATGAATAGTGAAAATTACTAAATTGTAATTAAAAACAACCTTTTTAATTGAAATAATTAAAAGTGATAAATTATTAATTTGAGTGGTTTTAAAGTATATTTAGAATATATTTTTACAATTTAATACAATGTTGGTTATTGGATGTAATTTCACATTTAAACCTGACATAAAAACTGTCAATCTTTTTGATAATTATTATCTCTTAAGAACACGCTATTTGTTTTGACGACGGGAATTAATTTTTAAATTAATTAATGCAAATGATATGTTTTGAATTTGGTAAAATAGACATCATTTTAAATTCATAATATCAAATATAGCTTAGGCCTAATTCTTGGTATTTTTCTGGAAACATTCATTTTTTGATGAATAGTGAAACCACTAAGTGGTAGTTAAAAAAATTGAATTTTTCATATAAATTAATTTTACCACTTCTGTGAGTGTAATTTCAAAACTCCGAGATACACGGTTTATTTCAGTAAGTAAAATGTGGTTCAATGAGATGAAAATAATTTTTGGTGAATAGTAACTTTTTACTTTTTTTCACCACGGTTAAAAGTAAATAGGGTAATTAAGGGTAAAAATGATATTATTATTACCCTAAAACATGTCATAATTCTATCGGATAAGTGTAATTCGACCAAAAATAACCTTAGGAAAAACATATGACCATTTAGGCCCACTTGGATTAGATTAGGACATTTATTATTAATTTATTTAAAGAAGGGATAAAATAGTTAAAATCAATGTTTAATAAGAATATAATTTTTAGTATAGTGTTATACATAAGATAAATTTGACTATAATTTTTCATTAGAAATCTAAAACGATTTCCTACATAATGGTATTTTATTTGTAATTTTTAGACATTAAATAAGTTAATTTATTTATGATACAAAGATGATACGGTAATTATCTTATTAACGAAATATTGATATAATTGATGTTATAAATACAAACCTAATTGTCATTTGAGACTTTCTATGAATTCCAATACTTTTCTAGGTTAATATGACATGTTAGTATTGATTTAATAAACTTTTTTCGAACTAAGAATTCTGTTATGATTTTCACAAAAATCAATTACTAAATAGAGTCAAAATTGACATAAAATAGTTTTTAAAACAAATATTATATTATTAATTGTACTTTTATTCCTGAAAATCTAAGGTTCGGCCAAATGACTTATATAAGGTTAAATATATTAATAATAAACAACTTGGGGTTTTTTTGGCTTCTTATAGTAATTTTATTAACCTTATAGTGTAAGAACACAAAAAGACACGGTAAAAGTAAAATTATCTAACTTAATGCTAAATCTAAATTATAAGGTTAAAATAGGAACCTAAGCTTGTCTAAATTCTATTTTATGAGAGGAAATCGACCCATCCCCACCTTATCTTAGACATATATCAATTTGGAGCTATTTTAAACCGAATTTGGCTTCATAATAAAATAATATTTTTAGTTTTTCCAAAGGAGCCCCTCTCCTCCCTTATGAAAGGGCACCTCTTCCCTCTCTTCCTCACACCAATTTGAGCCTTCAAGCTCATAGAACCCCTGCCAAATTCTCTTCTCAACTTCACTAGAATCATCCTAGAGGTTTTGGTCTTATTCAAATACAAATTTTAGTGCCCTAAGAGGAGGACTCAAAGAGGTGCTTCAAAGAAGAGGTAATGTCTGTTACCGATTATTTCAACTTTATTTTTTCTTCCACTTCTTCTTCTTAGGTTGTTTAATTATGAGGTAATAACATCCGTATCACTCATATACTGATATGTTATTATATGTATTAAACAACCCTATTTCACCATCTATCCATCCTACGGAAAACGAAATCACCGTGCGTGTGTACGTACGGAATACCGTCTCCATGTCGTGGTGTAATCTATTTTCCATCACCACCCTACTTGGATGGGTATAATGGTGTACATAATAAATATATATGATTATTTTAAAGTTATATTGATTATGAAATAGTATACATACACTCAAATACAATTCCACGATCATGATAACGATATCATCGCTCGTGCGTACGTACGGACTACCGTCTCCACGACGCGATGAGATTCATTTTCCACGTTAACCATTCAAGATTATAAGGTATATATAATAAGTAATCATGAAATATATGACATAATAATGATACTGGATTTATGTGTATGTGTATGTGTTTCATCTACTTAATTCCATTCAACTCAATAAGGAAACGAAAACAGCGTTCATGTGTACGTACGGCCTACCATCTCCATGAACGGTGTATTTATTTCCATTTACTGATCAATTATATATATGTATATTATGAATATATATTATATATAAATAATATTTTATATTCTGGAATTAAGTAATCATGATCTAAGTAATCATATGAATAATTACAAGTCAAAACACGGACGACAAATGAAATGATTTTACCCAAAACGCTCTTTAACATGGAATTTACAAAAGAACGGGTAATATAAAGTAATAAGTGAACCATATATGATATCATCACAATGATTATGATTCTGGAATATGTAAATGACATTATTTAAATCATTATAAAGGAGGTTTGGACACTTACGAAGCAAATCGGACATAACTTAAGGGATAATTTCGTAAATCTCATTTTTATCCGAGATTGCTTATTCGTAAGTATTTACTGGGGCTATTGTTATCATCCATGTCTATGTTTCCTAAAAATGGTTTCATGTATGTTTAATTTACTTTTTACCCATTTTTGACTTTTATTACATGGTATGTATGGAATATTTCTTTTACGACGTACTTTCTGACTTTTCCGACAAAAGTACGAGAAGAATGTTTTTTTAACTTATACGGCACGAACGGATTTTTACGATTTTATAATGCCTTATTTTAATGAAGCTTCCTCCAAAATATTTCATGGCTATTTTCAACAAAATTCTTTTCTTTTAAAATTTGATGACATTTTGTGAAAAGAAAATGATTTTGAAGAAGAAAGGATATTTTCTTCAAGAATTTATTTCAAGTGTTTTCACAAAACCATTTTCTATCTAAGATGGAATTATTTCATAGGTGTATGTTTCAAGTATAATGTCTCTATGATTTACATGGTTTCACTATTCTTATTATAAAATTATATCCATTTCTTTTATATGGATTATGTGATTATGGGATGATGATTATGAAACCCATTTTCTTCGTTGGGTTATTATGAATGATGTGTGTTTATTTTCTGGCACAAGTAAGAATGATTTCATTATGAGATGGGTGGGACCTATATCTCCCTCCAATGCATTGGGTAAAGATTTATATCCCATGAGATAGACATGGCTGGAACGACAAGTTAAACCATTACAGTAATACAGGACTGGAACGAGGAGTGAACTCGATTCAGAAAGGGACTTTGTCCACTAAGATGGTCTTGGCATCAATGCCTTGGCTAATATGTAAATCATATCATGTGATTAATGGTTGCGAAAATTACATGTTTTATTCCTATGCTATTTTATCATGCTTAATGTTTCTTTATGATCTATGCCTTACGTACTTCCATGTTTTATGTCATTGCTCAAGCTTTTGATGTTTTAAACATTATGTTCATGTTTTTAAGTTCAAATGTATATGGTATGTTTTTTTATCCATGCTTACCCTTACTGAGCATTTGAGCTCACCCTTTTTTATGTTTTCTTTTACCCAGGATATAAAGAAAGGTTTTCGGTATGAAAAGAAAGGAAGATCTTTATGGGAGATGTTGAAGATCTTTCACCACGATTAGAAGATTTCGTTCCAAGTTTCCAAAGACACAAAACTATTATGGTCCTTGTGTGTCTGTTTTTGTTATGTATTAAGTATTCCACTAAAGTAATGTAATGTCCATGTACGTCAAGATATGGGTCTCTATAATCCCATGCCATGTAATGGACCGGACCCCTCCGGTCCATTCCTTTGTTGAAATCAATCTGGTCAACACAACGCACGTTATAATGATTTTTTTTAAATAATTAGTGACGATTTAATAAATTTTAATAGGGGTTTACCTTCGTCTCTCTATTTGGTGCAACATGCGGGGTGGGATATTTTTCTTTTGTTCCATGGGATGCAGTTGAACTTTAAATAAAGATAATAACCGGATAAAGAAGGGTTTGGGGTTTTGTGCTGTTTCTATTGCCTTCCAGTTTCTTTATCTTCTGATTGTGATTTTGGATTGAAAGGCCTTTGCCTAATGAAAATCAAGGTCGTTGCTGGCCTTTGCGTGCGCAATTGATATCTGAATTGTTTGTGGTTGGTTTTGTTAAAACATGGAAAATGGATAAGCACGTAAAGACTGGCTGATTAAATGAGAATGAAAACCTTGTGTGATCACCCCGGTTGAACAAAGTTGGAATAATGAACATGTTGGTGGTTTGGTTGTTTTGTGGAAAATGCCTTTATTTATGAAAAGTGTGTTGATTATGAAAAGTGTTTTGAAGTAAAAGGTGTTTTCAAATGCGGAAATGTTTTGTGTGTGGAAAGGGTTTTATGTGTGGAACTTTGAAATAAATGAATGATGGAATGTTGTATGGTTGTGATAATCTTTTGTAAATGAAATGGCATGTGGTTGCTTGCGTTTTACCTAACCTTGGTTGTGGATGGCAGGGATATGTTTGTGAAAGGTTTTGTCTGGATGACAGTTTCCCAGTAGTAATAATTTGTTAAACCATTGCATGAAACATGAAAACCTAAATGGGGTTGGGGGATGATTGTTTGGTTGTTGATGCATGCTTCGTGGTAGCAGTGCCGAGGCACATGCTCAGTTTCTCTTTTTAAGAAGCCATAGGTTGGGCTGTGTGTTTGGTATATGTATATATATAATTGTATCTTTGTGTTTTGTCGCACCACACCCATGTCAAGCACCTAGTGCCGAACACTCCCATTTTATGGGAGAGGGTGTTCCCCCTTAGATACTAGCTCCTTCCTGCTCCTTCTTCCATAGGCTATGATGGCTTGAGGTGACCTTACACCCAAGACTCTTTGGGTAGGTCTCAGAGGTTGTGATGTCTTGAGGCGACCTTTATCCCAAGACTCTTCGGGCAAGCTTACCATTCCCAAGAACCTTCGGGATGAGGCCTAGGTGTCTGCGGGCGGGTTAGTGGTTGTGGCCCAGGTGTGTGCGGGCGAGTTGCGTGGTTGTGAGGCCCAGGTGTTTGCGGGCGGGATGCGTGGTTTGGCCTAGGTGTGTGCGGGCGAGAAGAGTGTGGTAGCGTCATGACGTTTGCCGTTAGGAAGAGCAGCATCTAATTAAGTGGGAAATGGTGCGGGGTACCCAATACTTTTGTTCTATATATATACTAAACTTGTTTGTGTTACTTGGTGAGTGTGACCAGTGAGGCTGGGTGGATAGTTTTTCCTTGTTAGTTTCTGGTTCTTCTGTTTTCTCACGGGACCTTAGGGTGTCTCCCCACTTGTGCACGAGAGCTTTAGGTTCTCTACTGAGTATACTTGTATTCTCACCCTACATTGTTTCAGGTTTTCAGGAGGACTACCAGGGTCGTGCGGGACCCTACTAGTCAGGCAGTGAGAGCTGTGCAGTTGTTGTTTTCTTGTTTTTCTTTTGGTACTGTACTCACTTGTACTTTGAGCTTATTTGTACTTGTACCTGTTTCAGTTTTTTTATACATGCATATGGGACTGGTTTGGGTTTCTTTTCAGCACCTTTGTTCTTTTTCCTTTTTGGTGGTTGACTTGTCCTATTTCCGATCCTAACTATAAAAAGGGTAATGCCTCCCATGATTGAAAAAAAGAAATAAACTCATACCCTTGGTGCTAGTCGCCACCCCGGGGCCTATTGGAGGCGGGACTCGGGGGTCATTATCTCCCTTTCACCATTGCCAGCTCAGGAGGGGCATCTTTGATGGAAGGGGGTCGTGACAGAATGGTATTAGAGGTGATGGTTGAAAGATAAGATGGAGTCTGGAGTTAGGCACAGTGAGGATTGCATGGGATGGTAGGGCAATAGTGTTCGTTAATCTTGGTGCGTGACATAGGCCAGGGAAGACCGGCTAGGACACGAGATTTTAAGGCCCCCCGTGATCCGATGCAAGGACTCTGAGCCTACCGAACTACCAAGTGAGACTATATTGATTGCAGGGTAGAGACCCTAGGGAAGGTACATTCATCATCATGTTTGTGTTTTACTTGATTTGGGTGTTTTGGGAAATAAATTGAAATAAAATGATAATTAAAACTTTGAGTTTTTCATTACTACTTGGGCTTAGGCGTTCCTTGTTTACCGTACAGCTATGGCACCTGGACGTCATCCCCGGGTGGCTCAGATGGCTGAGGCCCTGCAGATCCAGGCGGTCGATCGGCTGAGGATCGATCGAGAGGAGGAAGACAACCAGTGGCAGAAGACCCTCTGTTCTTTCCAGCGTCAGACTCTTAAGAAGTACAAGGGAAGTACTTAGGACCTTGAGACGGAGGGGTGGATTGAAGAGCTAGGGGTCGCTTTTACCTTGATCCGTGCTCCAAAGGAGTACTGGGTCCCCCTAGCGGTCAGTCAGCTGAGAGGCGCGGCGTGCCAATGGTGGATGCTCTACCTCGGGGAGAGGAAGGAGGCGGAGATTCCATGGGCTGACTTAGAAAAGGAGTTCCGAGAGGAATTCCTTTCTTCTTTGATCAAGGCGGAAAAGCGTCAGGAGTTTCTCTCCTTTCAGCAGGGGAGTATGACTATTCGAGAGTTGGGGATTAAGTTCATGAATCTCCTGCGCTTTACTCCGGAACTCTTTCCGGATGAAGAGTCTCGGGCGAGACGTTTGGAAGAGGCGCTTCGTCCTTCGCTCCAGTATATTGTGACCCCCTTCACCCTTCCGACATACTTAGCCGTACAGAAGAAGGAGGAAGTTGTAGAAAGGATGCACTCGCAGGGAGGTGCACCACGTGAGGGGATCCAGCCTAGTTCGTCGAAGGGGAAGGCAGTCAGCAGTAGGTCTCCTATGACGGGACCTTCCAGTTTCAGGCCAGTAGGGAGCAGGCCCCAGCAGTTCCAGTTCAGATCTTCAGGTCCTCGTCCCTTTTTCACGAGCCCAGGACCAAAGTGTTTTTCTTGTGGAGGTTTCGGGCACGTTCAGAGTCGGTGCCCGACCCATGCTCAGTACGGTGGAGATGGACAGGTTCAACTCCCTCCTGAGCAGCACCAGTCACCGAAAAGACCCTTCCAGCAGCAACAGGCTCCAGTCCCTTTGAGGGGAGATGGAGCAGGTGGTGGCCAGCCACAAGGAGTTCCTCAAGGATCCCAATCGGGACGTGGTCGAGGAGGCGGACGTCAACAGAGAGGCAGAGGAGCTCAGCGATGATAGTTTCATGCATCAGAGGCAGCATCTCTAGAAGGACCAGGGATTGATGGAGATGTGTTTGGGTTTTCTTGAATGATCTCCTTTATGTTTTGTTGGGAGCATTACACTCCTTTGTTGGAACTCTTTTGCTCATTCTCTGGGCCTGGACCTTGTTTTTGTGAGTTTTTAATGCTATGTTGTTTCCCACTTTTCTTTAAATGTACGTGAAGATCCCTATCATGTGGGGTGGGGAAGACCTAATCCCTAATCGAGACGCATTAATATGGATGCGATTTAACCCGTGCAGGTGAGTCAGTGCCGCCTAAAGCGGATAATATCTCAACATGGGAGAAGGAATTCCTCAAGCCATGTGTCCGGGCAGTGTGTGGGTTGTATGTTGTTGGGTGCAGTGTAAGTTGGAAAAAAAACCTAATATATGGAAGTGGGAAGGCCCAGTCCTTAATCGAGACGCATTAATGTAGATGCGATTAAACCCGTGCAGGCGAGTCAGTGCCGCCTAAAGCGGATAATATCTCGACATAGGAGAGGGAATTCCTAACTCACGTAATTAGGGTTGTCGGTTGTTTCTTGTTATGACAAGAGCCCTAAGAGGTATCTTGCGGAGTGGTTGTTTGGATCCATTCTTTTTCTTGGTTGGTTTTTAATTCTCAAGGACGAGAATGTTTTAAGAGGTATCTGATGTAATGGACCGGACCCCTCTGGTCCATTCCTTTGTTGAAATCGATCTGGTCAACACAACGCACGTTATAATGATTTTTTTTAATAATTGGTGACGATTTAATAAATTTTAATAGGGGTTTACCTTCGTCTCTCTATTTGGTGCAACATGCGGGGTGGGATATTTTTCTTTTTTTCCATGGGATGCAGTTGAACTTTAAATAAAGATAATAACCTGATAAAGAAGGGTTTGGGGTTTTGTGCTGTTTCTATTGCCTTCCAGTTTCTTTATCTTCTGATTGTGATTTTGGATTGAAAGGCCTTTGCCTACTAAAAATCAAGGCCGTTGGTGGCCTTTGCGTGCGCAATTGATATCTGAATTGTTTATGGTTCGTTTTGTTAAAACATGGAAAATGGATAAGCACGTAAAGACTGGCTGATTAAATGAGAATGAAAACCTTGTGTGATCACCCCGGTTGAACAAAGTTGGAATAATGAACATGTTGGTGGTTTGGTTGTTTTGTGGAAAATGCCTTTATTTATGAAAAGTGTGTTGATTATGAAAAGTGTTTTGAAGTAAAAGGTGTTTTCAAATGCGGAAATGTTTTGTGTGTGGAAAGGGTTTTATGTGTGGAACTTTGAAATAAATGAATGATGGAATGTTGTATTGTTGTGATAAGCTTTTGTAAATGAAATGGCATGTGGTTGCTTTCGTTTTACCTAACCTTGGTTGTGGATGGCAGGGATATGTTAGTGAAAGGTTTTTTCTGGATGACAGTTGCCCAGTAGTAATAATTTGTTAAACCATTGCATGAAACATGAAAACCTAAATGGGGTTGGGGATGATTGTTTGGTTGTTGATGCATGCTTCGTGGTAGCAGTGCCGAGGCACATGCTCAGTTTCTCTTTTTAAGAAGCCATAGGTTTGGATGTGTGTTTGGTATATGTATATATATAATTGTATCTTTGTGTTTTGTCGCACCACACCCATGTCAAGCACCTAGTGCCGAACACTCCCATTTTATGGGAGAGGGTGTTCCCCCTTAGATACTAGCTCCTTCCTGCTCCTTCTTCCATAGGCTATGATGGCTTGAGGTGACCCTACACCCAAGACTCTTCGGGTAGGTCTCGGAGGCTGTGATGGCTTGAGGCGACCTTTAGCCCAAGACTCTTCGGGTAGGCTTACCGTTCCCAAGAACCTTCGGGATGAGGCCCAGGTGTCTGCGGCCGGGTTAGTGGTTGTGGCCCAGGTGTGTGCGGGCGAGATGCGTGGTTGTGAGGCCCAGGTGTGTGCGGGCGGGATGCGTGGTTTGGCCCAGGTGTGTGCGGCCGGGAAGAGTGTGGTAGCGTCAGGACGTTTGCCGTTAGGAAGAGCAGCATCTAATTAAGTGGGAAATGGTGCAGGGTACCCAATACTTTTGTTCTATATATATACTAAACTTGTTTGTGTTACTTGGTGAGTGTGACCAGTGAGGCTGGGTGGATAGTTTTTCCTTGTTAGTTTCTGGTTCTTCTGTTTTCTCACGGGACCTTAGGGTGTCTCCCCACTTGTGCACGAGAGCTTTAGGTTCTCTACTGAGTATAATTGTATGCTCACCCTACGTTGTTTTAGGTTTTCAGGAGGACTACCAGGGCCGTGCGGGACCCTACTAGTCAGGAAGTGAGAGCTGTGCAGTTTTTGTTTTCTTGTTTTTCTTTTGGTAGTGTACTCACTTGTACGTTGAGCTTATTTGTACTTGTACCTGTTTCAGTTTATTTATACATGCATATGGGACTGGTTTGGGTTTCTTTTCTGCACCTTTGTTCTTTTTTTTGGTGGTTGACTTGTCCTATTTCCGATCCTAACTATAAAAATGGTAATGCCTCCCATGATTGAAAAAAAGAAATAAACTCATACCCTTGGTGCTAGTCGCCACCCCGGGGCCTACTGGAGGCGGGACTCGGGGGTCATTATCTCCCTTTCACCATTGCCAGCTCAGGAGGGGCATCTTTGATGGAAGGGGTTCGTGACATGCCAGGTGACCTCTCCCATCGCAATCATTTCACCGACTCTCTTCAGGCTGCACTGGTGCCCTCTGGCGCCACTGCGGTGTACGACCACGCCCCTGAGTCCGGTTGTCAAAAAGCCACCTACCTTGGGGTTCTGCTTGCCGACGCCTACTAGCTGCGGAAGATGTATTGGCTCCAACGTGCCTGCTGCCACCACCAAATCTACAATCTGACAAGATGATCTGTGTCACCAGCGCCTGCTCTAGCACCCCGGCATATGTGGAAATGCCCAAGGGTAATTTGACAGTAAGAATCTCTCGGCAGACACCCTTCTCAAACTTCCGCACTTGGATGTTTTCATCAGGGACCAAGTCTAGGTAAAAGCGTGCACAATCTGAAAAACAAGACGCGTACTTGGCCACCATCATCCCACCCTACTAAAATTGCAGGAGCTCCTGAATCCGAATGGAGCGTAAGCAGGAAGGGAAAAACTCCTCACAAAACAACAACAGAATGTTACCCCACGAAAGCGGCGACTTGTCAAGAAACCGAGTCACCAGACTCCACTAACGCCAAGATGCTCCATGAAAAAGGTTGGTGTCCATAGCCACCATAAGATCTTCCAGCGTCTGCACAATCCTGAAAAGGTGATCCACTGTGTCTAACCAATCCTTTGCTGCTTGAGGGTCTAGCTCACCACTGAACCTCAACGGTCTCTACTGCTGGAACTCACGGAGCGTGCTCAACCTGTGCTCAAGATCAGTCTGCTCTGTTTCTCAACAGGTGGGGGTGCTGCTACCGGCCCTCCCAGAGAAAGGGTCTCACATGATGGGTCCTGGACCAAGGCCTCATAGCTCACAGGGTTGTCATCACGAACCAAAGCTAGTATCCTGGCTAGCTGTCTTCGCGGAGACATCCTGAATATTATCATTGAGTGTCGCAGTCAGATGAGCATATATGTATATAACAATAACAAAAATAGTGGGGAGCTTACTCAAGAAGGACATTCAAAGACTCAATCATATTTGATGAACAAACCAAATTTTCCCTGAAACAAGTGTCTCAGCATGCCGAGTCGACAAGCAGGTTATCAGGGTCCTGGGGAATGGATATTTCGGCCATCGCACCATCACTGGACTCCCTAGCCTGAGAGATGCTCTCGAGACACGTTAACACTATTTCCCTAAATCCCAACCAATTCCTTTTTTGGGATGTCCGAACAACTCCCCATGGAACGAACCACCTCTGATACCACTTTGTCATGACTCGACCCTACCTGGCCTCGAGGAGCAACTACCCCAAGCCCGCCTCCATAGGCCAGAGGCTGGCGACAAGAACCGAAGGCTAAACAACTCGGGGAGGCCTTTGTATGAGTATATGTACACACACACGCAGCCCACTCAATGCGGAAGTGCAGAGTAAAAGGAAAAGACAAGAAAAGTAAAGGGAAACTGCTATATATAAACCACAAATATGCATCGACCTCTAACAGTACAATGTAGAAGGTGAAGGTAAACTGAAATGTAAAGGGGAAAAACATGCGCCCAACCAGAAAAGTGCCACAACCCAGCAACAGGTAAAGAAAAGAAAAATAGCTGGAAGGGTCCACCACCTGGAACCTGACTTTGACCACCATACGCGGTCCAAGATCCTGATCTCCTATGCCCCGCTGACTTCACGGCCAACCTATCTGTCATCTTTAAGGGCACACCATGTGCGGGAAAATCCCAAGCAGGGGTGAATATAAAAAAACTCAGTAGGATGCCCCGAAGGCTCGAGGGAGCAAAAAAGGAGGTGCTAAAGAGGTGAGTAGTAGATAAAACAGGGATAAGTAAAGGAGTACAACTAAAAGTGAAGTAAAGAGTACAGATCAACCCAAAAAGAAGTAGGAAGTAGTCTCGTCCAAACGTAAGGAGCTGGAAACGGTGAGAAGATGAACTTCTCGTCGAGTCTTCGCTACCTATTGCAGGAGAGTAGAATTGTCTAACTACGAGAAGCTAGACACATAAAGCACGTGGCATACCCCGCGCATCTTTGGCTCTCCTGGAGGGAGAGTAACCAAGCCCAAGAAGTGGGTACTCGAACAAGGTATATACATATATATATATGCTCAACAAGAAGCCCGAACAAGTTCGTAAGGGGATCTCCATCCTGCAGCTCAGCCCAAGAAAGTGAGTAGCCAATAGTCCTAGATGTAAACATCATAGATTCCTAGCATCCCGCACGTCTTCCCCAAACTGCAAGTCGAGGACCCAAATCACCGCACCTCGAAACTATCCGCTTTGGGTGGCACTGACTCGCCCGTACAGTTTTAGGTAGCGTCGCAAGGATGCGTCTCGGTGGGGAAAGTGCCCCTCGTACTATAGAGTTCTGGGGGAACGTCAAGCCACACTTTGTCACTACCCAGTAGTCAAAAGGTCTCCTCAAAGTCGACAGGTGACTGCATGCTCATCCCCGCTGGAGGGTGATCCCTATAAGTCAATGGGTTCCCACTGGAGGGACACCCGACAAGAGTCGACGGGTGCCACACTACGTAGTCCCGTAACAGGGTAATCCCCTAGAGGGAGACCCGGCTAAAGTCGTCGATGGGACCACTGCCCAACCCAGCTGGATGTAACCCGGCATTGGGGACCACTGCCCAGCCCAGCTGGAGGTAAGCCCGACATCGGGTACCAATGCCCAGCCTAGCTGGAGGTAAGCCCAACATCGGGGACCACTGCTTAGCCCAGCTAGAGGTAAGCCCGACATCAGGGACCAATGCCCAGCCCCGCTGGAGGTAAACCCGGAACTGCTCTGGCCATCCCTGCTGGATGGTACTACTTGGTGAACACCGCTGTACTAGCCATCCATGTTGGATGGTAACCCACTGTCCATCCCAGCTGGATGGTACAACTAGCAAGCCCTGCTCGAAACAACCTCAGCACAGCTGGTAACAACCTCGGCCCTACTGGAAACAACCTCATGGGTAGGTGATCGGTGCCCACGAAATGTGTTGGTCACACTGAATCTACAAGAACTCTTCCAGGGAACACGAAGTGACGGGAGAATCTCCTTGGGACTCTCAAGGCGATGACGCTCCAATCCATTGAGTCACTGTCGAAGCGGACCGAGACAAGTCATCCCAGAAAGTGGGGAAACACCCACACTGTACGAACACCCGTAGATGCAAACGGTGTCGCAGTCCGGTGAAAGGGAACGGTACCAAAACCCCTCACATCTGAAGAAACAGAGGAACCAAACCATCTTTGCCAGTCAAACGAGAACAGAACCACGAGAAAACTCAACCATGCCGGTCAACAAATGAGAAATGGACCAGGGGAAAACTCAACCCTACTGGTCAAACGAACGAGTACAGAGGGACCCTCTATGTCGCGAGAGATCAAAGTACGCAAAGCAGAACACGATACGCACGTGGTGCCCACACAACATGTGGCCCCATCTCAACACCAACAAAGTGCACAAAAGTTCTCAGGTACAAATATCCACATGTACCTCCCAGCATTCTCGCATACTCCCAGAGTATGCCATGTCTCCAGCCCAAAGGATAACATGCACATGACACCCATCGTCAACGCGAAGGCGTAACCGTAACAACTCCAACTTGCCACCTCAATAGTTGTGGCACGGCCAACCACATCTCTTTAAGCATTATTTCACTCACACGAGAGTGCATGCGATCACACGCCAAGGGTCTGCTACAAACATAGTAGGATGAACCACCACCGGTACACCTTTCATGCGTTCACATTTAATTAGATCGCGCAAGAGGCTCTGCACATTTGAATAGATTACATTGTTGTAATCCTCACGGGAAAACATACAAGATCGACTACTTACTCGTCTCCAAAGGATATCCGACAGAAAAGTCACCAACACCGCCTTACGCCCAAACGGTGTCCCGTGATCCCGAGCCTCGGCCCAAAAAACAGTCGGGCGGGTCACACCATTGTGATCCCCTTGGGAAAACACGTCAAAAGGACTGCTCACTTGAGTGCAACAGATATCCAGAGAAAAAGATGCATTTCACCGTACCACACACGAGTGGTGCTATGTGGGACCCGGATCCCAGTCCCGAAGCGCAACGAACAGATTGCACCGCTGCGATCCTCTCTAAAAAGTACACAAGGTGGATTATTCACTTGAAAAAAATGGTCACCCGGTGATAGAGATGGAAAATCACCGTCAACTCCCGAAACGGACCCCGTGGGACCCGCACCATCGTGCGGATTTAAAGCGGGAAAACTGCGCCAATGCAATGCCCTCTAAAAACACAAAAAACGAGTACACAAACACCCCAAACGGATATTGGGTGGAAAAGTGGTGTTTCACCGTAAAACTCGCGAGCTAGGCCCTGTGAGGCCCGCACCCTGTCTCCAACCCGAATGCTTCAGAGAGCATCACAAAAGTCCGCATGAGGAATGGGGTCACGCTGCCATTGACGGCACGTCAATCAGACATCCCAAGCAAGAGTTAGGACCGATGCAACAATCAATTAATTAATTAATTAATTAATTAATTGTTCGTATAATGTGTTTCATGCCACCGAGCAATGAAACCAAGCCGAAAGGGATCCGAACTAAACTTGGAAGGATCGTCTCAGCTCCGGGGCCACCGCGCCTCTGATGGCGCATTGAACGAACGTCCGGCTTGCGAGCCTCGTCCGTCGCAACATTAATAATAAATTTATTATTATTAAATTAATGCGCTTCGGTCACCTGCCTTCGGGCACGAATTCCAAAAACCCTAGAACCCCCCTTCAAATAGACCGCCTCGCCAATACAAACTCTCAGCCGCAGACAGCGCATCAAACAGATGCGACGTTTGGAAAATACGGCCCCCCGAATGCAAGGGGGCCCAAAATGTGCTGGTCCGGACTGCCGGTTCGGACCAACCCGCCTCAAAGCCCCCGGACCCTGCCTCGTGTCCGGTTTTTCAAACTGACTGGACACCCTAGCCGGTCCCGCCCTTCACTCGCACCGCATCAAAGAGACCCACGGAGCGTGGGTCTTGCTCCTCCAAGACCCCCGACAGCTACTGACGAGGGCCTCGGCCGGCCTCCGCACCACCGCGACGCTCCGCGACCGGCTCGCTCTCCCTCACCCGTGGCGCTTTTCCTTGGCCAATTTCTGATGCCGCCTCACCCTGGGATCCCCGCCGCCGGCGCCTGGCCGCTCCGCTGCTCGAACCCCCAAACCGGCTAGAAATTCCCGCAAACTTCGTTGAACGACCGCGACAGCATCCGAACCCGGATTTCAATTCCAATAAAAGTGTTTTAAAGAGCATAAAATCTAATATGTATTCATGGGTTTTACTCGATAATTCAACAGAGGTTCGATACAAAAATTCTAGCTCAAATTAGATGCGGAAATAAAAATTGAAACCGTAACGATCCTACCTGTTGGGGTGTTGCCCGACGCTTTACGGAGGGTCCCCCACCGTGCCGCTGCCTTACCAGAGTGGAGGTGGAAAGGAGGAGCTTGAGGGGGGCTACCTTGAGGGTTCTTCCACCATAGGGGTGCCAAAGGAAAAGGAGGGTGTGGGTTTGGTTTAAAAAGAAAATTAAATTAAATAAATTTTAATTAATTTAATCCTTAATTTTAACCTGCATCCAAAACTCTCGACATGGTCGAGGATAAGCCTCGCATAGGGTAAAAACCACCTCCCGGGCACAACAGTGGTCTCAGAATTTCAATCAGAGTCCCTGTTCAAAAGTTATTAAACTCAACGCCCACGTCTGCCAAATTATGAAAACACCCCTGGGGCCATTTTTCCCAGACGGGCCGTGCCCGCGAAACATACACCCCTACTAGGGTAAAAGGTATGTTCCGGACTCAAAAGTGCCCTCAGTTTTCAAATTCGAGCAACTGTTAAAGAGATACTGAGTTTAACCATTAAATGAATAAATTAAATAATTAATTTATCCATTTCACGTTCTGAAAGTGAGTGAGGGGTCCAAACGTCTCTCGCCGAAATGCTTTATGTCGTTCCTAGGGTAAACACCCCATTTCGGACCCATCCGTACACTCAAATTCCAGATCTGGAGCACCTTCTAGGAGTTATCCCATTTATTTGGTGTTCCGAGTGTGAACGCACTAAAGGTTTAATTTCGGCCACACTGGGGCTCGGAATTGCACGTCGTCTGAAGGCGATGCTCAGGAATAACTTCAAGAATGTTACAAAGTCATTTATATCCAAAAACTGGGTTCTTACATTCCTATTTCCACTCTGTAACTGGTAAAGACTGAAGAATACATTTCGGAAACTACCACTCTACTTTAACCTGTTGACAAGTCAAACACTTGACTGTAAAGTCATCATTATCTCTTTTCATTCCATCCCACCGGTAGTACTCCTAAAGTTCTCTGTATATAATACTACTATAAGGATGACCCAAAAATGGAGAACTATGAGATTCATATAACAACTCATTCTTCAATTGTGAATCACAATGCTCAAATAATGTCATTAAAAATCTCAAAATATAGTTATTATCAATTTTAAAATCAGGCAACTTACCCTTCTAAACCAACTCTACCTTTTTTGGCAATTCATTGTCTTCCTTATATGCTTGTTTAATTCTGTCTGATAGATATTATTTCACTAACACCTGAAACAAAACATTGTAATTTCCTATACCAAAAACTATTATTCCAATGTTAATCAAGTCTTTAATCAATGGATCTTGTTCCAAATGTAACAAGGTTAATGTATCGTAACTTTTTCGACTCAAAGCATCCACCACTTTATTTTCCTTTATTTGATGGTGATTAATTGTGAAATCGAAATCCTTGATTAATTTAGATTTCATCTCTATCCCATTATCAATTATTTCTGGGTGAATATATACTTCAAAATTTTGTGGTCATTATATATTTCAAATTTAACTCTATACTGATGATGCCTCCAAATTTTCAAAGCAAAAACATCCACAACTAATTCCAAATATTGTGTAGGGTAATTTAACTCATGAGGTTTCAACTAACGTAAATCATAAGAAATTACTTGATCAGTTTTCATAAGGAAATAGCCAATTCCCTTCAACGAAGCATCACAATAGATAACCAACTCACTATTTCTGGAAAGCAGTCCCAAAACTGGAGCATTCAGCAATATTTTTGCAATTTCTGAAAACAATGGTCACTTTTTTTGTCTAAATGTACTTAACACCTTTTATATTTAACTTAATCATTGGGCTAGATAACTGTGAAAACTTTTCAACTAACCACTTGTAATAACCAGCTAAACAAAGAAAACTACTATTATATATGATATTGGTAGGTCTTGGCCATTATTCCAAATATTTTGTTTTATCAAGGTCAATAGTTATTCCTTTTTTGAAACAACGAGACCCAGTAAAGTATTTTTTTGTAACCAAAACTAAAACTTTCTGAATTTCCCATACATTTTCTTTTCATTTAATTTTTGCAGTAAAAATCTTAAATTACTTTCATGTTCCTCATTAGTTTTTGAAAGAAACCAAATTATCATCAACAAACACAACCAAAAACATATCTTGGATCTCATGGAAAATTTTATTCATAAGATCCATGAATATAGTAGGTTCATTGGTAAACCCAAAAGGCATAACTAAAAGTAAATAATGGCTATATCTAGTATGAAACATTGTCATTGGGATGGCATATTCCTTAACCTTCAACTGATGGAACCTCGACCTCAAATCAATCATCGAAAAATACTGAGCTCTCTAGAGATGTGTTGGTCAGAGTGGATACTCAAGAGGGGGGTGAATTGTTTTCCAATTAGAATTTCTGTTAAAAATATTTTTCATAAAATCCCCTATTTAAAAACAAAGTTAAACTATTGTGAATTTATACAGAGTGTAAATGTTCAATTAGTTTCTCAAAGATTAATTACGTCACAGTTAATTTAATCTAAATATTAAATTGACTTTTGAAACTAACTTACTAGTTTACAATAAGTATAAAAAATTGCTAATTTAACTATCAAAGTAACTTTAAAACAAATTATATTTAAAAGTAGTTAGCAGCAGAATTTGAAATATATATTATACTTATGACTTAAACAACAATGAACAGTAGATGTAACCAAGAGGTTCAGTCTCAAGCTGAGACTTAGTCCTCTTAAACAATTTATATAAATTGATCCACACCCTGTATCGGGGTAAAAACATTGAAAATACTATCTAGGTTCAATGACCACTACCACAGTTCTACGTGGGAAAACAAACAACAGCTCACAGTTGTCCAGGTCTTACTCGACCTCTACCACTATCCACAATGGGATACAAGGGAGTTAAATAGAGTTTGAATGAGGATTTTATAATCCTCCGGCTTAGTTCAGGTGACAGTGTGTGTGTAAAATAAACAGGGTACACACACTGCTCAAAATGTAGATGAAAGAATCACTAAAGTAAGTGTGAATGAGTTTAGAAAATCTTTAGTGATTGGCAGTGCAGCTATGGACTCATTTGATTTGTCAGAAAAGATTCTGAGTCCTTCTCTGGTTCTTGTTCTGAAAAAGAGAGAATCATTTTCTTCTTTCTTTACAGGTTCATCTTATCATCCTCAGTGCATGAAGTGTTTGTTGTAGTTCTTCACTGAATATGTAGCTTGTGTTCTCCTCTATAAAATAATTGCATCATGTATGTCCAGTGTTCTTGGAGTATGGATGTAGTTTTGTGTGAATGCACCACATTTGAATGTTGTTGAGCCCTTGCCTTTTTCACCCTTCGTGTGCCTTCTTAGTTCCTTGGTTCTTGCTGTATGCACACCCCCTTTTCACTTCTTTCATTCAATATATGTGTTCACTAACAAACTTTTCTGCTAGGTGTTTATCTTCTCTTTTATAGCTTTCAGCTCTGACAAAAAGGAATGATTAATTTTTTCATGGGTACTAGGTACGGTTCCCTGACATGGAAACAGAAATCATTATATAAAATTAACTGCATTAAAAACATCAAATGTAACCGTTAGCTTAATAAATAAATGGTATTGAGAGTATAGAGTTGACTGTTTGGTCAATCATTTGTATCCTCCTGTTGGTAGATGTGTGTGGTGGACTTTGTGTAACAGTGACCTTCCATCGGTGGCTCTTTGAACTTGTATTGGTAGCTCTTTGCATCGGTAGCTCTTGGTATCAGTAAATCACTCTGGTTTGGTAACTTTTGATATCAGTATCTCTATATATCAGTGACTTCATTCTATCGGTAGCTTCATTCTGTATCAGTAACTCTGTATATCGGTTGCTCTTGGTCTATCAGTAGATTTGGTCTATCGGTAGCTCTGGTTTATCGGTAGCTCTGGGTATTGGTGACTGTCTGTATCAGTAGCGTACATATTTCCAGGGATTATGTGAATCAGTAGAATTAAGCATATTGGTAGCTCCATTATGTACTATCGGAAAACTTGTTCTATTGATAGCTATCTGCACCGGTGACCTTGTCCTATGATTACCGGTAGATTTGTACATATCGGTAGCTCTGAGTATCGGTGACCTTAGCTTATCGGTGACTCTATCTATCGGTAGTCTATGTCTATCAGTTGACTAAGTACCATTAGCTCTGTATCAGTAGCTATATGCAGATCAGTGACTAACACTTATCTGTATTATGGAAATTATATCTGATTGGGTTAGAATTACTTCAAAACTTATATAAACAAAGATAAACATTGATTTACATATTTCAAGGATCATTTTAATATTATTATCATCTTGATAATAGAATATCCTAGATTGAGAGGATTATAATGCAGATAAACATTAATTGGTATTGTCAAAGTATGTGAAAGAATAATTGGGATTATCAAAACAGGTGAGGTCAACAAGATGATTAAACTAATCATCAATATGAGGCAAAGGATAATAGATCTTAACAGTGATGTTATTCAATTCTCTATAATCAATGCAATGTCTCATTGAACCATCTTTCTTTTAGTAAAAAAGATAGGAGCATGCCATGGTGATGTTCTAGGTCAAATGAAACCATTATCTAATAACTCCTACAATTTCTTCTTTAACTCAAAAAGTGCAATTTGAGTCATTCAATAAGGGGGTTATGAAATTATATTTGCATCAGGAACTAAGTCAACAGTAAATTCAACATCCGGATAAGATATTATACTAGACAACTCATCATGAAAACAATCAAGATACTCATTTACCACTAGCACATCATTAATCTGAATAGTTCTTTTATTTTCAACAATATGTGTAGGGTAACATTCATTTCCATCTTTTACTTGTTTCTCAGCTTCATGATTTTTCATTAAAAGTAAGGGTTAATTCTTTTACACAAACTAAAATTCTTTCTACAAAGAAACCTCTTTAGCTCTGTAGTCAATATTAACATGGTAAATGGAATGCCAATCTATACCCAAAATAACATCAAACTCCACTAGATGAAAATCTATATGGTTTGCAGGTAGATTCTTTCTGTACAAAAGGACATGATGGTTCTTATAATTTCATTTTTTCTCAACATTTCCTCTTGGTGTTTTTACCATATGTTTAGGATTCATTCCTTGATATGGAATTCCAAATTTACTAGAATACTTCTTAGAAATGAAGGACTTTATAGACCCTAAATCAAACAACACATTGGTATAATCTAAATAAAAAACAATGTGCCCAAAACTACCTCATTTGATGGTCAACATATGCTGAAGTAGTGTCAATGGATTTCACCACCCATTTCTACTTGTAGTCCGCCTGCTTTCCCTAAGTTGTGTTCTTCATTGGATACTCATTTCCAGAATGACCCATTTCTTTACCAATAAAACTTTTTTCTGGCTTTAAATCATATTTTTTCTTACCATTACTCTGATCTTTTTCAGTGTAATTTTGAGCCTTATATCCCATTTTACCACATCAGTAGCACTTACTATTATTCAAAATACACTCCCTTTCATTCTTTTTACAAAACGTTTCACAGACTGTATACTTATTTTTCTTACCATCAGGATTTTTTGAAGTGTTCTTCCCTTTCATCTGCAACCTCGACCACTTATTCTGTTGTTTGTTAACAAACACCTGATCATCAGAAAAATCCATTTCCATCTTTTCTGCACATCAAAAAAAAATTTCAAAATATTTGAAATCATGGGAAGCTAATTCCCTTTGATACTATGGATTTAATCCTGGTTAAAAATGGTTGATTTTACAATCATGATCTTGTTTGAAATTTGGAGCATTCCATTCCAGTTGAGTGATTTTTTATTCATAAGAATCCATTGAGTAATCCTCCAACCTCAATTCCATGAATCATTTTAGAATCATAAGATGAACCATCTTATGAAAATATTTCTCAAGAATCATGCATTTGAATTCATTCCAATGAAAAGAATTAATATCCAAAACAATCACTGACTTTTTTAACCATCAACTACCACTGATCGGATTCACCTTGAAAATGGTAAACAACAAGACTAACATTATGATGTTCTGACACCCCAACACCTCAAAACATTATCTCATGATTTAATACTCCCTTTAGTTAGAACCAGGTCAAATGATCCTCTGAATGATGGGGATATCGCCTCAAGAAATGTTCCACTACTGAAATGTTTCTTTGTGGTTGCTCGGGCTGATCTCGTGCATGGATATCATCACCATTTATAGCCTAATTCAGCTAGTCCATCACAGTAAAATACTATTCAGTTGTGTTTCTAACCATCTTAGGGTACTGATTTAGAAGGTTGTATTCCTCATGATGTAGTCCTATCATAGATTCCATGTTTCCTTTGGAAAACCATAATGAACACTGAAATTTCTTAGGAGAAGAAACATTGTAATCTTTAAATGATATATCATTTCAATATTAACATAAATTAATTTACTGATATTAATTTAACAATACACTAGCTCCTAAAGTTGTCTAAACTGACCTCTGATACCAACTATAAGGACTCATCCATTAATAATAATTAATATTGAATTAAATGAATAATTCACATTGAAGATCTTTCATATTTAGAGTTTTAAAGAATTAAATCATGACTATTACACAACATTTAAAAAAATTACAAATTTGAAACTTCTACTCAGTTTCCATTTTTTCATAAAATAAAAACACTTGAAAAAATTGTCTTGTTTAGTTTCATGTTTTAGATAGCCTGACTTTTCTTGATCCCATCTGTGACCCTATTTATATTTATGTCTTGTGAAAAACATTTCAAAAACATGGGTTGATCATAAAAAACTCAGTAAGGATTATATAATAAATAATGAAAACATTAGGCCATCAATACAAAACATCCATAAGAACTTTAACATGCCTCATGGAATCATAAGATTTATGAATAAAAAATATAAGTCATAAATCATAAAGGTAACTTGTGGCATCCAAATAATACTTATTTTATAGATATCACAAATACATAAGTAGTTGTGTTTAGAATACCCACACTGTATATTCCATAAATATCCCAGGAGAAACATTAATGTTTACCTCCATTATGTTACCCAATGAATTGGATAGATATCTCTAGCTCACTGAACCTAGGTTTATCATGGAACCACCCATATATGTAAACAATGTCCTTGAACGATAACATATTCTTGAAACATAAAACAAACATAACAAAATATAACATTTCCACAATTGAATCATAATATATCATTAAAATATATTGAAATAAATAATCCATTATCAAAACCATTTTCAATACCAAAATATATAAAAGTGTATATGATATTTATTTTCCTTTTAAAAATATTACGACTTGTTAAGGATGTAAAATATCAAATAATGCTCACGGTGGCGAAAATGTCATTGTCACCACATACGTTAAAATAAACAATCTTTTTTTGTAGTTCAGTAAAATGATTCCCAGAGAAATTATTCCCTTTTAGTGAAATTAATAGTCAAAGGTTTCTATACACCATACAAAATAATATCTTGTATAAATCATAATATGCCTCAATGAAAGGAGATTGAGATGATGACCCTTTCCCCCTGTCTGACTTGACCCATTCGTTCTTTAATCTCTTGAATAATAAACTAATGTTAATTTATACTTTCTTTAAAACCCTTTTCAGGTTTATTATTCCTTTTATATAACTTATAACTATGTTATAAACATTATATAATCATTTATGTTAATAATGGTCATTTTGACGATATTTATTACTTGAGTCAAAAATGATCTTCAAAAACGTACAAGTTGATGATGTGGTCAAAAATACATTATCTCTAGAATGATATTAATGATTTAGATATCATATATGTCATATATATTCCGTATATAAATGTATTTATATCAAAATATAACATTTTGATATACGAAATGAAATGCACCGTTCATGTGGATTGTAAGACGAACGTACGCATGAACTCTACTTTCATTTCTATTTGGTTTTTTAATGGATTGAAAACATAATGATACATAGGTATATTATATTTCCAGTAAAATATCATATATATTTTCATTAACTTAGTCTTTTATAGAACCCACATATGGCCTGAACGAGTCATATCACTTTGAGGGGGTGGTAGTCCGCACATCCTCAAATGAAATTATCGTATTTACCCATTATGGAAACCATAAAGGTATGATATGAATGAAAAATAAAGAATTATATAGAAAATATAAATATAATATATATAACATATAAATAAATTCTATATTAAGGACTACTATAAGAGGTGGTGGAAGAGATTGAACAATCATCGTTTCCTGAGGCAGTAGTTCATTGTACACATAAACATTATGTTCTTGACCCATTAGATGGAGGTGTGTGTAAGTTTAGTTTGAATAAATCTCATAAAAAAACCTATTATATTAAGGATATAGGTTTTTTATAAAAAAGGAATAAAAATAGTTTATGAGTTGGAGAAGTTAAATAAAAGAAAATAACTTAAGAGAATAGGTTACCTTTAAGTCGGGTAACTCCCTTTGGTTTGAACCAAAAGGGTTTCTTGATGTGCATTATGCCTAAGGTAAGGCTTCTAGGTGGAAGAGAGGGACCATGAGAGATTATTTGGGAAAAGGTTGGATGATTCAATGGGCTTGAGAGGTGTGAGAAATGGGTTAGAGGTGATGGATATTTATAAGGGGGAGGAAGGGCTCTTTAGGAAGGTCTGAAAACATTATTTTATTATAAACTGATTTTCAGTTTCAAATGGTCCAAAAATAATTACATTTGATGATAAAAGGAATATGGTTCTAAATAAAATCATCCAATAATAATTGGATAGGTTTTGGATAGTTATTTAAGTTTTATAATCACATTTATTTAAATCAATCATTAATAAAGTAATCATTTCGCCCTCATTGTGTCATAAATATTTTTATTTATTGGGTGTCTAATAATTATAAATAAAATACCATGATATAGAAAATCGTTTCATCATTCAAATTAATATTTATTTTCAAAGAGAAAACTTATATAACCCCATTTAAAATTTGATTTACTAAAAGATATATGATTGTGTAATTTTTATCATTACTTTAAAATAATTAATATAAAGTGTCATTATCACTCCTAAGTGGATCCATGGGATCCCAAAATAGACCCCATAATGTCAATGGTTGAATATGTATTAGAAAATTGGTCTAGGACATGTGTTAGTGTTATTTAATATTATTATAATATTATTTGTTTACCCTTATTTACCAGATTTGACTTTTTATCATGGTAAATAAAATATTTACTAAAGTAAATATTCATAATGTATAAAAATAAAAGTTACCTATTCACACAATTTGAACCTCCTTATTCCAAATATAGAATCTATTTTTCCAAATTGAAAACACAAAATTAGTAAAAATTAATTTAAAATTTATTCCTGTTGTCAAAACAGAAAGTGTGTTTTTAAGAAATCATAACTATGAAAAGACTTACATTGGTTTATGTCCAAATTAAGAGGGAAATTACTTCCAATGACCAAAATTGGATTATATGGTAAAAATATAATCTAATTTCACTTTAAACACAATTAAAAGAATATTCTAAATATATAAATAAATTAATTTAAAAGTATTTTTTGAATTAAAAGGCTATATTTTTCACTATTCATAAAAAATGAACATTATGAGAAACATACCAAAATATCATCCAAAGTAAATTTTGATGTCCCAATTCTAAAGAAGAATATTATTTTTTCAAACAGAACATATAAAAGTTACAAAAACCAGATTTCAAAATGTTTCTCCATCAAAAGGCTGTAAATCGACCCTTTAAAGAATATTAGAGTATTTAAGCTTAAAATTTGATTCTTTCTTATTTTATGCCAAAATAATTTATTGGATAAATGTAAAAACATTTAACAAACTTGTATTATAATATTAATTTTAGTTCTTTTTATTCTATCCATTGAAATTCCTAGGTGCTAACTACCATTTAAAATAATAATATTATATTATTATTGTTCAGTATAACTCAACATTGTATGCAATGTAATATTTCAAAAAAAACCCATTGTTGTTTATCCGGTACGCTATCGAACATAGAATCCCCTTTAATGTAAAATTAATATTTAATTCACCAATATTAATAATTATGAAAATATCATATTTTATTCTTTACCTGGGATTTTATAGTTACAATATATCTAACATATAATTTATGATTTTTTCTAACATCAAATCATTTATTTATTAACAATTTCTAATGAAAATCTGGGTTTTGGGTGATAACGACATTGTTTTACATGCATGTTTTAGTATGATAGTTCTGATCCTAAAGAATTTTTCATGGTACCATAATTTCTATAATGTTAATCATTGTTTAAACATCCTAATTTTTCATTATAAAAATCTTCATAATCATTCATGAAAGGTATAGATATAGAAATGAATTACACCAATCATGAAAACGGAAGGTCGTACGTACGAATGAACATTGTTTCCATTTTTTATCTAATGAAATAAAATTATTGAAAATTATAATACACATTTTCAAAATCATAATTATATTATATATATCACATAAGTTCATATAAAATATTCTTATTCTGATCGACATGAAATATTAGTGAAAACCAATGATATGTCATCATTGAGATGGTAGTCCAGACGTACACATGAGAAACACTATCGATTTTCAATAGATTGAATGATGAAAAGGTGGACATACTATTATAATTCCAAATGTATAATTATATTATAAATATCATATATAATTACCAATACCAGCTTTTTCTGATCAATGTATCATGGCGATAAAAAATTAATCGTGTCATTACATGGAGACGGTATGTTGTACATATTAATGAGAGAAAATTACTCTTCATGTTTGATGTGAAATATCATTTATAATGGTGTTTTAATAATAATGAAAGAGTTTATGAATATTTATAAAACTAAATCTATTATTTTTTTTGTTAAAAATCATAGATTTAAAGGAGTTAAATAATAATATAAAATGAAAGTGATCAATTTGAGTGGCTACCTCTATCAAAATGTATCCTTGATATATCCTCTAAATGTATCCAGGATTTTTCATTTATTAAGACCATAAACTATATAATGTTATTAGGGGATTTAAGAATTAATATTGTTTCATATTGGTTGATGTACAAGGATCAATGTGATGTATTGAATTAAGGGAGGAGGTTCTCTTTTATAATCATGGTGACTGAATGTTTTTCTGTTTTTTAAAATATTATATTATAATAAAATAATTTTCTATTAAAATACCACTAAATGGATATAGAATTTAATTCAATATATTATAAGGTTTTTGTATCATTAACCAATAGAACGTGGACATGTTTTGGTGTTATTTTTAAAAATATCAATTTAATTAATCCTTATTGAACCCATTTTAATTTTAACTACAACAACAAATTTTTAAATGTGAAAATGTTGTAATTTTTACTTATAAAATTTAACTCATACAATAAATGTCCATTTAATTATATTTTTAACCATACATTATCCCATTTTCCTTATATAATATTTTAATATTTTGAAATAATTTAATATAATAATATTTTCATAAAGTATCATTAGTTTTTATTTTGACACTACTATTTACATTTACATTATGAAAATAATTAAAAATATATAGATATGAAAAAATAATTTATTACAACCATAATATGTCATAGTAAAATAAAAACATCTCATATAACTATAATTAATTATAATTATTTTAACTTTCATATTCGCAATTTTTTATATGATATTTCTGTTTAATGAATAATTACATCAAAATCATTGTGTAATTATTTATGTTAATTATTTTTTAACTAAATGGTAAAAATAAAATAACATGATTTAGATAAATAATTTATCTTTCAGTGAAATATTTTAAGATGAACATAACTTTTGGATAACCTTATATTAAAAACACTATATTATTTAAAACATGAATGTGGCATCTTGGAATATTTATTAAATAAAATATTATAATTATCATAATCTCATCCAAGTGCTCCCAATATGGATAAATAAATTTATATCATGGAAATAAGTTTATTAAACTAAAAATGGGCACTTATATTAAATCATAACATACTTTCTATCCCATGTGTAAACATAAGAGATATTTAAGATAGTGACATTGATATTTTGTGACATTCTTGGATTTAAATAAAATATAAGTCATTTTCATGGAATAATTTCCATTAGACAATTAAATTTCAAACAAATTATTTGAAGGGTATAATTAACTCTATATAATAATAAATAATATGAATAATTATTTCTTAACAACAAATTTTTAATCAATATTTACATGCTCTACCCTTTACCAACGTAATAAAGTTTACCATAATTGCAATTTATATTGACTAAACTTAAATGTGAATTATTTACTATCATTGGACCCATTGATTAAAAAAATTATCTATTTTCTAAAATTAAAAAACTAGAAGTTTTATAATTTAATTTAAAATAAAACCATTGAGACTCTACAAAAAACTGTTTTTCAATATAAGGCCCTTTTTAAATATTAAATATTTTTATAATAAATTCATAACTTCATTCCATTAAAAAACATAATTGGAAAATTTTTAAAAAAAAATCAAAAAAAATTGAAACTAATTAATAAGATAATTTTACCTTGTAAATACATTAAATCAAAACACAATTTTCAATTAGTATATTTATTATTCGATGATAAAATAAATTTATTCATATGACGATTAAAAATAAATTTAGAAAATTTTGACACTCTAATTTCAAAATATAAATTCATTTTATCAAATATATTTTCTTTTAATTTTTATAAAATAATATACTATCACAAAAGGTAGATGATATCATTTTTTATGTAAACATATTTTTGAAGAATAAAGTGACTTTTCAAAAAATTGTGTGATCATATTTCTATGAATTATTAAATGAATTCATATTGATTTGAACCATTATGTTTATTTCAAAGATTAGTTATAAATATTCATTCCTACCAATTTAATGGCTAGGTTTTAATGGTAATGTAATATTTTATTAATATTTAATGGTACATTTAAAATTTCTATTAAGTGTAATGTTGGATATGTGAGAAATCGAATAATTTAAAAATACATTTCCTAAAAATCTCATATTGTTACATTAAAACCCCCTTAAAATAAATTTTACCCTATAATTTTGTATCTATCATCAAATATTTTAAATTTAGATAATTTATTCACAGAAACCTACATTAGTAAATTGAATAATAAAACATTCCTTAAAATGGAAATGTTGGAAACGTAAAGGTTAACTATAGTAACACATAACTTGGTTTCCCCATTGGAAAAACATTAAATAATAGATTTAACAGGGTAAACTAATACCCAATACCTAATAGATAGTTATTGAGAACATGGTCAAGATAAGGTTAATGATAAAACAAATAGAGTCCAAATAGGTCTATGATATATCATTGATATCGTTAGAAATGATGATAATAGGGTAACATTTTATTTCAAATTAATTTAAAAATATATACTTACATTATTTCCATTCATATATACAATCTCAGTCTTTTGTTTTTCCTTAGACAATTTATTCTTCAAATCCTTCTATATAAAATAAAAATTAAACTGCAATTCCCAATGAACTAGTGGATCATAAGATCCAAAATGGTATGATAAGTCATCCTGTATATATATAGTTATAATTACCGAAAAATGTTTAGAAAAGTTTATCAATTATGAATAAATCATCATATGATGAAGTAATAGAATAATATATAAAATTGGAATCCTTGTTAAGCATACAACATATCATAAATTATTAACCACATGAACCATCTAAAATATTAACATCTATATATTTTTTAATAAGGAAAATTAACTCCCAAAATCAACTTATCATTTATCCCAAAAACATATTGACATAGCTCTTAATTATCACAAACCAAATTTGTACAGAAGACTACACTGTATTCTTTGGAATCCTTTTAATGACATAAATTACCAAAAAACCATATTGAAAACATCCTTTCATTTATAAATTAACTCTCTCCTCATACCATAAATCTAGAAATTCTATAAACTTGATCCATGATATCATAAACCAACATTTCTTCAGGTTAATAATGTGTTCCAAGGTCATCAATATTATACCATTTATTATATCACCAATAACTATCCTATTATCTAATTATCCAAACATGATAAACATATTAATTGATATCCCACCCTTAATAATGTGTTCCCATAAGAACAACCTCATTATCTTTTCAATGTTACCAGTACTGTTAAACAAATGATTTAAAATCATTAAGTAAAAACTACACTGGACCAATACATCGATGTTTCATTATTCCATAATTCCATAAAAGTACCTCCACCACATTTTTTTGAATTACAACATATATGTAATGAATCATTCTAACAATTTATTTTTTACTCTATATCTCCAATAATGACCACATGAGATTTTTTAATGTCTTTGAAATTAAGATTTTTCTAACATTGATCATCTTCATTAACAATTTGATTTGGAAAATGATTATAATAATTCCCATTTTCCTTAAACTTGTATCATTGAAGAGTGTGAGGAGGGAGGGATTCATTACAACCTTCAAAATACTCTCATAATAAAATAACATTTTCCAATCACACTACTATTCATTTTATATATAACCTATGACTCCACACAGGATAAATTTACCAACCCCATTTTGAGAATTTCTTCCATGATTCTTCCCACACATTGAATATAAATGAAAAATTATCTTCTTTAGTCATGGTTTTTATATTTTATATTAAACTCTATCTTCCCTTTCCTGTCAAAACCCTTAGATCATTATGTATATCCCTCCTACATTTCCAACTTGATGGAAGATAGGATGAATTTCTAATATCTATGGATGTTACCTGTGGTTAACTCCCTTAAGATACTTTTTTAATTCTAATGAAAAATAAATCAAGATTAATTTTAGGTAGAATGGTAATGCTATAATCATACCTCCCAAGTCATGTAAAATTTTTGTTGTTGTTTCCAATAGATTAATCTTCCATTTTATTTAAATAAAAGAATTAATTATCCATTTTTTATGAATAATATGTGGAATTTAATTATTGAATAATATGTTTTTGAACACACCCCATTCAATTGAGTCAATATCCTCATTTTCCCCCTATTCTGGGAATGATTGCACCATTGAACCACTTCACCTTTGAAACTATACACGTCCAAGATAAATTGCACATGTTCTGAACATTTCCAAACCAAAAATATTTTATCTTTGGAACTGATCCATTTATTATACACAAGTGGATCAAAAGAAAAACTGAATAAAGGAGGATGTTTCATCATAAATAACTCAAAAGAGTGTTCATATTGTCTTTTTTCATCCGTATTTCCATAATGAATAATATCATGGTAATATTTTCGGAGAATATCAATATTTTTTCATTGATTCTCCCTTAAAATTAGTTTTAATTTTAGGAAAATCATTTCATTGTCCATTAAATTCTGCACTAATGTGGTTCTTTTTGGTTAAATACTTTGGCTAAAACCGTAAAATATTATATAGGGAACAATAATCATAGTGGTTAAACCACATTATCCAAAGAGATATTATCTCTGTTATGAAAAATTATTTTTTAATAAATGAAACCATAATTTTATTCTAGGTAATTCATGAACATTATGAAATTTTTAGGATTTTATCCTATAATTAGTCTTATAAACAGGGATTTCATAATGGTTTTCTATCCCTAATCTATAAAGACATTCTAAAACCATCTCTAATAATAACTATAATGGCTCAATCATTTCGTACAAATATATCACATCATTCTAGATGAATAATAATATAATAAAAACCATAATTTTAAAATTTTAAAGACTTTAGAGATTAGATGGACAATCTTATTATTTTATGAAATATCTTCAACATCCCCCATAGAGATCCTCCCACATAGAACTCTTTATGGAATTCCCTACTAAAAATTTACTTCATATCCTGGGGAAAACAAATATAAGAAAAGGGTGATCTTGAATTCTCATTGAGGGTAAAAAAGGTAGATATCATGAGATACATGAGAATAAGGATATTAATATATGAATATAATATTTGAAATTTATACCACACAAATAAATGGTAACATCCTAAGAATGAATGCCACTAAAAGGTGCCCTGATCCTGATGGGTCATATGGCCTCAATAGCATCTCCCTAAACGCTAGAGGCTAGCGAATACTAGTAAGGTCCTTGTTGTGTTCATGGGAAAAAATACATCTCATCACCATAGTACAACACAATAGAAATACAATAACATAATGATATAGTAAGTTTTAAAACATTGGAAAAATAGATACACTATAACAATAGTTATGAATCTATAAAGAAGGTTCATATACAGTGAAGATGATACATGTATCAATAATGAATAAAAAATAGGTAAAGTACTACATTAAAATACCAGTATTTAAATACCAAAAATACCAAAATGCGATATCTCAAAATTAAATCATGATCCTCATCTCATTTTTTTCTCCTATACTCATAATCATGGTACAAAATCAACTCTCCAATTGTGGGTTCATTCCCATGTCTATACATGTATCCAAATAATCTATTCGAGTACCTAATGGCAGCCCAAACAGGGCGTGAGATACAATCCAAGTGGGTATCTAATCATATATATTTATAATAAATGATTTGAAATATAATAAGCTACACAATGTGAAAATAAAAATGTTACTAGTAATTAAATGTACAGATTCCCATGTCATGATACTACAAAAATATCCTCCCAAGGACCCCTTCAAAGGATAGTCAAGATCCCATCTCAAGGAAACTACGAACAATACATAATTTAAACACCATAACCACCCCATATAAAGCACAAAACCATATCATAAACAACTATTTCATACAACCTAAATTATCGAAGCAACCATGACTGAGTGGTTCAACAAATCATATCATAGTTATCAGGCTTCTTCAATATAAAAAAATGTGTCAAACAATTAAGGGATGGATCCATGGTCTGAAAGATCAAGTCATCAACACAGATTCCTAGGATCATCTCAATTAAAAATTTGTTAGGTAGGGGTTGGATTTATAGGATAAGGTCATACCAAACATGTCTTATGAACGTCCCAGAATGCCAGATCTAAGGGGTTTCATGGCCTAATGCATCCATTAGAATCTAGAGCTCGGGAGAATACACAATCCAGGGCATCCACTACCGTGTTATGATCCAAGGAGTAAAATATATGAAATCTAAATAGAATTAGGAAGCATGGTATACCAACCATGGTATCCACTACCATTTCCAATATATATCATTTCATTCATTAACCGATTTCATCACCATTTCATACCATTAATCAATTCATATCATTTGAATCTACCCACTCACATAACTATTCACATTCATTTCCATCTAATGAGTACACCCACTAACATAACCCAATTGAAAGTCCAAGGAACCCAGTGGGTATACCCACACTTTTCCCACAATTTACATTTAAACATATCACATGAGTTTACCAACTCATTTATCCATTTAATTTTTAAGGCAATAAAAAATGAGTATACCAACACATTTAATCAATGCCAAATATTAAAAGTAGATGAATTCAATAAATTACATAGTTTAATAGTATAATATCACGTTTTTCATGGAAATGAGACAAGACATCTCCTAGGAAATAAATCTAGTTCAATTTAATTACAATTAAGCTTTATCTAAGTAGTGAATCTTGAAAACCCACCCCATGGATAGTTTGACTCGGAATTAAATATTTGAATTCATACGAAACTCCCCATGGGTGGCCTTGGGATTCCAAAAACCACCAATACATCTATAAGAAACCCAATGAAATCCCTAGTAGGGGAGATTTCATTTAATTCAGTTAACCAATTGAATTTTGGGGTCGCACCGGACTGTTTCGTGGGCGGAACAATGTCATCTAGGTCTATAACGAACTAAAACCAAGAATAAAATAATGTAACTCCTAAATTCTCTCATTAGTAGAGTTGTTGTCCAGTATAAACTACAAATTTGTCTCATATTTATAGATATTTTAATAATGGATGAAGAACATAAATTAGAAAAAATTAACTTTAACATATATAGAATCTTCAATAGGAAGAAAAATGATGATATAATAATGAGAAATTGATTACTCAAAGACACAGATCTATCAATACATTACACTCAGGAATCAAAAATCAAACAGATGATTTATCTCAAGTATTATTTACTTACAAAGGAGATCTTCAAGAGGGGTGAGCTACAATGTAGGGATGAAAAAAAGTGAAAGAATAGTTTATAAACGATTTAATTTAATTAAAATTTATAATGTTTACCCCAAAAAAAGGGGTTTCATATTTTAGGAGCCTTTTATGAAAATTTGAGAAATAAATATAGAGGATTATTTATAGGAAGAGGCCTCTAAACTATTTCTTCGCACAATTTGACTAATTGTGGTGGAGCCCTACAAAAAACCTATCTTATAATTGTACGGGATGTCCCACGACCATGCATCCCAAATGACCTGGTTTGGCCTAACTATGCGGCCTTCCCCATCTCACTTCCCACATCGCACATTTCCTTAACCATGTGTCATGCCTCTTATAGTTTACACTAACTGTTAGTTAGGCTTATTTGACCCCATAACTTGGGTTATACGATTGGAAGAAACCCAAGAAACCCCCAATACCTCCATGAACTCAAGGGATATTCACATGCAGCCATATTTAAACATGAAAACTATAAAATAAGGTATTAATACATCATATGAAAATATAGGTTCTTATAGTATTCACCCTTATAGAAATTTGTCCCTGAATTCCCCTATAAAGGGTTTTCATGATTCGATTGAGAACAATGTCTTCCACTAAGTACATACTTAACCCCCTCCACCTCCCCACCCCCTGCTCACAAGATTCATCTTGTTAATAGTTGTGCTTACATATCACCTATATTAGGGTAATGACTGGCCTCTATGAACCATCATGATCCTATTAATTATATGAATCACATGCTCCTAAAAGGATGCATAAACCTATAACTCAACCTCCTCAGGCTAAAAATAATGAGGCTTGTCTGAGTGATTGCGGCGTAGCTATGATACGTGGACGACTTCATGCATTTCTCAGTACCATAGAGTTTATGTCAACTAATAGGGTAATGACCTAACACTCTATAGAATCTTGATCAGCTAAAAATATCATGTTAAAATCATACCCTTCCACTTGATCCATTTGTGTCTTATCTTTGGTGAAACAGGAAAAAAGTCCCAGCCCAGGCATCAAAATCTAAAGGTCATCCGTAGTGATCAACATAATATTTTTGTTGAGACTCAGTAGTATCCATCAACTTCTAAATCAAATGAACATGATATGAGGTCACCTATATGAGACATGGTCCATGAAATTCTACCACACATGCCTCCTAATAGAGGTGATAATCTTGGACTTCCATACAATGTCTCATAAGGTGTCATATGCATAGTTAGTTTATAGTTGTTATTGTAAGAAAACTAAACCAAGGGTACATAACTCTCCTATGATGCCCCAAAATCTAGGATTCATTCACAAAATATTTCTTAAATCCCTTTTATTGTATGCTCTAACTGTCCATCAGTTTGAGGGTGGAATGATAGGCTTTGAAGAACCTATATACCCAGCTACCCTAGCTCCCTCTACGAACTCTTCAAAAAAAAAATACATAAAATGGTTTTCCATTTCTGAAATGATAGTGCATGCAACCCCGTGAAGTCGTACTATCCCACTGATATACATATTTCCTAGGCCTACCACACTAAATGTTTCCTTGAACGAAAGGGAATGAAGAAACTTATAGAGCCTTCCTAAAGTAATACATGATCACATAAATGTCTCTTTTTCTGTGATGACTAAGGAACTTTCCACCGTAGGTTTTAACAGATAATTATGATTGAAATAACATGAATGGTCATACTGGGTTCACATGAAAAGGGCTTGAAACCCCTTACCTTGCATAATTTTCAACCCATTACATGAATTAAACTGTATCATAACCATTACTCATATGATTTTTAAAAGAAAATAATTTCATATCCTTTGACTGAATATTCTAAAATTTTCATAGTTTAGATGACCAATGAACCTCAAATAGATACATGGGACCTAGCCCCATGAAAACCTATGTAAACCTATAGTATGTTTACGAAGGCTTGTACATGACCTCTAGGGCATCTCTTCTTCAAACCACCCCTACTTCCTATTATCGAACATCTTATGCATTGTAGTTCCACTATACAAAAATCGGTCTTAACTAACCCTAACACTTTTTTTCATGAAGGTCAACCAATGGATGAGATTGGTATCCAAACCCTAAGGCTCTCTTTAAAAAAATCATAGAGAATACATGTAGGGAATTCCACCAACATGTAATAAAGGACATTTGGATACATTATCTTGGTGTATAAATAACACCCTCTCAGTGTACTCATGACGTCATCATGATATGTATCATGCTCTTTTCAAAATAATGAGTACACCATGATTTTTATCATTATGCATTTAGCACTCCTCCTGAGTCACGCTAGCATCTAAAACATTCTACAGTAGCCGTAACAAACATTTGACACCATGTCTCCTGACTATTACTGTGAAGAGATAAAATATGGTTTAACTGTCACACATAACCAAATTCGATTTCAAAGTAACCCTCATCACAATGTCATTTGTAATAATCCCAAGAATTGAATCAACAATCCTATAAACTTTGATAAAAAATCATGGGTCCTCATCTCGAACTTGACCACTCATTGACTAACCATCACAATAGTACCATATGTAACCAGTGGGTTCCAAGTTTTCAACAAGTAATGATTGTACAATCCTGTACCACCAGGTTCTAGATCTGACTCACAAGATCATTTTAGAAGGGTTAATAATGATACCACAACAAATAAACTAGGTTGGGAACCTAAATGGACCCACCCATTGATCGAGTTTTGATAAATAATTACACATGGTTCTTCTAGAAATTTTTTTCCACCATACATGAAATTAAGTTATCGAGCATCTACCAATAATCATTCAAGAACCAGAATAATCCAAGATCACTTATACTAAGGAAATAATAAACATCAATACAATCTCAAACGCATGTTCTCCTCTCTCATCTAATCATCCATGGCCTATTATGATCAAGGTCTAGAGGGGGACATTAAGGTCTACCACCTAGCCCAAGTAAAAACGTATATTGTAATGGCTACTATTTTTGAGAATCTATCCCTATGATTCTTCACATAAGATCCACAACCCACATAAGGGATTCTATTACATTGAATCCAACCTTCTCGAGAAACTCTGTAAGAGGTGGCTAAGGAAAAATGAACAATGAACCTTGACCTTCTAGTGTCATATTATATCTTTTAAGGCACAATTTCATCACCTTATAACATCATCTATGATCCCTGATCACTCTTAGTATCAATAAATAGGAGTAATCTCTGTTGGATTGTCACACTGATGCTAAAGAAGATAGATGAATCTATCCGAGTATCCCTGCTGATGGGAAATACCTGCCTGAGGTCCATGTACCAGACAACCAACCATTCAACTAAGTGAATATGAAGATAATAGTTCTTAATATGGACAACCAGAACACAAATAGTACTAACTATTAGAATATACATCCCGATCAATTATAAAAACATTATGCTCTAAGGGTAAAACCTTCCCTAGACTAGACCCTGTTTAAGGACACCATGCCATACCTCTCATCTAATAGGTCTGAACTGACCAATTATGGAGATCCAACTGAATATCATGAAAATTATCATATTCTATCTCAATAATTTGTTAAAAAATATAAAATGTTAAACGATAACAGGGGGTTTAAGCTAAAACTCATCTACAATATCAACTTAAGAGTACCAAAAAATTCAAATTTATAATTGCATTCACTGAATCGTAAATGGGGAATATCAAATACTAAATATAAGAGAATCTATACAATCCCATATCAAAAATGAACAACCTTTTGGGGTTGAGGTCTAAAGCCTATAAAAAAGGAAACATAGTAAATGAAATGTCCCATAATATCAAAAGGGTTCACTAAAAAGGATCTGATAATAGTCACCACAACCTAATTTAGAAAAAAAAAATCACTAGCCCATTCAACTCGTTGGGTATCAGAAAATCTAATAATAGAACAAGGTTTAGAAATCTCTCTAAACCCTGAATTGTAGCCTTTCAACTTAGTTCAGACATCCCAATAGAGCCTTGATATCCACATAGAATATATGTAGTGATATTCACTCCCCTATACTAAAGTGTCTCTAGATGCTCGTAGATCTATAATGTAGGACCTATTCACATCACAACAGTATGTGGAAATCCATCCAAAAAAATGTGGGAGCATACTTCGGATGAAACACATGCATCATATTTTCCATAGATAATGAAATCTATGGCACTCCCTGAAAATTAAGCATTAATATATAAGACCCATCATAGAACTATTCCTTATTACTATTATCTGGAACATCAGTTGGTGTCACAGTTGGTACTAAAGGAAGATATGTTGGTACCCCATCTCATAAAGCCTCCATAGTGTGGTATTAACCTCCCTCATGGTGCACAACTAGAGGTTTTCATGGTTACACGACTCAACATTTCCAAACTCACCCCTCAGAAAAGAATAAATTCAATGTTCTCAGCCAAAACGGGTAGGATAGGTTAAAACCCTTGTAAAAAAACGTCACACCACACAACCTACTCCTTAATCATGAACTTTAAAAATAACATTCAACAATAACCACTAGAGACATTTCCTCTTACCCACTCAATAGATGGTTCTATGTGAAGTATTTTTTCATCATCTCATGTTCCCATTATAATTTATTTTCATTTTAAATTTAAATTTAATCATTCATTGATTAAAAAATTATATCCAATTGTTCACTACATTCAAATCCATGAGGGCCTATTACACCACATGAACCAAAATATGAAACCAATACAACCCATTCAACATCACATTTAGTTTAAACAATTGAAATAATATGTGCTTCACAATCTAGTAAAAAAATGTCCAATACTCCTAATGAAATAAAATATAGCGTCACTTTCTCAATTCACTTCATAAAATATTTCACAATAGTAGGTAAATATATTTCTTCACATATCTAAACATCATAAAAATAGGTAATGTATACTAAATGGCATGGCATAATGACTGCAAAGTGATTTCTAACTAGTACCTATAGGATGAATCAGATGGAATACCCATGTATCATTAGGTTGCTACAGAATAAAAATGAAAATAATATCAACAACAACATTTTAATTCATGGGTTTCACCCAACTGTGGAATCAAATAAACTGTAATAGTCACAATCCATTTAAAAAGAAATTTAATTCATGGGAATTTTTATTTTTCCTATGTGTGAGTTTTCTAAACCCAGGTTACAATCATTACAAAATTCAATTTCCTTCCTATCACATTATTTTATTTCAAAATAGTAAAACAAATATGGCTCTGATATCACTTTGTAACACCCCAGACCTAAATTCCATTGAAATGTTCCATAATCCTAGTGGGTCACATGGCCACAAGGGCATCTCTCCAAATGCCAGAGGCAGTCAACTAGTAACAAAGGGCTAGTTGTTACTGTGAGGAGACTATTTCCTCATCACTATATTATAATAAATTAAAAATACAATAACATAATGATATTGGATTTAGTAAAACATGGAGACAAAAAAATAACTCATGAATAGATAACAATTTCAAAATAAGGTTCGCATACATTGATGATGATACATATATCTTGAAAGAATCCTAAATAGGTGGAAAGATGTAACATATAATATAAGTATCTAAATACTAAGAAGGATAAAAAGTGATATCTCAAAATTGAATCATGACCCTCAGCTTGGTCCAGTAATCTCACGATCCTATGAATAGTATAAAATCAGATTTAGTATTGTGGGTGCTTTCCCCTATCTATACCAGCATTCAAAAAGACTATTCAGGTACCCAATGGCAGACCGAATAGGTTGTAAGATACAATCACATTATGTAACCACCCAATTACCTATATAGTCTAGAATGTGAAATATAAAACGATAAATAGTGTGTAGGTCATTATGTATGTTGTAAATAAATTTACAAATTTGCATTGTATGTAACCACTAAAATAGCTTCTCATGGATCCCTATAAAAAAGGGTCAATATCCAATATCAAGGATTCTACGAAAAATTCATAAAATAAACATGATTCCCTAGTCACATAAAAGATATAACCATATCATCCTAGAATTTCATTATAACTTGATGTGTTAAAGCAACCATGACCAAGCCATTCAAACTAGAACAATATATTTGCAATGGTCGTGCCATATATACATAGTGTCAGACCACGAAGGGCCAGATTCAAGGTATAGAAGAAAAATCCATCCTATTTGAGTCCCTTGAGTATCTCAATGGAAACATGATCAGGCATTGGTTGGTGTCCTAGAAGAATTTCATATATAATATTTGATATATGAGTCCAAGAAAGGAACGCCCAAGGGGTAGCAAGGCCCGAGGCATCCCATAGAATCAAGACCCACATAGCATAATCAATACAAGGTGACCACTACTGTGTTAATATCCATGGAGGAACATATATGGAATGTAAATGGAATCAAGACCCTTGGTATACCAACCATGGAATTCACTAACATTTCCAATATATCTCATTTCATTCATTAACCAAATCCATTACCATTTCATACCATTATTCAATACAAACAAGATGAGTATACCCAATCACATAACCAATCACATTCTTTTCCATTACATGATTATACCCACTCACATAACAAAATTAAAAAATAAAGGTGACCAATGATTATTATAGCGACCCATACTTTACATACATGGTTAATACTTCAAAATTGAAGCATACTTATTAAAACATATAACAAAACCATGAAAGGACCGTATAGGTATAGTGTCTTTAGAAACTGGGAAACATAAACAACTGGTTCTTAAAGCATCTACATTGTCTCCCATTTATTTCATCATATCTATAGTCCCTTTTTGACATATCTTACTTAATACCCTTCTTCCTGACTTGGGGAAAGAAAACATACAAAAGGGTGAGCTCAAATTCTCAATAAGGGTAAACAAAAGAAATATCAATTACATCAAATTCATAAAACATAACATTTTGAAAATCTTACCCTGCAAAAGAGATCATAATTTCATAACATGGGATAAATCATGGTAGTGAAATGTAGTCCCAATAATCATAACATAAAACATGAAACATTGTGGCATACACATATAATCATAGAGAATCATTTCTTATCAGTCAAGACTCATTGCCAAGACTATCTTAGTGGACAAAGTCCATTTCTGAACCGAGTTCACTCCTCGTTTCAGTCCTGTTTCACTGAACCGGTTTATCCTGCCGTTCTAGCCATGTCTATCTCATGAGATATGAAATCTTTACCCAATTCATTGGAGGGAGATAAAGGTCCCACCCATCTTATAATGATACCATTCTTATGTGTTCCACAAAATCATAAATCATACATCATTGCATAACCCATGTAATAAAAATGGGATTCTTAAACATCGTGACATCATAAAACAATTCATATTAGAAAAAGGATTTCATAAAAATAATTACATCACAACATAATCAAATCAATGTAATAATAGGGACAGAAACATAACCCTATATTATCTTAGATGGAAAATAATTTTCATAAAACACTTGAACTCCATTCTTGAGGAAAATATCCTTTCTACTTCAAAAACATTTTTCCTTTCTTAACATGTCATAAAATTTTAAACTAAAAGAAGATGATTAAAAATAAACTTGAAAACTTGTAAAAGAAGATTCTTGTAAATAATTATTTAAAAATCCATTCATGCCATATAAGTTAAAAAAACATTCTTCTCGTACTTTTTTCGGAAAAGTCAAAATGTACCTCGTACAAAAAATGACAAAATATTCATTTCATATCTTTTACTAAAAACTCACTGAAGGTTAAAATTGGACATAAACAATTGTATAAGGATATAAATATTACATATTGGGGAAAAATGGACGTGGATGATAAATATTCCCCAGTAAATTCTGATGTATAAACAATCTCGGATAAAAATGAGATTGCCAGATTTCCCCTAACCTTAGGTCCGATTTGCTTCGTAAGTGTCTGAACCTCCTGTATAATGATTTTAATAATGTTATTGACTTATTAAAGAATCATACTTATTGTTATGATATCATATATGAGTATATTCTTAGCTTCTTATTAGTAATCTTTCATTATTACTTGTTATTCGGTTGTTTATTACTTTGTGTTCTTCTGCGTGTTTTGTCGAATAAATTCTTATTATTCTCTTTAGGTTATAGATACCTCATTTCTAGAATGGAATTAGTGTAATATATATCATATTTATTCATTAAATTCATTTATATAATCATTATTAAATTAAGATCATGTAGGACAAATCGCATCACATCGTGGAGACGGTATTCCGTACGTACGCACGAGCGATGATATCGTTTCCATGATCGTGGAATTGTATTGGAGTGAATGTATACTATTTCAGAATCAATACCACTTTACAATAATAATATATAGTTATTTATTTTCACCATTATACCCATCCAAGTAAGGTGGTGATGGAAAATATATTACACCACGGCGTGGAGACAGTATTTTGTACGTACGCACACGCGGTGATTTCATTTTCCGTAGGATGGACAGATAGTGAAATAGGTTTGTTTCATACTTATAATAACATATCAGTATAGTATTGATACTGATGTTATTAATTCATAATTAAACAACTAAATAAGAAGAAGTGGAAGAAGAAATAAAGTTGAAAGAATCGGTTACGGACATTACCTCTTCTTTGAAGCGCCTCTTTGAGACCTCCTCTTAGGGCACTACAATTGGTTTTTGAAGGAGACCGGGACATCTAGGATGTTTCTAGGGAAGTGGGGAAGTGAAATGGGCTTGGATTGGCCAAGATTGAAGGCTCAAATTGGTTTTATGAGGAGAGGGAGGAGGTGCCCGTTTATAAGGGAGGAGAGGGGAACCTTTGGATATATAAGAAATATTAGTTTATATTAAATCCCAACCCCACTTAACAAATTCCAAAATGACTCATATCTGAATATTAGATGATATAGGGTTGTAATATCATCATCAAACAAAATTTATACATGTTATGAATTTATTTTAAACATTATCAACTTCATTTATCGTTATTTATCAATTTAATTTTATTTGTGGTAATAATATTCTAAATTTTAAATTATTATAAATAATTACATATGTGTTTTTAATTTTCCATAATTTGACACTTTATGATATTTTCGACCATATAAATTGTAATTTATAATTTTTAAATATTTTTGTGATTTTTAATCAATTTTATAATATGTTATTTTTATAAAATAACAATAGTGTCAATTTTGACACTATTCATTTATTTGAATTTAAATAAAATATATACAGAAGATATGTTCAAACTAAAAGATTTAATAGATTTATAAAATGTCATATGTATCTATAAAATTAGTGGAGAACATTAAATAATTCGTATAATATTTATTTTAATATTTTTAAAACAATTTATTTGATATCTTAATTAATAAAATAATTTCAACATCACCATTGTGTCATAATTAATGATAATTATTTAATCCCTAAAAATTATAAATAAATATTTATGATGTTGATAATTGTATTAGATTTCTGGAGACTATTCATGTTCAAAGTTTCATTAAGTTTATCACTAAATCAAAATTATTATACTTATAAGATTTAAGAAAGTGACATGTTGTCACATTCTTTGGTTTTAATAATAATTATATTATTTTCATGGAACAAAGTCCATTAAATGAATCTAATCCGACACTTAGGTGATATGGGTCGAAGTTTAGTCATCCAATTGGATTTTGGAATCTGTTAGGGTAATTTTATAATCTTATATTTACCCTTAATTACCTGTTTTACCTTTAACTATGGTAAATAAAATTTATCGTAGTTACTATTCATAATGCCAAAAAATAAAAAGTAGCCTATTAACATAATTTGGACTCACTGATTCCAAATATGGAATCCATTTTTCAAAATTCAAAACATATAAGTTGCAGTAATTAATTTAAAATAAATCCTGTTGTTAAGAAAATGGGTTTTAGAAGTTAAAGCATTGCCAAAGATTGAAATGTTTTTACCTATGAATTCAATGTGAAACTAATGATAATGACATACATTATATTAAAATATAAAAATATATTCTATTTATATCTAAAAACAATTAAATATTATAACTTAACCAAATAAATTATCTCAATGAAAAAAGTTGTTTTTAATTTAAAATTAGCGTATTTTTACTATTCATCAAAATATGAAAGTTATCAGAAAAATATCAAAAATTTATCCAAAGTAAATTTTTATATACTGATTCAAAAGAAGAATTTTATTTTGCCAAATTGAACTTTTAAAAATGTCGAAAACTATATTTAATGTGGGTGCGCCATCAAAAGGCGTCAAAACTGCATTTTTTTAAAAATACTTTTTTTACCCGAAAAATTTATTTTGTTCTCTTACCATGTTCAAGAAAATGTGTAAGATGAATAATAATGTTATAAAATTCAAAATGTAGTTAATACTATTCATAACGGCTAGTCCATAATAATATATCGTTGTTTTGTGAAACCCGGTATTGCGTACTACACACGCTATCGAGGAAGGTCACGATTGCGTGTAATGCAAGCCAAGTCCGTATTGTGTGCTGTGAAAGATTCCTTTGGTGTTGCATAAAAATATTTCTCATAAAATCTCAGGGTGTTACATTCTACCCCCCTTAAAATGAATTTCTCCCTCAAAATTCGTCACATCATTACAAACAGATGAGGATACCTCTCCCTCATCATATCCTCACGTTCTCATGTAGCTTCTTCTAATTGGTGGTTCCTCCATAAATATTTCACCAAGAGAGTGGTCTGGTTCCATAGGACTTTTTTGCCAGGATCCAGAATCTCTATCGGTTGTTCTTCATAAGAAAGATCTTGCTCCAGCAGTACAACTTCTGAGCTGAGTACATGTGAAGGATCAGGTATGTACTTTCACAGGAGAGATACATGGAACACATCGTGAACTTGAGAGAGATTCGGTGGAAGCGCCAATTGGTAAGCTACCTTCCCAACACGATCTAGAATTTCAAAAGGGCCGATATATCTAGGGCTCAACTTTTGCTTCTTTCCAAATCTAATGACCCTCTTCCAGGGAGATATTCGTAAGAACACTTTTTCACCCATTTCAAACTCTAGGTCTTTTCTTCGGTTGTCAGCATAACTTTTTTGTCAACTCTGAGCTGCTCTTATGTGTTGATGAATAGATCTGACCTTTTCTGTCATTTCATCAACAAGATCAGGTCCTAATAGCTTTATTTCCCCAACTTCATCCCAGAAAGTTGGAGTCCTACATTTCTTTCCATAGAGAGCTTCATAAGGAGCCATCTAAATACTGGAGTGAAAGCTATTATTATAAGAAATTTCCACAAAAGGTAGGTTTTGATCCCTACCACCTTTGAAATATATAGAGCAATCTCTCAACATATATTCTAGTGTTTGAATTTTCCTCTCAGACTGACCATCTGTCTGAGGATGATAAGCAGTGCTAAAACTCAACTCTGTATCCAGAGTATGCTGAAGACTTCTCCAGAACTTTGAGGTAAACCTCAGATCCCGATCAGATATAATAGACATTGGTACTCCATTCAATCTTACAACTTCCTTTACATATATCATAGCAAGCTGATCTAGAGAGAAATCCTCTCTAATAGCAATGAAGTGTGTAGACTTTGTAAGACGATCAACTATGACCCAGATAGCATTATTGCCTTTGGATGTTTTAGGAAGTCCAGTGACAAATTCCATAGTGATGTTTTACCATTTACATTCTGGTATGGGTAATGGTTGTAACATATCCTTAGGCTTCTGTCTCTCAGCTTTAACTTGATGAAAAATCAAGCATCGAGAGACATATTCAGCAACATCTATTTTCATGCCATCCCACCAGAAGTACTCTTTTAGGTCCCTATACATCTTTGTGATTTTAGGATGAATAGGGAATGAAGAACTACAAGCCTCATCCAGCAGCTCCTTCTGTAATTCGGGGATGTGAGGAACACAAACCCGATTCCTGAACTTTATTATCCCATCATAATCAAGGTTGAATTCAGGAACATTTCTCACCTTCTTTTGTAACTTGGCATCTTCTTTCTGTTCTTCTTGAATCTTCACATGTATAGATGGTTGAACATTCATTTGAGAAAGATAATATTTCTCCCCATCTATTAAAATTCCAAGATCCATCCTTTGTAAATCCATAAATATTGGATCTTTTGTGATCGTCATCATGGATAATCTAGCATGGTCTTGTCGACTTAATGCGTCTGCTACCTTGTTTTCTTTCCCAGGGTGGTAATGAATTGAGTAGTCGTAATCCTTAATCAGCTCCAACCATCTTCTTTGACACATATTCAGCTCATTTTGTGTGAAAATAAACTTTAAACTTTTATGATCAGTATAAATATCACACCTTTCACCATAAATGTAATGCCTCCAAATCTTTAATGCAAAGATTACTGCAGCTAACTCCAAATCACGAGTTGGGTAATTTTGCTCATGGATTTTCAACTGTCGTGAGGCATAACCTATCACCGTAACATTTTGCATGAGAACACACCTCAATCCCTTATTGGATGAATCAATGTAGATCACAAACCATTCTATACTGCAAGGTAGTGGGAGCATAGGTTCACTTGCTAACCTTTTTTTTAGCTCTTTGAAATTTTCTTCACATTCCTCTGTCCGAACAAACATAACTCCTTTTCAAGTCAACATGTTGAGTGGGTTAGATAACCTTGAAAAATCTTTCACAAAATGTCAGTAATATCCATCCAAACCAAAAAAACTTCGGATCTCAGTTACTGTTGTTGGTCTCTTCCATCTTTCGATATCCTCTGTTTTTGCTGGATCCACAGATATCCCCTCTTTTGAAATTATGTGACCCAAAAAAGCAACATTTTGAAGCCAAAATTCACACTTGGTAAATTTGGAATAAATCTTCTCCTTTCTTAGGGTCTTTAATACAATTCTCAAGTGATATTCATGTTCTTCCTTACTCTTTAAATAGACAAGAATATCATCTATAATGACTACCACAAACAGATCAAGATAGTCTCTAAAGACTCTATTCATCAGATCCATGAAGATAGCAGGGGAATTAGTAAGACCAAATGGAATCACTATAAATTCATAGTGTCCATACCTTGTACATAATGCCACCTTTGGTATATCCTCCCTTTTGACCCTTAATTGATGATACCCTAAACGAAGATCAATCTTGGAAAAGTATTGAGCTCTACGTAGTTGGTCAAATAGGTCATCAATGCGTGGAAGAGGATATTTGTTCTTGATAGTGATCTTGTTAAGTTCTCGATAATCAATGCAGAGTCTCATTGATCCATCTTTCTTCTTAACAAACAGAACAGGTTCTCCCCAAGGTGACGCACTAGGGCATATGAATCCTTTATCATGATTCTCTTGGAGTTTCTTCTTCAATTCCTGCAACTTAATTGGGGCCATTCTATAAGGTGTCTTTGAAATAGGCAAATCTCCTGGTACGAGTTCTATTGAAAACTCAACTTCACGATTTGGTGGAAGACCTGGAAATTCCTCCAGAAAGACATCATCAAATTCCCGTACAGTGGAAATATTATTAATCATGAGTTTCTCTCCAACCATTTGAGATAAATAACCTTCATTTAGTGGAATCAAGACCCATAAGATAGAAGAAATTTCCACTGGAAGGTTATGTTCGTTCTTGAATCGATAGACGATCATAGATTTATCAGGAATATGAAATGTGACTTCCCTTCATTGGCAATTGATATGAGCTCCATATAAAGAAATCCAATCCATGCAAAGAATCACATCAAATTCCACTATAGGAAGGATCACAAGATTTGCAGGAAGCACTTTCCCACAAACATCAATTGGAGAAGAATTGTAAACTTTTGATGCGACTGTTGTGGCATTAGGAGTTGTCACAGCCAACTCAACATCTAATTGTTGAGGTAATACAGTGATACCCTTAGAAAATTCTTCATAAATAAAAGAGTGGTTGGATCCAAAATCAAATAAAAAATTTTCTACTTTAGAGTGGATAGTAAGTGTACCTCTCACCACTTTGTTGTCGTACTCCACATCGCCGATAGTAATTGCTTGTGACTTTCCTTTTTCTTTGGCCTTAAGAGTTTGTTGACGTCGATCATCATCATCAACCCTTGGATTTGGGCATTGATTGGCATAATGCCCCATCTCCTTGCACTTGAAACATTGAAGTGTAGTAGGTTCATTCTGTGTATCCCTTCCTTTGTTTGCATCATTAGACATCTTATTCCCATTATTTCGACATTCAATTTCCCAATGACCTTCTTTTCTACACTTATAACATTTTCTTGTCCCCTTAAGAAAATTTCCTCTATGTTTCTTTCCACACTTTGAGCATAAGGGAAAACTCACCTTCTTTTCGGTGTGGTCTTTAGATTTTCCTATAAATTACATTTTCCTCTTCTTATCAATCCCATGTGACTGATGGGTAACACCAATCTCTATCTCAACCTTGAGAGCACATCGAACAATTTCCTCATAGCTATTGAAGTCCCTTATGGCTAACGCCCTTTGAAGACTTGGTTTTAAGCCACTAAAGAATCGATCTATCTTACTCTCAGGTTGGGTAATAATTCCAGAAGCGTACCTTTCAAGTCTTGTAAAATTTGCTTCGTAGGTGCCAACAGATTCATCATCCTTTTGCTTCAGTTCAAGAAACTCCTTCTCCATCTTTGTTCGAAGAATACGTGGGAAATACTTATTGAAAAATAATTTCTTTAACTCATCCCATTCCATGGACTCAATTTCATCCCTTTGACTCGTATTCTTAATAAGATTCCACCATTGATCATCATCACCTTCCAAATGATACACTACTAAGATGACTTTATAATGTTCAGAATATTGAAGAACTGAAAATATCTTTTCAGTGGTACTGATCCATTGTTCAGCCACTAATGGATCAGAAGACTCGCTAAATGACGGTGGATGCTGCTTCATGAAGGATTCGACAGAATGTTTCTCCTTCCTTTGCTCATTTGGAAGTCCAGCATGATTCATAGCTTGAGAAAGTTGTGTGAGCATGGCTACAGGATTTTTCATTCCATCTCCCATAATGTTTGGTTGCTCAGGGGGACAATCATTTCATTGCCCGTCGCATTTGTCATTCACACGGTTTCTTCGGGTTCCAACCACTGACTGAAACCAAGAACAATAGTGTGAGAAACACTAATTATAAAAGGAAAATCACATAATTAGGACTAAAATTTCACACTTAAGGTCTTATCATAGGTTTTTCATGGCCATTTATAAAACACTAAGATTGTGTTCTATGCTTAGACATATCCTTAGGTTTCTTACTAAGGCGTTCACATCCTTATTTTCCAAAGATTGAATATACCTTTCCTCTTATACCAACTATAGCGACCCATAATTTAGATACATGGTAAATACTTCAAAATTGAATCATACTTATTACAACATATTACAAAACCATGAATGGACCGTATAGGTATAGTGTCTTTAGAAACTGGGAAACATAAACAACTGGTTCATAAAGCATCTACAATGTCTGCCATTTATTTCTTCATATCTACAGTCCCTTTTTGGAATATCTTACTTAATACCCTTCTTCCTGACCTGGGGAAAGAAAGCATACAAAAGGGTGAGCTCAAATTCTCAGTAAGGGTAAACAAAATAAATATAAATTACATCAAATTTATTAGAACATAACATTTTGAAAATCTTACCCTGCAAAAGAGATCATAATTTCAAAACATGGGATAAATCATGGTAGTGAAATATAGTCCCAATAATTATAACTTAAAACATGAAATTTTGTGTCATACACACATAATCATAGAGAATCATTTCTTATCACACAAGACTCATTGCTAAGACTATCTTATTGGAAAAAGTCCATTTCTGAACCAAGTTCACTCCTCGTTTCAGTTCTGTTTCACTGAACCGGTTTAACCTGCCATTCCAACCATGTCTATCTCATGAGATATAAAATATTTACCCAATGCATTGGAGGGAGATATAGGTCCCACCCATCTTATAATGATACCATTCTTATGTGTGCCACAAAGTCATAAATCATACATCATTGCATAACCCATGTAATAAAATTGGGATTCTTAAACATCATGACATCATAAAACAATTCATATAAGATAATGGAATTCATAAAAATAATTCCATCACAACATAATAAAATCAATGTAATAATATGGATATAAAGAGAACCCTATATTATCTTAGATGGAAAATAATTTTGATAAAACACTTGAACTCCATTCTTGAGGAAAATATTCTTTCTACTTCAAAAACATTTTTCCTTTCTTAACATGTCATAAAATTTTAAACTAAAATAAGATGATTAAAAATAAACTTGAAAACTTGTAAAATAATCTTCTTGTAAATAATTTTTTAAAAATCCATTCATGTCGTATAAGTTAAAAAACATTCTTCTAGTACTTTTGTCGGAAAAGTCAAAAAGTACCTCATACGAAAAATGACAAAAGATTCATTTCATATCTTTTACTAAAAATTCACCGAAGGGTAAAATTGGACATAAACTATTGTAGAATGATATAATTATTCCATATTGAGGAAACATGTATGTGGATGATAAATATTCCCCAGTAAATTCTGAAGTATAAACAATCTCGGGAAAAAATGAGATTGCGAGATCTTCCCTTACCTTAAGTCTAATTTGTTTCGTAAGTGTCCGAACCTCCTTTATAATGATTTAAATAATGTTATTGACTTATTGTAGAATCATAATTATTGTTATGATATCATATATGGTCATATTCTTTGCTTCTTATTAGTAATATTTCATTATTACTTGTTATTCGGGTGTTTATTACTTTTTGTTCTTATGAGTGTTTTGTTGAATAAATTATTATTCTTCTCTTTACATTATAGATACCTCATTTCCAGAATGGTATTAGTGTATTATATAACATATTTATTCATTGAATTCATTTATATAATCATTATGCAATGAATATCATGTAGAATGAATCGCATCACATCCTAGAGACGGTATTCCGTACATACGCAAGAGCGATGATACCGTTCCCATGATCGTGGAATTTTATTGGAGTGTATTTATACTATTTCAGAATCAATTCCACTTTAGAATAATCATATATAGTTATTTATTTTCACCATTATACCCATACAAGTAAGGTGGTGATGGAAAATAGATTACACCACGACATGGAGACGATATTCCGTATGTACGCACGCGCGGTGATTTCATTTTCCGTAGGATGGATAGATGGTGAAATATGTTTGTTTCATACATATAATAACATATCAGTATATGAGTGATACTGATGTTATTAATTCATAATGAAACAACTAAAGAAGAAGAAGTGGAAGAAGAAATAATGTTGAAAGAATCGGAACCGTCCATTACCTCTTCTTTGAAGCGCCTCTTTGAGACCTCTTCTTAGGGCACTACAATTGGTCTTTGAAGGAGACCAGGACCTCTAGGATGTATCTAGGGAAGTGGGAAAGTGAAATGGGTAGGGATCGGCCGATCTTGAAGGCTCAAATTGGTGTTAGTAGGAGAGGGAGGAGGTGCCCTTTTATAATGGAGGAGAGGGTCACCTTTGGATATATAAGAAGTATTTTATATTAAATCCCAACCCCATATAAAAACATCCAAAATGACTAATATCCGAATATTAGATGATAAAGGGTGGTAATATCATCATAAAATAAAATTTAGACATGTTAGGAATTTATTTTAAACATTATCAGCTTGATTTATCCATATTTATCAATTTAATTTTATTTGTGTTAATAATATTCTAAATTTTAAATTATTATAAATAATTACATATGTGTTTTTAAATTTACATAATTTGACACTTTATAACATTTTCGACCATATAAATTTTAATTTATAATTTTTAAATATTTTAGTGATTTTTAAACAATTTTATAATATGTTATTTTTATAAAATAACAATAGTGTCAATTTTGACACTATTCATTTATTTGAATTTAAATAAACTATATACAGAAGATATGTTCGAACTAAATTATTTAATAGATTTATAAAATGTAATATGTATCTGGAAAATTAGTGGAGCACATTAAATAGTTCATATAATATTTTATTTAATATTTTTAATACCATTTATTTGATATTTTAATTAATAAAATAATTTCAACATCACAATTGTGTCATAATTAATGATAATTATTTAATCCCTAAAAATTCTAAATAAATTCTAATGATTTAGATAATTGTATTATCTTTTATTATACTATTCATGTTTGAAGTTTCATTAAGTTTATCAATAAATTAAAATTATTATACTTATAAGATTTAAGAAAGTAACATGTTGTCACATTCTTTGGTTTTAATAATAATTAAATTATTTTCATAGAGAAAAGTCCATTAAATGAATCTAATCCGACCCTTACGTGCTATGGGTCGACTTTTAGTCATCCAAGAGGATTTTGGAAGGTGTTAGGGTAATTTTATAATCTTATATTTACCCTTAATTACCCAATTTACCTTTAACTACGGTAAATAAAATTTACCGTAGTTACTGTTCATAATGCCCAAAAATAAAAAGTATCCTATTAAAATAATTTGGACCCACTGATTCCGAATATGGAATCCATTTTTCAAAATTCAAAACATATATTTTGCAGTAATTAATTTAAAATAAATCCCTTTGTTAAGAAAATGTGTTTTAGAAGATAAAACATTGCCAAAGATTGAAATGTTTTTACCAATGAATTCAATGTGAAATTAATGCTAATGACATAAATTATATTAAATGGTAAAAATATATTATACTTATAATTTACTACCATTCAATATTATAATTTAACCATATAAATTATCTCAATAAAAAAAGTTGTTTTTAATTAAAAATTAGTGTATTTTTACTATTCATCAAAATATGAAAGTTATCAGAAAAATATCAAAAATTTATCCAAAGTAAATTTTTATATCTTGATTCAAACAAAGAATTTTTTTTTACCAAATTTAACTTATGAACATGTCAAAAACTATATTTATTGTGGGTGCCCCATCAAAAGGCTGCAAAACTGCATTTTTTTAAACATACTTGTTTTACCCGAAAAATTTATTTTGTTCTCTTACCATGTTCTAGAAAATGTGTAAGATGAATAATAATGTTATAAAATTCAAAATGTATTTAATACCATTCATAACAGCTAGTCTATAATAATATATCATTGTTTAGTGAAACCTGGTATTGCGTACTACACACGCTATTGAGGAAGGTCGTGAATGCGTGTAATGCAAGCCAAGTCTGTATTGTGTGCTGTGAAAGATTCCTTTGGTGTTTCATAAAACAATTTCTCATAAAATCTCTGGGTGTTACAATTATACCCACTCATTTTAAAAATTTTACATTAAAAAATTTTAAATGATTTTACCCATTAATTTATCCATTTACATTTAAAGGCAACCAAACAATGATGATTCACACTCATTTTATGAAAACCTAATTTAAAAATTTTTTTAATTAAATAATTAAATAGTTTATGGGATCAAAATAATATTCCACAAGAGAATGAGGAATGATATCTCTATGTGTAGAAAGCCAATTACATTTAATCACAATTATCCTTTAACATGTAAAGCATAATAACACATCCAATAGGTGGTTTACCAAGATATTTAAAAGGATAATTCATATAGAACAGCCCTTGGGTGGCCCTGGGTTGAGAAATAATCAAAAATATATCTCAAAAGAACCTAAGGTAATCCCAATCAAGTTCCATTACTTTTAATTCAATAGACTAGTTCAAGTAAAGGGATTCTCTAGATTATATGCTAGGAAACACAATGGAATATTGATCTATAATTCTCCAAATCCAATAGGGGAGTAATAGACCACCTACAATAGCTCGATATTAGAGTTTTCATAAAATATTTGTACACAATTCAACTTAGATAATGAGACATTTGACGAACGGATGAAGAACGTGAAATTAAGGAAAATCATATTTCACCTAAACAACACCATTGATAACAAGTAGAACGAAGAATAACAAAAAATGAATCAAGTACTCAATGATGTGGATAAAATGTGGAATTTTGTGCTTGAATTGGAGATCATATGAAGTATTTATCTCAAATAAAATGTCATTGAACAAGGGGAGCATTAAGAGGGGTGAACTGTGAACATGGGATGAACAAGTTGAAAATGTTGTTTAAAAGGGATTTAATTTAATGAAAAATATAAAATTTTCCCAAAAAGTGTGGTTGCACAGTTTAGGGTCACATATTGAAAAACAATTTCCAAAACATTCATGGTTATTTTTAGGTAAGATTCACATGCATAGTTTCCTTTAGCGGTTTTCTAACTATGAGGAAACCATGAGACAACCCCATATTAAAATTACAAAGGACATCTCACTATTGTATGACCCAAATCTCATGATTTGGACTAACCATATAACTTTTCACTACTTACTTCCAACAACTCATATGGTTTTCTTAACCATGTGACTTGGCTATAATGATTTACACTGACAATGCTCCAGAATGTTTCACTAAATCATATGGTTTATAGCCTCTAAAAAATACCCGATCACCCCTGAAACCTCAATGAAATCAAATGGTATTATCATTATGTGATATTTAGACATTTAAATAGAAAAACAATGGATTCGTCCCTTATAATAAAAACTATGTTCATACAATGTCACCCATAATGAAATTCATCCCTAAATTTCCCTACAATGGGTTGTCAATACTCATATGAGAACAACTAGGGTCACTGTGCAAGTACATCGGCCACCCTCTCCCAGGTCACTTCCAATAAATTTTTGTGCTTCCATTTCACCCATACTAGAGAAACCTAGATATCTTAGTGAACTATCATACTCCTTTGAACTACAAAAATCAGATTATTCTCAAAGTAAACATCAAACTGTATCTAAAACAACTCAGGATGAAATGTTTGTGATGGTTTTGAGTGAAAGTGGAAAAAGATGAGATACATCGAAGACGTCGTGCAGGGATCTACTATGCTAATGTAGCTATAACCAATAAACTACTGAACCAACTATTTCTAGAATCTCGAACAACCATACATATCATGTAAAAAGCATTCCCTAACTATTGATGCTTCAATTCCACAACGTTGGAGAAATGATTAAAATGGCTTTATCCCCATCCTCACACTCTAATGGTTATATGTTCCAATCATCATATGATTTCTCTCTAGAATGAGAAGTATCCATATGCTTATGAATCAATTGTACCTTCTCAAAGGTTTAGTTTGTGATACATGGTACAAGTAAAATTTTCTATCCTACCACTAATAATTACTTGGTTGATTGGAATGGCCTATTGTACAAAGGCTCATAAGGGTTAATATGCATCATCACCTTATATATGTTGTTGAAAGAGAACTCAACCAAGGGTATATACCTATCTTAAGATCCCCCACAATCTATGATGCATGCCCACAATAAGTCCTTAAGAACATTTATCATAATCTAAAATTAACCATCGGTCTGAGGGTGATATTATGTGATACAAAGAACGTATATACCCATCACCCTCTAAAATCTTTGCGAAAAATGATCTATAGAACATGATTCCCTATATAAAATGATAGTGAATAAGAAACCATTATGTTGTAATATATCAGGGATATGAATCCATTAAAGATCATTCATACTGATGGTTTCCTTGATCGACAAGGAATTAATGACATTCAAGAGATTCCCTATTCTGAGACATGATCACATCATCATCTCTTTCTCAATGTATCGTAAGGAACATTCCACCATAGGTTTTAAGGAAGAATGTTATTGAACTGATAAAATGGGACACATTGTCAACACTTGAAAGGCCCAAACAACCCTTACAAGACACCCATTTCAACCCATGGTGTGCATTACATGGTATCATATCCATTACATATATAATTTTGTAAATAAGGTTGTGAAACATCTTCTGTCCTATTATTCTCAAAAGAGACTGGCTTAGACAAAAAAACACCTTAAATAAATACTCAGTGCTTTCCCCCTAACACCCTATATAAAAGTAGAGAATATCTGTTGAGGCCCATAACCGACCTCCAGGGCATCTCCTTATTGAACCAACCTTGGATTCTATTGTCCTATGGAATACACGTTCCCACACAATTTTCCAACAACCGGTCTTAAGAAGCCCTATTTTTTTCACAATGGTCAACCAACGGGTGAGGGTGGTATCAAAATCACAAGGATCACTTAACATTTTTCCTATAATGAACCTCAAGGTAGTTAATCCCAATACTCTTAATGGTCATTTGATTACATTAAATTGGTGTATCACAGATGCCCTCTCGGTGTACTCCGGATATTGTCATGATATGGGAAATGATGATTTCTATATAAGAAATACACCATGATTTATATCTCTAGATGTGTATAGCTCCTCCTGAGCCCCTACCACATTGAAAACATTCTATAGTATCCTTAACCAAAACCTAACGCCACGTCTCTAGAACATGAGTGTCCAAGACAAAAATATGGGTCAACAGTCTCACCGAACCCAATTCGATTTCAAAGTAACCATAATTAGGGTGCTATATTAAATTCATCCATTCTCTAGATATTTAATCCTAGAAGCTTCAATAAACAATCATTGGTCCATGGTTATCTCTCATCCACTCAAATATAAGACATAAAAATAGTACCCTATATAACCAGTGGTTATAATGTTTTCAGTAATGAGAAGGTTTACAATCTCGTACCGCCATGATCTAGATCCGACTCACAATGTCATTTGAGAAGAGTCTAGAAATTGTCCACCACAAATCAAATGGGTCAAGAACCTGAATAATCCCAACCATTTATCCAGAATCGATAAACAATCACAAATTGAACATTTGGAATGAAACGGAATCACAAAGCCTGAAATGATGGACCTGATCATCTATTGTGCATTAGTCAAGAATGAGCAGTATTCAAGGTTACTACAGTTAAGTAAATCGTAAACCTCACACAAATATTCTGTAAAAGTTGTCCTTATTAATATGATCATCCTTATCCTACTGGGGTCTATGTCAAGAGTGGAACATCATGGTCTACCACCTAGCCTATGGAAAAAGGTATAAGATAAGGGCCATTAGGTTTGAGCATCTAGCCCTATGGTTTCTCACATGAGAACCACAACCCAAAAAAGTTATTTTATTACATGGTATCCAAACTACCTAAGACATTATATAAGAGGATGCTAAACCAAAATGAATAAATATATTCAACCTACAAGGAAAAGATTATGTCATTTAATTCACAATGGAATCACCTTCATACATCAGTTATAAGGCTCTGATCAATCCTATCACCAGCAAAGGGGACTAATATCTAATTGATATTTACACTATGGTAAAAGAAGAGATCTTAAACTTACCAAATATCCCCACCTATGGGAAATAAACACTCAAGGATGAAGCTACGGACAAAAAACCATTTATTTGGGTGTTATTTTATGATAGGAGGTCCTACTAGGGTAAACAGGTACTCAAACAGTATGTCCTATCAAAAAACACATAATGATCATTTATAAAAACATTGTGTTATATGGGTTCAACCTTCACCATGCTATACTCGTTTTAAGGTCACCAACACTTACCACACATCCACTAGTTCGGACCCAACTTCTGAAGAGAAACTAACTGAAGAACATGATAATTCTCACATTCACTATCAAAAATTTATTACACAAAAAAGAATCTATCCCATAATTAGGGGTTTAAGACATAAACACACTATTGGTTCATGAAAATAGAATAGGGGTCATTAATCACAACATGAACTAAATCTGAAATAGAAAAAACATGTAATTGTCATAATAAAATCTACTTTCCCACATAACATGTAAACAATCTCATGGGGTTGATCTCTAAAGCCTATAAAAAGTGAATGATTACAGAAAAAGATCTCGTAAAATCACCTTGGATCAATAAATAGAAAACAATAATAGTCATCACACCCTAACATAGATGCATCAACTCACCTTCTCATTCAACTATGAGGGTCACAAAAAAGTTATCATAGAAGCTAGTATGTAAATAACCCAAAACTAATTCTCATAGACTATCATCCTAGTTCGAAAAAACCACTTGTGCCTTTATACTCTACATAAAATACGCGTCGTGAGCTTCACCCACCTCTCTAAATGAGTCTCCAGATTCTAAATTACTATAATTATAGGTTCTAGACCTAGATTAAAATCATGTGGACCAAAATCCCCTAAAAAATGGGAGGCTGATGGTGTTGGAACACAGGCTTCACCTCTACCATGGACAAGGCTGGTTGTAGTGCTCTATGAAAGTACTAGATTATGTGATAAGACCCCTCACATAACTATTTCTCAACACTAGTGTCTAAAACATATTTTGGATCCATAGGTGGAACTAATGGATGATATAATATTATCCCCTAGTCCACCACCTATATAGTGTGGTTGTTTCCTCCCTTCTAACATACAACTGGACGTATTCTTTGGGAAATGCTTCTACAATTCCAAACACATACCTCATAAAATAACAACATCAATGTTCATAGCTAAAAAGAATTGTACATGTAAAAACCCTCGGAAAATAAGGACATACCAACTACCTAATCCTAAATATTGGATTATAAAAAGAGTAGTCACCAAAATACACTTCATACATTTCCTCTTTCCCATTCAAAAGATGGGTCTAGGTCAATCCTCTATTTATCATTTCAAGTTTCTATTATAAATCAATTCCATTTTACATTTAAATTTCATCGTTAATTCATTAAAAAGGTTTAACCAATGATTTAGAATGTTATAATTGATGAGCTACCATAACAACTCAGGATCCAAAACATGATTCCCTTATAATCCATACAACATCACAATATTTTTTAATAATTTTAAAAAAGGTTCACCAGTTTCTTGTCCACAAGGGACCATGATCTTTATAAACTAAAATATGGAACCACTTTCTCCATCAACTACAAAGAATCAATCACAACATCTAGTACATCTATCACACCCAATAGTATGAAAATATGTAATTTACCTTATATGGCATGGAATAAGGCAGGGAATGTGATTTCTATCAAGTTCCTATATGATGAAACATATATTATACCCTCATCTCATCAGGTTGAAATAGAATAGAACCCCAAATAATATCAAAAATAACGTCCATGTGTCATCCAATAGTGGAATAATATCATATTTAATAGTCAAAATATAGAAAACCAAAATTTAATTAAAGGAAATTTTTATTTCTCCTAGAAGTGGGTTAGATATGCCTGAATACAACTCATTACCAAATTCCATTTCCTTCCAATATATTTATATTTTCTCCAAATAGTAATCATGACTAGAAAAGACGACTCAAATATCATGTTGTAATGCCCAAGAGCCACATTCCACTAAAAGGTGCCCCAATCCTAGTGGGTCACATGGCCTCAAGCGTATCTGCTCGAACTCCACGAGCAACCGAATAACAGCAAGGGACATGGTGTGTTTGTGGAGAGACTATAAACATATCACTAGAGTGTAACAATGATGGAATACAATAACAAAAATATATAGGAAGAGTAAAACATAATGAAAATAGATACACTACAGTAATAGATTAAATGCTCGAAAAAAGGATCATATATAATGATGAGGATAAATGTAACTAGAAATCATCCAATATAGTAACAATGTAGTACATTATAATAAAACTATCACAATACAAAAAATAAAAAAATGTTATATATACAAATAGAATCATGTGCTTAATCTCGGTCATGTGATCCCCTCTTCATAAGCATTGTACAAAATCAACTCTTCAATTTTGGGTGCTTTCCCATATCTCTACTGACATCTAAATAGGCTATTCGAGTACCCAATGGTGGGTCAAATCCGGTGTGAGATGTGATTCTTGTAGGTAACCACCCAATGTTCCATACAATCCATGTTGTGCAATATAACAAGATAAAAATTATGCAGGTAAATTGGTAAGTAGTAAATTAATGTACAAATTCACATGGCACATAAGTACAAAAATAGAAGTTCAAGGATCCAAAAAAATATGTCCAAGCTCCTCTATCAAAGAATCTACAAACAATACATTAATCATACACCATGAAATCTATGTATACAAGATTGAACGATATCATCCACTAACTTACAGTACAACCCGATGTGAAAAATCAACCTAGACTGAGACGTTCAACCAAAAATATATTATTTTTCATGATGTTTCAATACATACAAAGTGTTAGACCATGATTGGCCATATCCACGGTATAGAGGACCATGTAATCCTCCTCGAGTCTGATGAAAATCATGATGGAAACTCAATCATGAAATGGTTGGATTCCATGGAGAATATCATACTGAATATATCTCATGTGAGTCCAAGATATCTTGATCCAAGGTGTATAAATTCACGAGGAATAACAAAAAATCCAGACCCACAAGAATACTCAATCCATAGTGTCACTAAAATTTTAAAATCCATGGAGTAAATTAAAAGGCATATAAATAGAATCAATACACTTAGTATACAAATCATGGAACCCACTGACATTTCAAATACCCCACATTTCATTCACAAACTAGATCCATTAACATTTTATATCATTAATCAATTAATATAATACAATTCTACCCACTCACATAACCATTAACATTTAGTTTCATCACATTATTATACCTACTAACATAACCCAATTCAAACTCATGGGAAACCGATGAGTATACCCACTCATTGTCTATAATTTACATTTAATCATATAACAAGAGTTTACATACTCATTTATCCATTTATAATTTATGGAAATTAAAAAACGAGTATACCCAATCATTTAATCCAATCCAAATATAACCATTAGTTAAATTAAAAAAATTAAATAGTCTATTATTCGAATATCATGTTCAATATGGTAAGGAGGTAGAAAATAACCTAGGTATGTAATCCAATTCCATTTAATCATGATTATGCTTAATATAACTAAGAAAGCATGATAACATGTCCCATGTATCATTTAACAAGGAATTGGCAAGGAGAATTAATATAGAAGACTCTATGGGTGGCCCTGGGTTTGTGAAAAAACAACTAATACATATCAAATGAACCTAAAGCCATCCCTAAGAGTTCATATTCAATTTAATTAAATTAAAAAGTTCTATTAGGGGGCTACACTAGAAAGTCTAGCATGAAGCATAATAAAATCAAGGTCTATAAAGCACTAAAAAAAATTGGAAATGTAAAGGCATCGCACGATAACAAATTAGTAGAGTATGTTTCTAGTATGAACTTCTAATTTAACTCATAACAGGGGGAAATTTGAAGGATAGATGAAGAAAAAAAATTACTGTAAATAAGCTTGCACCAAAATAGCATTATTTATAGGAAGAAGAAATACGAATGACTAAAAAGGAATTTAGTACTCACCGATGCAGATCGAATGAGACATTCCATTCCTGAATTGAGATCAAAATAAAAATTTATCTAAAATTAAAGGATAGTTACAAAGGAGAGCTTCACAAGGTGTGGTCTATTGTGAATGGATGATAAAGGAGGATTATTAGCTTAAAATGGATTTAATTTTAAAATTAGCCCAAATAAACACGGTTTTCGTTGTTTAGAAACATGATTTGAGAAAACATGTTCCAACATGCATGGTTATCAATAGGTGTGGGGAACCTATTCGATATCTCATATAGTTTGACTAAGAAAGCAGAAATTGTGAAAAAAATATTAAATATGCAATGGTTGTATCTTGGTCATGTGGCCCAAATCACAATGTTTCTCTTAACCATGTAGTAATCCCCTGATCACTTCCCCAAAGTCCACTTTTTTTAATCCCTATGTCCCACCCTCAAAACATTACACTAATCATGAACACGACATATTTCACCCCATAACATGGATTTTGGGCTTCGACCGGGTCCCAAAAACCCTTTATACCTCCATGACCTGAAAGGATACTCAAAATCGAAAATATTTAAACATTAATTATAAAAAATAAGTGATTGGTAGGTCAAACAAAAACTCAAGTTCTAATAATATATATCATAATATTGAGTCATGGAATAAATCTTGACAATTCATAAGGAATAAATCATAATGTATAACAAGAAATTATTAAATAAAATTGGTAGAAAACATGGAATTTTGGAAAAAAATAAACATATAAAATCATTCCCATAATATCAAATGGTTTTTCTATGATTATAATAGTGGAGTGTGTTCACTTATCAAACCATAACAGTATTCAAGGTTTACTCCCATATTTATCATGGTGTACAATGTCACTAACTAAACTGAGTTCACTCCCCATTCTTTCTTTGTCTATATTATGAGATATAAATCATTACCCAGTGCATTGGAGTGATATAATGGTACCACTTAGTAGAAAATGAATATGATACGTATGTGTTCCATAAGAACATAACTCATTCATCATATCCAAATCAATGAAAATAAATGTGTTTTACAAAAATCTCCAATAACATAACCCATAGAAAATAAACAAGTTTCATAAATATAATTCCATAACAAACATAAACCAACCATATAAAGAATTAATATAGTATCACATATTCATGACCCTGGTAAATCATAAGTACCATTAAATAATGTAATCTCTGAGGGAATTTTTTTTAGAATTTCACATGAATTAACTAATGAGGAAAATATCCATTCAATTTTTGATATAAATATTAATTTTACAATTATACATAATCATGAAATAAAATATATTAATTTAATGGACCATATAAACTAGTGAAGTATTTCTCCATAAAATATGGAATTATTCAATTTTTATGATCTAATCATGTTGTATAAGTAAAAAAACATTCTTTCTGTATATTTTGGTCAAAAAATAAAAAAAACACCCTGTTTAGAAGAATACAAAAATATTCTTTTCATATAGTTTTGTATGAAGTAAAATATGGTTAAAAATTAATTTATAAATTATTAGGATTATAGTGAGAAACAATTTGAATATATTTTTTTGGAAACATATCAATGGAATAGAAAAATTTCTTAATAGAGAGTTAAATAGAAACTGTCCTGAGTAATAATAAGAATGTGAAATACACCCTTATAACTTTGCAACTAGTTGCATAATATTCAACATGAAAGAATGAAAATAATATGGATATTTAAATAAAATATTATTCAATATAAGACAATTAATAGATATTATTGGTCAGTATATATACCACAAAAATCTACAAGTAGTGTATTCGGCATGCATCCCATAGAAATAAAAGTGTATCTATAATCCATTAGCCAATGCTTTGATTTTTTTTGTTACAATTTAAAACCCTATTAAAATAAATATTAATTTTTCATAATTGAATCCCATAATAATATATCTATCCTACAATTTATTATTAGTTTTTAATATCTTCTCATTGATTCATTAATATTTTTATTATTAAAATCATTGTTATGGATGATAATTACTTCGTTTTCGAAGCATGTTTTGGTTTGGTATTCTCGATACACATAATTTAATCATGATTTATTAAGTTACAGAATATTATAACTGTGTAAAAATAATATATATTGATTATATACATATTTAAAACTATTCCTTAAATTATATATAAAAATTTGAATTATATTGTTCATGGAGACGGTTAGTCGTACCTAAGTGTGAATGATGTTTCCATTTGTTATATAATGTAATAGAAGAAAGGTAAAAAATAATATAGATTTACCAGATAATTATATATATATATATATCAAATATGTTTCTAAAAATAATCCTTATTACCATCCATGTGAAATATAAGTGAAAACGAATCACATGGATTCATAGATATAGTTGTCCAAACGTACGCCTGATACACATTTTCGTTTCTTAAAATATTGGATGAGGACCGGGTAGACATAATATTTTCAATCTATAAGTAAAAATATATTATAAATATAATATATAATTACTAATACCTTTATAATACCTATCCATATAATATGGGGATAGAAAATGAATTGTATTGCAATGAGGAGACAATATGAAGCACAAACTCTCAAGTGATACTTTCATTTATTGATTGATGGGAAAGAGTGTGTATAATGGTTTTCTAAACATCCTAATAAAATATAAAAATAGTTTGGATATATAAGATATTATTTTATGATAATCATCATATATTTATCATTTGTAAAGAAGATAAGTAAAATAAAGTGAACAGTTAGAGGGATCACATTTTCTTAGAAACATATCCTTTTGATGTCTTCTAAATGGATCTAAGGTTACCTTCTAAGAACAAAATAAATTATAAAAGGATAAAAGGTTAGTTTTTAAGATAAATTTGAAGGGAATGAGAGAGATTTAAGGCTCAATTCCATTTAAATAATTGAAGGAGGAGGTGCAATTTTATAATTGATGTGAGTGGAACAATATCAATTTCTCACAATATTAAATTATAATAAATTAATTTTCCATACGAATTATACAAAATGGATATTGACTAAAATATAAAAAACTATAAGGTTTTAATATAATAGAATAATATAATGTAGACATGTTTTAGTAATATTTATATCCTTATCATTTTTAACAACCCTTAGTTAAGAGATTTTAATTATAACTATAGTAACAATTTTTTCAATATAAAAATGTTGCAATTTGTTTTTTATAAATTATAAATTGGAACACAAATGTAAAATTAACGAAATTTTATTCATTACCTTATCCCTTTGTCATTGTTAAGTATCTTTATTTCTCAAAAATAATTTAATAAAATATTATTTTCATAAAATATCATTAATATAAATTTTGACACTATTAATTACTTTTATAGTAAGAAAATCAATTCAATAAGTTATATTCGAAGTAAAATAATATAATACATCTATTATATGTCATAATAGTATATAATATTAAATTATTACATTAATTAATTCAAACTTAAGGTGTTTTAATATTTTTAATATAATTTATTTTATATTTTCATTAATTAAAGAAATATTGAAACATCGTTGTGTAATTATTTATGTTGTTTTTGTCATCTATAAAAATTAAAAATAATATACCATGGTATATATATAAATCATTCATATTCCTTAATAATATTTATGGTTAAACATATCTTCTAGATAAATCGTTATTTCAACTGATATAGTAGGAAAAACATGAATGTGACATCTCTGACTTTTTATTAATTTTTTTTAATGATTATAATTTAATGCAAGTGGACCCAAAATACATAATATATATGTATAATTAAAATATTTTTATAAAGATAAAAATAGACACTTTAATTTATTTATAACAAGCTATTTAACCATGTGGACACAAAGAGATATTTAAGACAAAGAAATTGAAATTTTATGACATTATTTGATTTAAATAATATAAAACTCATTTTTATAGAAAGTATTACACTAATATATGTGATGATAAATCATGGACTTATTACTTATTTTTAATCCCGATTATTATCTTTTAACCTTTAACTAGGTAATAAATTGTACCTCAGTTACAATTCATATTTACTAAAAATAAATGTGACAGGTTTACAAATTTAAACAAAAATAATGATATATATGGTATAAATTATTTTAAATTCAATTCACATATGTTTTGGAGTTTAATTTTATATAAAAATGGAAAAACTCCATGAAATATAGATACTTTAAAATATTTCATTTTTAAACAACAAATGTTTTCACAATAAATTCATGTATAAAGTACTTTTCAAAGGCCATAATTAGAATATTTTAAATCAAAATTAATAAATTATAATTTAAAACTAATCCAATATATAATTTGAAATTTTAAATACTTTAATATAAAATATATTTTTAGGTTGTATTTTCACTATTTCTTGAAAAAATAAATGTTTAAAAAAATGTCAAATAATAATTTTAAGATAATATACCCAATCTAAAACCATAGAACAAAATTAATTTGTCAAAAATTGTTTCTAGAAATTATATAAATTAGTATTCACTCATAAAAATAAGAAAACACATTTTTTTAAGAAGACATATATTTGAAGAATAGACTAACATTACTAAAAATTGTGTGATAATTTTTCATTCCAATACATTAATATTGAGTAAGATGTTAATAATTATTTCATCAAACAGTTAATGACATTAATTAATTACAATTTAAAATATTTGTTATAATATATATATATATATAATTTTAATAATAATTCATTTTTCATCTAAACATGTTATTATGTATAACAAAAGATATCAAAGAAATCTAATTACATAAATATTTTATTTATAAAAATATGATGATTTTATATTCCAAATGAACATATATTCTAATTAGGTAAGGAAAATATTGAAATGTATCCATCCAATATGATTTGAAAAGTATAATTGGTGTAAATTACCTTATATTTTTAGTTAAAATCCTGAGTATATGTGTTTTAATAGAAACCATAGTAAAATATTGTTTTAAAGTTTTCACTATTATGTATTGAAGAAAATATGTTGATATTATTAGAAGTAAAACCCGTATAAGTGATGAAAATGTGGGTTTTCAAGAAATTTTTGTATCATACAGATGATAATTTTATTTTTACTCCATGATATATAATTTTCATTATATGAATATAAATTCATATTCATAAAAATATATAAAATAAATTTCATTTAAATTATCCCTAATAATATATGGATTTAATTAATTAAAATGTTGAATCATTATTCACTTTAAAACAATTTAAAAAAACATATACAAAAATATATCATAAAGATGATACATATGTAATTAAATTTATTAAATATACATATTTATATTTATGCAATATTAAATCATATTATAATATAATGTAAAACTTATAGTGGTTTAATTATTGAAATAAGATGGCATTTAAATGAAAAGATTTTATTTACTGTTTAAAGTATAAACAATATTTTCCAAAACAAAATCACAAAATTTCAACCAAAGTTATTTTTGATATGAATATTTGAATACAGAATATAATTATATCAAATAAATTTGGTAAAATAATTATAATTTATTTAAAATATTAACTCACAAAGATCAATAGAATTCATTTATAAGGAAAACTTATTTTGAAAGAATAAAATTACATTAAAAATTGACAGAATATATACATTGAATTTATTGATAAATATCAATTGAGTATGAAATATTTATATATAATTCAAAAATAAGGTAATAATATTTATACCCTCAAATTTAGTTGATAGGTTATAACCGTCAAACTTATAATAATATTATTTCATGTTTCATTTAAGCGTAGAGTTTCATGTATTAAACGATATAGAGAAAGGTTTTTTTTAAAGAAAATAACCGAGTGTTTCATTCAAAAAAAAATTAATTGGTTCATCAATATATTATCTTTATCATGATGGTTAAATTAATTAAATTTTCAAAAACTATTTTTTAATTCCCACAACATGGATAGGGTTAATAAAACATCCATTAGAAAAGAGATAAATTAAAGTATAGATGTCGTCTTAACTTAAATAAAAGAGGTCCACATATAAGAAAACATTAGTGGGATGTGTATATTTGAAAATTGAAGAAAATATTAAATAAACATGGAGTTTTTTATAGATCACTGGTCATAATAAATTGAATGTTTTAGAAAATTAATGACCACAAAGCCATAAATATGTGTTTACTTAAATGACCATCAATTCATCTGAAATGAAGGTACTATGATAGAATTATTTTTTCAATATCCTTCTAATTTTTTTATAATTCTTTATCCATCTTGAGTACTTTATTTATCCCACATAATTTTCATGTATAATTTAAAAAATTATACAATTTCAACCATAATATCATATTTAACTCTAAACTATCAGTATTAAGGAGGAATTTTAAATTTTATTGAACCACTATAAATAAATTAAATTGAATCACATAGAATAAAATGATTAGAAAGTATTCCTCCTGTTTTTAGACATTATCCAAAACTCTGACATCTCATTACCATTTTTCAATTGTTCTAAAAATGATATTTGGGTACACAATTATTGGTTCTATTTGAGGGTTGATTCTTCTTTTTCCCAATGTGTAAGGAATGTTTTTGGGCATGTGAACGATTTTTTCACTGTTTGATCATAGTTTTACAATATGTGTAATGTGGATAGATGGGGTCCCAAGGTTTCAGCATGGTTAAACTAAATGTGTATCCAATCTATGTAACACATCTAATGTTTCATTCCAGAGTGCACCATTGGGCTCACTTTTATTACTAACTGTGCAACCTACCCTAGAAACCATTAAAACTAGAAGTGAAGGCCATAAAAATTGTATGTAAAAAAATATAAAACACCCTAATTAACCAAAAAATTTCCCTACTCAAACATAAACTGATTCTTTGGCATTTAGGATCCCTCAATATCTATTTTGGACCCCCAAAAACCTATCTCTTGGTAGATATATGCACCAATCAAAGGCGTGATCATTTTAGAAAGAGTTATTATCGTAATGGTCTTGGATCATTATTCATATTTGGATTATTTATTCCAATATATTATGAAAAGAATTTTTTTTATTTCATATTGGTATATTGATGTGGTATTTTAGATCCAATATCTCCTCTATTTTATTTCTAGTTAATTATTTTTAGATTTAGTGATCTCCATCGAATGTGATACATCTTGGAAGCATTGCGAATCGATACTAAATATTCAATGTTGGTGGGTCTATGGTTTTGTATTATTTTTTAATTCTTTTTTGATTAATAAATTCAAATATTAGTGTTTCTTAATATCTAAAACATATTATATTTAAAATTTCCTTCAAATTCCCCATAAAATCACTTTTGGCCAATTTCCCTTTGAATTGAACGTCAAATGAATTAAACTCCTATAATCTCATTCTTTCTCAATTTTTTTGTGAATTTTATAATGTGATGATTTTTATTGATTTGTAAATATATTTTAAAAGATTTTTTTGGAGGAATATAGGTATTTGACAAGGGTTATTTATTTATTTAATTTCATTCCTTGATTTAAATAAAATTAATAGATTTATTTATTTTTTCAATAGTTTAAATTCATGAATTTATTAAATGACCAGGAACCCCCTTTGAATAATTTTACATGATTTTAAAATGGATCATCTATTGTTATTTAAAATGAATGATTGATACACATGGAATTAGGGTGTAAACTGATGTTATGAAATGTATACAATACATTCAAAATTGCAATGATTCCATAAAATTATTAAGGATGATTTGAAATAATGGATTGTTTTAAAGGCATCTTTGGAATTACTATGATGTTTTTTTGAGAGGATTTTGGTATGATTATCATTTTTAAAAGTTTAATTGTGTAATGGATTTTAGTTAAATTGATAATGTTTGATGGCTCAGTTGAAACAATATGATGTTCTAAACTAGTAACAATCCCATAATGTATATTTAATTATTCCTTTATTTCCCATTTTTGGGTGTTGGAAATAATATTATTTATATTGATGAAGATTGGGGTGAAATGGAGATGTTATTTAGGGTTAGTCCCCATGATATTTAAAGATCCATGTGGGATCCTCAAAACATTATTATCTGGCCCACATATTTTGACTAGTCATGAGATCCTAGATATTTATATGTGTTGAACTGGATATATGATTCACTAGTGGACTGACACCAATTTAGTGGATCCATAGAGAACCTAAATGGTTTAGTCTATGGACATAAAACTTAGAAAGTGGGTGTGGGTGGAATTGGTTTTCTTATAACCTGTGAGAATTAATGGACACCTAAATATTGGTCATGTTGTAATTTTATAATCTATTCTTGGGTTCACTCAATATCATACAAAACATGTACATATGATATTCACATATTTGATACTTGATACACGATATCGTTCACTGTAAATATTTTGAACTAGAAATTCTTTTGTTTATGCATTTATTCATTTCATGAACCATGAATCTATTGTATTGAATCTTTTCCATCTTCCCATATCTAGTGAATATTCACATATTTTCGTGATTTTTTACATTTGCATGTGAAATGCGTTTCAAATATTTTCAGGAATATTTTTAGATTTTAAATGGTGAAAGGGTTTTTATTGTAAATTTAGTTTAGAAAAATATTTTTAAAAGATTAAAACACTATTTTTTGAATATATTATATTAATATATTTATTTTAATCCACTTTTAGAAAATGCTAATTTCATTATTATGTAACTGAATTTTACTTTGGAGGAATCCTACTGGATCATTAGCTCACACCTTTCATGTACACACTGGTGTTTTTAGACTTTATGATCTTATAGACAGTGTTAGGGATCTTATATTCTTTTATGGTTTCATTCTTAGTTGATTAAGGGTTGGTGATTTGGAACATTGTGGGAGGTTGTTGACCATAAGTATTTAGGATTTTATTGTTATTTTTTACTATAGTATTTCATAGCATCTCTTTTAACTCATTTTATATTTATGGATTTACTCATATGATGAGGTTTCTGAATTTTAATCTTTTATGAGAATATTTTTCTGTGAAAAATCATTCCCAATGATTTTCTATTACTGCACAAGTGATTGTCTCTAACCCACGAAGAATGGGAATACTCATCGACTTTTTGGTGAATCAGAATTTATATCACTTTATATTGTATTCCATGTTAGTTCAATACAAATGCTATCAGAAATGGTATTTTTGTAAAAGTAATTACATAACATTGAGATACTTATGTTATATGGATAGATTCCTGTTAATAATTATATTAAAAATGTGTTGGGACTCAAGATGTGGTTCATCAGCAGGTTCTTGATCACCACCTCCTCATGGTGAGACATCAATTACCAGGGTTTTTGGGAATTAAGTGTCAATTTTGAGTAATTGGTTACCAGATGATAAATGAGATTTATATTCCTAATGAGTTTATCTTTAATTGGGGGAATATTATATTTTTTGGAACCATATTGAATGTATGACAATATTTGAACTATATTTCTATAGTCTCGTAAACTATGTGAAATACATGTGACTGGTCTACAAATCCACCGATGAATAGTTGTGAGGTTGGTGTGTGGTTTATCCTCCTATACGACTATGCCTTTTATAATTACAACATGGTTCTAAACATGAAACATTATACATTATATTAGTAGCGACTTCAATTAATTGATGTCTAATATGTGCATTATGAATGTGGTATTTTTTATTCTATTGTATTGATGTTTCATCTTTAATAACTTGTTGATGATTTTAAATACTTTGTGAAGACCAAATTGGTTGTTTAAAACACTTTTTGTGTGATTTTAAAATTTTATTAAAATAACATAAATTGGGTTTTATGAAATTTTTTGGATGTAAATTTATATTCAAAGACTCCATGAATATGTGATAATGAATTTCTTAATTAGTATTTTATATTTCTTATGGATATAAAATTAAAATGTGTTTGATAATTAAAAATGGGATTTTTTTTGCAAAAATCATTGGATTTTCTAGATCTGGTAATGGATTTTTAAACACTATGATGGATTTATAATGAGATTTATCATTTTGAATGGAAGGAGTGATGTTTTTTAAATGGAGAAATATTGTGTGATTTCAAATAAATTATTAATTGATAGAGTGGTTTATGGATTGTATGAATGTTTGTGGCTTTTCTTTTATTTATTTTTTCCTATATTAATATTCCAATTTTTTGATGTTTTGAAATATCTCTGAGAAATACATTCATGAATGATATAATTTTTATGCAATGGTCCAATCCTTCGAGAAGATCATAATGATTTCTTGACATGTTGTCTACCTTTTTTGACCCTTCACAAAACTTCATAATGAGTTGTGGAGAAAAAGACATTCCATACCTCAAAACACATGATTTGATTAATTGATTTTAATAAAACATTATATAGTGGTGAACAAGGTTATCTTGTGGAAGTAAATTGTTTTGGGGTAAGATGATGATATTTTTTATTCTCTCAAGGAAACAGATACTCATAATGTTAAGACTATTGACTCTATATTTTTACGAATTGAACTAGAATGGTGGGAATTTATTATTTTTTTATGTATACATTAATTATTGTATTGGGAAATCATATAATTAATATTTATTTTGTGAACATATAAAAAGATAGTGGAGAAGGAGAAATGTAATGTGTTATTGGGTTCTGGTCAAGATGACCTATCAGATGCAGAGTATGCCAAAGAATTCTCACATGTGTTATGATTCATACATTTTCTTTTTTTTTTGATATCATTAATTTGTTTTTTATACAAGGGCTTAACCCATGCCTCTTAACCATCATGCATGAAAACGAGTTGATCTCAAATTTGGGTGTGCTCAATAAGGATTTCTCCACTGAAATGGATCTAGAAAAACAACATCAATGTCTAAATGGATCATTCATGGTTGGGAAAGTATAGTCCCCTCCAGAAAAGAATATGAATACCATCAACATCTAGTGAATATCACCTGGTCATTCTAATAAGTTCGGTTTGAAATATAAAATATTTTTTAGATGAAGTGTCCATTTACGATACCTTTAGAGGTTTTTTTATGTTTTTAGACTAAAAATTGATATTTCATGTAAGAATCAGCTCCAAAATGTGGGGTAGTAGATGTTTCATTATAATTGGTCTCCATAAATTGTCCTTTTTAAGAATTATTTCTTGTAGGAGAGGTTCTATTGGGTGTTAACTGTTAACTACCTGATTTGGTTGATGATGATCCTGCTTATTATTGGTGTGGGAGTAGAAACTATTTGAGTTTCCTTCTTAAAATTTATGTTTTTTGTAAATTTTTTTTATATCATTGTGATGATATCTTATGGACCTTGGTTTAGGTCATTTTTTGGAATAATGATGTATTAATGGTTTCCTTTTCTTAACATCATGATTGTTGTTCCTTGGTGTACTCTAGTTTTGAATTGATGGTTAAATCTCAATGTTATTATATTATATGATCTCCCTTCTAATATTGTATTTCCATAATTTGATCATGCCTATATTTTTGTTTTATTTCATATCATACATGGATAGACCTTGGTAATGTACTCTGGTTACTAGGATTATGTGGATTTTTGATAAACCAGTCACCTTGTAGTGTTGGCATATGATTTGATGAGCTCATCATGTGTGACTCTCTTTTTTCAAAATCCTATTATATGGTTGATTACCTACCTGGGGTATAAATCTTTTTCCATTACATTCCTTGATTTTGTACGTTTTATCTTAGATAATTATCCTTAGTGAGAAGTTAAAGTATCTTGTTTTGGTCAAATGGACATCATTTTATTATTTTACGTAATTTTGGTGAATCTTTAAATGGTGGGGGATTCCTTTGATTGGTCTCTTTTTTTATCTAGATTAGATACATGTGATGACATTGGACATATAATATTTTAGTTTTGTGTGAGTTATTTAATTATGGGGAGTATTCCTTCCTAACCTCATACTATCCACCTCACATGATCCGTAATAGATGTTCTTCTATCATAATGTTCTATCATTAAACTGGAAGTTTTGTAGGGAATATAAATACTATTGTGGGGAGTCTGTAACATATCATTACTTGTTTCATGTGTATGGTCCATGAATATGACTAGCAATGTTTGTATCTCATGACGTGTTATTTATGGTTGTTATTTAGACATTTCTTAAGGTTTCTAGGCCTCTGAATGGTTTACATATGGGTTGAGTATGTTTTAACAAAGTGGAAAAAATGGACATAAAGTTGTCTCATGACTTTCACATGGTTAAACTATATGTGTATTTAAACTATGAAACCCTTCTAGTCACTCTATTTGGAGCTCATGGTTAGCCACATAGCTAGTACTAACTATGCGACCTACCCAATAAATCATGTAAATGGGAATTAAATTCCAAAAAAATATTAATTAGTATAACAAAACCCCTTCATTAACCCACAACTTCTCCCACTCGAACCAAAATCCTTCCCGTTTCATTATGAAGCCCTATAAATATATTTTTTATCACAAAACCTCAAATCTCTACATATCAAAAGTTCCAATCAATGTTACTCTCATCCTTTAGGGATTTAATTTCTTCTTGATTTTATATTTCTATTCGTTTCATTATTCCATATTACTAAATGTTATGATGGCCTTAAATTTTTTTGGATCTTGTTATATTTATTTCAGATTTTCTTTGTATGATCTCTAATATCTTCTTTCATGTTCCATCTTCTAATATTTTTTGATCTCCATCCAATGTGACACATCTTAGATGCCTTATGGTAAGATTCCAAATATTTCAATTATGTGTTTATATATTTTTCCTTCATTTCTTTATTCAATGTTTCATGATAAATTTGTAGATGTGTGTTTCATAATCTTCAACACCATTTCTATAAAAAAAATTATTGGAGACAATCATAAAAGAATAGTTTCCAAATTTCTTTGTTAATTGAAATTACACGAATTTATTGGCTATAATCTATATCATTCTAAACATTTGGTGAATTTCTTAATTCAATGATAATTTTTATTTATTTTAAAGATATTTTAAAGTATGTTTTGGTGGAATTTGGGATTTAGACTAGGTACTGATTTATAAAATTATCTCTATTGATTTGATTTAAATTAATTTAACTATTGATGATTTATAAATAATTTAAAATTATTAGACTTTTTTTAATGATGATAAAACCTCATTGAATTATGCTACCCTTATTTTGAAATGGGAATTCATGGGATATTTGAAAGAAATGATTTATCCACATGGAAAGACTCTGTAAACCCATTTATGAAATTTATTTATTCCTTTTATAATTATAATGATTACATTAAATGATTTAGGTATGATTTAAAATAAATTACTATTTAAAGGAACGTTTCGCATTATAATGGTGATTTTTGAAAGAAGAGTGTATTATTAAAAATTAAAATGTTTAATTTTATAATATGATTTGAATTTAGTTGATTTCGTTTAATGTCATGTTTGGAACTTATGGATAATCATCTCTCATCATAATACCTTAATTTAATTTTCCTGATTCTTATAATTCCAATTTTTGGGTGTTGAAAAAGTAATTATTTACTTTGAGGGAGTTTTTGGGTGGGAGTCAGATGAGATTTAAAGAAATGTTCCATAAATGATTAGGATCACCATATGATCCATTTATCTTGATTTTGTCACCCAACTATTTTGACCAGTCATGGGAACCCGAATAGTTAGATATGATGAAAAAGGTAGATGATTCACTAGATGACAAAATCCCTTATAGTTGATATATTTTAAATGTAAAGTGTTCTAGATATGGACCTGTACTAGGAATGCTTATTTTTGTGGAATTTATTTATTTGAGACCTATGATAATTGATGTAAGACCAATAATTGGGCATGCTATAAATTTATTATCACTTATGAGGTGGACTCACTATCGTACCTAGGTTATAAAAATGACATCCATATAGTTGATACTCAATACATAATAGAGTTTATTGTCACTATTTGTCACATGAGTTCCCTTTCAGGATAAATTTATTATTATTATTATGATTATTGACTCAATATTATAGACAATTTTTTATCTTTCAATATTAGTTGAATATTCCCATATTTCCTTTATTTTCCGACTATACCTTGTGAAATGGTTTTCAAGGATTCTAAATATTATGTTTATATTTTAAATGGTGAAATGGAATGGTTCTTAGGTCTAGTAAAATAAATTATTTTTAAATTTCTAAAACTACATTTTAAAATATTCCCCATACTCTATTTATTATAATATAATTTTATCAAATTTTAATTTTCTTATGGACAAATTGAATATAATATTTTGTGGAATCCTAAGGATCACATTAACTCACACGATGCTTATATATTTTAGAGTTTTTAGCCTTTATGATCATATATTAATGTTCATGATCATATCATATATTGTGTTTTCCTTCTTGGGAGGGAAATAGTGGGTGAATGATAACATGGTGGGTTTTCATGGACCACCATGAGGTGGGTTTTAGTTCTTTTATTTCTCTTTCTGTTTTCTTAATGCCTCATTTCACTTAGATATGCATGTATTGATTTACACATCTGAAGATATTTATATAGTTTATTATGTTATTATCATATTTTTTGGGGAAATCATTCCCAATATTTATTTATTGATTACCATGTGCTTGTTTCATGCCTTTATAGATTGGGAACCCTCTTTAGGTTAACTGAGAATCAGATCCGATATCAGTTTAGATGGTATTTATAGATGGTTCTTTACAATAAAAAAATGGTTAGTATATGGTAAGATAAAAACAAAAATTAATAAACCTTCATATGGTGAAATCCTACAATAATATACAAAATTAAATTACAATACGGATTGTTCAAAATAAGTAATAAAAAAATAAATGACTGTATATCCAAAATATCATCAATATTAAACAGTGGTTTTTCCAAAATTATTATCTCATACCATTAATAATATAATACCAATAATATAGTGATATTAATCCATAATCACTTTGTAACCAAGTTACATTTCAATCCCACGAAAATATTTGTGGTAAAACATTTGTAAAAATAAACATCTCAGTATCTGTGAACATATAAACACAAAAGTTAATCAATTCCATATACATTTTTTAAACAAAATATGGCATACCACATGTTAAAAAAAATGTACTGTGACTTAATTAAATTTACTATAGTATTTCATAAATCACATTAGGTTATCATCGTTTAATATCAAAAAAAAATTGTGTCCATGACATTGAATATATAATTGTCCTTAATATTGTAAACAAAAGATAAAATCTATAAACATTAAGATAAAATCACATTGAAAACTATTATAAGTCTGTATCTAAACATTTCCTGTGCTAATAACTATTACATCCATAAACCCACACTCCCAAATATGATGCCGAAAAAATTATTCATACATTTCTAGCTTTGATAACGAAGAAGGTGACACACCGTTTACTATACTGAACACAAAAAATAAAAAGGAATATTTTATCACTTATATACCAGCATAAATTTTAGGATTATATTATTATAGAATTTATAGAATCTATTACAGAAACAATACCCATAAAATCAAGATACTTCTATTTCCACAATTCACAACATTTCATATTTTAAAATAGGTTATAATTATCATCAATATGAAACTATTCGAGGAATAATTCATTAAAATACATTATTTATAGCATGGATAATATGAAATAAAATATGGTTGATCTTGAATGCCAAATAACGGTAATAATAATAATAATTAATAATTTAATTTTATCACTGAGAATAAGAGTTTAATAAGGGTATGATGACACCATCAAATTACATGATTACAAAATAATAATATTTAAAACCACCAATACATATATAATTAATTATGAAAAAAATTAAAAGCCATTAAAAAAAATCATGTGATTCAAAAATCATGAACCATTTGATTTCAATTATCAGTTGAATGATTAAAACATATAGAAATAAAAAAAATAAAAAATATGGATAACTGAAGTCATCATTTCTATATCCCAATTCCAGTAACTCATAAAAAGGAATAATAATACGATCAACTTCTATACTAAATGAATTGGACTATAATCTATGTGCACCCATCATACAATCTATATCAGGATCACACATTAGCTGTAATGGGGATCAAACCTTTATAAACAATGTCAATGAAACATAACATGAATCTAGTATATATAAAATGAATCTCATCATAAAACTCAAAAACAAGCTCCCAATATTTCATTCATAACCTGATTGTCCAATTGAAATGAAATGGGTATCATGAGAAATCTCATTGGAATATGATTAAATCATGGAAATGAAATTAGTTCCTTCAAAATCACCTAGAAACATTATTAAAACAAAAAAAATAAATTGGTTACTCAAAAATCTACTTGAACAAGAAAAATCCATCTAGAGAATGAATGATCATGGTATCATTAAAAGGCATCTCTATTAGAGCATACATAAAATAAATTATTATTGATTATGATGAATTGAAATACCCTAAAAATATCATTAAAACTATACTTGAGAAAAATCACCATTTTAATTAATAATCACTTAAAAAAAATAAATCGGTAAATATTGTGAAAATAGTTTCCTGTTAAAAAAATATAGAAACATATAAAGTAAAAATTAAGGAATAAAATGGACATGTCGAGGGAAAAATCATTTCATATTACAAAAGATGAAGTAAAAAATCTTTTCAAAATTTTTCTAAGGGTTCCAAAGTTAAAAATTTATAAAATGTTATGAAATTTCCATTTTAAAAACATTTAAAATAAGTTCAAATATTATAAAAATACCGATTTTAATTAAATTATTTTAATAAAAAAATACATTTTGGATAAAAATTAGTAAACGTTGTTATGGAAGATAAATATTCCAAATCAAAATGAATGATAAAATATCAGTATCAATTAAAAACAACAATTGTGATATATATTCAGTAAATAACGGATTATACAAAAATTATAAATACAAACCACATTCATAACTAGAGTAGATTAAAATACATTTGGTTCGAAAAATAAATATCATATTATTTCTTCTTAAAGAATATTCATCATAAAAATCACAAAAAGAAATGATATTGTATCAAAAAACATTTTCCACTGTCAAATTATAAATCTTAAACCCCAGGAAAGAATCACACAAAAATAAATATTAAATATGCTAAAATAAGGAGTTTCAATATGTTATATTTAAAATGGATTGTATATACACATCATAAACGTTGATAGGTGTATATCATAAATATATATCCAAAATAAAGGAATTTAGGACAAATTAACCTTCAAAATATCACATTAGTGAATTGAAATTAAAGCAAGGGATTTCGTATAAAAAAAATTAAACAACACAAAATATGTGTAAAAATTAAAATTATTTATACATAAATTCACAAAAATTTAAATCATAACAGATTCATTGAAGAAGAGTTATATCCTATGTATATTAAAAAATTCCGATTGTGGTATAAAATAACATGAATAATGAAGGATTTTTTATAACAGGGAAGCTTAGTCCAACGAACGCCTCTGACTATTTATTAGCAAAGAACAAGCTGTAAGAAAGTACAATAAGGCAGAAAAAATAACTATAGCTCATAGAAATCAAACCCATCATCACATCCATTGTATATTTCTTCCTCTACCGTAGCCGATTCCCACTATGAGATTTAATAAGGCTTAATAACCTTGGCATATTTCCTTTATAGGTTCAACTTCTCCATCGATAACAACTCATTTAAGGACAACATAGGATGACATTCTATTGAAACAGAAGATCTAGTATACACCAACCTTGGAAGATATGAGTATTCCTTCTTCATCCTTCCCTGTGGAGGGACAGTTATAGCATCCTCACTCTCTAGCACCTTCATCCTCTCGTCTTGAATGAAATCGTTGTAGGAAGGCTGGACAACACCACTATTATTTTACTTATCACTATCTGAGACGTCTCCCCACTTTCTAGAGATGTGAACCTCTTGGTAACCCTAATTCAAGCCCCAATCATGCTGGACTTGATTTTTGTAGTCAACCATGGCAATACATTGTGGTTTCTCCAAAATATTCTATATTCCATCCTCTCCAATTGAATCCTTAGATAAATCATGGTACAACATGCCACCTTCATGAATTTTATCATTATCCTCTACATGAGAGATCTATGCATTATCCATTTCAAGAAAATGGTTACTAGTGGAGACCATGATAAGCATTGATTCACAACATCCTCCTACCCTTGTATCTTTTCAGCATAGGCATACATTGCATCCAATTCAGAGACAATTGATTCCACATGTTGTTCAGTTTGTACCTCTATCTGAAAATCCCCATGCACTGTATTTATAGGACTGATATCCATAGCCTAGACTATAGCATCCTGAGGTTTCTCTTCAACCACTGTCCGACCATTGTAAATTACCTGCTCCTGAATTCCATCAGCAACCGATTCCACAGGACTTGATATGGAGAAAGTTATCTCTACATCTGCTATCGAGCGACCGATCCCACTCACCTTGCATTCCCACACACCACCACCATCTCCCTTATCATAAATAAACAAAATAGATTTTATATCATCATCAAACCTGTTGTTCATATGGAATTTATTTTGGCTTAAGAAATTTGGACCCCCTGCATCTTCTACTATGTTCATGCCCAAAGTAGATCCAAACATACCCTTACTCTCATCACCATTGTCCAGCCTTAACTCCCTAGAACTAAAAATAGATGTCACCACATGAATGAATGATTTTTTATATTATATATAAAATTGATGTATATAAAAAATATAAAACATTTTTATATTAATTTTATAATCTAAATTCCAAAGCAATTGAAAATAAATCACTTACCTCATTAGTAAACCCTATATAAAAACCTGTAAAATATGGAACTCCAAATGGATTCATCAATAACATTAAATATAATTAAAATAATCATAAAATAAATTCATTGTAATTATATAAACCATTGATAAATAATTTGGTGAATATAAAACATGTCTTAGAGAAATATAATTTGAGTGGTGAAATCACTTACTCATTTGGAAATCTATGGATCAATGCCCTGTGAAAGAAGGAACCTGGGATGGATTAATAAATAACATTGTTATCTATGAAAGAAATACTAATATATATTCATTTAATTTATAAAAATCACATAATAAAATAATTTTTGAATATGTCAGATGTCTTGTATAAATAAAAGTTAGAAGAAAATATCTTACCTTGAGTCTAGACATTCCACATATCCTATTTAATAATTTTATATGATGTATTTTATTTCGTATGAAAATATTTCCAAATTTAATAAGATTTAATAAAATAATTTATTTAATTTCATTTTAATTAAAAGTTTAAAAATTTATTCAGTTAAGTTCACATTTGGTGTTTTGAGGATATTTAGTTCAGTGTTTCAAAATAGATTTAGTGTGTCGATTGTGGTCAAAGGGGTCATTATTTCAATTTCAATAGAATAATAATAACGAATTGTTTATAAATTTTATGTATCTAATATACATTTTAAAACCTATCTTGATGTATTTTTTTGAAAAATTAACAACATAAAAATCATGAAGATGGTTGGTTGAACGTACGATTGAGTAACACTTCCATTTGTTAAGGAAAATTATAGACAGAATGTATGAAATATTTTATCATTAAGGAATGATAATAATATAAAAAATATAACATTATTACATTAAAAAATATTATATATCTATAATCCATGTAATTTGGTGATGAAAAAATAATCACATCGCTTCATAGAGGTGGTAGTCCAGACATACACATGAACGACTTTATTATTTGTAAATATAAGAATGTAAATGATATATTATATTTTTTAAAGATAAATATAAATTCAATAGAATGATTTTATTTTTTTAGTTATCTAAAACATATTCTTAAAATATGTCCTTATTACATTCAATATAGTGTGTTAGTGAAAAACACAAACATCGCTTTCAGTTAAGGTGGTCCACTATTTTTTTTAAAGTTTGGGGCCGAAGCCTCAATTTATTATTAAAGCAAAGACCTCTTTAGACTGGGTAGAGGGGGACCCATTACATAGCCCGAAGGCCCATGGCCACGTGGCCTATATACAGGGCTAGAAAGCCCATTTTTTGGCCCAAATGACCCCTTTGTTAACAATACTACTACAGTACCCCCACTACTAAAGTACCGCTGCCATTACAGTTACTGAAACAGTCCCTCTTCCGCTACAGTGCTGCCGCTGCTACAGTCCGCTGCTGCTACAGTACCACTACAGTGACCTACTACAATGCTGCTAAAGTGCCCTGCTACAGTACTCGGTAATTCTCCCTTGCCCAAATTTGATCATGGGTCTTTTGGATGTCAATCAGCAGCCTGAAATAATAAATATTTGAGTGTGGACAATTACAATCACTAAGAACAACACCCTTTTTATCTCTTATGGAGGACCTTAGGGTTTCTCTTTTGAGATGAATATAATATATTGAACATGAGTTATGATTTTAAAATTGTATTTTATTTAGGTTTTGGTTGAAAAGTATTCCATATATGATGTGGATAACCACAGAGTGTTAGTGGAATGTTTTATGTGGGGAAGGAAACCTACAAGGAAATAACAATGAAATTTCCTTAATGAATCCAAAATGATAAAATCATTCCAATGTAAAAAATAATATTAATGACAATAGATTATATTATTGTATGGATTTAGGGAATTAAGTCCATCCAATTGGATTTTTATATCTTTAATGGCAAAAATTATCATTATCCTTTTAGATTAACCCCCCATAAACCTATTAGGACATTAACATTATTAAAAGTTTTTTTATTGTTTTAATAGTTCAATATGTCCAAAAAGTATGTTAATAATATTATAAAATATAATGTTTTATGATTCCAATAAGGGATTACATTTTATGAATTTAAATTCAAATAAATGGATGAATTTAATTTAAAATAAAACCCAAGAACGTGATGAAAAAATTGTGTTTCAAAAAAATGGTTTTGTCAAGAATAATATGACTTTATATTAACCCTATGACTATAAATAAAAACTATATTTGTTTGAATTCATATTTATCGATATATAATACATACAATTTATTTAAATAATAATTTATTTGGTTCTATTTTAATTAATTAAAATATGGAGTCATTGTGCACTCTAAAACATTTTAAATAAAAAAAACATATCTTCAAACCAACAAATAATCATATATTCAAAATACATAATACCGTTAATTTAAATTTATATTAAATATTAATACATAATAATTTTTTAAATAAACTTAATATCCATCCCATAATGGGAATTTATAAATACTTAATTTATTATGATTAAAGGACATCATTAAAAAATGGCATTTTTTACTTTTCACCAAAATATCAAAAATTTCCAAAATTCCCAAAATTTCACACTATGTAAATTGTGATATAATTAATTTAAGTATGAATTTAATTTTAAATAATAAATTTTTAAAATGATTTATTAATTAATTATAATATTAATTAATATAGTTAAAATAAATTATTCTTGAAGAAATATATTTTTAATGAATAAAATTAACATAATAAAAACCTAAGGATTATTTACTAAGAATTTATAAATAATATTTAATCTGATAATTATATACATATATATATATCAAAAAAATTAATACTATTCATTCACATAAATTCATTGTATTTTATATACTATTTATATTTAAAATAATTTTTTGTCATGATTTTTCAATTCTTGGTGTTTACAATATTGTACGCTCTAAGTCATAATTTGTGTTTAAAATCTCATGGTGTTGCAAAAATAATATTATTTATGTGCTTTATTAATCATTTATAACATCTTTCATTGTATAATTAACCCATCTAGTGTCATTAAAATTAATACCCTACGTCATTATCATATGAATATTTAAAACACAAGTAGTAGTGAGTTAATATTTTCATTATGGTTAAACATGGGAGATATAAATAAATGATAATTTTTAAAACAATTATGAGAATAAGGGTAATAAAAAATCTTATTAAAAAAAACAATATTCAACATTGTATACATAGTAATCATGATTCATGGAATAAAACATTAGTTTCTATAATACATGTGAATAAAAAAAATTAATTGTTAGCCATGGGATCAATTCATAAGCATATAAATATTAAATATGAGTGTCGAACCATCAAATAAATTAAAACCATATCATATTTAATTGTTAACTATGGAAAAAATCATATCATATTTGATCTAGAATCATCACCTGTTTTCCTTATTATTTTGGATTAGGAATTCCTACATATCTTCTATAGTGGATCAAGAACATTAAGTCTTTTCATATAATTATCTCATGATATTTAAGAAATTACCCAATTCATTTGAGGGGTAAATAATTTATGGACCCCCTTCACAAAATGATGTCCATATATATTTATTCAACAAGATCATAAAACCTTCAACATATCATCCTAGTATGAGCTATATAATATTAACATGTTTCAAAATCAACTAATCCACGTAATAAAAAACCATACAATGAGAAAATAATGTGTTATCATTGGATATTATCCCCCAAAAAACATAAAAATAAATAACATATGATTAAAATAAATAAAAATACCGTTAAAATATTATTTAAAAATTTATTTGAGAAATTGATAAAATTACTTTTTTATTTTATTAATACTTCACCAAATATCCATAGAATATTGAGAAAATCCATTTATTTTTAATTAATCAAGGAAACATGTAATAAAATTTTCAATGAATATAATAATCCGGACATTGGGAAAATAAATTCATGTAGTATACATTAATGTAAAAAATTATTTATACACTTTTGTAAAATGTGAAAAAAATTGTTCTAACATCTTTTAGGAATATTCCATTTAAAGATAATTTATATAATGTCAATGGTAGAAAAAATTTCCATTTAACATAATTTAAAACATATGTAATAAAATTTATAGTGTGATTTTTATTAGTATCCATTTGTAAGATATAACATGATGAAAAAATATATTGTAAGGTTAAATTTTCTTTAAAAAATTATTCATGATTTTATTAAATACCATAGAGAGAAATTTGGAATAGTTATTTGAAATTTATAGTAATAGACGAAGGAGTATAAAATAAATTGATTTTAAAGGATATGATCTATATAATTATTTATTATGAAAACATTTTACTTGAAAAATATATGATAAATAATAAATATAATGCAAATAAAAATATAAAGATGAAAAAAGAAACATATACTTATCATTTTGGAAATATTGTTATTTCTTTTGACATAATTTTTTTTTCTCATTTTATTTTTGTTAATTTATTGTAATGTACCATTTAGTTTTGGTTTTTTTAAATGGTAAATATGTATCCTTTGAGTTAAAATGTTGAAAATAATTACATTGGAGTCAATATTATATATTATTTCTTTCAAAAATCATTTTAGCACATAAAAATAACTTTTGTGAAAAAACATTTTTCATCGTATTTTTCAGGATTTTATTTAAATTAAATTCGACCACTTGTATAATGTAAAATCCAAAAAATATAATCTATATTTTTTATTTTAATGGTTAGAATTTAAAATGAGTCTACTTTCATTTTTTTCTTTATGTATATTATGTTTTGTAGATAATCATGTAACATTAGTAATATTTTTATCAATTAAATAGAGAAAAATATAAAATGGTAATGTTTATTATAACCATAAAAATGATACAAATCATTTTAAAAATACTTATTTTAAGAATTTTTCTTCTCCACTTATAAGAGGATTCATTTTGGAGAAATGTTTCTTCATTAATTCAATGATATATTGTGTGTTTCTTGAAAAATAAATGTGTGTACCCTCTATCGCATATAAAATGAAATTGGTTCTACTATTTTATGCACTCTTAAATAGCCACTTATCTTGTCAAATAATTACCCAAAAGTTTTCATAACATCCATACAGAAAACATATTGGTCTTGATTTTATAATATTACTATCCAATGATAGATATCGGTGTTACCCTATAGATGTTATATTGAGAATAGGTATTACATTTTATCGAGTGTTTTATTTTTCTGTTTCTTATTTTAACTCCATAAAAAAATAACCAACTATTTTTATATAATAAAATTTTCCTCTAAAAGAAAATTAAATTTTATAAGGATTTTAAAATATCTATGTTTCATCTACTAATACATGTAATGTAAAATAAAAACATAAATTGTGTTTACATATGTCCAATTTTATACATATTCTAGTGTAATTAAATTTTCATCTCCAAATAACATGGGTAAAAACAATTTATATAAAAAATGAATGCACACACAGAAACACAGATATATATATATATATATAGGATATTTATGAAATTTTTAGGAGTATAACTCATGCTTCTAGAATCATTTTATGAAAATGATGTTTTTTTCTAAAATTGATAACTGAAATAGTAAAAAATAAATTATACATTCCAGGTACATTAACGGTCTAGGTTCTAGAGAATTAGAATCCCACTTAAAAATTTATCATAATTGAAAAAAAAATATTTTACTTTGTGTGCGCTAACTTGAAAAATAAAAACCATCCTTCTAAGAACTTTTACGAGACCTATTTAAATATTTTTCAAATATGGGATAAGCAATAAATTTCCCTATAAGGTTTTAAAACCCATTGAAAAATAAAATTTAAAAATACTTTTGAAAACTCCTAGAAAATACTTTATGTCAAATACAAATATTTGACAAAAATAAAAACCTTTTAAAAATAAATATTCTAAATATTCATTTCAAAATTAGTTCTTTGAAAAAATTTGGATTTCTCATTTGAAATTATTATTAAAATAATTCTTTCCCAATTGATTATTTTTATTATTGGATGATCCTATGAAAAAACATATGTCTATAATCAATTTCACATGCTGGACCATTTCCCCTAAGGATGTGGTTTCACTGCCCAATCCCCATTCTCCTAGGTGATACCAAAATTCCCGATGAAACATTTATTAAAAAAATTTGATGATCTGCCTTTCTAAATCTCAATCCATTAAAAACCATTCAAAAATACTTAATTATTTTAAATGTATAAAATATTTACACATATATAAATTCTACCTTTCATAAAATACCATATTTATTATTGAAAAAATTCATATTCAAAATTAATGCATATAATAAAATCTTAACATTGAATATATACCTTATTGAATCATTCTGTAAAATCATTGTTAATTACGTAATTCCTTTAAATATAAAAATTAAAAGGAAATAAACATATAAAGATGGTCATTAAAATTAAACTAGTGCATGCATGAAATTTTAATATTTTATTAATAATGACCATATCTAACATGATGGATGATTTCTATGAAATTATAAAAATATTTCACATGTAATGTGATAACTTTTATTATATAAAACATACTAGAACTAGAAAATATAAATAAAATTACCACATACTTATATTTAAATGGAATAAAATATAACCAAATTAGTTTTCAAAAAATCAACTACTCTTTAGAATTTTAAGTTAAAACAATAATTCGGAAAGTATTTTTATTTAATATCATAGTTTTAATATAGGGTATGTTAAAAGATAACATCTTTTTTTGAAATAATTTATAAAAAATCAATTAACTTAATAAAAATTGAAAACAAAACTCATACATATATTCATGAATAAATGTTTGAATAGATAACTTATTTTTATTTTTTTTATAACTTTAAAATATGATTATCACATATATATATACTTGAAAAGTTATAATAAAACATAATAAAATATCTTCCAATAAAAAATAAATTTTAAAATAAAAATAATATTTTTTCAATAATTGGTAGAAAAATTGTTAATCTCCCATTCATTTTTTTACAGATGTTCCCTTCATATTCTTGTGGGAAACATTTCTCTCTTCTACTCACTTTCTCTTATTTTTGATGATCCAAAATCACATAAAACAATATATTTTGCACTATCAAACTCAAAACCCTGTGCATACCTCTCTCTTTCCACAAATATATTTATATCAAAAAAAAATATGAAAAATGATATATATGATTCATTAGGTATGTCTAAGAAGAATTTCATATTATAAATCTGATTTTCTCAATATAATCAACTCTTTAATCTTAATAATGATGGATTATGTAAAAGACAAACAATGATATCAATGATGTAAACGTACAACAAAAACTAAAAAATTTGTTAATTTAATGAGAAACAGAAATAAAATAAATAAATATAATTTGGCTGTTGAAGTATAAATTAAGTTGATTTCAGTATAATTTGTTGGTCAAAAGTAATTTTTTTTAACAATTTGAAGGACTCATTTAAACCTCAAACTAAAAAATAGTGATAGAGACATTCTACAATATATTTGTCATTAAACATTAGTGTTGATGAGAAGAATAAATCAAGAGTAATGATGACTTGAAAATGATTGAAGAAGGTAGAATCTAACACGAAAAAAATGTGCAACGACCTACTTGAAATAGATATGGCATTCGACTCTCATCATCATTTGATCACAAATCGATGTGAAGCCCTCATTTATTCAAGGCTTAAACTCCATCTCACCAATATATCCCAAATCTAGTCCCTAAACAACATTTTATCGTGCACTTGAGAAATAGATTCATGGTTATTCCCACTAACTACGTTCGATCTCATCATCCAGTGATCAATTCCAGCAATACTCTACCTCCAACTCAATCAGATTCAACTCCTTCTGAAGCTATTATTTCATCCCAAGTTAGACCCCACAGTGCACCTCAGGACTTAATCCCCTAACAACTCAAAGACTTAATAGTGTAATGACGATCGACTTCTGTATACTAAACCCTCAAGAGAGTCCCCTTTTACCCCTTTCACATATATTATTATAATTTTAATTTATTTTATTTTATAAGAAAATGTACTTATATTTTTGTTAAAAAAATTCAATGAATAATCAACTTAATTTAAAATTTATTATTTTATAATATAAATTCATAAATATATTAAATTGAAAATAATAACATGTTTCTCTAAAATGAATTTATATTAATTAATTAATTATTATTATTATTATTTTAATAATTATTTAAAAATATTATATGAATTTATGTATACCTAATTATAAATAATTATTTGTTAAATTGATTTTATTAATATTCATGCTCTGAAATATTCTTCATTTCAAATATATTTTATCATAAATATTTAATATTTTGAGTATTAAAATTTCTATTTATATAAAATAATATATACATTATCATAATGTCAATTACTTTAGCCTATTGTTATTATTTTTCATAAATAAAATCCAATAAATATAGTTATATTTAAATATTCAACAAAATACTCATTCCATAATTCTTAAAATTAGTTAGTAATCTGAAATCAAATATTCATTTATGAAAATTATAATATTATAAAAGATGTTTTGAAACTTTAAATTTTTAATTATTTACTTACTAAATTGATAATTTATTATTAAATATGATTTTGTTAAAAAATTTATTATTTCTATTACAAAATTATTGTTTAAATAAATGATTATTATATTAAAAAATTGGGATGTTACATTCTCCCCCAAAATAATTGCACCATTGTAATTCATTTTGAGAATTTAAAAATAGAATTTCCATCATTAGAATTTTTAAAAACTTCTAATGGAAATTAATTATAAAATTAAAAATATATTTTTTAATTTTTTTTCTCCAAAGACAACTTCTAATATCTAATGATGTCTACAATGCTACTCTGATACAAATAATAAAGATCTGAACCCGAGCTTCTATATCCAGTTCATAAAAAGGATGTCTATTTTTTATATAATATAAATGACATAATAAACAATTATTTATACATTTTATGAACTTTTCAAGTCTATGTTCTGTATAATTAGATAAAACATTACAGTTTTATTAGAGTTGAACAAAAATAAAATAATAAAATTATTTTTCTTCGTGTTCACAAATTCAAAAACATGAATATGTTTATCTTAGACCTTCAATGATACCTTTGAAAATATTTCTAAAACATGAGACGAGAATCAAATTACCATTTACGGTGGTTTAAGAACTAGTGATAAAACTTTTATAAAAATATATTTTTAAATCTCATTTAAATAAATTATTTCAAAAACAAACAATATATAAATATATCTGTCTAAAAATACTTAATCTAAAAATCGTTTGAAAAAATATTTCTTCAAAAACATTTAGATTTCTCCATTGAAATTATTTTTAAATAATACATTCATCATTTATTATATTGATACATGCTAGATCCTATGAAAAACATTATAGTCCTATGAAATATCACTTGTGCGACCATATTCAATGAGGTTGTTAATTCAATATGCATTCCCCATTCTCCAGCCCGGTACCCAAGTTCCTTAACAATATTTTATGAAATTTTTGTGAAGATCATCATTTGACAATTTCAATAAATAAAAACCCTTTAAAAACTACATAATTATTTTCAAATTAGAAAATAATTATACTTTTATAAAATCTATTGTTAAAAAATGACAAAATTAATTTTGATAGATCCATGTTTATAAATAATTCATATATAGAAATAATAACATTGAAAATTAACCTTAATGAAACATTCTTTAAAAACATTGTTAGATAATTAATTCCATTAAGTACTAACATACAATGAACATAAACATATAATATGACTCGTTAAATTTAAACTAGTGGATGCATGAAATGAAATTTTGTTATAGATATTAGCCATATATTACATAATATATGTCATCCATGAATGTATTAAAAAAATTCATATGTAAAATGATATCCATTATTATGTAAAATGTACTATGACTTGAAAATATACTTAAAACTACAACTTACATCTATTTTAAAAGAATTAAATATAATAATTATGTCTTAGATAAAATCAAATACTCTTAAAAAATAAAAAGTTAAAAAAATAAAAGGAAAAGATTTATTGTTTTATATCATAGTTTAAATATAGGAAATTGTTAATTATAAGAAAAATTTATTAAATTATTTATATAAATTCAATTCCATTACAAATATGAAAAAACCCATACACATGTTCCTGAGATAAATTTTATAAATAGAACTTATTTTATTTTCTTATAGACGACATAATAGATTATAATGTATAATTATATTTACATGAAAGACAATAACAAAATAGAATAAAAGAGTTTCCCTTTGAAATAAATTTGAACATTAAAATAATATTTTTTTAAAAATTGATAGATAATTAATTAATGTCCATTATATTTTATTTGAAGAGGTTCTCTTATTATTCGTGGTAGAAAACAAGCTCTCTTATACTCACTGTCTCTCATTCTCTCTAAACAAGAAGCATAGAAATCATAGTCTCTTTCCTTGAAAAAATAAAAAAACTTTTCTTAACACCATATCACTACACATATATTATTCTGAAGACAACCAGTAGAATTATAGATTCAAATTTTGGGTTATGTCGGAGCAGATGAATATGTTACTAAAATGAATTTCTCAATCTGATCATTGTATGATCTTAATACCATATAATTATTTGAAATACAATAAATGAAATAAAAAAAATGCATGCTACAACCAAAATAAAAAATCAATTTAATTATATGAGATACATAAATTCAAATAAATAATTATAATGCGGTGATCAAAGAAGAAATTAAGTCAATTCCAATCAAATTTGTTGGAAGAAAACACAAATCGTTTAACTATTTTATCTAAGCTATAAATCCATTAAAAATTGTGACATAGAGATTAAAATTTGATATCATCATTAAACATCAGTTTTGAGAATAAAATGATACAAAAATAGCTCTTTTTGGGCAACACGTGTTGTCTTTCATGCGCTGCGGTTCCATATGGGTGGTCTAAACCACTCAGTATGTCTCCTCGTCAGTGCTGATGTTTCCTGGTGGGAGAGCTGGAAATGCATAAATGTCTCTTTAGGGGGGGAGTGGTCGGCGACCCCCCCTGGGCGTGGGTCTTGTCCTAATAAAGGACTTAAAATTATTGAATATGATAAAATATGATACCAAAAGTTCCCACACACCTACCTGAAATTGATCTAGAATTTGAGGCTCCGCATCATTTAATCCAGACTCGATTTGAAGCCCTAGGTTCTTCTAAGATTGGAATATATCTCCCCAAATCTCCCAATTCATAGCCCCCCAACTATAGTCGATCTCATATTCGATCCATAGATCCATGCTCGATCCTACCAACTACATTCGATCCCATCATATGGTGATCAACTCCAACAACACTTGGGCTCCAATTAGTCCAGCTTCTACTCCATCTAGAGCCATGGGTTCTTCCTAGGGTAGACCACCTATAGTGCCTCACAACTCAAATCTATAGCTACTTGTTGACATAATAGGTTTATCATAGCAGACATCCTTATCAGGAACCCTCATGTGATTCCCCTTTTAACCCATTTATGGTTATTAATATTAGTTTAATTTAATATCTTTAAAAAAATGAATTTTTTACATTAATTTAATAAAATAAATAAAATATTTAAAATAATATATAGTTTCATATTTTTTTGAAACAAATTCTTAAAGATATTACATTTCAAATTATAATATTTTTCTTTAAAAAATTAATTTATTTTAATTATTATAATTAATTTTATTATTATTAGTTTTAATTCGAAATTTTATATGAATTGAAGTATTCTTAAGTGTAAATTATGAATAAAAAATCATTTTATTTATATTAATCTATTAAAATAGTATTAATTTCATATATATTTTAACATTAATATTTAGTATTATGAATTTTGAAAATTTTATTTATGTAAAATAAGTTATACATTATCGTAATGTTTATTATATAAAACCTTTCATACGTTGTTTATAAATATAATCCAATAAATATATTTATATAAAAAATTTAATTCAAATATCTATACCAAATTTGATAAAAGTATTTGTCAATATAAATTAAAATATTATTTCTAGATAAATATAATATAATAATGTATGTTTTGAAACTATAATTTTTTAATTTATTTACTTACTGAATTGATAATTTAATATTTTATATGATTTTATAAAAATTATTATTAATCATAATATACAATTATATTTTGAAAAAAAAATTATTCTATTAAAATAACCAGATATTTCATAAATAATAATTATTCTATAAATATATGGTATCATTTACATTCTTATTATTTAGTAGGTAACAAAATTATATTGGTATATATGTGTTGACTAACACCTTTACCAAGGGGTGCCATATATTTCTTATGAAATCCATTGGTGAATAATTCTAATTATTATATATCGAATATATAGGCTAAATTTTTCAAAATTGACATACTAAAGATGACGAAACCCTGAGAAAGTTACAAGGATAGAAATTGAAAAACAAAGACATACATGAAAAACATAATAATTAATCGTTGGAAACAATTATTCCAATAAATAGTTTTTAATATAATGGGGTTGAAATGTTATAATTGGAACAAGAATGAAATTATATGTTTTATATGGTTTTTTATTGATTTATATTAATTAATATTTTAAATAAAAATTGTTAAAATCACTTACTAAGCATATTAGAGTTCTGTAAAGGTTTTATTTCACAAACTCACCCTTCTAGAGGTTTGTTTAATGTTTATGAATCGATTTAAAGAATTATATAATAATTAAATCTTAAAAATAATTTTTTTCTATTGACATGTTATTTATGGATTATTCAACTAATATGTCAATTTATAATATTTTTCCACTAAAACGCCTAAATATTATATTAATTGAAGTATGAAATTTTTCAATTAAATCAAGAATTTTTTTTCAATGTTCATATTTTCATTAAAATATTTACATGAATTATATTATATTATAAAATGATATGTTAATGAATTTCTAACCTTCTCAAACATTCTATAAAATTGATTTTGTGTAATATTTTACCTGATTTATGAACAATGTTGTTTTTATAAAAGTTTTTAATGAAATAAACTTTCTATTGTTCACCAAAAAATGATATTTGACACTATAATTAATATCATATTCCATGAAATTACATTACATGTTTCCCAATATATTTTGAAGGAAAATTATTTTCCTAATAATGAATAAATTATTTAGACATTAATATAAGATATTTCAAAATGAAAAGTGTATTTTTGTAATGAAATATTCTAATGATATTTTTAAATGATTTTCATCTATTCCAACAACATTTGATGGAAATTTTGATTTATAGGAAATATAATTTATCGAGACTATCATAAAAATTACTATAAGTTGATTATGATAATCTTATTCTATTTATTAACTAATGAAATTTTATATATTTCATATACAAGTTTTGTAATAAATTTTGTTATATATATAATGTATAAAGTTGTTATTCATTTATCTAATTTGATGAATTAATTTGTATAAGAGTGTCATATAAGGGAAGCATTATAGACCCTCAATGCATCTATAGATATCGTGGTATAAATTAGTTTGGGTGTTTAGTGAAAAAATAACTACATTAACATGATATCTTAGAATAAGACCATAACAATTATATTATGGTGTCCAACATTAGGTATTATACCAATATGAATCTAGATATTATAATCCATATAAAAATTGATTTTTATAAATCATCCCTTCATTTATACCAATTTATGATATTAATTATGAGAAATATTTTATTATTATTTATCATTTTATTATTATTCATTATTTATTTAAAATATTATTTTCCTATTGAAAATGTTTTCTTCTTGAAAATAATATCTTATCATAATTTAAAATTTTCCCTTTCTTGGTATATCAAGAAAGGGTCTATTAATTAATATAGTGATTTAATTGATGAAATAATAATGTTTTCACTCTATTTTTATGATTTATTTCATGTTTTTAGAAATAATTGGATTTTCATATATATATATATATATATATATATCTAGTCTCCCATGTCAATTAAATAATTCAATATTTTACCGTGAAATACATTTTATTTTATTATAATAAATTAAAAGGAGTGTAATGTAATGGTGTGTTGAGTCAAAAAAATTTAACACTTTATTGATTTTTTTTAAGAATCACAATACGTTTTCTTAAAGTATTTGTTTTTTAAAATTTTATAAAGTCCTAGATTTTAGAATGTATATATACCAAATTTGTGTTTCTACATAGTGGAATATAAATTTATCAGATGTAATAAATTATTTTTACTAAATGACTTGTTAAAATGTTCAAACATATGGTCTCACATTTTTTGATGCATATTTATAAAAGTACAAAGGTAGGATTAAAACAATCCTTAATATGATGAAGCTATATTAATAAATTTTCCCAAATATTTTCCATATGAAAGAAGAAATATTTTTTAAATATAATTTTCATTAAATCAATGAGATTGAGATAAATATGTTTTACAGAATAAAACATTTACTCCACTTGATTGAACCTCATTACATTATTATTGTGTATACAATTATGAGGATTTGATGAACAAGTTGAGATGTCAATAATGAGTTTGTTCCAAGGATCTTGTAACCACCTCCAATAATCATAAAATAAGACTATATAAAAATTATATATATATAGGAATAATGATAATAGATGGAATATATTTTTCAATCATTTAATATCATGTTTTAATGAAATGTCTTTGTAATATATTATTACATTGAGAACCCTTTACAACAACCATTGTTTTATAATTTCACTAAAGGAATATATGAAAGGATTATTTCTAAATGCATTAAGATTCATTCTATTTTTTTTTGGATCTAGTTCATGGAGGGATTCTGTGGATTGGAATAAAGAGGAACATCAAATAATTCATATCAATCGTTCTTGTAGTAAGTGAAACATATTTCTTCTGATCTTAGTATTGAGGGATTCATTTCATTATGAAAACTAGATAGTTGGGTTTTATAAATGTAATGGATATGTAATTTTTAGTTCATTTATTTCCATAGAACTTATGGTCAAATAGTGGATATAGTCTTATAAAAGTTATGTATGTACTTTTTATATGAATATTTATAATTTTTTATTAATGCATCATTTTTAGCTATCAATTATATGTAAAATATTAACATTGTTTTTAATAAACATTTATTTTCTATGAGGGTTGTATAGAAAGGTAATATATTAATTATACATAAAGAGTTAAGTGAATTTTGTATGTTTTTTAAGAAACTCTAATTAAAACTCCTTAGAAGTTATTTTATTACTCTTCAACCCTAAATGGCAATATATTAAAAGTGCATGGGAATAACATAGAAGGGTTCATTACCAAAAAAACACGAAACCTAAAAAATGCGACATGGAATAACAAATTAAAAAATTAGAGACATATGATTCAAAAAATAAGAACTATTTGGAAGTAATTATTTACCAATAGATTAATTTGAACTTATTTTGAGATTAATGAGAATCAAGTAGTATAATTTAAAATAAAACATTCATCTATGAGTCCCCTAAATAATTAATTACAATTTTTGTTAGTAGTAACATACAATAGTTAATTATTTCATACCTTATAATATACTCATATTACATAAATTTCACTATATCTTATGAATTACTAAAATGTATTAATTTTGTCATATCATAGGATTAATTTTTAATAGTTATATTTTGTGTTTTAACAAATGAACTATCTCGCCATATTTGATCTACGAATACTTGGTTTATAACATGATTATCCATAAATCAGTAAAATATCTTTCCATATAACAAAGAATGAAAACATGGAAACATAAAATTTCAATATAAAAACATTTAAAACGGCCATTGTTACTTTTTAGTTTTATTTAGATGTGTAAAATAAATGGTTTCAATGAAAATTTCCTTAAAACAATCAAAATTAATTTTTAGGATGAATAAGGATATAATAAATTGAACATATCAGCATTGGATCATAGGAAAATAATTAAGGAAATATTCTGACAAAAAAACACATTTAAAAGAAAATTTAATAATATCCTTGTTAACATAGAAAATATCATTTTCTATTAAAATTGTCTTAAATAAAAATTACATGAATTGTGAGAAATATAATTTCTTTTAAGTTAAATGTTAAATCTTATAAAAAAGACACTATTGAAATAAATAGTTAAGATGTGGGGAATGTCAATTAATTTGGATAATGATAAAACCAAGATGTCTTTCACACATTTGCTAAAAAATTTCCCTTGTTTTGTTTTTTTAATATGGTTCCTTTTAAACCATAGAAAATAAAAGAAAATATGGTTGAAAATGACTTATAAAAACTGTTTCATCATAGGGAAGAAAAATCCTGAAAACATTATAAGTCTCAATGATATGAAATATAAATGATTCCTGATAAAAAATCAAATTATGTCCAGTATTCCATATATTATATTATTTGATCTTAAAAACTTCCCAATAGTAGAGAATTAATGGAAATAAAATATATACCCAAAATAACTATTGAATAGGAATATATATTTTGTTCATGAAATTATGATAATTCATTTTACCTCAAAGAGTCCTTTAATGTAAAAAAATATAAAAATTGGATTATAATAGAAACCTTTTTCCGCTCTGGAAACTTTCTAGTTAAAAATCCTTAAAAGGAACAATGAAAAGTTTTATTATATATCCTTTTATTTATAAGAGATAATAGGAAATATTTATCATCGGGTAGTGTGTTAACCAAAATAAGAAATCATAGTGCATGAAATGAAACAAATTTCATGAAAATGAGATCGAGATAAAGAAAACCCTTATAAGGATCAAAATATTTAGGTTTTAATTAACTATTATAATTTTTAATTACTATAAAATTAATATATAATAATTAATTAGTTAATTAAAACCCATTATGGCTTTATTATTTTATCATAAATAAATTTATTTCCTAGATATATTTCATTACATTATATAGTTATTCCCATGTCTGGTGTTATGATGACATTATATTCATAATCTAGTAATGAATTTTAATAGTTGGACATGGTAAAGGGTTTAATTGTTCCATCCTATAGTGAATAATAATCATGAAATAATAATCATTTTTATAGAAAATAAAATTGTTGAGTATTCTATGAAAATCATTTACGAAACAAAAATTACACTAGATCGTGAAGAGGTAGTTATCAAGTATACCCATGTGATGTTTTTACATATCAATTTTATAAAAAATAAAGATAAAAGATAAAATTTCATCTTATAAATATATATATAATTTTATAAACATATAATTATTTTTTAATAAAATCAAATGACGATCTATGAAAGGATTTTCTTGAACAAATGAAGTTAAACATTTCATTTAGATAGTTTTCCATACATACACACATGTGATAATTCCATTTTTATTGATTAGATTGGTAGAAAGATATATGAAATGTTTTATTTTTATAATAACAGATATTTCATTTTAGAAAAATATACATAGTAAATCCATCATAATTTTCATCTATGAAGGGAAGCGATGTGAAATGAAATTTAGTGGTTTGCAAGGACCTTTTCTACACTAACCCATGATTGGCAGTTTAGATTCACATTTGATTGAAAAATTAGATGACTAAGGTTATTAAATAACAAATGAAAATATCTCAAAATATGGAATGTAATGATTTTATAATATTGTTTTTTATGATATAATTAAATGGTGTAGAAGGATAATTAAAATGATAATGTGTGGTTAATATGATTACATTCTCCTTGAAGAACCTCTAATAGATATATACATACATACCCTAGAAACTGTCTATTAATTGTTAATTAGTCTCTTTAATTTATATAATGTTATTAAAATAATTTTTTAATGGTTTGGTTAACTTAAGTAAGCTTATTAAGTGTGAGGAAAAGATTAGATGTGGTGTCCTTATATAAGAGAGGAGAGGGATAGCCATGGAATTACAATAAATTTTAAATTAATAATTTTTTTCATTTTATAAAGGATCTTTATTGATATATCAAAAATATATTAAGGGTAAATATAAAAATCCACTAATCGAATAAAATTTATACAAGTCTAATGTCTGTTTTAAACCTTATCTCTTAGTTTTCCACCAAAAACTTTTAATGATTATCGTGATAACAATGTTTTTTACTAATTAAGGGAAATAAAATATAGTATATAAGGAAAATGACCCCTAAATGTCAAATGGTTTATATTATCAATTATATCCCATTAGCATGGATAATGTTAATATTTAAATTAATTTTAAATCATTTAATAAAATATTATTTTAACTAATACTTCATTACTATCATTTTTATGATATTAAAATAATTTAATTTAAAAAACTATCAAGAGAGTAATTTTTTTGAATATATAGTTTTTCAATTCAAATTAAATTATATTGTTTTATAAAAATCACAGAACACCATAACTATTCCAAAATAATATACTATTAATTTTTTAAAAATCATTTAAATTTTTTCTCTACAACATGCACAAGAACTATGTCAGCTTTTTAGAATATTTAAAGGTAATGATTTCATCAATAATTTTTTTTTAAAATAAAGTGATAATAAAATTCATTATTTTTTCATGTTTACATTTATAAATAAATTTTATCTATTTTTATAAATTTGAATAATGTTAGATATATTAAATCCAAGAGAGTAAACAAATTTATTTATTATTAACAAAAATCAATTATATTAAGTTTGTTATCAATGGAGGGCAGACATTGATTCACATATTTTGGAATTTGTGATTGTGATGTTAAATAAGAACATATACAATGATATATAAATGTATATGGATTATTTTGAAAGAATATTATAATGTTTTATCTTTAATTTAGTTTTTTTATCATTCTCGCAATGAAAACATTTTTATAAATGTTATTATTCATTATAAACAAATATAAAGGTAGCTAATTTACCTAATATGGAGATCATGGTTAGAAATATAGAAAAAATTTAATTAAATTCATTCAATATTTTATGTTATTAATTTTAAAATAATCCTACAAAATTTGATTAAAAATAGTTTTATATGAAAACTAAATTTATGTCTATTGATGTAAATATATAAAAATTATGCATAATGAAAAGTAAATTAATTTTAGTTAGATTAATAATAAAAATAATAATAATAAAATTTAATAATAAAATTTTAATACATAAATTTAATATAGCATTCTATAAAATCATAATTTCTCACAATTCAATAAAAATAATCATTGTCGAAAAATCATAAAATTTCTCTAAATGATATTTTTGATATATTGATTTAATGTATAACAATTTTTTATTATAAAATACTATTTATATTAGTCAAATAAAATAATATTATAATTAATAAATACAAAGTTAATGAGTGAGAGAATTATAAATATCATAAATAATGTGGTAACTCATATTCATATACTTCAATTCAATGGATGTGGATAAAAAATAATTTTTATATAATAATATTTTTTGGGGTTTTATTGCATGTTGTTTCATTTTATATACAATATTGAACAATGTGTTCTTTTAATATCTTAGTGTCACTATAAAAAAGTTACTTTTCAAACCGGGACATATATGTTTGTAAAAGTGTATTTATTGTTGGTAAAACATTTCACCAAAACATTTGTCCCTATCCCAAACATGTTGGTTAAAAACCTATCATTAAATGTATTTGTGATTGATAAAATAGTTCTATTACAATTATAATAAAACCAATAGATAATATATATATTTGTTAAGGTGTTTTTAAATAGATTCTTATAATTATTTTTTCAATTGGTAATAATATTACTAAAAAATAATATCTTTTTATAAATTATATTTAATAAAAATTATAAATTTATTTTTATTAAAACTTCATATTGTATTTATTTATATATCTTATATAATTCATCTATTTTAATTATTAAACCAACTATGATTTACAATAATGTTGAAACATGCAAAAAAATCAATAATAATAATAATAAAATTTATTAATAATAAAAATTAGGCTTAGACTATGAATAGAATCCCTCATGCCAACCCCCCCAACAGGATCCCCTCGCGCCCCCAAGTACCACCCATCCCTGACCCACCTGCGAGCCAGCTCCAACCAGAATCCTCACAAAGTATCCTTTATAGTAGCCTTTCATGAACTATAATACTCAAGTATAAGCATTTAGTGCAACAAAAACCTCAAGTAGTGGACTTCAGCTACAAGATCTCAACCACACGTAGCTTAGCTCCAGTATCAGTAAAAAAATCGAGTTGGATCCAATACCAATGACATCATCCACATATGAAATTCACCCACTGAGTCATGGCATGACTAAAATGGCGGTGGCCAACTATATTAGCCCACACTGGAAGCATGAATTAGTTCTACCCTAATTTCAGTTACAAGTGGTATGAAGTTGAAAATCATCCCCACACACATAAGAAAGTACCTTTCTTCCACTTTTGGATAAAATTGGTACATCCCCAATATCACAATGGAAACATCAAAAATATCACAATGGTTAAACATGATTAAGGACAATAGATCCCATCAATAAAAAAATTTAATATTTGTGTTAAACATGTTTCGGAATCTAACCAAAACAAAAATATTTAGAAACATAAATAAATATAATAACACTACAAGCATGGGAACAAGTGGGAGAAATATCGTGGCTACACATGACTCATCACATCTTATTAGTGAATATTTAATATGAGTAACCATTTCCCACCATTATTGAATTTCCAACTAAGACTATTTGTTGCATCATTTGAAAATATAAGATTTATATAGCAGCTCATCGCTATTCCAGACCAGAAAAAACAAGTTATCTGGGGAACTATCAACAAAAATCAGGGAACATAAGGCAGCTCAAACAACCCAAGATGAAGTGGTGATGATAGAATCATGAAGTTAAATGGTGGTTTATTCAAATTGGTGAATAACTTATTAGAAATAAAATATACTAAAAGATTAAAATTCAACAAAACCAAATATGAACATGACCCCCCAACGAGTCTCTCAGATAATATTTCCAAATCCAACCCTGCTAGAAAAACGAGTCTCTAATACAATGAACCCTTATAACACATTCAACCCAGAGAAGGGGAAGGTTTATATAAAAATTTATAACTCAACCACAATACTCAAAAAACATACCCTGTCATCAAAAAGCAGGTCATCCAAATCGCCATGCATCTCCAAAACTCTGACCAAATGAAGCTCAATCCCCATCCCAAAAACTAAAAAACTACAATGATACATTATGTGATAATTTATTTAGACATTTAAAAATAAAATACCATGTATTACAATAGAAAAATTTAGAATATAAAGACATGAAATGAATTTTATGGCCTTTATGTCTTGGAGTTTTAGGAAAATATAACTGTTTTTGCATCAACTTTCCCTTCAGACAATGAAAAGGAGTTGATCTGAGGTTGTGGTTTGGTTGTCTTGAACAAGTATTCCAGTGTCAAGATATATGGATCCAATTTTGGTGATAGTTTTGGTCTTCAATAAAATGTGGAAGATACCTTTAGAGTACAATTTAGTTTGAACACAACATCCTGAGTTTTCATAGCTTCTTACAAGGATGAAAAGGTTACGTAGGAGTGGGTTTTAATTTAGTCCATCCATAAAATATTAAAAGTTCCTGTTTTTCCTAGAAACTCATGCACTAATTTCAATGTAATGTGGCAGAGTAATTGATCAATCCAAAAAGAATTATTCATTGATTTCTGTGAGGGTGGAATAATGTGTTCCTTTGGTTTTTCATTGCTAACCACAAAATCAGATCTTGATAGGTTTTGGATGGTAATTTATATATTAATAGGGTCATTGTGAGTGGTATATGGTGTAATATAAATTTTTTCTTCTTATGTACAATGATATTTTATTGTATCCACCGGTGTTTCCTCTTAGAAACGTCATCGTTTCTTCTTCTTCATGAGGCTTCTGTTTTAAAGATGATAACACTGGATATTTAAGCATTACAATTTTCTCACCAATAGATGAATAAGAAACCACAATGCTTTCCAACACATCAGCCACAGTAGTATTTTCATATGTGTCTTCTAATTCATCATATCTGTACAAGGAATATGTTTATTTAACATCAAGAACATCTTCATCTATTGAATCATAAGAAGAAATGGGAAAGCTAGATTCTTATAATTGAGTTTATGTAATTGCAGTGATTATTTTGATAAAGCAAGTAAAAGATCTTAGACAAATAACATAGTCATGTCAATAACACCTTCTTACCTGATTATCTAGGCTATCCTAATGAGACTACCTGACCAACCTCAACAGTGATCCAACCAACCATAAGAGGTATTGAGGAGGAAAATAACCCATACAGGTCTGTGCATGAGTAAGGAAGAAAGGATCTCAAGTGGGGTGACATGGGTGGAAAACCATTATGGGGAGTCATATATTATATTTTATTGGGTGTATTAATGTGTAATCTATCTTATTAACCAATGGAATGACAAAATATTTTTTGATTTCATACTCACACATGTTGTACACTATTCATTCATTTAAAAATTGAGACATATATAGTGTTTAGATAAACTTTCACTACTTTTATATATTTGTATTCAACCTCAAGTTCTTTCAGTGTTCATTATACCAATATCGGGACATATTTATAAATATGTGATCTTCCATTGAAGTAGATAATTTCATGGGGAACTAATCCATGAGAATTGGAAGATCATATACACTATAAGAACACTAGAATAAGATGAAAAAATACTTTTATGTGGTGAACTTGGTACCACCTAAAACTTTGATCATGTTAGAATTTACAGTTTATGACTTTATGGCTACATGAATTTTGTGTGAATATTGATTTTACCAACATAACAATTTGGGGAAAATAAAATAATAATTTTAAGGTTTAAATGATAGACACTGACCTGTAATACTATGGCCGCATAAGTCATTGGGGAATATAACTCTCATATCATATAACTTGTGCATATGACATACATTTCATGTATGGATTTGAAATATATAATATACTATTTTGGTATTACATAATAAATTAGAATAATACTCCAATTGATGTTGTTAACTTAGTTTCTGTCTTGTGAATTAATATTAAATGATAAACATATCGTGGGATTTTCTGTCATGATTCATGATAAATTATAAAAATGGAACATAAGAAGTATTTATGGGATCATTTAATTAAAAATTAGATATTTGAAGATCAAAACTATTGTATACATGAATTTATTTATATTCAGTTTAAATACATTGATATATCATGTATATACAGAAGAATAATTCCATTATTTTTATTGAAATGGATCTTGTTTAAGGATCATGTTCTAATAGTAACTACTATTGAAATAGGAAAAGGATCCAAATATTTAAAATGTGGTAAATTTTTTAAATGGAAATAGACTTATTGAAACTATCAGTTGGATTTTCAACATTGTATATCTTAGTGACCCACAAAGTCCATAATTAAATAATATCCTTAACAAAGTTAATTCGACTGTCTGTATGATTTGATCTAACATGGGGAAATATGTTTCTAAACACATGTAAAGTATAGAAACTATTACAATGTACAAAAATAGTAGAATCTAACAAGGGAAACTAAAGAATAATACATTTGAACCAAATAGATTTCTCAATGAAATTGTTCAAGGTTATGTACTCAACATCTATGGTTAGAAGTGAAACAACTGATCATATGTTACATTTCCAAGCAATTGGACCACTATATTTAATAATGATTTAAATTTATAAAGACACTAATTTTAATTGATAATGAATCCTAATTAAATATTTGAAAAACCATTTTGTTCAATTAAAAACCTTAGGCATTACAGATAGAGTTACACAGAAAGTCTTGAAGGAAAATATCTAATTGTATGAATATAACTAGAAACATATTGTATCCTAATAGTTGGATTGAATTAAATCTAAAGAGAAATATTTATTTTAATGTATTTATAGATTATTTTACATTTGAGGAGGTTGTTGAGGTGTTTTCAAGCAACGAGATAATTGTGGAGGACCCTAAAATAAAATCACCACAAGTGAATCTATGTTGACAATTCTATAGAAAGAAAAATGTGTGATGTAGTTATTCAATATTTGAATGAACCATCAATTTATTGAGATATAATGATCATGGAAGTAATACTTCTTCTACTAGGTTGAAATACACCAATGTTAAAGACTGAAGCAAAATTTGAGGAAAAGGTGAAAAATTCATAGCAAATAAGTGCACAAGAGAGAAAAAGAAACCTAGTTGAACAACAAATGCTTGGACGGGGTGGTTGGGATGATTCCCATATATTGATTACTGCAAATTTTATACTTTTAATTATTTCCACTACTACTAAAATGATATCTTATGTTAATTTTCATTCGCAATTTGAATAAGATGGTATAGAGAAATTAGCAAAGCATGGTCCAATTGTCTCTATCATTGTTTGTGAGAATCATCCATAAGATGTCTGACTAAAAGTTATCATTTTTATTTATTTTGAGAGATCACAATAAATGGAAAGAATTAAAAGAATCATGGAGGCCTAAAGTAATGCAACCTCAACAAATTATTGACAACAAACTTCATCCCCTCACAAGGAAATGAACCCAAATTAATAAAGAAACCATACAGTGATTAGAAGTATCCATTGACGCCAGAAAATCCACTACTGTATTTCCTTACCGCCATTTATGCGATATCACCATGTGATTCCCCATGAAAATATTGCATCTCCAGACTGTATAAACTATATTCCATGGATTTCTTCATATGTACAACAAGGATCTATACATATGAAGGGAGTCAGTCTCCACCACCGTCAACTGAATCTGACTTTAAGAACACATCTCTAAACCCTTAGCTAATTCCAGGTTCTCCGCCTAAAGAGCATCGCCTTCCCCGAATGAAGCAATGAACACCGTACGCACTGACCCAGCTTGATCTCTCACAACACCACCCCCATTCATTCCCCCCCCCCCCCCCCCCCGCGCAACGACCCATATGAATTTAGTTTGAGCCCTTGGCTCGGAGGACACTAGCGTACCAAATATCCCTGCCCTAAACCATTCGCCTGGTGATCGATAGAAATAGACGGGACCAAAGAATTAACCAAAGGCACTGAATGACAATTTTGGGATAAACGAAGCAGATCCATGATATTGTTTTTCATTTTGAAAAGAATGCAGGACCGGGATCCTGAAGCATTATTGTGTTGACCCTCATTTCGAACCTTCCAGATTTTGTAGCACCCGACACTTAGGGTGATCGATCTGGCCTTTCTCTCCACCCCTTGGTTTCAAGCTCCACTTAACCAATCATGGAGAAAGTCAGTAGGAGATCCTTCAGACACATTCCACCTGAAGAAAGTCCCATAGGCCTTCCAAATCCCGCTGGACCATTCACTATCATAGAAAAGATATCCTACTGATTCATGGTTCGAAGACCTGCATCACCAACATGTTGAAGCCATATTGACACCCATTTTCTGAAGGTTGTCATCAGTCGGAAAATCCCTGTTCCGCACATGCCATAACAGAAAGTTAAATTTTTAGGGGATATCTTTAAACCATAGAGACTCCCCCCATCATTCAATATTCACTATGTTCCTCGACACATGATCAATATTCTTAATGGAGAAAGCACCTGACTAAGAGCCCATGAAAACCAGATTGTCTTCCACATCATTAGCAACAATAGTGCTAAAAACTTCCCTTTGACTCACATCAAGGATATCCTAAAGGTAACATGGGTGAATACTAGCCTCTATAAAATATAAGTCTATGGTAGGACTCCCCAGGAACCACATACTACCCACCCCCAATCCTGATTCCAAAAGTAGATGTTTCTGGTACCAACAATCCATCGAGAGTGATGATGCATAATTTCTAGATACGGGAGGGTCAAATTTCATATCCTAGAAGGTCGCCTTCTCTGAGTATTCACATTCTGGTCATATTCATCATGCATGATTCTTCCCCATAGTGATCGGCCATCCATAGACTCAAATGATAACTTATCATGGATCCCATGCATGGTATTAGAGACACTTCTCATATTAATACCCCCTTCAGATAGAGATCTTGCTAACCATTTCCCCAAATCCCAATGGTGTCTTCCTTCCATCTGACTATCCCATATGAAGGACACCATAATCCTGTCCAAATTGGATATTACACTTTTTGGAACCTTCAGTGTAGAAAGAATATGCATAGTGATAGAAACAAGAACACTTTTGACTAGAGTGATAAGACCTCCAAAAGAAAGAAATCTATTCTTCTAGATCTGGATATGACCTGTAATTTTTCATTTAAGATTATCAAAATGATGAACCCTTGGGGAAGAAGGAATAACCAGAGCTCCGAGGTATTCCATGGGAAAGGAGCCACTTCCCATGCTCAAGCTGGCTCTCAGATTCCTCTCCCTCCTCATAGAGGTCCTCCTTGAAGCAAAGAAGATACTTTTTTCGTTGTTCACCAACTACCCACTCCACTTGTAATATTCCATTACAATCCATTTGAGACCCCTCATAGATCTTATACTACCATTGATAAAAATAATAGTTTCATCCACAAACATCAAGGGAGAAATTCCCCTTGTGGCATACCTATTGTGATATGGAAGGATTTTACCTGAGTTGATTACCTTATTAATGTAGCAGATGAAAGAATTTTGTGCAAGAATGAAAAGAGTAGGGGATAGAGGATCCCCTTTCCGGAGACCACAACATGCCTTGAAAAATCCAAAATTCTTTCCCATGAAAGAATTAGAAATCCATGATGAGATAATGCAACGGAAAAGTATATCGATAGTCCAGTTGGAGAACCCCATGCAAGACAAGAATCTTAGAACAAAACCCCATTCCATCCTATCATACGCATTGCTCATATACAATTTAACCACCAAATGGCCCCCGAAAGATTTATTGTTGATTCCATTAACCATTTATTGGACCAGACCAATCACGCCCTGAATTGACCTCTGTTTTATGAAACCATGTTGTTCTGGATTCATCTATTCATCCTGGTGAGTGGAAAATCTCTTATTAATAATGATGGATAAGATCTTGTACTGTAAGTTTGAAATACTGATGGGTATATATTTATCAATGGATTGAATATTACTCACTTTTGGGATAAGAATAATTTTGGTAGCACATGCAATACGCGGAAAATCCCCTCCCAGGAAGAAATCCTGAACAACACGTACAAGATCCCATTTAATAATCTCCCATGAATCCCTTTAAAAAGACCCAGGGAACCCATCCGGTCCTGGTGAACTATCCGGGTTCAAGGTCCAGGCCGCTTCATGCACTTCATCCTCATTAGGAATTTTTCTCAAGCCATCATCAATGACCTCTGAAACACTACTGGAAATTCCAAAAAAAATCTCAGCATTACCACTCGGGTACCCCATTCCATGGAAGGATTAGGAGTAGCCATTAATGATTGAATAACTTCATTAACAATTGCCCCGAATTACTTCTGATCTATGGAAAATGATCTATCCACCCTACGGATATTGGGCCTCTGAACACGCCGACATTCCTTAATGCAAGCATGGAAGTACCCTATATTCAAGTCCCCCTTCTGAAGCCATCTTACCCATGCATTCTCTCTATCCACCCTTTCTTGTTAAAGTAGATTATCAGATAAAGAGTCTTTTTTCCTTCTCAGCTCAGAAAAAATGGAGTCATCCCATTCTTCTTCCAAACTTTTCTCCAGACGATCCACCTTCTCTCTGATCTCATAAACATCATGATCACGAGTCGGGATAGTTCTTCTCCAGCCACAGAGAAGATTTTTAACCCGCCTTAGCATATTGTGAAAAGTAGTCCATGGATTCCCCCAGTGTTGCGATTCCCAGGCTTCCCTGACCACATCTATGAAACCCAGTTCCTGCACCAAAGATTTGAAAAACATATCAGGATCCTACCACGGCATGCCTGCACCAAGTGAAATGCGTAGCGGGGTATGATCAGACAAACTCCGAGTCAAGTGAGCGACTTTGGAGTCCGGGAACATAGATAATGTAGTGTTGTTCATCAAACATAGGTCAAGCTGACAATATGAGTGCCTCCCCCCTCGTTTATTATTAGACCAGGTAAAGATACTTCCCTCATAACCTATATCCAACAATCCACTTCATCCCATAAAAGAAACTAATTAACAACTGTAATTCTTGGGGAAATCTCCACCCCATTTTTTCTCCTCTGTACTAGCAACAATATTGAAATCATCACCACCAATCTCGTGAGCCACATCAGGATTGAAGCCCTCTAGATCACTCCATAAAGACTCCATGTCCTGAGAATTACACTTGGTGTATATAAAAGAGAATAAAATCTCTTGGATACCCACAGTAATCTTAGTGTTAGGAGACTGATCCATTGTACTCAGTAGATCAACACTGATATGATCTTTCCAGAAAAGCCATGTGTGAATTGGGAGGATCCCCATGTAAAAAACCACGTACTTTAAACCTCTGATCATACTCAGATATTTTTGCTTGAATCTTGTTTAGGTTCCAAGAAAGAAACCAAGAAGACTTGGTTATTACATAATTCATTGAAAAGAAAATCAGATTTGACCCTGGCTCCAAAGCCTCGGCCATTCTATATTATGACTATAAACATTGACACACTCCCATATGGATTTGGACCCAAACTCCTGGACCTTTTCATGAAGAGAATAAATTTCACATAGAAGCTCATCAGCTGTTGATTTTGACCTGGTTATAACACCCATTTGCACCTGCAAGGAGGATGCCGCAAGGGATAACCCACTTCTGGACATCACCCTATAAGAGAACTTTAGAGAATCAAAACACAGGACCTGACTCTTGGACTGATCCAAAGGAGATGCGGAAGCACCTGGATGGAATGGGGATGTAAGCATTGATAGTGAGGATAGAGGAGAATACACCACTGGTCCGGGAGAAAGAGAGCACACCACAGTGTCGGGATCCAAGGATAGGAGGGGAAGCCCCCTAGACAGAGAGGACTGAAAATCCTTATGATCACTCGAGCCAGATTCTACCACAGAGATTTCAGAAATACAACTGCACGTGGGTACCCAGTTATCCACAACTGGATCCCTAAGGCGAAGAGATCGTATGATTCTCATCTCTGAGGGATACGGATCTACCACTGAATTCTGTACAAAATTTTCCTTGCCCATAAAATAGCGAATTGGAACCAAATCCTGACTGGAAGAAGCACCTCCCTCACTTTCCTGATTAGAATACAAATCCACCTATGACAATTCAAATTGAAAAGGAGCCTTACCATTGCCTCGAGCATGGCCATCAAGGCCTTTAGAAGGGGCCTAATCAGAAGACCTTGAATTCGCCTGGACATCAACACCCTTTGGGCGAGCCTTGCGGCCGACCTACAGCGAATGGCCAGAAATATGGAAAGAAGAACAAAACCTGGGGTAAATAGGATAGATCAGAGATTGATTCCTATCAGACATCCCTTTAATACATAAAACTAGATGATCCTGTAATGATCGAGATAGATCCACATCAATGCACAACCGAGCAACAGAAGCATCCACCAAACAAAGAGTACGATCATCCGCACATATGAAGAAACCCAAAGAGTCCCCAATGACCTTAAGGAAGGATTAATTCATGAAAGGAAGGGGTAACCTAGGAAGATAAATCTAGACCGCCGCGTGGGAGCACTCTCATCCATAATGAACATCCATTGACCAACAGGAGAGGGAGAACCTCCAACTCCCCAAAGACCAAGGGATTTTTCACCAAGAAGTGACAAAATCTTCTATGGACGCTAAGACGATACATAATGATTTTAATCAAAAATTGACACCGAAGTTGGCCGATCTATGTTCCAACACCTGAAGAAATCTTGGAAAAATTCCAGAGGAGGCTTATCCGCACCGAATCGTGCATCCAACGTCTAATAAAGATCCAAATCCGCCTCCGCAAAAGACGCCACAGAAAACTCGAGCATGAGGGATCATTTTTTCCATGAAAGAAGATGCAACCTCCAGACCCACGGACATAGCACTCTGAGGTAGAACTACACCCAAGGGATTCTACTGAATAAGGGCTTCCTTTAAGGAAAGACCAGGGGGACTAGGAAAGCCCTCGTCGGTCGCTAGAGGGCCAGGCACCACGACCCCATGCGACGCCGAAGCATCGGGCGAGAGAGAATTTGAAAAATATATATGATAATACATCCATAGGATGTTGTCCTGGTGAATATAAATGATATGAATGATGTAGAACTTGATAGAGGGAGATGGTTTGATTAGAGGCAAGTTGATTGGAGAATTGATGATGGGAGTTCCAATAGCTCTATTGTATAAGACATGGATTCTGACTCCTCCTGACTAGAGAAGTTTAGTGCCGAACAAGAATCGACAAACATGGATAAAATGTGGATAAAATGAATATATTACACACCACCCTATAAAAAATAATATTCACTACGAAAAAATAAAATTACTTCAAAAAATGTGGATAAAACAAATAGATTATGTACTATCCTAAAATTAATAGATTATCTCTTACCCTTAAACGAACCGATTACGCACTACCCATGAATATATTATGTATTTCCATGGAACTCATTAAACAAAAGTGGCTAATACCAAACTCAATCAAGGATCACAACCCCAATACATTAATAATCACAAAATAAAACACCCAAAATATTTTTAGGGTTTGGAAGGGTTACCCTCACCACATGTAATTAAAGGAAAAGCATAATGAAAATAGAAGAATAATAGAGTGGAGGGGAAAGAATTATAACATGGGAAGAACATGATTAAAATCTGAAGGAAGGACATCCTTATTACATGGCTACAAGAGGAGTAAGGTGCACAGTCAGGGATCCACTTGGCTAGGGTGAACGACTCGAATAGGAAGGGGATGCGGTGGGGTGACGTCAAGGAGGAAAATATATAATAAGATAAAAAACTTTTATTTACAGACCCCACACACCATTTAGTTGTATAAAAGTAATTTAATTAGGTTATGCCATGTTAATAAAAATGATAATGGTTATGTTATCATTGTGGATTGATACTCTTAATTTAAGAAAGATTCATATTATTGGTATAATTTACCAAAATATCATGATATTAAATAAATTCATATGTACACTCTACATAATAAAAATGATTTTTAATTTATAAATATTCTAAATATGAAAATATATTATATACATATAATGAAATTATATATAAGTGGCATTTTTTATTTTTTACTAGTGTATCCATATTATTCGTTTTTCAAAAATTAAAATAATTTATCATCAGTATTATATCAAATATATATATTATATATAAAACATATAATTATTTAATGAAAACGTATGATTATATAATTTTATTAAAATAATTTTATTTATAACATTTACTAAATATAATATAATTACATAAAAAATTTAGTACTGATATAATAAATAAATAGATTTAATATTTGGTAAAAGAGTTTTTGGTGGTAAATGATTAATATTAACTGATATGGGTGTTGGTAAAAACATTTTCCAGTATATAAAATCAATCCAATTGAACTTAATAACTACTGGAATTTCTCGGTTATATATTATCTTTCAATAAATATCTGTTGATAAATCATTTTTGTTTGTGTATAATATTACCCCCTTAAAGAAAGAATTTATAATGCCCCATATTGCAGAAATATCTAATTGTCATTCAAAAGATATATATATTTATAAAATGTTTATCTTCATTCACAACATAATTATCTTTAGGAATTTTTTGAAGAAAATTTCAATGATGATATTTTTTACGAGGCATAATCACTATATATTTATAGTAATAACACATAGATTTAATAATGATCTCTATAATATTATTGATATGATAAATAGAGTAATGGGGGATGGTATAAATGATTTAATTGTGTTATTTATTAATGATATATTGATATATTCTATGGGATATGATGAACATATGTGTAATTTGAGAAAACAATTAAGACACTTAAAGAAAAAATGTTATATGGAAAAATTTTCAAATGTGAATTCAATATTCATGTAGTTTCATCTCTTGGACATATTATCTCTTTATATGGAATATAATTTGACCATTAAATGATATATGTGGTGATGTAACAGACAATACAAACCAATATAAATAAGACTTGTAGTTTTCTTGCATTAAAATGTTACTCATGAATATTTTTTAAAAATGTTCCCTGATTAGAAAACATGTTATCAAAGTTGAAATGTCAGGATATTAAGTTCACATGGCCATATAAATGAAAATATTAGTGTGAATAATTAATAATAATCTTTTTAACGCAATCATATTAACTTTACTAGTAGTGTTGTATGTATTTTTTTATTTAGTGACTCATAAAAAATAAGAATGAATGTACCCATACATGGAATGATATATTTTTTACCTATGAAAAAATGTAGTCAAATATTGATGAATATAATTATGAAACCAATTATATAGAGTTATAAACCATAATAATTATATTTCATATTTAGATAAATTTTCATTTTTGTAAATTTTGTGGAATATATATGGATTACAAATTTCTAAAGTATATCTTCCCACATAATGATATGAAAAAGATAACAGTTTTATCATTTAAACTACTGAATTATTATTATTTATCAATACATACCACTATAGAATGGACAACTAGGTGGTAGATGTATTATTTGTGAAATATTATGGAATTCTAACTAAAATATAGATTTACTAAGATCATATATTCATGGATTTCGAAAATATTTATATTATAATTGTTATGAAAGGGAAAGGAACCCATCTATTCTAAATTATATACAAACCATCCTTATTAGAGAAACTAAAAATATCTAAACATTATGATAAGAATATTCAAAATAAAATAAAAAACATGAATAATAGGATGTTGGTAGAATTCCTTTATCAAGATTTCTTTATTATATTTTTTTAAGAGGATATGTGCTCCATTTATGCCTGAGATGAAATATGAATTATTAGGGTAATCTCATATCTCAATATTTTCTAAAAATATTTATTGAACAAAAATGTAGTAGGATTTAAAATTATAATTTTCATCTAATATTAAACAGGTTATTTTACAGTATATATTACGTATCATAGTATTTTGGAAGGTAAGTGTTGAAAGAAAATATCTCGAGGGATTGTTGTAGCCCCTACATATTTGTCTGTGGAAATGGGATGGTATAAATATGTAATTTATCATTGTATTTCCATTGAAACCCTAAATTATGGATTCTATGTCATTTATTATTTAATGAATTACTAGCATCATAAATTTCACTAATATCAGTGAATATCTTCATCCTAATATCCATATGTGGATCTATATTAATGATATTTGGAGCCACAATTGTTCATAATATGCGATTGTATCTAATCATAATCTATATTTTAATTCTAATATATTTAATAATATTAAAAAGGATAGATGAATTGAGTGGAAATTGAGCACATCATATAATCTACAAACTGATCGGTAATTTGAAATGTTTATTCAAACATTATATAAAATGTAAAATTATTTCTCACATGAAATTATTAGTAAGTGGGATCTATTTTTAGCAATCATGTAATACCCTTATAATAATTAATTTCGTTAAATAATTAACCTTACATAATATGAAACATTGTACATTAAATGGTATCTATGATAACATAATAAGTAAAATTGTTTGTAATGAATTTTGTTAGACCAGATCTCATGTTGGAGACAATAATGAAATTAAGGACCATTCAAACATATATTTAGGGAGATAAATGTGACAAAATATTCCAATAACTAATGTAATGATCCATTTTTTAAAGTAGAATATCATGTTTTCTTGAAGGATTATATATTGAATTATTTTATAAGTGTAACACCCCATCTTGAACCATTAGGTCTAGGCTATAATTTTATATATTCACATGAATACATCCCTTTACACAAGAGATTTCCAAATGGTAGTGAGGGTCTAAACACTATCAATGAGGACAATATAACCTCGGAATAATATATCTTCATGAAAAATAAAAATAAAATATAACATCTTAGAGTTATTTAGGTGGAATATTATATGACATAATGTAATATCGTATGGAAAAATCCTTATGTTAATAAATAAAGATATATCAGTGGGGATTCTATTATGTCAATTCTATCTAGAGTAAAAAAGTGATGGTGGAAAAGTACATAATATTATTCCATGGATGGCCTTTGGATTACATCACAATTCACCTTATATATCTAAACTTCTCGTCTCAACAATGTATTCTAAGAACCATTCCCCTTCCAGTATCCTTATAGATTAATTCTTCACACAAATATAGATTCTGATACAACTTGTAAGTAATAAAACACAATATGAAACCACTAATTCACCCTTAGAAGATGTTCACATTTATAATAGGTGTATATCATGATAAAAATAAGTATGTTATAAATCATAAAAAGTCACACAATTAGAAACCATTTTCTAACATAGTCACTACATTCCCTAAGTACCCTTATATCTTCTCTATTTTATTAGGGTGATCAGTGATGTATGATCTGATGAAGAACTATCCTATAGAACGGAGAGATGCCACATGATACCTTTAATGTATAGGGACAAGATTTTGGCTCAGTATCTACATGGTATAAATATATATGATGTTACTCTATACCCTTAAGGATTATTTTTTGATGCAGGGACATAAGGCTATCATTCCCCTACACCATGTATGTGTCCATTGTCGTCATCACTGATTATCATTCACACTCCCCCTATATAGGATAATCATATAATGGTGATACACATGTTATTGGTAACAAGAATAGTAACCCCAATGACCTGGTAACATAGATAACAATAGAATTAAAAGATAAGTATAAAATGTTGTCATGATCATATGGTAGAAATATAAAAAATATATTTGAACTACATCAACCATAGTGAAATGATAATACATTAATACAACTAAAAACTAGGTTCATATTTGTGTAACACAGTATACAAATTCACCCACAAAAGAATACCAATAACCATGAATAAAAAGATATTACTACACACCTAGAATAAAGGAAAAAAATAATATACCAAGATAGTAACTTCTAACAATAAGGTTTTTTATGAATAGATGCATTTTTCATCATAGTTTCAAAACTATAAATAAATATGACATCCACATATAACTTACTAACATGTAAATGTTACATATTTTAGGTTTTTATTCATCATGAATTTTTTTTATAAATATGAATCAATATGATTCATCATAAAAAATTATTGTTCTATAATCACATACCATAAGGAGTCCTCTAATGGTAATATATTTTAGGAATTATGAAGGAGGGGTTACCCATTCACTAGATTTTTTGTTGATGTGGGAACAAATCATGAAATCCTTGTTATTTCTTGAATAGAATATATGTTATATCCAATTTTATTTTATCTAACATAAGTCCATAAAAGGAAAATTGTTTCATTATTTGTATGAGGAAAATTATGGCCGTGATTAGATTGATCTATGATGACGTACCTGAAAAAAATCCACCTTTTAATGGAATGTTGCTCTGATAAAAATAGACACAATGTTGAAACATTGAAAAAATTGATGTTATAAAAATGATATAAAAATCCATAATTAGATGGAATTATAATAAATATACCAAGAATCAATATTATATATTTCGTAATCATCTCAATAAAATATATATGGACCAAGAAAGAAACATGAATAATGGATGATCTTGTAGGTCATTCATTAATTCTTTATCATTAACCCACATGGATTCATAAGAATATTAATTTAGAGAAGGGAAATCCATTAATGTTTCCCAGAGGAGCCTCATAAAGAATGGAATAATTCAATACAAAGTATAATGGGTAAAAATGAACCATAAATTTCTGCTAAAATTGAATAAATATAATTAAATTCATGAATTAATGGTTTGAATACCCATTTTAAAATTATGTTCCCTTTTTGAATTATTTAAAAATTTATTTGTTCAATAAGAAAACCCTATATTTTGTTGTCCAATGTAACTTAACAAAAAAAATCAGAGTGAGGCCACATATTTTTTTCAAATTTGAAGCAATAATGTTGTGATTCAACTTAACTTGTTTCACTTCCTTAAATCATTTCTGAGAGAACCAACTAGGTTTGGAAAAAACTATTCTTAATGTTTTCACAACATGAAATACCTCTAATATATTTTGATACCATAAAAAACACCCAATACACATTAGAAAATATATATAGATTAAAAAATTAAGATTAATTTATTAATGTAACTTTATGTGCACTTAAAATATAAGATACCAATACAAAACCTCACCTAAAGAGTTCTTATATTCAATAAGAAACTCTAGGAATCAATTTAAAATAACATTCACCCATGCTCATAAAATTATACATAATGCTACCATGTTTCCTTGAAAAAGTTTCTATGCCAACGTAGAATATAGTGAATTTTTTATTTATTTTTTGGGACATTCACCATTTGATCCACATTCCACAACGGACAGTCTATGTATGACATGGAAGGATCCTATTTGATATCCGAAGAGTTGATTATTGGGATATTATTGGGAATGTACATACATATATGACATTAATGAATCACATCATGGATAACTAGACAAAGATAAGTAATATCTAGATGGTACATCACTATCCTAACCTATTCATAAATCCCAATGGGTATAACACAACATAAATCTAGCATAACTTGCTTCCTCAAATGCCGATGGAAAACCCAAGGAGGTATAATATTAAAAAACATGGTATCTTATAGAATAATCCAAAGGAATCCTTTAATGGTTTTAATAAAACATCATCCCACGTTAATATATGATCATCTTCTTTTGAATCCTTTCACTCTATCAATTGTATCATATACCATGCTTATCTCCACAACTAATGACTCACCACCCTCATTCCAAATTTCGTATGAAAACAATATCTCTCCATAATGATCCAAATTAGGATCCATATCAATTAATTCCTTCAAAATATTGTTGTATGTAAATATAGCTAGGTATAGGTGATCATATCAAGCTTCACCAAAACCTAGGGAACAATCCCGAAGCATATTCTGTAATATGTAAATATTACATTATGATTCTCCCACTATCTAGGGATAATAAAATATTATAAATATAATATATACCACTATGTCCCAATTAAATGAATTCCAAAAATACAACATAACAAATTCATCTAAACCAGATACATTGCTCAAGGTCACTCCATGTAAGCATTATATCACTTTGACATAATGATCTAAAAGATCATCTATTGAGTGGGTCTCATTGATTGGTAGTAAGTGATAAATTGTTTTTGTAAGAAAAATAATAAGACAAAAAGCATCACATATCCCCAACGACCAAGGTAATCCTATCATAAAGTCCACCAAAATGTCCTCCCAAATCCACATGGGAACTGGAAGTAGTTACGGAAATTATTCCATTGGATGGTGTTTGTCTATTAAACTATTTTAGGATTGGAAATGGGAAGTGAATCTTGAAATGTTACAATTCATACATTGACCTAATTACTTTTGAATAATTTTATTGTAAATATTTTTCACTATAGGATATTCTTACAATAAAATAGTATGGATGTCTCTCATCAGTTCATCCCTGCTGGAATAGGGGAATAAAATTTTTTATTATACTAAGGTAAAATCATTGATTCCCTACAAACATCCACGTATCTAATTACCACCAACTATCAAATCCAATATCACAAAATACAATATATTATTCTGTATTCCATCCTTAACCCGGTCTACTAATGAATATGTGACCCTCAGTGGGGAACATTTCTCTAATCCGTGGTCCTTAGAAGCATCCATCCTCAAATCGACCAACCAGAAAATTAGGGGATGAAATTCCTCTAAAAGTCTTTCACTATGCTCCCAATATTCCTAGATTTTTTAGCTACACTTTTATAAAATGATATTAGTTTTACCTATATCATAGTTCATATCAAATTAAATCTTATACAGGTAATTCAGCAAGCACCTTTACCTAAAATTAGGGGCACATTGTGTGAATATATTATGAATGATCTTGTGGTCATTGTGAAAAACAAACCTATCTTTGAATAGATAGTGTCTTTAATACATTAAGGTCTAAATCAAAGATTCAATATTTAGGTCATTTAGATGATATTTCCACTTATTTTCAAACTTATGTTATATCATATATTTTATAACCCAGATCCACTTCATTAATACTATACAAAAAAAATTCTTCATTCATTATAATATATAATAGAAACTAGTACATGTATTAGGAAGTCTCAACACTGTAACTATTGTCAACCTCTTATTCAACTCATGAAACTCCTCCACAAATTGGTTTTACAACATTAAATACACCAAATGAGTCTTCCAAAATGTCATGATTGCTGATAAATGAGATAATTACATGATAAAACATGATAGTATCCCTCTAACCTAACAAATATCCTGATCAGAAACACATTCTGAGGATATTTTCTAGACATCACCAGGTCAATGTTCTATGGTTCCATGGAAATAAATATCATAGACCCCACATGGACCATGAATTTATATGATTGATTATAAATTATACAATTTGAAAAAAAAAAAATATGATGTCCTTGAATTGTACTCTAGAGTATATAAATAGGTCTAACATGTAGTTGTATGGTTGGATAGTTGAGGAGGTTATTGCTAATTAAAACCATGCTAAATAGGTCTAGATATGTGTGGAATATTCAGTTCATTATTTCCATGAACATTAATAGTAAACTCTTTAGTCCAAATGGGATCACCATTTTATTGGATAACCCATACAATCTCTAAAATAACATCTACACAATTTCTTAGTCTCTCACCTGAAACTATTGATTACTCAATCCAATATAGATATTATATAACAAAACTGATCCTTGTATGCTATCAAAGTGATCATCAGTCATAGGAAATTTATATATGTTCTTCACCATTAATTTATTTATCTTATTTTAATCAATAGAAATTCAAGGAGTACCATCCATCTTATTAGAGAACATGATATGGTCACACAATGGTGATGTACATAGCCTAAAAATCGATTATGTTTAAAGTACATGATTGATACACTGATCTCTATCAATTCAACCGTCAACATATGATAAAGGGTTACTAAAATGATATGTACACAAAAAATTAACCCTATATCAAATTCAAAACCTCTATTAGGAGGAATGCCTAAAATTTCATCTAGAATCACATCAAAACAATGATCCAAACCTAGTGGAAAATACATGGGGATACCAATAATTTAACTAAATTAGATTGGCCTATAATCTACAACATGATCATCCCATGTTTTCTCATATAGGTTTCCACTCTACCTACTCTAAATTCCAATTCATTACCCATCACATACCTATATCTCTTGGGTGATACAAATGATATCCACCTCTTATAGACATCAATTTCATATTAGAATTTAGAGAGATAGTATATACCAAAAATCACGTTGAAGGTCATAATATCTAGAATCATGATGTCCCATAGGTGTCCATATGATAATATTACTATATCCCATTCTAGGAATCGATGAATATTGTCCACTATCAGTCTGAATAGTTTATCTTGGGAACCACTCAAAATAAAACACCACGAGTAAGTCAAGTGTTGAAATAACAAGTTAAGACATAATGGAATAAAAATAATCAATATCATACATTATGGTAGATAATTTAGAAGTGATAAAGAATATACCTCAAACATTACATGGTTCCTCACCACCATCTGGACTATTATAGTAAACTTAATATGATCATATTGCATAAGTTCCATGACCAAGTGCCTAAAATTCATGACCAACCAATGTTTTTATCATATGAGTATTCTTATGAGGTTCCTAGCTCGTTCCCTGAGTCATAGAACACATATATGATGTAGCCCTATGGAACCTTAGTCTAGAAGCTCTAGAGAAAAATAGATAAAGATTCCCCATATTTCTGAACCAGTGACACTAAGTCTATGGTTATGTAAAGAACATTCAATGATTTCTAACAACCCCTCATGTGAGGTACTATGAAACTCCACATATGGGGGTGAAGAATCCATAATATGGTATACCGACATACTCCTACCGTGTTTCAAATCAGTGTTCTTACTCATCTAGCTACTAGTAGTGATACTCACCAATATAATAGAATGTTAATCCTCTTCAATACTAATGGGTGGTAAAAGACCAATTCTTGATCCTCATAAAAGGAATTCTCAAAACTCAATGAATTATGAAGAAAATTAAAAAATATTATTAGGTAAAAGGAACTACAATAAATATTGATGTCAAGATGTAGGGTAAAAATGAACTTCTTAACATTTTTCCATGTTTGAGGCCAAGATAGTATAAGAACATTGTGTCATGGTGAAATGAGTGAGTCATGAAGATACCATCATAGATACCTAATATATCTCTAGGAAATCATATTATTTTTCTATATTTATTGCATTATGAATGTACTCCTCAATTAATAAGGCCTTGAATTAATCACTTGTTTCAGCCTCATGTCTTCCAGCCAGTCCCAACATGCCTCACCATGTCATGGTGGGTGTATGTAGTATGAAAGTTACCAGCTTCACCATTCTATTCATAATTTAATGAAGGAGGACAAGGAAACCATAAATATTTTAAATTTTTACTATATATAATACTTCCCTATAGATACATAAAATAATACTTGATTGTTGAGTTGAATTCTCTATTTTAGTTGATTGTGGACCTTCCACCCCAGGTAAGAACAAGAGGAAATACGCCTAACTTATGTAATCCAAATTTCTATACCACTTGTGTAGATATAAGAGTAGACTCTTCTACACTATTATACACAATAGGGATTTAAATAGGTAAATCTTTCCTAGAAATTGAATCCAAACCCATGTATGTTGGAAGTCATGTCAGTCTCCTTTGTTTAGAATCATATATAATAAGAATGAATTATTAAGAAATTCAATTTGTTTAGGATGGATCATAATCAGTCTCTTAGATCACACAAAATATCTCATTTGAGTATACCAATAACCTATTGTATATCGACCATAGCACCAACTATAGTTCCAAAACTACACATTAGTCACAAATATATATAAATCTATATGCCCAAAATCCCCAATATGTTGATGTTGATTCACTAAATAATGATGAAATATATAGAAATAATAGTATGGAAAATTATTATTTCACGTAGTCAAGTAACAAAGGTATATCCCAGCAAGATAGCACACATCCAAGCCGTAAAATTGAAGAGCTAGTATACAAAACCAAATAGTTATATATATGGAATGAGATCCTATATTCCGAATCATGATGCATGAACATGAAGAAATCCTATAAAATTAATACAATAATCCCATCAATGCTGACTCAAAGGTTCGTCATGCATGATAATTCTAGGAACATAGAATCTCCACTACCTGAGCCTAATATATGATGTCTATTTTCTACATGTCTATAGAATAGTTAAAATAAAGTGATAAAACTATACTCTAATAAAATTTCCTAATTCTTGGACCTGATCCTCTAAGTCTGAGGTGTATATCAATAAGTCTGGACGTACACCTCATCATAAAAAATGGCTTCTGAATTGTAAAAATTGTTTAGACACCCTTAATTGGGGTACTATACGCTTATTATCATTTTCATGCACAAATAATATATGTTAAATCTTTATATTTAGACTAGTCAAGGGGGAATATAAGCCATAATTTTGAAAACCCCAATATTAGACAATATATACCTCTTCAAATATATTTTTATTAGATCTATTTTGTTACATAAAACCACAATTTTAATGGGACCATAATATTTTATTAAACGATTATTATTTAATGGGATGGTTATCACCAAGCTGTTCGATTGATGTGTATTACTATATTTAAATTAAATATGAAACATATATGGTTTATACATGTATTAAATTGTTTCTTTTTTTCAATTGATTATAAATGAAAACAAATTTTTTTTAATGTAAATGATTTTTTTCTAAAATAAAATTATCTACACATAGTGGGTTTTTATCATAATGAATTAAATTTATCTTAATTTGAGAATTATTTTACTGAAATTTATATATTATTTATTCAAAAAACATTGTCATTTCTAATAATTTTCACTAGGTTAGTGAATTTATTTTTAAATTAATCATTGAAAATTATTTGAGTTTAATTTGGTAAAAAAAATTCAATATTTTTATTTGGGACAATTTATATTAGATAATATGTTAATGTAGATATTTTTCATAATGAATAATTTGAACATAAAAAATTCATTACCTTTTTTATGGTGAAAGGAGGATTACCATAGGAAGGCGTTAAACCAAAATATAAGGGTATTTATATAAAATAAGAATTTAAAAAGTATCCAAATTTATAACTAAGAATATCACAAATTCTAATAAATTCTCATTTGGAATCATTATTCTTGGGAATTCCTTTAACATTTTTTATTATTTTATAATTTTTACTTGTAAGTTCTAAGAAGGTCCCCTCTCTCACTAATAATAGGGATCCCTACCATATTACTTTATCACACCTCATAAGCCATTTATCTAAACCAAAACCTACAAAAATATCTACAAAAAATAATTAGCTATGTTCTAGATCTTCTATTCCACCAAAAATAAGATTCCAAGGGTCTTTAATAAGAGATCCAAAGGATGGTTTTCTCTATGAATGTAATTATCTTCAATAAAGTTTTTTTACATATTCTCATAAATCCTTCAAAATATTCCTAAAAATGAAAATTTTAATACAATAGTATCTACCATATAATATGATTTTATTATGTTTATTTAATAATATATATCAATTTCCACATCCAAGAACTGGTAAATGATGAAGTCGATCATGTATACAATGAACCACTTCACGAACCGATGTAATTCGTTTTCTATCACCACCTTTCATAGTGGGATATAATGATGGTTTTAATATAAATATATATGATATTTATTAAATTAAATTAATTAATTAATTAATTTTTAAAATCTACCTTCTCACATTCTAACCCATTCGAAACTGATAACGTCACTCATCCGAACATGTGGACTACCACCTCCATGATGTGATGTGAATCATTTTTCAATTTATGTAGACACAAATGATAATAAAGATAGATTATATAAACATAAATTACGTATATTAAATAATAATAATAATTAATTAAAGGTGAATTATTATTTTTCATTCTTCCATTCCATCCATCAAAAGATGAAATCAACATTTATCTCTACCTATAGCATACTCTCACCATGAACATTTTCACTCATTTTTTCAACATAAAAATTTTATAGATCATTATAAATATTTATAAAATGAATATTTATATAATAAAAATACATCGGTTTAAATTAGCAATATCATATTTCTTGGATAATTTTATAAATATATAAACTACCAAATTAAAAAATATATGAATAATGAAGCAGTTATTTATCAAAACAATGATTTTGGAAAAGAATTGTTGATAAACAGGTGATTCAATATTATAATAATATTACATAATATGTGATATATTTATATATTACAATTTAATATATCTATAAAAAATACATATTTATTATATAGAAGGTATTAATACTTATGATGAATTTCATACATTTGGTAAGAGTACTATTCACAATCTTATTATCTCCATGTCTATTTTTTTGATTTTAAAACAATCCATTTGTAAGGGATAAATAGAAACCCTGAAATAGATCCATTAACTAAAACAAACCATGATGAAAAGAATGATGAAAAAAACATTTCAAATTCAAATTTCATGTTATAGAATAAAATATTCTGCATCGTGCCCAGCACCCACTGTCAACTCCTCGGGTTTTGTGAGACCTCAGGTCGACAAACTCATCTCCTCAGCACCGTCCCCACATTATCCTCACCTAAAACACAACCACATGAGTAATAATAGTCTATGGAAACTAGAAACATTTTTGTGGAGAAACCTAGAATAATGAAGGCCAACAAACCAGGAGAAGGAGTTATCACTGTAGAGAGACTCTTGGAACCCTAGAAAGATGGTGATAATAGAGGATGGGAGCAGGAGCCTGGCATCTGGGGAGCCATTGGGCACACTCTCTCTATAGGGTAAATCCTTTCACAATCATATTATTATTCATTATTATTAAGGTTAAAGTCTTTACTGTGGAAATTAATGGATATTTCTAATTTAAACCCTATATATTTTCTTCTCACCAAATTATTTATGGAAATTAAAAGTTTTAATTTCAATTATAAATTTTTAAAAACACAAGTGATTGAGTGATTGTTTTAATGTAAAAAATAATTTCTCTCAATAGTTGAAAATATATTCTACTTATTTTCAGTAGTTTATATTTTTTTTAAATTATTTTTCTATTATACCATTATTTATAATAGTAAATTTTAACCATGTTATAATTTTTTCAAAATTGGTTAAAAGGAATATGCCTATAATTTTTTGAACAAGGTATATTTTGAATTTTTACTCAAAATGTCAATAGAATTATTATTTTAATGAACATAGCATGAACATGTTTTCCCACCATCATAACACACCATTCTATACAACTTCCATTACATATTTCCTTTATTTTTTCTAATTAAAATTGTTTTCTTAATATTCTAAAAATTTGTAGTCAATAAAAGTGATTTTCAAAGTAGAAAGGCTCTTTTTCTTATCAAATTTTTTAATATTTTTTTTATTTTCATTCATCATTGAAAAGACACCATATTTTGGATTTAATAAATTGGGGTTATGTTTTAATGAAATTATCCTTAATAATTCCATAGATTGTTTATGATAAAATTTACTAGGGATGCAATTTTTTTATACCATTTTCCATATTACTCAATATGAGTTGTGATTATGTTAATTGATAAAAAAAAGTATTAAAAATTTTAATACTAGTATTTGAACATGAATGTTTACATTTATTATGTTTCACCCTTTCATATGAGCAATGCATTAGACTTATTATGTAACTAGATGGGACCACTAGAGAACCTCTATTCATATGTAATTCTCCTGAAACAATCTAGTCTCTGTATTTTGTTTATTCCATAACCATTAATATAAGATATCCTAGAATAAGGCCTTGTTGATATGTTGATTATTTTTAGAATTATAAATACCACATTATGAGATTATTTATTAATTACCATGTGATTATTTGATTGACTATAATACGCATGGATTAGTTTTAATTACTGTTGATAATTTTAATTGAATTATTTTATCATCATTTATAACATCCATATTATTCATTATACTCATTTTTTTGATTAAATAATTTTTTTTAGTTATTTAGCCTTCTATATTGAGTATGACTTATTTATTCCTGATATATTTGGTTATATGCATACCCTATACAAGAATCTGATCTCACTATGGATACATTTAAATGTGTTATGATAAATATGTATGAACATTTTAAATGGAATCATAGTGTTCTAAAATTAAAAACAATTTAATATTTTATGTTCTCAAATGCAATGTGACTTTAAAATATGAATGTAGTTTACCAAGATAGTTAAATTATTCAGTACTTTTGGATGGGATATGTTTTATCAATCACCAATATAATAATTTAATCACCAATTTAGGACTGATAGATTCATGTTTATTATAATTGGTATTAGTCGTTTTTTAGAATAAACATTGAGATCTAAATTTTAGAAGACATATATTAGATAACATAACCCCATAGTTAACTTTGAGGATGATTATATGATTAAGATAACATACTAATTTTTTGTTAGGGTATTTATTATGCATTGTTCCTAACATGAATTCTTTTTTTGGATAATTTATGTAGATGTGGCTCTATAATTATGGTACCTAAGGATAAATACTCTAAATAGAGCGCATTTTCCTATGACATTATTATTACCTAGTTCAAGAAAAATATATTTTATTCTGAAAATTTTGAAACTCCATGGGGAAATGATTCAATTAATTCACATTTAATTTACATACCATTATAATGGATTTGAAATTACTATTATGACTACAAAATAATTAAAATTATATAAAGTTTATGGATATGGTATTAATTATAAATAAAATTTTTAATTTATATTAAGTCATTGTTCTCCCATCTATGTTAAATAAAATGAGCATTGAATCTGGGTGTGAAATATTAAAAATACTTCCCCTTCGAATCATGTTTCATTATTAAAAAATGCTCATCTCTCTCTTTCTCCTAGAAAAGTATTAATGGAAATTAGAGCACAAACAAGCCACAACCATTTACATGGTTCTCCCTCACATGGAATCATCTAAGGTGAATACAGGGGAACTCTTCTGATATACCAAATCTACTAAAAGTGAACTTTTGGTTACCATTTTCATTGTGGACCTGCTTCCACTTCTAGTTTATATCAAGACAAAATTTGAAAGCTCACTATTTTCTCAACTGATATGTGCTCACTGATTTTTACAATATCCTCCTTTGATTTCTTGAATCAATATGATTTACACTCATTTAGGGTATCATTTAGTTCTGATTTCATCTAATTTATTAATATTTTTTTATAGATCTTACAACTACTAGAAAACATTGTGTAACAATTTTATCCCACTTTATTAATCTGCATCTTGTATAGTATAATGGGAATACAAATCCATTTTTAACTAATTAATGGATAAGTTCCAAATATAAGATATTTAGGAAAAGATGATATAATTAAAGAGAGATGGGTGGAATAAATTTCTATCATCTCTCATAGGATACTGATCAATGGTGGTAATTGAATCAATTAACAAAGGATGAGCAATAAATATAAAACAATGAATGGTCTAATTTTAATGTAATCTTCATGGAAAAATATATTATTTATATGAAATTATCAGATATAAAGAAACAATGATATTGTTTTTAAAAAATGAATATGACTCTTTTATTAAGTATGGAGTTAACTTTAGGATGTGATAAAGGCATTCTACTTAAAATAATTATAATCCAAAGAATAATAATGATTGTTTCGGCGATGGACTGAGTCCAATACATTGAAAGAAAACTAGTATCTAGAAATTTCTCTTCACATGAGGATATACAACCATGTGATATCAGGAAATATAAATAATTTCCAATTACATTTTTATTTAATGGAAAAACTAAATAAATTGAGGCAAGAGAAAAAAATTGATATGAGGAAGAAGATAATGACGGAATTTCCCATATGTTATAATTACGTAAAGTAACAACCCAATACTTTCATTAAGGGAATGAGTGATTTCTTCATGTGTCGATATAAAGGACATAACAAACAAGGATGAATGGGTTAGAAAGTAACATTTAATTAATAGTGTTTAAAATATAAGGAGATTGGGAACTACACAAACAAATTCCACATGAATTAGGGTAATATACCTCAAAAGAAGATAAGGGATTGAGGTTATGATTCTATAATTAATATATCCGTAGTAGTATAAAGTACTTATGTATTTGGATTCATGATTTTTTTTTTGAAGTATTTTACCAATTATATTCTAGTAATACAAATCGTGAAACATATAAGGGATACACCGTATCAGTTTTTCATTAAGTATTTGAATGAACATAACGAAAGGTACTAAAAACCAATACAAGATATTTAGTGGTAAGTTTATGTTCTTTTAGAATACATAAATAAGTTATTGATATCCCTTATTATTTTCAAAATAGTTTTTAAATAATGTTTAGTTTTTATATTGACCGGATTTACATTTTGGTAAAAATGGGATAGTATTGGTGACTATTATATTGTAGATTGATTTTGTGAAAGTAATTTATGATGATGATTACTAATTTTTTTTAATTCATTTAATATACTAAATATCATGTGATTTCATTAAGGATTTATGGGGATTCAGATTATTATTTTATTTTATGAGAATATATTATAATGGTAATCACATACATGGTTTGTGAAATTATGAGCTACATTATATTGATTGTGTCATGAACTGGGATGGAGGGACATCCAACCGAGTCTGAGGCATGGCCCGAAGGGTGTTCCCTGTCCCCAAGGGCTGGGAACTAGTTTCAGGCATTAATGATAATCCATAGGGAATGATTTGGACCAATAAACTGGGGTCAAAATAAAACAACTAAATAAGAATAATAACCAACCAACGATGAATGTCAAAAAAAGTAAGTCAGTTACAACATTAGAACAAAACCGAAACACAATAAAAGCTGAGAATGAACCTCATTAAAATGATATCCACGTGACATCTTGGTCACCACCAACCATAAACTAACCTACTATAAAGGAAATAAAACTAGAAACCTAAGCCTAAAAAATAGTCGAGGTTTTCAAACACCAAATGGTATTATTTGGGTGTGAGATTGACAACTTAGAAGGTAATCATAACAGAATCCATTTGTTTCCTTTCCAAAAAACAATCAATTAACACTAGTTTTAATTAAACATATGAAAATAGTTTTTTTAGATTTTAATAAACAACGTAGATTTTATTCTTTATAAAATTACACTCCATAAAACTAATTTAAAAATATATTACCATTTTATAACTAAACCACAAAAGAAAATCCAAAAAAATGATACCAAGTTATACTGAAAAATAAATGGGAAGAATAAATAAGAATCAAAATTAGGAAGAATGTAATCAAACAAACACAGATAGTAACAATAGGCATTTCCAAAACATCATTAGAGTGATCCTTGGACTTACTTGAGTTGGAATGACCAACCAGAATATGGTGTAGCTCCACAGTCTATAACAACCTGGACACCCAAAACTGACCAATCTAGTGGAACATGATACCAAGACTTGTCAAGTAAAGGGCATACCAACCACTCTAATCATGGTTGCACTAGTGCAGAAAATGTTTTTTACGTCGGTTTTTTTTAATTTTTAACGTCGGTTTCTAGCCGACGTTAATACGTGTGACGTTATAAATAAGGTTTTTGACATCGGTTATTTAAAAACCAACGTCAAAAAGCATAAAATCGCGATGTTTATCACATCGGTTATTTTAGAACCGACGTGATAAAGGGCCTGGAGAATGGTTTATCACGTCGGTTATTTTAGAACCGACGTGATAAAAGGCCTGGAGAATGGTTTATCACGTCGGTTATCGAAGAAACGACGTGATAAACTAGGGTGAGGGTGGTTTATCACGTCCGTTCTATAAGAACCGACGTGATAAACCAGGCTGAGCGTGGTTTATCACGTCGGTTCATATAAAACCGACGTGAAAAACTGGGGGAGGGGGGTTTATCACGTCGGTTATTGACTAACCGACGTGATAAACCAGTGGTATGGGGTTTATCATGTCGGTTAGTCAATAACCGACATGATAAACCCTTGTCCAGGCCGTTTAGCACATCCGTTATTCAATAACCGACGTGCTAAACCATTCTCCAGGCCCTTTATCACGTCGGTTATTAAATAACCGACGTGATAAACCATTCTCCAGGCCTTTTATCACGTCAGTTATTAAATAACTGACGTGATAAACCATTTTCTAGGCCTTTTATCACGTCGTTTATTTAATAACCAATGTGATAAACTATTTTACAGGCCTTTTATAACATCGGTTATTAAATAACCGACGTGATAAACTATTTTCCAGGCATTTTATCACATCGGTTATTAAATAACTGACGTGATAAACCAAAATTTTTTTTAAATAGAATGCAGTGATCTTCTCTCCACCAGAATCAACCAGAAAATAAATCAAGAAATCATACCACAAAAACAGAAGTACATCAAAAATAAGCATGTAAATAGATAACATATAAAACATACCCACTAGACAGCATCCACCCTCATTTATACCTCATGGACAGCCCTCCCCCACCCCTTTGGAGCCCTCACCCTCATGAATACCCCCTGGACAGCCCTCCCCCACCCCGTTGGAGCCCTCACCCTCATGTATACCCCCTGGACAGCCCTCCCCCACCCCATTGGAGCTCCCACCCTCATGTATACCCCTTGGACAACATGATATCTAATCTCATAAAAAGATATCCATGGGGGTATAAGAGCATACACAAAGCACATGATCAAAAAGAGAAGTGAAACAGTTCTATATAATCATAGATCATAAAACCTGAGTCCAAGTATAACAATTTTATGATAACATACGACATGATTTATATGATAGTGGGAACATGATTTAAAAAACCTTATTCACAAGATCACAACATTGGTATGTGGAATAACATAAGAGTGTGGCACAAACATAATCATATAATTCATAACATATGTCAAGGGAAAACATAGTTTCATTCACCTCATATTGGGATATGTTAATCAGCTTTCCTATAATTTATTATAATATTTCTTACCAGGAACATCACATAACACATTGGACATGGTATAACCATCTGTATCCCATATTGATCTATGATATATAATGCATTGTCTAATGCATTAGAAGGATATTATGGACCCAAATGTCACATAATGACTAACCATATATATGGGTGAATCGTGATCATCAAATCATTTATAACACTTCCGTAGATCAATTAACTAACAAAAATTAAATGGGGGTCATAATTGTTTTTACAAAACATAATAATTATTAATACATAAAAATGTGTTTGGATGGTAAGATAAGATAATATACCTAATTCAATCTAATTATCATTAAATTATTTCTACCTAGATAGAAAATACCTTTATAAAAAATATAATTTAACTTGAGAATGAAAAGAAAGTACCATTTACCTTTTTTATAATGAAAAATCTGAAAAGAATGATAATAATATTTAGGTATTATAATTTTTTTATGAATTATTTATAATAAAATAAATCACCTCACTTGGTTTTGTTGAAAATCGGACATACCATCGTATTCAAGAAATCAAATACACTTTGCATGAAAAGGTCCATTATTTTTAGGAGATGACTGAAAGAAGAAATGTATTATCAGACTCACCATGAGTCCAGAATGAAATATTTGTTTATAATAGGTATGAATTGATATTTTTATGAATGCAGATGAAAACAGATGATGGTTTTCTGATCTAGGAGTTCTAAAAATCATAATTTTTTCAAAAATATTATGATGTAATAATGTTGAATGAAATTTTAAGGATATGTATTACCGATTGTACCTGGTCCAATTTCATTCATGAAAATAATTTTCTGGACAATCATATTGAAAATATGATTTTAAGAAAATAAGTACTACCAATCTTCATCCAGAAAGACACATTCCAGCTAAGTAGGAAATAATAATGTTGCTGGAAGAATGGAACGTTACAGTACCACCCATTATTTTTCAGATTTTGCTGAAGCTAATCCACAATGTTTTAATAATCATTTGCGAGTTGAATGTTGCGAGTTGAATGAACATAATAACCATTTTCAATAAAAAAAATTCCACGAGATTCAAAAATGAACGAAAAGCACATCAAGATTCGAAACAAAAACGAACGAAATAAATTCGTGGAAGGCTTACTTGACTGTCGCGAGTTGAGATGATAGATCCGAGAGCAGTGAATAAGATAAAAAATGAAGCCAAAATGAGTGTAATGCAGGTGATCGACGAGCCGATTAGGGTTTACCGCGCGAGAGAGAGACGAGCCGGCGACTGTCAATCGAAAAAATCGTAAATGACAGAACACGGGCTTTAATTTTTTTAAATGCTTTATAACGTCGGTTATATAATAACCGACATTATAAACTATTTTTTCAGCTTTTTTACGTCGATTATCTTAAAACCGACGTAAAAAGGCTCCCGCGCTTTGGTTTTTTACGTCGGTTATTTGATAACCGACGTAAAAAAATGCGTCGATATCGGGATTTTTAAGTCGATTACAAAATAACCGACGTAAAAAACCCCCCGCGCATTGGTTTTTTACGTCGCTTATTTGATAACCGACGTAAAAACCCAACAGGCGCGATTTGTATCGTCGGTTATTAAAATAACTGACATGAAAAATCTACTCGCCGCATTGTTACGTCGGTTATATATAACCGACGTAAAAAATTGTGACGTAAAAAACGATTTCTGCACTAGTGTTGATATGTAGCCTTCACTCAAACCTATAAATACCCCTAAGAAAAGCATGATAATATTACAATTTAATATATTCTAATTGGGAATCATTTATGGTGAATGTAGGTTTACCATTGCTGGGGGAATAAACCAAAATATAAGATTATGTTTTTAAAATAAAAATAAAAAATATCCAAATTTATATTTTATAATATCCCACAATTTAAAATATTCTCATTTGGAATCATATTATCTTGTGAATTCCTATATCATGTTTTTTATTATTTTAGGAAATTTCTATGTGGGTTCTATGATTATCCCCTCACCCACTTATAATAGATAACCTCACCATATTTCTTCATTACACCCCATAACACATTTAACTAAACCAAAATTTACCAAAATATCTGCCAAAAATAATTATCTATGTTGTAGATCTTCTATACCAACCAAAATAATATTCATAGGGTACGTAATAAGAGATCCATAGGATGGTTTCCTATGTGAATGATATTGTCTTGACGGATAAATTTTTTTACATATAGTTGTAAAGCATTCAAAATTATCCTAAAAATGAAAATAATAATACACTAGTATCTAACATATCATATGATTTTATTATGTTTATTTAATAACATATATCAATTTCTACTTCGATCAAATGTTAAATGAAGTAGTCAATCATGTGTACAATGAACCACTTCACGAACAGATGTAATTCATTTTCCATCACCACTTATCATAGTGGGATATAATGATGGTTTTAATATATATATATATATATATGATATTGATGAAATTATTTTAATTAATTAATTAAATTTTAAAATATACCTTCTCACCTTATAATCCATTCAAAAATGATAATGTCACTCATCTGTACATGTGGACTACCACCTCCAAGAAGTGATGTGAATCATTTTTCAATTTATGTAGACAAAGATGTTAATAAGGATAGATTTTATAAACATAAATTATGTACACTATATAATAATGATTCATTAACATTGAATGGTAATTTTCATTATTACATTACAAACATCAAAAAATAAAAACAATGTCCATCTCTACGTATGACCTGCTCTCACCATGAATAGTTTTATTCATTTTTCTACATATAAATTTTTTAGATCATTATAAATATATACAAATTGAATATGTATATGATACTAATATCATTGTTAAAATTATTTATATCATATTACATTGGTAATTCTATAAAGATAAAAACTACCAAATGAAAGAATATATGAAAAATGAAGCAGTTATTTATCAAAACAATAATTTTTGAAAAAGATTTTTTTATAAACAGGTGATACCATGTTATAAATAAATTACATAATAATTTATATATACATATATTAATATATAATAGATTTATAAAAAATATATATTTATTCTATAGAAGGTATTAACACGTATGAAGAATTTCATACATTATGTAAGAGTACTTTTCACAATATTTTCATCTCCATGACTATTTTTTAATTATCAAATAATCCATTTTAAGGGATAAATTGAAACCCTATAACAGATCCATTATTGAAAGAAAAACATGATGAAATAATTGCTGCAAAAACTAACAACACATTTAAAATTCAAAATTCAAATTTTAGAATAAAATATCCAGCATTGAGCCCAACACCCACTGTCAACTCCTTGGTTTTTGTGAAACCTAGGGTCAACCAACTCGTTGCCTCATCAACATCCTCACATTATCATCAGCTCGAACAAAGCCCCATCATGAAGAATAGTTGATGGAAACGATGAAATTTGTTGTTGATAAACCTGGGGTGATGAAGGCCAATGATGCGGGAGAAGTATCTATCGCTACCGAGAGTCTCTTGATACACTGGAAGGAGGGAGAGAGCGGAGGACAGGAGTGGGAGCCCAGTGACTCAGGAGCTATTAAGCACTCTATCTCTATGGTATCTCCTTGTATAGTTGTATTATTATTCTTGTTTATTACTGTTAATGTCTTTACGTGGGGAATTTATGGATATATATAATTATACCCAATATATTTTCTTCTTACCTAATGATTTTTGTAAATTAAATGTTTTACTTCGAATTAGAAATTTTTAAAAACTCAAGTGACTGAGTGAATGTTATTATGGGAAAAAAATTTCATTTCTCTCTTTGGTCAAAAATACATTCTCCTTCATTTCCATACTTTTTAGAATTGTTTCAAAAATGATTTTTCTATTATCTAATTATTTAAAATGGTAAATTATTACCAGGTTTTACTTTTTTCAAAATTGGTTAAAAGGAATATTCCTACAATTATTTGAACAAGGTACATTTTGAATTTTTACTAAAAATGTCGAAAGAATATTTATTTAAATTGACATAGCTTGAACATGTTTTCCACCCATCATAAGAGGTCATTTGTCTACAACTTCCTTTACAAGATTCCTTTATTTTTCAAAATTAAAATTCTTTTCCTAATATTCTAAAAATTCATAGTCTTTAAGAGTGATTCTCAAAGTAGAAATGGTCTTTCCCTTATGAATGTTTTTAATATGTTTTTGTTATTTGAATTCATCATTGGAATGAAAAATCATTTTGGATACAATAAATTGAGGTTTTATTCTAATGATATTATCTTTATTATATTCATGGATTGTTTATAATAATTTTTACTAGGGATTTACTTTTTTGATACCATTATCCATATTACTCTAAATTATTTGTGATTTAGTTTAATGATTAAGTATTTTATTACCATTTTATTTAATAGTTTTTGAACATGAATTTTTACAATTACTAGGTTTCAACCCTTTCATATGAGCAATTCAATGGACTTAGTATGTAACTAGATGGTCCCAATAGAGAACCTCTATTCATAGGTAAATCTCAGATGACAATCTAGTCTGGGTATTCGGTTGAGTCCATATGCATTTATATAATATATCCTAACAAAAGGCCTTGATGATGTGTGGATGATTTTTAGAATTATGAATTCACACATTATGAGATTATTTATTGATTCCCATGTGATTATTTTATTATCTTTAATATCGATGGATTAGTTTTAATCTCTACTATATTTTTTAATTTAATTATTTAGTCATCATTAATAACATCCATATTATTCATTGTGGTAATATTATTGATTAAATTACATGGGTTTTATTTATTTACCATTCCATATTGAGTATGACTTATTTATTCATGATATATCATTTTGTATTCAAACCCTTAACAAGTATCTGATCTCACCCCATTATTATTTTTAATTTCCCTTGTATATATATAATTTTGTTATGATAAATATGTAAGGATATTTTAAAGGGAATAATAGTGTTCTATAAGAAAAAAAATGTCATATTTTATGTTCTCAAATGTAACGTGAGTTTCAAATATGAAAATAGTTTACCATAACAATTATATTATTTATTCATTTGGGATGGGATCTCCAGTATCTATCACCAATATAAGAATTTAATCACCAATTTAGGACTACTAGATTCAAGGTTATTAAAGTTGGTATTTGAGGATGTTTACCAAAACATTGTTATCAAAACTTTGGAAAACATATATTAGAGAACATAACCCCATAGATAACATTAAGGATGATTATATAAATAAGATAACATCCCAACATTATTGTAAGGTATTTATTATTTGGTGTTCCTAAAAATACATCCATTTTCGGATAATATATATATTTTTGGATCTATAATTTTTTTTACCTAAGGATAATTACAATGGATAAAGTGAATTTTACATAGAAATGATTATCACCATGTTTAAGAAAATGATATTTTATTCCCAAAATTTTGAAACTCTATAATGAAATGCTTGGGTTAATTACCATTTAACATATATACCATTATAAAGGATTTGAAATAATTTTTTTGACTACTAAATAATCCCAATGATATAATGTTTATGTATTTGGTATTAGTTATAAATACACATTAAATTTATATTAAGTGTTTGTTTTTACCAACTATGTTAAATACACCAGGGATGAATCTGGGTATGAATGATTAAAACTACTTCCCCTTTGTATCATTTTTTGTTATTAAAAAAAATACTCATCTCTCTCTTTCCCGTAGCAAAGTATTATCAAAAATTACATAATGGATGAGCCACAAGAATTTTACGTGGTTCCCCATCACTTGGCTACATCAAAGGATCATAAAAGGAAAATGTGTTGATGTACCAATTCCACTAAAAGTGATCATTTGGATACAATGTTCCTAGTGGACCCTCTTACCCTCTTGGTTTGTAACAAGTCGCAATTTGAAAGATCAATACTATCTCAACTGAAGTGTGATCACTGCTTTTTATATGATCCTCCATTTATTTCTTGAGTCAATATGATTTACACCTCATTTAGGGTATCATTTAGTTCCACTTTCATCTACTTTATTAATACCTCTTCAAAGAACATACTGCTAATAGTCAAGATGGTGTAACAGTATTATCCCATATTATTAATCTCTATATTGTTTAATATAATGGGAATACAAATCCATTTTCAACTAATTATTGGAAAAGTTCTATAGAGAAGATATTTATCACAATATGAGGAAATTAAAGGGAGAATGTTGAAATCAATTTATAACGTCTCTCAGAGGATACCAATCAACGGTGGTTATTGAATCAAATAACTAAGGATGAAAAATAAATATAAAATAAAGAGTAGTGATATTTCATGGTACTATTCACAGAAAAATATATTCATTCTATGAAGCAATCAGATATGGAGAAACAATTATATTATTTTAAAAAAACTGAATATGACTCATTTATTATTCATGGAGGTAACTTTAAAATGTTATCATGTCATTCTACCTACTATATTCATAATCCAATGAATAATAATTATTTTTTCCTTAATAGAATGAGACCAATATATTGAAGTGAACTAGTACTTGAAAATTTCTCATCACAAGCGCATATATAATTGTGTGATATAATAAAATAGAAATAATTTCCCATTACATTTTTATTGAAATGAAAAAAGTAAATAAAGTGATGAAAGAGAAAAAATTTATAGGAGGAATAATATAATGAATGAATTTCCGATATGTTATAATTACGGAAAGTAATACCCTAATACATTCATTAAAGGAATGTGAGTTTGCTTCAAGTGTCAATAGAAATAACATACAGAATAGGGATGAATGGGTTAGAAAGTAAAATTTCATGAATAGTGTTTAAATTATATTGAGATTGGGAACTAAACAAAATAATTCCTCAAGAATAAGGCTAATATACCTCAGAAGAAGAAAAGGGATTGATGTTATGCTTCTATAATTAATATATAGGTAGTGGAATAAAGTAACTATACATTTGGATTCATGAGTTTTTTTGAAGTATTTTATCAATTATATTCTAGTAATACGAATCATGAAACATATATGGACTTCACCATTGTAGGTTTTCATTAAGTATTTGAATGAACACAATTAAAGGTATTGAAAACAAATAAGAGATATTTTGTGGTATGGTTATATTATTATAGAATACATAAATAAGGGAATAATAGCCCTTATTATGTTCAAAATAATTTTTAAATAATTTTATATTTGGATAAATAGAGGATTTTCATTTTGGTAAAAATGGGATAGTATTAGTGAATATTAAAATGTATATTGACTTTTTAAAAAAGTAATATATGATTTAGACAACTAATTTTTTTGACTCATGTAATATACTCAATATCTCGTGATTTCATTAAGGATTTATGGGGATTCGAATTATAGGTTAATTTTAACAGAATATAATATAAGATTAATCACATATTTGGTACGTGAAATTATGAGCTAAATTATATTGTTTGCGTCATGAACTAGGTTAGAGTGCCATCCAACCCTGTCTGAGTCATGGCCCAATGGGTGTTCCATATCCCCACAGGTGAGGAAACTAGTTCTAGGATTCCATGAAAATCCAAAGGGAAGGATTTAACCCCATAAAACAGGGTCTATAGAAAAATAACTAAATAAGAAGAAGAGCCTACCAAAGATCAAAGTCAAATAAACATACAACACAAATTCAGTTACAACATCATAATAAAATTGAAACTCAATAAAAATGTTAGAATGAACCACGGTACCACAATCTCTACATGACCTCAAAGTCACCACCAACCATAAACCAAACTACTATAATGGAACTCGATCTAGAGAACTGGGCATGTAAAATAGTGAAGGTCTACCAACAAAGAATGGTATATATAGGGTGTGAGATTGATAACTTAGTTGGTAGTCACCATAGAATCAATTTGTTTCCTTTCAAAAAAAATAGTACATTAACACTAGTTTTAAATAAACATAAGAAAATAGGTTTTTCACATTTTAATAAACAAAATTTTTTCCTCTTTGAAACATTAAACACCACAACACTTGTTCAAAAATAGTTTTCCATTTCATAACTAAAACCCAAAAGAAAATCCAGAAAAATGATACCAATCATTACTGAAAATTAAATGGGAATAATAAACTAGAAACCCAATTAAATGAAATATAATCAAAAAAAAATTCATATAGTAACCATAGGCATTTCTAAAACATCGCTAGAGAGATCCATGGACATACTTGAGTCGGACTGACCTACCATAATATGGCGTATATCCATATTCTATAGCCACAAGAATACCCAAAACATACCAATCTAGTGGCACATGACCTCAAGACCAATAAAGTTAAGGAAATTCCAACCTATCTAATCAAGGTTGATATGTAACCATCACTCAAGCCTATAAAGACTCCCAGGAAACACATGGTAATATTACACTATGTAAGTATGATGGCCTCACACACCTGACTAACCTTACCTATTATCCCCTCAAATTCTAACCCCAAACAATGACACAACCTATATGATGTCCTAAAAGGGAAATCCTTAATAGGGGTGCCCTTAATATATATAATCATTCAAAAATTCCAACCGGGTTATCATATTAAATTATTTTTAAAATAATTTTTCAAAACAATCAATGATTCCAATCAGTCATTTATGCTTCCAAAACCACAACTCATTACCTAGAAATTATAAAGTGCTAACCATTCATCATGTCGATTCTATTTAAAATAAACTAATAATGAATTTCCAATCCTTTTTTTAAATTGTCTTAAAAACCCATTTTGAAATTCACATTGAAAAAAATGCTCCTTTAAAATAATTTAGGACTAATCATGTCCCAAAATACAAATCAATACATGTTTTAATTGACACATTAAAATGAACATTCAAAACATCCTTGATACCATGAATCAAATAGTAAAACATGTAGTTTTAAAAAGGAATTGGGTGATGTTAGGGGAGGAATGATTATGTTTTTTGAAAACATGGATTTATTATTAAAATGGATTTATCTAACAACATTATTATTTCTGTTCTCATCCATCTGTTCCCATCATGCACACATGGACGTTCCCACGTCTAATAGAGAAAACTCAAATGTTATATGAAATCAACAAAGACTAACTTTAATAGAACCCCATATGCTTCCCAACTGACACAATAAGTCACATGTAAGCATTAAACTTAGGATTCACCTACTTCCACAAGAAACTTACTATTTTGAATCTAAGAATAATATCATAAAATAAAATAGGATAATCACTTCTCAAAACCCAAAATTTAATTTCAAAAGAATGCCTAACATTTCACCCACAACCCTGAGTGCATATATACATTGAAATATTTATTGTATCCCATTGAAAAATATTTTTAACATATTATATTAAAACCAAATGACCATAATAAACTAATAAAGTGAATCCCGTGATTGTGAAACATATTTATAAATTTATTAAAATAACCCCAGCATCAATAGAATGAATCTGAAAGGAAAATCATGGAGACATATTCCTCAATGAAGTGTGGATATGATAAAACTCTTAGAGAAGGAATAATACACCTAGAAGATTAACCTTCACATGCTAAACATCAAAAAAATTGAACTACTCTTCATCCTTGAAATCTAGGATTTAGACAAGAGATAATAAATCAAATAAAAACCAAAAAAATATTGATAGGATAATATTAAGGTGAGAAAAGGAGTAAAAAAACAAAAAATTACCATAAATCATTGTCGAAGAACCCTATAGTGGAAGAGGATCCCAGGAGAGGGGTATTTGGGACTCCATATTGCACTAGAATTGTCTAAAAGGAAGGGGGTGAATTTAGGGATAAAAGGGGAGGTGTATAGATTATGAATTTTATCCTTTTAAAAATTGGGGCTACTGGAAGAGTTTACCAAACCGTGCACTAATCGTGTTGTAGATACTTTCCATGAGGAGAATAACTACTTGGAGAACCTATACAATTTGACATACCATGAAAAAAACCATGCATTTTCTTCTGTCCCTACTTCTTGATCTATCGAACAATTACCTAGTTGGGGAGGTATAGTTTATCAAATCATGCATAGGACAAAAATCCCCCCAAAACATCAAAAATTATTAAAATTTAACCACATACTCAACACAAACCACAACTAGTAGATCCAAAATCCAAAAAATAATAAAATAAGAGTATTTACAATGATGGGGTGTGATAATTATCCCCACTATAGACACTTTATCCCCCCAGAATATCACCTAACTAAAAAATAAGCAAAAGCAGATTGCTAGACCGTTCAAAATCCAAAGAAATAAAGATCCTCAGGGTGAACATATTACTCCATAAGTCACACTAGACCAATCAAGTAGAAACTAAAATGACACAATTAGTGGAGAACATGATAGGGTTATCCTTACCTTGATAATGCATCTACTATTAAAAAATTAGAAGTAAAAAACTCTACCAAAACATAATTAAGTAACCTAATACAAGGAAACCTAGAAATCAAGGACCATGGGAACTAATGTAACTTATCAAAAAAAAACAAAAAACACCAACACTGTGATTTATATCTCCCCGTATTACTAACCCTAACCACATTTCTTGATAAAAACAAAACTGCTTACATTTAGAATTTCCCACACCACAAAATAAATACCAACACAAGGTGATAAAATGATGAAATTAACCTGAATGAAATGTATAACATGAACTAAAACCCATAAATTTTTAAAAACTCAATCATCCTCAAACAAAAAATCTAAACCAAATATCGGACCACACAAATGCTATGATCATTCAAATAAGAAGATCCAATTATAAGAGATACATTCAGATAAAAGCCCATAAAAATAATAGAATAAAGGATAACCTCATAATATAGGAAAAAATTACAACATGATACTTAACAAATCATTGCCAAATAGTGGTGACAAAAACTAGGCCAAGGCCTTCAACATCCCCAACAATTCCTAAAAATTGGCTAGCTTCACACCGAGGAATGTGGTTAAAGCCTTGATGACTAAGGCATATCCTTCCCCTCAGTCAAGAACATAAAAACATCAATCACAACATCTTATTTAGATGATTATTCATAAAAAATATCTCAAGAAGGCCCAGACATCCATAGGGACGGAATGTTTCTGGAGGATAGCAACAAGACAACGTCGAATGCCCGAACCTGTCACAATGGTGGAATATAATCGAATGATCTTAAGAACTAGAGATCATACCCAATGGAGGGGTCTCCTCAAAGACAGGTTTCTCTTGCATCCACTCCATGCTAGATAGGGAACCTTCACAAGAATCAAGATACACCAGATTACCAAAATCATAAAAGTCGAAACCTAACTCAACTAAAAACCGTTTGTCTACTAACTTTTCAAAAAGATGATCTGTAAAAGAGACGACATACTCCTTGATATATAGATGAATTCCCCCAATGAAAATATCAGTCTTCATTAGATCCTATAACAGATTCTCTAGGGAAATGTAGATAAGATCCTTGAAATGGTCAATATAAGTTGTCACCATCCACAGGCCTTGCAAAAAGTTCATGATCACTTCATTTTTCTTCATATTCGCCTCCTTGTGTATAAACCATCAAAAAAGAAAAACATAATCACATACCATGTCTTCCCAACTTGAATTGATGGAGTGAAAAACATCTTCCATTCATCCAAATATGTACCCAAAAATAAACCCATAACAACTTACAATCTAACAGCTTTATCATTTCAAACAATATTAGGACACACTCTACCTCTTCAAGACACCTTACTACCTCTAACGGTTCTCGATCACCATGAAGGATAGAAAACCATTGATAAGAATAAGAAACTAGTCATGTATCATTAGAATCATTGGGAACATTGTTGGGTGGAATACCCTGATCAAAAAATGAATCATGAAACCAAAATAAACATCAACCAGAAATGTAATTGAAAAAATATCTCGATCTAAATAAACAAGCTCACAATCCCAAAAAATATGAACACAATCGAAAATCATATTTTTAGGAATCCTATTTTCTTTTCAATTATCACAACCACATTATTCCAAGGAGACTATACATGACTTGAGACACATATTTCAAAACAAATCAAATACATGAAATCATTTTCTTTTACAAATAAATTATGGAAAAACCAGGCCAAGTATTTGATTTCAAATAAACACACATGGAATCCTATGAATTGGTATACATGGGTTCATATGATTCTATCCACATATACTGACATGCAATTCCCCAACATACCCACACAACTAAAAATTCCCATTAAAAATACAAAAGGATCCAATATTGTTTTCTGGATGAAAATCTAATTATTTACCAAATATTTGACCTAAAAAATCTTCCTCTAAAACCTATCTTACCAATGAAAAACTATTCTAATGAAATCATTTCCATTTCAAAAGCCTTTTTCATTTGAAAATCATACTCACATCAGCCAAAACAGAAATGAAACATGACTCATCCCAAACTACCATAATGAGGAACTTGTATCCATGACTAACTTAGATAAATGGAAGTGGGACATGCCCCATGTAATAATCAGAAAATAGTTGGAGATGAAAGCATGTACTTAGACTTCAAAATGGTCATTACTCCATGTGAGTTCACAAAAACACATTATCTCCCCTCTGTTTTCATCCCTCAATCCAAAAAACTTTGTAGGACAAGGAATCAATTACCAAACACCCATTAGAAACTTAGGTATCATCATGAGTTGTCGTGATCAGGAACCATCCAATAACCTACCTCCTTAGCCCTATAAATTCCATGTTTACAATCTACCTGAAACCACAAATAACAAAGGGACGTCTCAGATTTCATTTTTTCACATACCAGGATGGGGTTCCATATGACCCAACATCTGTCTCAGTCTGAGATAAGGCCCTAACTGCATTCCCAATACCCATGGGTTGTGAACCAGTGTTGGTTATCATTGATAATATAGAGGGAATTATTTATCCCAAAAATCTAGGAAAAAAATAAAATATCTAAACAAGTATAAGATCCTTCCATAGTTGAATCTCAAATAAATATAAAAAACTAATTCAGTTATAATAGAAGGGAAAACAAAAACTAAATACATAGTTGAGATAGATCCATTCTATCAAGTACCCTATGTGACCTCTTGGTCACAACCATCCACTAACCAACTTGATATAATGGAACTCAAACCAGAAACCTGAACTTACAAAAAAATATGGGTCTACCGAAACTAAATGGTATAAGAAGGGTGTGATATTGACTACTCAGTAGGAACTCACCGCATAATATCCATGTTTCAATTCTGAAAAAAATTATATTAACACTAGTTTGAAATACACATTTGAAACTAGGTTTTTTACATTCTAATAAATAACTTGGATTTTACTATTTAATACATTACACACCACAACACTTCTTTCAAAATAGTTTTCCATTTTATAAATAAAACCCAAACCAAATTACAAACTAATGATACCACAAAAATTGAAAAAATAAATGGGATGAACAAACAAGAAACTAAATGTAGTAGAATCTAAACAAACCAATAAAGATAGAAACCATGTTAATTTCCTAAAAATATCTACATTGATCCTTGTATATACTCGATTTATAATCTCCTACTGACATATGGTGTAACTCCATAGTCTATAATCAACTAGCCACCAAAAACTGACCGATCCAATGGAACATCCCACGAAACACTATCAAGTCAATATGAAACCAATCCATCTATTCAGGTTTGATAAAAAACTATCACTCAACCCTCTAATGATGCCCAATAAACCCATGGTAATATCAAATATTGTTAATAGGAGGCCCTTTCATGCTTGACTCACCTTCAATGTCATCACCACACTTGCCTACCCCCAAACACCGACGCCTCCTATAAGATAGCCTAAAAGGGGAAATCCTTAATAGGGGTGACCAACATATATTAAACCAATCAGAAGTGTTAACTAGTCCATCTTATTATATGATCATTTAAATCATTTATTAAAACTCTCAGGAGTTCAATCGGTAATTTCTACTTCCAAAACCACAACTCATTTTCCAAAAATTATAACATTCCAATCGAGCTTCACATTGAGTTTATTTCAAATACCATTATAAATAATTTACATACCATTTCTAAAAATGTATAAAAACCCATTTTCAAATACAAAATGCCAAAGGGGACTTCATAGCATTTAGTGACCAATCATGTCCCAAAATAGAAAATGGTCCATGTTTTAAAGGACACATTGATTACCCATTTGATAATAACCTTAAAAACATAAACCATTTATGAAAAAATATAGGCATAAAAAGTAATTGGTAGAAGGATGGGGAAGAAAGAATAAAAGTTAAAAAACTGGTTTTAATTGTTTAAAAGGGTTTTATATACAACCCTTATCATTTGTGTGACCATCCATGTGTTCACATCAGGAACACGTCGATGTGTTCACATCCAATGTAACATGTCAAGTGTTACATGAAATCATCCAAAACTACCTTTAATGGAACCACACATTCGTCCAAACAGACTCATCAATCACATGTATGTTTTTATCCTAATTTGTAATAGTTGACTTTACATGGAGGTATTATGTGACACTTTGGTATGTTGATGAAGAAGGAAGTCATGATGTGAGGTTGGTTTGTATGGGCTTCAAAAACAAGGTAGAAAAATGAATTCTTAGTTTTGGACACACTTTAGGATCCAACACTCAATTTCCATGTGGCTATCTACCATGTGTCCAATTTAGGAATGGTTCTACATACTATTTGTATGGATATTTATACCAAATGGCACTTGAATTTACTAGAGTATTTTTAGTTAATTAGTTAAATGATATGGTATATCTTGAGATATATTGGTTTCATTGGATTTATTTTTTATTGAGGAATGTTTTGTGACTTTTTTATGAATTTCATTATTTGATTTCAAATTCGTTTTGTGTGTATGGAAAAAAAGCCATGAAAAATGTTATTGGTTATAAATAAGGAGTCGGGGTTTGTTAGAAAAATGAGGGTAGATTATTAAAATTTATTGATATAGATTATTTAATTTTGAAATTTTTATTAAGTTTATGCATTTTATTGATTTTTATAATCATGTGTGTTCTTTTTTAAAAGATGGGTATCTTCTTTTAAGGGAATGTTATTATTCCTAAATTGGAGACTTAAACTTTAATGTGAATTTCCAATTGGTATGTGATTTTAAAGATGATTCAAATATATACTATCAGTTTCATTATGAAACTCAATGTAATTGATTTGTTTTATAACTAGTTTGATTTTTTTAAAATCAGTTTGGAGAATTTTTTTAGATCTACCATATCTTGTAAGAAATTTGTAATTTAATTTATATAGTGGTTTTTATTTGTTTTTTGGATGATAGAAGGTCCATTTTTAATTGTTTCATGGTGTTTAGATTGGGATATTTAGAAGGATTTCTTTATTTATCAAATCATTAGTTTTATTATTTCCAATGTGTTTTGGGGGTTGACATAGGGTGATTTTGGGATCATGACCATGTTAGGATCCATTACACGTGTTGTTTGATCTAGGACCCACCTCCCAGAATAGTCTAGAGTGTATATAAAGTGATATTATTAGGGGAACCCCTATTTTTTAACACTAATTACACTCACATTGTAAAATTATTAGTTTCCTTCTTAGTGTGTCATTATTTTGATTTACGTCATGTAGTTCTTATATTGTGTTAACTTTCAATATTTTTGGGCCCAATATTTTAGACCTGTGAGATCTATTTTTATGGTTATATGAGTGATAGTGGGTTTCCTTAGATATCTTTCTCATTATATTTTATTGGGATGATTCCATGACTCATCTTAGGGATGTTAGAGGTTTGATGTATGAGTGTACACAATTTTATATATCCTTAATGTGTTTTATGAAATCACTTTTAGATAATTAAAATTTAAGAATTTCAAATCATGTATTTTAGATTAGTCTTGTATTAAAGAGGCTTTATCATAATGTTTTACGTATCATTCTTTGGTGTCCCATTTTGGGTGGTTCTCCTTTTTGGAATTTTTCATGCCTTAATGTTTGTTATTTCCTATTACCCTAGTGTGTTATAGTATGTTGGATGTTATTTGTTAAACAAATTGGCATGGTAAGGGTCTTCTATGAATTATTATATACTTATGTTGTGGTATTATTTCAAATATATATAATTGGATGCCACTGGGTTGTGTTTTCCTGAATAATTTCTTTTAGTAAGTGTTACAATTAGTAGTATGTGAAAAACACCTTATAATGAATGTTACCACTATGTTAAATACCTCTCAATTCATAATGACATATTTCATTTATTTTTTGTTCACAATGAAATTTAAGAAACATGGGTTTGGAAATACCATTAATTGTTTCTTTTGGGATGATTATTAGAGTGTTATCTCCTTGTGTGTTTGAATTAGTTTCTTGCGGTTGGATTTGGATGGTTAGACGGTGTTCCTAGAAGTTGGATGTGAAGCCACTCCTATAATGGATTCACCATTTTGTTAAATCCTGATTATTTGAAAAAAACATATTTATTTCATTGGTGGTTCTCCTTTATATTTTTGGACACCTTAGGTTTTGTGAGACATTAAATTTCTCCTTTGTGAAATTTTCTGGAGCATTCCATCCTAACGGTTTTGAATAATTTTCTTAATGTTGGCATTTTCTATGGGAGTATTGTGAATTCCATTTTGATATTTTGGTAATGTGGATTTATAGTGAAATCTATCATTCTTTGATAATATTATTTTGTTTGTTCCAAAAATTTATCTAATTTTTAAAATTTTGGCCACACCGATACGTAATATTCATTTCTATAGTAATTCCTACTTGATCGTATGTTGTTTAGTATGTTTAATGAATATAAATTACTTGATCGTTATTATTTTAATTGGGAATTTCTTTATGATTCATTCCCTTTTTGACCTCAATATAAACTTGAGACTTTATGTGGATGAAATTGGTATTTTGGGGAGTTTGTAACATTGACCATGAAACTAATTTTTTATTTTATGTCATATTTTTTTGTGTTTTAAGATTATTTTATGTTATTATGGACTTTTAGTCCAAAATATGGATATTGTAGAGGTGTTCAATATCTAAATGGTTTTGATGTGTAGTGTGAAGTAAAACCATGTGGTCACCAAAGGATTGTTAGATTATTTTATATAGTTATACTATCATGTGGGGGATAAATTTTAGATTAAAAATAATATACTAAACAAAAAACAAAACATCATAATGTAAAATTTTCAAACATGGGATTAGAACTTTTATCAGATTGAGAGAATCAGAATCACAGTGAATCTGGTTTATATTGTTGAATATTTTATTGTATTCATAATAACAATGATAAATCAATTCTTATAGAAAGCTAAGCAAGAAGATAAACTTTTAATAACATGCACATCAAAATATGTACTCGTAAAAAATAAGAAATACAATGGCTAGTAATTATAAGAATGACTTAGCAGCTACATTAAAATATTTTACACTTTTTACCTTAAGAGTAATGTTGTCAATAACCATTAATAATGGTATCCATTATTTTATACATACTATAATGTCTATCATTCCTTACAAAGAAGTCCCTAGATATGGTGATAGGAAAAACCTTTACATTCTTATCCTTGGGAGCCCCCGATACAGTTATCAATGTATTTGTTCATGTCCATAAAAGTCCTATATTTCCAAGACTATAATCGCAACTTTCCAATCCCTATAATCCCTAGATCCTAATAATGATCTAAGGTAGAATTCATATCATAAAGTCTTAAAGGAAACAACCAGATATGGTTTCCTTATAACGATAACTCTATAATGAATTAAATATATAAGATCGAGTACTTCACTCTATGGAATCTTCATAAGACCTGATTTTTGAAATGTATCCACCCAAAGCTCTTCAAATGAATTGGTAATTTTAAGTGAAGCCTAAACAGACATATTTATATGTTTTTTGCAACTACCTTAAACATATGGCTATTGATATATACCATTATTTTAGAATAACTAAATTTCACATGTTTTTTAGAAACATTACAATGCTAAATATATTTCTTACAAAAGAAAAAAGTATTATATACCTACTATAAAAAAATAATAATAATTTTATAGACAAACTTATTGTTTATCAATATGATAATCCTTATGAGGATTAGTCTCATTTTTTCAATACTAGAATCAGTTTGATGGTCATGAATTTTTTCTATATGATAGAAAATATATAAGTATAACTTCTTTTCCAATTAAAGGTAATTCTGATGTATCACACACATACTCAATCTGATGATCATAATGAAGAATGATATATTTATATTTATAATGAATTATATCATTTTATATTCATGGTAATATATAATTTTTTCTATTAAAACATTCAAAAATAATTAGTCATAAAAATTTAGTAAACATGGTTTTAAGAGAGTGTTTTTATTTCCATAACTAAAAAAATCGACAGGTTATATGTAATACTTCTGAATCAATAAAATTCTCTTTTTAGAATTTATAGACCACAAAATTGAAATGGAAACAAAAATTAAAAAACCTAAAACCCTTCTTTCTATTAGTAACAATGAAGATAGGATTTTCAAAATAACTCCACATATGTTTGAAAATCCATTGAATACTATAGAGAGTATTAGAATAAATTCTTACATAAATAATACTTCTCATTTTAAAATGAAAACCTTCTCCCATTAGTATGTCGTATACACATTTATAAAAAAATTCTCCCCCAATATAACACATTCTCTCCAATAATAAAAAATTATTCAACTATTTGATTTTTAAAAAATAATGGAAAATAATTTAGAGTCACCTAAAATGTTAGAAACATAACAGATTAAGGAACTATGTACTAAAAACTTTCCCATGAATATATGAATGAACTTAAACTGGTAGAAATTGGAAAAAATCAAGAAAAATTGAATTGGATGAATATTAATTAACTATAAAAAATTAAATATTTTATAAATATTACATTGAGAGTTCAAATAAAAATCAACCATTATTTCTTCATCAGGTTTTTAACAAAATACTTCTTCTTTTTAAACTCATGCTGATATTTATCATTCTCTACAATTCATTCTTCTTGTATCCATTATTGAGGCCTCATCCTTTTCTCATCCTCATATGACTCTTTATTTTCTTCTCTCATAATTATCTACTCATTTTACCAAGATATGAATTTTCTCATATCTTACTCCATATATCACATATTTTGTTTCAAAAAATTTACATCTATAGTACAGTAATCAATAGCATATCTAAACTCTTTAAAAAACATAACTCTATAATCAATGTCTGAGGATAACATGTTAAAGGAGTCACCTGATTACAATAAGTAATTCTTTACTTCAAGAAAATGATCTTCATGCATATAAATATCAAAAAACAATTGGTTATACCTCTTCACCATCTGATTTGTTGTTCTTTGGTGACTATAAGAATTTTCACGAAAAGAATTTAACTATTCCTAAATGTTGATAACTAATTTTGTTAAAACATTTATTAACATTAATATTTTCAATGAGAAATTTTAAAATGATATGGCTTCATTCTTCAAGTTTAGAAAATTGTGAAATTTTATCTTTAAACCATCTTATGGATTGAATGATAAAATTATTACCATTCTGATCAATTATTGACTACAAATCTGATAAGACTGAAGAAGATTTTAGAGATTTAATTTCACAAATTCTGGTATGATATTATTTTCCATTGATTTATTCATTCATTAAAAAATTATTTTAACCTTTTTTTGAAATATTTATTTTATTTAAATGTTCAACAATTTCCACATCTTTACATGAAATGACAATGTCATCGAATTTTTTTATCATTGATCCTCTTTTTCTTTTTATGAGTATGATTTTTCTTCTTTTTCTAAAGATAATGTTTTTCTTCAGAACATTCATATATTCCATACTTATCATATTATAATGGTAAATATTATGAAGCTGATGATTCCAATAATTCTTTATAAGATTGTGTTTCTTCACAATTATTATTATCCTTATCATCCTCCACCTCCTCCTATTTTTTGTTGTTCTATATATTATTCGATTTATTCCTCTTCAAACTATTCTTATTCATATTACTTTCTAACTTATTTTCGTTTGTTTTGTACTTATTATTTTACTTCTATAACTTATTCTTGATCTTCCTGTTCAATATACCTTGATTTTCTCAGAGATCCCTTTTTAGAATACTCTTGTTCTGATTATTTCTCTTGAAAATTTGGAAGTAATCCATCCTCACCTATCATTAGTTTTCCTTTTTCATTGATATAAGGGAACTCAGTAGAGAGTTTTTATTTTTTTTCAAATGGTAATCAAGATTTTGGAATAATCTATTTGGGGTGGGATTTCAGAATTAAAGGATTTTCCGAAGGTATTTAAACACCTTTTAACAGTATTTCCACAATTATAGCTTTTGGAAGTCTCTTATTTTAATTAATTACTTTCTTTACTTCTTGAAGTTGTTTAAATGTCTTAATCATTAAGGAATTAGCTTTAGTAGGTTCAAATATGAAATCCATATCCCCTAGAATATTCTAATATTTATATTTCAAAATTTTCAAAATAATTTCATCAGATATTTTCTTTTTTCTTTTGTTTTATAGGGGAGAAGTATTATCCTTTCTCTTTTTCTACTTATCAACTGATTTTGATTTCCTTTATGGTTTGGAATTAGAATCTTCCCCATAGACATTTTACATAAACATATTAGATTTATAATCATAGAATGGATTCATTATTTTCATAGTATATTTACTTATAAAGGAAATGTTTTCCATAAGTTGATACAATTTATTTTCCACATTGAAAATATCCATAAATTACACAACAAACATTATTATCAATGATGTAAACACAATTATTTTAAAATTTACTAAATATTTTTCTATGTTCTCTTCCGTAATTAAGAAAAATATCACCAAATCAATCTTCTTCATGATCACATGGTAATCTAGAATGAAAAAAAAACTAAATCATTCCGATAATCTCTATCACCCATCCTCGGTAAAAGATAACCTTACTTCTATAGATAAATGACTCTATTTTTAGGATTCGAATGATAAATTTCCATATTTTCCATGATAATGAAAATAAATAATATTAATCTTTGATCTTATCTAAGGTTCCAATCTTATTCAGTGGCTTGTGAGAAGGAACATATGATTATCATTTTTAAGGTACTTCAAAAAATTCTTCTACCCTTCTATAAAAAATATTATATCCTTTACCAAAAATTTTAAATGAAACATTTTACTTATCATAATCCTTAACAAAAATAATGGAAACAAGAAATAAGAAACTACCTCGAGATAATATAAATCCAAATAATAGTTTGGATTCTAAACACAAATAGACTCCCATTCTTGGAAATAAATAAAAAACATGAGTTTCGAATCATATATTCTAAAACACAATATTTTAATAGACCATTCCATGAATAAAACAACATAGAATAGTCATATTATTTACTATCATAATTTTATCTGAGAGGAAAGATCACAGGTAAAAAAAATTATCGAACAATAATTTTTAAAGGGTGAACCAACTAGGGTAAAAAATTGTAGAATAATCAATTTTGGACATGGGGATGACTAACCCCTATATAGGCAATGGGAGTGACGATTCATCGCATATAATATAACTAAGGGTTAGGTTGAAAATAATTATAATCTAGTGTCCTAGATTCAATCAAGTAATTTTTAAAAAATAATTTTGGTCTCTCAATGTTTTAAAATATTTATCCAAATGAGAATGAATCTTATTATGAAAACTTTTCAAATTTTGGAAAAAATATGTTTTTATAAATGAAAATGTATAAAGAAAATAACATTTAGATGAAAATGTAATTAAATAGTGAAAAAATCAATTAATAGAAGATTGCCTTTCTGAGTTGATAGTTTTATTGGTATGATTTAAAAATTCCTATTGATTTTTTAAGATAAACATATTAAAATAGTTTTGAAATAAAATCTAATTATGCTAATATTAAAAATAAAAATTATTACGATATATTTAAAAACTGATTACGATTATTTTTGAAATAAAATATAATTATGATATTTTAAAAAATTGAACATTGTATCAAAAGAAACTGACTATGAAAATTTCTAAAGAAAAATATTATAATAATTTTTGAAACTGAAATAGTTTATATATAATTTAAGGCCAAAAATTTTATAACAAACTATCAGTTTGAAAATAAATGAATTGTGAATCTGAAATTTTTATAAAAAATTATGGGGTTTAAAAACTCATCAAGATAAAAGTTTTATAAAACCTTTTGGCATGTGTTCCTTGCATTCTGATGAATTATAAAATTATCACTCCTTTAGAATTGTGATCTTAAATGAAAATTGTGTCATATATCTATGTGTTTAGCATTTGAGGGATGTACTGGGATTCTATGTGAGGAAATAGAACTCGTATTATAAAAAAAATCATTTTTGAAAAAACTTATGACATAGTCTGTGAGTGTGTGTTTCATTAACAACACTTGAGCACAATAACTACCTTCTTACATATATTCATCTTCTATAGTCAAAAGTTATACGACTTGTTTATTCATACACGAGCAAGAATGTAATGAATACCACATGAAATGAAAATTTATGGATATTATTTTCCAATACATTATACATCATCTAATGTGATCATTCAAAGAACATTTTAGTTAAAAACATTTCCAGAATAATATAATTAGCCTAAATCCATAGTTCCAACAAGAAAATGATAAATTAAATTTATATCTTAAAGATGGGATTTTTTGGATTGGATTTATATCTTTCAAATAATCATTCTAAAAATATTAAATCAGTATGACTATCAATTAATTAAATTTAACATCTTATTATACCTCTAAAATCATTTGTTCAAATATTTTCTCAGCCTCATCAAGATCTATGTTATTCAAGGTAGAAATTGGATTTCTAATAATTTTTGTATTTTCATATCCAAATTTATTACAATGATATTTCATATATTTATTTTGATATATAAATGTTACTTTTTGTAAATTTCAAAACCAAGAAAATATATTAACTCACCCATCATACTCATTTAAAAACCATACATTATAAGATTGACAATAGATTCTATTAAAAATATCTTAGTTGAACTGAAAATAATGTCATCAATATAAATTTTTACAATAATAATGTTTTTATTTAATTCGTTAAAAAATGGATGGTTCCACAGACCCCTAAACAAAAAAAAATTGTTAAAAAAATCCTATTAATCTATCATACCAAGATCTATGGGCCTACTAACGTACATATAAACCATTATTATTATTTTAAAAATACTCTAGATGTTTTGTTTTCAAAACTAGGTGGTTTTTCTACATAAACATCCTCTAAGGTATATATATTAATAATAATAATTAAATACTCATTTGAAATAATTTTAATTTAATGAATGCTTCAAAATCTAGTAATATTCAAAAAGCTTCAATTATTTCTACCAGATAAAAAGTTTTTTATAATTTATTAACTCTAATTTGTTATATCCTATTGTACCATGTCAAGAATTATTTATAACTTCTATTCGATTTTCTTCAAATTTATTCCAAAAACCCTTTTTTTCTCTAAATATATAGGATTTTAAGTACCCTAAAACTAATATACAGACATTGTCCCTTTCGAAAACAATGATTGTTTATTACAATGACTTAATATAATCCTAATCACATAAATCCTCATCAAGAATCATTGGATAAAATATGGATAAGAAAGATGTATTCTGAATTCCATTCCATATGGAACTTATATTAACTGGTTGATCGGTATCACCAATGATACATTCACTTGGACAATTACTAAGAAATGACTAGTTTCTGGGTTTGTGAAAAGTACTTTTTTCAATTAAGGGTATGAAATATTCCCAAGGAGTATCTTTAGAAACTAATTCTTATGTTGTTTACATATGTGATGAACTTTCTAACAATAGTATAAAATTAGTTTTAGTAATGAGATTTTAGGATGTATATTGATGTTCTTTGAAAAAAAGGGCTCTGTTTCACTGAACATTACATGAAATATTTACTCAATATTACATGGGTTTTTATTGAAACCACGATAATCATTATAATTTGTGGAATAACCTAAAATATCCCTTCTTCATATTTGGCTCCTAATTTATGCATGTTATCATTATTATTATAAATGAATACATTTCACAAAAAAATAATGAAGCAAGATTCTTTTAGGTTTCTTATTATCCCCAACTACTAAGGCGATTTATTAAGAAATGATTTAATTTCAAATAAATTTATATTATAGTATGAAATACTAACCCATTTGGTCCCAATATGTTTAAAAATGAGTATTCACTTATCATGGTACTGGTATTGTCATGAATAATTCTATTTAGTCTTTAAACTAGACCATTTTTATGGGGTGTTCTAGGTGGGGAAAATTTATGTTCGTTACCTTGTTTACTATAAAAAGTTTTAATATCATAATTTTTTATTTTTCCACCATGATCACAATGAATAGTTATCAAAGAGAGGTCCTTATATTTCTATTAAATAAAATAAACCCATCTGTATCTAGTGAAATCATTAACTATGACATATACATTGTATTTTCAAAAAATAAATCTACTTTGTGTAGTAATAATTATGTATGTATTCACTAACTATAAAGCATTAGAATTTGAGACTTCCCAAATATATTTAAAAAATGACTAATATTTCGTACCATATTGACAAGGCTCACATAATATTGAAGTATCATACCTATGTTTTGATATGTCCTTAATAAGTTTTTTCTTATTCAACATGGATATGTTTCTATGGTTACAATTTCTTAACCTTCTCTTCCATAACCAATATTGATATTCCATTGAAATTAGTAAATGTAATTCTTGGATACTGTGTCCTTATAATATTACCATGTAAACAATCCCATGATGATTAAAAAATGTATAATTTTATCCATGGAACTATAAACTATAAATTTATCATTTCTAATGTTCCCAAGGTAACTGTTATCTAATAATTTATTTATTTTATAAGGTTGAGCTTAATACCTAAAATAATTAAAAAAGTATAAATAACAGCTTTTCAAAAAGCATAAGGTCACCCACACCACAATGAGTTTTCTATGAAATCACATAGTAAATACACATGTAATAAGAAATTCTAAGTTTAATAGATAATGGACCCAACCCCAAACATATTTCCAAATGAATATTCTATATTGGAATTGATATGGTATCACTGACTTTGAGGTCGTCCCATCATTAACAATTATTTATTTCACAGATAATCTAAAAAGTTTTCCAATCAATGAGACTAAAATTAAATTTTATTCATGTTCTACTGGACTTGATAAATTTAGTTATGTATTTATTTTTTTATTTATAATATTATATATATGGATTCTATTTGGATATATTTTTAGTGTTCATTAAGAAATGTGCATGTATTTAATATTGAAACTCGATATTTCACTTGTGAACTAACGTCACAAAAAATTCTTATCATATGTACCATTAATATTGAAGATAATTGGTACCAAGATAGGATATCTCTATGGAAAAACCTTTTTTAAAATAGTATGATCCATGCTCCTTAGATCACTTCCAGGGACTTCAATTATATTCTTAGACCTAGTTAAAAATGTGTCCTTCTCACTCATGATTTTCTTTTATAGAATTTAAATAATTTATTGAGGGAAACAATATCTTAGAAAAAATATTATAGGATCCAAATATATGTTGTATAGAAGAAATAATAATAAGGTTATGGATAGTAAAATAGAAATATCTTTCAAAAAAATCCAATCCCTAGATAATTGGGAAACTATTTCCAGTATCTCCATGAATCATCTAAACTCGGATCACCACCCAATTTTAGTTAGTCTCAACACTATAGTTTCCAAGAATATATTTCCATTTAGATTTAAAAATGATTGGACCCATGTGATTTATTATGACAATATTGTTAAATACACCTAGAAATATATTAGTTATATCAATTAATATTTTTTCTATATTTTGAAATTAAATCTTTTAAAGAAAAAGATAAAGTAATGGTGCAAAGAAAGAGTCAACCAAAATGATAATGAAATTTATTCCCTGGAAAACAAGCTCAATAAAAATCAAGTTGACTCTAAGAACAATTAATTTTCTATGGATATTATAAATGAAATTTATCCTTTCACTAATTTAAACTCTCTTCTCACCTTAAAAAATAATCTGTGAAAAAAAACCTTCGAAATTTACTGGCTCAAAGACCGTGAGAGGAACACAAAATTCTAAAATTCTATATAGAGATAAAAGAAATATTGTAGAACCATTACCTTAATTAATGATGTTGATAACATCATTGATACTGAGTAAGGATTAGTTAATCATGTCATATCTTACTTTATAAATAGCGTAAATTTTTCTGATCTTAATAAAGACTTAAAGCGGGACATTATTCCAAGCATAGTGGGATAAAATGAAAACACACTCCTGAATAATGTTCCTATTGAGCATGAGATTAAGGAGGTAGTTTTATAGATTACAATTGATTGGTCCCCTAGTCATTATAGTAACATCAATTCTTTTTTCCAAAGTATTCAGATAATTTCAAATATGTTATTTCTAACCAGATTAAATCCTTTTTTTAATGGTTACCTTCGTTACAAGAATAATTCTAAATTTATATCCCATATTCCCAAAGTTCATAATTCTCTGTAAATTAATCTATTTAGACCAATTTACATCATTAAAACTATTTATAAAATCTTGTATAAACATTTATCTAATAGGATTTCCCCTATTTCTAACAAAATTGTCTCATGGAACCAGTTTAGCATCATTAAGGGAAGAAACGTCTAGGACTGTGTATTCCATACCTTTGAATGTACCATCTTGTTAAAAAAGACAAATATTGGTGGAATAATTTCAATTAATCTTGACATTAGAATATCATTTTAAACAAGGTATTATTGTTTTATCTTTAGGGTCCTTAAAATGATTGGCTCTAGTATCATTTTTTAAACAAAATTGAAACACTTTTTTGTTCTTCTCACATTTCTATTTTGAATAATGGAGCTCCATAAGGCTATTTCTATTTTACAAAAGGATTAATAAAGGGAGACCCTCTCTCTTCCATCCAATTTTTATTATTGTGGACTACCTTTAACGAATACATTAGTATACTGATAATCAATCTAGTTAACCAAGGTAAAAATAAGCCCATCATTACATCATAAAACCTTATTATTACCTTTCACATATAGTATACATATGATATTATTTTTCCCCTCAAGGGGAAAAATTTAACATCCAATATCTCATCAATTCCCCCTCTCACAATGAAGAGGTTTTGGGGGATCCATAAATTAAAACAAATAATCTATTTTCTTTGGAAAAAAGATTCCCTATAACTAGAAAGGATAGTATTATAATTAAACTTTGTATAAAAGAGGGATCTCTCCCATTCATGAACCTTGTAGTTCCTATCTTCTAGGGAAAGACTAAAAGAACTCAGTTCTCTAATATTATTGGCCAGATTAATAATCATCCCTCCGCATTGCTTGGAAAATCCTTATATATGGCAGGCCAAAATTGTCTTTTCAAATACGACATTGCTTCTAAAATTATTTACTCTATGATGGTTTATAAATGGATTTTTGAATTAAATAAAAATCATAATATTAGAATAAAAAAACATTGTTTGGCGTGGAATCACTCTTGAGAGGAAAGTTTTCACTATCCCATAGAATAATTGTTATAAACCCTTTGATAATGGTGGCCTTGGTATTAATAATATTTGACTCTTTAATGAATCCCTTCAAGAAAAACTCACATGGAACCATATAAAAAATAATTCATCTCCCTTGAATTTCTTTATAGGAATATTTTATAACAATAATAGAAAAGGTTGAACATTTCACCCATACTCTTTTATGTATCCTTCCACCAAGAATTTATTTTCTAAAATCATGTATCACTCCTGATGGATTGTAAATAAATAATATTAACAGAAATTTTAGTTGGAAATCATAACCATCTTTCGTCCATAACTGACTCCATGAATTTATCTACTGATATTAATATCTCTATAAATTAATTCGTACACATTTAGGGTACGGATTTACCCAATGATATCAACACTATTATTATTAACTACCCTTTTATCAAAACTTATTATTTTTTGTTCTGGGAATCTGCTCATAATGGTGTCCCAAACTATAAAATTTACAAAAACCGTAATTTCAGTAATATAGTCCAAGAATATTTTGGTTATAAACAATAAAAAACCATGTGTTAGACCCTCTGAATCCTTTTATTCTAGATAATATCACATAATTAAGTTCACACTGATTTCAATCTTAAATTATTTGGTATTCAACTTTGTTCTAAATGTTGTATGTGTAATCAGTATAGAGAGGAAGTTGACAACCTATTCTTTTCTTGTGCTATTTCTTCTATGTTATGGAAATACATATTTCACATTTTTGTTCTCAAGTGGATTGTTTTGGACTCCATTAAATATCAACTTCAATGATGCACTACTATGTATGCCCCACCTCAAGTTGATAAAAAAATTTGTTGTATTTTCCATACTGATTCACATCATCTGGTATGAGAAAAATTATATCATTCACAGTAATTATAATTTCAGTCTTCATGTATATTAGTTTATGATCATAATTGCTATCAAGGTATATATAATGATAAAAATATGTACTTTCCATAACTCCAACAAGGATCTTATTGTTATTCATCAGATCAGAATTAAAGGAATTTTTACCAAACTGAATGGTATGTTTGATCTTTTCTAGAAACGCACTATCCCTAGAAGGATCAAAATAATTTGGTATAGTGCCTCAAAATATAACCCAGACCCCGAGGTCTATGGAGTAGTGTACAAGAATGATAATAGGCATAATTTTGGATGTTGTTATAGTACATGTGGTTTTTCCTACTCTATAAAATCATATATGCTAATAGTCATTATCTTCATTGATCTCATAACAAAAGTATTGAACAACATGTGGATCAAAAGTGACTACAATACAATCATAAAAGTGCTTCATCATGGGGTGGTTCACCTAGAATGTCCCTTCATAGTAAGATGGATGGAATGCCTCCAAAAATGGTCAGAGATCAATAATATAATCACCAATGGTTACTAAGATGAGAACATAGTGGTCGATCGTCTTGCCAACAAAGGAGTTAGCAGCGATATTGTGTGGATGGATGAACTCCCAATAGATCTCATCCTACTTTATGAAAATGATTATAATAAAATTTCCCCATTCATAGTTTTGTAATATTTTTTAATCTTAACATATTTAAGTGCTTTACTATTTTTACCAAGGCACCATCGTTTAAAAAAACTATTACCCATACCAATAAGTTATCCTTGATCATTATCTCTGAAAGTTAGTTTTCAACCTATCAACTTGATTATCTACTTGAAGAAATTATTATTTAAATTAGTGTGTTTAAAAAAACTATTATCCTTGTATCAAATATTTTTTTGATTGTACTATATTTATTTTCTAGAAAACAAAAGAAATAGTTATTTGAACCAAATCATTATTGAATTCTGTATTTGAAGAAAATAAATATTTGGAAGAAAAAATTTTCTATTTTTTTTTTGTTTTGTGAAAATGTTTTTTCCAAAGAAAAATTTGACTTTAGGAGACCTAAATATTTTACATTGTTTAAGGAAAAAAGTGTCTTTCTGTTCCCAGCACATTAGAACTTAGTGAAAAAGGATCACTTATCATAATGAAGTATTTGTTATTAAAAATAGGATTTTTATTTATAAAACACATTATAGAACAAATAAAATGGGGTCTAATATTTCTTATATGTCACTCCAAAGTATTACTTTCAATTAGTAAATTTTTATAAAAAATTATTCAATCTATAAATTTATGATTTGATTTTGATAGCTGAATTTTTATCCTCATTAATATTAATTTTAAATCAAAGTATTAATTGTAAATTAATATTTCAGTAAATAAAATTTTCAATATTTTTTGATATAGAATCTTTTTCAAAAATTCTTTTTTCAGGATATTCAGAAAAAATACTGTATTCCACAAGTATATAGAGTTGTTCTTGAATATACCGTACCTTAATTATCTTTAGCACTATCATGTTTTTTACAAATATAAAAATTTTCATTTTAAAGAATATAGAAAATCCAAAAACATAATCATAAAATTTTAAAGTATTATCTTCTACTAAGGAATATTATTCCATAGAAGATGTATAATTTTTGTTATCAGGATAATTTTTAATAAAGACGTATTATTTAAGGATTCAGTTTTATGTATAAAATCCTTTATAAAATGATTCACCAAAAGTAATTTAGAAAAAAATAACAATGTTATTATCTCTAGAAAATTAATTTTTATAAGGATTTTCTGAATAATATTCACAAATATTACTCCTTATAATAGAATAATTCAAAGCCTTCTTGAATTTTGGAATTATATTATTTCTTGGAATTTATATCTAAATTTATTTCTGCCTTATATTTTCTTCTCAACATTGTATAATCTAGTCAAATATGACTTGATTTCTTAAATTTATAACAGGTGTCATTTCAATCCTTGTTATCACCATTATCCTTATAATCATTCATATATCATTATTAATAATATTTCATCAAAATTATCTTGTTCATCCTTATGGAATGATTTTCCAATTCATTTTCATAATTTTGTGATGTACTAGAATCTATCTAAAAAACATACTTCTTCCATAATTATTTTCAACTCTCTCACATTATTACTCTTAATTATATTAAGTATATGTTGTTTCAAAGTCAATAAAACCATTTTTAATTTTATCTTTCTCAGTATATCCTTTAATTCATATTTTATATTTCACAACGATTCAAATGAAATAAGTAATATAATTTTAGTATTATTTATTATATCATCTACAAAAATTCAACATTATTCCCACTAGTTAGGAAATATATCCATAATATTTTCAATAAAAATTTCACCACCAATGTTTTCCCCTAATATGATATAAACTATTAATAATAGTCATGAACTTTTTTTGATTCTCGCAATCTATCTCATCTGGTTAAAAATAAAAGGCTTGGTAATAAGCTCTAAGCATAGATCTTCATGTTTCTATAACATTGAATGTACCAAAATGTGTTACTTACTTTTTGATACAAATAATTTTAGTAGCTTCAAAAATGTTATCTAACTATTGATATTTCTCATTATAGAATATTAAAAAGTACTCTTATCTTTGTATTTTATTTTATATACTTGTTTCTCATTATTTGTAAATGTAGAATCTTCCTTATCAAGAATGTTGTGTTTTCCAGTTAGCATTAAGAAATTTTGAACTCCAGTTCAAATCATAATAGTTTTCAATATATCTCTATATTTCTCATATTCATTCTCATTAATGATAGGTGGTCTTATAGGGTTCATATTATTAAGATATCAAACTATCATAACTGCCATCTTAAAACTATTTAATTTTTTTCTATAAATACATGTTACTTTAATGATTTTTATAAATATAACTTTTATATAAAAATCTATAAAATTTTTAATAACATACAAAATCTATCTCTCAGTATATATATATATATATTCAATTGAATCTATATATGATTCAAATTTTAGGATCGTAAGATTTTAATAGATGACTATGCCTAAAAGAGAGGGGGTAAATTTTAGTTTAAAATGATTAAACTAATATAAAAAACATATTAATGTATATTTATCAAAATCTTACATAGTCTGGTTATTAGACTGAAAGAATCAAAATCATAGTGGATTTGATTTATACAATGTATATTTTATCATATTAATAGTAAAACTGAAAAAAATGTTATTGAAATCTATGTATGAATAATAACATTCGATGACATGAAAACTAGAATATAAACATGTAAAAAAGAAGAAATAAAATAATTATAAATATTAGAAATGACAAGAAAGATATATTAAAATAATTAAATCATTTAAACATAACAGTAAGCCAGTCAACAAAATTGACTAAAGGTATCCATAGTTTTATACATACAATAAAGTCCATCATTTCTTACAAGGAAATCCCTTGATATGATGATCTGAATCTATCTTTATATCCCCCAAATCACTCAATCCAATGGATCTGATTCACCATCTTCATATCCCTAGATTAACCCAATCATAACAATGATCAGATGTGGAATATAGATGAATAGTTTATAAAGTAAATAACATCAAAAGGATTCATTAGAATGAAAACTCATTAATAATCCCAAAGACTAAGAAAGGGAATTTAAATCTAGGAAATTCTCATAATAATTCTGTTTAAAAAATTATTTAACCCAAACTCCTCAAATGACCGGCTATTTATAGGTGATGCTTCAACAGTCAAATATTTTAGTTTGTTGTAATGGCCTCAGATGGCTAGATCTTTCAAGATCACAATGTTATATGATAACTAAATTTCATATTTCATTTTTTTAACAACATTACAATTCTAAATATATTATTTATTATATAAAATTGTATTTTATATTATGATTTTAAATATAAGATGGTTCAATAAGATTCTTGATCATTTTTCTATAAGAAAATCATTATAAGGATCATTCTAAATGTTTTGGTACAAGAATTAGTTAGATGGTCCGGAATTTTTTCTGTACAATAGAGATGAAAAAAATCAAAATCTTGGATTTATTAATGTATGATTGATATATTAGATTCATATTAGATTATTTTATTTTAATGAAGAATGAAATTTTTATATTCATAATAAAATAGATATTTTTCTATCTATAGTAAATGAATATGTTTTCTTCAAAAGTATACTAAAATACATCGTACATAAAAAGTTAGTAATTTTTTTTGAGATATAGTTTTTGAACTAAAAAAATAAAGTAATTTAAAAGTAATAATTAATACTTATCACTCAAAATTCACCCTTGTGTTCATTACATTTTCAAATTATAATGTATAGGCTTTATTGGATGCAGACGTTTAAGCCTAGACCATGTGAATTATATTAGTTACCATGGATGTTATCTCAGATTTTATACGTATAAACAAGGTGTGTGCATGTTTAGGTATTATAAACCCATGATATTCTAATAATTATTTCTTTCAAATGAATTTGATTTTTTATAGCTTGTGTTACACACAACATCAACTTTAAATGCACCATATGATACTATTAATATATTATTATGTGATAGTTACCATATAGCCTTTGGATTTGAGGTTATGAATAAGGTTAAATAAATTATAAAGAATAATTTTATGTATATGAATAAAATAATTCCATTTTTATTGATAAATTAGAAATGAAAATAATAAATATTTGAATGTAAAAGATATTTTTTTGGAAACATATTTTTTCACTCAAAATATATTTATATTTTACTAAAATAAGGAATTCACCTTTAGCGAAATATTTTAATGATATATATATATATATATATATTATTTTTGACCACATTTATTAACATTAATATAAAATGTCACTAGGTATGGGAGAAAAATTATACATGTTTTATTCTTAAATTTGTTTTCTAAAAAGAGTGTTTCATCGTGTCTAGAGTGCTTTTTTTAAAATTAATTTTAAATACAAATAATTTTTTAATTTGATAAAATTCATTTTATATTATAAATTTGGATGTCAAAATTTGGTAAATTGGAAACTTTTATTTTTCTCCAATAAGAATTGTAACCTTAAAAATTTTATCAACCAAGAAAAGGTAAATTGTGTTAACATATATTAATAATGACCATGATTTTTCACCCCAATTATTATAGGATGAAGTTTATTTCAACCTTATAACATTTGGCTCTAGATTTAACTTTTTAGGGGACAATTGTAACTGAAAATGTCATATATATTATTTAAATGAAAAAGTTACAGAATATCACTCTCTACATTTTAAATTATTCATTTGTGTACACATAGGTTCAAATGAAATTTATGAATGAATATTAGTGTATATTTTGATCATAATTAATTGTTTTTCAATGTATGGATTAATTAGTAATTTTTACTAATTATCTAATGAAATTAACTTCTTATATAACACCGATACATAATTTCTCCAACTAATAAATAAATATAAATAATAACTTCAAAAATAGTAAAGTTAAAATAATTTTAGTGTGTTAATGTGTGAAAAAGAATTTTTGGTGGAATATTACATATTATTTTATGATAATTGATTATATTAAAATTACAAAAATATTTGTTTCTTTTATGTCAAATTAAATGAAATTTGATTAACTATCAAATTATAATATTTTATGAAAATAAAATTTTAATAAATTACAAAAAAATAAAAAAGTATATTTAAATAGGAAAAAGTGGAAGATTTATGGTTAAAAATCTCATTAATTTACCATTTATAGGCCATTTAGATTTAGAATTGAATTAACATATTTTAATATTTTAATAAATTCCAAGGGTGTCAATCAACTCAATTATAAATGTGCAACAATCCATCCTCTTATTCATCCTTCAAGCAAGATAAACAATGTATTATTTTTTCTACACAATCTCAGCCACATTATATTGTTAATTTTCCTCATAAAATAACAATATTGAAGCCTTTAAGATGATATCTAATGGAGTGATTTCAATGAAATGGTAATCTACTTAACCGATCAATTTCTTTTTAATTAAAATTATACCTCATCTAAATAATATATATTAATAATAAAATAAAAAAATAAGTATTTTAAATATACTAAAATTAAATAGTGACAATTAATCTTCATTGATTCACCCTCATTCCATCAAATGGGAAGTAGATTTATCACTTTCGCGTATGTACCACTTATCATCTCCACATTGTAATACAGTTCTTCATCCATAACCATCATTCATATATAATTATTTTGGAGTATTTAGTTATATATGTGATATTTATTAAATAAATATTATTTTGTGATGATAATATCATATCTACTTTCTTACCTTATAAACTGTTTGAAAATTATAATGTCATTCATGAGTACATGTGAACTACCATCTCCTCGAAGTAATGTGATTTTATTTTCAATTATATTTCAATTAGAAGAAAAAATGGTTGTATTTATCTAATTCATATGATATAAATGATATAATAATGATTCTATAAATATTATTTATAAGTTACCTTTATTTAAATTCATTTGTTAAAAATGGAAACATCATCTACATGTTTGTATGACCTACCATCTCTATGAACGAACAAATTTCATTAAATCTATATACATTATTGGTTATTATTAATATTCACAAAATAAATAAATATTATATCTAAATCATGATTAAAATTATATGTATTACGGATCCACTATCAATGTATAAGGACGAAATCTACTGAACTAACATGAACATGAAAAATAAAGAAATTATGACTCTGAGTAATAACTTTAATGAAGATTTGTTAATAAACAGGTGATAAAAAGGATATATGTAAACCAAATGTGTATTATATATATGATTACTTATCTTTAACGGATTTATAATACATATTTATTTAATATATTGGTTTTTCGAACATGTTTGAGGAATTCTGACATGAGATAAGGTATTTTCATGTCACTTTTATTTCTATTACACACATTCCCTATTCACCACATGTTACTTTAATGGGATGTATATAATAGAAATAAATTTATTTTATGATACATATTATTAATATTTTTTGTATTTACATATCCTTTTAATATTATTTCAATCATGTGGCTTATGATTCAAATTTTACAAATGTGGTGCGGGATTTATGTTTCAATCCTATTTTAGTCCGGATAATATATTATTGAATTTCCATTTTAGGATATTATATATCTCCTAAAATATTAATCCCATTAATTATTTATCTCATATGGTTTCTTAAGAACAATTTTTTTTGTTTTATTTCCCTCTCTTTATATACTCTAGAGATTTAGTAAACATTTTTAAGGGAAACCGACAACATTTTACTAGTTGATAAGGAACATTTTACTTCCATATCCATGGTCCAATAAAATGCTTTATGTCACATTTTTAAAAGTATAAATGTAATTTTTAAATAATTGTTTATGAATTACTGGATTTTATAAAATGGTTTAAAATTAATATTATTTTCTTTTTCCGAATGAGGTACTCTTTGAGTTTTATGTCAAAAATGTAAAAGAATGTTTTAATTTGATATATACGACATGAATGGAATTTATTGATTTCATGACATTGAAATTTTTTTAATCATCCTTTAAATGTTTCCAGGGTTCATATAAAATAAAAATTAGTTAATATTATTGTTGAAATATTTGGGGTTTAAAAGATAATTTTAATTTGGAAGGATTATTTTTCTCAATAAATATTTCATTTTTCAATAATATATTCATATATGATATTATAAATTGATGTTAATTATTAATTATTGGAGATAAAATCCAATGATACCATTATTACTCCTTGTCTTTGGATGGTTAATGAATTTTTATGATATGTTTATGAAAACCATTTATTTCTGTTGGGTATTATATGATAAATTGATGATATGTTTACAGAACATGTTAACTTCTCATGATATTGGATTTGATGATACGATGAATGTTAAAAGACATTTTTAAACCTATATGTGTGACTTTAATTATTTTATGGGAGGTTATTTTATAACCAATTATGGTCATTATGTTATAACCATGTATAGTGGTTATGTTATAACCAAGTTCATTGGTCACGTTATAACCAAGCACGAGTGTATAACACTGTGAGATTTTATAAAAAAATTTATATAAATATCACGTCATTGATTTCTTGTGTTACTCGCAACACTATCGTTATATGTACCCTGATATACTATTATATTATATTTGTTTACAATTCATTGGATTATTGGGTTTTAAGAGGACTAACTAAACTATGAAAAATTTATGGTCCCATATGCATAAATGAATTCTTTGGGTGTCAAGTAATTAAAAATAAAAAACATTTCATGTAAAAGATATATTTTTCAGATATGTTGTTTCTAGGTCCACAATGCATTTTTATTTTAATAAATTAAATTAATAACTATTGATGAATGATTTCAATGAAATATATATATTATATTTAGTGACCATACTTTTTTTCATAAATATTGCATCACATTAAGACAAAATACAAAATACAAAAACAAATATTTGATCAAAAGGTTTAGTGTCATGGTAAAATTAGTCTCATAAATAAATTTTACATTAATATGTAAAAGATTTATGTAATTACTTCTTCTCTATCTTCAATGTGGCCCTTGTGGCCTCCTTAGTAGAAGTAATCCCCTGATGATATACATCAATGAAAGGGTTGATCTAAAATCCCAGTAAGTGGAAGAATAAAGAATAAGAATAAATATAAAATGGGAGATCATAATCATCATAATCGTATAATTAGTTTTGTATCAATATCAAAATCATGAATGTTATTAGGTATAATTTCACGGAATGTGGAAATGCATAAAAATGAAACCTAATGTAATAGTTTTCAAATACCGCATATATTTTTAAACAAAATTAACATCTTGTTCTCAAATAACATATGTGAATAATAATTACATCATCATTGTGATAAACTCCAACATCATGTTAATTCTTTGTACACATAAAATCATGATGTACATCACATTACCCAATACATTTTATGTCTTTATAATTGTGGTCACACCCTCCACATCATAACATTTACATAATTATACATACCAAATATAATGTAAAACAATAATAGTTACAAATTACACAATGGAAATTTATGGGTTTTATAATTATTTCATATATCATGATTTCATTAATAGTATTGGGGTTCCAAAATGAAAATTAGGAAAAAATATTTTTTATACAAATCATCTTTCTTGAGTGATGAAGAAACAACTCAAGAGGATTCAAAGATGTGTTTCAGAATGTTCTTTTCTTTTGGAATATAATTATATTTTTTCAGAAAATAATAAATATAAAATTTAATTAAATAAAATTAAAAGGTAGAAAAAAATGAAATACTATTTATGTAAAATTAAATAATTACTATTTCTAAAAAATTCATGAAAGAGGGATAACATAATGAAAATTTGTTGGGTTCGAGATTCCCCATGCCTCTATTCCAACCTTATTTCATCGCTTTTTACCTACTGAATAATAAACATATATTTATTAAAAAGTTTAACATGAAGTAAATTATTTTAATTTTTAACACAATTTATCAATTACATTCATTTGATTATATAATTTAATTTCATTGGTTATTGGGAAGCCATTTTTATATCATGTTTTACTTAAAAGTTTTTTCATTTTCCCATGATTTGTATGCTTTGTTAAATGAAATTTATAAAAAAAAAGAATAATTAATAAAATAGTTTTTAATATCCATACATGATAATAGTTATATTTGTTTCCATGGAAATGTCTTCATAGGTGGTTAATCAAACTTAATGGTACATTGTAGATAGAGATGGAAAGGGCTATATGGAATTTATATTTCTCATAAATATGATAATTACAATATTTTAAAATCATTAATATAATGATAAATTAATTCATAATTAATTTAATATTATATGGTATTGAAATTAGTTGGGAAAAAGAATAAAGAGAAGAAGAAAATATAGAATAGTTAATAGAGATTTACTCTCTCCTTTGTGTTTCATATCTTGTACGACACTATAAATCCATTAGAGATTGGAGTAGGATTTATCCAAAATTTCTATAAATATTCTTGGGGTATTGAGAGGTATAATTTGGGAAGATAATGGGATTTGTAATGGGTGGGGGTATTATCTTTCCAAGGGAACAAAGATGTATCATTTATAATTTGGAGAGTAGTATTTTTAGGAAATAAAATTTGATATCAAGTGTAAAAATGTAATATTTAATTTATAACTATATAAATCATAAATTAGTATTATATTGTCATGACCCATCCCCTGGGGCCCATGCTGTGACTACCCCAAGCCCGACTCCCGAATGCCAGGGGCTTGAGAATAGAGTCGAAGGTGTCAAACTTCAAGTGGGATACATTTTACTAAGTACATTTTAACACACACACACCCACCACATCCCAACACACTGAAAGGGAAAACAAGTATACTAAAACAAGACTCAGTACGATGTACAGTTGAAATCAAGTGGGCCAGAATACAAACCCAACAAAAGTAATTGGAACAACAAAATACCAAAAGGAGCTCTGATGACCATCCGCAGGAAATGCCACCTGATCGTAAGAGTAGTGAAGCTAGTGTAATCCAAAGTATTATGTCCCATCCTTCTAGTCCTACTAGGACTCACCTAGTCCTAGGACACATAGTCCACCATTGAAGCGTAGTTTGTCCCTGTCTCATCGGGATCCACCGGGTCCCGGTCCACCCAGGTCTCTATCGAAACATCGATCGTCTGCACAGGAAATGACATGCAGGGGCAGAGCCCATGCAAGGGTGAGTGAAAAAAAATACACTAGAGACCCCATCACCAAAAGTAATTATCACAAAAAAATAATCAAAGTATGAACGATGCACAAAACATCTCACCCTAGGAATACATTTACTGTAGTAATAGTAGTATTATCAGTCATATCATTGAACTCCTCAAAATCTAGTTAACTCTTCCTCTATCGAGTAAATTGGGATTATCAGGTCACACAAATCCACTTCCCACTAACCATAAACTGTTGTGGTACTCATCCTTGATTAGTACTGTGGGTATGCAGTGTCACACAGAGCTGCTCCTCATTGTAGGCCTTTCAGGTTACATAGTGATGCTTCCCACCTTGGTCAAACAGAGGTAATCCTCTTGTCGAGTATCGTGGGTCTGTCGGGTCACACATAGCTTCTCCCTCCCATGGGAATATCGGGTCACATAGAGCCTCTTCCCACTGGGCCATCATTGAGTAGTCATTAGGTCATATCCAACTCCACTGTTCCATATGTAGTGTGCTTTGGATAACCACTCTACAATCCATTCATCGCATCCCTATGTCCATGAATGTCACCAAAAAGCTTTCCAAAAGACTCGTCTCATCAAGATTGTCCCAATTCCATAACCAGCTCGCCAATCGGTTGCACAGTTTGTAGGATATTTGTGTTTTAGTAAACAAGTGGCCGGTTGTGATGGGGCCCGATACAACCTAGTCGGACCAACCATACCAACCAGGCCTGGGGGGTCCACATACCCTGATTTAAATTTGACGAATCCGACCATACCGAGATTGGTTCTGGGTCGCTATTGTCCGACCTGGCCAGCGGGCCCGGCCTAATAGGTCTTGCTGGACGCGGCCCGGATCGGCCAAGGGTCTAGCCCGCCGAGTCGCCCGGTAACCAGGTCTATTCCATCCCAGCCCGAAGGGTATGGGTCCGGCCTACTGGCATGGGTTCATCCCACTTGGTGTGGATCTGGCACACCATACATAGCCTGGTCCCCATGATGGTTGGACCGATGGTGCGTCGCCCGTCCGGGAAGCCACAGTCGTGTCGCGTCTTGCTCCAGCTGGACCCAAGGATGTGGGGCCCATCCAACCGTGGTTGACAGATCGAGGCACGCATCACCCAGGTGTCCTAGACGCATGACACTCCTTCCACATGATTCCCACTGCTACAGCGTGCCTACGGGTGCACTTCCATCCTCCAGCGCGTCTGGTGAGGGTATCTCCCTTCCACTTCTGTGGCGGCGTCGGATGGCGCCTCCCCCTCCACTCGGCAGATGTGGGCCAGGGTCACCTTCCTCTGGCCACCAGAGTTTCCATGGTGGGTATTTTATCCATCTACTCCTAAAGACCTCTAAGGTAATCTCTATCCCTACTCAGTCCCCGAAATAAAATTTCAAACACATCAAAAATGCAGCCACAAATAACACAAAAGCGGAGGTGATCAGGTCTTATTTGTTTCGTCCTAGGACCTCTGTGTTAGAGATTTAAATCAATGGGTAGTTTCAGGGATGGATGTTCAGCCATTTCATGAAAGGATTGAATCCCAGATAATAAAACATATAGAAAAGTCACCCTCATGCATAAACGCACGAATGACAGATCAATATTTTCATGGCATGATCTGTGTTCATCATTTCTAGAAAAAGATATATGTGGAAGAACATTGAATAAAAATCAAACCTCCACCCAACTGATGTTCGATGTCGTAGTGTTTTTCGTTGAGAGTTCAAGGCATCGACATCGTAATGTCAAACTTTGTTCCTTGAGGTTCATCGAATTCGGTGAGGTCTCACTGACGTTCTTCATCATTCTTCATTGGAGAGGAATTTCATTGAAGATTATCTTAGACAGTCTCAAATGTTTAATTCTATCATCTCCAACATGAAAAAAAAATTATTGAAATATGTCACAGTATTTTAGTTACGTTTTTATGTGACATCATTACACTATTTCATTTATGAAACATAGTCATTGTTACATTACTTTTATTACATCATTACGCTGTGTGATATGAGCCATTAATGATCATCATTAATATACCATGTTGACACATACTCTCCACACCATACCACCACTGTCCTCTACTCAACAGATGAGAAAGAATATGAAATAATTTTTTATGTTATTTTATTATTTTTATCTAATAGTAGAATAATAAAATTTTATGTTCAGCCCCTGTAGGGCGATGTTAATTCCATTCTAGGATAATCCCAGCACCCTGAATTCAATGATGTCCTTGAACATTTGATCTGAGAATTAGTTCAAACATTATAAAAACCCTTTCATGCATTTATTTAAATTACATTAATAATGGCTCAAAATTCTGTTCTCAGCTCTTCAGGCCTCATAATCATGAGTCTTCAGAGCACGCAGTCTCAAAATAATTCCATATTTTTTTTAAAAAAATAGAAAAAATTATTGCGACATTACATTCTCGCCACCATAGTAATTTACGTCTCTAAAGGCCAAAACAAAAAAAATCAAACATATGGGAGTACTAATCATGAATATGTGCCTCCCTCTCCCATATTCTCTCACGGGGATTCTCATGCTACCACCGAACTCGAAATAGAGGAACCGATAGCCAGTGTAGGACCTACTCTTATCGATCCTCTATCTCCATGGGAAAGTTTGAAAATGTCTCCCCATAATCAATGCATATCACAACCCAGTCAATGATGTGCATTGTGCCATGCACGTACCTCCTTAGATACAACACATGGAAAACATCATGCATCAGGTGCATCTGTTTGGGAAGGGACAGGAGGTACTCCACCTTGAAAACACTACTTAGGATCTGAAAAGGTTCATTGAACCTCAGATATAGTTTTCTGTACTATCCAAATCTCCAAATTAATTGTTTAGGTGTGACCTAATGGAACACAAGACCTCCGTCATCAAACATTGAGGATCTCCGTATCCTTTCGTCAAAAGACATATTCCTACTATGTGATGTTCTCATCAGTTCTTGGATGATCTTCACCTTCTCAGTGGTATCATGTACCAACTATGGACCCCTGATTTCTTACTCCTCTAGGTTTTTCCATCATATGGGTGATATTAAAGGTCTCCCATATAGGGCCTCAAATGGTTCCACGGTGATGGTGGAGTGATAACTGTTATTGTATGAAAAATTTACATAATCCAGGTTGTCTTTCCTTATATGACCAAAGTAATGGACACAAGCACGAAGCATGTTCTCTAAGGTTTCAATGGTCCTCTCTGTCTGACAATACATCTAGGGATTAAAATTTGTTCTCAAGTGCATATGATTCCCAAACTCCTCTTGTAATACATTCCATAACCGGGATGTTGATCGTACATCAAAATATGAAAAGATCGTTGAAGGCACTATGTGGTGCCGCAATGTCTCCTAGACATAGAGGCTTCACATGCCCTCTACTGGTCCCTAAATTCAGATGGGTAGGAAGTGAGCCGACTTGATGAGTCATTCAACGATCATCCAAATAGAAACCTGGCCTCCGGATGTACATGGTAAGCTTGTCATGAAGTCCATTGACATACTGTCCCATTTCCACTTTGGTACCCCGAGTGGTTGGGCCAAGCCTACAGGAACCCGATTCATAGAATTCACATAATAACATGTGAGGCATTGTGAAATGAACTCAACCACCTCTTTCTTTATCCCTTTCCATTAGTACAGACAATGTAGGTCCTGGTATATTTTCACCACACCCCGATGTACCTCTAAGGGAGATATATAGAACTCCCTCAACACATCTTCCCACAACTTCAGTACTACTGTGGTATACCCTCTAAAAAGGACGCCATTCTCCCCACTTAACAAAAATTCATTAGGATCCCATCATTAGGATATCTAAGAATGTCGGGCCTCACAGTCATCATCCACTAGCTCTTCCTCAATGACTTGCTGTAAGAGTGGGGGGGTAATAGTCATCAACTGATGGTAATCTCCTCCATCATAATTCTCAATGGATATCTACATCATGGTTAATGATCTATCACCTCACTCAGAATCCTTAAACCGGTCCTCCAACTGAGTGTGTCTTCCACCAAATTCCCCTTACAAGGAGTATAGACTCTCTTAAAGTCATTATCCTGGAGGAACTCTAATCATATCCATTGTCTCAGGTTCAATTCCTTCTGCAAGAAGATATACCTGAGACTCTTGGGGTCACTATAAACCATAAATTGTTCACCCATCAAGTAATTCCACCCAATTTCAAGAAAAATCCCATTATTGCTAAGTCCAGGTCTTGGGTTGCGTAGTTCATGTCATGATTCCTCAACTAGCGTGATTCATATGCAATCACTGCCTGATCCATCATCAGGATACAACCATGTATAGTCCCTGATGCATCGTAGTAAATTAAATACCCAATGCACTCCACTGGTAGTCTCTATATGGGAACACTATTTAGTCTCTTCCTCAACTCATGGAAACTCGACAGGCATTTCTCCATCCACATGAAGGGTTGTCCCTTCCGTGTCAAAGATGAAAAGGGTGATTCTACTATAGTGATGTCAGGCATGAACCTACAATTGTAACCAGCCAAGCCAAATATGATCTTCATCTTAGTCATGCTCTTGGGTAGCTCCCAAGAAAGCACTGCCTCTATCTTTTTCTAGATCCACTACAACACCAGCCTATGTGATGACGTGTCCCAAATTGTGGACCTCCCGAATCCCGAACTATAACTTTGGGAGCTTACCATAAAGTTGGTTCTCTCAGAGTCTATCTAGTAATATATGTAGGTGTGTAGCGTGCTCCAAGTCCGATGCTGAGTACCCCGCGATGCCATCAATGAATACCATGATGAACCAGTCAAGGTATGGCTGGAAAATCCTATTCCTGAGGCCTATGAAAATTTATTATGGAGTTGGTCACACCGAAAGGCATCACCTAGAACTCATAGTGGGAATATTGTCACTTGGTTCATGTATTTGGTAGATCCTTGTCCCGTAACTGACGTTGGTGATATCTTGATCTAGGATCTGTATTTGAGAACCACTTCTCTCCCTTCAGCTGGTTGAAGAGGTCATAGATTCTATCTTGTGGATACATGTTCTTCACAGTCACCTTGTTCAGGAGCCAGAAGTCCCCCAAAACCACAAAATTTTGTCTACCTTCTTGGAAAAAACCCCAACAACTGTCTATAGTGAAACACTGGGCCTTATGAACCCCTTCGACTTCAAGTCATGTAGTTTTACCCTCAGGTCGTGAATCTCAATGGGAGCCATCTGATATGCCATTATGGATATAGATGTCACCCTGAGACATAAATCGATGGAAATGTCTAACTCTATATGAGGAGTTAGTCCTGAGACATCCTTAGGGATAACATCCTCATACTCATCCAACACTACTGGAAATCTTGTCATCCTCTCATCAACTGCACCAATGGAGCGGCTAGCCAATTAGTGAGTGATCATCTACACCCTCCTACAAGAGACTTAATCATGTGTTGTAAGGGATTCTTTCTCACCCGTGATGGAAAACATGGTCCCATCTCTGCAGGCCCAATGCACCGTACACCAAAAACTATCGATTTGAGCAAAGACTGCAGATAAACAATACATTCCCAATAGTACGTCGTAAGGCCTCAACACCTCTACTTGGAGATCCCAACTGAAGATCTCGCCTCCTAGAGTGAGCTCACACTGCCGAAAATAGTGTGTAATCATTGGGTTATCTCCCATATAAGTCTTTAGCCGTAAGGATCGAGCCAAAGGCTCCACCAGAATATTGGAGCACTAAACGAGAGTCATTTCATGAAAGGAATGACTATCACATATTTCTACAAGTACTGCAGCTAGGGTGGAGAAGACTCATATCATACCATGAGTCATCTCTGGAGAATTGTGGTCATATGCCTCTATTGATTGGAGCTGATCTCTCCCCTGTCTGTCTGCTCCCTGAGGATGGGGTGGACCACCTAGGTGTAGTGGTGGTAACACCTCAAACTATCTCCCACCACATTCTTCTCTGACGGATCCCCTACCACATCCACTACACTGCTGATCTTCTCACTCGAACCACTTTCGCTACATTGGAGGCCCCTTGACCGTCTGCTGGCCATCTGTATCGTGGTTCAGGCATTCAATATCCATGTGTCAATGCCTGCTACACGGGAAGCACTACCTAGCTCTCTGTTGACTTCCCAAGAACATAGATCACTGATTTGAAAACCATAAGTCATGGGGTCTTCCTCTAAAAGACCTGGTCCACTTGGGCCCACATGTCTATTGTCTACTACCTGCCGAAGACTCTACCACCCAATGTCTGCAGGTGGCTATTGCTATCAGTGCCTGATCTTCCAAGAAGCTCTTCACATAAAGGGCTTGAACCAATAATACCATGGCCTAGGTAGGGATGCTGAGTAAAAACAATAATTCCCTAATATCCTACCCAAATCCCAACTCAAAGGCTCGTGACTTGAAGAAAGTTTCTTCCATGATGTCCGTGGTGTATGGAATATGCTCAGGAAACCTCACAGAGTACTTATCCACAATCATGCTTTCATTTAAAAGGTGAAGTAGCTCCTGAATGCACACAGAGCACAAGGTCACGCGAAAAAAATCCTCCTAGAAAATATGCTCGAAATCTAACTAGGTGAGGGTCCCCATATTGTGTGTTGGGTTGGTTAAAATTCACCATATCTGTCTTTGAAAATCATGAAGGGAACTAAGACTATGAACATAATTTTCTAGAACCTCTGATAATATATGCTAACCAGTGGGAGGTGGTAGAACTGGTGTATCACCTAGTGGGGTCATCTCAAGAACTAGTCCCAAAACCAATGCCTCTTCACTAGACATACTGTCCTCATAACCTCATATCAGGATCCTGACTTGTTTTCCATGTGGAGGCATCCTGAAATAGATCCAGATGTACCATGTTCAGATGTTTTACCTGGTGAGCCATCTTTTATTCAAAAAAACATTAGGATAGACTTATGCAACCAATTTTTTCTTGTATTGAGCTGAAAATCAGAATTCAAGGTCCGGGTGTGTGGATATGTCGGTTGCCACACCAACACTAGACTCCCAGAATATGAATGTCAGGCTCACAAAACCTAACATTGTTTCCAAAATACCAAACATAGACTCCCAATCATTTTGGTAGGACCGAGCACTATCTAATACCACTTTTTCATGACCCTTACCCTAGGGCCTATGCCATGACTACCCCAAGCCCGCCTCTCGAAGGCCATGGGCTGGAAACTAGTGTCGAAGGCGTCAACCTGCAAGTTGGAGGCATTTTCTTGCGTACATGTATGCACACACTTTCCAACCAAGTAACAACACAATGAAATGGAAAAAACTTATACTAAATAAACATTACATTGAAAACAAGTGGGTCAAAAAACCAACCCAACAAAAAAACTGAAACAGTAAAGTACAAAAAGGAGTTCGAATGGCCATCCACGGAAAACCACACCAGATTGTAATAGTAGTGAAGCTACAAGAAGAAAAAGTAGTATGTCATATCCTCTTGGTCTTACTAGGATCAAATTAGTCCTTGGACACCATATCCACTATCGAAGCATCGATCGGTCCTATCTCACTCGGCTCTACTAGGTCCCGGTTCACCGAGGTCTCTATCAAAGTGTCGATCGTCTGCATGGGACACGACATGTAAAGGCGAGTCCCATGCAGGGGTGAGTAACACAAAACTCATTATGGACCCCGAAAAAGGAATGAACAAATAGAAATCCTCCAAATAAAGAATGGAGAACAAGAAAGCTCACACCATTTATACATTTTTGCGTAGTGATAATAGCATCATCAGTCATATCAACGAACTCCTTAGCTGCTAGAGAACTCCTACTCTATTGAGTACAGTGGGCCTCCTAGGTAACATAGACTTTCATCAAAATAACCTTGGAATACTATGGTACTCATACCTAATTTGTACCATGGGATTTCTGGATCACACAGAGTCGCTCCCCCCCCAATGGGCCTCCTTGGTCACATAGAGCCGCTTCCCACCATGGCCAAAATGAGGTAATCCTTCTGTCATGTATCATGGGTATTCTAGGACATACAGAGTTTCTCCCCATCATGGGCCTACTGAGGTACACAAAGAAACTTCTCACTGTGCCATCATCATGAAGTCATTGGGTTTTATCCAACCGTTGGGTTTCGTACGTAGTGTGCTTGGGAGAACTATTCCTCAATCCATTTGTCATATCTCGATATCCACGAAAGTCAGCACAAATCATTTCAAAAGATTCGCCTCATTAAGAGGGTCCTAATGCCATAACTGACTCATCAATCTAAATCAATGTTTGCATGATATTAGCATTTTAGTAAACAGGGGACCAATTGCAATGGTGCCTGGTCCAACCCGGTCAAACCAACCTAACCATTCTGTCCAGGGGGTCCCACATACCCCTATTTAAATTTGGGGAACCCAGCCTAAGTTGGTTTTGGTCGGGGTCAGTATGGTCTGGCTTGGCCTGTGGGCCAGGCCCAATAAGCCCCACTGGACCTTGCCTAGTTTGGCTGAGGGTCCAGCCCACCGTGTTGCCCGGCTAGGCGGTCTAGTTCTGCCTGGTTCGAAGGGCGTGGTTCTGGCTTTCTAGCACGAGTCCCCTGCTGGGTGCGGGTATGGCCCACTAGGCTGTTAGGCCACGGGTCCAGACCGTCAGTGTGGGTCTGACCCGTCAGTGCAGGTCAGGCCCACTTGACTGGGGCGCATCCCACCAACCTTATCCTAATTAGCTATGGGGGAGTACCAGCGGTACACTGCCAGACCTGGGATGTGGTATCCGTGCGACCTTTCGCTCGAGCTGGCCCCGCAGTCTCGGACCCCCCTACAGTCATGGTTAACGGACCGTGACACACATTGGCCAGCTGATCCAGACACAAGCCACCCCTTCCATGCAGTGCCAGCCTAGCACTGGGACTCCTGTTCCCACGACTGTTTGGCCCCGACATCCTGCCGCCACAGTGCACCGACTAGCGCACCACCATCCTTCAGTGCGACTAGCAAGGTTCAGATGCCTCTATGACTATCGCAGTTCTAGTTGGTTCTGACTCCTTCATGCGGCCGACATCACCATCCACTAGCCACCAGAGATACTATGGTGGCCCGATTTTTAATTTGTCTACACTTACAGACTGCTCGGGTCACCCCCATCCCATCTTAGGCCCCGAAGTCGAATTGAGGCCACATTGAGAATGTGACCTCCAGGAACTCCCAAGAAGAGGTGATTGGGTCTTGTTTGTGTCGGCCAGGGCCCTCTGTGATAGAGGTTTAAATTATGGGGGAGTTTTATGGATGGAAGTTAAACCATTTCATGTAAGTATTGAATCCTAGATAATAAATCCCTATAAAAAGTCACCCTCTTACATAAATTCACGAATCACGGATCAACACATTTTGGGGTGTATATTTGCTGGTCATTTCTAGAAAAAAAAGAGCAGGGATAAACATTGAAATAAAAATCAAACCCCTACCTCGATGATGTTCGATGTCGTAGCATTCATCCTTGACAGTTCAAGGTATCAATGTTGTCACTTTTGTCTCTGTTCTTCGAGGTTTGTCAATGTTAGTGGTGTCTTGTCGATATTCTTTGTTATTATTCGTTGGGGAGGAATTCCATTGGATATTCTTGAGAAAGTCTCAAAGGTTTAATTCCATCATCTCTAGTGTGAAAAAATAATTTAAGAAAACATGTCGTAGTATTTAAATTATGTTGCGATGACGAATCTTTACACTTCCTTTATTTTATCATTGCATTGAATGATAGGGGAAATTAATGAGCCTCATTAATTTATCTCGTCACCACCTTGTCTCCGCACTGCATAACATTTATCCTCCACTCAACGGATGAGAAATAATATAAAATAATTTTATGTTATTTTATTATTTTAATCTAAAAATCTAAAAATAATATTTTCCTTTATGCGCTTGCCGGCCAAAGTTATGTCTATTCTAGGAGAATCTTGGCATCCTGGATTCAATGGTGCCCTCATATTTTCGATACGAGAACTGTTTCATAAGTTACAGAAACCCGCTCACGCATTTACTGAACATACCGTAAAAAAGTTCCAAAATCTGTTAAGGGCTCTCCGGGCCTCAGAATCACATGCCCTCAAAGCGCGCAGCCGAAGTATAATTCCATATAATTTTTAATAAATTTACAATAAATTTTTTCAACATTAGATATATAATGGGTTTAATCATTTAAATTTAATTTATAAATTGGATTATTGACATTATTAAAATAACAATTAGAAAAAAAAGAATTTTTTATTTTATGTAATCACTTTTGACATTTTTTTGAGAAAGTTATATTTTTTATTTGAAATTATGATTATTTTATTTTAATGATTAATTTTTTAAATAACATATTTCATGATCTAACCTTATGTTTTAGAAATTATTACATCATTATCACATCTTGAATGATGTAATTTAAGATACATCGATTACGTGTATAACTGTATTTTTTACTATTTACGTGAAAATTGATGTAATTCAAAAAAAACCAACCAAAATCAACATTGGATAATTTAATCATTCTGATTTCTAAAATGATATTTATTTTATCAAAATAAATTTATAAAATATGAAATTTTAACTTTTAATTTAAAAATTCTGATTTTTAGGATGTAATTTAAAGTATATTTTATTTTAAATGTTAAATTTTTTTAGATTTTTTGAATCATGAAATTTAATTTATAGCATTATAATATTTATAATTACTTAATTTAATCATGATAAATATTAGTTCGATCATAATTTATTATTTTGAGGTAAAATTACTATTCCAATAGTTAGGCTACTATTTTCAATGGTTAGGTTACTATTATAAAGGTCACATTACTATTACAGAGGTTAAATTACATCCTACAAATACAACATGAATTGTTAACTCAATATTCAACTCAATTATTATCAAGGTTATATATTTCTAGTTACTATGATATAACAACCCATGTTGTTATTACACATTTAATCATGGTTTATTACTTAAAATTACACATAATACAACTTGGAAGATCGAGAGGTTTAGTCACATTGGGAAATTAGGTAAATTAAATAACTACCTAAAACATTAAAAACAACATATATATAAAAAACTTCATTAACATGATCAAAATGTTACTTCGTACTTAACACTGCATGGGATAACATGGGGACATACTATAAAAAGGTGTGAGATATAAAACCCAGTAAGGGAATAAAAAAGGTTTGATATGAAGATGAAAATACACGTTAGACTATTGTAATATCAATGGAGCATAAAAGGAACATAAATTATAAGGCCTGATGTTGCATGTTAATCATAAAAATGGGAATGTGGAAACAACATTAAACACTGCATCATAAACCTTTGTCAATGATAAACCTTTCCAAGAAATCATGGTGGAAAAAGTTTTTTAAATGAATCAGGTAAACCCACTATCCCATAATAAATTATAATGACACTAACCATTACCCAATTCATTAGAGTGATATATAATATTGGCCCACCCATCACATTCATTTCATTCTCATTCTTATGTGTTCCATATAGATCAATCAACATGGATTCATTCATCATCATTATTTATTACATGATAAAATATTGTTGAATAAATATATGTATGTCCCCAATAAAAGAATTAAAGGAGTATAACGGTCAATACTCATAAAATAAATTGTTTATGGTGTTAACTACACAATTGTTTTCGATTGGAATTTCACAGTGCAATTTCGGCAGCATAATGATATCACATAAAAATTCATAAAATTGTTTAATAAGATAAATGTGGTCATTAATAATTTATATACAAAATTTAATGTATTATGGACATGTATATACATGTCCCAACACAAATAATCATGAAAATAAGACATAAAATAATAAACAAAACTTGAATAAAGAGGTGAAAGGAAAGAACACTTACTTGAATGTATGACTCCAAAGGCTTTGGAGGGGATTCTAGAAAACATGGGGGTTCGTTGGGAGGACTCTAGAGACTGGAGGACAGATTAAGGAAGTGATACAAGGAATTTTAGTGATGATAAATGGATGATCATGTGGGTTTATATAGGAAGAGTTAGGGATTTCATTATTATATAGGTTTTGTAGTTGACATAATAAATTATCAAAAACCACAAACCATATAATGGTTTTGACCATCGTTTCCAAAAAATTGAAATGGATTAAATTTTTGTAAGTCAATGGGCCAAATTTATTAAAATATTTTCTTCAGTGAAGTGGAGGTGAGTCAAACTCTTAGAAAAATAATTATAAAATCATAAAATATATTATAAGTCTTAGAGGGTTTATAATGGTTTTAAAAATAAATCGAATAAACTTAAAAGCACATAATTATAATGGGAAAACATATATTTGGTCTTGTATCCCATTTATATTACTTATTATATTACTTTTGGGACATTGTGATGTTAGAAAGAATAAAGTATATTTATATGGTATTTAATTATTACTCGAAAATGTGATTATCTCATAAAATTATGAAAAAGTCACTATTTTATAATTTCAAATTACTAATTCAAAAATATATTCATTTTATCTAAATTATTTTTTCAAAATGTAAATTTTAATTTTAAAATAAAAATTTAAAATTATTGAAAATGATTACTTTATTGACAATTACATTTTTGAACCATTAAAATATTACATTTACTTCATAAAAATTATATCATAATTTATATATTAAAATGTTATTTAATAAAATTATTTAATTGAATTATTATTTATTTCAAGAATTATTTAATTCATCAAAATTGATTTCTTAATTTACTAGAAAAACAATATGTGTTTTATTAAATCATAACAAAAATTATTTATATTTTAACAATAATGGGGTGAAAATATATTCATTATTCTATTAAAATTAATTCTCATTCTTATATTTCTAGGGTTTTGATACATACCCCTTTAATACACTATCATACTCCCCAAGAGTATGGTGCGTGATGGGGGGGGCTTCATCATGTTGTTTAATGAACATGGTTTGGGTCATAATATTTTTGATCTTGAAATTCTACTATAAATAGTTTCACTAATAAATAAGTTGTTGGATATCATCTAGGAATTGGTCATTGGAAAAAGAAAAAAAATTATATCACCCATCGATGCTATGGTAAATTGGCTTCATAGGGTATGATCCAACTAGTTGAGGTCATCACATCATTTGTCTATGGAAAAAAAATTATAAACCTTATATTTGTACTAGGCATGTGATCACTATTTGCTGATTATATTGTCAACGGAAATAATAATTAATAGTCATCTAAATCTAATTTGATATAATAAAACAAAATAAATTCATGTGTTATATATAATAATATTATATTTAATTAAATTAAAATGGTTAATTTTTTTACATCATTGGTCATTACAGTCTTCACTCATTTAGAAATTTCAAACTCAAAATATCATCATACCAAATTAATACATATAACGGTAACTTTTCATCATCGCCTCCACCAGTTACCACCTTGATTCTTCAAACATTTTGTTTCTACATAACATTTTCATGAGGGGAATTGATATACTTTATAGAATTTTTCTCTATGATACAATATAATCACCGCCTAATCTTTATAGGAAATATCATTCCCCAATAGTACCAGCTCTATATTGAGTACATGTGAGGGGTCTGGTGTGTACTTTATCAAGATGGATACATGGAATGCATCATGTACATGAGATAGGCTCTATGGGCATTATATTCGATAAGACACTACTATGATGTGATCATGGGTCTCAAAAGTGCTGATGTACCTTGGAAAAATCATTCCCTTCTTCCCAAATCTCATCACTTTCTTCCATAGAGTTATATTAAGAAATATTAGGTCTCTAACATAAATCACTATGTCTCATTAATGATTGTCAGTTCAGATATTCTGTCGACTTTGAGCATCCTTGATGTGATACTAAATTTTCTTAACCTTCTCGACCATGTCCTTTACTATTTCAGGAACTATAAGTTTTATTTTCCCAAAATTCATCTCAAAATTCTGGTGTTCTACACCTCTTCTCGTAATTTGTTTTATAAGGATCCATTTTGATGACTGCGTGAAAACTGTTGTGGAAAGAAATCTCAGCCATAGGAATATGTTGGCCCTGTCCAAATATTTCTATTGACCATGCTCTCACCATGTCCTCAAGTGTTTAGATCTTCCACTCAAATTGATCTTCATTTTAAGGGTGATAAGCCATACAAATGTTCGGCTGAGTTTTTAGATCATGATTAATAATTTTTCCAAAACATAATGGTGGATCACGGATCTTGAATAGACATAAAATTTAGTGGTACTCCATGTATCCTTAGCACATATATAATACATATGTCCAAGTTGATCCGATGATAATTCCTCTTGAATCACTATGAATTGTGTGTTCATTGTAAGATGGTCCACAATAAACCAAATAACATTGTTTCCTTTCGATGTCTTTGAATGTCTAGTAACAAAGTCTATGGAGATGTTTCCCATTGCCATGTTGGTATTGGTAATGATTGCATCATCCCCTTATACCTATGCCTTTTAGCCTTCAGATTATGGAATAAGAGGAACCATGATGTATATTCAGTGATCTCTTTCTTCATGTTGCCCCGCTAATAAGGCTCTTAGATATCTTGATACGTCTTTTGGTTTTTTGGGTGAATGGATAAAGTTGTACCATGTGCATCATACAATAGTTCATTCTTTAAGCCAAAATTTAATGTAACTCATATTCTTGACCCAAATCCCTCAATTCCTTCTTCATTAACATTGAACTCCAAGCACTTCCATTTCCTTATAATTTATACTTTCTTCTGAATTATGTCATCATCATTTTAAGAATCCATTAACCATTCAAAAAGAGTTGCTTGAGTAATCATTTTTGAAAGGATTGAATATTTTACTCTATATTTTATTCCCAAGTACAACCTATTAAAATCCAAGAAGATCAAATTGTTCTAAATTCTCTTCAATGATAGAATCGTTGGGTTCTTTCTACTTGGAGCTTCTGCCACAGCTTTACCAGTATGGTAGTGGATTGGGAATTCAAAATCCTTGATGATATCTAACGAATTTTTATGGCTAATATTATGATTTTTTGTGATTATATATATGAGGCACTTGTGATCAATATATATCTCATAATTCTATCCATAGTGATAATGTTACTATATTTTCAATGCAATGATCATAGATGATAAATCTAGATCACGTGTGGGATAGTTTTCCTCATGCATTTTCAACTACCTTGATGCATAGGAGATGTATTTATCATTTTTAATGAACACACATCTTAAAAACATATTTTAAGAATCACTGAAAATTTTGAAAAGTTCCCCACTTGTGGGTAGTATAAGAATAGGGAAAGTGAGAAGCCACATTTTCCACTCCTTGAAGCTTTCTTCACATTGTCCATTCAAAGAAAACTTGACTCCCTTATGATTTAGATTGGTTAGTGGGTTTGAAAATAGTTTGAAATGTTTCCCAAATAGGTGATAATACCTAGCTACCCTTAGAAAGCTATGGATATCTATCACAGATGTTGGCCTCATCAGTCCTTCAATTGATTTTGTCTTTGATGGATCCATATATATCCCTTTTATTGTGATGATATTCTTCATGGATGACAATTACTTTAACAGGAACTCATTGTTTTTTTACTTTTCATTGAGATTCTCCTTTTACAAAGTCTTTAGTACATTTCTTGGGTGATCTACATTGTCCTGTTTAGTTTTAGAGCATATTAGAATATCATATATAAAAACTATCACAAATTTTCTAGGTAATATCTAAAGACTATATTCATCACATTTAGGTACATTTCTTGAGAATAAGTCACAATTGAATCGCTATAAACTCAAATTTCCCATACCTTGTATGAAAAGAAGTCCTAGGTATATCTTAATTATTTACCCTAACATGATAACATTCCAACCTATGTTCCACCTTGGAGAAGTATTTTTATCTACGTATGTAATCACACAAGTCATCAATATGAGGTAGAGGATACTTGTTCATTTTTTTTATCTTATTGAGCTCATAATAATCAATGAAATGGTGCATTGGTCTGATACTTATTTTTAATGAAGAGGACTAGTTCAACCCATGGTGAAGCACTTGGGTGTATGAACCCTTTGACCAAATTCTCATGTAGTTGCTTCTTTATCTCCCTATATTCCAAAAAACCATTATAAAAGGATTCTTGACTACTGAAAATTCCCTAAGAATAATATTGATGGAAAATTTGACCTCTCATTTATGAGGATGACTATGAAATTCTTCTAGAAACACATCAATGTATTTCCTCAAAATAGGCTTTCCTTCATGGATGGTTCTTTCCTTGGACATAATCATTTGAGAGAGAAACACTTTCTCCTGGGAAAACAATATCCATTATTTGGGTGATGGTGATAAATAAGATTCATCCACCTCCTTACACTTGTATAAAATCAGGGATTGGTTCTCCAAATGAATAGTGATTTCCTTCTCACGACAATTTGTGTTGGCTTTATATAGGTTAATCCCATCCAAGATAATAATTGTATAAAATTACACAATATGGGGTATGAAAAGGTTATCTAGGAAGTTCATACCACAAATGTTGATAGGGGAATAGTTATATACTTGGGATCAATTAATTTCCCCATTTTTTGTTTTCACTAATATATTTACATCCGTGATTTTGGGTGGTGTTTTAATAATTCAACAAAACTTTCTTGATATGATGGAATGCATAGAACAAGAATAAAAAAGTTTGTTCTATATTCTTGAATGAATTACTAGCATACCTATCACTACATTATTTTATGGATCCAACAAGGTGGTTGTAATAGAAAAATCCCACCCTTATAGCCTCAGATATTTTTTGGTTTCTTCTTAAAACCCCTGACTTATTGTACTGGTTAACAAAGTGACCTAGTTCCTTAAAGTTGAAGAAGTGAACAATGCATTGAGGGTTTATCAGAGAATTCCCTTCCACTATCACATTTATTTGTTTCATTTATTGTTAAAAATTGGATATGTTTCCATCTCACACACACCTAAAACATTTCCTTTTTCCCCTTAGAAAATTTTTAGGGTGCTTTATTTTTCTCTTAGGACAAGTATGATGAGGAAATGTCATAGCACCATTGGATTTATCAATCAGACCACCAAAATTAAACTTCCCTTTGTGATTCTTTTCCCTGGGATACCATTGGGATTCTCTGATCTTCATTTTCTATTTTGAGGGAACATCAAGAACTTTCGTCACTTCTATCAATGAACTGAATTGCAAGATATTTTCTTAGAATAGGCTTTATCCCACCATGTAAGTGGTCAACCATACATTCTGTAGTAATGAATAAGTTGGAGTTTTATTGTATATATCTTGTGTAGTTTTACCAATACACCCCAATAGATTCTTCATCTATTTCCTTAATTTAAAGGAAATCACTTTCTATATTAATATGTAGTGTGTGTGGAAAATATTCAACAACAAACATTTTCCAAAATTCTTAAAACTCCATTCTTTCAGTGTCATCCATTGAATTTGAATTCTTGATCAAGTTCCAAGATGGATCATATTCTACATCCATATGATAAACTACCATAAGAAGCTTTTATTTTTTATAAAATTGAATTATGGAAAATATTTTTTAACATATTTGATCAATTCTTCTACGATTAAGGGATTATATGATCCATTGAATATATGAGGTCTTTGTCTCTTAAAGATATCAATTACAGCTTGTTCTTCCTTGGGGGGGGGGGGTTGGGAATATCCCATGATCCAAAATTGTATTCAAAACCTGAGTTATCTGGGAGAGTATCATGAAATGGTTTTTTATTCTAGATCCTGTCAGATTGGGAATCTCGTTAGGGCAGTCATCACATTATATATCACATTGATTGTTGAACTGATTCCCCATATTATCATCCATTGGCTTGAAAAAATAGGAAGTTAGGGATAATTATTTTAAAAAATTAATCACTTAAAGGGGAATCCTAATTAAACAAATTGATAACTTTTAAATTAAATTTATGTCATTAACTTATAAATTTATTGGATTCAATCAATGATTTACATGACCTATTTCCTAACATGTATTCTTATGGGGTTTTTTTGTGTTCCCTTAATAATGGTTCATGATGAGATAATGAATTTACTAAATCATATCCATTGGGAGTGTCAAACTGGGTGGGAAATAACTCCTTTTTTCTTGTACCATATTACCCTGAGTCAGGCCCAAAATATCTTATCGAAGCCATTACCCATAGGTACATCTACTCTAGAACAACATCCACATGTAGTATCCAGACAGGGATGCATTTTCTTGATAAATGACATAAACTATAATATATAGAATTTTTTGGTGTTTTATTATAATTAGATATATACCTATGGCTTTCTCTATAGTTATATTATCCCAAGGCATTATATAGAGTTTTCGAATCCTATCCCAAAAATAACTACACTTATCCTTTGATACCAAATATAATAAAACTTCTTGTCATTTCACATTTAAAAATGATTTACTACATGAAATTACACTTAATAAAACCTAGAAGCTTAGAAGGTCTAGTGTATTTTAGAAATTAGGTACTTTATATAACAACCTAAACATTAAAAAATAACATCTTCCTTGAAAACTTATTTAACATGATCAAAACATTCTTTCATACAAAAAACTACATGGGATAACCTTAGAAAATACATGAGAAATTGGTTAGTAATAAACCCAAGTAAGTGAATAATCAATTCATAACATGAATAAAAATATATAGGTTATAAAATAGTAAAATCAAAGGTGAAAAAAAGTAACATGTATAATAAGTCCTAATATAACATGATAATCATAACATGAGGAATGTGGAAACAAATTATAACACTGCATCATAAACATAGGTCAATGACAAATTCACCAAGAAATCATGGTGGACAAATTTCCATAATGTAAGTTGTTAAACCCTCTATCCCAATGTGACGTATCATAATATTGATCATTACCCAATGCATTTGGAGTGCAATATAATTTAAGGTGCACCCGTCACAATCATTTCATTTTCATGCTTAACTGTACCACATAGATCAATCAAAATGGATTCATTCAACATAATAATTTATTACGTGATAAAGGATTGTTGAATATATAATTTAAGTCTCTAATAAAAGAATTATATTTGAATAAAGGTGAATACCCAGGATATAAAATGCTCATGGTATTCAATACACAATTGTTTTGGAATAGAAAATCGTGGTGGAATTTCTATTGCTTAACGACGTCACTTAAAAATTCATAAAATGGGTTTACGAGAATAAAATGGGTCTATAATCATTAATATATTAAGTTTAAAGTAATATGGACATGAAAAAACATGTACCAATACAATTAATTGAAAAAATAAGCTATAAGAAAATAAAAACATAAAGAAAGAGTGGAAATGAAAATAACCATTACTGGATTGTGTGACTCCAAAGGCATGGGAGGGGATTTCTGAAAGCTTGGGGAATCATAGTAGGACTATTTGGAGTGATGGTTAGATTTAGTATGTGATCCAATGATTTTATGTGAATAAAAATTTGATCTTGGGGGATATATATATATGAATAGTGGGTGTTTCTTTAGTATTTAGTTTTTAGATTCTACATAATAAAATATTAAAAACCATAAACCAAACCATAGTTTTTTTCAATGTATTCTTCCAAATGGGAGTGTATTAAATACTTTTATAAGGAAAAGAGAATATATTATTCAAATATGAACCTCAGTGTTGTGGAAGAGTGTCATATTCTTAAAGAAATGAGTTTAAAATATTAAAATATATTAGAAGTCTTGGAGGATTCACAATGGATTGAAAAAATAAATACAATAAAGTTAAAATAAAATTATTTTAAATGTAAAACATATATTTAGTCTGGGATCATATTTATATTTCTTATTATATATCTTTTATATCATTTTGATGTTATAAAACACAATGTATATTTATACGATATATAATTTTTATCAGGAAATTCCACTATCTTAAAAAATTAGGTAAAATTCACCATTGGATATTTTCAATATCCTGATTCCAATAATAATAATAATTTCATATAAATAAATTTATAAATATGTTAATTTTCACTTTTAAAATAAAAACATGAATTTAATGAAAATGGTGGGTTTTTTGAGAATATCATTTTAAACCATTATAAAAAGTACATTTGACTTCCAAAATATTATATAATCATTTTATTTAATAAAAAATATTTTATAATAATAATTTGTCAAAATATTATTTATATAAAAATTCCATTAATTCATCATATTAGATATATTAAATAACTAAAAAATATATTGGTGTTTTATTTAATCAAAATAAAAATAATTTATAATGTAATAATAATAGGATAAAAATATTTTCATTATTCAATACAAAATAATTGAAATATTCCTATTTATATTGACTTGATACGTATCCTTTTAATATTTTATAGTACTCCCAATGAGTAAAGATCCTGATGGTGGGGATATCAACGAGCTGTTTGGCGAACAAGGTTTGACTTGTGATCTCGATGAGCTTGAACTTATCGCAATAATGGTTTCACTCATTCTGAAGTGATTGGATTTCAACAAGGGATTGGTCTAGGGAAATGGAAGAAAATTAAATCCCTCATAAGCTCTTATTAGTATGCTACATAAGGTAAAATCTTACTAGTTATGGACATCAATTCCATTGTTTGTGTCAAAAGGATTTGTAAAAAACCCTATATTTATACTAGTATGTGATCACAGTTCAACAGATAAATTATCAATGGTAATTATATTTAATGACCATATATATCCAATATTATATAATAAAAAAATCAAGTGTTTTCTATAAGCATAAGACATTTAATTAAATCAAAATGAGGAGTTTTATTTATAAGAGTCTAGGTCGTTACATATAATGATGATACATTTACTAATATTTTGTTTCTTTTATATAGTATTGGTATAGGGGGAGATTGTTATAATTGATTTGGGGGACCCATATTTTCCCATTTTATCATTTCTATTTTATATTTTTTGTCTAAATGTAATTTTTGAAAGTTTAATCGGTTTAATTGTAGAGTTATGTAAATGTGACAATTAATATATTTTTTCAGTTTCCTTATTAATATAATACTATTTAATATATTAAAAAACTCATTTATTTAAATAGAAAAATACCTTTAATATTCTCTGGTTATTTACATTATATATTAAATGAAAAAAAATTACATTATTTTAATACTTTTTTCTAGGCATGAGATAAGAATAAACTCGGACTTATTCATTAAAATTTATCTTCACACAATGTTGTTTTCATCCCATGATTCAGGATTATTTTAAAATTTATCTCTACCACTTATAGAAATTGGATTTTAAAAAAATTATTCTATATTTGGAAGCTACTTGTTTAATTTTTTGTAAATCAATCCTTTTTTCAATAATAATTGAAATCGAGGTAAAATTTATAACCTCGATAAATGATAAATGTGGTTAATCATGGATATAACTAAGGTAAAATCCTTAGGTTTTATCCTAATTCTTATTTTATGATGTTAACTCTACCCTTTTAATCTTATCCAGTAAATTTTGTTGTTTAATATAATCTTTTCCATGAAAAAGACTTATATAATATTTAAATAAGTGAAAGTTTCAAAATGACAGTATCATAGTTTTAAATATATATTATGTGTCCACATAAGGAAAAATAAATTAATGAATGAATACAAGTTTCTCTATTGATATTAATAAAATTAATTTCATGATATAATTTTTTTTCCAATTTTTAGTAGTAATATACTTAACATAAATGGTTTTCATTACTAACATTTCTTTTATCTATTTAATAAACATTATAATAAATGTCTTTAAAAATATTAAATGTAAAATAATTTGAGTGATTTAAGGTGTTCCATGAATTTATTATTATTATAAATACATTTATTTGAATTTAAACTATTTATTAATGTCTGTAAACTCATATTAAAGGAATTTTGTATGAATTATTAATAATGATATTTTAGGAAAATAATAGTTTACTCAATTAGATAAAAATAATAAATATGATAAAATAAGACTAGGGGAAATGAAGTAGTCTAAAAATTCATTATTTTATCATTAATAGTCTATTTAGAACAGTTTATTACTGATAATTATTTTAATATATTTAAATCTTTTATGAAATTCCAAAGGTTCCCCTCCCAGCTATTATAAAAGAGAACACCTCTCTTATATTCATCACAACACTTTGAGCCTTATATATTTACCGACCACTATAAAAATAACTTTTCTACCCCAATATTCAGTTTATATAGGTTATGGTCATACAAAAAGTCATACTCTATATCCCTTAAGATGATATCTAATTGATATATTTCCTATAAGAGATAATCACTTTATATGACTACATTCGTTTTAATTAATAATTTACAAATAATAAATATTATATATGATAAATAAAATATATAATTAAGTGTAATAAATATATTTAAACATAATTATAATTATTAATCTACCTTTATTGACCATATATTCATCGAATGGTAAGTTAGAATAGGACTCGTGTGTATGTACAACTGACCGTCTCCAAATAGTGATACAATTAATTTATCATCACCATATTTAATGGATAGGTAATATGATGGGTTTAAAATTTATATATGTTAATTATTAAATATTTATACTTCTAGAGTTATAATATCATATTTACCTTATTACCATCAAAACTGTTAGAAAATTATATCTTCGATCATGTATACATGTGGACAACGACCTCAATTAAGCGATGAAATTTGTTTTCATTTATTTTTTTCGTGGATGTAAATAAGGGAAGATTTAATGAATATATGAGATATATATCATTTAGTAAAGACATCAGAAAATTTATTTATTAGTTAACTTTATTTCCATTCATACATTTTAAAATAGATATTTTGTTCTTGCATCTGTACGGCCTAACGTATCCATGAATGATATAATTAAATTATATGTATATAGATATAATTAATTAAGGACTAAAAAATGTATATAATGAATTTATGTAATATTTATATCATTATTAACACTATTTATAGGTTGTGATCATGATGAATATAAAATAACAAAAACTACCAATAAAATACAGACTTGAAAAATAATGTTTTTATCAAGAAGAACTGCAATTTTAATAAATTTCTAAAATATGTTGATAAAAATTTATTTATAAATAATATAAAATTTGATATATATTATAATATTTATTTAATAGATGAATAATAAATCTATATTTATTTTATAGGAGGTTTAAATTTTTTTGACGGATGTCTGATATAAGGTAACTGATTTTTATCTCACTTTTATTTCCATAGGTCACGTGTCATATTCACCACTAGTTTATTTTTTTCTTGTATACATATATTACCCATGAATTTATTTTATGATCCATCTTATCTAATTTTTGGAGCCCTAAATACCCATATTTGGTTTATACTTTCATATAGATTTGATTAAAATGGAACCAATATGGGATGCATTCTCTATTACAATATCATTTTATTTAGATTGTTTATGATTAACTCATTGAGGAAGAAATACAGTGATATATATATATATCAAGAAACTGAAGAATTTTATTATCATATTTATATTCCATAATGATACATTTTTTCATTTAGTAATCCCCGACTTATGTACCCAAAAACAACAAATGTGTTTTGAAAAAATATACATTTTCTACTCTTCAGTAAAAACCCATGTTTCTACCATATCCATGTTTTCTAAAAATGTTTGAAATAAATTTTTTACAATTCTCCTATTATTATTTAATGTAATTTTTAGATTTTATTAACTTTTTATGAATTTTGTTAAAATAAATCATCTTGTTTATATCTCAATGTGGTACAGATTTCACTTTTTACAAAAGTATGAATGGAATAAGTTATTATCATGTACTTCATGAACATAGATTCCTACCATCATGACTAATCAGTGCCTTGATGATTCCATTAAATGATTAAATTTTACATTAAAACAAAAAATATTTAATAACATATTTGAATTTTTCAATATTTTAAAAAATTAATTTTAAAATGGAAATTATAATTTCGTTTACAAGGATTAATGGAATTTTAATGGTATTTTTATTTATCAAAGTAAACAACAGATTATATAACTTATGATTCAATAAGGATATGACAAAAAAATACCATACATATTATTTGTATATAATTTTTATATTTATAATGATAATATGTGCATGAAATACATTCCTTTTCTATGGGTTTTTCTAGAATGAAATTATAGAATTTTAAGAAAACCCAATTCTTTTCAATAGATTCTATTATGATGAAATGTGTATGAAACCCATTTTGATTTCATGGTTAATGCTATGATGAATTTTTTATTAAAAACATTTCTTTTCATGGGTTCTAATATGATAAATTCTTTATGGTCATTCAAAATACATATTTTTATTTTAATTATATGATTGGTTGGACCTATATCTCCTAAAAATGTATTTGGTAAATCTAGATAATCAAAAAACATTAGGAGTTGAGAAGAGATTGTTCATTATGTTTTTATTAAAATAAAGTGAGAGTATAATTACAATGGGGTTTACATAAACCATAGTGATATACACCATGAATATCCAAATCAACCAACGAATATAAAAAATAAGGACTGATAAAGTACCATCTCGAACTATTCTCGAGAATTTCCATTTTGGATAATGCATCTCCAAATTGATTGGATTTTATGTATACATGGGTGACGTCCAATTCAATTACTTCAGATAGATATAGATATTCAATATGGAATGGGATAAAATATCATGAGACACATAGGTATTGAGTCTTTAAAAATTTCATAGTTGTGGTAGAGTTAGATTCCATCCAAATAGTCTCCAGTTGCACTGAACTATATATTTGATGGACATAATAATTGCCCACAAATAAGAGTCAATTGTAGAGAAAATACAAATAGAGTGATAGAAGAAGCCATTAACAAAGCCCCGAAAATTATGAAAAACACTACTATATCACGATGGTCATAGATCTCTAAAAGCAACTATATCCACATTAACTTTTTTCCATGTGATGATTGGGGATATCCACCTTATTGATGTCATGACTAGTGGTTTCGTGTTCCTTCCAACAACATAAATATTTTTCGAATAATATGGTCTGAAAGATCATTATTCATTTTACCACTTTGGACTATAGAAGAAGCTATAACAAATATATAGATGCCATTGAGACCATCATTAAATGAAGGAAATTACATTTAAAATAAGAGAGAATTTATTTCTCTTCAAATAGAGGAAATGATTTAAATACTTATTCATATCCTAAGATTCAATGTCTGATTCCAATGTTATGATTCCATAGAATATTTTCATTGATTTATTTCTGATTCATGACTTACAAACTGCCTCAAATTCTATAATGACTTGAGATTATGATATATGATAGACATGTTGTGGATTGATATTCTTAAGATCACATTCACACATCCTTATGCTCATCAATACTTATGTGATAATTTAAATATCCCTTATTTATCCATAATAGGCATCTGATCTCACCCTATCATTTGATTCCATTCCCAGGGTTATGAAGAAATGTTTTTTCAATTTCATTTCTATGAAGGGTTATTATTATAAAAACCATAATGGGACACTCTTATGAACCTGTTGTTTATGTTTCCATTCATTTCCAAAGGGACTAGACCAGTAACATTATGGCGTGGATCATTATTATATGTTATGAAAATTTAACTACATTTTTTTGACCTCTATATATATATATATGAAATTTCTAGGTCATTGCATTGTGGTCTCAAAATTACATAGTTGTCAGAATCATTGGGTAATGATTGATATATTATGAGATAAAAACGAATAGAATAGTGAGTAAACCCATTTCACTAAAGGTGTTTTCCCACTATTATAGTCTTGAGAGTGAACATTGACTACTATGATGGTATATGAAGTGTACCCAATCCATAATGATATTAGTGTCAAGGATACTTCACTATTACAGAAATTATTTTCTATGATTATTCCAGAAAACCATGTATTATTTTCAATTTTATACTTTCATGAATATTGTTCCATGAATCGTTTATGATTTATATGTTATGAACTTCAAATAATTATGTGATAAATCAAGATTATAATATTTGATCTATAGAGTATTTTTTTAAAGTGTTATTCTAGTTTTTTCACACCCTAATTCTCATATTAATGATATATAATCAATTATATCTCCCTTGTTTAACCGTAACAAGAATTTTACCTCACACTTTATTATGTTTCATTTTCGTAGTATGTAAGGAAATATTTTATGTTTGACGTCTCTAATAATGGTGCTTTTTATGGAGAACATAATGGTATAGTCTCATGAAAAAGTTATTTATGGGTCCCAAGTTCAAAATATACTAGACCTATATGATTATAATGTTGATTTTAATACAATTTGATGAATATTCATCTAATAATATGTAATATCTATTTATAAAAAGTATTGGTTGTTATATTTTGTATTAGAGAATGTTTATGTTACCCGTTGGATACTAGGATAAGTAACCATTAGTTAAAACCCTGCGGATCACTATAAGTATTGGATAAGGTCCAAAGGTTTCATTAATAACTAGTGATAATCTAGAATAATCCTATGGTTTCATATATTTATAAAAAAATCATGATTTAGAAATACAATTAAATAATTTTCATCATTTTTTGGTTTTCAAATATGATTATTGTTCCTCAATTTGTTTTATATTTTTTCACTAACTAGAAGTATATTACATGATAATTAAAATAATTGATGGAAAATTAAATGATTGTCCCTATGAGCAATCATATTTTGTGATATATCGAAAAATAACTCAAAATTCTATACTCACAAAACATTATTATGTCATTAATCAGGTCTTGTTTCTAAATAATCAAATTAAGAAACAAAGTACTATTGGATATTATATGAGGAAACAACCACCATATTTTAGTGGATCTTATGATCCAATATTTTTTGTGATGAATATATATCATTAAGAAAATATTATGTATTCTCCAATTATTAATACATGATGAAGTTATCATAGAAGTCTATTTATTAGAGGGAGAAGAAAATAAATGGTGAAACCTTATTTAGAATACGATTCAAGGTTAAGAAATTGAATTCTTGTAATGGGATGTGTTTATTACAATATTTTTTTGTAATTATTTCTCTCTTATTTGGAATATAAGGATTGAGAAGTAATTTATTCAAATCAAGAATATTGATGGTGAATCAGTTGGTAACTATGAATCAAATTCTATAATATATTCCTGAAGGTTTCTAGTTCAATCAACATACCTAAAATAAAAATGTATTTATTCATTTCTAGAATAATTCAATGTCTCTTAATGGCCTTAAATATAAAATAAATGAGTATCTATGAATAAAATTTTTGATGTGAACTCAATATAGAAATTGAAATTTGATATTCCCCCTATTCTCATGTACTTGATTAGAAAAGGATGATCAAGTCTCATGATAAATTGAATATATAATTATAAGTAATGAAATTATATTCAACTCCATGTAATAAATGTGGGATAAAGAAACATGGGATCTTCTTTAGTGGACAAATAATTGTTTTAAATGCAGTAATAAGGGTTATATAATAAACCCATATAGGTCCATTGAACCATCCATCAAGCCATTTGTCGCATGTTGTGGCATAAAAAATATAATATTAAAAATTCATGATTTTGACTAAAATGATACATACAACATGTATATAATATTGAACAAATATAATAACTGTGATCCATAAATCCCAATCCCAAAAGGATAAACCTAGAATGTTTGAAATGACAATAAAAAGGGTCATCCATGTTATAAGTGGACACATACAAACCATCCTTCTTTGAATGAAATGATGAAAATAGAATCTGACATGATACAAAGATTTCATACCATTAGAGAGTCCTTAAAAATAATTTCTAAAATTTACCAAATTCAAAATGTGGATTCCCCAAAAGATTATATACAACTTATAATATCAAGATTTCAAAAGCACTAGAATTAAAAAAATCCATTTTATAATGCATTCTCATAAATAAAATAATTTATAAACACTACATTATTTTTGGAAATGCATATAAAATTCACTAAAGCTTGGAATATAACAAGAATAACAGAAAAAATATTAAATTAAACATTTGGGTAAATATCCATTAAATAAACCATAATTCAATAAACTAAATAAAAAAGGAAAATCAATCCATTTATTCGCTATAATATGGGAAATCATATAAGAAATAAAAGAATCATAAATGAGGCATATTTTGGTTCTAACTAATATTGATTCCTCCCATAGTCTATTTATATCACAAAAGCAAATCATTGTGGATCCACACATAATATGGACACCTATGCCTATTTCCCTATTCACCCAAGGTTCTGAATGACCTATAATTGTAAAAATCTATTTGAAAAATTAATGAAAACATTTAATAAAAATAGTTTTTCACAAATTAAAAAATATTTCAATATAAAACAGAGAGATATAAATAATAACCTATAGAAATTCAGTAATTATGAACACTTTCAAAGAAATAAACATGCCATTTAAATTCGAAACTTACATGCCTTCATCAATAGAGATCAAGAATCCATGAATCAACTATTGAATGAAAAGGTATTAGAAGAAGCTACAAAGGTTCGATAAAAAATAGTAAACAAATAATTTGAAATACAAACATATACAATGCCACTATCACTACTAAAGGCAATGAAGTAGAAACAAGTACCCTTAACATGGATATGTGGTTCAACCAGTATAGGAATAAAACACAAAATTCAGTGATCTGGAAGGGGCGAGACCACCCATAATCACTAAAATTAGCATATGGTCTGAGGAAAATGATTTGACATAATATGAAAAAATGAATCCTGAATTTAACTTGTTTAAAACCACTTTAAATGTGAAATTAACAATATGAGTCCCTCTCATGGAGTGAAATCTCACATATTAAAAATAAGACAAAAAATCAATCACCCCAGATTTAATTAAAACCCAATCGACATTTCCATGACATCTAATGGTTTCATGGAATGTATACCTTTCATTCCCAAAACAAGATTCATGGAATCTGACCTATACAATATTCATGTTGTGTAACCCACTCCCTATGTGAAAGTGTCTATAAAAAAGTACACATATTATTATTATGCAAAAAACCGGTGAACAAAAATATTAGGATCTTAAGCCCTAATGATAACCCTCTAAATCAATTGACACATTTATACTATGTCTCCATTATTTCAATCAAACATATATCCCCTAAAAATAGATAATTTTCAAATGAAATGGATAGTTATTCCCAAGAAGCCCACAATGCAGTCATACAAAAAAGAGAAATCATAAAAATGGAATAAATACCTAATGGAAAGTAACAATGTCTTACAATCTCACTACTATAAATTCTTTCTATCCATATAATGTTATCAATATCAAGGAGTCAAAAAAAGTCAAGATCATTCATACATAAATAATAATTATCGATCTCATGTCTCTTGGATATCTTGTATATACTATAATGGCACACAAACCAAAGGAATTATTTTACTACATGTAACCTTCTCATAGAAAACCATAATATGAACTAGTTTGTCAACCATTGTTCTGTTGGGATCATGATACCGATCCTATAATTAAATCACATAGGAAGGATCTGGTTAATCCTACTTATATGTGAAACATGAAACAAATCATGGACGAAATTCAAACAATATGGTACGTCTAACCGATTGGCCACCTGTCCCTATTATCCAATGATCACAAAGGGTCCAATTAAAATTAGTTCTAAAATACCCAGGTTACGTAACTAAAAACGTACCAGTAATGGTGAAACTCTAGTGCTGACTCAATCACCAACCAAAAACTCCAACAGTAATTGATGACACTCCACACAATATTTCTAACAACTATTATATGTGATCAGTATTTTTTAGGTTAAAATGCACCCTCTACAACATTTCTTGAAAAATAATCATCCCAAACAAGGACTACTACCAAAACTCATCTCGGCACATGGTATATCTACCTGGAAGGCCAAAACATTTAGTTAATGGATCTATTTTTATCAATTAGTGATAACCATTATTTTATTAAATCTCATATAAGGTAAAATTATATTCCCAAGAACCATTGAATTCAAGAAAATAAGACCCGAGCATATCATTATGATCACAGATAGATTTTTATTCCTGTTTATCTATCTACAAATGACATGTTGTGTACATCATCAACTGGGAACCAAGAAAATTTTAATATCATTCAAAAAAAAAGATGTGAACCACATGTACAAATAAAAAACAATTTCATAGGTAACCAAATAATTTAGGAAAATATCTAGGATATAAATTTAGATTGTTGTTCCAACTTTACCATATACTTGATTGGTAGGAAATTCACCAATTTAGTGGCCAAAACAAGATCCACCCAAATCATATCCTTCCCTATAGGATTCCATTTTGAAAAATTATGAAATCAATAAAAATAACATCTTGATTCTATAGAATAATGGGTAAGGTCTACAATAGAATCGGATGTCTCTGGTGTTCACCCTTAATTGTCTAATAACTAATACTCTATGTTACAAAATCCTCAATTGACCATATCATATTCATCTACCAAAACTAACATCTCAAATCAAGATACATGTTGGTATTATCTTGGTGTACAAACTAACGAGAATGTTTTCAACTTCCAATTAACTCCTAACACATGGTAAAATTGAACAATAGACCTATTTTGAAAACATGATGCGTCATTTGGAGACTAAGACCACTCACCTGATGTCTCTTAACCATATTTGACGTTAGTAATGATCTATAACTTAGGGTTAGGAATCTTATAAATCTGAAACACCTCATCAAATGAAATTTCTACCTTCATATAAGAAAAATATACAGTTAAACCATCTTCTTACATTTCAAATCTCTAAAAAAATAGAAATCACCAAATTCCACTCTTCCCTAGATGAATTAACATTTTTTTCATTTCTCATCACATCAGAAACCTCATTCCCTTTCCCATTAGTATAATAAATATCAAAATCAAAAGTATGGAGATAATATACCCCATGTCTCCATCAAAATATAAAATCCCTTTTAGTGAAATTATATTTTAAGTCTTCAAGGTAAATGTATACCATAAACAATTACCAAAATAGGTTGTGATTCCACGATTCAAGCGCTTGCATAATGACGGATCAGTCAAGATTTTGAGTATGGTTTTTCTTATTAAGAGGGACTAATTTTCAAGAGCCATATGTTTCCACCTATCTCCACTATAATAAGACACACCCCAAAACCATTTTAGAAGAATCATAGAAAACATTATTACCCAAACCTCATTATTGAATAATCAAAACTAAAACTGAATTCAATCTCACATTTGGGTCATTAATATATCAATAACAATTTCCATTCCACTCAAACATCACACGCATATGTTTTAAATTCATCACCATAGAAGTAATCTTTAGTAAGTCTTAACTAATATTCTCGAAATAACCAACAAACCTCAATAATCCTTAGATCAGAAACACATTTCATGGTAGCTCGTAGGATATAACGTCATATACCATTTAAATATTTGCCAAGATGACCATATTAGGAATAAAATTATTTATAAACATTACATATTAAATACAAAACACATATTTTTTAATCATGCGTATAATCTATGGGGCCTCATGGTAAATTAATTTATGAAAATCATGTGTTTGGGTTGATCTGGGAGGAAAATGTAGCTCATTTCAAGGGTTTTTTTTAAATTTCATGTTTTTTCATTGGTGACTTAGGGTGTCAGTGTCACTGAATCAAGGTTTCGGTGTCAATGACACTAGGAGTTAGTGTTAGGGACATAAGGAATCAGTGTTGGTGACCCAAGGAATCAACGTTGGTGAATTAGGTCATTGATGTTTGTGACTCAAGGCGTCGAAGATAATGAATCAAGGAGTCAGTGTCAGTGACTCAGGGAATTAGTGTCGGTGAGTCAGGGCGTCAGTGAGACAAGACTTCAGTGAGTCATTTCATCGATAATTCCAGGCAACGGTGAGACACGACATCAATGAGTTAGTATCTCAGTGAGATAGGGTGGCAGTGCATCAGGCACCGGTCAGTAGCATCTGTGGATCAGTGTCAGTGGCTCAGTGTCTCCAGCTCCACATCAGTGACTTGTTGTAAGTGTCTTGCTTTCGGTGACTCACCCATTTTGACTCCTTTCTAGTTTTTTCCAGTTTTTCAAGTTTCACCCCACTTACATTTGTTTTGACATAAATGGTTTTTAAATACGAATTTGGGGTTTATAAAGGAATTTCAAGTGATATTAATTATATCTTGGATATTCGACCAGTCTGGGGACATTGAAATAGAATAATCGCATGGTCTTTCCATGATCCGACTTAAATAGCCCCTGAAACCATTTCCCATTCCATTGATACAAGATAAGGTTTTTTCAAATGTTGAGGTCCTCTATTATATTTTCTCTTGGTTCGTGGATATCTTATCTTCCCATATGATCCATGCACCTGTTCTATATCCCATTCTTTTTTTTTCCTTGGATTCTTCTACTTGTCTGACCCCCTTATTTTGGCATGGGAAGGATTTTTTTCAGGCATGTTCTTCCATGCATGGATTCTATTATCTCTATTTAATTGTTTATTATGTGAGGTGGTCATAGTAATGTTATTTCATGAAAAACAACCAAAAACAACCTTTAACAACAATAAATTCTAATGATGAAATATGGACCTGTTAATGGGATGGGAGTGGATTGATGTTGACTGTTTTTTTATTAGTTATTTTTTTTATGACGTGATCTGATGTTGTCATGTGGCCTCTAAAAATCATATCCATTGGTGGTCATTGCCTGCTCATGGGTGATGCTTTATATCTATTTTCATTTCCCTATGAACAACTACTTTAAATATCAATATGATTAATCATAAATACTTGGTTAAAGAAATGGATTCCCCTAGATGAAAAAACATGTGTGATAAACCCTTCTATCAAAGTGGAATTTAAATAACAGTGTTGGCCAAATCTGAATAGACCCTATTTGGAATTTTTTGCTATGTGATTTTTTCTTTTATAGTTTGTGCCTTATGAAGGTTTTTGTGCTAGTAGTTATGTGATTGTGTGTATGGGGAGGGTTGATTGTATCTTAGATTGAGAGATTCGATGTTTGTGGAATGAATGGACTTCTTATGCATTGGGACTACATTTGAGTAGTAGTTGGGAAATAGTGTTTTGGGATGATTGGGTCATGATTTTTGGTTTACGGGTGTGCTAGGAGTGGTGTTTTTGTGCAGTAGGTCTATCAGGTTTATTTGTGATAGAATTATTAAGCATGATAACTTTGAAGAATGACAGTTGGAAGTGGTTGAATGGGTGTTTAAGAAAGGGTAGTGTGCAATGGGTTGTTTAACCTTGGTCATTCTTCTTGGTGTGTCAGGGATGACTGTGTGGCTATTTCTTGTGTTGTGATTGGTAGTTCCCTAGGTATGTATGTGAATAACTAAATAAATGAAATTATATTCCATAATGTAAATTGTTTAAATGAAATGGGTGATTTGATGTATTTGATGTTTTTGTTATGTGGCTATGTATATAGGGTTAGCATTGAGGGTATTTTTTTGAGTGGTTTATTTAGAAACCCATAGTTTTGGAAAACAAAATTTACCTATATGTATAAACATTTAGTTCCTTATATTTTTTATATGCACCACACCCGTATTGAGCCCAATTTTCCAAACACCCCTATTGTTTCGAGGGAGGGTGTATTTCCCAATATCTCTGTTGGAGGATGGACACCTAGTTACTGACATTACCTGGATCCCTCTTCAAGCCATTTATCACCCAATACATTTTGGGTAGGATTTAATGGATTTAGATTTTTTACCAGATTTATGGTATTGGTTGTGTGAGTGGTGGTTTGTTTCCCGTGTGTCTTTGGGATAAGGCCGAGGTCCTTCTAGGCATGGTGTGGTATGTGTGAGACCCAGGTGTCTATGGGTAGTATTGTGAAGTGGTTTTACGCCCATATTTCTATGGGATGGAATGTGGAGTGGTGTTTAGACTAGGTGTTTGTGGGCAGGTTTTGGCAGTGGGGATTATGGAAGAGTGTGGTAGTGTTAGGACGTTTGCTGTTAGGGATGATCAGATAACCATTTGGAAGTTATGTGGAGTACCCAAATATTGATGTTCTTATTATATTACATTTAATAATTTTCATTAATTGTTGAGTGTTCCTTGCTGTGGTTTGGTGGGTAGTATTGCATGATAGATGTTCTTGGTTTCTACTATTTTTCTCATTGGGTAATTAGTATGCTCCTCCCACTTATGCACGATTGAAATTGGTTTTTCTTACTTATTATAATTGTATGCTAACTGATTATATATACAAATATTTTCAGGTTTTCAAGGAGATTATGTTGACCATTCTGGAACTTAATAGCTTGGATGTTGGGGACAATTTCTGTTTCACTGTTCAGTTTTATTTTGGTACTTAATTTAGAGTTTTCATAATATTTCTAGTAAGTTTACTTAAAAATTCATGTGGGATGGATTTTTGTTTATTTATATATATATATATATATACACACAATATTCTTGGAGTTATTTGTGGTTTATACATCTTCTCTATGATCTTGGTTACTATAGAATGTTTAATTTGTCCAACTTTTTTTAGAATTTTGTACCTTTGTTGATGGTCTCCACCCTGAGGCCTATTAAAGGTAGGACTCAGGGGTCATTAACTCTCCTTCATCTTGAGAAATTGAAGTCTCAAAATCTTTTTATCCCTTCCCTCATCTTGAAGAAGGTGGGGTTGTGGCCGAATTGTATTATAGGCGGATGGTTAAACGGTGGGATGGATATTAGAGTTAGGCATAGTGAGGATTGAATGGGTTGATAGGGAAGCCTTGTTAGGTAATCTCGGTGCTAGACATAGGCCAGCAATGGCCAACTAGGACATAAGATTTCAATGCACCCAGTGACCTGAGGAAAGGACTCTAAACATATCGAACAACCAATTGAGGCTATAGAGATTATTGGTTAGATACCCTAGGAAAGGTACATGCATCATGATGATTGTTTTTTTGTTTGTTTTGGGTGATTTTGGGAAATAAAAATTAAATAAAAGTTAAAATGAATCGAATATAAAATTTACATAGTACCCCAGTTTTTGAGTTCCTTGTTTTCATTTAAGATATGGCTCCCGAACATCACTAGCGGGTGGTATTCATAGTGGAGATTCAGCAGGCTGACCCAATTGACTCACATAGTGTCAATCTAGCGATGTATGATGATCAGTGGTAGAAGGTGATTCTTGCATTCCGACGGAGGACTCTGGGATAGTATGAGTGTAGTGTTTTAGTCATGGAGAAAAGGAGTTGGCTCAAGGACCTGGTGATCACTTTTAGATTGATCTGATGTATGATAGAGTGTTGGGTTCCTCTTCCTATGATCCACATGATGGGATTAGAGAGTTAGTAGTGTAATCATTACCATAGGAAGAGGAAGGAGATTGATGTTTTATGGGTGGAATTTGTGCAGGAGTTCCGTGCAGAATTATTTTGTTCCCTAATGAAGTTGGAGAAGAGGCGGGATCTACTATCTCTCCAGAAGTTATGTATGTTAGTGAGGGAATTGGGAATCATTTTCAAAGATTTCCTTTGTTTTAATCAGGATCTCTTTCCTGATGAGGATTCTCATGTGAGGCACTTAGAGGTGGAACTTTTTCCTTATCCTCAGTATGAAGTTACTCTATTCACACTATTGACATACTAAGATGGACAAAATACAGATGAAGTGGTGGAAAGGACACACACGCAAGGAGGTCCTAAAAAGGAGGGAATTCATCTGAGTTATTCAAATTGGTGGGACGTCAGCAGCAAGTCTCCAGCTTCAGGGCCTTCCTGGTTTCTGCTAGCGAGGAAGCGACCTTAGATGTTTCAGTTTTGACCCTATATTCCGCACCATTTTTTAATGAGCTTAGGGCCAAGGTGTTTTTCTTGCAGAGGATTTTAGCACCTCCAAGGAAAGTTCCCGACTTGAGATTAGTACAGAGGAGGTGGGATGTTCCATCTCCGTCACTAGTAATAGTTTACATCCAACACTTTCTAGTAGTAGGGAAAGCAGGACCCTCCTCTCCAATGGGTTATCTGTGCAGGAGGAGGCCAAGATTAGGGTGCTCTTGAAGGACCAAAACCAGGGTGTGGTCGGGAAGGTAGCCATCATGTGTGGGGAAAAGAAGCATGGGATGAGAAGTTTCACTCCACAAAGGAATCAATTCCAGCATGGCCAAAGATTTTTTGACGTATGATCCATTTGTTTAGTATGATTTATTATGTGGTTTTTGATTTAAGAGATTTTCATTTCATTGTTTCACCTAATTTAGGTCATGATCTGGGACTAGACATAGAGAGACATTTCATTCCCCTGGTGCTGAGTACAACAATCAGAGTTTAGGCCAACTTTTTTTATGTTTTTCGAGGATGTAGTCTAGTGTTGGGTCCACTTAAGTCCAGTGGGTATCTATTTCTTATACATATAATGTTGCATGATGTCATAATTGGCATCAACTAGATTTTTTTAGTGCATGATGTTATCGAAATAATCCATAGAAGAGTTATGTTTTCAAATGTGAAGGGATAGCATGTTGATACTGTGGGCCAGCAGATCTGTCAAGTGGGTAGCCAATGAATGGAGCCACTTTGTTCCTTATTAGCTGAGCGGCCAATGGGATCGATGGATGCGGAGATGGAGAACATTCTGAGAATAGTTAGAGATCTTTTTTTGGATGTTTTACCCAAGGAGATTGAGACTCTACACCCTTGACGTTATGTTGAGTTCGGGAGATACCTGAATCTTGGTGCCCATCCGATCTCAATGGCACCTTATCGGAAGGCACCTTTTGTGTCATGGGAATAGTGGATTCCGCTGGACGATTTGATGAATATGGGTTTTATATAACCTTATGTTTTCTTTGTGGGGAGCACCAATCATGTTTTTGAAGAAGGCGGCTGGTGGTATGATTCTCAGAACAGACTATTGGCGATTGAATCATGCAACATTAAAAACGGTTACCCTCTTATGTGAATTAATAATATTTTTGACTAGTTTATGGGATAATGTTGGTTATTATGATCGATATATGGTTTGGGCATCACCATTTATGGGTGAAGTATGGTGACATCCCTAAGATGGCATTCAGGTGTAGGTATGGGCACATTGAATTCATGCTTTTGTAATTTGGTGTTACGAATGCACTAGCCATGTTCATGGGGTTTATAAAATGCATCTTTTATGAGTTCTAGTACCAGTTATTAATCATATTAATCGATGAAATATTCAACTACTTAAACATAGAGGAGGAGAATACCAAGAATATTAAGATTGTTATAAAGGTCCTTCAGCCCCACCAACTCTACGGAAAGCTGTCCAAGTGAATGTTTTTTAAATGGGAGGTCTGATTACATGGGCATATGGTGTCTCGGTAGGGAATAAAAGTGGACCTATCAAAGGCCAAGGAAATTTTTTCTTGGGAAGAACCCAAGAATGTGGCATAGATTCGTAGTTTTCTCTGTCTGATAGGATATAATAAGAGATTCGTACCAGATTTCTCTCGCATAGCAACTCCGTTGACGGCTCTAAGAAAAAAAGGCCATGAGTTGGTGTCGGGTGAGTGGTTTCAATAAGTTTTCGACTATCTAAATGGGATGCTGGTCAGTTCCCTAGTGCTCAGGAATCTAGTGTAAAGGTTGATGTGTGAGGTGTTTTGAAATTATTCCCATCTAGGCTCAGGGTGTGTGGTGATGCAACAATAAGGGTGATCTTTTATGGGTATAAGAAGTTACTTCTCCATGAACATAACTATTTGAACCATGATCTGAAACTAGACATGGTCATTTTCGAACAAAAACCGTGGAAACATTGAGTAGCACTTTGTGGTGTTCACAGATCATAAGTGATTAAGGTACATCCTTTTTCCATGAGACCTGAACTTGTGGCAGTGTATGTGGATGGAATTTCTCTAGGATTATGATTTGGAGATCTCTTAAACATCATGGAGGGGAAATTTTGTGGATGATTATCTAAGTAGGAAGTCACATAAGGATGTGTTTTGGGAATATACAGACACGTGGAGGGTGATGGAGGAGTTGGATACCTTGAACATAGAGGAAGAAATGGATGGTGGTAGAGGTTGTCTGTTTTAGATGATAGTGATGTTATCTCTGAGGTAGATGGTGGAGGAGTCTTAGGTGGGAGAGTCAGAGGTTTAGGTGATGCATGATCAATTTTATCAGGGAGATACACCTGAGGGATGTTCAGAGGATGGTCATAATCAGATGTTGTTTCATTGGAAACATTTTGTTATAGTGGAAATGCATGAGGAAGTTCTCCATGAGTTTCTTAGATCACACATTTTGGTACACCAAGGAGTTTTCCTAATTTACTGGGGTGGGAGGGAATAGTTTTTTTTGCTTGGGATAAAGTGACATGTGGAAAATATTTTGAAAATGTGCTTAGCGTTCCAGGAAGTTAAGGCTAGGAACCATGTTCATAATGGGTTATTGTATCCCCTAGATGTCCCCAATTGGAGGTCGAATGACATATGGTTTTATTTTATCCTTGGATTTCCTAGATATTGGGGATGATATGATGTTATTGTGGTAGTAGTGGATCAGTTTATGAAATCATCACACTTCTTAGTGATCAAGGAGCCGAGTGTAGTGGATGACATGTCAATGAGGAATGTGGATGAGGTGGTGTGGCTGCATGGAATCCCAAAACACATTTTCTCAATTCGGGATATACATTTTATGTCGTGATCCTGGAGGGGATTACAAATTTTTTTGGCACTCAGTTATGCATTTTCACTACCTTCCACCCTCAGAGATATGAGAAAACAGAGCGGAATATCTAGACGATGGAGGACATACTACAAGCATTCATCTTAGATATTGGTCGTTCTTAGGTGTGTAATTTTCCATTGTTATAGTTTTACTAAAATAATAGTTATTACTATTCAATTGGAATGGATGCATTATAGGACTTGTATGGAAGACTGTGTCATTCACCCTTGGGCTGTATGGAAGATGGGGAGGTTGTTTTTCATGGACTAGACATGTTGCAGAGTACAACAGAGTGGTTGAAGATTGTCTATGAGAGGATGAAGGCAGCACAAGACATGCAGAAGTTGTATAATGATCATAGGAGAAGGCCTTTGAAGTTTGAGTTTAGGGAGAATGTATTGTTGAATTTTTCACCACAACATGGGTAGTTCAGATTCGGTAGGGGGAGTAAGATTTATTCTAGGTTCAGAAGAACTTTTGAGGTGTTTGGTCAAGTGGGAGAGGTGGAATATCAGATGGAATTTCCACTATAGTTGGGAATGGTCGAAAACAACATTCAAGTATCTCATATTTGTTATTATCTCTATGATACCTCCCATGTCATTGATTGGGGAGATTTGGATATCGGGGACGATGAAACATTCGTGGAGAGACTTGGGTAGATCTAGGATCTTCCGGATAAGGGGATGCATTGACGGGCCATTCCTTTGGTTCCGGTGTTGTGGGGGGCATAGTGGACTTGAGGAGAGTAATTAGGAAATGGAAGCACATATGTGTGACCAGTACCCAGAGTTTTTTTCTGTTTTGATCATGTTTTTTTCTCTGTTATGTAATGATTGGACATTTTTTCTATGAGCTGGATAGTTTCCTTCTTATGTGTTGTGTGATAAATTTATGACCATAAGGAGAGGAAGACCTGATCCATAATCAAGACGAATTAATGTGGATGAAATTATACCCATGATGGTGAATTAGTGCCACCCAAAGAAGATAGTATCTTGACATGAAGGAAGGAATTCCCTAATTTATATGTTCGGAGAGTTTGTGTTTGTGTGGAGTATCCTTTGAAAGGATGGGTTAGCAAGTGTGGGAAGAGGTGTTTTTGGATGTTGTGGTTTCACTCAAACTTTCTAACAACCCTTGATGGTTTATCCTTGAGAGGCATATTACATGTGGTTGTTCCCCCCCCCCCCCTTTGTGGGATGGGTTTTGAATTCTCAAGGGAAATAATAGTTTGAGAAGTATATGATGTATTGGTTTGGACATCCACCGTCCATTACATTGTCAAAATCCAGTGTTTGAATTGTTTTGGGAGGCAATGGTTCCTCATATCATGAGTTTTCCAAAAATCCATTTTTACTATTGCTGACTCAGGGAATTGGTGTCAGTGACTCAGGGAATCAGTGTTAGTGACACAGGGCATTGATGTCTGTGACTCAGGGAACAACTTTCTGTGACTTAGGGTGTCAATTTTGATGACTCGGGGCATCAATGTTGGTGATATTGGGTGTCAGTGTTTGTGACTCAGATATTTGGTGTTGATGACTCAGGCCATCAGTTTCAGTAAATCAGGGCATCAGTGCCAGTGACTCAAGGCATTAGTGTGGGTGAGTCAGGGCGTTTGTGAGATTGGGTGTAAGTGAGTCAGGGTGTCAATGAGTTAGGGCATTGGTGTGATAAGGCATCAGTGAGTCAGGACATCAATGAGTTAGGGAATCAGTGTGTTAAGAAATATTTGGTCATATAAGTGGCTCAACATCGGTGGCTCAACATATTTAGCTCAACATCAGTGGCTTGCTATAAGTGAATTTCTATCAATGGGTTGTTGTCATTGACTCACACATCGGTGACTCATTTCCAAATTTTATCTGTTTTTATAGTTTCACCCCTCATACATTTTATTTAACATAAATTGAGTTTAAATCTTTATTTGAGCATTTATAAAGGTGTTTCAAAGGATATTAATTAAATCATCAATATCATAATTTTCCAAGAAATTTGAAATAGTCCATCCATGTGGTATTGTCCATGATCTGACTTTAATGGGCCCTTAAACTATTTCCCATTACATTGATATAGGTTCTTGATTTTTATAAAGTTGAGGTCCTATATTATCTTTTACCTTTGTGTGTGGAGAAACATTCTTCCCAGCAAATTTTTGCACCTATACAATAGGCCCCACTTCAGTTTCCTTGGATTCTCATGATCACACAAACCCACTATTTTGGTGTAAGAAGGATGTTTTGAAACCTTTTGTTCCAAGTAAGTATTCCTCTATCTCTCATTAATTGTGTATCATGTGAGTGGTAATAGTAAGGATATTTCATGAAAAAAATATGAATCCAACAATTAATAATGATAAATTATAATGATGAAATATGATCTTGATAACAGACTGGGAGTAAATTGATGTTAAGAATTTATTTTATATGTTATGTTTATTTATGATGAGATATGTTATGGTCATGTTATCTTAAAAAATCATGGTCCTTGGGGGTCTTTTATTGCGCATATGTAATGCTTTATAACTACTATCATATCCCTGCAAAAAATTAATGTAATTGTCAACATGATTAATCATGTAAACCTAGTTAAATAAATCGATACCGTAGGATGAAATCCTTTGTTTGATCACCCATAGTATCAAATTTGATTTTAAATAATAGTGTTGGAAAAAATATGAATAAAAGAAATTTGGTAGGTGTGTTTGTGTGCAGTTTGCTTTTGGGTTTTGTGCATTATGTGGGTTTTTAGTGGTGGTAGTTTTTTGATTGTGTGTTTGGGGAGGTGTGACGGTATCTCAGGTTGAGGGATTGATTTATTTTTGAATGGTTGTACATTTTATGTAGTGGGACTACATCTGGGTAGTGGTTGGGAAGAAAGGATACATGAAGTTTGTTTCATGATTTCTAATTTATGGGTTTGTTGGGATTGGTGTTGTTGTGTAGTGGGTATACTGGGATTAGTTGTTAGAGGATGATGGAGAAGGATAACATTGTGGATTTTTTTTGTTTTTGGTTGAATGGGTGTTCAAAAAAGGGGAGTGTGTAGTGGGTTATTTTACCTTTGTCCTACTTCTTGGTGTGTCATGGAAAATTGTGTGGTTTTTTCTTATGTTGCATTTGGTAGTTTCTGGGGTGGGGATGAGAATAAATAAATTAGTGAAATTATAATATAGAATGAAAAGGTATTAATTAATAGTGGTTGTTTGAGGTTTTAGTTGTGGCTTTTGTGTGGATGTCCAAGTATGGTTAGTAGTGAGGGATGTTATTATACATGGTATTGTTGATTGTTAGGAAACCCATAGGTTGGAATGGGTTTTTTTAACTGTATGTATAAACATGTAGTTCTTTATGTTTTCTATATGAACCCCACCCGTGTTGAGCACTATGTTCTGAACACCCCCATTTTTATAGGGGAGGGTGTGTTTCCCAATATCTCTGTGGGAGGATGGATGGATGGTTACTGAATTTACCCTTCTCTCTCTTTATGGAATTTATCACCCAAGATTTGTTGGGTTGGATTTAAGGTATTGGGTTTTATTACCATATTTATAGTATTAGTTGTGTGAGAGGTGGTCTGTTTCCTAGGTGTCTTTGGGATACGGCCTCAGTGTTTTTGGGTAGGGTATGGTATTTGGGAGGCCCAGGTTTCTCGAGGTTGGATTGCAGTGTGGTTTGAGGACTAGGTGCCTACAAAATGGAACACAGTGTGGTTTGCGGCTCATGTGTGTGTAGACAGGTAGTGAAAGTGGGGATTGTGGAAGAGCATGGTAGCGTCAGGACATTATTTGTTTGGTATGAGTATTTTACAAGTGTTTATTGGTGTGGGGTACCCAAATAATGACGTTATTATTATATTAAATTACACTATTTGAGTTACATCGTGAGTTTTCCATGGAGAAGTTGGGTGGTTAGTATTCATTGATAGGTGATGTTGGGTATTTTAATTTTCCGCATAGGGAAATTAGTATTCTGCTATTACTTATACACGATTGACTTTGGTTTTTTCTTAATGAGTATAATTTTATGCCCACCCTATATATACATAAATGTTTTCAAGTTTCTAGGAAGATTACATAGACATTGTTAGACCATACTAGATTGGACTGTGGGGATGGTTTCTGTGTCACTGCATAGTTTTATTTTGGTTCTTACTTTGGATTTCTCTTCCTATTTCAGGAAGCTTTATTTAAACATGCATGCGGGATGGATTTTGGTTTCATTGTATATACCTATCTTGGAGATTTTTGTGGTTGATACATATTATCTACGATCTTGGTTCCTATAAAAGGGTAATTCCTCCCTCTTTTGTAGTATTTCTATACCCTTGTTGTTGGTCACCACCCCAAGGCCTGGTAGAGGTGGGAATTAAGGGTCATTATATCTCTTTTATCTTGATAAAGGAAGGTATAATCGTATTATATTACCTACTACATATTGAAGAAGGTGGGTCATGAAAATACCACTCAAAAAATATTCACAAAATGTTCTAAGAATGATATCCAAATGTTCCATATGCTCCTCCTTAGACATGGATTAAACTAAAATATCATCCACAAAAGCCATAACAAAAGTGTCCAAGACCCGATGAATAATTTATTTCTTAAATTCCATAATATCTATAGGGTAATTATTAAGATTTAATGGAACAACCAAAAACTAGAATTTCCCATACCATCTTTTCCACATAGTCTAGGGCATATCCTTTTATCTGAAACACAACTTGGGGATCCCTAACCATGGGTAAATCTTTCAAAACTAGTGAGAACCTCTATGCTGATCATAAATGTTTTCAATCATAGTAAATTAATGATTCTTATTGATGGTCAACTGATTTAACTTCTTATAGACAATACAATAGTGGAGTCTCCCATATAACCTCTTATAAATGAGGACAAGAAATGAATATAGTTACACTCTATGATAAATAAATCCCTTAACATGAAGATCTTTAAGCTATAAATTATATTCTACCAACTGAAATGGTGTCATATAGTAAGATAACATATAATTGGGCATCAATCTAGGGAGTATTTCATTAGAATACTCATCCTATATCTAAAAGGGTATCCCAAAAAATCATCCAAAAATACCTCAGGGTATTCACAGATTAATTTTGGAAGAAGAAAACACATAAGAGTGTCAACAACATCAAGAAATATCTCTAATGACTGATATGAGATTACCCCATCCTAATGAATATTTGGACCCTCCCTTCCCGATCTAGAGTCATAGTTACTATAAAAAACATGAGTGTACCCATTGGAAGATAATAACTAAACCTGAAAATGATAATAGTATATATGATCTCCATCACTGATCGTCCACTCCATGCTGATAATCAAATCAGTGATATCCAGATTGAGAAATGAGAAGTCACAGTCCACCTCATGGTCTACTATCTTCACTTTAAATATTTGGAACTGGAAACCTTATTCCGATCTCTTACCCAAATATTTTTAAATATCCAAAGAATGAAAAATATCTAAATACAATCCTAGAAAGTCAAATATCTTTGTTGAAAGGAATGAATGAGTATCACATGTATCAAATAACTCTTTCACAATATAAGATGAAATTAATAACATACCTTTAATTGTGGTTGGCAATGCTTCAGATACCTCTAGATTATACTCTACCACATAATGAAATCCAATAATAGCTCATATATGAGATTTTATAGCCACATGGACATCCCCACTAACAATAGGTTATGATCCACCACCCTTGGAATCTATGGTATGATCCTGAAACCCCATGGTGAATGTGGATCTTTCCATACTAACTCAGGACATCCTGTCTCAAAAATGTTTCATATGTCCAAATCATGTATAATGGTGAAATTTAATTGGTAATCCTTCTAATTATGATTTATATGACTATAACACCACCTCTGGTAGAAAATGACCTCCTTCTTTTCAGATGAGGCTCATGAAAATTTTCCTAATGAAAATTGGAAACCATTGGACTTCATTGTCTAGCTAGAATATACACCCTATCTAACAACATTACCAACTAATGCTCCTCAAAATCCCTTTTTTCAATCTAAGAAAGCCTATTCTAGAGAGAAATTATCATCTACCTCCATAATTTTTGGAAGGAACTTGAGAATCAACAATGATAAAATATCATCCATCAAACCCAAATCGAATCTACGAGCCTTGAAGTATTCATTGGTGACTATCTTGGCTACCATGTTAACCAACTCAACAAAATTGGTAGAATAGTCCAGAAATGTGTACTCTCCCTTATCTAAGGTCAAAAAATTCTTGGTGTATTCACCACGTAATGCCTCAAGATAAAACCTCCTATTTAATATTTTCATGAAAGAATAATAGGTATGATCATCATGAAACATAGATTGCATAATACATTCCCGCCATCTCCTTCTCGATTCATCAAGAATATACATGGAAACCCCCGACATTTGAGCCTATAGAATTTTGTAGGAAGCTTAAGATCCTATCAATTTTGTTAATGAATTATTAATTTTCCTATAATAATTTTCCACATAAAAAACATATGGATTCTTCAATCTAAATTCTGAGTCATCATCCACTACACATCCCATGCTCCAACAACTGCTTGGCCCATAGTAAAAATAGGTTGGATTATAACTTCAACCAAATAATGGTCCACTGGAGGATTTTCATGAGGAAACAATCTCATAGATTCCTCAATCATATATGGAAGATCATTTATAGATATAATTTTCTATTAATCACATGAAAATTATAATCGATCCAGAGAAGATTCCAAAATTATAATACTACCTATAAGTGTTGATATCAATTCATTAATACAATAATTATTTTAAAAAATTATAAATTATTATAATGAGAATGATTTCATATAAAAATAAAAGGACCAATTTAATCAACCCAAATTATAGTTTATTCAAAACTCATGAACTACCATTTATCACATTTAGATAATAATCACTAACCACCCATTGTAATTCAGATTCAGTAAAAAATGTTAGCTTCATATTCCCCTTTTCTGCACTTATTATCTGAATTTTGATAATCATAAATCCTATATACAATGTCACCAAACCACACAAATATTTTTGTTAATTACCATTCATAATTGGAATTATCACTGATAACAACTTGTAATGACCAACCCAGGTAAACCAAACCATCATTCTAAGATGTTCATCACATGGTGATGTATCAAAAAGATAAAGGAAATAATTATGAAACATAACCAAAAAAATACATACAATTTGATTAAAATAAGGTAAAAACACATACAACAAGATATATATGAGCCAATCCAAATACACTAAACCAAAAATGTATGAAATTAAAAGAACACAAATTCTATATGTGACCAAATGTCACATCTAGACAATGCCTCTAAAAAGTAAATTTAACAAGGATAATCCAAAACTCAAAAAGAGTCACTTCCCATCAACTAGGTCTTACCAAACCACTTCTACATGTATCCAAAGGTAAAATTAAGTAGTGATTACAAATTCCACTATAATACCACTAAATAATCTATAAAAGTTCTAATATTTGGGATTCCCATGTTCAAGATTATAAACAACTTCCCATTTATAATTAATTTTCATAAACAAAACTACTTTCAAATGGCCCATTGTCTTCCATAAATTCATATCATATTCACCAAATATAGTAATATTTTTTGTATAATAGAAAAATATGTAAATTGAACATGTTATAAAATATCCATGAAAAAACCCATTTAGTTATTATCCTTGTATAAAAGATATATAATTCCATTTATTCCCTTGAATAGAGTAATATGTACAATATATAAAATAATAATAAATTGAAACAAGTGGGTTTCAAATAATATTGAGTCTATTCAAGTAATGTCTATATCTAAAAATTAGCCCCTTGTGGTTCCTTACACACTACAGTCACATAAATCTATTTAATGACGCATCCATGATTCACAATATTCTATGTTTTCAAATACAATTCCTAGAATCCATTCTCACATTTAATAAAAACCATTTTTCAAAAAAGAAAACCTATTTCAATGAACAACCCAATAGGATCAAGAAGAACATATAAGAATTCATGATGTCGAAACAGTTTCATATATACACATAACAAAAGAAGTATGGAAACCATTCTTCATTTGATAATGGATATAAAAAATCATGAATCAGCCTATGAAAGACAATTCACAAAATCATATTGCAATGGATCCATAGAAAACACTAATAAACCATGAATATGAAATAGAAATGATACCAAATCCACCGCCACAACCGAAGCTGATGAATAAGAAGAAATATTGTATACTAGGGATATGTGATGCAACCACTACAATAATAATACTCCAAACTAACTGATCTAAATGGATAGCAATCACCCAAAAAAACCATAGGGTTCAAGAGGGAAGCCTATACACTTAATGAAAAAATATTCGGGTATGTTGTGTGTTTAAAACTAATGGACCTATATAATTACCATCATGATTCCATTTAATGGTATGAAATCACACGTACTAAAAGTATGTTGAAAAAGGAATAACCTTAGTTTAAATTAAAACTGATTAGATGTTTTCATGGTGTGTAATGTTTTCAATACTTATAATATTTTCACACACTACATGATATTGATGAAATTTATGTAAAATGTCTTCATGACATTTATCTAATTCATTATGTGAATGTATCAAGTATGTTGTACTCATCACAATTTTCTATAAAAAATCACTGAACCAAAACGTAAGGCCCTACAATCCCATAGAGGTCCCTCTAAGTCAATTTTCCCTTTTATACTCGGACTCTATCAATTCAAAAAAAACACATATACACAAAATTTAGTCCATTTTCACCAATATAGGATCCCTATTCACCATATTCCTTTAATGCTCCAAAACAATAAAGGGATTCCATAAAAAATTACATGTCATACCTGAAGAGGGTAATGATGTGTTAAAAGTAATATTGCCAGTAAAGGTTTAAATGAATTGAAAAGGAAAATCGATACAATAGAGGGATGTAAGTTGCTATCTAATGATCCACCAATTGTCTAATTCTTGAAATGCACTGAGTATTGGAATTAAGAAAAAAATTCTTGAGTAACAATGTCTACTATGATTAATGTTAAGTACCTTTTAAGAAAAAAATCAAGGGAAATATCATGTGATAAAATCATAATGGTATAATTGTCATATCTCATGTCTATATTTCCTGTAAAATTATTGTTTGAGTGAAATTTATTCCTATAAATCATTTTATCCATCATTTATTTAAATATTATGTTATTATGGGAATGGTTTCATTTAAAATATATAAAACATGTTTCAATTTTCTAGAAATGGATATATCATTTTGTATTCCAAATGAACCCATGCTCATCTCCATGTGTGAATATAAAAACGAACCTATAATGAAAATAACATCTCTTTTATGGATATTGATTCAAATAAAAAGGGGTAATTTTGTCATATCGTTGGGGAAATACTCAAAATCAAATATATGCATGTTGTGAAGATGTTTGTTGACATCTTTCTAGAATAATTTACATTTTCTTCTTCTAAACTTTTTAGTTGGTTTTTTATAGAACTCATACATGGTCCAATTCACATTTCAAATACTACGTATAGAATACACAAAATTGAGTTGTAGTGATGTTACAAAAACTCTAGGATAATATTTACAGGGGATTCATTTGACCATGTGAATCACTGTTGGGTCATCCTTTTCATTTTTTTAATGAATAAGTATGGATTAATGTGATACTATATTGATCATCAAGAATATAAAAAGATGTCTATCAATAAAATATATCCTTTACCCTATATTTATTGATTGTTTGATCAACTATTCAGATCTCAATACTCTTCTAAATTGAAATTCATTCAGGATATCATCAATTGAGGTCTAGGTAATAAGATATACCAATGGTGGAATTTCATAAAATTTATAGAAAATATAAATTTATAGTGGTGCAATTTTATCTTAGAAATCCCTTTCTATCATAATGAAATTAATTAATAGACCCTTTATTGTTTAACATTATCAGTTTTTGGTCATATTTATAAGCGATATTCTTATATATTCATATAGAATGGAATATAATAAATATCATATGAATATTGTATTGAAAAGCCTATAGAAATAGATGCATTATGAACAATTTTCCATGCATAAATTTTTTCTTTGGAAAGTTTCATTCATGGGTCATATAAACTCAAGTGATAGAATATTAAAATATTATTTAAAGGTGGAAGTTTTTAAATTTTATCCCAAACCATCCATTGTGACTATGACAATTTATTTGCATTATTTTTTTTGGTTATTATCAGAACTTTGGGGAAAATGTCCCATGGTTTTCTAATCCACTCACCATGTAAAGTACTAAAATATCCACATTAATTTGGATTGATTAATTTCATTATTATATAATGGCGATGAAGAGAAGGATGTTTAATTCACTAATTATCACAATCTTCTATAGTGTAAAATAATTATTAATCTAAAAGGATTTATTCCATAGGTGACTATGATTAATTCTCAAACATAATGATATTTCATTATTTAGGCTCACACCAGTTGAAGGTTCATGAGAAAAATTACGCTTCTCATGATTTAGAATTAATAATGTAATTTTTTTAATCAATTATATAGAGGCATAATATTTATATATAAAGGTATGATATTTATATATATAAATTTTTATATTTTAAATAATATATTCATATAGAAATAGTTGAATATGAACTAGAGAAGGCTATTGGAGTTGATTAAATATTATGAAATCTCAATACATTGCCACTGTGAGAAATAAAACAAGGTGGAAGATGTATTGATTCTAAAGGAACATGCTCGCTTATCTATGATGAGGATCATTAATCATATGATATTTTTGGACTTTGGGTGGTTGGATATAAAACAATTAAAGGAAGATAATGGATATTATATTTCGAAAATAATTTTTTGACCACCTAACAATGTGATGATTAAGGAGGAAAAAATAAATATGTGTAACTGGAAAAGAAGGTGATAAATTGTAATGCCCACCCCCACCTCATTGGTTTGATAAGGCAGTGAGGTACTACTAGGACTTAAGAAACATTCCCATTGTTCCAAAGGCTGTAAATAAATGCCGAGGGTGTCATGAATAAATTGGGGAACTGTTTTCCCCTATGATAAACCATCCAAAAAATGGGCCATTACTTATAAAACTATATGATGCATGTTATCATATAAACAAAAACCGTATATTAACAAATTAAGACCAACCAATTCCACATCAATTCCCCAAAACCAAAACAACCAAACCATACGATCACAAATTTGGAGTACCCATCGGGAGACTAAACAGAAGACCCAAATTAAACCAAATCACCCTCCACTACTCCACAACATGATCCATGCTCTAAGAACATCCAAACCACCCAAGCATTACGAATAACCTCTAACTAAATTAGATTACATACTCATACCTATCATATAGAAAACAACATCTACGAAAGCACTGAATTTCAAAAATAAGGGGTGAGTAAAATTACTCAGCAGGATTTCCTAAAATGTCTTCCATTCAGATTCTACAAGGACAAAACAATTTTCACATTTATATAAAATAGTTTACATAAAACAAAAAATAGTTATGCAATTATTGGTATGTCAAACTTGCCCTTACCAAGACCCATTATAAAAACCATGAAACCCAAGTGAATCCCAAGAAACCATTCCCTAATTCCTTTTACCATTTCACATTATTAAAACATGTTTACTCTTTAATTACAACACACAACAAGGCAAGCAACCCCATTGGAACTTCTCATCCAAACACATTTACTACTTTTCCAACATAGTGGTACATCTAAACAACTTATTAATAATGGTGGCCCTTCCATCCAATATCCATCAACTTTTATAGTGATACTTCCTGCCCCCTCCACACACAATCAATCCAGTCCATAATACATGACCAAACAATAATCATTAATCACAAAAAGGCCACACATTATGCACATATCAATTTCCAACACATGCCAAACACCTCAATAAATCACCGACATATTAATAACACCCTTAAACCGTTTTCCATGCCAAACTACATTTTAAAAAACCACATTCTTATTAAAATCCCTTTTTTATCCGTTTTAATAAACCAATCCAAGAAACCATTTTTAAAATCTACATTTTAAAATCACACAAGAGACCCCATTTTCCAATAATATCCCATTCTCCCAAAATCCCCAAAATCATCACCCTATGGGTTTCCACCATGATTTTTGCATCATTTTCACGATTAATTTAAATAAAAAAATTAATTAAAAATTTGTCCTAAAACTCTTGCAAGTTGGAGTTGAGAGATATTCCACATAGATTTAGGATTCTAGTAAAATCCACCCATAAGAAATCGGACCACCAATCTGAAAAGACGCTCCACCAAAACCAGTCTAGATCTCTTTCCCTATTATCAAAAGGCCCTAAAATAATCACCTAATGAAAAAAAACCCTAGATATACATGAAACAAATGTACATCTAGATAACCATGTTTGGGAAGAGAGAAGATCTAGAGGAAACCACAATGAAAACAAAAGAGAAGATTTACCCAAGATGAATAGCCTTCAAAACACCATGAAACCCCTTTAAATTACTTCCAAATTGAGTGGGAGATCACCCTTATCCATTCATAAGAGGAAATACTATATGGGGTTTTTTGGGAGAATAAATGGTTGGGAAATGGAGAATCTTGATTATCATAATTTAAAAAAATATTTTTAATGGGCCCTAGGTTTATCTCTCACGGTTTGACGAATCATGCAGTAACCGTGCAGATGCTACTGTCTGAACAGTGGCATTTCACATGGTTACCTGGGATTCTCAAATGGTTTCCCCAAACCATTCTCAAACTATAATGACTTAAAAATTCCTCCAAACATTTCCAAACCCTTTCCAAACTATCCCAAACATTTCCCAAAAACATCATATGCATAAAAAGTGATAAACAAGGGTCACATATATCAATCTGGGGGTTGTTTCATTCTCTACAACATTAGACTTTATGTCTTTGTAATGTAGAGAACCATCTCTTTATTAATGGAGTTTGTGCCATTTCTCAGACATTGCTTTCTTCCGCTCCAAATTCTTCTCCTGAATCTGACCATGCTTCCACAAACCTGATCTAAATAGATGCACATACCGCATAATAAATTGTGTTTCCTATCGACATTCTTCACTAGAATGTGCAACAAAGAAGTATTCGGCTCTAGAACAATAGGATCCCATCAAATCACATTGTCACAATCAGGCTGCTACTTTTCCAATTGCGATACATGAAACAAAATGTGCTCTAAACTAATCCATGGTGAAAAAATTAATCGATAATACACCTATCCAATCCACTCATGTATCTCAAAAGGCCCAATATTCCTCATAGATGACATACCTTTCTTTATAAACTGACTATGTCCCAACAAAGTAGATATTTTCAAAAACACATGATCACCCACCTCGAATTAAAACATTCATCAACGATGGTCCTCGTATGATTTCTGACGACTTTGAGTCAACTCCATCCTATTTCTACTCTACTTTATCTTCTATTTTGTCTCATTTAAAAGGCTTGGTTGAATCATTGAAGTCTCGCTTATTTCCACCCAAGATTGTGGGACGGTCACAGGAACCCATACAATTCCACAAATAGAGCCATATGTATTGATGACTGATAACTTTTATTATAGGAGAAATCCACCAATGACAAGTGATCCTCCCATGAACCACCAAAATCCATCACACAATCTCATACTATATCCTCTATTAATTGAATAATCCTCTTGTATTGGCCATCTGTTTGAGGATGATATGTCATTCTCATCATCAACTATATCCCAAGGGCCCTCTAAAATGATTTCCAAAAAAATAGATGTGAAACTCAGATCTCTACATAATACAATCGAAAGTGGAACATCATTCCTCCTTACCACTACCCTGATATATATTTATGATAAATACTCCACTATATGAAATATATGAATAGAGATGAAATTGGCAGAATTTTTTATCCGGTCCATAATCAACCATAGAGGACTGTGTTTCCTAATTGCTCTTCGGATACCTATCACAAAATCCATCACATTTTATTACCACTTCCGCACTAGAATAGGAAAATATTTAATCATTCCTATTGGTCACTAATGCTCTACCTTGAATTGATGACAATTTGGTCTTCTAAAAACAAACACGGCCATATACCATTTCATAATAGTCTAGAAGAACTGTACTTCCTATTCATTATAATAATATGACATCTAAGAAGGTAGTCCTTCTTAGAACGATGATAAGAAATGAGAAGTTCCACATGAAAAGGAACTGGTACCGTCATCATATTTAGAAAACACAAAACTGAATTTCCATTCACTTCCCAACCCTCAATGGTCTCCCCAAAACCGATTTTCAACCTCATTTCCATACACTCAGAATCAGATTTCGGTTCCTCTTTATGAAAACCAACTAAGTTAGAAACCAACAAAATAGAAAAGATATACTCTTTGTCACACCAGTCCTCACATTCCAACTACATGTTAGCTATGATCGACATCAACTACCACTGGTCTGATTTTTGTTTCACCGGTTGAGCATATGACTTTATACTCAATGAATCTACCATTGAATTTCCCTTACATGGTATGTACTTTAAGTCAAAATCAATCATATGTTGATATTCTGTCCATATCCTTTGTCTCATGTTTAAATATATTTTTGAGAAAATATCCATTAAACTGTTGTGATCGGTAAACAACATGAATTTCTCACAAAATAGATAATGACAAAAAAAATTTAAATCATGAACCACTACCGCCAACTCCAAATAATTTTTTGGGTAGTTCATCTCATGAAACCTCAACTTCCAGGATCCATATTAAACCATGTGATCCCCCTACATGATAACAAACCCTGACCCTGATCCCGATGATTCAAAATACACCACATACCATTTCCCTGGTTCTAGAATAACCATGATTGGTCATGGTGTAAGGTGACCCTTTATATCCTTACAATATTTATGACACTTGTCATCTAATTGAAATTGAACATTTATCCTTTTCAAAGAAGTCATCAGTGTGGGCAATCGTGATAAGCCATTAAAAATGTCAATGAAACTCAGATAGGGCAAGGAAGTTATGTATCTTGAAAACATTATTTGGTGGTTTTCAAGAGATAATTTCCACTATCTTTTGCAAGTAAACTGAAACCCCATTTTAAAAAATAACATGTCCAAATTAATGAAACTACTATATTGAAAAAGTCAAACATTGATAATTTTTCATACATCTTACGATCCCTCAAGATCCTTAGAACTATCTATAAGTGCTTCTCATGGTCCACCCTTTTTCTCAAATACAGTAGTATATCAGTAAAATATACCACTATTAATATATATTGATGTAATGGCCTGGACCCTCCTGGCCCATTACTTTTCCAAAAGTGAGGCTCCACCAAAACAGTGGCACCGTGAGGGTGACACCGTGACGGTGGAACCGTGACGGTGGCATCGTGACAGTGGCCCAGTGATGGTGGCACCGTGTCCCCTCACCGAGCTTTTCGTTCTTTTTCCAGTACCTGACTTTTCCACTCCCAAAACGTAAGTTTTGACGTAAATTAATTCTTTTACTCCTTTTAAAACCATTTGAAGCCCATAATTAATTCCTAAAAATCCCGAGAGACATCCGTGTGTAACTTCCCAGCTACGTTGTCAACCCACGACCCCCGCGCCTTACGCGGTTTCGCGTTCTCACCTCAACTGTCTGTGGCTCTTATAAACTAATGGTTAGCGGTGGTTTATCCTTTCCTCGATCGCAACTTTTTACAAACAGCTACTGGTGCATCGGGCGCGCCGCATCATTATCCATAAAGTTCCGCGCCCGGCCTAAACGTCGATCATCTATCAATAAGTCGGGAATTTTCTCCTTCGTCTCTATCTTTTGTGTATCATGCAGGGTGGGCGTGCTTTTGTTTCCATAGAATCAGATAAACCAGACCTAAATAATGATAATGAACAGATTCTATAAGGAAAGAAGGGGGGCTGTGATTGTTGATGTTGTTTATATTAAAATCATCTTTCTATGTTATGTTGGCTTATGCGTTTTTGAAAATCGAGGCCATTGGTGGTCATTGTCTGTGCACTAATGAACCCCTCATGATGTTTTAAATGGCTTGTTTTGTAATTATAAACTCCTACTGTAAAGATTAATTTTGGTAAATCATGTATACCCATCTAAATAAATTGAAATCAACAGGATCAACCCTTGTGATAACCCCCGATTAAGATACATGGAATTGAAATCATGGAGTGTGTTAAACCTTTTAAATCTGAAAATACCCGACGGGCAAGTTGTTGGAGATGTGGGAGGGGACGAGATCCCCTATTTTTATACTCTCAGTGGTTGTGAGTTGGGGATGGGATTCCCTGTTGTTATGGATTCAGTGTTTGCGAGTTTACGACCAGGTGGTTACCTTGTGTATATCACAAATTGGGGTGGGACCCTCTATTGATGAAGAACCTTTTTGGGGGAAGGGACACGAGGTAGTGTCTCAAGGTTGTCTGGTTTCAGTACTTCGAGGGTTCTCACTTTTCCTTTGTTGTTGTGACTTTACAAGAGAACCAGGTGTGAATGTTTAAATTGACGATTGGCTGGATTCCTTTCCTTAGTTATGCTTATGGTGTTAGTTTCCCAGTAGTGCATAAACATTTGAACATTATTACTGAACATGAAAACAAGAATGGGACAAATAGGTTTTTTGGCGAGAGTTGTGACTCGGACTTGAGTGCTTTTGTGATCTGCAGGCCGTCTGAAGAAAAACCGAGTTTGAGGTGAGTACTTGTAACCTATAAATATACTTTTAGTTTTGTGTTTCTTATTCGCGCCCCACCCAAGTTGAGAACTTAATTCCGAAAACCCCCATTTCATGGGGGATGGTGTTTTTCCCAACACTATTCTTAGTGGCTGGTTGTTAACTCCTTTTCTGCTCCCTTTCCCAGATAGCCCAAGTATTTTCAGGCAGGCTAGGATGGCCTGAGGTCCATTATTAGCCCAATAACCTTTGGGCGGGGTAGTGTGGTGGTTGGCCAGGTGTGTGCGGCAGGTGGTTTCCCAAGTGTCTTCAGGATGAGGCCCAGGTGTCTTCGGGCATGGCAGTGGATCTTCTAGCCCAGCTGTCTTCACGCGTGGTGGTGGTTGTTCTGGCCTAGGTGTTTGTAGGCATGGTTACGTGTGACAGTTGTGGCCCAGGTGTGTGCGGGTGGGATTTCGGCAGTGGGACTGCATGTGTTTGTGGCCCAGGTGTGTGCGGGCGGGTGTGGCAGTGGGACTGCAGTGAGAATGACGGGATTGGTACGATGCGTAGGATGTCTCAATAACCAGTGGGAAAGTGGAACGGGGTACCCAAACATCGATGTGATCTGATTATATATATTACTTGACTTGCGTTATTTGGGAAGTGTACCTTGGTGAGGCTTGGGTGGATAGTTTACCTCGATAGGTGTTTGGTTTACTCATTTTTCTCACGGGACTTTAGCACGTTCCCCCACTTGTGCACGAGAGTCTTTGGTTAGTGTACTTTTATGCTCACCCTACGTATATAAAACTACTTTCAAGTTTTCAGGAGGACTTCGGGGATCACGCAGGATCATACTAGCTCGGACCTTGGGGGCATTTGCAGTTGTTGCTTTTCTCCTTTGGTACTTACCTTTGTATTCACCTTTTGTACCTTGTAGCTTTTAATTTTGGAACATGCATGTGGGAATGGTTTACTTTTGGCTTCACTTTTCTTTTACTTTTGGTGTTGTTGGGTTTCATCATCTTATCTCTTGACCTTATAATACAAAAATGGGTAATGCCTTCCATTTGTGAGAAATTTATATACCCTTGCTGCTAGTCGCCACTCCGGGATATATAGAAAGTGGGTCTTGGGGGTCATTATCTCTCCTTCAACTTAAAGAAAGAAGGTCCTAGCAATCTACTGACCCTTCCCTCCTTTTGGTGAAGGCGGGTCGTGACAAAATGGTATCAGAGGAGAGGTTGAGAGATTGGATGGAGTCTGGAGTTTGGAACAATGAGGATTGCATGGGATGGAAATGCAACAGTGTTGGGTGACCTTGGCGTGTGAATTAGTCCAGGGAAGACCGGCTAAGACACGGGATTTTTAGGGCCCCCCGTAATCCGATGCAAGGACTCTGGACCTACCGAACGACCAAGTGGGGCCACGCTGATTGTAGGGTAGAGACCCTAGGAAAGGTACATGAATCATAATGACTTGTGTTCTTGTGTTTCTGGGATGTCTTGGGAATTAAGAATAAATTAAATTTTTAAGATGTTTTGAAGATGATGTTTTGCACTACTTGGGATTAGGCATTCCTTGTTTACCTTGTAGCTATGGAACCTGGAAGGCGACCACGTGTGGTACAGGTGATCGAGGCCTAGGAGGCTACTTTGGCCGATTGACAGAGAGCTGATCGAGAGGAAGAGGATGACCAGTGGTAGAAGACTCTTCGGGCCTTCTAGCGACAGGCCCTTGAGAAGTATGAGGGAAGCACCTCCGACATGAAGACGGAAGGCTGGCTAGAGGAGCTAGTTATAGCTTTCGTCCTGATTTGGGCCCCGACCGAGTAATGGGTTCCTCTGGCCGTCAGCCAGATGCGGGGAGCATCACGTCAGTGGTGGACGCTTTACCTGGGGGAGAGGAGAGAGGCTGATGTGGCTTGGGTGGATTTCGAGGGGGAGTTCCTAGTGGAATTCCTCTCTTCGATGATGAAGGCGAAAAAGAGAAAGGAGATACTCTCCCTCCAGTAGGGGATTATGTCCGTGAGGGAGCTAGGGATCAAGTTCAAGGACCTCCTACATTTTTCTCCAGACCTATTTCCCGATGAGGAGTCTCGGGCGAGACGTTTGGAGGAGGTGCTCCAGCCCTCCCTCCAGTACGCTGTTACCCCCTTTACCCTACCGACGTACTTGGAGGTCCAGCAGAAGGCCGAAGTGGTGGAGAGAATGCACACTCTAGGAGGTGTGTCACGAGAGGGGATCCAGCTGGGACCATCAATGGGGAAGGCCGTCAGCACCAGGCCTCCAGTGTTAGGACCCTCTAGGTTCTGACCCGCAGGGAGCGGGCCACAGCAGTTTCGGTTTTGATCCCCTAGTCCTCGCCCCTTTTCCTCAGGCCCAGGACCACGGTGCTTCATCTGTGGGAGCCATGGACATCTCCGGAGTTAGTGCCCGGACCGGGTGCAGCACGGCGGTGGTGGACAGCCCCACCACCCGCCCCAGCAGCAGTTTCCAGCCAGACCTTTCCAGCAGCAGCAGCAGGGACAGCGAGCTCCCACTCCTCCGAGTGCAGACGTAGGAGGAGGAGGCCGACCTCATGGCGCACCTCAGGGACCTCGACCGGGGTGTGGTCGGGAAGGTGGCCGACAGTTGAGGGGAAGAGGATCTAGGCGTGGATAGTTGCATGCCACAAAGGAAGCAGTTCCAGCAGGGCCAGAGGTTGTTCGAGGTACGATCAGTCTGTTTAGCAATCTTGCTTCTACCTTGTTCGATACCGGAGCTTTGCACTCCTTTGTTGCACCCAGTATAGCCCGTGCCTTGGGTTTAGATGCAAAGAGACTTCCAGTTCCCCTGGTGCAGAGCACACCTGTCGAAGGTCAGACCAACTTGTTGTTTGTTTGTCAGGAATGTAGACTGATGATAGGGCCACATCAGTCGGTTAGGGATCTTCTTCTACTATAGATTCAGCCATACGATGTCAACCTAGGCATCGACTGGCTATTCTCTGTGTGTGCCATCATCAACTGTTTCCGAAGAAGGGTGTTGTTATCGGACTCGGACGGCCGGTGTGTTACCTACACCGGCGAGTGGAGCAGTCAGAAGGGAAACAGGTGAGAGGAACCCCTCCTCTCCTTGTTGGCTGAGCTGACAGTGGAATCAGTAGATCCTAAAATGGTGGAAGTGCCAGAGATCGTCCGTGAGTTTATGGATGTCTTCCCTGAGGAGGTAATGACTCTACCCCCTCGGCGTGATATCGTGTTTGGGATAGACCTATAGCCCGGTGCTCTACCGATCTCGATGGCTCCTTACCGGATGGCACCTTCAGAGCTACGGGAGTTGCGGAACCAGATTGACGATCTGATGAAGAGGGGTTATGTTTGCCTGAGTGCCTCACCGTGGGGTGCTCTAGTATTGTTCGCAAAGAAGGTATATGGTTGTCTCAGGTTGTGCATATACTACAGTAGGCTGAATCAGGTGACGATCAAGAATCGCTACACTCTTCCGAGGATAGACGATCTTTTCGACCAACTGAAAGGGGCGGGATGGTTCTCGAAGATCGACCTGCAGTCTGGGTACCACCAGCTGAGAGTGAAGGAGGGTGACATCCCAAAGACGGCGTTCAGATGCAGATATGGATGCTTCGAGTTTGTAGTCATGCCCTTCGGTGTTACGAACTCCCCGGCTGTGTTCATGGGGCATATGAACTCCATCTTCCAGGAGTACTTGGATCGGTTCGTGGTTGTGTTCATCGATGATATCCTGATCTATTGGAGGTCAGAAGAGGACCATACAGAGCACCTGAGGATAGGTTTGGAGGTCCTTTGACATCATCATCTCTATGGGAAGTTTTCGAAATGCATGTTCTGGACATGAGAAGTGAACTTCCTCGGCCACGTGGTGTCTGAGCAGGGGGTAGTGGAAGACCCATCAAAAGTTGAGGCGGTTGTTTCTTGGGCAGCACCCAAGAATGTGGTAGAGGTTCGTAGTTTCCTTGGGCTGGTAGGTTAAAATCAGAGGTTCGTACCCATCCTCTCCCGAGTAGCATCCCCTTTGACAGCCCTTACCAAGAAGGACCAGATTTTCGGGTGGACGGAGCAGTGCGAGTCAGCATTCAGCTATCTGAAAGAGAAGTTGGTTAGTACAGCAGTGCTGAGATTACCAGAAGAAGGGGTGGCCTATGAGGTGTTCTATGATGCTTCAGGACAGGATCTGGGATGTGTGTTGATGCAGCGCAAGGGGTGATCTCTTATGGGTCCAGGCAGCTACGTCCCCATGAGTGTAATTACGCCACCCATGACCTGGAGCTTGCAGCGGTCGTTTTTGCGCTAAAGTTATGGTGGCACTACCTCATCGGGGAACGCTTTGTGGTCTTCACGGATCACAAAAGCTTGAGGTATATCTTCTCCCATCGGGACGTAAACTTGCGATAGTGGAGATGGGTGGAGTTCCTCCAAGATTACGACATCGAGATCTCTTATACTGAGGGAAGGGAAATGTGGTGGCCGATGCCTTGAGCAGGAGGACGCAGAAGGATGCGGTCCGAGAGTCGGCGGACGCCTGGAAGGAAATGGAGGAGTTGGCTGCCTTACACCTGGATGCGAAGATGGATAGTGGTAGAGGTTGTCTATATCAGATGATAGTGCGGTCATCTATGTTTCGACAAGTGGAGGAGTCTCAGTGGGGAGACTCGGAGTGTGAAGTGATGCATGACCGGGTTGACCAGGGCAATGCTCCGGAAGGATGGACAGAGGATGGTCAGAACCGAATGCTTTTCGAGAAAATGTTTTTTGTTCCAAGGGTGATGCATGGAAAGGTTCTCAGTGAGTTCCACAACTCACCCCTGGAGGTACACCCATGAGTTTCCAAGATGTACCAGGGACTGAAAGGACAATTTTGGTGGCCTCGAGTGAACCGAGCAGTGGCAGAGCTTGTGGCCAAGTGCTTAGTGTGTCAGCAAGTGAAGGTTGAGCACTGAGTTCTAGACGGCCTATTGTAGTCTCTAGATGTCCCCGAGTGGAAGTGGGATGACATCTCGATGGATTTTGTCATAGGACTACCCAAGGTCCAAGGGGGATATGATGCCATCTAGGTGGTAGTGGACAGGTTGAAAAAATTGGCTCACTTTCTGGCAATCAGGGAGTCGAGTGCAGTGAATACTTTGGCACAAAGGTATGTGGATGAGGTGGTGCGGTTTCATGGAGTTCTGATGTCTATAGTCTCATATTGGGATGCACGGTTTACCTCGCAAGTCTAGAGAGGATTGCAGCATGCTTTTGGCACCCAGTTTCCCCCCAGCACTGCTTTCCATCCCCAGACAGATGGAAAAACAGAGCACATCATCCAGACCTTGGAGGATATTCTGCGGGCATGTGTTCTGGACTCAGGAGAATCATTGGTGCGACACTTTCCCCTGGTATAGTTTTCCTACAATAATAGCTATCACTCTACCATCGGCATGGTCCCGTTTGAAGCCTTGTACGGGAGGCCATGTCGTTCACCTATGTGTTGAGCCGAAGTAGGATAGGCAGGCATCCTTGGCCCGGAGGTGGTGCAGAACACGAAAGAGAAGGTTCAGCTCATACGGGAAAGGATGAAGGCATCCCAGGACCGAAAGAAGTCGTATGCTGATACCAGGAGGAGGCCCTTGGAGTTTGAGGTTGGAGACCACGTGATCTTGAAGGTCTCCCCTCCGCGTGGGCAGCAGAGGTTCGGAAAGGGGTGTAAGATTTCACCCATGTTCATTGGACCCTTCTAAGTGTTGTGGCGGGTTGGCAAAGTGGCTTATCAGTTAGCGTTACCACCGCCGCTGATGAGGATACATGATGTCTTTCATGTGTCCCAGCTCCGTTGGTATCTAAATGACGATTCAAATGTCCTTGATTGGGGTGAGTTGGACATCGAGGACGACGTGATCTTTGTAGAGAGACTAGTGATGATCGAGGATTGCAAGGAGAAGGTGCTTCATGGGAAAACCATTCCCTTGTTTTGTGTGTTGTGGAGACATGGTGGGATTGAGGAGAGTACGTGGGAGAGGGAAGCACAGATGTGTACCCAGTACCCATAGTTGTTTGGAGTTTTGTTCCTTGTTGTACCTGTTGTGGTAGAATGTTTTGTCTTTTGGCTATGAAATGTACTGGTTTTCTTTCCTCTGATTGTGTGTGAAAAGCCCTGGCTATGGGGGAAGAGATAACCCGACCCCAAATCAAGATGCATTAAGTTGGATGTGATTAAACCCATGCAGGCAAGTCAATGTCGCCCAAAGCGGATAATATCTTGACATGGGGGAGGTGACTCCCCAACCTACATTCCTAGGCATTTTTTCATGGTATGTTTCTTGGTTCTTGATAGAGAAGTGTTTTTTGTTAGCATGGGTTCACTTCTAAGAGGTATCTTTCTAGGAGGTTGTTCGGACCCTCTCTTTCCTTCTTGGTTTCTTTTGATTCTCGAGGACAAGAATCATTTAAGATATATTTAATGTAATGGCCCGGACCCTCCTGGCCCATTACTTTTCCAAAAGTGAGGCTCCACCAAAACAGTGGCACCGTGACGGTGGCACCGTGACGGTGGCATAGTGAGGGTGGCCTCGTGACGGTGGCACTGTGTCCCCTCACCGAGCTTTTCGTTCTTTTTCCAGTACCTGACTTTTCTGCTCCCGCAACATAAGTTTTGACGTAAATTAATTCTTTTACTCCTTTTAAAAACAATTAAAGCCCATAATTAATTCCTAAAAATCCCGAGAGACCTCTGTGTGTAACTGCCCAGCCGCGTGGTCAACCCACGACCCCTGCGCCTTACGCGGTTTCATGTTCTCACCTCAACCGTCTGCGGCTCTTATAAACTAAGGGTTAGCCGTTGTTTCTCCTTTCATCGATCGCGGCTTTTCACGAACATCTTCTAGTGCATCGGGCACGCCGCATTGTTATTCTTAAAGTTCCGCGCCCGGCCTAAACATCGATCATTTATCAAAAATGTAGGTAATTTTTTCCTTCGTCTCTCTCTTTTGTGTATCATACAGGGTGGGCGTTCTTTTGTTTCCGTAGAATCGGATAAACCAGACCTAAATAAAGATAATGAATAGATTCTATAATAAAGAATGGGGGGATGTGATCGTTGATGTTGTTTATATTAAAATCATCTTTCTAAGTTGTGTTGGCTTACGTGTTTCTGAAAATCGAGGTCATTGGTGGTCGTTGTATGTGCACTAATGAACCCCTAGTGATGTTTTAAATGGCTTGTTTTGTAATTATAAACTCCTAATGTGAAGAGTAAATTTGGAATATCATGTATACCCAGCTGTATAAATTGAAAGCCGCAGGATCAACCCTTGTGATAACCCCTGGTTAAGATACATGGAATTGAAATCATGGAGTGTGTTAACCCTTTTAAATCTGAAAATACCTGGCGGGCCAGTTGTTGGAGATGTGGGAGGAGATGGGATCCCCTGTTTCTATACTCTCAGTGGTTGTGAATTTGGGATGGGATTTCCTATTGTTATGGATTCAGTGTTTGCGAGTTTAAGACCGGGTTTTTACCTTGTGTATGTCAAAAATTGGGGTGGGACCCTCTGTTGATGAAGAACCTTTTTGGGGGAGGGGACACGAGGCAGTGTCTCGGGGTTGTCTAGTTTCAGTACTTCGAGGGTTCTCACTTTTCTTTTGTTGTTGTGACATTACAAGAGAACCAGGTGTGAATGTTTAAATTGATGATTGGCTGGATTCCTTTCCTTGGTAATGCTTATGGTGTTAGTTGCCCAGTAGTGCATAAACGTTTGAACATTATTAATGAACATGAAAACAAGAATGGGACAAATGGGTTTTGTTGGCAAGAGTTGTGACTCGGACTTGAGATCTTTTGTGATATGTAGGCCGTCTGAAGAAAAACCTAGTTTTGGGTGAGTGCTTTTTACCTATATATATACTTTTAGTTTTGTGTTTCTTATTCGCGCCCCACCCAGGTTGAGCACTTACTGTCGAACACCCCCATTTCATGGGGGAGGGTGTTTTTCCCAACACTATTCTTAGTGGCTGGTTATTAGCTCATTTTCTGCTCCCTTTCCCGGATAGCCCAAGTATCTTCGGGCAGGCTGTGATGGCCTGAGGTCCATTATTAGCCCAAGAACCTTCGGGAGGGTTAGTGTGGTGGTTGGCCAGGTGTGTGCGGCATGCGGTTTACCAAGTGTCTTCGGGATGAGGCCCAGGTGTCTTTGGGTGTGGCAGTGGATCTTCTAGCCTAGGTGTCTTCGGGATTGGTGGTGGTTGTTCTGGCCTAGGTGTTTGCAGGCGTGGTTACGTGTGACAGTTTTGGCCCAGGTGTGTGTGGGTTGGATTTTGGTAGTGGGACTGCATGTGGTTGAGGCCCAGGTGTGTGCGGGCGGGTGTGGAAGTGGGACTACGGTGAGAATGGTGGGATTGGTATGATGCAAAGGATGTCTCAATAACTAGTGGGAAAGTGGACCGGGGTACCCAAACATCGATTTGCTCTGATTATATATATTACATGACTTGCGTTATTTTGGAAGTGTTCCTTGGTGAGGCTTGGGTGGATAGTTTACCTTGATAGGTGTTTGATTTCTCATTTTTCTCACGGGACTTTAGCATGTTCCCCCACTTGTGCACGAGAGTCTTTGGTTTTCCCTACTGAGTGTACTTGTATGCTCACCCAACGTATATAAAACTACTTTCAGGTTTCCAGGATGACTTCGGGGATCACGCAGGACCATACTATCTCGGACCTTTGGGGCAGTTGCAGTTGTTTCTTTTCTTCTTTGGTACTTTCCTTTGTAGTCACCTTTTGTACCGTGTGGCTTTTACTTTTGGAACATGCATGTGGGAATGGTTTACTTTTGGCTTCACTTTTCTTTTACTTTTGTTGTTGTTGGGTTTCATTATCTTATCTCTCGATCTTATAAAACAAAAAGGGGTAATTCCTTCCATTTCTGAGAAATTTCTATACCCTTGGTGCGAGTGGCCACTTCGAGATCTCTTGAAGGCGGGTCTCGGGGGTCATTATCTCTCCTTCAACGTAAAGAAGGAAGGGCCTGGCAATCTGGTGACCCTTCCCCCCTTTTTGTGAAGGCTGGTCGTGACAATTGATATTTCCAAAATATCTTATTCATCATTTCCATAAACACTGTGGGTGAATTCGTTAAACCAAAGGGCATAACCACATACTCATAACGGACATATCTACTTCTGAATGCTGTTTTTGGAATATCCTTCTTCCTCATCCATAATTGATGATATCCTGAACTGAAGTCAATCTTGGAGAACCATTGAGCTCCCCTCAACTGGTCCAAAAAATAATCAATGTATGGATATGGATATTGTTTCTTTATCATAACCTTATTTTGTCTAACATAATCAAAATATATCCACAGAGTTCCATATTCCTTTTTAACAAATAAAAAGTAGCACTACCAATAGAGAGGTGCTTGACTGGATGAAGCTTTTTTTCTAGCTCCTCTAACTGCATCATCAATTCATACAATTATATTGGATCCATCTGGTAAGATTGAAGTTAGATATGGATAGTCCCTAGAAAGAGATAAATTGTAAAGTACCCTTCTCTCATGGGTGGAAACCCTGAGAATTATTCGATAAAGACATCCATAAACTAATCCACAACGGTCAGGAGAACACTCAATTCAAGGCCTTCCACTGATGCCAACGACAAAATAGCTAACTGATACAAGATCGTGCCAACAGATTGTGACCAAAAATTTATTTCTCCCAATATTTCATTCCTCTCCCCTCTTAAGAGGTGTTCAATGACATTCTTTATCGTAATACTAAGTATTCATGTATAACAATTTATGCAGCAATCAATTCCCAGTATTATATCATAAACATCCATCTCACACATTGAGAAATCCCACATCAATTGAAAGTCATCTATAACTAAGAATCATGATTCACATAGGAATTCCCAACACATTTTTGACCTAGAGGAGTTTGATGTTTTAAAATAGAAGGCTTCATTTCCATAGTTATACACAAAAAACTAATAAGATGAGAAGAAATAAAAGAGTGGGAAACACACTTAATAAACAAAGCATGAATCATTGTGAAATTCAAAATTACCATACCTCACATCATGGATGGTCCTAACCGATCATCTATCACAACATTTTATGTTTCGAACAACTACTTTCTTGCAAAACACTTCTCTTTATTACCATGTTGAGGTGTCATTGTATTTCAAGAATCTGCATGACTAAATCGTCTCTACTGACAAGGATTATGTTATTTCTCCCGTCCAGGTGAGTTATAGGATGCCTAAGACCCCTAAAGAGTGTCATGAACACCTGAACTCATAGAATTAAGGGAATAACACTTAAGATTCCCCGTATTCAAATAGATATGGCGTGCTCTAGGTTGTTGTAGAATCCTGCTTGATATTTCCCATAGATCCCCACTAAAAACATCCCGGCTTACTCTGAGGCTTCGGAGGAAGATTCATCAATCACGTTGTCAGATTCTAATCTTTCCTACAACAGTAAAAAACGTACCCCTCTTATGCTTGAATCCAGTGTTCCAATACCCACTATTCTTTATGGGTAGAAACTTACATACCCCTCCTATCTCCCCAAAAATAGCTATCTCATCCACTATTTCTCTATTCACCATTTTAGTGTAATCAATTATACATAGCACCGCTATCTAGGAATGAATTACTTACTTCAACCTATCTTTAAAATTCTGTTCCATCAACGATGTTCTACATGCTACCTTAGGTGAAAACACCCATATGTTCAGAAACATAGCTCCATATTCTATTACCAAATGTTTCTCCTACTTTAAATGAAATAAATCTATTGTGTGAAGAATTCTGAATGTATGAGTGTAGAATTGTTTGTTAAATAATTCATAAAAAAAACTCCCATGGAACACATTGGTCCGTCCTTGATTGGACGCCCCAACTCCCACCACTGAAGCAAATGATCATCCAATATGTACATGGATAAATTCTCATTCAACTATTTATGTGTTCCCAAGAATTCCAATATCCTATTAATTGTATTCAGCCAGGCTTCATCCCTTTTCAGCTCTAAATCACTCCAAAAAATTGGTGGATTCTTCAAATGAATACAAACCACAGAATCCACATCCTTTTGTTCATCCAAAATATTCCCACATTCCACAATCTCAAATGATTTATCAATTCTCTGCACTAGCTTCTGGTTCACCTAAGGATTAGGTACAACCATATTTTTAGAAACCTCGTCGGTTTGGTCTCTATGATGCCTACCCTGTTCCATTTATATCAACACAAAACAACCATAAGTCCCACACTCATAGAAAGAAAAGACATACAATTGAAATTCAATTACAAAACAACTATCAAAACTAAGATTTCCACAAGTTCAAATTTCTAATGATTCACTATTTTAAAAAACCAACCATGATCTGATAATAGACCCATTTTCAAAATACCTTAACCATTCACATTTCAAATCCTTACATTTGAATTAATTTCTAGATTTACCACAAAAAAATATATTCATATCATAATATAAGTAATTATAGAAAATGAAATATTAATCCTAGTGGGAATATATTTCTAACATGCATGCCATGCTCATCTCATTAGCTACACCCGTGAAAATGAGATATCTAATTCCTATAAGTGCTTCCAAATTAGTTATGTGCCCAAATCCCTGGTAACATAATGTTCAACATAAATGGGTTATCTATGTCCTTTTAAGCTATGTATTCCATGTTTTGACAATCTAATATGTCAATATGATCCCAACTCAATGAATACACCAAGAACGAATGTCAACCCCAAGACTAACAATTAATGCCAAAGGACCGAACAAACTGATACCACTTCTAAATCCCTTCCCCTACCTCAATGGCTTGAGGAGGAGGCTAGGTGCTACTAGAAATTAAGAAACACTCCCAAGGATCCAAATTCTACAAATAAGTCATGGGGAATCCAAGAATGAATTGGGGAATGAATTTACCTTGATATAAAGAACCAACCAAACTAGCCATTGCTCAAAAAACTACATGATTCATGTTATCATAGCAACCCAACCCAAATATTACAAAAATATTACTAAACTGTTCCGTAAATATTCTCAAAAACTAAATAAACCAAACCATACTAAAAAAATTTAGAGTACTAAGAGGAAGACTAAACAAGAGAGCCAAAGAAAACCTAGGCACCCTCCACTGCTCCACAATAAGCTCCATGCTCCAATCACCCCCAAACCACACAATCATTACGAAGAAATGCTAGCAAAGTGAGATTCCATACTCTTAACTATGTCCCAGAAAACAAAATCTTCAAAAGGACAAAAGTGTTAATGTAGGAGTGAGTAAAAATAATTAGTAGGATTTTCCCATGTTATTTCCCAACACACGCCACTATGATAAAACCATTAACACATTAATATAAAAAAATTTATATAAAACATCAAATAGTTCCACAATTACTGATAAGCCAAACAAACCCTTACCAAAACACCATACCAATACCATAAAACCCCAATGAAATCCCAAAAACCAATCCCTTTTCACTATTTCACATTATCAAATCAATTTTCATAGTCCATAACAACACAGAACATGGAAAACAACCATGATGGAACATCAGGTTCAAGCCCGTTTACTACTTTTCAAAACTAGTGGTACTTCCTGACCACATATCCATAATGGAGGATCTTCTGTACACTATCCATCACCTATTATAGTGAGACCTCCTACCCACTTCACACACAATCAACCCAATCCATAATGCATGACCAACCAATAAGAAAAAAGCACACCATATCCACACACTAAGTACAAAATCATTTCTAACACACGCTAATCACATCAATAAATCGCCCATTTATTGAAAACATCATTTAACCATTTTCCAGTCCAAACAAAATTTCAATAAACCACATTCTTATTGAACAACATTTTACATCCATTTTCATAAACAAATTCATGAAACCAATTTTAAAATCATAATTTTAAAATCACACAACAGGCCCCTTTTTATAACAGTATCCCATTTTATCCAAAATAACCAAATGATCACCCAATGGGTTTCCACCCAGATTATCACATCATATTCAAAATTAATTTCAAGAAAAATAATTTCTTCCAAAAAAAGACTCATGTTATAGAAAAGTGGTGTCAATAAAGAAGCCACGTACATCTAGGGTTTTGAAAACATAGCCCCACAAGCATCCACACCAATAATCGGACCAAATCTCCACCAAATCCACTCTAGATCTCCATATATGACATAAAAAACCATAAAATCATCACCAAAGGAAAAAACCCTAGATATACCAAAAATTGATGTTGATCTAGAAAGCCGAGAGTGGGAAGAGATATCATCTATAATAAACCACTCAAAAAAAGATAAGGCTTACCTAAGATGAACCTCCTTCAAACCACCTTGAAACCCCTTCAAATACCTTTCAAATAGAGTGGGAGAGCACCCCTAGCCTTTGAGAAAAATAAATCCCATGTAGGGTTTGTTGGGGGAAGAAATGGGTGAGTTGGGAAAAATCACGACTATCCCTAGTTAAAGAAATTAATGGGCTGCATGGTTTGATCACATGTTTTGACAAACCATGTGCTAATTGTACATATACTACTGTAGGAACATTCGCATATCACACGGTTACCTATGATTCTCACACGATTTAACCTAACCATATCAAAACCATAAAGACATAACAAGGCCTCCAAACATTTCCAAAGTCATTACACACTCTCCTAAACGCTCTTAAATCTATTCCAACCACTTCATATGCATAAAAAGGTAAAAACATGGGCCACAAACCTCAAACCAGAGGTGCTACATAAACCCTCAAGAGTATATACTTGATTTTTATGAAATGGTAATGTTTTGGAACTGTGTATGTGTTCAATCCATACCATATTTTCAAAAATATATATTGTATGGGGGTCATATTTCATCATTCTTTAATAATCCTAGATGTGAAAACTTATATGATGATATGAAAGACTATTTCTATTTGGATATCATAAATAATGATGTTGTAGAGTATGTATCTCATCGCTATGTATGTTACAAGGTTAAATCTAGGAGATAAAAATCTAAAGGGATTTGACGACCATTAAACAAATGAGAATATAAATGGGAGGACACTACTATAGATTTTGTTTTTGGACTCCCCGAGCTATCTAAATGATGCTCGGTTATTTTTTGGTAGTTGATCACATTACAAATTTTTCACTATTAATTTATATTAAGTATTATTTCTTTATTGATTATATTTCCTTGATATAAATTAAGGATATGGTATGGTTTTATGATGTACCACATTCCATTGTATCTTCTAAGATTATGAGGTTTAACTAGAATTTTTCATGATGTATTTTGTAGTCTCTAGATATAGAGTTGAGATTAAATATGAACGATAATCCTCATAAATATGTTTGTTTTTATATAAACATTAAGAATCTATAAGATACATTCATATAATTTTATATGTATTTAAACTGTGTTTATGATTGACACCTTCCTAAAGAATGTTTTTCTTAAAATAGTATATTTCACATGAGAATTCAGAAGGACCATTACAAATCCCTCAACTGAAGGATGAGCATTAAAATAATGTTCTAGGATTATGTTTGATAACTAAATCTACAATGAACTGATCTACTTGAGGATATTATAGGGAATGTTAGATCTATTCAACACCACATCAAGGCAACTTAGTGTCGAAAGAAAAAATATGATGATAGTCATTAGAATGACCTAGAATATGATCTTGGTGTGAATAGTTTTATTGATTTTCCCAAAAGGATAATGTTATAATATTGAAAATTAAGGTAAATTAGACCCAATATATACTATCCATTTTAATACTCTTGATTGAGCTTGGATTATAGCTTATGTATATTTACTTTCAGTAGACCACTATCATGTTCCTAATGTTTTTCATGTATCTCTCCTAAGAAAATACATATATGATCATTCATAAATAATAAAAACAGAATTTTTACTACTAGAACATTAATTTTTTTTATAAATAAAAATATTCTATATCATGGATTTTAGATATAATGTGTTTCAAAACGATAATACTATCTTGGTGAAATTCACTTGGAAAATAACAAATTCGAAGGGGCCACATGTGAACCCAAGGATGTAACGAAACAAATACATCCTGATTTATTTGTATATGAGTGATTCATTTCAAGGGAAAATTTTATTTTATAGATGGATACTTTAAATACATGATATTTGGTGAAATATGTTTTATAATTATTTTTTTTATAACATGTGTAACATGACAAACTGAATTTAAAATAAACATGAGTTTATATTAATTATTATTATGTTATGGTTATATATATATATATATATATTATATTAGTGTGTATGGATAAGAAAAACTAAATTATGAAAACAATATGTCTCTAATATGAATAAAAATAATTCATTCATTATTGATTAATTATAAATAAAATTAAAAATCGTTTGAAAGTAAAAGATATATTTTTATGAGAAAATAATTTAAAAAAAACAATACATTTTTTCATAATAAATTAGTTTTAAATATATTCGAATATTTAAATAATAAAATATATTATATATTTATTCAATTTTTTATCTTTAATCTATTATATTTGTAGGCATGTAAAAATAATAAACCCAGTTTTTTTGCTTAAAATTTTATTTTTCAGAATAACAATTTTGGTTGTATTTTCCACGCATATTTTTAAATTTATTTATATCCCAAATAGGTATTTAATTTATTAATATTAATAATATATTTTTAATTGGGAGGTAAAATATATTTAATAGGCCCCTTTTTGTCAATATGAATAGCTACCTTATTAAAATTTATCACCCCTATAATTGGTAGATTGTGTTAACATAAAATAATACTAAGTGGTAAGTTGATAATTATTCATCATAAATACGATTGGATAAATATATTTAGACCCATTTAAAGTTACAATTTATTTTTAATTGTTTAAAGAACATGGGGAAATGAAAATATATTATATAATATTTAAATCAAATATAGTGAAAAAATGTATGTCCCGTTGTTTTAAATATCTATTATTTTCCCATATAGGCATAAAAGAATGATATAAATAAATATAAGTCACTATTAATAGATTTATTAATTTATTTTAATGATATTATATTTATTTATAAATTTTGGTAATTATTTAATGACCTTAAATTATTAAAAAAATTGAAGCAGTAGTTATACAATTATTTTAAAACTATAAAATATGATTTATAAATTTTTAAAAGTAATATAATTTAGTGATTTAATGTGTGACAATAATTTTATATATGAATATATCATATTAAATTTATATTAAATTATTATATTCACATTAAAATATTTTAATTATTCCTTTTATGTCAAATTAAATGAATATTTATTAAATTGGTAATAATTATATTTTATGATTATATTATTTCATTAAATTAATAAAAAATCCTTAAAATATTTATATCGGGAAGGGGGATAATATATTGTCTATAATGTCATACGTGTACCATTAATATTCCATTTTGAACCATTTGGATTGAAAATGAAATTAATATATTTTATACAGTTACAATTTCCAAGAGTTCCCTCCCATCAATTATAAAAGACCACCCTTCATTGTCTTCTTCACACCACTTTGATCCTTTTATCTAATCCTTAATCTACCTATTTCTCTTATAACTTCCCCAATACACATCATATAGTTTGTGGTATTTCTAAATGGACAAACCTAGAGACCTTAAGGGAATATCAAATGTAGTTGTTTTAAAGAAGAGGTAGTTAACTTAGCCAATAAGCATTAATTTTAATTATTATTTTACCTCCTCTAAATATGTAATAATTTTATAAAATAATAAATTATATATCATAACTTTAATTAAATTTTATCATTAGTATTAACCCACAATTATTATCCCACTTTCCATGATAATGGAGTTCAATATATAAGTCATGCTTATGTACATCTTATTGTCTCCGCGTAGTGATAAAATTCATTTTACATCACCACATTTCAGAGATGGTTATTATGATGTGATTAATTTTTATCTTTAATATTTATTAAAAAACTATTCACATGAATTGATAATATCATATCAAACTTTTTTCCTACCATACCATTGGGAAATTATATCTTCATTTGTGCGTACGTGTGGACTACCACCTCCACAAAGCGATATGATTTGTTCTTCATTTCTATTATATATTTATAATAATAAGGGTGGATTTAATAAATATATGTGAAATATGTGGTATTATAATGATATTTTAATGTGGTTTTATTATTTACCTTTCTTTCATTCCATCCATTAAACTATTGAAATAACATTCATGTGTACATACGATCAGTTGTCTCTATGAATGATGCCATTCATTTTTCTATCTATAACGAATATGGGTGAATCTATGTATTTATATAATTAATATATATTTTATTATAATCATATTTAAAATTATTGATATTTTTTAACAATGATTAATGTATAAGGGAAAACTAACAAACCAAAACATAAATGAAAAATGTATCAATTATCAACCCGAATAGTGATTTAAATAACGATGTTTTGATGAATTCGTGTTAAAAGGTAATAGATAATTAACATATAATATGATAAATATGATTATGTTATTTTTATATATTTATAATAAATATATATTAATTATATCAGATGTTTGGACACATATAATGGAAGTCATACCTAAGGTAAGGGATTTTCGTATCACCTTTATTTATATGAGACAAATACCATATTCACCAACTATTAATTTAATGTGGTATATATACAACCCATATTTTTTTGTTATTATTATGTGATTTTTTGGGATTTACATATCCACATGTGTTTCTTTTATTAGTGTGGCTTATGATTCAAATGATTCTAAAGTTGTATGGAATTTATTTTTCAATCATATTTCCATTGGGATAGTTTATGGTTGAATTTCCAATAGAGTAAATTATATGATTCTAATATAATTAATAGATTTAATTTTTAATCTACCCATGTTATTTCTAAATCATAAATTGTTTTCATTTTAGTTCCCACTCTTTAAATACTCAAGTGACTGAGTAAATATTTTCAATAGAAAACTGAGTACGTTTACTACCCGATCTAGTATCATAGATTTCATATAATAGTTTCTATAAAATATTTTCAATATTTTTATTGATATTATCATAAAATTTTCAAATAAAAAATTATCATTTATTTAAATTTCAGAAAAATGATTACAATAATTATTGTTGTTGTTTTCTAAATGAGACACTATTTAGAATTTTTCAACAAATTTGAATGAAAACTTTTATTTTATCATATACGACATGAACATAGTTTACTTACTTCAATAACACTCATTAATTTGAATATTAAATTACATGTTTAGTTAGTTATTTCAAAGGAAACATTTTTCCCTAATATTTTGGAAATATTTATATTTTAAATGAAATTTTCAATGTATAAAGGTTATTTTCAACCAAAATTTTTTTTTGTGATATTAAAAAAACATATATTATAACATCCTTTGATGATAATTATCCTTTATTTGGGATATGATCCAATTATTCCATTATATCTCTTTCTCTATGTGGTTACTAATAATATTAATTATATTTTTATGAAAACCATTTATTTTCTATGTGTTAGGAAATGATTTATTAATGAAATGTTTATAAAACCCATTTTAATTTCATGGTTTATGATGTAATGATTTGATGGACGTTTTCTGATTATGTGTAAAATATGTATGGTTTTAATTATGTGACTAGTGGTTGCATTATAAATCCTATAATACGGTTCTGATATTACAATGTGTTGTTGTTCTGTTATAAATAATGATAGTGTTCACATTATAAGAATGGTCAAGTGTGCCCAAAATTATATAAACCTACATATAATTGGTCAATTATTGATATTTTAAGGGATTAATATGAATATAATTCAGAATTAAACCAATTTAGTAAGGATATTTTTCATCAAATATAGTCTGGGTAGTGTACCTTGACTACTATGATGAAATTGGTAGTGAACCCAATCAGTCATGATAGTGATGGAAATTCTTTTTGGTGACTACATAAATTATATTATATGCTTCTATAATAATTATATGTCCTTAACCAATGTTAGACTCTGATGGATCATGTTCATTAATCCATTTATGATTTATTTATTATTAACTAACATGAAGTATTCAATGAATCATGAGTATGATAACTGTTATGGGGTATCATTTTCAAATTTTATTATCATGTTTTAATACATTTATTCTCATGTTATGTTTAGGATGCCATTTAAATATTTTATAATTATACATACTGAGCATCTAATATCACCCTTTCTTATTTTTTCATTACCTAGGTTGGGAGAATTATTTCATTTATGATGTGTCAAAGAAGGATTCTAGTTATGAAAAATTTAATGGGAGTGACATATTAAGAATGTATTTATTTTTCCAACAACTAATGTTTATATATATATATGATTATATGAGGGATCATAATTTGATATAATATCTATGCTTGAAAACTATGGTTATTTATATATAAACCATTTCGAAGGATTTTAGATCCCCTCTGCGTCTTGATAGTTCCAATTGGAACGGTTGGTGAGTGGTTTTCCAACACTTCAGTGATTCCACCAATATTGCATGTGTAATGTCAATCGAATAATCAATGTAAGCTCTATAATTCAATTTTACACTATTATCCAATAATTATTATTTACTTTCTACCCCTACTATCTTGGTCAAACCCTAATGAATGGGGTATAATACTTTTTTATATTCTTCCAATTTTAAGATTTTTTAAGGGTCTCTCGGGTCACCTTGATGTGTGATTATGCATTCTTTACTAAAGGAAATGCATTTTAGACAATTTCGGCTAACCCACTACTATTTTGAGGTAGGTGTTTCTTTGTTGTCTCTTTCTATTACATGTATTTCAATTATTATTTTTAGGAAAGTGTTAGCTCTATTAATTATCATATATATATATAACCCATGAGGGTATTTTTTGATATGAAATTGATTTTATTCCTTGTAATGGGATGTGAATTCGTGCCCAACATTTTTTAAAATACTAAATATCATATTAATGGATGTTATTGGATTTTTAAAAGTGACTGTGTGCATTATATTTTTGGATTTTGAAATTCTATTCAATTAATGTGGTAATCAAATAAACTGTTGTGTGTTTTGAATGTTCATAAAATGGGATGGGTGATCTGAAAGGTGGAGTTAACTTACATTGATGTTATATTTTAAACTCATCATGGATTTGAATATATTTATAGCTATTTTTAAGATAGTTAGAGTGGGTTCCAATTCTAGTTTCAAGAGTGATTGGTTAAATCTCTTGGAATTCCATGCATGTTTTTAAATAGATTTAACAATAGAAATTTTATGTAAAATGTGTATTTATAAAAGGTAGAAATCCATATTTAGGAATTGTGATTCATGTATTACCATAGTGACATGTAATCCCATGAGGTGATGTTTATTTTAATTCATTATATATGATTTTTTTATTTTTTTTATTATGGATCCATTTTCTTGAGAGGGTGTTGGAGGTGTATAATGATATATTTTAAACATTTAGTGTGATGAATATGGTTGAATGATTGTGATTAACTATTTATATACTCATCATGGGAGTCCTATGAGATTTTGGATTAATTTAGTTATAGAAACCCCTACTATGATTTCGAGTTGTCTAATGAATTTTAGTATAGACACAACAAGATATTTTTTCTTGATGGATTGGTAGGCCTCAATACTATAGATCTTTTTATATTTATTCATATGGGAAATATTACCTAGTGACACCTTATTATTTTTCCTAGGGGAGAGTACGTTTAATATAATGTAACAGCCTTGTTCCCATGGATGACTACATTCTAGATGAATTACCAAGGGGATTTATACAAAACTCAAAGAGGATCCAAATTTATCTTTATTACGCATATTTATCCACTGTTATTAATATTATTTCATGTAAAATAAAATGTAGTATTTTTTAACCCTATTATGTTACTAGATATATCCTTTATTTATTTTATTCTTTTCTAATTTTTTGTGATTACATTCAAATTTATTTATATTGTATTGGGATTGGATTATAATGGTTGAAATATAAATAATGGTTTCTATGTATTTGAAAACTAATTTTATTAATTAGTAGAAATTTATACTAAAGAGATAAGAGGAAATATTAATTAATTAAAACAATATATGTGTGTATAAATGTTAATAGGATATTAGACTGGTGATCCTAATTTTATAGAAATGATATGTTTTAAACATGTTTTAGGACCAATTGTTAAAATTTGGATCTTCTTTGAGTATTGAAATATTTATCTATAAGAATCTATTTCTGAAATGTTTTTAATGTGGAGATTTAAAAAGTGATTTTTTTCAATTGGTTTACTAATGGGAAATCAATTTCCAAGTGATTGTTTAAATTTAAATAAAAATATTGGAAAATAGTTTTGGAACACATGTGATGCATTGGTGTTTCTTTTAATTCTTTATAGATTTTTTTCTATTTAAATTTATTTCAAACTATCATTCTTAGGATGTAATATGCATTTTATTATTTGTTTCCGATGGATTATGGTGGCCTACTATGTTATTATGGGCTCACATCTATATTATTATCACAATTGTAGGTTCTTGGATCCCTTTTATTCCTCTATTTGGGAGTCTATTTATTTTCTGATTTTAGGTGTGTTATATAATTTATGGCATTCAACATGTGTTCCCAAGACAATATATTGGTAGGAACTAACTTGAATTTAATATAATATATAGATTTTTTACCTTTAAATGATTTAATTTTTCAATTAGGATTCTTATATATTTCAATGTTTTGTGGTGTAATGATATTTTGGTGGCCAGGGATAGTCATTTATATGGAATTATTTCCCTGAAAGAGTGGTTAAATAGGGTTGTTAGAGATATTTTCGTTTCTCATTTTTTCTACTAATCTTTTTATCATTTTGTTTATTTTTTCAATTTTTTCTTGTAGATTTTTGATATATGGATTGGTCATTCTAGATATTTATTATATTCCAATAGTCACATAAACTATGATTATTGGTAGAAACCCTTCCCATGTGTGTCTCTATGATGCTTAAGTGATAGCTTCTATCCCATTTAAATCTGGAACTCCCTTTAGGAAAGTGGTGGGCCAGTATTGGCTTCCATTGGATGGATGGTATGGGATAGTTCATTACATCAGTGGCTAATAATTTTGGTTTTTGGTTGAAATTAGATATAAACATTCCATCTAATATCAAAATATGTACAATATGAGTGGTATAATACAATTACCTAGTGTGTATATCAAAAATTACCTAAAATCATACCTCTCAAAAATCATTCCAATATCTTTAGATTATGTTTTTATATTTTCCCAAGGAACTATACAATAACTCTTTCCACTTATTAACAAATTAATTAATATATCTCAGGTGTTGATTAATAATGTGATAAAATATTCTTCCCCCGACAACGTATTATTTTAAAATAAGTTATTCAAATATATTTCCTGAAAATATATCTCTAATGATAACTAACAATACTTATCTTACATAGAATTTAGAGTGGTAATATTTCTCAACCCTCAATAATTTAGTGATCTTTAAGAACAAGAAGAACATAAATATAAATTTTATGATACATTACATGAACAATATAATTTCATATGGGAATATCTCCTAAAAAGTGTTATTATTATTTATTCATCTTTAATATTATTCATCATTATATAATACATATCAGTATTATCGTGAATGATTCAGTTACTTCTTCTTAATATCCACTATCTCTTCTTTTTATACTACATTGACACACTATATTAGCTTCTCCAAAATCATTTCATCTTCATTCTTCTTTCAATAGATATAAATATCATATTCTTTAATAATTCTATATTGATATCTCTTATACCCTTAAAAATTATCACTATATTTTACTTCATACTTTTATCACATAAAACATGAATATATTTTTAATATTTGAACATTGAAATCTTCCATGATTTGAGGTATCATCATTAACACTTTAAAACTAGTCAAAAATACTTCTAACTTTTTTATTCTTATTTAATATCAGTCTATTTATTCTCAGTATCCCTTTCAATAATCATGGAAGAAATACTTATACGTTAAATATAACTATTTTATATATGACCTCTATATATTTACGAAAAAAATGTAACATCATTGAATGTGATGTTCTCAAATGAAATTGACTACGCTCTATGTCACAATCTATCTTTCCTCTATCATATAGTGAACGGATCATTCCATAATATAAAAAATCACATCACATCATGGTTTACTTAGAAATATTAGAACCATATACAAATAATGAATTATTCATAGAAAAATTTACAATTTGTTTTTTTGTTTATGGAATGGTTTCATTTCCAAGAGTATAATATCATTCAGCTGGTTCCTCAAACGCACCATATTCTAGTGGTATGATATTATACTCCATAGTGTAATGATAACTCTCTTAGGGATCATATCGATCATAATCACATGGAATAATTACTAGTATTTATTCATTAAAAATTTAACTCAGTATTATTGGATTTAATTTCTAAAATTACATTCCATGAAATAAATTTTTGATATTTCAAATATCTGAAGAAGAATAATCCTTTTAAAAGAAAAATACATATCTACATATTACATTGTATCTCAAAAACTCTTTTCAGAATTACCAAATTTTTAATATAATTTTATAATCCTTATATATTCTATATGGTGTTATACTTGACCAAAATCCTAGTGAAATTCATACATACTATATAATATTTTATGTTTCTTGACTAACTTCCCTAATCATTAAAAATATTATATTTTGATGAAATAAATATAAACATATAAATGTATTTCTATATTTTCAGTATAAACATGAAAAGAATTTGCTTCATATGATGAAATCGTATTGGTATATTCTATTCAACACATGTCAATTTTTGAGTCTTTAGAAAAATATATGAATCAATTCCATTATTAAATCTTATCTGGAATTTTATAATTGCATAGCATTTTTAATTCATCTGAGAGCCCATTTTAATGTCCTCGTGGAATTTTTATCAAACTCCACTACATCTCAAAACAAATTAAATATATTTTAATAAAATATGAAAAATTAATAATAACATAAAACACAATTATAAATCCCCATAGCACTAAAATACTCATATAAATGTATTTTAATAACCCGTCACATAACATTTCATTCATTCCCCAAACACATCATTTTAAAAAAATAATTCATATGATAATAATATTTTAATATGTATATATATATATATATTCATGCACAATAATATAAATATAGATTCCCACACTTCTAATAAGACAAAACTTCTTTAATAATAGCTGAAAAACATATTTCAGCATCTATCCTCTTGAATATATATAATTCTACTCTTGAAATTCAATCACGTTTTCTTTTTAAATTTTTACAATATATATCTACATTCATCATATATTAAGGCTACTTCCAGAAATATATTCATATTCATATTCCACATTGTATCAACATCCCATTCACATTTAAAAAAATAATATCACAAATTATATTTCCATATTATTAATAAATGCATATGATACACTTATAGGCTTCATCTCAGTCATCACCTTTGTTAATTAGGCTCTCAAACCATCATGCTACTAAAATACACAGAAAAAATATTTTATGTAAATATATTGATAAAAAAAATCTTGAATTCATCAATCAATTTTGGATCAGTATCTTTTTCAACACTCATTTCAATAATATAGAAAATTTTATTTGTATTCCCCTTATTTGTAATAAAAATAAAAGATATATAAGTAGTGGAAAGTCAAGACCATCTCCTTTACTTCTTCCATACCTATTTACATTATTTTTTAAATAATCCCTTTTTTATTGTCCCTCATTAATAAAGAGATAAATTCTAATTAAAATATTGAGAATGGTGGAACCATGTATTAAATAGAAGTGGATCATGAATTTGTCAACTAAAAAAACTTATTTCACTCAATGTAGAAAACATGGGTGATTAACATAAACATCATAGCATCCCATAATATAACATTCACATTATACCAACTTTGAGTTTCTATTGTATTGGTATATTTATGTAATTTTACACATAAAAACCCAAATAATCTTCAATAAAATCATTAAAAAAATTCATGTTAATTATTTTTGTTCCCTTTTCAAAAGACATGCACTTAATATTGATAATAATAATTGATGAAATAAAAAATTGAATATAAAGTGACCATCAAGACTCAAAAATCATTCATTTATATGGAATGACTAGTTTTCTAGATCTTTTTATTAATAGAATTTTTTGGATTATTTACCCTCAAATCTCCTTAATGATATTTTAAGGGTATATATTTTTTCAACCTAGAAGCACTTTTAATTTCGACTTCAGTTTCATGATAAATCTTCACACTTGAATCACATTCTATTATCCAATCATTAAAATTAATGGAATGTTTGAATTTATTTTTTTCTTAATCTTTAATTTGTTTTGTAATTTGATTTTTAACTTCCTATATCATCTTTTGAAAACATTTGATTTATGTCCAACTAGTTTGGCCAAGAATTCATGCATTACAAAGGCACATACCCAATATTATTTTTTACATGGAATCATTCATATAAATACTAATTACACATTATTTTGTGGAATCATTATCTATATATTTTTTAAATATATATTCTTCCTAGGTATCCATTTAATAATATCTTAGTTATTTTCCTAGAAATATCACACCTTCCATATAGATTTACTATAGCTCTGATGTTTCCTCTTTGGATAGTCTATAAAACTCCTCATCTTGGATTCTTTCCATAAAACGAATAATTTTATTCCTCCCACATACAAATTAAATATTTAAATCAAATTTTTTTGTCTGTCACAAAATTCAACGGACTATCTGTAATGGGTTTCGATATGTCCTTTTCTACCATAGTAGAATCACTATCCCTTAGTTTTAGTAACATTTTTTACAATATTCTTCTGATGAGTATATTTTGTAACATCATCATCATGAATTTACCCAAGGTAGACTCCCCTACACTTCTCTAATACACATTTTTCAATTATTTTATTTTACTTTTATAAAAATATGAACTATACATAGCTGGTTTATATCATTAATCTTATTCTGTTTGACTATCTGAATTATAGTTATCATATAAATTATATCTACATTATAATAAATTTTAATGTAATGACCCTACTTAATTTAGGACATTTTAATCATTACCTAATATTTTCAAACTATTTTAGATCAACACACCCCTTAATATAAAAATTAATGATTTATTTAAATACATATTTAAAGAAGAAATTAATGGCATCATTCCCCATTATCCAAACACCCCAATAGTGTCTAATAAATATTGTCCTTTTTCTTTTACTGGCAGCATGAAAAAATATTTCCACTATGATAGTTATTGAAAAAAAATCACATTTCGATCTTTCCTTAAGGATCTAATGCATCAATGCATTATTACAACCTAACAAGTTGTTGTGTTTGATTTTTTTTCCATTTCTTCACTTCCATGATTTCTTTTAAATTTTATTCTAAATATGTACTAGAAATTTAATCAACAGTATTATAAATATTAGTATATTAAACATAGATAATTTTCCCCTAGTCTTGTAATAATAAGATATTTATATTATTACAAACTATTTGGAAAATAATATAAGTATTTTTCGAATTAATACACCTATTATAAAAACTTTTACTAGAAAATTTCCTATCACTAGTTAGTAATGATTTTTATTTGGTATTTTTTAGATTTCTCAACATAAACTCTAATAAAAGACATTAATGACTATGAATTTTCTTATACATTTCAAAATTTTCACTATATCTATTCCATCCATTATTATAATCCACTTAAAATCCAGATAAAATTTATTTAATCTACAAATATTTTAATTGATATTTCTTCCTATTAAATTTTAACCCAAATTGGGTATTCACAACATAAATTGTTTTTTTTTTGTTTCTTATAATATTTGTAACATAAATTTAAAAATATTTCAAGATTTATATCTCTCATCAATGTAGAATTTAAATTACTCATCATAAATTGAGAGTTTTACTCTATTAATAATTAAGTATTTCCCCATGAATTTTAATTCTCTGATTAGATTATTGTATTCTAACAACTATCTTGACTAATGATTCTTTTATTGTATCTGAATAATATATGTGTTGTGATCTCTAATCATATAATTAATGAAAATATAAAAATATAAATCTAAAATAAAAAATTAATCATATTCATTTAATTTCTAATGTAAAAATGGATGAAATCAACTAATTTTTTAAAAATATTCTCATTATTTTCATTACAACGGGAACTTGATTTAGATAGATAATCATAATCAATATTTTTAGATATGTTATTCTAAAATTATTTAGTTTACAATTGTGGTGGATTTTGTTTATCTTTTTTTCATTGTTAGGTTTTTATCCTCCATTCTCAGCCTGTTTTATAAAAAAATGGAAAAAAACAACAGATTTTTACTTAAAGTAATGAGAATTAAATTTCACATCAGAGGTATTTCAGAATTTATAACACCCAATGATTTAATGATATATTTTTAAAAAATAAATTTAATTTCATTAGTAGCTTTTTATAAATGCAACCCTGAGTCTAAGCAGAGAGTAAGAGATTATATTGAGATCTCAGGATTGTTGTATTGGTGTGTAAGAATTGGTCTAACTATATGATGAATAAATTATTGTTAAAAAATATATGAAACAAATTTTGTAGTTATCAATTAATTTGAAATGGAAATATATTTTATATTAAAACAGTTGTTTTTGTAAAAAAATTATTTTTATGCGTACAATGTGTTTATATATTAATTAATTAAATTCTCCATTATTGGTGAATAATTTTAGTGAAATTTATATTGTATATATTCAATAAAATGTTTTTACAATATTATATATTTTTTAGGCATGGGATAAGAATATATGTTTACTTTTAGGATTAAAAAATATTTTCACTAAAATAACATCTCTCATCGTGGTTTTCACACTTATTTTTACATAATTTTCAACAACATAAAAAATTGAAACCATGAAAAATTGATTATATATTTTGAATTAAAGAATTAATGTTTGTAAACAGTTCCCTTTTATTTTGTAAAATATGAATATAAATCATATAATTTTTTTATCACCATGATAAGGGTAAAACACGTAAAATGGGGTTAAAATATTTGGATAATGATTTAAAATTTCCCTAAAACATTCTTTTATCATATGAGATGAAGGGATTTCATCCATGTATAACCATTTCACTAATTTATATTCACTTGGATTCATTTTTATTTTAATATTAATATTATAGTTATCTAAGAATATTATAAATATAAACTGTCAATCTCTTGACATTAATATATTTCAAATTTTTATATAAAGATAAGAGTGGATAATTTTAGTTAGAAATATTTATTTTTAATGTAAACTAATTTTTATTATCAAATAAAGTTAATTTTGATTTTTACTAATTGAATTATTACCATATACACTTATGAAATTATGACCTAATATTTGTTCAATTAAATTGAAAATAAATAAATGATATTCAAAATACTAAAATTCATAAAAAATAGTTGAACAACTATGTTCTAAAAATATAATAGATTAATAAAACATATTATAGATGTGATAAGGTTTTATATTATAATTAAATTTTTTTCTTGTACCTTTAAAAGTAAAATTATTTATATAGTTCCTAAATGACATTAATAGTAATGTATGATAACAATATTTTATTAAATTATTTAAAAATTAAAAAAATACTGCAAGAGGACACGTAGAGTTTTAAATTTCTGATAATTTCGTAAATTTGCCATATATAAGATATTTTTTTATGTTAAGTGTAAAATTATATCCATTTGAAATTAAAATGTTTGTTAAAGTAGTTAAGAGAAAAAATAGTTAATGAAGCTCTTAATCAAAATGATGTGGTTTAAAATGAAAAAACAATCTAGGATTTATTGGTGGATGATATTTCGAACAAATATTATTTTTTTAATTTGAATATCATTCCATTTAGATTTATGTCTATTGATAATAATTTTTTTGTTGTTTAATTGTTTCTATCATTACAATTGTGTCCCTACCCTCCCTAATAAAAGGACGCACATTATCTATTTACTTTTAAAAAATTTGAGTCATCATTCTTAACCATCCCTAACCCAATTTCGTTATCTAATTCCTAATTAGTAGTATTAAAATAAAATTAATATGGATATTATACTATGATCTAAATGGTGACTCTTGAAGAATAGTATTTTCAAACTTGTATGAATAAAGACAATAATTTATGTAAGGTATTTCTAGTATCACTATCATTTTTGAGAGACATATGTAATCACCACTAATTTATTTTTTATGGTTTATATACTAACCATTTACATGTTATATCCAGATTCTACATCTATTCATTGTATTTATGGTTTTTTAGCTTATTAATTCAAGAGGAATATGATAGAAATGATACTAAAGTGGTAAGGGATTTATTTATATGTCACATTTTAATTATGATTGTTTATGCATAATTTTTTTAGGATGTTAATTTATCTTTTTCTAATAAATTCATTTAATTTTTCTTACATTTTGATTTTTTCTAACAATATAGTATTTTCTTTCATTTCCCAAATGTATGTACTAATGAGACTTAAATAATGTTTTTATGGAAAATAGATTGTATTTTACTACTCAATGTGGAATATTTTCCTTCCATATCCTTGTTCTCGTTAAAATATATAAAAAAATCAAATTATTAAATGATTTTTGAAAGTCAGTTTTACCCATGTTATACTTTTCCAAAATTATTTTAAAATAATATTCATGTCATTTTTTGAATGAGTTACTTTTTATCGAATGCCTGAATAGAATATTTGTTTTTACAAAGTAGGAATAAAAGTAATTTATTTCTATAATGATTTCTCAATGCTTAAAATATTTTGTTACATGTTTCCAAAAGTAATTCAAAAGAAAAAAATTTACTATTTTTTGGAAATTTTTGGATTTTAAATAAGTAATTTCAAAATTAAAAGGGTGTTTTCCTTCTAAATTATTGTAGTGATATTTTAAATGAATCTTTCATCTACAATAAAAACAATTTTAGTCACTTGTTCTTTATTAGATATTTGATCCAATGATAAAACCATTATTTTTTCCTTAGATGGTTTATGGTTTTGGTTGTGAGATATTTATCCCACAAATTTGTTTTACATATGTTGTGATAAGATAATTTTGTGATAAGTTTATGAAAATGTTTTTTTCCTTGGTTATGTTATGATGAAAAAGAGACTCTTGTATGAGAATGTGGAAATATTATGTACAGTTTTCAATATTTAGTGTGTGAATTGAAATTATATTTCCCTATAATGAGTTTGGTAAATTAATATATCTCATGATATATCATTGGAAACCAGTCATTATCCTTGATCAACTACGAGAATCAAGTCAATATACTTGATCAAATATCATAAAAACAAGTCGATGTGTTTGATACACTTTGAAAAATAAGTGATAATTCATGATACCTTATGATAATTGAAACAAGTTTTGATTATTAATCTCCTATAATTTTATGACCTCAGTAATTAATTTTGACATATGAAATGTTTTTAATACCTATGAGGATGAGACACCTTTATGATATAAACTTATAGTTCATGTTTAATTTATGTTGATTTATAACTCATAAGATTCATGTCTTCAGAAATGATAATATTTTATATGATGAAAGATTTTTTTCATCCATAATGGTTTGGGATTGAATTTTTTATGTTTTTCCCATTATCTTATAACCGTATTTTTATCATATGATTTCATATGACAATCAATTGATATCTCCAATGTTTACCCTTACTAGTCATCTGAGATCACACGTTATTATGTTTCCTTATGTTATAAAGAATGTTTTATGTATGGAATGTATATAATGTGTAAAATGTGGTAAGATATTCCTTGGATATGCTTATGATCAACTATAAAATATTATGATTGTGTATCTAGTCTCTCGAAACAATGTGCATTTGTGGTCCTCATGCATGTATTTTAAGACGTGTTGAATATTCATCTAAAATGATGTATTACTTATATATGTATAGTATGGGTCACTCTAGATCATATAAAAGGATATGATTAGTTAATATTTTGAGATTTATATTAGAGAAATGTCATGTATCCACAAGTTATATGTCTATAAATAGTATCTCATCATAAGGTTTTGGTAATGACCATATATAACATGGCCTAATAATATAGTTCCATTGACTAAAGAAGAAGTGTACTAATTTATAAATCCTAAGAATGATATATAATTACCATATTATTAATCACTATAATTAATGATATCTAATGATCATGCTATCATTTTTTGTATGGGATTAATGATAGAATGATGATATTGTGGTGGTAAAATGTATGCTCAGAAATTGATGTACTTAAACTGATATTACTTATATAAAATATTACATAAACCTAAAATACCCAAGGAATGGTAAATCATATCATCATTAATTATATATCGAGTTAGTACTCAAAACACCTAATGATATGATAGTCACATCTCAAGTCTATAATTCATCTCTGGTTGAAGTTCGTGTGAATTTTATTCCTATAAATCATGTGATTCTCCATTTTATGAAATTTTATGTGTTTCTAGGAATGTTTTTTATGTTTATGGATCCCATATCAATTCCCATGGATAGGAAGCCACATTCCATAGTATGAATGAACCTATGATCCTATATCAATGAAAGGACGAACAAGAACATCTAATGGAAATTTCTATCTTATGGGTCTTCATTCATATACCTGAAGTGTATCCTTCTTAGATGGTTGTTGTAAAAATCAAAATCGAGTATACGCCCATTTTATGTGAGTTTTTTATGTATTTATGAAATATTTTCATTATCTTCCTCTAAATTATAAATTTGAGTTTTCAATAGTACTCATGTTTGTTGTTACACCAATTTCAAAGACTCCTTATAGAATATACATGATTGAATGTAAAAAACAGAAGAATAAAATCTTCATGAATTTTTATAATGAATTCATTCACCCTAGTGTGTCACCATAAGATGAATATGATCATTTTTAATAGGTAAATATGATTCAATACATTTTTTCATTGATTTTTACGAACTGATGAAGATCATTATGAAGAACAATTATCCTCTTCCCCATATTGATTATATTCTTGATGAATTATTTTGGAGATCAATAATTTTTTTTACAAAAATTACATAATTATAGATGTCATTAATTGATTTTTAAAAATGATTATATTCCCAATATATCCTTTTATATGAATTATGAACCTACTCTCAATGAAACAAGATTGATGTATCAATTATAAAAAGTGTACAAAACCATCATAATTACAAATCATTGAGTTTTAAAATAGATAATTACATATCAATTATTATGTAATGGATTATTATAATTAAATAATTGAAATTTAAATAACACATTCTTGTGGTAGGAAATATTTTATTTGAAGGGTTTTTTATTATATTATAGTTTTATGTGAATTTATGGAAAATCTACAAAAGGTTTAGGTTTCTCATATTAATATTATTCCTTTGAGGCATATTCTATATTCAACACGTCATTATTTTTTTGTACTACATATACATACCAATGGATTCCTTAAATCATATCGTTCATAAAATTCACAAGAATTATAATCTAATAGTTTTTCCCTCTTACAAGTGGGTTTGATTCAAACATTACAGAATATATAAGTTTTTTATTCCAATATTAGTGTATAATTAAGATATTTATGAATCATTTTCCATACGATGAATGATAAAGGGAAAATTATTTTTAAATTCTAATGAATATTACTCCCCTTTAGTGATTATTTAGGTTTTACATGTAATATCTCAATTTAATACGACATGGTAAATAATTGACATGATGTTACTCATCAAACTAAACCTGACCCTAGCTATTATTTTTTGTTCAATAATATTCTTCCTCTATATAAATATTAATTTAATGATTTTATAAAATTGATTATTAGTATATAAAAAAATTATTAAGGTATTTTTTTACTATTTGGTCTCTCAATACATGTTTCTAGAAGCAATAAGTTTATGTTTTTCACACATGTTGATTTCATAATAGTATAAAAATAAAGTTTTTTAAAAAAATTCATGTAAAAATATCTCATTGAATCATTCATATTTATGATTCCTACTTTTTCAATGATAAAATTGTCTTCCCAAAAATTATAAATTTAACAGTTTTGAATAAAATAGAGTATGTGTTATTATTTTTGAAATTTATGTGTCAGAAAATATTAAAAAGGTTTTTTTACCAATTCCTACATTCATTTTTGTTCAATATGTTATTATATGGATATATTCTTATGATACCATCATCGTTTCCTTCAATGTATGTATTAAGAGAAGTCATATAAAATTGTTTTCTTGGAACCTATATTTTCTACATTGGTAATTTAATTTAATTTTTAAGAATGAATGTTTTAATGTTCTCATGGAATTCATATGTGTAGTTATCCTTATGTGATGCATGTTAATAAAATTATATACCCTTAAAAAATATAAATAATATTTTATATTTTATGATATTAGTTTAGGAATCTACTATTGATTCTATCTCTACTGTGGAAGTCTGTAAGTGATGCATTCTTCTCTATGTTACAGAAATTGTGTAGTGATTCTTTCTCTAATATGTCATGGGAATCATGTAGTGATATATTCACCACTACATTATAGAAAAGTTATACTGATTTCTAATCCACTAATTTATGATTTCTAAAATAATATTTGTGCCACATTCATATTTTTTTCATTATACTCATGTTATGATTACTTATGTCTAATGTTCTACTCAGATTATTTACATATGTCTAGGGATCCATGATTATTTTTTTTATGATCATTTAATCTTATGTTCTTTTTCTTTGATTATATTCTCAAACTCACATCCGTATCTTATTCTAACTTATAATCATCAATTTTTAGACTTACTATGCATTTTATTTCACCCCACACATTGTTTTGTTCCAAATGTCATAATGTTTAATAATATATATAATGATTCTATTGGATATCATGTCAAAAAGTTTTTTAGAAGATGTTAAATATTTTATAGAATAAGATTATTATATATCTAATATCAAAATAAACCTAACCATTGGGTCTTGGGGTGTGATGATTTGTGATGTTTATTTTTAATTCATTTGAAAATAAGTATTTAATAAGGATGTTTAGACTAAGGAACTATACAAAACGTGTGTGTATTTTTATTTCCTATATTCAAATCAAGTTCGATGAATAGATTTTCAGTAATATCAAAAATTTAGCAATGGTGAATGTATGATACTATATCCATGGGTATGTATCATCTATTATCTCGACTGGTTTCTCACATAAATATTATTAAAATATACCAATTGTGTATTCATAGAAGATCTATCAATATTAAAACAATTACGTCTACTAATATATATGATCACTAATTATATCTTGGATTTCACTACATTATGTGATCAAATCATGATTCTCAATAAGATTCATTGAAATTCCTAATATACTTTTCTGATAAAAATGAAAATTATCCTCCCTAAATAATTATCAAACATAAACTTATATAGAAACTGGATATATTTTATCCTTCATATATGAAAAATCATATGATCATTATAACTTATTATCTATGAATCATATTTTCCTCAATATGGTAGATTTATAAAAAATTGGAATATAAGACTCTCCATTAACTCTTCTTGGCCTTTTATCATTTATCTCTATATTATTAACTATTTTATATGGAGTATTCGTATTATAGGGTTGAAATTGGTTCTTAATTCAACACCTTCTCCTTCTCTTTATATTCTTGAACATCAAATCACTAGATTATATTATCTAAAATATCATCACATTCCTTGTACAATCAATATATATAATGATTGAATTCTTTAAGAATGATGTATCAGGTTTTACTTTTCCCTTACCGAATCTCCCTGAATCAAATTTTTGAAAATTTTATTATTGAAATCATATTTTAATTTTGGTAGTGTGTTCTCCAGTATAAAATATTATTTCTGTTATTTTTATTCAGATTTAATATTGGTCCTTAATTACTCAAGATCTTTCTCAATAATCATGGTGGAATTACTCAAAAAAATTATGTCAAATATTATATATTTTATCCCCATGTTTTTATGAATAACATAAAGTAATCATTACATGGCATGATGATGTCCCTTTATAATCATTTTAGTAAACATTGTGGTTTTTATATGTTCTGTCAATATGTGAAATGGTCTCTTTAAAAGGTGTCACTTCTCTTTATTTATGCGGGTATCTCAAAGTGGAAATTTTTTTTATTTTATTATTTGTTCTCAAATATAAATATAACATTTTTTATATCTTCATGAAATGGTTGTATCTCAAAAAAATAACTACTTGTATTAGTTCTCTAAATTCACCCATTTTCGTTGGGGTGATCCACTTCTTTGTAGATGGAAGATCACATTAAAACAATCAATTTAAATCTAAATCCATTGAAATATTGATGATATTTTTAATGAAAAAGTGGCATATAATTTAACTTCCAAATAATTTTTTTCAATAAATTACCTTTTAGATCTCTCACATTTTTTCATTGGAAAAATAGTCAGGTTGGAGACAAAAAAAACATATGTATCACTATGTATATCTTCAACACTTTTACAAATATATTGTTTTCTATAACTCTATAAACCTATGTTGTATTATATAATCCTTATGAATTATATTTTTTTTTTCTTCATAGCTATACTCTCTAAAAAATCTTATATACCATATAAAATCATATGAATCAAATATAACCTTTATGAGATTTTCCAAAATATCACATCTTGGGAAAAAATTCATCCAAACACATTCCATATTTCGGTATAAACACTAAACAAATATCATATAACATGATATAATTTAATTCTAATAGTGACATCAAAACTTAACTAATTTTCTAAAATGAGGGAAAAAATTAAAATTATTGAATTATTAACAATTATCCTATATTAAATCATTCCAAAACAATTTTAAATTACCCTATAACCCATTTAATTGTACTTAGGGAATCACTAATCAACTACACTACATCATAAAATACAATAGATAAAGTTAGATATTATCAATGTATTTCCAAATATCATCAGAATCAATTATAATGCCACTAGAAATTTAAATAATAAACTTTTGTGTTTTTAATAAACATACACTGACTCTGTAATTCCTTCACAACACATGTAATTATCAATACATTATTAATGGGATATTATTTATTAAATGCATAAAACATATTTCATAATATTATATTCATGGATTTTCACATATCTATCCAGGATTTGTATATTTCATTATAATTCAGTGAATCTATTGAATATATATTCTTAAATTAAATTACATTTTATAAATAGATCACTAGTATTTGTCTTTACATTTAGAAAATTGGATCTGTAGTAATTAGTTGTAAATTATTCTTATTATAATATCTTTATCCCAGTATTCCAAGTAGCAGATGTATCTCCTGAAAAATATCATGGGACATATATATCAAATTCATTTTATATCTAATTAATAAATCCTCATGATATAGTTGTAGTTTGTTTCTCAGTTTTCATATTTATTAAGTAGGATCTTTCTCTGTGTCTCAAAATCAAGACACGTTGTGTAACGGCCCACCACTTCTCATTGGTTTGAGAGGGGACTGAGGCATTACATGGCCTTAGGTGACATCCCCAAGATGCCCATAGTTGGAAATAAATTATGAGGGGATTTTTTATAATTTTGGTGATGATTTTCCATTTTTAGATAAACATTCCACCAACATCTATAAAAAGATAAACAATACATGATGTACAATAAAAATTAAATACAACTCAAAAATTTCATTTATATCAAAAGCAACCAAAGGTTACCATAGTAGAAGACAAACTAATATCAAAGAAAACAACACAAGACATAATATAAAAACTCAATAAAACCACATTACTCCAAATCATAACAATTTCCAAGATCCAATGCCACCAAACAACCCAAGAATCATGAGGTAGTATAAAATATTTTACATACATTAGCATTTATGTATCCCGATAGAGGATATCTACAAAAGCACTGATGTGCCAAAGTAGGGGTGAGTACTAAATCTCAGTATACTTTACCCAATGATTTCCCCAAAAATTTCACTAATATGGGAGAATATAGCACATTTATATAGAAAAAATTATACAAAAATTTCTAAAATAGTTTATAAAAAAATATAATCAAATTCAATAGTAAACATTTTTTTAAGGAAAGTGTGTAAAAAATTATTTCAAAAATTTAACATTCTATTTTGGAATACCCAGTCAATATTTCAAAAGACAACCACACAATCATGCTTGTTTGACAATTCCATACTCATGATTGGTCTCTCATCCAATCACATTGTGTCCCACTAAGGCACGCCCTCTATCTAGGATCACTAACCTTATAACCCACAGGTATATATCCCTTATTCATGGAAATGTTAAAAAAAACTCAAACAAAAACCATGTGGCCCAAAACCAATTCAACCAAACCATTTTAACTATAGCATTTTAACCTAACCATTTTAACCATTTCAATAAAACTTCCTTTTTATTTAAAACCATTCCATAATGAAATTTCAAAAATCCAACAAATCCATATTTTAATATAATCACTTTAAAATCAAGATAACAAATCAAATTGCACAACAAATTACCACAATTCCATAATTTATCCAAAACCATAAATCACCACAAAATAAGATTTATAAAAACATTTTAAAGGAAATTTTGAAATAATAATCAAGAAGTTAAACCTATTTGAAACTAATCATTCATTTTCTAAATAGATGAATTGATATTGAAGCCATCTAACTTGAGAGTTTTGGTGAAAACCAAAAATGGCATAAAAACTGTGAAAAAACCAGGTTAAATCCTCATGAACATAACATAGATCTCTTCCGATATTATAAAAAAGCAAATATAATCGTATTTGGAATCCACCACATTATAATTTCCAACAGAGGACATATATCTAATAAAACAAGAGTGTGGGAGAAGTAGATCTAAGAGAACTCATCAAGAATGATCAAGAATAATTATTCAGCACCAGAATATGTTTTCAAATCACCAAGGGGAGCCTTTAGATCACCTCATAATGATGGGAGAACATTCCATGACTTTTGGGAAGAGAGAATATATATTTTATGATGCATAGTAATAACAAATAGAGAGTTTGCGGGTAAAAAAAAGAGATCCACAATTTCAGGATATGACGTTTAACTTGTGCATGTTTAGTCACATGGTTAGCTAAACCATGCACTAACCATTATTTAGCCACTACATCAAGGGTAGACCTCACATTATTGGCATGCATGGTTTTCAAACTATGTACCAACCGTACCAAATCTCCCTGTTCATCATAACAGTATTTCTCTATGGCTTATGAACGTTTTTACATCAACTATTTGTTGCCTGTGCGCCTTCTATTTAGCCACTGTATCATTATGCATGATTTTAGGTAGGTGTTACATGGTTTTCCAAAACCGTTCACCAACTGTGATCCTATTTAAAAGACCCATAAAAACTCCAAAATTTCTCAAAACCTTCCCAAAACTAACCCCAACACATTATATAAATAAAATAAATAAATAAAGGATTAATTACATCTAACGAGGGGGATACATTCTACCAACCATTATTATTTACACCCATTAAAATTAAAAGAAAATCATTGTTGTGAAAGATATTTTTCCATTTCACATTCCATTTTTTAACATCCCAAACCTTCTTCCTCAATCTTACAATGTTCCCAAAAAACCTGCTCTTGAATGAGGATTCCCCCATGAAATACATTCTCTTACATATGCATGATCCAAATTGGGATGTGCATCAATGAATCATCCAGATTTAATTCAACATTGTCCCGTATAATCATATGGTTAGGATCATGCAGAAACATTTCCATCTAAGATACATCGAAAAAATTATCCACCACACTGAACTGTTGATGAAATACCAAATAATATGCCTCCTAACTAACATATTTAAATACATCAAAATTTCTTACGTATCAGGGATATAACATTAAATATTTCCTAAAATGACAATTTCTAATCAAAATTTCTTACGTATCAGGGATATAACATTAAATATTTCCTAAAATGACAATTTCTAATCCTTGGGGAGTTCTTTGAGAACACATGATCACTCTCTACAAATTAAAACAACAGTCGATGTTGATCTGCATAATATTTCTAAAAAATGTTCTCTAATTCCATCATTTTTGTGATCAAATGAATCCTACCTATTATTTATTGTAAAAGGCTTATCCTAACTAGGGATGTATCAAAATTGGATAAAAGCAAGGAAAACCATACAATTCTTCAAAGAAACCCATATTTATCAAGGCTTGATGACTTTTTTATACAAGAACTCTACTAAATACATGTGCTATTTCCATGAGAAAACAAAATTCAGTAAAAAAACACCACAACATGTCTTAATAAAATTTTATCATCCTTTCAGATTGCATATCTATGTGAGTATGATACATTATAATCATGGGAAGCTGATTACCAAGGGCATTTTGTAAGGATTTATAGAAATGATATGTGAACCTCATATCTGTGTGTGATGTGATTGAAAATGGTATTCCATTCCTCTTTACTAATTCTTAGCTATATATTTTAGGAAAGTACTACATCAATTGAGTTTCAAGAATAGTAATGAAATGAGATGACTTCATTAGCCAATCCTCAATCACCAATATGGAATCATGTTTCAGAACTATTATTAGGATGCCAATTTTATAATGCATTGCTATATAATCCCATTTAAAATTAGGGATGGGTAACGACTATAAAATATCTTTCATTTTCTTATGTTTTTCTTTAACGTTATGAAATTTTAAGCACCATAAATCAACATATCCACCATACATTTCATGTCAATCCACCAAAAATAAAATTTCATCACTTTATAAATATTTTTTATTCATGGATGAAGAACCCAACTAAAATTGTCATAATAATGAAGAAGCTGTTCATGACAAGACTTAGGTACAACAATATGATTTTTAACCACAATACTGAACTCTCACACTACTTCAATCTTGTAATGATCTCCCCATTATTTAGTTTTTAACTCATCGAAACGAATTCTAAATTGATCATTTGTGCCTCTTTAACTATCTTCAAAAGATAAAGAATCAAAGGAAAAAAAAAAGAAAACTACAACATTACTTCAGTATTCACATTAAAAACAATTATCAATTAAGACTGACATCAACATCCACTCTTCTAAGGAATATTTTTCCAACGGAGCATACAACTTTCTTCTCAACTAATCAGCCACCAAATTTTCACTACCTGGTTTATACATCAAGTAAAAGTCGAAAATTCCAAGATAATGTATACATATTATTTGTCTCATATTCAAATACGTTTTTGAAAAAATATGTTTCAAGATCTCATGATCTGTAAGAACAATAAATTCCTCACCAAAGAAGTAATTACACCATGTCGTCAAATAATGGATGAATATATCTAACTCCAAATCACATGTTGGGAATTTATTCTATTGCACTAACAATTTAATTAAACAATAGGTAAAAAATCATTCCCTTTAAGGAGAACACATCCCAACCCTGATCCTCAATCATCATAATACACCACTCTACCATGTCTGGATTCTATAAAATTCGAGATCGGTGCTGATGTATAAAAAAAAATAATCACATTGAAAGAATATTGGAATTCCTTGTGACATTGGAATGGAATGTTCGTCTACATCAATGTTTTCATAGGTTAAGATAATCATGATAAGTCATTACTCTAATTCATTTCATTCTCATCTCATCAGATAAACCCCTAACAATGAGTTTCCAAATCCTATAAGTGTCTCCAAAACACTAATGTACCCAACTACTTGGTAAATTTTTATTCAATATAAAAAGCATAGGTATGTCTTTTTATGCTTTACATTTCAATTCCCAACAATCCAACTTTTTTCCTTGATCACAAATCAAGTAATATTCATGAATGAACTCAACTCCAAGATTGAACACTAATAACAAGTTGAAGACAAAGCTAGATATAGACCACTTTTTCCACAAATGAAGGACCAAGCTGATACCAATTGTATAAAATAGTATTTTTGACTAAAAAAGCGGATACCACTTGTATCATCCAACACCTTCTCATTGTATTGAGCTGGTGGCAAGACATTACTTGGACTTAATGGATATCTCTATGATGCCATAGGATGGAAATAATTTTCGAGGGATTCATTTACAATTTGGGGGACAATTTGACATGTTTAGATAAAAACCCAATAAAAACCATAACAAAAAAACACTAAATCATTCATGATAAAAATGAAAGACAATGAAAACATTTCATTTATATCAAAACCAACCAAAGATTTCAATAGTGGAAGGTAAACAGTGGATGAAAAACTATCAAAAATAAACAAACCAACATTGATCCAATGTTCCTCATGATACAAGTACCAACTCCACAAAACAACCCATGTATCCTAAGTTATTACTATCTATGTGTGATACATTACATTTTCCCATATCCCATTAAATTATACCAACAAAAGAACCAATGTTCCAAACAAGTGCTGAGTATAAAAACTCAGTATATTTTCCCCAATGACATCCCTATTCATTCAACTAGGATATAACATGTTAGAACATTTATATGAAATGGTTTGTGTAAAAAAATTCCTAAGAAGTTTTATATCAAATATAATGAAGATCCAAATAAAATAGTTTTCCAAGGAAATGACATAAATAATTATTTATATCATTTAACTTTCCATTTTGGCATATCCACTCCATGGTATGCAACACACCCACACATGCATGATTGTTTGAAAGTTCAATACTCATGATTTTTCTCTTTTAGAATGACGTTATGTCCCAATAAAAAATTCCCCTGATCTAGTGTCACATACCTTGTACCCCACTGGTACACACCTATTATTCATGTGAACATCAAACACGAACTCACAGAGAAACAATGTATGCAGAATCCATTTCCACCAAACCACTTCAAACCATTTTAAAAAAATAGTAGTTTTATTTATAAACATTTAAACAGGACATTTAAAAAATCCTTAAAATCCATATTTTAATGTTAATATTTTATAATCAAGAAACAAAATAAGTTTTTAAAACCAATTACCAGAATTCCACAATTTCACCAAAAATAATAAATCATCACTAAAGAGGATTTATAATATGATTTCACCATAATTTCAGAATCAAAATCAATAAATGAAACTAATTTGAAAATAATCCTTTAATACATAAACAGTGGAGTTGAAGGTCAATCCACCTACCTCGAGTGATTCATAAAAATGATAAACGAAATGAAAACCATCACCAAACCGGGTTGAATCTCCACAAACCCACCTTGGATATCTCCCTCTATCATGAACCAAAAATGATCTGATAGTATTTCAAAACAATAACCATATATATACAAATTGTTTGAATATATCTAAAAATTTGAGAGAGAGGGAAAAGCATATCTAAGAAAGTCATTAAGAACAACTAAGAACAATGCCATACCACAAGAATCTGACATCAAATCACAAAGGGTAGTCTTTTGTTGACCTCTGGATCAATGGTAGAACCATAAATGACCTTTGGTATGAGATAATATTGATTTTGGGAATCATAGGAGTTAAAATGATGGAGTTTGAGGGTAAAATGATTGATATCCATAATTTTAGGATCTCACATTTAACTTGTGTCTAGGTGGTCACATGGTTAGTCAAATCATGTGGTAACCATGTGTCAGCCGCTGCCTCAATGGTGGAACTCACATGGTTGGATCACATAGTTTCAAAACTATACACCAACCATTCCATAGCTTACCGTCCAACATAGCACAGTTTATCCCAGTCTTTTGCATGGTTTACACAAACTGTGTGTAGCCCATGCCCCTTCCCTTTGTACCCTATCTCATTATGAACTGTTTCCTATATTAGTTGCATGGATTTCCTAAACTATGAAGAAAACATGAAACTATATAAAATCCAAAAAAAATAATCCATATTTTTTCTGGACATTCCCAAACATATCCCCAATAATTTATATACTTAAAATATATAAAATAATTGTTAATTACCTAAAACCGAGAGTGTTGCTAATTGAATTTCCATTATTCAAACATATTGATAAAAAATAAAACCCCAAATTCTTAAATCCATTTGTGTTATTTATCATATATACACAAACTTATACATTATTATTAATTTTGATGAATTCATAATTGGAATAAGAGAATATTAAGCATCATCATTAACTTTTTTTAAATTTTATTTACCAAGAGTGAATGATGTTTTAAGTTATTTTCACCATTGAAGACACTTAATACATTTTTTAGTTTCATAAATAAATTATATGAAAGTCATAACTGTATTTTTTGTTTCAATAAAATATTAATTGTCAGTATGAATAGAATGATAGGAGAATAAAAATAAAAATCATTGGTTTTAAATCCAGTTACCTATATTTTTTAGCTTCTTTTATTGGATTGAACCTCGGAAATAGGAGAGGGGCCATGTTATTATATAATGGCCTTAGAAATGTAAAAATGAGTGTATATATCATAAATTTTGTTGAATAATTGGAAATGGAACATGTTTTATAAGTGGGAATGTAGATTTTAGTGTTGGGTGTTTGTATATCCAATAGGGTGGGGTATCATTGAAAAACATATTGATTATTATAATATTTAAGATCAAAAAAATAATTATTTCATATGATTTTTATTATATTATAAATAAAATATTTTTCTATTTCAAACATAAAAACTCCAAAAACCAAATAGATTCAATGAAATATATTATTTGATGTAATGAATCCAAAATACTTCTTTATTTTTTTAAATATTACTTAGGTTTTAAAAATTGATTTGTTAATATCAAAAAAAAATTATTATATTTCAATTATCTACATTTATCATTAAATAATTTTTAATTCATTGAAAGGTTTTGAGATATTAGTATGTTATGTTTATATTATAATTTTGTCTTAAAACATACTGAATATTCACACATAGTATCTTTTTACTCTTCACCTAAAATCAAATTTTATATAAAAATAAAAAAACACCAAAAAATAATTTCAAAAAGATAATTCATTAAATGGAATCCATTTTTCTAAAATAAATTTTGAAATTATTGAACACCCAAATATACATATTAATAATAAAATAAAATTTTCAATCCTTAATTTTAAAGAATACATTTTAAAATTTTACCCTTATGAATTCTTTAAGTTACATAATTTGATTAATAATATTATTTGAAACTTATATTTTTATTGTTTCATTATAATAATTATAAATATTAATTATTGTTTATTTTAAATCAATATTGGTTTTTGTTACTATTTAAATGTTATGTTATTATTCCAATAGTCAATTGATATTCCATTGATCTTATATTTATTTTAATCCATTAATATACGTTTTATTTTTATAATGGTTTATTTAGTGTATTTTTATCAATGTTAATTATATTTAATTTACCAAAATCATTTCATTTTTTAAGAATTTAGTTTTAGATTATAGTGATGCTTATTTCATTGATATTTTAATGGTACAACAACCCATTGAGATTCTAAATGATTCTTATATTACTTTTTTAACAAAAGACTCCCATTTTTCTATTTTAAATTTCATGTAGCATATTTATCAATTTTATTTAACATTTTGTTATTGAACAAGTAATTGTTTTTATGTTGTTTTTGTTATTTATAGTTAAATATTGAACAACTATATATTTTAAATGAAATATATAGATTAATAATCCATGGTCATTATATAATATAAAATACATTTAAAAATTTAATAATTAGTTTGATAAGGTTTTTTGGTTTTTAAATTCATCAACATTAGATATATTAAATTTCATTCTCAATGATAGTATTCATATTAGTTATTAAATATGATAGGAAGGAATGAATCATGGGAGATATAGTCCCATCTATAAATTTATCATAAGTTATTCATTGAAAATGAAGGTTGGAGTTTTGACCAAAAGGTGTTTTAATGGCTTATCAAAAGCCTACTAACTTGATAATTCTTATACCAGATGCCATTTTTTCCATTACATTTCTCACTCCATTAAACTTAAATCAAATAGAGTCTCACTTTATTACACAAAAAATAATCCTTAAAAGAGTTAAAATCATTCCAATTTTTTATTTCAATTATTAAATAATCATATAAAGTTCTCTATGTATTTTTTGACATATATTATGAAGTTGAAATTTGATACTAAAATTCTTATTTGGTTGGTTCATTATTCATTAATGGAAGATGTTTTTAATGGTACTGCCAAGAGAATCATCAAGTCACACTGAACATAATTAATTTCTATTATGTTATGGAATCACATTCTATAATACATTTGATGATTTTTAAGCCATGAAATATAGACTATAAGGTTTAATTCACATAGAAAATGATGATTTTGGGTGATAATTGAAGTACAAAAAACATATCAATGGATTGGGTAAAACATTCATGGACAAAGAATATTACCATCACATACAACTCTGTCAAGAAGAACTTTTATTATGGAGATCCTAAATCATAATAGAATATTTCCGGTATATTATGTATTTCATTACATTATATTTTCTAATAAAAGGGATTAATTTATTATGATATATTATTATAAAGGATGAGAGATTAATAGTACTTGGTGTGTTGATCTAAGGGGAAAATAGAGGAAATTTTTTCCTTGCTAAAAGACACATCGGTTGATGGTATAAAAAAATTTATATTTCTACATATAATATATCTACCCTATTTCTAATAATTATATAGGGGAAACTATTATGCCCATTAAGATAGGGTATGTTCAAAAAAATTAATTCAAAGGTTTATGAATGATTGTTATTTGAAGACATTAACTGAAATATTTTCCAAGTATTATTGATCTTTTCATTGAGGGTAGGGGGCCTTTAAAAACACAATTTGATTTGATAGATTGTTATTTAAATAACAATAATGTCGTTAATGTGTTTTGACATATCTCTTGAGATGATTTATTCTTTCATTTTATATATGGTTTCAATTTATATTTATTTTCAAGAATATCAATGATTAGTTATATTTTTAAATATGTTTATATTTTTGAAATGTAATGATATGTTGGGTAGGACTAAAAAATCACAAAACAATATACACTAATTTCTAATAGATTACGCAAGGAGGTAATATAAAATTAATCAAATGTTGATATCACATAGTAATACTAATATGATATTAAATTATTATTGTAATCGAAATAGTATAGTTGAATATTTTTCACAATATATTGATCACAATTAAATTTCAAGTGAAATTCTATAGAGTAAGGTTTAATGTTGTAATATATGAGACTTTAAAAAGTTTATCCATAACTAGAAATAGAGGATAAATTTTTTTATATAGTATTACTGGGAACATTGGAATGATTTGAAAAATATATTTTGAAGAAATAATTCCCAAAAGAAATATTTTCTAAACATTAATATCATAATGAAATGTTATCAATGGGTGGTGGGATTTATTATCTCTCAATTAATATTTTATTGAATTTAAAATTTTATATGATCTATAAATTATAGATCTAATATTGACCAACATAACATTAATTAATTAATTTTTTATACCATGATTTATTAAAGTATGTTAAATATAGATATTTATATAGTGTAGTACTAAGAACCTTATTGAATGAAGTTGGGTATAATCCCCATTATTAAAAAATAAAAAAATATCACAGATATCCCTATTTAAATTGTTTAAGTGGTTTTTTTAATATGTTTTATAAAAAAAATATTTCAAAATGGTATGTTAATTTTTCTATAAAATATATTACTTAGAGACCGTATCACCGATGCCTACTTCCCTCCCCATGATGCCTTTGGCCTAGATCGATGACATGGAAAAGGTGGGGGATGCCACCTTCTGCCTTTGGGTGAGGTGAAAGGTTGCACCGCCGATGCCTCCTTTCCCTAAACTCCTTATAAAATGACACCTACTGTCACGACCCGACCCATACCGGGGCTTGAGCCGTAACAACCCCAAGCCGGCCTCCATAGGCCAGGGGCTGGCGACAAGCGCCGAAGGCACAACAAACAAGGGGAGGCCTTTGCCTAGAAACTTTACACACACACGCAGCTAACTCAATGAAAAAGTGCAGAGAAAAGAAAGCAAGATACAATATTGTTATAACAAGGGGGAACCAACATACATGCATCGGCCTCTTACCAGTATAAGTTAATTGCTGAACAGAAAAAAAGGGGCAAAACATGTGCCCAACCAAAAAAAGTGCCACAAACTGGCAACAGGTAAATGAAAGTAAAATATCTGAGAGATTCCCACTCCTGAATCCCAAGATATGACCACCGCACGCGGTCCAAGCATCCCGTATCATCCACGCTCCTCTGTAGTCTCAATCAACTGGTCCATCATCTGCAAGGGCACAGCAAGTGTGGGAAAATCCCAAGCAGGGTGAGTATAAAGATACTCAGTAGGATGACCCGAAAGCTCGAGGGAGCAACAAAGGAGGTACTAAAACGGTGAGCAGTAGACTGATCAAAGAACAGAGTACAGGTACCGCAGAGAGAGTGCAGCTCAACCCGACAGGAGTAAGTAAGCAACTGAACCCAAGAGGTGGGAACACAATTATTCTATAAATATATATATGCTCAATAAGAAACCCCAACGAGGGTGTAAGGGGATCTCTATCTCCAAGCTCTACCAATGATAAGTTGCCAACAGTTCTAAGGATATTCATCCGTAAAGCCCAACATCTAGTCACGTCTTCCTTGGAACCCAAGTCAGAGGGGCCCCAAATCACCACACTTTGATACTACCTACTTTGGGCGGCACTGACTCACACGCACGGTTTTAGGTCACGTCACAAGGATGCGTCTTAGTGGGGAAAGTTCCCCTCATCCTCGTGGGTCCTTAGGCAATGTTAAAGCTATCACATCGCTGATTCGCACGACCAGGGGCCCACTCCGGTAGTCACTGAGAAAAGTCTCTGACTAGCCTCATAGAGAGGGCTGAGTCTAAAACGCCAACGGGTGGCCCACTACCCAGCCCCGCTGGAGGGTAAACCCCACTATGTCGATGGTGTCCCACTGCCCAGCCTCACAGGAGGGTATACCCTAATACATCATCTGGCGACCCACTGCCCAGTCTCAGATGGAGGGTAAACCTGAGTAGTCGACAGGCGACCCACTACCCAGCCCTGTAGCTAAAACGTGTCGGCCACCCCTGTCGGCCACTCCCGATCATGCTGCAACGGCTGCCTAGACTCCTCCCAGGATCTGCCCGTCCGTTCCGGCCACACCCGACGCCGGCACCTCGTCTGAACCCCCCGCTGCACCACCCCGAGCTCCGGCCACCGCCCTTGCCAGAGTCGGGACTTCCGACGGCCGCCGCCACCGCTCCGGTGACCAAAAAATGAAACCAAACAAGGTTTCGGGATCCTCGGGGCAAGACCTTCGCAGCACCTACCCCCGATCAAGGATCTAACCAGAACTTGACACGACTAAAATTCGGACGAGGAACGCCATGAACCGGAAATGGGACGGGGCTTGGGCGATGGCTGTGTCCGTTCAGCCATCGCCCCAAATTCCATAATAATAGAATTCAAAAATGATGAAAATTTATGAAAACTCAAATAATTGATGATGGTGCAAAAATTCACAAGAACACTACATTGATCTGGCCGTTCGACGTTGGCGACGCGTCCACAACGCTCCCGCTTCCATCGGCCAAAGTCCCGGTGGAGATCGCTCTTCGATCCTGCGAAGAACGTCGAAGAACGAAGAACTATGTAGGGAGGGAGAGAGAGTGAGAGAGAGAGAGAGAGAGAATGAGAGAGAGAGAGAGAGAGAAGGAGAAATGGGTTCTCCCACTTAGTGAATTTATAGAAATTCACTAAAAACTCTCCCAACGGGTGCGGATTCTGAAACCCCCGCACCCACCCATTTTATACCGCGTCTAGGTAAAATGCCCACTTTCGAACTAAATAGAAGTCTCGTATTTCAATTCCAAGACTTTATTTGAAAGTTATTCAAAAATAATGCCAGTGATAAAAAATCACTAAGTGGTCATTTCGAAAAGACGATTTTGCCCCTAGGCGACGTCTCTCCCAACAGGCCCGCGCCCGCGCCTTTTACACCCCTCCTAGGGTAAACAACATGCCCCGGACTCAATGGTGCCCTCGTTTTTCCCATACAAGTTACCGTTTAGGATTTATTCAGGTTTGAGCTACTAAATGAATAATTATAATTTAATTTATCCATTTCACGCTTCGTCAATGAGCGAGGGGTCCGAACGTCTCGTGCCAACTTATTTTATGTCACGCCTAGGCTAAACACCCCATTCCAAACTCATCTGTACACTCGAATATCTGATCTAAAGCACCATTTAGGATTTATCGCATTTATTTGGTGTTTCCAGTGTGAACGCACTGAAAATTTAATTCTGGCCACTCCGGGGCTCGGAATCGCACACCGTCTGAAGGCGCTGCTCTGGAATATCATCAAGAATATTCTAAAGTCTTTCACAGCAAAAACCGGGTTCTTACACCTACCCCCCCCCCCCCCTCCTCTCATCTATTTTCCGCCCATCTATCCTTGTTCAACTACTTCTCTCATTATAAAATCTCCTTTTCCATTATGTGGAGTCGGTGGTCCAAACAAAGGCCCGATTTTTTGTGAAGAATCATTTATATGTATTTTTTATTGCATTTAATGTTTTTTATTTATTTAATTGAATTCTTTTTAATTCTTTATATTTCATTTTTTAAGTAGTTTAGTTAGTTATAAATATTTTTTAATATGTTGTTTAATGAGTTATATATATTTTGCAATAATAATAAAAATTAGTAATTATTAAGTATAGATTAGGTGTATATTATGTATCAAATAACTTATGATTAAGTGATGTAAACTTTTGTTAGCATAATGATTATGTGGTTATCTAAGCAATCAAATCCCTCTCTGGATACAAACCAGTAGATGTGGATCTATCACATATATACCTAACGGTAAAACCCAGAAACCCAACTTTGATCTAGACTCAAACGAGAACTCATGCACAACAACGGGCATTTCCACACTACTGTTTTGACACTCCTTGGGGATATTATTAAGTTGATTTATATTTTATTTATAAACCACTAAAATACCTAAGAAAATAAAAAATAATATCAGTATACATATCAATGATAAAATTATAATTATGATGATATAGAATGAAATGGACTAGGTCAAAGTCATTAAAGAATGAACAATATTATTAGTAATTGAATTATTTTTAGTTTTTTTTAAGATGTTATTTATTATGTAGTTTAATAAGTTATATATAGTTTATAAATAATAATTATTATTAGTAATGATTAATTATAGATTAATTAATTAATAACTTTTGAATAAAAATGAATACATATTATTTGTTAATAATAATTAACTAGTGAATATCATATGATTAATGATTAAATGATAAATAAGTAAAGAATTACATAACAATGATTAGATAGTAATTAAAGAGTGATTGTTTATTTAAATATTTACTAAGAAAAATTTGTATCATTATCTAGGATATAACATGATGTTCTAAAATTTTAGTTTCATAAATATTATATAGGTTATAAATAAAAGTTTTTATTATTAATGATTAATTATAGATTAATTACTAAATATCTTCATATTAAAAGATGAATGCTTTAATGATTAGCTAATAATACTTATCACTGATAAAATAAAAACTATGATTATATAAAATGAAATGGATAAGAAAAAACATATTAAAATGTTCATGAATGTAATACAACATAAATGAAATACCATGAAATTTTTCAATTTTACATGGTTTTGATGAGATGAGAGTGACTGCGAAAGTGACGTAAAATCCTGTTTATTTTTATTTTGTAGCTTAATAACATCATCTGAAGATATTTACAAAACAAGTTAAGTACATTCTTGTAGAATATGTTATAAAGAAGTCAAATAAAATTTATTTGGTTTTTACCACACTTTTGAAGTTATTCTACAATCATCATCATCATCAGGAATATTTTTATTCAATGTGATGAAAGGGGAACACAATGGGAGGAACAATCAGTCAGAGGGAGAAGAGATTACGGGGTTCTAAAATGGTGATGGTTGAGGGCTTCCCCTCTAGGATTTTTTATCCCCATTGGTTTTGTACTCTGAGGGGTGTGAAATATAAGAGTGTCCAGTCCAATACTATCAAGTGAGGCTAGGTAGTTTGTAAATTTATTTCCCTCTTTCCATGTATGGGACACTTCAGTGTTAATGTCATGGATACCCCGACACATCCGAATTATATACTCAATAGACCAAGCAGCACTGCCGAGGTCCTGGAAAGCATTTGAGACTATCATGGAATCAGTTTTCACCTCCATTGGTTCCACTCCCCATTGGATGCACACATGGAGACCTACTAGCATCGTATTCGCTTCTGCAAGAGGTGATATACCGTAACCCAACCGGATGGAAAAGGTGAGAATGACTGAGCAAGTGCAGTCATGAACAATACCCCCTCTACTCATGGTGCCCGCAATAAATGGGTTGTTGGTGTTGATATTGAAACTGTGACAAGGGGGTTCCATCGAACCCAATTTCTAGTGGGAGAAACATGGATCGGGGAAGGATTTTTCATGGTATAAAGAAGATGCTAAAGAGTGGGGTCCTCCCTCTAGTTGTGGAAAAAACATGGACCATATCAAGTAGTATGATCTTAGTTCAGAAAATTTCTTTTCGAACAGATGAGGCCACCCCTTCATGCAGTTATTCATTCTATGACATCCCCATGCACCAGCAGCCTGTGTGCAACCCTAGAGAGCACACTCTTCTCTATGGACCCTCAGCACCCGAGGTATGGAACCAGTGGGCATTGAAGGATTTTTCCTCTATAGATGGAATATAAAATCTATTGAAATAAAAAAACATCCATAAATCTTTCACCTAATCATGCTGGAAGACCAAATGAACTGAAATTTCTTCCTTTTTCCTCATACAGTAGACACATTTGGAGGCCAGGCTCACCTCACAACATTTGATGTTCTCATTTGTAGGAAAGTATCTGTGATAGATTCTCCATGTAAGGAAGATAAATTTTTTGGGGACCTCCATATCCCACATAACTTTTCTCCATACATCCACCACTGCTCGCATGACAAACACACAATGATAATATTTGAATGTGAAGAGGCCAGAAGAAGATGGGGGTGAACACACACCAATCAAGATCCATATTCTGCTCAATGAGGTGGAACAGTTCATTTTGGATCATGTGAAGAATACAATTGATGAATTGCGGGTGTTTGGTATCCTCTATGGAGGAAATGTTTGTGATAGGGAAAACTAGGTACCCAATTACCTCTCCACACAAGTTATCTTTCCAATAAATATTCATATCATGTTCTGATGATCCAATAAGAATGAGGTCTGCGGGAGTTCTCTCAAGGATTAACCTCACACCCAAGGGGGAATCCTACTTTTCCCTGATACCCCCATTCCTAATGTAACATGCATGCATGGTCATTCCCCATAACATCAGTTTCTCTAGTACTTCATAGGTCGTTTTTTCATGCATATAGGTAAGGGAATCACTGAGATTTAGAACATTTATACCGCTATTATTAATAGGCCACGCGATCCTCCTCCAGGAAACCCAGTGCATTCTTCCCTCATTCATGGGGTTCTAGATGAAGCCAACAAAGATGATATCCATGTTGCCGGTAACCCCCTTATAGACCTTAATATTAGTTAGAGTGTGAATCGAGGTGTCCATGAGAACATTGTTCACCAAGGCGATCAACCCTTCAAATGGAAAATAACGACTCTTCCAATTAATAACCCTCACCATGCATTTACAAACAATTAATTCATAATAATGAATACACAAAGGCCTTAGTGAGATAAGGGCTCCCAAATATATCATGGGAAGATTTCCATTGTGCATGCCCATAATACGACCCAGATTGGGGAAATGCCTATTAGAGCATCTCTTGGATATATAGAAGTTGATATTACTATGGTTGATCATCTAACCACTCAAACGAAAATTCACCTCTAACGCTTTGTTCAGGCCGCAGACATACCTCTTGGACGTGTTGATGAAAATAATGGAGTCATCTGAAAACATATGGTGAGACACATATGGATGTCCATTTTCTGTGGAAAAGCAGGATCATGCCACTAATAAGGTATCATTTAATGAGATGACTGGGAACTTCCTGAGTTACGATAATTATACTCGGCAAGATTGGATCTCCGTGAAAAATCTCAAGTGCTTCGTCAAAGAAACCGAACATTTTTCCCTTGAATGAGATCGACATCCCAGATGAACTACAACAATGGAAAATTATATGATTATTCATGGAGAGAGGCCCATACCTACCAACACTTTGATTATGAAGATCCACTCCATGTGATTGTAGTCCTTTCTTATATCCCATTTTACAGCGATGTTGGAACCTCGTGTTTTAATGATGATATCCCGGATCATTTCATGTGCCAAGCCGATCGGCCATTGATGGAACACCCTTTGACAAAGCTAGTCTATTCCATTGAGATTTAATTTGGATGCTGGATAGATAGCCTTGAATTAATGATAACTGTGAGGATTTTATAAGGAACTTTTCACATGATAATCGAGAGAAAATTCTCTATGGATCTTGGAGATTTGGATTAGGGAATGAGAACCACAGTCATTGAACATGCCACTCCAGGGAAAGGTCCACCTATGATGAAATCATTTATGGACACAATTAACTCCCCTTTCATGATGTCCCATGAAGCTCTATAGAAACCTTCGAGGAAGCCATCGGGACTCACCACACAATCAGGATTCAGATCCATCGTGGCTCCAAGAATCTCATTCTCTGGAGGAATACCACTCAGGACCTCATTTCCAGAGGCTGATAATATTGGATGGAGGTTATCAAGGATTCCCATGTCGCCCCCTATATACCCATTTGGAATGTTAGTACTAGGACCAGAAGGAAATTCACATAAGTGAGAGTTATAAAGAGCCCCTACCACCTCCCATTCATTTGTGAAAGAGCCATCCCCCAGCTCAATATTGAGCTTGATCCACCATTTATTATCCTTGATAGAAGAATAAAAAAGGATATATTCTTATCAACCTCATTAAGCCACTTGATCCGGGCATCCTCTTTTCCATGGTGTTCTTTCCTCAATAGAATGTCGGAAAGGATATCCTTTTTACTACAAAGATCCTCAAAGTACATGTCATTCCAATCCACTTTAAGAGTCTCATATCATAGAAACAATTTTTTGCTGAAAAATGATATTATTTCTTGTTCGTTTTAAAACCTTAATGTGTTATTATATGTTTTATTATTCTCTATTATAGAGTTATTGAAGAATGATTAACTAATGATTAACTAATGATTTACTTAGTATTATTAACTAGTGATTCAAGAATGATTAACTTAGTAATAATTGTACTATGAAACATTTTTACATTAGTTTAGGATATAAGAATATGCTTTAGAATTTTAGTATCTTAAATATTATATACTCTAGAAATAATTGTTATAATTTTTATTGATTTATTATAGATTAATTAATGAATAATATAGGATTACAAAATGAACCCATTTAATTATTATCTAACGACACTTTTGATCATATAAAGTGAAATGAAGAAGAATAAACATATTAAATAACACATGATTTCTTTACAACATACATGAAATGACTTGATAGTTTTTAATACAATGAGATTTCGAATAAATGAGTATCAATGCATACATGAGTTAAAATCCCTATTATTTTTACTTGGCAGCTTAATAACATCTTTGAACGATACACACTACACTTTTGAACTTTTATATTATGGGGCCTTCTAATGACATCTAAGATTACATTACAGTTATTTCATTAGAAGCTCAATTTTGTTTAAAGTTCAAAACTAAATTAGATGTCCATTGAAAATGATATTAAGTTGCCGATTAAAAATAATATGGACTTGACTAAATATCCAAAGTGAGACTCTTCTAATCCAAACTACATTTTATTGAAAATTTCCAGGAATTTTTATCTATTATAATGATTTTATGTCTTTTTTAATGTGTTTTTACTTCTTATTTTCACTTTACATGATCAAAACATTCATTTTATCATTGATAAATAAACTAAATTTATGGTTCCTATTCTTCTTACCTCGATTTCCAAAATATTATGTGATTTATATTCTAATAAGATTTTACATAATGAAACATTACTAGTATACATTAGGGTATAAAAATGTGTCCTAAAATATATTCTAATTAATACTATATGGTTATCCACCATTGTTAATATTTTTTACACTATAATAATTTTTGTAAAAAAACATTTTTGACGTAGAGAGTCATGTTTTCTTATGTGTACTGTTATCGGGAGGTTATTCAAAATGATTTTGGAGCTTCTAATAGTACAAAACCAATAACAGTGAGTATTACAACAGATTTTGTAACCCTAAGTGACCATCAAGATATAATTATCGATTCCTTAAATCAGGGACCTGATCAGGATATCATGTCTATGAGCTATAGATATTTTTAATTTCTGGAAATAGTGTGAAATCTAGATTCTCCATTAGTTGCTGATGCATAGTTGGTCCACGCAGTAAATTTATTTTATCAATAGTCAGATAGTACCATGATGGAGTTATATGTTTATGTTTCCACTCTATAATAACAATTTCCAATAGTACTAAAACATAAACAGGCAATTGTGGTTGAAGATAATCAGTCCCATGAAATTGATCTTATTTCAAATAATGCAGAAGAGGAAAACCAAGATGATCTCTCGGATATGCTTGTCAATCCTAAATCTATTGAAGAGTTTCGTAATGATGAAATAGATGGATACAATAGGGCTGATGAGATTGGGATAATAGATGTTAGGGAGGAGTTTTTGAGAAATTCATTAGTTATACAACAACATCGACCTAAAATAAATCATCCACCACTCTTTTCATCTTCTCTAGAATAAATGAAACATGTGTTGGAATTTGGAAATAATTTTCCCACACCAACAACAGTGTTTCTAAAATTTGTACTAGATATGTTTTGTGAGATAGAAAAGACCTTATATGTTGGATGGAATTTTCCATGTAAATATGCAATGAGAATCATGCTAAATAGATTTTCACATTGAGAGGTAACATAGATATATAGTTAAAGAATTAAGTTGTAGAAAATATCTTATATGGTGAGAGAATTATGCAGATGATTGTAGAATCTTCATGAGGGAAATTATAGACGTTGCATTTGGAGGTTGGGGAATCGCACAGATTGAGGTAGCTCATACTTGCGTTTAGCAAAGCCTGACACAAGATCATACCTCATTGGATGTAGAATTTGTTTCATCTATTGTTATTGTGATGATTAGAACATGGATATATTTTTTGGTAGCCCTTGTGAAAGAGATGATACAATAGATATTGGGTTATAGGTTTTCCTACAATAAGGCATAGATGACATAACTGATGGAAATTTTGATGGTCTATGTAGATTTGGATGGCTCATATCGGGTGTTTCCTCAATTTCTAGCCATGCCGGGGCATCATAACCTTGTTTTCATCCATATTTATACAAAAATACATGTGTTTCATGATAAACAACTTGATCCATCTCGTTTTCCATTTAATCGGTTGTTCTAGGCATTCAACCCCTATATCTTTGCATTTCGATTTTCCAAACAGATCATTCAGATTGATGGAACATTTTTATATGGAAAATACTATGGCATATTATTGATTGCAACAACCCAAGATGGAAACTGTTCACCTATTCTTCTTGCATTTTCAATTGTAGAGAAAGAAAAATTTGAATCATGGAGTAAGTTTTTGGCATGTATCAGCTACCATTCACTAATATACGGGGTGTTTATTTGATACATGATCATCATCGGGTAAATAATGAAGCAATAAATGTGGATCCTGATACATGGAGATACACATATTCCCATCATTGGTTCTATATTAGACAAATTACAATCAACATGCATAAATATTTCCACAACGAATTAATGAACAAGGCAATCACGAGGCTTGGTATGCATTCTTGTTGTTATTTTTCAATATTTAAATATAAAGATAAAATCAATATATATGAAATATAATCTCTGCTATGTAGCTTATGAGTTAGATCAACAGCAGTATGAAGAACGTTTCAAACAAATCCTACAGGCTAATAAATAAGTTTATGAATATATGATTTGGACTCTAGAATAAAAATGGATATTGTCTTATGGTGGGGGAAAGTGGCAGAAACACATGACCAAAAACATTGTGGAGTGCATAAATGGTGTTTTCAAATGGATTCACAAGTTACCTATAACTTCCTTAGTTTAGGAGACATTATATCGTTGCGTGAAGTATTTTTTTTGATAGACAAAAACTAACATCAAATGGAATACAGAAGGGGATAATGTACAGGGGACACATTCAATTAGAGATTGAAAAGAATATTGAAGAAGATTTCGGTTATCATCACTACCATTTTCAATGAGAAGGATATCAATTTGATGTTCATGAGTGTCAGTATCCCATCAAAATTAACATATTTGAAAAGGTGGTGGTATTACTAGAAACAAGGAAATTTCAATGTGGAAACATTCAGGACGTATGGTTTCCATGCACACACGCCATCACAGCTTGTGCCTCTGTGAACATATCATGGGAATAATATATTGATAATGTGTACTAGATGGACACCATTTCAAACTATTATATTAAACCATGGATGCCTATTGGGGAGTTTCATTATTTCCCATTTTCTGAAGGCCAGCCTATAGTGATATTTGACATCAATCGGTTTTATCCCCATGAGAGACGAAAGGCCAAGATGTTGCAGAATGAGATGGACTGACCAGAAGAACAAGGGAAGAGTTTGAGATTCACCATATATTGTCACGATTTTCATAAATAGAAAATATTACCTCACATTATTATGTTTATTTCACACTCTCATCCATAATGATGTATTGTCTTCATTGAGATATTCTCATATTTTAAATTATATAATTTTTTTAATTTTTTACATCAGTTTCCAAAACCCCAAAATGAAAAAAGAGGAATTGTAAACACAAAAACGACTTCCCTATACTGTAATCTCAAAATTCTAAACCCTAACCATTAAAACCTAAACCCCACCATTGAATTCATAATCACAAAACTGAAATTCGAAACAAAAAATAATAAATACAAGAACCAAAATATTATATCGTAAATCCATATACATTAACTATGAAACCTAAAATCTGATCCCTAAACAAGAAAACCTATTCCCTATAACCTAATATCAAAATAATAAACCATAAACCTTAAAACATAGCCCTAACATTGAAATCATAATCCTAAAACCTAAAACATTACAAAAAATTGAATATCCTATACCCAAAACCCAATATCTAAAATCATAATCTCTAAACCCTAAAACCTAAAATATGAACTGTATACAGAAAAACATCTTCAATTTACCTCGGTTTCCAAAAACTAATGTGATTGAAATTATAATAAACTTTAATGTAATGTAATAATAGTATTATAAATTGCGATATAAGAAGATATTATAAAATTTAAATATAACAAAGATTATATGATCAACCATCTTTTCCAATATTAATTACACAATCAGAATAATTATTAGAAATTTTTTTCCACATATAGAGTCAGTTTTTACCTTAGTGTACTACTATGGGGAGGTTAAAAAAACTAATAAATGAGCTTATTATAATACACAACAAGAAATATGGTTTAGTACAAATTATTCTATAACACTAAATGAACATCAAGAAATATATTCTTTGAAATGAACCATGACACAAGAGGAATATTGACAATGACGATGGTGATTGAATGAGTTTATGTCCTCATAATCATTAACGCCATAGTTCCACCAGCATCGAAGTTTATTTCCCTCAAATTCTTTCCTGAAGTTTAGTTAGTGTAGCATAATGACATGTACATGTTAGAAAATAATCAGGAAGTATACCATTATGTGGATAGTCATACATAAATGTCAAAGAACACCATTTTCTAATTAACATTTAAATTAGACTGACAAATTGTTTATATATATAAATATATAAAACCATGTCTTACAAAACACCATTTTCTAGGTAAATTCATATATTAACAACATGTTAGTAATATGATTTGAAAAACATGAATTCATGACCCTTTATTTTGGTAAAAATATCTTCATAAAACAATGTGAATAAACGTGGCATGGCTTTCATTATAAAATTCGTAACACTCTGCTGAGCATAACTTTATATTTAAATTTTACACATTCAAATCATTTAATTTGATTATATATATGTGTATCATACCATACTACTCACTCGGTAGGATAGCCACATTTTTAATGTCATTGTTGACAGTGGAGAGGATTGCTTGATCAGGGTGAGTCGAGCACACCATTTTCATCACAAGGAGCCTCAACATGCCATTAGACCATAATTTCTCCATGATGGATTCTATGGAATTATTGTTTTAGGTTTCATATTTGTTGACGATCACTTTTTTGCTACCCTCATAATGTGTTAGAGACTAGAGACATGCACATTCCCCCTTTCGAAGGGAGAGATGACCATTTTCCTCCATGATGTGGTCGTGATTCTCAGTCTTCCTATATATGGGGAAGCTATTATTGGATCCACTCAAGCATCTTGGCCCAAAAATTCTCAGTAATGTTTAGGTGTCAACATTATCTCCAACCATTGGACTACAGATGGAGCGTCGATATCTATGCCTTGGTTGAAGGCATAGATTCTGCATTAAACTGATGATGCTAATGAGCAGACTATTATGCATTATGCTCATGCATATATATTATAGCTCATTGGAGGAACTGTGTGTATTGATCACACATGGATGGATGAGAACATGTTGTATCTACATCTATTAGAGGAATTTGATCGGCCGTGATGTACATCTAGGGATCATCCTTCTTGGCATACATGTATTGAGCAATATACAGGATATCCCACAGGGACCTCACAGGTCTCAGGGGATGCATCATCCTTCTTTAGATGTGCACAGGGGATTGTATCCCCCCATACCACCCTGAGCCTTCTTGTTCACCAATCGCGATGGAGGTGGTGCATGAGGCTCCACGTGGATGCTGGTATGACCACTCATTTCTATTGTTTTCTAATGGTACTAAGAGTTACTGAATTTTACTTCTCATTATTTTTCATTATCTATGTTGTATTATATAGGCGGTGTTAGAGACACAGTATCCATGTGGTTATTAGACACCATTTGGGGGTATATCGACTCAAGTTGGAATGTCTCATACCTAAATAGGTATGTATAAACAATTTGTCACTGTATAATAAATTTAATAATATCTTCATTTTTGGTATTTAGTCTGGAGCTCTTTTGACAAAGGTCACAAGTCATTTTAGATTTCATAGCTTATATACTGGCCTATTCTGGACCAGTTGCCACAATACTGCACTGTTGTACATGATGATGTTATGGTTGTATTACCCCATATTCACTTCTATATTATTAAGTGGATGAAATCTGACATAGTCATGTGCTAGTTTTGTTGTGCTCAGTCGATTCTATTGTCATATATACAAACAGAGAAGATTCATGAGGTGTAGCTGATAGGTATGTACGATGAGGACTAGAGTCGAGTATGTGTCCACGTTCTCATCTTCTGTCTTAGATGTGAAAAGAATCATATCCAGGGTATATATATGAATCAATTCTTTATTTCATAGCAGGTTGTGTAAGAGCCATGGTGTAGAATGAAGCCTATATTGTATCTTACCCGACACTGTAGAGAGATTCATAAGATTGTATATTAATAAATTTCTATTAGTTTGTTTATTGAACTATTTTCGAATTCATTCTGAATCTCTTAACATGGAAATCACTCAGAGAATCTTATTATATAGAGTGATGAAGATAAATAAGGGGTCTTAAGCCGGGCTGTTATCCATGCTGAAGCACTAGAGATGATGTCATATTTTTGTGCTCTTTTCAAGAGTATGTTCATTCATCTTTCCCCAAGAGAGGAGATTCCTACCAAGGAGGAACATCCTATAGTAGCTGCTGGTGTTGTGGTGCCACGATGACAACAATGACGTATACAACATCATACTGCACGTGAGGCATCACATGTTCCACATACAGAGGTCATCCCTCTAGTATTCCATCCTCAGCTAATTCAGGATGTGCCACATGTGACATAAGATCCATATTTATTGATAGAATATTTTTATTTCTCTCAATATTGGGGTCCCAATCCCTCGCAACCTTGGGGTCCAGATCCTTTAGAGCCTTGGGGTCCAAATCCATCGCAGTCTTGGGGTATAGCTCCATCACATGCTTGCTTTCCCATTATGATGATGACAGTTCCTTCATCCACCCTAGTGGGAGGAGTAAAAGAGCGGTAAGACATGAAGTTGAAATATTCTCCCATATAAACACAGGTGAAAGATGTGATAATTGGCATTCCAGTACTCACAGATCAACCCTTTCCAGGTCATTTGACTCCACAATGAACTTGAGGCGGACATCCCATTCACAGACCACCATGTGGGATAAAATCTCCTCTCTATAAACATAGATTTTGATTATACATGTTGATTTATATGTTTTATGTCTATTTAAATAAATAATCTATTATTAGTATCAATCCTTATTGTAGGTTTATCCAGTGTTCTAGTTTTCATTAATATTTTATTCATAATTTATATTTTATAGATTTCAAATTTGATTACTTGAAACAAAGAAATAATTATTATGTTTCATGTAGATAACATTAAAATAATTTAAAATATATATTTTAAAAACAATATTAATAAAATTTGAATGATATCCTAAAAATATAAAATTTTTTTGAAAATAATGAATTTCATAAATATAATAAATAAATGAAAATGGTATGAATGTAAGAAAAGTTACTCAGAAGTGAGGGAAAATATAAGGAATGTCGTGGTGGATCCAAAGCCACCTACTTAACGTTGGAAACCTATAAAATATTAAAAATAAGACCTATATAAATAAAAATTAAAAAAACCTTATTTTTTATATAATTAATAAATGTTTTAATTTACATTTATATATTTCTCATAGTTTATATTTTATAGGCTAGAAAATTCTCGTACCTGAAACATTTTTATGCTTCAATTTCATGGATTAGAAAGCTTATTAATTATTTTTCCTAAACATTTATTAAGAAATTATTTATAGTTTATACTATTTATTATATGATTGATATATTTATTATCTTTTATTTAATTTTGTCCTATAGTTTATATTTTATAGGCTAGAAAATTCACATACTTAAATCATTTTTATGTCTGAAGTTGGTGGATTATAAATCTTATAAATTATATTTTGTCCACATTTTTTATGAAATCATTTTTATTTTTGAGTATTTAATATATGTTTAATCCATGTTTTAATTTTCATTATTATGGGTCTTATAGTTTATATTTTATAGGCTAGAAAAGTCCCATACTTGAATCATTTTTATGATTCAAAAAGGTCGATTAGAAAGCTTATATATTAGTTTTCATCAACATTTTTTAAGAAATTATTTTTATTTTGGAAAATTAATTATATGTTTAATCCATGTTCTAATTTTCATTTATATTTATCTTATAGCTTATATTTTATAGGATAGAAAATTCAAATACTTGATACATTCTTATATTTCAATTTGGTTTATTATAAAGCTTATTAATTATTTTTCTTCAACATTTTTAAGGAAATTATTTTTAATTTTCACTACTTCTTATATGTTTAATCAGTGTTCTGATTTTTTATTTATATTGGTATTCTATAAAATATTTTATATGCTAGAAAAGTCACATATTTGAATGAGAGAGAAATTGTGTGGAATCATTTTGTTTTATATATATATACAAACATACCAAATTAAAAATTAAAAATTAAAAATATAAACATATGAAATAGAATTTTTAAAATAGAATTTTTTTTGTTTTAGGGAAAAGGTGGCATTTCCAATGCTGCATTTCTCATAGAATTTTTTAAGAAAATAAATTATCCTATGCATTTTTTTAAAAAATCCAGCAAACATATTAAAGAAACCTAGTGAAGTGAAAACCCATTACATGTCTGAATTCCTAGAGGAATAAAATCTTGGATTTTTGTGCCCAAAATCCCATTTGTAGCAACCCAAAATTCTATTAATGGAAATTACTCTTGATCTAATTAAATTTCTTATTATGTAAAATGGTTATATAAAATGTGAACTTCATTGGTTTTATATTCTTGGATTTTAAGATACCATTATGAATTGTGATAGTTTCTAATATAGTCGTTGAACCATGATCACATGATTAGTATAAATATAGGCCTTTAACAAATCCAATTTACTTAGAAAATGAATGTGATGGCCTCATCTAGTAGACTTTCCCTCTTACGAAGCCCATTTATTGAAGCTCCGAAAGGAGGTGGTGTCATTCGGCTTCACTCTTGACCAATCCCAAGAAGAGAATCAACACATTAAGCTCTAATGAAACCACCTATTGGTGATGTGGAAGTTGATAAAGATTACCACTTGAGTGATGTTATCTTTGTCACCCCAATTGTCTGTCACCATCACACACCTTACCCTTCGGTCCTATGCGGGTGTTATAAGTTGTTACGTAATAAGACCACAGTTCTATGATTATGGGAATTATTTTTTTATATAATAAATAATATACATTCATTTTATTATTTTTACGTTGTATATAGTTTTTAAAACACACATAGTATATTTCGTTAATATTCAATTATGAAATATATTTAGATTAATTAATGGATTTTTAAATAAAATAATATTTTAGAAAAATATTATTACTAAATTATTTTTTATTAATTATAAATGATCGTATAATTTATAATAACATGATTGTAATATTTATTAAGGTTTGAAAGTAGTTTTTTGTCAAAACCCATGAATTTTTGATAAATGTCTGTATATACTTTAAAAGTAAAAATTCACATATTTCAAAAATAATTTACATAAAATGAATATTATTTTTGGAATCAGGATTCTGAAATTACCCAGTGGTGAACTTTTCATAATTTTCTGAGACAGTCAAATTTTTGGGTAAAAAAATTACATTTAAATATATAACGTGTTTTATGAAATCCTAATGACCCAATAGTGATGTAATAAAATATTATAACTGGTATGTTCAGCTAATATTTGTTTTAAAATTAAAATGAACTGATTTTAGGTTTGTTTTGTTAATTATCCAAAGCATTAGTGGACCCTCCAAGACTTATAAAACATTTTAGCTTTTTAAATTTATTTTCCTGAGAGTGCGACTCACCGCCATATAAGAAGGCATAATATTTTAAGAAGTTCGGACATTGGACACATAAAATATTGATTTCAAATACCCATTGGCAAAACCCATGGGAAAAACCATGGGCTGGTTAATGGTTTTGATTTGTTTAATGTGTGGTGTCCCAAACCTAAGTAATAATGGATTACCTCTCCCTTCCAATATAAACCCGCCCAAACTCCCACATCCTTTAAGGACCAAGCATAAAACATTACATAATCATGAGTTAAATCAAGAATTCATATTGAGGATCTTTTTAGGTTTAGATCATTAGAGAAATAGGCCATAATAATTACATTACAACCCAAAAATTACAAAGTATACACTTCTACCCACTTTCAATTTTTTTTCATAAAATAAAAACTCAAAAAAAAACATGTCTAGTTCCATGTTTGAAACCGAATTAATTTTCATTGATCACATACTTGACCCTAATTATCTTTACATCCTATGAAAAACATTTCAAAACTTGTGATGTGAAAAAAAAGCTCAGTAAGGGTTATAAAATAAGGAATGAAAACCTTAGACCATCAATAAATACAAATACATGAAACCATGCTTTTTAATCATAACATACCATATGAAATAATAACATTTATGAACAACTCACAGAAATCCTAAATTTTAAAGGTAAATTATGTAATATATTACATACATACATTGTTTCTTTCACAGATACATTGGGAGTTATGTTTGGAATACCCATCACAGTATATTTTCTAAATATATTAGGAGAAACATTAACATTTAACTCTGCCATGTTACCCAATGCATTGGAAAACATTCTAGTGCTCACCAACCCTAGGTTCATCACGGAACCACCTGTATACATAAAAAATTACCAAGAACCATAACATATTCATAACCCATAAAATATTCATAAATTAAAGATAACATTTCAACATTACAATCAGAATATATCATTTCAAGATATTGATATAATCAATGCTTTATCAAACCATTTTCAAAATCATCTAAAAAAATTAATAAAGATATTTTTGAAGAAAATTTTCCCACAAAACATTAATTCTTTTGAAATAAATATTATTTTCAAAATATTCAAATCCATATAAATAAATCCATAAAAACATTTTTAAAACAACGAAACTAATGAGAAATATTTATAAGAATAAATCGTTAAAACATTTAAAATGATAATTTAGTTGAAGGGTCCCTAACCAAATGACATATGCTTGAATAAAAATAATTTGGGAATAACATTAATCAAAGCCTATAATATTATTAGAATAAAAAGATTCATGATATAATATTTCAAAGTGATGTATATACACAATATAAAAGTGAATTGTTTTATAACAACAAATATGTTTCAATGTAATGTAAATTTAGACAAATTCCCATGCAAAGATCATATCCTTAGATTATGGAAAAATCAAAAAAATGATTATGTGTGAAAAATAAGAATAAACCCAATATAATTGTATATTAAGTGTAAAATATTTATAGTTCATCCACACATATTCCTAGCATGATGTAATCAAGAAGTAGAAGTTTAACCCAATGATTTGAAATTTTGTGAAAAAGTTCTCTTACATAAATTTGATAGCCTAACAGCGTCACATTAAAATTCAAAAAATTAGTTGATGAGAGAGAAAAGGGTCTCTCATCACATGGAAATAAATTTGAAAGAAATAATTATATATAAGAACATATCCCAACAATGGAAAAATGAATTTAAAAGACATGACATAAAAGTTGTCTTTGAATAAGAGTATGGGGAAAGGTTCCCTTACCGATTTGGTAAATTTTGAAACATACACACCATGAAGGATGGATCATATAATTGAGATTTAAATACCCATAAATTAAGTTATATTACACAAATAATACAATCATGGACAGTAAATAAACCACACAAAATGAAATAGTGGAAAATATAGCATGAATCTCATGGGAATAAAAAGTGAGACGATCCCCCCTTACCTCACGTCTAAATTTTCTTATACGTTCATTGTTCATCCTGAATAATAAAACATATTTAATATATACTTTATTGAGAACCATTTTCATGTTTATTATTCCATTTATATCACTTATTACCAAGTTATAAACATTATGGAATCATTTAAGTTAATAATGGTTGTTTTGTCGGTATTTGGTACATGAGTGAAAATGAACTTCTAATAATTACAAGTTGTTCATGTGGTCAAAATTCCATTATCTACATATTTATATTTATGATTTAGATATAATATATATCATATATATCTAGTATATATATATGTATATAAAATAGTACATAACATTTGGAGGTATGAAATTAAATGCACGGTTCATGGAGACGGTTAGTCGTACGTACGCATAAACACTACTTTCATTACGATTTCTTATTTAATTTAATGAAACATTAATGATAAAAGGGTATATTATTATTATAGAATAATAAGATACAAAATTTCAGTAACTCCAAAATTTATATGTTCCACATAGTGCATGAACAGGTCATATCACTTTGAGTGGGCGGAAGTCCGCACATCCTCAAATGAAATTATCAGGTTTACCCATTATGGAAACCATATAGGTATGATATAAATGATAAATGCAGAAGTATAGAGACAATATAAATATAATATATATCTTATATAAATATAGTTCCATCATAATGGCCACCATGAGAGGTTGTTGGTGATATTTGAACAATCACCGTTTCGTGAGGCAGAAGTTCATCGTCCATAGAAACAGTATGTTCATATCCATTAGACGGAGGTGTGTGTAAGTGTAGTTAAATCCTTCTAATAAAAACAATCTAGAATATTTAGGATATAGTTGTATTTATAAAATAAATTAATAAAGAGAGTTTAGGGGGTTGGAGAAATAAAATAAAATAAAAGAACTTATGAGAAGATGTTACCTTTAATTCGGATATCTCCCGTTGGTTTGAACCAAAAGATTTACTGGAATTTTTTTTATACCTAGTGGAAGGATTATAGTAGGAATAAAGGGATTTAGGGAGTTTAATTGGTTAGATTTTGGATGATCCAAGGGGATTGAGAGGTGAATTATGGGTTAGAGGTGATGGATTTTTTTAATGTAAAGGGCGGTCACTTTAGGAAAGTTTCAAAACATTAATTTGTTATAAACTGATGTTTTTATTCCAAAGAAAAAAACCTGATTAAATTAAAATATAAGATGACTATTGTTTGAAATAAAATCATACAATAATAATTGGACAGGTTTTGTATAGTTTTTTAAATTTTATAATCTTATTTATTTAAATTATTTATTAATAAGGTAATCACGACATTGTTATTGTGTCAGAAATAATTTTATTTATATGATGTATACAAATAATAAATAAAATACCATGATGTAGGGAATAGTTTTATCTTTCTAATTATTATTTATAGTCTAATATATAACCTATATAACCCCATGTAAATATTTATTTACTAAAAGATATATGTTTTTGTAGTTTTTGACATTACTTTAAATTAATTAATATAATGTGTCATTATCACTACTATGTGGCTTCATGCGATCCCTAAATTGACCCAAGGATGAAAATGGTCCAAAATTTATCATCCAATAGGATTAGGAAATTTGTTAGGATGATTTAATAATATTATTATAATATTTGTTTATCCTTATTACTAGATTTACCCTTTAACCATGGTAAATAAAATATTTACTGATGTAAATATTCATAATTTCTAAAAATCAAATTAACCTATTCACACAATTTGGACCTCCTAATTCCAAATAAGGAATCCATTTTTCCAATTTCAATAAACTGAAGTTGTGAAAATTAATTTAAAATTAATTCCTGTTGTCAAAACAAAAAGCATGTTTTTATGAAATAATATTTATCAAAAGATTGTCACTTGTTTATGTCCAATTTAATATTGAAATTACTTCCAATGACCAGTATTGGATTAAATGGAATAAATATAATCTATTTACACTTTTAAAAAAAATAATATAATATTTTAATTATATGAATTAGTTAGATAAAAAGGCAGTATTTTTCATTATTCAGTAAAAATGAACATTATTAGAAAAATACCAATATTTCATCCAAATTAAATATTTATGTCTAAATTATATAGAATAATAATATTTTGTCAAGTAGAATATATAAAAGTGTCAAAAACTATTTTTAAATATTTTTTTCAATCAAAATGTCCTATATCGACCTTTTAATGAATACAAGAGTGTTTATGCTTAAAATTGTTTTCTTTATAATTTTAAGCCTATAAAACTTATTTGATAAATGTAAAAACATTTAACAAACATGTATAATGATATTTTAATTATTTCTACTCATACTCGCCAATGCAAAAGTTATTCATTAACAACCATTTAAAATAATATTATATTATTATTTTTTAGTATGACTCTGCCTTATGTGAACCATGTGATTTTCAAAGAAACTCATTGTTTTGTGTCAGGTATGCCAAAAAACAATGCATCCACATTAATGAAAAATTAATACATATTCAAAAATATTAATAGATATGAAAATTTCATATTATTTATTCACCTAGGATGTTACATCCATCCCCTCTTTTGAATCGTTATTCCTCGCAATTTAAAAATTGGGCTTGTGAATTTTCCTAACAATCCTAGATCAGAAAAAGTGTCAATAAAACTGTCACATTAAAAGAAAGAATGAAAAGTACAAAGGTCACTCGAGATAACACATACTAGGATTCTATGAAAACATATATATGGAGGAGAAACAAAGAGTCATGTTTTGATGGAGAGTTATAGAAATCTTGATTAAAATAAAGTTAACAACATGAAAACAACAAACTTGTGATGGGTTAAATGTTCACTAGTTTATCAGTAGGAAAAGTTAACGGACAACATTTTTGTTTTATGTTCCTTTTCATAATTTTGAATAATTTATTTATGAACATGACTAAGAAAATAAGGACACATACTTACTTGTCAAGTAGACTTTCATCATTTAGTAAGTTTTTACCACAAACTCTTCTTTTCTCCAAACGATGAGTATTCAAGATGTCTTGGTCACACCTAACACACTAGAATCAACTTTAGAAAATCACATAATATAAAAAAGATGATCACTATATTTCCCTTGTCTTTAGACATTAATTAAAACCAAAATATCTAGTACAAGATCGGATAATCCCCAAAAAAGGATAATACATTATAAAAGTAAATACTACTCTTAATCCCTAAAATTCAACAAACAATACCCAAACTTAGACAAAGACCATTCAATAAACAAATGCTATTAAAATTCTTCAAGTAACCCAAACAAAGATTGTAACCAAATACTCTAAAGGATTTAGTCACATAGTGTTCCACAATAAATATTAACATTTATCTCCAAATAACATCGACAACTCTTAAAGTCTCGTACTGAAGTGTAATTAACCAAATAACATATTCTCTATGATAGGATAATCATTTCCATAAATAACCCAAATCTCCATATATCAATAATAAAAAAATAGATTCCTCCTAAATAAAATTCAACCATTTATCTTAAATTTAAATCTCAAAGTATTCTTTTTTCCAAAGGCATATGGTTTCCCAAAAAGAGAAAGCTTCTTCCAAAATAACCTTTATCACTTACTCCCCAAATCATTTTTATATACTATGGATATCCATTTGATAAAAAATGAGATCCAAAATCAACACATTATTTATCACTAAAATAATTTAACTTAAAATAATAAGTTATACTAATAAGTGACTTCATGTAGTCCACTGGTAGGTGATAAATCACAATCACACATTGGCTGAGGGATCAATTCCCATAGCTTTGTCCAACACGACGGTTTGTCACATGGTCTTCATGTTGCCCTTTTTCAAAAACTATTAAATTTTACAACATTACCAAAAATGAGATAAACTCCTAAAAACTGACCATAACATGATTTATCCTCAATGGTAGTGTTATGCCTCTCATTTTAATCACAACTCATAATGACCTAAATATATTAATTCATGAAGTCTAATATATATTGACAATTTTATTACCTCCATAAAATATTACAATTCCCAAAGAAAGAACATCGTATCATGATCATTGTGTCCACCAAGTTTCATCGTCATCTCTTTCACATAGATAGATGGTATATGCATTGCAACAATGATTTAGAGATCCTTCAAAATCATATGCTTCATTTATCCAAATACACCTCATACAACTTAGGTAATATGGGTGATCACAATAAAACAGTTTTGGAAAACAAATCATGGGTGACATATAATTTCAAAACATCTGTGTTTCGACCCCATCTAGGTGGTGGGGGGGACGTGTGCAGCCCGACAGTTGATTAGAAAATGTTAGGTCCTGCTTAATCACCCATATCAGGAGCACCATTCTTGTTTCGAAATTCCCAATGATTCCATATCCAATGATACGTGGACCTGCTTTCCAAAGGCTGACGTTCACTGGGTGATTTGGCCAGCTATGCTTAAGAACTCACATTGGTTGAGATGATGGAATGTCGGGCTCATCGTACCCTTTTTGTGGGGAATTATTGCCTTTTCTGGGAATCTCTTATAGATTTAATAGGTATTCATATGTTCACGAATCTTTGGTTTATACCCAAGCATAGTATCCACACATTACTCCTGGTTGGCAATAATCAACTGAACGTAGGAATTCGGAATCATCTAGGCCCGAGTTTTACCGTCCCTCATTGGGTTAATGACTTTAAGGACTTTGGACTCACTGAGACAGTACTGGTTTGAAGCCTCATAACTGGGTGCTCTGGAGTTTATTGTCATCCAGGGGGGACAGATAACAACTTGAGTGTTTGGATCGAACCTATGATACAGGCTTCCTGCCTATCCTCACAAGATGAATCAAAATATACATAGTTCAGTGCCACTTGACGGGACATATTTCCTTTTAAGGTCATGCAACGAGGACCCAACCATTCAGTTTAATTTCATGTGGCAAGGACTTCTGGGCGAGAGATGCCCAATCAAAGTGGGTGTTGGACTTACGTCGAAGCGGCCCAATAGACCCAAGAGAATTGGATTCTTCGACTCGAAGATGGTCATTCTAGAGTATAGGGACAAGGTCTGAAAGTGACGGATGTGTATCAGACTTAGATATCGGGCTTGCACCTCAGGGAGGTTTCCTATGTATCCCGGTTGGTCGGGGATCAAAATCTATGTTGTTCTATGAGATTAGATATTACACGTGAGAGTTGCCTATTGTTGGGATTTAACCCTGAGGAGGCATCCTATGTACCCTTCTTAAGAGACAGGGATCCAAACCCACGTAGTTCATTTTGAGGGAATTCATTGTCCGGATGTCATGGCCATCACAAATCTCTAAGCCAACCTGAGTCATGCTCGGTGTGAGAAACAAGAGAATGTGACAGGCTTTGCATGCCTCTCCCATTCTTCCTACTGAGGGAAGTGGTTGAAGACGAAGAGTATAAGAGAAGGCCAGGGCCACTGGAATCTCCTTCTCCCTAATGTCATAGGAAGGTAGAAGTCGCGCAGCGGAGCCATAAACCTTCCGTGACGAGAGGGGAAGGGCCATTGGCTTCCGGTGAGGATGGTGTGGGGATCACTATAAAAGGGATGTCTGACCACTCCCATGATAGGGGAGAAAATCTCACCATTTATGCTTGTAAAAAGGAAATGAGAGAGGGTTCCTTCAATCCTGGAAAGTGGAGAGGCAGAAATGGGACTCTCAGGCTCAAACCCTGCACTATCGTGGGTATGTGAACCCAGGAATTCTTCGGGAACCCGCTCAAGGCCTGGGGCAACCCCTTTTCCCTTTCCCACCGTGGGTATGTGAACTAGAAGTGACATGCTACTTTACCTAAAAGTTTCATCATACGGGTCTGGTGGCTTCGATAAAGGCCTTGGCTCAGGGTCGATGAATAGGCCAATGAAGGGATTGCGAAGGATCAGGCTGTATTGGAAGGATTTTATCTGGCTCGGGGAATAGGAACACCGAAGGAGTTGGCAGGCCACATGGGTGTATGAGGAGTGGTGCCCTTCATATAGGGGGTGCTACGTGGATGGAGTGGCTGTCCACGTACCAGGGTGGTACGTAGACTGAGAGGCATCTCACATATCAGGGTGGTACATGACTTCGGGTTTGGCCCGCGTACCATGTTGGTACATGGGGGAGTTCGCGTGAGCAGCGGCGGCTAGGGGCGACGCCGGTCAGAGGTTCCCCGGTCATGGCTTAGCCGGCGTAGGAGTGTGCTACGCAGTATGTTGGATCGATATAGAAGCATAGATTCCCTGGTCCGCATGGAGTACATCTACGGAGGGTCCATGGATTTCAGTCTTATTTTTTTTTTATGTTCGTGGTTCACCAATTTTTTATGCATTTTTTGGTTCCTTATAAATTCATTTCCAGTTTCATACCTATTCTGGTTCGTGAATTGGAACTTCAATTTTTGCAAAATCCTATGCTCCTTCCTCCGAATTACTTTCACCTGAACCTACTCTTCCTTTCCTTTTCCCCCTCCCTTCTTCTCCCCCTCTATGTACTTTGATAGGGGGGAGGGATGTATCTGTGTTCATGAGGCACCCTTTGCAGAGGCCCATGACCGAAAACCCAGTTTTCGGATGACTTGGTCAATCCGCAACTCGCGGGGGCATTGAATTCACCCACCCATGAACCAACCCGATTCAGGAAGTGCTTCGCAGTCGTGCAAGGCTCCGCCTCTATTCCATGAACGACAATGCACATGGTATGGGTCGGTTGATGCATCTCACAGCTGGGGAGGTTCGCGATGGTGGATCGGCCTACCACCCATCCTGCTTCGCGCTCACGGTGGGTTCCCGCCTCTATTCCGCGAACGACGTTGGTCCGTGAAGGGGGCGACTTGCTGAACCGTCCGCATACCATCAATGTTGGACCGGTAAGTGGACCGGTCAGTCCTTCGCCAATTTTGATTTTCCTCCATTATTTGAGGGGAATTGGGTAGAATACTTTCCCAAATTAAGGGGATTCCCTGTCTCATTTTCGGATTTTTCAGGACCATACAAATTCCCACCATCGGAATGGGGTCCGATCGGAACGAAGAGGAGACTATTCCGATGTAGATTGGTCCTAAAACATGGATAGTTTGTGGTAGAGGAGTGGACCCGATAGGGCACCACACATATAAATTGGGGGGGGGGGGGGCTTCCATTGTCCTATACCTGATTCCTCTCCACGAAAACATAGCTCTCTTTTCGTCTCCGCATGCTTTCCTCTTTCACAAAACTTTCTGTCTATGAACCAACATCCATTTTTGTGAATCGTTCCTCGTACGCACTCGCCTTCACCCATGGAACAATCTCCCAGCCATGAACTAAAACTTTTAATCAATTAAAAAGTAAGTCATGACGGGCCACGTAAAAAATTAGTACACGGTTTCGGATGGTCTGTGGATCAGAAATCTTCTAGATAGTGAAAATATTTGAAGTTTTCTGAACATGAAAATTTTAAATTCAAAGATTCCATAGGGCAGCCTTGTTTGTAGCTTGCTGGCCAACACTCCGTGGGTTGGAGTGTCGTCGACTTCTTCGGCGTAGGGCTGGTTCACAGGATGCAGCTATCGCGAACCACCTTTTGGGGCCCTGCAAATTTTTTCATGAAGGTTCCTTGGAGTCCATTTCCAAATACTTTGTGTTTTTTTCCAAACATTATTATTTTGGACTAACCATCTGAATGGTTTCCAGGATGCAGGGAGAAAATATTGTTCCTCCTCGACCTAAGATTAGGCCTACTGTTGAGCCTCTTCCGATTGGTCTAGGGAGATGTCTAGCTATGATCCATAGAGCTGAAGGCATCAAAGAGGACCCTAGCCAACCTATCATTCCTAACAATGGTGTTTTGAAGGACTTACTCTCTCCCAAACTTCTGGGCTATCCGATATCTAATCATCTTCTGCTTTATGGTTTCAGCCTTCAAGATGACGTCCATATCCCCCTGTCTTCTAAGGTATTCTGTCCCCTTTTTTAGAAGCGTTGCTGAAGTCCGCTCAAGTGAACCTCGCCCAGTTGGGAGATATGATCTCTAATTCTGATCCAATAGACACATTTATTTTGAGAGGCTCTGTTTGGACACAAAGTGATCGGTACACTCAGGGCTTCTCCCAGGAGGTCGTCGTCAAGAGTTACCCTTCCTTGATCAACCTTTCTCGAGTGGATCCTGACGCGGGATAGATTCCCAGGTGGGATGTTCAGTCTAGTGGGTTTTCTGAAATGACTGGGCCTGGGACTTCTGAGTCCATTATCATTTCTGGGAATCTCCCGAGTCACTAGAAGTGATCAATATTTAATCTGTAGTGTGGGCTTCTCAGTTTGTTGTTTACCCATCATCTTTGATCCTGCCTGACTTGCTCAGTTGCTGGTGTTCGAGCACTAACACTTTCCACCTTTCCTATGGTGAAGTTGGTATTATTTTATGGGACATCTACTAACTGGGGGGGATTCCAATCATATGTGAGATGTATGACGAGTTTATTCCCACTCTTGACGCATGGGACAATGCCGAACGTGTGCCTTTGTTTGCGAGGGATCTGCTAGTTATGGCGGAGCTGTCACTGGGTCAGCCCCTTCATGCCCTCTCTCTTATTCCCTATTGCACCTGGATAGGGTTATTTCTGAAGACCACCGGTTTGGTGTTGTAGATCAAGCACCCCAGGACTCATCCTTCTCAACAATCATGAACTATCCCAGGTCCCTACTGGGGGGTTTTGGAGGCGGGCCACTATCTTTCATGGGGCTATGAGGTGTGCCCCGGTGTGCCACCTATGCTCAGGCTGACAGGTCTTTTCGCCATGTTTTTGAGTGGGTGGCTATTCCCATCTTGGGATATCAACCCAGGTGTCAGATCTTGCTCCCTGATGATGGCAGCTGAGCTGGAGGGAGACCGCCCGGTGAATCTGGTCATGCCCACTTTGGCTCATATTTACGAATTGCTGAGCCATATACAACAGGGTGGGTCACCCTATCATCTGAGTGGGCCATTTCAATTCTTATATGGTTGGGCAGTGGATCATTATCTCTGTTATAAGTATCGTCATAACACATTCATCCCACTTCCTACTCTTTGGCCTACCCTGATTGATATATCTGGAGTTCGTCTGAAATCCCTTAGCTCCAATGAACTCATTAGGCTTCTGAGTTACTTTTCCCAGTTCATATTCACTCCCTACCCCACTCTTTCTGGTGTCATGGTTGAAGACCGTAGGTGGAGCTTAGAAGAGTGTTCTTACATGATTTCACTATGCGAAGAATTTTTATCAGTGCAGATTGATGGGGTTTCTCTGGGTGAGTTATATGCCCCATATCGTTTTTCTCTCCAGTTTGGATGCATGCAACTCCATGTTTCACTTCCCCATCCTTGAGCCCGAGGAATGCATTCAGCCATTCTCCATCAATGGTGGTTGATGTTGATGCGGGAGGGATCTGGAAAAAGGATTCCCCTACCTGACATAGGAGCAGATGCTAGCCTATCCTTGGAGTATGTGAGAATGTGGATAAAGCATTATCCAGATGGGATCTTGGGGAAGGCCATCTGGAAATTTCCCAAATCGGGAGTTGCGGTGGCTCATGTGCCTACCGCAACTTCCTTATCGGCTTTGAGGGAGGACCAACTGATGGCTAGAAGGTCGAAGTGTCTTAGGGGATCTTCCTCTTTCAACTCCTCTGCGGCTGAAGTTTAGACAGATCCAATCCTTTTGGATATAAATGAGGATGACACATTGATTTCGGGTCCCCATGATGTAATTCCCGAAGCTCCACCGGTCGATACTGGACTTACCAGCTCAACTCCCAAGCTCGAACTAGGGCCAAAGGCATCTGACACTCCAGTCCCGGAACCATCTTCTAGTGCGCACATGTCTACGTTGGCCGTGATGTCAGACTTCATTCTTGTGTTATCTAGCGAGGATACAAATGATCCTCATGTCATGGCAGAACACCGAGCAATGCGAAAGTGGGCCTAGCCCCAGATTTGTGAGATTTTTGCCGAAACTCCTCTTTCTGAGATGGCGACTAAAACTGAAGCCCTTTGAAAACTATTCCTAGGCTTTTGTTCAGGTGGGTTTGACTACCAACAACTTCATTTCCTTAGCAGCCTTGTTGTCACTTCTTGTGGGGAGGATGCCTCTAGTGAACATTAACTTGATCACCTCGCTACCTCTCATTACCAGACCTGATCCTTTGAGGAAGTTATGATGAAGCTCCATCAGCTGATAGCTCTAGAGGCATGTTCTCAAGATCAGGCGACTGCCCTATCTACCAAGCTGCATGAATTTGAGGCTCGAGCAGCGATGTTGAGGGATTAGTTGTCATCTCTAACTGGTGACCTGGAAGCTACCAGGAAAGGGATCAACGATCTCCAAATGACTGTCAGGCATACTAATTCGGTGGTCGAAGTGGAGGCAGGGAGAAGGTCATGCTGGAGAAAAGATGTAATAACCTTCACCACACGGTTGCCTATATGATGGATAGAGCGATCCAGGCTCCTTTTTGATTGCCAGAGCTATTTCTGTACATTCTATTTGACCTCTTTTGTTACGGCAAAGGAGAGACTTCGGCTTGTGGACGTTCTCCCTTTTTTTTGTCCAAATGGGATATAATCTGCTGTCAATCTCTTCTTGCTGTAAAATTTGATTATTACCAGAGAAACTGTTGTATAAATAACAACTCACCGAATCATAATTAATAATAATTCATGAAAATGATAACATAGAAACGATCTCTAATTTTTTCCTGGACCATGGGATCTAGTGAGCATTGTTTGACTATTGCTAGAATTTTATAGAAAAACCCCACAAAGGTTTTGTCTTTTCCATCAATACCCTAATATTTCCGAGTTCCATTTGGTGTGGATCCAATGGGTATGGCTTGACTTTTTCTTAGGTTGCCCTTTTCAGGTTTTCGGCCTAATGGGATTTGCGCCTCAATTTGTGAACGGTTTAAAGTCCTGCCAATAAGACCATCATTACTGATGTTTTAGGTCGAACAACTTTGAACATATATGGTGGGGTGAGAGACCTGATGAGGTTTGGTTGATTAAAATATGTATCAATACCTTTCAGACACACGTGGGGAGAACATTATTAGAGTTGAAGAACATACAGGGTATGTCTCAAGGCATGGGAGCCATATCAGCATGCAGAGGTAGGAAAATCATTTCCTAAGGAAGACTTTCCTTTTTTAGACAGTCCAGGGGTTATCAATATGCATATCCATTGATAGCATGGTATGCATAGTCATGAAAAGGGGTCCTTAAGTCTATGACCATCCATTTCTGATGGCCTAAGGACATCATGGAAGTCCGGATTATGGAAACCTCCATGGGTGGCTTGGAAAGGGTATGTGACGTCTAAAAGGGTTTGGGAACATCTCTATTAATCAGGAGCATGGTCAAGAGGCCACTTTCCTATGCATTTAGTTATTTTAAGGGATAGTTGGATCTTGGTGCAATTTAAAGTCATGCGGCTAGGAAATTCCTTAAAAAAAGGACGACTTCTCCTGGTTTTCGGTAATCTCATCAGAGACGTTCCAGCATATTTAGACAGGGTTTTGAAAGAGGTCGGTAAACTTTAGTTCAGAGAGTTTCCGAATCCCGGGATAGACATGGGGTTCAGAGTCCAAGAGGCGTACGGAGAGAAGCATTGCCTAATGAAATCATTCCTTTGATAGACGTGCTAGGGGCTATCAATATGAAGAGCTACTGGGGGCATTGTATGGATAGTCATGAAAAGGTTTTCTTAGGTTAATGATTGTATTCTCCTGATAGCTGGGGAAATTCAGGGACGTTGCAATTCGGGGACCACCAGGGGTGGCTTACGAGAGTTCAGATTTTTTTTAGTACAGATTATGGTTTATAAAAAGTAGGTACCTGGACACCGGAGAAACATCTAGGCTAAATATCCTGGGAATGGGTGAAGTTATGCCTTCTCACACTAGTGTGAGACGGTGGTTCGTGCAGGTCTAGCCCATGCACTAAGGGATAAAGGAAAGCCTCCATTCTTGACTGAACCCACGATAGGTTCGACCATGCAATTTAACATCATGCAGTAAGGACAAATTCTGTGTTGTTTAACGTAATGCGGTAAAGAATAGGAGCATCAATAAAGACACTATGAAATTTAACATCGTGCAATGAGGAAGAGGGTCATTTTTTAATCCATGAAAATTCTTGTAGTTGGAGGCTTTTCCCTGGATGTTTAATGCTTGGTCTTTGCAGCTTCACGCCAATCGAAAAGGACATGTTCCGTGTAGTTTTAATCATCATGCGGTAAGGACATAGTTACAATGGACACTCTTGATTAGAATGTAATTGGGCTTGGATATCTTGGCATGTCCAAGACGTGGATATGGGGTTATGGTGTAAACCGTGGTTACAGGGCTTCTTGGAACAAGAGAGATGATATGGGGACTCTGAAGCTAGTAAACGTATAGGGCTAGGAAGTGTATCGCCTAAGGAAATATTGGTATATGGGTCAAGGGATATCAATATGCAGAGCAATGGAGGGAATGGTATTAATAGTAATGCAAATGTGTCCATAGGTCGATGACTTTCCACTTTCAATGGCCTTGAATGATTATAAGGATCTGTGATTGTACGGGTCACGAAGTATGTCATTTGGTAACGAAATATCTGAACATGTTGGGGATGCTCGTCCCTGGTTGCTGTTAAAAATCGAAGAGTTCACTGCACGGATTTATCTTGCGCGTGAGGTGTACCTTTACTCTGTGCAGTTTAATGTCATGCGGTAAGGACCATGTACTCTTAGTTTAACGGTCATAGAGTTCAGACCATTGGGTGGCTATTACTACAATCACCCAGAGGGAAATCGAGTTAGGATGCTCTGGTATACTCTGAACAAGTGTGTGGGAATGAGGGTGTAAACTGTAACTCCAGTGTTTCCAGGATCAAGAGATATGGTATGGGGGCTCTGAGACCGGTAAGTGTACAGAACATGGAAGTGAATCGCCTGAGGAAATCATTCCTTTGGTACATGGGGCAGGGGCTATCAATATGCAAAGCTGCTGAGGGCATGGTATGCATAGTCATACCAAGGTGTCCATGGGACAATGACTTTCCACTTCTAATGGTCGTGGATTATTATGAAAATCGTGGATTTCTCATCGCACATAGTTCGACATAGGGGGATAATAGTGTCCAAGCATACAAGAAACATCTTCTCTGCAATTTCCCATCGAGTCAAAGTAGCCTAGCCCTGGCTTCATGATTGTAGATGCAGATCGCCATGTGAACCACGGGTGGATACATCGGCTAACCAGGTTGGGATACCATGGAGACAGTTGTATGTGAGAGGGGAATGAACCTGTAAACCACTACTAAATAAATTTTGGATCAGGAGATATGATATTGGGTCTCTGAGGCTGGTAAGCGTACGGAGCTAGGAAGAGTATCGCCTAAGGAAATATTGCCTTTGTTAAATGGGCCATGGTCTGTCAATATGCAGAGCCACTGAGGGCATGTTATGCATAGTCATATAAAGGTTTCCACAGTTCGATAACTTTCCACTTCTGATGGCCATGGGTGGTTATGAAGATTCGCAATTGTCCAGGTCGCAGAGTCTGATGTGTGGAGAGGATGCATCCAAATGCGCAAGGAGTATTCCAATACCGTTTAACTATATATCATTCATGGGTCACGACAAAGTCCGTGTAGTTTAACGTCATGCGGTGAAGAATAACTTCATGGAGTTTAACATCATGCGGTGAGGATGAAGTCCATGCAGTTTAACATCGTGCGGTGAGGATGAAGTTCATGCTGTTTTAACATCTTGCGGTGAGGACGTAGATGAACCGACATGAAAGGAGGATTCCGTGCAGTTTAACATCATGTGGTAAGGATAAGGGGTATATATACACATGTTTTTTCTTTTATCAGTGGCTGGTCTAGGAGATAAGATCCTGGCGTCACTATGTATCCTGCAAGGGAAGGAATAAAGCCACATTTAGTTCTTTTTTGGAGTACACCCCGTGCAGGTCTGGTCCTTACCCCGGGGGAAATGGGGCATATTTATTTTTCTTATCCATGCATATTAAAATCGTGTGGTGAGGATGTAGAATACACCTCATGCAGGTCTGGTCCTTACAAGGGGGATAGGGGGTATTTCTAGCTTCATTTGGGGTGGTTGGGCTAGGGTGTGGAAATCTGGAATCACTACGTATCCTGCGAGGGCAGGAATCAAGCCATACGTAGTTATTTAGAAGATAATACACCCCGTGCAGGTCTGGTCCATACACAAGGGAAAAGGGCATTTTTAATATTCATTCGGGGGTGGATGGGACAGGATTGGTGACCCTGGCATCGCTATGTATCCTACAAATGCAAGAATCAAGCCATACATAGTTCTCTGAAATTGACACACCACATGCAGGGTTGGTCTGTACTCGGGGGAAAAGGGCATTTTCAGCTTTATTTTGGGATGGTTGGGCCAGGATGGGGGACCCTGGAGTCACTACATATCCTTCAAGGGAAGGAATCATTCCATACGTAGTTATCTGAAATTCGTACACCACATTTAGGGATGGTCCATACATGTGGGAAGAGGGCATTTTTAACATTACTTAGGGATGGCTGGGCCAGGATGGGGGACCATGGTGTCACTACGTATCCTGAAAAGGCAGGAATCAAGCCATACGTAGTTCTCTTAAATCCATGCAGTTTAATGTTGTGCAGTGAGGACAAAATACTCTTAGTTTAGGTTCATATAGTTTGGACCATTGGGGCTTGGTAGTTTGACATCCTGCATCTCAGACAATAACTGCATTTGGTTACGCGAAATACTTCTTAAAAAATCTCGCATTTGTAGGAGCGGTAGTGAACTTCCCGTCCATGGAGATCAGGGCATATGCTTCATTGGAGTAGACCTTGTGTAAACATATGGTCCCTCCCACTTGGGCTCCAGCTTTGGAGGCTTCTTTCCGGGTATCATTTGGGTCCAGAGGACTAACACCAATTCCCCATCCAAGAAAGACTGAAGACGAACCTTTTTATTGAAGGCTCGTGAAATCCTGTTCTGATATACTTCTAGATGTTGCAAAGTGTGAAAATGCTTCTCATATAGCTATTCCAATTCACCTATCCGTTTTTCTGATTGCTCATCATTGGATAACTGATCAATAATGGAAACACGGAGTGATTGTAATTAGAGCTCAATGGGCAGGACAGCTTCAACTCCTTATAATAATGAGCACGGAGTAGCCCGAGTAGCAGTGCAGATTGTGGTTTGATAATCCTAGAATGAATGAAGGAGTTTATTCGGCCATGATTTCTTATCTTTGTCCACAATTTTCTAGAGAATGTTGGACATAATCTTGTTGGAAGCCTCTAACTGTCCGTTGGCCGCTGCATGGTAGTGGGATGAGTGGTTAGCCTTGATACCATATTCATGGTATAGTTTCTCCAATTCTGCAGAGCATAAATTGGTGCCGTTATCTGTCAGTATGGTATGAGGGACGCCAAATATGGTGATTATATTGGCCTTCACAAAGCTGACAATGTTTCTTGCCCCGACTTCCTTGAGGGTTACAACTTCTACCCATTTGGAAAAGAAGTCGGTTGCTGTGAGGATATACTTCAAATGTTTGGGCATAGTGGGAGGATATGGTCCCACGATGTCCATTCCCCAGATGGGAAATGTCCAAGAGTACTTGGCCTGATGAAGTATCTCTGGGTGTTGGTTAATGAAGTTGGCCTGAATTTGGTAGGAGTGGCATTTCGCATTAAAGTGCTTGCAATCTCGTGCCACGGTGGGCCTGTAGTACCCAAGCCTTCGAACCTGATAGTAAATCTTAGACCCTGACTAATGTGCTCCACATACTCCGGCATGTACATCATTGATTACGGTAGTGGTTTCTTCTCCATCAATTCATATGAGGAGGACTCTTTTGAGGCCTCGTTTGTAGAGGACCTCTAGCTGAGTTGTGCCGCCATATAGGACAAAGTTGATCCCCCTTCTCCATATTTGTTCTCATTCAGCCCAATCTGATGGAAGTTCTCCCCTTTGAAGGTAGTCTGCAATGGGGGTCATCCAGCCGGTGGAAGGAACATATGGCTTAGGGATAGGAACAACTTCATTGATTTCTTCCATCTTAGTCTAAAAAAATGACAAGACCATTCAACGATGGGAAATACTAATAATTGTTTCATCCCGGTCTGGGTCAGCTAGGGTTGTGGCCGCATTAGCTAATGCATCGGCCTGGGCATTCTAAGACTGGGGAATATATGTCAATGTTGGTTCTGTGGAGAATTCCTCCATTGACCCTTGGACATGGTCATATAGGGGAATCAACTCATCCTTTTTGTTAGCATAGTCACCATTGTCTTGCTTGATGACAAGTTCTGAGTCACCTTTTCGATTAAGGTGTTGTACTTGTGCCTGGAGTGCGAGCTACATGCCTGCAATGAGGGCATGATACTCTAACTCATTGTTTGTACATCCTTCTCACAGGAGGAAGGAATATGGCAAGAATTCCTTTTCTGGGGAGATGAGTATGATCCCCAAACCCACCTTGTTAAATTGGGGATCCTCCATCCTCTTCCTAGTCGGGCTTCGGGCTGCGGCATTGAAGTACATTTCCCATGTTGGGAACTCTTCTTGAACCGAGAATATGTCTTCATCAGGTAGCTCAACATCCGGTGAGGTGGTCCCTCTCTAGGGTTTCTCTGCCAGAAAATCTGCTAATTCTTGGCCATTGATGGGTTTCTGAGGCACAAACTAGATGTCAAACTGTTGTAGGATGACTGCCCATCGAGATAGGCACCTGGTCAGCATCGGGCGGCTGAGGATATACATGATAGGGTTACTACACGAGACCAAATGGACTTCATGATGCTGCAGATAATGTCAAAATTTTGGAACTGTGAATACCAAGTCCAAACAACTCTTCTTGATGTTTGAGTATCGAGTTTCTGCATCGATCATGGTTCAGTTGAGGTAATAGAAACTGTTTTCACTACCAACGTCATTTTTCTGTGCGAGGAAGGCTCCTAGTGACTGCTCTAGGGCCGTCATGTATAGGATGAGAGGTCTTCTTTACCCAGGGACATCAGCACTTGTGGGCTTAAGATGTACTTCTTTAGGCTATCGAATGCCTCTTGTCAATCATCTGTCCATTGGTATGTAACCCCCTTTTTCATTAACCTGGTGAAGGGCAGACATTTTCCAGCCAGGTTGGCTATGAACCACCTAATGCAGGCCATGTGTCCTTGGAATCCTCTCAACTTAGTGATCTTGAATGACAGGGGTATAAAAATGATAGTCTTTTACTTTTTAGGGTTAACTTCGATGCCACGACGACATACAATGAAGCCAAGTAATTTCCTTGAGGTAACCCCGAAGGCGCATTTCAAGTGGTTCATCTTAAGTCTATGTGTCGATGTTTGTATAAGACAATTCCAAGGTCTGACAGGTGATATGAGTGCTGTCTGGACTTGACCACCAATTTATCCATGTAGAATTTGACGAAACTACCTAGGATTGGTTTAAAGATACGATGCATGGTGCATTTATATGTGCTTCCCACTTACTTGAGACCCAATGTCATAACCATGTAATGGAATACTTCTTGAGGGGCCCTAAAGGTAGTGGCTTCTTCGTCTTCTCGAGCCATCCTGATTTGATTATACACATAATAACTATCCATGAAGGAGAGATCCTCATACCCAGCCATTGCGTCGATTATATATCTCGGTGATCGGGACCGGGAAATCATCTTTCAGGAAATGCCGATTGTGATCCCTTAAATCTATGTAGATGTAGATTTGTCCATTCTTTTTCTTGATGGGGACAATGTTGGCTAGCCAGATGGGGTATTGGACCTCCCGAATGAAGCCTGCTTTAATAATCATGTCAACTTTAGCCTCTATTTTGGCCACATGTGTGGGGTGTGTCCTTCTGGAATCTTGTTTATAGCCCCGGTTGTCTTCTGGCAGACCTAAGTGGTGCGTCGCCACGTCAGGATTGAGTCCCAGAATTTATATGTAATTCCAAGCAAAAACATCTTGATGTTGCCTCAGGATAGAGGTAGATACCTCGTTCTCCTCCGGAGACATGGTTGTACTAATGAGGGTGGGCCTCGAGTCTTCCTAAGTTCCCAGATTTATTTCCTTGAGCTCGTCCACAGTGGTGGAGATACCTTCCTCAAATGCGGGAGGTGTATCCCTGAGATCTTCCTCCTCTTCTTCCCCCACATTCTCATATTCTTGATCTGACGGGTGGAGTGTTCTCGCCACGGGCTCTTGGGAGTCCGGAGGCGAGCCATTGTGGGCATCCTATCTTAAGTGTTTGCCCCCATATTGAGGGTTAGTGGTAATTTCAGTATTGTCATGACCAACTGTTATGGATAAATTCATTAGGATAGCTGAGTGTGTGTACGGGCTTGAAATGCTGCTCTCGACATGGTTAATGGGAAGTTTGTAGTCTTTTCCAAGCTGTCTGAGGGTGTCATCATGAACCATTTCAAGACCATTTGGAGTGGGGATCCTGTCAACAAAATCGACCGAAGGCTTCTTCTTATTTTTCTCATAAAACATGGAGTCAATGTAGTGTGACTCCGAGAGCTTGAAAGGGGACTTGTCGGAGTGAAATGTTCCACCTTTTCCATTGACATAATACTTAATACACTGGTGGTAGGATGAAGGAATGACCATGTGCTTATGGATCCATAGCCTTCCCAGTCGGGCATTGAATGCTGTGTTCTACCAGACCACCAAGAATTCCGAGTAGGCCACAAGGTCTCCAAAATGGGGTTTCAGTGTGATTTGTCCCATTGGCTTCTGTTCAATCTTGTCGTAACCCAACAGAGTTGTGGCTGAGGGTATTATACCATCTTAACTGTAACCCAACTTACGAAGTGTTCGTCGGGGAAGGAGGTTAACTCTAGATCTTTTGTCAATAATGAATTTCTATATCTCAACATAATTTCATGTACCTGACAGATATAGTGGTTTTATGTGTCCTTGAATGATGGAATCTTATTCCTGATTGATGAAGGAAATCACCAAATTTCATTTAGCCGGACCAGTCTCCGTCCGGTAGATCTCGAGAGTGACTACCTTGGCTTGAAACTCCTTGGGGATAAGCTAGACTTCTACAATCACCTCTCTGAGATCTACTGACAAACTCAGGGCATCCAGGATTCAAAGTTTTGCTGGTGCTGATGCTAGATTCTTAAGGATATCATATTTCCGCTCCATCTGCCGACGCTTCTCCATTGGAGGGAGAGTATTATCAGGATTTTGGGAGATGTAGTATGTGAAGAGGAGGGAAAAACCACATGGTCAGATTTCGACGATGTTCCCACATTCTGGGGACTCGGTCCGGCCGATTTGTTTGTGCGCACTAGGTGGCTAGACACCTGTTCCTCTGATGGGTACCGTATAATGATGGAGACAGAGTTGATTCTTGTTGAGGCGGAGGGCTATTCTTTCTCTAGCTGAGTCCGTTTAAGGGTTCTCCCATGGGTTTCCGCAATATTAATGGTTTGGGCCATGGTAAAACTATAGGGTTGTTTTCGGTCGTGGTTGCGCCTCTCTTGGTATCCCCTGCTTCTGAGATTCATCCTCCCGACTCCTCGTGTTTGGAACTCGGGCTCGTAACCATACCCTTCATCAGGTAATGATTCCATTAAATGGACGACGTTGATGGATTCAAATATTAGCTCCTCATCCTATGACAGGCCAACCTGGTCGGTTGTCTCTGATGGTGCCATTTGGTGGGTCGGTTCCTGTGGCACCAAGTTTGAGGGCATAAAATTGACAGTGTATGGGCTGGCTTCGGACTCTTTGCAGACTTCTACTCTTGTTCTTGTCTTCTCCCTTTTCAATTACGCCTGGACGACCGGCTCGTGGAGGGTTGTGAGGCCGATATTGTCAGTTGCGCGACATTAGGAGTTGTTGGTGGCAACACCGACCACTATAATTAAGCTTGGAGTATGCCCTGAGCTCGATTGATAGTATTTCAAGTCATCCAATCATCAATTTTATGCCCCTTCTTTCTGGTGACTTCCTGCCACCCCTCCCCTTTTTTGGAGTCGGTGGTGGAAATATACGTCACAGGTGCTGGGGGTGGTCCCAGCACAACCTACCCATAGTCTACCATCCTTTGCAGGAGGTCTTTGAAGACGAAGCATTCCCAGATATTGTGCCCCAACATTTGATGGTAGGGACAGTAATCTGGCATGTCATTGTGGCTGACTTCTTCAGGCATCCTTGGCCCCGGGAGGTGGAGAAAATTGCAATTCATGAAGGCGATGAAGTAGTCGCGGACTTGGTCCCCATGGAACGAGTATACTTTGTGTCTTCATTACTCGCATTGGTTCCACCTCAATCCTCTTGGATCATGCTACTTAAGTGGAGGTGGCCACTGATATACAGGGGGCCCTTGACGATTTGGTGGAGGCCTGAGTGGTGGATCAGTCGTAGTGGCTGGCTTGAGCGGGATAGAGGATGCTTCAACTCTAACTATTCTCTTTGTGGGTGCCTGTGAGGCTATTCGAGACTTCAGATTAGTCCACTGCAGGGAGTCGTCAATTATCTAGGAAATGGTAGAGAGAATCCATAAGCCAGTGGTGCACTCCACTGGTATGAGCAGTGTTCGTAGCTCATCTCGAAGGTTATCTATGCATATGTCCAACATCTCATTTTGGGGAATTGTCTTGTTCAGAGAGTAGGTCAGCCACTTCCATCTGGGGATGAAATCTGAGACCCTCTCGTTCTCCCTCTGTTTTAAATTCATGAGTTCGTTGACCATTGTTTTAGGCAGTGTTGAGCTGAAGTGGAATAGGAACTGTCGTCGAAGGTCTTCCCTTCTTTTTATTGACTAAGCTGGAAGATTCATATACCAGACAAAGGAAGATCCTTGAATGGTCCGTACAAATCATTTGAGTTTCACTGCTTCTTATTGTTTCAGAGTCCCCATCATAGGGTCACAATAAGATGCGTAGTGCATAAAATGCTATTCTGGATCGTCTGATCCATGGAAAATATGGAATACAGGGCTTCCAAAATTGGGTGGAGGTGGTGTGTTGCGCAACCAATTGGGGTAGGGCTTTCGCTCTGGAAGTATCTGAGCGCGTTGACCTTCAATTATTTCCAATCGAGTTGTCAGACCCTTGATGGTGTTGGAGAGACCCTGGTTTACAACCTGTTGGGCCCGGTCTTGGGAAGGTGTAGCCCGATGCATTGCATGAGGATCTAGCTTGGCCATCACCAAGGGTGCATATGTCGTCTGTGAAATATTCAGAGGGTTCGGACATACTCACTCTGGTTTCTTCCTAAGTTGAGGTATGTATTAGTATTTATCTGAATTTATGTTCAGGTAGTTGGACGAACTAGGCACTTCATTGGGTGGGGTCCCTGACCGTGCTTCTCTTGCTTGGGAAAACCTTGGTCTTTGGGGTGCACATGCTGGGGGTGCAAGGTGTGGCTCTTCATGGGAAGCACTTTCAATAAGACGGTTCCTCTATAGTAGCTCGGTGTTAAGATTCCACAATTCCATCACTTCCTCTTCCCATTGAGCGAATCTCTCTTCGAGTGTAATTATCTCATTTTTATTGAGAGAAGAATGCGAGTAAAGTGTAACTATTCCTCTGTTCTTATCTTTGATGGAAGCTCGCAAGGTAAGTGGTGGAGGGTTAGTTGGAGGGGTGACCATATTTAGGGTGACCCTCTAGTTCTGGGTGTGCACACCTGGTGGTTCGTTGTGAGTCACAACCTGACTAGAACCATCATCTCTCGATCCATTCGGATTTGCATCATCTCGGGTGTCACCCATCGAGTCAACTCTATGGCGTTGATGGATGCATATCGTGGGGTGGTAGAGATTTCATCTTCCAAATAGGAAGATGATATCCCATTCCTTTTACTGGTCCTCCCTTTCCTGTCCCGTGATTGATTTCAAACACCTTGAAGAAGGGTGACACAGAGTATTATATGATGCGACCTCACAGTACACCTCCCTCTTGAAGGGGATGATGGTTCAAAGGATGGGATAGGGAAGGAAGCTCCTCTTTTGACTGTCATCCCTAGGCGAGAGAAAGCTAATTCTCGTGGGGGAGGTTGTGGATGATGTGGTAAAAATGCCCCCATCCTTGAGGGCTGGGGTTGGTTTCGTTCCTTGGATGTTGAGTCTCTTCCCGTTTTTATTGGTCTTATGGGGGAATTCGTTGTTAAAAATGCCCCCATCCCTACAGGCTTTGGTTGACCCTGAACTACGGTAATGGCTACTGCTATCGCTACCTGCCTGATCTTGCATTCCCCCATCTGGTGGTTAACTGGATTTGATGCCGATTTGACCTCTGAATAAATGCCCTCCGGGGAGGCATGCAACGACTACTGATTGGCCTCTCTTAGGCGAGAGGCCTGTTGTATGTTTTCGGTGGCCTGATTTAAGAGTTCTTGAATGGTTTTTTCCCATTAGGCCTAACGCTTCTGGGACTTAATCAAGGCCTGTCTCTGTTGGGTGTGTCACCTTTCCTGAACAGGGACCCCACTTGATTGGTGTCTTGACGTGATGTCGTTGCAAGACATTATGCCTAACCGGTTCTTCTGGGTGGGGAGTGGACTGAAATATAGAGCTCTATGTTCTCCCCATCTTCTAATATAGACTCCCTTTGGAGCGTCACCAATGAGGCGGTGGAGCTGGTGCAGTGCACGAAGGCATGCTAACTCACTTCTGCATTTACACCTCTCATGTCACGGTTTCCGCGTCAAAGGAAGAGCTCCCAGGACGATGTGATGTAGGAGGTCTCCTATAATCTTAACATGGTCTACACACCCATTGTAGGGTAGGAATATTGATTTAAGTCGGCAGAGGGTTTTCCATATATTGGAGCTGATGTCAAGCACACATTCTTCTGGAAACGTTCTGGGTATGTCGAATTGAGAGGTGGTCGTGGGCCAAAACATAACTGGTACACCATCTCTAGCTAGTCATTTCCTCAGGTGCAACATGTCAGCATACTCTTACACTAGTGATTCCCCTACCTGGTCAGCCCAATATAGATGCTCAACAATGGTGTGGTCTGCTGCAGTGGGGCCGGTAGGTGGTGAATTATCATCTGGGAGATTCTGAGGAGGTTCAGAAGATGAACATGTCCCTAGACTGTCTCCTGATCGAAGAAGGGTTTCGTTGGAGACTAGCTGGGAATCTGACTTGTTTGATCCCTTCCTTCTGAGTGCCTCATCATATGAGGGCTTTTCTGTGATTGATTAGGGAGGGGGAGGACTTTCCGGTCGATATGATATGTCATTGTGGGGAGGACTGTCGCAATGGAAGTCGTAGTGGTGAGGACTACCATTACGGCTGCCGTAGGGAGAGAACCTGCGGGGTACACCTTGGGAAGGGCCTTCATAATGTACTGAAACAAGGGGAGGACCTTCTTGTTGATCTTCGTCTAGGCGGGGAGGGCCTCCGCTATTCGTGTCGTACTGGAGAGGGCTGCCATTACTGGTTGACGCCTCACTGCATAGGAGACTTTTACAGTGCATACCCTGGGGAGGACCTCCAAGGCATGTCGCAGTGAGGGGAGGACCTTTTGGCAACGTAGTGTTGTTACTGGGGGGCCTTTGCAACAAATTCCATCATGGTGAGGATAGCCATCATGGTTTTACATTCGATCTGTATCCTAGGAAGGACCTTCAAGACACACTGCGACAAGGGGAGGGCCTTCTTGTTGCTTGATGCCATTGCGGGGAGGACCTTCGCAATGGCGGCCGTGGTGGCAAGGACTACCATCACAGCTACCGTAGGGAGAATTTCTGCTGGGTACACCCTGGAGAGGGACTTTATAATGTACCACAATGAGGGTAAGGCCTTCTCTTTGCTTGACATCTCTACGGGGAGGACCTCTATTATCATAGTGGTGAGGACTACCATCGTGATCTGATGTCTAGCTGCGTGGAGTGTCATTGCAGCGTAACCCCTGGGGAGGACCTTTAGGGATGGCCACAACAAGGGGAGCGCCTTCTTGTCATGATGAGAAATCACTACAGGGAGGGCCTCCGCAGTTGCAATAATGGTAGGGAGCACTACTGTTATAATTTGTGGTCCCACCGCACAGAGAGTGTTTGCAGTGTATACCCCGGGGAGGATCTTTAGGGTGGACCACAGCAAGTGCAGTTCCTTCTTGCTGGTAGATCTTCTGGTCACGCGGAGGGCTTCTGTGACCCGCATCAAAAGAGAAGCTCTCATGATCGATCATTAAATTCCCATAGTGGAGGCCCCTACGGGTGCTATGGGGAGGACCTTCAGAGCTTCTGGTAGCGGCATTGTGGGGAGGACCTTCGCAACTGCTACTGCCACTCCCATAATTTGGTAATGGGTGTGTTGGGTTCTGAGACTTCGAAATGTGCTTAGTGGTGTGGGGAACCCCAACTTCCAGCAGAGCAGAGTCATGAACCCGCTCTTTATTTTCTGGCTGCCTTTGGCACGTTCGTGGCGCTTTCTTGCAGGCAGCGGTGACCATCTATTGTTGATAATGACCTTCACCTTTGGGTCCATTTCTAATTGTGTCTCGTGATGCTTCCAGGATGGTCCAATGAACATCTTGACTTTTAGCAGGGATATACGCCTTCTCTGGAGCATCCATCGTAATGGATGGGTGTCCCCCAATTGGAATGAGTGAAGATGCTCGATCTGGTTGCCCTTGTATCACAGAATATGGCCAGTGACCCTCCTGGGTGGAAGCAGGGATACAGATCTTCTCTGAGGTAGTTGTCTCGTCTCTTAAATGAGTTTCCTCAATTAGGGAGATGGGCTCACAGACCCGAGTCCTTGCTGTTACTTTTGATGCAATTACAATCTGGAAAGTCTGCAAGATATGATCTGGGATCGATACCTGCTCCTCCATCATTGCAAGAATATGTAGAGAGACATCTTTGGCAAGAACGGGTGTGAAGGCCCATTCCGGTATCAGAGGAGGAATATCCTGCTCCGGTACTATAGTGGTCAGTGGGTACTGAAAATTCTCTTGTGTAGGGGCAGGTGAAAGAATATTCCCCGGTGTCGGGATATACCGGTTTATCTCTCTGTTTGATGCCACATTGGGATGGCGGACATTGCTTTCATCCACAGGGAGTTGGACCTGCATATGTTGGTTCCCCACTGTATCGAGTTGGTGGACTTCGTTGTCAGGGATACATGACCGCCTATTAATTTCCACCACATCTTGATGGCGGGAAATGTTGATCACCACCACATCGGGGTGGTAGGAGTTAGGAGCTTCTTCTATGAGCTGGGCCTGCAGGCGCTGGGTTGCCACCATGTCTGGTTGGTGGGAATCATGACCACGGGTAGGGAGAGGTGCCTGCCAGGTAGGTGTATTCCTGTGTAAGAGACGAGCTTGATGGAGCTCAGCGGGGATGCACGCCTGCTTGTATGATGCTGACATATTTGGTTGGTGGGCTTTGGAGAAGCGAACAGGTGTATGTGCCTGCTCGCAATACGTCTCCTTGGTTGGGTTGTAGAGCTCCTCCTCGGGGACAAGGGTGATAGCCGGTCCCTAGTTGTACGTTTTCCCCCCTCATCGGGAAGTCCAATGGGCCAGAGTTTGGGGAGCATGGGCCTGGATCCTCAGTGTGAAATCATCCTTAGTGTGAGGATACTGAGTTGCGGCGTAACCATGATGATGTCTTCCGGTGAGGGCCTTAGAGCGAAACCCCCATTCAGCAGGGATGAAGTCCTCAGTGTCAACCTCATCCACCTCCCTATGATAATGGAGGTACACATTGTCTCATTCTAGGGATAGACTTCCAAAACAGTTTGAGACGACTACCGGAGCCATCTGGATCTACTTTCACAGCTGCTGCAGGGCAGGCGACCGGTAGGTCTTGGCGGATTGGAGGGCATGCATGGCCGCCTCCACCGTCGCGAGAGTACTGTTCAAGTGGTACTCTCGGATCAATGCATCTGAGACCCAGCATTGAAGACACTGAGTAGGTGATGGGGTCCTTCGTTGGTGAGGATGTCTGGTCATTGCGTTGATTGAAGTATGCGTCTGTGAGTTCCTCCGTGATGCCATTGGATCAAAGGGAGTTATGATTGGTACCTGTAATTTATTTTAACAAATACAAACAACAAACCCATAAAATCATCATCACATGATCCCATGCGTAATTAATGATCATGTTTGGCCCTCCTGGTGAGTATAAGGGGGCACCGAGTGGGATTAGGTTAAATATGTCATTCTTGGTTAAAGATTCACATCGGGTTCACCATTTTTTGTTTCAACCCCTTCTTGGTGGTGGGGGCGGGACATGTGCGGTCCAACGGTTGATTAGAGAAGGCCAGGTCCTACTTAATCACCCATATTAGGTGCACCATTCCTGTTTCAAAATGCCCAACGGTTCAATATCCAACGATACATGGACCTTCATTCAAAGGCAATCCTTCTCTTGGTGATTTGGCCAGCGATGCTTAAGAACTCGCATTGATCTAGAGGATGGGAAGTCAGGCTCATTGAACCATTTTTTGGGGGAATTATAGACTGTTCTGGGACTCTCTTATAAATTTAAGAAGTATTCATATGTTTGAGAATCTTTGGTTTATACCCAAGAATAGTATCCATGGATTACTCTTGGTTGGAAATGGTAAACTGAACGCATGGATTCTGAATCATTTAGGCCTGAGGTTTCCCATCGCTCATTGGATTAATGACTCTGAGGAATTTGGACTCACTTAGATGGTACAGGTTTAAAGCCTCATAACTGGGCACTCAGGAGTTTATTGTCATCTAGGGGGGACAGATAAATACAAGATCATTTGGATCGAACCCGTGATATAGGCTTCCTACATATCCTTGTAAGAGGAATAAAAATCCACGTAGTTTAGTGCCACTTGACGGGACACATCACATTTTAAGGTCGTGTGACAAGGACCCAACCGTTTAGTTTAACGTCATGTGTCAAGGACTTCCGGGCGAGAGATGCCCAATCAAAGATGGTGTGGGACTTACGTCAAAGCGGCCCGAAAGACCCAAGAGAAGTTGTTTCCTTGGCCCGAAGATGGTCCTGCTGGAGTATAGGGACATGGTCTGAAAGTGGCAGATGTGCATCAGACATAGATATCGGGTTTTCACCTCAGGGAGGTTTCCTATGTATCATGGTAGTTCGGGGATCAAATTCCACGTAGTTATGGGAGATTACGGCTTATATGTGGGAGTTTCCTGTTGTTGGGATTGAACATCGAGGAGGCGTCCTACATACCATGCTTAGGAGACAGGGATCAAAACCCACATAGTTTGTTTTGAGGGCCATCGTCATGCGGACGTCGTGACCATCAAAAATCTCTATGCCCATGTGATTCATGCTCAGTGTGAGAAATAAGAGAATGCGACAAAATTGGCAAGCCTCAAACATTCTTCCTATTGAGGGAAGGGGTGTAAGATGACAAGCGGAAGAGATGTTCGACCCCACTGGAATCTCCTTCTCCCTGATGTAGGAGGAAGGTAAATGTCACGCAGCAGAGATATAAACCTTCCGTGACGATAGGGGAAGGGCCATTGGCTTACGGCGTGGATGGTGTGGGGCTTACTCCTAGAGGGATGCCCACCCACTCCCATGAGAGGGGAGAAAAGAACACCGCTGACGCTCGTTAAAAGGAAACGTGAGCGGGGTCCCTCAATCCTGGCAAGTGGAGAGGCAGAAAGGGGATTTTCGAGCTCGGACCCTACTCTACTGTGGGTATGCGAACCCAAGAATGCTTTGGGAAGCCTCTCAAGGGCTGGGGAAACCCCATTGCCCTTGCCTACCGGGGGTATGTGAACTCAAAGCGGCACACTGATGCGCCTGAAGGTTGCATCATACGGGTCTGGTGGCTTCAGTAAAGACCTTAGCTTGGGGATGATGAATAGGAAAATGAAGGGATTGAAATGGATCCGGCTTTATTGGAAGGATTTTATCTTGTTCGGGGAATGGGAACACCGAAGGAGTTGGCGGGACACATGGGTGTATGAGGAGTGTCTCCATTTGCATGGGGGGGTGCTTCGCAGCTGGAGAGGATCTCCGCATACGAGGGTGGTACACGAACTGAGAGGCATCCCGCGTACCAGGGTGGTATACGACTTCGGGTTCGGCCTATGTTCCATGTTGGTATGTGGTGGAGTCCACATGAGCAGCGACGGCCAGGGGCGACGCCGGTCGGGGGTTCGCCGGTCAGGGCCTAGTCCACGTAGGAGGGTGCTATGTGGAGCGTCAGATAAAAAAAGGGGCATTGAATCCCTTTTCTGTGGGGAGTAAATCCGCCGAGGGGCCATGTCTTGCGGTCTTATTTTTTTTAAGTTCGCGGTTCTCCAATTTGTTATGAGTTTTTCAGGTTCCTTATTAATTTTTTTTCCAGTTTCGTACCTATTCTGGTTCGCAAATTGGAACTTCGCTGTTTGTGAAATCCTAAGCTCCTTCCTCCGAAATCCTTCAACCCAAACATGCTCTTCCTTTCCATTTCCCCTCCCATCTTATCCCACATGATGTCCTTTTATAGAGGGGGGAGATGTATCTGTGGTCATGCAGCACTTTTGTAGAGGCACATGACTGAAAACCCAGTTTTCGGATGACTTGGTCAATCCGCAACTCGCGGGGGGCATTGAATGCCCCCCCACCCACGACCAAAACCGATTTGGGAAGTGCTTCACGACCGTGTAAGGCTCTGCCTATGTTCTGTGAATGACAGTGCACATAGTCTGGGCCTGTTGACGCATCTCATGGCTGGGGTGGTTGGTGACATTGGACCGGCCTGACACCAGTCCTGCTTCACGCTCGCGGAGGGTTCTTGACTCTGTTCCACGAACGACACTGGTCCGCGGAGGGGGCGGCTTACTGAACAGTCCGCATACCATCAATGTTTGACCAGTACGCGGACCGGTCGGTCTTTCGCCAATCTTGAGTTTCCTCCATTCTTTGAGGGGAATTGGGTGGGATCCATTCCCAAATTAAGGGGATCCCCATTCCCCATTGCGGATTTTTCAGGACCCTACAATATGATAAAACATTCTTTCTATAAAATTGTCAAACCAAGTTTTATTTTAAAGATTCAATCAATGGTCCTTTTAAAATACCATAATTATGTGTTGAATGACTATAATTTAAAAGAAAATATAAATAGGTTGGACAAGGGTCTCCTTCTTTAGAACCTTTTGCAAAATTATATTAAGCTTAAAAATCTTGTGATAAGGTAGAATATTTGAAAATGATTTTATAATATTTAACTTTATTGAAAATATGATAATATTGATAAAATAAGATTTTATTAAATACAACCCATGATCTATAATGGAAACAAGGTATAGTGGAGGTGTTTGATATCTCAAACAATTACTTTCATGTGGGTTTTATATTAGAAAATGTTTAAGAGTCGTCTGGACATGACTTTGCAATAATTATTTCAAGCAAGTCGTCAGGAAGAGAGAAAAATGTCATTTGAGATCCTCATCCTTATATTTGTAACAAATGTTCAAGGATCTGAAAAATTTTCAAAATGGGGATTTAATTTAATGAATTGACATAGAGACTGGAAATGTGTCAAACAAAAACTTCTAATCCCATAATGTTTTCAAAACCGATCTCTGATACCAACTAAAATGCCCCTTCATTAAAAATTACTCAATATTTAGTTATATCAATAATTCACATTGATGGTCTTTTTTGGTTTAGAACTGTAGAGAAATAGGCCATAATAATTACACTACATCCAAAAAATTACAAAGTATACACTTTTACCCAGTTTCATTTTTTAACAAAAACTCTAAAAAAAGAAACATGTCTAGTACCATGTTTTAGAAAGAATTAATTTTCCTTGATCCCATCCTTGACCCTATTCATCTTTATGTCCTGTGAAACAACATTTCAAAACTTGGGATGAGCATATAAATCTCAGAAAGAGTTATAAAAAAATAATGAAAACATTATCCCATCAATAAATAAAAATCAATGAAACCATAATTCTCCATCATAACAAACCATATGAAATCATAAGATTTATTATTAACACATAGAAATCATAAATCATAAAGAAAAATTTTGGAATACATTACATACCTACATTTTATCTTTCACAGCTACGTAAAGAGTTTCATTTGGAATACTCATCAAAGTATATTACCTAAATCTCTTATTAGAAACATTAATGTTTAACTTTATCATGCTACCCACTACATTGGAGAGTTCCTAAAAAAATGAGATATGCTTGAATACAAATAATTGAGAAATAACGATAATAAAAGCTTATAATATCATGAGAATAAAACGATTCACGATAGAATATGTCAAAGGGAAGTATATACACTATGTAAATGTGACATGGTGTATAACCACAAATAAGTTTCAATGGAATATAAATTGAGACAAAGTCCCTTGCAAAGATCGCATCCTTAGATTAAGGACAAATCAATGACATGATTATGTGTGAAAAATAATAATACACCAAATATAAGTGGATATAAAGTGTTAAAAAAACATAGTCCAATCACACATATTCATATCATGACATAATCAAGAAGTAGAAGTTTAACCCAAATAATTTAAATTGGGTTAATAAGTTCTCTTAGAAAAATTCGACAGCCTAACGACATCGCTTTAAAATTCAGAAAATGAGTTGATGATAGAGAAAAGGGTATCTCATAAAATGGCATAAAATTTACCACAATAAGGATATATAAGAACATATCCCCACATAAGAAAAATGAAATTAAAAGGCACGACATAAAAGTTGTCTTTGACTAAGAGTATGGGGAAAGATTCCCTTACCGATTTGGTAACATACGAAACATGCACCCTGTGAAGAAAGGATCAAACAATAAGGATGTAGATACCCATAAATTAAAGTATATTACACAAATAATATGAAAATCGGAAGTAAATACCCCACACAAAATGAAATACTGGAAAATATAGCATGAATCTCACGAGAATAAAATGTGAGATTAAAACCCCTTACCTCAAGTCTGACTTGTCTTGTATGTTCCTTGTTATTCCTAAATAATAAAAATAAGTTATTTTCTACTTTCTTAAGAACCATTTTCAAGTTAATTATTCATTTTATATCACTTATTTCCATGTTATAAACATTATGTAATCAGTTAAGTTAATAACGGTCGTTTTGTTGATATTTGGTACTTCAGTCCAAATGAACTACTTATAATTACTAGTTGACCATGTTGTCAAAATTCCATTATCTAAAAAATCATATTCATGATTTATATATCATATATATGATATATATAGAGTATATATAAGTATTTATAATGGTATATAACATTTGGAGGTAAGAAATGAATTACACCGTTCATGGAGACGGTAAGCCATATGTACGCATGAATACTAATTTTATTTATATTTTATATTTAATGGAATGAAAACTTAATGATACATAGGTATATGATAATTCCTATATAATATCATACGTATTTTCATAAACTCAATCCTATATAAATTCCACTTAGTGAATGAATGAGTCATATCACTTTGAGGGGGCAGTAGTCCGCACTTCCTCAAATGAAATCATCGTGTTTACCCATTATGGAAACCGTAATGGTATGATATAAATGAAAAATAAATAAGTATAGACACAATATAAATATAATATTTATCACATATAAATACATTTCTATCATAATGGCCACCATGAGAGGTGTTCTGAGATATTTGAACAATCATCATTTCATGAGGCAGTAGTTCGTAGTCCATAGAAACAATATGTTCGTATCCATTAGATTGAGGTGTGTGGAAGTGTAGAGAGAATACTCTCATAAAAAGCCTAGTATATTATGTATACTTTTTTTGTTATAAATGAAAGGAATATAGAGTGTTTAGGGTGTTGGATAAGTAAAATAAAAGAGAAGTACTTAAGAGAAGATGTTACCTTTAAATCATATATCTCTCATTGGTTTGAACACAAACGTTTACTTGATTTTCCTTATTCCTTGGGGAAGAATTATAGAATAATAGTGGTAAATTGGGTAGAGTTTGGACAATACAATGGGAGTTAGAGGCTTGAGTAATGGGTTATAGGTGGTGGATTTTATAAGGGGGGAGGTTCTCTTTAGGAAGGTTTGAAAACATCCTTTTATTATAAATTGATTTTCAGTTTCAAAATGTCAAAAAATAATTTAATTCGAATATAAGATGACTATTGTTAGAAATAAAATCATCCAATATAAATTGGAGTGGTTTTGGATAGTTTTTTATATTTTATAATATCATTTATTTAAATCATTTATTAATAAGGTAATCATTGCATCACCATTATTTCATAAATAATTATATTTATTTCATGTCTACAAATTATAAATAAAATACCATGATGTAGGAAAATTTTAAATTTAAAATGAATATTTATATTCTAAGTGATAACTTATATAACCCCATGTAAAAATTATTTTACTAAAAGATATATGTTTATGTAAATTTGGTCCTTACATAAAGTTAATTAATATAAAGGGTCATTATCACTCCTAAGTGGCTCCATGGGGTCCCAAAATTTACCCATGGATAAGAATGGTCGTACATGTATCATCCAATAGGAATAGGACACGTTTTAGGGTAATTTAATATTATTATAACAATATTTGTTTACCCTTATTTACCATATTTACCCTTTTACCATTGTTAATAAAAAATTAACTGAAAGAAATATTCATAATGTCTAAAACTAAAAGATACCAATTAAAAAAAATATGGAACTCCTGATTCCAAATATGGAATCCCTTTTTACAAATACAAAGCATATAAGTGGCATAAAATAATTTAAAATCAATTCTCGTTGTCAAAACAAAATACGCATTTTTATGAAATAATATCAATCAAAAGATTTCTGCTTGTTTATGTATAATTTAAGAGTGATACTACAAAAAATGAAGAAAATTGGATTAAATTATAAAAATAAAATACAATTAAACTTTTAAAAAAATTAAAATAATATTCTATATATATAAATAAATTAGATAAAAAGTCAGTTAGGAATTAAAATGTTGTATTTTTCACTATTCATTAAAAAATGAACATTATTAGAAAAATACCAAAAATTCATCCAACTAAATTTTGTTGTCCCAATTCTAAGGAAGAATATTATTTAGTCAAATAGAACACATATAAGTGAAAAAAACTATATTTAAAAATAGTTCATCGTCAAAAGGCTATAAATTGACCTTTTAAATAATATTAGAGTGGCTATGCTTAAAATTGTATTCGTTCTTATTTTAAGCCTCTAAATTTTATTGGATAAATGTAAAAACATTTAACAAACATGTATAATCATATTTTAGTTAGTTCTATTCTTTACGACCAATATAATAGATTGGCGTTAACTACAATTTAAAATAATATTATATTTTTATTTTTCAGTATGACTCAGCCTTTTGGGAAACAAGAGATTTTCAGAGAAACACATTATTGTGTTTCAGGTACACCATCGAACATAGAATCCCCTTTAAAGTAAAATGAATATCAAATTCAAAAATATTAATAAAAATAAAAATCGAATATTCTTTATTTACCTGGGATGTTACACTTCCTCTTCACTCAAAGCCGTTGGAGTGCATCCATCCTTTTCCCTCCTCTCACCAGAATCCTCCCAAGGATTCCCACGATCCCAAGATGCATCTCTCAAGCCCCTCCAAATCCTTTGGTATCACACATCAAAGTAAGGTATTCCTTCCTTTCTCATTTTATCCAAGTTTCTTATTATTTTTATGCACTTTTATTTTCATTTATAAATGTTGAGGTATGATTTCACACCCCCCCCCCCCTCCCCGCATACCGCCCTCTTTATATTTTAATGATGAGAGAACCATTTATCTCTCATTAAATCCTCTCATATACATCTATTACCATGACAATGTTTTTAAGGAATTTCTCTCTCCTCATTTACATCCATAAAATACTTTTGTATTATGAATCCAAATTCCATTACTTATGTTGGGACACAAATCTATATGATCCCTTACTTCCCATTTCATGTAAAAATGATGTGACACCCCTTTCTCTCTCATCAATCATTATTATGAATTATTATTTCACATTGTTATGCGGCTAAAATTGCATCGCATATTTTTAAGCCAAAATCATTATGTCGTGAACACGATATCCATGTCTCTATCAAAGGTAATCACCTTTAAGAAAACATACTTATTGATTATAGAGTATCATGTATGAGTTACACATTGCTTTATCATGGAATAAATGATGATATTTAATTATTACATGTTGTATGATCCATGTAAAACACATATTTATGAAATGAAATGATAAGAATGGTGCACCCGAATTGGGCTCCAATGCATTGGGTAAAGATTAGTATCAGGATACGTCAAGTGCAATGAAGTTTTACTCATGCTAATTCACATTCAATGAGGGTTTAAACATGTTAATTCAATTTCAATGAGATCTTACCCATTATCCATGTTTAATGAGTCTTTCCTCTTTCTAATAATATGATTGTTGTTGTCACAACATTTCCATGTAATGATAATCATGCTATATCATGAATTTATGTTTATGGTTCTCTTGCGCTCCATTGATATGCTTATTTTTTAACATGTATTTTAATCTTCATATTATGACTTTTTTACTCCCTTACCGTGAATTATAGATCATATTTTTCTTATTCATGTCCTCAGGTTATCCCAAGCAATTATAATTAAGAGGGAATATTGTAGTCATGAAAAGGAAGTTTTAAATAAAGATGTTTTGTTTAATGTTTTAAGTTTTTCTTTAATTTTTCTAAACCCCAAATATAGTAGACCACTCGATCATAGTTGTTGTATCAAGAGAAGAGTTTATATAATAAATTATGTTTAATTTTTTAATAAATATCATGGTTGTTATACCATTGGTATAATGTCAACTTTTAGAAAACCCGTTAACAACATGTCAAAACTGGATTTCAAAAGGCACAAATCACCTCCATCACTACACAAAAAATTTTAATATACTAATAATGTTGCCACATTTCCATCACTGTTTGATACACCTAAAACATGATTGAGGGCCACTGTTTCCCACCACGAAGAAAACCAGAGACAAAGATTTTCTATGAAACCACTGTCGACGATGATACATTATAACACCCTAGGAATTTTTATGAAATATTTTCTTTAATAATTTTTATTCTTCAGTCTTTTTCTTTGCATGAAATCATTATTTCAAATGGACCGTGAGATAAACATTTTATAAAATTACCATTATAGAGTAACCATTATGTTAGTGGAAATAATCAAAACTTATGTATGAAAATTCATTATGAATTCATTTTCTATCAATTATTTATGAAAAATATAAATAAATTAGATGTATGTATTTTTAAGTGAATTATTTTTGTTAATGAAATTAATGAGATAAATATTTGTTATATACTTAATAAAATATTGTTTATATTCGTCCAATGGATATTTTAGTCAAAGGGTATGTATAAAACCTTATTTGATGTATAAAAAAATATTTTTTTAAAGGATAATTTTACACCTTTTAATGGAAAACCCAATTTAAATTAATATTTTCACACATTAATAATTTTAATATGACAACATAAATTTTTTTCTTTTATTTGGTATATAAATATTTAATTTGGATAAATTTATGATATTTTTATGATAACATTCATGTTTTGATGAATAGTAAAAATGTACTAAATTTTAATGAAAAATAACTTTTTCCATTGAAATAATTTATATGATTAAACTATATTATCTAAGGGATTCAATGTATTAATAGAATAAATTATTACCATTTAATATAATTAAGGTCATTGGAATTAAATTTACATTTAATTCATAAGTAAAAACTTTTAAATATTTTTCAATGTTTTAACATTTAAAAAACATGTTCTCTCATTCCGAAAATGAGACTCATTTTAAATTAATTACTAAAACTTATGTATTTTGAAATTTTAAAAATTTTATTCCGTATTTGGACATGTAGGTCCAAATTATGTTAAGATGCTACTATTATTTTTGTGCACTATGAATAGTAACTTTGGTAATTATTTTTATTACCATGGCTAAAGGTAAATCGGGTAATTAAGGGTAAAAATAATATTATATAATTACCTTAACACTTGTAAAAATCCTATTGGATGACTAAATTAAACCCTTTCCATCTAATGTTCAAAATTGAATTACAATATGACCCCTTACATTTTAATATGACATGAATGTCATAAAAACTAATGAATGGGAAAAAATGTCACAATCTCATTTTATATAAGTATATTAATTTAAATATATGGTTAACTAAGAGATAATATCAAATATAGATAATATATGGAAATATAAATTAATTACCTACCTTATAATTATTTATTTAAATTTTTTATATATTAAATAATTACTATTAATGATTACACAATAGTGATGTAGGAATTATTTTATTAATATAAATATCAAATAAATAGTATTAAAAATATTAAACAATATACAATAAGAACTAATTAAAGTTCTCAACGAGTTTTCTAGGTGAATATGTCATATTAAGAGTGTATTAAATATTTTTCTTCCAATTTATATTCTGTGTGAATTTTATTTATTGTCAAATAATTGAATAGTGTCAAAATTGAAACTATTGACATTTTATAAAAATAACATTTTATTAAATTATTTAAAAATCATAAAAAATTAGTATTACAAAGTGATAATTATAAGGTATAAAATATCATTAAATATCCATTAATGGTTAAATAACAACATATAAGTTTATATTTTTTAAAAATTAAATATTAATAATGTTATTACCATAATTAAAATTAAATGGAATAACTAAGTGTTCATTAAAATGATAATGCTTAAATTGACATAAAACCTATCTAAAATTTAATATATGAGGATATTACCAACCTATCACATCTCATATTCTAAATTGGGAAATTTTGGAGTAATTTTTGTGGGGTTTGATTTTATTATAAATTAATAATTTTCATGCTTTCAAACGTGCCCCTAACATAAATTATAAAATGGATCCTCCTCCCTCACATCTTCACTTTATTTGGAGCCTTCAAGCCCAAAAAAACCCTGAAATGTTTTATTTTCATCATCCCTATTTTCATTATAGTAGTTATGGTCTTCTTCAAATACCAACCCAATTTTCCTAAAAGGAAATTTAGCAGAGGCACGTCGAGAAAGAGGTAATCTCTTCTACCTATTATTTCAAATTTCATTCTTATTATACTTCTTATCCATTATTTATATCATTATAATGTAATTACATAATTATAAATTATATAAGTATATGTTATTATAAATATGAAACAACCCATTTCATCATCTATTCATCCGATGAAAAATTAAATCACCGTATGGGCATACATATGGCTTACCATCTCCACACCATGGGGTAATCTTTTTTTCATCACCAAATTACATGGATGGTTGTAATGGTGGAAATTATAAATATATATTATTATTATAACAAGAAACATATTTTGAGATATTATACACCATACCATTCAATACCATTCATCAATTATGAGAATAATACCATCACTTGTGCGTACGTATGGCTTACCGTCTCCATGGTACGATGTGATTCATCCTACACAATTTTCACTAAAGCAAGATTATATAAATTAATTGAATGAATAAATATGATATATATTATACCAATACCATTATATAAATGATATAACTATAACCTAAAAATAGTAATATGAACATATCTGACAAAACATGCATAAGAACAAAAAGCAGTTAATAGCCGAATAACGAGTAATAATGAAATGTTACTAAAAAATAGATGAATATATGATCATTTATTTTATCATAAAAATGATAACTATTTTGTAATAAATCAGTAACATTATTTAAATCATTATATAGGAGGTTCATATGCATACGAATCTTATCGGACCTAAGGTAAAGGGTAAATTGGAAAATCTCATTTTTATCTGAGATTTTCTATTTGTAAGTATTTACTGGGGGTAATTTATCATATCTATCCAGGTTTCCTAAATATTTTTTTCAAAATATTTTTTTCTATCCTTAAATTTTTGTTTAAAGTAAAATTTACCCATTGGTATGTTTTTACTAAATGGTATGAATGGAATCGTTTGTTGTTTTCGGTATGAGGTACTTTTTGACATTTTTGACAAAAGTATAAGGAAAATGTTTATTTACTTGGACGACATGAATGGATTTTGTACACATTCCTAATTATTTATTTACTTTAAATTTTACCTGCAATATTACAAGGTCATTTTCACATAATATTATTTATTCTAAAATTGTGTGGTATTTTGAGTTAGGAAAATGTTTTTGAAGAAGAATTGATATTTTCCTCAGGAATGTAGCTCAAGTATTTTATCGAAATTATTTTCCATATAAGATTACAAAGGTTTAAATTTATATACCTGTTATTACTTTTAATTTTTTGGTGAAATGATGGAATTATTCTTATGAAATTCATTTATGGATTATGTTATGATGAAATGATGTTTAAAAAACCCATTTTATTTCATGGGTTATGCTATAGTGAATGTTTTTATGTTTTTTTGGGACATGTAAGAATGGTTTCATTATGAAATTTGTGGGACATATATATCCCTCCAACGAATTGGGTAAATATTTCTATCTCATGAGGTAGACAAGACTATATTGGTATGTAAATCTTGTTCCTTAATACAAGGATATAATGAGGAGTGGACCTAGTTTAGTAATGGACTTTGTCCACTTTGATAGCCTTGGAAATGAGACATGACTAATATGAAATGATTTTATATTCTTATGTGTCTATAAATCAAAATTTCATGTCTTATGTTATGACTATTGGGGATACATTTCACTTTTATGAATTATCCGATGACATAATATTATGATTTTTTATATAATGGATAAGATTATCAAATGTTATGTTCATATGAATATGATATGATTTATATTTCCATTATTTACCCATACTGATAGATTGAGCTCAACCACTTATGATTCTTTTCCCTAGGCCATGAAGAACTGTATTATGTATGATATGCCAAAAATGATTATAGTTATGATGAAATAAAATGGGGACAACGTATATATTTTATGAACTAGTTGCCTAATTTCGCAGTTTCTGAAGACAATATAACAATATAGTCATATCATGGTTTTGATATATTTATTAATGAATATACTTCAATTATGAAGTAATATCAATGTATGAAATGTATGGATTATTATTGTTGGCATTAGAGGAAAGGTATAGTTAACCTTTGGAAACTAGGATGACAGAGACCTAGTAAGAATGCTAAGGTTATGTCTATGTATAAGATACAATCCATGTATTTTAGAAATGACTATGAATTACATTGGATAAAACCTAATGATTCCTAAATTAAAATTTTATTCTTGATAATGTTGATTCCCACTTATGAATAGTGTTTCTCAGACTATGCTTCTTGGTTTTAGACAATGGCTAGAACCGAAAAAAACTGTCTTAATTCTTAATGTCATAGGAAATTCAATAACTATCCCCATGAGTGGATAAATGATATTGGAGATGGAATAATAAATCATGTATCCATGCTCCCACAACATTATCAAGCTATGAATCATGCCTAACTTCCAAACCTAAAATGGAGAGAGCATCATTCTGTTGAATCATTCATGAGGCAGTGTCCATCGTCTTTCAGCGGTTCATCCTATCCATTAGTGGCTGGACTGTGGACCAGTACCACAGAGAAAATATTTTTAGTTCTTCTATGTTTTGAACATGAAACAGTCACCATAGAAGTACATCGTTAGTAATGTGATGCTAATTAATGGTTGAATCGTATAAAAAATACAAGGCACTAAGATGAAATTGAGTCTTTCGAAAGGGACTAGTTCAATAACTTATTTTTAATTATGTAATTTCCTTGAATTCTTCCAACAAAAATGGAGAAGGGTATCCTTGAACTGAAGGAAAATGATGATGAATCTATTTGTACCGATGAATAAAATTTTACGAGACATACAATGTATGCTTATGGAATTATTATCCAATATGATAGTAAGATTGATCAATTCTTTAGTGGCTTCAATCCAAGGATTTAAAGGGAATTATCCATAAGGGACTTCAGTAGCTATGAGGAAATTGTTCAATGTGATCTCCATGTTGATATGGAGATTGGAGTAACCAACGAGTCATATGGTTTTGATAAGAAATGAAAAATGGAATTGAAAGGAAAGTCTAAAGGCCTCACTCAAAAGAAGATGAGTATTAACTTATGCTCAAATTGTTTAATGAAACATATAGGGAAATGTCTTAAAGGTACTAGTGAATGTTTTATATGTGTAAAATAAGGTCATTGGGAAATTTAATGCCAATGTGATAGAAAAAAAGATGTCGAATGATGTGAAAAAAGAAAAGGATACAAATAATTCACCTCTTACATTTCAATGTTACAAGTTAAAGGAAATGGGGAATTGTTTAAAACAATGCCCTAATCCAAGGGTTATTAACTATGATTGATTTCAACAAACTCTTAATGCCAAAGACAAAGGAAATCCACATGCAATATTTATCATTGACATGAAGTACGATAATGAAGTGGTGAAAGGTATACATACCATCCACTATAATGTAGAAAATGATTTATTGGATTCTTGATCCACCCAGACTTTTCATTCTGAATAATTTTCTATAGTTATCACCATATTAACTCTATAATTAAACGTTGAGTCAGATGTGACAACTCATAATGGAACAATGGTCACATCAAAAGTTTGTAATTCTTCTTCGATTTAAATTTTTGGTAAAGTTCTTGTTGAAAATATTTTGTCCTTCCTATAGAGGAATTTGAAGCAATTCTTTCCATGGATAGGATTTCTCTATATAGAGCTCATATAAATTGGAAAGGAAGGGATCTCAAATTTCATATTGCAGATCAATATTTGATCATATATCGAAGAAAAGATGATTATAACCTTCCAGTTGGAATTTCTTCCATCTAATGGGTCTAGATTTCAATAAATTAAAGTTATTTATCTCAAATGGTTGGTGAAAAAATCATGATTAAGAATAAACATATTTTAAAAGAGTTTGAAGATGTCTTCTCAGAGGAATTTCCAGGTCTTCTATGAAATTGTGATGTTATGTTTTCAATAAAACTCATACTAGGTGTTATGCCTATTTCTAAGATACAATATAGAATAACCCCAATTTAGTTAATGGAATTGAAGATGAAACTCCTAGAGAATCTTGATAAAAGATTCATATTCCCCAGTGAATCAACTCGGATAGAACCTATTCTGTTTGTTATGAAGAATAATGGATCAATGAGAATCTACGTTGATTATCGAGAACTTATTAAGATCACTATCATGAAAAAATAACATCTTCCTCAAATTGGTGAATTATGTTTCCAACTACACGGTGCTCAATACTTTTCCATGATTGACATTTGTTTTGGATATCATAAATTAAGTTTAAAAAAGGATGATATAACATAGACAACATTCAGTACAAGGTATGGACACTATTAATTTATAGTGATTCATTTTGGTCGTACTAATTTCCATGCTATCATCACGGATCATATGAAAAGAGACTTTAGAGACTATCTTGATCAGTATGTTGTAGTCTTTATGGTGGATATTCTTATCTATTCAATGGGCAAGGAAGAACATGAATATCACGTGAGAATTGTATTGAATACCCTGATAAAGGATAAAGTATATTCCAAATTTTCAAATTGTGAATTTTGGCTTCAGAAAGTTTTATTTTTGGTGTCTTATAATCCCTATAGAGGGGATATGTGTGGATCTAGAAAAAACAGAGGTTATTGAATGATAGTCAAGACCGACAACAGTAAATAAGATGCGAATTTTTCATGGTTACTCTGGACCTATAAAGGGTTTTTGAATGATTTTTCATGATTATATAATCCAATATTCATGTTGACTTGGAAAGGATTTATGTTCGTTTGGGTATAGGAATGTGATGAGAATTTCAAAGAGATAAAAAGAAGGTTAGTCGGTGCACCTGTGCTCACACTGTCTTGTAGTTGAGAATGGTTTGTGATCTAGAGGGATTCATCTAAGAAGGGGTCGGGATGTTTTGTCATGAAAACCGATATGGTGATAGATTATTCCTCATGGTAGTTGAAAATATATTAGTTAAATTACCCAACTCGTGATTCCGAGTTAGCTGCAGTAATCTATGCATTAAGGATATGAAGGAATTATATTTATGGTGATGTTGTGATAATTATACTTATCATAAAAGTTTAAAGTATATTTTAACACAAAAGGATCTTAATATGCACCAAAGAAAATGGATGGAGTTTTTTAGATATTATGAATAGTCAATACATTACCACCATGGGAAAGAAAACTAGTTGAAAGATGCATTAATTTGACAAGACCATGATATCCTATTCATGATAAGGATCACAAAAGAGCAAATATTTAGGGATTTGCAAAGGATGGATAATGAAATTTTTTAGGGGGGAGGAATATTATCTTTCTCAAATGAATTTTCAACCACCAATACATGTGTATATTAAGGAGGTGTAGAAGAATGATGTAGATCTACAAAAGAAGGCGAGGAGTGTTCCTTAGTTAACCCTTGATTATGATTAAATAATATGGATTAGGATTCGGGTTTTTATTCCTCTTATACTATAATTAATAAAGGAGATATTGGATGATTCTCATATTTATTCATTCTCCATTAACCCTAAAAGAAAAAATATGTATATGTATTTTAAAGAGTGCTTCTGGTGGGATGGAAGGAAAAGAGATGTCACCGAATATGTCTCTCGATGCTTGGTTTTTCATCATGTTAAGGCTATGAGATAGATGTCTAAGGGGATGTTACAACCATTACCCATACCAAAATTGAAATGGGAAAACTTCACTATTTAATTTGTCATCAAACTTCCCAAAAAATATAAAGGAACTAATGCTATCATGGTTATAGTTGATCATCTTACGAAGTTGGCACACTTTATTTCTATTTGAGAGGATTTCTCTATTGATCACCTTGAATGGATATATGTAAATTATGTGGTAATATTGTATAGAGTACCACATTCCATTATATCTGATCGGGATCCATAGTTTACCTTGATGTTCTAGAGAATTCTTCATCATACTATAGATATAGAGTTAAGATTCATCACTCCTTATCATCCTCAAACATATAGTCAGTTTGAGAGGACAATTTAATCTCTAGAAGACCTGTTGAGAGCTTTCTCTATAGAAATCAAAGGCCTTTGGGATCAACACCTACCATTGGTGGAGTTTTCATACAATAATATCTTTCACTCTAGTATTTAGACTGCTCTTTATGAAGACCTCTTCCAAGACTTGTCCTCGGGGCCTATGCCGTGACTACCCCAAGCCTGCCTTCCATAGGCCAGGGGCAGGCGACTAGCACCAAAGGCATAAATCCTGATAACTGGGAAGGAATTGCCTTTATAAAACATAACCACATTCAACCAGAGTATAAGCGAAACTAATACACTAAGTACAAAAGAATGTGCTGAAAATTAAATGGGCTACAATACAAACCCAACTGAAAAGTACACCTAGAACTGAAGAAAAGTACAACAAAAAAGACTAAAAGCTGGAAGATAGAAGCAGCTCTTGGGTCGTCCACCTTGAATCCTTCCTGAAGGGTAGGTACATATAGCCTCTTCAATGCTCTCGCCCACCAACCTCCTCCGAGTACCGTCTCGTCGTGATGTCCACCTCCAGGTACTGACTCGTCGTGAGGTCCACCTCCGGGTACCGTCCAGTCCTCGTACACTCGGTCTCTATCAGTGTTGTCTGTCGTTTTCATCCAACACAACGAGGTGTAGGCATAACCCGTGAAGAGGTGAGTATAACGATACTTTTTAGGGACCCTGAGACCCTCAAGGTCTCACTAAATCGAACAAGGATAACCACAAAGAAGGATCTCAATAGATAACCCTTAATTAGGTATAAGTCCACACTTATACCTAAGTTATCAGGTTACCCATCTCAATCATGAGGAAAGACAAAGGTTTAGAATGAAATGGATAACCCCTACTTTGGTATATGCCCATACATATACCTAAGTTATCAAGTGACCCATCTCAATCATGAGGTAAACACAAAGGTCATTGACTCAGCTCATACCAGGATTTTCATTAATGATATCGAAACCACAACTACTGAAGAGCTCCTCCTCTAACGAGTACAGTGATCTTGTCACATCTCTGAGGCACCACTCACTAACCTTAGACTACTGAGGTACTCCTTTTGTCGAGTACCTTGGGTCTGCCACCCAGACACAGTAGTGCTCCCCACCATGGGTCTGCCATCTCAACATAGTAGTGCTCCCCCTAATAGCCTACAGAGGTACTCCTTCTATCGATTATTGTGGGTATCTCACCCAAACACAGTAGTGCTCCCCACTATGGGTCTACCACACAAACACAGTAGTGCTTCCCACTGGGCTAGTCATGTCACTCCGACTCGAATCGGACAAGCCGTCATCCGGTCTCAACCAGCTATAAAGTCTTCGTACTCCGTACGCTCGTCTCCAGGAGGATCCTCACCACGAGCTACTAGTCGATAATCCAATTATCAAAAAGTCCCACATAATGGTATCTCAAAGGACCACCTCGTCAAAGGGGTCTCAATGTAATAGACGACACATCGATCAGACGCCCAGTCTGTGAGTTATTATCCTTTTAGTCCTAGGGGCCTGGTTGGTTTCGTGTACGAACAAACCCGGTCATATCTCAAATTTATCTCAAACTCCCATGGGTATACTCAAATGAACTATTTCTTAACGTGATAACCAACGCCGCTGACGGTTCGTCAAACGGACATCCGGTATGAGAGTTATTGGCTTTTCCATTCCAGGGGCCCTGTTGGATTTCAGGTACAATCCAACCCATACACATTCCAACTGCATCCAAACCTCATGTGAAGTATCCCAATAAACCCGTCTCATCAAGACGAATCCAACAAAGTTGACAGCACGTCAATCGGACATTCGGAGCTCAAGTTATAAGAATTTCCGCTCTGAGGGCCCGGTTGGTTTTGAATTCGATCAAACCCGACTCTATCTAAACATTTCCAAAATATTGATTGTAATATACCTAAATGACTGTCTCGATCCATGGAATCCTACGCAACTGACGGCGCATCAATCGGAGGTCCAATACTCATGTTATGAGAATTTAAAAGAAGATGGTCTGAAAGTAGGGGGTCTGGGCCCGGTCCGACCAGGCCCAACATCCCCTTGGTCGGCCTGAACAGGGTCGACCCGACTCGTGTCCAGGTCCGGCCCGGTTGGGTGCGAGCCAGACCAGCTGACGTGACCAAGTCCAACCAGTGTGGCTCAGCCCGGTTGGCGTGGTCCGAACCGACCAGCGCGGCCCAGTCCGCATGGCCCGCCTCGGGCTGGGCAGGGAAGGCTGGCTCGGCCAGTCGGCCGAGCGTGTTGCGTCGAGCGGGGGGGCGTTGATTGACACCGACGGCACCCACTGGAACTGCCCCGCCATTGTCCCGGATCCAACACGACCGCGGGAGCCACCACGTCGCCGCCGCGACTTTTGTCGCGGTGGATCCTCTCTGGCTGCGCGCTGGGGCGCCGCCGCCTCCAGGCGGCCGGAGGGCTCCGGCCGCCGCCATTCCGGTGTGGCGTGCCATCATCCCCTTCCACGGACCACCAGACGTGCTCCGGTGGTCCGATTCGCCCACCACTTGTGCCTGCGAGTCTCCCAGGATCTTCTCTTCACTATAATGACTTCCAAACGCCGTTGCGGTCCCATTTCATCGTCGCCTGTCATCCTGTGCACAAACAAACAACCAATGGTGGGTGGTCGGGTCGTGTTTGTTCGGCCCGCACCCTCCGCGTTAGGCATTATCAATTGGAATTAATCAAACACGTGGTTTCAACAATTTTAAGGGTTTAATTTATTCAAGAATAAATTATACTAACATCATGTAAATAAGAGCTCATGATCGTGAGATAAAACGACTCAAATGAGAAGTAAAAAAATTCCCCTACCTAAAAAATTGATGTAGAACATCAGGCGTCGTGGTAGATGGTGTTGGAGAATGGTGTCGTGAAGATCGGTCGACGATTCTGTGGACGTCCGGGTGCGTCCAAGGAGGAAACATCATTGGTGAAAATGCGTTCTTTAAACCGTAAAGCGTTCCTCATCGAGGGACAAAGTCCTTCGTTGGAGGCGTTCTTCATCGAGGGATAAAGTCCTTTGTCATAGGCATTCTTCATCGCAGAGGGTGGTGTTCTTTCTTTGAGAGAAGAACACCCTTCTCTATTCCTCCAGATCTCTCACCAAAATCTCAACCAAACGAATGCCCAGAATAAAATAATATCAAAGGTATTATTTAATTCTCACAGGTATTTCAAAATTCTAACAACATAATTTAACTAAGTGAAGAGTTAGAATTCATTTATTAACTTGTGTTGGAAAACATTTAAGAGTGGGAGAGGAAGAGGAATATCCCTCATTAATAAGGGAGTTGATGAGTTAACAAGTTAATTAAAAAGGGGATTAAGGGAGATATTTGGGGAGTTTAAAGAGGGGGTATAAATGGAGTTTAGGGAATGTGAAAGGTTTCGGCTCATGTAAGACCCACCTCACATATATCCTAACATGGGTAGTTAAGTGCTTTTTGGTTCCACCCAAAGTCCCTCATCTAGGATATAACCACCTTAGATATAAATAAAATTGTACACACCAATTTTATTTATTTTTAAACTAATTCCCCAAAAATTAATTCTCAACCCGCTTAAAATGCAACTACGCTAAAGGTCCCCTTAAGCAATTATCAGCACTGCGAGCTCATTGGTGCCCTCAGATTTCAATTCTGAGGGCCAGTTCAAAAGATAGAATAACCCGCTCGTTCGTTTACTGAACGTACCCGAGATAAAAATTGGAAATTGATTCTGGGCACACCGGGCCTCAGAATCAGGTGCCGTCAGAAACCACAGACTCGTAAAATTCAAAAGAAATTAAGAAAAAAATTTCCATGAAATTTCTGGGTCTTTACATTACTCCCAAATCTGGGCTTTACGTCCCCATAAAGCTACAACACACACTAGGGAAAACAAATGTGGTCCTGAGCATGCATCTGAGCCTTCTGCTCCCATGTGCTCTCCTGGAGGTTCCTGTGCTTCCAGTGAAAGTGAACCTGAGGAATCGACCATCCACGTAGGAACCACTCTTTTTGATCCTCGATCTCCACTGGAACCTCCGTGAATTTCTCCCTATCATCGATGTTTAGCTCCCTGTGGTTGATGATGTGTGAAGGATCGTGCTCGTATCTCCTCGGTTGAGATATGTGGAAGACATCGTGCACCTAGTACAACTATGGTGGAAAGGTCAAGCGGTAAGCCACCTCACCCACCCTACTAAGGACCTAGAAGGTTCTGATGAACCTTAGAGTTAACTTGAAGCCTCAAGCTACATCTCTGTAGACCTCATCGTGGTGAGACCTGTAAGAAAATGTGGTCGACATCCATGAACTCTAGTTCTCTCGTCTCCTATCAACATAGAACTTCTGTCTGCACCATGCAATTTCAACTGCCGTGAACAATCTCTACCTCAGCTCTAGAAAGCTCTGATGGCATCTAACTGACCACACAAAGGGTTGCCTCTTTTTCGTCAATGTTAAAAGCATTGCAGCAACTATAAAGAAGTTAGACACAAATCTATGTCTGGCCGACTCATGAGTGATTGAATGTACCCCCTTAAGCATGATTCCATCTTGTGCTGCCTGGGTTTTCCTTTTCACCGACCAAGGAAAACCCTATCCCAACATTGTAGATAAACCACAAACTTTTTTCCTAAAACCGTCAATTTGTGTATGAACTGTGGTTGCCCAGTCCATACCCAAACTAACGTCGTAAGGCCTCGACACATCCACCAAGTAGTTCCAACCGAAACTCTCACCTCTAGGTTCAGATCACACCATCGGTGTATGAGTGATTATCGAATCTTCTCTCAAGATATCTCTAGACGTGAGGGTGAATTCAACGATTTAACCAGAAACTCTAGTTCTGGAACAAGATTTGTGGAAGGTAGGAATGATTGGTACATACGTCTATTTATACGATAGATAGTAGTAGACACAGACCATACCTCAAATCATTCTTAGAGACCTTGGGTCACACCGCCTGACCGCATGCAGCTATTCTCTTCCCCTTCCCTCCAGCTCTCTGAGCTTGGCAGGGACTACAAAGGTGGGTGGTTGTAACATGTTGAATTGTACACCCCCTCATGCTGCTCTGATATCTATGCTTCCACGTCTGCGGCTCTGCAGTTTCATCTATTCTTAAATCTTCCTCTTCTTGAATTTTTTTTACATGCCCAAGTCCTTGAGACTGGCTCCAGTTACCTATTTTACCACTTCTAACATCCACTGGCTATTTCCACTCAGCCAATGAATGTTCAACCACAACGGTTCTATCTAGAACCCTAACATAAGTAGGAATGCATAGAGGATAAAGTGTTGGCTCAGATACCCTTAACACACCTCACTCAGAAGTCTGAGCTCTAAAGCACTGATCATATCATATTCATCGAGTACCCGGAATAATCGGTATGCCTCGATAAATACTCAGCATCCGACCTGTCATCCTGCGGATGCTGTATAAGCTCTAGAAAAAACTCAGCCACCTCCTCAAACCAGTCTTCAGCCACCTATGATTCGTGCTCGCCTTGGAACCTTAGGGGTATCTGACGCTGAAACACGTGTAAGGCACTAAGCCTACATGTGTCATCTACCGGTACCACCTGTTGAAACTGTTGACCAACAGGTAGTGATATAGCTGGAACACTACTCGAAGGTACTATCTCAGGCATCGGTCCACGTACCAAAGCCTCGTTACTATACGGACCAACCTCATGGTCACTCACTGGAAAACACTAGTAGCTAAGTCCACCATCTTCTCTACTAGTGTCTTAACTAGGAGAAAGACTCTAGAAATCACCTCCATCATGTCCACTACTACCTGGGAATCTGTCTCACCTTGTAACCTCAGAGGCCTCTGTTGCTGGAACTCATGTGATGCGCTCTGTCGGCGTGTATCGTTCGCTAGTAACGCTGATGGCATCTACTACCTAATGGGTGGTGGTGCTGCTGGTGCACCACGCGAAGGTTCCAACATAAAAAGAGGGCCCTGCAACGGATTTTCATTGCTCGGTGGGCCGTTATCGAGTACTCTCTCGGAACTCCATCTGACTGACTGTGTTGAGACATCCTAGACAGATGTGACATGGTCAAACAATTTAAACCTCGTCAGCTGACCTGGTATGATCTGACATAAATAAAACTTTTCGAAACACACACACAATCAGTGTTTTCCTACACAGCGTCGGAAATTAGTAGTCAGGGTCCACATGTATGGATATGTCGGTCACCACACCAACACTAGAATCCCTAAACTGAAAACCACACTCATCACGCTTAACACTATTGCTTCACAGAATGAAAAATATCAGAGTCATAAGTTCTGTGGTTGAACCGAAATCCTCTGATACCAATTTTTCATGACCCGTCCTTGGGGCTCGTTCCATTACTACCCCAAGTCCGCCTTCCATAGGCCAGGGGCTGACGACTAGCACCAAAGGCATAAATCCCGATAAGTGGGAAAACATTTCCTTTATAAAACATAAACACATAAAACCAAAGTACAAGCAGATGTAATTCACTAAGTAAAAAATAAAGTGCTGAAAATTAAATGGGCCAGAATATAAACCCAACTGAAAAGTACAGCTACAACTGAATGAAAGTACAAAATAAAAGACTAATAGCTAGAAGATAGAAGCACCTCTTTGTTTTTCCACCTTGGATCCTACCTGAAGGGTAGGTACATATAGCCTAGTCAACGCTCTTTCCTGCCAACCTCCTCCGAGTATCGTCTCATCGTGAATTCCACCACTAGGTACTGACTCATTATGAGGTCCTCCTTTGGGTATCGTCCAGTCCTTGTACATTCATTCTTTGTTAGCGTTGTATGTCGTCTGCATCCAACACAACGATGTGCAATCATAGGCCGTATAGGGGTGAGTATAACAATACATGGTAGGGACCCCGATAACCTCAAGGTCTCAATAAATCCAAAAAGGATAACCACAATGAAGGATCTCAATAGATAGCCCTTACTTAGGTATAGGCTCATACTTATACCTAAGTTATCTAGTAACCCATCTCAATCAAGAGGAAACATAAAGGATAAGAAATCAACGGATAACCACTATTTAGGTGTATTCCAATACATATACATAAGTTATCATGTGACCCATCTTAATCATGAGGTAAACACAAAGGTCATTGACTGAGCTCAAACAAGGATTTTCATTAATGATATCGAAACCACAACTGCTGAAGAGCTCATCCTCGGATGAGTATAGTGATCTTGTCATAACTCTAAGGTGCTGCTCACTAACCTTAGACTACTGAGGCACTCCTCCTATCGCGTAACGTGGGTCTACCACCCAAACATAGCAGTTCTCCCTGCCATGGGTCTGCCACCCCAACACAGTAGTTCTCCCCCTAATAACCTACAGAGGTACTCCTTCTGTCGAGTACCATGGGTCTCCCACCCAAACACAGTAGTGCTCCCCACTGTGGGTCTTCCACCCTAACATAGTAGTGCTCTCCTCTGGGCTAGTCAAGTCACTTCGACTCGAATCAGACAAGCAGTCATCAGGTCTTAGCCAGCTACAGGGTCTCAATACTCCGTACGCTCGTCTCCAGGAGGATCTTCTCCACGAGCTACTGGTCGATACTCCAAGTATCACAAAGTCCCACGTAGAATTATATCAAAGGACCACCTTGTCAAAGGGGTCTCAACACAACAGATGGCGCATCTATCGGATGCCCGGTCTGTGAGTTATTCGCCTTTTAGAGTCGGGAACCAATTTGGTTTCATGTACAAACCAACCCGGTCGTATCTCAAATTTACCCCGAACACCCATGAGTATAATCAAAGGAACCATTTCTCAACGTGATTACCAATTTCGTTGATGGTTCATCAAATGGACGTCCGGTCTGAGAGTTATTAGCTTTTTCGTTCTAGGGGCCCGGTTGGATTTCGGGTCCAATCCAACCCAGCCATACTCCAATTGCATCCAAACCTCAGGTGAATTATACCAAAAGAACTATCTCATCATGGGGAATCCAACAAAGTCGACGGCACATCAATCGGATGTCCGGAGCTCAAATTATAAGTGTTTCCGCTCTGAGGGCCCAGTTGGTTTCGAATTCGAACCAACTCGGTTGTATCTAAAATTCTCTGAAACCTTGAGTGTAATATATCGAAACGACCGTCTAGATCCAAGGAATTCTATGAAACTGACGGTGCATCGATCGGAGGTCCACAACCCATGTTATTGTCGTTTAACAGAAGTTGGTCCGAAAATAGTGGGTTTGGGCTCGGTCTGACCCGGCCCAACATCCCCTAGTTGGCCCGAACTGAGTCGACCCGACTCAGATCCTGGTTCAGCCCGGTTGGGTGCATCTCGGCCCGGCCGGCGTGGTCCGGCCTGACCGGTGCGGCCTGATCCGCATGGCCCACCCCAGCCTCGCCGGGGAAGGCTGGCTCGGCCAGTCGGCCGAGTGTGTTGCGCCGAGCTGGGGGGAGGGGGATGGGGCGCAACACCCCGTTGATTGACACCGGTGGCACCCACTGGTGCCACCCCGCCGTCGTCCCAGATCCCGCGCGGCCATGGGATCCATCGCGTCACCACAGCTCCTGTTGCCGTGGAGGATCCTCTCCAGTAGCGTGATGGGGCGCCGATGCCTCCATGTGGTCGGACAGCTCTGGCCGCCGCCTATGGTCGCTGGCACCGCCATCCCGGCGTGGCGCGCCGGCAGCTCCTTCCACAGACCACCGGACGCGCTCCGGTTGTCCGATTCTCCCACCGCTTGTGCTTGCGGCTCTCCCGGGATCCGCTCTTCACTGCGACAGCTTCCAAACGCCATTGTGGTCCCGTTTCATCGTCACCTGTCATCCCGCACACAAACAAACAACCAACGGAGGGTCGTTGGGCCATGTTTTTTTGGCCCGCGCCCTCCGCATTAGGCATTGTCAATTGGAAATAATCAAACACAGGCTTTCAACAATGTTAAGGGTCTAATTTATTCAAGAATAAATTATACTAACATCATATAAATAAAATCTCATGCTCGTGAGATAAAACCACTCAAATGAGAAATAAACAAAATTCCCCTACCTCAACAATTGATGTCAAATATCGGGCGTCGCGGTAGATGGCATTGGAGAATAGCATCGTGGAGATCAGTAGATGATTCTTTGGACGTCGGGGTGTGTCTAAGGAGGAAATAACATTGGCGACAATGCGTTATTGAAATCTAAAAGCGTTCCTCATCGAGGAAAAATGTCCTTCATCAGAGGCATTCTTCATCGAGGGAGAAGGTCCTCTGTTGGAGGCATTCTTAGTCGAAGAGGGTGGTGTTCTTTCTTTGAAATAAGATCACCCTTCTCTATTCTTACAAAGCTCTCACCAAAATCTCAACCCAACAAATTCCCAAAATAAAATAATAGCAAATAAAATATTTAATTCTCAGAAGTATTTCAAAATTCAAACAACTTAATTTAATTAAGTGAAGAGTTATAATTCATTTATTAACTTGTGTTAGAAAAAAATTAAGAGGGGGAGAGGAAGAGGAATAGTCCTCATTAATAGGGGAGTTGAGGAGTTAACAAGTTAATTAAAAATGGGTTTAAGGGAGATATTTTTCGAGTTTAAAGAGGGAGTTTAAAAGGAGTTTTGGGAATGTGAAAGGTTGGGGCTCGTGTGGGACCCACATCACATATATCCTCACATGGGTAGTTAGGTGCTTGTGGGTTCCACCCCAACTCCCCTATGTAGAAAATAACCACCTTAGATATAATTAAAATTTTTCACACCAATTGTATTTATTTTTAAACTAATTCCACAAAAATTAATTCTCAACCTGCTTAAAACACAACTACGCTAAAGGTCCCCTTAAGAAATTATTGGTGCTGAGAGATTATCGATGCCCTCAGATTTTAATTCCGAGCACCGGTTCAAAAGATATAAAAACTTGCTCATCCGTTCACTGAACGTACCTGAGAAAAAATTCGGAAATTGATTTTGGGCACACCGGGCCTCAGAATCAAGTGCCGTCAGAAACCACAGACTCATAAAATTCCAAAGAAATTAAGTAAAAAATTTCCTTGAAATTTATGGGTTTTAAAACCTCTATTGAAAGAAGTGCATAACTCTAACGTATGGGGTGATGTTGGGGAATAAATGATATTAAGACATAATCTTGTTGATAAAATGAATGAAAGGGGGTGATTTATTCAACAACACATGTGAGAATCTTAAATTCAACACAACAGTATTGATGACAACGGATGAAAAGACCTATATTTTTAATTGGGTAATAAGGTGTTTCTACAAATATCTCCACGGAATATAGTAATGTGATTTGGAAAGAAGGGAATTTTGCTCCCTAGGTATATATATCATTTTGAAATTTTGGATCACTTTTGGGATGGTAGCTTATTGATTGGAGCTCCCACCGAATCTCAATCATGTTCATGATGTGTTCCACGAATCTCTCCTAAAAAAGTATATATCTGATCTTTCACAAGTAAAAATCTCATAAGTCGTATTGTGGGAGAAATATCTTTCTTATAAAGAATAACCAATAGAGATTCTGGATCAGATTGAAAATGTTCTACAAAATAGGACCACTCATTTGGTTAATGAATTAGGGAGGAACCACAAATTTTAAGAAACTACATTGGATCTTGAGGATATGATGAGGAATAGGTATCCTCATCTGTTTGTTTCCGTGTAACGAATTTCAAGGGAGAAATTAAAGGGGTGTAGAATATTACACCTGGATTTTTTTATAAAATATTTTCTTTAAATACTTTTTATTCTTCATTTTCTTACTTTTCACACAATCATGAGTTTAAACGAACTGCAAGATGCACTTATTATATAATTAATGTTATAAATACTCTGTTAGGTTAGCGTGAATAATTATAAATAACTTATGAAAATTCATTTTTAATTCATTGGATGTCAATTTTTTATGAAAATTATAAATCCATTAGATATTTTTATTTTTGAGTGAATTATTTTTGGTAATGAAATTAATGAGATATATATTTGTTATATTCTTAATAAAAATATTTTTTGAATTTTTTCAATGGATATTTTAGTCATAGAATATGAAGAAAACCATATTTGAGGTATAAAACTCAATTTTTAAAAAGTTCTATTATACTCCATTGAATGATGAACCCATTTTAAATTAATATTTTGACACAGTAATAATTTTTATATGAAAAAATAAACATGTTATTTTTAATTGGGGTATAAAAATTTTTTGTGGATAAATTTCAGATATTTGTCTGATAAATTTCTTCTTTTGATTAGTAGTAAAAATATGCTAAAATTTAATTGAAAATAAATTTTTTTATTGAAATACTTTTTATGGTTAAAATATATAATTGAATTGTTTCAATGTATAAATAGAATATATTTTTACCATTTAATATAATTAAGGTCATTTCAATTAATTATACACTAAATACATATGTAAAAACATTTCAATCTTTTGCATTGTATTATGTTTAAAAAAAATCGTTATCTTATTCTGACAACGAGATTGATTTTTAATTAATTACATCAACTTCTGTGTTTTGAAATTTTAAAAATGGATTCCATATTTATATTAAGTATGTCCAAATTATGTTAATAGGATACTTTAATTTTTGGGCATTATGAATATTAACATTGGTAGTTATTTTTATTACCATGGTTAAAGGTAAATCGGTTAACTAAGGGTAAAAAATATTATAATATTACCTTAACACTTTTAATAATCCTTTGGGATGACTAAATTAGACCACTATAATTTTTTTTTCGAAATGGAATCACTTTATTTCCACTTACCTATGAATATGACATGAATGTAACAAAAAATATTTAATGTGACAAAATATCACAATCTCATTTTATGTAAGTACATAAATTTTATCGTATGGATATCTTAGAGATAATATCCACTATATATTCCCTTAAAATATAAAATAATTTGCTAAATCATAGAAATTTATTTAAAAATTTGATATTTAAAATAATTACCATTAACGATGATGAACATTATTGTATAAATTATTTAATTAATAAAAATATCAAATAAATGTTTTTAAAAATATTAAAATAAATATCATATTAACTATGTAAAGAGATACATGAATTTTCTAGGTGACTATGAAATTCTAGGAGTGTATTAAATATATTTTTTTGAATTTATCTTCTTTTTTAATTTTATTTCAAGCCAAATAAATAAATAGATTCAAAATTGACACTAATGACATTTTATAAAAAGAAAATTTTTTTAAATTATTTAAAAATAATAAAAATATTTAAAAATTAAAAAGTGATAATTATATAGTACAAATGTTCTGAAAATAATTATTTATATTCAATTAACAATATATAAGTAAAAATTTATAACAATAAAAATTTATAATGTTATACACAGTTAAAATTAAATAGAATAACTATGTGTTAATTAAAATAATAATTCATAAATTGACATAAAAACTAGTATAAAATATATTTTATGATTTGATTAAAACCATTTCTCATCTCATATTCTAAATTTGAAATTTTTTTAGTATTTTAGGTGGGTTTTGAATTTATTATAAATTAATATTTTTAAGGATTCCAAAAGTGCCCATCACCTCAATTGTAAAAGTAAACCTACTCCCTCACCTCATCACTTCATTTTGAGAATTCAATATCATCCAAACCTAGAATTTTTTACTTATAAACTCATCAATCTTTATTATAGATGTTCTGGTATTCTTTAAAGACCAACTCTTGTTCCCTAAGAATAAATTTATTGGAGGCACGTCGAGGAAGAGGTAATCTCTTCTATCTCTTCATTCAAAAAACTTTCTTCTCCTACTTTCATTTAAATAGTTATTTCATAATAAAGAAATAACATCAGTATCAATAATATGATGATATTTTATTATAAATATGTGACAACTCATTTCAACTTCAATCCATCCTATGAAAAATGAAGTCAATGTGCGTGCGTACGTACGACTTACCATCTCCACGATGTGGGGTAATATGATTTTCACCACTACTTTGCATGGATGGGTATAATAGTGGAAATAATAAATATGTATGATTATAATAACATGATAATATTTTTTAAATATTATAAAATATTCAGTTAAATATTATTGAACAATTATGGAAACGATATAGTCACTCTTGCATATGTACAGCTAATCGTCTCCACAACGAGATGTGATTAATTCAACATAATCTTATATAAATTATGATTATAAAAATGAATTGAATTAATAAATATGATTTATATTATCATAATACCATTCTTTAAATGATATAATTATACCATAAAAATAGGAAAAAGAACATATCTGACAAAACATGCATTAGAACATAAAGAATTTAATACCCGAATAATGAGTAAGAATGAAATGTTACTAACAAACAGCTGAAAATATGATCACAATTGTTATCATAAAAATGATTATGATTTTATAATAAATCATTAACATTATTAATATCATTATGCAGCAGGTTCAGAAACATACGAATCATATCACACCTAAGGTAACAGATAAATTTTCAAATCTTGATTTTATATGAGATTGTTTATTCGTAAGTATTTACCGGGGGATATGTATCATCCACATCCATGTTACCAAAATATGTATTTCAAAATATTATTTATATCATTCAATAATTTTTATATTTCAATTTTACTCATTGGTAAATTTTTACTAAATGGTATAAATGGAATATTTTTTCATTTTCGGTATGAGGTACTTTATTACTGATTCGAACAAAAGTACAAGAAGAATGTTTTTTACTTGTACAGCATGAACAAATTTATTTAGATTTTATAACTGTTTATTTCCTTGAATCATACCCAATAAGCTTACATGTTTATTATCACATAAAATGATTTCTTTCAAAATTATGTGGTATTTTGAGAATGGATAACATTTTTGATGAAGAAAGGATATTTTCCTTAGGAATGAAGCTCAAGTGTTTTATCAAAATTATTTTCCATCTATGATTACATAGGTTGATGTTTCTATCCAAATTATTACTTTTATTTTATTGAATAAATAATTGAATTATTTTTATGCAATCCATTTATGGATTTTGTTATGATAGAATGATGCTTATGAAACCCATTTTATTCCATGGGTTATGCTATAGTGAATGTTTCTATGTTTTTGTGTCACACGTAAGAATATATTCATTATGAGATGGGTTGGAACTATATTGACCTATAATGATATGGGTAAATATTTATTTCCCATGAGATAGACATGACTAGAACAGAAACAAATCTGGTTCAGTAATACATGGTTGAAATGGGGAGTGAACTCAGTTTAGTAATAGACTTTTTCTGCTATGATAGTCTTCAAAACCTGCCATGAATAATATGAAATTATTTTCTATTGTTATTTGAATATGACACAAAATTTCATGTCTTATGTTATGAATATTTGGATTAAATTTATGTTTTATTATTTACCCCATGACATGATATTGTGATATTTTATATTCAGTATATGATTTTAAAATCTTATGTTCTTATTATAATGATATGATTAATATTTACATTGTTTAACCTTATTAAGAATTTGATCTCACCCTTTAATATTTTTTATTTATATGGACATGAGTTTGTTATGTATGATATTCAAAAAAGAATTCTAGTTATGGTGAAATAAATGGGAGACAACGTAGATGTTTTATGAACCAGTTTTTTATGATTCCCAGTTTCTATAGACACTATACCTATATAGTACTATCTTTGTTTTTTATATGTCTTGATAAATATACATCAATTATAAAGTAATATCAATGTATGTTAATTATGGTTCATTATATACATCACACCATATCCAAATCCACACATCACCACATAAATTGTTTTCCATTGCATCCTGGTAGACACTACATCTGTCTGTTATAGTCAGATCCATGCATTACTGCATCGATCACCTTAGTTTGTGGCCAGGTCCACACAACATTAGTCTTCCACAGCAATATCCACACACTAATCACAGAATTATCCCCACTGGACCCACCCCCATCTCCCACCACCTGATATATCTTCCATACCACCATGGTCTGCCACCAGGATGACCAGAGATCCCAAATCTCCACACGACGCGACAGCTAATGGGTACCCACTAAACCTACCATCTACTGAAAATTCTGTTAAAGAACAAAAAAAAGTTTGAACCACCATCACCACCAGAGAACTAGCATCGAAGCTACGTCGAGACATCAAGCAGTCCATAGGGATCCACCGTTGAAGAAAAAGGATTTGAAACTCTAGGGAAGAAAACCTAATGATAATATGAGAGCTATTTTATGAAGCTGAGAGCCCTCCCAATAACTAAGAAGCTTACAGATAGTAAAAAAAATATCCAAAGATAGTTATAAATATAATTTTTACTTTTTTATAGAGAAAAACCGAGGAGTGTGTTTAACTAAACCACGGATGAACTTTTTGAGGAATGTAGAAAATAAGTCGAAATTTAAATGATAATTTTTTATCATTTATTATCTTATAGTTTTGGATTATTTTCTAATTTCATTCCCCTCTTCACCTTTTCAATAAAATAAATACATGGGTAGATGAATATCTTCCACTAAACACAATGGATTATCTATTCAATAAAAATAGTGACAGAACTAAGAAAAATGTCCCTTGTACGCTAAGTGTTATTCCACACTCTATATCATTGTGAATGATCACTTATATTTTATATTCCATCCAATACCTTTAGAATCATGGGAATAATTTTTAATGATTATTAATTATGAATGAATAATTCATGCCTTTTACATATACATAGTCCACTACAAATTAACATATTTACTAAATAATTAAAGTATAATTATAAAAAATAAATACAATTATCATATCTTGAGGAAGATTTCAAAAATATAAAATTTATACTCTCAGATTTTTGTGTAAGAACATCATAATATAAAAATTTATAAAATTAAAACATTAATATCATTTTGTAATGTATTTTAAGGAATAAATTTTAATGTTGTGTCATAGGTTAGGGATGTGACGTGGTGATTTTTTTATAAAATTATTATTATAAAGAGAGTCTTTTTATCAAAAATTTAAACAAAAAATAAAATATTTGGGTTAAAAAAATATATATTTCAATTTACAATCAGAAAATTACTTATTAATGAAAAAATCACAGATAAACTCTTCAAGAAAATAAAACAAATGTTTACCAAAACATTATATTTCAATGGATTGTTTCATCATAATTAATATATTGAATCTATTATCTATAATTTACACAAAAATATTATATTTTTTTATGGAATTTATCCTTTATGAATGAATTTTTTTTATAATAATTTAACATTTTATAATTTGTTTTGTGAAAAATTATATTAATATAGAAATTTGATTTTTGAAATCACATTAATATAGTTAATAAAACAATGATTAAAAAATTAAAACATTTAAAACTCTATGAATATTATTTCTAAAGAACCGATGACTTTTTTTATAAATGATAGAGTGGGAAAATAAAAATAATATTGTTATTGTTTTCCATCATGAATCCTTATTTATTTAGAATAAGTATATATCAATGAAAACATGAGTGAATCAAATAGATAAATAGTTTTATAATAAACCAATTGTGATAAATAATCAATTTCTATTGTGATAACGTAGAATCATCTAAAAATCCATCCTTTTTAAATTATGATTTACTTTCTATTTCAATGATAATAAAAAATTAGTATTTAATTCACTGTTGAAAACAAATATAACACACAAAAAATAAGATAAACAAAAATTCACCAATTATAAAATATATTATTGAAAATTAAAAAAATATTAAAAATTTGTTTTTAAAAAAATGTGATAAATACTATCAAAATTTATAAAATGTGCCCTAATTGATTACTTCGATCAAAATTGTCATTATGAAAAATATTTCTAATTTCCTGCATCTTCTTATAGTTTTTTTACTCCCCTATGTCACCCTTGATTTATGATATTCACAAATAATCTCAACCCATTCCTAATATATATTCAAATCCCACCCCATTGTGGTTTCCCTCTACACCTTCTAATAATATTTCTATACCAATTTTGATACTCCAAGAATTGTATTCCTTACTATTATTCCCAACAATCTTTTCCAGGTGATCCACATATATATATATATATATGAATTATGGAATTTAATTATTGGTGGATAATATATTATGATAAAATTTCATTTTTAGATTCATTCAATTTTCTTGACAGTAAAAAACTATTAGTTACTATTTTTTTTATGTGTAAAATATTACAAACAAATTAGGAAATAAGTCCTTTAAATTTTTTTGTGTAATATTTTTTATAAATACCAAAGAAACTTCCTTAATAGAACATTTAATTTATTTCAATATACAAAACACTTTCATATTATAGGAATATTGCACTAGATTTATCCAACCCCCTCCACCTCAACAACAAGGCTATTTACTAGAAATAAAAATCTGGCCAAGAATTAAAAATTACTCAATATACTTAAGAAAACACATTCCTTAATATTTATATTTATAAGTTAATGATTGAAACTAGTAAAGGGAATACATAGGAAAACACCTATGGTTAATAAAACATAACTTAGAAACCTTGGATTGTATGCTTTGGATAATTGTTATAAAAAATATATATTTATAATAGATACATTACACTATGTTTAGAGTAAGTGGAGGGACAAACTTTATATATCATAACCAACTAAATTTTTCTTTCAATCACTTTGATGTTTTTCTATTTTCAAACATTTATTTTATTAAATTAAAAAATTTAATGATAAGTATTGACTAAATATATTATATATATATATATTAAGTTGTATTGAATATTAAATTTAGTTTCAAATTAAATTTGAAAATAATAAACCAGTATATTCATGAATTAATTTTCTAAGTTCTAATATTACAAAAATAAAATTTGAAATAATTTGTTAAATACAATTTACTTAAATGTTCATAAGTATTAGAGTTTTATTAAAAATGTTATGTGGTTGAATATTTTATTGAAATGTGCTCATGAATGTAGTATATAATTATTCAAAATTTATACTCCAAATTCAAAATTCATTAATCCAATTTTTTTATCCCCCTAATCAATATAATAAAATCTATTATAAAAACCAACTAAATTTTTAATGAATTTAAAAAAAAACTATGATAAATATTTTCTATATTTTTTTGGTAATAATATATTTTATAGGTCCCAATTTTATATAATTACTTCTCTTTAATCCAATCATCATCATTAAAAAATTTTTGAAGTATGAGTGTCACTAGAAGTATGCCCTTCAATTGTGACTATATGTTTCAAATTATGGATTGACCAAAAAATTATAAATATAATTATATTATCAGTGAAAAAAAGTTAAATAATTTTAAAATAAAGAAGATACGGTATAAAAATAATTCAGTATATTATAATATTATATTTAATAACTAGGATTATTTTTAAAAAATAATTATTCGTATATAAAAAACTTATATCATGTTTATTTTGATAGAATCCAAATTACAGATAAATAATTTAATATCAATGAAATTATTAGTGACACCCAATTTTAAGTTATATTATAAAAATGTTAATTTTTATGAAAAATTATTTTTTAAAATTATAATGTGAATTTTACTAAATTATAAAATTTCAAATTATTTAAGAATATTATAATCCATCATAGCCTGAAATTTAAATATTGACCTAAGTTGAGATTTTAATATTTGATAAATATTTTCTTGAGGAAAATATGTTACTTATAATGTTATATCTTTAAAATATTCATTAAAAATTATTATAATACTACATATGAAACAAAATATTATTCCACTGTATAATGTCATTTGTGGCCCTCTCAAACAACACTCCCAATATCCCTCTCTCTATGTAGAATCCAGATAGAACAAACATTGTCATTAGTCATCTCAGTTCCCAACCCATGATCATTCCACTTAATTCTCTTTTATGTTTACATTATTGTATCCCATATTATCTCTCAATTCTCATAGGTCAAATCACAAAATGATACTGATTATTTAATTCTCTAAAAACTCATCCAGTTGACTAATTATTTTCATAAATATTTTGAATCATTTTTTATTTATATGGTTTATTTTTTTCTATTAATTTTATTATTATGTTATTGTAACATGTAAAATTTTATTGGAATAATTATTAATTTTTTGTTTTAATTTATATACCTATATATTTATGGTATAATGAAATATGGATTTGATAAAATTTTCTAACCAAGTTCTATTACCACCAAATATAATTTTTATTATGCCACTTTATGGAAAAAGTGGGAAACTAGGGTTTACAATACAAGGGAACCACTACGTGCTGAAAGAGCTTACAAATTTATTCAACACAATACTGAGATTATGGTAATTAGACAATCCATATAATTCCTAGTGAAAATAACTATCATGGGTTTCCAGATCCACACTGATGAACTCTTTAAGGTGAGTAGCCATTCTTTCCATTATCTGTATGAACTTTTCCAAGTATATTATAACTTGGTTAAAGCAACGAGCCAGTATTCAGTCTTGTTTGTCTAACCATGCCTCTTGATCCTACTTAGAGTCAACCCGCAACCTTCTTTCATATATAATTTCGATCTCCACATTTGAAGCATTTACCCTGACCTATTTTTCCATCATTTATTCATTATAATGAAGGAGGATCTTCAAGCACTCCCCTTCCTCTTTCTTAACTGTTACGGTTTTACATTTCTTTTCTCCACCTTCCCCATTCTGAGTAGTCACTCCTTTCTTATTTCCATCTTTCTTAGAAGACTTAGTTTCTATATGTTTAGGCAAGTTTGAATAATCCTTGCATCCTTTTGGTTTTATCCCCTTGACCACTATACATTTCATTGAGTCTCAATTTCCTTTTTCCCCTTTCTTCCTTATAGGGCTGTAAAGACCTTTACCTTGGATTATTTCCCAATTTTCCATAGATAATTGGCTATAGCTGTCATATCTTGAATCCTCTTCTTCTTGATCAAGTGTTGGTCCTTGAACATCCAGACCTTCAAAGCGGTTGCTGAACTTGACCACTAGGCCTTTTTGGAAGGACTCTACCTGACCAGCGCCTTCGCCTTACCAGTTTCAGGGCCCTTAATCTTCCCCATACTCAAAATCTATATATGGGAAGAGAGTTCTGTTGTTGGAATGTTGGGGTACAATGGACCCAATACTCACACCTCAACTTTCCTCCCTTGCGACTGATATGAAATTGCAGCATATGCCTCCTATAATGATCTTAAAGGCCCGACCTCTACTCTAGTAACAACCCTAGTGACTGCTTCCTTTGCCTCTGATGTACCATTGTCTGAAATTTTACACCCAGGATGTCCAGGGAACTGTCCCCATTCTCTCATGGATCCTCCACCTAGATGTGTATACGCAGGTCCTGTTTAAAATGATTAAAAATATATGCCACCTTCAGAATGTCACTCAACTTTCCTCCTTGCACATGGTATCCAGATGATCCATTTCCCCTTTATTCTCTTCCAAAGTAGCTATATTCGATTGCAATCCAGAAACAACATCTCCCTTTGTCATATGAAAATCAGTAGCCTTGTTGACTGACATCACAACTCAATTCGTAGTAAAGGGAGGCATATTCTAGAAACTGACTTTACGACAACATTTTGGAAATTCATGTCCTATTCGATAGCAACCAAAATAGAAATGGATCCAGTTGTTGTAACATACCAATTATTTCCATAGAATCTCGCCCTCTATATCGACGATGATAGATTTCAGATGCCCTTTAGAATGATCAACTTTGACAAATATCCTATGAGCGAACGGATGACAAATATCCCTGGTATGAGCATCCGAACAGAGGTATCGGCCTAACGCATTACCATTCAACTGGAGGATGGTTGGGTTCTGAACTGGTTGAGGTAGTCCCGATAGAGTTATCCAGAGCACTGTGGCTGGAGGGTCGCGCTCTAGCTGGAAATCCAAGGTCCACCGGAATAGAGAAAACCTAGATCCCTCCATATAATGCGGAGCAAAGGCCCATGCATAGATTAGGTCTTCTTCATTTGAGAAAGAGATCTGAATATGTCTCAAATCTAAAACGCCAACAAGCGCGTGATACTCTAAATTCTAAGAAGAAAATACATACTGGTCGAATGCATCAACCGATGGACGATTCTTTCCAAATCGGGCAACCAGAGTGATATCCACTAGAGAGGAAGCATCCATGAAATCCAAAGGATAAATAGGGACTGATATCGCACCATTCATGCAGGCTTGCACCTTGGGGCTTATTTCAATCGAAGAGAACAGAGGGAGAGAGTATGGGTCTGTGAAAGGGGAGAACGAAGGAATACGAGAAGTGTGCGAGTGCAAGGAAGAATCTGAGACTCCCCTCCCCGGCTTAAGCGGGTTGAGGAGGGGAGGAGAAATCACGACCATGCCCTACTCCATTAGAGGATGGGAGAACGAGACCAAAGTTCAATGGGAAGAAGGATTATATTCTAACCAAGTTCTATTATTTTCATTAAGTTATAAATTTTTTTTGTTCAGAATCGGTTTGTACTCAAACTGTGGTACAAGCCAATAGGGTCTTGGACCCTATGCACACCTCACCATGCGCTAGTGTCATAATAATAGTAGTGAGGGTGTGATTAGGAGATAGTGGAGATATTATATCCTTGTGGTGATGATAATATTAATGGTCTCCATATATATAACACAATAGAAGATGTCCAAAAAAGAAGAACCACAAAAATAGAGCTCATAAAATGAAAAAAACTGACATTTTATTCAGATTTCTTTGACTCATTTATAGATACAATTTTGTATTATGTGGAGTAATTTTCATTTAAAATTTAACTTAGGGTGTGTTTGAGTGAATAAATTGAGAAGAATGTATGAATAAGGGAATTTTTCAGTTGGCGCACGGGTTTCCTTAACCGTGCAGCCTAACATAGCAAACCGTACAACCCTGGACAAAGAGGGTTTGGATGGCTGGTGCATGGTTTGAAAAACTGTGTTCCATATTATGAGAAATCATTCACACCCCCCGTGAAATGGTTCACCATTAAGGATAATAGTTTGAAAAACTGTGCAACCCTTCCCAGTAAACCTACAAGCAATTTTAATTAATCTAAAAATTATTATTTAAATCACCCGACCCCCTGAAACTAACCTAAATCGATATTATCATAAATCAACTTGTTTTAAATCCTTTGTAAGTTCCCTAAAACATTATTTGGGATTATTAACTACTTTATTGATTAATCAAAGGAAGGATTGAATTTTTTTACCCTACCCATATAAGGATCTAATATAATGTGGTTTCCTTCTTCTCACCCACCAATCCCGCATATTTTTTTATGGAAGATATCCTCTATATTGTTGGATATAGATATATGATTATTTCATCTAGATATTCAATTGTGGAATCTTTATTTTTAGATATTGAATTGAGGTTTCAAATCCAAATCTCATTCTACTCCATTGTTCCACACATATTGGGGATTTCAATTTGCAAACATTTATCATCAATCAGGATATACGTGTTCTATAATTCAAATATCGAATTCATGATTTCAATTACATGTACGTAAATGTATAATTTCTATTAGATTATTATCAATTTATTTATTCATTAAATTCATTAATTTTTCCAATTAATTAATCCAAGAAATTGTGAAATTGGAAATATTAGGATTGTTAATATAAATAGTTAATAGTTGAATTGATTATAAGATATTTGGATTGTGAATTTGAATAATTAGTTATTGAATTATTTATTAGTTATTGAGATGGTGAATATCAATAATTAATTTTTGAATTAATTATGTGATATAGGGATTGTGAATATGAATAATTATTTATTTCATTAATTATGAGTATTGATATTGTGAATATTAATAGTTAATTGTTGAGTTAATCATGAGATATAGTTATTGTTAATATTATTAATTAATTATTGAATTAATTATGAGATAATTAGATTTTGAGTATTAATAATTAGTTATTGAATTAATTGTGGGATAATGTGATTTATAATTACAGTAATTAATTTGTGAGTTAACTCTATGATGTTGAAATAGTGATTTGATTAATTAATTGTTCAATTAATTTAGTTATATAAGGTTATTAATCAATTATTGAATTAATTAAAGTAATTGAAGAGATTAATTAATTATTGAATTAATTAAAGATTTTTTTTATGAAATTATTAACTTCGATTAATTAATTGATGAATTAATTAATGTGATATTATGAAAAATGTGAAATTGTGATATTTTGTAATATGTGTTAATTGTGTGTGAGATATGGAATAATGCTCCCAATACCCATATTTGATAAATGTGTGTGGGACATGGACTGAGTCTCCAAATACCCACATCTTTAAAATGTGTTTGGGATAGGGACTGAGTCTCTCAATACCCTTATAAGATAGTGAGTATGGGACTCAGAATGAGGCACCAAATACCAATGGGGTGTTAGACATGATGTTCTATGCCCATGAGTTGTCATTTCATTATGGTTCCAATTAGACATGATGTCTAATGAGATAATGAATATTAATTATATAATTTAGATTATTTATCTTCCTTGGGGATAGTTTAGTCCCCGACATGAGTCAAATTAATTATTGAGGTTTAGGTGTCTAAGGGAACCTCATGGATCTATGTGGATAAATAATGAGTTATTGAATAAATATAAATAGTTTACAATATTTATTTTCTTTTATTAACTATAAATAATCAAAAACTTTTATAGATTAGGTATTTTTTTAGATGGGGTTGGTGGAAACCCACTAAGTTGTACTCACACCCTACTCGGACATCCTGATTGGTACCCAAATATACTTCATGTTTTCATTATAGGATATTGGAAAATGCCCTATGTTAGATTGTAGATTATGGATGAAGCACGGATGAGGGGACAAGGAATGTTTTGGACCAACTTATGACTAAATAATGTCTTTACTTGTATGTTTTCATTTTATCACAAGGAATGTACTTTAGCATGGAATGCCTATTGTTCAGTTTTGATATTTTAATTACAGTTGGCCATCCTGTAATACTGATATTTTCTAGGTTGTGTTTTATCTATAAGTTATTATTATTTATTTAAACTATTGACATACTTTGATACTGAGTTTATAGTATCCCCACTGTCGACAGTAACCCCTCGTGGTTAGTCTCCTACCTTTGGAATATTGGGAGGTGTGCTTGAGGTCATGTGACTGACCAACTCAGGGCCCCAGTGTTGGGCACCCTGTTCAGGATTTTACGAATTGGTATCGACATGGATTTATTTTATTTTTATTTTTCATTCCTATCTATTATGGTAAACAAAAGAATAATCTGATTCTAGTGTTTGTTGAGAGCTCATGCATGTGAGTATTTACCACATGTTTAAGGATAAAAGCCTTGTTCCCTATGAGGGATTGATGTTGTTGATATTTGTTTTCACATTGATTTTATTTGACCTTGGGTTATTAAATTCTTGTGTTATGTGATTATTATTTCTAATATTTACAAGGATTCAACTTGGGGTTTATTATGGTACTAGATTTGAGTTTTCATGCATCATTGTAACACCCCAAGATTTCATAGTGTGTTATTTTCTCAAAATAATTCAATAACTTGCACTACACGCAACACCGATTTCAATCGCACCATGACTTAACAAAAAAATCCATTCAAAGGAGGTTATGAATAGTATTAACTAAATTTTAAACTAATATATCCTTATAATTTTAGAATCCATATTATGAGTTTCTTAGACATAATGCAAGAACAAATTCATTTTCAGTATTGCACTTTTATCAACTTTTAATAATGAACCATTTTTAAATACAATATTTTAAACTTTTTGACTAAATGGGGAAATCAAAAATTTAAAATGAAACATCCCAAGCTTCCACAGTATGCTTTCCTTTGAATAATACAGTAGTGTGTGTTGTACGCAAATTCGAGTTTTAACACACACCACAACCGATCAAACTAGCCGTTATGAATAGTAATACCTACTTTTTGAAATTTTATCTCTCAAAATGGACTTCATTTTTGGATTCGGAATATCGAATTTAGCCTAAGGTGAAATTTTGGTACTTTTCGGATAACTTTAATATTTTGATGAATAGTGAAAATTACTAAATTTTAATTAAAAACAACTTTATTAATCAAAATAATTAATAGTGATAAATTAGGAATTTGAGAGGTTTTAAAGTATATTTAGAATATATTTTTACCATTTAATACAATGTTGGTAATTGGACATAATTTTACAATTAAACTGGACAAAAACAAGTGTCAATCTTTTGATAGTTATTATCTCTTAAAAACATGCTTTTTGTTTTAACAACGGGAATTAATTTTAAAATAATTTCTGCCACTTCTATGTTTTGAATTTCGAAAAATGGATTCCATATTTGGAATCATGATTTTCAAATTGTGTAAATAGGTTACTTTTATTTTTAGTCATTTTGAATAATTACTGCGGTAAATATTTTATTTACCATGGTTAAGGGTAAATCCGGTAAATAAGGGTTAAAAATAATATTATAATAATCCTAAATTACCCTAAAATGTGTCCTTACCTTATTGGTTGATACATTTTCGACCATAGGCATCTTTGGGTTGATTTTGGGGACCCCATGGTGCCACTTGTAGGTGATAGGGACACTTAATTTTAATTAAGTTAAAATGAATACAAAAATGACACAAGCATATATCTTTTAGAAAACAACGTTTTACATAGGGTTATATATGATGGATTTTCGATTGTAAATATTAATTAGAAAGATAAAAATATTTCATACATAATGATATTTTATTTATAATTTTTAGACATTCAATAATTTAATTTATTTATGACACAAAGATGATGCAGTAATTACCATAATAGTGAAAAAAATAAAATAATTGATATTATAAATACACAAATAAATATAATTTGAGCCTTTTTATTAATTACACTAATTTTATAAGTAAATATTACATGTTAGGAATGATTTAATTAAATATTTTCTAAGTAATCATTCTGTTATGAGTTTCACAATAATTAACTATTGAATAGTGTCAAAATTGACATAAAAGAGTTTTTAAAACAAATATTATATTATTAATTGATATAAAATTTCTAAAAATCTAAGGTTCTGACAAGATACTTATATCATGATATTTGTATCATTAAAGTACCAATTGGGGGTCGCTTGGATTTATATGGTAAGTTTATTAACCATATAATATAAAAATACAAAGAGACATTGTAAAAGTGAAACTAATTAACTTTGAGTTAATACTTAAAGATAAGGTTAATATAAGTACCCAAACCTGTCTAAATTCTATTGGTTGGGTTTTTTGAGACCCATACCCACCTTAAAATTTAAATAATCAACTTTGTATCCATTAGAACCCAAATATGAATTTATTATAAATTAATATTTCTAGCTTTTCCAAAGGTGCCCCTCACCCCTCTTATAAAAGGGCACTCCTCCTTCTCATTTCTTCACACCTTCAAAGCCTTTTGGTTCGGCCAAACTCTGCCCAAATACTCTCCCAACTTCCCTCAATACAATTTAGAGGCCTTATTTTGATCATAAAGCCATCCTACGGAGCCCTTTTGATCAAATCAAAAGGAAGAACCTGAAGAAGAGGTAATGATTTCACCACCCTTTTCCAAGTTCCTTTCTTCTTCCACTTCTTCTTCCTTAGTTTTTACCATTATAAAATAATAACTCTAGTATCATATATATACTGTGATGTTATTATAAATATGGTACAACTATATTCAGTATTCTATCCACCCTTTGAATAACATGTCACCATACGTGCATATGTACGGCTTACCGTCTCCACGTCGTGGTGTAATTGTTATTCAATATATTATTATTTGGATGGGTATAATAATGTTGTGTAACTCATGTTAATAATAAATATAAAATGTTAATGATTCTGTATATATGATATACCATACATTTATATATTATCTTAATATCAAAAGAATGATATTGTTGCTCGTGCGTACGTACGGACTACCGTCTCCACGAACGCGATGAGATTCATTCTCCATCGTATCCATTCAAGTATAATTATCATTTAATGATTTAAAAATAATGTTTATGGACTTGATATCATTCTGTATATGAATAATATACAACCTATTCAATAAAAAAATGTCTTACGTAACAAAACATATAAAATAAAATGAGTAAGTTAACACCCGAAACAACGATAATACTAAGATATTATTAACAAATAAATGTTAAAAGATCACATATGATATCATATTAATGTATATGATTCTTGTATAATTTAATAAAAATTATTTCACCATTATACATGAGGTTAACCTACCCCAACCAAGGAAAAGTACAAGGTAAGAGTTATTTCACAATCTCTTCTTTATCCGAGGTTGTTTATACGTAATAATCTACTAGGATCTCTTTATCATCCACATCCATGATTCTTAAAAATGTATTTCAAAAACATTTTTACTATTTAAAATAATATGGGTTAAGATCATTTATACCCTTGTTGACTTTTTATAAGAGTTTTATAAAGGAATCTTTCCGTCATTTTCCAAACAAGGTTCTTTTTAACCTTTTCGACAGAATTAAGGTAAGAATGTTTTTTTAACTTATACGGCGGGTGCGGTTATTTTCCGCCGTTATAAAATCATTGAAGCTTCCCTTAAAATCTTATAAGAATATTTTAAAAGAAAATGTTTTATTTCATAAATATAAGACTCTTAAATGATTTCAAAATAGAAAGAGATATTTCTCTAAAAAGAGTTTTGATTTCATCTATGTCAACATCCTTTGTTGGATTTTAAGCTTATTTGGAGATGATTTATTATGAAACAAAAATTCCATATTGTATTGAAGTTTTTTTGATATGTTTGACTATGGATATGTTATTTCCATGCTTTATGGATGAATTATTTACATTTCCTATGATAGTTTTAATACAAATGTTTATGTTATGTTTAAACCTTTTCATATGGGAATGCATTGGACTTAATATGTGACGGGTGGAGCCCGCTATAGCTCCTCGATTCATCGGTAGGTCTCATGAGACAAACTAGTGTCTTGGAACAAGGCCTTGGCAAAATCTTATTTATAATCTTGGCACAAGGCCTTGGCTATGTGGTTATGATAGTCTGGCATTATGCATTCCATCATTATGAAAGTTGTTATTGATATTGCATGTGATTATTCGATTATTAGAATATCCATGTGAATAAGTAAATGGAATTATTTCATTTTACTTTTGCCATACTATGTTGAATTTCATGTTTAAAAGCCTTTTGTTTTAGTTATACATTTCCTTAAATGTTTATGATTATTTTTCAAAGTTTCCGCTATATTGTTATCCTTATTGGGCATTTGAGCTCACCCCTTTTCTATGTTTTATTTTTCCCAGGATGTGAAGAAGTAAGTTATGAGTGACCTGCAGGGATATTATGAGGAGATAGTAGTGTGGAATATGGAGACATTATGTTTTTGTAGTAGTTTTTCACTTTATGATGTAATGTAAAACATTATGAATATATCTAGTGTTTCCAAGGATACTAAACCAATCGGTCTTTTGAGATTTGATCTTTCTTGTGATCATGACAATGTTATGTAATAATGAACTGACTCTGGGTAACTAGGGTCAGGGCATTACAGTTGGTATCAGAGGAAGATTAGTACAAACCTTGGAAGCTAGATTTTGATAAAATCTGATGAGAGCACATAGATTTAAGATGAATTTTGAGGATTAGTATAGAAGAACTTCCTAGAATTTTGGTATTGTAGAGATTTTGTGAGTTTTCTGAGCAATACATCCCTGTCTAGATACGAGTAGGTAGAGGCGGCTCTGGCACAGATGTACCTAGGGGTAAAACCCGAAAACACCACTTTTAGCTAGACTCAAACAGGAACTGGTGCACGACAACGGGCCTTGCTGCACTCTTGGTTACGACACTCCCGGGGGATATGATTAGGATAACTCTCATTTTCTTTACAAATCATTATGAAGGGTTTATGAGTATATACTTCCTCAAAGGAGACATTTTTATGATTATGGATTATATCCATAAACTATTTAATTTTTGTTATGTGTTTTACAAGTTTGGGATTAGGTATTGTTATTCATAAACTAATCTAATGTATGTCATTGTTTAGAAATGGCGCCCAGTAGAAGGAATGAGAACTCTAGAAATGCACATGATACAAAGAGAAAGAAGGATCATATATTTCATGGTCTTAAGCCAGAATTTATAAGAGAAATAGTCTCGCATGTATTATCATCATATGAAGAAATAATATCATGTTTTGATAAGATAAGTATTGAGTTTACTGAGTCCTGTGGATTTGAAGGGAAGCAAGAGAATAAAAGGATGGAAGAGGGAAAGATGGATAAAGGGAAGAGGGAAAAGAAGAATTTTCCCATATATGATAACTGTGGGAAGAAACACCTTGGAACTTGCCTGAAAGGAATGGGAGTTTGTTATAAGTGTGGAGGAAAAGGGCACAAAGTACGTGACTGCAAGGGTAAGAAAATGGTTTCAAATATACAATGCATCACTTGCAAAGAGTTTGGACACTACGTGAACCTATGTCTCAGTCATCATACTATGCCGCAAATGATGCTATTGGATAATAATCATGTTATGATACTACCACAGATGAAGAGGAATGATTAGAGTTCTTATATTGATTATGTCATTTGAGTATTGTATCAACAATGTACTTGTTATAATAATTATGGAGTATATAAGGATTGTACTGTAGTACTATTTCATTATGGACATGAGATTATGTGGAACAAAGAAAAGTGACTCAATATCAGGTTAATTTTTAGGAAAATATATGGTTGAGAGAAAGATAAACCATAATATGGTTCTGATACCGAGGTAGTGATTTTATAATAATACATGATTGTTTTTGATAAATTATATTGGATATTCTTGACTAACTTGAAGCTGATTAATGATTTGGATATTCCATCATTGTTGGGGTTTAAAACATTTTTGGATTGATGAAGTATATCCCGCATTCTATATGGAATAAAGGAGCATGAATGTAATCAATAAGGATTATGGTAATTCAGGATGTTTCAGTGTTTTAAAAGAATACATGATGAAGGTATTAATATTCTATTATGGGATAAAAAGGATCTACATTATGTTTACCTTCCTTAAAAATGTTGGACTGTGAGTTTGGACAGAAGTATTTTGGATAAATTCTAGTTTGAGATTAATTTTGGATTGCAATAAAAGGACAACTCGGAGGTCGGGTGGCAACCCATCGCGACCGGCAAGACCACGAGACTTAAACCTGCAACCGAAGGGCGACAAGGGTGTATCACCTACCACTGGCCCACGAGATGTCTTGGATTAAATAATGTAGTTTTTATTAAAAGATCTGGTAGATAAATTATAAATTCATTTATTTTGGAACCCTGTATGAATAGTATAAATAGAATTTTTTTACGATCTATTATCTTTTAGAGTGAAAGATGAGTTTGTGGTAGAAATTTATTAATGGATAAAACTCTAATTATAAAGTAAGTATATCTCCTTATGATCTTAGCCAATCTCATAAATAAATTCCTCAACATTAATAAAAGGAACTTAGAACAAAAATGTTGTCCTAGATGGTACCTTAAATCATCACTAATTTATGGCTTTGGGATTGTTGGCCTTTTCATAGCCATGTTCTCTACCACTCTCCATCAGATAATTGATGGTTAGATTTCTCTTCCATATCAATATTTTCCTACATGGAACCCTAGTATGTGTTATTTTCGGTAATCTTCATACATTCCACTCTTTATTTTAAATAGAGGCCTCATCAATTCATTTTTCGATCTGGGATTTCAACTAAGATATTTTGAAACGTCAAAAATGTGTTATCCCAATACACTATATTTTGTTGAACCGATGGTATTTCAAATCATAATAGATTGATGAATTTAAGGACCTTAATTTTATACTTGTTTGTGATTGATGACCTCAATCACTACCTATAAATATTTACATTTTCCTCTAATTATATGTCTCTAATTTCCACCAATGTTCTCCTAATCGAGATCATAATTTGGTGGTGACCCTTTCATTTCTCTTTTCCTCATATTAAGAATAAATTTTAGTAACCCAATTTCCGATGTGGGTTTTCCCACTAATATATTTTCTATTTTCAACATTTTATTTTCGAAGAACAATTTCAAATTGCGAGGACGCAATTTATTGAAGGAGGGGAGAATGTAACACCCCAAGATTTCATAGTGTGTTATTTCTTCAAAATAATTCAATAACTTGCACTACACGCAACACTGAGTTCAATGGCACCATGACTTACCAAAAAAAAATCCATTCGAAAGAGGTTATGCATAGTATTAACTAAATTTTAAACTAATATATCCTTATAATTTTAGAATCTATATTACGAGTTTCTTAGACATAATGCAAGAACAAATTCATTTTCAGTATTGCACTTTTATCAAATTTTAATAATGAACCCTTTTTACATACAATATTTTAAACTTTTTGACTAAATGGGGACATTAAAAATTTAAAATGAAAAATCCCAAGCTTCCACAGTACGCTTTCCTTTGAATAATACAGTAGCGTGTGTTGTACGCAACATCGAGTTTTAACACACACCACAACAGATCAAACTAGCCGTTATGAATAGTAATACCTACTTTTTGAAATTTTATCTCTCAAAATGGACTTCATTTTTAGAATCGGAATATTGAATTTAGCCTAAGGTGAAATTTTGGTACTTTTCGGATAACTTTAATATTTTGATGAATAGTGAAAATTACTAAATTTTAATTAAAAACAACTTTTTTAATCAAAATAATTAATAGTGATAAATTATGAATTTGAGAGATTTTAAAGTATATATAGAATATATTTTTACCATTTAATACAATGTTGGTAATTGGACATAATTTTACAATTAAACCGGACATAAACAAGTGTCAATCTTTTGATAGTTATTATCTCTTAAAAACACGCTTTTTGTTTTAACAACGGGAATTAATTTTAAATTAATTTCTGCGACTTCTGTGTTTTGAATTTGGAAAAATGGATTCCATATTTTGAATCAGGATGTTCAAATTGTGTAAATAGGTAACTTTTATATTCAGACATTTTGAATAATTACTGCGGTAAATATTTTATTTACCATGGTTAAGGGTAAATCTAGTAAATAAGGGTTAAAAAATAATATTATAATAATAATAAATTACCCTAAAACGTGTCCTAACCTTATTGGTTGATACATGTTCGACCATAGGCATCTTTGGGTCGATTTTGGGGACCCCATTGTGCCACTTGTAGGTGATAGGGACACGTAATTTTAATTAAGTTAAAATGAATACAAAAATGACACAAACATATATCTTTTAGAAAAACAATTTTTACATAGGGTTATATATGTTGGATTTTAGATTGTAAATATTAATGAGAAAGATAAACAGATTTCCTACATAATTATATTTTATTTATAATTTTTAGACATTATATAATTTAATTTATTTATGACACAATGATGATACAGTAATTACCATAATAGTGAAAAATTAAAATAATTGATATTATAAATACACAAATAAATATAATTTGAGACTTTTTATGAATTAAAATAATTTTATAAGTTAATATGACATTTTAGGAATGAGTTAATTAAATTTTTTCGAAGTAATCATTCTGTTATGAGTTTCACAATAATCAACTATTGAATAGTGTCAAAATTGACATAAAAGAGTTTTTAAAACAAATATTATATTATTAATTGATATTAAATTCCTAAAAATATAAGGTTCGGCAAAGAGACTTATACCATGATAACTGTATCATTAATGGACCAATTGGGGGTCTCTTGGATGTATATGGTAAGTTTATTAACCATATAACATAAAAATACAAAGAGACATTGTAAAAGTGAAACTAATTAACATAGAGCTAATACTTAAAGATAAGGTTAATATAAGTACCTAAACCTGTCTAACTTCTATTGGTTGAGTTGTTTTCGACCCATACCCACCTTAAAATTTAAATAATCAACTTTTGAGCCATTAGAAACCGAATATTAATTTATTATAAATTAATATTTCTACCTTTTCCAAAGGTGCCCCTCACCCCTCTTATAAAAGGGAACTCCTCCTTCTCATTTATTAAAACCTTCAAAGCCTTTTGGTTCAGCCAATATCTGCCCAAATACACTCCCAACTTCCCTCAATACAACCTATATGCCTTAGTTTGATCAGAAAGCCAACCTACGGATCCCTTTTGATCAAATCAAAAGGAAGAACCCAAAGAAGAGGTAATGATTTCACCACCCTTTTCCAAGATCGTTTCTTCTTCCACTTATTCTTCCTTTGTTTTTACCATTATAAAATAATATCTCCAGTATCATATATATACTGTAATGTTATTATAAATATGGTACAACCATATTCAGTATTCTATCCACCCTTTGAATAACATGTCACCATACGTGCTTACGTACGTCTTACCGTCTCCACGTCATGGTGTAATTGTTATTCAATATATTATAATTTGGATGGGTATAATAATGATGTGTAACTCATGTAAATAATAAATATAACATGTTAATGATTATGTATATATGATATACCATCCATTTATATATTATTTTAATATCAAAATAATGATATTGTCGCTTGTGCGTACGTACGGACTACCGTCTCCACGAACGCGATGAGATTCATTCTCCATCGTATCCATTAAAGTATAATTATCATTCAATGATTTAAAAATAATGTTTAAGGACTTGATATCATTCTGGATATGAATAATATACAACCTATCCATTACAAAAATGTCTTACGTAACAAAACATATAAAAGAAAAAAAGTATGTTAACACCCGAAACAACGATAATACTAAGATATTATTAACAAATCAATGTTAAAAGATCATATATGATATCATATTAATGTATATGATTCTTGTATAATTTAATAAAAATTATTCCACCATTATAAAGGAGGTTAACCTACCCCAACCAAGGAAATGTACAAGGTGAGGGTTATTTTACAATCTCTTCTTTATCCGAGGTTGTTTACACGTAATAATCTATTGGGATCTCTTTATCATCCACATCCATGATTCTTAAAAATGTATTTCAAAAACATTTTTACTATTTAAAATTATATGGGTTAAGGTCATTTATACCCTTGTTGACTTTTTATAATAGTTTTATAAAGGAATCTTTCCATCGTTTTCCAAACAAGGTGCTTTTCAACCTTTTCGACAGAATTAAGGTAAGAATGTTTTTTTAACTTATACGGAGGGTGCGGTTATTTTCTGCCATTATAAAATCATCAAAGCTTCCCTTAAAAGCTTATAAGAATATTTTAAAAGAAAATGTTTTATTTCATAAATATAAGACTCTTAAATGATTTCAAAATAGAAAGAGATATTTCTCTAAAAAGAGTTTTGATTTCATCTATGTCAACATCCTTTGATGGATTTTAAGCTTATTTGGAGATGATTTATTATGAAACAAAACTTCCATATTGTATTGAAGGTTTTGTGATATGTTTGAATATGGATATTTTATTTTCATGATTTATGGATGAAGAATTTACATTTCGTATGCTAGTTTTAATACGAATGTTTATGTTATGTTTAAACCTTTTCATATGGGAATGCATTGGACTTAATATGTGGCGGGTGGAGCCCGTTATAGCTCCTCGATGCATCGGTAGGTCTCATGACACAAACTAGTGTCTTGGCACAAGGCCTTGGCAAAATCTTATTTGTAGTCTTGGCACGAGGCCTTGGCTATGTGGTTATGATAGTCTGGCATTATGCATTCTATCATTATGAAAGTGGTTATTGATATTGCATGTGATTATTCGATTAGTAGAATATCCATGTGAATATGTAAATGGAATTATTTCATTTTACTTTTGCCATACTATGTTGAAGTTCAAGTTTAAAAAGCTTCTGTTTTAGTTATACATTGCCTTAAATGTTTATGCTTATTTTGGAATGTTTCCGCTATATTCTTATCCTTACTGGGCATTTGAGCTCACCCCTTTTCTATGTTTTATTTTCCCCAGGATGTGAAGAAGTAAGTTATGAGTGACCTGCAGGGATATTATGAGGAGATAATAGTGTGGACTGTGGAGACATTATGTTTTTGTAGTAGTTTTTCACTTTATGATGTAATGTAAAACTTTATGAATATATCTAGTGTTTCAAAGGCTACTAAACCAATCAGTCTTTCGATATTTGATATTTCTTTTTATCATTCCAATGTTATGTAATAATGCACCGACTATGGGTAACTAGGGTCGGGGCATTACAATCATTCTTGGAGATTTATATTATTTTGTGACATGCATCATCTTAGGAACGTACAAAAAATGGGTTTTCGGTAAGTTGTTAAACGTGAACTATTTTTTCTTTCTTGTGAACTGATTCTATGTGGTCAATAAATTTTTGTCTAGTGTGAAACTTGAATAATTATAATGTGTTTACCCTTTTTTAATCATGACCTAGATGTATGATAGTTAAGGTCAGTGATAGAGCCTTGGTTCTAACTGTGTCATAGGTAAATGGGAAATGACTTGTTATGGATTATTGTAATTTACCATAAATGTGTTACTATTGTGTTTTGTGTCCAATGATGAATGATTGGAATTAAAGATATATTTTTCCATGATGATTCCTATTGAGATGAATATATGAGGATATAACAAGAAAAGATTTATTAGTAGTGGAACATGAGGCACCGATAGTTCCAGGTGAGGAATTCTAAGTGCATCTCCGAGTGAACTTTTCACACTCCATGCAGTGTATGGAAATATACCAATGTTATGTTTTCAAAATCATGTCCTATATAATGATAGATTTTCAATTACAGCACACTCGTACTTTTAATATATTGGCTGGACCTAAGGCGATAGAGTCCTCGATTGATTCAATCCAGACTATACACGAACATTTGGGAAGTGATTCATTTTCACTACATAAATATTATAAGGATTACTGAAGCACTGGTGGAATGTTTTGCCTAGACAGGGATAGTATATGGGATGAAAGGGAAGGAATTTTTTCATAATTTACTAGAATACATTTATCTAATGATTCGGAGATAGGAGAGAGTATCTGAGTTCAATAAGTTGACTTAGGTGAGCATTTCTTTGATGTACTATGGTGGTTGATTTAAAGGCTTGTATATCTTTTCCCCGTTGCAGGATGAAGATGATACAAAAAAGGAAATGCATTTGTAAGATTTTCATAAAAGTGAGATTATTTCCCAAGTTAACCTTTTTTGGGTAATGATGTTTATTGAGGTGGTGGATCATGATCTCATAACATAGGGGAAACTGAAAAAGAATTGTAGTTCATGATATGTAGTTGTTGTCAAATGATTATGATGTACATCTTACATGGTATATAAGTGTTGATATGATAATGTTATCCATGGAGATAACATGAATAGTGGACATGGGGGAGGATCAATTACTCAAGATCTTACTAGAGTTCATTTTCACTAGTTTAATATTTCAGGACACTCCTGAAAACATTGACCCCAACCACCTGTAGAGTGAAGAGGTTGTGGAAAGATGGGGCATATATTGAGTTTCTATAAAAAAACCATTACATATGGTTAGTGATGGTGGAGGCAGACAGAATTAGGGTTTGGGAAGATGATCTCCTATAGTATATTAGTCTATCCACTGAAGTTCAAATGGAAGAGATGGTAGAGGTAGCATTAGTGGTTTCTATAAGAATATGTGAATGTATCAGTAGATTGGTGTAGTTAATGGTATTAATATGGTATCATAAGGAAGAATTGAAGGAATGTTACATTCTATTAAGCCTACACTTTGGGATAGCTAAGATGAAACATCAACAATTAGAGTTATTATTCCTACAAGTTCTACACAAGTTAGTTCCTTATTTTATTTTAGGGCCTCTCATTCTTTTGTTTTTGTAATGATTGTGAATGGATTGAGCCTGGAAGTGGAGTTCTTGAGAGGGTTTCTGATGACAGATACACCATTGGGAGTATAGCTTGGAGACATATTCTTATTCAATGGATATTATCTATAGGTTGGGGAGTATCATTTACTATAGTATATTTACATCCATGAAATTTTCTGCTTCAACCTAACTATGGGTATGTTCTCTTTAGTAGCATAACAAGTCCACATAAATTTTTTCTAATGAATATTGTATTTTATGTCTCTGGAGTCTAACATTTATATTCAATGTGGAGTGTTGGATATCAAGGTGGTCCATTCGAGTCCATTTTACCAACAAATAAGAGTGCTCACCACCCAGGTTGCTAGTATTTTGTTGGATAATAGTTGTGTAAAGAAAGAAATATTTCGACATATAGAGAAAATATTTCTGGATATGTTTCTTGGAGATTACTCTAGGTTTCCATTTTAGAGAGATGTGTAATTTATGGTTGATCTTATATTCGGGGTTGAGATACTTTCTATTCCACCATATGGAATTACCCTAATAGAGCTTTAGGATCTAAATATTATACTGGAGGAGTTGAAGGATAATAGATTTATTTGTCTGAGTATGTTTCCTTGGGGTTCATCAGTGTTGTTTTCTCAGAAGGCTAATGGAATTTTATTATGATGTTTTGATTACCAAAAGTTGAATTAGATGAATGTGAAGAACTGGTATTGTTGTTTTCGCATGATGTTGTGTATTGTCCAAGGTCAGCATGTGATCAGAGTCTCATAAATTGAGATTTTATTCTTCTGATATACCGTGGAATATCATCAGTTGAATGTGTGGCTGATATGAGTTCATTGTATGGTCATTCAGGTTGACGAATGCACCAGAAAATTTTAGGTACTTGATGAATAGAGTATCCCATCTATATAAGATCAATTTTTTGTGGTGTCTGGATATGAAATAATGGTGTAATCCTAGACTCATGATTTTCATTCAAAATGACATGAAATCATCCTATGTACATGGAGATTGATTAATTTTTACTCCATGCTATATTATTGTCAATTTTGGAATGATTAGTTACACATATTGTGTGATAGTATCTCAAAGGTGGGTGTTTTTTGGACAAAAATAAGGTTTAGGTAGTAGTATTTTGGGATCATAATAAGAACATTTATTATATACGGTGGTTTAAATGGTTAGTAGGATTTTACCTATTGTTTATACATGACTTTTCACAATTGGAAGAACTAATATCAGGCATGGACAATAATGGGAAAAAATTTGAATGGACAGAATCATGCGAGAATGCCTTCCATGAGCTGAAGATACATCTGACATCGGTACACATCATGATCATACCTAAGTGTGGTGAGTATTATATGATGTTTTGTGATGCATCTGGTATTTTACCTGGAGAATTGTTTTTTCAATGAGATCATGTTGTGGCATATGGGACTTAGTAATTGAGGCCACATGAAGACAACTACCACGCACACAACCTCATGTGGGATGAAGTGGTTTATTCATTGATGTTTTGGAGACATTATCTATCGGGTGAAATGTTTACTATGTATACGGATCACAAGAGTTTAAAATATATCTTTTCATAGTGATATTTGAATATATAGTGGTTGATTATATGATTTCATTTGATTTTGATCATGCATATATGCCTATGGAGGGAAACAATATAGAATATTCTATGAGAAGGAATACTCAGTCTCAAGATATCCAGGAGTTTAGTACCTAGTTGAAGATGTTGTATTTTCATGTAGATATACCTGTTTTTGTTCATGGGAGACAAGATTACATGAATCTTATGTTTTTTTTCAGTGGAGTCTACATGTTTGAGAAAAATTAGGTACAAATAGTTTGAGAATCCGGAGTATTTGACCTTGAGGAAAATCCTTGAAGGTGGGGAGTCACCTAATGATTGGAGCATAGTGGAAGATGAAATCATCTATGTTAAAAATCAGGTAGTTATTCCTACAAGCATGAGGGAGGAGATTATGTGTGAGATTCATGCCATGAAGTGGGTGTAACATCGAAGAACGACGAAAAATGCATCGTGACCTACCAAGAAAATTGTATACATTGGGAAATAAAAACAGATAGTAGGGTTCATAAAATAATGTTACACCTATCTGTATGTGAAGGATGAGAATGATTAACTTGCCAGTTAAATTCAAATATTACCCATTTTGGAGTGGATTTTGGATGATGTAACTATGGAATTTTTGGTGATTCAATTAAGGGGGCCATACATGAATAAAAAAATTGGGTTATTGTGAACTTGAGGATAATGGTGGCACATTACATGCCTATACAGGAGACATCCTCAGTGGATTAGTTGGGAAAACAATATTTTTGGTATATATTTTATCTGTACGGGGTGCCATGATCTATATTTTTTGTTGGGAAAGAGTCTATCAAGTTAACATTTAATCATTTTCGAGGAGATTGTGTTTGTTGAAAAACTGGGCCTCCATGATGTGTTTTTTGACAGAGTAGAACATGATTTTCAATGTGTTGAAAAAAAAGATTTAGATGGTGAGTTTTCTAGTTTAAGATATTGTTTTGACAATCCTTTATTTTAAGAAGAATCACAACAAAGTAATGAATGATTTGGAAGCAGTACAAAAAGAGTAGATTCAAGGTAGTGTTGTTTTCTAGTGTTTTCCATATTTTTGGGCCTCAAAATTGACAAATAGAGAAAAGTGTTTTTAGAAAGGAGACTTTTGCACTAGTATCTTGGTGGATTAAAAAAGTTTCATGCCATATTTTTTTCAAGATCATAACATCCAAATATGGAAAAGGAAAAACGGGCACCCATGTATTGGTTTGGGTCCACAAGGTGACAGGGGCGACAAAGACTAGTGGGGGTCGACAGGCGCACCAGGAGGAGACATGACCACCAGTGCTCAGGGTGAAAAAAATGACTATAAATATAGGTATACCCCACTTCATTTTCAAAGAATCTCAACACTTAGTGTAAATTCAAGTTCCAGTCACACATGTGGTTCATGCATGCAAGGGGTGGTTTGGTAGCGCAAGTATAGAGTTATTCAAAAGAAGAGTTCCCATTGATAGATGCAAGCCAATATGGGATTGGTCATATAATAGTGTGGGTAGACAATGTTTTGAGTTGGAGAAGTGAGTTTCACACTAGTGGATAGGTGACACTTGCGCGCTAGTCTTATATAAGTGTGTTAGTTTATAGTTTCATGAAAGTATTATTGTGGGCGTAAAAGGGTGTGAGTCACAGAAGTTCTATGTTAGAAAAGGGAGTGTCACACTAGTGGTAAGGTGAAATTCATACAACAGGGTTGGAGAAGCATGAAAAGTATAGAGAATTATGCTAGGAATTTGAGAAGCGCTCCAACCATAAAGAATTGTGCCAGTTATTCAAGGGCTGCACGAAAGTTAAAAGATCTCCCAGTACATCGGTGGTAAGTTTGAATTCATCAGTGAATGAAAGTGGAACTTCAACAGAGAATTTACATAATGAGGAGGATGCATTAATTTGTGATAATTAAGGGAACTACAAGTCTATAAACTATGAGTGGATCTTCTGAAGATGCAGTTAGCAGACTTGTATTGAGATAGCAGTGAGAATTCATATTGTTAGTTGTTTTAAACAAGGAGGGATAGTGAGTTCACTCCAAACATTGTAAATATAAGTGCACTTTTAGTGGATTTGGTACATCAACACATCATCGGTGTATGCTCCTTGGATGTAGCGGAATGAGGGTGAACCAAGTAAAAATTGTTGTGTCATTTTCATGATTTAATATCTGTTTATACTTTGCTACAAGGAAGCGAGGGAAGATATTTTTTCTTAACAATGAAACAAGATTAATATGGTCAGTTTTATTAATCAGTCATACCCTGATTCACCCCCCTCTTAGTGTATCTAACCTATTTGACCTAACAATTGGTATCAGAGATAATGATTCTTTTTTATAAAACATTTCTATGACTTTTTTTAGTTAATTAGTGGAATTAAAATTTTTGTTTAATCACACCTTGGTGATCCATGGAAAAGGGTAGAACATCAAAGAAGAATCAAATATCTAGTGAAATTACTAAGAGTAAAAGTTTCTATGGAAAGAGTGTGATATGGATGATGGTATTAAGTGGTGAACACAATAATGATTTGGATAAATCATATAGATAAAATAAATTCAAATTAAATGATGTAGAATGAATGAGAAAAGAACCAGATAATCCATATAATGTTGGAACTACAGATGATGAAGAAACGCCCAGATGGAAAATAGTCGAAGTTGGATGAAGAGATTAAATCTACAGATTTCCATATCTAAGAAATAGAAATTGAGTTATAAAAACATCGATGATTAAATCAAAGGCCTATTGATATGGCCACTAATCTAAGGGAGATGAATGATTCTCAAGAAGATGAACTGCAAAAAGTTTCTTCAATGAGAGAAAAATGCAAATATGATAATAAGGGAATGAATATGAACTCAGATAACATTAAAATTTTGAAAGCTAAAAATGATGTTTTTTCACAGCTAACATAACTAGTCCAGATGAATAAAAGGTTACCAAAAGAGGATGCATGATGTTCAGATTCTGTTTCTTAGGTAAAATTGATAGTAAAGAATCAATGTCATATGGTAGATAAGGTCACATGAGAACTGGAAGATAATATGAGTAACAGGAAGAAAATCGATAGAGAAATCAATACTCAACTTCAGGTAAGGGATATGAAGATTCAAACTCTTGATAAAGAGATAATCTTAAAGAATATTAATGTAGATATATCCCATAATAATGTAAAACCTTAAATGGATCATTACATTCACTTATTATTTGATTATCCATTGACAAGTGATGATAAAAGGAAAAACTATTATGCTATTTTAGAAGAGAAACAACAAAATATTTTCTCACCTCAAGGAACATATAGTTTTGAAAAAACTGGTATTGTATTTGATGAATCCCCTCCCATATATGATAGAATGAGAGCTGTGAAGAGTTCCAGAAATGGAAAAAATCATTTAGGTTCTAGATACAGGCCTAATTTTTCATTTACAGGATGTAATGACAATAAGTGCTATTTCTGTGGGACTCATGGTCATAAATCTAGATTTTTTCTAAGTATAAGTAATACATTTCATGATGAGAAGATATAGATTGTAATAAATATGAAAATAACAAGAATCATCATGAGAAATAAGAGTGAGTAGTCTCTCAGAGGAAAAAAGTTCTGAGATTCTATTACTGTGGAAGAATAGGACACACTATGAGTATGTGTCTAGAAGATCAAGAGCCCAATATCAGAATAATAACTCCAAATGTATCAACATATCAATGAAGAAGTTATCAAATAAGGTATTCCTTTGATGTACGATGTTTTGTATGTTCACATTATGGTAACTTTGAAAGACATTTTAGTAAGAAGAAATCAGAAAATGAAAATGGACTTGAAATGATATTCTCCACTCCCGTGATGCATAATGAGAAATTATACCCCGTGAGACAATGTGGTAAGTTTTATAATAAGCCTAGAGCCTTAGGGGTATAACAAGTAGCTAAAAAAAAGGTGTATCAATCACCTCCTCTGTCATATTCACAATAGCTCACTCAGAATGAACATGAACAAATCTAGAATATAACGGGAGGAGATGCTACAGATGTGAGTAAAAAGATTATACATTCAGTGGAGGTTCTACCACTAGCGAAAAACATTTTGTTGGATCATACATATGATAAAAGAAAAATAAACAATGAATGCATTTTAAAACTCAAATGTGATGTGCCACAACAAGAATTGGAAGAAAGTGGAATATCCATGCAATGGAGGAAGGATCCAAGGAATATTAAAAGAAGAGATATTGTTGCTCCAAGATAGAATCAAGGGAAATGGAATTTTGGTGGAACATCAAAGAAGGAAATGTGTACTAGAGGGTTTAAACCCCAAATAGAGAGAAATGACAGGCCACTAGAATCTACATATTAAATAAGTCTCAGCATGTTGGAAATCAATGATTAGTCATATTTCAAGAACAATTTAAGTAGGCCAGGCAGTTGGAGCAGGAAAGGAATGAGTGATAATCTCTGTAACAAAAAAAATCGGAGGGTTGACCCATCAGGATCAACCAAAATCGTAATGTGGAGCATTTTAGAATACACCCTCTCCCTATGTATATAAATGATATTAACTGATGTTTCATGTGATATATATTTTAGGGAGATACGATCCAAGTGGAAGTGGCATCCACAGATGGAGAGTGATAAAGTAATATGCTATAGAGTTTAAATTGATTCAAATCAAGAACCATAGTTAAAAAAATAAAGGGAGCAGCTAAAATAAATCGATAGTGATTATGTTATTAACTTTATCCCTTGTTTCCGGCTCTGAGTTCCAACTGAGTAGGCTTAGAGATTTTTATGATATCTCATTTCTAAGTGGTGAATTCCCCCAATGATGAAATCATTGTTTTAAGTGAATTGGAGAAGTTTCTCAAACCTGTAATCACATGTGAAGAGATGATGCTAGATAAGAATAATGTTTATGGGTGTAAAATAATGGCCTTATAAATAGATGATATGAACATCATAGATGGATATTTCTATTTCCTAATCATATTACAAAAGTGTTGTTAGACAATGGTTCTATGTTTCAAATCTATATTAGAAGGTTGTGGACTATGGAAAAAGGAGATGATATGATAAATATTTTACATTGAAACTGACTATATTTCAAATCTATACATGTATGATGTAGTGGTTCTGAGTTTCAATTAATATAAATCCCTCAGTGTCATGCCCTAGTTCATGTGTTATTTATCCACTGAGAGAAGTTGGTTTGCGGTGTTGCACCAAGAATCATGTATTACATGATTCTCTATTTTTTCTAACAATTTTGTATTAGTTGAATATTTTCAAGATACTAAGAATCTATGAGAGAATATAAACAATTTTTCAATAAGAAGATGATAAAATAAGTTTGAAAAAATGAACTAACAAACTGACAAGATGATTGGTTAATGTGATGAAGTGGAAGGAGACTCAGGTGGAGAAAAAATGGGAAATGCTGATGATGAAGAAAAGACAGATAATGAGAATTAGGAATTCAGTTATATATCTAAAAATATTCCAAATATTCGAGATGAAACTGATAGGAAGAGTATCATTGGTGATCAGATTATGCTAGTCCATATGAAGAAGATGTGAACTCTACAGTAATCATGATACTTATCATAGTTAGAGAGTAAATGTTGAGATGATTTGGAATGTAAAACTCCAAGGAGATGAGAAATATGGTTGCTACATGGATGAAGCTATCCAAAGATGATGATGGAAAGGCAGTTAATATCATAGAATACATGCAGATTACTGGGAGTTTATTGTACCTAATAGCCACTTGACCTAATATTTTTTTCCACATTCCAAGAAGTGCGATATCAAAGAAACCCCAAAGAAAGACACATGATTGCAGTGAAAATAATTTTTCGGTATATTATGGTCACTATGGATTTAGGTTTGAAATATAATAAAAAATCTTAGTCCGAGCTATTGTGATATACATGTGCAGATTGGGTCGGTTCAGAAGATGACAAGAATTCAACGTTAGGATGTGCTTCCTATCTTGGTGGATTGTGTATTTCTTGGATAATTGAGAAGAAATATTTCATTTCATTGGGCACAGAAGAGACTAAGTATATTGTGACCACTTAATCATGCATAGAGTTATTACGGATGAAGCAGCGGCTCGATGATATGGGAGTTGTTGTGAAGTCTCCGATCAGAATCCAGTGCGATAACTCAAGTCCTATAAATCTTAGAAAAAATAATTTCCATCACTCAAGGATATAGGCCATTGAGATAATGTATCATTTTATCATTGAAAAGGTTGAGCAGGGAATTGTGATGTTGGAATATGTTCCTACAGAACTACAAGTTGTAGACAGTCTGACAAAGGCATTACCCTAGGTATGTTTTGAGAGACATCAAATGGATCAGGGTGTTCAGTCGACTCCAAACACTATAATAAGTGTGGATGTGCCCCCCTCACCCAAAGGTATGGAATGTTTTCCTTATTATTTAAAACTATGTTCTCTACTCTGTTGTTGACCACAAAGGAGTGACCTTTGGGTTCATTGACAAAAGTGGAGAAAGGGTGACTGTTAAAGCGGGGAAAAAATGAGCTTAAATAAGGGAGACAATGTCTTCTCATAGAAATAGGTAGAAGATGACTAGTGGTGAAGCTAGATAGGGGAGTTTATCAAGACAGGTGAAGAATATTATATGGGGAGCACCAATTTGAGAGTATGTGGTGTTTGAAGTGATCATCCAGAGCTTATGTTGGACAACACAAGAACCAAAGAAGTTTTGAATGAGAGTTTTAAATATGACAATTCTAGAAGTGTTCAGTTAAAGAATATATATCATAACAACTGAGGATCATGATAAAAGCATAATAGTGGAATTGGAATGGTGTTAGAAGGTTAACCGAGATCCAAAAATATGTATTAGTTAGGTATCAACAGTTGGTGTTGGAAATGAAGTGATTCATTGATTAACTTTTCATTTACTCTTTTTTATGTCGAGAATTGCTCATGTGGGATTAGAGTATGTGTTGAGTGAATCCTTTAACCCTATCAGGATTTAAAGATGTGAATAGTGGTAGATGTGTTAATGCAGAAGCATTTTATAAAGGATTTTTCAACATAACCAAATGGATATATTGTTGGGAAAAAATCCCTCAAGGTATCATTGAAACATTTTTTAGGTGATTGTGTTTATTGACAATGTGGTCCTCCATGATGTGTTTGTTGACAAAGAAGACCATGATGATCAATTTGTTTTCAAAGGGGGTTAATATAGGGAGTTTTCAAGTTTAAGAGATGTGGTTGACAATATATTATTGGTTGAATAACCTCAGCAATGTAATTAATGACCTAGATGTAGTAAAAAAAGTGCATATACAAGGTGGAGCTATTTTCAAATATTTGCCATTTTTTTGGGCCTCAAAATAAAAAAATGGAGAAAAGTGTTTTTAGAAAAAGGACTCATGTGCAAGTGTCTTGGATGCATGCAATGTTATGCACCATATGTTTTTCAAGATAATAACATCAAAATATGGAAAAGTAAAGAGGGTCACCCATGATTTGGTTTGGACATGCAATATGACTAGGGGACAGAGACTAGGGTGGATGGAATTGTACACCAGAAGGAGACTTGCACGTCGGCACTCAACGTGCCCAAAATTTCTATAAATAGAGGGATACCCCTTCTCATTTTCTGATAAGTTCAACACATAGTGAATCATTTAGCGCTAGTCATACAGGTGGTTTGGGCGCACAAGTGGTGGCTTTGTCATGCAAGTATAGAGATTTTTAGAAGAAGCGTTCTAGTTGATAGTTCCACACCAATATTATTGTGGGTGTAATAGATTGTGGGTCACCCAATTTTTGTGGTTTCAAAGTGTGTTTTCTCCAAGTGGATAAGTGACACTTGAGTGACAGGCTTAAAGAAGCGTGCCAATTGATTGTTGTGTGCCAATATTGGTTTGGGCGTAATAGGGTTTGAGTCACCCACATTCTGAGTTGGCAAAGGGAGTGTCGCACAAGTGTTAAGGTGATACTTGCACGATAGGCTTGTAGAAGTGGTCCAAAGCATAGAGAAGCACACCAGGAAGTAGAGAAGTGTGACACCCATAGAGAAGTGCACTATTCATTCTAGGGCTGGTGAAATTTGGAAGATTTCCTATTACATCTGTGGTAAAGCTGTATTAATCAATGAATGAATATGGAAATTTATAAGGGGATCTACATATAGAGAATGATGCATTTATTTGGGATAATGAATGTTCCTACAAGACTTTAATATATGAGTGGGTCTTCTGAAGAAGTAGTGAGCACACCTCAGTTGAGAGAGCAGTGAGCGTTCATATTGTGAGTGGTTGAAATCTAGGAGGGATAGTGAGTCCATTCCGAACATTGTAAAGAGCAGTGCGATTTTAGAAAATTTTGTACATCATCACATCGTCAGTGTAGGATCCTTGGACATACCCCAGTGAGGGTGAACCAAGTAAAAATTGTTCTATCATGTGCATGATATAATTTCTGTTTATACTTTTCTATAGGGAAGAGGGAGAAGAGAGTTTTTCTTCAAGAAGAATCAAGATCAGTAGGGTCACTTGTTTTAATATGTCATTCCCTGACTCACCCCCCAGGGTATCTAACCTAGTGGACCAAAAAAATTTAGATCATGATTCACATTTTACTTCATTCTGCTGGAAGGGCTTATAGAAGTCTCTTTTTACGTATGTTTTGTAATGCACGTCCGTCTACCCACAGATAGATGTGAATTTGGATAGCACTATTCAGGTTCTTGAGGATATGATTTGGGCATGTTTTATAGACTTTGGTGAGTGTTGGAATAAGCACCTGGCTCACGTGATGTTTTCATATTGAATTAGTTGTAAGGAAACTATTCTATGTAACCATACATTGCACTTTATTATATTCTATGAGGATCACAAGTATGCCGGATGAAGGTAAGAGATTCAAAGTTGTTGGGAATGAGTCTCTTGTAGGATACATCCCTATAGGTATATCTGATTCAAAATTTTATTAATATGGATCACTGTAAACTGATGTGGTATGTAAATAGACATCGAATAACCGTACTTTTTACAGATGTTGATCATGTATTCATACAGATTTCTCCTAGATTGGGTCACCACAAAATATGAATATAGTGGAAGATGGAACGTAGGTTTATTAGACTATTTGGGATTTTGTATAGAATCATGATGGTTGTGTAATTATTGGATCTTCTATAGAGATATAGTGCAATGCATGACATATTCCATGTGTCACATCTTTAACGGTTTCACCCTGACCCTTGTCATGTGATCGATATGGATTATTTTTAGATTGAGATAGATGTGTCTTTTGAGGAGCATACGATATGTGTTTTGGATAACATTGAGAATGTGTTGTCTGTAAAAAATGTGATGGTATATTATGTATTGTGGCAGCATGTCCATCTTCTGTAATAATCTCGGGTGGGATAAGTAGATATATGGGATTTTTTGCTTGTTATTTTTGACTCAGAATCATAGAGATGCTTGGGAGAACAACTCGAGGAAGAGCTGTAATAATGTGGGGAGTTTGTAAAACCATGGACTTTTTTGGATATGTGTCATACCTATTTACATGTACTTGTTTTACTTGTTTTGAGTAATTTTCCTTTGGGTTTTACCTTGGTGATTTTATGGGGTGAACATTTGAGAAAAATGTAAGAAATAGGGTAGTGCACAGTTATCACACAGTTTTTCCTAAATGTGTTCCTTACCTATAAAACTGTGAAATATTAGAGAGATAGGGTTTTCAAAGATGGAACGTAGTTTTTCAAACTTTAATCCCCATTATGAACTATTAACCCCCTTGAAGACGCACACAATTTGAAAAAAAATGTGTTCCCTTGTCCAATAAACTGTGAGTGTTTCTTTATTTAATCCAAAATTATTTTTTAAATCACTCATAGCCCCAAAAAACACCAAAATCGAACCTAGCTCAGAAAAACTCATTATCAATCATTTTTTGACATTTCTAGAGGCTTTCCTAGGGCTCCCAAACTCTATTCTTGGTGAATCTAATGGTATATTAAATATCTTCACCCCAACCGGTAAGAGGATCTAATCTCGTGTGGTTTCTTTCATCTCTCCAACCTATCCTTCTTCTTATATATGGATGTTACCATCTTTAATGTTGGTTTTAGATATATTATTTTCTTATTTAGATATATAATTTGGTAATCTTTATTTTTCAATATTGAATTGGTCTTTAAAATCCATATATTTTTTACGTCGTTATTCTGCTCAAATTGGGGATTTATGTTGGTGAACTTTTATCATCAATCTTATGGTAGGTGGTTTATAATTCAAATCCAAATGTCATGAATTTGATTAAATTATTGAAATTATACAATTTATTTTAGATGATTATAATTTGAGTTATTTATTATATTAATTAATTTGTGAGTTAATTAATTTATGGAATTTTGTAATTTGGAATATTGGGATTGTGAATATGAATAATTAATTATTGAATTATTTATAAGATATTATGACTGTTAATATGATTAATTAATTGTTAAATTTATTATGATATAATGATATTGTTAATATGAATAATTAATTATTGAATTAATTAGCAGATAATGAGATTGGTAATATGAATAAGTAATTGTTGAATTAATTATGAGATACTATGATTGCAAATATTAATAATACATTTTTTAACTACTTATGAGATATTGAGATTGTGACTATGACTAATAAAATTCTGAATTAATTATGATATGATAAGATATTTAGTGTGAATAATTAATTTTTGAATGTTTTATGGTATTTTGCGATTGAGAATTGGAATAATTAATTGATGAATTCATTATTTGATGTAAAGATTGTGATTTGATAAATAAATTATTGAATTAATCAATGGACACAATGTGATTAATAAATTATTTAATTGATTAATGGAATTGATGAGTTTAATTAATTTTAGAATTAATTAACGGATTGATGTGATTATGCAATTATTGAATTTGGTTAATTAATATATGAATTAATTAAATTTATTATGTGACACATGTAAAATTTAAATATTGTGATATATGTGTTACATGTTAGTGGGACAGGGACTGAGGTTCCAAATAATATGTGTTAATGCTTGTGGGAAAGTGACTGTGGCTCCAAATACCCATATATGTTAATTTTGTGTGGGATCAGGATTGAGGATATAAATACCCATGGGGTGTTATACATCATGTTATACAACCATGAGTTTGCATTAGACTATAGATCCAAGTGGCTTTGATGTGAAATGAGATGATGAATGGTAACAAAGGAATTCTGATTTATGATATTTCTTGGGGATAGTTTAGAACCCGAAATGATAAGCAGTAGGTATTGAGATTCGGGTGTCCTACGAAATCCCATGATTTTTTTCGTTAAATAAATAGTAATTGAGTAAACGAAAACTATTTACATTATTAGTTGTGTTTTTTTCTTTATAAAATAGTATAATTTTTTATAAACTGGATATTTTATTGACACTGATGATGGTTACATACTAAGTTGCACTCACACCCTACAAGATCTATAAGATCAGTACCTGAATAGTATTGATGTTTGTAGGATAGGATAAAGGAAAAAAGAAATTTGTTAGATTAGTGACTTGGGATATTCCATGGATGAGATAAATGGATGTGGGTCGGGGTCCGATTGGGATTTTATAGTGTCTTTACTTATGAGTTTTCATTTTGACATTGGGAATGAACATTATCACGGAATTTCTACTATTCATTTTTTATATTGTATTTCCAATCTTTGTCATCTTGTGATACATGTATCTTTCTCGTTATATTTCATATATTAGTTATTATTATTTATTTTCGATGTTTAGCTACTTTGATGAGGGTATAGTCTCCTTGTAATTTAATTTAACCCCTCGCTGCTAGTCAGTAGCCTCTAGAATATGAGGAGGTGTTCTTGAATTCAGGTGACCGATCGAAAACAGTGTGTGGAACCAGGGTCGAGACGTTATAGAGGGGGTGTTAATAAACAATAGTAGCATCAACAAGCACACAATATAAAACAATTTTTATATGATTCTAATTCAAAAATTGGTCATAAAATATAGATTAAAAAGATCATATATATCCCAACATGTCAATACATACATATATATAATACCCAAAATATGTTCCAACATGATGAAAAGAAACCACAAGGTCCACTTCCATTTATCAAAATCTAGATAAGTATGACTCATATCATGATGTTCCAACTCCCGAGCCTAATACCATACATGATCTCAATACCATAATGTCTACATGTGTCCCTAGGGTCTATGTAGTGTGTGAGTTTTACCTTAGTAGGACACCACCAATGTGTAATTATATTACATATAGAGTATCACATTTTATAAAAATAGAATAAATATGTAAAAAGAACAGATATTTTATAATTTCACTCACATTTCTAGTACTCAATGGCCACAAGGAAGTATTTATCGGCTTCAGACAACACTAATATACATCTTAATACAAGCCCCAAAAAATATATTCAGTATACAATAATGGTCTATTAATATATATTTGTACGGTAAAATACCCATATCTTAGTTACTGGACATCCTTTTAAGAATATAATAATAGGAGAACCATCATGTTCCATACATAAACATATCACTGAAACTTCATACAATCCAATGCCTCTTGTATTAACGAAAATGAATATGTTTTCCAAATAACACACCCATCAATATCAAAGTTCCCTCAGACCACCACAAAGAGATTCATCATCAGCTAAATAGTGTGAATCCCTAATTCACAATGATGTCCATCCTACAATATATAATAATTCACTATCAACACAATAACATGTCATCCCAAGGAATGATATTATAAATATACAAATTAACCTAGCCCATCGTCCTCAAATGTAATGAAATTACTCATCCCCCAACCAATTTTCATCTTTCTACGGTGTGTACCTCCTCTATAAATGATGGTCAACACCAAACCTTAAGTAGAAATAACAACTATGGCATCCATATATAATTATTGGTCAACCCCACTGCAACTAATTATTATCTATGTTTAGATGACTCCAATGGTGTTTCTTCCAACTGTGGAGAGTGTAAATTACCAATGTTAATTAGAAACCATTATTAGGCACCTCATTCCACTAAGACCACATAACTATGTCCCAATGGTAAAATTCTTATGTATTTTCATGGGTAATTCCCTCATCCTGATGACATTATCCCCTCAAATCATAATGAACCATGTTTCCACAATCAAGTGATTACCGTAGTAACCCTATGAGTAACCATATGGTCAACCTGTAATGTAAACATACCCAATGAATTAGAGGTATATATAAACCCCACCCATCCTTATAAACAATTTAGAAGAACCAATAAATATTCATTAAATAAGAATACTTTCATCCTAAAAACATTCCTTTTGAATTTTGTAAAAAAAGATACTAATAAGAGGATTTTTTAAAAAGTCCCTTACAAATATCATATAATTAAATTGACAATTGATAAAAAGAATGGAATACGTGTATAAACTATAAAAAAACATAATAAAACATACTATAATTAAAGTTACTTTATAAAATAATCTTATTATCACATAATCAACGAAGGAAAAGGTTTACCTAAAGAATGGAAATTGGGTTAAGAATTCCATTACCTTAGATTGGTCTACCTTGAAATGTGTTAAAAGCTCTTGTATAACAGTTTTAATAGTGTTATTAATAAATTAAAGAACCACAATCATGTTTATACTACCTTATTTTACCATTTTTAAACTACATTTAAATCATCTATTCAAAATGTTTGGTTATTTCATTGTTTTCATATATTTCATGGTTTCCATGGTTGGTTCGGTATGGATTTTCTTATCTAATGTAATAAAAACTCTAGAAGTGGAATGAAATGGTATTATTATATTTAAATAATTTAAAATTATTCCATATTTCATTTTTTTTATTTGATTAAGATTCATTGGATAAAACATTTTTGAAATTGATTATGTTTATTTCAGTCGTTTTTACAATAATCGGGAACTTATATCATTTTATTCAATATCATATTTATATATTGGTTCCATAACATTAAATATAATATAATATGTATAATAAAATCTTGTTTTAACATAATATTGGTTTTATAAACATAATTGAAAGTGGTAATGGAAATTGAAAAGTCTTCGCTCGTGAATGCGATAAATTAACACATTATAAAGGGTGGTTTCATTTTGGTAAAAAATTAGAGAAAATGATAAATGATTATGGGATATTCAATTAATAGAAAATATTTATGTATATAAATTATATTGGAGTTATCATGTCACTTGGATAAGGGGATATTAGGAGAAAATAATAAAATAAAAGAAATTGAAAAATAATTAAAGAAAATGAAATAGGTTTTTTATCTCTTGAATTATTCTCCTTGAGAACCTCCTTAAGAAACATGGTTTTAGAATTTTGGATAGAAAAGTAGGTACCCTCACATTGGAAAGACTATTGGGAATGGAATTGGGAAGATATTTAATAATCTATACGGCTTTGATGTGTGAGGATAAGTGTGGGGTAGGTGTGGAATTTATAGTGAAGGATAGAGGTGTTTTCTCATTATTATTTTAATTAATTTCTTATTTTGGATCAGGAATATGAATAGATTTAGAATTATATCAAAATATATTAGAATAATGAAGTATAGTTAGATATTATGGGTTACATTAACATTGAATCATATCTAATGTAATAAATAATGTATTTAACTTATATCATAAATTACCATATTTTAAATTTCAAAAACATTAATGTATTTCATAAGAATACATAAAATTCGTGGAAATAATTTTTTTTTTTAGAATTTAAACATGGAATCCATTTTTATAAAATACTTTTCTAAGTATGATAAATTTAAATTTCAATTAATATCATCATTTATTTAAAAATAATAATTACTTTTATATTATTATAGATTCTAAAACACAATGAAAATTTGATTAATGCCTCCTAAAATTAACTTATAATAATAATAAAATTACATATTATTTTATGATTCATTTTCAAAAAGAAAATTTTTTATATAATTAATTGTATTAATTATAAAATTGTAAATAAAAGTTTATGTGTCAAAATAAACAACACATAATTTATCATTTTCAAAATATTTATTTATTTATTAATTTATATAAATATTTAATATTTTCAATTATAAGATACCTGAATATTATTTTCATTTTTATACATGAGTTTACTATTATATTTTCCAGATTATAGATCCTAAGGCCATGTTACTATTTTTTCGGTATAAATTCCTCAATTTCTATAAATTCAACTTATTTCATTACAAATTTAAAATGAATTTATCTATTAAATTATACATTGAAAAAAATTATTATATATGTAACTAGGTTAATAAATTATCCTCACCTTTTTTAAATTTCATCCTTGTAATATTAAATTACTTTTTAAATAATTGAGGGTACCTATCACTCATATCATTTTTTTATTCTCATGTTTCTTCTTCAACCGTATGGTTTCTCCACAAAACCATATCCTGGTATATTACCTTATTCCACAATAATTTCTATCTATGTCGAAGAATCTAAACTAGTTTTTCTCTATATGGACGCTTCTCTTCCAGCTGAACTACTTTTAGGATCAAAATACAAGATGGATCTAGAAAATATTTTCCTAACATCGAAACCTGAAAAACATTTTGTACCTAAGATAAACTCAGAGGTAAGGCTACTCGGTAGCTAATAAGTAAAACTTCATCTAATGTTTCAAAAATTTCCACTAAACCATGGAATTAGGTTTCATTTATTACCAAAATTCATAACACTTTTCCAAGGATAATGTTTTTGGAAAAAATGATCAATTAATTTAAAATAAAAGCTTTTCCTCCTGGTATCTCCACAACTCTTCTGTCACCACTGTGATGTCTTGATGTGTTTCTGGGCCATATAAATTATCCCAGCTACTTCCTCTATGAATTATAATCTCATAAACATCCTTTTCATGACTTTATCCAAAAAATATAAGAGTTTGACAAAACGTTCCATATGATTCTTCAGAAGATACCATCTATATACTGGAGTAAACACTGTTATTAAAATAAAACTCATCTAAAGAGATATGATGATCCCAACTACACTAGTAATTACTTGAACAATATTGAAACATATCCACCAATTTCCAAATTGTTTGATCTTTCTATCCATTATATTTGGGTTGAAAGGATGTGATGAAATTTAATTTAGTTATGATTGACATCTAAAGGACTCTCCAAAAGATATATTTGAACCAAGGATCGTGGTCCGATACAATGGAAATAAGGACTCCATGTAACTTTATAAAATATATTATGTACAATTGATAAAGAATATCTTGAGAAAGAGTTTCTTAAAATTGAAGGTAATGTGCATATTTTTTCAGCCGATCTATAATAATCCAAATTACATTTTTACCTCAATAAGTATTTGGTAGACCCACCATGATGTCCACAGATATATTATCCCATTTCCACTCTGAAACTAGAAGAGGTGAAAGCATCCCCATTTGAGTTTTTTACTCTGCTTAAATGTATTGACATGTCAAACATTACATGATACAATCAGAAATATCTCTTTTCATTTCATCCCACCAGTAAAACTCCCAAAGGTATTTGTACATCTTAGTGATTCTAGGATGAACTAAGTCAAAACAACTATAGGATTAACATAATAATTAATTCTTCAGTATGGTATTATAATGAACAAATAATCTCTTCCCAAATTTCAGGACAACATCTTTATCAACATTATATTCAAGAAAATTACCTTTCCTGACCAATTCTAACTTTTTTATAACTCATAGTCTTCCTTCTATGATTGTTTAATTCTGTTTGAGAGATACGACTACAATAAATCCTAAAACCAAATAGGAAAATTTCTTACACCAAAAAATTCCATGCAAAGATTCATTAAATCATTAATATAGGGGACATAATCCAAATGTAACATAGTAAATGATGAATCATGTTTTTGACCGAAGGCATATTCCACTTTTTTTTTATTTTCTTGGTTAGTAATTGACCATGAAGTAAAAATCCATTATCAGTTAAAGAAATCATCTACACCTCATGTTCAATTACTTCTCTGTAAATATATTCTTCAAACATTTAAGGTCAGAATATATTTTACATTTGGATTCTTTTAAATTATGGATTCCATTTTTTAATGAGAAACCCAAAATTGGTAATTCCAATTCATGTGTGGCATAATTTAACTCAGGATGTTTCTGTTTTCCAAAATATTAAGAAATTATCTGATCATTCTTCCTAAAAACACAACCAATTCCCTTCAATTAAGCATCAATTTACATGAAAAATTCTCCATTTGTAGTTAGAAGAGACAAAACTAGAGCATTAAACAATATTATTTTTTGTTCCTGAAAAAAATCATCAAAGTATTCTGTCAAAATAAGTTTAACCCATTTTGTGTTAACATAGTTAGCAGGCTAGATAATAGTGCAAGGTCTTTAACAAATAATCAGTAATAAACTGTTCATCCATGAAAACAATGAATATCTAAAACCATTTTTGGGTCATGTCCATTCATCGACCTATTTTTTTCAGGATTCACATTTATTCCATCCTTATATATAATGTTACCAAGAAAGGAGATCTATTGAAACAATAAATCACACATTCTAAATTCTCCATATAACATATTTTCTTTAGGAGTTTTTACAAAAATACTTAAATGTTTTCATGATCGTCATATCATTTTGAAAAGATAAAAATATAATAAAAAATATAAAACTTATTAAAATATTCCCAGAATATTATATTCATAAGATCAACGAATAGAACATGGGAATTTTTTAATCCAAATAGAATAACAACAAACTCATAATTTCCATATCTAGTAAAAAAATATATTTTCTAGATGTCATCCTCCTTCACCTTTAGATTATTATTATAGGATCTCAAGTCAACCATAGAAAAGTACTGAGCTCTATAGAGCTGATAAAAAAAGTCACTGATATGAAAAATAGATAACTAATCTTAACAGAAATGTTATTAATTGTTCTCTAATCAATAAAAATTCTTATGGAACCATATTTTTTTAATGAACAAAACAAGGGAACCCCATGGGGAAGTACTAGGATGAATGAATCCATTATTAAAGAACTCCATCAACTATTTTTTCTATTCAATATGTTTCACTTTAGTAATTCTATAAGGGGGTTTTGAAAATGGCTTAGCATTAAGAACCAATCCGATCATAAATTCAACTTCCCGATCACTTATAACACCAAGAAACTCATACGGAAAAGCAACCATGTATTCATTTTACACTTTCAAATAATTACTCAAAATTGTTCCCTTGTTTTCAACAATACAACAAGAAAACATTCAATTTCAAATTTTAATAGTTTCTCAGCTTCCTAATATGTTATCTGTAACGCCACAGAATGATAACAATGGAAATTACCTTCTTATAATTATTCCTTATGGAATAATCACACAAAATAACATATATAACTCACAAAAACTATATAAATGATTAATTAATGAAATAAGAGGTATATCTAGAAGGTAAGGAACTTATATCAATGGAGTAATAACATGACCATTAGAATCATAACTTGGCCTTTATGAATACTAAATTAGAAAATCGAATAAAAACTGTACCAATAAAAGTATAAATAAAATTTATTTATCTTATAAGTTAAAATATGATATAATTATGCCATAGTATAAGTAAATAATTTTTTAAAAAAATAGTAATTATGTGTTTGTATTTTTATATAACATATATATTTAATTAAACAAATTTGACTAATTTAAGAGTCTAAATGAAAATTTATTTTAATAAAATGTTCTGATAAATAATTATTTTTTCTTTTTTATAATTATAAGATAATTTTATGATACCTTAGTTAAATTTCCAATGTGATATAAAATTGTTCACAATTTTAAAATCTATATATTTCATGTAAATTATGGTTTTAATTAAAAAAATAACTTATCATATTTACAAAATTATTTTCATAAAATTGATTTTATTTTATAGTTATACACATTTAAATATTGTTAGGATTAATTTTTTGGATTTTTCTAAAATACATGAATTTTTTTGAATAGTAAAATACAGTAATTTTCGGTATATATACAATATAAGTTAAATATACTATTTATTGAGTCATAGTGGATGTAAAAAAATTTGGATCAAAATTACATGATATAAATACATTATTTAGTATCACTAATAAACCCTATTTCTTTTCTTGAGAAAAATAATAATATAATGAATTAAATAAGGAGAAAACACCCCTCTCCCCTACTGTTAATACCACCCTCACCACCTTTTCTCCTCGCACATCTCAATCTTTGAGCCTTGTCTAAATTCTGCTCAAATATACTCCCAACACCATCCCTACATCCTAGAGAAATATTTCTTATAAAAATAACATAACAAATCCCTAAGGAGACTCTCATAAAGAAGGAATTAATATGTATAACCCTCTTTCATTTCATTTAATTTATTTTCATGTTCCTTTCATTCATTTATTTCCATACCCCCCTCATCCAAATGGTATAAAAAATACATATTAATGCATATAATTAATTATTAAAATATTTTTGGAATAAATAATCATGAATATCTTCTTCCCTCTCATTAACTTTAGGAATGAAAATGTCATCTGTGAGGTGCCGATTTACAACTGTCATGGACGACGTGCTTTCATATTTCAGTTCTATCTCAATGGTTGTTCATGAAACCATACTTATGGTTGAAACATATTACAATATATGTATTATATCTCATATAATGTTCTGGAATCATATTTTACTTATGCTATTAATTCATAAATCAGAATGAGTTCATTGTGATCGAAAACTGTCATAATAAACCCAAACAGTTATCATTAACTAGTTATCTTAAAATTCCTCTTCATGAATTAAAACCAATTGATATATAAGACCAATTTGACCATTGTATGATCATTAATGACCTATATGTTCAATTATGGATAATTATCCCACATTATTTGACCTTTTGTAAATTTATAAAAGTAAATCGATCATGTAAGTCAGAGAAACCAACGCTCCCAGAAAATGAAATTAAGTATCTTAACCCATCAAAAAGTCCATAAATGATCTTAATAAAGTTATAATAAATAAAATTAATTTTTAAAGGGTTCTGGAATTACTAATTAATCAATCTAATTTCTTTATCCATGATATTAAGATCAAGTGAATAACACCTTCAGACTTTAGGTGTGGGATTCTACCCAAACCTCCATTATTCCTTCTTCTTACTTTTCCTATATTTTTACAAAAATGGAATTATATTTTTTGTGTAAATATTATAAATTATAATTATATATCCCAAAATCATGTATCAAGATCCATTCATCCCCATTTTTCATGGATACACATGTTTTTTTAAAAGGTTCTTGGCTCAATTCTTCCCACTAAGAATTCCCGATTTAAGGGAACTTCATGAATTCTACCTAAAATTTATAGTGCACTCTATATTCTTTTTTAAGCCAAAATTAGTTTTCTAAAATCACTCACCTTTTTTTGAAAACATTCTTTGTTCACATCTAGTTTTCTATAAAATATTATGCCCATTTTTTCTTTAAATTCTCATTAATATTTTCCATTAACCGGACTAAAATGTTTTTATACTAATGTTTCTTAAATACACTTTTATGATACACCAATTTTTTTTCATTATTACATGATTATGATACCTGATTCATTACATGGATAACCCATATGTTTGTGTTTAATTTCTTATTTATGATTATTTATCTATAAATCATATTCTATAACATGTTATGATGGTTGTGCTTCAATAGTGTTCCAATTCATTGGTTAATTTTTAGTCTCATGATATGTTATGTGAAACAGTCTATGTGGTTAACCTTGACTCGTGCTCAATATGCAAGGGTCATGGGGGTTAGTCTTGACTCGTGATTCTCTATGTGTAACGAGCCTTGACTCATGCTAAAGTCATGTATTTTGTTACTTACACATTACAATGAATCCATTATTACATGATCCCATTTTATGATTCCTTATATATAATCATCTTGCATGGAATTTGATATCATTATGGTAAGTCTTTAAACCCATGTGCTATAACTTATTCTTAATTTTATTCCCTTACTATCCTTCTATCCCATCACATTGTTCATGTTATCCCCAGGTTATCCTATGCAAATGTAAGGGCTCATGGGAAGTTATGAACTCTTTATGATGTTTAAATAATAGATGTACTTGTTTAAGAATCATGATGATTAATCATGTTCCAAATATACAAGACAGTAAACATTAATATCCTTTCCTTTTAATTTGATGATTAATTATTCTTCAAATATTGTAAAATAATGTGTAAAAGTCTTGGGTCAATATAGTTGGTATCAGATGAAATGTTTATTTATATTGGTGATTATTAATAGATAAATGTTGTAAGAACCTTATGTATAATAATAAGTCTATGAAAAATTACATAAATATTTGTATTTATAGATTAAGTGGTTTATTAAGAAAATATATTCTTGTTTGGATATTATTGGTGGATGTGGTTCTGGAACAGATGTACCTATGAGTAACAAATGTGACAAGGATTTCCAGTCCTGACTCGAAATAACTTGGTAAATGATAACATGACTTACTTCAAACATGGTTTGACACTCCGGAGGGATATTGTTTTAGTAATTGAAAATATAATTACAAAACATTTTCAATGGAACAAAGAAAATTACCATAAGAATGTCTATTATGAAATAGATCAGGGATAACCTAGATTAAAACATATCGACTCACAAGTAAGTATATAAATTTCATTTAAAATTTTATCCTTTTATGTTTAAGGTTTTATTTTTTTGCTAAGTATTCAAGATCCCATAATTACACATTTTTTATTATTTTAGTTTGGGAAATAGAATAAAACGTTACAACAATTAATGTGATTGGAAATGAGATGATTCCCTAATGATACTCCAAATATGATGGATGTGGGTGATAAAAACTTCTTAACAGTGCATTATTAGTGAGATCATCTTATGAATAATAACATGAATCATGTAGAATACCCTCCGTCTCTAGGGAGAGAACATGTTTCCATTGAGTTCATTATTTGGTGTAGGACTCCAATATTTTTTATATCATCTAATCCCATATTTGTTGAGAAATGTATTAACTCAACTGAAAATATATTCTCTATCATAAATTGATACGAATAAGAGAAACTATTGTTGGCCATCTATCATTTATATGGGGATGTTGATCTATGGTGGATAGTGATTCAAAATTTTATGTCCATGGAGGAAATATTTTCCACGTATTTGGAGGAATTCAAGAAAAAAGTATCGATGAATATTTTCCCCAAACCCTCAATCTCAAAATAGAAAGAGAGTTTCTTGGAAATAAGAAAATGGAAGATATGTCTATCAGGGTTTATTGAGAAATAATTAGATATATTAAAATATATGCTTCCATATTTTTCATGAACACAGAAAGAAAGGTGGATCTCTTCTTTTGCAAATGAAAGATGAGTCTAAGAAGTGTTGGCAATTCGAGTCTTTGATAGTTATAAGGATATTGTCTATTGTTTCCTCAAGGATGAAATGGTGATCAAAGAATCTCAATGGTATTATGGTGTTGGTGATTGAAAGTGGAAAATGAAGTCAATTATCATGGGATCATCAAATAAATCCCATGATGGAAAGCAGTTCGAATAACCCATGTTTCCAAATTGTGGGACAATGAATCCTGGGAACAATTTAAAGGGAAACAAAAAATGATTCAAATGTGTATGAATGGGGTTTCAGGCTGGGGATTTTCAAATATAAATGAAGAATTCCACTAAAAGGGTACAAATATTAGAATGTTCAGATTAATATTCAATTGACAGAGTAGTGTTTCAACTACAAGAAACATAGTAATTTTGAAAACCAATGCATTAATTCCATGGTTTTCAGAGGCAATCCACAAAAACATCCAAGGAAACAAGGAAGTGATTATTCTATCACTACTATAGATATAGAGCTGGATAATAAAGTGGTGACAGGTACGCTGGATATTCATTCACAAATAGTGAACATACTATTTTATTATTGTTATACACTTTCATTCATATCATTCAAGTTTTTTAGTATTAATCAAAAACACTTTAATATGTGTATATTTAATTATCTATGACAACATCTAATAGGGACATTATTTCATTCAATGTACATAACTCCTCCCAAGTTAACATTTGTGGAATGAACCTTATGTCAATTGTTTTCATACTCCCTTTGGTAGAGTTTTATCCTATTTTGCGCACAGATTGGTTATCTTTATTCAAAGACATCATCGACTATCGGGAAAGGGATATCACCCATCACATCCCATAACATCCTCTAATTCATTACAAGTGTAAAGAGGATGATGAATCTCTTTCATAATCATCATCTCTGGTGTGGATATTACTACCTTATGAGAAATCATATCTCTCTCAAAAATGATTGAGAAAAAGGATATGATCATGCTATAATAAATTCCCATCATAAGGGATCACATTGATGTATTCCCTAGAGAATTGTCAGGTATTCCCCCTAATCAATAAGATGAGTTCCCAATTGAACTTCTTCTAGGATATCTTTGTATATCAAAGACATCTTATAATGACAACCATTGAGTTGGAAGAACTAAAGAAGTAGTTATAATGGAATATGGACAAGGGTGTTATATTCCTGAGTGATTCACCATAAGGTGCAACAACCTGCTTTTTCAAGAATATAGACGAATTAATGCACTTATACATTTTTTATCATGATATCTATAAAATCACAATAATGAACAATTATCCCCTTACCTAAATATATTCCTTGTTTGACTACCAATGAGAGGCCAGTTATTTATCTAAGGTCATCCTTTGGTTGTGATATAATCAATTAATGGAATGTAAAGATGATATTTCCAACATTGCCTTTTGAATGAGGAATGGACACTATGAGTTAATAGTGATTCCAATCAGACTCACTCATGCTACAACAATTTTCATGGATTTAATGATTATATTCTCAAGGGATTACCTTGACCAAATTTTGGTAGTCTTTATCGATGATATTTTTATGTACTTTAAGTGAATGGAGGAACGTGAGGATTATTTGGATAATGTGTTACAGACCATGTGAATAGAGAAACTATATGAATATACAGTAAATGTGAGTCCAAAAATGAGGAAGTATCATTCTTGGGGAATTTTATGACCAGTAAAGGAATATCTGTGGACCCCTCTACGATAAAGGTAATCAATGATTGGCCTAATAAATCTTCTGTAACACATATCCGTAGTTTCCTTTGCCTAGCTTGGTATTATCAATTATTTTTGAAGAACTTATCATGATTTTTAAACCCAATAACCAAGATGACCTAGAAGGGAGTGAGGTGTTTATGGACTCCTGAATGTGAGGAAATCATAAAGTAACTCCAATAGAGGTGTATCACTGCACCAGTACTCACAAACCCGACATGTAGAGAACACTCTATGGTATAAAGTTATGCATAAAAGAAATGATTATTTTATGTGCCAATTAAAAATGATAATTTGATAGCATACACCTTTTGATGTTTAAAATCCCTGATTAAAACTATCCTTTGCAAGATCTGAAGTTGGTGCCTATGATCTTCATGTTAAAAATCTAGCAGCATTATCTCTATGTGGAGAAGTGTGATATATTTGCTTATCAAAATACTCTAAAATATTTATTTACATATAATGAGATTATTATTCACTATTGAAGATGGTTAGAGCTCATCAAGGATTATGACTGATCATTCCACTATCATCCTCGTAAGGAAAATAATGTGGTATATGCTATAAGTAGAAATGATACAACATATTTATCAAAGATGAGAATTTAGAAGGATCCAATATTCTTAGAATTAAAAATAATGCACATTGGAACCATTATGTAAGCAACATCATCAATAATTTTTCATATGATTGCTTAACCATCCCTTATAAAGAAAATTAAGGATGCTCAATGAAACAATACTGAAATTCAGAAAAAGGTAGAAGCTATCAAGAATGGGAATCCTATGAATTCAAGATCGGTGAGGATGGATTCATATGATTTGGGTCATGAATATGTGTTACATATAATCATAATATAATGAAATATTTTCTAAATGATTCACATATCTCAACCTTTTCTATTCACCCATGGAGCACAAAGATGTATCCAGATGTACTATCCTCGGTATTTAGAGAACAATACATTTTCATATCCATTAATATTTATGAATAAGATGTGATTTTTATGATAAATGTAATAGCTTTTCCTATATCATATTTGACAAGCAAAAATAGGTTTCTTCTAAATATTATGCTACACACAAGATTGAATTATCCCAAAAAAATATTAAAATAATATTATTATTATTTCTAATGTAAGTTAACACATATATGTTTAATTGGTTTGAATGAATAGAATTAAAAAAATTATGATCATAAATATTTTTTAATTTGTTTTACATTTATCCAATTAATTATAGAGACTCCAAATGAGAATGAATCCAATTTGAATCATAAAATACTATAATACTTTTAAAAGTTTGTTTTATCACCTTTTGATTGATAACCATTTTAAATCTTGTTTTAGTCAAATTTTTATATCACATTTGATAAAATAAAAATATTCTTTAGAAGGGATAAAAAAATTAACTTTGGCTGAAATTTTTATATTTTTCTAATAGAATCATTATTTTAATGAACAGTGAAGAATACTGCAATCAAAACTGCCTTTTCATCTAATTTATTTATATATATATATTTTAATTTAAATTGGTTTTAAATTGAAATTGACTATTTATTTATAATTAAATCCAATTTTAGTCATAGAAAGCACTTTCGAATTGAAATTTTACATAATCCCATGTCTATTTTCTGATTGTTTGTACTTATTAAAAACCCACTTCATGGTTTTGACAACAAGAATTAATTTCAATTACTTTCTGCCAATTCTATGTTTTAAATTTGGAAAAATTGATTCCATATCGGGAATCAGAATGCCGAAATTTTGTAAATATGTCCAATTTATATTTGGACATTATTAATAGTATCTTCAAAAATAATTTATATTTACCATGGTTAAATGGTAAATTAGGAAAATAAGGGTGAAAAACAATATTATAATAATATAAAACTACAAAAAATGTGTCTTAATCTTATTGGATGAGATATGTCTAACCATGAGCATCCCTGGGTCAATTTTAAGACCCCATGGATCCACTTGGGTATGATAATGACGTTTTATAAAATTTATTTTCGGGAAAAGGGAAATATAACATAAAAATGTATATCCTAACTAAAACAATTTTAAATTTTTTTTATATAAATTTTATCTTAGACTAAAAATAGTAATTATAAAGATAAAATTATTTAATAAATCATGGTATTTTATTTATAGTTTTTAGACATTATATAAATAAATTTATTTATGACACAATGATGATGGAATGATTACCTTATTAATGAAATATTCAGAAGAATGATATTACAAATATTAAAATAAATATAATTTCAAAATTGTAATTCCGTCCATGAATTTAATGGATTAATATGAAATATAATCTTTGATTTTATTTTTTTGTAGGAATCATGTTTTTTATTTCTTTATCATAAATCAATTTCTAAATACTTTTAAAATCGACATAAATGCGTTTTAAAAAAAATAATATTTTATTAAATGATATAATAGTAAAAAATCAAACATTTTTACAAATTACTTATATAATGTTTCATTAATGATCTAATTCCAGTAATATTTTCATATTATAGTGTATATAGTTACCATATACTATGAAAATACAAGAAGACATGGTAAGAGTAAATGTTTTAATCTAAGGGTTAAAGGTAAAAGATCACGTTAAATTTGTGATGTAAATGTGTCTAAAACCTATTGGCCAAGAGAATTTTGAACCATTCTCATATATTCCTCAAAATATATCACATTGTTTCTATTATAAATCCAAATAATATTATAATAAAATAATATTTTGAGACCTTCATAAATTTCCCCTAATAACTCTTATAAAAGGCATCCACCCCTACCGACTTTCTGACACCTCTCATTCCATTTGAATCATCCAAATAATGCTCAAATAAGCACCAAAAATCCATTCATTCATATTATAATTCTTACATTTTTAATAAGGAAACTAAAATGAAGTAGTTTTCCTTAAATCAAAAGGGGTTACTCGAATTAGAGGTAACGTTTTCTCTCATGATCCTTTCCTTTATTTTCATTATCGAACCACAGAAACTCTCTTTATTAAATTATTTTATAAAAAACCAATATCCTAAATATACTATTAATTTTTATGATAATTTTCCTACCTACACATACACAAACATCCATATAATTGATATAGTTCAAATTGATTCTTTGTACACCGAACTACTGCCTCACGAAACGATGATTGTTAATTTTTATCATGCCAACAATCATGGTGGACATTATAATGGAACTACATTTATATATAACATATATTATATTTATTTTGTCTCTATTCTTATATAATTTTTATTTACTACATACATTTATGCTTTCTATAATGTGTAAATACAATTAATTCATTTGAGGAAGTGTTGACTTCCACCCCCTCAAAGTGATATGACTCCTTCATTCCATACATGTAATGCATAAAGGATGGGGTAAATGAACCTATATAGAATATATAACATATATATTATACTAGAATTTAAATATAACAATGTATAATTTAGCTTTCATATTTTTAAAATGACATTGAAATGAAAGTAGCGTTCATGTGTTTGTACAACCTACAGTCTCCATAAATGGTGCATTTCATTTCTTATCTCCAAATGTTACAGAATGTTATAAATACATATATAATAGATATATATGATATTTAAACAACAAATATCATTCTGGATATGATTAAATTATGACCACATGGTAAATCTTAATCACAATAGGTTCATTTTTTACTCAAGTGCCAAACATCAACCGAACATCCGATATGAAATCAAATAATTAACTAATTGTTATAACAATGTAATAAGTGATATACAGTGAACAATAAATTTTTAAATGGTTATGAAGAAATAATAAATTAAAATATTTTTATTATTAATTAAATTAAATAACTAATGGGACAAGTTGGACTAAAGGTAAGATAAATCTTAACTCAATCTCCATTCATTGAGTTAAATATCCATGTAATTGGTTTTGTTTTTCAATGAATATGTTTGAATGAGCTATGGTTTTTTACACTTAAAATCCACTTTAATTGGGTGTATTTTAATTTTCAAACATTATAATGTCATTGATATATCATTATTATATTCTCATAATATTTATTGTTTTCTATAATATAATTATTAAATGATTTGTATTCTTGTGTCTCTTGTGTGGTAAGAGAATTCTCAACTTCTCATTCCTTTCAAGTTCACTTTTATGTGGTATATTTTATAAATATCCATATATTGTTATTATTTACATTTTATTCAGTGTCTATATTTTATTATGAGTCTTTTATGAATGATTTACTCATATCCCCTCCCTTTTTATTGATTTCTAGAACCATGTTTTATAGCCATTATACTGCAGGATTTTCATCTCAAAATATCTATGTATTTATCCAGAAATTATTTTATTTTCATTATATGAATACCCAATCATCTTTAATATATAGGGGTATTCATAATGACATAAAAATTATTTATTTTATTATGTAATTGACATACATAAATCCCTCATGCTCTTTCTTAGGGATATAAAGGAAATAACGATCACGTTTTATGCTCTTTTTAAAATCACATGATTTTTCTATGAAACCAATTTATTTATTTTTCTCAATGGGTTATTTATTAAATTTTTTATTTTGATATATTTGTATCACATGAAAATCTGTACATATTAAAGGTGTTCCCTGATAGTGCTCCAATGCATTGGGTAATGAAATTAATCACTATAGATGGCATGTTTTACGACATCATGGTAAATAACCTTCATAATTTTTATGACACATTGGCGATAGACCATGGTGATATGAAATATTGGGGATGAACCATTGTGATATTATTATGATTGTATAAATTAAATGTTGTGTCCAAATTTTCATGTTATGATCCATGTTCTTATTGTTATGATATTATTCATTCTCATGCCTCTATGAAAGTCCTTAGGTTCTGATTTGTATTTCTCATGATCTCATGTAAACTGTTTCCCTTGTTTTTCTTTATTCAGAATTTTGGGCTCATCCAAAGTTTTAAAATGTTTCTAACATGTCTTAATATTGGTAAGTAAAAATATGATGCTATAATGAATGTATTTTAAGTTTTAAATTGAACTAAAACAATGTTTCTTTTTAATAGATATAGTTTTATAAAAAAATGATATTTTGTAGACTTACCTACATTGTAATATTGAACGTTTATTTATGATTTTTTATTAATTCTCTAAAACCCTAGACATAATGATATTTTAGAATGACTGAAAATAAATTCAATTCAAACTACTCAAGAATAAGTTATGTTTAAGGCTGAGTCCTTATAGTTGGTATAAGAGAAGGGTTTAGAAAAATTTCGAGATTAGGATATCTTATTATCAGTTTATAAGATAATGGTTGGTCCTAATTTTATTTTCAATGAATCCCTTTTTATACTTATATTATAAAATATCAATGTTAGTAACATTGTTTTTAGAGACATTTATTTTTTTCAGGTAGTTATGAGTTATTACTTCATGAATGTCAAATGAAAGGTATGAGATAAAATTTATGGTCGAAACATCATATGGTTATTTTTGAAGATGTAATCATATTTGGGAAATTTTATAAGGATTATATTGGATTATATAAAGGAACAACACATAGACCATGTGATAACCATCATGGTGGAAAAGGCTGCATGAATCAAACCCACAACTGATTTGAGATATTACTTTATTACCAACCACTGACCTAAATCAAGTACCTAGTTATTATGACTTCATTATTTTTAGTTACACAAGTTGATTACATATGAATAAGTTTATTTTGGAGAAATATATTTTATCGAATATATAACTATGGGATTTGAAAATGATTTAGGGATAAAATGATAAATATTATTGTGGATGATGTTCATTATTTTGGGTACTTTATATGATTAAGGAAAGTAGAATAATATGGTGTTTTATTTTAGGATTAATGTTTGAATTATTTTATTGGGGAAGTATGGGAATTATTCAATTATTAGCCTATCGTGTAGATCATGTGATGAGGTCTATTACTTTTTGGTATGATACATTAAAAGTGGTTGATGTTATTTATAGGTAAATGTAAAAATTTATCTTAGAAGATTATGTCATCAAATCCTCCCTAATTTTGGGCATCAATATTAGTTTTTATTATTTTGAAGGATTTTAAGGAAACTTTTTTGTTGGCCGACCTTTTTTGAACTTTGGGTATTGTTTGTTGAATCTTTGAGATTGAAGTAGTTTTCATCATATATGGTTTATTCTTTTTGGGAAATATCTTTTCGTGAACTAAAATTTTTATTTAGATTAATGTCAAAACATAGAAGACAAATATAGTTAATCTTTTTTGGATTATGTGATACTAGAGAAGTTAACATACCCAGAATACTCATCGTTTGGAGAAAATGATAAGTGTGTGGTGGAAATTCATTAAATGATTAAAATATAATTTTCATGTATGTATATTTAATTATGATCATAGTTAAGGTAGTAATAAAACTCTTAAACTCTATGAAAAGGACCTTAAAAAAGGTTGTCTGTTTACTTTTCCTAATTGGAAATCAGATACCTTCTAACCCATCACATGTTTCTGGTTTTCTAATTGTTAACTTTCTCCTGATCTATAATGGATCGGGGTTTTGGGGTCCATTACATGGTGAAAAATTGTTGTTGGGTGTTCTGGGTAGTCTGGGAAAGTTATCGAGGTTTTCTCGATGAAGCTTAAGACCCCTAATGGTAGCCTTAGCCTACCGGTAGCAGGCCTACCAATGGCTCGGCCTACCGGTATCTTGGCCTATCGGTGGCTCGGCCTCCTGGTAGCTTGGCCTACCCATCGTTCGGCCAACTAGTAGTAGGCCTTCGGGTAGCTCGGCATATCGGTAGCAGGGCTACCAGTAGCTCGGCCTACCGATAGCTGCCACCTACCGGTAGCTCAGCCTACCGGTAGCCACCGCTTATCGGTAGCTCAGCCTACCAGTAGCCGCAGCCTACCGGTAGCTCTCCCTACTGATAGCTCGGTCTACCGGTAGCCGCGGCTTACCGGTAGCTGGGTTTACCGGTAGCCGCAGCCTACCGGTTGCTCGGCCTACCGGTACCTCAACCTTCCGATAGCCTCAGCCAACCGGTAGACCTAGCCTACTGGTGACCCCCACGGGTTTTTCCAGTAGCGCCTCCTTTGGCGCAAATTTGGTTTTAAACCCTTTTTTGACCCCCTTAAAGCCCATTAATGGTATTTAATTAAATATTTGGCAAGATACCCTCCTTAAATGAGAAACCATGTGTTTTAGTCATTCCTTTAACCGCGTTTTGAGGAGTCCTTGGTTAAGGTGGTGTGCGTCTGTTTTAACCACCCCGAAGAGTGGGTATCTTTTAAGTTGCATGTGTGGGTGGCCCAACCACGTGGCCAACCCACGATTCCATTCCTTCCTCAGTTCTGAGTTTTTATCCGTATCTTAACCGTCCGAGGGTGCTGTATCTCAGCCTTTATAGCCTAAAGGCTAATATTCTCACTAAGTTTATTCTTTCTCGATCACCCTGTGTTCGGAATTCCCTTCCTCCTGGCAAGTCGTACCTCACCCCACGATGTTTTCCTGGTTCGCGTTCCGTGGAGCTCCTACTACCCCTGTTTCCAGTTTCCACAGGAGGACTTAAACGACGATCCTTGATCAATCAAGTATGGATCTTCTCCTTCATCTCTCTTTCTCTGTGTATCATGCGGGGTGGGCATACTATTGTCTCTATGGAAGTTGATGAAACCAACTTAATAAAGATAATGAATGGACCTTTAAAGGATGAAGGGGGTGTGTGATCATTGTTCTGCTGTGATATTTTATGTTGATATTTGATTTGTTTTGTGATCTTTATGTTTTTATGGATGTTTAAATAACCATAACATGGAATTGGTTAAATATGTATATTCAGTTAAATAAATTGAAATCCCCAGGATCAACCCTTTTTTGTGATAACCCTAGTTAAAACACAGTGGAATTAAAATCATGAAGTGTGTTAAATCTTTTAAATCTGAAAAATACCTGCACGAGCCTGCCTTTTGTGGGTGGTAGTAGTTTGGTTTGGATATTTTTCCTTCATGGGCCGATTGCGGGTTACTTTATGGTTTTCTTGAATGGGGGCTTAGTTGGTGAGGTGATCTGGGTGGGGATGGGATCCGCTGTTGTTATACTGTGGCGGTTGTGAATCTGAGACTGTGTGGTTGCTTTGTTTATATCATGAATTGGGGTGGAATCCTTTGTTTTGACAGTACCGGTGGATCTTGGTTTTCCTTTCTGCCTTATGGCTGTCTCGTTTCTGAGCATTCCTATTATTAACCCAGTAGCGAAGGGATTTACTCACATTGAACTATTTATGAGATGATAACTTAAAAATGGAAATTGGGAATTGGTTGTTATGTGCCTGTTTTCTGAGGTAGGGGCGCTAGTGAACTTTCTTGTATCTGGTTGAGGAGCCATAGGTTGGGCTATGTGGTGGCATATATGTATAACTGTATGTTTTGTGTTTAGTCGCACCCCACCCATGTTGGGCACTTATTATCGGACACCCCATTTCATGGGGAAGGGATTCCCCCTAGTTACTCTCCTTCCTGCTCCCTCTTCCCTTTGTTGTGATGGCTGGAGGTGACCTTACACCCAAGATTCTTCAGGTAGGTTTCATTTGGTGGGTTGTTAGCCCAAGACTCTTCGGGCAGGTTGTTTTCCCAAGTGTCTTCAGGATGAGTCCCAGGTGTGTGCAGGCAAGGGTGGATGGTTCTGAGGCCCAAGTGTGTGTGGGAAGGGATGGATTGTTGTGAGGCCCAGGTGTGTGCAGGAAGGGATGCATGGATATGAGGCCCAGGTGTGTGCGGTCAAGAAGAGCATGGTAGCGTCAGGACATTTTTCGTTAGGGAGGAGCAGCTAGCTAGTGGGGGAATGGTGGTGCAGGGAACCCAATTATTTTTGTTCTTTACTATTAAATTATTGCTTGCATTATTTAGTGAGCATGGCAGGTGAGTGGGATGGATAGACTCTTTTATACTTGTTGGTTGTCTGCTTCTCATGGGACTTTAGTATGTTCCCCCACTTGTGCACGAGAGCTATAGGTTTTTCCAACTGGGTATACTTTGTATTCTCACCCTACGTTAACTTTCAGGTTTCCAGGAGGACTTCGGAGGCCGTGAGGGGCCTTACTAGTCTAGAAGCTGGAGTTGTTGGTGGTGGATATTTATTTCTATTTAGAATTGTCTCTTCTTGAATGGTTTTGCACTTTGGAGTTCTTGTACAATGATCAGTTTTATTATTTAAGCATGCATGTAATTTGCTTTCTTTTGAGTTACCTGGTGGTGTTTGGTGTTGACTCATCCTTTCTCCCAATTCTGGCTAACTAAAAAGGGTAATGCCTCCCATATTGTTAAAATTTTATACCCTTGGTGCTAGTCGCCACCCCGGGGCCTACTGGGGGCGGGACTCGGGGGTCATTATCTCGTCTTTTACTTGAAGAAGGAAGGGTGGTGGAGACCTTTTTCACCCCTTCCATCGTCTTGTCGAAGACGGGTCATGCCAGAATGGTATCAGAGGAGAGGTTGAGGGATAGGATAGAGTCTGGGGTTGGGAACTGTGAGGATTGCATGGGATGGTAGGGAAACAACGTTAGGTGACCTTGGTTCGTGAAATAAACCAGGGAAGACCGGCTAGGACACGAGATTTTAGGGCCCCCCATGATCCGATGCATGGACTCTGAGCCTATCAAACGACCAAGAGATACTACATTTATTACTGGGTAGAGACCGTAGGGAAGGTAAATGAGTCATACTGATTGTGTTTTTACTTGATTTGGGGCACCATGGGGTGGAAAATTTAATAATAATAATAATAATAATTCCCTTGGTACTTGGGCTTAGGCATTCTTTGTTTACCTTGCAGCTATGGCACCCAGACGTTATCCACGAGCGACTTGGGTGGTTGTGGCCCAGTAGATCGAGGTATTTGACCATCAAAAGGTTGACTGAGATGTGGTGGACGTCTTGTGGCAGAGGAACCTGCGCTCCTTCTAGCGACAAACCCTCGAGAAGTATGACGGCAGCGTTTCTGACTCAGTGACGAAGGGATGGCTCAAGAGGCTATCCATCACCTTCTCTTTGATCCGTGCTCTGATGGATTACTGGGTTCCGTTGGCCATAAATCAGCTGAGAGGAGCAGCACGTCAGTGGTGGACACTTTTCCTGGGAGAGAAGACTGAGGCAGAGGTTCCATGGGCCAGTTTTGAGAAGGAATTTCACGAGGAGTTCCTCTCCTCTACCCAAAAGGATGAGAAGAGACAAGAGTTGCTCTCTCTTCCGCAGGGAATCATGTCGGTTAGGGAGTTGGGGATCAAGATAAAATATCTCTTGTGCTTTTCCCCAGATCTCTTTCTAGATGAGGAGTCTCGGGCGAGACGATTAGAGGTGGCACTCTCTCCTTCTCTTCAGTATGCTGTCACTCCCTTCTCTCTTCTAACGTACCTAGAAATACAGAAGAAGGCTGAGATCGTAGAGAGGATTCACTCGAGGGGAGGCACACCACGAGAGGGGAACTAGCTGGGTTCATCAAAGGGGAAGGCGGTCAGCAACAGCTCTCCAGTGACAGGGCCTTCCACGTTTCGACCAGTGGGGAGTAGGCCTCCACAGTTCAAGTTCCAAGCATCTAGCCCTCGCCACTTTTCCACAGGTCCAGGATTGAAGTGTTTCTCTTGCAGAGTTTTCGGGCACATCCAGGGTAGGTGTCCGACTCGAGCCCCATATGATGGAGGTGGGTAGTTCCAGCACCATCCTTAACAGCATCCGTTTCCGGTGAGGCCTTTCCAGCAGTAACAGCAGGCCCCTAGCCCTCTGAGGGACGACCTTATGGGAGTAGATCGACACCAGGGTGCTCCTCAGGCACCTCGACCGGGGCATGGTTGGGGAGGTCCTTGAAAAAAGTGATCTATAGGATCTGGGCATAGACAGTTGCATGCCTCCGAGCTAGTAGCTCCGGCGGGACCAGAGGTCGTTCGAGGTACGATCAGTTTGTTCAGCACTCTTGTTTCTGCCTTGTTTGATTAGGGAGCTTCGCACTCCTTCATTAAGCCCGAATTATCCCATTCTCTGGGTTTGGATGCGAAGATAATTTTTGTGCCCCTAGTGTTGAGAATGACCATTGGGGGTTAGACCAGCGTATCTTACCTTTTTTGTGGATGTAGACCAGTGGTGGGACCGCATCAGTCCAGTGGAGACCTTCTTTCTTTGCAGGTGCAGCAATACGATGTCATCCTAGGCATCAAATGGTTATTCTCCATGCATGCCATCCTCGACTGCTATCAGAGAAGGATTGAATTCTATAACAAATATGGATGGAGTGTGGCTTTTGTTGGGTATTGGAGTTTTCAGGAGGGGAGTCGACACGTGGAGCCACTCCTTTTTATGCTGAATGGGATGTCAGTGGAGTCGACGGACGCAGGAATGATGGATGTCGCAGAGGATGTAATATAATTCCCTGATGTCTTTCCCGACGAGGTTGTGACCCTACCCCCTCAACGTGATGTTTAGTTTGGGATAGACTTACAGCCTAGTGCCCGCCCGATCTCAATGGCTCCATATCGGATGGTACCTTCGGAGTTGTGGGAGTTGCGAATTCATATTGACGATCTGATGGAGAAGGGATTTGTTTGACCCAGCATGTCATCGTGGTGTGCTCCAGTTTTGTTCTTAAAGAATGCAGATGGTAGTATATGGATGTGAATAGACTACCGAAGGTTGAATCAGGTGACAATCAAAAATCGTTACCCACTCCCAAGGATAGACGACCTTTTCGACCAGTTGAGGGGAGCAGGTTGGTTCTTTAAGATCGATCTGTAGTCTGGATACCACCAATTGAGAGTGAAGGGAGGTGATATCTCAAAGACGACTTTCAGGTGAATATATGGCCACTTTGAGTTCATGGTCATGCCATTTGGCGTTACAAATGCACCAGCTATGTTCATGAACCTCATGAACTCTATTTTCTGAGAGTTTCTGGACCAGTTCGTTGTGGTGTTCATAGACCACATCCTTGTCTATTCAAGATTAGAGGAGGAGCACGTTGAGCATCTTAGAACAGTTTTGGGAGTCCTAAGACACCTCCATTTTTGTGGGAAATTGTCTAAGTTAAAGACCTTAATGCATGAGTTACATTTCCTTGGACATGTAGTGTCTCAGAAGGGAATAACATTAGACCCGTAAAATTCGAGGTAGTCGTTTCATGGGAAGCACCCAAGAATATGACGAAAGATCATAGTTTTCTGGGTTTCGTAGGATATTACTGGAGGTTTGTGCCCGAATTCTCTCGAGTTGCAACGCCGTTGACAACATTAACTAGGAAGGACCAGGCCTTCATATGGAGAGACCAGTGCCAGATAGCTTTTGGCTACCTAAAGGTGAAGTTGGTTAGTGTTCCAGTGCTTAGACTACCAGAGGAAGGGGTGTTGTTTGAGGTGTTCTGTGATGCTTCTGGCCTTGGTTTGGGATGTGTGCTAATGCAGTAGTGAGGAGTGATCTCTTATGGGTCTAGGAAGTTGCGTCCTCATGAACATAACTATTCCACCCACGATCTGGAGCTTGTAGTCGTAGTGTTCGCATTGACGTTGTGGCGGCACTATCTCATTGGGGAGCACTTTGTGGTCTTCTCCAATCACAAGATCTTGCTTTATGTCTTTTACCAGCGAGATCTGAACTTACGGCAGTGAAGATGGGTTGAGTTCCTCTAACATTACGCCTTCGAGATCTCTTATACTAAGGGAAAGGGCAATTTTGTGGCCGATTCCCTGACCAGGAAGTCACATAAGGAAGTAGTTCAGGATTCTGAAGATGCTTGGAGAGTGATGGAAGAGTTAGCGGCCTTGCATTTGGATGTAAGGGTAAAAGGTGGAAGAGGTTTTCTATTTCAGATGACTGTAGTTCCCACCTTAGTGGTGCAGGTGGAGGAGTCTCAGTGGGGGGACTTGGAGGTGGAGGTGATGCGAGATCATGTTTATCAGGGAAATGCTCCTGAGGGATGGTCGAAGGATGGTCAGCATCAGGTGCTTTTCCATGGGAGGCTTTTTGATCTGGAGGTGATGCGTGAAGGAGTTCTCTGTGAGTTCCATGGATCGGCATTAGCGGTGCATCGTAGGGTCTCAAAGATGTACCGACACCTGAGGGGACAGTTTTGGTGGCCCGGGGTAAAGTGGGCAGTGGCAGAGTTCGTGGCTAAGTGCCTAGTGTGTCTGTAAGTGAAGGCTGAACACCGTTTCCGGGAGGGTTGTTACAGCCGTTAGATGTTCCCGAGTGGTTGTGGGATGAAATATTGATGGAATTCTTCACAGGGCTACCCAGAGCTTAGGTGAGGCTATGATGACATCGGGGTAGTGGTGGATCGTTTGACGAAATCGGCACACTTCTTGGAGATTAAGGAGTCCATCCCGGTATGCACCATAGCCTAGAGGTACGTTAATGAGGTAGTGCAGTTGCATGGGATTCAAAGGTCCATTGTCTCTAATCGAGACTCTAGGTTTACCTCATGAGTCTGGAGGGGATTACAACATGCCTTTAGCACCCAGCTATGCCTTATCACTGCTTTCCACCCTCAGACGGATGGGAAAATAGAATGAACGATCCAGATGTTAGAAGACATGCTGCAGGCATGTGTTCTGGATTTTCAGGGATAATGGGTATGACACTTACCTCTCGTGTAGTTTTCCTATAACAACAGCTTCTACTCCACTATTAGTATGAAATCTTTTGAGGCGTTGTATGGAAGGTCGTGTTGTTCATCTGTTTTCTGGACCGAGGTTGTATAAGCCGTTGTTCATGGGCCAGAAGTGGTGCAGGGAACCACTGGGAAGGTTCATCCCATGGGTGAAAGGATGAAGGCAGCCCAGGACTGGAAGAAGTCTTATGTCGATCATAGGAGGAGGCCCTTGGAGTTTGAGGTTGGGAATCATGTTTTCTTGAAGGTTTCACCTCGATGTGGGCAGCGGAGGTTTGGGAAGGGGAGTAAGCTCTCCCCTAGGTTCGTCGGACCTTTCGAGGTGTTGGGATGAGTTGGTGAGGTGGCATATCAGTTGGCGCTGCCACCTCAGTTGGAGAAAGTTTACAACATCTTTCACGTATCCCAGCTTCGTCGATATCTACATGACAACTCCCACGTCATTGATTGGTGATAATTAGATGTAGAAGAGGATGAGACCATCATAGATCGACCAATCAAGATCGAGTATTGTAAGGAGAAAGAGCTTCGTGGATAAACCATCCCCTTTGTTTGTGTGATTTGGAGGCATGGTGGCTTGGAATAGAGCACTTGGGGGTAGGAGGCCCAGTTACGCGTTCAGTACCCAGAGCTATTTTGACTTCCTTGTTGTTTTGTTCTGAGTTTTGTTAAGATGTTTCACCATGTGCTTCAATATAGGAAATGATTTTTTTGCTTAACCATGAGATGATATGTTCCATGTTCCCTCTCTGTGTGTCCGGATGTGTGATGATGCGAAAACTTGACTGCTAATCAGGACGCATTAATGCGGATGTGATTAAACCCATGCGGGCGAGTCAGTGCCGCCCAAAGAGGATAATATCCTCACATGTGGGAAGGGACTCCCTGACTCAGGTGTTGGGCAGTGTGAATCTTTATTCTTGTTGTCAGTTTTGTGGTTGATAACTCATGGGTGAGTATTTTTTGATGTAGGATGGGTTGTCCCAAAGGGACAACTCAGGGGTTTTCCCCTGAGAAATATCTTAAGAGGGTAGTTGTTCGGACCCCACTCTTCTCCTTTTTGGTATGTTCTTATATTCTCGGGGATGAGAATAGTTTGAGAAGTATCTGATGTAATGGACCTTGGTTTTGGGGTCTATTACTTGGTGAAAATCTGATGTTGGGTGTTCTGGGAAGTCTGGGAGAATTATCGAGGCTTCTCTGTGAAGCTTAAGACACCTAACGGTAGCCTTAGCCAACCGGTAGCAGGCCTACCAGTGGCTCGGCCTACCGGTAGCTTTCCTACCTGTGGCTGGGCCAAAAAGTGGCTCGGCCTACTGGTAGCTTGGCATACCGGTCATTCAGACTACCAGTAGCAGGCTTACCGGTAGCTCGGCATACCAGTAGCAGGCCTCCCCGTAGCTCCGCCTACTGGTAGCTGCGTCCTACTGGTAGCTCGGCCTACCGGTACCCGCAGCCTATCGATAGCTCGGCCTATGGGTAGCCACAACCTACAGGTATCTTAGCATATAGGTAGCTCGGTCTACTGGTAGCCGTAGCCTACCGGTAGCCGCGGCCTACCAGTAGCTCGGTCTACGTATAGCCGTAGCCTACCGTTAGCCGCGGCCTAATAGTAGCTCGGTCTACGGGTAGCCGCAGCCTACCGGTAGCCACGGCCTACTGGTAGCTTGGTCTACCTGTAGCCACAGCCTACCGGTTGCTGCGGCCTACTGGTAGCTTGGTCTACCGGTAGACACATCCTACCGGTATCTCGGCCTATCGAAAGCTCAGCCTACCGGTAGCCTCGTCCAACCGGTAGACCTAGCCTACTGGTGACCCCCATGGGTTTTTCCAGTAGTGCCTCCTTTTGAGAAAATTGGTTTTTAAACCCTGTTTTGAACCCCTTAAAGCCCATATATGGTATTTAATTAAATGTTTGGTAAGATACCCTCCTTTAATGAAAAACCATGCATTTTAGTCATGCATTTAACCGTGTTTTGAGGAGTCCTTGGTTAAGGGGGTGTGCGTCTGTTTTAACCACCCTAAAGGGTGGGGATCTCTTAGGTTGCACGCGTAGGGTGACCCAACTGCATGGTCAACCCACGATTCTTCTCCTTCTCTGGTTCTGAGTTTTTCCATGTATCTTAACTGTCTGAGGGAGCTGTTTCTCATCCTTTATAGCCTAAAGGCTAATATTCCCCCTATGTTTATTATTTCTCAATCACCCTACACTCAAAATGCCCTTCCCCCTGGCGAGTCGTACCTCACCCCACAAAGTTTTCTTGGGTCGTGTTCCATGGAGCTCTTGCTACCCCAGTTTCCAGTTTCCACGAGATGAATTAAACGACGATCCTTGATCAATCAAGTATGGATCTTCTCCTTCATCTCTCCTTCTATGTGTATCATGCGGGGTGGGCATAATATTGTCTCTGTTTAAGTTGACGAGAACAAATTAATAAAGATAATGAATGGACCTTTAAAGGATGAAGAGGGGTGATTGTTGTTCTACTGTAATATTTTATGTTGATCTTTGATCTGTTTTGTGATCATTATGTTGTTCTGGATGTTTAAATAACTGTAACATGGAATTGGTTAATTACGTATACTTGGTTAAATAAATTGAAAGCCCCAAGATCAACCCTTTTCTGTGATAATCCCCATTAAAACACCATGGAATTGAAATCATGGAGTGTGATAAATCTTTTAAATCTGAAAAATACCTGCACGGGCCTGCCTTGTGTGGGTGGTAGTAGTTTGGTTTGGATGTTTTTCCTTCACAGGCCGATTGCCTGTGACTTTATGGTTTTCTCTAATGGGGTGTTAGTTGGTGAGGTGATCTGGGTGGGGATATGATCCCCTGTTGTTATACTATGGATGGTTGTGAATCTGAGGCTGGGTGGTTACTCTGTTTATATCACAAATTGGGGTGGAATCCTCTGTTTTGATAGTACCAGTGGCTCTTGGTTTTCCTTTCTACCTTATGGTTGTCTCATTTGTGAACCTGTCTGTTAGTTGCCCAGTAGCGAAGGGATTTACTCACATTGAACTATTTATGAGATGATAACTTAAACATGTAAATTGGGAATTGGTTGTTATGTGCCTGTTTTCTGAGGTCGGGGCGCTAGTTCACTTGCTTGAATCTGGTTGAGGAGCCATAGGTTGGGTTGTGTGGTGGAATAAATGTATAACTGTATGTTTTGTGTTTAGTCTCACCCCACCCATGTTGGGCACTTAGTGTCGGACACCCCATTTCATGGGGAATGGATTCCCCCTAGTTACGCTCCTTCCTGCTCCCTCTTCCCTCGACTGTGATGGCTGGAGGCGACCTTACACCCATGATTCTTTGGGTAAGATTCATTTGGTGGGTTGTTAGCCCAAGACTCTTCGGGCAGGTTGTTTTCCCAAGAGTCTTTGGGATGAGGACCAGGTGTGTGTGGGCAGGGATGGATGGTTGTGAGGCCTAGGTGTGTGCGGGCATGGATGGATGGTTGTGAGGACCAGGTGTTTGAGGGTAGGGATGGATGGTTGTGAGGCCTAGGTGTGTGTGGGCAGGAAGAGCGTGGTAGCGTCAGGACGTTTTCTGTTAGGGAGGAGCAGCTAGCTAGTGGGGGAATGGTGGTGCGGGGTACCCAAATGAATTTTTGCTTTACTATTACCATAATTGTTGCATTATTTGGTGAGCATGGCTGGTGAGTGGGATGGATAGACTCCTTGATACTTGTTGGTTGTATGCTTCTCATGGAACTTTAGTATGTTCCCCCACTTGTTCATGAGAGCTATATGTTTTTCCTACTGGGTATACTTTGTATCCTCACCCTACGTTTACTTTCAGGTTGTTAGGAGGACTTCGGAGGCTGTGCGAGACCTTACTAGTCTGGACGTTGGAGTTGTTGTTGGTCGATATTGATTTCTATTTAGCATTGTCCCTTCCTGTATGGTTTTACACTTTGGAGTTCTTGTACTTTGATCGGTTTTATTATTTAAGCATGCATGTAATTTTCTTTCTTTTGAATTACCTGGTGGTGTTTGGTGTTGATTCATCCTTTCTCCCAATTCTAGTTAACTAAAAAGGGTAATGCCTCCCATATTGTGAAAATGTTATACCCTTGGTGCTAGTAACAACCCTGGGGCCTACTAGAGGTGGGACTTGGGGGTCATTATCTCGTCTTTGACTTGAAGAAGGAAGGGTGGCAGAGACCTTTTCCACCCCTTCCATCGTCTTGCTGAAGGCAGGTCGTGACATGATCATTTTTGTTTATTTTTATTCCACATCCATGTTTCCATTCATGGAATTTTTAAGTATTTTAAATCATGTGTGACATTTTCACTTATCATTCATTCTTTTAATGTGGTAGTATTTTAACTATTTTTCCGATTTTCAAATTTTAATTATGTTACTCAGCCCAATTTTAAAATTGTGAGGACACAATTTCCAAAAGGGGGTAGGATATCACATAATAGGTATTTATTAAATAATATTTTTTCTTATCAATTAATATTTATGAATAATATATTAGTTTTATATTAATGGGTATACTTTTTTCAAAACAATAATCAACATGAAACAACATATTTCTTCGAAATATTACGTTTCACACAACATTGAATTGTACTGAAAAATAATACAACAATAATATTATGATTTTAAATAGTAGTTAATGCCTAGCCATATCATTGGAGGGAATGGAAAGAATTAAAAACATTATGATCTTACATATTTTTTAATGTTTCTTACATTTATCCAATGAATTTTTGATACTTGAAATGATAATGAATTCAATTTTAATCATAAAATACTCAAATATTTTTAAAAGGTCATTTTACCACCTTTTTTGGAGATCCCTTTTTAAATATAGTTTTTTCACTATTATATGTTATATTTGAAAATTTTTACTTCTTGTTTAGAAGCAGGACATCAAAATATATTTTTCCAAAATTTTAAATATTTTCTAATAAAATCCATATTTTAATTAATAGTAAAAAATACTGCATTCAAATCTGCTTTTTCATCTAATATATTTATATTGATAGATTTTAAATTTAATTGGATTTAAAGTGTAATTAGATTATTTATTTATCAATTAATACATGATTCATCACTGGATGTAATTTTACATTGAATTTGGATATACACACATGTCAATCTTTTGATAGTTTTTACTTCTTAAAAACCTTCTTTCTGGTTTCGATAATGGGAATTAATTTTAAATTTAAAGTTTGTAATTCAACGCTTTGAATTTATCAAGAAGGATTATATATTTGGAATTAGAAGGAATTTTTTTTAAATAGAACCCCTTTATTTCTGGACATTTTGAATTGTAACTTCAGTAATAATTTATATTTACCATGGTTAAAGGGTAAATCAAGTAAATAAGAGTACAAAAATAATATTATTATATTAATAAAATATTCTAAAACATGTACTAATTCAATTTTATGAGATATTACCAACTTTTAATATACTTGGGTAGATTTTAGGTCCCCATGGAGCCACCTGGGTATGATAATGACCTTTTATAATATTTATTTTAAGGAAATGGGAAATATAACATAAACCTGAATCTCTTAACTAAAATAATTTTAATTTGATTTATATAGATGATATATTTGACTAAAAATATTCATTAGAAACATGAAAATATTTCCTATGTCATTATAGTTTATTTATAATTTTTATTCAATAAATAAATAAACTTATTTATGACATAATGATGACGCAATGATTAACTTATTAATAAAATATTCAAATAAATGATATAATAAATATTTAAATAAATGTAATTTGAAACATTTAATGCCATAAAAAATATTATGGATAAAAATAACATATCATATTTTATTTAATTCTTTTCTTTTAAAGGAAACATGGTTTTTTTGACTTTAACGAAAATAAATTTCTAAATAGTATCATAATTGATATAAATGTGTTTTAAAACAAATCAATTTTATTAAGTGCGATAATCATACTAAAAAATACATGATTATTTCAAATGAAATATATAGTGTTAAAATATAATTAATTATCCATTTATGGTTCTCTTGTAATTTTATAGTAACTATAGTAACTACATATTATTAAAATACCAGAAGACACATTAAGAGTTAAATATTTTAACTAAGGGCTAATTGTAAAATATAAGAAACATTGTGTGACATAAACATGACTAAAACATATTGGCTGAGATTATTTCTACCCATAATCATATTATCCTAGAAATATATCCCCTTAGAGATATTATAATTCTGAAATCAATTTATAATAAAATAATTTTTCAACACATTCCTAAAGTGCCCATCCTCCCTCTTATAAATGGACACCACCTCTACCCAATTACTAACACATCTTAGGTGCTTAGACTCATCTGAATTATTTTCAAATAAAATCCCCACATCTCTCCCTTCATCCTATAATCCTCACCATGGGCATAAGAAAACTCAATGTATCCTTTGGCTCAAATTAATTGGGGTTACCCGATTTAGAGGTAACGTCTTCTCTCAATATCCTTTCCTTTATTTTCAACTCAATACCCCTAAACTCTATTTTGTCATTTTTTTTATAACAAAAACTGTATCATAAATATAATTTGATGTTTTTATGATATGTTTTTTAACTATACTTACCACACAATCCATCTATTAAATATAAAACATATTGTTTCTATGTACAAGGAACTACAGCCACATGAAACAATGATTGTTCAGTTTTATTTTACCATCTCTCATGGCGGCCATTACGATGGAACTGTATTTATATATGAAATATATTATATATTTTATTATTCTTTAATTTTTATTTAAAATGTACCTTTATTCTTTTCATAATGTGTAAATATGATAATTTCATTTTATGTAGTGTTGACTACCGCCCCCTTAAAGTTGTATGACTCGTTGATTCCATACATGGATCATATAAAGGATGAAGTTAATGAACATATGTAACATATATATCATTGATATTATAATTTAATTATAATATACCCATTTTTTATTTATTTTAATTCTTTAAATATAAAAAAGAAATGAAAGTTGCATTCATGCGTACGTATGACCTACCATCTCCATGAATGATGAATAACATGCCTTATCTTCAAAGGTTGTTGACTACAAAAAATAAGTATATAGTATATGTTTATGATATTTAAATCTTGAATATAATTACATATATGAATGAATTATGACCACATGGACAATTTTAATCAAAACACGTTCATTTTTTACTCTCAAGTACCCAACATCGAAATAACATTCGGTGTGAATTCAAATTATTAAATAATAATTATGACAAGGTAATAAGTGATGTAAAATGAATAATAAAATATAAAAAGGTTATGATTAATGTATAAATTAAATAATGTTTATTATTCAGGAAATTATAGAACGAATGAGATAAGTTTGACACAAGGTGAGGTAAACCTTAACTCAATCTCCATTCATTGAGTTAAATATCCATATTATTGGTTTATTTAAAGAATATGTGTGAATGAAAAATTATTATATTAAAATAAATATACACTTATATTTAGTGTGTATTTATTTTCACACATAATTATTTCATTGATTTATCATTAATTCAATGATACAATCTTTGAAAGGGACTTCCTCTAAGTCTCTTTGTTTTGGGGAATATCTTAATGTTATGCACCTTTATTTTCCTATAAGGTGTATATGAAACACTTTGACATAGTATATCATGAATTTGTGTATTATAATGTTATTCAATGTTTTTTATCACATAATTAATTAATTATATGTATTCAAGTTTCTATTATGTGGTAAGGAAATTCTCAACTTCTCTTTCCATTTATCTTCACTTTTATGTGGTATATATTTCAAATTTCGATACCATGTTGATATTTATATTTTATTCAGTATCTTTATAATATTATGAGACTCTTGAGAATGTGTTACCCCTATCCCCCATATTTTCAATGTTTTCTATACCGATGTTTTAAAGCCGTCATGTAGCAGGATTTTAATCTCAAAATCTCTATATTCATCCCAAAATTATTTTATTTTCATTATATTAATAGTCAAACAACATTCATTTCAAACAATATTCATCATGACATAAAAAGGATTTATCTTATTGTATAATTTACATATATAAAATCCTCATTCCCTTTCTCTGTGTTTTAAATGACATAACAATCGTGTTTTCAATTACTTTTTAAAACACCATGATTTTGATATAAAACAAATTTCATTTGATCTATATGGGTTATTTATGATATTTTTTATTATTATATATGTGGATCACATGTGAATAAATTCATATTATGTCTTCATCCTAATATAACTCTAATTCATTGGTTAATGATATAAATCTCTAGAGATTACATGTTTTACAATACCATAGTGATTATCCTTGGTAATTTTTATGACACCTCTAGGATGGACCTTGGTGATATGACACCATGGGGATGGACCTTGGTGATAGGAGTATGAATGTATGAATTAAATTTTGTACACAAACATCCATATTATGTTCCAAGTTATTATTTTTATGATATGACTCTTTCTCATTCCTTTTTGAACGTCCTCATGTTTTGATTTCTACATCACAAGATCACATGTAAACTGTATCCCTTGTTATCCCTTACTGAGATTTTTGTGCTTATCCCATTTTTAATGTTTTTTCATAAGTATTAAGATTGGTAAGGATAAATATGATGTTGTGTTGAAAGTATTTAATGATTTTTCTTGAATAGAATCCATGTTTCATTTTTACAGTTTTTTTAATGAAAAAAATTGGAGGACGTGTATACATATCTACTTTGTAATATTGAATGTTTATGTAATATTCTTTCCTAATTATATTAAATGATAGAACTAAAAGATCATTGGGATTAAATTAAAATTAATTACAGTAAAAATTTACTAGAATATGTTATGTTTAAAGTCGGGTCGTCATATGATATCTCTTGGAGAAATTTTGGGGGGACAATATTAAAATAGGGATTTCTAAATTTACATGAAATTTCATGGAATGTCATAAACATAAGGCTGAAATGAAAATTTAAAAATGTTTGATTGAACCATTAACCATACCAAAATGAAAATGGGAAAACATCATAATGTAATTTTTTTATGGACATCTAAAGACATCAAGGTTTAACAATGATAAATGGTCTATTGTGGATCATTGTATGATGATAACTCACTTAATCACAATTCGAGAAGACTTCTCACTAGTTCGTCTTCCAAATATATATATATATATCAGAAGTGGAATGTATGCATGGAGTACCAATATCTATTGTATCCATTTGAGATCTTAGATTCACCTCAATGTTCCGAAAATATCTCTAATATGCTCTAATAACTATGCTTAACATGAGTACGACCTATCATCCTCATGTTGAAGGACAATCTGAGGGAACTATTCAAACAATAGAAGACATACTGAGAGTGTGTTAATGGACTTAATAGGAGGACGGGACCAACATCAACCTCTGGTTAATTTCTCTTACAACAACTGTTTCCACTCGAGAATCCAAATGGATCCATATGAATCCCTTTATGGGAAAAGGTGTAGAATTTTGGAATACTGGGATGAAGTCGATGAACATAAACAGCTAGGACCTGAAATGGTCAAATAAATGGTGGTGATGGAGAAAACCATTTTGTATAACATCATGAATTCACATAGTCAAAAATAGTGATATGAATACAATTATCACTAAGACCTTGAGTTTAATGTTGGAGACATGCAATTACTCTGCATATCTTTGTGGAAGACAATCATTAGATTTGGGAAGAAAGGGAAACTAATTACTAGGTACATAGACCCCTTCGAGATCCTTGATCATGTCGAAGCCATGGACTATAAACTAGAGCTTCCATCAACAATTTCTCAAGTACAAGATGTATTTTACACATCACTCTTAAGAAAGTACATACAAAATCCATCACATTTACTGAATTCATATGTGCTACATTTGGAAAATGATATTTCTTACAAGGATCAGCCAGTAAAGATCTTGGATTGTAATGATAATGTTTTAAGCAACAAGAATACTCACATGGTCAATGTACTATGATAGAACCATAAGTACAAAAAGACTACATGGGAACTAGAGGACGCGATGAAGGAAAAGTACCCACAACTATTATCAATGTAGAATATAAAATGAAATTTCAAGGGTGAAATTTCATAATGGGTGAAGAATGTAACGACCCAGAATTATATCGATATAAATTCCATTCATATAAGTATTTCATATGGTATATTCAAAAACATTAAATAGAAAACACAACATAACAATTAAAAATAATGAATTAATGAAATAAAATGAATTTCTAGAAGTCAAGGAACATATACCAAAGGAATAGTAACTTGACCTTTAGAAAAGTTACATTGATCTTATAAATAGTAAACCAGAAAATTGAATAGTAACCTCCCCAATAAAAATATAAAAAAATTTAATCATCATATAAGTGACAATATGATAAAATTATATCATAGTATAAACAAATAAATATTTTAAAAATTATTAATTTAGTGTTGGTGTTTTTGTATGTCAAACAAATTTAATTAAAATTTTATGACTAATTAAAAAAATTTAATGATAATTTATTTTTATAATATTTATTCAGAAATAAATATTTTATTGTCTTATATTCATAAACTAATTTTATGAGACCTTACTTAGTTTTTTAATGTGATATTAAATAAGTTATAATTTTAAAAGCTATATTTCATTAGTAAATTATAATTTTAATTAGAAATTAAATTTATCATATTTATAATGTTTTTTATATATAATCATGTCCATTTTTTGATTTATACTCATTGAAAAAATGGTTAGGTTATATTTTCGTTTTTGTTTAAATACTTGAATTATTTTAATAGTAAAATACCGTAATTTAGGGTCAATATAAATTATATGTTAAATGAACTATTTATCATGTCATAGTTGATATAAGCACTACTATTTCAAACTCACAAGATCTATTTATTGTATTTAGTCCCAGTAATCAACACTATATATTTTAATGAGAAAAATAATAAACTAATGAATTAAATAATAAGAAAACATCCCTCTCCCCCACTATAAATACCACCCTCAGCACTTCTTCTCCTCACACATCTCAAATATTGAGCCTTTTCTAAATTATGGTCAAATATCTTCCCAATTCCCTTACCCACATCTAGGGGATTTTGAATTAAATAACTACCAAAACCAATCACATAAAAATATTCTCAAGAAGAAGGAATCAAAATGTAAAACCCTCTTCATTTTCGTTAAATTTATTTTCAAGTTTGTTTCTGTTATTTTACCTCCTCCCCTCACCTCATCTAAATGGCATGGAAAATATAGTATATTACATATACTATAATTATATAATGTTTATGGAATAATTCTTAATTAATCGCTTTTTATCTCTCTTTTACATGGATAATGAATACATCGTCTCTGAGGTGCCAATTTACCATCTTTGTGGGAAACATGCTTTCATCATTCTATTCTATCTTCAACGAAAATCATGAAACCATTTTTATATTTGACCCAGATTTTAATGTATATATGTTATCTTATTAAATTTTTTGATTTCATTTTTTACATATGATATTAATTTATAAAACATAATGAGTTCGTTATTATTGAAAACCGCCAAAATTAACCCTAACGATTATCATTGACTAGTTTTCTAATTATTCATCATCATAAAATAAGATTAATTGAAATATAAGACAAATTTTTCATATTAATTATCATTAATAACATATAATTTCATTTATGGATAATTTACCCCTTTATACAACCTTTCACATAAGTATATAAGTAAACCAATCTTGAAAACCATGAAACCTATTATCCCAAATGATGAAATTGATTATATTTACTCATTAAAAAGACATAAATGATTATAATAAAGTTATAATAAATAAAATTCACCTATAAATGGTTTATTAATTATTAATTATTGAATCTATTTTAATTACCTATGACATTAAGATCATGTGAACACCATCAGACATCAGATATAGGATTCAACCTAAACCTCAATTATTCCTTCAGGTTACTCATTATCTCTTTTTACCCAAATGAAATTATCCATTTTATGTATATTTTATAAATGATTTTTATACATTCCAAACTCATGTATCAATATAGATTCATTATTTTTAGGGATATACATGTTTTTAAAAGGCTCCATAGTAAATTCTTCTCAATAAGAATGCCCAATTTAATTGGACTTTCCGAATTCATAACCAATTTCAAGTGAACTCAATAATCTGTTTTAATCCATGATTATTTTTCTAAACTCACTCATTTTACTAAGAAAAATAATGGTGAATTAAAACTAATTATAGACTACCTGAATAATGTTATGCCCATGATATCCTATGTCAATTTAAGGGCTCGAGGGATGTTAGGACCTCATTATGAAGATGAAATAAAATAACTTCATGTTTGGGAATTATAATGTGTAAGTATATAGAAAAACTCAGACACTAGAGTTTATAACCCTTGTTTTTAAATTAGATGATTAATTATGCATAAAATCATCTAATAATATGCGTAAAAGTATTGAGTCATTATATTAACAATTGTATGTGTTTATTCATGTATACAAACTGAAACTCTTTCTAAAACCCCACTTCTTTATCTCTATAATAAATCATAACATGATAAATATAAATTCAATCTATAATTATCATTGTATCAGACTATAATAAGTAAACGATCAATGATTGAAGGTAATTTATTTCTAGAAACAACAACATGAAGATTCTAATAATGTATTTTTACTATAATATCTCCCCCTAATGTTTTAACCATATGTTTCTATCTCTTTTATTGAGGTGAAATTTCCAATTCACCAAAAAAAATATCATAAATAAACAAATGTGTATTCCCCATATCAAAAAATACATTTGAAAAATATGATTAAAAATAGTAGCTGATAACACTTCATTGGATATCCCATCATCTATTAATGTAGTCACAAAGGATCCCACTGTGCTATTCTACATTTAATCTTGTAGATTTACACCATTCGGATCTTTCTTTTGGTAGGTATTTTTATAATAACCAATCATACCACATTTAAAACACTTTATAGTTTTCCATATCAGAATTAATCATAATATCAGTTTCATTACAATCTCATGCCATATGTCCAAACATATCACATCAAAAACACTTCCCGGTTTTTTAGGGAATTCCCTGGGGTTCTTTTTACCACACTTTTCACAAACTAGAAACTAGACTTTCTTATTTTCAGATTTCATTGATCGATTCCTACTCATTACTTTCCATATGGACCTCTTCTTCTAGTTTTTGTTAAAGTATATGTGATCATAGAAAAACTCAATTTATACACACTCAGTACATCATACACGTTTTTAATAACTTTTTAATTCACGAGAGTCCAGTTAGCATTGATACCTTAGATTTATTCTGAAGAAAAAGTGATTGATTTCTCTATCAAGATCTCAAATAAAATTTAGAGAATACCTTTCCAATTAGGGGATGATTTATTCATATAAGGTCATTGAATGGTCCTCCTATTGTTTCAATTTAATTATTTTTTCCATCCATTGTCGAGCCACCATAAGAAAATACTTTTCCAAGGAAATATTTTTAAATTCATCCCATTCCCAAGAATTAATACCCCAACTATAGTTGATATTCTTAACCACTAGCCACCACTTGTCAGATTCACCTTCAAAATGATAATTGGAAAGAAAATCCTTTTGTTTATCCGAACAACTCATAACATAGATTATCATTTCAAGGGATTTGATCTATCCTCCAACTACCATTGGGTCAGAAGATCCACTAAAATAATGAGGGTTTTTCCTCATAAAATTTTCCACTATCATTATGTTCCTTTGTGATATATCTAGCTATTCTCTTACTTGAAATCCACCACTGTTTATATCCATCATCAACTGATCCATTACTATCAAAAACAATTCACCAATAATCCCAACCATTCCAGGTTTTGTATTCAGAAAGATTTCATCCTCTATGTGCCTTCCTACTTCATATTCCATGTTTCTTCTATGGAAACCCATTCTGAAAAGACATTTATTTGATAGAGATACATGGAAATATTCAAATGCAATATCATTTCAACATTAACATAAGTTAAAAATAGTTTTTTTTATTCTATTAACATCATCCTAACACCAAACGTCATCTAAAGCATGCCCTGATGCCATCATTAATGACCTAATATTAAAAATTATGTAATCTAGTTAATTCAACTAGTATAAGCATAATATATTACAAAATATCTTTTCAGTTTAGAGTTTTAGAGAATTATTACATTAAACATTAATTAAAACCCATGACCATGTAATGTGGAAACTACTAAAATAGTATAAATTTTTATATAATGAATTTTTTTTAATAAAACAATAATTCATCACAACATTCAACATTTCTTATTCTTTTCTTTTACACATTATTAACAGTTGGTAAATTTTTTTAAAATGCGGGATGAGAAAAAGAAGGTCTGTAGGTGAATAAAAAGAAGAATATAACTCAATTTCCTATGAATACTTATAGACATATGAAATATTTTTCACAATGACATAATTATCACCCATAAATCAAATCATATATTTACTTTTTGAAAACATTAGATTTCCATAATACATAGAAAATTTAAAGAGAAACATAAATGTAACTTGGGTAATTAAATAATTATGATTTTAATCCTCATGGACACAATATGATTTGTACCCCTCATGTGAAATGACCCGACCCCAGTTACCTAGAGTCGGTGCATTATTACATAACATTGGCATGATCACAAGAAAGATCAAATCTCGAAAGACCAATTGGTTTAGTAGCCTTGGAAACACTAGTTATATTCATAAAGTTTTACATTACATCATAAAGTGAAAAACTACTACAAAAACATATTGTCTCCATAGTCTACACTATTATCCCCTCATAATATCCCTGCTGGTCATTCATAATTTACTTCTTCATATCTTGGGAAAAATGAAACATAGAAAAGGGGTGATCTCAAATGCCCAGTATGGATAACAATATAGCAGAAACTTTCATAAATAAGAATAAACATTTAAGGCAATGTATAACTAAAACAAAAGCCTTTTCAACTTGAACTTCAACATAGTATGGAAAAAATAAAATGGAATAATTCTATTTACTTATTCACATGGATATTCTACAAATCGAATAATCGCATTCAATATCAATAACCACTTTCATAATGATGGAATGCATAATGCCAGACTATCATAACCACATAGCCAAGGCCTCGTGCCAAGACTACAAATAAGATTTTTCCAAGGCCTTGTACCAAAACACTAGTTTTTCTCATGAGACCAACTGATGCATCGAGGAGCTATAGCGAGCTCCACCCATCACATATTAAGTCCAATGCATTCCCATATGAATAGGTTTAAACATAACATAAACATTCGTATTAAAACTAGCATACGAAATGTCAATAATTTCATTGTAAACCATGATTGGTATAAAAATAGCACATTCACTGTCAAACATATCACAAAACCTTCAATGCAATATAGAAGTTTTGTATCATAATAAATCAACTTCAAATAAGCGTAAAATCCATCAAAGTATGTTGACATAGATGAAATCAAAACTCTTTTTAGAGAAATATCTCTTTCTATTTTGAAATAATTTAAGAGTCATATATTTATAAAATAAAACATTTTCATTGAAAATATTCTTATAAACTTGTAAGGGAAGCTTCGATGATTTTATAACAGTGGAAAACAGCCGCACCCGCTGTATAAGTTAAAAAAACATTCTTACCTTAATTCTGTCAAAAAGGTTAAAAAGCACCTTGTTTGGAAAATGACAGAAAGATTCCTTTATAAAACTATTATAAAAAGTCAAACAAGGGTATAAATTACTTTAACCCGTATTCTTTTAAATATTATAAATGTTTTGAAATACATTTTTATGAAACATGTATGTGGATGATAAAGAGATCCCAATAGATTATTACGTATAAACATCCTCGGATAATGAAGAGATTGTAAAATAACCCTTACCTTGTACTTTTCCTTGGTTTGGGGTAGGTTAACCTCCTTTATAATGGTGAAATAATTTTTATTAAATTATACAAGAATCGTATACATTAATATGATATCATATATGATCTTTTAACATTGATTTGTTAATAATATCTTAGTATTATCGTTGTTTTGGGTGTTAACTTACTCATTTTTTATATGTTTTTTTACGTAAGTATTGTTTTTCATGGATAGGTTGTATCTTAATCATATCCAGAATTATATCAAGTATTTAGATACTATTATTAATCATCAAATGCGAATTATACTTAAATGGATAGGATGGAGAATGAATCTCATCGCATTCGTGGAGACGGTAGTCCGTACGTACGCACGAGCGACAATGTCATCCTTTTGATATTAAAATAATATATAATTGGATGGTATATCATATATACAGAATCATTATCATGTTAACTTTATTATTTACATGAATTACACAACATTATTATACCCGTCCAAAAAATATTTTATTGAATAACAATTACACCACAACGTGGAGACGGTAAGTCGTACGTACGCACGTATGGTGACATGTTATTCAACGGATAGATAGAATACTGAATATGATTGTACCTTATTTATAATAACATCATAGTATATATAATATAACGGATTTATTATTTTATAATGGTAATAACAAAGAAAGAAGAAGTGGAAGAAGAAAGGAACTTGAAAAAGGGTGGTGAAATCATTACCTCTTCTTTGGGTTCTTCCTTTTCATTTGATCAAAAGGCCTCCTTAAGTTTGCTTTCTGACTAAAGGAATGCCTCTAGGATGATTTGAGGGATGTTGAGAGAGTATTTGGGCAGAGTTTGGTCGAACCAAAGGGCTTTGAAGGTGTGAGTTAATGATAAGGGAGAGTGCCCTTTTATAAGAGGGGTGAGGGGCTCCATTGGAAAAGCTAGAAATATTATTTTATAATAAATTCATATTCGGTTTCTAATGGCTTCAAAGTGGATTATTTAAATTTTAAGATGGGGATATGTGTAAAACCACTCAACCAATATAATTTAGAAAGGTTTGGGTCATTATACTAACCTTATCTTTAAGTATTAACTCTTAGTTAAATAGTTTCACTTTTACAATGTCTCTTTGTATTTTTATATTATATGGTTAATAAACGTTCTATATACATACAAGAGACCCCCAATTTGTCCATTAATGATACAAATATCATGATATAAGTCTCTTGGACGAACCTTAGATTTTTAAGAATTTAATATCAATTAATAATATAATATTTGTTTTAAATACTCTTTTTTGTCAATTTTGACACTATTCAATAATTGATTTTTATAAAAAACATAACTGAATTATTACTTCTAAAAACGTTAATTAAATAATTCCTAACATGTCATATTAACCTATTAAATTAGTTTAATTCATAAAAAGTCTCAAATTTTATTAATTTGGGTATTTATAATATCAATTATTTTAATTTTTCACTATTATGGTAATTACTGCATCATCATTGTGTCATAAATAAATTAAATTATTTAATGTCTAAAATTTATAAATAAAATATCATTATGTAGTAAATCATTTTAGATTTCTAATGAATATTTATAGTCAAAAATCCAACATATATAACCTTATGTAAAAATTGTTGTTTTCTAAAAGATATATGCTTGTGTCATTTTTGTATTCATTTTAACTTAATTAAAATAAAGTGTCCCTATCACTTAAAAGTCGCACCATGGGGTCCCAAAATCGACCCAAAGATGCCCATGGTCGAACATATATCAACCAATAAGGTTAGGACACGTTTTAGGGTAATTGGTTATTATTATAATATTATTTTTTAACCCTTATTTACCGGATTTACCCTTTAACCATGGTAAATAAAATATTTACCGAAGTAATTATTCAAAATGTCTAAAAATAAAAGTTACTTATTTACACAATTTGAAAATCCTGATTCCAAATATGGAATCCATTTTTCCAAATTCAAAACACAGAAGTGGCAGAAATTAATTTAAAATTAATTCTCGTTGTCAAAACAAAAAGCGTGTTTTTAAGATATAATAACTATCAAAAGATTGATACTTGTTTATGTTTGGTTTAATTGTAAAATTATGTACAATGACCAACATTGTATTAAATGGTAAAAATATATTATAAATATACTTTAAAACCACTCAGACTCATAATTTATTACTATTAATTATTTTGATTAAAAAAGTTGTTTTTAATTAAAATTTAGTAATTTTCACTATTCATCAAAATATTAAAGTTATCCGAAAAGTACCAAAATTTCCCCTTAGGAAAAATTCGATACTCCGAATCCAAAAATGAATACCATTTTTAGAGATAAAATTTCAAAAAGTAGGTATTACTATTCATAACGGCTAGTTTGATCGGTTGTGGTGTGTGTTAGAACTCGAGGTTGCGTACAACACACGCTATTGCATTATTCAAAGAGAAGCGTACTGTAGAAGCTTGGGGTGTTTCATTGAAAATTTTTGATATCCCAATTTAGTCAAATTGAATATATAAATGTTTAAAATATTGTATTTAAAAAGGTTTCACTATTAAAATTTGGAAAAAGTACAATACTGAAAATGAATTTGTTCTTACATTATGTCTAAGAAACTAATAATATGGATTATAAAATTATATGGATTATATAAAGTTTAAAATTTAGTTAATAATATTCATAACCTCTTTTGAACGGCTTGTTTGGTAACTCATGGTGTTCTTGAACTCGTTGTTGCATGTAGTGCAAGTTATTGAATTATTTTGAAGAAATAACACAGTATGAAATTTTGGGGGGTTACATTCTCCCCTCCGTCAATAAATTGCATCCTCACAATTTAAAATTGTTCTTCAAAAATAAAAGGTTGAATATAGAAAATATATTTGTGGGAAAACCCACATTGGAAATTGGGTTAATAAAATTTAGTCTTAATAAGAGGAAAAGCAAAATGAAAGGGTTACCACCAAATTATGATCTCTATTCAGAGAACATTGGTGGAAATTAGAGACATATAATTGGTGAAAAACGTAAATATTTATAGGTAGTGATTGAGGTCATCAATCACAAACAAGTGTAAAATTGAGGGCCTTAAATTCATCAATCTATGATGATTTAAAATACCATCGGTTCAGCAAAACATATGGTATTAGGATAACACATTTTTTTTGTTTTAAGATCCCTTCACTAAAGTATAATAATTAACTTCTTCATTGAATAAGAGAAGAAGAAAAATATATACTTGACAAGTAGAGTCTCATACTTTAACTAAGTTCCACCACAAACTCATCTTTCACCCTAAAAGAGAATATAACTTAAAAATAATATTCTATTTATCCTATTCGGATAGGGTTAAAAAATGAATTTATAATCATCTAGTAGAACCATTAAAAAAATGACATTATTCAATCCAGGACATCACGTGGGTTAGTGGTAGGTGATACACCCTTGTCACCCTTCGGTTGTGGGTTCAAGTCTCGCGGCCTTGTCGGACGTGACGGGTTTCCACCCGACCTCTGGGTTGTCCTTTTATGGCAATCCAAAATAATCCAAACTAGAAATATCCAAAATACTTCAGTCCAAAATTTATAAGGAAGGTAAACACAATGAAGATCCTTTTTTCCACGTAATAACATGTGATCACCTTCATCATGTATTTTTTTAAAACACTGCAACATCCTGAATTACCATAAAACCTTATTGATTACATTCATGATCCCTTATTCCATAAAGAATAATAGATATACTCCTTCAATCCAAAAATGTTGTAAACCCCAAAAATGATGAAATATACAAATCACTAATCAATTTAAAGTTAGTCAAGAATATCCAATATAATTTATCCAAATCAATCATGTATTATTCTAAAATCACTACCTCGGTATCAAAACCATATTATGGATTATCATTCTCTCAATCATATATTTTACCAAAATTTAACCTGCTGTTGAGTCTCTTTTATTTGTTCCACACAATCTCAAGTACTTAATGAAATAGTACTGCAGTACAATCCCTATATACTCCATAATTATTATAAGAAGTACATTGTTGATAAAACACTCAAATGACATATTCAACAAAAGAAATTTATGAATCCTCTTCTTCTGTGGTGGTATCATAACTTGATTATTATCCAATAGCATCATTTGTGACATAGTCTAACGACTGGGACATAGGTTTACGTAGTGTCCAAACTCCTTGCAAATGAAGAATTGTACATTTGAAACCATTTTCGTACCCTTGCAGTCACGTACTTTGTGCCCTCTTACTCTACACTTATAACAAACTCCAATTCCTTTCAGGAAAGTTCCAGGGTGTTTCTTCCTACAGTTATCACATATGGGAAAATTCTACTTTTCCCTCTTCCCTTTATCCATCTTTCTCTCTTCCATCCTTTTCTTCTCATGCTTCCCTTTAAATCCATAGGACTCAGTAAACTCTTTACTTATCTTATCAACGCATGATATTATTTATTCATATAATGATAATACATGGGAGACTATTTCTCTTATAAATTCTTTCTTAAGACCATGAAAGATATGATCCTTCTTTCACTTTGGATCATGTGCACTGCTGGAGTTCTCATTCCTTCTACTGGGTGCCATTTATAAACAATGGCATACATGAGATTAGTTTATGAATAACAATACCTAATCTCAAACTTGAAAAACACATAACATAAATTAAATAGTTTATGGATATAATCCATAATAATAAAAATGTCTTATTTGTGGAAGTATATACTCATAAACCCTTCATAATGGTTTGTAAAGAAAATGAGAATTATCCTAAGCATATCCCCAGGGAGTGTCGTAACCAAGAGTGTAGTAAGGCCCGTTGTTGTGCACCGGTTCCCGTTCGAGTCCAGCTCAAAGCAGTGTTTTTCTGTTTTACCCCCAGGTACATCTGTGCCAGAGCTGCCTCTACCTGCTCGTATCCAGATAGGGATGTATTGCTCGGAAAACTCACAAAATATCTACAATACCAAAATTCTAGAAAGTTCTTCTATACTAATCCTCAAAGACCATCTTAAATCTATGTGCTATAATTAGAGTTTATGTAAATCTAGCTTCCAAGGTTTGTACTAAACTTCCTCTGATACCAACTGTAACGCCCCGACCCCAGTTACCTAGAGTCGGTGCATTATTACATAACATTGGCATGATCACAAGAAAGATCAAATCTTGAAAGACCGATTGGTTTAGTAGCCTTGGAAACACTAGATATATTCATAAAGTTTTACATTACTTCATAAAGTGAAAAACTACTACAACGGCATATTGTCTCCATAGTCCACACTATTATCCCCTCATAATATCTCTGTAGGTCACTCATAATTAACTTCTTCACATCCTGGGAAAAATAAAACATAGAAAAGGGGTGAGCTCAAATGCCCAGTAAGGATAACAATAAAGCGGAAACTTTCATAAATAAGAATAAACATTTAAGACAATGTATAACTAAAACAAAAGACTTTTAAACTTGAACATCAACATAGTATGGCAAAAATAAAATGAAATAATGCCATTTACTTATTCACATGGATATTCTACTAATCGAATAATCACATGCAATATCAATAACCACTTTCATAATGATGGAATGCATAATTCCAGACTATCATAACCACATAGCCAAGGCCTCATGCCAAGACTACAAATAAGATTTTGCCAAAGCCTTGTGCCAAGACACTAGTTTGTCTCATGAGACCTACTGATGCATCGAGGATATATAGCGGGATCTACCTGTCACATATTAAGTCCAATGCATTCCGATATGAAAAGGTTTAAACATAACATAAACATTCGTATTAAAACTTGCATACGAAATGTCAATACTTTCACCATAAACCATGATTGGTATAAAAATAGCACATTCACAGTCAAACATATCACCAAACCTTCAATACAATATAGAAGTTTTGTATCATAATAAATCAACTTCAAATAAGTGTAAAATCCATCAAAGGATGTTGACATAGATGAAATCAAAACTGTTTTTAGAGAAATATCTCTTTCTATTTTGAAATAATTTAAGAGTCATATATTTATAAAATAAAACATTTTCTTTGAAAATATTCTTATAAGCTTGTAAGGGAAGCTTTGACTATTTTATAATGGCGGAAAATAGCCGCACCCGCCGTATAAGTTAAAAAAACATTCTTACCTTAATTCTGTCGAAAAGGTTAAAAAGCACCTTGTTTGGAAAATGACAGAAATATTCCTTTATAAAACTCTTATAAAAATAAAAAAAAGTTATAAATGAATTTAACCCATATTCTTTTAAATAGTAAAAAAAATTGAAATACATTTTTAAGAAACATGGATGTGGATGATAAAGAGATCCCAGTAGATTATTACGTATAAACAACCTCGGATAATGAAGTGATTGTGAAATAACCATTACCTTGTACTTTTACTTGGTTGGGGGTAGGTTAACCACCTTTATAATGGTGAAATAATTTTTATTAAATTATACAAGAATCATATACATTAATATGATATCATATATGATCTTTTTACATTGATTTGTTAATAATATCTTAGTATTATCGTTGTTTTGGGTGTTAACTTACTCATTTTATTTTATATGTTTTGTTACGTAAGTCGTGTTTGTCAGGGATAGGTTGTATATTAATCATATACAGAATGATATCAAGTCCTTAGATACTATTATTAATCATCAAATGAGAATTAGACTTGAATGGATACGATGGAGAATGAATCTCATCGCGTTCGTGGAGACGGTAGTCCGTACGTACGCACGAGCGACAATATCATTCTTTTAATATTAAAATAATATATAATTGGATGGTATATCATATATACAGAATCATTATCATGTTAAATTTATTATTTAAAAGAATTACACATCATTATTATACCCATCCAAATAATAATTTATTGAATAACAATTACACCACGACGTGGAGACGGTAAGCCGTACGTACGCACGTATGGTGACATGTTATTCATAGGATGGATAGAATAATGAATATGATTGTACCATATTTATAATAACATAACAGTATATATAAGATACTGGAGTTATTATTTTATAATGGTAATAAAAAAGAAAGAAGAAGTGGAAGTAGAAAGGAACTTGAAAAAGGGTGGTGAAATCATTACCTCTTCTTTGGGTTCTTCCTTTTGATTTGATCAAAAAAGATCCTTAAGTTGGATTTCTGACTAAAGGAAGGCCTCTAGGATGATGTGATGGAAGTGTAGAGAGTATTTGGGCAGAGTTTTGCCGAACCAAAAGGCTTTGAAGGTGTGAGTTAATGAGAAGGGAGAGTGCCCTTTTATAAGAGGGGTGAGGGGCACCTTTGGAAAAGCTAGAAATATTATTTTATAATAAATTCATATTAGGTTTCTAATGGCTCAAAAGTATATTATTTAAATTTTAAGGTGTGGATAGGTCTAAAACCACTCAACCAATATAATTTAGAAAGGTTTGGGTCATTATACTAACCTTATCTTTAAGTATTAACTCTTAGTTAATTAGTTTCACTTTTACAATGTCTCTTTGTATTTTTATATTATATAGTTAATAAACTTAATATATACATCAAAGAGACCCCCAAGTGGTCCATTAATGATACACCTATCATGATATAAGTCTCTTGGCCGAACCGTAGATTTTAAGGATTTTAATATCAATTAATAATATACTATTTGTTTTAAAAACTCTTTTATGTCAATTTTGACACTATTCAATAATTGATTTTTGTAAAAATCATAACAAAATTATTACTTAGAAACAAGTTAATTAAATCATTCATAACATGTCATATTAACCTATAAAATTAGTTTAATTTATAAAAAGTCTCAAATTATATTTATTTGGGTATTTATAATATCAATTATTTTAATTTTTCACTATTATGGTAATTACTGCATCATCATTGTGTCACAAATAAAATAAACTATTTAATGTCTAAAAATTATAAATAAAATATATGTATGTAGGAAATATTTTCAGATTTATAATGAATATTTATAGTATAAAATCCAACATATATAACCCTATGTAAAAATTGTTTTTTCTAAAAGATATATGCTTGTGTCATTTTTGTATTCATTTTAACTTAATTAAAATAAAGTGTCTCTATCACTTACAAGTGGCTCCATGGGGTCCCAAAATCGACTCAAAGATGCCCATGGTCGAACATGTATCAACCAATAAGGTTAGGACACGTTTTAGGTTAATTTATTATTATTATAATATTATTTGTTTAACCCTTATTTACCGGATTTACCCTTTAACCATGGTAAATAAAATATTTACCGAAGTAATTATTCAAAATATCTAAAAATAAAAGTTACTTATTTACACAATTTGAACTTACTGATTCCAAATATGGAATCCATTTTTCAAAATTCAAAACACATAAGTGGCAGAAATTAATTTAAAATTAATTCCCGTTGTCAAAACAAAAAGCGTGTTTTTAAGATATAATAACTATCAAAAGTTTGATACTTGTTTATTTTCGGTTTAATTGTGAAATTATGTCCAATGTACAACATTGTATTAAATGGTAAAAATAAATTCTAATTTTACTTTGAAACCACTCAAATTCATAATTTATCACTATTAATTATTTTGATTAAAAAATTTGTTTTTAATTAATATTTAGTAATTTTCACTATTCATTGAAATATTAAAGTTATCCGAAAAGTACCAAAATTTAACCTTAGGCTAAATTCGATACTCTGAATCCAAAAATGAAGTCCATTTTGAGAGATAAAATATCAAAATGTAGGTATTACTATTCATAACGGCTAGTTTGATCGGTTGTGGTGTGTGTTAGAACTCGATATTGCGTGCCACACACGCTATTGCATTATTCAAAGAGAAGCATACTGTAGAAGCTTGGGGTGTTTCATTGTAAATTTTCGATGTCCCCATTTTGTCATATTGAATATATAAAAGTTTAAAATATTGGATTTAAAAAGGGTTCACAATTAAAAGTTGTTAAACGTGCAACACTGAAAATGAATTTGTTCTTACATTATGTCTAAGAAACTCATAATATAGATTCTAAAATTATAAGGATTATATAAAGTTTAAAATTTAGTTAATACTATTCATAACCTCTTTTGAACGGCTTGTTTGGTAACTCATGGTGCGCTTGAACTCGGTGTGGCATGTAGTGCAAGTTATTGAATTATTTTGAAGAAATAACACACTATGAAATCTTGGGGAGTTACATCATGTATATCTTATAATGTAACCCTCACGACTACATTATAATTTATCCCTCACAACTACCATATGGTGTAACCATCATAGTTACACATAGATTAACCATATGGTCTACCTCCAATATAAGTGTACCCAATGAATTCGAGGGAGATACAGGTCACACCCTTCTTTATAAAAAATTTCCAAGAACCAAAAAATAATAATAAAACAAGAATACATTCATCATAAAATAAATCCTTTTTTTTGTAGAAACTAAAACATAAAAGTGGATCTTAAAGAAAATAACTTTAAAAATATAATATAATTGAAGTGACAATTGATAATAAGATTGTAAAATGTTTATACACCATCAATACACATAATATAATCAAAATTAATTTAAAAAATAATAATAATACCATATAATCAATGAAATAATAGGTTAACCCAAAGAATGAAAATTAGGTTTAGAATTACCTAACCTAAGGTTTGTCTTACATGAAACATAGTCAAAACAAATGTATAGTTTTTTAAAGAGTGTTATAAATATTTTAAATAAACATAATAATGTTTATACAACCATATAGAACCATTTATAACATCTTTACACCCTTTATAAATAATATTATTTCATTTCCATTGTTTTGGGTGTGTCTATTTAATGATTTATATGGTTGGTTCATTATGGATTTTCTTATCAAATGGAAGAAAACCCCAAGAAGTGGAAAGAAATGCTTTTAATTTGTTTACAAAATTTTAAATTGTTCCATATATTTTATATATCAGGGTAAATCATTTCAAAAACATTAATGAAAATGATTTAGTTTATTTTTGCGGTTTTTATGACCATCATGAAATTATATAGTTGTATTTAATATAAAATTTATATAGTTTTTCCAAAAATATTAAATAAATTATAATATGTATAATAAAATCATATTTGACCATAATAAATGTTTTTTTACTAGACTTGAAGGTTGTAAGGGAAATTGAATACTCATCGTCCTTGTATTAAATCAATTATCACATCACATAGAGTGCATTCATTTTTTAACAAAAGGCAATTAGATTAGAAATGAAGATGGGTTATTCCATTAAAAAAAATTCTAGTATATAAAAGATACTAGAGTTATGATGTAACTTGTATAAGGGGAGATGGTTAAATAATAATAAATTAAAATAAATTGAAAAGAAATTAAAAGGAATGGAAAGAGGTTTTTACCTCGTGAATTATCCTCCTTGAGAACCTCCTTGAGGATCTTGGTATTGGCCTTTTAGTGAGGATAATATTTCAGATATGTGGGTAATGGTATTGTGAACATAATTGGGCTTAAATTAAAGAATCTACAAGGATTTTACGTGTGAGTATAAGAGGTGGAGAAAGGTGGTATTTATATTTTATGAGATGAATGTTTTATAATTATTAAATTCATTAGTTTATTATATTATCTCAATACTATGAATATAATGAAAAAAATTATTTCCTGGAGAATGAAATTAGAATTCATGATGGGGATGTAGAATTACTTATCTTTTGAAGGTATACATCCTCATATGAGATATATATTTATCCAAAACAATTCACTATTCCATATGAAATTCTTAGGGAAAAGGATAATAAACCATTTATGGATGGAATTTTTAATACTCAAATCAACGATGTATCTATTTTATAAGAATATATTGATTTATTTTATGAGTAATTACCTAAAATTTTAATAGAACATGAAGTGAAGTTTCAAAATAATTTTATCCATATGCAATAACTATATCAAATACTCCATATATAATGGTCATTAAGGAATTAGTGAAGTTGAATAAAAAAGTACGTGAATTGTGAAAACAGGGGATTTAAACACTGGAGTGTTTCCCCATGGGGAGCCCAAATTATTTATCAAAGATTAAATATGGATATATGATTATATGAATTTATTATATGGAAATAAGTGGTATTACTATTGAGGAAAAATACCATCCACCATGAATTGATGAATGTTTCTTCCACCTTTATAGAGATCAATATTTATTAATGATTATACTTCATTCTAGGAATTATCAATTTCGAGTAAAAATGAATATATTACAAACACAACATTTTTTATCAGGTATGTTCAATGTGTTTTTATTATAATTCCACTGGGATTGTTTAATTCACCCTCTATAATTATGGATCTAATGAATAAAGTATTGAAGGGATATATTTATAATTTATTTATGTATTACTTGATGATATCTTGGTGTACTATATGAATAATAAGTACCATGATAATAATTTAAATATCATTCATAAGACTCTTAGAGAAAATGTACCATATGGTAAATGAATCATTTGTGAATTTGTATTCATAATATTTATTTTCATTGATATATTTCCCCCATGGATTAAATCTCAGTTGATCCTGCAAAGACATGACATTCAAAGAATGGCCTATACTAACAAACATAATTGAGGTTCATTGTTTCATTGGATTAAAATGTTATTATAGGTTGACTTCTCAAAAGTATTCTTGGTCAGCATACCCATTAACCACGACTACTGATAAAGAGGATAAGTTCATATGAACAAATGAATGTGAAGTATCTTTTTAATAACTAAATATGTGATTCATGAATGCTGTGATTTTTAATATACCATCAAGAATGATATATGTTTTTTATAAAGTGATTCATAAGATTAGGGGTTAGGTTGTATCCTTATAAAAAATAAAAAAAATTATTATATATTAAAAAATGTAGTTAATGTCTCATGAAAAATAGTATCCACACCATGATCTTGAGTTGGAATTAACAATATTTTTTAAGATATATAGACATTATATCTTTAGTGAAAAAGTGAGATATATATAGAAAAATAGTTTTAAAAACATATGTTCATTGAAATAGCTCTTCATGATGAAAGTATATGGGTAAAATAACTCATGGATTATATTTTCTCAACACACTACAACTTTGGGAAGGAAAATATGGCAGCTAAATGTTTGATATGGATGGACCATTGAGTCCTATAAAAAATGAGGATTTATAGGGATCATAACTTCTATCGATTTAATGAATATGGAAATGGTAATTATTTAGGAAGGGGATATGACAATAATTTTTCAAAAGGTTTATAAATTATATTTATTAAAAAAGATAAAAGGTCTCCATCCTAATGATGTGAATCTTCAAAAAAAAATTGAATCCATAAATGAAGTAAAATTAGGAAAAAAGTTTATATAATGATGGAAATATGGAATTTGGTAATATTTTATAACATCCATCTATACATTGGGTAAATGGAGAATCATTAGATGATTATCATGGCTCAAATTTCTATATACACCATGGGAGAACCAATATGTATAGTTATATGAAGGAACATTTTTTATAGGATAATCTGAATCTGGAAATTGTTGATTATGTGTCAAGACATTTCGTTTTTCAATAGGTAAATTCAGAGACATCTAATTAATTAGTGTCATTCAAACTCTACATATTTTTATATGAAAATGGGTTGAAAATAAAATCTAATTTTTTCATTAGATAACAAAAGACTCATAGATATAATTATAAAATGTGGTTTTTATTCATATTCTTACAAAATTTATGAAATTATTCTATATAATAGATGATTTATATATTTAGATCCTTTAATGAATCTATATTAATGATTTTATAATACATCATGGTTCATATATATATTAGTTCATTTATCATAAACCCTGATATAAATCAAAATGGATAAAAGTATTTAGAATGATCTAGATATTGAGTTTCATCTGAGTACTACTTATCATCCTCAAAAAGATAGAAAGCCCAAAATAACTTTACAAACCATAGAAAACATTATGATTTCATATTCACTATAATTTCATGGTACTTGGGATCAGTATTTTTATTTGGTATTGTTTTCTTACAATATTACATTCCATTGAAGTATTCCAGAGGAATTGTATGAAAATTTATTTGGAAATATAAATCTACCTCGAAATTATTGTGATGAAGTTATTAGAAGGTATTTCTTATACCAAGAACATGTGGAGGAGAAAATATTAGAGGTAAATACTATTCATACCCATATTAAATTAGATCAAAGACAAAAAAAGAGATATGGTGATAAATAAAGAAATAATTTGGAATTTATGGAAGTACTTCATGTTTTTGTGAATGTATCTCTATGGAAGGGGGATATAATAATCGATATGAAATGAAAACTAGGTACCCCGAACATCTGATCTTTCTAAATTCTAGAGTAAATTGCAGTTACAGATTACCATTTAAAAATATAACCTAGCCTCTATAAAGTACATATATGTTCCATTTCCCATTATTTAAGAAGTACATGCAAGAGATAATGAATTATCCCACGTATGGAAAAAAATTGAACCATATTTAACTTACCGTGAAGAGGCTATCCAGATTCTGGACATTGTAGAGAATAATTTAAGGATTTGTTCTTCTCGGATTGCAAAGGTACTTGAGAGAAATTTTCATATAGAGAATGTAATCTATGTAATTTTTGATGTTATATATAATAACTATTAAAATATATTTTTGAGGAAATATACTTATATTTTTTGGGAAGATATTTTTTGATGGATGGAATAATCTAACACCTATGATTCAATTACACTAATCTTTTCTCTATATAAAAACTATAGCATGACAGACATAGTTCTAATCATAAATGTGATTAAAACCTAAGTTTCAAAAATTTCATCAATTTTATTTTATATAATTATTTCAATCATTAAATATTCATATCAAAATTATCTTAAGGTGATTTTTTTTATTTTTCTACAACGATTTATTTTTCAATTAATGTTAAAAAAATATCATTTTTAAAAAAGATTCATTTATATTAATTATATTTAAAATTCCCAATAATTTTTTTTTCATAATGTGATATATGATCCATATGATTTAAAATAATATAATTAATTCCAAAAAACATCATAATTTTTATATAAGATTAAATTTTATTCTGAAAACATTATTTTTCAAAATAATATTTTTCATTACTTTTTAAAAATTAATATTAAATTTAATTTTTACCACTTTAAGGAATTTAAACATGAAAAAGGGTATGATATTTTGAATAATGTAGTTCCAATTTTTTTAAATATGACCCATTTATTTTTTGTCACTGTGAAGAGTAATTGTGTTAAATGTTTGTCACCTTATAAAGAATAAAATTGGTAAAAAATAGTTTGAACTATAAAATAATGTCCCCAAATCAACCTGAAACATTCATTAATTACATTATATAGGTTATATTCTACCATATCTAATAAACAATTATATATAAGGAATTCTTGTTGCATTTTCCATTGATAATTATATTAATATTATTCTATGTAAATAAAATTCCAAAATGTCCAAATCTAGATCTTAATATCTATAAAATTTTTATATAGGGATTGAAATTGGATAAGTTTGATTATAAATATTAATATTAAATATTAATTAATTAATTATATCACATTTTTTTAACTTTTGTATGATATAATTACCTTATATGCTTACACGATAGAGACACAATATTTGTGCAATAAGTAGTAAAATCATGTAAGAAATTTTGATACCACTAAAAAAATATTTTGGGTGATTTCTTGTTCCCCATTAATTTAATAGATGAAATAATATATTTTGAATGTTTTAAGGGTTTTAATTAAATTAAACTTCTATTTTTTATTTCATTAATGTCAAATTAAAAAACATTTTCAAAATGGAATTAATGGTATTTAAAGGAAAAAAATATTTTATTAAATTATTTTAAAATAATAATATGTTTCATTTGGAAATTTACGATGAAGAATGGTATAAAAATTAATTACATTACCATTTATGATCTTATTATTACCTTATATGTTTAATTATAACCGGTTAATATGGAAAATGTTGTTTCCATAGTTAAGGGAAAAATGGGTCACTAGAGGGTCAATCAAATAAGATAACCATTACAGTTACATAAAAAATATTACCCCTAATTGGTAGGTTTTATTTTTACCTCAACCATATAAAAATAGAAAATTATTTATTTTGACCAATTTTCCACGAATGTGACTTGATAATATTATAAAAACATTAATAAATTACCAATATACCACTCACCTCAATTATAAAAGGGCACCTGATCCCATCACATAATCACATATCCTAAGTTATATATCATAATAAGAACTAAAAAAATACCTTATCAAAATCATTATCCACATTTATATAGGTATTATTATTAAAAAAATTAATCCATGGGGTTATTATGAAGAGATCGAAATGAGGTTTCTCTTAGAAAATGTAATTTATTTTTACAACTCTTTCAAATCTATTTCATATTATAATCCTTTCTTTTTACCCAATATAAAATAATAAATAACTATCCTAAATATAATGATATTTTATTATTATTATGGTATAATAATTTCCTATCACTTTTCGATCATAATAAATGTTAAAAATTTAGATTGAGTGTAAACACAACTTATCCTCTCCATGCAGAAGTGTAATTTTTCTTTCATCACACAATCACATTGATAGTTAAAAAAATATAACTAGTAAATATATATGATATTTATGAAATTATTATTTTTCTATAATTTTAATAAAAACTATTCATTATTTACTTCTAGACTTATGGTAAATGATAACATCGCTAGTTTGTATATATGGACTACCACCTATACTAAATGATTTGATTTTATTTATTTTTACTTACACATGAATGATAAAAAGAATATACTGATAGAATATACATGATATATGTTATAACATAAGAATTATTTCATGTCTGATTATTATTTTCCTTTATATTATTTCATCCATCGAAATGTTAAATCAATGTTCATGAGTACGTGGGGCCTACCATCTCCAATAACGATGTTATTCATCTTTCTATATCAACATTTCAAGGATAATTATAATTTTTTATATAATAAATATATGTGGTATTTATATAATTTTATATGTATTAATTATTGTTGATGAAAGATAATGATTAATTATATGAAACTATGGAACTAAAAAATTCATGAAAAACGATACACTTAACAATAGAAAATAAAATTTTAATTAATTAATTGTTAATAAATGTTTATTTGAATAATATAAGTGGATCATATATGCTACTATAATATTTTTTATGATTATATTATAAATTGATAATGAATAATAATTTATTATACATGGGGCTAAAAATGTACAATGTAATTTTGACCTGAGGTAAGGGTTTATTTCATAATCTCATTTCTATTCAGGACTTCTTTTGCTAAAGTCTCTAATAGGGAAATTGTTTGATATTTATATAATAAAAAAATATAATTTCTTCATCTCTATTTTTTTTTAAATTTACACGTTTTCAATTTCATTTTACCCTCATTATGTACTTTTGATACTAAAATATTGTTTTAAATGAAAACCGACTTTTTTTCTCCTCGACATGGAATCAATTTTATACATGTCTATATTTTCCATAAAATGCTAAAAATAATGTTTTTTAATATAATAAAACTATTCATTAATATTAATTTTACCCACGTTTTAATTTCATAACTTTTTTATAATTAATATTTATTTCAATTTTAGGAGGAGATAATTCTTTATTTTTTGAAAGTGTGAAATTAAAATTTATTTTATGTTATTCACCATGAACCGAATATCACACTATTAAGATCATTCAATAATTTTGAATTATTATTTATATTTTTATTATTTATATTCAGGGAAAATTATTTTATTAATATTTTATATTTTTTATATTTTAAAATGAGAAATTTATTTTCCTCAACATATATTTTTTTGATCATTTTTTGTATTTTCTTCTATATTAACATTTTTTGAGAATAGTTTTCTTTATTGGGTATGTAATATTGTTATATCATTCTTAATGTTACCCCATATGAATTATGATTATGTGAATTGACATGGGATAATATTAATATTTTTTATGTTTATTTTTCAACATGAATGTATACATTGAGTATGTTTCACCCCTTTTATATGATGAACATGTTTTAATTAGTAAATATGGGAAGATCCTACTATATCTTGTTGATGCATTGGTGGGTCTCATGAGAAAAATATTCTAAGTTATCATATGAAAGACTTATCTATTTATTTATATTTTCCTGGATAAGGGCCTTTACTGTAATATAATTATATCCATCATTATAGACTCTGTCACAATTTAACTTATTATCATCCATTTTATGATTTCTTTTTTATACTATCCATGTATTTAGTTCACTTTTATGGTATTAGTTATATAGAATATTTTATTACTATTTATATCTTCTATATTATTCAATATATATTTTCTCTTAGTTATCTTCTATTATACACTTTCCCTTACTATCCATATGATCTCACCCATTATTATATTTTTTTTTCAAAGATACAAATAATGGTTATATAAATAAAATCAAGGATTTAATAAAAAATAATGTGCTATTAACGGTTTAGTATAACAACCATGCTCATTATTTCAAATTAATATATGTTTATTAAATAATATTATAGTTAACACAACTCATAAGATCAATAAGTCGAATTTATTTTGGAATTAGGTACATTACACAACAATTTAAAATAATAAAAACATTATCTTCTTTTAAAATTTCCTTAACATACACGAACTTAAAACTACATTGCATAACCTAGGGACACACATCAGAATGGGTTGAGCTATAAATCCAAGGCAGTAAACAATGCATAACATTAATAAGGTATTACATGTTAGATAATAGGAATATCAGTGGGGAATAAAAGGATTTATAATCATAAATATGAGAAATGAGGAATGATATAGCTCATAACCTAATGGAAACATGAGAAATGTGGAAACAGTTTGAAACACTACATAATAGACATATTTCAAGGATAAATTCCAAGAAATCATGATAATAAAGTCCCAAAAAGAAATTAGTTTTCCTCCATATCCCAACAATACATCTATTGAGACTAAAAATTACCCTATGCATTGGATCCCTATATAATTTAGGCACACCTGAAATTTTCATTTCATTATATTTCTGATCTATTCCAGATAGATCATACAATCTGAAATTATTTGTCATAACATTTTATTCCATGATACATGAGTGTGAAATAAATACATGTATGTCTCAAATAAATATTTAAAAGTTAATAAAGGTGAACACCCTTGATAGTATAGGGAATGGGTATTCACTACATAATATTTTGGAAAGGAAACTTATTGTGTAATTTTGGAAGCACAACAGGGGTGTATGGGTGATCATGGGAGTGACTGATAATAGTGAATGTGTTATATCATAATTTAATCAAAAAATGTACATTAACTGGACCATGGAAAAAGTTATCCCAACATGAAAAAATATAAACTGAGAGGCACAACATTAAAGATCTTCTTGAATGGAAATAATACGGGAGAAACCCCTTTCCATGAGATTCTAATTTCGAATGCCTGGGAGGATCTAATTGAGAAAATTTAGTCGCATTGGGATGAATATAGAAAGGTATGGTATGTTTAAACATGTTCACCATGGATTTTGAGTGATGTGAAATGTGAACATTGTGGGTTTATATATGTAATGAGTGGGGAATTCTTTATCATTTCTCAAAAATAGTTTTTAGAGTCTATATATTCAAAAAACCCAAACCCAAATCCTTTCCATGGTATTTGTCCATGTATTAAACCAAATCAGTGTTTATTTTTATATTTTATAATAAAATGGCCAAACTTAAAAAATAATACCCTCTCTTACATTCAAGAGATTCGTACTCTTAATAAAATTATTTTAAAAACTAAAAATATATTAATTATTTTGAAGGGTTCATAATGGTTTTATAGAATCAATAAAATCAACCTAAAATAAAATTATATAAAAGTTAAATCATTTATTTTGTCATGGATACCCTTTAGAGTATTTATTACATCACTTTTCGGACTTTTTATTTCATTATACACAGCGTATATTTAAATCGTATATATTTTTTACCAGAAAAATATATTATCTCAAAATATTATGAAAAATTAACTATTGGACAATTTATAAATTATAAATCAAAAATTAATCATAATTTTATCTAAATAATTTTGTAAATGTGTTAATTTACTCCTTTAAATTATTATTTGTCATTTATTAAGAAATTATGGGATTTTTGGAATAATAGTTTTTTAACACTAATAAAATTTCATTTGAAATTATAAAAATTATATGATAATTTATATTTAATAAAAATTATTTTGTTAAAATATTTTTTGTTTAAAACTTTTAGTAATTTATCAAAATTAATTCCTTAATTTAATTTGAATATTACCCAAATATACTATTACTGTTTTATTGTATCAAAATAAAAATCATATGTAATGTAATAAGAATAGGATGAAAATATATTAATTATTATATAAAAAATTATGTATAACTTATGTCACTAGTGAATCAATTAATATCCCTTTAATACACCATCAAATTCCGGAATAGTAAGGGGCACTATGGTGAGACTTTCTTGGGGTGGTTAGGCATACATGGTTTGTTTCTAGATCTCGATGAACTTCAACTTCTCCCATAAAATATTATGTTCGTGGTTATGTTGTTTGATTTCTCCTTGGGATTTGTCAAATGAAAATCGCAATGATACAGTTTCTCAAAGAAGATTTAATAATTTGGCTTCATTGAGTATGATCCTACTGTTGAGGTCATCACTTACTTTGTTTGTGTCAATTGTCTTTGTTAAAACCCAATATTTATAATAATCATGCGATCATTATGAAACAACAATATAATCAATGTTAATGATGATTAATTTTAAATGAAAAATTATTGGATATAATATGACCAAAAAGTTTCTTGTGATTTATATAACCATATTAAATAATAATATATTTAATTAAATTGTAAGGGGAATTTTATTTATAATTGTTTTTGTCGTTACAATATTCCCCCCATCAAAATTTTTCCATTGGAATTTTTATTTCCCATAATAAAATAGATGAGTGAACCTCTATTTCATCTAATCCTTTGGTTCCTTCTTTTCTTCTTAAAAAATTTGATTTTTCTATGGATCTTTAACCAGGTTCATTATGATATTTTATATAACATTGTATCTAAGATCTATGATTATTATAGGATGATCTTCATATGATAGGTAATTATCAAACTTTTCCACCTATGGATTGAGAAGATGTGTGGGGTATGGTATATACATTTTTAATAGGGATACATTTAATACATCATGTACATGATATAGGTTATGTATAAGTACTAGTCGATAGGCTACAACTCTTATAAGATCAAGTTTCTCAAAGGGGATGATGTATCTTGGACTACACTTTCACTTCTTTCCAATTAAAATGAATTTCGTCCATTGTGATATGCTGATGAATACCATGTATCAAACGTCAAATTTTAGTTCATGTCAATTATTTTCATCATTGTTCTTCTATCAACTATGGAATCCTTTATGTGATGTCGAATGGTCTTAAATTTTTCCACCATTTCCTCAAACATTTCCGGACATAGAAATTTGTGATCTCTAACATCATCATATCATATAGTTTTTTATACACCTCTTCACACAAAGTGATCCGTTTTGATGCTTGAGTGGAAAATGTTATTGTAAGATAACTCAAATAGAGGAAGATATTGATATCATCCTTATTTTAAATCAATTTATCATTCCCTAAATATGTCCTCATGTGTATGAATACACCACTTTGATTGGAAATTATTTTTTTGGTGATAAATAAAGAATAATTTTATCTCTGTATTTATATCATGTTGTAGAATCTCCTAGAACGTAGTGTTAATTCATGGATCTAGATCAGATACAATGGATAGTGGTGTTTTATACAACATCACTACTTTTCTAATTTATATCCTCACAATTTTATAAAGTGAAAAATCTTATAGAATCTAAATGAAGTGTGTATTCTTTGTAAAAAGTTCCTATAAAACCCATATATTAGTATTTCTTCTTGGTAACTTTGGATTACTAGTGAAAAATTAAATGGTGATGTTTTCCTATTTCCATGTAGGTATGGGTAATGGTTTCATCATCCCATTGTATTTTTCCCCTTCCACATTGACTTACTGAGAAAAAATACATCTTAATTAATATTCCATGATATCCATTTTCATATTTTACCTACAATAGTGATCTTAGATAACTAAATACATATTTGTGCTTCTTGGGTGGATGAAGAAGGTTGAGTCATGAGCATCATCCAACAACTCCTTCTTTAACATGGGATCTAATAATACACATATCCTTGGTCCAAATATCACAAATCATTCATCATTAACATTGAACTCCAAGGATTTACCTTTTCTTATGGTTTCTAAATTCTTATGAATAATCACATCATCTCTTTCATAATCCTTTAACCTCTATATAAGGTAAGGTTAAAAAATAATTTTTCAAATAATTGATGATGTTCATTACTTTATGATTCCCATATCAATCCTTTTCAAATTTAAGAAGACCATATCCCTCTCCATAACCATCAATGATAACATTTTAGGTCATTTCTATATAGATATTCAACCACTTTATTTTCATTCCCATGATGGTATTAAATTTAGTAGTCATAGTCCATGATCTGATCTAACCATCATCGTTGGTGTGTATTCAACTCATTGTATATGAAAATATACTTGAGGATTTTGGATCATTATATATTTCACACTTATACCTAATGATATAATTACTCTATAATTTCAAATCAAATATCATTAAAGACAACACCAGATCATGTGTTGTGTAGTTTTCGTTGTGAACTTTCTAAATCCTCAAATAATAGGCTATTATATTTTTATTTTCCATTAACACAAAACCCAATACCTTCATAAAATAATCTTCCAATTCCATGATAATTTAGCCACTTGGGGGTAGTGTGGTCATAGATGTAGTGATAAGATTCCTTTTCATCTTCTTAAATATTTATTAATATTAATCATTCAAGGAAAACCAAACTTCCTTCTGAGTTATCTTTGTTATAGTGTTTTAAAATCACGAGAAATGTCTCAAAAATCCATGATAATACCCTTCAAATTTAATGAAACTATGGATATATGTAAAAAATATTTTCCTCTTCCATCCTTCAATAGTTTTTTCATTGAATGGTCTATATATATTCCATTTCTTATGATGTATTACCTATGAATGATATATATTTTAACCAGATCTCAAATTTTTTATAATTGGAATAAATATTATCCTTTGAAACATTCTTTATCACAATGCTTAGATGCTAATCATAATCATCTTTGGAATTGGAAAACATTAAAATATCATCTCATAAAACAACAACCCATTTTTCATGATAATCTTTAACTACTTTATTTGTCATTTATGTTAACATTTTTGGAGCATTTGTGATTCGGAATGAATTACTATGAACACATAGTACTTGTGCCTTATACAAAAAGCAGACTTTTGGATATCCTTCTCTTTCACCCACAACATAGTAATATCTATAATTTAGTTCCACCTTGGGAAAGTATTGAACATCACATTGCTGGTTGAACATGTCATCAAACCAGTGTAGGGGAAACATGTTCATTGTCATGATCTTGTTGACCTCGCGATAATCAATGAATAAGCGCATTGACCCTCCCTTCTTCTTGAAAAATAGAACTAGTGCACCCAATGGTGAAGCACATTGGTGTATGACCCCTTTGTCTTTATTATCCTATAGTTAAATCTTCTTCTCCTCCTCAAGATCAAAAATATCTATTCTATATAGATTCATGGATAATTTAAATTCCACATGCTTAGGAATGATTGAAAATTTAACCTCTAACCTAGAAGGAAGACCATGCAATTTTTGGGAAAACACATCAGTGTATTCTATCACAATGGGATTGTCTTAAAGGATTATGTTTACCTTACACTAAATCATTTGTTCAAGATACACTTTCTCATATAGAAATAATATATATTCTTGAGATTTTAGTGATGAATAATATTCATCCTCCTCCTTTTATTTTTATATAATATAAGGATGATTCACAATACAAATAGTGTTTTTATTCTTGTAAAAGTATATTTCCGTTCCACCTAGGGAATGCAAATCCATTAATTGAATTTAATAAAATTACACCAAAGTTAGTATTAAAAATTTTTCAAATAATTTCATCTTACAACTTTTTATAGAGGAGGAGTTATTCACTCGGGATTCAATAATTAGCCCATTTTCATTTTCATAGATAGTTCTAATTTCATGCTTTATGGTGGTTTTTTAATTATTCTACTAAAAATTATTGATATTAAGGAATGAATAAAACCAAAATTTAAAAGTATGTTAACTATTATTGAATGAATAAATAGAAAACATATCACTAATTTGTTGTTGAGATCCACTGCAATGGCTATGATGGTAAAATCATGTCCTTGTTGCCTTAGGGGTTGTTGGTTGTCTCCCAAAACCCATGGCTTAGTGCATTAGATTGAAAAGTTCCTTATTTCCCTAAATTTGATGCAATGAGGAATGCACTGAGGTTTTAATAGAACATTTATTTCTTCCATTTCATTGGTGGGTTTCTCCTGTCAGTGATCACTAGCTAGACACCCTTCCACCCTACACAAAATGCATTACCTCATCCTCATTAGGAAATTTATTGGGTTCATCTTTCCACACCATTGACATGCAGGATGATGAATGTTTTTAGCACTATTAGATTCAACATTATGGAAGTAGAATTAAAATCCACTTTCTACTTCTTATACCTATGATCCCTTAATATTTATAGATCTCCATCTCAACATTGAGGGAACATCATAAAATTTACTCACTTCTATCAAAGTTTCAAATTCTAGGTGATTATAATAAACAATATTTGATCCCACCAAAGAATTAGTTGACCTTGAATTCAGGGGTAAGGAAAAATCCTAAGGTGTATTATGCCTGTATTGTATATATTTTCTCATAAGACCTGATATATTGAATATATATTTTGATGAGGGAAATGAATTAAATTTTAGTTTTATGTTAGATACAGTGATGAATATATTTATCAACAAACATTTTCCATAATTCCTTCCTCCCCTTTGCTTTGATCTCTTCCTTAGGCTTTATTTTATTGGTAAATTTAAAAAACAAATTAGCTTCTCCCAAATACAATAAATAGATAGTATAATCTTCACTTCAATAGAATATGGAATGATTGAGAAGATATTCTCAATAATGTTGATCCATTGTTCTGTTATTAATGGATCAGATAATATATTGGAAGTTAGAGGCCTTTTTTATAAAACTATTAATTGTATCTTGTTAATTCCTAGGGACATTTTGGTGCTCCTATTCATATGGCATTTTATTTAAACCCTATGTCATCTAAGAGTGTATCTACATAAAATTCATTATTCTCGCTCCAATTTGGTTGGGGATTCCTTTTGGCCAATAATGACATTTCCCATCACAAATATTTTTTACCCGATTCGACCTATTTCCAACTATTGGATAGAGTAATGGAAAATTAGGGATGAGTATTTTTAAACTATTAAATTCATATAAGGGAATCCATTGACATTAAAGTGAACACATATAAATTACATATATTTCCTTAATTTATGAATTTATTGGATTCAATCTATGTCAACCATGATCTATTTCCAAACATTTATTCTATTTGGGTAATTTTTATTCAAATAAAATTGGTTTCAAATGAGATTATGAATTTACCATAGAAGATACCCCAGGAGTGCCTAACCAAGTGTATAGAGAGGCACATTGTCGTGCACCAATTCCCAATCGGGTCTAGCACAATTTTTTATTTTTGGGTTTTAAACCTATGTACATATATTTTGAATCCACATCCACTTTTAATATCTATACAAGGATATATTTTTATTATAAACCAAGTACCCCATACTAAAAAAAAATTAGGGATTGTTTCTTATACATATTGTTATCCTTATTTCTTTCGCTAGAGTTTTCTAATCTTAATCCCAAAAATAACTAAAAAATTATTTTTATACCAACTATAACAATAATTCTCTTTATTTCACATTAATACATGATTTATTAAATAATATTATACATAATAAAATATAGAATATTAGTAAGTCACGCGTCTTTTGGAATTTGGAACTTTACATAAAAATTAAAGATATGAAATGTATCATCTTTATTAAAATCTTCCTTAACATTCTCAAAATTAAAATACCATGGGAAAACCTGAGGAAATATATAAGAAATGGGTGAGATATAAAGCTTAGTAAGAGACTAAACATGGAATAACATGAATAAGGTAGTAAATTTTATATAACAGTCACATTAATGGGGAATAAAAGGAGTTATAGTCATAAACATGGATAGTGATGCATGATATAACATGATAACCAAAAGGTAACATGGGAAATATTGAAACAATGTAATACACTACAATATAATCATAGGTAAAGGATGAATTCAATGAAATAAATGATGAAAAATTTCACATAAATGAATCTGTTTTACTACATATCCCAAAATGAAATCTCTTGAGAATAGACATTTCCCAATGAATTGGTGCACTATATAATTCTTGGCACACCCGCCACATTCTTTTCATTCTCACAGTTAAGTGAGTCACATAAATAATACAATATGGAATACTTTATCATCAAATAGTATTCCATGATTTTTTAGTGTAGAATAAATACTTGAAATTACTCAATCAGTATGTATAAGTGCATAGTGGTTAACATAATTGATTTGAAATGGGTATGTGTGTTCACTATATAATTTTTTGGCCTAGATAATTATTGTGAAATATTTATATCATAATAGGGGAATATGCATGTTAATGGGTGGGATTAATTAGTGTGAAATAGTTTTATAATAATATATATATATATAATGGATTGTAAGGTTGTATGGGAGAACATATCCGAATATAAACAAATAGAAACTAAGTGGCATAACATAAAAGATGTGTTTGAATGTAAATGAGAGGATATAAATCCCTTACATTTAGAGTGTGACATAAAATAATTGAGAGAAGCTTCTGGATAGCATAGAGGAACCTTGGGTGTACTCTAGAGAGGGAATAAAATTGTAAAACATGATCCATCAAATTTTGTGAAGATTAATGGTATTGTTTGTTGTTTTATATTGGAAATTAGTAGGGAATTATTTATTATTTCTCAAACATAGGTTTTGGACTATCTATAAAAAGATAACAAACAAACTTGTGATGGTATTTCCCATTTATTCTAAAACTAGGAGTGATTTTCATTATTTTATATGTTTAATAGATGATATTAATAAACAAATACACTTTATTTTGTAGATGTGAGTCATACTCATAAATAAATGATTTTAAAACCTTAAAATGTGTAAATGTTTTTTGTAGATTCATAATGGATTTATAAAATTATTAAAATAAACATAAAATCAAATTACGTTGATATTTAAAAATATATGGATTCGTGGATACTTTTAATAATATTTATTACATCAATTTTTGGCCTTTATGATTTCATAATTCACACTGTATATTTATAAAACATTCAATATTTTACCCTAAAATTCAACTTTCTTATAAAATTATGAAACATTCCTCATTGGAAAACATAAATGTTATTATTATGAATATAATATTAATTTTATCTATATATGTTTTTAATATCTAGATTTACTCATTTAAATTTAAATATACATTTATTGAGAAATGTGGGATTTCTTCATAATAAGAGTTTTCGAATCCTTATAAAAATTACATTAGGATACAAAAAAATTATATAAAAATTAATATATAATAAAAATTAATTGATAAATAATTCATAAAAATAAATTACATATTTGAAATTCAATTTTACCCAAAAATATTATTTTGTATTTTATTATATCAAAATAAATATCATTTATAAAGTAATAATAATAGGATGAAAATATATTAATCATTCTATAAACAATTGTGTACCTGCTGAGATCTATAGGGACATGATATAAATCCCTTTAAAACAATAGTTTACACCTTTTGAGAAAGGTGTGAGATAGTCATACATTTATGGGTTGGTTCAACATACATGGTTTGGGTCGAGATCATGATGACCTTGAACTTCTTGCATAAACAGTTTTACTCATGCTTAAGTTATCGGATCTCATATTGGAATTGGTAAAAAATCCTTATTGATTATATTTTCCTTGGAAGATCTAATAAATGGGATTCATAAGATATGATCCTACTGGTTGAGGCAACCACTTACTATTTTATTGTCCATTGGATTTTTTCAACACCATATTTATACAAATCAGGCGATCACTATTAAATTACTATATTAACGTTGGTGATGATGATTAAAATTTAATTAATTATGATAATATATAATATAACAAAATAAGTCCATGTGTTTTCTATAACCATATTTCATAATGAGACATATAATTAAATGGTAAGTGGAATTTTATTTATAATAGTTCAGGTTGATACAATTACAAAATTATATTTCATATTTTTATAAGTAATGTGATACTCATATATGTATATAGTAACCTAATAATAATAAATTATTCATCCCTTTAGGATTTGATCCCATTACCTTTTCAATTTATTATAATAACCACTGCCTCAATGTTACTTGAGTCGAGGTGTTACAAAATATCAAACATGAGGTGTATCTTTTGTTAAAGTATCTAAAAACTATTTTTTGAAGAAACAATTTTTTCAATCCCTTTTTCATATTGTTATAGAAATGTTTAATGGATTATACATCAAATATATATATAAGGATAGGAATGGAAAAGAGAAATTAAATTTTCATAACCCCTAAAGTGAACCTAAAGAGGGATTTCATGTAACACTTACATGTCTAACCATTACACGCATGTTTATCTTGCACTGATCACTTTATCTAAAAATTTTAATTAAATCCCTCCACATCCATGGGTCCCTGATTTTCATATAAATACCACCTTTGGGTGAATAATTTGCATCATTTTTGAATGAATTTGAAAAAGGTGATGCTCAAATCACCAAAATCCCTATCCAAAATCTTTAAAAGTTTTAGGTAGCCATCAAATATTATAAATAAGAGTAAAATTATAAAAATAAAGTGTACATGACTTCCTAGAGGACATGAATACCAGGAAAATTTACAAGGAAACACTAATTTACTAGTTGAATAGATCAAATGTGGAGGACACCTACCTATCAAATAAATGCAATAAACACTCTTAAAAATGTGTCTTAAAACACCCATCATCATCAAGGTGATGTCTTTCCCAAATTAAATTGTGAATTGAACATAAAACTCAAGTATATCTTGCGTGAAACCTCTTCTCTCACACAATTCATACTTGGTAGAAGTATATTATTTTGACCAAGCTTCACATGGGTGAACCCCTTCATCAAATATTACCTGTACATAGGAGATGCCACCCTCCATTAACAATGTATCTCATATGAGAATTTCATCTTTAAGACCTCCCCTATATACACCAATTCTATATTTTTGAGGATTGTACAAATTAGTATTCCCCATAGATCATTAATTCTTATGGTTAAGAAAGTCCTGATATTTTACATCAATAACATCTAGGGTCCTCAAAATGTTGACAATTGCATATTCCCATGGTAATAGAGATCCCATACATAGAAGTGGAAGTGATGGTATTCTGAAATTATGTTGGGACATAATTCTCCTCAGTGTTACCTAACATGTGAATCAAATAAATCTATATCCATAATTTTTGTTCTCTTATAATAGATATGTATGTCAATTCTGTGATTCAGATTTATTTAGGAAGATATGAATGGATATGGAATAAAATTCTTACAGACTACCGTATGGTAGCATCACCCTCCTCCACTAGTGGGAAAGGAACAATGGTCTCCAATGAGAATCCATACCATAGAAATCCCCTATAATTTATTTAAGAATACAATACCTATTATACTATCCATATCCCCTCACACTTATACCAGTGAATGAAGAAGAATTTTCAACCCTTAGATTCAAATTTATATATATGAGCATCCTAATCATGACTACAAAACATATAGATATTCTACTATATGTGATTTCTAACACTGAGAATTACTCACATTGGCATTGAGGTTTGTTTTGACCATGAAAGTTGTATAATCAAAAGTTTATACAAGGACTGCTACATGGTTAAATCCAAAACCATGTTACCATCTTTTAAATGGTCCACATAACCTATAAGACAATCATTATGTGGACCATATTCCTAATGAAGACTTTTGTGCCTCAAATTTAGGTTTATGCTCCTTAGCTATATGAACTACATGGAAATTGATTCTTATCTTGATGGGATACATAAGAAGACTCCCTTGATTTCAAAACCAATATTGTAAATCAATTACCACATTTAATAGTACATTTTCCAAGCAAGATCATCCCTTCCTCAAAAGTTAATATTTCTTCTAGGACCACCATATTATCTGTATTTCTCTATATTATACATGGAAGCTATCTTATTTGGGATATATCCCATGGGAGATAAATACTATCTCATCGGGCCATATTCCCAATAAATTTAATCGTAATGAGATAGTAATGTGTAAGGATCACACCAACCCTTTCTAGGAATATTTTTATAGATGTCCTTACTACATGATGTTAAATTGCATGATCTATACCTTGTCACATGACCATAAAAGGTACATAATGTCTCATTAAGTGGAATTAAAATTCTAGGAGTTTTATTTATTTCATGAGGATATGTAAGAATCCCATCTCATTGCCCGATCTAGACATAAACCCCAAAAACGTTCCTCAATGGAGATAAATTCTATAATTCTGAATTATTATTATTTAAATCCTAATTCCCTAAATTATGGAATTAATAAGTGAATAAAAAACGATATGGATAACCCTAGATATATATATAGTTATAGTGATGGGGAACCTAGTATTTATACATATATTTTTATATGCACCAATAAATGATAAGTTACAAATATAAATTACAACCATCTTTATATTACGGTTTGTAATTAATAAATGATCATGACATAAATTAGTAAGACAAACTTAGAGTAAGAAAAAATTCACCCAAAACATTGTGATGATCCAAACCTCTCACCCTCTCGACCACTAGGGTCCCCTAAAAATATCGTTCATTTGGAATGCAGATATGTATCACGGATATAGAATCCATTGTATTTTTCTAGCTGCATGAATAAACCCCATTGGTATCAATCCATAGATTTTATCCAATATATAAAGTTATATTAAAAAAATTCAAACCTAAGAGAAAAAAAATGGATTAACTAATTTGAATCATCAATTAACCAAAACAATTATGTCACCCACACATCCCGAAATTTTACATAAATTTATGAAATAAAAATGGAAACAATGTTGAAGACTTGATGTAAATAATCACACATGTTTTTATTTTATTCTAGTGTTGCATATATGGGTTTCCTTGTTTTTATTTATTTCATAAAACCCTACCTCGCGTCCAGTAGGAAACCTTTCAATCAAAAATGAAATGATACCATCAGCAATAGATTTATCCATCTACTTCCATATGATTCAGTTCCCAACCAAACTAGAGGAAACTATCACCCACCCATCATCTTCAATGTCTAAATTCAAATACGATGATATAGGTGTACCATATTAATAGTAAAATCATAAACCATGAGGTCATAAATAGAGATTTCTAGGAAATGAATCATCAATTAATATTACCCTGTTTAAATTTGTTATAATTATATCGGGATCAATAGTTGTTGTCTCAAAACATTTTGGAATCCTCTCCGTAAAAATTAAATGCAACTTCCCCCTTATGTTAAAGAGTTTTATTAGAAGGGAAATTGTAGCCTCATCACAATAAAATTTGTGTATACCTAAATAGATCAAACCTTTAGTGTTTTTCACTAATGCCACAAAGCATCAAAACCTTATCGTACCATGGAATCCACCCTTTAGGAAACATCTCATTTCATGAAGACTCGAGTGACTAGGATAACATTATAGGTATGGATGTCAGTCAACTACTAATAATTTAATCTATATAACTACAACCACTAGAGATGTTTTATAATATACAAGAAATATTTTGAGTTGGAATATATTTATAGACATGTTAATGATGTCTTCCCACATATTCAAACTATATCAAGATATGTTTTCTTATATATCCCATCAAATTAAAGATGATAGACTGATGTTCCTACCACCACACATGAAACATTTGGGTATATTCTAGTATTATATAGATTGCATGTGTTATAATATATCCCTTTTATATGTAATGGGAAATATTATAGTTCCATCCATATATGTCAAATGATATATCTAAGAAACAATGGAGGTAAAATACTCTATCGATACTTATATTATAAAAATCTATCAATATATTTTGATAAGAGAACTATTAGTCAGGGATCAGGCACAAAACCTTGTTCCACCACTAGAGTAGCTCATAAGCATAATAAAAAGGCTTCTCATGAGTAGGTACATGATTCTTCCTCCTTCCATGAGGATTATCAACATGTTCATATGATAAATAGACAACAAGATTGGGAACACATACCTTTTCCAATAGGATATTATTGGACCATCTCAAATGCCACTCAAATGTAGTAGTATATCCCTTATAAAATTAAGGAATAATGTATCTTATTCTAGATGTAATATAGGTGTCTCTAAGGTTAGATCCAAAATATGAATTTCATCACCCATGGAATGAAACTCTGACCACCTAATGTCGAACACCAAAGATGAAATGTCACCAAAGCCTATCATAATTCCAAAGGTATTCCCCTAACCTCACTCTTTTCAGTATTGTTGTCTTTAAGGCCCTCAAACATCCTTAAATAGAATGCCAATATCTTGATAACTTTTCACCAATTCAATGATTCAATAAAAGATGTTTTAAAGGTCCTCTCCACCTAATTTCTACCAGCAACCCTAGAGATCCTCCCTATACTACTCTGCATGAAGATCTAATTTACTTCCAAATTGAGATCTATATTTAAAAAATTATCATTATGTGTCCTATAAAAACCCACCTATTTTTCAGATGATTGAATAGAAATTAGTCCCTACCATTTAAAAATCAACATTTAGGGTTTTCCCTATGATATACACTACCATAATCTTTATTGTAGTAAGTTATAATGCCTTAATGTTATTCATCCACATGATGGTGTTTTCTAAAAATATCTTCCTCATAGTGAAGTTTCATTTCAACACGAAGGTCCCCACCCCATCAAAACAATAATGAGAATTACCAAATATATTTATGTACATGTGAAGATATTTTCAGACATTCCGTGAGTTGTATCCTTGAAAAGAGATACTCTTTATCAACAGGAATATACCTCAAGGAAATGGTGATTCTTACAACCACACATGAATCACATAGATTCTAGAACACTATAGCATATTCCTATTAGGTCTACAATCAATGAAAAATAAGTTAGTAAACATTTTTATTGGTCAAAACATGTAGAGTATTATCCAATATAATAATAAGAGATTATGTTTCCCATGAGAAAAAATCATCCTAATAAAACATACCAATCATGTTCTTGCCCATGGAAACTACCAAATAATATAATATAAAAACATTATTAGTGGAATTGATACATCACATTCATCAATGTTTTTAGAGAATAATTAACATTTCAAAGATAAAATATCATCTTATAAAGGGGTATATAGGTAACATCCTAGAAATTATGGATTTGTGCCTTTGGATTAGTTTGGAAGCTTTTAAAAATATTTGAAATCCCAAATTTTTAATGCATTATGAAAATATTAATTATGAATTATATAACAAATTTCACAACAAATGATATTTGATTGTCATAACCCCAAAGAATGTTCATATCAGGGGTTGGGGAAAACATGGGGCACTATATTTCACCCATTACCCAAGTAAAAAAGTCCCACTTGTAGTGACATCATGGAATTCCATAGCATCAATCAAGTTCATAGATCTCATATCTACCCATAATAGATCGAACAATCAATATAAATCATCCATTCCCAAATAACAAAGCATCAGGATCGATGAGAGTGATACATCAACATGATATATCATTAAATATATGAAAATATCAAGAAATATTCTCCCATAAGGATGGATAATAATAGAATATCATAATTTCATTCATAATTATGATATTCACAATCAGATTATACAATGCATCCAACTCATGCTCGAACAAAGATTCAAAAAAATAAAAATAGTTTTTGTAATAGATTCTGCTTCCATGACAAATGATTATTCCTAGACCATAGGAATGAGGAAATTATTACAAGAAGTTCCTCCTTCAATGTCACCAAATCAGGTTCAAATTGAGTAAATAGTAGATTAGGAGTATCACTGAACCACATGGTTATGGGAATTATTACTTCAATCACCTCCCCAATGAAGGTTATTATTCTCGCAAGTAAGAGGCATGTTACAAACTGGGTCCTCATAGTGTGTCTCGACTAGTGCACCCCCATTATCTATAAGCATTAATATAATGAGATTCTATTGGGATAATATTCATTTCATCCTAGAAAATACTTACTTGAGATAATCCTTACGATAAATGATGATACCCTAAAGAAGATTCAAGCTAAATAAGCCCTCCAAAGGCATAAAAACTTCTGAATATTGTTACATGTTCTGTGTATATATGATAGTTAGTCAATCCACCAATCATCCTAACATTAATGAGATTCTCATAACACCTTTTTAGTAGATTTGAATTACCATTGATCCTATAGACACTATACAATATAAAACCACAAGAGAAGAACAAGATTTAGAAGCTTCTATTCGAAATATGGTTTACACTAAAAATACTACAAATTGCATGCATACATGAAATAAATGATTTGAGAAAAAATACTAGGGCACACATGATTTTTTACATAACACTTCCACAGTGGGATTTACCATGGGGAGGGGAAATGTTGTGTCGACAGCTCTCCCTTTACATGATGAATTTTAAATGCTTATACTTGAGGAAATATTCACTTAGTATAATATGGAGATGAAGGAGTTTAAGAGACTTAATGAAAAACTTCTTAGATGAAATATTCCAAATGAGTATATTATTCATTTATAGCCTCATAATACTCTCTTAGATGATGTCCATAAATTGAAATACCTCATCATGAAAATGATAATAGAGCTAGAATATTTTATCCACATAGGATCCATACAACTAATTTATTTGGATCCAGTGATGGTTGGATGTAATATATTCCCTCTAATAGTAACACAACCATAACCATGTATGATAAATCATAATAGGCCCTACCATGTAGGTTATCATTCACAAATACAATCTAGGACACCATATCTCGATCTACCATCCATGTCCCTAGTGAAAATACATGCTCAACTTGTCGTCCCATCAGATCTCATTGATATTATTGAGTAATTAACTACTAGTTTAGAATCCATGGAAGGAATATTTGCAATAGTGAAACTAGAGAGAAACCCTTACCATGATTGGTATAAACAACTCTTACCCTACTAAACTTTTGGAATATTATTATTTAAATATTCAATGGATCAAATGATCTAGGATAACACCAAAACCAATTCATATATCAACATAATCCTATTATGGGGACCCATTACCCACTGTAGGAATATAAATGTTGGTGCTTCATACTAACCATATAATAATCTACCTTCATTTATTATACTAGTTTATAGAACAAGTGGATCAAATGATGGGATGCCACGTTCATTATTTTCATTATCAATTCAATCTATTGTTTTGGAGAAAAATACCCTTGAAATCTAAAATTGAAAACAATAGGTGAATGGTATTGTTTTGGATTTCATTTCTTAGTAGAAGGATTGGGTTACTCTCTAACTGTAAACCTTCCCCAAGAATATTTTTTGGGTCTATTTGTAGAGAACCTCAGTGATGGGTTCCAAATGAAACTAATTTTGATGAATATCAATGAAGGTTCTAGTAATATACAAACGTAACAAAATGTTTATAAGAATCCGTATTATTAACCAAATATATGTCTCAGCCCTTGTAGCGAGAGTAAGGGAAATCGATAAGTAATATAGAAACCAACATTATGAAACTTATGCTTGCATCTATACTAACATTCACTCCCAATCCCACACAATATCACATAGAACCACCTCTTGAAGGATAAAAAAAGAATTAATATCTCCTCTAGGATAATGTAAGTGAGAAGAGAAAACTTTAATTTGAGTAGTTGAAGTAGGAAATTTTTTATTTCTAATATAAAAAGAATCCCAAAAACTATATTCTATATTTTAATAAAATTACAAAATTATATGAAGCCTAAAAGGAATGATCATGTTGTTTTCATGACCCCCTTTCCACAAAGTATACCCTTCCTGGCCTGACAATGTGGGAAGGGAGATAATGACCCCCGAGTCTCGCCTCTAGTAGGCCCCGTGTTAGCAATTAGTACTAAGGGTATAGTAAACACACAAATGGGAGGCACTACCCACTAAGATAAAAAATGTGGAAGAGATAGATAAGATAGACACAAAGCAACTCCCACTAAGAACTGAAATATAAAAGAAATCCCAAGTGTACATATGTAATGTCATGAAAAATTCCTACAACTAGAAGGGGAAAACTGAAAGTACCCAATAGAAAGTAAAAACAACGACAACCACAATCCCAAACAGCTCCTACAACCACAAGCTAGTCGAGAATAGATTAATATCCAACTTTCTCCAAGTGACCTGAAAAACAGTTTATATATACATAGGGTGTGAATAATATTATAATTAGTAGGATCCTCCCTGAAGCCTCTCATGCAAAAGTAATGAAAGAATTATAAAGAACAATGAAGAATAGGTGAAACTAACTCGTCACCTAAACTGGTATACTAAGTTCCCAAACTCACCATGGATACTCTCACCATGTAATTCATACAAGAGTATATAATATAATAAATTATATTATGGGTACCCTGCTACTACTTCCCCATGGGTTTGCTGCTTTTCCCCAACGTCGCATGTCCTAAGCATATCTCTCCAAAAAGGATTGCCCGTAGACACCTGGGCGAAGCACCACAACATGAACCTCAGGAAAAAAACCACCATGTCAACATAAGAAAAGTAACTAGGAAGTTTTAGGGAGCCCCCTCATCCCTCATAATTTGTATCATAAATCAGGTATTATACCAAAATCCATTATAGCCCATACACCGAGTAAAGATTCTCAAGCCATCGTAGCCTATACATGTTACACTTATTATTGTCCATACGAATCTATATCTAGAATATATGTGTGTGAATAACCACAAGCCATTACATCCCTCTACACACATATACGGTGAAAAATAACTATTATTCCTACCAGCCCTACTAACTACCAAGAGAAGAGAGTGGGGCGAAATGGGATAGTCAGCTATTCATCCTCTCACCAGAATGTTGGTGAAAGCACCCCACTAGGGCTCAGAATCCCCGGGGTGTCATTTTCCCTTACTGAAATGGTGGATTAGCATATAGAAACAAAAAAGTTCAGGATATACTATATCTCACAACCACACTATGAGCATATCCTAGTCTTAGACTAAACTGCAGCTAACGTCTCTCGGACTCTGGCTGCAACTTCTAAGACTAGGAATCCTATAATCACACAAACATTTTATGTACTTTAAATAATTATTTCATTCCCTTTTTATCAGTTTCATATTAAGTTAATTAATTCATTAAACATTAATTAACTTGTACCAATTACACATTAAAGTTCATTAGAATCACACCTAAAGTACAATGTTCCTTCAAAATTACAACCTCATCATTATGTTCTAGAAAACTCCAACAGCATGGGTTATCACCATTTATTCAATTATTCATTACTGGGTTACTTTCCCATGCTCCCACGCATTCTAGAAAAACATTTTATGATACTAAACACTAGGAGGATCAACACGGTGAGAAGATGTACTACCCGTCGAGTCTTTGCCGCCTATTTAAAGAGCGTAGACCCATCCTCCCATGATAATCTAAACACAAAAAGCATTTGGAATACCCCGCGCATCTTCGCCTCTTTCAGAAGAAGGGTAGAAAGACCTGCTGGATTGGGGAGTGTGGAAAAGTAAAATAAGTAATCAAAAAAAATAAACTACAAGCATCCAACAATCACATCAATCCCATTCCATCATCTCTGGTGTCCTCCTCGACACCCACATGCATAAACCGAAGCCTCTCACCACCCTAGGCATCATTTTTTGCCACATCCAAATGGCCCCCATTCCCCCACATATCACAACAGCCATTCAGGCTCACATTACAGTACATGTAGCTTGAAAGAAAACATCTTAACAATTTGTCTCTTTTCCATTTAACAATCAAGAGGGTAACTCATAACCCTACAATGTATTATCTTTTATCAAACAAAAAGTTCTTTATTTCATATTGGGTTAACTGATTACTATTCACATGTTTCAAATTTAGGAAACATAATCTGTATGTTTACACAAATGATGAAACATGCTTACTGGAAAATTTTTATTAACATGAAATTACAAAAAGAAGAACCAGATTAATTTACTTGCCTCTTTATATATAGCCAAACAGTTATCAATTTATTTCAGTTTACGTTATTTACCAATTTCCATCAAGAACTAATAGCTAAATGATCCAATTATGGATATCACTCTATCTATCAAAACAAGAGGCAATAACATACAATCGATATTAATGTATTTATTCTGTTCCATTATTTATTATGTTAATTCCACTACGATTTAGTGGGATAAATCATGATTACTATATAGTTTCACATAAACTAAAAGAGAATAAATTAATCCCCTACCTCAAACAGTTCATGATGTTCTCTATACGAGAACAGTCCACACAACGGGTCACGATCCGCCTATCGCGACAATTGAATCCTCCCGAGGATGCCACGGTACGACCACACCAACCAAACCTGAAGAAAATCCATTAGATGCATGGAGATTACATGCTATAATATGAAACAGAGAAACAAGAGAAGATGAAACACAAAAGAATGATGATAAAACATAGCATATATTGAAAATTGATCGATACTGCTTGGTTGCATAGAAACCGTGGTGCACATGCAGCAAGAAGGACGTCGAGGAAACCAATCCATGGGGAAAAGTTTGATATCACAATTCCTATGGGAAGTAAGGAAAGGTTTGAGCATCTCAAACTAGAGAACAAGAAGGAAGAACAAGGGATGAATATATCTTTTCCCTTTTTAATATTTAATGGAGCGATGGTTTAAGATACACATAAATTTCCATTAAAAGCGGATCCCCTTAAACCATGCGGTTTGACCAAGTAAAAACATCTCAAGCCTTAATAATAATTAATATAGGACTTATGGACTTTTAATCGACCCTAGATTCCATAAAATAAGTGTTTAAATGCATTTTACATCAATGTAAATGTCAAAGGGGTGAAACTGCAGGAAGCTGGAAACGCTATTCATCAACTCAAAATTTGGGAAAGGAAAAACACTATTCATGAACCTCATTGTTGGAACCTCAATGATAGAACACTATTCACAAGCCTCACCGATAGAACACTATTCATGAACCTCACAGTTAGAACCTCACTGATAGAACATTGTTTATGTACCTCACCGATAGAACACTGTTCATGAAAGTCACCATTAGAACCCTACCGATAGAATACTGTTCATGAACCACACCATTTGAACACTGTTCATGAACCTCGCCATTATAACAGTTTTTGTGAACCTCACCGATAGAACAATGTTTTTGAACCTCACCAATAGAACACTATTAATGAACCTCACAGTTAGAACCTCACCGATATAAGACTATTCATGAACCTCACCGTTAGAACACTGTTTACAAACCTCACTGTTAGAACACTATTCATGAACCACACCTATAAAAAAATGTTAATGAACCTAACCGATAGAACACTATTCTTGATCCTCACCAGTAGAACACTGTTCAAGAACCTCACCATTAGAACCTCACCGATAGAACACTGTTTGTGAACCTCGTTGTTAGAACACTGTTCCTGAACCTCCCCGTTAGAACACTATTCATGAAACTCACCGATAGAAAACTCTTCACAAACCTCACTGTTAGAACCTCACCAATAGAACACTATACCCCTACCATTCTAGAAGCACTGTTCATAGTACTCAAAATTTGGAAAAGTAAATAGAGGTTAAAGTTAGAGGTTACTGATAGAACTATTCCCTGATGGAACTATTCATCGAATTGGAATTTTGGAAGAGGAAAGAGAGGTTACCGTTGGACCTCACTGTTGGAACTCTTCATAGAAGGTTATCGATGCACTATTCACAATTGTCTACCATGGGAACTATTCACCAAGGGACACCGAAGCTAATGTTCACAAGAAGTTTCCTGATGCACAGTTCACAATTATCTACTGTTGGAACTATTCACCGATGGAACTGTTCACAAAAAGGGAAAATTAGAAAATTGTTGGGGATAAGTCACCTTGACCTCCCAGAACACCTTAAACATCATATTTTCACAAAGTAATGGGCCTGAGAGGTCTGGGCCATTACATCAGATAACACTCAAAACATTCTCATCGCTGAGAATTCAAAACCCTCCTAAAGTGAAAATGAAATGTGGTCCGAACAACCACCCCTCGAGATACCTCTGAAAAGAGAGAAAGACAAAAAATCAACCAAAGGATTCCATCCCATAAACATGAAATGTTTATAACCACAATGGATACATAGATACTTGAAAAGAGTTAAACATGAAACAACTCTGGGTACTGAGCACATATCGATTACTCACATTCCCAGGTACTCTCCTCTATGCCACCGTGTCGCCAAAAGACACAAACCAGTGGGATAGAACGCCTGTGAAACACCTTCTCCTTGCAGTCTTGGATCTCCACAGGTCTCTCCTCTATGGTTGAATCATCATCAACATCAATCTCTCACCAATTGATGATGTGAGAGCCATTATGAAGATAATGACGGAGTTGTGATACATTGAAAACATCATGTATCCGACTCATATATGGGGGAAGTGCTACTCGATACACCACAACTCCAACACAAGCTAACACCTAGAAAGGCCCAACAAATAGGAGAGAAAGTTTACTCCCACGACCAAACCATCACTGCCCACGATGGGGAGTCACCATCAGAAACACATTATCCCCAACATTAAACTCTAAGGGTCTCCTCCTTTGATCAACATATGATTTTTGATGATCTTGTGCTACCTTCATCCTCTCGTGAATCACCTAAACCATCTCTGTTGTATTATGCACTACTTCTGATCCGAGAATTGCTAACCCTTTGACACCATTATAGCACAACCGAGAAAGGAAATGTCTTCAATAAAAAGCTTCAAATGGCGCCATACAGATTGTGGAGTGATAACTATTATTGTAAGAAAACTCCACCAAGGGTAAGTGCCTCATCCATGAACCCCGAAAATCAAGAACACAAGAGCGTAACATGTCTTCAAGAGTCTGGATGGTTCACTCTGTCTAACAATACGTTTGAGGATGAAAAGTCATGCTAAGACATAACTGAGAACCGAAAGCATGCTGGAGACCTCTCCACACCCTAGAAGTAAAGTTAGGGTCTCAATCAGAGATGATTGTCCTTGGGATTCCATGAAGTCTCACCACCTCCTCCAGATACTTCCTTGACAAAACATCCACTAAGCTCGACTCCTTGATTTCTATAAAGTGGGCCGATTTTGCTAAGTGATCCACTACCACCCAAATAGTATCATGTCCTCCTAGAGCTAGAGGTAAACCAATAACAAATTACATTGATATGTCCCCCCACTTCCACTAAAGAATCACTAATGGCTGGAGAAGACCACCAGGAACACGGTGTTCAGCCTTCACCTTCAAGCAGACCATACATTGAGACACAAATTCCAGAACTGTACGCTTCATCCAAGGCCACCAAAATTGGCTCCTCAAGGCTCGATAAATCATTGTCACACCAGGATGTACCGCTAAAGTCGAACTACAAAATTCTCGGAGAAACATCTCACCCATCGCTAAAGGAACAAAATGCCTTCTGTGATACAACACTTGATGTTGTCTATCCTTTAACCAACCATCAAGGTCCTCACCACAAACAACTCGGTCTCTCCACACCTCCACCTCAAGATCACTCAACTGGGTATCTTCCACTTGCTTCACGAGAGATGACTACACCATCATTTGAAAAAGACATCCTCTGCCGCCAACTTATCCCATATCAAGATGTAATGTTGACGGTTCTTCAGTTTCTCTCCAGGAGTCACCAGATTCACGTACTACATCACTACGTGACTTCTGACTTAGCGCATCAGCTACAAAATTTCCTTTTCCAAGTGTATATGATATTACAAAGTTGTATTCCTTTAAGAACTCCATCCATCGATGTTGTCTTAAGTTCAAATCATGCAGGGAGAAAACCTACCTTAAACACTTATGATCGGTGAAACCCACAAAGCACTCACCAATGAGGTTATGTTTCCACAACTTCAGAGAAAACACCAAGGATGCCAATGAAAGATCATGAGTGGAATAGTTATGTTCATGGGGATGTAACTGCCGAGACCCATATGAAACAGCTGATCTTTTCTGCATCATAACACATCCCAACCACAGATGTGAAGCATCATAGAATACATCAAACTAAACTCCCTCAGCTGGAAAACAATGAACTGGATCACTAACTAAGTACTCATTTTGGTACTCAAAAGCTTCTTGACATGGATTAGTTCATATGAATTCATGATTTTTCCAGGTTAATGATGTTAGAATAGTCAAAAATCGTGAGAAATTTGCTATGAACTTCTTATATTAGCCTGCGCGAACAAGGAAACTTCACAAATCCGACACTATCTTCTGGGCTTTCCAAGACACAACTACATCTATCAATGATGGATCCATATCTAATCCCTGCTGGGACACACCATGCCCCATGAAACAAACTTCTCGAACCCAAAACTCACACGTCGGCAACTTCCCACACAACTGATGTTGACGAAGAACTCCCAAAACAGCGTGTAGATGCTCTGTATGCTCCTCATTAGATGTAAAGTATAGAAGGATTTTGTCAATGAAAACTATCCCAAACATGTCTAGGAACTCACAAAACATAGCATTCATCAATCCCATGAATACAGGTACAACATTCGTCTCGTCGAAATGCATTACAATGAACTCATAATTCCCATGACAACAATGTAATGCAGTCTTCAGGATATACTAATCCTTCACAAGTATATAATGATTTCCTGAATGCAATTCGATATTTGAGAACCAACTTTCACCATTCATTTGATCGAATAAAACATCAATACGTGGAAGAGGATAGTGATTCAATATTGTCACTTTGTTTTAGTGATGATAATCGATAGACAACTGCAAACTACCATCAACCTTCTTCTCGAACAAAACTGGCCCACCACATGGTAAAACACATGGTCAGACAAAACCGCACTGTAACATACCATAAAGTTGTATACATAGCTCTTGTAACTCAGAAGGGGTCATCCCATATGGAGACATAGAGATAGGAGATGCTCCTGGTTGTAGCTTGATCCCAAACACAATATCTCATCAAGGTGGTAATGCTACAAGATTTTCTATAAAGACATCAGGGATCTCTTCTACGACCCTAGGAAACTCCAACTACTGAACCTATAAAGAAATAAACATCATCTCGACCATCATGGATGATAAGGAAGGAATGTGTTGATGTCCTATCTGAGGATCTCGCTCTCCAACAAGCACCACCAACTCTCCATCTCCACCAAAGAAAATGACCTTCTTCTTGAATAAATCCATGATATCCTACACCAAATACAACAAATCTATAATGAGGATGACATCATATGATTGTATTAGTAATCATAGGTAATCTACCCAAGAGTGGTGCTTCCCCAACACCAGCACACATTTTCTACATACATAAAACATGTTAGTCGACCTCCAACTCATGTAGTCAACACCAAGGGCACTAGAAGCCTCTCTACCTAAAGTTCCAAAGCGTGGACAATGGTAGGTGATATAGAAGAGTGTGTCACTCCTGAATCAAACAAGGCATACACCATGGTAGAAAACAAGCTAAGGGTACCTCGAACGATGTTTGGCTCGACTAGCACTGTCAACGCTAAAGCATAAAGCTGACCATGACCTCCTCCACGACCTCTCTGAACCTGACAATGACCACCACCATGGCCGCACTCTACTCTCTAAGGATGAGGAGTGTCCCGGGGCTGTCCTCTTCCTACCCCAAAATATCCTATGTGAATCTATATCTGGTGCAACCTGCTGCTGCTACCTCGGCAGGAACTGCTTCAACGGAGAAACCTGGAGCGAAGCACCTAGTGAAAGATGATAGATCTGAATGGTCAGGAACTCCCACTGCTGATGACCTCAACCACCACAATAAAAACAAGTTCCTGATCCCTTGGAATATGCCTGAGAGTTGCTTCCTACATAGAAACAAGATGTGATGGGCTGGGACCTACCCCCAGCTGAATGAAAACACTTCTGCCCTGAAAAGAAGTTACCCCGAACCATAACTCTGCTTCGTGAGGAATCATGAGGACTCCCCTCTTGTGATGATCCAGTTTTGGCATAAGTCACCTCGACAACCAATGCCCTCACCAACACCTCAAGATATGTCTTCAGCATAAATGGGCTGACATGGCCTTGGAACTCTGGACGCAATGCCTCCTCGAAATGCCTCTTGACTCATCATCTAGAAACAGGTCCGAAGCATATCGTAAAAGGTTCTAGAAATGGATTACAAACTCTCACACACTGAATCTCACCTATCAAAGGGTAAGAAGCTCCTGGAGACTGGACGCCTTCGCAGTCGATGAAATAAACTCGAATCTAAACTTGTCTCGGAACTGCTCCAAAGAGATCGCTAACTCCTCGCAATCCCTGAGGAACAAGAACCACCACTGTCTCACTGCTCCACATAGCATCATCATAATCAAGGATACCCAGTGCTCCTTCCGATCACGGATCGAACTGAACCTGATCTTGAACTGCTATATACAGTCTTCCCTGACTGTATCTGAAATGGAGCACTTTTACTTCAACAGACTCTAGCACTGAAACTCTCGAAGTGTATTCCTTCATGTGTCATCATCATCAACCTCTACCCAGTGACAATCTGCAGGAATAACATGCTGGACATATTCTATGCGATCAGGATGAGGACATTTACCTGGATCCATACCAAAAAAATAACAGACAGTTAGGGCTACTGAAACTAGAATATAGAAGACCCAACATTAATTAATTAATTTTTTTCTTTTATTTATTTTAGATTAACCTATCCCATGGTCTACCCATTCAAACATAGTCACAAAGAAGAATGATGCCTGATACTTTCCTAGGTCTCTCCCCTGCAACTATTATCACCTTATTTAGTAGCCATTGTAAACTTAAAGGTCCGTACATCAGATCATAGGGGGCCCTAAACACCAATGTCTCAGCTGGTCTCCATTGTTTACATCACTTGCAAAACATGAATGATATTGTTTCCCTACCAACCCAAGCAACCTCACATGTGATTAACTCCAAACTCCATCATATACCTCAACCTTGCCTCTCACACTACTCTGTCATGAACCCCATTCCATAAAGTGTACCCCTCTGGGGCTGACAATGGGAGAATGGAGATAATGACCCCCGAGTTCCACCTCCAGTAGGCCCTGGGTTGGAGACTAGCACTGACGGTATAGTAAACACACAAATGGGAGGAACTACCCTCTAAGAGAACACATGTAGAAGAGAGAGATAAGATAGACCCCAACTAACTCCATATTAGAACTAAAATATAAAAGAAAACTCAAGTTCACATATGTAATTTCATGCAAAACTACTACAAATAAAAGGGGAAAAGGAAAGTACCAAAAATAAAGTAAAAATAGCAGCGACGACAAACCAGAACAAATCCTGCAACCCTAAGCTCGTAAAAACAGCTTGATCTCCAACCTACTCCAAGTGACCTGAAAAATAGTATATATATCAATAGGGTGAGGAAAACAGTATAATCAGAAAGAACCGCCCTGAATCCTCACGTGTAAATGTAAATAAAGCATGCTAAAGCATAGTGAACAACAAGTAAAACTAACAGGTCACCTAAACAGGTATACTATGTTCCCAACCTCACCATGGCTACTCTCACCAAGTAACACATACAATAGTATATAATATAATAAAGAATATCAAGGGTACCCTGCTACTACTTTCCTACTGGTTTGCTACTTTTCCCTAACGTCGCACGTCCTAAGCATCTCTCTCCAAAAAGTCTTTCTCGCAGACACTTGGGTGAAGCATGACAACATGCACCTTCTGGAACAAAACCAACATGTCCATGTAAGAAAAGTAACCAGGTAGTTTCTGGGAGCCACCACAACCTACATAATGTGTATCAACCATCAGGTATTATACCTCAATCAATTATAGCCCATACACTGAGTAAGGATCATCAAGCCATCACAACCTATACACATTAAACCTATAGTAGTCCATAGTAAACTATATCCAGAATATATGTGTGTGAATAACCACAATCCATTACAACCCTCTACACACATATATGGTTAAAACTAACTGTTGTGCCTACCAGCACAAGTAACTACCACAAGAAGTGAGTGGGGACAAAAGGGGTATTCATCCATTCATCCTCCCATGAAAATGATGGGGAAAACACCCCCCATGGCTTAGAATCCCCAGGGTGTCAGTTTCCCTTAATGATAGGGTGGAGTAGCATTTAGAAACACAAAAGGTACATGACATACTATATCTCACAACCACACTATGAGAATAACCTAGTCTTAGACTCAACTACAGCTAATGTCTCTCAGACTCTGGTTGATACTTCTAAGACTGTGTATCCAATAATAACATGACCATTTAAAGAGTATTAATACATTATTTCATTCCCTTGTTATCAGTTTCACTTTATGTTAATTAATTCCATAAACATTAATTAAACGGTACCAATTCCACATTAATGTTCATTAGAATCACACCCAATGTACACTTTTCCATCTAAATTACAACCTCATCATTATGTTCCAGCAAACTCCAACCGCATGGGTTAACACCATTTATTCAATTATTCATTACATTATTACTTTTCTACATTCCTAGGCATTATAGAAAATCATTCTATGCTACTAAACACTAGGGGGGTCAACGAGATGAGTAGATGTACTACCCTTCGTGTCTTTTCCGCCTATTGTAAGAGAGTAGAGCCACCCTCCCTTGAGAAGCTAAAGAATGAAAGCATGTGGCATAACCAGCATGCCTTTACCTCTTTCGGAAGAATGGTAAGCAAGACCAGCTGCCTTAGGTAGTGGGGAAAAGTAAAATAGGCAATCAACCAAAAACAAACAGCAAGAATCCAACAATCACATCCATCCAATTCCGTCATCCCTGGTGTCCTCCTCAACACCCCCATGTATAAACCGATGCATCTCGCCCCTTAGGTATCATTTGATACCATAAAGAAAAGGCATATATGCCCCCACATATCACAATATCCATCTAGGATCACATTAAAACACATGTATCATGAAAACAAAAATCTTAACAATTTGGAACTTGGCCGTTTAACAATCAAGAGGGTATCTCAGAACCCTACAAGGAATTATCTTTTATCAAACAACCAGTTCTTTAATCCATCATGGGTTAACTGATTATTATTATCAAGATCCAAATTCAGGAATCCAAATAAGTAAGTTATCACAAATGATTAAACATTCTTACTAGGCCAATTTTATTAACATCAAATATTAACAAGAAGAACCAGATTCATTTACATACCTCTTTATCTACAGAAAAATAGTTGTCAATGAATTACAGTTTATGTTCTTTACCAATTACCATCAAGAATGAGAATCTAAATGATGAAATTAAGTATATCACACTATCTCGCAAAATAAGAGGTAATAACATACGATCGATATCAATTTATTTATCCCATTGAAATATTTATTATGTCAATTCCATTATGATCCAGTGGGATAAAACATGCTAACTATATAGTTGCACATAAAATAAAAGAGAAGAAATTAATGCCCTATCTCAAATAGTTCTTGATGTTATTTATACGAGTGCAATCCACACAATACGTCACGATCCTCCTATCGTGACAACTACATCCACCCGAGGATGACATAGTACGACCGCAAAAACCGAACCCCAAGAAAACTCCATTAGAGGCATGGATATTACATGCTATAATATGTAATTGAGAAATAGGGGAAGATGAACCCCAAAAGATAAATGATAAAACATAACTTTTATTGAAGGTTGATCGATGATTCTTGGCTGAAAAGAAACTGGGGTACACTTGCAGTATGAAGGACATCGGGGAAACCAATCCAAGAGGAAATGTTTGATCTCACGATTCCTATAGGATGTATGGAAATGTTTGAGCATCTTTCACTAGGGAACAAGGAGTAACAACAAGGGAGGAAGATATATTTTCCCTTTCAAAGATTTAACAGAGGAATAGTTTAAGATACGCTTAATTTCCCATTAAAAGATGATCACATTAAACCACACGGTTTGAACAAGTAAAAACATCCTGAGCCTTAGGAATAATTAATATAATAGTTTTGGAATTTGAATTGGCCTTAGAGTCCTTAAAATATAGATTTAAATTCATTTAACGTCAAAGGGGAGAACCTATAGGAAGCTGAAAACACTGTTCATGAACTAAAAATTTGGAAAAGGAAAAACACTGTTCATGAACCTTACCATTGGAACCTCACCAATAGAACATTGTTCATGAACCTCACCATTAGAGCCTCACCAATAGAACACTATTCATGAACCTCACCTATAGAACACTTTTCATGAACCACACTGTTAGAACCTCACCAATTGAACAGTGTTCATGAACCTCACCATTAAAACCCTGTTCATGAACCTCAGCATTAAAACATTGTTCATGAACCTCACCAATAAAACACTGTTCATAACCCTCACTATTAGAACCTCATAGATAGAAAACTTTTCATGAACCTCACCTTTAGAACACTGCCCATGAACCTCACTGTTAGAACACTGTTCATGAACCTCACCGATAGAACACTGCTCATGAACCTCACCAATAGAACAGTGTTCGGGAACATCACCGGCAAAACATTGTTCCTGAACTTCACCGATAGAACACTGTTCATGAACCTCACTATTAGATCTTTTGTAATACAACACTATTTATGAACCCCACCATTACAACACTGTTCATGAACCTCACCGTTAGAACACTGTTCATGAACCTCATCGATAAAACACTGTTCTTGAACCTCACCGTTATAACATCACCGATAGAACACTATTCATGAACCTTATGGATAAATCATTTTTCATGAACCTCACCAATAGAACAATGTTCACGAACCTTACCATTAGAAACTCACTGATAAAACATTGTGCACATACTGTTCTCAAAACACTATTCGTAAAACTCAAAAATTTTCAAAGAATGAGAGGTTACAATTAGAGGTTACAGATAGAACTATTCACTGATAGAACTGTTCATAGAATTTGAAATTTGGAAAAGGTAAGAGAGGTTACTGTTAGAAATCACCATTTCCACTATTCACTGAAGGTTACCAATGCACTATTAAAAATTTTCTACCATTGGAATTGTTCACCGAGGGTCACCGATGCTACATTTCACATAAGGTTACCAAGCATTGTTCACAACTATCTACTGTTGGAACTGTTCATTGATGGAACTCTTTAAAAAATGGGAAAATTGGAAATGTGTTGGGGATAAGTCACTTTGACCTCTCGTAACACCTTAAGCACTATATTTTTTAAAAAGGAATGGTCCAGAGAGGTCTGGACCATTACATTTGTCCTCAGTTACCACCTATATTATTTCCCCTTTCACTACACGTTGGGCCAAAAATTCCATGATTTAATTGTGTCTCGGTAAATTCAATTGAATATGGTTGATTATATATATATATATATTTAGGAAAGAAACTAGGATATGTGGAATGTGTTTGTTATGCCGTTCATGAGGAATACTATGAATGGAATGAAGTATCAAGGAAGGGTGCAATGAATTTCACTGACTGCATGAAAAAAAGGTGATAATTCAAACTCATTAAATCCTCAAGGTATATCGAAACCAACAAAATGTTCCAGAAGTCTCATTGTACAATGTAAAACCAAACTCATTGAAACCATAGACCTCTGGAAGATGATCTTCAATGAAATAATGTAACATGAAAATCCAAATATAATAAATGAATGTAGAACATGTTTTAAGGCCAAAGTTGGTCTCGACCCTCTTAAACTTCAAGTATCAAGCCATATCACTATGGGAACTATTACACCAAAAAGAATTCTCATCGAATGATGAATCAATATTATGTTCTATTATCATCATTCATTACTGGATCCCTTATAAAATATTGGTTACATTTTCGAACCTTGTATCCATATGCACGATTTGGGAACTAGAATTAGACGCCATAGGTGCTGAGGCAGTAGGGGAATATGTTTTTATGGATGAACTCAATATTCATTCCATGTCCCCACCAGATATATTTATGATTTCAAAACTCATATTAAATCTCTTTACTAAAGACATAAAAAGCTTAAACATACAACAATAGTTCCAAGGATTCTTCCAATCATGATTTTGTTTGGATGCCAATTATAGTGGGTAAAATTATCTATCCCATAAGAGATGTAAGACTAAGTATTACTGGACCACTAGTGATAGGGTTTACCTCATCTTATTTCAATCATAATTCCATTATTATTCAAGAACATAATTCTTGGATGCACCATCTAACAAGAAGTATCATATTAGTTAGTGAAGACCATAGGGTCAAAAATATGACATCTTGAAACAGTTTTCCATGGTTCCCAAAACATATTTCAATCATGGATGCTCTGAATATATCAAAATATATTCATAAAGTACTCATAGTAGACTTGTTAATAACTTAGTATTTATATGCTATGGTTACCGCTAATAAAGTGTAGAATATATCGATTTATCGCATGGAATTCCAAAAATTCATTTCTTTCGTAGATAAAGATAGATATATTTTCATGAAAAGACACATCATACCCTTTTATTTATCTATTGTGGTTAATTATGTTTACATTTAATTCTATTTAATTGGTAAGGGATCTATAAAAAATCTCATTCTAATAGAAATTATTAACTGATTGGGTTATAGTGAAACTAATTTTACCGTTATAATATAGATATTCATGGTAATGAAAACAGTAAGAAAAATAATATTTGATGATTCAATATTTGGAATCAATTAAGGGAAATTGTACCCTACTCATAATTCATAATTATTTTGAATTTTATTACCTTCAACATCCTGTTGGTAGGGCCAACATTTCATTAATATATTTTGGACCTCTTTTCCTTCAACCAATGTCTTATGTTTTGTGTTAGTGGAAAAATTGGGACATTAAATAGTGATGTAGATCTTCTCTAATCATGTGAATCCCATTACATAGATGTGTGATTTTATCAGTGTAAAGGGAAGAAAAACATGAATAATGATTTTTATTATGCTACTTCCCACAATGGCCTTTAAATGACTATCTTTAACCCCACTAATGTTCTCAATGATGAATATGTATTTTCTATTAACTAAATTGAATATAAATATTCCGATTTTATCAGATATTCATCAACTAAGATGATATTAGTTTCATTAGTTGAATAATATAGTATCGATTAGGTATTTAACCATCAAAATGATAGAAAACCCTAAGGGTAATGAACCGTCGTTTTTTCCCTAGAACATCAGTATACCCTATAACTGGTAGTGATATTAGAAGAAACTCTCATATCAGTGACGGAATGTGTAAATATCCCCAATTCATCGCTAAAATGTTAGGATGTTAACTTTTTTTAAATATATGAATATTCAACTTTATTACAATTTCCACTTGAGATTGATATACAGTAATAAAAATAAGAGGTTCTCAATAAAAAAGATCTATTATTTCAGGATGGTGTTTTTACCTCTATTAATGATATTCAATAGATAAATCTTGGTATAAAAGAAGTTATGTGGATTAAATTTATCAATGTTTCCATGTCCCTTAACATACATGAAGTATATAATTCTATTATGAATAATCTTTGAGATGTGTTCACATTAAATGACATAGAAATTCTAGGTCATAATCCCAATGTTTCCACCCTCCAAATGTTTTAAGCATAAGATCACAGCAATTACAAGCAGATATCTAGAGGAATTCATCTAACTCATGATTCTAAATTTAATGTGAAATTGATAAAATCAATAATTACAACTTCATTAATGAATTAAGTTACTTTAATTTGATCACCAATATTGGCCTATTCATGAAATATAATAGGAAAATGTGTGTTTTCACTGAATTTATAGATCTATATAAGCATTATATGAATGTTGATTTCTGAGTTTTGAATAGAAAACATATGATTATTGTGATTATAAAGTTCATTCTATCTTTTTTATGGATTTATATTTAGGAAATAACAAAATTCGAATAGAACCTAAATATGAACGAGCGACATTTTTCAGGGTACCCCAAGGAATATAATTTTATTGATTGTTTCCTTTAAAATTGAAGTAAATAAGAAACATTTAACAACATGACATGAATTATATTCTCAAACCCTTCTTAAGGATGTATTTTGAATGCTATACAAATGAATTGGTGATAAAAACTATGTATAATTATGATTATGTACCTCATAATGAGAAAATTTTCAAAACATTATGACAACATATCTAAAAATGAATCCCCTGAAATCATATTTAGGTGATAAATTATGAAAGTTTCTAGGGTTAGTATTACATTATTGTGGTATCAAATTTGATCCAAAGAAGACTAAATCCATAACTGATATGTCACCTCTAACAAATCTCAATAAGTTTATAGGAATATTCAGGAACCTCAGAAACATTTAACTCTATAAATAAAATCATACAAAAAAATTATTATCATTTTACTAGATAATAAATTGTTGACCGAAAAATAAATGGAGTGTAAATTTCCAAGAGGTATTGGACAACCTAAATAAATAACTTTTTCATCCATCACTGTTCATCCATACTATCAAAGGAAACAATCAAAGGAAACATACACATTATACATTACCTGCTTAGAGAGATCTTTGGGAACTTACCTCAAGGAAAATAATGATGAAATTGATAACAACCTCAATTATCTCACTAATACCTTACTTGATACTGAGACTCAGTACTTATACATCCTATTGATTTTCCTCACACTAATCATTGTTGTTCAAAAACCTATTTCTATTCATATATTATTAAAATGTATTCATAATCTCACATAATGATCCACTAAAATATATCCTTAATCATACAATATTTATTGTCCACATAGAATGGTGGGTGGTCATATTGTTGTAGTTCAGCAATTAGTTCATACTATGGAAGGAAATAAAAATGTAGTATCTAATAAAGATCCTTGAGAAACAGCATTCACAAGAAATAACATCATTAAATAATAAATTTCTTAATGAAGAGGACATTTCTAACTAATAATACCACTAGAAATTGTAAATGAAAATTGATGATTCTCATTGAAGTTTAAGATGTAAAATAATGTAATACCTAGATCTCAATATAGTATGTTTCGGAGTCAATCTCATATCTCTTGTGCATAAAATTCTTCCAAACTCATTCCCATTGTTATAAGTTTATACCATCGATGATGTTGAATACTAATTCACCTTTACAATAATAATAATTTCACTAAAAATAATAGTGTCCCACTAGAAGGTAAATCATTATTTGGAGTTAGTAATCAAGTAGATCAATGGTGATTATTCCATTATAAAGGAAGAGTTGATCCTCATACATGAATATGTGTACATGTTGATCGAGGAATTCCCCTATGGTCCACTATTAACTAATGTCCCAAACTGTAAAAATGACAAGGAAGATGCATTATCCAATGAAACTACATCCTTGGAAGATCAAGAATAAGATAATATGATCATCATTATCATGCATTGTAAGATTGTATCATGGTTTCATGGAATAATATATAATATATTAAGTAGGTAAATCTATCCCTAAAAATGATAACTCAATAAATAGTCAAATAGCACCAATATTATACTACATAAAAATGGGGCGGTTCTTCCCTCAAAATGTAAAATAAAAGAGACGATTTGATGGTTGGAAGTCAATATTACTCTCTACGGTTGCCCGAATCATCATAATGTTCCATATAATAATTTAGTGGATTGAATTCCCCATATATTAAATGAATATGGTGTAAACTATTATGATCATACGATAACATTATAAGGGTGAAAATAGAACTCATATTTCTTGGGTAAATATTTATCATAAAATCAAGAGGCTAGGATAATTCAAGCACTCAATAAAATAAGATTAAATATAAATCAACAAAAATTTCAATCATTTCAAGTATATAATAAATTATCCATAACCCCCTAAATATATTTCATTATTAAAAATACACCAAGAAATTTTTTATATTTTTGGAATGGATTTCATATAACTAAATCTATTATCAATAACTAATAAGTTCAAATACATCTATACCTCTAATGACATCTTCTATAAGTTGTTCATGGAATTACCCCATATGTAATCCGAGAAAAAACATTTTTCAACTTCATTATGTTAAAATCAACAAAATATTTTATGTCCCCCACACAATACTAATGGACAATTACAACTATTTTTATTTTTCGAAAATTAAAATGATGTATCATGAGTATCATATTTAATATAACCATTTCATTCACTATAATGTTTTGTAAAATGAACATATAACAGATTTCAATATGATTTTATCAAACATACTAGAAAAATGGTTGAAGAAGATTATAAGTATGGGATTAATATCATTTTAAGCATTGTGGTCCTATCATACCACAACTCATACTGCTACACAGGTGACCCTATATTGACATGTATAATGGATAAAAAAATTTCAACATATCAATGCACAATTTCCCTAACACACCACTATAATTTCTGATCATATATCCATATATAAGAAATTTACGATGTGATTAGATAAATATTATTGACTATGTGATAGAATATATAAAATGTTACATAATTAAGAGGTCCTGCAAAAACAAATAGAATGATCCTTTAACAACAAATTTTACATACATTCATTCTTCTAAGGATAACTAGTCCTCGCTCTCAGGACCCCAATCATACGTAGGATGAATCCTCTGAATCTGGATCGAAAATTGATAGGGATTTTTTCTAAACCATAGGTTCTAATACAACATTGAATTTTAACTAATTACCAAGGATGGTGAGTACATCACATCCTTATAAATTCATGGTTCTCAAGAAATATTTCATGTGATCAAAATATGGCCCTTGATGCACGACCCTAAATGGCATGACTAATCTAATAAGTAAGACCATAAAAGGAACATTAATAATCAAATATATGCAACCTTAAATTACAATCACCTTAGGTCCATCTCATATAATGTTAAAATACTTTAAAACATCACTATCATAAGATTTTAAAATGTGTGACACCCCATCACCACTGTAAATCATTAAATTGTGTGTGCAACATTGTCAAAATAAAAAATTAGACATGATGATTCATGTTAATATTTAATACATAAAAACTGTATGACACTTTTTCCTCACTTGAGAGGAGCCCTATTAATGATGTTGTTCTCCTACCGCACCCTGAAATATCGTTTCATGAACAATGTGTGTCTTTATTCCTATTTATATGGGATATGTAGTGATATTATGATTACCTATCATGGGACCAACAATAAAAAACACCAATAACTATATTACCAATACCTATTTTATATCAATGGATTTATTATTCAAACCCTCAATGAGAAATTCCAATGAAATATGAGTCCATTATAGTTTATGGAAAAAATCTTGTGACCAAACACTCTTTATAACTCTATAAACTGAGTACCCCTGAATATTGTTTGGATATAGATGATAAGAACAAATGGATATGATGGAAACCTCTATTATGAATATTCATTCTATTTCCTTGATATGGATCTACATAATACACCGCTAATGTTTGATTTCAATAAACTATAACTTCTTCCATGGGTTAATTTATTTTTATCTATATATGCCATGGGAACATCTTAATTGAATTTTCCCATAAAATATGTTCCATGACCATTGTTTAGATACTTTTCCTATATGAATGTCTCATATCTAAGATCCCTAATATCAGGTATTACAAATATCCCCTGGAATCTAAATAATTTTTTAGATTTCATGTCTGGGAAACATTCCCCCAATAAGATAATAGATAAGGCGGTGTGCGCTGGACATATCCATTGATTTTTGTTTTTAGTAAAAAAGTTATAACCCTACAATTTACACTTATTTCTTACATCACGTATGAAACATGTGAGATATTATACATTGGTGGATTATTATATTATGTATAATTAAAATCCAACATGATTCATGGGGAAATCGGTCCATCCTCCCTGAACTTAAACTACCTAGAGTGGCCACACTCATGTGGCCTATCATTTCTTACACATGAGCTTGATCTTAATTTGGGTCATTCTCAATTATATTGCTGGATTCATCCTTTCTATATTGAGATATGTAGTGATTCTAATAACATATATCTATTCCCAACCATGATATAATCTAAATTATCCTTTTTATCCTTTCCTATAGTCTAGATATATGAAATGAAAAACCTATCAACCACATGTGAAAATTACTTTGGGAATCTCAAAGGGATTATAACCATGCATTCATGAATGAATTAAAACTAAATTCATCCATTATACATTCATAACATCCCCTTTTCATAAATAATACCCATTTTTTGAAAATAATAGATTATCAGAAAACATTATTAGTTATCATTGATAAAATCATCTAACTCAGAAGGAAACCTCAATTTTGACTATGCATAATACACCCATAATAAGGATTAAAATAATACAAAACTGATGAGGCCTCTAAAACATATGTTTTTTATCCTTAGGAGAAATTCATTATATACTTTTATTCCCCAAATTCATCATAATAGGGGATAACATTCCAATCTCGTATACGGTCATCCATTATATAAATATCCCTTATCACTTCCATATACTAAAGAACCCCAAGAATAAGAATTAAAGCATTTATTTTACACACAAAAAAGATGTTGGAAGAATCATCATATTTTAAGTCAAATTTGGTTTATTTCCCCCACATCAAGGTTCTATACACCATCACCATACACATCATACACATGTCTTGTCGGTTTGGTTCAAAATTAAATTGCATCACCTTATGTTTTCTCCCCATTCATAGTGATATAATTGATAGGGTTATATAACACTTAATACACACTATAATTCTATGTGATACTAGTTATTAACCCAAATGTCAAATTAAATAACATCTAAACCAAGATTTTATCATTATTCTAAGTTTTCACTGTCATGATTGTTAACATTGATCAGGTGAGTGTGAAAGTGGTGAACCAAATCTCACCATCCTCCATCGATTTAATGTGGCTTAATTTTCCACAATTGATAGTTTTTATTCCATCATAACAAAACCAAATATTCCATTAACTAAACATTGATAGTTATTCATAAATAGAATGAATGAATAGGGAAAAAAAGAAATAACATGATACTGTGTATTTACGAATTAAAAAAGATAAGCGAATCCACAAGATCAAGTATCTCTAAAATCTATATTAAATTATTATAGTATTTAGTAAATATTATTTGATTCACTGGATTGATACTCATGTTTCTTCAATTATATATTAAAACTCCTACCTCTTCATAGCCTTATCCTCCAAATCTTGATTCTGATTATCTATCATATCAAAAGCAACGTATTTCCCTTAAATTTAAACCCCTACCAAGATAAGTGAAGCTACATAAGTTATCTCTTGTTGGTATCCAACTATTTTTGTAAATGTATCATTTTATAGTCTTTCTCATCATCATGTCATTGGAATGCATCAAAATCATTGGAATTTTTATTCTATTCTTGGTACAACATATCATGGTGATCGTCATATTTGGTGAGAATTTTTTCCTTATAAAGAATGTATAAGAAATTTATCTATTTATCCCCTATCAAATTACCCTATTAAATATATGATGGACTTTGTGTAAGTAAATCAAAAAATATCCCATTCTATTAAACAATTATTAAAGTCAGTAGAGTTGAGAGGGAATCTCATCCAAGGGTATCTCTGAGACCATCTACTATATGTATTTCCCAGAAAATAGTGAGACATAAATAAATAATTCATGGCCTCTATTTTTGCCTATAATATTATCATTGTAGGATAAATAAACCCCATAATTGACTCACTCAAGGAGGTGGTGTGTGTCTCTCCCTATGTAGTGACTTCATCCCTGTATGTAACCATTTGTTAAACTATAGAGCGGGTTACCATTTTGGATGACTAAATAATGATAATGCGCGTAAAAGTTTTTAATTAAAGATAAGGTCATCCAAATTTGAATATATACTGGATGAGAGGGATTTTAATTGAAATATATATCAATAAACACCCATATATTGATCTAATGGAAGTTTAGAAGCTCCTTGGACATCCCCATCTTCATCGGTTGGGAAGGTGGATACCACTTGAAGGGGGAACTTTTCATTAATGTTCATGTTTCCTATACAAAATGAGTCATTGGTTCCTCCCTTTTAAATTTTTTGATTACGTATTTCATCTGTTATAGAAACATGAGAAGCCAAAAAACCCTATCCATGGAAGACCTCAACAATATTCATTAAATATAAAGCTTAACTATTCCAGATTCCTAATTAATTCACTATATATAAGGGTTCCATATTGACAAAAAAATAATTACATACTTATAAATTATAAATGAAATCCTCTAACTCCTTTGAAGATAATAGAATATAAATTTCATTAAAATATAAACATCTTTCCATTATTCTATCTAATATATCCTTAGTAATTTATACATTAACACTTTTTGGGATTTTTATGTTGCCTTGATCAGGACCCAAAATTTGCTTCATCACCTTCTCCAACTTCTATTCGTTCAACGAGTGATCTCTTAGGAGATAGGATCATCAAATGAGATGAGGGGATTGATTCCTTTATATCCATGAAATGATTAACCTCTAATTATTTTAATACCTTCCACTTACAAACAACCATGGTCAAGTATCCCTTAAATAAAATAATGGGTGGTGGAGATTTGTACTCATATTCATTAGTTGCAACCTCTGTATGCATCATTTAATCAATATCTCCTCCATGATTCCCATAAAAAACACGAGATCCATATCAACCCCTTTTGAAATAACATGATGATATATAGTTGTTTCCAAAGGTTTCCTTGATTTGCATGATGACTCTATAAAACCCCTAAAAAATAAAGTTATCCATCGCTGGATGATATTTTATCTTTCACAATATTTTTTACTAGGATGTAATTATTCCCCATGGGTAATAGTATAGAGTAGGGTATTTTACAATGGTACCTCTCACATTGAAGATGTAAACGCACCATCATGAGTCCATGCTTTACATGGATTGTCCTCCTCAATTACCTAATGATCAGTTATAAGTACCATATGAAAATAAAGATTATCTGTTTTTTCAATACTTGATCATGGTCAAATGAATATATCGGATTCACTATATTTGAGAAGTTTTATGAGAACAACAACAAATTCTGACCTCATAGGGTAATGATTTCACCCTCCATTAGAATTTTCTCTTAGAAGAGGCAACTGTATTACATTCTTCCTCAAACATCTATATTGGAAAAGGTAGGTGAGGATAACCCCTTCCAATTATACATTTATAATCCTTCATCCTTGGGATAATTTCCATTACATATATAAATATGATCCATGAATCCCAACACGGCTTCTAGCAATAATATATATTGGAAATTCAAGTTATAGTGACTCATAATGTTCCCTTTTAAAATAAATGTTAAGTATTATCTCATTTATTAATATTTATTCTCTCAAAACAGAGATGGGGGAGAGCGTAAAACATATTCATGATAGAAAAACTCATCCCTTTCATCGATGATTCAAACAAACACCTCTATATTGATCCCATGTTCTGTTATTTTGGAAACCCATATTGTGTCCAGAATCAAGATGTTAGTGGAATAACTGAGAATATCTAGCTCTATGAGATTCTTCTCTACCATTTTTGGATCCAAGTTGCTTCCAAATTCTTAGGTAACCTCTAAATTTAAATTTTGGATAATATTCATGTATACTAGTAGATATGTCCATAAATCACTATCTTTAGAAGGAATACCCTACCAAAATTGTGATTCATTAGGTTGTACATAGTCTGAATCTTTGACTGGTTTTGAGGATAAATAAAAATTCCATGGAATTCTAGTTTTTATAGGCCATTCTAAGTTAGTGGAAGTCAGAAATGCTAAATTGTTGGTCAATTCTTGATAGTGGTGATTGTATTGACTCAACCCCATATTATACGGTAAAAACCCTTTCATTATGAATTTTTTAGAATCATATGATCAGGGTTGTGAAGGAAATCATGAAACATCATCGATATCCTTCATGGGGTGGACCCCTTTTACCACAATTTCTTAATTTGTGAACTACATAATTTAAAACTCAAGGAATTAACTTCTCCAACTTGCCATAATGACATGATCAAGACCTGTAGATATCATACCCAACAGTGTTATCAATGGACTTAGTAACCAGAGGAAACTATATTTCCACCTTAGAGAATTTATATCTTATAAGTTCCTAGAGCTCTTATAAACCATCAAATTCTTTTCAAATTGGACATTCATGGGATGTAACATGGTTAGTAACTATATGAACCGAATTTAGTGTGTGAATATGTTTGGTGAATTGGATTGAAATAATTTTTTCACTATCAATTCACATTTCTAACACATAATCTCTCACAACCATCTTATATGACTTGGATTCATAGTCACTAAGGCCATAATAAATGGGCATCCCATTGGAGGTCCTTTTATGGGATGAAATAGAACTCCAAGAAAAAACTCAAAATCCTCATAGCCACCCTATACATCATGGAAAGGGGTTTGATTCCAAATATGTCATTCAGGATTGGAAATAATCAACATCCAGGGATTCTGACTTCACTTAACATTGCATAAAAGATTAAATGTACTATTATCCATCCACATAGCTCATGGAATGGAGCCAATATTTGAAAGGGGTACATCCCCACAAAAATATTCATGAAGAATTTATGGATCATCACTATGTTCATGGATTCAAACACTATGTTTTCCAATTATAATAGCATGAATTCCAAGAACAATATTCCTGACCTAACATAGAAATCAGTCTTGTGAACTTGAATCTTGTAGGTAGTCCGCCACATTGTTAGAAAGAAAGTGAGAAAAGTTATACTATGATTTTAGAGTCATTCATGTCACAATATGTGTTATATTTCCTTTTATCCATCATGTAATGTATTTACCTAGTATTTCATTATTTTCCAATGCAGGATACCCCATTTTATGTTTGTAACTTGGGTAATTCCCTAGGGATTCATGAAAACATTTATCTATTGCATAAGATGGAAATTAGCCTCAGGGAAAGGGCCTTTTCATATGAACCACTTTCCCTAGTCTAATAACATGGGGATAAAGGAGGAGTTTTTTTATATGAACCCACATTCCCTTTATTGTGTAGAACTCATTATAGGCAACATTAAGGATAGGATATTTAGATATATTTTTGATATCCTGGAGAATAGTGCTTACTTCTCAATATGTCTGATAAATAGTGTTAGTTTGTGGACTCCATTGGATTATTATCTCTAGGAATATATCTGTATTCTTTTATATATACATCTGTGTTACCCATAGAGATTTGTAAATATAGATAGCATTCATCTTATATTCAAATTAATCCCAAGTCTATAATACCCAATAATCCCATATCAAAACTGATTTAACTCCCCCTCCAATATGAAAATCCAAGTCTTCATTCCAAAAATTCGATTGGTCAGTGGAAAGGTGATGAAAAATTGATTATTAGAAATTTATTATTTCTTGATGATATGATTATTCAAAACTAGAGATCTAGTGTTGTGTTGATCGAGAACATGAAGACTATTATTCGTACATAAAAAATGACACCTCAATAGAAATATCATTTTTCATAAGATTTTTTATCCATTAATCTAGGAGTGCAGTTTTTATTTTTTTATCCTTGGGATTAGAGTTTCTATTGGGAGACCATGGTCATATAATAAAATTAACTTATCCATAGGATACTCTATATTGTACATCATTAGATTTTCAGCACAATTTACTAGGATACCATTATATGAATTGAAATACAGAGTCCCAACAATTTCTAAAATTTACTATATATAAGTATTAGCTTGGTCATTGAAAATTTGTATCATTTCACTAGTCATTGGAATCTAGAGATGGTATATATAATATTACATTAGTTTAAATACTCTCAATATAAAGTATCCTTAGGTGTTGGAAAATTTGGATGAAATATTACTGAATTCTTAACTAAGTGGTTTGTTGAGCCTGAGGAAATAATATGAAAATTTTATATCATATTCACTAACTAGACATATATAAATTATTATGGCCTAGTTTCATACTCAAGTCACTTTACATAATCTATTTCATGAAATTCACTTCACCCGGTCTATTTTAATCAACTTTCATTATGCAGGGCTATGAATAGAACTCACTTCCTGCATGCTAGTTTTTCGAAGTGGCTTCATGTAATATAAACACATAAGTAGATGCATAGAAATTTTATTCAATTAATAATCAATTTATAATAGGACTTACTTTATCAAGAATGTATAGTGGTGTAATTAAGGGGGGATTTTACCCTATTTATTGATGAGTTCTCACATAGCATGTTGATCCTCTACAAGTTGACTTATGGACTACATGGGAAATATACATGTGAGGTAACATTTCAAGAAGTCCATATTACTAATAAATATATATGATCATATTGTGTATAGTGATATAATAGATCAAACATTTGATCCAAACCCTGATCTGATGAGCAAGAATCCCTTTCCCAAGGGTTTATCCCCTCCCCCACCCCCCACATTTCTATCTTCCTTAGGATTAAATATATACTTTTCTAGTCAGATGAAATTATGGGGGGGGGGGGTTTGTTGGTTCTACATTTTCACATAGGGATAAAATATTCATAATGAATATATGTAAAATATATAAATGATAAAATGCATGAAATAGTGAAATAAACATTTCTTGAAACCCCGAAAATGTACATAAAAAGGAATTGTAGGTAATAATAATTTTTATAAATATTTATGTTGTTTTATCTTGCACAGATTATATACATAGGACAAAATCATAGAAAAAATCATTAATTCCCTCAATCACCTAGGGTCCATAATTTTCTAATAAATAGACCCATTGGGATTTTCATTAGTGCCTTTTTTAGAAGAAAAAGAAATAATAGAAGATCTATTCTCAAAAATCCATCATCATTATATTCAAACCCTTTAGGTACTATAATATTCCTTTAAATAATATAAAGTTACAAGAAATTAAGGGATCATGCGTTCCCAAAGTCCAAAAACAACAAGAATCGATTTAAGGAACATATTTTTCTCTAATCAAATAGAAATTGGTTGAAGTACCCCAATCTAAAACAAATTTATATTCCACACTTCTTAAAGTTTCCAAAGAGACCATTAATTATCAAGGTAAATCCCCACCCAAGATTCATTCATAGTTACATATCTCAATTATGTACGTCATGGGATTTGTCTCTTATATCGCCCAAATCCAACTAGGTAAACGATGTTTTTTCACCCAATATTCACTTGGGAAGATTCCCTTCAGATATCCTAACATTACATAGGTGATTCCACCCTAAATTACTTAGGTCACCATCTAATTATGTCATCTAAATGTCTTCCCCCATAACCACAGGATCTATAAGGTCTGGGAAAATTCACACCAGCATGAACTCCAGATAGTTCATTCCCATCTAAAAATAGTTCCCCACACTTAACCTCCATACTAGAAAGGTTAATAATAATGTTAAGAAAATGAAATTCTCTGTCTGATGCCAATATCAAACATAGAAGTGGTGGTGGGACTCTTCTAATTTCATGTAGAAGCATTCATATAATGCATGATTCCTGAAATGTGAAGTAAATTGCTCCCTATGGACAACAATTCCCTACAAATGGATATATAATTCTTAATTTTGGGTTCAGAAATAGTTAGGAAGAATGACTGGCCTATAATTGCATTTCTTCCAGAAAAACACATTCTAACCATTCCCTCATCCAATAGTGGATGCGGAGAAAGAGTCTCCCATATGTATCCCTCTTAAAGTAAGCCCACATCCTTTGAAGCATAAACCCATGTTGCTTTGGTAACTTTTGAATCACGTCCCCATTATATAATGTATGTGAATTTTAATATAAAATACCATGAATTAAGAAGGATTCTTGATATATTATGTAAATGGGTAGTATATATTCCATATAAATGAAATTATTTTTATAAATTAACATGTCTTTCAAATAATAATGTTTCGAGATGAAACCCTTACCTAAATTCATGGATTGTCGAGTATTTCTTTTATCTTGTGAATAAAAAACCTATATAAATTAATGAGTTGAAAATTACATTATACTGATTAAAACCCTTTTACATAAACCAATTCCATTATTTTTATTAGTTACATATTTAATCCCTTAATCAATTACAACATCATTGGGTGTTATAATGATTCTCAATTCAATATTTGAAAATTACATGAGTGTGTTGAACATGGTCAAAAGGGAATTTATTCTATTATTTACATAATTATAAGAATGAAATAATTATAACATTTTAAAATAAAATATACTTTTAAAAATAACCATGAATTAAGGTTATGAAAAATGAAATATCTTACAAATCATCGAGACAATATATAGTATGTATGCATGTGTAACACTTCCATTTTTCAAAGATCACGATAGAAATAAGGTATGAATTTTATCTTCCCATAATTATAATAATATCATAAATATATTAATTTTTTTAAAATAAAATTATATATAATATCCATATAACATGGTAACAAAAAAAATGTCATCACTTCGTGAGGTGATAGTTCACCGTACACATAAATGACATTATCATTTTTTTAAAGACGGTATAGTAATAAATTATATGATATATTAAATTTGAATAATGATTATTATTTCATAAATATAATATATAATATATAAATCCAAAATTACGAATATCCATGAGAGGCGATGATGGAAAAATAATTACCTCAGTTTGAAGGGCGGTTGTCCACCATACAGAGGAACGATGGTTTAGATTCCCATTTAATGGGAGAGGACATGAATAAATATTAAATCATCATAATAATAACATATCATTATATCAAAGATGATTATTTTATTATATCAGAATTTTTTAAACAAAACAGAACTTGGAAAAATAATAATAAAAGAAGCATAGTGGATACTATAACCTCTTATTCAGACAAACACTGAAGTATTATACATAAAGCCTTCAGAGATTGGATTTATTATTAATACAAGGATTATATGATGTGGTGATTAATGTATGGAATGATTTGGGAATGGCTTGACATAACCGATAGATTTTAGTTGTGTATAATGGAGATGATAATGGGTTCCCATTTATAATGGAGGAGTGACAATCTTGTAAATAAATAACAAACTACTAAATAATGGGATATTAATCTCAAGAAAATTTACATAAATATGAAAAATAAAGTAACTCAAGAGATATAAGATTGATCCAAACATCTTACTATCAAAATAAACATTATTTTAAACATATTACACTATGTACCTCTCAGGTTACTCACCTTTACACTTTTAAATGTTATTTGTGGTAATTATTTTTTATTGATTCCTTTAATAATTAGGGTCAAAAACTATGTTGAACAAGTTCTATAATATCAATTAAAATTGTAATACCCCATCCTTAGTATCCTAGAGTTTGTTCTTTACCTTATTACATTGGTATAGATTCAAGTGAAAAATCCTAAATGGAAAATCAGTTTAGTATTATTATACGACATATTACATACATGAACCCTAAATTACACTATAAAACATAAAATATATAATTTAAAATCCCTTAAGAACATCATTATTCTCCTAGATTTATCTTACATGTCTTTCATAATAAACATAATTGTGTCATGGAATGAATAAAACCTATGAAAGGGGTGATCTCAGATGCTTAGTAAGGGTATGTGTATAACAGAAGTTATTATAACTAATAAGCATAAACATTAAGTAAAGGTTTTTAAATAAATCACAAGCCATTAAAACATACTCTTGATAATAATATAAAAATTATAAATAATATCATATAAAAAAATCATATGATATAGAATACATAATAATGTATATTATACTAGTTCATTAATTATAACAGATATCAATAACAAATCTAATAATGAGAGAATGAAAAATGTTGGACAACATAAACATACCGTCAATGCTTCTACCAAGACAACATATATAAACGGGTAAAAAAATAGTTTGTCTCATGAGACACTCTGATACATCTAGGGGCTATATAATGTCCCACCCATCACTTAATAAGTCAAATCCATTCCTCATATAATAAGGGAGAAACAAACATAATATAACCCTTTGTATTGAAAAAATATCATATTAAATGTGAATACCTCAACCATAAACCATTAATCATATCAAAATTACACATCCACAATAAATCTGATAATATAACCATCAATATAATATGGTAGATGATATCATAAGTGGTCAATATCAATCAATCATAATATCCAAAAAATATTTTTACATGTATGAAAATACTCTAACAAAAGCATTAAATATTTCTTAAGAGAAATTACACTTTTTACCCTAAAATAATTTATTTAAAAAGTCATTAAATTATTGATGAAAACATCTTATTAGAAAATAACCTTGTATGCTTATAGTGGAAGCTTCAAAAAATTAATTGTTCATGATGGCATAAAAACCCACTGACACTGAATTACATAAAAAATCATTCCTTTTCTAAAAAATGTCATAAATTACCTCATTTGGAAAAAGACAAAAATAATCCGTCCAACCATTTTATGAAAATTAAATCATAAGTTAAAATAAATTAAAAAAATTTAGGATAATATTAAAATCATATTTGAATTCTTTTTAGAAAACATTGACATATAAAAGAAATATTCTCTTATAGAGACTTAAATTGAAACATTCTCAATTAATGATGAGATTGTGAATTAAACACTTACCACTTCATAATCAGCAAAATTGATTTCCCATTTAAAGAATGAAAATTATATGGATTTCAAAATACCATAGTCCTCATAATAATTGTCTTAATAAGAATTCATGGGCAATATATACACCACATAAAAGAACTAATTAGTGAATATGGCATGTATCTCACAGAAATAAAATGTGAGATGAATTTCCCTTTCCTCAAACTTCCTTAAATAGAACATTATTTAACATCTTATATAATTATTTTAAGCATGTTATTAACTTATATAATAATATTATTCATATTTATTACATCATATATGTTCTTATTATCATATTTTATTTCTCATTTGTTTGATTATATTATGTTATTACCCTTGTCTTGGGTGTTTACTGGTTTATTTTGATATACCTATTTATTAAAGAATGTCTCATTTATTTTGTATAAGATATAGATAAAACTTTTCTAGAATGATATTAATGTTATAAATATAATATTTTATCATAAATATATGTTCATAATCATTCTTAATTTGATTACACAGAAAATGAATCACATCAGGTCATGGAGACGGTAGGTCGTACACACGCACATGGGACGATATCATTCCTTTAATGGTAAAGTGGTAATGAATTGGATGGTATATTAATTATATGTAATAAATATTATTTCATATATGTTATTTATATCTATTATATTCATCATCTTTCCCATACAAAAAAAGTGGCTTTGTTAAAAAAAATTACACTACAACATAGAGACGGTAAGTCGTAAGTACGCACGCATGGTAATATTATTTATCATAAGGTGGATAATAGGAAGAATATGTTTTAACATTAATATAGTACAATATAATCATATATATTTTATTGGATTTATTAATATATCATGTAAACATCAAATAAGTGGAAGTAGGAGAACAAATGAACTTAAATCAATTGGTAAAACAATTACCTCTTCTTCAGTGGAATTTCTTTAGATCTCCTCTTACAGAAAATTGGGTTGGTATTTTTAGAAGATCAGTAGCTAAAAATAATTATAAATTATTTATATAGGATAAATGGGTAGGGTTTGATAAATATAGATGTTTCAATGTTCCATGAGAAAGTGAAGGAGTATGTGCCTTTTTAGAAGAGCGGGGAGGGGCACTCTGGGAATCCTTTATAAGAATAAATTAATATTAATTTATTTTCGATTTAAAAAAATCCAAAAGTGAGTAACATAGAATATAAGATGAGGATCAGTATAAATCAACTTAACTAATAATGTTTAGACATTTTAGTCCACAATAGTAACTTTATCATTTTTACTTTAACTCTTAGTCAAACTGTTTAACTATTAGCATTGGAACATGAATTTTTTCCTCACTAGGGTTAATATAGTTACTATAAAATTACAAATGTACCTAAAATGGATCATGGATTACATACTAAAAATTATTATAGTAATTAGGATTTATTTTATATTTTTATGAATTTAATTTCATTTAATAAATACTTATTTATTTTAATGTATCATTTATGACAATTTTGATACTTTTCATTGTATTTTTTTACGAATATCATAAAAATGTGAAAAATGTGAAAACCATTATAATAAATCAATAAAATGATTTATTTATCCATAAAAGTCTCATATTTCATTATTTATTTCCGTTATTTTTTATTTTAATATATTTAATATCATTTATTTGATAATACCATTAATTAAAAAATTATTGCATTATTATTGTGGAAGCCTTTAATTAAAATATTTCATCTCTAAAAAATTAACAAATATATAATTATTTAGATAAATATATTAGATTTAAAATGAATATTTATTATTGAATTTGAATTCTTTATAAACATATATTACTAATTATTTACTTATTAAAATTATGATTCTATCATTTTTTACTTATTTTAAATAAAATTTAATAAATGTAATATTGTTACCCAAGTGGATAAACAAGGTTTTAATTTCTTCCTAAGGATGGTTTTTGTCTAAACCCACTCATCCAATAAAATTTATAAAGGTGTTAGGGTAATTTTATAATTTGACAATATTATTTTTTCCTTTAATTAATCGATTTATGCTTAAATGTGGTAAATAAAAATTTACAAAAGTTACTATTCAGAGTATCCAAAAATAAAGTAGATCCAATTAGACTCCAAATATTATATAAATATTAAAACCATATTTTATTCTAAATTCAATTAACATAAGTGGATAAATTATGTTTAATGTTTATCCTTTAAATTTGGTGAGAAAGTAGGTTTTTATGAAATGTTCAAATGTTTTATATGTTTCTATTTCCAATTTTCTTGTAAAATTTATTAAAATTACCATATTTTGATTAAAAGATAAAAAATGAACTAATTATACATTAAAAAAATCAAAAATATAATTTAACACTATGAATTAATTCAATGAAAAAGGTTGTTTTCAATTAATGCTTACTATTTTTAACTATTAATAAAAAATAAAACCACACAGAAAAAAGAAAAATGGATCAATAAATGTCAATATTTATATCCAAATTTAATGTAAAAGGTTTATTTTATCAAATAAAATATATAAATGTGTCAAAAATTAAATTTGAATAGTTTCTTGATTAAAATATGGTAAAAAATCTTTAGAAAAATATAGTCTTTTAATATTTAAAATTGGATTCCTTCTTATATTACGCCTATAAAAAGTTTGTATGTAGGTGACACCATTTTATTAAATTTATAATATAAAAATTTCATCTTTTGGTTTATACTATTCATTCACACTAATGTAATGACTATGTTATAATGTTTGTGTTAAAATAAGAATATTAATTATATGACATTGTTCGTTTCAAATTAGTGTTGTGTGTAATGTAAGCCATCGAAGAGATTAAATTTAAGAAGAGTTATACCATAAAATAAAAGGGTATTACATTCTAACCTACTTAATAAATTATGTCCTCACTATTCAAACTCATGACAAAAAATTTTGGGTTTGAATTTTCCAAAAATCTATGAGGAAATCCCCCATTGGAAATGAATTAATGATACACCAACTTCAAAATAAAGGGATGCTTGAAGGTCACTGAAGATAACACATTCAATGGTTCCCTGTAGTAAATCATTTAAATGGAAGATAAATATTACCATAATGTTCTGATGGAGAGTGATAGCGAACATGATAATGAGAATGTTAAAAATCACAAACCTATAAATCTGTAATGATCTAAGGGACCTTTTGATTAATCAGAAAAAAATGTACGTGTATAAATTTTTTTTTCTAAAAACCCTTTTTTATTATTGAATTTTCTTTTCAATCAATTGCAATATATGTAAATATATGTTTTTATAAACACAATATTAACCTTTTATTGTTACATGAGCTATTTTTACTAATTTTCTTAGAACAGGACTCATCACATGGTGATGTGACGCAACAATTTCTAAAACATTTTACAATGATCATATTAAACCATTTAATAAATTGTTAATCTTTTTAAAATATTATTCTCCATAAAATTATATGTAAAATCACTATACTTAAAAAATTAACATAACATCATTTTTTTTCAAGATAGTATAATGTAGACCTTTTTTCACATAACAAATATTTGAATAACATGATCACCTTAAATCCTAAATGAAAACATGCATGCTTAAAAATCGTTAAAGAAGAATTAATATAGTACAATCCATATATATCTCAAGATTCTTAAACCCATAATATAATAACATAATTATTGAATTCAAAAACAAAAATAAATTAATTATTCCACTTTGATTGTAGTAACAGAATAATATTGACCTTGATCCCATTGCATTTTCTGATCTGTATTCCCCTCACACTTGGTGAATTAATTTACATAGTGACCTATCCAAGTATGGTGCAAACATTTCACATTTATAACATCTTACATTCCCTTAAAATCACATAATTTATGGCCTTTTCTCAAGACTTATAACAAACATTCATTCCCTTTAGGCACGTGCCTTTGTGTTTCTTTCCACAATTATCACATGTGGGAAATATATATTTCCATTTTTCTCTTTATTTATCACTTGGACCTCTATTTTCTCAATCTCTTACACTCCCTTAAATTTATTTGACATAGATATTAAATTCTCTATCTTGAAATCACATGATATTATGTCTTCATATGATGATAATTCTTGGTCAACCAAGGCCTCTCAAAGGAATGGATTTAAACCATTAATGAAATGATTAATATTACTCCTTGTCTTAAATATGTAGTCTGTAGCTTTATATTTAGTAACAATTAAATCTTCCATTTTCCACAGAATCATAAACTTCTTCTCAATATTAATTTTCTATTCATGAGGGAAATATCTTTCATTGAGAATTTAATTTAAATATTTTTATTCCTGGGTAGAAATTTATCTATCCTTCTTTGTGTTTTGAATAAATTAACACTATTGATCCTCATCCCTAGAAAGACGATAAATGTTCATGACAACTTTTCCCACATATTTACTTCATATTGGAAGAAATATACTTTTAAAGGAACTTATCCATTGATCAACTTCAAATGGATTTTTAGTCCCATTAAATTGTTGAGGTTGTTTTCTCAGGAAGTAGTCGAACATTATTCATCCATGTTTTGGATCACCATGCTCCATTAGGGTAACATTACTATTCACAACATGTGTCTCTTATCCCAGTATAGTTATAATTTGTCCATCACTAGTTGAAGCTCCAACTCCAATATCCATATATTACATTTAAGGGTAATCCCTATATATATTTCGTTAATTTATACAGTTTCCCTTACATCCACTATGAACTATTTATAAATAATGGAATACACAAGATTAGATCATAACATTATGAAACATAATGTATAATCATATAATTAGTGAATTAGTGAAACAAATTGAAAATTTATGTATAACAAATCACAAAATCATTAACATGGTCTTATTGGGGAAATATATACTTTTAAACCCATCATGATGGTTTTTAAATAAAATTTGATTTATCCTATGAATATACCCCATGAGTTTCAAACCAAGTGCCTAGTAAGGCTCGTTGGCATATACCAAGCTACACTAAGTAACACCTAACACACCTTGTCAAAGTTTTTACTCCTAGGTAAATCTATTCTAGAACAAATTCCATTTTTAGTATCTTTACAGAGATTTATTTCTAATAATACCCACACAACATCTACCTTAGAAAATTTCTAGGAATTTATTCTCTGCTTATCCTCAAATATTATCATTGGGTTATGTTACCTAATCTTTTTTTAATCTAACATCCAATTTTTCTTCTAAACAATCTATGATACCAACTATAACACCCTAACACCAATAGTTGGGAGCTAGTTCCTTACTTTACTACATTGGCATATATACATGTGTTGAATCCCAAAGGAATGAACAGTTTAGAAGTTTTGGAATTATGATTACCAACATGAACCCTATATTATACAACAAAACCTCAAATTCAACATTGAATATCCTTTGATAATGTTATTATTATCCTATATTAATCCTTCCTATCAGTAATAATATACATCTTGAATTCCTTGGAATAATGAAACATAAGAAATGGGTGAGCTCCTATGCTCAGTAATGGTAAGCGTAAAATGGATGATATTATGAATAATAAACAAAAACATTGAGGCATGGTGTATAAATAAAACACAAGCCATTAAAACATAGTCTTGAGCATAATATAGAAAGAATTATAAATAAAATATAAAATAATAAATGTATTATAATACATAACCATGTATATTCTAAAAATTTTATAATCACATTTAAAATCAATAATTAATCTCATAATGAGGGAATACATAATGACATGCATCATAAATATATCATCAAATCCTCAGTCAAGAAACCATACACGGGCATGTTAAAACCCAAACTATTTTGTCTCATGATACCTAATAACACATCAAGGGATTGTACCGGGCCCCACCCATCACTTACTATGTCCAATGCATTCCTCGTTTGAAAAGAGAAAAACATACGCAACATAAATATTCATATTAAAAAATTATCTAATGAAATTTGAAAAATTAAACCATGAACCATGAATGGTATAAATATCGCATAACCATAGTCAAAAAGATCATAAACCCATCGATAAAATACAGTAGAAGTTATCGTAATAGATCAAACTCAATAAATTATAAGATGTAACAAAGGACGTTGATATAAATGAAAATAGTTCAATAAACTCATTAAAAATTTGTTGAGAGAACTATTCTTTTTTATATTAAAATCATTTATATAAAAAGATATGCACTTGTGAATGAAAATATTTTATTTTAAATGAACATTATAAACTTTTAATGAATATACAAAATTTTAATGGCTCATGATACTGGAAAAATCCACTGGCATCACATAAGGGATATAATATTCCTTCCGTCAAAAAATTTAAAAAGTGGCTCATTTGGAAAATGAAAAAAATATTACTTTAAAAAATTATTATTAAATGTGAAACATGGGTTAAAATAATTTAAAAATTTACAGTATAATAGTAAAATATATTTTGATAACATTTTCATAAATCATTTAGGTGGAAGAAAAATATTCCCCTATGGAGACATAAACAGAAGCAATCTCGATTTATGATGAGATTGTGAATTAAACCCCTTCCACCTTATAATCAGTAAAATCATATGATCCATGAATGAAATAATATTATATGTATATTAAAATACAATAATATTTATACCCATAGTCATAAGAGGAATTCATTTGAACTGTATATCCACACACAAAAAAGAGGTGATTATGGCATGTATCTCATAAAAATAAAAAGTGAGATGAATTTCTTTTACCTTACGTTTCCTTTAGTCAAATGTAATTTCAAATCTTGTATAATGTTTTTAATCATGTTATTTACTTATATATAAACTTTATTCATATTTCTAATATCATATATGATCTTCTTTTATTATTTTATCATTAGTTTGTTGATAATATTGCATTATTACCTTTATTTTGGGTGCTAACTACTTCATTTTCATATGTATATTTTCTCGAGAATGTCTCAGTTATTATGTATATGATATAGATCCAAAATCACCAAAATGATATTGATTTTATAAATATAAAATTTAACCATTAAATACATATTTATAATATTATTAAATGGTTATCATTTAAAATTAATCACAATGCATCACGGAGACAGTACGTCGTACGTATAGAAAAACGATGATACCATTTTATTTCTGGTAAATTAGTAATGATTTTGATGGTATATTAATTATAAATAAAACATATAATGTCACAAATATTATGTATATCCATTATATTCCCATCCAAATATTTTGGTGATGAAACAAATTACTCAACAGCATAGGGACAGTAAGTCGTACACACACACACATGTTGATACTGTTTTCTGTAGGATGGATTAAAGAAGAATCAAGTTGTCCCATAATAATAATAAAATAATAGAATATATATTATATTAGTTTTATTACTTTTTTATAGAAACAACATAAAAATAGGAAGTATAAGAATAAATGAACTTAAATAAATTGGTAAAACAATTACATCTCTTTAGGTTCAATTCCTTTATATCTCCTCTTAGAGAAAATAGGGTTGGCCTTTTTAGATGACCAGAACCTATAGAATATAAAAAATAATGTGTGGAGAATAATTAGTAAGGTGTTTACCGATCTTGAAGAATCAGAGTGGTGTAAGGAAGTGAGGTAGCAGGATCCTTTTTATAAGATATGAGTGGAACACTCTTGAAGGTATTTAAAATAATAAATCAATAAAAATTAATTTCAGATTTAAAATTTCATCAATGTTAGTTATTTATATGATATGAAGTGTATGGGTCAAAATCCTCTCAAAACATTATTTTTTTTCATGTTTTGGTTAGAATATTATCCATAGATTTTGGCATTATCCCTTAGTTTAACCCTTTAACTCTTACCGTGTCAACATGGCTTTTTTCTCCTTATGATTTATATAGTTATAGTAAAATATGAAACCAAAAAATGGATCATTGATAAAATATTTTACCTTAGTCTAGTAATTTTTCTAAATATTATATTTTTATCAATTTTATAACATTTAAGAAAATTTTATTTAATTTTAGTATCATTTATATCAATTTCCATAATATTCAATATTTTTTAAATATCATAAAAATTAGATAACATTATACCAAAAAATTTAATATATCACTAACATGTCTATGTTATAAATAAAATTATTTTATGTTCTTAATTATAACACATTAATATTATTTTAGTATTTTCAATATCATTTATTTTATATTTACATTAATTAAATAATTATTATATCATTATTATGCTAGCATTTAATTAAATTATTTATTCTATAAGTATTAAAAAAATTATCTTGATGTATATAAATTTATTGTATTTAAAATTACAAATTATAGTTTAATCTATCTTCTGCGTGAACACATATTATAAATTATTTACTAATTAAAATTTTAAATGATACACTTTTAACTTATCTTTAAATATAATATAATAAATTTTATATTCGAACACAAGTGCTTTAAAAATGTTATAATTCCTTCCAAAGGATGATTTTTTTGAACCACAAAATCTAATAAATGTGGGATAGGTGTAAAAGAAATGTTTTAATATTATAATATTATGTTTACCTTTAATTACCTAACTTACTCTTAATTATGGTAAATAAAAATTTACTAAAGTTAATCTTCATAATTTTGAAAATATAATTTTATCAAATTAGATTGTAAATATAATACTGATTACAATAATAAATATAAAATTTTCTAAATTAAATTCACAAAAGTGGAAAAATTAATATTAACTCTAATCATGCATATGTGGTGAGAATTTGGATTTTAAAGAAATCTTTAAAATTTCAGTAAGTTTTTTTATCTAATATTAATGTTAAAATAATTTAAATGAAATCAATTTGATTAAATGATAAAATCATGAACTAGTTATACCTTAAATTAAATAAAAATTATATAGTAACACTATATATTATAATAATGAAAAATGTTGTTTTCAATTAAAACATAGTATTTTTTCATATTCATCAAAACCTAAGACATATCAGAAAAATACAAAAAATATATAAATGAAAATTTTTTTATTACACTTTATAATAGGATGTTCAATTCCCAAAATAAAATATATAAATTATCAACATTTGGATTTAAAATAGGCTCTCCATTAAATGATTGTAAAACTGTTTTTAGAAAAACCTATCCTTTTAATGCATAAAATTGGATTCATTTCTATCTTATGCCTATTAGATTTTTTCGGTTGAACGTCAAAATTTTTGATTAAATATATAATATATAAATTTCATAATTTATTTAATACAATTTATTCCCACTAATGTTACAGATAGGTTCTAACAATCTTGTTATAATAACAATATTTAATTGTAAATCATTTTTTGTTTGAACATGGTTTTGGGAACAACGCATGCTACTAAAGAAATTAAATTTAATATTTAACCTCCCCTAAAATCTTGTGGTGTCACATTATCCCCTCATTAAAAAAATTCATCATCTCAATTTAAACTTTGGATAAAAAAAAATTTCTTTGAATTTTCAAAACATCTTTGATGAAATCCCACACCGAAAAAGTATTAATGAGACAACCACTTTAAAATAAAGAAAGTGAAGTAAGAAGGTCATCGGATATAACACATACTCTGCATCTACATAGGAAATCATGTACATGGATGATAAATATAACAATCAATTTCTGATATATAGTGATAGGGAACATGGTTTGAAGAAATTTTACAATCACAAAGATATAAATCTGTGATTATCAAAGATATCATTTCATTCAATAGAAAAGAATGCACTAGAATAAATTTTATTTCTCAAAACCCTTTTTTATAGCTGAAAAATTATTTCACACTATAATAATATAAGTAAATATATGTCTCAATAAACACAATATTATCATTTGGTTGTGCCTTTAACTTTTTCTACTTCTTTTCATAGCACAAGTTTCATCACACTTGATAAAATAGAACAATTTCTAAAACCTTTTCTAAACCCATTTCATAAACAGTTAGATTTTGGAATATATTTTGATCCAAAACATTATAAGGAAGGTCACTTAATTTCAAAAACAAACATGACATCATATTCTCCCCAGACAACATAATGGGGTCCTTTTCTTCACATACGAAGTATATTAATACCTTGATTACCTTATAACCTTAATGAAAACATGAATTCTTCCAAATTAGTATGTAATAAATATTGTAGTAAAATCCATATATATATATATCATAATTATTATAAAAAATAATATAATTCTTTAATCCAAAAACAATAATACAATAATTAGTCCACTTTGACTATAGTAACTACAAAAACATGACAGTGATCCCTTTTATTTTTTTGAGTTGAATTTCCTTGACAATTTGGAAATTATTTTTCATAGTGAACCATATCCATAAAATCCAAACATTTCTCATTTATTTCTACTTTCATTACCTTAGAATCACAAAATTGGTGGCCTTTTTCTCTATTCATGTAACAAAATCCCATTCCATTTAGGAAAGTACTAGGGTTTGTCTTCCCATAATTATCACATGTGGGAAAATATGTATTTCCCTTTTTACCTCTGTCTATCTTGTGCTCCACAATTCACTTTTTCACTTTAATTCCATTAAATTCATATTTCACAAAGAATTATTTCTATATCTTTATAGTATATGAGACAATATGTTTATTTAATGAAAATGTTTGGGAGACCAATTCCATTTGGAGGAATGAATTTAACCCGTAAAATAAATGATCACTCATACACATCTTGTTACATATGTAGTCTATAGAATTGTTTTATCACATTGTAAATTTAGAGTCATATTTAGTAACACTCCCATATTCTTTTTACTTGACACAAAGAAATTGCCTCCCCGTATCTAATTGTTGTTCATCAGGGAAATATTTTTCCATGAAAATTTCCTTAAAATACTTCCAATACATGCCTAAGGTTTCTCCATCCTCCTATATTTTATGAACCAATGACCAAAATTGCTCTAAATATCCTGATAGATGAAAAATTTCCAATACAAAATTCCGTATTAACCTACTTACCAAAGATATAAATATATTTTCTTAGGAACATATACATTATTCAGCCACATGTAGATTTTTAGACCCAATAAATATTGGAGGTCGTTGTCTAATGAAGTAGTCTAACATTGTTCCTCAACATTATGGACCAGGATGCTAAATATGGGTAAGGAAATTTTTTATAAGTGGAGCCACCTATCCCAATATAGTTATATGTTCTTCAGCACCATATTCATCTCCAACTCTAACATCATTCTATTTCATGGGAGGGAAATCCTTATATAGATTACATGTATTGATATAGTTTCTATTCCATCCACTTTGAACCATTTATAAATACTGAGATAAAATAAACTAGATCATAAAATTATGAATCATAATTTATAATCACTGAACTATTAAATCAAGTAACCTAAATTGAAAATTTATATTTAACTAATATCTGAATTGTAAAAATAGTTTCCTTGTGGACATATATATTTCAAAATAATTTATAATAGTTTGTAAATGAAATGTTAGTTATCCTAAGTATATCCCCTCCGAGTGTTAAACCAATTGTGGAGTGGGGCCTATTATGGTGTATCATGTTACACTGAGTCTAGCCTGACCTACCATCTCAGAGTTGTTGCTCTTAGCTATATCTGTACTAGAACCTCATCCAATTGTAGTATCCAAACACTGTTTTATTTCTAGGAATACCCATATAAACTCTAACTAAAAAAAATATAGTTGTTTCTTCTATACATATCCTCATAGTCTATCTTAGGGACATGTCCCCTAATATTTTTTTTCTAAATCTAGATTGCATGGTTACTGCAAAACATTCACTGAAACGAATTGTAACACCCCGACACGAGTAGCCTAGAGCCAGTAGAATAGCTTATTAAATTAGTATAGATACACATGTTGAATCAAAATGGACCGATCAGTTTAGAGGTCTTTGATGCCATATTATATACATGAACCTTAAATTACATGTTAAAACATAAAATAAAACTCCATAAATCCTTTGAGAACATCATTATTCTCATAGATTAATCCTTCATATCAATCATAATACACATCTTGGCATCCTGGTAAGAAAAAAACATAATAAAGGGGTGAAATAAAATTATTAGTATGGATATGAGTAGAGAGGAATCTATTATGAAGAATAACCATAAACATTATTGCAAGGTGTATAAGTAAAACACAATCCATATAAACACGATATTGAGAAAAATATGGAAAGAATAAATAATTCCATATAAACTAATCATGTGACTTAGAAAACAAAAGTATGGATATTTCACTAGTCAAATAATCACATGGAATATCAATTACTAATCTTATAATAACGGAATGAATAGTGTTGGAAATCATAAACATACTGTCAAGGCTCAGTCCAAGACACTATATATAAATGGGTAAAGCCCAAGATAGTTCGTATCATTATATATACTAATTCACCAAAGGGATATATCAGGCCCCTCACAACACATAATAAGTCAAATTCATTCCTCACATGAAAAGGCTGAAGCACACACAATGTAAACATTCATATTTAAAAATTATCATATGAAACTTGAATACGTCAACCATAAATCATAAATGATACCAAAAGAGAAAAACCACAGTCAAACTAATCATAAAATCTTCAATAAAATATGATAGATGGTATCATAATGTATCAACCTCATTCAATCATAATATAATACAAACAAATTTTACATAGATGAGAATATTGAAATAAAATCATTAAAAACGTCATTAGAGAAATACCCCTTTTTGAATTTGAAAAAATATATACTAAAATATGTACAATCATAATTGAAAAAAACCTATATTAGGATAGCCTTGTAAACATTGAATGTAAGCCTAAAAATATTAAAGGGTAATTACTGCATAACAAGGAGCTCACACCGGATAAGTTAGAAAAGTAGTACTTCCATTGAAAATTTTATAAAGAAACTCATTTGGAAAATAACAAAAAGAATCCTTCAAAACCATATAAAAAAATTTTAAAAAATGGCTTATACTAATTTAAAAATTAATAGGATAATAATAAAATCATTTTTCTAAAATAATTTAGAAATCATTGACAGAGAAGATAAATATTCCCCATTGGAGACTTAAATAGAATCAATCTCTATTAATTATGAGATTGTGAATTAAAACCATACTACATTATAATCAATAGAATAATATGTCCCATGAAAGAAATAAAAATATATAGATATTAAAATACAAAAATATAAAAAATAATAGTCATCAAATTAATTAATTTTTAGTATATACACCACATAAAAAACAAGTGCGGAATATGGCATGTGTCTCACAGAAAAAAAAAGTAAGGTGAATTTCCCTTACAATATGATTCCTTTTGTAAATGTGGTTTAAACTCATGTATATTAGTTTTAATAATGTTATTAAGTTTTATCATAACACTATTAAAACTTATAATATCCTATATTATCTTATTATATTATTTTATAACCTGTTTGTTGAAAATATTTAATTATTACCATAATTTCATGTGCTAACTGCTTCAGTTTAGTATGCATATTTTATCATCAATGTCTCAGTTCAATTGTATATGATATAGATCCGATATCACTAGAATGATATTAATGTTTTAAATATAATATTTAATTGTTAAATGCATTTTTATTATCACTCTAAAATGGTTAGCATAGAAAATGAATCACATCGGGTCATGGAGACAATATGTTGTACGTACACACGAGCGACGGTATCATTCCCTTAATGATAAAGTGCTAATGAATTGTATAGTATATTAATAATACATAATAAATATCATTCCATATTTATTATTTATATCTATTTTATTCATCATTATACCCATCCAAAAAATTTTGATGAAAAATAAATTAAACCACAACGTGGAGGCGTTATGTTGTACGTACGCACACATAGTGATATTTTTTTATAGGATAGATAAAAGGAGGAATATATTTTTCTCATAATAATAAAACAAATATCAGAATATATGGGTTACTTAATTTGTTATTTGATTCTGCAAAACAACATAGTAATAGGATGTAGATTTAGAAATGAAGAAGAATGAATTGGTAAAAAAATTACTTATTCTTCGGTGGACTTCCTTTGGATATCATCTTAGGGACATTATTGTTGGTAATTTTAAATAAAATAACCTCTAGTACAAAACTAATAATGTATGTTAGATAAATGGAATGTATTTTTCGAGCTATAATTGTCAATGTGGTGTGAGGTAGTGAGGAAGGAGTTGCCTTTTATAGGAGAGGGGAGGGGCACTCTTGGAATCATTTAGGATATTAAATTAATATAAATTTATTTTTATTTTCAAATAGCACCATAGTGATTCATTTCAAATATATGATTAGGATGGGTCAAAATAATCTCAATAAATTATTTTTAGGAATTTTTTTTCATAATATAAAACATTCCTTTTAATTTCAACAATTAGTTAACCTTTAACTTTTACCATGTCAACTTGACTATTTTAAACATTATGGTAAATATAGTTACAATTAAATTCAAAAAAACCACCAAATATATCATTTATTACATATGTATCCATATTATGTTTATGTGGATGAATATTAGTATTTATGAGATTTATATCATTTAATATTTTATAATTTATTTTAACGTAACATTTATTACAATTTGGAAAAAATTCATTATTTGTTTTTTATAATATCATAACAACATGATAACATCGAACCAACAATTCTAATATATCACTAACATGTTTATGTTATCTATAAAATTGGTGGATTTCATTAATTATGTAAAAATAAATTTATTGTGATATTATTAATATCATTCTTTTGATATTTTCATTATTTAATCATTTACTACCCCATTATTATGAAATCCATTAATTAATTAATTTCTTCTCTAAAAAGTAATAATAAATTGTAATTATGAAGATAAATATATTGGATTTCCAATAAAGTTTTTTAGTCTAAATTATCTTTTTTATAAATCTATATGAAAATCAATTTTCTAATTAAAATTATTAGTATAAAATTATAATCTTATATTTAAATAAAATATAATAAATATCATATTTTGTCCCAAGTTGCATAAAAAGTTAATAATATTGACATAAGGATAATTTTAGTCAAATACTACTAATACAATGAAATTGGTAGAAGTGTGAAGGTAATTTTATAATATTATAATATTATTTTTACCTTTAATTACCCTACTTACTCTTAACCATGGTAAATAAAAATTTACTAATGTTACTATTTATAATATTAAAAAATTAAGTTGATCTTATTATATTATAAATATCATACTGATTACAATCATGTATATCCATTTTTTCAAATTTATATCATATATGTAGCTAAATTAATTTTAATGTTAATCCAATAGACGTGGAGAGAATGCTAGTTTTAAATCAATGTTCAAATATTCAATAATTTTTTATATCCGATTTTAATGTGAAATCTATTCAAATAACCTAAATTAGATTAAATGATAAAAATTAGGTCTTAATTATTCTTTAAACCCAAACAAAAATATAATTGGACACTATAATTTTTTTTGATGAATTTGTTTTTCAATAAAAAGTTGGTATTTTTAACTATCCATCAAAACATGAAGATTATTAGAAAAAAATAGAAAAATTAATAAAATTAATTTTTTTATTAATAATTAAAAGAATAAGTTTATTTTTTCAAATAAGATATATAAAACTATTAAAAAAATTATTTAAAATAGGGTCTTCATTAAATTGTGGTAAAACTACAATTACAAAATTATAGACTTTTAATGCTTAAAACTATATCCATTCTAATATTATACCTGTAAAATATTTTAATGAATGTAAAAATATTTGATAAAATATATAATATAAAAATTTCATAATTTTATTAATAATATTCATTCCCACTAATGCAACGACTAGGTTATAATAGTTGTGCTAAAATAATGATATCTAATTGTATATCATTATATGTTTAGACTTGGTATTGTGTACAATGTATGTTATAGAATAGATTAAATTTAAAATGAGAATTAAAATAAAATCATGGGTGTTAAAATAATAATTTAATATATGGAATCCATTTTTTCAAATTTAATTACAAAGGGTGGAAACTTTTATCATTTATTAAAACTAGCAACCGTGTAGGAAAAAGGGTTTTCTGAAAATACATTTTTCAATCATAATGTGATTTTATAATAATTATATGTAATTAATAAAAACAATATTAAACTAAAACAATTTTTAAGGATATATATATATTCCATAAATTTAATATAAATTATTATTCATTATGTGTTGTTTTAATTAGTAAAAATGGAGAAATATTATGTACTTTAAAGGAGTTCTCCTAAAAAGGTGTTTTTTTGGAAAAAAATAAACATATATAGAAAATAGAGTATAAAGTATATTTAAATTTAAATAATTTGATTTAATATTAATAAATAATAATTATGCTAATTATAAATAAAACTATAATAACAATGAGAGATTACTTATTAAATATATATGATAATTTTATTAAAATAAAAAAAATCATTATTCAATAAAAAATTAATATATTTTGAAAAGGAAAAAAATTAAACCTAACTTATTATTGATATGATAATTTAAATTTTTTTTCATTTTATAAAATCACATTTCTATAAGTTAAAAATATTAACTGTAATATTTTCTCACAAAAATTATTAAAACACAATTTTGAAATAAATGTTTTATTAAAAACAATTAGATGCTTAATACCAAAGCATTAATAAATTAATTTATATTAATTAATACCTTTTTATATATTTTTTGAAATAGTTAATTATATTCGTAAACCAAAATTTAACATCAATGTAATATTTTCCTTATTTGGATAATAGTATTTTTATAATATAATATTTTTCATTTAAACTCAATGTTTTTTATCGAATAAACTAACAAACATAGTATCATTTTTTAAAATCTTTTAGTATTACATTCTAAAAAAAGTTAATTTAGTTTTGTCCAGAGCTTTTTTAATTTTTATTAGTAATCAATGGTCTTAAGTTTGAAATATTCTTTGTGGAAATACCAACTTCATAAAAAGGCTTGATAATTGTTTCTCTTAAAAAGTGATATGGAAATATTAATGTAATAAAATAACAAGGATTCAAAATTGGATAACATTAATGTAGTGTTATGATATGGATATGTAAGTAAACTTTAAGTAATTATGGCAAGGGATAGTGGTAATTTATCAATAGAATTGGTATGATCATCATAAAGTCAACTTCCACGAAACCATAAATCATTCATGAATTAGAAGACTGTTGATTTATAAAATATGATGGTAATTGGATAAATGTTTTGTTCCAATATACATTTTACTAGAGTTGAGGCATTATTTGACTATTAATATATAGTAGACAGTAAAATATACACACCTAAACTTTTTTTATTGGATAAACTTAATTCCACCATTTGGTTTTTCTTCAATCACTTCTCCCTTCACCACATACACTAAGGAATAGATACCAAATATTATTTTTTTAATGTTTGAAGCGCTAAAATTAACAGTTAACAAGACATAAGATCCTTAAAATAGTTACAAGATAATTATACTATATTTATTATAGCCAACATGGATAAAACGGAGAAGGATAATACCCAAAATGATTATGAATATATTAATCTACTAAATTCAACAATGAGACCAGTGCTTTAACATATGTCATTCATTAGATAAATAGCAATAAAATCCAAATAAACTTTATGAAATCTACATTAAATATGGTTTAATCATAACATTTTATCATATAAAAATTAAAATTTGATCTAAAAAACATTATATCAATATTCTGACTAATAATTTACATTAAATATAGAGGTTATATATGTATTAACCCGATAGATTATTTCACATAATATAATTAATCTCCCCAAAATCATAAAAATTAAAAAATATTTAATCCTCCATCATGTTTCCAAAAATTAAAATAAAATTTATCATAAAAATATATTAAATAAAAACAATTTTATACTAAAAACTAAATCACATAGTCCAGTGGAAGACATTGCACCATTATAACCCTTCAATAGTGGGTTCAACCCCCAAGACATTACCATATGTGATAGGTTATCTCTAGAATTGTGGGATATTATTTTTATAACTATGTGGAAAATCTCATTTGATAAAAATAATTATAATTCTACATGATCTTATAAATTTCTCAATAATATTTTAAACACCTTTCATTAGTCATCAGACCACTTTTCTAACCACTATGATTTTCTAGACAACACTTTATTTTCCAAAAAAATAACCTAGTTTAAATTGAATATAATTACCTAAAAATAATGAATATATACAAGATTATATTTTCTTCAATTATGTGTATTTTTACAGAATATAACCTTATCATTAAATCACATGTCTATTTCAATAGTATCAATTAACATACTCTTACACATCCTTAATCTATAACTACTATAGAATTATCCTTATGAAATTAATGATTCTTATTACCAAAATACCATTATTAAAAATAAACCCACATAATAATTTATGGATCCTCATACTTATATAAATCACCTAAATTATTGTTAGAACTCTATTTTTTCTTTTTTCAAGGGGTTAAACCTTAGTATTAGGCACTTACTCGAATGTTTCCCAACTTACCCTCAAATAATACATTTAATTCTTATGAATTCAGTAGATTAATCCATTTTATTTACATATATAAAACATCTTTCCATACATTTTAGATATTATTCTAGGTGATTATTCAAAAATTAATTATATGTATGGGGATGAAACTTCTTTTCATTATCATATTTAACACTTTAAATTCCCAAAGATGTTGTCCCTCACTTCTGTAATGTGTTTGGAAATTCAAATGTATTCCATATTTTATTAGAAATTGAGATAGATATTTTTTCTAGATTAATAGATATCTAACTACAATTCTAATTATATCAGCAATATCATTAGGGAAAATATTAAATTTCCCATCACATTGGTTATTGGAATTCTTTCTCATATTTCCCCCATAATAAAAAATTTTAAAATAACAAGACTATAATGAATCAATATACCAAGGTAATATTATAAAATTAGAAGGAATGAATTGTAAATGATTAGTATGTAATAAAATATGAGCCTATTAGTTTAATTCTTTGTTATCCCTAGTAAATATTCTTATTAGGGTTTCTAATGCGATAATTCATTCAATTATTTCATAATTGTTCATATTGAGTATGAAAAATTCCAATGAATATCCACAAGGGTTTTCAAACTTTGTGCACGTTAAAGACATTTTGAATATAACAAGTAACTCTCAGGTCAATCCCAACATTCCATTTTCAGATTTATTACCACTAGGTAAATATATGCATGAACTTTGTATAATTGTTATATCTAAACACATATATAATTTCTCCAAAACTACTCACTATATAATTCACCAATTTTCCAGGATTTTTCTTCTCTACCTATTTTTATCCATATTATTATCTTTATGCTTATTCCTAGGGTTCTCACTATGTTTTTGAAATCATATGTTCCAATGTTTAACTAAAACATTTCTATGATATCATCTGTAGGGACCCAAACCTATCTACACATGTTATTACATGATAATTAATCATAAATTTCTATCAATACAACACATGGATTTTAAATTAATTGTGTCATTTGAAGAATATGTTCATAATAAATCTTATGATTCTAAAATAGGGAATAATGATTTTATTATTCATATAATTACCCTAAATTTGATTTCGCTATTAAAATTTCATCGGATTACATAGGGAATAAATTTGTGAAAAGTGTGAGATAAAAATCCATATAAGGTAATAATAATGATATTGATGCCTAACATGTGATTCAATTGTATAAAATGATATCCTCTATTAGAATGTATGTGAATAATGAAATAGATGCACGATATAAAGAACATGGTGTCATATGATGTTAGAATCATTTGAAATTGTGCACCAACATATAAAATGATATAAAAATGAGTTAAGGATACCTGCCTAAGGAATATCCCATGGGGGAAAATGTCCCATATTGGAATAGGATTACTCTTTAATATAGTAAATTTTATTTTATGATACTAAAATATTACCCTATGCATTGGAGCGTTATCTTGTAGCACTCATAATATAACCAATATGGGGCTCACCTGACACTCTATGTGTACACCCATCACAACATGTTAATGATTTATGGGTTCCACAAAAAAATAAATTTATCATATGGTATAAAAAATACTTTCCCGTGGAAATAAATGGATTTCATAATATTTTCCCATGCCGTAATCAAAGAATGATTCCTAATGAATACATTTGAGATAAGAACTAGATGAATATATTTCCCTATTATATTAATGGGGAGTGAGAAATTTATATACGTAAGAGTCATATATATACTAATATGAATAATTACATATCATTATATACTATTTTCATTGATGAATATATATTATTTAAAAAATAGTAAAGATATATTTAAGATAAATACCAATTACACTCTAGGAATATATTTTGAAAAAAGGTAATTTAAAATACATTATTGAAATGATTTCATTAAATATCCATCGATACTTTTAAATTATTATTTATTTAAAATTATTTTAATTGTGTATAAAAATAAAATTCATTACATACTTGATTAAATGAAGGATCATTTCACTTTTTTGATAAAAACTATTAAAAGAAACCTAGTTCAAAAATTGATTAGAATATTCATTTAAAAAATTTTAGAAATATAAAAATTGACGAAATAATAATTAAAATATTAATATTATAATATTTTTAAAAAATATATTTTTTAAAGAAACATGGACTTGATCGAGAAATCTTTTTTAACCCAAGAGAGAAATACACTCAATTATTAATAAAAAAAATTTCTCTAATTATAATTATTTAAGAGCTGAAAATGGAACTATTAAATGAAAATTTACAAAATAATAATTCGATAATAAAGCTAAATATGTTTATTATAAAATATTAAAATAATTCTATTCCATAAAAATTCATGCATAAAAAAACCATATTAATATGCAATTAACGGATAAACCTAAGAGAATTTTGTAACTTTTTAATCATAATCCTATTATATTAAGTAAAAATAAAAGACCATACAATAGGAAGGATTAATGGTATAATTTATCAATTATAATTGTACAAAAATTAAAAGATAAATGAGGCGTATAAAAGCAAATTTGTCTTAATGAATGATGTTTAAAGATGAAAACACTTACATTGAGTCTAGTCTTGTTGTGAATGAATTTTATCTAATGTATAATTAATATATATCAATTATTAGTTTTCTTAAAGAACTTATGAATGTTTAATATGTTATAAATAAACTTTTTAATTCATTTATTTCAGTTATATAGTTAATTTCTTAACTAGTTTTGCCTATGTTAGTTGTTTTAATGATGCTCATGTCATTATTTCATAAATATATCAATGTTTTGAGGATGGTTTTTAGGTTTTTGGTTACATTTATATTAATAATAATAAAATTAATTAATTTTAATACTTATAAATAAATTATACTTTTTAAAATACCCATGAATTATGGTAATGTAAAAAAAGAACTATGTCACAATAATGGGGTGATAGGCATTACGTATGCAACTGTAACATTTCAGTTATTAAATGACATGATGGAAAGATGGTAAGTTTTAATTTTTTATTTCCAATATAACAATCAAATAATAAATATAATATTTTTTAATACACTTACATATATTGTGTGTTTGTTGCTGTAAAATAAAAAACAAATAACATCTCTTTGTGAGGCAATAGTTCACCATACACACAAACAGTATTCCCATTTTTCAAAGGATCGTATGCTAATAGAGTATATGATATTTTAATTTTAAGAAATTATTAATATTTATCAAATATAATATATCAAAATTAAATCCATTGTTATGAATAACCAAGATAGGTGATGATGGAAAAAAAATTACGGTGATTTGCAAGGCGGTAGACCACCATACACCCAATCAATGGTTCAGTTTCCCATAAGATTGATGTGGAGATGAATTAATGTTATGAAAAAGTCATAATAAAATATTAATACATTTTAAATGTTGTTTTTATTAAATTACAATTTTTAAGAAATAATTGTAGGAGGAAACAGAAAAGAAAAAAGGAGATCAGTAAATACTAATAACTCTTCTTTGGAGCACCACATTAAGATAATTCATTAATAATTTCCCAATTGGATTTATGATTAATTGGTTTTTATGATTATTGGAGTGATATAATAATGATATTTGGGTATTTATTGGCAAAATCAACTTGTTTTGCAAGTATATAAAGGAGAAGAGGTTGTGATCCCTTTTATTTGGGAGGAGCGATATTCTTGTAAATACCCAAAACTATTCAATAATGGGAAGTAAATATCAAGAAATATTTCAATTAAATTAATAAATAAAGTATTATAGGAGATATAAGGACATGAAATACCACTACCATTCAAAAAAACATTTTTTAGTCATGTTAATATCTGTAAAAATTTTGGTTACAAACTTTTTCCCTTTTTGATTTTTACCATGGTAGCAATTTTTAAATTTTTCATAATTTGTAATGACCAATAATTAACATGAGAATATTCTACAATTAAAATTATGGTGATTATAATATTTAATTAATTTTTTGAAATTGAAATTATAGAATTTGCAATTTTTAAATTTAAAATAACACCATCAGACATATCAAAAAATCATTTTTGATGTAATGCATTTTTCAAGTATAGGATATTCTTATAATAACTGTACGACTAGTAATTATAATAAACTAAATTAAAATTAATATTTATACCAATATAATCTATACATTTCACTCAAATCATTCCTCGTTAGGGTTTATTTTAATTTGTTAAAATGGAGAAACATTATATATATTAAAACAGTTTTCCAAATAATCTGTTTTGAAGAAAAAGAATAAACCTATATTAAAATATCAGATAAATATTATTTAAATGCAATTACTTGTATTTAATAAAATGAAATAATATTTTTTATAATTTAAAATAAAATAAAATAATATTTTTACAAAATTTATTAAAACTAAATGACAATTTTATAAAAAATGGTATTTATCAATATTCTCTAAAACATTAATATATTATAAAAATTCCCAAATTTTTACACTATTTTAATACTGATATGATGTTTTAAAAAATGATTTTAATATTATAAATATAATTTAGAAAACCTGGAAATTTGTTTAGATTAATGTTTCATGGAAATCCATAAAAATAATTTGTGAAATTTATGTATTTATTGAAAAAATGAGGTTATAATTAAAAACATTTTAAATATATTTATATTTTGCAGTACATTTTTATTAATTTAATAAATTATTTAATACTATCAATACCCATTAATTTATGTGATAGGGTATAATAGTCTTATTTAAATAATAATATTTCAATAATATAACATGGTTCATTTAAAGACATTTTAGCATGTTGAATACACTATCAAGCATTATAACCATTTTTTCAATCTCGAGGTCTTATGTAATTTACTTTCACCCAATATTGAAATTTTATATTTATTATTCTTCTATTAAATAAATTTCTTATAATGTTACTATTTATCACTATAGAATATTATTTCATCAATATAAAATAAAATTATGAAGATACAAAGGGCCAATTCCTTTACATATAAATTAATTTCAATTTTCCCTTTCAAACACTATTTGTCATATCAAACCATCATGTTTTGACTATCAGGATATATAATCCTATTTTATATCAAATTTAATTTTAAGTCATCACACCATGGTGTAATAAATATCTATGCGAAATCAAAGTGTTTTCAAAACAAAATTTTATTCTTCTTTTACACTTCTCAGAAAATTTTATTTCATTTCAATTTGAAAAAGTTTATGGTTCTTTTGATATGAACTTCCAAAAACATTATTCTAATTTCCTATCATTCCCCACAAAAAATATTGTACAAATAAATTTGTTTAATTTAAATATATACTTTATAAGATAAATTATCATTATTTCTGGTCTCATAACCCTTTTTATTCCACTTTGTCTAAATTCCAACATGGTTCAAAATAATTTTTATTCATTTGGAATTATACAAATCTCCAAAGAGAATATTTATCAATTTGATTGTTCTCATTATTCATGGATTAAACCAATTGTTTTTCTTCCCATTTTCTAGGATTCAAACTATTATATAGGTTCTTATTAATTCAAAATTCACAGACATATTTTAGTTTGTAAGGGGTTGATTATATCCAAATGATATTTCTAGAATCCACATTCAATTTCAGCATGTAAATATACATATATTTATTCCACAACTTTTTCATCTTCCGAACTAGTATATAATAAATCAATGTAGACAATATTTTTTATATTTAAGAATCATTTTTATCCTGTTTGTTTGAAATCTCATGTAGTCTCAACTATAATTTTTAGAATTTGATATAATAGATTGATATATAAATCACTAATTATACTTAATTTTTATAAAAAACATTTGTCAATATTATTTGGCCAAATGTTCTAATACATACAACAATTTTGATATCATATGTAGCACAAAATTATCCTTTAATCACCATTTTCATTTAAAAGTGTAGGAATTTTGTCTTTAACCCTTATAAAAAATTTATTTCCAAATAACTTTATGTATATTATAGTTTATTTCTTGTTTTAAATTATTTATATATGAGTATAAGTTATTTTGGTCTCAAATGGAATCAATTGGTTATGTGTATAACAACACACATAGCTTCTATAATTTTTTTATTGATTTCAAAAAGTCCCGCTCATGTCAACAATGTGTTTTGGAGTATATGGAGTGAATAATAGAAAATTGAATTCTTTTTATCATGTAAAAATTAAAATATATCATTTTTAATTTCCAATCCATTATCCGACCTAATATTTTTAATGTAATGTTTATACTCTATGTCAACATGTCTTATGAATACATTGAACACATAAAGTATTACAACATGTGTATGATGATTATCACATTGGAAATTTGAGAAAAATAATCAATTAATATGGGGAAATATGAATTATGATTTTATGAGTTTTTACTCATGGGTATACAAAAGTCAATTTGAAGTAGTTCCAATGGTTTGGTACAATGTATATATTTAATTATGTGATTTTTAAGCCATATTCCCTTTTCAAAAAAGAACCATAAAGACAATAATATTATATTTTCAATTTAATTATCTATCTATAAGAATCAATAATTAGAATATTATTAATACACTGTGTCAAATATTTTGAATCCTTCTATTCCATAACATGCTCTCATATTATGAAATAAAAGAGATCGAATTTCTGAGATAACTAATTAAAATATATTTTAATTATTTCTATTCTTCCTAGGATATGATTCTTACATAAGTTAATATTTTAATTAAACATGAATCTATCTTGAAAAAAAAATCATTAATATTATCATAAAGATGAATAGCACATAATACATTGTGCATTTGACCTTCCATTTTAAAAACATCATTTGATTTTAGATTTTTATTTTTAATATCAACTAATCTCATAATCATCATTTTTAGGGAAAATTTGTTTTTAATTGTTACTATTCCACCTTCATGTATCATAATATTCCTAAATATTTATTTATCACATATATTCTAGGCGAGATCCCACAATCAATAATCCATTACATTATTTTATTATTGGAAATCAATGTAACTACTCCAAAAAATTCTTTATCATACCTAGTATTCTAAATTCTTTTCTATTTCAATGGGGACAAGAATTTTAAGGAAATCTTGTAATGATATTTTTTATAAAATGAACCTAATTTTCAAATCTAAAATATATTTCTTAATAAAACTCAATGCAAATATAAAATTTGAAAATTCAATATATTTCCCTACAGAATATCACTTCTATGGGAATTTGATTTTATTTCTTCGGAATAACCACCCTAACATTATTAATCATTCCTATAAATTAAATATTTTACTTGCATGTGTTGTCCTTGTGATCAAACACATCACTACACCAATAATTACCTCAGAATATAAATCATTTTGAATCATTAAATTTATAAAATAAAAGAATATCTTGATTTTACTTTTTCTACATTTTATAGGAGATAATTTTCTTCTGTTTGGTAGTTGATGTAATAATTTAATTTTTTGTACATAAAAATTATTTTGGAATATTTTTCTCCAATTTTTATGGTCCCATACATGGGAATAAATTCTATTTTATCTTACACTATTATTAGAAACAAAATTTTAACCAGTTATGTCAAAAATTGGTTAAACTATATTTTCATACAAGATTCAATATTTTTATTAGGGGATTCACTCTTAACTTCCATAGTGTTTTTTAAAGTCATATTTGATCACTCTAATTTTATTATTTACTAAAAGTTAATCTAATTTAGTTTTAAATAATTTTAATTCTTTCAATGAAAAAATAACTTTATCACCCTTCACTATATTTTCATGTACTTAAATTTCAATTTGAACTTCATCTGGTCAATATTATAGGATAGTTATTTCTGGAAAAACAAATTCTTCTCCTCTGTTAACTTCTTATTTTCTTTTACCAACTATTTTTTCTATATTGAGCTTCATATTATTCCTATGAAAACATTATAATTAATCTTTCAACCTACATTCTACATTATTTGGTTCAAATTCATTCTCTTCGCTACTTTAAGTATCATTACCTTTTTCTATGTGGACTATGAATTTATTTAATTTCTCACTATAATCATATTATGATCCACATTTAAATGATTTAATGGATTCATCCTCTATTCAAATTATATTTTTTCTCATTATTTATGAAAATTTCATCACGTTTATTTTCAATCTGGAATCTAATTTTCAGATTTTTATCCAATTCTTTCTACAAAATTATTCACATTCCTCATATTAAAAATGTAACACCCCATGATTTTAAAGTATGTTATTTCTTCAAAGTAATTTAATAATTTTCACTACACGCAACACCGAGTTCAAGCACACCACAACTTACCAAACTAGACTTTCAAAAGCAGTTATGAATATTATTAACTGAATTTGGAACTTTATATAATCCTTATAATTTTATAATTCATATTATTAGTTTCTTAGACATAATGTAAAAACAAATACATTTTTTAGATAACAGAAATATTTTTCTAAAACCACAATTTTACTGCCTTTTAATGGAGAACCCTTTTTAAATCCAATATTTGAAACAATTATATATTCCATTTAACAAAATAAACATCTTCTTTAGAATCAGGACATAAGAATTTAGTTTTAATAAATTTTTGTTGTTTTTTTGATAACTTTCATATTTGGGTGAATAGTGAAAAATACTATATTTTAACTGAAAATTTTTTTTTTATCAAAATAATATATAGTGTGGAATTATAAATTTTAATGTTCTGGAAGTATAATTAGATTATATTTTTTCCCTTTAATCCAATTTTGGTCATTGAAATTAATTTCAAATTGAAATTATACATAAACAAGTGTCAATCTTTTGATAGTTACTGTTTCATAAAAACATGCTATTTGTTTTGACAACGAGAATTAATTTTAAATTAATATATGCAACATATATTTTTTTAATTTGGTAAAATATACTTCATTTTTGAATTTTTAATATCGATATTATCCTAGGGTGAAGTTTTGGTATTTTTCAGAAAACATTCAATTTTTGATGAATAGTGAAAAACAATGAGTTATCATTGAAAACCGAATTTTTATTTAAATTATTATTTATTTAATTTAAATTTATTTTACGTAAAAATAGATACATAATAATTTTATAAGTTCATTTTAATTCATTGGAGTCAATTTATAATAATTTTAGATATATAAAAAATTTTATCGAACTTTTACCGTCTTTTAGCCACCTCCTAGGAGCATTTACAAATTTACATAAAATGTAATTTTCCCACATCTGTGAGTTAAATTTCGAATATCCGAGAGACATGGTTTATATAAATGAGTAAAATTTGGTTCAATGAGATAAAAATATTTTTTGGTGAATAGTAACTTTTTACTTTTATTTAACATGATTAAAAGTAAATAAGGTATTTAAGGGTAAAAATGGTATTATTATTACCCTAAAACACATCCTAATTCTATTGGATAAGTGTAATTCAACCAAAAACAACCTTAGGAATAAAATATAACCCTTTAGGTCCACTTAGATTAGATTAAGACATTTATTATTATTTTGTTTAAAGAAGAGTTAAAAGAGTTAAAATCAATGTTTAATGACTAAACCATTTTTAATATAGGGTTATTAATAAAATAAATTCGACTATAAATATTCATTAAAAATATAAATATATTTCCTATATAATTTTATTTTATTTATAATTTTTAGAGATTAAAAAATTCAATTTATTAATGACACAATGATGGTGCAATAATTACCTTATTATTGAAAGAATCAAATAAATTGTATTATAAATATTAAAATAAATTTAATTTCCATGTTTTTATGACATCGAAGAATTTTATAGGTGAATATGACATGTTAGTATTTATTGAATGTATTTTTTTGAAGTAATCATGCTGTTATTAGTTTAACAAAAAAACAAATATCAAATAGTTGTAAATTTTTCATAAAATAATGTTTAAAACAAATATTATATAATTAATTGATATAATGATCCTAAAAATCTATGGATCAGAAGAAAGACTTATATAATAATATATATGACATTAATGAACCAATTGGGGTTTGATTGGCAGTATATAGTATTTTCATTAACTATATAGTGTAAGAATACAAGAAGACACGGTAAAACTTAAATTATTTAACTTAGAGTTAAATCTAAATGATAAGGTTAAACTGGTAACCTAAACTTGTCTAAAACCTATTGGTTGAGTTTTTTGAGACCCATCCCCACCATAGACTTTACATAATAAATTTTTGAGCCATTAGAAACTGAAAATGATATTTTTATAAAATATCATTTTATGTTTTTTCTAAGGTTCCCCTCACCCCTCTTATAAAAGATCACTCACCCTTATCACTAATTCACACCTTCAAAGACTTTTGCTCATCCAAACTCTGCCCAAATACTCTATCAACTATCCTCGCTTCATCATAGAGACACTACTTTAGTCAGAAATCCAACTTAATGAACCCTTATTATCTAATCAAATGGAAGAACCCGAAGAAGAGGAAATAATTTCACCACCCTCTTTCAAGTTCTTTTCTTCTTCCACATCTTATTTCTTTGTTATTTCCATTATAAAATAATAAATCCAGTATCTTATATATTCTGTGATGTTATTATAAAAATTCTACAACTATATTCATTATTCTATCCATTTTATGAATGATAATGTCACCGTGCGTGCGTGCTTACGGCTTACCGTCTCCACGTCGGGGTGTAATTTGTTATTCAATACTAGGTTATTTGGATGGATATAATGAGGAGAAATATGTATATAAATAATGAAAATTACATGATAATGTCTCTATAAAATTAATATACCATCCAATTCCACACATTTAAGGAAATGATATTGTCGCTCGTGTGTGCGTACGAGTTACCGTCTCCACGACGCGATGAGAATCATTTCCACATTCACCATTCATCGAAAATTATAAAAATATATATTACTAATTAGTATGTAATATATGACATAATAATGATATTGGATATATATATATATATGTACTTACATATATCTTATTCACTTAGTTCCATTCAATACGCTATGAAAACAGAAACAACGTTTATGCGTACGTATGGACTACCATCTCCATAAACAGTGTTTTTCATTTCACATATATATATATGTCTATTATAAATATTTATATTCTAAATATATATGATATATTAATCAAGTTTTATATTCGGGAAGTATTTATATCTTGATCTAAATGATACAATCAAGAGTAACAAGTTAAAACATGTACGATAAAGAAGAGCGATTATTACCCGAAATGTTAATTTAACATGGAAATTATTATTAAATGGGTAGTATAACATCATAAATGAACCATGAATTATATCATAAATATTAATATGGTTATTGTATAATTTAATAACACACTACGATCTTTATACGGGATCTTAAACATACCCTCGACTAAGGTAAAGTGCAAGGTATGGGTTTATTTCACAATCTCTTCATTATCTGAGGTTGTTTTTACGTAATTATCTACTAGAACCTCTTTATCATCCACATCCATGTTTCATAAAAATGTATTTCAAAACATTCTTACTATATTATATACTATGGGTAATAGTCATTTATACCCTTTTTTGACTTTTTATAAGATATTTATAAAGGAATATTTCCATCGTTTTCCAAACAAGGTCCTTTTTAACCTTTTCGACAGAATTAAGGTAAGAATGTATTTTTTTTAACTTATTCGGAGGATGTGGCTTTTTTCCACCAATTTAAAATATTTGAATCTTACCTTACAAGCTTATAAGAATATTTTCAATGAAAATGTTTTCTTTTATAATTATGTGACTTTTAAATGATTTCAAAAAAAGTGATATTTCTCTCAAATAGTTTTGATTTCATCTTTGTCAACATCCTTTGATTGATTTTAAGATTATTTGAAGTTTGTTTATTATGATACAAAACATCCATATTGTGTTGAAGGTTTTGTGATATGTTTGACTATGGATATGTTACTTTTCTACCATTCATTGTTTATGGAGAAAGTATTGACATTTCGTATGCTAGTTTTAATATGAATGTTTATGTTATGTTTAAACCTATTCTAATGAGGAATGCATTGGACTTAATAAGTGACTAGTGGAGCCCACTACAGCTCCTCAATGCATCGGTAGGTCTCATGAGATAAACTAGTGTCTTGACACAAGGCCTTGACAAATACTTTATTTGAAGTCCTGGAACGAGGCCTTGACTATGTGGTAATGATGTCCGGTATTAGGCATTCCCTCATTGTAAAATTAGTTATTACATGTTATTATTCTACTAGTAGAATATCCATGTTCATGTCTATATAGTAATGTTTCATTTATTTTTACAATATTGTGTTCAAGTTTATGTTTAAAAGTATTTTTTTTTTCTTACACATCTTGCCTTAAAATTTTATAGCTCCCGCTAAATTATTTACCCTTACAGAGCATCTGAGCTCACCCCTTCCTTATGTTTTATTTTCCCAGGATTCCAAGAAGTGTATTATTATTTATATAAAGGGATAAGCTAAGGGAAAAAATGGAATTCTCACAGAACTATATATGTTGTGTTTTATGTTTCAAATTGTAATGTAAAGTTAATGTATGTAATCTATCTTCCAAGACTGCTAAACTAATCAGTCCATCAGGACTTGATTCCTTGTAATCATTGAAATGTATTAAAATAATGCACCGGATCTGGGTAACTGGGGTCGGGGCGCTACAGTTGGTATCAGAGGATGTTTAGCAATAAACTTGGAATCTAGATTTAGATAAACTCTTATTAGAACACATAGACCTAAGATAGAGTTTGAGGATTAGTATAGAAGGACTTCTAGAATTTTGGTAATGTAGAGATTTTGTGAGTTTTCCAAGAAAATACATCCCTGTCTGGATACGAGCAGGTAGAGGTGGCCCTGGAATATAAGTACCTAGGGGTAAAAGTCGAAAACACCACTTTGATATTGACTCGAATGGGAGCTAGTGCATGACAACATGCCTTGCTGCACTCTTCATTACAACACCCCTAGGGGATATGCTTCGGATAATTCTCGTTTTCTTTACAAAGAACTATGAAGGGTTTAGAAGTATATGCCTCTTCGAAGAAAACATTTTTGTGATAATGGATTATATCCATAAACTGTTCAATTTAGGTTAGGTATTTTACATGTTGGGAATTAGGAATGGTCATTCATAAACTGACCTAGTGTATGCCATTGTTACGAAATGGTGCCCAGTGGAAGGAATGAGAATCCCAGCAATACATATGATCTAAAGAGTAAGAAGGATCATATCATTCACAGTATTAAGCCAACATTTATAAGGGAAATAGTCTTCCATGTATTCTCAACATATGAAGAAATAGTATCATGTGTTAATAAGATAAGTAAATAATTCTTTAAATCCTATGGCATTGAAGGGAAGCCAGAGAAGAAAAGGATGGTAGAAAGAAATATGGATAAAGGGAAAGAAGGATTTCCCAATATGTGAAATATGTGGAATGATTAAACTTTGTAAATGCTTGAAGGGAATGGGAGTTTGTTATAACTGTGGAGAAAAAGGACACCAAATACGTGATTTCAAGGGTAAGAAAAAGTTTTCAAATGTAAAATGCTTTATCTACAAGGTTTTGAGACACTAGTAGAATCAATTTCCAATTCATAAGAGTATACTTCAAATGATGTTATTGGATAATAATAATGTTATGATTCTACCTCAGATGAAGAAGAATAAATAGTGTTCTTATGTTGTTATTATAGATTTTTTTTCATTGGAGTGTTGTATCAACAATATACTGGTTAAATGAATTATGGAGATAAATAAGGATTGTACTATAATACAATTTCATTGGGAATTTGAGATTATATGGTCCTGACACTAAGTTAGTAATTTTGGAATAAGAGATGGTTGATTTTGGTAATTCAAGATGTTGTGGTGTTGTAAAAGAATACATGATGAAGGCATTCAAATGTTATTACCTGGAAAAAAGGATACTCATTATGTTTAACATCCTTATAAACATTGGACTGGGAGTTTGGATATAAGTATATTGGATAATTCTAAAGGATAGAATGGATTGTGTTTGAAATTGGATACTATTGTTAAGGTTATTTTTTTATTTCCATAAACAGCACAACCTGGAGGTCGGGCGGCAACCTGTCACGTCTAGCGAGGCCACGAGACTTGAACTCGCAACCGATGGGAGGCCAGGGTGTATCACCTATCACTGACCCACGTGATGTCCGTGATTAAATAATGTAGTTTTTTTAAAAGAGTTAGATATGTGAACTATAAATTCATTGTTTTTTGAACCATATAAGATTAGAATAAATAGAATATATATATATATTTGAAATCTGTTAGAGTGAAAGATGAGTTTGTTGTAGAAATTAGTTGAAGGATGAAACACTACTTGTCAAGTATATATACATATATACATACATATATATATATATATATATATTCCTTCTTATTTTATGGATAAATTAATTATTAAACTTTAGGTAAGGGATCTCAAAACAAAAAATGTGTTATCCTAATACCTTACGTTTTGTTGAACTGATGGTATTTTAAATCATCATAGATTGGTGGCTTTGAGACCCACAATTCTAAAAAATTTTGTGATTGATGACCTCAATCACTCCATATAAATATTTACGTTTTTCCTCCAATTATGTGTCTCTAATTTCCCCCAATGTTCTCTTAATTGAAATCATAATTTGGTGGTGACTTTTTCATTCCCTTTTCCCTCTTATTAAGACTAAATTTTATTAACCCAATTTCCTATGTGGGTTTTCCCCCAAATTTATTTTCTATTTTCATCCTTTACTTTTATAATAACAATTTCAAATTGCGAGGACGCAATTTATTGAAGGAGGGAAGAATGTAACACCCCAATATTTCAAAGTATGTTATTTTTCAAAGTAATTCAATAACTGGCACTACACGCAACATCGAGTTCAAGCGCACCACAACTTACCAAACTAGTCATTCTAAAGCAGTTATGAATAGTATTAACTGAATTTTGAACTTTATATAATCCTTATAATATTAGAATCCATATTATTAGTTTCTTAGACATAATTTAAGAACAAATACATTTTTCAGATAAAAGAAATGTTTTTCAGAAAAATACAATTTCACCGCCTTTTAATGGAGAACCCTTTTTAAATCCAATATTTAAAACTTTTATATATTAAATTTGACAAAATAAACTTTTTATTTTGAATTGGGACATAATAATTTAGTTTCAATAAATTTTTGGTGTTTTTATGATAACTTTCATATTTGGGTGAATAGTAAAAAATACTATATTTTAACTAAAAACCACTTTTTTAATCAAAATAATTTATAGTTTGAAATTATAAATTTTAATGTTTTGGAGGTATAAGATTATATTTTTACCCTTTAATCCAATGTTGGCCATTGGAATTAATTTCACATTTAAGTTATACATAAACAAGTGTCAATCTTTAGATAGTGACTGTCTCTTAAAAACAGACTATTTGTTTTAACAACGAGAATTAATTTTAAATTAATAAATGAAACATATATGATTTAAATTTTGTAAAATAGACTTCATTTTTGGATTTTGAATGTCGAAATTAGCCTAGGGTGATGTTTTGGTATTTTTCTGAAAATGTTCAATTTTTTATGAATAATGAAAAAACACTGAGTTATCTTTCAAAACCGAATTTTTATTTAAATAATTATTTATTTTATTTAAATTGATTTTAGGTAAAAATAGATACATAATACTTTTATAAGTTCATTGTAATTCATTGGAGTCAATTTATAATAATTTTAGATATATATAAAAAATTATCGAACTTTTACCGTCTTTTACCCAACTCCTATGAGCATTTTCAAATTTACATAAAACTAAATTTTAACACTTCTATGATTTGAATTTAGAAAATCCGAGAGACATGGTTAACATCAAGGAGTAAAATTTGGTTCAATAAGATAAAAATATTTTTTTGGTGAATAGTAACTTTTTTACTTTTATTTACAACGGTTAAAATTAAATTGGGTATTTAAGGGTAAAAATGTTATTATTATTACACTTACACATTTCCTAATTCTGTTGGATAAGTGTAATTCGACCAAAAACAACCTTAGGAATAATATATGACCCTTTAGGTCCACATAGATTAGATTGAGACATTTATTATTATTTTGTTTAAAGAATAGTTAAAAGAGTTAAAATCAACATTTAATGAGAAAACCATTTTTAATATAGGGTTATACATAAAATAAATTAAACTATAAATATTAATTAGAAATCTAAAAAGATTTCCTACATAATTTTATTTTATTTATAATTTTAAGGGATTAAATAACTAAATTTATTAATGACGCAATGATGATGCAGTAATTACCTTATTAATGAAAGGATCAAATAAATGATATTATAAATATTAAAATAAATATAATTTCAAAGTTTTTATGTCATACACGAATTTTATAGGTGAATTTGACATGTTAGGATTGATTTGATGTATTTTTTTGAATTAATAATGCTGTTATTATTTAAAAAAAATACCAAATAGTGTCGAAATTGTCATAAAAAGTTTTTAAAAGAAATATTATATACTTATTTTATATAATGGTCCTAAAAATATAAGGTTAGGCCAAATGACTTATATAATATTATATATGACATTAATGAACCAATTGGGGTTCTATTGGAAGTATATTGTAAGTTCATTAACCATATAGTGTAAGAATACAAGAAGACATGGTAAAAGTTAAATTATTTAACTTAGAGTTAAATCTAAATGAAAAGGTTAAAATGGTATCCTAAACTTCTCTAAAACCTATTGGTTGAGTGATTTGGGACCCATCCCCACCTTAGACTTTTAATAATACATTTTTTAGCCATTAGAAAGAGAAAATGATTTTATTATAAAATAATATTTTAAGTTTTTCCTAAGGTGACCCCCACCCCTGTTATAAAAGGGAACCCCCCCCCCCCTTCTCTCTAATTCACACCTTCAAAGCCTTTTGAATCATCCAAAAACTGCCCAAATACTCTCTAAACTTTCCTCCCTTCATCCTAGAGGCCCTCCTTTAGTCAGAAAGCCAACTTAAGGATCCCTTTTTATCAAATCAAAAGAAATAACTCAAAGAAGAGGTAATAATTTCACCACCATCTTTCAAGTTCTTTTCTTCTTCCACTTCTTATTTCATTGTTATTTCCATTATAAAATAATAAATCCAATATATTATATATACTGTGATGTTATTATAAATATGGAACATCTATATTCATTATTCTATCCATCTTATGAATGATAATGTCACCATGCGTGCGTGCGTACGACTTACCGTCTCTACGCCGTGGTGTAATTTGTTATTCAATACTATGTTATTTGGATGGATATAATGATGAGTAATATGTATATAAATAATGAAAATAACATGATAATGTCTTTATAAAATTAATATACCCTCCAATCCCACATCTTTAAAGAAATGATATTGTCGCCCGTGTGTACATACAGATTACCGTCTCCACGACGCGATGAGATTCATTTCCACGTTCACCATTCATCGACAATTATAAAAATATATATTACTAATAAGTATGTAATATATGACATAATAATTCTACTGGATATATATATGTGTGTGTGTGTGTGTGTGTGTGTGTGTGTGTGTGTGTGTACTTACATATATCTTATTCACTTAGTTCCGTTCGATACTCTATGAAAACAGAAACAACGTTTATGCGTACGTACGGACTACGGTCTCCATAAACGGTGTTTTTCATTCCATATATATATATATATATATTATACATATTTATATTCTAAATATATAAGATATATAAATCGTGTTTTATATTCTATAAGTATTTAAATATTGACTTAAGTGATACAATCAAGAGTAACAAGTCAAAACACGTACGATAAAGAAAGAGATTATTACCCGAACTGTTAATTTGACATGGAAATTATTATTAAATTGGTAGTATAAAGTCATAACTGAATCATGTATGATATCATAAATATTAATATAGTTCTGGTATAATTTAATTACATAGTATGATCTTTTTACAAGAGCTTAAATGTACCCTCAACTAAAGGAAAGTGCAAGGTAAGGTTTTATTTCAAAATCTCTTCATTATCTGAGGTAGTTTATACGTAATTATCAACTGGAACCTATTTATCATCCACATCCATGTTTCTTAAAAATGTATTTCAAAACATTCTTACTATCTTATATACTATGGGTTAAAGTCATTTATACCCTTGTTTGACTTTTTATAAGATGTTTATAAAGAAATCTTTCCGTCGTTTTCCAAACAAGGTCCTTTTTAACCTTTTTGACAGAATTAAGGTAAGAATGTCTTTTTTAGCTTATACGGCGGGTGCAGATATTTTCTGCCATTATAAAATCTTTGAAGCTTCCCTTACAAGCTTATAAGAATATTTTCAAAGTAAATGTTTTCTTTTATAATTATGTGACATTTAAATGATTTCAACAAAATATATATTTCTCTCAAATAGTTTTGATTTCATCTATGTCAACATCCTTTGATGGATTTTAATCTTATTTCAAGTTGATTTATTATGATACAAAACTTCCATCTTTTACTGAAGGTTTTGTGATATGTTTGACTATGGATTTGTTTTTTTTATACCATTCATGGTTTATGGAGAAAGTATTGACATTTCATATGCTAGTTTTAATAGGAATGTTTATTTTATCTTTAAACCTATTCATATGAGGAATGCATTGGACTTAATAAGTGATGGGTGGAGCCCGCTATAGCTCCTCGATGCATCGGTAGGTTTCATGAGACAAACTAGTGTCTTGGCACAAGGCCTTGACAAAAGTTTTATTTTTAGTCTTGGCACGAGGCATTGACTATGTGGTAATGATGTCTGGTATTAGGCATCCCCTCATTGTGAAATTAGTTATTACATGTGATTATTCGACTAGTAGAATATCCATGTGCATGTTTATATGGTAATGTTTAATTTTTTTTTACAATATTATGTTCATGTTTATGTTTAAAAGTCTTTTTTTATTACACATCTTGCCTTAAAATTTTTTAGCTTCCGCTGAATTATTTACCCTTACTGAGCATCTGAGCTCACCCCTTTCTTATGTTTTATTTTTCTAGGATTCTAAGAAGTGTATTATGATTGATATGCAGGGTTAAGCTAAAGGAAAAAATGGAATTATCAAAGAACTATCTATGTTGTGTTTTATGTTTCAAATTGTAACATAAAGTTAATGTATGTAATCTATTTTTTAAGACTGCTAAACTGATCGGTCCTTCTGGACTTGATTCCTTGTAACTGTGCCAATGTATTAAAATAATGCACCGGCTCTGGGCAACTGGGGTCAGGACATTACAAAAAATCTTTTCTTTTTTTTATTTGGATATTTTATAAAAAATATAAAACATTCTATTTAAACTATATCATTCAGGTTATGGTATCTGTTTCTTCTTAATATTTCCCAAATATAACTTCTTTCATATTAGATCCTTCATTCTTTTATAGTCTTCATCTTAGTCATTATTCTCATATTCACTAGATTCTACAGTATCATTATATTCATGGATTTCTCATTTTCCTCATTGCCTCTCAATACAAAAAAACATAAATTAGAGGAATTTATATATTATAATTGTTTCAAAATATCACCTCATTATTTTATGGTTATCTAAAAAACATCATTAAACATAACCTTGTTTTCCAATGTTTCCAAAACAAATTAGAATTTGTTTTTGAAATTATTAAATTTTATGAAATATTTTTTCTCATTTGATGAGTTTTTGATGGGATCTGAAAAAGAATTATGGTGGGTGGGTGGGTTGTATATATGTGGGAATGGAAGAAAAGTACCTATTTTTTTAAATAAATTATTTTTTTCCATTCCCACATGTATATCACCCTACCATCCTTAGATGTTTTTTAAATCCCATTCAATTAACATTGGTAAATGTTTTCTTTTTTAAAATTAAACAATTTGTATGAAATAATTTTTCTTCTTTATTGATTATTTGAGGGGAATTTAAAAAACTATTTGGGAAGGTGGAGTGGCATACATGTGTGAATGCAAAAAATTACATATGTTTTTCAGAAAATAATAATAATTTTAAAAAATTAATTTAGTTTTGTTTATCTACATAAATTAATTTAAGGTAATTTAAAAACATAGGTGGGGAGTGTGGAGAGTCATAAATGAGTTAATTGAAAGGAATTGGAAAAATAATTTTTGTAGAGGGTGGGAATTTTAGTTTATGATTTTTTGGTAATTATTATTTTAAAAAATATGTAATTTTTGTTAAAGAAAGTGAATTTTTTCAATACACACATGTGACCAACCCCACCCTCCACAAATAATTTTTTTCATTCTATATTATATTCACACCCTCACTCTGGAAATTCTCACTCTCATGTGCACCCCAAATGTGAACCCCTGTAATTTCATCACATACAACACAAACGTCACGACTCCCAAATACCCCTACATAGATCTTCACGTCTAACCAAGGACTAACGTAAGATACCCTAACAACACACTCTAACCAAGAATTTTTTTTATGAAAAGTAACTATCCTATATTTATACATATATTAATATATTTTGGTTTCAAAAAATTAATATATATATATATATATAAATATATATTATTTAATAAAATTTAATACATATATACACACACATATATGTTTATATATGTACATATACATATATTTATTATTTATTAATATTAGAGGGTATTATGAAACCAAAGAACCCATTTAGACTGAGTGATACCTCACCCTCATTAGTTTTCTAATCTAAGATGGGTTTCAAGCTATGTTAATTATTAATTAATATATGTGTGTGTTTGTGTGTTTATATATATATGTTTAAATTTTATATATGTGTGAATGTTTATATATATATATTTACGTGTATGTTTGTGCGTATGTTTGTGCATATGTTTAAATGTATATTTATGTGTATCAGTGTGTATATATATATGTATAAATATATATGTGTATGTATGTTAATATATTTATATTTTTTTATATATGTTATCATATTTAAATATATGTTTATATATTATTTTATCAATGTAAATTTTTACCTATACATATTTATATAATTATAATTATAAATTTTTATTTATATAAATATCTGTAAAGTAATAGATTTATAATTACATATGTGTATAAAAAATAAATTTGAATGATAATTTTTCATGTTTTATAACTCTAGTAAAAAAGTCGCTAAAATAACCATGTTTTTTTAAACGTGGAAAAATTTGAAATATATCTGTGTTGGAAAATTAAAATATATGTTTACATTTGTGTTTTTATGTTTGTGATTATATGTGTAATATATATATATATATCATATCTAAATATAGATCTATGTCGATGTAGGGAAATGAGATACATTACCAATAAAATCATGCAACACACAAATATTAGGAAGAACTTGGTGAACAAGAGACTTTCTTGATACCCACAAGGGAAACTACCACTCATTTTGTTATAAACATATATGTGAGTATGTGTGTGTGTGCTTATATGATTGTGTGTTTGTTATATAAGTGTGTGTGGGTTTATATATATATAAAAATATTATGATATTTAAAAGTATGTTAATTTCCTTTTATATATATACATATATATTAATATTTATTTTTATGCATATAATTATAAAATATTATTTATATATTTATGTTTATATTAATTTATATATATTAATATATATTACTATATATTAATATATATTCTCATATCAATTATATATATATATATATATCAAATATATATACATATTTACAATTTATATTAATATATAAAAAAAATTTTGTATATATGTAAATTAATAAAATTATATATATATCTGTGTGTGGGTGTGTGTGATTATATTAATATATATATTTTTATATAAATTAATATAATTAATAATGTTTTTAATACTATATTTATGTTTTTATAATTATATGTGTGTGTGTGTCTGCATATAAATAGTTATAATTAAGTTGATTTATTTATATACATTTATGTAAATTCATAGTTCAACAATTATATATATATATATATATAATTAGACATTTTTTAAAACCTAGGTAAAAAATTAACTAAAAATAGATGTTTTTATAACATGGATGCTAAATTTAAAATATATGTTTATATATATATATAAGCTTATATATATGTGTGGGTTAAGATATAAATATATATATATATATATATATATTTTTTATATGTTTATATACATGTGTGTGTGTGTTTGTATTTTAATATATATATATATATCAATTTTTTTATTTATATCTATGCGGGAAAATGATCTATATTATCAACAAAAACATGTAACACACCTATATAAGGAAGAACAAATTAAGGATTGAACTCGGGACCCTGTCGAGACCCCCAGGTTCGGCTAGCATTGAAATTCACCTAGAGGGCTCTTTATATATATATATATATATATATCTATGTGTGTATATTTATATATTTATAAATATTATTATATTTGAATATAAGTTAATATATTTGTATTTAAATGTAAATAAATATATATACAAATATTAAAAAATAATTATAAAAGTATATGTATATATATATTAGAAATATAAATAAATATAATAACCAATGTTTTAAAACAGTGATAAAAATATTCACTATTTCGGCCATGTTTAAAAACATGGAAATTTTAAAATTTAACAACGATTTTAGTAAAACATCCCTAAATTAGTTATGTTTTAGAAAAAAAATCTATTTTTGAGAATTGATTTCATAAAAATGTTAGTAAATTAACGTGATTTTTCCAAAAGAATCCCTAATTTAGTTACATTTTTTAGAAAATGTTACTAATTTATAAAATAATGACATATTTTTTAAAATGTAGCAAAATTAAAATTTGTTTGTAGTGTATAATGTAAATTATATTTAAAATTCTTTTTTAAGAATAGAATATTCATCATTTCATATGCTGTGAGAATATTATTGAATTCTTCAAGGGTAATATTCAATATATGTTCTATAACTGATATCATAGGATCAAACCTATGCATAAATTTCATTACAAGCTTCTTTACAACAATAGATTCATCTTTTTTCACCCAATCCTCGAATCTTGTTGAAAAAATAATTCACATCAATAAAATAATCATCAATATTCTCCTCCATTGACATCATGGTGACTTCAAATCAACACCTCGAAATATTAAATTTTCTTCTTTAATAATATAAATTCCTTTATTTCTACTTTGTATCTTACCCAATATAATATAGGAATTATAAATCCTTATTTTTTTGGTATAAAAAACATTGAAAATATATAATAATGGAACTTTTTTATACATACCATAATAACCGATATTTCTTATATTAGTAAATGTCACTATGGAATCCATTTCAATTGGTGGAAACCTCACAACAACAATATTTATAAAATCAAGGACATGGGAAAAAATATATTAAAACATATAGTTTCTATGTATCTTATAGTTCTTGAAATAAATAATTGTAACACCCATGTTAGTAAAATAATTCTTAATATCCATACTCGAAACATGCTGGGATCATATATAGGATTTGTTCTCTGATACCTGTTGAAGATCGTAGGATTGGGTTTCCCCACTAAGAATGGAGGATGAATTAGTGGGAACTAGGTTTTAAAATTTCTTTTCTAATTAAAGTAAACCACTATGACCTTTTAATGTCTTATCAAATAATATATAAAATAATATAAAGACCTACAAAACTAGAAAATATAAATGAAAAGAAAACAGTGTTCTTACACTATTTGGATCCTTCTCTGAACTCCTAATATTTTATGGATTGTTTGTCTCCCCAACCATGTATTATTAAATATAAGAAAATATAAATTCAAATTACTTCCAAATTAATTTCATTGCCCTATTCATTTCTAGATTCATACATGATTGTACATTTTCACACTACAGATATAAAAGGTTTTGAATGAATGGGAAGAATCATGTTGATGTAAGGGTTTTTTCTGTAATATGTGGTAATAATATTCCTTTAATTCTAGAAAATGTTAAAATATATCCCAATCAATACGTATAAAATGTCAGGAAGACCTATATTTTTATTTTCATACATAGATTTCAATCTCATAATGCACAATTCTTATCTGATGTAGATGATATATTCTAAACCTTATCTTCTATAACATCTATATTTATCTATATTTTTCTCAAAATATTTAATAAAAAATTAAAAAAAGAATTTCAATATCCTCTACATATTCTTATACATGAACAAAGTATTCAAAATTTTAAAATAATGTAAGAAATTTATTAATTGATAATCCATCTTAATACTTATCTTAACAAAACCGTATGACAAAATGGACCTCAATATCCTTTATTTTGTTAAATGAAAAACAAAAAAATACAATTAGGATAATGTTCTCTTCTCGTTAATTGTTTAAACTAAACTAATTCCACAAAGATTCTTTTTCTGTTCTTCTAAATTATGTAGAGATTAAAATGCTTCAATAAAACTACAACATATCATAACATCGAAATATAATTCGTAAATAATGTTATTCTGAATTCTAGGAATACCCATCGAAATATAAAACATAAAAATATAATTGATCAACTTCATCTCACATCACCTTTGAATAAATTTTGGCTTATTTCAGATAAACAATCACAAATTAAATAGCTTAAAATACAATAATATATTAACTACATAACCAATTTCAAATGATTGTTTGAATTTAATAACATAACACCACTGACAAAATAACATTCCATTATTATTTTCTACATCTTCTATTACAATGTAATCATATCAAACACCCTAAAATATTTTCATACAAAATTTTCAAAACTTCAATAAGATGGAATAATGATCACCATTAGCAATTCATGAAATAAATCAACCTGAATAAAAAATTAAATGTGATTTTTTGATCGTTGAGGAATGATTCATTCAAAAAATAGTATTATTTCATAGAATTAATAATTATGAAAATATCATTTTTATTTTATATATTTTATTAAATTTTCTCAAAATAATGGTTCATAAGATGTTGTATATGTCTCATGTGAAACTCATTATCACTAATACAACGAATTAGATGACAAATTCACTATGATAGATGAATCATATAATAACCATCATGAATTGTATGAACAATCAAATAACTCATACATAGGGTGAAAAAAAATACGCACCTTTCAATGACTCATCCTTGAATTCCATTAACATGAACACAATCATAGTTATCAAAATATCAATATAAATATAGAAATATTTATTCTATTCAAACACTCAAAGACCGATATAAAAACAACAAATTTCATATAAAACCTTCAAAAAACATTAAACAAAAATTAATAAACCTCTTAACAACATAAAATGATTCCCAATATTTATTGTGACCAAATAAAACCCCTCAGAAACACTAAGAGAATATCATTGGTGAATCTTGTTATCTCTAGTGAGCACTACAATATCGATATAATTTTCAATGTCAATGGTTCAACCAACTAGATTTAAAAGGGGAATATATATATAATGAATATGATAATTGTTTTTAATTATTCATATATAAATTTAAAAAAATCCTAAAAAATTATAATAATTTCTAATGATGCTATAAAAATTCAAAAATATCATTTAAAAGTAAAACTACCCATTTTAAACTCAATGGTTAATTCTATTCCAATATTTGACACTTGGATAAGGGGTAAATTATATTTTTACCAAATTTATTTTTTATGTAATATATTCTATCAAATTTTTTACCCAATAAAATCATTAAAATACATCATTTAGATAATATGAGTTATAATAAACCAATTAAATTCCAATATATTATATATAACGACCATAAGAAATATCATTATGAAATAAATGTTTAAAACATTAATATTAGTAACCCTTTTGTTCATAATTTTATAAAATATCTATTATATTTATTAGTGATCATTTCAACAATATAAAGGCATAATATAAGAAATATTGATTTTAAAAATAAAATAAATCATAAAAATGAAATCAATATAAATTTTATAGGAAATGAAATTCCCAAAAAGAACCTATAATACTACAAATGAAATTTCTAATAATGTAATAGATTTAACATTTGATAAATAAATTGTAAGTTTGAAATAAAACTATATAATTGGATACACATGGATTAAAAAACGATTCCCTATGTATGATGGCATTAATCTATGATACAATAAGAGTAATACATATGATGCATCTTTTGAACTTATATGTTTGTAATGACACATACATTTGATGACTACATTAAATTGAAATTTATTACCTTAAAATTTAAAGATCATCTTATTATTTTAAATATATATAAACTATATATAATTACAATGAAGAACAAATTTTGAATATTCCTACTCAAATATTGGCATAAAAAAATTTCCACAAATGTTCAATCCCATTTCCCTTATAGAAATATAGTGAAATAAATCAAATATGTATATAAAACGATTCTTCAAAATTCTTCATTATAAAAAAAAGTATGTCAATTTTATTCGATTTTATAAAATTATCTTTAAATGGATGTACATTAGAGCATATGCATATACATTTTGTAATTTATTGGGAACAATTTGTTCTAGATCGGTTATAGTATTAGAGGTCGTACCTATCAAAAAAATTGTTTTCCAATATTATTAATTGATTTTATGGGTACATTATGTCATTATTAAAAAAATTCAATAATTTTACATGGAGTTTTAAGAAAAAAATTAATACCATCCAAAGAAGTATAAAAATATAGAAATATATGATTTCGTGTTTTTATCATAACATTTCCTAGAATAAAGTCAAATATAATATCAGTGTGTTATAAAAAATATAAAAGATAAATAATTATAGGGCCTTTTAAAATATTTAAAAAAAATTCTAGAAGTTTTTTATCCAATTAGAAATCCCAAAATTGAAATAATAATTTTTTACATTTAATATATTTTTAAACTGTAATTTCCATACCAAAAAATATGAATTTTATTTAAATAGATGATGGTGAAGAAAATTAGTCACCCTATTACATATTTTTAATGATCCCTGATCTTATAAATTTAATTGATTCTTTTTGGTTATACATAACATTCCATGTAAAATTAGAAATTAGTGAAGAAAAAATGATTTTAAAATACATTATTTCCAAACAAACCAATATAAATTGATTTAGTATACTTTTTCTATAAACTAATAATTACATGTTTTCCATGAATGTGCCATTTCCTAGTAAAATTTCTTATTTATTATTTGAATTTCCATATTACATCTCCTGGCCATATTTATAATGAAAATACATAAAATAATAAAACAATTTTTCAATACGTACAAGTCATATTCTACCTTACATAGAAATAATTTTCTATATTTAAGAAGGAAAATTCTTTTAAATGTATGAAATAATATGTTTTATGAATTCATCGTTTACTCATTTGAAAAATATTGGGCTATATGGTATGAAACATTTATGTCAATGAAACAAACCAGCTGATGTACCACCTCTTTGGGATCCAAACAGTACTTTTCTAAGACTTGAACGTATATCTTGATCCCCACAGGCTAAAAACTAGTTCAAGGAAATCATAAGACGAGTATTAGGAACAATTTATCCCTCATGAAATAATGTAAGTATATAACAGTAATAGATGAAATACTCCATTGAGCAAGATCAAATCATTTCAAAACAAAAATTCAAAAATAGATAGAAGACATAAATAAATAAAAAATGGAAACACATACAAATAAAGTCGAATAATAAACTTTAACAAGAAAATGTGGACAATTAAAATATAAAACCCATATAATAAACACCAAAACACACCAAAAAAATCACATGACACTCAGTAACTAAACATAGTAAATATCTCCCTATGAATTCCAAGTAGGAAAAAATTATACATGAATGAACATTGAACCAAAAATAATAGGTGTTAGATAAATAACCAAATTGGACACCACCTACTAAATCTATGCATTTTCATTCATATTACTTCCCAAAATATGATATTTTGAAATAAAATAAAAAAAATATTCAATTTTAATAAAGCATTATATAAATAAAAATGTGACACATCACATACTGGTTAAAACCTTGATCATTATTTTTTTATTAAATGAAAATAATTTATAAGAAATATATTTCCCTGGAAAATTTCCCTTCTTCTAAATCACCATTTTAATTTCCTACATTAAAAACATTTAACATTCACCACTTTTAAAATACACACTTAGAATATCAAAATAGGATTTTCATGTTAAAACAATTTTCCAAAACAACTATGAAAACCAACATCCATTTTAAATAGAGGAATGGTCGCAACACCTTAGTCATAATTACTAGGTAGAAATTGTAGTTCCACAAGAACTCATGAACGCGCCCACATAAAAAATAGGTTTTCAACTAGAATAAATGGTTTTAATTCCACATATGGGGAGACTATACCCTCAATATCAATAATGAAATGTAAAAATAATAACACAAAATAACACAGAATAAAAAATAAGAAATTAGATGAGAGATAAAATTTCATGTATCTCATGTCATAGAAAATAATAAACAAAGTACCCCTAATGTTGTAGGTCAATGAAGAGTGTGAGAAACATGGGGAATTAAATCACTATGGTATGACTCTAATGTTTTTCCTGATACCACCTCATGTCACCATGATCCATCTCAAAGAACCCTATCATTGGAGTATTGATGTTTCCTATATAACTGATCTTGAGATCTGTTTGTATATTAATTTGATCATGTAGTGAGTAAGTATAAAATTAATAGGACACCACCTGTGCATCATTAACATGATTTTAAAATAATAATACTGCATTCAATGATGCTAAAAAATTTAATTTGAAAACAAAAAACAATCACGTACTGAAATGTAATGAGATTAAAAATATACAACAAACCATAAGTCAAACCTGATTCAACTCTATACAAGAAACGTAGTCATAAAATTATTCTTTTGCTAGTTTCAACTAAAAGGTTTCCAAGTGTGTCTCATTATCCACACGGATAGTGGGTCTCATTATCCATGATTGTAATGAGTCTCAAGTTGGACCCTAATACCTTCATGCCAAGACCCTCTCACGGGTAATGGCACTAGGTCAACATACCTCATTTTTACATCATGATTGTCCACATAGTCTTCATATCCTAAAATCGTATTAATTGAAACAACAATTTCATCATATTACTTCAATGTGACTCAACAAATAATCGTTATCATTTCATGTTAACATTCTCTTATAAAATAGATAATCAAACATCAAATGTTACGATTATAATTTTATCTTAAAATAAAACCTCCAAATTCCACACATCAAACAAAACAAGACATAAAATAAATATTAATAACATGTATAGGAACAACATAGAATCTCAATAATGACAAATATTATCCATGAACACACACATGTGATCAAACTCAAACATGAGTCTCTTTGGAAACACACATGCACACATGTGGAAAAATTAAAAAAATAGTCTCATGAGGAACACAAGAGCACCCAAGTGATCAATCATTAAAAAAAGTGTAAATGGATACAAAAGAACACATATGAGATCAAACTCACACATAGTCTCACCACAAAAAGATTCTAATAACCATTATTTTTTCCCATAATGGACCAACCATGGTTATAGTGAGGATACTCTAGACCTATACCACAAGATAATCCCAATCACTGCATATCTAAACCAATCCATTTCCCATCAGTTTTACCTTAACTATTTACCACAAAACCTCATCAGGGAAAAACACCACATTCACTATAGGTGTGGTTTGGGTCATTCTAAACTAAATGTTCTCCAAAATATTCTAAATATACTCAAAATCATCCAATGTTATACCTAAGAATATATTAAAAAAATAAAGAAGAAAAATAAAATAATGATTCATATATTAGAAATAAAAATTTCAATTAATTAGGATATCCCCCTATAGGGACTTTATCTTTGAAGAAGCAACTCAAGTGGTCATGCTTGAATAACTCTGGTTGGTGAGCTCAAACCTCAAACCCATACTCCTACATTTCCTCTTGAATCCATACATACTTCTAAAATACTCCAAAAAGTGTAATGTCAATACCCATCACTAAAATATCATTTCAATATACAACCCTCAATTGGATATCCATAGAATTTTCATATGGTTCCAACTAAACATCCTCTAAGTTGATCACATGCATTGGATCCAGAATGAACCTCCACATATGAGAAACATGGAACACATTATTCATTCCTCGATAATGGGGGATAAGTACATTAAATAGTCCAATACCACTATATGTTACTCAATCTCAAACTATAATAACCCAATCCATTTAAAAAAAGTAATTACAAGATTTTTAGCATAGATATTTAATCAATAGAACCAAATTATCAAGAGGACAATTATCAGTTAGAATACAAGGGACCTAAAATATCAACATGAAACTAAAATAATGCTTCGTTATTTTAATCTTCAAAATGATATCTACATTCCCCTTAAAACCCAAAGTCTGTGTTGGATAAATTGGGGAATAAATAAAATAAATGGGTGAGTTATAAATCATAATAAGGATGTAAACATAGTAGTGAGATATATCATATGATTTAGACATAATAACATGATAACATAAAACAAAAATATCATGAAGAATCATATGGAGGCATAACATAAGGACCATAGAATAAAGATATCATATAAACATAGAATTTTTTCATAAACATAAAACATTACATAATAAAAAGGTGATGCAAACCGCCCAGACAACAACACATCATGGATGAAATCCCAGTATGTATTTGGTTAAGACCATCATCACATATGTGTAATATTAGGAACAAAATCATTACCAGATGAATTAGAGTGCTATATGTGAACACCAACCATAAGATGTAAATAATTATGGGTTCTGCAAAAGGAAATAAATCATACGGATTGAACAAGAGAATTTCCCAACAGATAAATGGGATAAATAATATTTCTTAATGACATAACCAAAAGAGGTTTCATAAAGCATGAATTTGAGAAATAAAAACAAGGAATGTATTACTCTATAAATGTAAAGGGATAATAAGATATTTACATATTATTGAGAAATATATTAATAATTTATACGCATTACATAACACTTATATGGAGATAGATATTTTGTTAAAGAGAGAAGGTCAAAACCTAATAAAAATGTGTGGTTCATAGAGATCTCTTAAAATATGTTAAAGAATCATTATTCACATGAAATAAATGTCATGGATTATAAAATTATATTCATTATTTATATATTTAAAATCCTTTTAATTCTATATTTTATTTTCTCTAATTTTATTATATCTACATATAATCATTTTAATGGGGCATAAAAATAATTTTCATCATCTGGATGTGTTAATTTAATTTTTCCAATATACATCATCTTTTATATAATTATAGTAATTTATCAAAAAATAGGAATAAGTAAAGTTAAATTTTATTCATGTACTTCCAAAAATCATAATGGTCATAAATCCCCATTTGTTTTCTGTAATAGATACAATTATTTTTGTAAAAATGTTAATGTTAAATGGTCTCTTTGTTTTGACTATTTTAGCAACCATTAAGAAATTGATTTATTTAATATAATTAATTTATAATTAAAAAACTATAGAACATGGAAGAAGTTATTATATTAGTATTATTATCGTATTTACCCACAATATTTTTTCCTAACCATCCATGATGGTCGTCTAAACATGGAATTACATTGTTCATGGAGGCATTTAACCAACCATATTCTTAAAAAATTCTATTTAGTAAGAAAACTTAGGGAAGGTAGAAGATGGATATTATATTAATAGAATAAAAAATCATGAAATGTATGATATTTGATTCATTATGTCTTGATATAAGAGAGAAGTGGGTAAAAGATAAAATAACTAATGAAATAAAAGGAAATGAGTTATAGTATTTCCCAATAAAAACATTCTCTTGAAATACTCGTTAATACACATTGGGATTTGAATTTTTTGAATAATAGGCAGATATGGTTTGGGGAGAGTGTTTAAGAGAGTTTATGGATGAAATTATCCAAGAAAAAAATCACAGATGGTATGAGGATGAGGGGTTGTAAAAGGACATGCTTATAAATGGAAAATAAAGGTGTTTTTTGAATATTATATTCATTAGACTATTATTATTTCTCAATAATACCTATAGTATTTATTAGTTGAAATATATATATTATATTGTTCATATAAGTTCAAACTAATGGTTGATTACATCATCCAAGACTCAGAAATTCATATACATAGCTTATAATGTTAAATACCACATTTTACTATATTTCAAGATTTACTAAAAATTATATTAATTTAGTTAAATACCAAAAAAAATAATCTAAATAATTTATTTATCTTTTGATTCAAAAAATTTAATACATTTTATGAAAATAATATTCTAAATATGTTAAATTTAATTCTTAACTAAAATCCTCAATTAACTTAAAAATACTAATTTGAATATTATGATCAATTTTTTCGCCTATTGAGAAAATAATTGAGGTCTCACGAATTTTTTTTATCTATATAATACAATTAAATATTAATTAATTAATTTTTTTTGAAAATTAAATTTATTTTAAATCAATATAATTATCAAATAAAAAAATAAACAACATATTTTTTGTAAAATTATGAACACATATTTTATAAAACTTTTTAAGAATTATTTACATGTATCATGATATAAAATTTTAATATTATGATTTTATAAGATACTAAAACATTATAATACAATTAGAATTGTTAGCTTAATGTATAACTACCTGCTTACTATTTGTAATGATCAAATTATAATTCCGAAAATCATATTATTATTTGGATGGTTAGATTACTTTTCCAATGATAAGATTTTTAACTATCACATAAGTTCTCTAAATTCTATAAGAAACTCATATTTCATTCATAATTACATAAATTCTCTTTTCTATAAAATATATATATTTATATATGGTTTTTTATTTTCAAAATTCATATATCACTAGTATTATTTTTTGTTATTTCTACTGTTTTTTCTATGAGTGCAATTATTTGAAAGGATTGTGAATATTCAAATCATCATATTTTAGTTATATTTTATAATATTTGTTATCCCATTATAAAATTTTGAATATTTTTGGAAATATTTATTACCTTAATATTATATTAAATTTAATATAATAAAATCTATTTCGTTTTATAATATTATGTGTGTGCATAGTATAATATTATATTACATAATATAAATCGACTCTACAATTAGAGAAAATTTTCATTTAATAAAAAGTTTTGTTTTTTATAGGAAATCCCCAAACCCATATCGCTTACTTACCATACATTAGAAACTATCTATTTCCTTACTGAGTTGATGTGCACTAGAAAACATGGTCACCAATAAAGAACTACAAAGACTATCTACTCATGTTAGTATGAGAAAATTTCCTACCCCATGTGATAAAAAATTTCTTTCTAATCAACTCCAATCTCTCAAAGGTCCCATTTAAAAAACACAGCCTAATAACATCCACCTCACCCACCTCATTCCAACATAGTGTTTAGTTTCCATAACCCTACCCATGCTAGGCTCAAGCCGCAACTACCCCAAGACCGCCTCTATAGGTCGGGGGATGGAAACTTGCATCAAATGCATAATAATATATGGGATGACTTTGGCTAAAAACCTACACACACACACACTACCAACACAATTTAAAATTGAAAAGGTAATGGTATAAAAGATGAAACACTGATATAAATAAACCAAACAATCATGAACCAATAAACAGTACAGGTATGATATAATAAATTGAAAGGAAAAAAAGGAAAATAAAATACACCCAACCCAAAAAATGACACAGCATATTTGTAACTGAAAAAGAGGAACAACTGAGAGATCCCCAATCCTAGATCCCAAGACATGACCACCATACGACGTCTGAGAACCTATACACTAATTCTATTCTAAATTCAAGATCAACATGTATGTTATCTTCATAAAGATTGATACATACAGACAAAGACCATGCAAGGGTGAGTATAAAAATACTCAGTAGGACAACCCAAAAAGGCGAAGTGGGAGCCGTGAGAGATACTTTAGAAAGGTAAGCAGTAGATATGACAAGTTACAGTAAAAAGAGTGAAACTCAACCAAAAATGAGAGTGAATTATGCTCATACAAAAAAAGGATCTAGAAATTTTGATAGGATGAACTTCTCATTAGGTATTTGCTACCTATAGTCGGAGATTAGACTCGTCCAACCAGTAGAAGCTAGACACAAAAAGCACATGGCATACCCCACGTGTCTTCACCTCTACTGGAAGGAGAGTAACCAATACCTAAATAGTGGGTAATGAAAAATGTAATATATATATATATATATATATATATATATTCTTAGTCAAAGAATCCCAAACAACAGAGTAAGGGGATCTCCATCTCCCAGCTTAGCCCAAGGAAGTGGGTATCCAACTATTCCAAGTAAAACCATATGTAATTCCCATCACCTCATCATCTTCCCAAGAGTCACTAGTAAAAGGGTCTTAAATAACCACACCTCGATTCTATCTGATTTGGGTGGAACTGACTCACCCTTATAATTTAATATTGTTTTCCAAGAATGGGTATCTATTGGGGAAATCACCCCTCATTCTCGTGGGTCCTTAGGTAAGTCAAATAATGTCTTGTCACTGAATTGTAGTGAGGATGTCATCTCAACGGTGAGGACTCATGCCTTGTCTAGATGGAGGGTTCCAATATAGTGTTATCGATAACCTATTCCCAACCTGGATGGATGGTTCCACTAGAAAAAGGGCTAAGGACCCATGCCCAGCCCGACCGGAGGGTTCCACTCATAGGTTGTCAAGGTCCCATAACTTGCTCGGCTGGAGGGTTCCACTCTAGCATTGTCGAGGACCCATGATGAGGCTAGCTATATGGTTCCACTTTGCAGTCAATGAGAAACTACACTGGTCGTCCCTGTAGGATGGTACCTCTCGAGATGCATGAGGAAATCCTATGTAGTAATCGAGTTTCTCCTCCAAAAGGGGTCATACCTAGAACATCTCATATCGTATTTCTTCATACATCTTCTCCACTCTTACAAGATTCGATGTTGACCTAAGATGTGGGTTCTCTAAAAAAAACAAGGGAAGTATCTTCCACCGATATTCCATGCATGTCTCTATAATTAATAAGACCATGAATAAGGTGACCCACATCTAAATGGATCACACTATTCTAATCCTGGTAGAAAAACATAAAATATCTACTTATCAATCGTCATAAATGGACACCTGATGGAAAAGTCGTAATTCACCTCATTTCTCTCGTATGGCATCCCATGGGGCCCATGCCATTGCCCTGAAATTAAATATATGGATCAATCCATTATGTTCCTCATAGAAAGACACATTATATGGACTAGTCATTTGTCCAAAATAGACACTGCTGAAAAGAATCATTTCACCATAACACTTGTGAATCGGGCTAAGTGGATCCCAAAAATTGTATTCAGTTTAATAAATAAATATTAGACATGAAAAGTCTTCTTCAATGATAGGGTCACAATGCTACTGGTAGCTTTCAAATATGATGTCGTAAGGAAGAGTTACGAAATATGCAAGATTTCACCAACAACAACAACAACAAAATTAATAATAATAATGGGTGTTTCATGGACCTAAATCATGAATCATAATTAAATGTCCGAAATTGGTCTTGAATTAGATGTCATAATGAATGGGTCACAATTTTTCTAAGGGAAATTCAATAGTACGTGGCTTGTAGAAGTTATGGCGAGCCAACAATTTAATAATAATTTTAAATCTATTATCAATCGTGCATTTTATGTGGTTAGGTTATCAATCTTTGTAAATTCTTTGATATAGTTTTATAATGAATAAATTTTAAGGGGGTTAGACCACTGTTGATGTCACATCAAACAGATGTTTCATGAGGCTGTTATAGGAGTTCAAATAATAATAATTATTATTTTTATTTTTATTTTTATTTTTATTATTATCATCATCATCATCATTATTTTCTCTAACCATAGGGGTTTCCCTCAACCTTAGTTTCCACGTGGTGTTGCCATGTTATGAACCCAGTTGCTTCCCTTTGGCCTCCATTCTCTAGACGCCTATGCTACGGACCACTGACCGCCATCCCCTATTGTTTTTTTTGGACCGCCCCAACCACCTACTCACCTCAGACTCACTATGCCACTCTTTTTTGGGCCGCCTCACCCTACTCTGTCACACTAGACCACCTTTCCAGGATGCTTCACCACCACTCTTTCTTGTAAATTGTTGTCTTCCACCCGCGAAGTCGCCCCCTTCTTCCTCAAATACACCAGGCTGCCTACTTGTGCTCTCTCGCTTGTCGTCGGGCCACATGAATCGGCCACATCGTCAGTTAGCCACTACACCTTCGATTCTCAAAAGATTAATGAAAGAATTTCAAATTCTCCATCCTTGCATTTTATAAATCCTGAATCTATTATCTACTCGCGATTCATTCACCATTCATCAAATCCCCCCCAAATTCGGGCACCCAATCGTGCTCGAGTCTCCTGATAGTTATTGAACCATGATCCAAGGGGATTCCATGGTGAGAAATGTGAAGAATTAAGAATGAAGGGAACCATAAAAAAGGTTTTTATTTATCACTGTCCATGAATTATTATTTGGAAATTGATAATTGGGTACCAGTTATAGTACAATTGATAAAAAATAGTAAATTGGTACATGTGCTCATGCAGTGTTTGAATTCAAGGGGTGTGGGTTGAAGAAAAAATTGATAACAAGCTCAAATTTTAATTCAGGGAGTAAGAACACTATAAACGAAATGTTCCTAGTTTGGATCATTTTTTGTTGACGTAAAACATGTTCATCGGAAAAAGAGGATGATCTAGTGTTCTTTGTCCCATGTATATCTAGGTGTTCATCATTGTTTTACATTCATCATTCATCAATGGGAAGGAGAGGATAATGGAGGGTGGTCATCATTGGAAAAACCAAATTATGATGTAATTCAATAATATGAGAATTTATAACCATCAACTAGGTCTAGATATAAGTAAAATAATTAAATAAATTCTTATTTATTTATTTAACCACTCAACCATGATGGCACAGCAGTCGATCTTCCTATGTTGTCAAATGTTATCCCTACCTAGGGTAAAACCCACATTCTGAACTCAAAGATGGCCACATATTTCTTATTTGAGTCCCCATACATGATTTATTCTGGATTGATTAATTAAATGAATAAATTAATTATTTAATTCATATATTTGTCCTACAATCAATGAATGATGGGTATAAACATCCCGCATGGGATCATTTTAGGTTCCACCTAGGGTAAATATTGTATTCCATACCCAAACTTTGTTTCATATTTCCAATAAAATAAATAATTTAATATTTATACCATTTTCATTAATTAAATTTGGGTGTGTAATGTAAAACATATTTAATAATTTTTTAAAACCAATTCAAACATAACAGGCCATAGAATTAAACGTTGTCTCACGTCCAAATCTGGAAAAAAATTTGGAAATATTTAAAAGTTTTATAAGGAAAAACCATGTCTCTACATCATTCATTATTCAATATTTTCATACTAGAAAAAAAAACTAAACAAAGAACTTAGGGTACTGAGATCACACCTTTCTCTCCTTCTCCCAATAACCCATGCACGTTTCTGTGCTACCACAACATGTGAACCACAAGGATAGTCCATTATTATATGGTCTTCTCTTACCGATGATTTGCATATAAAAACGCATGTATCCCCTCAACTATGATGTGTGAAACACGTCATGCATCCACTCCAGCTATTAGGGGTAGTGAAATGTATTAAGAAACATTGACATCTATTTTCTCGATCTCGAACGGCTCAAAAAACATAGGGGATATTTTTCCTCCCCAACCAAGCCTCTACATCCCACTTCACAACTAGAATAACTATTTTACCCTATGACAATGTCTCATTATTCCCTCTTAAAATATCCACCTAGTGAAACATCTAAGGATACATGTCCATGCATGATTTCACAGTCGATGCATCATAACAGAGACCCTCTTATATGATCGAGAAGTGAAGGAGTCAAAACCATTGAATAAAGAAAATTTTACCCTCCTAGCCTACTAGGGACATCTATTTGGAAGTTAACTACTCTAAAACATCATGCATTTTGTGAGCCTGGGTTTTCCTGCTAAGTTAATCTGCTACAACATTGTCTGCATCCATATTATAGACCACATCAAAAGGTTTAGTCCTGTAGGAATTTCCACCTAGCATCATTGTCTAATGTTTAAGTCTCCCTTATTGAAAACATACATGAGACTCTGGTGGACTGAGTAAATGACAAAGTGACCTTATAGAAGGTAGGGTCTCCAAATTATCAAGGATACGAAAACCACCACTAGCACTAGACAGCGAGTCGCATCATTTTGTTCATGGGGTCTCCATCACCTCGACCTGCACATGACAACCGAAATATCAATATTTGATGTTGAACACAAAACATACCAATGAATAGGGAAGTTGAGTCAAATCATCCAACCGCAATAGGCTAAAAGCAGAAAGCATGTGGCATACCCAGTGTTTCCTCACCCATCTTGTAAGGAGATTATCCCTTAAATTATAACTATGCCACACCATCTAATTGCACTCCAAATTAAGGGAATTCAAGGCAAAAACTCCATTGGAAAATCCTGGACCAACTCTGACACAACATCACTCAACCACACCCTAAATGAATAAGCCATATGGACTCTTCCACAAAACCTTGATTGTATCTTCTTTGGGAAGCACTCACTCAACCTTATAGTTTTTCTCACATCAAAAAGCACCTCTAAGTGGGGGAAGAGCCCCTCTTCCTTGCATATTCATAGAAACTTCTAAAAATACTGACACAGAGTTATAATGAAGCCTCACATCAACCCGATAAAACCTCCAATAAGAAGTAGGGAGAAAATGGTACATCACACAATTCCAAACATATTCTATTGAAAAAATAATAATAGATTCAATGAATACCTCTTATCATTTCATGATCGAAGGATCATGGAAATACAAAGGTTGCGACTATCTATGGACCCAACTGCGAGCTCCCTATGCCTGACACGGGATGCCTGGTGGTGGTGTAAGTACCTCATAACATCATGCTCCACATCCATCTTCTCCTACTCCTCAACCAGTAACACCTCCCTAGGCACCCCACTGATCACGATGTTGTCTCTACCATGGTTGTCCACATGGTGCCTACCTTGTGTTCTAAGCACATCTGGTCGGGAATTGTCATGCATTTTGACCTTTCCCATCATAATCATAACAACGACACTACCTAGGATTTCCCCGTACTCTATGATTCCATGGCCCCATATGACAATGTTATTGAGACTGGATATGGGGAGGCCTGCTGGGTCGAGATATTATCGACTTGCATCTATTAGCTATAACAGACATCTCAACTCAATCATGCTCACTACCACTTCCATATAAGTGGATTGATTGGAATCTATCTGCCACCACTGCCTGCTCCAGCACCCTAACATATGTAGGGATTCATAAGGGCACAATGATATCACAGATCTATCTCTGGATTCCTTGTTAGAACTTATGTTCATGGAAGAATCCGTCATGGATAATTTCCGTAGAATATCATGTTTGGTCTATGAACCATGTCACCTAATCAACAACTATCATCCCCCCTACAAAAATAGGATGAGATCATGAAGATGGACAAATTGAAATAAGGAGGGGCATCACTCCTCGTTAAAAATTTACTGGAATTCATCCCACAATAGTGCCAACTCGTTGAGTACCTAAGTAACCAGGATTCACCAACGCCCAATTGCTCTCAACAAAAGGATGGAATACAAAGCCACCATATGATCTTCCGATATCCATGAAATCATGATGAGGAAACCACCGACTCTAACCAAACCTCTACTACCTTATGGTATAGCTCAATATGATTCCTCAGCAGTCTTTGTCTCTAGAACATATAAAATGTGCTCATCCTTTTCATGTCCAAATTATTATTTTTTGGGGTTGTGTCCTTTTCAATTGGTGGGGGTGCTACTACCTTCCCACTATGAGTATGGGGGTCCTGTGATGGATCCCAAACTAAGGCCTCGTCACTCTCAGAATCATCTTCAAAAACTGGAGATGGTTTAATAGATGCATGGCATCACAGAGACATATTGAATGTTATCAAGAAGTAAAATGGGTATATGGGAATATATATATATATATATATGTATGGAAATAATAATGGTGAGATGACTCAATAAAGATAGTCAAATATTCAACCCTATATGATCCATGTATCATTGTGCAATTCCAAAAGTGTCTTAGGGTTCCAAGTCACCAAGCTGGTAATCAGGGTCCCAGTGAATGGATATGTTGCCTTCCCGTACCATCACTGAATTCCTTGGACCAAGTCCTCTATCCATCACATTGAAACAATTGCACCAAACACAACCATGAAATTTTAGTGGAATCATCTGAACAACGTCCCAATGGTAGATCCACCCTCTAATACTTCTTTTTCACAACCCAACCCATTTAAGGCACAAGCCGAAACAACCCCAAGCCCACCTCCATAGGCCTGGGGATGGTGACTTACATCAAAGGTACAACAAACATAGGGAGGCCTTGGCTGAAAAACTTACTCACTCAAACCTAGACTTCTAAAACAATGAAATAAGTGTAGATATAATGAAACAAAATAGGCTACACTTCTGTAAATAAACCAAACATGCATGAACCACTAAATAGTACAATTATGGTGTAATAAACTGAAAGAAAACAAGGGGGAAAATACTCACCCAACCAGAAATGTGCCACAACCTAGCATTAACTGAGTAAGATAAATAAATGACAGAGCCCCGCTCCTGGATCATAATACATGACCACTGTATGCGGTCCAAAAAAGTATATCCCTATGCTCCTCTAAAGTCATGATCAACTTTTACATCATCTACATAAGGCACTACATGTGATGGAAAAGACATTATAGGGGTGAGTTCAAAAATACTCAATAGGAAAACCCAAAAAGGTGAAGGGGGAGTAGTAATAGATACTATGAAAATGAAAGTAGTATATAGGATAAGGTATAGTTAATGGAGTGGAGCTCAACCAAAAAACAGAGTGAAGTAAGATCATCCAAACATAACCAGAAGGAAATGATGAGAATATGAACATATCGTTGATTCTTCCCTATATATAGTTAGTGAGTAGACTCATACATCCATGAGAATCTATTCAGGGAAAGCACATGGCATACCTTGCGCATCCTCGACTATCCTATAAGGAGAGTATCCAAAACCCATGGAGTGGGTACTGAAATATGATATATATATATATATATATATATAAATGCTCAGTAAAAGAATACCAAATGAAATAGTAAGGGGATCCCCATCTCACAGCTCAACCTAGGAAAGTGAGTATCCAATAATTCCAAGTAAAACCATATGCAATTACCAACACCTAATCATCTTCCCCTGACTCACAAGTCACATGGGCTCAAATTACCGCACCTCGATACTATAATATTTGGGCAGCACAGACTCACCCACACAGTTTTAGATCACATCTTGATGGGGAAAGTTTCCCTCTTTATTCTGGGTACTTAGGTATGTCAAAGTATGTCTCTTCACTGATCTGTAGTAAGGAGGTCATCTCAAAAGGTTGAGGACCAATTCTCAACCCAACTAGAGGTTTCCACTCTAGTGTCACCGAGGACCCATACTCAGCATGGTGGGAGGTTTCCACTCGAAAAAAGGGTTGAGGACCCTTGCCCATCCTAGTTACAGGTTTCCACACAAATGTTGTTGAGGACCCATGCCAATCCTGGCTGGAGGGTTCCACACTAGGATCATCGAAGACCCATGCCTAGCTCGACTCCAAGGTACCATTCAGAAGTCAATGAGGAACTCCATTGGAAATCCTTGTGGAATGGTAGCTATCGGGAAGAATGAATAACTCCTCTATATTCATTCGTTGTCACCCCGAAAAGGTTTTACAACTGGAACATCTCATATATTATTTTTTCATACATCTTCTATAGTATCACATCATTCAACGTTGACATAAGATATGGGTTCTCTTCAAACACAAGATAAGGATCTTCCACCGATATTAATTTTATGTCTCCAAAAATAATGATACAATAAATAAAGCTATGCACATTAAAATGGATCCCACCATTTTGATCCTTGTGAAAAAACATTCAAGATCAACTACTTATTCAGCCCAAACAGAGATCCGATGAAAAAGTCATAAGTCACCCCATTGTGATCGTATGGAATCCCATGGGGCCCACTCCTCCATCCTGAAATTAATTATAATGACCGCACAATTGCGATTCTCATGGAATGTCGCATGAGATGGACTTCTCTCCAATTAAAACCTGATACCCAGTAAAGAAGCTATATTTCACCGTGAGACATGAGAATCAGGTTAAGTGGTGCACACACATCCTCTCCAGTTTAATCACCCGAAATTGTCCTTGAAAATCTTGCCTCAATGTCAGGGTCACAATGCAACCATTGGCTCCCCAATCTGATGTCGTATGGAAGAGTTACGACATATGCAAGATTTCTAGAACAGTAATATTAATATTATTTTTTGGTGCTTTTTGGACCTGGGTCATGAAAAAAATTCTATGTCCACCAATGGTCTTGAATTGACTTTTTTAATGAAAAGTTAATATTTTCATTGACATCATGTCAATCGGACATGGCATGCATGATTTTGGCGAGAAAGCAATTAAATAATAGTACTAAATCTATTATTTATGGGTGTTTTGTGGTCCTATGCTGTGAGTGAGATTAAATAATAAAATAATTTCTTAAAATGACTGCATTATAAATGGGGTTACACCACAATTGACGACACATCAAATGGATGCCCTAGGTGGGAGTTACGGGGGTTCAAATTATAATTATAATTATTATAATTATAATAATTATGGTTATTTTATTTTTATATTATTTTTTTTCTCCTACGGTTTCCCCTACCCCCGGGATTCCAGGTAGTGCCACCACCATGCATATATAACTACCTCCCTCCGGCCTCCTCACTATAGTCACCTCTACTATTGCACCGTGGAAAACTGATTATCATCCCCTACTGCTCTCACCGGACCGCCCCCAAGAAACTTTCTCACATTAGATACACCACACCGCTCCATCTTAGTCCACCTCACACTATTCAACTATGCTAGAACTACTATCATGGAGGCCACACTATTGTTCTCTCCCATAATCTCCCACCAGCCACTCACCGGAGTCTCCCCATGTTGCCTCAACCGCTTTGGGCCACCAACATGTTCTTCACTGCTCATCATAGGACTATATGAAGTAGCCGCATCTTCAGCAAGACACAACACCTCCAATTCTCAATGGTCTGATGAAAAATATTCATATTCTACATCCTTTTGTTATGATAATCCTAGATCTATGCTCCTCTCACGATTTCATTATCATTCCGCGAATCCACCCATTATCCGGGCACCCGATCGATCTCGAGTAACATGATAATTATCAAACCACAATCCACAGGGATGCCATGGTGACCAATGCGAAGAAGGATTGGTGATAGGAACCATAAAAAGGTTTTTTATTCATCATCTATCAAGAGCTCTTGGACGGCGTTCGATAACATTGTAACATTGTTATAACAATTGATACAAAATAGTAAATTGGTACTTGGGCTCATGCAGAGATTGAAATCAAGGGACGTAGGATTAAGAACAAATTGACAACATGATCAACTTTTAATTTAGTGAATATGATCACCAAGAACGAGTCCTACTTTGATTGGATCAATTGTTTTTAGACAAAGAACATTTTCTTCGATTAATTAGAAGGATCTGTTGTGCTTTGACACGTCTAGATCTAGGGATTCGTCATTGTTCTTCTTTCATCATTCTTAAAAGGGAATGAGAGGAAAGGAGAGGGTTGTCATCATTGGAAATTATAATTATGATGGATTTATATAATGGGATAATTTATGACCCTTTGTTTGGTAAAGATATAAATCTAATAATTATTTAATTACTCACCAACAATGGAACATATGCCGATCTCCCAACAACCACAAAGGTTATACCCTGCCTAGGGAAAAACCCATATTCTGAACTCAACGATGGCCTTATATTTCTTATCTATGTCCCCATCCATGAGTTATTTGGGTATAATCTATTAATTTAATAAATTAATAATTTAATTCAAATATTTAACATACCACCAATGAGAAAGGGGTCCGAACATCCTATACAGGCTCATTTTATGTCTCCTATAGTAGAAACTCCATTCCATACACAACCATCATCTTGGATTTCAGATCCATCTACCATTTTAGTGTTATACCATTTTCATTAATTAACAACTCATGCAAAATATAAATCATATTTAATATTTTTATAAAATTATTTTCAGGAACACTGTGCCTTGGAATAGCATGCCATCTCATCTCCTATCTCTGGAATAATATTTGGAAATATTTCAATGTCTTATTAGGAAAAAACTGGGTCTCTACATTAGTTTCATGACCATCCATAGAGATCCTTAACAATAACATTTGAATAGATTCCTAGATATTTTTGTTTTTATCAATCACTACTAATTGTACATTCTAATTAAATTCTTCATCGATGTCTAGGGTGCATGCCCAATACATATCCTCATGGATCATATTCATCATCTCTAATTTCCCATCTTTTTTGATGATATTTAGTACATAGATTCATCTGAGTACCAAAGGTATTTTTCAATAATTGAATAAACTATGCCACAAAATATGTTTCCCTATTTTATGTGATACTTAAAGTCACTATATCTAGTCATAAAATATATCAGACATAACACATTACTAACACATCAATAGAGTGAGACTCTTCAATATGTAAGGAATGGGATACTTTTGTTAGTCAATTGATTTTCACCTGAACAACGTGGTTCAAGGAAACCCCATTATGAATTCTATCATCACATTGTCCAACATTCATATTATCACCAAAAGTGTATGAATCAAACCAAAAAAAATGTTGAAACACAAAATTTAATCTTTGGTAGTTATGATATTGGGAAAATAGTTGGTGATGTCTCTCTTCATACATATAAAACAAAAATGATGTTGGATTTTATGATAGTTCTTATTCGATGTTGGATGCTCTTTCCAATTTGAAGCTTGAGAGTCTCTCATCCATGCCTCCCTGATGGTAGACCACACAACTACCCACCCATAGATGTAGATAATGTTATCATTATATAAGTACCAATCTGTGACTAAACCATTTCCTACCAAGTATTTTGGAATCCCTACTCACTCACATTCCGACTCATGGATCACATTCCATTGTCCACCAATGTTGAAAATATCACCAAAGGATCCCTTTTCATTACAATTTGAAACTCTATTTAATTCAATATACACTAATCCCTCAATGTATTCATACTAAGTTCCTATCATTAAGGACTCTATTCCAACACATGCATCTTAAAAATATTCCGATCAATATAATCTACAATTACATAAACATACCCTAGAACATAGGCTATCTTGAAGTCGAATATTTTTATTGACTCCACCCAACACCTCTATCATATATTAAAATCCCACTAAAAGAATATGTATCAAATGATATTTTGATACATATAAACCAAAAACCTATAACTAAAGATAAGATTTCCCCAACACATTAGAACGTGAACAACATATACCTCCTCTAAGTCATGTTTTGGGTAGCCATTATCATTGGGTAATAAATGGAATTACCAATATACTACTACCTAGATCTTATACATCAGGTCATATCCACAAACAACACTATGGAACTATATTAAACATCATATCAAATGATAGGTTTTCTAAATGTTAATATCAAGGCTATTTTAAATATACTCTTAATCTCTAGGAATTTCACTTTCCTATTATTTTTCAACCAGAACATCACTTAATTATTCTTAATCATTTCTAATGGAACTTCTATGTGGTAGAACTCATATATAAACCACATATAGTACCCAGCAGACCGAAGAATATTTTGATATCATACACACTTATTGGGTGATCCCAATACATCAACACTTCAACCATCTCTATGTCCATAGAGATTACAACCATAGAAATTAAAATCATGGTGAATATCACCTCCTAAATACCAATATTCAATTTTGACAATGTATCATAAATATAATGATTATGCAAAAATTAAAACCTCCACGTGTCATGCATATTTTTTATGGTCTATGATTATATGAAAATATCATCAACAAATACCACTATGATGGAGTCATGATATAAATGGAAGGAAATTTTCTTGAGATCTATGAACATCATAGGCACATTTGGCAGCCTAAAAATCTTTACAAGATACAAATACAATCTTTATACAGTATTGAATATTTTATGAGGAATATTATCCTCTTATACCCAAATCTAGTAGTAGAATTATAATAATTCAATCTTGGAGAACCACTAGGATCGCCACATCTTGTAAATTGGGCTATTAATTCTCAAAAACTGGTATCAATTACTCAAGTTCACTTGTTTTAGCATCGTGTAGTACCCCAAAAATCAAATACTAGAATATATTTCTGTTTTCAACAATACCATAACACCCTAGGTATATGCATGTGGTTTGATAAATCCATTCACCTCTAAATCCTAAAGGTGCACCTTGAGTTCCCTTAACTCTGCTGGAACCATTTGGTATATAATAATAAATATATGTTTATCTCCAACAATTATTTTGATCTTAACAATATGTAATATTTTAGGAGGAAGAACATAAAAATTCAAATGTGAATATATACCAGTAAAGTTCAACCAATAAGGGAATAGATTAGTCTACTATTATATCATCTATAAGAACCATTCCATCTATTTATGATAAAATAGCTCTCACTTGAGGAAGGTCTGGCCTAGAATTACCTACAATAAAACCCCACTCATGGGTCAGAACATACTTCTATACCTTATTCTTGGTAAAGGAAACTCATCTCTTATAGTATCCAATGTTTACTCAATAAAAATTCAATGATACCATCCCATATATCAAATTGAATCTATTAATCTTGGGGATCATGAAATCTCATAGATTTTTATAGTTAATAACTACAATACAAAATTCATGAAATCACAAGAGATGAGACACTTTCCTCCAAATGGGTGTATCAAGTTATAGTAAATTATATAATTACATGACTGGTACGTCATGATTTCTAACAAATGGAGTTGATAAAAATGAATAGGAATCACCCATATTAAACACGGTAGTAGAAAGCATATATGTTACCAAGATCAGGCCTAATAAATCAATGGTCCTTATCCATCATTAACTGGAACCTGGTCTACCGCATATAATTTTCCTTCCCTGTCTCCCTAGGCTTTAATATTAGGAAAAACTGCCTTGGGTCACTGAGGTTTTTGGAATTTTATGTAGATGCTAAGGACCCCATGGTTAGAGTCATTGTAATTTCTACACTCCTTTAATAACTTTTTCATATTGTTGTAATAAAAACTTGTTGTGTATACACCATATTACTAATCTAGCAACACATTATCTTATTCCATAATAAAAATATATGATAATTCAAAATTTTCAAAATTTGAAACACTGAGGAACTCCTACTCTCGTAGATGATGCTGAAAAACATCTTCTATGCTCTGGGTGTAATCTACCACTCAAATGGAATTCATTTTCTTTCCTCTTCCTACAACCAAAATTATCACTAGTTAATACCTTGAAAATTGAAATAGGACCCATAGTTCTATCAAACTTTTGGATCATGTCAATCATTAGTTCTTCGTGAATCACCTCTATATATAATATCGGGTTGATCTTCTTAAATTGGAATATAAACTCCAATTATAGGAAAATATAGATCTTCCTAGAAAATTGTGCAACATTTTCTTCCAATATAGAAGTAAAGATAATTTTCATTTGAAACATGATGAGTCATAAGAAATTGTCATGAATCCCTACTGAATCTCCATGAATTATAATTCAAGGTCCATTATTGGTTTACCTAGATTGAAACTCATGAGTAAAGGGTATTTATAGATCATACAAGCTAAAAATTTACATCTCCTAGCCTAATTCATAACACCCCACCACCTCATTGATTCCCCTAAAGCCTGAAATTAGGTGACTAATCCCATCAATCCTCTGGGGTATCTCATGAATTAAATTTCCTCTTAATGAAATCGATTCAATCCTCAGAATCTTTGTGGCCTCTAGTGCCCTAGAATGATTAGAGTTATTAGAGGAGAATGTCCTGATCATACCTGACCATAGTATAATAAAACAATCCCCCTTATACAGATACTATGAGTTATATTCATTGTTTAACTGTCTATACTTCCAAAACCATTGGATTGTTTGTGGGAGAATTAATATATACATCCACTATTAAGTCTTGGGGATTAACAATGATGACTTCTCATCTGGGAGAGTCTTGGAAATATTACCTAGGTGGTCTTGTAATATGGTGTCATGAAAAAATTATTTAAAATACAAATAAATATTATAAAACCTATATTAGCTTACACAGAAAACAACCCATGTTTTTTATAGGAAAACATAATGTATTATGAAAAAACCATCCTATATGGTTAATAACAACACAAAAGAATTTCCCATCAACCACAACTCAATGATCTATACCAATTATCTATTCTTTCATATTAATCACATTCATATATATAGAAAACTGAATTATCAACATAAAATAATCAATTTCATAACAAATAAATCACTAAATCTGGTAATATATATATCACCAAATAAATAGCACATATCTATCCATATAATTTAAGAAATTCGTTGTATCACTAAAAAGGAATATATATTTAAGACATGTTATCCTACGTTCCCAATCACGACAACATAATGCCCTAAAATATTATAAAACTATATTATGAATCCCATCAATAGAAAATAAAAGGTTAGTAACATTTTTTCGGAAAGGAAAATATGCCACTTCCATTCTTGAGTTCTGTAAAAGCTAACACTTTTCTACCTTTCCCAAAAAAAACATAAGAATAAAATGGAAATAAAACGTCATTTGGCACTATATTTTAACACCCCATACCAAATCATTAGGTTTGACCTAGAGTGTCACATATCCTCATGTGAACCTACTTATACGAATGTGGTTTCTCACTTGCAGTGAAGGTCTGAATGCCATCAGTGGGGTGACTATACCCTATGTATGAAAAATAATATTATAAAAAATAACACATATTAAAGGTGACTAAATAAAAAAATACTATAATTAATATAATTCCATGTATCTTAAGTCATGAATAAAAAACAAATATAAGGAATCACAATTAGGTAGAAAAAAAATTGTATGAGCCTAACATGTAAGTTATTAAAACACTACAACATCACACCAGAGTCTATCCCTATAACACCTTTGATCAAGATTTTCCATATCCTTACTATCTATTATTTATACCTTGTCCTTTATTATATCCCTAATCATAAATTTTATATAGTCATGGAGATGTCTAGGTAGTGTGTAAGTATAAACCTTGTAAGTCATCACCAAACCATATTTAACATGACTACACGTGTATAAGAGTTTATTACATGGTAATACATTACCACAAAAGAATGAAACATATAATCATATACTGAGATGTCATGTACTGACCATGGCTCCCCAACCCCTTGCTTTACTTGATTCAGATCCATTCTAGAAATGTATTCATAATATATATCGTGAACTAGTGACAGCCACCAACTCACAATGTATATATCAATAGCCAAAAGAAAAACTAGTCTCTTAATACATAATAGTAATGAGTATGAGGTCTGGCCACATGACCATCAAGTCTTACATCTATCATGGGATAGACCCAAAAAAATTGTACTACTTTACAGCCTCATTTTAATGAACACGCCCATTGTATCCTGATACTACATCCAGACAATCCTCAATTTATTTATACCATATCCCTGGATCTAGATCCATCATCATCACCATCACTGGTCAACATGCTTCCCCTATATGGTACAATAAATCAACAATGTTCCAACCATCATTTTATACTATAAAAACCCCTTCAAATTCCATACACCACAAATAACTGGTCATAACATAGAATGGAACAACACAAAATATTAAGTGTGGTAAATAGTATCCATGTACATAAAATGTGGACAAAAACAAACAAGGGTCTCACTATAAATGCATAAACACATATGTGATCAAATGTCAAACACAGTCTCATAGGATACACACACTTGTAATAAACTATCAAAGATGGTCATATGAGGAACACTCACAAACACTTGAAGAATAAATTAATCCAGTTATAAGAAAATTTGTTCACCACATAATATCATGATAAAAACCATAAACAAAATTTTAACTTGTTTTGGAGCTTCTAGAATCATGAATTTCGATGTCACTGTGATGTTTTTTGAAGAGGATCTTTAATTGAACCAAATTCTCACACTAACTGGAATAATATTTAATGCAATGAACTCCTAGAACTAGTTCTAATTCAACTTCATATGTTTTTTAGACGAGTTAAAGGAAGAATAAGTCCATGTGTTTGAATAATAAAATTTAAAATTTGAATTACCATCAATAGTAGTCTTCGAGTCTTGTTGGATAGAGGATTAATCTATCACTCAAGGAACATTTAACGAATAAGAGGGATAAGGATACTATATATTTGAGTTCATGAGAATAGCGTCATTTTTATATGGTTGATCTTCATACATGATCATAAGATGATATTCATGGAGAATGATTCACTCAATGTTATACCATCCACCTGGAAGAACCTATGAAACATTTCGCATAAATCAAAAGAAAATTCATATACTAATCATCAATTATTCTTCTCATTCAAACCAATGGTCACTAAGAATAGGTTGATTTGATTAATAGAGGGAGAATGAAATAAAATAACAATCAAGACCCCTCACAAAAATAACATGGTTTTTCACTTTTAAAATGTAAGATCTATAAATAATGTTCTTGGATTTATCAATTTATTTTCCTTCTTGACCGTTACTATGTACTCTACCTTGGTTTCAGTGACCTTGTATATTCTAAACTGACATATAAACAACCAGGTCATGGTACTAAGAACCTGTCTATTTTCTATCATTGTTTTCTCCAATATGGGAGTGGCTAATTAACTGTTATCGTTTCCTACATGGGATTCACTAGTTCCATACACCCATGTACAAACCCTCCCCTATCATTTTCTCCTTACTCTTTTTATATAGATTCTCACTAAGTTCCAACACATCTTGCACTATGACCATTATTTTGGCCATGTTGAACCAAAAATTACCCAAAATACTTCAAAGTTAATCAAAATCTCACCGGATTCCACATCATAATGGAATGGCCAAAAATTTAGAGAAAAATATAGAAATAGGTCCTTGTATCTTAAGAACCACGATTCTATGTTTTAATAAAAGGAGACTAAATTCATTTTTTAGATACCAACACACAATGGAGTTTCAAAGGTAAATTTTTTTCTACATTCTCTACCAAATACTCAAGAAGATATTTGAAAAAACCCATCATATTTAAAGAACTATATTTTGAATTTTAAAATAAACCCATTTTAAAGAACCCTGAAAACATTCTTCTACATCCCTTCTTTTAAAACATTTCATAAATCTATTTTCAAAAAATTTAAAATCATTCCAAAAAAAGAAGTTTGATATCTCAAAAACATGAATCACTATGTTAACATACAAGAAAAGGAAAAGAAATATGAAGCTATATTAGTTCTAAGAACTCATATAGCAAGAAGGGGATATAATCGATATAAAAGAATAAACCTCATAGATTGATCTGAAATAATATCGTAACTTTATGGGAATCACTTGAAAATCATGTAATATTGAGATGAAATGGTTACAATAAATCTAGGATGAAAATATTGACCATGTAAATATCCCATGTATTCTTCTTAATCTATCTGTAAATTAACATCATTGGAGCTCTTTTTAATCATTAGGAATAAAACAATATGTCAAAATAAATGTTCTACTAGCAATCTCAATATAACTCTCTAATTATGTTTTCAGAAATACTTCATAGTGGACATAAAATTTATATTATCATTTTTCATATTATAGGTCACCTATTATATTCCTCAGACTCCTATTAATAGTAAATTGGAGGTGTTCACAAATTTACCATTACATTCAGAAACTATAAAACATTGGAAAGGACTCACACCTCACATCTTACACATTCATAAGAAACATCCCCAACCTCTTTAGTGAATACGAACCATATAAGATACATAAATATGGGACATACCCTCATGGGTCACATGCCACTATTGTTATAAAAAAATCATAGATGGGTTGTTGATCCTTTCATGCCTTTAATGAAATATCATTTTTCATAAGGTGCCAAACTAGCCTTTTTGAAAACATGGTTGACATTCCTATGAAAAATTCACTTTTTTTCATAGTCGTTCTCATTTTCTCATGGAAATAATTAGTATTAAAATATTTTTGAAACCAAATGGGAACTTTGACTCCCTTAAAATAACCATTAAAAACATTAAGTTTCCCAAATATGTTTCAAATCATCGTTCACATGTGTTAACAGACTCCATTATATTGAAATAGACAATATAGATCATTTCATAATCATTAAACAATTAAAACACATGAATTAAAAATTATCTTGGGCAATAAAGACATTTTCAAACCATTTTATAGTTAAAGACCATAGTAAATCAATATTTTCCCCTCATGGGTCATAAATTTTTGTATAACATAAATGAGAACCCATTTAGAAATCATAAAGAATTAAAATTCATTTAATTTATAGGGACAAAAAATAAATTCCAACTTCAATATAATGGAATTAAATCCAAAAGTTATTGCTTATAATGGATAACCCTTGAACAAGCCTCAAGGGGTCCTCCTCATTCCCTTGAAACAAAACATTCTAAGTATAAAACTCCTTGACCACTAAATCTGGACCCTATTATCCCTAGGGGTAGCAGGAGAAGGATAAATTATATAGTAAGTTATAAGTTGGATGAATGAAGAAGAAAACCACATGAAAAGAGGTTTATAGAAGAAGTAACCCATTTCAATAATAGGAGATCACAAAAATGTGTACATAAATGGGGGAGACTACCATATGAGAGGTCCCTAGTCTATTCAAATAAGAGGGATAAATATTGGAAGCTAGGAGGGTCAATATAGAGTTAGTTGAAAATGTGGTTTTCAACTTTTAAAGAATATGGGAAGGCTTCATGATTTAAGTGAACAATTTTCCAATATCGAAACCAAAAAATTGAAGGTCGCTACCTAGACCAAGCCCTCTCACAAAGCTTACCTAAGACCCCACTTTTTTGGAAAAACCGAATTCCACCCATGATAGATGGAACTATCAAATTACATAACCAAATATTCTTCTTATCACTTGTTTACAAAATATTTCCCAATTTGTGTGGTTATTGGTTATCCCCTAAAGAAACATGAAAGGTTTCCTCAAGGAATAAAAAATATTAAACTAACCTAGGAACCACCTATGAAACCCACATTGTTCAAATTTAAAATGATCTGCACGTTAGATTTCCCTGTAATAGATAATGGTCTTCACATGGTTTTTGTTTAATTGTGCTCCACAACCATGTTTTAGAAACAAACTTACAAATTTCCATGTTACGAGCTCAAATATATCAAAAACATAAAATGAACCTATTGAAAATACATTTAAATTAAATAAAAACCATATTGGCAGGGTGGGTGTCACAATTCTCCCCACTATTCCATTTTTTCTCTTAAAAGTCTCAGGTCTATTTAGAAGAAAACCTGATATAAATTCTAAAATGAATCCTCAAAATAACATATAAGTCCCAAAAAAAGAAGAAGAATCACCATAAAACACAAAACATCCTCTAGAAGAACCAACCCACATGGATCATATAGAATCCTTAAGAAGGAGAAGATATTCCATTAGACTCCCTAATATTTATAAATGATATCAATTTTTGGATTAATCCACAATCTTTACTTACCAAAATAATACGAAATTACCAAATATCTACAATCAACTGACTAAAATATTCTTTATAAAGTATCCTACCAGTAACTTCTTAAAGGACCGAAAAACTAAATTACTTAACCCACAATACACAAAAACATAGAAGATGCACCATTGAGAAATAACTAATCTCTATCACAATGGTAACATTATACATATGAGGTTTTATAATCCAAAACCTAAAGAATACCAATGCATTGTTAATCAAATAGTAAATTAAGCTTGAAAAAATCCATGGTAAAAGTAGAATAAGTAATACACCTCCATATATTACTGAAATCACACAATGTTCATCCTATGTTAGAACTATTAAGAAAACCCATCCCATAGTCTACACCATACTAAGGAAACAGAAAATATCATGAAGAAATTATGAATGGGAAATCACTAATAGAACCACCACTCATAATGATTGATCAACATGGTATTAGGAAAGAATTTTCTCAATAAAAAAAACTCAAAACACAATGATCATACATAAAAAAATTATTCATCCAAAAGTGACATAGAAAATCACCTAAATGATACACACAATTATGTACACTAAATCAATATTAATCATTTCCATGTTCAATTTAACAAGTATTTTAGACTAATAGTTACCTTGATTTAGAGATCACATAACAGTATATATTGAAAATAACCCCCAATATTACATACATTTAACCAAGACACACAACTTAAGAAACTAATCCTACAATATTCCCAATTAGAGTCACTAACAATACATTTATTTGAATAACTCCAAACACCCCACAAATAGAAACAGTCTACTTACAAAATATACCACTCTAGGAGGATTATTTCAAACCACACAAGTCACAATCTTAACATAGTTTTGTATCTTAAAGCATTTCATGTTTTCCCAAATCATGGGAGGGTTAATTAAATTAACATCAATCTGCTCCAAAATCAAGTAAGGGTAAAATATAAAAACATGATTTAATAAAACAAGAATTAAACATTAAATACATATTAATTTAAAATATTATGGGATCTATAATAAAGACTCCAAAAATCATTTTTTTAAAATACATGAATATTTTAAAATTAGTTCTTTATTCTCTAAAAGTGAAACATTAACAATTTCACACTTTTAAAACTAGCCTCTTTTCAAATAAATTTCATGATATTATTAATCTATCACATAGAAATGATATCATGTTTTTAAAATAAAAACACCCATACATGATTCATTATAAAAACTAAAATTTATACATTAATGAAATTTCATAAATTTTAAAAAATTTAAGCATGCACTATGATGATAATAAAAAAATCCACCAAATTCAATTTTCACAAATCTAAATCTTTAGATAAAATAGGAAACCCAACTTTAAAAGGATATCCTTAACTTCATTAAAAAATAACTCATATTTAAAAACACATTTCTATTTTCAAATTAAAACCATTCATTTCAAAAAATATCATGAAAAAAATAACAAATTATAAATAATCCCTATTTTTATAGAAAGTAGAAAAAATAACCTTTAATATTATATTATTAAACACAAAATTTATTTAACATTACGTGAAAAATTACATAAATAAAGGGATAACACAACCCTAAACAAAAATAAAATAAAATTATGGCATCATATCATTAAACCAACCATGACTACTTTCACATGGTTATAACACACTTGGTAATCCAAGAGTGATGTTTTCTAAATAGAAAAAGAATGAATGATATGGAATCTAACATGACATGGAAACCTAGTTGATGGAACATTTCAATTCATGTTTTGGTTTTTATAATGATTCAAGAATCAAGAATACAGTTGTCAAATTTATTTCTTGGCCAATAACAAAAATTATTACATTTATCCCCTTTTTATATCCATCATAAAAACAAAATATGACTTACAGGGACACTCAAGCCTGATAATTTATATACAAATAACATTATTATTGGAATATAATTATAATCTATCAAATCCATATAACAATAAGAAAAATTAAAGGAAAAAATATCATTTAACCAGGGAAAATTGAGTCTTGGGAATGAAATAACTCATGAAACTCTCCTAAATATCTTGTATCAATTCCCTAAAACCTTATCTCCACACTACCAATACTACAAATAACAATAGGATTCTTCCACGATTAAGGACCCATTGAGAAGAAGGGCTCTACTAAAATTATATAATGAACTAGATCAATATAACTCTTCAACATTTTGATGACCAATACTATCACATGGCCTAGAGAGACCAACTGATCCCTAGAGGTAGTAAACTAGAGCTTGGGAATCATAACAATACATGGTAATGATTTATCACATAAGGAATAATATCAGTAGAAAGTGGAAAAAATTAATAAACCATCAAATGGGAGGTAAGAATAACAAATAATCTAATCCAAAAGATACAGTATATACATAAATGAATAAATAGTGGGAGAACATAAAAATAATCCCAAGGCCTAAAATATAAAAGGAAAATTTGGCTAATACAAAAGTCAAAACCAAAAATTAAAAAACCTAACAGCACCAAAAAAACCTCTGCATGACCCCAGTCACCAACCAAATTCAGTGTCTCATTCAAAATTTCAATTAGAAAAGAATAATATTATCATTATTTGGACTAGGAAAATATAATTGTCATCACAGATTAGTATGTCATATCCTGCCATATCTTTACTATCACATTCATAGTACATCCTAAAAATGAATATTTGAAATAAAATCAAAAAATAGAAATTATCTATAAAATTTTTTATAATGAAACATGTAACACATCACATCCATGTGTATAGTATTTTCATCATTTTTTAATTAAACGAAAAAATAAATTTTATTTATTTCACTCACATGAAGCAAATTTATCCTAATCATTATTTTATAGTCCCAATTTTAAAGAATTTCATAGACATTTATCATAAAATACCCATTTTAAAACATAAAATTTATTTCAAATATTCAAATGGTTTTCAAATATTTATATGTAAACAAAAATTCACTTTAAAACAAGGAATGGTGTCCTGAAATAATGTTTTAGTAAACTCTCTCACTGAAATATTTAAAAGGAAAATAATATACAACTTTCTTAAAAAAACAAAAACATTTTTAAAATAACATTTAAAAGATAAAAATTACTACTTTAAATCTCATTATAAAATGTTTCAAAATAACATAAAAACCATAATTCTAATTCAATTATATTTTAAACATTCAAAAATATCCATTCTAATAATTTGAATAGTAAAAAATACAAAAAATTATAATTAATCACATAAGAAGACCACATAATGTCAAGTCACACAACAAAGATAAATAATTGAAAAAAAATTCAAAAAAAATTCCCTAAGAATGAAAACAATCAATGGATAAGGGGAAATCCATTATAATTACCTTATATAGGATCCTAGTGTCACAAGAATCATCTTATGTCAGTCGTAATTATGACTTGAACTGGTGGCAAGGAACCTAGTTGGTCACTACTAAAACAATAAACTTCCCCACTACTTCTATCAGACAAACAATAAATAAAAATTCCTGTATATCTTTATCCACCGCATTAATAAAGGAATATCACTAAAATAAGCATGAGTTACCCATTCAAGTTTAACTATCTCAAAGATTATAGGAAATACTCCCTCATCAATACAACATCTATACCAGTGTTTTTCATCGTCCTTATCACCTATTATGTTATAAGGATTCTCAGTTAATACAAATAGATGTGACATCAAATTAACCATTACATGTATCAAATATAAAACAATTAAAATAACACACTCCTCACCTCCCATGCCCTCATAAGAAACACACATAGCCACATAAAATCATAAAAAACATGTAAATATGACTCAGTAAGTGATATCACCACATGGGATTTGAATCCACTAATGAAGTTACAAAGAAACATGTGTCTAAAGATGATCTCACATAATAAATTAAAAAATTTATTTCATAAATTGGTCCATAGGCCTTTTTCCAGAACATATTTGGAATTCCCTCGAAACTCACACTAAATTCAAAACCATCCGACTAAAATTTTGGGAATAAATTTTATTTATCATTTTCTAAACACAAAATTGTAACTTGAAGTTACTATAAAATAAAAAAAATGTTCATATCCACTAATGAGCTCTAAAACACCATTAAAAATGGTTAAAACCCCATTAAAATTAAACATACAATTTACACTAATTTAAAATCCTTAAAGATCATAGAATCAATATTTTAAATTCTATTTTTTAAAAGAAAACATTTAAAAAACTCAACAAACTACTCAGTACATTATTTTAAATGAACTCAATTTGTTAAAAAAAATACTCATATTCATGAACAGTTGAAATGTAATCTCATTCCTTTATATTGGTAACACTCACTTTAAAATAACATTTCCTCTAATTATTCAAAAATAAATTCATAACTTGAATTAAAAAAATTAAAAATCATTAACAATTTATTTCCAAGTAATAAAAATATAAAATATATAAACACCGACCTCATTTCAATGTAAAAAATTCTAGAAGAAAATAACTTTGATGTAAAATACATAAATAATCATAAAGAGGTACTCTACATGCCCCTGAAACCACATCCCCCAAGAAACAAATACATCCAGACCTAAATCAAACCCATAATATCTTTATGGTTAAAATTATAAAGATAATTCCAGAGGAAAGGGTTCGTGGTGATGGAAGAAAATATCCCCAATAAATGGGTCTTATCAGAGAAGTACCCTACTTGAATCAGAGGAGGACACCACCAAAATAGATGTAAGAAGGGAGAACACTCCCATAGGATAGGTGTTCAGTCTGTTTGAATGATAGGGAGAAATAAATGAGGTCATGAGTGTAAATATTTAGTGAGGAAATTGTAATTTCATCTTTTAATTAATATAAGATGTTTTCAGGTATTAGCCACATAGTTTCTTTAGACCATTTTCCAACTATTTAAATGTCACCACCGAGTTAAAACCTATTCACATGGATTTCCGAAGATTCCATGAGCATTGAAAACTTATTTCCAAACCATAAAAATTGGCAATATAAAATTAAAAAAAAAATATTTTAATTTCTTTCAAATCATTTAAAATAACATTTAGAAGCTATGTACCTTGACCCCATGACCCTACGTTACCCACACAATTTCCCCAAGGGCTCATCTAATTTGAACCAACCCATGTGATTCCAACTAAAAACTAACCAAGAATACTATGAAGGGATAATTTTTAATTGTAAGTTGGTGACACATATTCTAACCTAAAATATGTATAATTATCTTGTGATAAAACAAAAAACTAAATTTTTCATTATCGAAGTAGAAATGATAAAAAAAGGTAAAATCTACCATACATAGAAAACATAACATAAAATAAGAACCACAATGACATGGTAGTTTTGTTAATTTTCCCCACTATTCCAATTTCTACCCAATGAAAGTCTCAGTTCAAAGTAGAGGAAAACTTAATTGGAACTCTAAAATTAACTCACTAAATAAAAGGGAAATCCATTAACAATAAGCTGAATCCTTAATTAACATCGAACATAATCCTCAGAACCAACCAAAAACTAATCAATGTTATGCTCTAGCATGGTATGAAAAAAGAATATTTCACCCCCCCCCCCATTTATAATTAATATATAATGGTGGAACCACTAACTTGATCATTCAAAAAAATATAACATCACCAAAGAAACAATAACAATCTGCTCAAATCCACCAAAGATAAGAACATGATGAGATCATTCTGAAGGGCCACAAAAAGAATTTACAAATACTTATAGCTCAATAAAAATGAACATTACTCATTAAGAAACAATAATGATACAACCTTGGGGTAACCCAATGAATATTATGTTTCTATAACACAAACTTAGGGATTACCATCACACAGTGTCTCCTAAGGAAATTCAACTCAATGGCATCCATAATCAATCCAGAAAAAACAATACACTAATATATCCATTATAGTACCCCATATTTTTACCATGTCTATGAAAAAAATAAATAACAATCCAATTGTTTAAATTATATAATTTATATAATTGGAATACATAATAAATGAGGTACAAACATTCCCCAACATAACAATGACTCATATAGAGAAATAAAAATTGCAAATTTAGATTATTTCCTCATTCCAAACATTCTCTTATCATAATGAACATAAATCCTAAAAATAGACCCTTGAACAAAAGCGACACAACCAATTTCCAAAATGATAACCAAAATATTGTCTATTCCATTAACCTCAAATATTTCCATTTTTATTGATTATTCACTGAAAATAAATAGTTACCCTAAACTAGATACCACATAAGAGTCTTTAAGAAATCTTACCCTCACAAATAATACCATTAAAATAATACTCATAACCAAAGAAAAATTCGATAAATTACTCCCAACCAAAGTCACTAAACAAAAAAGTCCTTCAATAACTCCATACACACCAACAAAATTAGAATAGAATTAATTCCTCTCCATTCGATACCTTTTTAGTGTTAAAGAAAATTGAGGAAAGATCCCCAATATGATGTATCTATGTTATAAAAATATTTTAAAAAGGTTGACATCAAACCACATGGTCTATGAGGTAAACTCCTTCATGTCTCATAAATCATATCAATTATTCCCAAATCACATTATGGGAAAAATAACTCATATTAAACTGCCACAAAACTAATCATGTGATAAATCCAAACAAATTCATTAAGTAAATAAGAAAAAAAATTGAAATAGAAATATTTTATAAAAATTAAGAGCCCCATAGAAAATATTACCAATAGCCCATTTTTTAAATCTATTTAGGAATTTAAAATTTTTTCTTATTTGACTAAAATAAAAATAGAAACCATTAAATTCTTTCAAAAAAATTCACTCGTGTGATACATAGAAAATTAATTTCAAACTATTTCAAAAATAGATACTATATATAGTTTTTTTAACCAATACTCATTTTAGGTTTCATAATAAATACACTAAATTGCATGATAAAGTAATTTAATGTATTTTACCCTTTTTCAACATGAACCATTTTTAATATCTGAAAGAACTCATAAAATATACTATTTATAAATCACTAAATTCCCTTCACATATAAAACCCACCATTCAAATAAACAAATACACTTGACTAGAAGATATGTCACGCTTCAAAAAACTATATAACTCACAAAATTAAATCAACCATTTAAAAATATTTCATGAAAAAATTAAAATTTACAGGGAAACCGTAAAGCAATATTTTAAAACAAACTACATATTTCTCATAAAATATATTTTTACACACAAAAAATAAATTTACCATTATATGAAAAATAAAGAAAAAGTAAAAAAAATAATTAACTAAATTATAATCCATTATTTTTGAAATATCACATGACCATATATGATGTAATTTCCATTTTTCTAACACAATAGTAAATCCAAGCAACAAGAGGTCTCTGTAGAAAAATCATATGGGATATGGTACCATTCCTGACTTTCCCACATGCTTATATCTACATGAAAATTTTAAATGTTTCCCTAAAATATATCTATAATCAATTTTTAGATCATGTATGGTTTTTCATGACCTATATGTAATCCTCGTGATTTGATCTCTTTTCATATCTATTCATGACACAAAATAATACCTCCTATGAAACTAAAAAAATTCTATCTAGGATCATAACAAAACCCCAAGGTACTTCAAATCATAATCTAGTAACACTGTTAGTTGGAATGACTAAATAAATAAAAAATCATGACTACCCTGGGATATGTGAGGTTCATAGTGAGAAATATTTCCATAAATTCATTATAAACCTACCTTCTACGTCTTAAAAATCACATCTCTATGAAACCAACAACCTTGATAATAAGAGGTAAATTTAGAATCCTATAGCCTACAGAGAACTCAGTTGATGATACCATCCTATAATGAGCCAACCTAATGTGACACCACACATGACACTTAACATGGCCTTCCACGTGACCAAAAGGGTATTCCAATCACAACAGGCTGAAACCTAGTACATCGACATCATGAAACATGCCTATGGGTGATTTATCCCTCATGAAACAATATAAGGTGACATTAGAAACCATATAAATGAAAAAAAAATCAAGAAAAATCATAACATAACATTCAATAAAATATATAAAATCATTAAATAAATGAATCAACATTAAGAGAACATATAAATATAGACAAAACATATAATACAATAATCTAATGGGGTCGATATGAAAAAACTATAAAAAAATGAAACCCCAAACCACACCAATACTCCATCAATAGAACCATTGGTCACTAACCGATGCCAATTTATTTTATATTAGATGAAGTAGAATAGAGTCACACTTGATGAGTATATAACTTTGAAATATATGAGAGGTTCAAATAAAATAGTTGGTCACATCATTCAAAAATCAATATAGTGTCTTTCAAATTATATAATAAATATTCACGTCTAAAATAAAATAAAAATATACAATCTCTATAAACCCAAATTTAAATAAAAAAAATAACACATCACATCTATGTTGAAAACACATTTTTTTCTTAATTCATCGAAATTAGTCACAAGAAAATAACCTATATTAGTAAATTTGTTGGAGTTTATTCCATATAACCAACTGTTGATACATTGATTACATGAATATTGGATGTATTAAATATTAAATGAAACAAATTTTTATATATTTTTCATTATTCTGCATAACCATAACGTAATAATTTTATAATGTATTTGTCGCATTGAAAAGTTCATAGAAGTCCCACACTATTATGGCAACCCTGAATTGCTATGATAATATTCCTAATAAAGTTACACTATTGTATAAAATACTATGATGGGACACATTATATAGACCATCTAGGAAGATTACTCATATGAAGATGATACTTCTTCTCCTGAAGTTCTCACTGAGTAATCTATAACATGGGAGATTATGATAACATACCCTCCAGTAGGAATTCTGCATGTTTTGGTGCCATCATAAATTCCTACATGCAAGTGTGTTTGTTGTGTCAAAGACTTCAAGATTATCATTAATTCACATCAAGACCAGTGCACATAGAATTTTTGAGGAAAAATATCACACCATATGTTGTAGGGATGTCGGGTATGTTGGGTGAATCACAAATGACATGTTATTAATGGATAAGTCATTAATGAATTTTTCCATTACATATTTATTAAAGTTGATATCTCATCCCTATTATTGAAATAGAAAATTCTATAAAATTCAATATACATGGTGTAATGATCAGTTTATTTTAGACATTCAAACAACGATGTATTTGCAATGTACATGGTCGACCCCATCATGCAGCCTACTTGATGAGGTTATGTCATAAATGGATTATATTAAAGAGTAAGTGTTCAAATATGGTTGTTGTCATTATGACTTTAAGTTCTTTCTGTATTGTTCCTTCACCCGTTGCTAGACAGTAATCTTGGACTTCTGGCCAGCCAACCTAATTCCAATGAGAAAAAGTCATAGAGGGTCACACAGAAAGTGTTTCAGGTGGATATGATTACAAAAAATTTTAATTTAATTAATGGAATTAATATTATTCTCAAGATTGATGAATAAATATATTTATGTAATATCGATCTCATAAATTAAATAAATATGTATTCACCTGATTGGAAATAAAATGCATTTATTTATTTTATTGAATATTTAGTAATTATTTATTTATTAGTTTGTTAATAAAATATTTATTTAAAATAATAAAATATTTATTCAAGTGCTTAGTAAATACAAGTGGTGTTTGAATTGAACAAGAATGTGTTTGATGATAATATAATTATTTACAAGATGATAAATATTATTTATCCATTTTCACTATTTGGCATACCCCAAAATAATAATAAAAATTTATTATTATCTAGAATTAGACTTTATTAAAGGTTATAATTATATTTTAAGGCTATTATGAGATTAAATTTAGTAATAGAAGTCCCAACTCTATAAATAGGCAACTACATCTATTGTGTAAGTCATTCCAAACCCATTCCAAGTGTGTGAATAAAAAATTGTTGTGAACATTGAATTCTCTCTCGATTCTTCCTCATCTTTCCCTATAATGAACATGACTCTCTTACAACAAGTGTATTTATTTAGAGACCATTGAATCATGTGTCGGTCTTGCTAAATGGATTCTATCCTTGGATCCTCACAAGCTCATCAAAGGAAATCTGAAAGTGATTTTTCGGATGATCAAAAATTATCAATGAAGAATGTTCATAATCCCATGAATTTTTTTTATTCAAATATTAAATGAATAAATTACAAATTAGTCATCCAAGATACTCTCTCTTTGTTTCAGGCAATGATAATTAAAAGAAATTTTAATACATCACCCACCACCACACACTTCCACTATTACCAAAACCAACAAGTTGTATTAGAGGGTTCATGTTTAAATTTATGATTATTTATTTCATTATTGATCTATGTAGAATTGTGGTTATATTTTATTTCATGTTCTTTAATATTTAACCTAATTTGAATTAACATGTTATCTGCATATTAATCATGTTCATTCAGTGTTTCGTTTTATTAAAGGATTAATAAAAACAAATAATTATCTGATATGATATGAGGAAGTTCCAAATCATGGGCTGGTAAAACTATGTGACATGACCTGCGGCCAGAGCACACGACGTACAACCATGCACAATGTCTCTATATATACTGAGTAAGTAATATGTTTTGGTTCTTTTATTGCACATTTCATATTTACAAATCTATCCTATCACATTAAAATGGGACACATAGTGTGTAATTGGCATCTAAAAACCAGATAGTATGGTCGTGTCAACACACCAAAGCCTCATGCATGTGATATGGATATACAACAACCAAGGTACGTGACATGTAGCTACATTAACACATCATTTATTCTCCCATTAAAGGAAAAAATTAAAATTATATCAAATCCTAAATTTCAGCATTAAAACTCATTTCATTGATGAGAAAATCATTGTGTAATTAAAAATTTAATAATGGATATAAAGGATTTTAAATACTCAATTAATTTCTTGTAATTAATATATCATTAATGGTTCTACCTTTTATTTTCCTTGAATTCCATTAATTATGGGTATCTCCAAATATGATCAGAATATCATTAAGATGAAAGATAATTAATTAATTAAATTATTAATTAATTACTGCAATAATATTTGTCTAAAATAATAAAATAACAAATAATAAAATTAATTATTGCCATTTTCTTTTTCATATTGGTTGAATATGTGACTATTCATGAGCTTGACCAAGACATGTCAATGCCTTTTCATTTACTTAATGAAATTTATTTCATGGTATTGAAATTATTTAATTTTAAATTAATATATGGACTGTGATTCATCCCTCCATCCATTTTTATATAGGAACTATGTATCCAATGTTATTTATATAATTCCCTTTACCCAATAATTTTGTACACCTCAACTGTGTGAGAGTAGTAAATACTTCAATTAATGGAGTATCCCAAGGTGGGTGGGGATGTTTCAAAATGGAACCATAATCATGCCAACTCAGTGATAAATTGGTTGAATCATGGAATGTTATAGATCATGCAAAGTTTGACATAAGGTGTTATTTTCCCTATGTCATATTTAATGTTTTCTCATTAAATCGAGCATTATATACTGTCGTGATTGGGTCATTTAATTAATTATTTATTTTCTATCTAATGCATTAAAATTGTATTTATTTATGCAAGACCATGATCACATAAATGAATAAATTAATATGAAAAATGGAATTTAAGTAAATCTTGATTTTGCATAATTTATTTTATTAAAAAATCATTAATTAATTAATGAAACATGTACGAAGATATTAAAAAGACATGTATAGGATGAGACAAGCTAAAATGTTATACATAATAAAATAAAATCCATCAGTATAACATTAAGTTAGACTAAGCCTTCTGTTACATGATTAGGAAAAAAACTCAATTGAACTATGTGTTTGAACAACCCTTGTTGGGACATTTAATTTTTTTAATGGGAGTTCTTATGAATGTTCAGTGTTGAATTATACATTTTACATCAAGAGGAGTATCCATTGATTGACTCTGAGTAGTTTTGAGCCATGTGCTGAGAAAATCCAAGCTAGAATTTCTAGATTGTGAAGTCCACTCAATTGATCAAGAAGATGAAAGACCGTAATTAACAAATAGTTTCCTACCTAAATACTTTCAAAAAAGATTGACCAATACTTTTTGGGTTTTGGGAATGGAAATATAGATGCTTTATAAAGGAATATCCAAGAAACTAGACATTCAAAGTTAAATGGTGAGGTTTATTGGGACATGATAAAATAGTTAGAGATTTAATAAAATAAATTATTTATTTCTTAAAAAATATATAATCAATCAATTTACTAATAATCTACTATTTTAATTTTAGAATAAAATTACAGAATAACTATCTGAATGATAAATATGGGATAGAGACAATATCCTCACTATAAGTAACATCCAATATTGGTTTAGACACCTTCATGTTTTTCTACAACATGAACAAAAATATTATGTGTAAGAATCCCTAATTCGTGATCTACCTACTCAAGAGGTGAGTAATGAAGAGTTAATACTCTAAGAAAAAATTTTGAATGATGTAGTTGACGTTCAATGTTTGATGATTTCATATATGTCCAGTTAACTCATGATGTCTCATGAAAAATGGGTGTGTATATCATGCTTCATCACCTCCATGGACATTACTATGAGAGACCTAGAAAAAATGGTTTGATATTTCCAAGGTGCTCCATCAGATTAATCTTGGAGAGGTTTCCCCAGATGGGACTCACCTAGTCAATCTAATTGTCTACATTGAACACTTAGATGTTCCAGGATTTAAACTCCCCCGAAGATTTGGGCACCTAACTCATTCTATAATCACTCTATCATAGAATCTCCAATTTTTTTGTAAATTTTAATATGAAAAATATTGAGATGCTTCTCCCGAATCTTCTTATCCTCTTTCACCAAGTTGATATTGATATAGAGCGAAAAAATAATTCTGTACTTATCGTGAACAAATAGAAAGGGAATGAAAATAGCTTTAACCCCAAAGCATCTTCACGCCCTTCCTAGAGGAAAAATATCCAAGGGAGGAAATGGAACATGATGATATCTGTTTCACATGTTGTAATAAGGGCCACTGAAAGAAAAACTGCACCCAGCTAATGAAGAAAGAGGAAGCATTAGGTTAATTTTTAATCAAGTGAAATTTATCAATTTCTAAAAAGTTGGTATTAGATCTAGATTGTGGTTATCCCAGATGTATTGAAATACATGAACCAGGTATATTCAGAAAACTTGACCAAGGGGAGGTAGATCTATGAGCTACCAATAGATCTAAACATCCTGTTATAGCTATCGAGGGATACCATCACACATTGCCGACCAGAATAATATTAGATATAAAGGGATGTTATTATGTGTTCATTGTTACCAAAATAATTATTTCAATATCCAGACTATATATAGATGGTTTCATTTTCCATTTTGGAAAAAATGTTATTTATTTTATAAATGTGTCATTTGGTTTGATAAGGGACATTTACATAATGGTCTTTACATGTTGGATTACATGAACCAAGTAATGGAAATCAATAAGGAAGTTACTTAATATGACTCACACCACACCCAAATTTGGTATCACTGGCTAGGTTAGGTAAATAAAAAATTCATAACCAAATTACATAAATATGGATATTTATATTCTTTCAAACAAAACCAATTTGATGTATGTCATGCATGTTTACAAGGAAAAATGGCCAATACCCCTTTTAGTGGGAAATGGGAAAGGAATAATGATCATCTAGATTTTGTTAATAAATGTGTGTGTGGACCATTTCCTCTTGTTGTAACAGGTGAGTACTCATACATCATAAATTTTTCAGATGATTTTAGTAAATATGGATATATTTAATTAACGAGGAATCATTCAGATTCTTTTGATAAATTAATGAAATTCATGAATGATGGCAAGAACCTGTTTGGTAAGAAGATTAAGAAACTCCTCGTAGACATAGGTGGAGAATATCTTTATCAAGACATCATTGATTGCTTATGGGAGATTGGGATCCTATCCCAACTCACTCCTCCTTACATGCTTCATTGGAATGGGGTAAGAAAAGCAAGGAAGCACAACATGTTGGACATGATGATATCAATGATGAGTCTTGTATGTCTTACATTATAATTTTAGGGATATGCATTACAAACATTGGCACAAAAACTAAAACAAGTACCAACTTTATTGATAAATGGAATTCCATCTGATTTTTGGAGAGGAAGAAAACCCGTGTTATCAAATTTACATGTGTAGGGAACTTAAGTGTTTGTTAAAGTCTCAATAGTTAGAAAACATTCACCCTGAGGCACAACATGTACCTTTATAGGATACACCATGGAAATAAAGGGATATTTCCTATATGAACCATCAATAAATAAGGTTATAGGGGAAATAAATGACATATTCCATGATAGGGAGAACATCTCAAAAAGAGATAGTTGGTGAAAGATAAACATTGTTGATGTCGAGGTTTAATGAATATAAGTGTTGGTGGTGTATCAGATTCCACAAAGCCCTATGAAATACAAAATTATTCCAGAGAATGAAGAATTTTGTAAGAGTACAAGAGATTTTAGGGAACCAGAAAGGTATTGTTTTCTAGTTACCTTGTATGGTGACTTGTTATTAGTTCATAATAATGATCCTATAACCTATAAGGTTGAAGTTAGTAGCACATATTTGTATTAGTGACAAGAATCGAAGAATTATGAAATTGGTTTTATGTACCAAAACCACATTTGGATTTTTGATGATCCTATAGTGGATGTAAATCCTATTGATTGAAAATGGGTATTCAAGATGAAACTATCAATGGAAGTATCAGTATTTACCTATAAGGCACGACTGGACACAATGTGTTTAAATGACATCAAGATATTGACCACGATGAAAACTTTTTACCAATTACAATGATGAAATTCTACAGAATTATACTGGAAATTAGGGCTTACCATGACTATGATATTTGGAAAATGGATTTCAAAAAATCCTTCCATAACGGGAACCTTCATGTAGTTATCAGCATGAAAAAACATAAAGGGTTCATAACTCCAAATGATTCCCATAATATATAAATGTTTCCAAAAACCATTTAGGGATTAATGAAAGCATCTAGGTCCAGGAAATTTTATTTTGATGAATCCATAAAGGAATTTGTTTTTATAAATAATGAATGAGATATTTTTTCCTACAAACGGTTAAGTGGGTGTAAAATAGATTTAATAATAGTATATATTGATAACATATTATTTATTGGAAATGAAACACCAGTCATAAAGTTTGTTAAGGAGTGGTTGAATAATTGATTTTCAAGAATGACATGGGTTAGGAAACATATATTTTTTGGATAAATATTTATATTGTTAGATCCAAGAGGTTCCTCAGCCTACATCAATGTACATTCATTGAAAAGATACTATAGAGGATAGGTATGGAACAATCCATAAATGGATTGATTCTAGAATCACATGAAATTCATCGTTCCAAGAAAATGTGTCAGCATACCGATGAGGAAATAAATATAATGGAATGTATTCTATACACATCATTGATTAATTCAATCATGTATAATATGCTATATACTAGTTCATATGTCTCATACTCATTAAGTGTGGTAGGATGATATCAAGTTGATTGAGGTGACCACCATTGGATGTATGTGGATAATATCCTTAAGAATCCAAGGCTTACTATTTATAGGTTCCTCATTTATGGAGTATATGAGGAACTAGACATTGGAGGATATACATATTCTAGTTTTTGGACTGATCAAGCTGACAGGAAGTCACAAACGGGGTTCATCATCACTCTGATTGGAGGGTTTGTGGGCATGAGCCACTCAAAGAAAGCATTGCTCGGAGAATCTACTACAGATTCCAAATATATTGTATCTTATGAGGTAGATAATGAATCATTTGGGATGGAAACTTTCATCCAAGAGCATGATGTGGTACCTAGAAGTAAATATCATATCACACTCTATCATGATAATACTATAGTTTTGGCTCTCTCAAATGAGACCAGGTCACATTAGTGAATGGAGAACATACATCAAAAGTATCATATCATGAGGGATTATTATAAGAGAGGTGAAGTTTCAGTGAGAAGTATTTACATGGAAGAAAAAATTCTATACCCCTTGAATAAAGCCTTGATTCAGTTGAAACCTTATCATCATGTGTGGTCAAGTGGACTGAAAGTCGAAGGTATTTGGCTCTAGTCCAAGTGGAAGTTTGTTTGATTTGGTGTCCTAGAACCATCTTTTTTTACATTTATTATGTAAATAGTTGATGTATTAAATATTAAATTAAATATCATATTACATATTTTTCATTATTATACATGACCATAATGTAATAATGTCCTAGAGTGTTTGTGGCAATGATATCTTTATATAGTTACCTGCTATGATGAGAACCATGAAGTGAAATGAAAATATTATTAATATAGTTTGGTGGTTTATGATTGGACACAAAATATATATACCATTAGTTTTTAGTTCTCATAAGCATATGATACTTTTCAAGAAGTTCACACGTTATAATCTCTAATATGCAAGATTATGAGAACAAACCATTCGGGAGGAATTCTACTTAGTTTTGTGTCATCGGACATTCCTATCTACGAGCGCCTGTATTGTTCATTATAAATTATGATTATCATTAATGTATGCCATGGATCACGCACTTATATTTGCTAATGTAAAACATTACGCCTTATGTTGGCTAGAAGTTGGATATGTTGGGTGCAACACCAATGACATGTTATTAATGGATATGTCGAGAAAGGTTTTTCATATTCTATATTTAGGTAAGTTGATACCTAATCCATTTGATTGAAATATAACAGTCACCCTAAATTCTATTTCCATGGTGTAATATCAATTTTATTTCAGTTAGTAAAATAATGATGTATCAAGGTTATATGTTGATGACACCGTCATGCCACCTTTTGGATGGGATTTCTGGATAAAAAAATATTACATAGTTTCTGTTCATATGTGGTTGTTGTCATTGTGTCACTAAGTCCATTCTCTTGGGTTCCTCAACCCCTTTCTAGACATTAATATTGGATTTTGGCGAACCCACCTAATTCCAATAAAAAATAATCTTTTAGGGTCACATAGTCTGCATTTTTGGTGGCCCTGATTAAATTATTTATTTATTTATTTAGTAATATAAAAAATATTCTCTAGACTAAGGAATAATTTTATTTATATTATACTGATCAGATAAATTAAATAAATAATTATTCATAGGATTGTGAATAAATGGTATTTATTTATTTTATTTATTATTTAATTAATTTTAATTTAATATTTTTTGATTAAAATATTTATTTCAGAGAATAAAATATCTATCCAGGTGTTCAAAAAATACAATAGGAGTTCGAACGGACAATGAACATGTCTGGTGATAAAATAATTATTTATGAGTATGTAAATATTATTTATCCATTTTGTGTAAGTTGGTGAACCAAAAAATTATATTACTGTTATTATAATTATATGGAATGGGATTTCATTAATATTTATAATTATATTTAATGGATATTATTAAATTCAATTTTCTATAAAAAATCCCACAACTATAAATAGACGGCTATATATATTTTGTAATTCATTTGAAACCAATCTCATGTTTGCGAATAGAGAATTATTATACATAATGAATTCCCTCTCAACTCATCCTCTAATATCCATCTCATGAACGAGAAAACCAAGAGGTAATTTCGTCAGAAATGAATAATGAGTGATCAAAAATGAAAAACACAACACATTCGATTCATCGTGCTAGCACTCCAAAAACATGAGGCATTTCATGAATACCATTAAAGCACATGTGGATCACCATTTGAGGGATCCTACCCTTGGATCCTCACACTCGCAATAAAGAAAATCTAGAAGGGCCATTTTGGATGATCAACAATCTCCAATGAAGAATGTTACTAAGCCAATGATGTTTTTTTGAAAAGAAATATTCATTAACGTCGGAGATCAGCGAACGTACAATCGCAAAGCCATAAAGGAAAATGGTCCAGCCAAGGATGTTATTTCTTCATATATTCAATATATTAATTATAAATTTAATGTGAAATATCTTCAATAATGTTTTCGTGAAATGATTATTAATAGAAATTTTAATTTACCACCCACCACCACATGCTTTTTCTGTGCTCGGATCAAAAAAAGATACATTTTTCAAAGAAAATTTCTAATAGTCCCATATTAAAACCATTTCATATACCCAACTTTTAAAATAAAAATTAAAATTTTAAAAAGAAGTTTATTACATTTGAATAGTTTTCAAACAAAAATTTTATAGTTGTTATCTATTTAACAACAATGTATGGAAACCTAAAACCATGATTTTAGAAACCCACACATACTGATGTTTAAAAAAATCAATTTTCCACATTATCATAAAATTACTAAAAACAATTTTTTGGAAAAAATTAATATTTTAAGATAAATACTGAAAAACTCATTAAAAAATAGTTTTATAGAACACTAAAACCCTAATTATGATTCCCTTAATTTAAAATGTTTTACATGTCCATTTGAAAAACATTTAATATTAATTCCAAACTTGGAGAATGAAATCACATTAATAAGAACCACTATGTCAATTAAAATGACAAGGATAAATCATAAATAACAACACAGGTTCGAAAAGATAACTTAGTAATAAGGGGATACAATTGACGTTGAAGGATAAATCACTAATATAGATCCTAAATAGGATCCTATAAAAATGGGAATTATCCTAATTATCCTAAAATAAAGACCTTAACTGTAAACAAGGAAACTAGTTTTGAAGTACTGAACCCATCAATATCCCTGGTATTCCCATCCATAAATCTAGAAATAAATATCCCTAGAGATATTTCTCCACCATAGTGATAAAATAATATTTATAGCTGAAGGGCCTACTAACCATTCTAGTCTAACTATATTAGTTTATCTAGTAAATATTCTCTAGTTGACCAAAATTATATTCAATGGGTCCCCTTATAAATATCATTTACTATATTTCTTATACACCCATAAAAATTGAAATAGAGGTGATAAAAAATGACACATTACAAAAATAAAATATAATTCATTTTAAATAAGTCACCATTATCCTCCAAAAAACTCACATTGATTATAATAATTCATATAATAAAATAAATAGTATATAAATGTGAATAAATATTATACATCCCCAAATGGGATCATAATTAACAAAATTTAGGACCAGTATCAAATTGGTCCCAAAGAGGGCCTCACCCCTATAATGAAAACTAATTTTTTAAAAGGATCCAAACATGATTTTTCCAAATAATGAAAGGAAATCCATTTCAAATACCACATTTTTAAACTCATCCTCATAAAAACATGGGTATAAATTTCATAATAGAATGTTTCAACACAAAACGGGAACTCACACTTCCCCTAAAAAACATTTATGGGCATAACTAACATCTAATGAGCTTGAAAACATCATTCACCTGGATTAAGACACCCATTTAAAATGTAAATCCATATTAATATTATTTAAAATTATTTAAGTACCATAATAATGTGATTTAAAAATACTTTAGAATAAATTAAACATTTAAAATCCTCATGTTGGATCATTCCATAATGTAAAAACCATGTACACATAATGACTCGACATTATTACATACATAATATTGAATTTAGTCAAGGAAAAACTTCATTTTACATAGAGGATCTTTTCAAGTTTAGATCTTTAGAGAATTAGGAAAAAAAATTCATCACATTACACATTGTTACAGAGTGGATACCATAAAAACAGTTTCCATTTTTTTCAAATTATAAAACATTAAAACATAAAACAAGACTCCTTGACAATTATTCAACATTTAACGTGCCTTACATCATTGTATTACACATCCATTAACCTATGAAAATCATTTAAAAATATGGTATGAGCACAAAATCTTGATAAGTGTTGAAAAATAAGGAAAGAGCACATTATTCCATGAATTATCGTAATGTATGAAAACATTTTCAAAAGACCTGCTTGTCATCCATATATACATACTTTTTGTAACATGATATTTACACAAAATCCACAAAAAAACATGAGAACATAAATATAATCATAAAGGTGTCATGTGGTATTACTTACATAATCTTGTAACCATTCTTGTCTACCTTATAATTTGTAACCCTCACGGTTGCCTTACTTTGTGTAACCATTGTAGTTACACTTGGAGTAACCATGCGGCCGACCAAATTACTCATACCTAATGCATTGGAGGGAAATATAGGTCCCACCATTCATCATAAATAATTCCCAATAACCAAAACATAATCATACAACATGAATAATTCCATAAGAACATTACTTTGGAATTTCGTAAAACCGAATTTAAAAAGAGGATTTTTAAAGAAAATCCCCTTATAAATTTCACAAAATTTAAGAGAGACTTAATAGAGTGGATGGAGTATGTATATATACTGTAAATATATATAATGAAACATAATATAAATAGAACCCATCACACAAACCATTTAAGTAGCACATAAATAATGAAGTAGAAGGTTAACCCAAAGAACGGAAATCAGGTTAAGAATTCCCTTACCTCGGGTTTGTCTTACTTCAAACTTGTTGAAACTTACTATATAATGGTAAACAGAGTGTTATTATTATTTTACAGAAGCATTTTCATTTTTATAACATCTTATATTATCATTTCATATCATCATTTCCATATTAAATTGTTATTATTTTTCTCCTTGCACTGTTTTTGGGTGAGTTCTTAACATGATTTCCATGATTGGTTCATGGTGGATGTTCTTGTCGATTGGAAGTGAAATTACAGAATTAGAAGGGGGTAGTATTTTCATATAACAAGTAACATAAATTATTCCATTTATCATTTTTAATTCCTACATGAGGATGATTCATAAGTTTGAACATTAATGATGTTCGTTTAGATCCTTTTAGTGGTTCTTTGATAATAACAACCTCATTTTGTCTTATAAATTAGAACCATGAGTAAAATTAAATTCCAGAACCATGGGTGAGTCATAAAACATATATTATAACCTGGTTCAAACATATAAATGGTGTCATGACCAGACTTGAAATAATTAATGGAAATTGAAATCACATCATCCATGATGTCTATAATTCGACACAAACGGACAATGTTTTTATTCATTAAATAAGTGGGAGAGGAGAAGAATAATGATGAGTAATTTTTCATAAACATGATAAAATCCAGATTATACATGATTTATGTATATTTCATGCCTCTTGGGTAAGGAGACATGAATAAATAATAAGGAAGGAACTCAAAATAAAAGAAAAAGTGAGAAATCTCTTACCAAAATTTCGGCAGCCTAACGGCTACACAACATGGTTTTAGAAAATATTAAAAATAGAGGGGACAAGGGTCATCCATCCATAAATGAATAATAATATATATAAGATCAATAAAATAAGGAAATAAGTACATGGAATGGAAACATGAAAATTATACCACATAAAAGAGAATTTGAAAGGAAAAAAGAACGAAATTGTGAATTTTATTACCTTCTAGAGTAACCATTAGAACATGAAGGTTGGGACCATGGGGGCTTAAAGAATCCTTGTGAGGACTAATATGAAGGTAAGGAGGCTAGAGCTTCCTTTAGGGAGAATTTTTAATGAATTAAATGAAGGGAAGAGTTGGTATTTATTGGAAAAGTGAGGGATTATTTTAATAATTTTCAAGGGACACCTCATGAGTGGTATTTAATAAACAATGTGCTTGCCCATGGTATTTTCCCAAGGTATAATCCACTTGCAACACATCACATATAATTTAACTATACACTAGTCGACTAGATTTATGACATCATTATTATATCATTAATGATTTCATTAACACACCGAAACTAAAAACTGTATTTTTTACTATTCACCATAAAATAAATTGTTTCAGAAAAATTCCAAAAGTTAACCCTAACCATTTATCAACGTGTAGAATTCAAAAATGAAGTCCATTTTTTAAAAAGAATTTTCTAAATATTATTAATTTAATTTTTAAATAAAAGCATACTTAATTCAAAAATTAATAATTCTAATTCTTTAACTACTTCTATATCACAATGAAAAATTAACCTAGATGCTATTATCTTAAATCCTTAATAAAATAAAATAATAATAAAATATTGTTATTCATTAGGGTCATATCACTATTAATATTTCAATTCATAAGGGTATGTTACTATTCACTAAAAAACAAGTTGGTTCTAATAGACTCCAAATAACACACTGAACACAAATGTAGATGACAGTTTCTTGAAATTCAGAACATAGAAGTAGAAAAGTTATGTTTTAAAGGCTAATTAAAAAAATATCTATTTGAAACAATGTTCTAAGCATTTATATTTATTTTTAGAAAAAACATGTGGTGTTATATTATCCCCACCTTCTTGAAATTGTGTCCTCGCAATTTTATTTACTTATTAAACAACTGAGGGTATTTTTCCCTGATAGTATTTTCAGACTCCCATGTTGATTCTTCAACCATGTGGTTTCTCCACAAAACAGTTACTTGGTGGATTACCTTATTTTTTAATACATGTTCTCTTCAATCAAGAATATGAACCAGTTTCTCTTCATAAGAAAGGTTCTCTTCCAGCTAAACTGCTTCTGGGCTCAAGACATGTGATGAATCTTGCACATACATTCTCAACATCGAAACATGAAAAACATTGTGTACCTAAAACAAACTCGGAGGCAAAGCTACGCGGTATGCAACTGTTCCAACTTTCCCCAATATTTCAAAATGACCAATGAACTGTGTACTTAGCTTTCCTTTCTTACCGAAACGCATCACACTTTTCCAAGGAGTGACATTATGTAAAACATGGTCACCCACCACAAAAGAGAAGTCTTTCCTTCATTTATATGCTTAACTTTTCTGCTTGCTCTGAGCTATCCTCATGTTCTGCTGGATCATACTCACTTTCTCAGCAATTTCTTAAACTAATTCTGGCCCCACCAACTTTCTTTCACTAACTTCATCCCAAAATACAGGAGTCCGACAGAGCTTTCCATACAAGGCCTCAAAAGGTGCCATTTGAATACTGGAATGAAAACTGTTATTATAAGAAAACCCAACTAATGAAATATGTTGATCCCAACTTCCCTGATAGTCCATTGAACATGCTCGAAGCATATCCTCATAGGTTTGAATCATTCATTCTTACAGCCCATTTTATTGAGGATGAAAAGCTATACTGAAATTAGACATTATGGCCAACAACTTCTGAAGACCCTTCCAAAAGTTATAAGTGAATTGAGGATCTCAGTCATACATAGTGGAAAGAGGAACTCCATATAACCTGACAAACTCATTGAGGTACAATTGAGAAAGCTGATCCAAAGTCATTGTATCTCAAATAGAAAGAAAATGTGCAGACTTTGTTAGCCGATCAACAATAACCCAAATCGCATTGTTACCTCGAGAATTCCTTGGTAGTCCCACCACAAAGTCCATGGATACATTCTATCATTTCCACTCTGGAACTGGAAAAGGCTGAAGCATCCCCTTTGGTAACATCCGCTCTGATTTAACTTGTTGACACGTCAAAAATTTCACGGTAAAATCAGCAATATCTCTTTTCATTCCATCCGACCAATAATACTCCCGAAGGTCTCTGTACATCTTAGAACTTCAAGGATGAATATAAAATGGAGAACTATGAACATCACACAAAAAACATTTCTTCAACTGAGAATCACTAGTCACAGACATCCATTTTCCAAATCATAAAACACAATCTTTATCAAGATTAAATTCTGGAAACATAACCATTTTAACCAATTCAACCTTTTTCTATAGCTCATGATCTTCCTTTTACGCATGCTTAATTCTGTCTGACAACGAAGACTGCACTAAAACCTGAAACAAAACAGAGGTATTCCCTGCACCAACAACCTCTAAGAAAAAATTCATCAAATCATTAATCAAGGGATCATGTTCCCAACGTAACATGGTTAATGATTCATGATGTTTCCGACTCAAGCCATCTGTCGCATTGTTTTCTATTCCGAGATGGTAATTGATCATTCAGTCATAATCCTTTATCAGTTCTAGCCATCTTCTCTACCTCATGTTTAATTCATTCTGAGTGAATATATACTTTAGACGTTTATGGTCAGTATATATTTGGCATTTTTTTTCGTATAGATGATGCCTCCAAATTTTCAAAGCAAAAACCACAGCTGCCAATTCCAAATCATGTGTGGGATAATTTAGCTCATGAGGTTTTTGTTTTCTTCAAGCATAGGCAATTACCTAATCATTCTGCATCAAAACACAACCAAGTCCCTTCAAAGAAGCATCATTGTAGATGACAAAATCACCATTTCGGGAAGGTAAGGCTCAAACTGGAGCATTCACCAATATCTTCTTAATTTATTGAAGACAAACATCACATTCCTCTATCTGAACAAATTTAACCCCTTTATGTGTTAACTTTGTTATCGGGCTAGATAACTGTGCAATGTTTTTAATAAATCATCGGTAATAACTTTCTAATCCTTGAAAACTATGATTCTATGTAACATTTGTGGGTCTTGGCCATTCATTAACTACTTTTGTTTTGTCAGGATCAACTATTATTCCATCCTTATTTGAAATGTTCCCAAGAAAATAAATATTTTTTCAACCAAAAAATCACACTTTCTGAATTTTCCATATAGTTTCATTTCTTTTAATGTTTATAAAACAACCCTTAGATGTTTTTCATGCTTCTCTTTATTTTTAGAAAATACCAGAATGTCATAAATAAATACAACCAAAAACTTATCCAAGAACTCATGAAATAATTTATTCATAAGATTCATGAATATAGTAGGTGCATTAGTTAATCTAAACGGCATGACAAAAAATTCATAATGACCATATCTTGTACAAAAGGCTGTTTTCGGGATGTCATCCTCCTTCACCTTCAGCTGATGGTATCCAGATCTCAAGTCAATGTTGGAAAAATATTGAGCTCTAGAGAGCTGATCAAAAAAGTCATCAATATGAGGAAAAGGATACTTGTTTTTAACAGTGATATTATTCAAAGAAATATAATCAATGCAAAGTCTCATGGAACCATCTTTCTTTTTAACAAAAAAAATAGTGGCTCCCCATGGTGAATAATAAAGATGAATGAAGCCTTTGTTAAGAAAATACTGTAACTGATTTTTCAATTCAAGAAGTTTTATTGGAACCATACGATATGGGGGTTTTGAAATTGGCTTTGAATCAGGAACTAAGTCAATTGTGAATTCGACTTCTCGATCAGGTATGACACTAGGTAACTCATCAGGAAAAACATCAAGGTATTCATTTACCACTTCCACATCATTAATTTAAATAGTTCCCTTGTTTTCAACAAAATGATCAAGATAACATTCATTTCCATCTTTCAATAGTTTCTCAGCTTCCTGATATGTTATCAATTTTATGGTTTCATTCTTTTATACAAACTGAAACTCTTTCTAAAAAATAACTTCTTTAGCTTTACAGTCAATCTTAGCATGAAAATCAGAAAGCTAGTCCATCCCCATAATAAAATCAAACTTGACTAATGGTAAAACAACATGGTTTTCCGGTAATGTCTTTCCACATACCACAATAGAAAGATTCTTATAATTCCTCTTTGCTATAACATATCCCCCTAGTGTTTTAACAACTAGTTCGGGTCTCATTTGTTGAGGTGATATTTCCAATTTACCAGAAAATTATTCAGAGATGAAGGAATATGTAGACCCCCTATCAAAAAAAACATTAGCAAAATCTGAGTGAACAAACAAAGTACCTGATACAACTTCATTGGATGTCCTGACATCTGCTGATGTAGTCTCAAAGGATCACACTACACCTTTCTACTTGTAGTCTGGATTACTTTCATCATTTGGGTCTCTCTTTGGGTAGGCATTTGCATAATGACCCATTTCACCACATTTAAAACACTTTACAGTCTGCTTATCAGGATTAGTCTTTGGATCATTTTCGTTACAATATCGGGCCATATGACTAATCTTACCACATTTAAAACACTTCTCAGTTTTTATAAGACATTCCCCAGGGTGTTACTTGCCACACTTTTCACAAACTAGAAATTGGATTTTCTTACCATCAGATTTCATTGGTTGATTCTTACCCATTTCTTGCCAAGTAGAAATCTTATTCTCTTTGTTTCCAAAATGCACATGATCATCACCAAACTCCATCTCTACCCTCTCAGCACATCAGAAAAGTTTTTCATAAATTTTGAATTCACGGGAGGCCAACACCCTTCGATACCTTGGCTTCAGTCCTGAGTAAAAGCAGTTGATTTTGCTATCAAGATCCAGAATAAGATTTGGTGCAAACCTCACCAGTCGGGTGAAGTTCTCTTCATACATAGCCACTGAATATTCCTGCTTCTATTTTAATTCAAGGAATTTCTTCTCTATTCTATGTCGCACCACCTTCGGAAAATATTTTCAAGGAAAAGGCTTTCAAATTCATCCCACTCTAAGGCATCAAAATCTTCTCTACCCCTGACATTCCTTACCATTTACCACCACTAATCATCTTCCCATTCAAAATGATAAATTGAAATACATACCTTGTGATTGTCTGAACATCCCATAACATTGAATATCTTTTCAAGGGATTTGATCCATCATTCAATTGCTACTGGATTAGAATATCTATTGAATGCAGGAGGATTTTTTCTCATAAAGTATTCCACTAATTTCATGTTCCATTGTGGTGCCTCTATTGGTCCCCTTACATGGATGCCACCACCATTTATTTCTTACATTAGTTGATCTATTATTGTCACAAACTACTCAGTTCTAATCCCTACCATTCTAGGTTGTAGTTCTGGAAGGATGTCATTATGTCGGTGCCTCTACTCTTTAGCATCCTTGTTCCTTCTGTGTACAACCATTTTGAAAAAATATATCTTAGATGAAGCAAAATGGTAATATTTAAATGCTATAACAAATTAAACATATAATTAAAATCATTTATGGTATTCTATTAACATCACCCTAACCCCTAAAGTTATCTAAACCATCCTCTGATACCAACTATAATGACCCGACCTTATTACATACATAATCTTGAATTTAGTCATGAAAAAACTTCCTTTTACATTTAGGATCTTTTCAATTTTAGAGATTTATATAATTAGGACAAAACATTCATAACATTACACATTATTACAGAGTAGAAACCATAAAAACAATTTCCATTTTTTTCAAATTATAAAACATTAAAACTTAAAACAAGACTCCTTGAAAATTCTTCAACATTTAATGTGTCTTTCTTCCTTTTATTACACATCCATTAACCTATGAAAAATCATTTAAAAACTTTGGATGAGCACAAAGTCTCAGTTAGGGATGAAAAACAAGGAAAGAGCACATTAGTCCATGAATACTCATAACGTATGAAAACATTTTCCCAAGACATCCTTGTCATCCATATATAATTACTTTGTGTAAAATGAGATTTAAATAAAATCCACAAAAAACATTAGAACATGAATATAATCATAAAGGTATCTTGGGGAATTACTTATATAATCTTCTAACCATTCTTGGCTACCTTATATTTTGTAACCCTCACGACTACCTTACATTGTGTAACCATCGCAGTTACACTTGGAGTAACCATATGGCCGACCTCCAAATTACTCATAAAAAATGCATTGGAGGGAAATATAGGTCCCACAATTGATCATAAATAATTCCCAAGAACAAAAACATAATCATACAACATGAATAATTCCATAAAAACATTACTTTGGAATTTCGTAAAACTGAATTTAAAAAGAGGATTTTTAAAGAAAAGCCCTTTATAAATTTCACAAAATTGAAGAGAGACTTAATTAAGTTGATGGAGTATGTATATATACTGTAAATACAGATAATGAAAAATAATATAAAAAAACCCATCACAAAAACCATTTAAATAGCACATAAATAATGAAGTAGAATGTTAACCCAAAGAATGGAAATCAAGTTATGAATTCACTTACCTCAGGGTTTTCTTAATTAAAACTTTTTTAAACTTCATGTATAATGGTTAAAAGAGTGTTATTAGTATTTTATAGAAAAATATTTATGTTTATAATATCTTATATTATCATTTCATACCATCATTTCAACCATTAATTGTTAGTATTTTGCTCCTTGCACTGTTTTTGGGTGAGTTCTTAAAATGATTTCCATGATTAGTTCATGGTGGATGTTCATGTCGATTGGAAGTGAAATTACAGAATTGGAATGGAGTAGTATTTTTATATAACCAGTAACATAAATTATTCCATTAATAATTTTGAATTATTACATGAGGATGAATCATAAGTTAGAACATTAATTTTGTTCGTTTAGATCCTTTTAGTGGTTCTTTGATAATAACAACCTCGTTTTGTCTTATAAATTAGAACCATGAGTAAAAAAGAATTCCAGAACCATGGGTGAGTCATAAAACATATATTATAACCTGGTTCAACCATTTAAATGTTTTCATGACCATAATTTAGAGAATTAATGGAAATTGAAATCACATCGTCCACGATGTTGATAATTCGACACAAACGGACAATGTTTTTATTCTTTAAATAAGTGGGAGAGGAGAAGAATAATGATGAATAATTTTTCATAAAAATGATAACATACAGAGTATACATTATTTCTGGAGATTTCATGCCTCTTTGGTAAGGATATATGAAGAATGAATAATGGAGGAACTCAAAATAAAAGAAAAAGTGAGAAATCTCTTACAAAAAGTTCGGCAGCCTAACAGCTACACAACATGGTTTTAGAAAATATTTAAAAGAGAGGGGACAAGGGTCACCCATCAAGAAATGAATCATAATATGAATAAGATCAAGAATAATAAGTAAATAATAAAATGGTATGGAAACATGAAAATTATACCACATAAAAGAGAATTTGAAAGGAAAAAGAACGAAATTGAGAATTTTCTTACCTTGTAGAGTAACCCTTAGAACATTAATTTTGGGACCTTGGGGGATTGAGGAAACCTTGGGAGGACTACTATGAAGGTAAGGATGCCATATCATCGTTGAGGGAGAATTGTTAATGAATTAAATGAAGGTAAGAGTTCGTATTTATAGGAAAAGTGATGGATTATTTTAATAATTTTCAAGGGACACCTCATGAGTGGTATTTACTAAACCATGTTCTTGCCCATGGTATTTTCCCAAGGTATAAGCCACTTGGGACACATCACATATAATTTAAATATACACAAGTGGACCAGATTTATGACATCATTATTATATCATTAATGATGTCATTAACACACCGAAAATACAAACTGTATTTTTTACTATTCACCAAAAAATCATTTGTTTCAGAAAAATTCCCAAAATTCACCCTAACCATTTATCGACATGTAGAATTAAAAAATGAAGTCATTTTTTTGAAAATAATTTTCAAAATATTATTAATTTAATTTTTAAATTAAAGCATATCGATTTCAAATATTAACAATTCTAATTCTGTGACAACTTCTATATCACAATGAAAAATTAACCTAGATTCTATTACCTTAAAGCCTTAATAAAATAAAATAATAATAAAATTTACTATTCCTTATGGTCATATCACTATTCATATTAATATTCATAAGGGTATATTACTATTCACTAAAAAACATGTTGGATCCAATTGACTCCAAATAACATACTGAACACAAATGTAGATGACAATTTCATGAAATTCAGAACATAGAAGTAGAAAAGTTATGTTTTAAAGGCTAATTAAAAAATATATATATTTTAAACAATGTTACAAGAATTTATATTTATTTTTTGAAAAAAATGGGGTGTTATAGTAAATCTATTAAAAGTAATTTATTTATTTTCACAAACACATTCTATGGATCCCAATTAAATGAAAATGGTTTAAACAACTGTATATAAATTTTTTCCCCCATGGGCCATACATATATGCATAAACTAAATGGGAAACCATTAAAAACACATCAAAAATATAAATCCATGAAACAAAACATAATAACAAAGAAACACCTACCTCAATTCAATGGAAAACAACCTGTAAGTAGCTATGTATGATGGTGAACTCTCCAAAAAGTTTCAAATGAGAACATTTTATGCTCATGTTACCATAATCATTAAGTGTTTAGAACCACAAACCACAAAACATGAAGTCAAATAGACATAGGGTTTGTAGAAAAAGGAGAAATAAGATTTTAATTTGTAAGTGGAGAATGAAACTTGTAACCACAAGAAAAGAGGATTTCTAACTAATAAAATCACTTGAATCAGAGGAGGTGAACAACCTAAAATCTGGAGAATGGGAGGATACTCCCATGAGAGAGGTCTCTAGATTGTTTGAATAATTGGGAGTTATATAGCTGGCTAAGAGTATTAAAATCTAATTTTGGGAAATGGAAAATTATGGTTTTAATGAATATAAGAAGGTCACATTGTTTGATCACACTGTTTTTCTAACCATGAACTAATCATGAATATGAAAATACGTAGGCCAAACCCACTAAACCAATTTTCCTAGGACTATAAATGATAATAAAAATAGTTCACAAAACATTCCAAAGATCCTTATCATTTTGAAGAGATGATATTCATGCTTTTCATATAGTTTTCTAATTCATTCACAAGTCATGAAACAATACTTGAGGACCTAAAGGAACCTGTATGGTTTCCCCATGGGCTTGTATAATTTGAACCTACCCCTATATTTGCAATGAGTCCCAAATCACGTGGTTTCAAAATTAATTTAATATAGGTATCCTAGATTTGTGATTGGATATTTATGTGGTTTTCATTAAACTAATTTCCCTAATCACACACCATAACCGAGCTTTAAATATTCCTTAGTTCATATTGAATCTTTTCTGAAACATAAAATGGGCCTAAACTGGTAAAATAAATTCCAATGTCACATATTGGGTAACTTATTTTAACCCAACACTCTATTCTTCCCTATAAGATACCTGAGTCCATATAAAGGAAATCTAGAGACAAATTATTAATTGAACCAAAAAAATAAAATTGAGTTCCTCAAATAATAGTAAAAATACTCAAATAAAACCAACCATCATCAATAAACACATAAAAACAACTAATATAATATAGGATCAAAGAATTCCTATTCCATCCATTAGGTTACCTATAACTTACGTAATTCATGATACCCTACTGTAGCAGGTAAACACTAGTTATTGAATTATCATGTAATGAACACTATAAGGATCCTTTATATGTAAGTATATTTAAAATTTTACTCTTTATATTTTATATGTTAATTTAAAAAAATAAATTCATTTTTCAATTATTTGTTATTATATTATCTCAAGACTAAATTTTAGGATATTTTAAAAGAATTATTTTTTTAATTAATAGTGAAATATTATAAATTTAGTATGACCTTGAATTTTATGAATTATTATTAAATTATAGACTTATTAAAAAAATTATTTTTTTTAATTTGTAATTTATTTAATAACTTTTAGTATGTGATTTTTTATTTACAAACCCAATATTTGTATTTTGGAACTCTAGTAATATTTTTCTAATAAATTATTTAATTTTATATACATTTTTCATATTCAAGTTAATTTTTAAAACTTATAGAAAATTAATTATAATAAATGGTTTTAAAATTTAAAATTAGTTGGAATAAATTAACTAATAATTACCACATTATTTTTAATCATAAATACAATGTTACCATAGGTAAAAAACAAGTTTCCATGGTAAAATCTAAAATATTAAAAATAATGATTCATGGATTAAAGGACATGAAACATGATAAAATAATTTCTAGAATAAATTAAATGAGGTGTTCCTTAACCTTATTTCTTCCCCAATACATTATTTATTATTTTTTTAGTCACATTACATGTTTAGTATGTTTTCCCTTTTTTATAAAATTGAACATTTATAAAAATTGTATTAGATTCACTTATAAAAGGAGTCTCCCGAAACCCCATCAAAACACTATTAAAATTTAATTTTCCTCTTAAATCCCAACCATAATTAATTAACCGATAATACTCAATAACTCACAAAATAATAGTCACCACCATTTGTAATAACTCATTATGTTCCAATAAAATTCATTGATTTTTCATGTGTATTATCAACAAATTAGATTTTCATCATTATTATAATCATTAAAATATTTTATATTAAGACTAATATAGTGATATTATGATAATATATATATTAAATTTTACTATATTTAGGGTATTATCATTTCTTAATTATATCTCCCTTCAATTATGGAAAAATTCATTTCTTCTGTGTTGTTTGACTTATCTCCTCCATGATGTAATGTGGTTTATTTTTATTTATCGCATTAAGAAGATAGATAAAAGGATGATATTAAAGTATAAATATGATTTTTATGATGAAATTATGATGTTTTTATCATATATTATATAATATATTAATGATATTATCAATAAAGTATCATTGTAAATTTAATCGTTTAAAATAAATTTGATAAGTGGTTAGTCTTTTACTAGAAATCTATAATATTTTCAATTCAATTACTTATTCTATAATTCCAAAAACATATGATATATATCAATAATAAACACTAAATATGTTCGTTATTCTTCGGTTTTAATTATATTACAAAACAAACACTACCTAATCATTCATTAAATCAAGGTATATTCATGTTTGGGTAGGTTTATCCACCTACTTGAACAATAAATAGAATTTATTCCATGAATGACTATTAGAAAATAATTCTAATTATAATATTATATAAATGTCTAAATATTTATTTTATTTTCTTATAGATATTTTATAAAAATATCTAAATAATTAATTAATGAAATTCCTTATATTCTTTAGAAATCACTAAAACATGTTAATTATCCACTTCATCCATAATGATCAGATCTAAAAACACCTGAATAGATTTTAAAACGTCCTCAATTATTATAAACTATCACTAATAGTAACCATGAAGACCTTGTAATAATTAATTTTTTATGAAGAATGAATAAAAACACAAATATTATAAAACTATTTAAAATGATATAAACATTGAAAAGTTGTGAGGAATATCGAAAGAGTTCATGTAGAGAGTGAATACTTATGAATATTATTGATGAAAATGGATATGATTATGTTTTTGAATCAAATGATTTATATAGATATTTTTATGATATAATAGGTTAAATATTTTCATCCAATTTTGAGCAATATTTAAGGGTCTTCAATCTAAAATTCATTTCTTGGAGAAATGTTTTATATTATGCACCTATTTTCATGTATATGGTGTATATACTATCCACATGAGATTTTGTATCATTAAATTCTATTATATATTTTATTTAAATTTCATGTTTCCTTCTTACTTTAAATTTTTTATGATTAAATTTCTATGAAATCCATATGTGGGGTTTTTCTGTCTTAATCTTTATTATTTTGGACTCATGTAATAATCACCAGTTGTTTTCTATTGTTTCGAGCATAAATTTCTATTAAATAAATTTTCACATATTTCTCAGGAAATTAATTTTTTTTAAATTATTTATTAATATCCCTCCCTCATATTCTTTTTATTCAATTTTTACAACAAATGGTAAAACTAAATCATTTACTTGGTATAATAACCATCCTATGTTTTAGTAAAGAGAATTTGGGTGTAATTTCATATAATTTACATCCATATATATATAATGTGTAGTGTATGTGTTTGTGGATCATAATCACATATTTTTAAAAACCCAGAAATGTGTCGATTGAGTATTGACTCTATTATCACGCTAATACATGATAAGTAGGCCTATGAATGCACACCTGGTGAGTCCCTCCAAAGAGATATGTTTTTTCATATCCACACGCTCTTAATAGAAACAAATGAATGCATTTTCCTACCATTTCGTATGTCTAAACCCAATGAAAACAATTTAACCCAAATGAAATCTTTTAGGCATATCCCAACACTTTTATGGTACAATCACCACCATATTTATTTGATAAGGGTACAAATGGTATCCCATTTTAAAGAGACTCAATGTATTAAAATCACAAAAATTAATAAAATATTTCTTTTAGAAATTACCATATTCCATTGAAATAGAAAATGTGCCTTTTAAAAAATAATGAGAACATGATTCTCAAATAAATAAAACATAAAAATAGATTCCAATTCTCAAAATGAATGAAATTTTTTTAGAACAGTTCATGATGAAAATATCATTTTACAAAGACGAACATTGGAATTGTTATAAAATAGAACAAATTCTCATGAAATACATTTTTTATGCACATAATTGATTTCATAGTACACATGAAATCAGTTAAATTAAAGGACAACACAATAATTAACCAAAATCCAATATGATGAGGTATATTTCTCACAATACTAAACTTTTTTACTTTCTCATTTCCCTAACAAAGTAGTCAATAAAATCATCAAGATGTATAAATTTAACTATCAAGGGGGATGTGGAATCTATTCCAACACATTCATATTGTCAAAATCCCCATTACAATAGTCAATTAGCCTCTATAAAGTTTTGTAATCAAGAATTTAGCACATATTTTGTCTTCTTTCCCAACAAGTAAGCCCCATGAATTGGTTCCATTTTTCATTATTATACGAAACAGAAAATATGACCCTCATAGAGCAGAGAACTATTCTAATGATGAACCAACACCACCATGATGTAAATCCACCATAATCCAACAATGAAATCCAATAAAAATCCATATCAAATGAAAAAAAACCAAGAAAACCCATGCAAAATCAAGACATAGAGAAAGTAATAGAATTTTTTAATCTTATCAATCTTACCTATTGAGTTTGAAAACTCTAAAATCCAAACTACAATCACACAAAATAACAAGAGGGAACATCCATAACCTAGGACCTACTGAGACCCTCGTCTCCGATTCCATTCTTTAACGAACTCGCTTGTTGTTCCACCACACCAAACACCCCTCACGGTCATCCATATGGCCTAAAGGGAATACCTTATCCAAAAAAAATTCCAACTAGTGCCTGGGCATGATGAAAAAACACATATGGATTATTTATCCCTCATGCAACAATATAAGTAAGAAATAATGGAATAATTGATAAAAATGACTAACAAGAGTTTAGAAAAATAAAATATATATTCGTAATTGCACAACATTTACAAGGATTATTTAATAACTGGAGGAGTTTCAAATAAAGTTAAAGGAAAACAATTAATAGGCTAATGTGTTTGATAAAAAACACAAATCCAAAAAAGAAACCCCAAACCACACATGAATGCCTCCTCAAGACCCATTTCCCCCAACCCAAGTCAGTTCCACCCTTTGAAGGCTATGGCGTAATGAATCATACTATTAATCTCTTGACCCTATAATTTATAGGTATGAGCTAAACATCTTGGAAGGTCCCCATCAACAGAATATATGGATTCACTTTTATATTACATTCTAAAAATTCTATTTCAAGAAACAATTTAAAAATATTAATATTCTATAGTCTTTTACATAATGAAACATGTATATCATTATTTCAATTTTAAAAAAAATTATTATTTTTTTATTAAGGGAAATCAGTAACATAAATTTATTTAAATTTTCCTAGAGCCCCCTTTTCAAAATCACCTTCCCAATATCCAAATTTAAAAACCATTCATAAACACCTATTTTAAAATACAAATTTCAAAAATAAGATGATTCTTCCATTTTTCATACATTTATCCAAAAAATATATTAAACCCAAATTCAATTCAAAATTATGCCTTGGGGAATAAAACTAGATTTTTAGAATACCACAAACATCGTAGTTTCCAAATCAAATTACTGCTTTCTAATAAGAATAATCCAAATACTCATGGAAAAATACACCTTAAAAAATATAACTCCATTTAAACACATAATTAATCATTTTGAATAAAATATAAAAATCTATACTTACACTTTACTTCTTTTGAAACTCTTCAAAAATCCCTTTTTAAAAAATTTTAAATGCATGCCACACATAATGAGTTAACAAAAATGAAAGAATAAGCATCCTTATTTCATGTCATGTGAAAATGTTAAAAAATCAATAAATACATAGGTAAGAAATCATATAATAGTCATGGTAGATAGGAAAAAAAGAATAATAAGTATCCCAAATAGTCCTAAAATGGATCCTAGTATCATTGAAAGTTTCTTATGCATAATGTAAAAAATACATAAAGTTCATAATAGGAACCTAGGATGAAACTACTAAACCTTTAAAGGCATCAAGTATTTCTATTTAACAATATAGAAATAAATGTCCTGAGAGATCTTTCTCCACCATAGGAATAAAATAAGCTAGTTCATAGGCCTAATATCCCTTACTGTCTAACCATCTCTGAGTGTCTTTAAAATACTCCATTTTCATCCATCCTTCTATAAACAGTTTTTCCAATATAGAGTTCACCTAAAATATTCCTTATACTCCCATGTAAAATCCAATAGAGGTAATTACAAGGGATTAATTTAATGCATCAAATATAAAACCTTTCAACTAAATCACCCCACATGTAATGACACTGAATTTTTATATAGAACTTTATCATCTAAATAAATATGTGTGTTATATAAGATAGAATATATTATATAAATTTACATCAAAATTTCAATAATATATAACATTATATGTTAAAAATACAATCAATGGGATAAAAATCTAACTTATGGTATAGTAATAATACATTAAATTTCATGATTTGAAATACATTTTCAACAAAAATTGTTTTACATATTTTTAAACACATATATCTCCAATAAATTTTTATCACTTATAAATTCTGCTATTAATAATTTTAAATTAATTTTTATATTTTAAATTTTGAGATGGAAATAGATTTAATTTTTAGGATTATATTAATCTATATTGTTATTTTATTAAATATAAAATAATTCTATTTTTTCCAATAGCCTTATTTTTATATGAATTAGAGGGTTTTAAAACATTTTAATATAAAAATATGTATATTTTTAAATGATAATAGTTCATATAAAAATACTAATATACTTTTATATAACCAGTGAATATCATTTTAGAAAATCAAGTAATATTTAATGAAAAAACTATTTTTTCATTTGTTTCATTAATTAGAATTAACAACAATGAAATGAGGTATTTGATTTATTTTAATTTAAAATAGATATTATTTGAAAAATAAAAATCTATTTAATATAATTATTATTAATAAAATTTATAGTATTGATCAATACATAAACATTATTGTTTAATGTACTCTTTTTCATCAAAAAAACCGTTTTTATGTGTTTTGTGGGTTAATATATTGGATATTGGTGGGAGTTTTATCCTTATCTATTTCTATACACCAATGTTGGCCATTTTTGGGGTCATTTAACATTCAATAATGGAGTTATATCGTTGATAAATAATGAATTTTTTCAAAAAGGTTTGTTTTCTTCACTTATAAAAGGACACCACATCTTACCCATTTAATGAAAATTTAAAACGCCATGTATAAACTCAATCTATGACAGACACTATCCTAAACACACAAACCACTCAATTGAAGTATTATTCTAAAAAAAATTACAATCTATAGAGTATTACAGACTTTCCCAATGGATAATGTTAAAGGGACAGTTAATACTCTCAACCCAACTTTTCTATGTTCTTTTTTTTCTGCACCCCTAATGTCCCATATATCATGGATGGAATGATAATAAAATTATTCAGATTATGATTAAATATTTTATAATTATTGAATATAAATTTTATACCCACCAAAAAAATCATTGAGAAAACCAAAATGTTTCATGTGCGTGTGTGGACTACTACCTCTATGGAAGATATGTTTTTTTTCCACGACCATATAACATAGCTAACTTTAACAATGTATTTGTTATGTTAAAAAGATATATTTTATACGTTTAATTTTTTTTAATGAACACATCTGAAAATATACATGTACTTACCTAATAAACTATTATATATTCATTAAAGTCTTTAAATGGATATACCAATGAAGCAATTGAAATTAGATATTTTTGGGAAAATTATTTTAAAATTATATGTATTTTTCAAAAATTATATAATAAGAAATACTATAGATTTTTTTATATCATGAATTCATTTTACAACACCTATGACCGTGTTAAATATAATGTAAATGTTTTCCATAGAGGTATGAAAACCTTTAATTTATATTTTAAATCTCTTATTTTATACATGTGTTCATGCCAAAGGAACAAAGGAAGGCTTTGTGAATGTTTGGGGACTATTTAGAACCCAAAGATCTAGTTTCTAGAGAGAAAATATGAGGTGAATTTTTAAATATGGGATAATAATAAAAATTTTATTCATCTATGTTTTCTAAGAAGGAGTTCCATAGTTTTTTCAACCATGTGTTCGAGAAAACATGACCATTAAAACTTGTAACAAATTTCTGGTGTGTGTCACTTGATTGTTGAACGGTTTCAATTAAACATCAACCTGGACCTATAAGTAGTTGCGGTTTGTGAATGTTAGAACACATGGTACATGAAAAACGCTTACAAATATGAATCAATCCTTTAATGGGGTACCCTAGTTATTAGGGGCACAGGGTTAGCGCATGGTTTGGCCAACCAAGCTGCATAACCATGTCCCCTTTAAATTGTTGGGAATAACCATATTAACCTATTTTCATTAAGCCTAAAACTACCCTACATCATCTTCATTTTCATTGTAGAATTCAAGTTGGATTTTCCCATTCATATACCTCATGGATTTATAATATCTTCCTCATATAAGTTCTGATTGGACTACCGTTCATCACGTAAAATAACCAAAGGTATGTTTATGATTCTACATTTTTATTTTTTTCTTATTATCATTTTATAAAAATGTATGTTAATTCGATATAATGTTCCATATTTTTATAGTGTATTTATATTTTAATTGATATCTCTCATTAGATCCTAAATCAGAGGCTAATACATTATTAGGAGTATTTTACCTGTCCATTGTTGGTGGTCTATTTCTTTTCCATAATGTTTTTGATGACTATCATGTGTGTCCTTATGATGTGTGATATAATCCCAAAATTCCACCTATAAAATGTAAAATATCCCTAATTAAACGTTTATACCTTGATGTGATACTCCCATACGACCCTTTGTATTGTCGGATTTTGATGAGTGGGAATCGAACCACCTTTTCATGTTCATGGATATGAGTACCATTGACATTATTGGAAACCCTATTTGACCAAACAACCTCCTATGATAAGGTTTTATTGTAAACATGTGATTTTAATGAGTAAAATTAATTAATAGAAAGGTTAAATAAATTTAATTAAATGTGAATGTATATTCCATGTAACATGAACATTGATAAATTGTGTATTATAATCAAGGATATAATTATAATTATAAAAACAATGATAATTAAATATTTCATGTTTGACTATGGTCACATATATGAATTAAAATTGACGGTGTCAAATGGTATGATTGATACTTCCACTCACATTATTTGTTTCCTTGGTAAGACTAATTGGGTGTTAAATAGTTCATTGATGCTTATACCAAGTGAATGAACACGCATGGATTCGATCACTTCCATGGATTGTGAATGCCTTGGCAAGACACTGAGGCTTCCCTATATTTCAATTAATAAAATTGAATGCAATATATGATTCATTTTGGATTGTTATATATTTTATAGAGAAATTTGTATAAATCCATGGGCTCATTTCAAGTCAAACTCTAAGGCTACCTAATGACTTATTCCTAAGGTTAGGGTAGAACTCCCCTTGAAGGTGAATTGCTAAGGGTACACCCCTGTGGATTTCACTTGGCTTATAAAACATAAATTCCAAGAAACTTATGAGACATTACATGAATATCAATACTTATAGAATCTTGGTTGTATTCCTTTGTTCCTGAGATTATATATATAAATTTTAAAGGTAAAGTGTTTGAATATATTCATTCTTTCACTAAATATGGTTGTACTAGACATACATCCTACAAGGAACATGGTTTAACATGTTTAGTTTACTTCATACCCTAAATAATTATATATTTTTTTAAAGGTTGGGGTCGAAGCCTCATTGTATTATTAATGAAAAGACCTCTTTTTATTTGGATAAAGGGAGACCAATTTCATAGCTTAATGGCCCAAGGCTAACTGCTCTGAATACAAGGCTTAAGAAGCCCAATTTTTTTTATCCCAAAGGGCCTTTCAGTGAATAGTACTTCTATAGTACCCAGACTGCTATAGTACCTTCTACAGTACTGTGCCGCTACAGTCTTTTCTATAGTGCCACTACTGCTATAGTCCCTATTATAGTGCCATTACTTGTACAGTGCATCTCTATTAAAGTACCTGCTATATATACACTGCATATCTTATACTCATATAATAGATAGTTCTAGAAACTATTTGTGCTAGCATACATAGCTTTACCCATACCCTACTCAGGTCATCGATTGGTACCTGGACAGACTTCATGATTGTTAGTAGGGACAATGTGAAGATCCACCCATTATATTATTGAGTTTCTGTACTAGGATGGTGGATGGGATTATATGATGTATATTGGGATTGTGTTGCTTTTATGGATTAATTTTGATCATTTTTCTCATTTACATACTATATGATATTGTGTTCCTACTTTTCTACTACCCAATACCATATTTTTGTATAGAATCATTACATCATCATTTTTTATATGTTTATTGTTATTTTTATGACATTTTATTCTTTATTTTTATTATTTATGCATAAGCATTATTCACTACATCTGCTTCCATTATGTTAATAATTTAACATATTTATACATTATCCACTGATTTGTTTCACTCTAATAATTAGGGTATGGTCTCCTAATCATAACACCATATACTGTCATTACTAGAAGGTATCCTATAGAATACGAGGAAGAATTATTCTTCCATTTATCAAATAAGATAATTGGATTGTCTATAAACTAAGCTTTGGATGTCACATAGTGGTATCTGATCTTCCATCCTTATCCTTGCCTAACTATTGTGGGTTCTTAGATACGATATTAGGAAAATTTGGGGTTTGGTAATGGGATTTTTCCTAGGAATATCTCCGCCACATATAGGGAGAACACTATGTTTCTTGGGGTGGGAATTTCTCTTTTTCATATTCTCCTACTATAGTTTTATTACATTCATCAATGGGTGACACACAAGATTTCTGTTGTTTTATATGATAATGGATTTTCATAGGTTGATCAATATGATAAGTAATTATTTAAATATGGATCATTATCAGATCATTAGGGTTCTTATATTATGAATATTCCATATCGTGTTTATAAAATTGTGTATAATTCCTGAATTATTTCATATGTGTCTTAATAGCTAGAATATTAAATTGAATAGCATTTTATATAGGAAAAAGTGAAAAATAAATGATTAATTTAAGTTTATACATCACCCTAAATAATGATTTCTTGCTTATCAAGATGGTGGAACCTTTACTAACCAACTATAACATGTTTAAACAATGTAAGTGTTATTACATAAGATAAAATGTTATTTGATTGCAGTAAAATGGATTTCAATAGTACATTATAATGAGGTTCCATTAAAATATTGTGAATAAAGATTTATATAATCAAATCAAGGTTTATGACTTGTCACAACATGAAGTTGGATGTCAATTTCTTGTTTCTGTTACATGAAGTTCCGATTTTATATTATAAATCGTATGAAATTATAACATCGGAATTGTAAATCATCTAACTAGACAATGATAAAAATATATATTCATAAGAAATTGATGATTTATGAATAGTTAAATGAAATGGAATCGAATATAATAGTATTCAAATTGAAAAAAAAGGAGAGTTTTCCTCAATAATTTTCAAGTAACACTCTATAAAATAGAACCTATATTGTGAAAACATATATCCTCGACATTAAATCTACTATTAAGAGGGTATTTAAGACTATAAATTATGTTTTATATTTATCATTTCAGTTACATAGACCTGTATTTTTGTGTTGGAAGTTGGGTATTAAATATTTTAAATAATTATATATACATTTCATTTTATTTGATCTGAGAGTGATCTAATATAGAATATCATTTTGAAGATTTTTAGAAATGTATAAATATTCTTCCATGATGGAATTCAGTCAAGCACTAAGAAGATGGTGGTAAATATTTTCGTGAGTTGGTGAGACCTGAACCACAGTTATTATGACCCATGGTACCATATATGTACCCTCCAATTTTGTTAGATTTGGGTACTAAATCTTGGTATTGATAGGGTTTTAACATATATTGCAGTACCAACAGGTGTCCTTGAAACATATATCTATTATGACTGAGTTGAATAGAGAGTTCCAGTAGCATCAAAATCCTGCCATTTTAGGGGTAGGTTGTCCCATGTATACCAATTTGGGGCTAGAGACCATGACATTTATCATTTATAATCTAAAGAAACCTCCATATATGATAGTTAAACTTGTATCATTCATACATAGGGGTTCTTCCTATAGGTGGTGGGATGATTTTTCCTAGGTATATTAGCATCGTGTTATAGTCTAGATGAATTTCAATATTTCCTTTTTTGATTATTTAATTCCATAAACAATGATGGATAAATTGGATTGAATGTTTATGCATGTATCAAAGGGTACTATTTATATCCTGTAATATTCAACTCATTTATGAGTAATCCAAAATGTTATCCACATCCCTGAGAGTGTTTTACTAACCAGAGCCTGGCAATATGGGGAAGGAGACCAACACACCATATGAAAATAGTTGAATGTGTTATACATGAATTCCATCACCAATATAGTGGACCAATCTCTCATGTCCATGCATAACTAGAGGGAAGATAAGTGCATCATCTATGGTTATTCATTTCCTAGACTGAGGAGTAGTTATTCTTGTAGTAGGAAGTACCAACTAAAAAATTTACATAGGGGAAGTAGTATTTATAGTGTGAACCTACGTATCCATTTGAATATTCATCAATGTAGTAAATGGGGATATATGGATCCTTGGTGTGTAAAGAACCCAATTTTCTATTAGTATTGTGGAAATATGGGTTATCTTCAGATGTTTTTCATATATTTTCCTCCCATTTTCATTAAGAGGGTCTCATCTCTGACCCAATATTATAGGGAAAGATTAGAGACTTCCCATTAAGTAGAGAATTAGATGAACACTAGATGGTTAGGATGAAGAGGTTTTCATGGTCAAGAAATTCAAATAAAGGAACTACATTATCAGTAGAGTAGATTATCTCAAGGATTTCAGATTGTAGTTCATGTTCATGGATCAGGAAAGTTACATTCCATATGGCCAAAACATAAGAAAAAGAGTATAGGTACTTCTATAGTACGAGGTTTGATTAAGTAGACACTATATTAGTATCTATTTTATTTGATTTGATTTATTCACACTCTTTTATATCTGTGGAGGTTTTTGAAATCCTCGGTCTCTAAATTTAGTAATTCTATAGTGTAATGACTCATAATACCCTCCTAGGAGCAATATCAATTTTTTACACAAATTAATGGGACTTCCCCTTAATATTGGTGGATATTTATTATTATATAATCCCTTCACACTTGAGATGAAATGATTTAACATCATTTTTGGGGTATACTACTAATTCCCCTTTTACAGTTATGTCATTTGTTATCATCGATGTGAATCTTATTATCGTTGAAGGGAGGTGGATATCTCTAAAATGGGACTAAGATGTTAATGATAGTAATGATGGACATGATAATCATGGTTTGGGTGGATTTTTATCGTATATTTATAGTCTTTTAATGGATGGTCAGGGTGTAGGGGAGTCTAATTTCCCTTATGTAGAAGACTGTTTTAGTGATATCTATCTAGAAATCTTTTTGGTTAGACTCCTAAGAGAAAGGTATAGTTCACTTTTGATCTAATTCATGGTGAATTATTTGTATACATTCATCCTTTCAATTTGGCCCCTATTATTCTTCATTAACTCAAGAGACAGTTAGAGGACTTGGATACCAAAGTGTTATATGACCGAATACTTCCCCAAGGCATTCACGATTTATTTTCCCAAAGAAGATGAATTGGGCCCTTAAGATTTTTGTGGATTACTAGTGATAGAATCATATTGGTATTAATAATCAATATCAACTACTTTGAATAGATGATCTCTTTTATTAGCTCTGAGGAGCATGAGTTGTATCGATAATTGGCTTCCAGTTGACCTATCATAATGCTTGAGTTAGTCACAATGGTATATCATATAAACCATTTTATAGTAGATAAGGATTTTAGGATTATTTGGATATGATTTTGAGTCTCCTGAAAACTCAAACTGTCTTTACAGACCAGGTGAATTGGGTTTCTGATATGTACATCGAATCCTTGTGGTTGTTTTTTGGATGATATCTTAGTGTATTATCAAAATCAAAATGATCACACCAGGCTCCTTGATATCATAATTAATTCACTGAAAAAGTGCCAAATATATTATATTTTCAAATAATGAATTCTAAATTTATAATGTTTTATTATTCGGTCACATCATTTCAGAATTAGGGCTATATGTATATCTAGATAAGGTGAGATTTCACAACCCGTCCTTAGGGCCTGTGCCGTGACTACCCCAAGCCTGCCTTCCATAGGACAAGGGCTGGTGACTAGCACCAAAGGTATAAATCCATAATCTGGGAAGGCATTTCCTTTATAAAATTAAACAAACACAACAGTGTACACAACAAGAAGTAAACACCAAGTAAAACTGAATTCAAAAGAGTGTTCTAGAAAGTAAATGGGAAAGTATAAAAACCCAACTGAACAACAAGTACAAGAAAAAAAGGGACAAACAGCTGGATGTAAAGAGCTACTCCCGGCTCGTCCTCTGGGGTTCCTACAAGAAGGGTAGGTATAGAGAGCCACCTCAGCACTCATGTCTGTAAGTATCCTCTATGTGCCAACTCGTCGCAAGGTCCACTTTCGGGTACCGTCCTGTTGTGGTGCTCTCGGCCTCCGTCAGTGTTGTCCATCATCTATATCCAACCCAACGAGGTGCAGGCATAGCCGGTGTAGGGGTGAGTATAACGAAACTCAGTTGGGACCCCGAAACCAGTATGGTCTCACAATATCCACTAAAGATAAATAAAAGAATAAAGATACAATCCTGAAGTTTCTGTAGAGACCCGAAGCCTGACGTACATGGACTTTACATTACTTTTGCGGAATACTTAGTACATTACAAACACACACACACAAGGACCGTAATAGTTTAGTGTCTTTGGAAACTCGGACTATAATCTTCTAATCGTGGTGAAAGATCTTCAACATCTCCCATAAAGATCTTCTTTTTTTTTTACCTAAAACCTTTCTTTATATCCTGGGGAAAAGAAAACATAAAAGGGTGAGCTCAAATGCTCAGTAAGGGTAAACAAAAGAAATATCAATCACATCATATTCATAAGAACATAACATTTTGGAAATCATAACCTGCAAAAGAGAGCATAATTTCATAACATGGGATAAATCATAGTAGTGAAAATGAAACCATAACTTAAAACATTACTCATTGTGGAATACACACATAATCATAGAGAATCATTTCTTGTTAGTCAAGACTCATTGCCAAGACTATCTTAGTGGACAAAGTCCCTTTCTGAATCGAGTAATCCTCGTTTCAGTCCTGTTTCACTGAACCGGTATAACCTACCATTCCAGCCATGTCTATCTCATGAGATATGAAATCTTTACCCAATGCATTGGAGGGAGATATAGGTCCCACCCATCTCTTAATGAATCCTTTCTTATGTGTGCCACAAAATCATAAATCATACATCATTTCATAACCCATGTAATAAAAATGGGATTCTTAAACAACATGACATCATAAAACCATTCATATAAGATAAAGGAATTCATAAACATAATTCCATCACAACATAGTCAAATCAATGTAAAAATATGGATAGAAACAGAACCCTTTATTATCTTAGATGGAAAATAATTTTGATAAAACACTTGAAATGAATTCTTGAGGAAAATATCCTTTCTTCTTCAAAATCAATTTCTTTTCACGAAACGTCATGAAATTTTAAAAGAAAGAGATTTTATTGAAAATAGTCATGAAATCTTTTGAAGGAAGCTTCATGAAAATAAGGCTTTATAAAACCGTAAAAATCCGTTCGTGCCGTATAAGTTAAAAAAAACATTCTTCGTACTTTTGTCGGAAAATTCAAAAGTACCTCGTACGGAAAAACGACAAAAGATTCCTTTCATATTCTTTACTAAAAACTCACCTAAGGGTAAAATTGGATTTAAACTATTTCAAGTGGATGGAAACAATATTACATATTGAGGGAACATGGATGTGGATGATAAAATACACCCCAGAAAATACTTACGAATAAACAATCTCGGATAAAAATGAGATTGTGATATTTCCCTTACCTTAGGTCCGACTTGCTTTGTAAGTGTCCGAACCTCCTGTGTAATGATTTAAATCATGTTATTGACTTATTACAGAATCATATTCATTGTTATGATATCATATATGGTTCACTTATGACATTATATTACCCGTTCTTTTGTAAACTCCATGTTAAAGAAGCGTTTTGGGTAAAATCGTTTCATTTATCGTAGGTGTTTTGACTTGTTGTTCTTGACATCATTATTACTTATATCATGATTTACTTACTTCCAGAATATAAAATATGATTTATATATCATATATATTCAGTATATATATATATATAATAGGTAGATAAATAAAATGAAAAACACCGTTCATGGAGACGGTAGTCCGTACGTACGCATGAACGCTGTTTTCCTTTCCTTATTGTCTTGAAATGGAAGTAAGTAGATTACATACATATGTATATATATACATAAATCCAGTAGCTTTATAATGTCATATATTTCATTATTATTTCTTATATATACATTATAATCATTCTTAAATGGTTAACATGGAGAATGAATCTCATCGCGTCGTGGAGACGGTAGTCCGTACGTACGCACGAGCGATGATATCATTTCTATAAATATTGAATTGAATTGGAGTGGATTATACAATATATCAGAATCAATATGATGTTGTAATAACTATGTATAGTTATTCTTTACACCATTATACCCATCCATGTAAGGTGGTGGTGGAAAATAGATTACACCACGGCGTGGAGACGGTATTCCGTACGTACGCACGCGCGGTGATTTCTTTTTCCGTAGGATGGATAGATGGTGAAATAGGGTTGTTTCATACTTATAATAACATATAAGTATATGAGTTATACTGATGTTATTACTTCATAATGAAACAACCTAAGAAGAAGAAGTGGAAGAAGAAATAAAGATGAAAGAATTGGTAACGGTAATTACCTCTTCTTTGAAGTGCCTCTTTGAGACCTCCTCTTAGGGCACTAAAATTGGTCTTTGAGGAAGACCAGAACCTCTAGGATGTTGCTAGGGAAGTGGAGAAGAGATTTTGGCAGGGGTTGTCCGAGCTTGAGTGCTCAAATTTGTGTGAGGAGGAGGGGGAGGAGGTGTCCTTTTATAGGGGAGGAGAGGGGCACCTTAGGAATATCTCAAAATATTATTTTATATTAAAGTCAAAATCGGCTTATAATGGTTCCAAAGGGTCTTATTTCGAAGCTAAAGTAAGGATGGGTCGAAATCCTATCAACCAATAGAATTTAGACAATTTTAAGATATTATTTTAACCTTATCAATTAGATTTAACTCTAAGTTAATTAATTTAACTTTTACCGTGTCTTTTTGTTTTCTTTCACTATATGGTTAATACACTTACTATAACATGCCAAACGAACCCCAAATTGTTTATTATTAATATATATATCCTTATCTAAGTCATTTGGCCGAACCTTAGATTTTTAGGAATAAAATAACAATTAATAATATAATATTTTATTTAAAAACTATTTTGTGTCAATTTTGACACTATTTGATATATGATTTTTTTGAAAGTCATAACAGAATTACATGTTCGAGCCAAGTTGATTAAATCAACACTAATATATCATAGTAACCTAGAAAATTAGTGGAATTCATAAAAACCTCAAATTACATTTATTTTGGTGTTTATAACATCAATTATGTCAATATTTCATTAATAAGATAATTACTCCATCATCGTTGTGTCATAAATAAATTAAATTATTTTATGTCTAAAAATTACAAATAAAATACCATCATGTAGTAAATCTTTTTAGATTTCTAATGAATATTTACAATCGAATATATCTTATGTATAACCCCATATTAAAAATGATTTACTTATTAAACTTTGATTTTAACTATTTTAACCTTTCTTTAAATAAATTAATAATAAATGTCCTAATCTAATCCAAGTGGGCCTAAATGGTCATATTTTATTCCTAAGTTTGTTTTTGGTCGAATTACACTTGTCCAATAGAATTTGGACATGTGTTAGGGTAATAGTAATATCATATTTACCCTTAGTTACCCTATTTACTATTAACCGCGGTAAAAAAGTAAAAAGTTACTATTCACCAAAAAATTATTTTCATCTCATTGAACCACATTTTAGTCCTTGATATTAACCGTGTCTCTCGGATTTTCGAAATTCCATTCACAGAAGCGGAAAAATTAAGTTTTATGCAAAATTCAGTTTTTAACCTACCACTTAGTAGTTTCACTATTCATCAAAAATTGATGTTTTTCAGAACAATGCCAAAATTTCATCCCAAGCTATATTTCATATTCCGAATTCAAAAATGAAGTCTATTTTACCAAATTCATAACATAAAAGTTACATTAATTAATTTTATAATTAAATCCCGCTGTTAAAACAAATAGCGTGTTTTTAAGAAACAATATCTATCAAAAGATTGACACTTGTTTATGTCTAGTTTAAATGTGAAATTACATCCAATGACCAACATTGTATTAAATTATAAAAATATATTCTAAATATACTTTAAAACCACTCAAATTAATGATTTATCACTATTAATTATTTCGATTAAAAAAGTTGTTTTTAATTATAATTTAGTAATTTTCACTATTCATCAGAATATGAAAGTTATCCGAAAAGTACCAAAATTTCACCTTAGGCTAAATTCGATACTCCGAATCCAAAAATGAAGTCCATTTTGAAAGTTAAAATTTCTAAAATTTAAAAAGTGGTTATTACTATTCATAACGGCTAATTTTAATAATATTTTAATAGCATATCATTGTTTCGTGAAACTCAGGATTACGTACCACACACGCTATCGAGGAAGGTTGTGATTGCGTGTAATGCAAGGCAAGTCAAGGATGCGTGTTGTGCAAGCTCCTTTTGGTGTAGCGTATAACACAAGACATTAGTAAAATAAGAAAGAATATTTTTCATAAAATCTCAGGCTGTTACATTCTACCCCCCTTAAAATGAATTTCGCCCTCGAAATTCGTCGGGGTTATAAATGGTTTACTATTCTAAAGTTTCTTTAATAGAAACCCACATCGTAAAAGGGAATACCAAAACTTGGCTTTAAAAACTAAAGTATGAAATGTAACGATTACCCAAATAAACTAATCACTGGGTTTCCACATAGGTGAAAATATGGATATGGAAGAGAAATCTAACCATCATGTTCTGATGGAGAGTGGTAGAGAACATGGCTATGGAAAAGCCAGTAATCACAAATCCATAGATTTGTGATGATATAAGGTACCATCTGATTCATCAGGTATAAGATCACTAGGACAACAATTTTGGTTTTCAAGATCATTTCCCTAAAGTTGAAAATTTTCTTAGAATAAATTCTTACTTTATTTTGGTACAATCTCACTTTTGTTCGTGCCTTGAACAATTTCTACTTCATCTCTTAAATAAATGAAGTTGAATTTGTTATTCGTGAAGTGTTAGCAGATCATGTGATAGAATGACTGTTCATTCCGTCTGTCTCAAACAAAAGGTTAGCAAAAGTTATTAAATATACATAAGTCATTCTATAGTGAGATTAATCATATATGGTTCCTAAAATGGACTTATACTTCATATATCATGCTGATTAATATAATAAAACTAGTTTCTACTAAACAGGGACTTCCTGTAGGCCAGTGGTAGGCGATAAAGGCCAGTCGCACTTCGGTTGTGGGTTCGATTCCTACAGCCTTGTCTGAAGCGATGGGCTGTCGCCCGTCCTGCAGGTTGTCCCTTTTTCTAAAACTACGTTACTATAACATCCCATCAATAATATCGAAAATCTTCTATCCTTAAACAATACTAACTTATGTCCAACATAATCCAGTCTAATCTTTAGGCTTATACATAATACTGCAGTCCACTCTCATAATATAGTGACATCGATTACCAGAGATTTAATACTATCGTTGATCCCCACATATCATAAGATATGTCTTGTTGGTCACATTCCAAACATTCAAAGTCCTTAATCGTGTATTCTCATGAATACCTTAGTGAAAACATGAGTGCAGTTAAAAGTTAACACTTTCCACATACCAAAATCCTCAAAATTCTATATACTCAAACCATGATATCACTTAGTCCTTATATCAATCATGAGCTCATGAATACTATCAAACATTTAATTTTCTCCTTATCCCTTCATTATGTGCATATCATCTACATTCCAAAAATATCTGAATAACCTTTCATGGATACTGGTAACATTAATCATACACTTTCAAAACACAAGGAAAGACAACAGTGTAACAATCCATAGATGTCTCTTTATTCCAAAATTACACATGATAAACATGTAATCATTCCACTACATTCTCAAACCATTGACCGAGCTTCAAAAATTCTTTCATCTCACATATCATTTGTAGTCTCTTCATCATCATCCACATAAATACTACCCATATGACCATACTGATTCTCTTCATGAGTCTCTCCCTTAGGGAATTTGTTTGCATAATGCCCATACATTCCACATTTAAAACACTTAACCATTTTTGATGTCGTGGCAATACCATTATCCTCATCCATGGTGTTAACCGACCCTTTTCCTTTGCACTTACTTGCTTTGTGTCCTTCTTTTCCACACCCAAAGCATCTTCCAGTTCCCTTGAAACATTCTCCTTAATGCCTCTTCCCACATGATTTACATAGGGGAAATTGAACTTTCTTTCCTCTATGATCATCATGGAACTCCATCTTTCTCTTATTAATCGAGTCAGGAAACTTACCAAATTTTACTTTATTGATCATGTTGTGAGATTGCTGATTCGGCATAATAATGATGTTTGGACATCCAAATCCCATTTCATTTGGTTTCTCATGAAGAATATCATTCCATTGTCCATCATATCCTCCATTATTGTGAATCATCTTGTTTCCAGCCATTTTCTAAAACCCAAACAGAATAGTGTTAGATGCAAAAATCGTAATAAAGGGGGAGTAACTTAAATATCTATCATCTTTGGTTTAATCTAATATCGTTACCATAGTTCTAGAACTATATCCTATACGTATACTTATCCTTAGGGGCATCCCTAGACATACCTTAGAAATATCTCTAGGGATCTCACTAACGTTTTCGCATCCTAGTTTCCAAAGGTTGACTAAACCTTTCCTCTGATACCAACTGTAGAGACCCGAAGCCTGACGTACATGGACTTTACATTACTTTTGCGGAATACTTAGTACATTACAAACACACACACACAAGGACCGTAATAGTTTAGTGTCTTTGGAAACTCGGACTATAATCTTCTAATCGTGGTGAAAGATCTTCAACATCTCCCATAAAGATCTTCTTTTTTTTTTACCTAAAACCTTTCTTTATATCCTGGGGAAAAGAAAACATAAAAGGGTGAGCTCAAATGCTCAGTAAGGGTAAACAAAAGAAATATCAATCACATCATATTCATAAGAACATAACATTTTGGAAATCATAACCTGCAAAAGAGAGCATAATTTCATAACATGGGATAAATCATAGTAGTGAAAATGAAACCATAACTTAAAACATTACTCATTGTGGAATACACACATAATCATAGAGAATCATTTCTTGTTAGTCAAGACTCATTGCCAAGACTATCTTAGTGGACAAAGTCCCTTTCTGAATCGAGTAATCCTCGTTTCAGTCCTGTTTCACTGAACCGGTATAACCTACCATTCCAGCCATGTCTATCTCATGAGATATGAAATCTTTACCCAATGCATTGGAGGGAGATATAGGTCCCACCCATCTCTTAATGAATCCTTTCTTATGTGTGCCACAAAATCATAAATCATACATCATTTCATAACCCATGTAATAAAAATGGGATTCTTAAACAACATGACATCATAAAACCATTCATATAAGATAAAGGAATTCATAAACATAATTCCATCACAACATAGTCAAATCAATGTAAAAATATGGATAGAAACAGAACCCTTTATTATCTTAGATGGAAAATAATTTTGATAAAACACTTGAAATGAATTCTTGAGGAAAATATCCTTTCTTCTTCAAAATCAATTTCTTTTCACGAAACGTCATGAAATTTTAAAAGAAAGAGATTTTATTGAAAATAGTCATGAAATCTTTTGAAGGAAGCTTCATGAAAATAAGGCTTTATAAAACCGTAAAAATCCGTTCGTGCCGTATAAGTTAAAAAAAACATTCTTCGTACTTTTGTCGGAAAATTCAAAAGTACCTCGTACGGAAAAACGACAAAAGATTCCTTTCATATTCTTTACTAAAAACTCACCTAAGGGTAAAATTGGATTTAAACTATTTCAAGTGGATGGAAACAATATTACATATTGAGGGAACATGGATGTGGATGATAAAATACACCCCAGAAAATACTTACGAATAAACAATCTCGGATAAAAATGAGATTGTGATATTTCCCTTACCTTAGGTCCGACTTGCTTTGTAAGTGTCCGAACCTCCTGTGTAATGATTTAAATCATGTTATTGACTTATTACAGAATCATATTCATTGTTATGATATCATATATGGTTCACTTATGACATTATATTACCCGTTCTTTTGTAAACTCCATGTTAAAGAAGCGTTTTGGGTAAAATCGTTTCATTTATCGTAGGTGTTTTGACTTGTTGTTCTTGACATCATTATTACTTATATCATGATTTACTTACTTCCAGAATATAAAATATGATTTATATATCATATATATTCATTATATATATATATATAATAGGTAGATAAATAAAATGAAAAACACCGTTCATGGAGACGGTAGTCCGTACGTACGCATGAACGCTGTTTTCCTTTCCTTATTGTCTTGAAATGGAAGTAAGTAGATTACATACATATGTATATATATACATAAATCCAGTAGCTTTATAATGTCATATATTTCATTATTATTTCTTATATATACATTATAATCATTCTTAAATGGTTAACATGGAGAATGAATCTCATCGCGTCGTGGAGACGGTAGTCCGTACGTACGCACGAGCGATGATATCATTTCTATAAATATTGAATTGAATTGGAGTGGATTATACAATATATCAGAATCAATATGATGTTGTAATAACTATGTATAGTTATTCTTTACACCATTATACCCATCCATGTAAGGTGGTGGTGGAAAATAGATTACACCACGGCGTGGAGACGGTATTCCGTACGTACGCACGCGCGGTGATTTCTTTTTCCGTAGGATGGATAGATGGTGAAATAGGGTTGTTTCATACTTATAATAACATATCAGTATATGAGTTATACTGATGTTATTACTTCATAATGAAACAACCTAAGAAGAAGAAGTGGAAGAAGAAATAAAGATGAAAGAATTGGTAACGGTAATTACCTCTTCTTTGAAGTGCCTCTTTGAGACCTCCTCTTAGGGCACTAAAATTGGTCTTTGAGGAAGACCAGAACCTCTAGGATTTTGCTAGGGAAGTGGAGAAGAGATTTTGGCAGGGGTTGGCCGAGCTTGAGTGCTCAAATTTGTGTGAGGAGGAGGGGGAGGAGGTGTCCTTTTATAGGGGAGGAGAGGGGCACCTTAGGAATATCTCAAAATATTATTTTATATTAAAGTCAAAATCGGCTTATAATGGTTCCAAAGGGTCTTATTTCGAAGCTAAAGTAAGGATGGGTCGAAATCCTATCAACCAATAGAATTTAGACAATTTTAAGATATTATTTTAACCTTATCAATTAGATTTAACTCTAAGTTAATTAATTTAACTTTTACCGTGTCTTTTTGTTTTCTTTCACTATATGGTTAATACACTTACTATAACATGCCAAACGAACCCCAAATTGTTTATTATTAATATATATATCCTTATCTAAGTCATTTGGCCGAACCTTAGATTTTTAGGAATAAAATAACAATTAATAATATAATATTTTATTTAAAAACTATTTTGTGTCAATTTTGACACTATTTGATATATGATTTTTTTGAAAGTCATAACAGAATTAAATGTTCGAGACAAGTTGATTAAATCAACACTAATATATCATAGTAACCTAGAAAATTAGTGTAATTCATAAAAACCTCAAATTACATTTATTTTGGTGTTTATAACATCAATTATGTCAATATTTCATTAATAAGATAATTACTCCATCATCGTTGTGTCATAAATAAATTAAATTATTTTATGTCTAAAAATTACAAATAAAATACCATCATGTAGTAAATCTTTTTAGCTTTCTAATGAATATTTACAATCGAATATATCTTATGTATAACCCCATATTAAAAATGATTTACTTATTAAACTTTGATTTTAACTATTTTAACCTTTCTTTAAATAAATTAATAATAAATGTCCTAATCTAATCCAAGTGGGCCTAAATGGTCATATTTTATTCCTAAGTTTGTTTTTGGTCGAATTACACTTGTCCAATAGAATTTGGACATGTGTTAGGGTAATAGTAATATCATATTTACCCTTAGTTACCCTATTTACTATTAACCGCGGTAAAAAAGTAAAAAGTTACTATTCACCAAAAAATTATTTTCATCTCATTGAACCACATTTTAGTCCTTGATATTAACCGTGTCTCTTGGATTTTCGAAATTCCATTCACAGAAGCGGAAAAATTAAGTTTTATGCAAAATTCAGTTTTTAACCTACCACTTAGTAGTTTCACTATTCATCAAAAATTGATGTTTTTCAGAACAATGCCAAAATTTCATCCCAAGCTATATTTCATATTCCGAATTCAAAAATGAAGTCTATTTTACCAAATTCATAACATAAAAGTTACATTAATTAATTTTATAATTAAATCCCGCTGTTAAAACAAATAGCGTGTTTTTAAGAAACAATATCTATCAAAAGATTGACACTTGTTTATGTCTAGTTTAAATGTGAAATTACATCCAATGACCAACATTGTATTAAATTATAAAAATATATTCTAAATATACTTTAAAACCACTCAAATTAATGATTTATCACTATTAATTATTTCGATTAAAAAAGTTGTTTTTAATTATAATTTAGTAATTTTCACTATTCATCAGAATATGAAAGTTATCCGAAAAGTACCAAAATTTCACCTTAGGCTAAATTCGATACTCCGAATCCAAAAATGAAGTCCATTTTGAAAGTTAAAATTTCTAAAATTTAAAAAGTGGTTATTACTATTCATAACGGCTAGTTTTAATAATATTTTAATAGCATATCATTGTTTCGTGAAACTCAGGATTACGTACCACACACGCTATCGAGGAAGGTTGTGATTGCGTGTAATGCAAGGCAAGTCAAGGATGCGTGTTGTGCAAGCTCCTTTTGGTGTAGCGTATAACACAAGACATTAGTAAAATAAGAAAGAATATTTTTCATAAAATCTCGGGCTGTTACAGTTTCAACCAACCCTACTTAGGTATATTACCTTACATATACCTAAGTTACAAATCTCAGCCCGGCTCCAACTCTTGAGCCCAAGCACAAATCAATTCCACGAAGGAAGTAAAGTCAATCACCACGATGATAATGGTTGAAAGAAATGACTCAGTTCACACAGGTATGCCATAATAGTAGAGAGATATAGATGATCAGATGTAGCCACTGGATCATCTAAGCTATTAGGCCCACACATGATACAGTACCAGCTAAGCTGTCGGACCCACATAGGATTCAGGACCAGCTATCTCGTCTAAGCTATCAGACCCACACAGGATACATGACCAGCTATAATTCATCTCAGCTATTGGACCCACACAGGATACAGGACCAGCTATTCAGTTGGACCCACACAGGATACAAGAACAGAAGTCAGAACTGTCGAACCCACACAAGATTCTGGTACATTAGTCATCGTCATCGAACCCACGGAGGATTCCAGGACAGTAGTCTTCGCAGTCACAGTGAGCTCTTGGGTTCCTACACACAGCACGCTCGATTCCGGGAGGGTCCACTCCTCGAGCGAAGGGGTCGATACATCAACTATCACAAATTCTTGAGTTGATGTATCCCAATATTTCGTCTCATCAGAATAAACCCAACAAGACAAACTGCATGTCCATCGGACACCCGGTCTAAGATTAATTAGCATTTCTGTTCCAAGGGCCCTGTTGGATTTACGCACGTTTCAAACCAAGCTATTTTCCAAAGTTGTCCAAAACTCACTTGGAGTATCGCAAAAGTACCGCATCATCGCGAGGGTCAAAGTTTCGTAGACGGTGCATCGTTCGGACGTTCGGTCTTGAAGATATTCGCAATTAAGAGAAGTCGGTCCTGACCCATCAAGCCTAGTGGCTGGCGGGTCAGCCCGACCCAACTCAGTGGGTCCGACCCGGCTGGGGGTCAGCCCAGCCCGCGGAGTAGACTGGTCCGGTTCGCCTAGCGGTGCCTAGCGACACCGCCTCTCCCTACCCGGCTGGACGAAGTCGGCCAGTTCTGTCCGGTGCGAACGGCCCGCACATCGGGCTCCTATTCCTCCCACATGGCGCCAAGCTGCGCTGCAGTCCTTCAGCCCGGCTGGAAGGCGGCTAGCTGGTTCACCCGACGAGCGGCCCGCGGTTGCAGGTCGCGGTTCCCCCGACGCGCGGCGCCTGCGGACGCCGCGAACCTCCAGCCCGACCGACCTTAGCCGGCCGGTTCTTCCATCCCAGCCGGCATGAGTTCGACCGGTTCTTCTCCGGCCTGAGCAGCCCGCAGATGTGGGCCGAGGTTTTCCTCCACACTGGTGGTGCGACGACACCGATCCACCACCGCTTCGGCCCGGCCTGGCTGCGGCCTTTGGTTTCCACCGCCTTCAGTCGTCATCGCCTCATGGTCGTGGTCTCCTTCCTCTGGTGTGGTGCAACGGCACTGCGCCCTTCTGGCTCCGCATCCATTTTTAACCTAATCATGAATCATTGGAGGGTCGTCGGGCTATGTTTGTTCGGCCCGCGCCCTCCGCTTTAAGTGATAACAAAATAATTGGCCACCGTCAATCCAAATATAATTTCCAATGTTCGAGGGTATAATTCACATGAACAAATAAATAAACCAAATTCCCCATACCTAGTAATTGATGTTGCACATTGATGATTTGTGGAAGACGGGTCTCACGGAAGTCAGGTGTCATGGAATACGGTCATCGTTCCATCAACACCGGAGGGAGTAGAGTTCGGAACGTCATGTCGAGATGATGCCTTCAGTGTACTTTGTGGGCGAGGGTGCCTCCTTTCCTTGCTCTGGTTGAAGAAGTTGAGGAGATGTTGCTTCACGTCCTTCGGAGACATGAAGCGTTCTTCATCGAGAGGAAGATGTTATTCGCATTCTTCATGGGAAGAACGCTTTCCTTCTAATTCTCCAAAGCCTCCCAACAGAATATTATCCAAGAAAATAAAATTATTGGCTCCCTCATATTTTAAAGATGTCATGAAATTCAAATGAATTCAAATGAATTCATCACAACACAAATTAATCAAATATGACATTAATTAATTGTGTTAGCACAATTAAGGGGGAGGGAAGGTGGAGAGTTCACCCAAAATAAATGAATAATGGGTTAGCTCAATAAATTCAAGGGGATTTAAAAATGATCAAGGGGAGTTGAGGGGTTAGGTGATCTTGTGGGCCCCACCACCTAATATCCTCCCATGGGAGGTTATGTGGGGGTGGGCCCCACCACCAACTTCCCTTTCGAGAAACTAACCACCACCTAAAATAAAATCATGTAAAACATAAATTTTATTTAATTTATAACAATCCCTAAAATTAACATCCTCTCCCGACCAAATGCTACTGTGGTAGAGGTCTCCTTAAACGAAAACCAACACTGTGAGTTCATCGGTATCCTCAAATTTCAATTCCGAACACTGGTTCAAAAGATAGAAAAACCTGCACGTACGTTTACTGAACGTACCCGAAAAAAACTTCCGAAATTGATTCCAGGAACACCGGGCCTCGGAATCAGGTGCCGTCAGAAACTACAGACTTTTAAAATTACAAAGAATTTAAGAAAAAAAATTCCTTGAAAATTCCTGGTCTTTACAATACCCCCAACTCAGAGATTTGCATCCTCATAAAGCTACAACACACACTAGGAAAACAAATGGGGGTACTGAGCATGCATCTGAGCCTCCTGCTCCCATGTTCTCTCATGGAGGTTCTCGTGCTGCCAGAGAATGCACACTATAGGAATCGACCATCCTCGTAGGACCCGCTCCTATCGATCCTCGATCTCCACTGGGACCTCCGTGAATGTTGCACCGTCATCAACATCAAGCTCCCCATGGTCAATGATGTGGGACAGGTCGTGCACGTATCTCCTCAGTTGAGATACATGGAAGACGTCGTTCACCCGATGCAACTGAGGTGGAAGGGCCAGGTGGTAAGCCACCTCACCTACTCTGCCAAGGACCTGGAATATTTCGATAAAACATAGATATAACTTTCCACCTCAGCCAAATCTCCTTAGACCTTGTCGAGATGAGACCTGTAGGAAGACGTGGTCACCATCCTCAAACTCCAGTGGTCTCCATCTCATATCAGCATAGGACTTCTGTCGGCTCTGTGCAGTCTTCATCTGCTCCTGGATGATCTGCACCTTCTCCGTCATAGCCTGCACCATCTCTGTTCCTACAAGTGCTAACTCCCCTGGGTCATTCCAAAATGGAGGTGATATGTAAGGTTGGTCGTACAGTGCCTCGTAAGGGGTCATCCTGTGGGTGGAGTGGTAGTTGTTGTTGTATGAAAACTCCACCAAGGGTAAGTGATCCTCCCACCAGCCACAAAAGTCGAGAACACATTCGCGTAGCATGTCCTTGAGAGTCTGAATGGTCCTCCTAGTCTGACCATCCGTATAAGGATGGAAGGCGGTGCTCAAGCGAAGCTGTGTCCCAAAAGTCTCTTGTAACCCCTTCCATAGCCGGGAAGTGAAACGAACATCTCTATTAGAGACGATAGTCGATGTGACACCATGAAGTCGTATGATCTCCTGAACGTAGAGGCGTCCCAATCTCTCTAATGATCCCATCTCTCTGATCGGTAGGAAGTGAGCCAACTTGGTGATTTGGTCTACGATCACCCAGATAGAGTCGTGTCCTCTGGATTTACGTGGAAGTCCCATCACTAAATCCATGTATATCCCATCCCACTTTCACTCTGGGACCTCTAAGGGATGAACCAAGTCTACTGGAACCTGGTGCTCCACCTTCACTAGCTGACAAGTGAGGCATCGTGAGACAAAATCTGCTACCGCCTTCTTCATACCCAGCCACTAGTGCTGTCATCTGAGGTCCTGATACATCTTCACCACTTATGGATGCACTGCTAGATGGGAAGTGTGAAACTCCCTCAATACATCATCATGTAGTGCTACTGGTACTATGGTATGTCCTCTAAAGAGAATGATGTTCTCCCTACCGTCCGAAAATCCATCAGGTGTCATCCTTGAGGATATCTGACCATGTTGCATCTCACAGTCAATGTCCACATGTCGTGCCTCTGTGAATTGCTGACGGAGTGGAGGAGTGACTATGAGAGACTACAAAAAGGCAGCTCCATCTCTATCCAGAAAGGATATCTACAATGCGGCCAGCTGCTCTGTCACCTCTCCTAGCAGTTGAATGATTGATCTCCTACTGAGATCATTTGCTACAACGTTCCCCTTCTCAGGAGTATAGACTATCTCAAAGTCATAGTCCTAGAGAAACTCGAGCTATCACCACTATCTCAGGTTCATGTCCTTCTATGAGAAGTCATAACTGATACTCTATTGGTTAGATTAGACTGTAAAATGCTCACCAATCAGGTAGTGCCACCACATCTTCAAGGAGAAGACCACTGCTGCTAACTCTAGGTCATGGGTAGCATAGTTCTTCTCGTGTTGTCTCAATGGACGTGAACCATACGCGATCACTGCTCGATCCTGCATCAGGACACACCCGAGTCAGGTCCCTGATGCGTCATAGTAAACTATATACCCTACGCCCTCCTCTGGTAGCCTCAAGATGGCCGCACTGGTTAACCTATACCTTAGCTCCTGAAAGCTCTGTTAGCATCTCTGTGACCACAAAAGGGTTCCCCTTCTTCGTCAATGCTGAAAGCGGTGATGAAACTTTGGAGAAGTCTGGCACAAATCTCTGATAGTACATAGCCATTCCCAGGAAACTTCGTACCTTCGTCACACTCCTGGGTGGCTCCCAAGGAAGTACTTCCTTGATCTTCGCAGGATCCACTGCAACTCCAGACTCCGAGATGACGTTTCCCAAGAAGGGAACCTCCCGAATCGAGAACTATCACTTTGAGAGCTTACTATAAATTTGGTGCTCTCGGAGTGTGTCTATTACTACCCATAAATGTTATGTGTGCTCCTCCTCAATAGTCAAGTAAATAAGTTTGTCGTCATTGAAGACTACAAAAAATCGATCGAGGTAAGGCTGGATGATCCTATTAATGAGACTCATGAACACTGTTGGTGTGTTGGTTACACCGAAGGGCATAACCAAGAACTCGTAGTGGCCATACCGACACCTGAATTCCATCTTTTACACATCCTCGTCTTGAACTCTGAGCTGGTTATAGCCTGACCCGAGGTCTATCTTGGAGAACCATCGTGCTCCCTTGAGCTGATCAAAGAGGTCTTCAATACTCAAGAGTGGGTACTTGTTCTTCATGGTCACCTGATTCAGGCGACGATAGTTGACACATAGTCACATGCTCCCATCCACCTTGTTGGCAAACAGAATCGGTGATTCCCAGGGTGAAACACTGGGTAAGATAAATCCCTTCCCCAGCAAGTCCTCCAGCTGTAATAGCATCTCATGAAGCTCGGCGAGAGCCATCTGATATGCTGGAGTAGATATCGGTGTTTTCCTGGGATATAGATAAATATATAAGTCTACCTCCCTACGAGGAGGTAATCTTGGAACATCGTCAGGTAAAATATCCACGTACTAATCCACCACAACAAGAAAACTCAGACTCCGCACATCAACCACTCCAAGGATGAGACTAGCCAACTGATGTGTGAAAGACCACCCCCCTCCTCTACGTAAGTCCATCCTGCACTGCTAATTCTCCCTTCTCGTAGGTGAAGATGAACCTGGTCCCATCTGTGTAGATACACCGCACTTTGTGCCTAATATAGTCAATCAGAGCATGGACTGTAGATAACCAGTCCATACCCAAGATAACGTCGTAAGGCCTCGACACTGTTATAAGAAGATCCCAGTCCAAGCTCTCGCCTCCTAGTGTAAGCTCACACTGCTAGCACCACTGCGTAATCATCGAGTATTCTCCAATAGGAGTCTCTAGACATAATGATCGAGCCAACATCTATATCAGAATCTCTGAGATCTGAACAAGGTAAGAGACAATAAAATAATGACTCGCACCGGTCTCTATAAGTATTGCAGCAAGGGTGGATTAGACACAGATAGTACCTCAAATCATCTCAGGTGTGCCGGGGTCATAGGCCTCGACTGCCTAGAGCTGACCTCGCCTTTGTCCTCCAGCTCTCTATGGCTGGGTTGACCTCCTGGTGGTGGTGGTGGTGGTAGAGCCTCAAAACGTCATCCACCACCAGCTGCTCGCCCTGCTCCTCTTCCACATCCTCCTGCTTCCGGTGGACCACCATGGTCAAACCTTTGCCTCTTCCTGGGAAGTCCCTTTAATGTCTACTGCCCATCTGCATGGAGGGTCGGGCAGTCACGAGCCATGTGGCCCTGCCCGTCGCATGCATAGCACTGCCTGCTCCTCGTATAGTAGACTCTGCCTTATGTGCCCTGCAAAATTAAACATGTATCCTGGGGTCTCCCACCGGATGTTATGGTCTGCCTAGACATCTACGACATCTGTCTACCACCGGCTGAAGAATTCTCAGCTACATGTTTCCCTATGGTGGGTCTCGCTACTGGTGACTGCTCAGCAAGAAAGAACTCTACTAGAAGGGCTCTCTCCAGTACCCCAGCCTGCGTCGAAATGCTGAGGGGAATCGTCGAAGCCCTGATCTCATGCCTGAGTCCCTACTCGAAGATCTGGTCCCTGAAGAATGGGTCCCACACCAAATCTGTGGAGTAGAGTGAGAGTTCGGTGAACCTCACTGTGTACTGAGCTACTTTCATGCTGCCCTACTGCAGATATAGTAACTCCTGAATTTGCACCACATGAAGGGTGGATGGAACAAACTTTACCTAGAACAGGCTCTCGAAGTCTCCCCAGATTAGTGATGCCTCATCATGCACCTGGAGCATCAGGCTCCACCATCTACCTGCTACTGGATGCAAGACACACGCAGCAAGGATCACCATAAGGTCGGATGGTGTCCCTACAAATCAAAAAACTCTCATGATATCCTTAATCCAATCCTCAGCTGCCTTTGAGTCTATCTCTCCATGGAACCTGGGCGGCCTCTAGAGCTGGAACTCGTGCAGCGCACTCAGGTGTCATGCACTCTCTGCTGCTAGAGATGGCAGTATCTGTGGCCCTGCGTGTAGTGGTACCGCTGGTGCCTCTGCTGTGATGGGGACCGATACCGGGGCCTCATCTCTCGGTGGGATACCATCTCGTACGTAACTTGGAACCCTAGCTAGCTACCTTCGTGGGGCCATATTGAAATGAAACAGGTGTTCCACGGTCAAAATAGTATACCTAGTGAGCTGACACAAAGTAATCACGAAGAAACCTTTTCAAGGAAACACACACGCAATAAATGTTTTCATGCACTGAGTCGGAGATCAGGAGTCAGGGTCCAAGTGTATGGATACGTCGGCCACCGCACCAACACCGGTTTACCTAAACTGATAACCACACCCAAAACACTTAACACTATTTCCATTAAAATAATCAGAGTCTAAGTTCTACAGTAGAACCAACCACCTCTGATGCCAATTTGTCACAACCCGTCCTCAGAGCCCGTGCCGTGACTACCCCAATCCTGCCTTCCATAGGCCAGGGGCTAGAAACTAGCACCAAAGGCATAAATCCCTAAGCTGTGATGACATTGCCTTTATAAAATTAAACAAACACAACATAGTACACAACAGGAAGTAAACACTATGTAAAACTGAATACAAAAGAGAGTGATGGAAAGTAAATGGGCCAGTATACAAACCCAACTGAACAACAAGTACATGAAAAAAAGGGACCAGCCGCTGGATGTAAAGAGCAGTTCCTGGATCGTTTTCCGGGTTTCCTACCTAAAGGGTAGTTACAGATGGCCACCTCCGCACGCATGTCCGTCAGTCTCCTCCGTGTGCTGACTCATCACAAGGTCCACCTCTGAGTACCATCTAGTCATGGCGCTCTCGGCCTCCTTCAGCGTTGTCCGTCGTCTGCATCCAACACAACGAGGTGTAGGCATAACATGAGTAGGGGTGAGTATAACAATACTCAGTAGGGACCCCGAGACCCGTATGGTCTAACAATATCCACTAAGGATAAAAGAAAGAAGAAAGATACAATCAAGAAGTATAAACTAACCCTACTTAGATATATGCCCATACATATACCTAAGTTACCAATCTCAGTCCGGCTCCAACTTTTGAACCCAAGCCCAAACCAATTCCACGAAGGAAGTAAAGTCAATCACCACGATGATAATGTTTGAAAGACATGACTCGGATCATATAGGTATTCCATAATAGTAGAGATAGATATATGATCAGATTTAGCAAGTGGATCATCTATGTTGTCAGGCCCACACAGGATACAAGACCAGCTAAGATGTCAGACCCACATAGGATTCAGGACTAGCTATCTCGTCTAAGCTGTCAGACCCACAAAGGATATAGGACCGACTATAATTCATCTGAACTGTTGGACCAACACATGATATAGGAACATCTATTCTATTGGACCCACACAGGATACAAGAACATAAGTCATAAGGATCAAACCCACACAGGATTCCATTATAGTAGCTGTCGTCATCAAACCCATAGAGGATTCCAGTACAGTAGTGGTCGCAGTCGCAGCGAGCTCTAGGGTTCCCGCACACAGCACGCTTGATTCCGGGAGGGTCTTCACCTCGAGCAAAGTGGTTGATACATTAAATATTACTAAGTCCTGAGTTGATGTATCCTGATTATCCATCTCTTCAAAATAAACCCAACGCGATAGACGATGCATCAATCGGATGCCCGGTCTGAGAGTTATTAGCTTTTCCGTTTTTGGGGCCCGGTTGGATTTTCGCTCGTTCCAAACCCGACTGTTTTCCTAAGTTGTCCAAAAATCACTTAGGGTATCAAAAAAGGACTTCTTCATCACGAGGGTCCCATTTCCATAGACGGCGCATCGTTCGGACGTGTGGTCCTCAAGATATTCGCAATTAAGCGATGTTGGGCCCAACACGTCAAGCCCGATGGCTGGCGAGTCGGCCCAATCCGGCTCGGTGGGTCTGACCCAACTGGGGGTTGGCCCAGCCCAGTTTGGCTTGTCTGACATGGTTGGGGGGTCGGCCCGACCCGGTGGGGTGGGGCCCACCTGGGTACCTGGCCCACGGAGCAGGCCGGTCCGGTTCGCCAGGCGGCGCCGAGTGGCGCCGGCTCTCCCTGCTTGGCCGGCTGAAGCCGACTGGTTCTGTCTGGTGCGAGCAGCCTGCAAAGTGGGAAACTATTCCTCCCATGTAGCGTTGCAGTTCTTTAGCTCAACTGACAGGCGGCTGGCCGGTTCGCCCGGCGAGCGGCCCGTGGTTGCGGGTCGCTGTTCCCCCGCCGTGCGGTGCCTACAGGAGCCGTGAACCTCCAACCCGGCCGGTCGTAGACGGCCGGTTCTTCCAGCCCAGCCGGCATGAGGACGGCTAGTTCTTCTCTAGATAGAGTGGCCCACAGATGTGGGCTACAGTTTTCATCCACATATCTGGCGCGACAGCGCCTGTCCACCACCGCCTCGGCCCGACCTGGCCACTGCATTCGGTTGCCACCGCCTTTGGTCGTTGTTGCCTCATGGTCGTGGTCTTCTTCCTCCAGCGTGGTGCGACAGCACCGCGTCCTTCTGGCTCCTCCTCCATTTTACACAATCAAGAATCAACAGAGGGTCTTCAAGCTGTGTTTATTTGGCCCGCGCCCTCCGCGTTAAGTGATAACAAAATAATTGGCCACCGTCAATCCAAATATAATCACCAAAGTACGAGGGTATAATTTGCAAGTTCAAATAAATATACCAAATTCCCCCTACCTCATAATTAATGTCGCACATTGACGAGCTGCAGAAGATGGGCGTCACGGAAGTCGAGCATCGTGGAAGATGGTCATCGATCCGTCAATGCCCGAGGGAGTAGAGTACAAAACATCATGTCGAGATGACGCCTTCGGTGTTATTCGTGGGCAAGGGTGCCTCCTTTCCTTACTCCGGTTGAAGAAGTGGATGACATGTTGCTTCACATCCTTCGGAGACGTGAAGTGTACTTCATCGATTGGAAGATGTTCTTTGCGTTCTTCATGGGAAGAACACTTTCCTTCTAATTCTCCAAAGCCTCCCAACAGAATATTTTCCAATCAAATAGAATTATAGGCTCCCTTATATTTTAAAGATGTCATGAAATTCAAATGAATTCAATAGAATTCATCACACCACTAATTAATTAATTATGGCATTAATTAATTATGCTGGCATAATTAAGGGGGAGGGAAGGTGGAGAGTTCACCCAAAATAAATGAAGAATGGGTTGGCTCAATAAATTCAAGGGGAGTTAAAGGGGTTCAAGGGGAGTTTAGGGGTTAGGTTCTCATGTGGTCCCACCACATAATATCCTCCCATGGGAGGTTATGTAGGGGTGGGCGCCACCTCCAAATTCCCTATGGAGAAACTAACCACCACCTAATATAAAATTATGTAACACATAAATTTTATTTGATTTATAAGAATCCCCAAAATTAACTTCCGCTCCTGACCAAATGCAACTGCGGTAGAGGTCTCCTTATGCGAAAACCGGTGCTGCGAGTTCATCGATGTCCTCAGATTTCAATTCTGACCACTGGTTTAAATGATAGAAAAACCCACACGTACATTTACTAAACATACCCGAATAAAACTTCAGAAATTGATTCTGGGCACACTGGGCCTAAGAATCAGGCACCGTCTAAAACTGCAGACTCGTAAAATTTCAAAGAATTTATGAAAAAAATTTCCTTGAAATTTTTGGGTCTTTACATGAGAGATTTGGATTCCTAGGAGAATCTAAAGAATTTATTTGATATATAGTGTTTCTTGGTGTCAAATAGGTATTATATGAATTTTATATAGGATTTACCATTCCATAAATCAAATTTTTATTGCTTGAAAATGAATTATATTATATTCTATCATTTTAAATCTTGTGAGAAACCACTTCACAATTTGAAAGGAAGACATACCTCGGTATCAATCCTGATTTTCCCATATCTTAAAGGTGCCCATATAGTATATTGTGACACATAAAAGAATTGAACTGGGAGATATTTTGATGTAATCATATCAATTTGTTCCATAAATTTCTCAATAGTTGAGGATTTTTTAGTTTAATTACTTACTGCATGATGTTTAGGTAGTTTTATAGGTTCATGATTTACATTTTTGGAGACATTACATGTTGGGGAAAATGTTCACAGTTTAACCAAACCATAACAGTATTGAATACATATTCATTTAATATAATGTGATCCCCAAAAAATGAATATGGATTCAATTCCTTCATTATTTCTGCATAGAGATTTCTTATACACCTTGGAAGGGTAATTTAATTGTTGATGCTCTGAATTTGAAAATTCCAATACAATCTTCTCAAGAATCTTGTAGTGAGTTGCAGTTGATGAGCATATTTTCTAAGATACATCTGATGATTTAATAGAGTCACATGAATTCAATTATTGAATCTTTATAATTGGCCTCATCACTTTTGGATCAATAAATAGTGAGGTTAATATTTTATACCTAGGTATTGTTCCTCAAAAGAGTGTTTCGAGTGAGGAGCCACCACCTTGTTGGGTCATTAAATTGGATTATATCTTCTATATTCATAGGAATTTCTAGGTAACTATAGACATGAAAGAGGATATTAAGAGCGAGTATTAAGCCTAAAATGGGATGTAAATTTCATAATTACCATGATATATCATGAATTACACTGTGATTATTGGTCGCCACATATGAAGAGGTAAGTAAGAGTTTTTGTTACTCTATGTTCCACCTATAATTTACTGAAGGTAGATAACTAGTGGCCTCTTAGGATCTTACTACAGTTTCCCATTCCAATGTGTAAATGGTTTAAGGTAACTATGATGTTTTTATGGGTTTATTAAAGACACCTAGTGCAATTCATATTGTATATGTTATTATAGATAGGTAAAAAAAGGATTCTAACTTCTAACCTATTAAGGAAACCTTTTCAATATATGATCATGGAAGAAATTATGTTTGAGAGATTACACATGACCATGGTGTTCTGGGTACCATCTTATTAAAAAGGTAGTTTGGATTTACTTCATGATTTTGTAAGGGGTTGCAGAAGGCTCTTGGCTAATAGGTACTTTTGAGTATATCCTACCATCTATAGAAATATGGTAAGTTTTAGTATTATATATTTGTATTAGTGGAAATACTATGAGCATATTTCATGGATTTTGGAGTTTCATGGTAGAATAATTTATCTATTATCAAATTGGATTATAGTAATAGTTTTAATTTGAATATACATATAGATACATATCAGGCCCTGTATGGTATGGTATATCGATAAGATTTGGTATAGTTATATACATGATCAATAGAGCTTCTCATACGTCATCTAATTCATGATATATAATATTGAGTATGTGCTATCATGATGTTTATAGATGAAAATCAGTATAAAAATATTAAATATTATGATATTTAATGTTGTCTGCTAATGTTTGTGGTGGGATATTGAGTCTTCTTACCTATTTATGGTAGACTAGTTCATTAGTAAAATCAAAGTCCATTAAAATTATCTCATAGATTTTCGGTAAAATCTGATATTTAGGATATGGATAGACCGGTAGCCTTTCTGATATATCTTCATCATTTATATATGGATATACATGATATTTTTAATGTTTCACTACTTTTTTATTACTACTGAGACACATCTAACTCCCTTTATCCTGATGAGGTTGAGTTTGATGTTGAGTCTTATTTTAAAGAGTTTCATATTCGCATTTTTGATTATTTCATGAAGGCTCTTAATAGTATGTTAGTCCATCTAGTTCATGCTCTATTGAAGAAAACTATGTACAAGAAAATACCTAATAGAGACAGGATGATATATGTTCTTAGTGGAAAATGTTATTCTTATATGTATATCAACTAGCCTCAAGGAAACTCAGGGTTGAGTTATTTTAAGAAGGTTAGAATGTAAGATAAAAATATTACATTGAAGTGTGAATCCAATAATTTCATTTTAAATCTCTTATTTATTCCTTTTAATAGTTTCAAAGGGATTAATAATGATTAGGGACTATCCTGGGCTTATTCATACCACGAATCTCTAGATTTTGGAATGGCATTGTGAGGTGCATGGTGGTCACATGGTTATTAATAAATGTTCCACCAATGGATGAGAATATAAGTTTGCTTAACTGTGCAATGTAGGTCACCTGACTTTAAATAAAACTATAATAAATTGCAAGTGTGTGTCTCTTAATTTGAACATGGTTTATCAAAATGATATCCGGGTCATGCGTGAGGTATAGGCTTGGGATAGTGAGAATGCATTGTTGAAACGTGGTTTGTATAATAAATTGTCGATCTATGTGAGGGGGTGTCACCTTGTCTATTAGGTCCATAAAAATAGCACAGAGTTTGGCATACTATGTGGGCAAATCATGCATCCTTTTAAAATGTTTGAAATGAATGTTTTCCAACCATTTCATTAAAACTAAATCTATCTTTATTCCTCCTCATTTTCAAAGAAAACCATGTGTTGCAGAGATCATATTCATATCCCTATATTATTTAAAATATATACCTTGTACATGAAATGATCAAAATTTTATTCACTAGTTTCTAAAATAAATGGTAATTCTAGGATTCCCCATGATTCCCTTTTTTATTTCTCCTCCAACATCAATTTTTATCTTCACACGTGATAATATGACCTTTTTCATGTTGTTTTTCTATTATCTTTTATTACTATATTCCTATCCAAAATCATATGATGATGATATATATAGTATCTTTTGTCCCTCTAACATAGGTGGTCTATTACGTTTCCCAAAAAAATTGATCTCTATAAAGTGTTTCGTAGTTCTCTAAGATATTAATCCCACGTTTCACCATTAAAATTTGATATTACATTAATGAAATATTTATAACTTTAGGTAATACTCCAATATGATCACTTAAATTGTTGAAGGATGATGTCTTAGACTTGAAGCAACCATTCATGTGGGTTGATAAAAGTACCCTTGAATCTTTTACCATACTTATCATACCAAACCCCAGATTAAGGTGGATTTGGATTGATAAATGAAAACTCAATTGAGTAAATTTAATTAATTTAAATGTTAAAAATTTGAATGAAATATAAATGGAATTCCATGTCACTTGATCCTTGATAAATTTTAATGTATGATCATGTTTTCATTATGATTATAGACACAAGGATAATTTACAATATCATTACAGCCTATCTTCACGGATTGTACTTACAATTAAAGGTGTGGAATACCATGAGTGATAATTGGATTCCCAATGCGGGTTTCTTTTCATGGACTCATGGGACACAAACTAATTATTTAATGTGTCTTTTAAGTTAATAACCACACATGGATTCGATGTATGTCTTAGATTTTTAAAGAATATGCAAGGAATAAAGGGTTCCCTATATTTTTAGAAAATAAATTTAATTATAGGGATTATTATCCATGGATTATTCATTATGTTATAGACAAAATTTGATAACATATTGGGCTCCTATGAAGTCTTACACAATGGATACTATAGAGATCAAGGACTAGTTAAGTCCCACTGAATGGGGGGTTTAAATCTAAGGGACCCTTCATTTTATAAATTTTTCCTCATTTTAAATTGATGCACATAACCTGTTAGAAGTTCTTGATCCGATTAATATAATCTCTTAACCTCACCACATTTGAAATATTTTAATAATATAAGGAAGCACACCATATTTTACAAGGCTCGACACAAGTAAATACTCCTTGTGATGTTATTTATTTCTCCAACCAGGATTTTCCATTATAATTTTTACAATCCAACAAGTGATTATAATTTCTTTCAACTAAGAATAAAATAATCCTACTCCAACTCCAACTGAAATAATATGATTTCTTTTATCTCTTACCAAAATACAATTTTATCTATCTCCAACCAAGAGACTCTATTTTCATCTAGCTCCAACCAGAGGACATTGCTTTTCTTAATGTATTGATCCATTGTGTGATGAAATTTTGCTCTTACCCCAAGATCTTTCTAAATATGAATTTCCGTTGTACCTCCTCAAGAACCTATAAATAACTACTGTCAATGCTCCTTAAATATTTTATGGGATATCGGTTCTCCTCAATTTCCAAATTGTTTGTCTCCCAATATTCTTATTCTTTGAAATGATATGAACATAAATATCATTCTATCATTGATACAAAAATGTATCAAGATCTTAAAACATTGTTGAAATTTCTTGTTCATTTTTTTAATCACCTTCTCAAACATATTTATTTATACAAAAAAATATTTTTTTCATGTGGTGTCTATAAATTAAATGATTTAAATTCTCCATTTAAATCTGCATTTAAATTTTTTTATAAATAAATGAATATAATTTTATCTCAAATATAAGTACCTATGAATTATTGTGAAGTTATATTTATCATTTAAATATATCACAATGAATGTGGGTGTTTTTTTTAAAATTTAAATACCCATGGAATTTTGGAATTTTTTTCTGCAAGAAACGCACTCAAATACCATTGGGGTTTTGGTATTATCTCCTTATTCTTCTCATGTGGTTATGTGATCACCCATGGATCCCTAAGTTTCATGAATACATGAATTCATATCAAACATGAAAACAAAATAGTATATTTTATCATTAAGAATCTTTTTAAAATACCAAAGAGGCTTAGGTATTTATGATTTCATCTCAATCATCTGATAGCTACAATTCACACTTTATGCATGACCAATATATGTGGCAGGAAAGTTATTAAAATACATGATTAATATTAGCCTCTTAGTTATAATGATGAATGAAAAATGTCACACCTCATTCTATATTTTTCATATAGGAAAAATCAGCACATTTCTCATTTTAATCTTCTACCAAAGGGTTTTTCATTTTTATTATCCATGTAATGAATCTCATTCATGTCTCCAATTCATTTCATTTTCATGCGTGAAAAGCCTATTAACACGGTGGCCCATTTAAAATTTTCCATTTAATTAAATCTAGTATTCTCTTTCATCCAATCAGTCAACATCATTATGAAATAAACCTTATTGAGATATATCTTTTTATGTATGGAATTCTACGAAATTGTTTCCAATAAAGGATTCAGACTTTACCTATTATCATGATTTTAATATGACTCATTTAATCTATGTTTGTGGCTTTATATAGATATTAATCATAGAAAAATGGTAGAAGACACTATTATGTTCATATCCCTTGAGTGAGATATGAAGAAGAAGATTATATGAAATGATCAGATGATTTATATTCGTGTTGTTGGATAGAAGCTGAATTTTTTTATTCTTTTTAGTGGTGGAAGAGTAACCCTAGCTTCATCCATTCCACATAAAACTCCCCATTTCTTTGGGATAAGGACAATTAATAAACCACAAAAATTAAGAAATGATATTGTAGTTTGCGGTCCACTCCAAACCCCTCGCTTGCCACACTTCATCACCAATAGTGTGGCACATCTCTTTTATGTGTTTATACATAGGCACATCTGTGCTTGGTGGTGTGTGTGCATATGAGGATTTTACTGATACCATCTATCCTACTCAACCACCATGATGTTACTTTTAGTTGGAACCTCTAAATGAATGTGGTTCCCCCTCTCATAATGTGGGGTCTAGTAGGATATATTCTCATTTGTGGATGGCTTAAAATTTGGTTTAAGGATTATTATAAGATATATTGAATATATTTTTAGTACATAAAAATGAAATGAAAGATGAATTACCAATCCAACATCTCAACATATAGAATATATATATATATAATTATATTTTTGAATGAAATTCAATTGAATCATCTTCATGTACTTAAATTTATTTTCCATGGAAATATTCCGCTTCATCTTGAAGTAAATAATGATTAAACATTGATATAAGTTTTATAAATTATGATCACCTAAACAGTCATTATATTTGAAAACAATTACTCAACCATGAAATAAAGTCCATCATATGAATCAAAAATAAATTTACAATAATTTCCACTTCATCCTCATATTTACTATTTGAATGCAAATACAACATGGAATCTGAAATCCCTCCCATTGTATTTTTAATTCAATATTTATTGAAATATTAAAATGAAAAAATGTGGAGTAAATATTTTCTCCCTTTTATTCTAAATTCGGTGAAAAATAAAAGTGGGTGGATTCTAAACTCATATTTATTCTCAAAAAAAATTTCTCCTATATTTTTATATTACCTTATTGAAAACTTATGAGAGAGGGATGATATAAAATGTTTCTCTTATAAAAGTGACTTTTTTCATCCAACTCTAAGCCTATATGGAGAACTTGGTGTAGAAAAAAATTGAAATAAATAAATCATTGTTGAACATATCTATAAAATATCCTGAATTTTAAACCATTATCACAAAAACCTAAATTTTGAATTTATGTGTTGGAAATAATAAAATTTATCAATTAAATGCTAAATCCTTGAAATTCATCCATAAAAACATTTGAATTTTTTTGTTCCAAAGAAACAGCTCCCCCTTTGTCACATCTTATCATCAACCTAGATCACCCTATAAATGAATATAAATAATGAAAAAATAATAATTTGAGTGTCATTATAATACCTTGTTGCTCATAAAATCCACAACCAAAGGATGAACTCATCATCAATTTAATATAAGTCAGTAGACCTCGGGAAGTGCATTCTCATATTTTTATCCACAACTAACAACCTCAAACGTATCCTTCGATTCCATGCATTAATTGTTCAAAACACATAAAATAATCAAAATAAGGGGTGACATTATGGTTTCTTATAAATAACATTTCTACTGAGATATTCCTCTCATTCTGGGGTATTATATTATTCTAATATTAGTGTGGAATGATTTATTTAGACACATTTTTTTTGTTTTTTAGGTCTCATTGAATTGAAGATAATATTTATCCCCATCACAATTTTTTTGGATTTAATGTTTTTTCAACCTCATTCTATTGAATCTTCATGTTTTTACATTTGGATAAATTCTCATCAGCTTACAAATAATTTTCTGAGACAATTGTATTTCCAGTAGACATATCATGTTTCTAAAATTCTATTAATTATTTAACACGTTTCAACTAATGTGGCCAAACAACTATGAAATCTTTCTTTACATTCTCAATATTCCCAAAACCATTACATGACCTGTCACTAGTTTACATAAAAACATTCCAATTTAACGGTATAGGGAACAAATACATCCAAATGTCTCATAAATAATTCTCCCATCAGACCTTCGAAACTGTATCTACTAGAAACTTCTTCTAGAATATGAATTTTTCTCTCTATATACTTTTGGTGCAGATTTTTCCATAGGTTTTTTTCAGTGAGATTTTTCCTCATATGCTAATTGAAAATCACCCTTGATTCTTGTCTTTTTCATGGTAGATACATGTTAAACCATCATGAGTTGGATCATTGACCACAATAAATATTAAACCAATAGAATCCTTGAAACCTTATTCTCATATATTAATTCCAGATGAATTAAAATCTATGTTATTATATTCCTCCTATAAACTAAGCCTCCCATTTATTAGGGGACTGTGAACTTATTGTCCTATTCTTACCTTTATTTAATTTGGAATAATTCCTCTCATTATTTTGGGCCCACATATCCTTAGTTTTGGTATTCATATATTCACTATTACAAATAACATTACAAAAAAATATGGAATGAACATTGAACTCCATTTCCCCCAGCTAGGGAATATTCTAACAAGATCTCAATAGATACATTGAAATCTTATTTATCCTCATATTTAAAAATTTGGTAATGGTAATGGCTAAAACCGAGTGATTTAGATGTATAAACTATATATTTTACCAATAGTCATGGTCTTAAAAGTTGTCAAAACTAATATTGTTGATATAGGGTGGAACCTATAGCCATGGTTTGATATCTCATAAACAATATTATATCCACAGTTTGGAAACATGGAAATTGGAATTATTAAAATTTGACCATCCAGATATGAACCCCTGACTGTCGTGTTAAACATGAGGAACATAACCACTACACTCTATAAAATCATAAATATTAATTTGTATATTCTCAATATATATTATAACCATGGTAATTGGTAGAAAACCCTGGATATAAGTCTTCTTGTTCACTTCCTACAAGAAACAATTTGACTCGTAGTTTCATAAGAAATGTATTTCTATAGTTTTCATTAATCATAGATATTGATAGGGATTTATAGCCCCAACATCCCAAAAGTGTGGCTATATAATGGACAAAAAAACATATAACCATATATTAAAAAAGACTCGGGCTATAAATTATACCTATATCCATGGTTTTATAAATAATGTAGTTATATCCTAGGCATAAAAAAGTATAACCATCGGTTTAGAAAATAGTGGTTGTTGATCCATGAATATAGGTTTATATTGAAGTAGTTCCATAATCAAATCATAATAAACAATTAAACATATGGCATGTGTCTCAAACAACACTTTTTCTCTTGTAGTAAAATTCTCTCCAAAATCTCATTCCATCTCTATTTCAGAGGTTTTAAACTTTTTATTCATGATATAATTAATATAAAATTTTTCTTTATTGATTATCTCATTCCATTAATTAGTTTTAGTGGTTAAATTCATTTTCTTTTCCAATATTCTTTTTTTATTTCTTATCTTCACTATTACTCAATGAATCATATATATTTATTGAATGAGAAAACAAAGTAACATGATTATTTAATAAAATACTTGATGATGAATATTCATTTATACTCATCAAATTCTTATATAGAAAATTTCTAATATCCATATCCATATTAAACTTTTAAATTTCTTGAAATAATGGTGTTGATCCCATTGAAATGTACTTTAGATTCCATCTTCAAAAATGGATTTTATCTTTAGAGGGAAACAATGCTCTAATACCACATATAGAGATTGATGACAAGTAAGGTCTTACAGAGAAGGGGTGAATCAGGGGCACCCCCATATTATGAATTTTATCTCCATTTAAATAAATCCTTTTGCACCATTTAAATTTAACAATACACTCAATAGAATATCTCAACCTTAACTTGTGTGTATTAGATAAATAACCGAGTGAGGCACACTATATTTTACGATTTTTATCATAAATTCCTATACCTTTATGTGTTGGTTTTTTCCCTAATATGGATTCACAATTATATAATTCACTATAGAACAAGTGATTATTGTTTCTTTTATATCGAACTGAAATAATTTTTCCCCAACTATAACTGAGTGACTCCATTTTCATTAGGCTAATACCAAATGATTTTCCCCCTGCTCAAACCAAGAGATTGTGTCTTCTTTTGGATCCAAAAAAATAATTCACCATTGATTAAGGATTGATCAACTAATGGATGATATTTTGATCTTCCTTCAATATATTTTTGAATATGGATTTATCATATTCCTTTTAAAGATCTTTAGAAACTTGTATCGATACTCCTTCTAAATTTGGTGTATTATGGATTCTCATCAACCATTGAATAATTGAGAATCCATGATGATTTTTCTTCAAAAGGATCATAGATTCAAATAGTTTATCTCTTTTATAAAAAAATGTATCAATATCTAAAAGGATATTTCATTTTCTTGTAAATGTTTTCATCAACTACATGTACATATTTATAGAAAATAATTTTGGCTTATAGGGTCTCAATGAATTATATGATTTAAATAATATATTTAATCATCCTTTAAATGTATTTATGAATAAATAATTTTATTCATAACTCAAATATATATACCAAAAAATAATTAAGTATTAGTATTTGTCATTTAAATATACCCAAAATAATTTTTGAATCATTTTTTACATTTATGAACCAATAAAATTTGGGTATTTGTTACATCATGATATTCACTCTAATACGTGAGGGGTTTTGGTATTGTCTTCTTCTTTTTATCATGTGGCTAAGTGATTACCCATGGATCACCACTTTGAATACCCAAATGCAAGCATTAATCTAAATAATAAATTTTAATGGTATTATATATCATCATGGGTAATTTTTAAATACCCAAGTGACATGGTTATACTTTATTTCATCCCACATAGCTAACAACCACAATGAATCGTATTTGAATTCATTATATACATTGAATGAAACTCATAGAATCACCTGAAGAATATATGGGTCTCTATTAATAATTGGGAATCTTAAATTCCACACCATATTATCCGGTTCTTCTTGATGAAAACATACATCATGTGGATCATTGAAATCTTCCTCATGATTGTTAATGATTTGAAATACTCATAGCATGTGACTCATTCATTATACCTATTCATTTTATTTTCAAGAATGAAATGTGGAGCTTCATTCATGGACATTTTGATCTCACAAATTCATTAAATCGATCATTTAATTTCATCTTGGAAGTCAGATTCATCAGGGGATCATGACATTTTGGGATATATCTTCTTATGCACGTAAGTGTCTTAATTTTTTACCAATAAATTTTTATTAGTATATAATAAATTAAGAGTTTATTATATCTACATTGAAAAATGTACATGGATTCATCATTATATTTGTGTCCCAAAATGGTGGAAGAATCCTTAATGTTAAAATCCTATAGTGAGGGTGGAAGAATATAATCTTATTAAATCATCAGAAGACTCATATTCACATGATCGGATGGTGGGTCAAGAATGTGTATCTTATTAAGAGGATGAAAAATACCCAAACATCAAAAACATCACATCAAACTTTTCAAGAATCATGGAAATGGATTAGTAATCAAACACTCCCATTATGTAGCAAGATTAAAGTATGCGTTATGCTCTAAGACACTCCCTTACGACACTATGACCTTTTTGGTGAGGCCAATCACCTATGTGGGCCTTATACTAAAGCCCCTATGTGATTTTGGGGGTACACTCCTATGATAATTATACATGGGACCCCTCATGTACATTTATTCCATTATAGGAATTCAAGATGGCTCCCCTATGTGGCTTTTGGTTCCTCCTACAACAATTAGTTGTTGATTTGGCTCCCAAATCATGTGTGGATGGCCTAAATTTCAGTATAAGGAAAATTATAAAATATATTGAATATTTTATAATCATGGAAATATAAAACCAAATGTAAATTTCAATTAAAATGTTTCAAATTATAAAAAAAATATATGATTATGTTTTTTTCATGGCCTTAAATGGAAACGTCTTCAAGAAATTAGTCTTATTTTCCAAGAAAATATTATTCTGCATCATCAAATAAAAAAAAATCACTCCTAGGTATTCCTATGCTAGGGATTCCCTTACCTACTCGTACCTAGAGAAGGATGTATTGCTTGAAAATTTCACAAAATATCTACATTACCCAAATTCTAGGTAGTCCTTCTATACTAATCCCCAAATCTATCTTAGGTTAATGTTTCAAAATCAATGGTTATCTAAATATATTTCCATGGATGATGCTAAAATTCGACTGATACCAACTATAACACCCTGAACCCAGTTACCTAGAGTTGGTACAATATTTTAATACATTAGCATGCTTATAATGAATCAAGTTCCGAAGGACTGATCAGTTTTTCATTCCTATAAAATAGATTATATATATGAACATTACATTGAAATTTATAAAATAAAACAAAACACAAATACTCCTTTGAGAACTCCATTTTTTTTATAGCTTAACCCTAGACATCAATCATAACACACTTATTAACATCCTGGAAAAATAAAACATAAGAAATGGGTGAGCTTAGATGCTCAGTAAGGATAACAATATAGCATAAACTATCATAAATAAGCATAAACATTTAAGGCAATGTATAAGACTAAAATAAAAGAATTCTAAAAATAAACTTCAAAATAATATGGAAAAGATAAATCAAAAAATTCCATTACTTATTCACATGGATATTCTACTAGTCGAATAATAAAAATTTAATATCAATAGCTAATTTCATAATGACGGAATTCATAATGCCAAACATCATAACCACATATTCAAGGCCTCGTGTCGAGACTACCAATGAAGATATTTTCAAGGCCTTATGCCAATACAATAGATTTTCCAATGAGACCTACTGAATCATCAAGGATCTATAGTAGGCTCCACTCGTCACTTACTAAGTCCAACATATTCTTCATATGAAAAGGTTGAAACATAACATAAGCATTGGTATTAAAACTAGTATATGAAATGTTAATAATTTAACCATAAACCATGAATGGTATAAAAATAACACATCTATAGTAAAACATATTTCAAAACCTTCAATACAATATGGATTATTGTATCAAAATAAATCAACTTCAAATAAGTTAAAAATCTATCAAAGGATGTTGAGATAGATGAAATCGAAACTATTTGAGAGAAATATCTCTTTCTATTTTGAAATAATTTAAAAGTAAAATAATTATAAAAGTAAGTATTTATTTTGAAAATATTCATACAATCTTGTAAGGGAATATTAAAATGTGTTTTAATGGCAGAAAATATATGTACCTATCGTATACATTAAAAAAAATTCTTACATTAATTTGTTGAAAAGGTCATAAAGTACCTTGTTTTGAAAACGACTGAAAGATTCATTTCAAAATATTTTATAAAAATTAAAACAAAGTTATATTTGTCTTTAACTCATATTCTAGTAAATAGTAAAATTGTATTTAAATATATATTTAATAAACACGTATGTGGATGACAATGAGGTCCTAGTAGATACTCACGTATAAACAACCTCAGATAATAAAGAGATAGTGAAATTGACCCTTACTTTGTACTTTCCGTTGGTCGATGGTATGTTCAAACTCCTGTATAATTAACATAGTATGTTATTAAATTATATCAGAACCATATTAATATTTATGATATCATACATTATTCATTTATGAATTTATAATACCGATTTAATAAAAATTTCTATGTTAAAATAATATTTCATGTAATAATTGCTTTCTCTATCATACATGTTTCAACTTGTTATTCTTGATTGAATAACTTATATCATTATTTAATTGATTCAAGAATATAAAAAATTATTTATGTATCATATATATTAAGAAAATAAATATTTATAATAGATGGATATATGAAATGGAAAACACCGTTTATGCAGACGGTAGGCCGTAATTATGCATAAACGTAGTTTCTGTTTTCATATCATATTGATCATAAATAAATAAATGATATATATATATATATAATTCTAGTATAATCATCATGTCATATATTACAAACTTTTTAATAATATATATTTTTATAATCATCGTTGAATGGTGAATGTTGAAATGAATCTCATCGCGTCGTGGAGACGGTAAGTTGTACATACACACAAGCGATGATATCATTATATTTATGGTGAAATCATATGTAATTGATTGGAACGGAATAATTAACATGTTAAATTTATTATTTACATCAATTATACTCATTATTATACCCATAAAAATGATGAAGTGTTGAATAACTAACTACACCACGACATGGATATGATAATTCGTACGTACGCACATATGGTGACTTTTCCATTCATAGGATGGATAGAATAATGAATATAGATGTACTATATTTATAAAAACATATCATAATATAGAAGTAACATGATTTATTATTTTATTATGGAAAAAATCAAAGTAAAAAGTTGAAGTGGAAGAAGAAAAAAACATTGAAAGATGTGATGAAGTAATTGCCTCTTATCTAGGTTCTTCCTTTTTATTTGATTAAAAGGGAACCTTAGGTTTGATTTTGATAAACCTCCATATTAATGTGAGGTTAGTTGGGATGATATTGGAGCTGGGTTTGTTCAAGACAAATGGCTTGGGAGATGTGATTTTGAGGGAAGGGGAGGTACCCTTTTATAAAAGAGGATAGGGTCACTTTAGGCAAAGCATGAAATATTATTTTATTATAAAATCTTTTTCGATTTACAATGTATAAAATGGATTTATTTAGAGTAAAAGGAGATTATTGGTCAAGATAATCTCCCCCAATAGGTTTTAGACAATTTTAGGTCACCTTATTAACCTTGTTATTTAGATTAACTCTTAGTTAAATAATTTTACTTTTACATTGTCTTATTGTATTTTCATATTACATGGTTTATAAAATTATTATAAAATGCCAAGAGAACTTTAAGTAGTTAATTAATTAAAATATCAATCATTATATAAGTCCTTTGGAAGAACCATATATTTTTATGAATATTATATCATTTAATAATATTGTATTTGTTTTAAAAACTCATTTATGTTAATTTTGACACTATTTAGTATTTGGTTTTTGGGAAAGTCAATCTAAACTTGATTACTTCGAAAAAAATAAATTTAATCAACCCTAACATTTAATATTAACCTCAAAATTTCGTGGAATGAATCAAAAGTCTCATTTTACATTTATTTGGATATTTATAATATCAATTATTTAAATCATTTATTTATTAGCTAATTATTGCATCATCATTGTGTCTTAAATAAATTTAATTATTTAATGAATAAAAATTATAAATTAAATACCATGATTTTGGAAATATGTTTATATTTATAATGAATATTTATAGTCTAATTTATCTTATGTATAACCTTATATTAAAAATTGTTTAGTTATTAAACTTCGAATTTAACACTTTTAACTCATCTTTAAATAAAATTATAATAAATGTCCTAATATAATCCAAGTGTGCCAAAAGGATAATATTTTATTACTAGGGTTGATTTTGGTAGAAATAAACTTATACAATATATTTATGACATGTTTTAGGGTAATTATAATTTCATTTTTACCATTAATTACCATATTTACTTATAATCGCGGTAAATAAAATTCCAAAGATACTATTCATCTCAAATTACTTTCATCTTATTGAAACAAATTTTACATACTAATTTATATCATGCCTCTCAGATTTTGTAAATTCAATTCACAGAAGCAGTAAAATTATGTTTTATGCAAATTTGCAAATGTGCCTAGAATGTGGGTAAAAGACGTAAAAAAATTCAATAAAATTTTACACATCAAATATTTTTATAAAATGACTCCAACGAATTACACTAAACTAATATAGGTATTATGTATCTATTTTAACTTTATAAATAATTTAAAGAAAAATAATAATTATTTAAATTAATGTTTGTTTCAAACAATATCGTAGTGTTTTCACTATTTATCGAAAATTGAATGTTTTCAGAAAAATTCCAAATATTCACCCTAAGATAATTTTGATATTCCAAATCCAAAAATGATTTATAATATACCATGTTCAAAATATATGAGTTTCATTGATTAATTTAAAATCAATTCCCCTTGTCATAAACAGAAATCAGGGTTTTAAGAAGTAAAAACTATCAAAAGATTGTAATGTGTTTATATACAATTCAAATTTTAATTTACATCCAATGACCTAAATTATATTAAATGATAAAAATATAATAAAATTATATTTTAAAACAACTAATATTAATAATTTAACAATATAAATTTGTTTTGTTAAAAATATTGTTTTCAATTATAATTTATTATTTTTCACTATTCATCAAAATATGAAAGTTATCAGAAAAGTACCAAAAAACATTCCAAACAAAATTTTAATGTCCCACTTCTGAAAAATAATTTAATTTAATTTAGTTAATCATATAAAATTTTAAAATATTCGATTTAAAAATGTTCTATCAATTAAAAGGTGTTAAAATTTTATTTTTTTAAAAATACTTATTTTATCTAAAAAATGATTTTTTTTCTTATATTATGTGTAAGAACACATAATATGGATTCTAAAATTATATAGATTGTATAAAAATCAAATTTTAATTAATATTATTCATAACTGCTTTTTGAAAGGCTAGTTTGGTAAGTCATGGTGTGATCGAACTCGGTGTTGGTTGTAGCGCAAGCTAATGAATTATTTTAAAGAGGTAACGTACTATGAAATATGGGGGTGTTACACAATTCCCTAGTTTTAGGTTTGGATTACATGATTACCATGAAATATTTTCCTAAATGTGATTGAAAACCTAATTAGAAGATATAATAATTTCAGCTAATACATGATATGATTACAAAGAATGTATGTATGTTATTCCTGGAAACTAATAAACCAAAAAATAATAATTCAGGAATGTTTTAATAGATTAAATGAAATTGGAAAAACAATTGGAATATTCTAATAACTTATCTATAGAAAAAAATTGGAAATGTTTCAATAAATTGGGGTCAATAGACATGATATGATAACTAATGTATAGAAAATTCCTCTACATGTGATAGTTACTTTAAAGAGAAATTGACTTAATAAACTATTAAAATTGATGGTTTTGTTTTGAAATTTGATTAAAATAATGGATTACGGTGTAAAGAATATATCATCCTAAATATTGTTTCAATACAACAAAGAGGAACCTTATTATTCCCTATGTTTCTAGTATATTTTATCTAAATGCCAGGTATGTAAAATAGAATTATGAGTTTATCAAGTCTAGACTGAAAAGAGGATGTGTAATCTATCAAGTACTAATTCATGATAAATAGGAAAGGGTGAATCCCACGAGGGGAAGAATGTTTTGGGAGGAATATAACATGAAATATTTTTTTTAAAATGATTCATACAAGAAATATGGAATTGAGTTATGGTAGTCACACTTACACTCCATTTTTTATAAACATGTTAAATATACTTATCGAGGGAGTGTTTTTGATCAGTAGATGATAGAAAGTGAGTGTTTATGACTAGAACATGAACTATTTTTATCTATTTGTTCATTCAAGTGAATGGTCATTATTTCATTGAAAAATAGGTTTATATTTTGCACTATATTAATAATATGGTAATTTAATCACATGATAGGTTGTTATAGACAACAAAGATAAAATTTATTAAATCCTGATTATTTTCTTTACTGAATTATCCCCAATTTACTTATACTAGATTAATAGATATTGCTTTACAATGGAACAATGACATCTCATCCCTATCATTAAAATATCCAATGGGAAGAGCATAAATATGAGATGAGTGGTTTACAATCATTTTAAATTTGTATTTATTTTCAATATATCAGAGAAGAATTTTTATTTGAGGAATAAAATTTCATATATAATTTATATGGGTATTTCTAAAAATATATAAAGTGATATAAACTTGATTTCAATTTGTGATATGTAGTTTATTTCAATGAAATAAGGTCTTTATTGATGTAATGTGTTTAATCGAATAAAATTCTTGGATGTTGGATGATTTTGGTAATGATGAAGTATAAATTGTATCATGATGAATAATATGAGATTTTTGGAATAAAAAATTAAGATGTTTCTTGAACAGGTTTGTTATTTTAATATATCATCGAATTAGAGGCCATGTCATAAAGATGATGATGTATGTAAGAAATAATCCAAAATACATATACCACACAATAGAAATTATAGATAAAAGAGTATTACATCTATTTATATTGTCCATGTCGTATAGAATATAAATTATGTAGTGGGACAAAAATAGACAACCATACCTCACACCTCAAAGTAAGTTTCCACTTTTTATAATTTTTTTTATTAAAGGTATTTATAACGTAATGAAACTGGATACACTAAAAATAAAATTGAAATGATGTTTATGAATCCTAGAGTTGATCCCAGACAGTAAAGTACCTTGGAGTCTAATTTTAGTGGACATAGAAAATCTAGGACCTCCATACTATAGTGAAGGTACAGATTGTATTGCAAGGAAAGATATAGTTTAGGTATTACATTTGAATTTAGGATTACACACCACAACCTATGTACCATAGTATAAATACTAGGATTAGTTGAGAAAAAACCATTGAAAAATAAATGGATATGTCATTGTGATAGTCATCATGTTGCAGTACCTCTATTCACACAATTGAATTATTAGAAACACTGTACATTTGAGTTCTTGGGTAGATTTGGAAACATATATGGATTAGGATTCACCTAATATGATTGGTGGTTACTAAATGTTCCAATAAATTCCATTTTTAATCAGATGGTCATGATCAATTAAGATATTATCCAAGGGTTATAAAGAAGAAGTCGAAGGTAGTTGAATTAATGAATTCTAATTTTAATTTAAAATTCAACTAATGATTAGAAGGAATCAAATGTGCAAGATATTAATCCACGGTAGTGAGAAGAATAAATAGAGATAAGTGAGAATTTAAGATATGAGTTAATTGCGAATCAATCCAAAAGATCACTCGTCAGTAGGGGAGTTATATTCCTAGCATATTTTGAATAGTGAAGATTTGGATCATTTAGAATCTGGTTAAAGATTCAATAATAGAATGATGAATATTATCATCATCTATTGATTTTCTTTAAGAAAACATACTTTTGATGGGTTTTTTATATATCTTCTTATAGACGAAGATTACATTCTCGAGTGGCAACAAAGAAATTTAAGATAAAGAGAACATAATTATTTATTGGACATTTAATCTTCTTGAGAGTTGTATGTTATACTAGATTCTAAAAGTGGTGGAACATAGTGTATCCATTATTATTAAATTTCGATCAAAGATATTGGATATTCAATGTTATGGGAATAACCAACTAGGTAATGAGTAGGCTTTAGAGCCAAACATTTGAGATTTCAGTGTGCTTATCATTCATCTTATTTATACACATAGTGAGACAGTAGAACTATATTAAGTTAAATATAAATTAAATAGGATCCATAGGTTTTATTTATAACACAAATTCATAAAAAGGGTTTACCACTAATTCCATCACAAGGGTACCAAAAAATGTCATTAGAAACATCACTACTGAAGATTCAAATCCCATTTATAGTTCTTTTTCATATGGGCTAATTTAATGGGATATTCTCCACATGATTATTATACTTGTCAGTTTGTTCCACATACACAATATCCCAATCCATACCCATGGTTTGTTATTTTCTCCATGATATGTTATATTCAGATTTTATCAGATTAATAAATGTCTCATGAACAATTTTTTTATTTTTCTGTATACAAAGATCTTGATCATGTATTATAAACTATTTATCTTTCATGGTTTCCCCGTGTGTTGGCGGTGAATCGTATGGCCACAAACGTTATTCGTGATCATTCTTAGATATCACCATTGATCCTAAGACACTACTAGATATTCATATATTCTTTTATAATGTTTCTTCTAAATTAATATGATAATAATAAATTTTTATGATGTCGCTTATGATGGAGATTAAGGGTTTATAGAAAGATTAAGAGAACACGCATTTTGAGTATAAGACCAGAATGATTAAAAAAATTGCAAGATGGGGGATCTTGTTGATATGTTTTAAGTTCATTAATGTTGTTTTGTCTCCCTAATAATATATCATAGCTAATAATATATAAATTTTGAGTGTGAGATTATATTGTAAAGAAAAATTTTACTTGTAAAAAATTCATATTTCACATTGAATGATGGAATATCATTAGGTATGGGTGATACTAAAATATCATATATATATATATATCTGTGTGTCTGTGTCATTCGATTTGAGAAACATGTGAAGGAAGATAATAAATTGCTAGATTAGGTCATTTAAAACTTTTTTAATTGATGTTATTCCAATTAAAAAATGAATTTATAATATACCCTATTTTTAGATTGACTGAGAGACACTAATAATCATAGTGCAGTATATATTGTTTTTTATGGGTGGTAAATCATGATTCCTTGATGTGGTTCATCTCTTATAGTCCTGATTATGAACCAAGATTCAATACCTACCATGTTTCTTCCTATTGCATATGGACCTTGGGCTTTCCTATAGACTATGATGACATTTCCTTCCAGGGTATTCATATCTAGGGTTGAATTTATATGGAAAGGTTCATTTTATATGCCCCCTTTATCATTGTAAGGAAAAACATTCTCCATAAATATATATATATATATATTAATTTTTCCATTAATTCCAAAAACACATATTGATAATATAACAACTGAAAATAAAATTTCAATCCATTTTTAAATTTTCTTCCAAAAATCCATTATAGAATGAAAATATCATTCTTTCTTATTCATAATTTAATATTAGATTTATTTATAATTAAATTTAAGGTAAATTGTTTTAAAATTTTGGATAAATTAATTCTTCCACACAAGAATTGTTTACAATAATCATGGATTTTTTATCAAATATACTATTCACTAAGATTTCATTTCAGTGCATATTTATTTCATGATTTATTTAATAGTTAATTATCAAATAATTAATTGAATCATAAAATTAATATCAAACATCTATTCAATTCTCTCTAATTCCAGTACATTAACTCACTCTCAAATTTTAAAGATAGATATTCATAACTTCTAAATTGTTTAGGTAAATAAAATTTCATTTTATTTAGTGATGTTAATTACACACCATACCCAAATTATCCCTCAATAAAAAACACTTATTCACACTTATATTTAATTCATTCATGTTAACAAATATATTAAAAAATTCTGATTAGAATATACGAAACTATGTCATTCCGAACTGAAGAAATCATTTGATACTCTTCGTGATAACTGAGGCACAAATGAAATGTTTGGATAATCATTAATTGGATTCTTATTTCCACTAATTTATGATTATGTATCATTAACATGCATGAGTTCACATAGTGATTTATTTATCTTGAGATATTTACATTTGGATACAAATTATTCAAACTACTATAATTCTAATGTCCCCATCTAATTTTTATTTCAATATTGAATATTTAAATTCCCATTTTATAGTAAGTTGGTTAATAAAATTGAAGTCCACTAATAAAATACATTAATGTTAAATAATATTCTACCTAAATAAATTCTCCATTATGATAAATTTTCTGTTTTTTTATAATTGAATTCTTATTTTATAAATTTAATTAAATAACTTAGTAAACATAAGAATAATAATTAGTAAAGTAGTGAATCAATTCAAAAAATATTCAATTTCTGGAAAAAAATACATAATAAATGATAAAATAAATCAAAAAACTAGTATATCTTTCCTCTGCCTATGGATGTGATATCCAAATATTAATTAAAAATACTTCAAAAATGGAAAATTATTGACTATTGAGATGGATAAATATACCCATATCATTTTTTATAGTGCATTGATTTAAACCCCTTTATCACTGGTTCTCTAAAATTTATAATGTTACAATAACCACAAATATCATAATTATTTTATGGAAATGAAAAATGAGAATGGAATATTTAAAAGATTATTGGGTAATCTTTTATATAGTTTTGTGGTTTTAAAACCTACAACTATAAATTTCTAATGGTTACACTAATAAATAATTCAATCGGATTTATATGATTTATACTTTTGAATTTTATTTTTCCCAATATACATAACTGTAATGTTAGATTAGATATCCCATAATGAATTGTAAAGTACCCCATCAAAAGAATGAGATAATAAGGAAAATCAAGTGGGTGAGGGAGAGTATTAAAAGGTCCACTCTTTAGTTTATGATGTTCTCCTCTAGTAGATACTGTTTTACAACTGAAGGAGGTGAAATTTCATGACATATACCTTAGGGTATTTAAAATTTTCTTCCATCACATCATTGATACAAATATATTGTCACTCATCTTATAATGAAATAAATTTCATTAAAAAATCTAAAAAAGTAACACGAAAGGTTCCTGAAGGTAATTTAAACAATAGACAATTAAATTGATTAAAATAAAAGGGATATTATATTACCTTTAACGGTTCATCCAAAGGAAAACAAATTCTATTAAATTACTATAGAATGTGATTATACATACTAAGAAATATAAATTCATAAAAAGGTTCTTCATCCTCTAATATTTCTTAAAAATTCATAATAAAATATTGTCTCTTATTAAATCCTTAATAACTATATTCTAAATTCATAAAATTAATAAAATATCTCAATAGATTCATTTATTAATTCTTCATGTAAATTGTGTTCAAGGACCTCATTGATATCTTCAATGAGTTATCTCAATAGATCCTCCTAAATGTTGGATCTTTATAACCATTAAATATATAATCCAAGCAGTTCAATTGTATCACTATTGGAAGCGGTGAGTTCAAATCATATTAATTATTTTATTATATAAATTTTCTTTAATATATATATATATACAATTTAATAAGAATAATGAGGTGATTATCTCCACTCCTTAGAAAATGACACCAAATTTTATCCAGGAAACAAGTCATTCATGATCAAATAAATTTTACCAAACACCAAGTTCAACATAGTGCATTACAAATTTTATCTGACAATAGGATTTTATTATCACTCATTGTGCTTATAATTTCACTTAATTATATTTTTAATCAAATAGGAAATTTTGTGAAGTTGGTTTTTCATTTTTTCATCTAATATAAAAAGAAACAATAAAAAAATAAAATATATTTTTAGAAAATGGTCAAATACTATATATTTATACATGGTTAATTCATTATCTATAAAAACTATCTTAGCATCATTTGATAATTCAGAAAATATCATACATCAGATTTTTCCTCTACATATGTTGTGAAACATTGTACACTATTGGATATTTTCACACATCAACATAACCATAGGGTTATGTTTTGAACATTCCTTGGACATTAAAATTCTACTAGTGTCCACATAATCACATTATATGTTATTAATACCTTAAAAAATAAATTACATTATATATGTGTTTTCTAATGAAAATGGTACGAGATATGACTTTTTAAAAGATGGAATTGGTTAGTTTGAAATAATAAATGAATATAAATAATCTAAATATGAATATTTGTTTAGAAACACCCCCAATAAAAATAAACAAAGGATAACGAAATATAAAATAAGGACTTTGGCACGTGATGAAAATATCCCAAGAAACTAGCATTAGGTTATCACATTACCACCCTAAATTTTTAGAAGAGGTATACTAGGGAGAATATTAAGAAAATGGAAGAATAATAAGAATAATGTGTCTTATTGAACAAGGTAATAATGATAATGTATATATAAAATTCATAATTAAAGAAGAAACAAAAAGTATTTGAAAAAAGAGTAAAAAAGAACTTCTTGAACCAACATAACTTCTCTCCTTGTTGAAAGTTGTTGGTAGAATGTGATCAATTAATGGGAAGTGAAAAATGAGTTTAAACTAAGAGGGGTTCCTTAAAGGTAAATATCTTCTTAGTTATTACCTTATTTATCCCCCATATGATTCATTTCATTCACACTTAGTAGTATATTAATATATGGAAATCCCACTCAACCCCTATGCAATTCGGCAATTTATAATGATCTAGAATATTCTTCTTGTCATATATTTCTTTCATGGATCCCACGTGCTTTGGAAGTGGATTTCATGTAAAAAATGGAAAGCATAAATGTTTTTGGAACTCCCATGTGTTCATGATCCACCACTAGGTATTCAACCTATTTTTCAGATGTTATAGTTGAATTTAGTAATTATGTATATATTAGGAAGATACAACTTCCATTAGGGAATAATAATTCATAGTAGGACAAATGAAGCATGTTTTTCTGGATTAATATAATGTTTCTGGCCCTCAAATGATATGTTATGAAGTTTATGAACAATATATAAGGAGAATAAAATGCTTGTTGGTATGTTTTGATTAGGTAAAATCCAATAGATATTAAGTTTGGAAAATGAAATTGCATTTTAATAATAATAAATCTTGAGCCAAATGTTTTAGATAATGTTAGATTATGAAAGGTGTTTTTTTATTTTGATAGAGTGATTTAGCATGTACAAAGTATGATATTTATGGTAATGTAGGGATTCAATTATAATGTGCATTGAGAGAGCAACATTTTTATTATTTATGACTGAGAATCTATTAGATAGAATATATGTGAGAGGATTTGTGTAGTGCATGATAGAAGATGGTGAAAAGTTATTTAAGAACCTTTTAGTACATCATTGGAATTGGTGATGTAACACATTATAAATTTTTTCATGATGTGGTTTAAATTTCTATCTTATGTTCCAGCCATAGATACTCAATGTGTAGTTTAGAGTGTAGTTCATTGGTTTTTAATTGAGTCATGACTCCATAGACCCTCTCTATCATGTCTAATTCTAGAATAATCTATACATATTAATTAAAATCCTTCCTATATCACATATCTTATTTGATCATGTCAATTTTGTAACTTTTCTATGTTAATATATCATTTATGGGGGTTTGTGGTTTGGGTTGACTTATATAGTGATAGACCATTATTTATACCCCGTTATCTCTTTAGGTAAAACCCTCCTCCTAATAAAACAACACACAAACACTATATATATATATATATATTGGACATTTATACTTAAAATAATGAATGATAGTAAAATATCTAAAAACTATTCAGAGGATATTTTCTCATTAGTCTCCAAAAACAATGCACACAACTAATACACTATTATTTTCAATATTTGTAATATTATATGGATAATTTATAGTGTTGATGAATTTTAAAGATATATTAAAATATGAATGGATTAACTACCCACTGGAGACTTCCTCATCAATCCCCTAATAGAAATTTCACCTCAAATTTTTCAATGTGATGAACTGTTGAACATGCGCATCAACTAAGTTGGTGTGAACTCGACAGGTGCATCCAAGAGACCTGAGATCAAAACCTTGTGGAGCCATATATCAGGGGACTTTAGTGAAAATGTAATATGTACTATAAAAGGAACTATAAGAGGTATTGTATGGTATTATAACAACTAAAACTATTCATCTATCTGGATTTCAGGCCCCCAGTGTGGTCCTCGAGCCCTTCACGGCTTTCGGACCACCCAGGGCCTTCGAGCTAATCAGGCTTTTGACCCACCTAATGGCCTAAGGGCCACATCAATTTGTAGATATACAAGACAGATTACCAGAAAAAAGGCTCAAGATGTAGATTCAATGAAGTCAAATTATCCATAGTAGAGCTAACCAGACTTGTAAAATCGGGAGGGTATAAAATTTTCATCAATATCGTGCATGTGCATCGCTGTATTGAACAGCTAGCCAACTAGCCAAGTGAAGGTGTAGATCTGACATCTTGACTTTTGATGGGGAGGGTTAGTTCAAATTTTTTTGTTATTTGGGTTGATTTTATAAGACCTATGGGTCTTGTATTGTCACTTAAGCCTTCATTCCGTGTAATGGATTTTCCTCATCCCTTGAAATGGGTATTATCAAAAATCAATAAAAATTGAAGGCTTATAGGCTATTCGCTGAGGATTAGATCCATGTCTATAGGATTATATATGGGTATTTCATGTGATAGTTTACTATTATGACCAATTAAAAAGTACTTTTTTCTATTAGTAGATCAACATGTGCTGACAAAAAAATATAGAACAACTAAAGAAAATGATTTGGATATCATTCTTGATTTATTGTCCATAAAATCCTATATGACACTTGAGTCGAAAACATGATAAATTTTCATAAATAATTCTTTCTGAAAAAATCTAACTTCTGTTAGTTATTGAATTATTGAATGGTGTAGTTCTACATTTAGATATTTTGTATGTGTTTTAATAAAATGATCAACCATGTAATATAAAATGGATATCCCATCAACCTCGTATATGGCCTAATGTTAAACCATAAGGGAGATCCATCCCGAGTGGTCACATGTCGGTAGGGGAATGTGAGTTGGTCAGTGCATAGTGCTAATCAGATTTGAGTTGGTTCATATTCTAGGTGGGTTGGTAGGCTTGTTCATGTGAGCCAAAATCTGTGAATCCTCTGTGTGCAAGTTGTATTTGTGTGTGAACCTCAAATCCAGATTAAAGTGATAAAGGGCCAATGAGGTATAAATTGAAGTGCTCTAACATGGAACAGTTCAATGTGGGACTCTAAAATGTGATACACTATGTTACCATATTAAATGATATACACATAAAATATACCACTGATTCATATAATTAGTATCATCCAAACAAATTTGAATGTATTTAACTTTAGCCATCATTTGATGGGTTTCAGTATATGGTGATCCTGCAATTTATGAACCATGGTGAACATTCATAATCAAAAGTATTAAATGGATCCTCTTATATGATCATGTTGATATTTAATAGATGTTTCAATGTTGGATATATCCATTATATGATAGATTCATATATCATGGTGAGTTTTAGATTCATATACATTAAAACTACCATTGACGAATTACAGAAGCTCAAACTGATTCAATCTCATATAATAAATCCTGATATTATCCTCTACTGAGTTTGAAAGAAAAAAATATTTTCTTTTACACGTGTAAGCATGGAAATAAAATGAAGGATAAAATTAAAAGGGAGTGTAAATATTCAATTATGAAATCTATTTAGATGATTTCAACATATGCGATTTGGGAAGAATGACGCAGCCAGTTTGTTCATGTTGATGAAATTTAACATAGTTATTCTATAATGTGAATCACATTTCTTGTTAATCAATATATTGTTTTCTCTATATAACAGAATATTTCAAATATTTGAATTCATGAAAGAATGTTTCACATAACTAATTCATTTCATGTATCCAATTTTTATTTGAAGCTCTAAATAACCAGTTGTGTTGTGATATGTGAGGATTTATAGAAATAACAAAAATATTATATTTCATGCTAATAAAAGAGATATTAATATAATATTATTCTCATTTTAATTTTTTTTAAACTGTAAAAGTAAATGTTATTTGGGATTTTTAATCCTGAAAATATGAGTATTTAAATTTTTTTGAAGCTGCAAAAAATCTAAAAGAATACATGAGTCCTTTTGTAATTTAAATGAGTGGAAATGATTGAGAAATATAAGGATATAAGAAAGATTATATTCAGAATATTGTGATGATAATTTGTGTTATTTGTTTACCTAATTCAAATAGATGAATAAAAATTTTGGGTATTATTAAGTTGAGAAAATAAATAAGAGAGAAAAATGATGAAGATGACATGAAATAGATAACGAAACCGGAATTATTATTATCATTATCCTGAAAGTTTATTTTATAAGTTGATGATTTTTTTATAGATTTATGATATCATACATATGTTTGGCATTTCAATTCTAAGAGGGAAAGATATATCTAGTATTGAAGAAAATTAGGATAATGTAGATCGTATCGGATCTGAACAGATTTAAAGACCGGTAGAGCTATAATATATTTCTATTAATCATGAAGAGGAACATTTGATGAATTTTTGATCCATATGATTATATTTGATGTATCTATTTTGAGGTTTTATTGATTCAAACATAAAAAAATAATACAATCATGATTTTCAAGAATCTATATTAATGAATACAATTTCATTCTAGTTGGTGTAGGTAGTGGAGTGTATCATTGTGTTAGTTGTAAGATGTGGGGGAACACATTAGGGCCCTATGTTGATTATTCTTGTATATTATATGGTTTTAATAACTTGTTTTATCATGAATAATCGGTGACTAGAAGTAATAAATATTTGTAGAAAATATTATGATTTTATGTCAAACCATGTAAATTTTGTTTTCTGATTTCATACATTATTACCAAAAACGAGGTTAGTCTATGGGAAATATTTTTGAGGGGATTGTGAACATTACGCAATTCATGTGCATGAATTTAAAATGAGAATATGTTTTAAAATATGATTAATTATTCACCCCCACTACCCCCAAGTGTTCCATCTATACTGGGACTCTACAAGTGGTATCCTAGGAAATTTCCCAATGAAGATATTAGAAGTTATTTGAAAATTAGAGAACCAAAATTCTATAAAAAGTTGTGGTGTTCGAACCAATATTAGTAATAATTATCATATATGGAGGAATAAGATACTACCTACCTCCAATCACATTCCTTATAAGTTAGACATGTTTCAATAGTGGGTCTTCCACCCATTCATGAAGATGATACTGCGACACAACAAAATGAGTAAAATTTGGAACTAGATGAAAGGGGGAAAAATTCAATCATGATGTCACTATCAATAAAGTTTTAAAAAAAGGTCATGGGTTTCAAAGATACCATGTAAATTTAATAAAAATTGAGAAGAACCAATGAATGAGATTTCAAATTTAAGGAAAAAACATAATTTTTAGAGGAAACAATATATGAAATAATTATGGGTGAGAATGAGATAATCAGTTACCACTTTACCAGGGTAAATGAGATTGGGATATATATTAGGGAATTTAGTGAGAAGCTAGAGTATTTCATTTTAAAAAAAGCGATGAGGAATTTTCTATATCGTTTTTATTTAAAAAATGGAACCATTTGATGATGATATTATTTGATAATCTAAGAGATACACAATATAATCATAAAAAATGATAAATTGTCATGATTTTAAAGGGTAGGAAAAAATAAAATTTTTCTTGAATCACTATGAAAATAAAACTTCATATAAGATATGGTGAAGTATTTTAATACTTGGATGATAAGAATTGGGAGAACTTTAATAAAAATATAGTTGTTGTATAAAAAGGATTCCAAAGGATCAAGTGGAATGGTAAGAATATGAAACCAATATGGATTTTATGTTTTGGTGAATCTATTAATTGTTAATAATAGTTTCCTAGGAATAATGTTTATGATTTATAAATAGATTAAGATTTTTAAATACCTTAGAAATAAAAATGGGGTAAGATGATTCAGCACATAAGTGGTAAAAAGATTATTTTTGTCTAAAAAATGTATGATTCATTATCATTTTTTTCCATATGACAATGTTTTTTCCTTCCATAATGTTAATAAATTATCTAATTCTTCAAGTAGTATATAAATGAATTTTAATGATAATTATATAAAATATGGTACAATTAATTTTCGAAATGGACTAATTATATTTGAAATAACTGATGTGAAAAAAATATGAGGCTGTTGGATCCCAAAAAACTGAAAGAAGTATTAAACAGAAATGGGAATGAAATATTTTCCAAGTAAACCCCAACCCCCCCATTAAATGTGTGGAGTTTTTGAAAACATGACAACAACATCACAAATCTAGTAATATCTGGAAGAAATCCGGAAGTGAAAATCTTCAATGGTGTTTATCAGGTTGTGGTACGTTTCAAAAAAATGAATATTCAAGTTAGTTTAATATGTATTTACCAATAAAGGTAAATGAACAAATTGGATATTTTAATGTGCATATGAGTTTATATTTTTAGACTATTTTATTTAAAAGATCAGAATCATAATTACATAGAAAAAATTATATATTCTAGAAGTTGTGGGTGGAATATTTAGGGTGGATTGTCACAAGGATGAGGTTTGAATGACATAGTCTAAAGGATAAGTTACCTATGTAGTGAAACGGGTGCATTTTCAATATAGAACTAGCTGAAATTATTGTGATTATTCTTTTAAGAATAAGAATGTCTTGGAATAGTTCATATTTGTTAATCCAAATCAACTAAAATTGGAGGAAAAACTGGGGGAATATAGAATACCTGCTCAATTCAAAGGAAATTAGGTTGCTTCAAAAAATGATGATCAACTTGATGAGAAGTTATATGTATTTATAAACTCGAGGATACTGAAAATGGATATTGAACAAGGTATTCCAAATAATGAATAAGTTAAAGGGGAGAAAGAGGATAATCTAATAGATGAAACTAGCCATCAAAAGTAGTTTATTAATAAATATTACAATGATAATATTGGAAGAATAGAATTTTACAAGTTAAGATAATAATATAATTATGAATTTTACTTCTTAGATTCCCAAAGGTCCATCATTTTTCACTATTATTTATTTTTTTTGATCTATCATATAGGGAATTGAAGAATAAGTTTGAGGTTGTCACTATAAGATAGAATGAAGATATATTACTTCAGGGAATATATATAATACCATGAAATTGATGTTTAAATGAGAGCATCCCTTAAGGGGGATCCAAGTTAAGAATGAATTCAGGAAAATAATTTTCATATAAATATGGAATTTTCCAGATAGCCTAATAAAAAATAAACTTTAGTTATTCTAATCACACTCTCATACCCTATTCTAAATTTTATTAAATGTATGTATTAAGGGGTAGTTCTTGTAAGAAAATTGAAAAGGGGGAGTAAAATGACTTGTAAATGAATGCTTTTGATTATTTGTTGATATGTTTATAGGTTACATGTATCATTTAATGGAATCAATTTTTATACAAATTTTTTTTAGAAATAAGATATTCTAACCAGGATATTATATGAATGGTAGTGTATGTAAATCATAATCAACAATTTTTTAGTATACCTTGATATATACATAATGTTATCCCACATAGTTATAGATAAAATCAACTGATGGACTATTTCTAAATGTAACATGTAGTGTCATCCTTCTATAAAAAGAGTTGGGGAGAGTGTGAGTGTGTCTTCAAAACGGAAATGAGGAGCTGTGAAATCCCTTACGTTGACCATTAAATTTAAATATTTCATAAAGGGGAATGTTTAGATCCATCCTTGAAAAATATTAATATTGAGGATTAGTATTTACAAGAAATTTAATGGGGGATATTGTTGCTCCCAAGAGGGTATTACATTTGTTTTCCATGGTTCATTTTGTGTTCCCAATGAAACATGGAGGATTAATGAGGAAAAGGAATTATATTTCATGCATTATTGAGTATCTATATAATCCTATAAGATACAAAAAATATATATATATATAATTTTCATGAATAATTTGTGATCAATAAATCACGTGGATTTTTTTTTAATTCCAATATTTATATATTAAATAGTGAGATATTTTCTACATATTGGGAAAAAATTAGACAACCATACTAGACATAAGGGTCATCCCATGAACCTCATACAGTAGAGAAACCTAAAACCCAAGGTAGATCCAGCCCGGTCGGATCACTTAGTGGTAATGGAGTGTCAGTAACGTAGCATATATCCATTGCATGATGCACTCTTTGTGGACTAGTGGGGTTGTGTAGGTGAGGCATGTCCAATGAATGACATATATATAAGGTGTATATATGTGATGATCCCAGTTTTGGCTTGATGAAGTAAATTGATGAAAAGGTATAAATGGTTTCAGTTGTATATGATAGAATATAATTTGGGACCCCATGTTCTAGTACATTTTTCACCTATAATAAATGATATGGACATTTCATACATTGTTAGATCTTACTGATTTATATTGTTTGATTAACGATGAGTATCATTATCTTCATCTATCAATTTAGTGTATTTTATCAAGTTGTTATCCAACCATTTATGAGATGAGTTGATCATATAGAACCAATAACAGTGAAAATATCAACATCTAGGATCATTCTGACATTTCATCCATGTTTTAATGTTAGATAAAATCATCATATGCTCAATACCTGCATCATGGAGTGGGAAAGATCTATGAACATGAGAACAGCTATGGATGAAATACATAAATATGAAATGAGGATTTATCTAATGATGCCAAATTAGATTTTTTTTTTATTAAGCCATTTTAAGGAAAATGGAAAAAACCAGAGTACACTACAGGAGCACTACGTGCTGAAAGAGCTTACAAAGTGGTGAAACACAAGGCTTAAGTTACTTGACTCTGCTGCTCTAAAGAGCTCCCAGTGTAGAAAATATTAATTATTTTATTTACACTTGTATTCATGAAAATCAATTGAATGAGAAAATTAAATGGAAATGGAAGAATATTGTTATGAGATTTACATTGGTAATATCTATGTGTAATATTTTGATCAAATGAAATAGGCAGTTATTTAAAATAAATGATATTTTATTTAGTTATTTTCATAGTGAACCATGTAGTTATATAATACACAAACATATTTTTCTACATCACCAAATTCTTCTTGTAGTTGAATTAATAAAAAAATGTTCTGATAACTGATTCATTTATTATAGTTAATTCTGTTGAGGATCTGCATGTAACCAGTATTTCATCACATAAGATTAAATGAAGGAATTCCAGTCAACATTTTTTGTTCTAGAATTGAGAATTGAGGGTTTTCATAAATAAAAAACATTTAAATATTGTGTGAATAAAATATATATTACTAAAATCCATTGAAAATTGTATATGTGAGGTTTTTAAAATAACGAATCTTCACTCCTCAAATAATTTCAATCCAAATTATGTTAGAATTCAAATGAGGCCTATACAAAGGAAAATATAAAAGAACACAGAACCATATAGGGTATTCATATGTGGATAAATGATATAATAATTCAAGTATACTTTATAGATAATAAACACAATGAATGCGAATAAAATTTAGGGTTTTATTTTCATTAAATTACATATAAGAATAACAGCTTTTGGTTTAATGATTTTATGGAAAAGATATTTTAGGGAAAAATATAGGAGGTGATGTGAAAGAAAAACTAATTCTGTAATTATTATTAACATTCTTTTATAAATATATAATCCAAGTTGTTGAAGATTGTGGTTGGAGATGTGGGACAACTTGCATCTATTTAGGGAGGAAATTCTATCGGATAATAATAATGACCCTACTCTTTGTTACACACTTAAACATGATTTATTACGTAAACTCTTAACTTAATAAAACATGTAAGATTGGGAGTTCTAGTGTGTTTGGGACATAGGAACATTACATAACGACTTAAAACATGAAACATGATATCTTTACTGAAAACATATTTTATATGACCATTATATTATCTCATACATAGCATTGCATGGGATTACCTGAGGACATTCATAAGAAAAGGGTGAGCTATAAAGCTCAGTAAGGGAGTAAAAAATGAATAACATGAACAATACAATACATGTTAGGCAATAGGCATATCAACATATCGTAAAAGTAATATGAACATAAAGGGGTGATATACCATGATTATCATAACATGGAAATGTGGCAACAACACTTAACCTTGAATTAGCATGAGCAAAGGCTCATTGAACATGGATAATTAGTAAACCCTCATTGAATTTGAATTTTCATGAGTAAATACTCATTGAAATTGAATTGGAATGTGTAAATCCACATTTTACTTGAATTATCATGATACCAATCTCTACTCAATGCATTGAAGCACTATCATGGTATTCCTTTTTTATTCATATCATTTCATGGATAAGTGTTCCACATGGATCATATAACATGGATTCATTAAACATCATAACTTATTCCATGATAATGGAATGCGAAATTCATTCATGAAACTCTATAATAAACGAGTAAATGTGAATAAAGGTGAATACCCTTGATAGAGGAATTTAATGGTATTTACTACACAATGACTTTGGCTTGGGAAATTGCGGTGCAATTTCGGAAGCATAACAGTGGGACGTAAGAATTTATAAAAAATGGTTGATTAGAGAGAAATGGGTGTCTCATAATATGTAAATGAAAAGGATAGTAAAAGGATCATATATATTAATGTCCTAACATATGAAATGGAATTTATATTCATGTTACCAAACAATTTCTTGAATGTAAATGAGAAGAGACAACTTTATAACAGAATTTCGGCATTGTAATGGGTGTACATAAAAGACTTAATGTGAGATAATGTGATATCACATCATTCAAACATTATAAGGTCATCATGGGGGGTTGAAAAATTATACCACAACATTTTTAATTGAATTTAAATGGGCATAAGAACATAAAGAAATTTGGACAAAAATGAGAATGGATGAAATACCTTACTTGGAAGTGTTATCCCAATGGATTGGGAGAAGCTTGAGAGAGGCATAATGGGAGCTTGGGGAGCCTTGGGAGGATTATAGAGAGAGTAGGGAAGTGTCTGGATGAACTCCAATTCCTTTGAGGGAAGAATAAGTGGGATTTTTGGTGGGTTTGTATAAGAATAGGGAGAGAATTATTTATTATTTTGGTTTGGTACACCACACATTAAAATGATCAACACCACAAACCAGACAATAGTTTTCTCCCATGGTTATTTCCAAAGGGGATTGGAAAAAAATATTTTATAAGGCCAATGACCTAGCTTCTTAAAATAATAGGATTTATTATGTGGATATGAGTCACACCCTCAAGGAAATCAATTTAAAAAGCTAATATGTTTTAAAAGTCTTAGAGGGTCCACTAAAGCATTGTAAAATAAATAAAAAAAACCTAAAATAACATTATTTTAAAGGTAAAACATATATTGGCCTAATACAATGTTTATAGTATTTTATTAAATCACTATTGGGTTATTATGTTGTCAAAAAACACATTATATATTTAAACGGAATTTAATTTTTATCCAAAAATTCGACTGCCTCAGAAAATTAGGAAAAATTCACCATTGCATAATTTCAACATCCTAATTCCAAAAAATAGTATTAATTTTATTCAATTAATTTTCTAATTATGTAAATTTTCACTTTTAAAATAAAAACTGAAATTTATTGAAAATTCAGGGGTATTGACAAAAACAGCTTTCAAACCTGAATAAAAATATCAATTATCTTCATAAAAATTATACAATCATTTATACTTAATAAAAACTAATTTAATTATAATAATATTTTATTAAAATATTATTTAATTATAAAAATCCATTAATTTATGAAAATATATTTCTTAGTAGAATATTAACTAAAAATAATATTTGTCCTTTAAAAACTATTTACAAAGTTAGAATAATAAAATGATTGTATATTATTTATTATATACAAAAATATGCACATAATCATAGTGCTAAGGCCTTGTTACATAACCCCTTATAACACCCGCATAAGAAGGAAGGGTATGGCGTGTGATGGTTATAGACTCTTAGGGTGGCTCTGATAACATCTCTCGAGTGATAATCTCTATCAACATCCACTTCTTCCGTAGGCGGTTCAGCTCGAGCTTAAAATGTTGAAGCTCAGAATGATCTTGGTCAAGAGAGAATCCCAATGATGCCATATCTTTTCCGAGCACCAAAAAATGTGATTTCTATGGGGCAAGACTACTATATGATGTAATCACTTCCTTCATTTGAGTAAATTGGATTTCTTACAGCCTTATATTTATACTAATCATGTGATCACTATTAAACCACTATATTAGAAACTGTCAGAATTCATAACGGCTTTCAAAAAAATCTAAAAACATAAAACCAAATAATTTCACATTTTATATAACCATTTTACATAATAATATATTTAATTAGATCAAGAGGAATTTAAATTAATAAATGTTTGGGTCATTTCAATAATCGTATAAGTAGTTTAGAGGAAATTGAAAACAATCTGTATCATACATCATCAGGAAGATTAATCAACAATAGTAGAGTTTCAAGCCATTGGTGAAGACATTGAAGAGTCACATAGGTATACTTTTTTATTCAACTTCTCATTGTGGAAGATTCTATATCTAATTGGTTTTGAAGGAAAAATGGAGAGGAAGAAACCATTTATTTTCTAGATCAATAGTGATGAAAAAACATTGATCTTCTATTTGGTTCTAGAATTAGTGTATATCTTTTAGTAAGTCAAATAAGTGTATGAAGATAGTGGTAACCTTTTTTGATCCAACATGAATATTCGGTGGTTGTTATCAATTTATTGAAAGTGATGAATATATAATCAAGGGGAATAATTTGATGAATGAAGGAATAGGTTTTGATGTCAATCCTAGAAATTAATGTGTGTCGATTTATTAAATTATTACTACACATGAGGGGGTTGTTTTAAATATGAATATTCTGATCCAAAACATTAACTAATTCAAGAAGATGAATTTAAAAGGCAGAGAATTTCTAAAAGAGAATAGTTGATTCACCCAGCCCCCACTTGGTGGTTCATATATATTGAGACTCTATATCTTCTAGTAAAAATATTTAGGGTCCTTGGTATGTTATGAACATTAATGTTTATTCATAAATATATCAGTATTTTTATTTATTAATTCTTTTTTAAAAATTAAATATCTAAATATTGGTTAATTTAAATAATATTTCTCTTTTTTAATGATGAATAGATGTTAAATTTGTTCAATTTGAGTTTTTGAATCAAGTATCCAATATTTAAAGTGATTATTTTAGATTTTATTATGACGATAAATCCTAATAGAATCGCCGATCTCATTGATGTTGATTTTATTTGTCATTTTACATTTTAATTATTAAAAAATATAATTTTGTTTATATAACAAAATATTGTCTAATTTAAATATATTTTCAGATAAGGTAAAATATTATTTATTAATTTTATACTGTTGATTGTAAAAATATTATTTGAAAAATAAAATAGATAGAATTCATTCACTATTATTTCAAGGAATATTATAAAGTGAAATAAAAAAAAATACTACAACTAATAATAAAAAAGAGAATATTTTTACCCAAAAATGTATTATTTTAATGATATAATATCTAATATTTTTTTCAAATTATTTTCAATAATTATTTTTTATGTTTCTCTAGATATATTTTTATGTATAAATTTTAATAATTAATCATTTTCTAATATTTTCATAATTTTTGTAATCTATATAAATTTTTATTTATTATTATGAAATTTATTTATATCAGTGTATATGTTATTATAATTAACCCCATTTTGGTTAAAATAAGAGTTATACTTAATTTGAATTCATCATTGAATGTGACGGGATTCGATAAAATAATAATAGTAGCTTGAATATAAAATTTTATATAGATACATATTTCACTCATGGGTCATGGGTTAGACTTTTTTCATATTTCTCCAATTTTGGTATGCCACTATGAATGTCAAACATACTTTTTTTAGTATTATCCTGTCGTATACTATATATTAATCTACGGTACATGAGGTTAATAATGTTACTATAATTTAATAATTCATAATTTCATAGTCATAAAATGTTATATAGGAGAATTAGCTATACATAAGATGGTAGGTAATGTTGTGAGCCTTGTATAAGACTTTTATTTCACTATATGGTACGATTTTCCCATAAATTCCATGTTTGAATTATTAAGGTATGGTCAAAATTTCCTACAAAAGAATTGGTAATTTGAAAATACCAGGACCTCTAGAACATGGATACGGTTGTTTGGAATGGATTTAAGTATATCTAGGATGAGATAGGGTTCCTATTGTATTTATATATGTGAATATATGATGTTACATTTTATAAGTAATAAGAATGGTACTCTCATAAATATTAACAAAATTAATATTTGATAAATGTCTTTATCATAGAAAATGGTTCCAATTACCTCCAATTTAGAATATAGGATACAGTAAGTTAAAAATACACTCATACAGTCATATATAGACATATTTTAGTTATAATAGTTTCCTACTAACAATGTTTAACCCCTCATTAACCATTAAAATATTTAATATAGTGAAAAAAAATTATCATATTAGAAACTCACTCTGATTAAGAATGAAATTGAAATCACTGAAAAATATATAATATATGATTCATAATATGGAATCCAATTTCTATGATTCATCATTCATTAGTGGAAAAAAACATATTTAATATATGTTTTCAAAACATTAATTTTTTTAAAAATATCCCTTATTAACATTAGAATAATTTTATAGAAACACCAAGTTTTATATTGATTCCCATGGAAATTATTAGATTTTGATAATTAAAATCAAACTTATTTGTCTTAATACCCAAAAGAAAACATAAATTAATCTTTTTAAAGCATGATTAAAATGTAATTACTAAAAGTATTTTTTTCTTGAATAAAAATATTACTTAGAAATTTACAATGGAGTAAACAAATTACAAAGAATAATATTATGTTTTCAAATAAATTATATTAATTCATAAATAAATGTTTTCTATAATTTTTTTCATAATATTTAATTTAATTCATATATCTTAATAATGTCATAAAAATGGTTGTATTGGTAAAATCATAATTATTTTGCAATTCAACAATAAAATCATGATTTTCAAAAAAAATCCAAAAAATCATTTTAGACTAATATCGATATTTTAATATAAAAAATGTACTCCACTTCAAAAAATTTGATGTTTAAAATATTAAATTTAACATTTAAATGAAACCATGTTTTAAAACCATGATAATTTTAGTATAAAAGATTAATAAGATCGATATATTTTTAATACACAACATAGAGCCTTAAGAGAACTTTACTATACTATAAAATATTATATTTAATATTTGGCCATAATAAACTAGTCATTAAATTAAAAATAAATATTTTTCAAAAAATTGTTTTCATTTCATTTTATTTCTAGATTTTATAATTAATAAAATCAAATTTTATAAATTTTTTATGAAAAAATTGATACCATTTTTAAAAACATTTTTCCATAATAGAATTTGGTTAGTTTTGTTTGAAAAGACTTATTTTTTTAGTGAATAGTGAAAACTAATGATTTTTTTAAAACCATTGTTTCTATATATTAAAACACGTAATTAAAAAGTATCATTTTATTTTGTATTTTGTTTTAAAATTAAAAAATGATAAATTTTATATAATACAATATATATAATTTTATATGAATCAACATTATATTTTATTTCTGAATTTTTATATTTTTATTATTAATAAAGAAAATTTATTAAAAAATGTTTTTTGTTATCTATTGGGAAATAATTTTAAATTAAATCTATTAAGATTATATTAAATTAATTTTTGAAAATGTATTTAATATTTTCAATCAGGTGGTTCAGAAATTGAAAATAGTTCCCTGTTATATTTTTTCCATTATGAATATAAAATTTGGTAAATATTTGTCTCATCTGTAAGGGTAAAATAGTTGAAATGGTGTTATAACTATGTGATTGGACCTAAAAATAACCATAACTGATGAATTTATTCTATTGGACGCATTATGTCTAAAATAATTTTAACCTAGATATAAAAATATTGACATTTTATTCCAAGGACCATTCATTATAAAACGTATATTATTTTAAGAAAAGTATAAATAAAAAATGTCACTTAAAAACTAAATATCAACTCCAAATTATGGATCTCGAGAGGGAAGTGACGTTGACTATTTAGCAAGATCAATATTTAGATCTAGTGATCTAGTGAGATGAATAACATTCCATCGAGCTTTTTCATCGTCTAATATAGATTTATTCAACCCCTAATGGTAATGATCATTCAAGGAGGTGGCCTCTGAGGATCCCAAAAAAATCCCTAAATGTGAATCCAAACCTATAGAATACTAGATCTTAATGTATATAATTATTATAAGCATTGTAGGTTTTAGTTATTTTGACTAATTCTACATCTAAACTGCCCATAATGGAAAATGATGGAGATTTTTTAGTTGATTTGGATTCTGATGCTCTTCAACAGTGGCTCGATATTTGAAAATTATCCCTCCTCAGACACATGATAAACTCAAATGGTTATAAGACAAGGTCATTTTTTGATATTATGTCATAGATATAACATATTTTTGGTTTTCAATGTTGGATATTTATCCCAATTGGGAAATTTTATTTGCACAACGTCCTCATGAGCAAGGAAGAATTGGGATCTTCCAGGACCATTAGAAATAGTCACTTCAAGCCAGGAGTCCTAAGACACTCATATTGGGCCTTTAATTTCAACCCTCTTTCTAAAATTAACTCCTAATCATATATTTATAATTGAATCCATGGAAAATTTTTGGGATTCTTTCATTTTAAAACATTGAATGACTTTTCCTTATTCATTAAAAGGCCACAAATATATGATCAATGCACACAAAATGGTGTTCTTGGTCTATATTCTAGGATTCTAGTTGCGGAAAAACTAGACTCTAGCATTCCAAAATAAAAAAATATATTTCTAATGATCAAAAAGTTGATGTTATGGAAGAAAATAAGTACAAACCTCTTTTTGTGATGTCTATAAAATTGGTGGTTACTCTTTTTCAAAATCTAGGGTTATTGAGAAATAGATAAAGCCACCTCCTGATACAATTGGAATAAATGAAGTGCTTGAATACCAAAAAGGAAAAAAATATCCCTATTAATTCAAAGAATAAGGAGAAACCTATATTGGTAAAGAATCAAGTTCCCCTTATAGCCTCTGGATCAGAGAAATCATGGGTCAATATTATTGAAGAATAGGAACAAAGTGATGAAACAGACATATTATCATTTCATTTAATTCAAGATTTACTAAACTTCAAAACCAACATGAAATATATAAAAGGTAGTGTTGATATGGCCACTATTGTTACCATTTCAATTGAGGGACCTCTTGAATCACTTGTTGTAGTGACTTTTGAAAATACTACCAACACTATGAATACAACTGCTGGTAGATCTAAACACTATCTTAGAATGTATCTTCTGTAAGATGGTGTTATAGATACCCAAACTATGAAAACTGTGTAACATGTTTGTTTTTGTGATAAAATAGTCTCTATAGCCCCCAAATAGGACCTTATGGTCGGCTTGGATGGTCATATAGTCACACATAGAGTGTATACCATCGATCAAAATTGGGTCGGCTCCATCTCACTTCATCCAACTCCCTAAAATGAAACAACAATAACTGGAAATAATTTTAACACTAATGTTTCTTCTATTAATCACTCTATGAATATAAAAAGGGAAGAATATATTAGTAGTACTCCTAATAACTATTTTTATGAAAATTGAATAGAGCACCCCAACATTTCTAACTAAATCAGAACAGATCACACAAAACTCCTACCGCTATAGATCATAAGGACACTCCTAGAAATGAAATAACATAGAGTTGGACCACCATCCATCTAAAAAGTGATGAATAAGTTATGAGGAAATAAAAAATGGGGTTCTACCCCCAATCATAAGTTCAAATGAAACTCTTATTTTGTAACTATCAAGGATTGGAAAACAATAATGATGCCACCTCTTTACACACATTCATTCATTTTCATAAACCCAAATTATTGGTTTTTGCTAAGCCCGAATAATGTTATTCACATGGTTCTACTGGAATAGAAAACACAGGTTACAGATTTATTGCAGCAATATTGCGTCTAGAAATATCGATACCTTATGGGTATTTTCCCACAATTCTATTTATGAAGCCACTACCTTCAATGATGATGAATAGATTATAAACTGTGAAGCTGACATATCAAATGTCCATTTATACATCTCCTTCATTTATGAGAAAAAATTATCAACAAAATAGGAATCCTTCGTAGAATATAGAGTTTATTATTCATATAATTCATTACTCCATGATTATTATTGGTTAATTTAATGACATAATATTCTCAAATGAGTTATTGGGTGTTGTCCATCACACTATATCCTCAAATGAATTCATGTAATATATGTATAGGAACAATTTGGTGGAAATTAATCTTATTGTAGTCATGTATAACTACTATAGAAGACCCAACAACAGAATGATCACTATAAATCTTGATGGAGCCTTATCTAATGATCATGAACTATATAAATGGTACATTATCTCCAGAATTACCATTCAAAATATTAACTCTAACCATCATACTATTTTGTTCAACCATATTACGATGGTTCTTAATAGAATATTTCCTTTTATAATCAATAATTAATGTTCCACACATTATGATTTTTATAATCAGATGACTAATTATTGGAACTCCATTCACTGTCTTAATAATGATTTTTCATATCTCATAAAGCTTAATCTTTTGAAATGCAATTTCAAGAGTTGGTACAAAGACAATTTCAGAAAAAAACCGAGAATGATATTGTTTATCTTGAATAAAATCATATCCAATTTCAATAATAGGTCACTAAATCTGACGTTGAGATGAATATTAAAAAAAAATTGACATCACATCTAAGTTTAATTATCTCCTCTCTCTCTCTCAAGGAAAGTCTTTAAAAATATACGTTTAATGTTAAATAGATTAAAGAGAGGGATTAAAACACCAAATTCTATAATGATCTACAATGATAAAGAAATACATGTAGACCTATCACAATCCTAAAATATAGAGATAGAACCATAGAACATGAGAAATCTCTTACTGACTATATTACCACCAATTTCTCAAATATTTTTAATGGTACTAATCTGAATAAAGACCTAAATTATGGAATAACTCCAATTATGGTCAATGATGAGTAAAAAATAAGACTTACTACTATCCCATTGGTATTTTAGATCAGATTAGTAGTTTTCCCCTTGAAGACTAATAATTCCCTGAGTCCTAATTGATTTACTAATTCATTATTCCATAAGTTTTGGTATTTTATTCAATTTGATGTCTGTAGATTGGTTAAAAAAATTTCTATCAGTGTTTTACCCCATTGTATTAACACAAAATTACTCATATATATCCCCAAGTATGAAAATGTATTTGAAATAAACTATTCAAACCCATTACCATCATCAACACTAGATATAAAATTATCACCAAACTCATGTCCAATGGGCTGACCGATATTGCAAGTAAAATTGTATATTGGAAATAGTTTTATTTTGTGAAAGGAAGAACTATCCATGATTGAGTTAGAAAAACTTTTGAATGTGTCAAACTCATTAATAAAATCACCATTGGTGGTTTTCTTGTTCTCACGATAAATATCAGAAATTCTTTTTAGACTATAGATTGGGGATTTATTTATAAAGTGCTTCAAAAATTTGGCCATAGTGGCACTTTTTTGAATTGGTTGAAAGTAATTTTTTTAGTGTTCTCATATTTCAATGCTCATTAATGGTTCTCCATACAGATATTTTGTATGTTCAAAAAGAATTAGTAATGGTGATCCTATCTCTACTATTATTTTCTCTATCACAAGGTATTATCTGAATAGGCTTCTTAGATGAAGGAGCACAACAAGATTAAATCGATTAAAGATTCAATGAACCTTTCTACTCATACTCAACTATTATATTATGACGATGTTATCATTTTTATTCAAGGAGGAAAATGAAATATAAAAAATATGAATAAGGCTTTATCTCATTATGAGGATGTTTCGGGGTAGGTTATTACCTATAAAAATCATTCATTTATTTTGGGAAGAGAATTAAAACAATTATAAGATCACATAAATTTCCACCCTTGGGAATTAAATATGGATCCATTCCTAGGAAATATCTTTAAGTCCCTATTTTTTTGGGAATATCTAAACATAGTCATTTCATTAAATGTTTTGATGAAATCAATAAGTATCAATCCTCTTGGAAAGGGAAGTATCTCTTCATGGTAGAGAGGTTTTTTCTAGTTAAATATATCATGGTATCCACACTAGTTCATTCATTTATGATCTATATATGAACCATTCCAATTATCAAACACTTAAATGTCTGAATGGAGAATTATTATTGAGTTGAACCACGTTGGACTGAAAATTGCTCATTGTATCTTGGAATAATTAATGCAAACCCATTAATATGGGTGGCATGGGAATAAAAAACCACAACTTACTCAATGAAGTTCTACATTATAGAATTACAAGGAATCTACTTTATAGTGACTCAATGGATATAATCATTTTTAAAGATAGATTTACTAAAAAACTGAAAAATAGAATTAATTAATATATGGGATCTTTAATCTAGTCATCTATTAAATACTCTTTTCTGAACATCATGTATTATTCGAGATTGATTTCTTGTAGGGATTATTCTCTTAATGTTTGGCTTTACAATTGTATGGGAACACTACTTATCTCTTCTGTTGATACTGATCATCTACCTTTGGATTCTAATATATCAATTCACGACTTCTTAGATTCTACCATTATGGATATATCTAATGAAATCCACATTCTTCTAAACAATTATTTATTTACTCTACACAAGGATAATTTATTTTGGGAATTGGACATGAATAGAATTCTTGATTCCAATAGTTCTATCATTAAAATTTTAATCATGATATTGATTTCTCTTGGCTCAACCACTTTGATTAACCTTGGATAATACCATTAATAATTACCCACATTTGGAGGCTTTATCACAATAAAGATCATACTTATGTCTATATAAAAACATATCGAATTATTTTATGTTCCAGGTATAACTTCTACAGCCAATATAAAGAGGATATTACACATCCTTTCTTGTCATGTGACACAACCTCACCACAATAGAAATCAATTAAAGAGTTCTTTAAAATCCCACACCTTGATATAACTAACACTTTGGATATGCTACAGCATTTAACAACTTTTCAGGCTTCCCCACAACTGAAACATATGTTCCTTGCGACTATTTCAGAAAACATACATATCATCCACTGAGGTAGGAATTGAGTAATACATGGATAGAATTCCTTCTCCATTCTAGAATAATTGGTTCACCACATCAATATAGTAAAGCATGAAAATGGTATTCCATCCAAACACTATTCTGTCTCAATGCAGGACTTCATGGTCGTTTGGAAAATCAGAGCCCCTGGAAATTACTTATAGAGGACAGGCCTACATGAAGTCTTCAAGTAGACACCCCTACATGGTTGGAAAAAAATCTACACTTATAGAGCATTAAAAGGTAACCTGAGTCCCATTGGATGGGGTTCTATATTTAAGGAACATGATGTAAATTCTGTCAGATTTATTTTCCACCTGTGGATTTACCTTTTCAATGAAGCTGAAATGATCAACGTGATTTATTATATTAACTAATATAATATTAAGGTCTTAGATAATATTTTGATTGAAATAAATTCTACCATGGTTATGAAATATATTCCTAATGGAGTGATACACATGTCTCTGAAACTCACTACTATATGGATGACTTATCTCATAATTCATTTAGAGCCCAATTACATTATCACACATGTGTATTGGGAACTAAACACAATGGAAGAAATGCTTTTGAATAAAAGAATCAACAAAAGGATCATGTTGTTTAATGTTTTACATATTGATTTGAATCATATCTTTTAGAATAACTATAAAAAACCCTACTTTTTGACTCATGTATCCTTTTTTTTCTTTAATAAATTTATCTAGGACTTTTACGCCAAGAAACACCCTCTTAAAGAATCAAATTTAAATCTCATTATTTTATTTAAATTATATGTTATCATATTAATAAAAATAAGTTATGGGTGTATATTAATTGTTATTTTTAATAGTAATAAATTATTTTTAAGAAACTAATTTACTAATATTTTTTAGTAATGATATAACTACATCAAATTCTAAAGAAATGCTGATATATTTCTTGAGCATGTAGTATAAAATTAAAGCAAAATGATAATAAAATAATCAATAAAATTAATATTTTTGAATTAAATTCAGAATTAAAATAATTTCATTGGTAAATATAAATTATAAACTATAGTCATTAAATTTATCATTGTATATAACTATTTTCAAGATGTCAATGATGTCAAATTATAAAAGTAGTCCAAAAAATGACTTTAAAGATATTTTATAATAAAAAACTTATTATTAAAGGATTTTAAAATCAAATAAATATTTAAATATAAATATTAGATGATATATGCTCTAATATTCCACCAATGAAAAATATGTGATCAAATTTTCTCCTTATTAGTAAATTTATATCCCTTAAAGGCCAAAAAATGTGTTGCCTGAATAAATCATAAATGTTGTTAACATAGGTTTTAAAAAAAATAAAATATTAATTAAACTTGTAACGATAGTATTTTTTGAATTTATTTAGACCTTATCATGTTAACATTTGGAAATTATTTCCATTTTATTAGACATAACATGATTATTATATATATTGCATTTAAATATTTTTTGTAATTCCAAGTTTGTTCTTTCCCTCAATTACAACAGGGACCTCTTACCCTCTCTAATTAACACCTCTCCAGACACTTATAGAAAAAACAACAAACTAAATCTCTTACCAAACCTCTTTATCCCTATGTAGATTCTAAAATATAAAAAATACTATCCTAGAAGGCTTAAGGTGTAATCAAAAAGATGTTTCTCAAATAGGAGGTAATCATCATTTCCAAATCTTTCAAATTGTATTTCCTCTTATAATTCATATACATTTAGTGTAACCATACTAACACAGTAAATCCAATAACATAAACATATTAATATGTTATTATGAATATGGTATAACCATTTTCAAACGTTTCTATCATATGGAAAATGAAAACATAACATGTGTGCCTGTACAGCCTACCATCTCTATGTAATTGTGTAATTCATTTTTCATCACCACATTTCATAAATGGTTATAAATATGGATCAAATTAATATATATTATATTTATATAATTATTAATATTCTGAAAATATTTTATATCATTTACCTTGTTACCCTTACACCTATTAAAATTTATAACATTACTCATGAAAATGTGTAGAGTACCACCTCCTTGAAGAGATGTGATTACTTTTTCTTGTGCACATTATGTGTATGATGATAAATATATATAATGAATAAATATTATATTTATAACATTATTAATATTACTATATTGATTTCACCATTATCATGATGGCAAGACCAAACCAGCTAAATTGAAACACACATAAAAAATAAAGTATTTAACACCCAAAAGATGATGATAAAGAAAAAATATATTAATGAATGGGAGAATAGATGATATAAAAAACCATATATAGATTTATAAGTATTAGTTTTATTCTAGTATATAATTATAATCATTTTGAATTTTCTATAAATCCATTTAAAATAACTTATGAAGAATTTTGAACGTTTAGTAAGAGTCTCTTGTCCAACTTTTCTTTCTATGTGATACATGTCATATTCACCACTAGTTTTTTTTTCAATTGGAGTGTATACTAGCACCGTTTATAGGTTATAATAGGAATATATTTATATTAATAGTATTTAAATTTTATTTTAATTTTATTTATTTTGTGGGCGGTATTATAAAAAATTTATCATGGTTTTAAGGGTTTATTTCACAATCTCGTCCGAATTCATGATTGTTTACGTTTAAGTCCCTATTGTGGAATTTTTTGATATTTATATATTAAAAACTTTCCATTTTTTTCCTCTATTATTTTTGGAAAATTTAAATTTTCCTTTTTTTTCTCTCTAAGTACTGAAAAGTATAAAATATCTTTTAAAGAAAACTGACATTATTTTTTTATTCAACCAGAAATCAATTTATTCGAAATCCTTAATTTTTTAAATATTTTCATGAATTTTTTTTATATATTACAATATTGATTAATTTCATTTTAACGCATGTTTTTCTTTCTATTAAAATGTTTAAAATTTGTTTTTATTATTATCTTAATATTTCACATTTTATCGATATTGTTAACAGAATCATTGTTTTAATGTTTCCTTTATGAATTATTATTCCCACCATCATGAAAAATATTTTTTTGAGGATTTATATTCATTTTTATATAGTTATTTTCAATAAAAAAAATTTACACTAATTGACTAAAAAATATATTTTAAATAATTAATTTGAAAAGTAAATGTATAATTACCTGAAGAAATTTTCCAATCCTCATATAAAAGTATTTCTATCTATGTCAATATCCCCCAATAAATATCTTGATTTAATAAGGATATACTCTAATAATAAGATCCACCATATTACACTATATAGGTTATAATTAGGTTGTTCTATTTATTAATTGGAAAATTTATTAACATTTCGTATGCTCAATTTTGAATATGAATGTTTATGTTGATTGTGTCTTAATTTTTTCTTCTTTTATTTCATATAATTAATTAATTACACATAGTATATGATGATTGGATCCTATTATAGACCCTTGATGCATTACTGGTTCCCATGCAACAAATTTGTTTTTTGGAATTTATTATATTCCTTGCCTATTTATGTATGATTTTATGGTAGATGTCCTTCAAATTAAGATTATGATGTCCATTATTATAAACTCAATCATTAAAAACATATTAATTTTTAAACCTGTCATTATTTATGTTTCTATCTCATACATTTATATATTCTCATTTTATGGTTTTTTTATATGTCATATTTAGTTATTTTATATCTTTTACATATTATTTGTGAATTATTTATTTTATGATAACTATCATTTTACTCCTTCCATGTTGACAATTTTTTCTTACCTATTATTATGTTTTCCAATACCCTGTATACCAAAAAGGAATATTTTTATGATTTCTATGATATATTAGTAGAAATAATAAATTTATCACTATAATATTTTTATTGGTTTCATATTTTCAGAAGTAATTATATAATCATGTATGTATCCAGTATATTGTTAATATTAAACTATTTTATTTGGTCAAATTTCATCAATTTTATCATGTGAAAAATTAGTAAGATATCTATTGACACTTGGTCATATGAGCTCTCATGTTATACATATAATTCAAGGACAAAATGATTTTATAATAATTAAATATATTTTTAATTGGAAAATTTAAAAAAATTATATATTTAATATCAATCAAAATATAATACTCATTCTTATTAGTAATCCCGAAAATTGAGTTTTTTTAACATTACCAAGATCTTCAGATTTATCACCTCCTAAATAAATTTCATCCTGGGAATTTCATGGATTATATAAAAAAGTGAGGATATTTTTCACACATAGATTTTTTGTATTACTATTTTTCTTGATTCATCATATTTTTTTAAAAAAATTTAATAATGTGAGTTACTATATTCAGTGACACCCTATATCTAATATCAATCAATTTTATAGTATTTTCCTCATACAAAATATTTATCTCTAAATGAACTACTTTAGAGATCAATGCATCTTACTATTCATGAATAAATTTCTATAAAAACAAAACACAATAAAAATCGGGTACCTTCCATAAACTCATATGAAGAGTTACTCTGAAAGAATATAATCTCACATTTTTTTAACTTCATATTTAACAATGAATCATGTGATTAATTTTAATTTGGTTCTAAATTACCTAGAACATTTCAATAGAGGTATTCTTTTCAAATCATGATCGCATACCTCAAATGATATATATTTCCTCTAATTATATATATAACACTTATGTATAATCTTATCTTCCCTCATGTTGTTCTAAATCATATTTAACAATTTATACATCTGTTATATTAATTTTGGACCCAAAAACTTTTTATCGCAAATATTTTCCGAACATACATGATTTCAATACAGGTATACATATAATTCATGAAGTGGTTCAATATTTATACTGAAATGAAAATTATTATTATAAGAAATATATTATAAAGAAATATTTTTTAATGATATTCCATGTATTTTAATGAGAAATACTATGGCATTTTAAGAAATTCTTGAATTATTTATTCTAACTGTCTATCAGAATCAGGTAGAAAACTTTAAAAAAAATCAATACTCAATAACATTTGTTATGCATTCCAAAAAATTAAATATAAATCTCGGATCATTATCAAATTCTATATAAAGAAGAAATATAAATAACATAACTATATGTTTAAGATATATTATATCCATTTGATCCAAAGGAGTAATATCTTATATATAAATATGTTTTAAAAAAAATTCAATCTATAAAAAATAAGCCAATTTGTTTTAATAACTGAAGCTGTATTAGGAAATATAACCACAAATTCCAAGGAAATATTCTCACATTTCAAATTAATCACTGAAAATGGTTGAATCACATATGTTAGTATTTGTATCTTATCTTTCACATATTGAAAAGTTATATACTTCATAGTAACATCAATAATATATATCTTCATTAATTCCAAATGGGTCTATTCATTGAGGTATAAAAACATATTAATATATTTAGATGAATAGAAAATACAGAGTTGTGAGCCTTACTCAACAATTCTTTTCTCAATTACCAATTACTCAACACACTCAACCTATTTTTAAAGTCTATAACATGTTATTTATCAAAGTAAAACTATACAAACTAAAAATTTATAAACAATTAATTCATTTCATTTAAACCATGATATTATTTGGGAGCCTTATGAATTCTTGTTTATAATTATGATTATGGTAATACCAACTCAAAATGAGAAAAGTATTCTAGATACACGACTTCAAATCCTAAATTAATAAAATAATTAACTAACAGATCTTGTTCCATACATATAATGGTTAAATTATGAATTAAAATTTTGACTCAAAGTAACATATACTTAATTGAATTTACTAGAATGATAGTGAATCATAAAATCATAATACCTTTTCTGTTATGGGATATATCTTCTCCTAAATTTTGAATCTTTTTGTGTTAATATATACCTAAAAATTTTATGATTTTTATATTTTTCGCATTTCTCACCATATTGAAGATATCTAAAAAATATCAAGGCATAAACCACAACTACAAACTCATAATCATGCATTGTATAATTCTTATCAAGGAGGGTCAATTGGTCTTGTGATTATGAAATTTTACAATCACCTTTAGTCAAAACACTCCCATGGACCTTAAGAGAAGAATTTATACAAATAAAAACACCCTAAATCATGATTGATATGTAAAAACAAGTTTCTCAACCAATATTTTTTTAAATTACATAAAATATCCATAAATTTTCTTTTTCTAGAAAATATAACTCCCATTCAAGTTAAATTGGTTGGATGAATAGACAATCGATTAATTTTTTCAATGAAAATCCAATAAACCCACTAATCCAATAAAAAGATGAATCATAGTGAAACAACTAGGAATTATCCCCTCAACCACCACTTTTTTTAATAGGATCAATATTAATTACATAATTACATCCAATATTCTAGTAGAAGGAAATATATTTTTGCCAAAATCAAAATTTAAATAATTGTTCATCAAAATTATTTTCATTCAAGGTCTTTAAAACAATCATTATATTCTTTTCAAGATCCTTATAAATTTTTTAATAAAACAAAACATCATTTATGAATACCACCACCCATGTATGAACTCATGGAAAACTCAATAAATTAGATTTAAAAATATAGTAGATTCATTTGTAAAATAAAAAGGCATATAAACAAACTCAAAATGGAAATACCTAGTATGAAATGATGTCCTCATATTTTCCTCTTACATCACATTCATCTCATGGTATCCATATATGATTAAAATCATGGAAAACCAAAGAGTTCAATATAACTAATAAGAAAATTCATAGATATGAGGCAATATATACTTTTTCTTTATAGTAATGTTTTTAAATTGTCTATAAACAATGCAATGCCTCAAGGGAGAAACTTTTTTAATAAAAAATGATCCTACTAATGTAAATATCTATCATGGTTGAAACCCTTATCATGTAATTCATGTTATTTATTTTTTGACTTTAATATCAGGATTGGATCCATTCAATTTTTAGTTCTGTAAATTGTATTTTAACCAAGAAAAAATTCAAATATGAAGTCAACCACACATTCTAGAATAATTATATAATTAGAATGTATATCCAAAAATTAATTTCCAATATTAATTTTTATAACATAATAATTTCTAAAAATATTTATTTTAATTTATTAGTAATTTTCTAGATTATATTTTTTAGATTCAAATTTAAAATAATTATATAATGTAAATTTTCAATCAATATGTAAAATTTTATATTCTAATGAAAGTGTAAACAATATAATATTTTTTAAATTTAAAAGTTATATTTTTAAATTTTAGATTAATAATTTGAAAAAATACACTGAAATTTTTATATTGACTTGTGAAATTTAAATTATAAATAATTTAATTTATTTTTAGGAAAATTTTAATTTTTTAGTGAATGCATAAAATTGTTAATTTTTTGAAAAAGTACACTTTTCCATTAAATCAAGTAATTTAAATTAATAAATATATTCTTGATTTCTTATAACGTAATATAAAATAACTTTAATTTAACATAATATAGTTAATTTTATAGGAATTTTCATTATATTTAATTTTGGTAAAAGTTCATTTGTAGGCTTAAGAACAAATTTAAAAAATATATTTTTGTTTTTGTTATTAATTATTATATTAAATGATCTTTAAGATACTTGTATATATATAATCATATTAAATATAATTACTATTTTTAATTAATTGATTAAAATTTTATTAACGAGTTCAATTAATTTTTTTTCATATGAAATTGTAACCACCGTAAATAATTGTAACCAAAATAAATGATAAAGTGGGTTAATTAAGATTAAATCTAAGTGATAATGTCAAAAAATTGCCCAAGCACCCTGGTAACCTAATAACAAAGAAAGTCTATTATATTTTCTGAAGGGTGTGTATGATCCCTATGGGTTGGGGACTAGAACCTGAAATAATACAAAAAAAATAGTGGGAACAAATATTCTAATAAAATTATGGAAGGAAGATGACAAATTAGTATGCATTCAAAAGAGACTCCATTGGGAGATGTGTACAGAAAGTCAAATAGGTATGAAAATCAAAATTACTATAGAAGAGTACTAATAATATAGAAAGACAAATAGACCAAGTTCCAAGGAGCACAACTCTGCATGTCTATGGATTAATATCTAGATCAACCTCCAAGTTATGATTTACCCCTACTCAAACCAAGAAGGATATAACCAACAAACACCTAAGTAATACGTAGGGTGTGACATAAAATCCTAATAGGGTCTCACCAAGGATTTTATAACAAGACGATAATATTAAATTAACCAAATAAGTGATTTAAATTTTAAAATAAATAGGTTTGGAAATTAAATATCATAATACAACAAATCATGGTTTGAATTTCGAAATGATGGAAATAAATTAGAAAACAATTCATCATATTTAAAAATGACGGAAATTATTTCATAAATCGCTTCAATAAACACTTTTATATAAAATAGTTTATATAAATTCATAAGGCATGTAAAACAACTTTCAACCCTGGGATATATTTTTTATTTCATATAAAAGAAGTGAGCAACACGGTTATCATCCAATAAGAATGATAATTCCAGGGTATAGGATCCTCACAAACTCATGTGATAAACCACAATGTGTACACACATACCTTGGAAATCATAGGAGAGGAATCATCTATGTCCCAATGGGGGAGAAATATGTACTGACCAATATTTTTTTAGTATTCTAAAGCATCAATCTATTCCAATGGAAATTCCAACCTATTGTGTTTTCCCAATAACTCACTAACTACCAAGTCTTTCATGTGCTTTAGTACAATTCAATGATGGCCTATTTATTTTATGTAACGTAAAAATAAAATTAATTCAAACTCCCCCATTTCAAAAATACTAATTTCCATTGAAAATCCAAATTTTATTTTTAATGAAAAACATGTATTTTCACCAATATAAAACCATATGGTTTATATTAAACCATTTTTAATACATTTTCAAAAATATAGGTTTTTAATCAATTAAAAATTCAATTATACAATCTTATTTCACAATAAAATTCAACAATTTAATTTCAAACAATTCCCATCAATTGCACAAAAAAACCCCAATTCAATTTAACTTAGGTTTAAATTTTTTTTGTCAAAACCACTTCACAATTTAATTTAATATTTCAAAATTTAATAAATTTACATAAATTTACCCCAATTAAATGGATTTAGGGTTTTTCATGTTTTTGCCAAATCCCCATTTTGAAAACCCAAATTCTATAGAATTGGGGTTTTCCAACAAACCAAGTGAAATCCATTTAACCAAAATCAAACAATTTAATTTAATTCAAACAAATAAAATTAAAAAAAATTAATTTAGGGGTTACATAAATTGGCCCTCATGACAAAACCACCTACCTCTGGATAAACATAATCTGTAATGCCAATCCTTAATTTGGTTTTTTTTTAAACAACGATGATCCCATAATCTGGGAAACAAGGACCAAACCATGTTTTATGATCCCAAAATAGTGGGTATTATATCCACAAAGAAACATGTGGATTGACAAAACACTAGGGAGATGAATGGATTTTTGGATATAGATATCGGGGCAAGGAAACTAACCAGGGGAAGATTGATGGGTGTTTCTCAAGATTTGAATCAATTTGTGGATGGATTAGAGGGGACAAGAACTACTCATGGGTTCTCTAAGAAGAATCATAACATGTATGGGTTATTTGTTTGTGTGGCTGGAACCAAAATGGGGGCTTTGGAATTACTAATATGGATGTTTATATTAAGGAAATATCATGTATAGTTATATTGGAAGAGTCTCATGGTTTGAATAACCATGCGATCAAACCCTACACCTATTTTAATAGGTTTGAACAGTTTCTCATAATAGGTTTCATGGTCTAACAGACCTTGTGCCCATTGTGAGAAACCTAATTTCCTATATTTGAACGGTTTGTCATGGAAGGGTTCATGGTTTTCCCAACCTATTTTCCAACCGTGTACAAGCCAGTAATTTTCAAAAAAATTAAAATTTATACACAAAAACCCCCAATTGAAACCCAACCAATACATAGTTAGAATATGGGTTTATGAATACCTGAAAAAAGTAACTAGAATATATAACCTCCCAACCATATTAACATTATATCCCCATAAAGCATATAGAGAAGCTTACATGCTAAAAGGGTGGGGGAACTACTCTCTCTTTAGTACCTCCCTCTCCCACATATCATTATTATCATAACCTCTCTTCCATATCACATAAACCAAAGGTATCATCCTATTATGATGTACTTTGGTTTCAAAATCATCTATAATGACAGGTCATTTAGTCAGGGATAAATCATATTCAACATCCAGATCATTCTAGATCAGAACATGAGATGGATCAGATAGATATTTTATTTTCTAAAATACATGGAACATGTTATGTATCAACACCAATTATGGTCAATGTTCTAAATGGTAAGAAACATTTCCCGCAAGATCAACAACCTGAGAAGGACCAAGAAAAGTAGGAGCAAGATTACCTTTCCTACAAAGCTATCGAGGATGGAAACATGGTGAAACATTCAAGAACACTTGGTCACCAACTAAAAACTCGAATGACTTGTGATAACAGTCAACATAAGGCATATATTGGCTTTGATTCATAACACTTCACTAATGAATCGACTGAATCTTTGTTATTGTATCTTTCCCCATACATAGTCCAAAAAAGGGAAATTCACCAATCCCAAAAAAACACAATGTAGATATGGAATGATGAAAATAAAAGGCCTCAAAAAGATCCATTCTGGTCATGGACATGTAACTATTGGTATATGAAAAATCAAAAAGTCCCAAATGATCATCCCCAAACCCACCAAAGATGAGAACACAAGTGTGAATCATATACTCATGAATCTGTATAGCTCTTTCTATCTGTCTATCTGACTATGGATAGTAGGTCGTACTAAAACCAATGTGAGATATTTGTGCCTCTTGAATGCATCTCCAAAAAAAGACAAGTGAAATGAGGATCTCTATCAGAGACAATAGTAGATATAATTCTATGAAAATGAATAATCTCTTTCGCAGAGATATTCCCCAACTCTTCATCTCTTTTTTATTTAAAAGGTAATGCTTTGGTCAAAGACCAAATCATATTTTATTGATAGGCAGAAAACAAATTACAAAATGCGAAAGGATGGGATTTTTTACAGTCTCTATCAAAAAGATATAAAATGTCATAAAAGACAGCATCCATCCAAGTCATGCCTTGATGGACCCCTTTGTTGGCTAGAGCATCAGCAACAACATTTTCTTCGCGGTAGGAATGAGTAGCTATATAGTCAATCCCATGGAGCAAATTAAGGCAGTTCATCCAACGAGCAGTGAGAGACCAGGCTAGATGAATGTTTCCATTCCATATTACATGAATAATAGTGGTTGAATCACTTTCAATCCATAACTTTCTCCAGCCTCTCTGCAGAGCAAAGTCAACAGCATGAATGATGCCGAGCATTTCTACCTCCAGGGATGAGGAGTGACTACAACCAACAAAGAAGCATCCCTGACATTGACCAGCTGAGTCTCTGAAGATAGCACCACAACTGGTAGGGCTAGGGTTTCCTTTGGAAGCGCCATCATCATTCAACTTGATCCATCCTGGCATTGGTGATTTCCAGAACACTTCAAAGGATCATTTGGGCTTTGGGAAAATGCCTGGAACATGAAGCTGATGGAGAATCATAAAATCTCTAACAGAGTTGTTGCAACAGTCCTTTTGAATTGAGGCCGCTTCATGAATCAGAATATGAATTCGGGACTTCCCTGCATTAAGATTGAGAGAATGATTATTGTGAAAGAGATCATTTCTAACATACCAGAGTACAAACAGGAGCTCCGCCACTGCTACAAGAAACTGATTTTTGACCTGCAGGGAAGCATCATGTCTAGTGCAATTAATTAGAAACAAAGAAATAGAGTCATCAATGGGTCTTCTACAATTAAAAAGATCAAAGATGTAATTCTAGAGAGCAGAGGCCGTCGCACAAGATAGAAAAAGATGATTAGCATCCTCCCTATGTTGGTTACACAGACGACACTTAGAACAAATAGAAATGCCACGGATTTGAAGACTAGTTTCTGTAGGTAATCTATTATGCACAATGCGCCAAATAAGGGTAAGCCTCGACTCTTCATCTCTATTAATATCATGAATGGGTATAAATTGAGATGATTTCATCAATCAATCGATCACAACCCATATCACATTATTCTTTCTCAGGGTATGTGGATTCCCAACCCCATGGTCAATAGATATCTCATCCCACTACCATGTGGGAACTGGAAGTGGCAGAAGCAAACCTAAAGGCTTTTTGTGCTTGACCTTAACAAGCTGGCTCATATCATAGTAAGAGGAAAACTCAACAATGTTTTGTATCATACCTGGACACAATAATTGTCACCACATGTCAAAAAAATCGTATTAGTTCCCAGTTTCACATCCCATTGTGATTTATGTAAATATCCCTTAATAACTTTCCTTACCGCTAATGGTATAACAAAACATTTCTGGAAGCATAGAATGCCCTCTTTGGAGATTGATCACTCAAAACTATTCTCCCCTCAAAGATATTCAATAATGTTACAGAACTAGTTATAAAGCTATTTTCCCTGAATAAATATCTCATTAATAGCATATGTCAATTTAACACTAGACAAAGAAACCTCAACCCATGATTTTTGGACTGCAATATTCAATTGTTAAAAGTGTTCCATCATGTACCACTCATATAAATATTCTTTCACCACATGGTTCGAAAGATTCGAGCCCAAAGAATCTACGATGACATTCCATTTCCCAAATGTATAAGAAATTTTGATGTCAAAATATTGCAGGCATTCCCCCCAACACCCCATGTTGAGATTCAAATATTTTTCTAAGAAGATAAATCCCGAGCTCTTTGGTCCGAAAATTTGGTGAATTTTTCTCTGTAAAGATAATTTTGTCTACTCTTATGCACATGCCTCACACATATAAGTACATGTTCATGGGTTAGATATTTTTTTGAGAGGCCTAAGCTAGAGTGATCTATAGAATACAATATGATCACCTTGCATAATAACAAAACCAAAACCACAACTCGATACAACATAGAAGACCACATAGCACTGCCCAACCTCTATAAGAGTCAACACTGGTGCAGTATTAAAAATAGTTTTCATCTCAAAAAAATAACTATAATATTTTTACTCCCATGGAAACAATAATCCTTTTTGAGTTAGAGAAATCATCAGATAAACTAACCTTGAAAAGTCCTTAGTGAACTGGCTATAATACCCCGCTAGTCCCAAGAATATTGAAATCTGAAACAAAAACCAATTGTGGTTGTTCCCATGTCATAACTGCTTTCACCTTTTTAGGATGAACTGAATTACCATGTTTTTACACTATGTCCTAATAATTTCTCATCCAAATTCCCGAAAATCACATTTTAAAATCTAGGAATAATATCATTGATTTCATAAGAAATCCATATGTTTTCTCATATGATCCACATGTTCCTCCAGAAACATAGAGTAAACAGGGATGTCATCCACAGAGAACACAACAATGGTATCCTGATACATGAGTAAAATCATGTTCATTAAATCCATAACGAAGGTAGAAGAATTTTTTAGACATAAGGGAATAACAAAGTACTCATTATATTATTAACTACTCTAAAATAAGGTCCAATGAATGTCATGTTATTTTATCCTCAACTAATTGTAACCAATGGAAACATCAATCTTCAATAACAAATTTTCCCATTCTAACTAATCAAAAATATCATCAATATGTGAAAACATATACTAGTTCTTTACCATCACTTGATTGAGATTTCAATAATCAACACAATGTCTTAGTGAATGATCAGGGTTTTAGCAAAAAGAACTAGAACTAAACAAGGTGACACACCTGAGTGTATAAATCCTTTCTCCATAAGATCATCCAAATGAGTGTTCAGACATTTCAGTTTGGTTTTTTTCATGCAGTAAGAAGGAATAAAAACAAGTTGAGTACCAATAACTAAATCAATAGAAAAATGTATCTCTCTTACTGGTATAAAACTAGAGAATTCATAAGGAAGCAGGTTCAGAAACTTAAAGAAAATAGGAGGGAGATCACCACTCGTATATTTCAACCCTGGATCAAATAAAACACCGATATTATGTTCTCCAACTCAAGATAAGAAGTTCCAACCCGGATCATCCTTGGATACCATTCTCCTTGAAAGCCACATAACATACCATTAGGTGTAGTAATGGAGAACCGTAAGAGATAAAAATCAATACATTCTTTATTTAAAAAAAATCAATCCATTATGAATATGAAATAAAGTTGATTCATTTTGAGAACTAGAAAACTACAAGCATGATTGACATCAAATAGAGATAAGACACAATAAAGATTATAGAGACTCTTCCCACTCTTCATACCAAGGGGTTTAGTAATATCCATGACATAAGATTAAATCTACATAAGAAGATTCAGAAAATTAAAAATACGAGTTTAAATAAAAGGATGAGATGCACCAATATCAAATACAGTCATCACTATTGGAAAATCTATATTGTGGGTACCTCTCATGGATACTAGACCCATATATACTTCCTGTAGAGAATCTTCGACTGCGTTAGGAAGCATCATTTTGTACGCCTCTGAGTGGAACTATTTTATATGTGTAGCATCATATTTTCTCGTAGTTTTAGGGGGAGATAATGATCCCCTTCCACTGTAATGAGAGGAATAAACACATAATAATTTTTTTAGGTGATCAGAATATCTATAAGAACTATATAACTTGGGTGCCTCATTGAAAACCCTCTTCTAATTCCCTATATTTCCATTTCGGTAGAAAATCAACAATCCTCTGTTAGTTACTGTAGGAGGTCTAGAATGACCCTAAATTTGGGAACCACCATCTGAATCATCATGCACCCACTATTTTTTTAAGAACTCACACTGACACTAGGAGAGAATGAAACTACCTCTACAAAAAAATGTCATATACCAATAGAAATTTATTGATAGATAATATATTTGTTGCTAAAAATGAGCATTTCCAACAGATATAATGTTTTATTTGTATTAGTTTTTAATACCAACACCTCATTTTACAAACAGAAAGATCTGTTGATATTGATCATTCAATACCAACATATCATTTACCAACAGTTTAATCTATTGATTTATCAAACTAATTCCAACATTTTTTTTACTAACTCATGAATCTGTTATTTATAAGGCTACTACTAGCAAATCTTTATTCATAAAAAACTTTTACAGTAAACTATTCAATAAAAAAGATTTTATCAATAACCAATCAACAGAAACATAGTTTATATATATATATATATATTATTTATATGACCAAAGTAAAGTTTTATTTCCAAGAGTTTTATTAAAAACCTCTCATAATTTAATTTAAATTACAAAATTCTCAAAATATTTAATGTTTTTTATATTTTTCAATATTGTTCATTGAATTCTCTTGAAATATTAAATGTTTTTATATCTTTCAATATTATTTATTTAATAAACATTTAAATATTATTTATAAAAAAAATGACACCACAAACCCTAATCACTGACCCAAGGACCACACTCCGTCCCGCCTCCGTCCCGCCTCCGTCCCACCTCCGTCCCACCTCCGTCCCACCTCCGTCCCACCTCCTTGTCGCCGCAATCCCTGATCTATCCCGCCATCCATGACCTATCCCATCGAACTGCCTTTGTCCCACCTCCTTGTCGCTGGTATCCCTGATATATCCCACCATCCCGAGTTGATCCCATCGACCCCATATCACTCTCCTCTATCCCGCCTCCATCCCACCTTCATCCTTCCTCCTTGTCACTGCCATCCCCAATCTATCATGCCATCCCTGATCTATCCCATCGACCACACATCACCCGCCTTCGTCCTACACATCGCTTGCCTGCTTTTCACCGCCATCGACCACCCCTATCCCACATCTGTCTTTCCTCCTTCCTTTTTCTGAATTTTATTTTCTAAATCATTTACAGAGATTATAAATGTAGACCCAGATTGAGGAGTGTGATTTTGCGGATTAGCGGATGGTTCGAATAACCAACACATTCGATTTATTTTATTGTATGATGTTATGTTGCTTTGTGAAGGGAAACTTGTTTATAGATAAATGTTGGGTGGAATCCCTTTCTCAATAGCTCCAGTATATTATTTTTCTTTAGTAAACACACTGATAATATTATTAACAGCCTTTGGATGCGTATACATAGGATTTGATGACAGAAAATCACAGCTTCAATATAATCTGTTAGGATGTTCGACCTGGTGTATACATCTCTGTTGAATAGTTAAAATATCACTGAAAATGTGTTTTTTCTTCATTATTGAGTTGTTCATAGTGTTGATTCTTTCTCATGAATCTTATTCAATAATTTGGTTTCGGGGTTTTCTAATGATTATGGAGGAAGAATTCGTTGAGCTTCTAATTAATGAGGTTACTAAGCTTCCCTTGGGGTTAGGTTTATGAATGTGGGAATCCTGGATAATTCCATGAATGTTTTGTTCAATACATACTAATTATAATGGGAATATGGTTGTTTCTTTTCTATATATTCTTGATTTCACGATTTCCATTAATCATGGATGTTTTATTTATTCAAACGAAGATTTGAGTCTGAACTCTTGAGATGAATATGGGAATATTCCTCTGATGGTTGTGGCCTATTTGGAACGTTCTGTTTTTACAATTCAACTGTTTGAAATGTTTGGTTACATTGTATTTTTTGGACACCTTTGTTATTTTCCCTAATCGGCAACCCATCACCGCCCCTTGTCTCACCTCTCGGAGTCGTCTCTCATCCCGCTCTCCCACCTCACATCTCGCCCTTCCCTAATGTAGCCTCACCTCCCATCGCCCCACTTCTTCTTCCCCTAACCCCACCTACTTCCCTCAATAACACGACCTGCATCTTTGTTGGCTCCTTTTTCATCTATGGCTTTCCCCGCCAACATCCTCACGCGAACCCATTGCATGTTCTCGATCGCCCCCCCCCCCCCCCGCGACCCCTCCATCCTCAGCATCCCAATGCCTCAGCATCCCCCCACGACCTCTCCATCGGTGGTGTCCCAACCCCCCCCCCCCCCCAATCCTCGACATACCTGTGCAACCCCGCCATTACCCACCTTCCACAATCTCCCAAGCCCTACTCTGCATCGCCTAGAATCCCTATCCCCTCTCAGCCTAGATTCTCAGCCACCCACAATCAGGTTGAGTGAAATTTAGAAAGAGGAGTATGTATGGTTTGAGGATAACACCCTCTCATTGTAGGGAAGTAATTTCTTTATTTGACTTTAATTTGAATCAAATTTCTCAATCATTTTGTTACCTATCGGAACCCCATTTGTTATGATGGTTGTGTGTTAGTGCCTAATAATTGAATTCAAATAATCACTACACTATGTGTGTACAACGTGGTTATTAGAAAACTACTTTATTTATTGTAAACCATTCTGGGTGTTGAGTCTAAAGAATTGTTGGTGTTGTGCTCATTGAGTATTTACTTAATTTTATTGTTATTTATTGATGAGTTTCAGTTCATAGACTCTAAAATATATTGCATGTTGATTGAATGTTGAGTTTTAATACATGTTGTTGTTTATTTTGAAATTTATATTTCATGATTAATTTGTTAAAAATCAATGGTTGAGTTGTCATAAAAAAAATGTTTTCATGTTGATTGTAATGTTAAATTTTCACTAAATTTGTCTCTTATCCTACTTAAAAGAGCTGATTTACATGTTGTTCTATGCTTTTAATTGTAAATAATTTTATATTTTCATTGAACTAATGCATTTGTGCACTAAATTTTATTTCAAAAGGGATGAATTTGTTTACTTTAGGGAGGAATGTCTTTTTTCAACCTTCTTCATACCTTAATGTTTTGGCTGAACCTTTATTCTTGAAAACATGTTTTCTCTCTGTTGAGTTTTAAAGCTGAGTGCTAACATCTCAATCTGTTCTCGCCAAAATGTGCCAAGTATCAAGGATTATATTCTTTTAACATCGGAAGAAGGGTCTTTTCACATGTAGGAGTTTCATTCTATTAGTTTGGAGGACATTTAGGGCCTTGGGATTCAAAATAAAAATCAATATTTCGCCTTGTAGATTCTTTACATCACCACTCTAATTTAGGCCTGATTGTTTCTCTTTTTTAACTGTAATGATCCATCTCATGTTTGTATCAATCTGTTTTTTTGGAACAATAAAACCGGATATTAATGGAAACAAGGAGATTGTGGTGCTGTCTTTTTTGACCAATTTCATGCTACTTCTAAATTCATCCTGGTCAACTAGAGGTTATTGAGATCACTTTCATCTTCTATTATTTTTTCACTGTCTGGTTATGTCTTTTTTAAATTGAACTCCATTGCTGTAATTAATGGTTAACATTGTTTTTAATTTTTGATTTCAATAAGGATTCATTCTTTTTAAGAGGAAGGGTGATGTTTTGTGGCTAAATTCAGAGGATAAACTGCATTCTTTAGGTGAGTATGTCTTTAACTTCTTACATTTATTTTCTGAATTTTATTTAGAATTAAATTTTTGAGACTTGCTTCTTACTTTTGTTTATGACTGCTTTCTGAAACATTCTTCTTTCTGTAGTGTTCTTGTGCATTTTATGGTTATTGACTAATTTACAGTTGAGATTAATATTGTAAATGTTCACCCTCAATATCAATTGGTACTTTCCATGTTGTTAGTTATTTGAAATGAGTATTCATTATATATTATTTTTGTGCTCTATTTTGTGTTTTGATTTATTTAATATAAGATGTGGAAAAATATTTCTGCATTGTTAAAACAAACCATGGAAAAGCCTTTTTGATAATGTGTTGAGTGACATTTAATTAGCTTTTAAGAAGGAAATTTTCAATGATAGAATGAAGAAAGGGTTCCCAAAAAACTCCATAATGCATAGTTCTTGATTGGTGACATGCTGCTCATTGTTTCTATTTTAGTTTCTTCTGTCTATCTTATATGATATGATGCGGTTCTTTCAAAGAATGTTGCATCTTCTGAAGTGCTGGTTTCAGCTTATTTTGTCCACTATTTTTGCAAGTTTTTTTGGTATTAAAGGTTTTTTGATGTTGTAATCTGGGATATCTTCTGTTGTTGGCTGCTTGTTTCTATGTTTCTATCTGCTTCTGGAGTTGCTGCTGCATATGGGATGTTGTTTTCTAATTTGTACTTTTGGAATGTCTACTCTACTACACTGTCTACTTACTACTGGTTTGGAGTTGATTTTTAATCCTGACTTTGAGCTTGTTATGCCTCTATTACTTGGATAGTGTAATCCGATTCTTCTGTGCATTGTTCACGTCGCTGCTTTGTTGGAATTATTTGATGCTATTTTGGTTTTCTTTATTAGTTATGAGTTGAAGATAAGGATTCCTCTTACTGATCTGCATGCATTGAAAAAAAAATTCAAGCTTTATTAGGATGTCATCTGATTCTAGTTCCGGATTTAAAGGTTTGAATTGGCGGGAATGCTCAACAACAATGAAGGTGATGCTACTTCCTCTCTTAGTCAGTATTCCAGTTTTGAGTGGACTGTATGAATTCAGCTTTTGTTTCCCCCATATTTTTCCTAGCTGGTGCAAGCTCTTTACACCTTGTGTATTTACTATTATCTTGGCTTTTAATAAATTCCTTTGGGGGCATGAATTGGGAAACCAATTCATGTGGCCACTTTCTCTAAAAAAATTAATGATTTTATTGTAGTGTATTCACGTAATATGATTTTCATGGGTTCTTGGAGATCTCTTCAAATTGGAAGATGTTACTTCTCTTGTTAGCAGTCCAGCATGTGAAGAATTGGATGTTTAGGCATTCTACTCCTACATTTGGTATTCTTACAAAGATCTTGATTGAGGTAACTTTCATCATCACTTAACACATGTTTATTTAAAATGGAATGATTTATTCATTTTTTTTCTATTCACCAATGTTTTATTCGTACTGAACACATGGATGGAGTCTTCCCCTTTAAGGGGTTTTGTTCTATAACTCATTACATGGCTCTGGTGTGTATAGAATCCTGCTGGAGATCTAACTTTCCAGCAAGTATGGGTCGCTGGTGCTCGCCAGCATGGATGAGATGGTTCTAGAGATATGGACTGACTGGTGCTGGATATGATTCGTAGGCATGGATTGCTCGCTTGCATGCCGTGGATGGTTTGTTGGTGGTACTCGTTAGTGTCTGGTGCGGGAGTTGGTTCACTTGCATGGATGATTTTTCACATGGATGGGATGCTATTGTGGAGGCATGGATGGGTCAGGGGCGGTCTCGAAGTTGTGTGGGTGGGGTGTGATGGATATTTTTGTATTAAATTTCATTATTAATATAATTCATTTTTTTCTAAGATTGAACATTGGTTAAAATCTTCTTTGGTTTAATAATTAATGTAGATGTATTATATATGATAAATTAATTAATATTTATAATATGAAACTTGTTTGAACATGTGTTGAAATCATATTCGGTTTATTAAATAAAATCAATGTATTATATAGGATAAAATAATAAATATGTTATTTAATATTACGAGCTATAAAATTTTATAAATTTTATTCAAATTTAATTTATAAATAAATATATATTTTATGATGGTAATATTATTTCCAACAGATAAATTTTTCATCAAAACCTATTGCTAAACACATTAACCAAAATATATATTATATGTTGGTAATATTATTACCAGCAGAAAAAATTTTCATTATAACATGTTGCTAAACAGTATAAACCACATATATATTATCTGTTGGTATTATTATAATTGCAACAAAATGATTTTATCTGTCGCAAAAGCATTTAGCGAAAGAGTTTTTACCAACAGTTTAGTGACATGGACATATATGTTGCTAAAACGTCTTACCAATAAAAAATGAACTTTTACCGACAGATATGATCTAGTTGGAAAAAGTGAAATATTTTTTAGTGTACCAAAAAACCTAACATGCCATCCAGGTCCATTTCACATATCAACATTCATTACAACACATAAGAATTATATGGAAACATCATAAATAAAACATGAGAATGAATATCTTGATGAAGTCCCAACACTAATCTTCGAGACTTCATTTTATCGTTTTATACAATATCCAGTGAAATATACATGGGCTCAGAAAAATGGTTTTCATACTCCATAATGATCCTGTCATCCTACTAAAGTTTGAAATACTCTATATCCTTGTCTAATAGCATCGACTCTAGATAGAACTAGTTAGTGAAAAGGACTTTGAATTCCTTCCAATCTAATGCCTCATTGTCACACCCCGACCTAAATGTGTGTTTTATTTTATTTTTTCTTTATCCTTAAATAATTTTTCTGGGGTTCGGAGTGTGCCACAGACAATGTTGTTGAGTCTATGTTAAAAGTGGATTTTTTAGCCGATGTCATTGGGCGCGCAAGAAGAACATAGTTTGGAAACTCTGCACGGCTCCCCTTGGGTAACTGCATATCCCGTTGTCTTTGGAAAATTGAAATAAAGAGTTTTTATATTTAAAGTGCACATATATTGTTGTCAATTAAATTTTTTGTTGCTGTTTGTAATTTTTTATATTGTTACTATTAAGATGAAATGAATATTTCTATCATTTTCATTTTTATCATCATGATTATTATTATCATTATTATATTTATCATTTTGTAACAAATAATTAACTAATGAGGTTGTTAATGTTGTGGATAATAGTAGTATTATTATTAAATTTGTTTTGTCATCAATCTTTATTATTTTTATTTTTAATATTTTTATGACACTATTTTGCCTATATACTAATTATTATTATTCCTTTTATTAGTTTTATTTTTATCATTATTTATTATTAATATTATTGTTTTTTATTTTATTATTATTATTATTATTTTATATTTCTTATTTTTCTTTTTCTTTTTTCCTCTAATTTCTTTACCTTTTTTATTTTCTTTTTTTTTCTTCATTCCTTTTTAGGGATTCATCATTTGTTTTTTTTCCATGTTACCTTCTCTCTCCACACTGGCAGTTCCCTCTTCCCCTCCATCTCGTCCGCTCCGTTCAGCCTCCTCTAGTGCGCAGAGCCGTATCTGCTCCCAGCCGGTGTCGTCTCGACCTCCCTACCTCTACAGCTCCCTATCGGCGTGCTCCCCCTATGTGCTGAGTGTCCCTGGCCTCAAGCCTCTAGCCATACAACGCCGAAGCCCGCCCAACTCCCTCTCCTTTGTCAGCCGCCGCACAGCTAGCCCGAACAGCAATCGCTGCTCCCTCCTCCCTTGCAGCAGCCCGCGCAGCCCTCCGGCGCCTCGACCTCCCTTCCTCTGTATGCAGCAGCCCCCGGCCAGCCTACTCGGCCTCTGCCCTCTCCTACTCCCTCTCACGGCAGCCCAACACCCCTCCATCTTCCATCTCCGGCTCCCAGCACCCGCAACACCTTTTTCCAACCTGCCCTCCTCCGGAGAGGCCTCTCGCTGGCACCAGACCTACCACCTTCATTGGTTGTGGCATTTCCAGCAGACCCACAACCCACTCAGACATGTAGTGTGTCTTATCACCCTGTAGGCAACTTACGGCGTGACCCCGACATCCCGTCGCCACCCCCCTTTGTCCTCATGCTTCTTGCAGCAGCCCTGTCAGCCCCGCTCTGCCTCCTCCTGCCCCTCTCAGCCTTAGCTTCCTCTGCCTGTGGTACCCCCTCCTCCTGGCCGCCTTGCACCACCGCTGCCCAAATCACCCGCATCCCCCTGAGACCCCCTTTCTTTTCGATGATTTTGTTTCTGACTGGCCAGCCCCCTCCTTGACCATCCGGAGGCCACCCCATCGTGCGCCGAGCGGGCGACTCCTCCTTCTGGAGTGCGCTACTTCCATCTAATGGGTAAACCCCAGTATACCCATTTGTTTCATGCTCGTTTTGATATTTCTATTTGATTTATTTATACATATATATGTATATATATATATTACCATGTTTAAATTAGGATTTTTGTTAATTAAGTTTTGTTTTGGATCGGTTTGATATTTTAAGACCCGCGCGGGGTTTTTTTGAGTGAGTGTTGTCATCGCGCCCCGATTCAGAGAGAGCGTTGTTGTCGCGTCGTGTATCCGAGGAAGGTTCCCATTGCACTGCTTTTAAAAATTTATGTTACCTTATTTCATGTTTTTTGCCCCATATATATATATATGCTAAATATTATTAGGAAACTTAAGATTAATTCATTTATTATGCCGATTTATAATTCAATTCTTGTGGTTTAAAAATGGTGTAGTTTTTTTTTTGTGTTTTCACACGCCAATTGTTCAATTAAATATTTTATTAATTTTCATAAATATTTCATAGTATTAGATAATTACTTTTTAAATAATTACTTGATGTAAAAAGTGTTGTTTATTTTATAAAGGACACTTGAAATATTGTCTTGATGAGTGGATGCACAACAGTGAAAGAATTCCAATTAGACTTTTAGACACAATTCAGGAAATTTCATGTATGGTTATGGTTTTAATGATAAATGATTTCTTTGTATGCGTGAACAAGCGTTTCAGTTCTTTTTAAAGTGGTGATTGTGAAATGTGTTCAATGCCCGTTTGATACATTATGGAAAATGATGAAAATGTTTTGATAAAAACCCTTATAGAATAACTCTCCTTCCTTGGTTGTGACTGATTGATGGGAGGCCATGCTTAGAGGCTTTCGAGTGCTCGAGTTGTTTAATGGCAAGAGGTTGTCCCATGGAGTGGCCTGAGGTGATGCATGTTGTACATTATATATATATCTGTGTGTGTGTGTGTGTGTAATTGGATGCTCGGTTAGCATCAGTTGGCTCACCCCCTTTTCAAATACTTGAGACATGAGAATCAAAATAGTGAGAAAATATTCTAATATTGATTACTGTACTGGTAGGATATGGTACTGACCAGTGGCCCATAGTAGGTAGATATACTGGGTATATTACTATGGGATTTTCCCTCAGCCTGCCTGAGAAAGGATGGTCGAGTGTATTGGGAATTTTGATTTCATCGTGTGTGAAATGTCAATGAGGATGATATCTCATGTATTGGTGTCTTCTGGATTATTCTTAATCTCCTAGGTTCACCCATATCTGTTGATATTTCAGATACATGCTGTGATGATTTGGTACTTGTATGTATTTCTACATTTCCCCTGTTGTGTACTTACTCTTTTGCATTTTTTACATGGTTTTCCTTGGAAAGTAATAAATTGGGTTTGACTTGGTTTCTAGAAATGGTATTCAGATGAAAGTGTTAAATCCTCTTTGTAAAAATTTGAAAATATAAACATCACTTTTCCTTTCTAAAAAGCCATTGACACTAGTGAAATGAACCCAAATATGGAAATGGATAAGGGAAATGGGTCGTACTTTGTTTTTAAGTAAAATATTTAGAAAAACACACTTTTATAAATTGTAGTTGAAACATGAAATGATGTTTATTTTATTTTAAAGGTAGTACATTGGGAATAGATATCGGGCTAGAATACTGAGTTTTAATACTCATGCCTAGAGTTGTTTTCGGTTTTTAGATTTTGTGCAGGCTACAGCTTGAGTGCGCTCGCCTTGGGCGACACATGATCGTTGAGTCGGAGAGTGACCAAAAGGGTCACGCGATGTTAGTTCAGACATCGAGTTTGGTTAGCATTATTTTATTTTGTTCCTGTTTAGTCATTTTATTTGGTTTATTTATTCTTCACTGCTCTATATTATTTTAGCTTCTTTATTTATTTATATTGGGGTAAATCGGTCCCACAACCTATGTTGATGCCCTAGCGCTTGTCGCCAGCCCTGGAGAATCGAGAACGCCTCTCAAGTCATGTTGCGGACCAGCTCAGGTGACCGGTTCTGGGTCGACGTGGGTTGGTTCATGACACAATGGTATCAAAGATGGTCAGCTCTTAGCGGACCTCACTTTTCAGAGCGCCCTTTGTTATTTGGGATGTCAAGGTAGATGGAGTAGGATTCTCAGGACATGAGGGGTAGGTGTGGGAAGAGCATCACGAACTCTTACCCGTACTGATCCTGAGGTTTCTATGGGACATCTTGATTAATTTGTCTATTTGGGGTTTTATTTAAATGTTTTGCGATTGGGATACGACAAAGAGAGATCGGGCTAGTAGTCCTCCTAAGCCGTACGGTCTGGAAAGCCATGTGGAGCTAGGGACAGGGTCCAAAAAGGCTCTCCATGTCGATGACGTGTTTGGTATATGGCCACTAACCATATGGTCAAGTCACCCACTGACACTAGTTCACTGTTGGAGTTATTTTGGGTTTCATTAGATTTCTTAAAGTCTTTTGAATCAGAAAGATCGGTTTTGAGGAAAATTTTTGTTTGAAATGACATGTTTAATTTGTGGATTGTTTTAAAAGAAGTGGTATGAATGATTTAGTTTTTGGAAAATGAAGATTCTTTGTTTTGGCCTTGGTGTTCAAATGTGTGCTCACATTCATAGTGGTATGTTGGAAATGTGGATGGATTTCTGGTATGGTGGATGGATGCCCAGGGTGGCACGAATACATGCATGTGAGCGAGACTCTAAAGAATACCATATGGTGGGGGTTTAACCCACAAAGATTGTTTAAAATTAAAGATTTTTTCCAAAGAAGAGTTTTGACATTATGATAGCTTGTTCTTTTGTGTTTATATATTTTCATCTTTTCAGTGTTTTTTTAGGATTTTTATTTATTGAGTTGGTACTGATAGGGTGCTTGGCTATTCATTTCCAGCAGCTATTCCCTTGAAGTTTCGATGGGTGATCGTTGTATGGTTGATCAACCTAAGGATTTTATGCTAGTGTTTCAGAAGCTAGATACACCTCTCTTTTATGTTCAAGCAAAAACTTCCATAGTAGAGGAGTGGATGCAGAAGATTGAAAGGGACTTCAACCTCATTGAGTTTCCTGAGTCATTAAGGGTCAATTTTGTGACCGTCATGCTTGAAGGATCACCATGGTTGAGGTGGAATTCAGTGTCTCGGAACAAGCGCCGTCAAGATATTACCTAGGAGTTTTTAAGGCCTTGTTCATTCGTCAGTATTTCTCTAAGGAAGAAAGGGTGAGAAAGGGGGTGGAGATGTGTTGTCTTCAGCAGGGTGATGGATCCGTGCTGGAATCTTTCTAGCATTGTGGTGAAGATTCTGGAAAGGAGATGAGTAAAAAAATAAATGTGTATGGACCAGGTTGTGGAATCAAGAGGCCTCGGGATCTATCATCAACCTCTTCATAGCGAGAGATCCTCGTGTTTTATGAATGTGGCAAACTGGGTCACAAGAAGCTGTCGTGCCCAAGAGGTCTGAACCCTACTAGGCCTATGGATGCCTAGGTCACTTGAAACGATTCTGTCAGGGCACTGCTAGAATGAATCATAGAGGAAGTTCTTAAGAGTGTTGTGTTGTTGGGTTTTTGTTCAACATTTCTGGTGTAAGTTTCCTTTCAGTGTAAGGGGTCTTTTATCATTGCTGTTGTGCTGATGGTGTTTTGGGTTTTGAAATGTATGGGATGTCGTGGGTCTTTTGATGAACTCAGGTTTTCAATGCTAGTATGTTTTTTATTTTAAAATATTTTCCTTTATTTTTCCAAATCAAAAGATGTATGTTTCTTATTGGGATTATTAGAACCTGACTGCTTGGTAGGAGATGCTTCATCCATCCGAGCTCCATCCAAAAGGCCTCAGAGTGAAGCCAACGCACAGTAAGGAACCCCTGGGGAATTTTAAGGAGTCTGGTTAAAGTTTTTCCTCAACCGTGTGGTGAGACAGTTTTGTTGTTGCTGCTCTGGATTCTCTATCGTTGTAATTTTCCTCTTGCCACAAAGTGTACGAAGGACATATCCCTCATGCAATGTCGGTGATTGTTCCTTTAAGATGAAAGTTTCTGATCAGTGATCTTGTGTGGTCCACCCATGTGATTCAGTTGCGAATTCAGTTTGTGTTCATCCCGAAGTGATGGGTCGTGAGTAGTCATCCGTCGTGGTTTCAGTGATCCAATCCTTGGGCCCTCCCTCCCCACCCATGGGGTAAGGGTTTTTGGTTTGCACTTAATTTTCGGATCAACTCATGTCCCTTTCGGATGCAATTGAGTGGTTTAAATGTTTTTATGTGCTTTTTATAGCTTGAGTAAGGTCCGGTTCTGGTCTTAGTTGGTCTTCCATTTGGTTGCTGGTAGTTAGGTTTTTTATGTTGGGGAGAACCATCATCTCTCTGGGTTTTCTCTAAAGTCATTATAGAATTCTAGTTGAGTTCTTATGGTGGGGAGATCGTTCAGGCCTCCCCTCTGCTGGTAATCTACTTCGAGAAATGAAGTTGAGTCCCATAGATGGTCGGTGAAATGCCCTTGGGTTATGTGGTTGGGTCCGGTTTGTGTGGAATCATTAGGTGTTGATCAATCATTTGGATAGTGCGATGGATTTCCGGGGGTGGAAATCATTATGGTGGGGAGAATTGTCACACCCGGCCTAGGATTGTGTTTTATTTTATTATTTATTTATCCTTAAATAATTTGTCTAGGGTCTGGGGTGTTCCCCAGACAAATTTTTTGAGTCTATGATAAATGTGCATTTTTTAGGCGACGACGTTGGGTGCATGAGAGGAACACATTTTGGAAACTCTGCATGGCTCTTCTCGGGTAACTGCACATCCCGTTGTCTTTGGAAAATTGAAATAAAGAGTTTTTATATTTAAAGCGCACATTTATTGTTGTCAATTAAAATTTTTGTTGCTGTTAATAATTATTTCTATTGTTACTATTATCATGAAATGAATATTTTTATCATTTTCATATTTATCATCATGATTATTATTAACATTATTATTTTTATCATTTTGTAAAAAATAATTAACTAATGTTGTTGTTATTGTTGCGGATAATAGTATTATTATTATCATTAAATATGTCTTGTCATCAATATTTATTATTATTATTATTATTACTATTTTTATCACCACTATTTTGTCCATATACTAATTATTATTATTCCTTTTATTATTTTTATTTTTACCATTATTTATTGTTAATATTATTTTTATTTATTTTATTATTATTTTTATTATTTTAAAATTCTTAATTTTATTTTTCCTTTTCTTTTTCCTCTCTTTTATTTTCTTTTTTTCGTCATTCCTTTTTAGGGTGTCACCTTTTGTTTTTTTCATGTTTCCTTCTCTCTCCACACTAGCGGCACCCCCTTCCCTTCCTGTGCGTCAGCTCCGTTCGGCCTCTTCCAGCACGTAGAGCTACATCAGCTCCCAGTTGATGTCGTCTCGACCTCCCTACCTCTACAACTCCCAACCGAAACACCCCCCCTTTGCGCTGTGTGACCCCGACCTCTGGCCTCTGTCCAGCCGACATCGAAGCCCACCTGACTCCCTCTCCTTTTTCCACCGCCGCACAGCTAGCCCGCACAGTAGCCGCAACACCCTCCTCCCATGCAACAGCCCACGCAGCCCACCGGTGCCTTGGCTTCCCTTCCTCTGTCCGCAGCAGCCCCCCAGCCAACTCCCTCGGCCTCTGCCCTCTCCTACTCCGTCACACGGCAGCCCAGCACCCCGTCAGCTTCCCCCTCCAGCTCCCAGCACCCGCAACACCTCCGACAGACCATCCCTCCTCCGACCAGGACTCCCGCCAGCGCCGGACCTCACTCCTTCAGTGGTTGTGGCATTTTCGGTTGACCCGCAACCCCCTCAAACTTGAAGCGTGGCTTAGCACCCCGTATGCGACTTTCGACGCGACCCCCAATTCCCACCGCCACCCACCTTGGCCTCCTGCTTCTTGTTGTACCCCCATCACCCCTGCCCTGCCTCCTCATGCCCCTCTCGACCTCAGCTTCCCCTGCATGTGGTGCCCCCTCCTCCTGGCCACCTTGCACCGCCACTTCCCGACTCACCCGCATCCCCCTCATACCCCCTTTCTTCCTGATGTTTTTGTTTATGACTATCCATCTGCCTCCTCAACCTTCTAGAGGCCTCCCCGTCATTCGCCAAGCGGCCGACTCCTCCTTCAGGAGTGCGCAACTTCCATCCGATGGGTAAACCATGGTATACCCATTTGTTTCTTGCTCCTTTTGATATTTCTATTTGATTTATTCATACATATATGTGGGTGTATATATATATATATGTTACCATGCTTAAATGAGGAGTTTTGTTAATTAAGTGTTGTTCTTGGTTGGTTTTATATTTTAGGACCCGTACGGGGTGTTTTTGAGTGAGTGTTGTCATTACGCCCCGATTCAGAGTGAGCGTTATCGTCGCACCTCGATTTAGAGCGAGCGTTGTCATCACATTGTGTATCCGAGATAGGTCCCCATTGCACTGCTTTTATAAATTTATGTTACATTATTTCATGTTGTTTGTGACCTATATATATATATGCTAAATATTATTGTGCAACTAATGATTTATTCATTTATTATGTAGATTTATAATTGAATTCTTGTGGTGTAAAAATGGTGTCGTTTTGTTGTGTTTTTACACGCCAATTGTTCAATTAAATATTTTATTAATTATAATAAATATTTAATAGTATTAGATAATTAATTTTTAAATAATTACTTGATGTAAAAGTTTCTGTTTATTTTATACACGACACTTGAAATATTTTCTTGATGAGCGGATGCAGAATAGTGAATGAATTCCCGTTTGGCTTTTAAACATAATTCATGAAATTTCAAGTATAGTTCTGGTTTTAATTATAAATGATTTCTTCAGAAGTGTGAATAAGTGTTTTAGTTCTTTTTAAATCTGTGATTGTGAAATGTCTTCAATTCGTGTTTGGCACTTTATGGAAAATGATGAAAATGTTTTGATGAAAACCCTCCAAAGATAACTCTCCTTCCTTGGAAGTAACTGATTGATAGGAGGCCATTCTTAGAGGCTTCCACATGCTCGAGTATTTTAAAGGCAAGAGGTTGTTCCATGGAGTGGCCCGATGTGATTCATGTTGTGCTTAATATATATATATATATGTGTGTGTGTGTGTGTGTGTGTGTGTGTGTGTCTATGAGTTTGGATGCTCGGTTGGCATCAGTTGGCTCACCCACTTTTCAAATACTCGAGACATGGGAATCTATCATATTGAGAGAATATTATAAGAATGATTGCTACACTGGTAGGTTACGGTACTGACTGGTGGCCCATAGTAGGTGGTTATATTGGGTTTATTACTATGGGAGTTTCCCTTGTCCTTCCTGAGAAAAGACGGTCGAGCGTATTGGGCGTTTTGATTTCATTGTGTGTGACATGTCAACAAGGATGATATCTCATGTATTGGTGTCTTCAAGATTATTCTTGATCTCCTAGGTTCACCCATGTCTATTGACTTTTCAGTTACATGAAGTGATGATTTGGTACTAGTATGTATTTCTACATTGCCCATGTTGTGTACTTACTCCTATGCATTTTTGTATATGGTTTTCCTTGGAAAGTGATAAATTGGTTTTGACTTGGTTTCTAGAAATGGTATTCAAAAGAAAGTGTTAAATCCTATTTGTACAAATTTAAAAATATAAACATCACATCCCCTTTCTAAAAAGCCATTAACACTAATGAAATGAACCCAAATATGGAAATGGTAAGAGAAATGGTTCACACTTTGTTTTTAAGTAAAATATTTAGAAAAACATACTTTTATAAATTGTATTTCAAATTTGAAATAATGTTTCATTTATTTTAATGGTAGTGCATTGGGAATAGATATCGGGAGAGCCTACTGAGTTTTAATACTCACACCGATAGTTCTTTTCTATTTTTAGTGTTTGTGTAGGAAACAACTTGAGTGTTCTCTCCTTGGGTGACGTTTGATCATTGAGTCGAAGAGTGACCCGCGGGGTCACACTGAGTTAGTTCAGATGTCGAGTTTGGTTAGCATTATTTTATTTTGTTTCTGTTTAGTCATTTTATTTAGTTTATTTATTCTACGTTGCTCTGTATTATTTCAGAAACTTTATTTATTTATATTGGGAGAAATCGTTCCCACAGTCTCTGTTGATGCCCTGGCGCTTGTCGCCAGCTCGGGAGGATTGTGAACACCTCTCGGGTCATGTCGCGGACCGGCTCGGGTGACCGGTTCAGGGTTGACCCAGGTTGGTCCGTGGAACTCATGCTTCATTTACATCACTATAATGTCCCACCATATCCTACTCATTCCTTCTATAATGAAGGTGTTACACATCAACTTAATTTCATCAGGTGTCTCTAACAACAAAAAGAACATTCCATCCTCCTCCACCATTCCTCAGCCTAATGAGTATAATTTCATCCTTTGAACATCATTGGATTCTGGTTAAGTAATTATTGAGAACTAATCTTGTGAAAAACCATCTGTGGGTCTACATCTAGATTTTGCGTGGGAACTATTGGTGGTGCCTATCATAGAGATTGGAAATCACACACAATATCTTCAACCATGTTCGGGTCAATGATAGGATTTTCTCTCTGAGGATCAGCAGCATCTTCCTTATGGATCTAATATGCATGTCTTTTTGGAAGAATGATGCAACACAACATCATTATAAAATAAGTAAGGCATCAAATTAACACTCAAGTATAGCAAAAAAAAAATCATGTAGACCATAAGATTTAGATTTCACTCAATCCAAATAAAAACCATAGATTAGACTATGACTATTCATTAAGATGATTTTACCTAACCACCCCTGGTGACGTATGGTTATTTATGCTGAGATATACCCAGGAACCCAATCACAACTACATCCTAAGTCCAAACAATATAACAAAAAGTATTCAAATTTATAAAAAAGAATCTCAACCTACAGATCTAATACAACATTTTCATGAATAAGACCGATAACCCGGTAACCCAACAACCGAGCCAATGATGCCATAGCCTGAAGGGCATTCTAATTACCATCGGTTATAGAGAAGCACTTGGAATCATGAATAATGAATGTAGGAGTTAATTTTCCACTAACTATGTGGAAGCAAGATAATAAATCAATATATATACAGAATAATTTTCACTAGCAGAAGTGTATCATAAGTAAAATAGTTATGAAAACTCAATGTGCTATATAAATTTACCATAAAAACAAGGTGATAAATATCCCATGTCCCACTTCATTTAACTCTCCATATGCACGGATTAACATCTAGAAATACATTCAAGAGGTTATTTACCCCTGCTCGAATCAAGTAGGAGATAATCCATAAAATCCAGAAGGCATAGGTGGGGTGTGGTCAAATGGCCCGGTACGGTCTCACCAAATATTCCCATTCAATATTTTTATATTAAGTTAATCAAATACGTTCATTCAATTTCCAAATAAATAGTTTTCATATTTAATGAGAATATTTCTACATATCATTGTTTACCTTTAAAACAGATGGAAATATATTAGCAAATCATGCTTCATATATGAAATTGATGGAAATATGTTCAAAAAGTTTTCTTTCCACAAATTTATTTAATAGAAAATAATATATCAAATTGTATATGTACATTAATAAGGCATGATAACATGGTTTAATATTGGAATACATTTAAATCTCAAATAAAAAAATGGATAAGCATGGTCATCTTCGTAGAGGTATGATAGTTCCCGGTTATAGGATCCTCACACACTCATGTGATATACCATAATGTGTACACATATCTCTTGGAAATTTCAATAGGAGACTCATCTATATACCAACAAGGAAAAAATATGTGCTGACCAATATTGTTTTAGTGTTGCAAAGTGTCAATCTATTGCTATGAAAATTCTAATCTGGTGTGTTTGTCCTAATAACTCACTAACATCAAAGTATTTCATGTTCTCTAGTACAATTCAATTATGTGGAACTTATTTTAATCAACCATAAAATACAATTATTTCCCATTCCCCTATTTCAAAAAATTCCAATTTCAATATAAAATCCCAAGTGGGTTTTAAATCCAAAACATTCCTTTTCACCAAAATAATTCCATAATGTTTCTATCAAATACTTTTATGCATCATCAAAAATATATATTTGAAATATATTCCAAATTAAATTTTGTAATCTTCTTTCCTAATTATATTCAACAATTTTTTTTTAAAAAATATGCAACAATTCCACAACAAACCCCTAATTCAATGGAATTGGGGTTTTCACAAATTTTCCATCAAAAAACGTTAAAATTTCAGTTAAACAATTTAAATTTCACCAATTTCAACAAACTTATCCCAATTAAATGCAATTGAATGTTTTCTAATTTCATCCCAAAAACCTTCTTAAAAACCAACATGATCAATGGAACTCATAATTCCAAACCTGTCATTCAATAGAATTTAATATTTGTAACAAACAAATTGAAAACCATTTGACCAAAATCAAAAATATGATTTAATTCAAACAATTACAACTAGGAAACTCAATTTATGGCTAATATAAATTATGAATCATGACAAAACCATATTCCCCAGGATCAATGGAACTCGTAATGCCAAACCCAAATTGGGATTTGTCAATGTAGAATGATGATCAAGAAATCCAAAAAACAAGGATCAAACCAAGGTTTAAGATCCCAAAACATATGGTATTAGATTGAAAAAGGAACATGGGGATCCACAGAACCCTAGGGAGGAGAAGTTAGATCATGGGAGATAGTGATCAGGGTGAGGAAACTAACCATGATATGATCGAAGGGAATTCCTCAAACATCGAGTCACTTTCAGGAGGGATATGTGGGGCTATGAATTACTCTTTGGTGATCCTAATGAAGAAGAACTCATATGGGATTATTTTGTGTTTGAAAGGAACCTAAAATGAGGGTTTCAATATTTTCATGTTGTATTTTCATATTAAAGAAATATCATGGATGTTTATCTTGGCAGAGCCACATAGTTTAGAAAACCATGCAGACTAATAATGCACATATTTTAAAAAGGATGTGTGGTTTCTCTTATGAGGGTGTATGGTCTGAACAAATATGCAAGAACCATGAAAAACCCCACATCATGGGTTTTAAATGTTTTCCATGTTAGGGAACACAATTTTGGAAATCTGTGCACTATCCTAGAATTTTAAAAACTTTTAATATTTATACCAGAAAAACCCCCAAATGAAACCCAACAAAAACCTGGTAAAAAGAGGGGTTCAGGAATACCTAAAAACATTATAATGATATTACACATATGGTCTAAAAACTCATCTTAAATTTTATTTTTGGAGATTATTCAAATTCTTATAACCATATATTCAAATTATAATTGTTTAAGATACATTTTATCAAGAATAAAACATTATATTATTTTAAATAATTGAATAATTACAAGAGTTAAAGTCCCCACATTCTATAAGTGCACTACTTATCCTCTATTATTAAAACCACTTGATCCTTTTATATAAATGAAACCCTTTCCAAATACCTGATGAAAATCTATACACACTAAATACATTTCCAATTCTCTCAAAAAGAAGTAAATGTACATTTCATAACGTGTAATCCATATAAGGATTTTGAAGATAATGTATAACTCTAAACTGAGTGATGTAGTATTTATTTATTCATATACATCATTAATATTTTATATAACCATAACTATATAATAAAAAAAAATTTATGTCTGATATATGTTGTTATGTTAATGTAAAACCCCTTTTTCACCTACGTTTCTATCCTACAGTAACTTAAAACTTTTCTTATGCGTACATCTGATCTACCAGACTCACGAAGAGATATGTTCCTTTTTTAGTCACCACCTCTCTATTCAAGTTATTATGAAATATTTAATGAATATATGTTATATTCATGATATATTTGTGATTTTTTAATACTAAAATATTATATACCTTCTTACATTTTTATCCATTGAGAAATTATAAAATCGCTCATACGTATGTGTGGACTACCACCTCCAAGAAACAATGTGATTCATTTTTCATTTTCTCTACTTAGGACTGGTTCTAAAAATAAATTTTTGGTTAAGAAATTATAATTATTAAATAATTAGTATTCAATTGAATAGGTAATGATGAAGTCCTTCATAATTGTCAACCTATAAAATATGTCTTTGGATTATTAACCAAAAATCCAAAAAACATTCAACATGACATTAACTAATTTAGTAACTATATAAGACATGATAATATGTAAAATAAAATTGATAATAATAATGGAATAATGTATAAAATATGTTTATTAACAATGTATAAAACTAATATTTTTTATTGTACATGATTTCAAGTATGTATGATGTGATTCAGACTCGAGGTAAGGTATTTTTTAATAAAAATATTTTTTTACTTTTTTTATGTTTTTCATATATATTCCTACATATCCATGTTAAATAATACGATTCATGGTTTTTATTAATATAATTAATTATATTTATTTCCATTTTAATCCATTTCAATATTTTTTATGAATTTTTTACGAGAATAAATTTAATTATTTCCCAATTTTTTATTTTGGAAATTTTTTAGAATATGTGAATGAAAATTATTTTATTATATACAATATGAGAATAATTTCCCACCATTATAAAAATTATTCTTTCATAGTCTTCCTGTAAATATTTTCATTTTATTTTAATAAAAATATTATTTCCAAATATTTTTCTATTGAATTCATCTTCAACATTTTGAAAGAAAAATAATTTGTATTCTCATTTTTATAGGAAGATCTGTAGTTCCTCTATATATGTATTAAAAAGTATATTTTAATAGATTTTATGATTTGAATTATAGATAAAATATTTCTTGTGGATTTTATAATCCTTGTACATTGTTCAAGATGGTTGGTGATCCTCATATATCTCTCTAATGCAAAGGGTAACGAATTGTTTCCGCAATGAATTTATGTTGGAATGAATTGTTAGGTTGTTCCATTTGTAAGAGTGATTTTTATAGTAATATGAAGATGATTTCATAAGCTACATACTTGAATATCCTAATATTTAAAATTAGGTATCATGGATTTAATTTTATTTCAAAATGTTGGATAATGAGATTATTTTTAATTGAAATTTTACTCCTCTTTTATGTTTCCATAGTATGTATTCAATGAAAATTTATTCATGGGTTCTTAGGTTTTTATAAGTACATCTGATTTTAATGATTTTACCATTATGATTTCTATAAAATATTTTCTAAAAAATTGGATTTAAAGTTTATTTAATATGAATCTAATGATCACTACAAAATATTTCACTTTTTCTAACATGGGCGTATCTATTGGTAAAAGTCAATTTTATGTAGGTAAAATGTTTTACCAACATATATTTCTCTATCACTAAAATGTTGGTAAAAACTCTATCGCTAAATGTTTTTGCGATAGATAAAATAGTTCTGTTACAATTATAATAATACCAACAGATAATATATATGTTGGTTAAAATGTTTAACAACATGTTCTAATGATAAATCTTTCTATTTGTAATAATATTTCCAACATATAATACTTTTTTATAAATTAAATTTAAATAAAAATAATAAATTTTTATTTCTAATAAAATTTAATATTATATTTATTAATTTATCATATATAATATATAATAATTAAATAGAAGACTTATTTCACAATGGTTCAAAATTATAAAAATAAAATAATTATATTTATAATGAAATTTAATAAAAAAATGCAGGATCCATCACAACACCCTATACAATGACCCATACAGTGACCCATACAGTGACCCATACAGCGACCCATTCCCAACTCCATCCATGCCAGCGACACCACCATCCCATGCTAGCAACAGAACCAACCATGCCAGCGACAACACCAGTCCATTCCAACTCCAGCACCAACCATGCTTGCTCCATCACCATACCCATATCAGTGAGCTAGCTCCAGTACTAGACCATCCATGCCTACGAGCAAGGACTTGCGATCCAACCTCAACTCCATAGATCCATCTTCAATACCAGCAAGAAACCTCAAGTCTCCACTATACCACACCCATCAGCTCTAATATATACATCAAGAAAAACCAAAGGGAAAACCCACAAAATAGTGTAAAATATCTATATGAATTGAAACCAAATTAGAAGTAAATGGAATTATAAAAAAAAATTCATAGTGATAATTTTTCAACATCCCTAGTGAAATCTCTAGAATTCGTAGTCTAAATGACTCAAATATAGGTATCATTTGACTATTTCAAACACTTTATAAAAGAGACTAGAAATATTTACTTATAAGAAGAATTTTGAAAAAAAATGTGGTGGTTTTTCTTCTATTTATATTTAAACAATGGTAAATTCTTTTTAAAATTGAGAGGGACTATGTTATTTTTCTGTAACTGTGATATTTTTGGGCTGATTTTCCTTGTGTGAGTTCACCAGCAAAGTCTGGAATTCATGGCTCTTATCGATGTGTGTGTTTTTCCATATCATCTACGAAATTCAACAGTCCTTCCTCTTCCTCATGCCAAGATGCCCACCAGAAGATAAGTATTCATTCAACGATGAATTATTTATCTCACCTACATAGAAAATCATTCCTAAAATGCGGAAAAACTTGCACCCACTCATAGAACCTAGTTAGAAAATCAGGGGAAAATCATCCCAAACATTGCAGGGGTGGTAGATTGAAACCCCACTCCTTCCTCTTCCAGCATGTGATGATTCCCACCAGAAGTGAAGTATTCATTCAATGATGAATCATTTATCTCACCTGCACAGTAAATATTTCCTAAAATACTAAATAATTAAACCCACTCATAGAACAAGTTAAAAAATCAGGGGGAAATCGGCCCAAACATTGCATGGGTAGGGTATTGAAACCTCGATCCTTACTCTTCCTACATGCAAAGATGCCCACTAGAAGTGATGTAATCATTCAATGATGAATCCATTATCTCACCTAAAAAGCACATCATTCCTAAAATGTTGATAAATTGGCACCCACTCATAGTTCCAGTTAAAAAATAAGGGGAAATTTTGCCCAAACATTACAGCACTAGTGGATTGAGACCCTGCTGGATATATATTAGAAGCTTGATCCATTACCAATTCTTTACACTTTCACTAACTACAAGTGATGATACAAAGTTCAGCATTATAAACCTTAGGAATTATAAACTATTTGTCGAAATCATTGAATTTGGACTAGAAGGGAACAAAAAATGATTACCAACTGGTTTGGATTTTATGATATTACTTTGTGTCGTGAACAAAAATTCATAACTATCTTATAAGAAATAGATCAAAATTTGTTATACCTTTTAATGAATATAAAAAAATATTATAGCGGACAATTTTATGCCTACCTAAACTTGAATATCATTTATCCATGACACAATTTTTTATATGAATCAAAATACTTGTTTTCGAAAAAGTACAACAAAGATAACTCCACTATGACCACTTACTAACAATTGCACTCTATATCCGGAGAAACACAAAACACAATATCTGTAATGTAAAATATATAATTAATTCAAAAATTTTTTAATGGATATATATGTAAATCAGAAATTTTTTTACAAATCCATACCTTGAAATGATCAATGATGGAGATTCATTACAATTTTTTACCCCAAATTATTTCATTTGAAGCGTTTCTTCCAAAAGAAAACACATCATTCATAAAATTTGTTATAGTTTTAATTTTCTTAATAGTTTCAAGGGGTACATTTTGTAACATATAATTGAAATATAGTTAAATATATATTTATTCTCAAGTCAATGTTTTGAATCAGTAAATATGTGGTTTAATGATGAAAACAAATTTTTGTTGTAATTTACCTGCATATAAATCGTAATTTCAAATAAAATCATGTATCAAATGAAAACACTAGTGTTCCAATTGAGCTATTTTTTATTGTAAACTGGCCTTATATGTGGGCTTTAATGTAGAGGGTTTGAGCTCAAACTAGTTAGAACAGATGTGCTTATGTGGATCTTAAAATAATTAACAGAAAATGTAATAGAGGAATTTAAGATGAACAGAAAATTAACATTGAGTTAATAAAATTTCAGATGAACATAAATATACCACAACTAATGATATAATGTTAGCATATAGTTGAGACATTATCAGGAAAAAAACCTGATTCACTACGAATATAACTACATATAGTCATGGTTATTGTTTATTATCTGAAATCATGAGTGATGGAATATAATAAAGTACTATACATTCATAGAGCATCCAATTTTTTATATGACAAAATATCCTTCACCATTAGTATTTTGCACATGGGATTAATAGTATAACTAAACCATTTAACACTAATATGAAATATAATTAATTATAGGATGTGGGGAAAATATCATATGAAAGTAGAATACAATATATGTAATTGATTGTTTATTGATGAATGAAATTATCCTAAAATTACATGAAATAAATAAATATAGACATGAACTATAAAAAGAAAACATTTGAGGATAAAAAATAAATTACAATTTTAAAACCATTTTACTGGGTTTATGAATCTAAAAGAAATGGATAATGATATGAAATTCCATATATGTTGCAATGTTTATTCATTATGAAAATCCTTACTTGCAATCATATAAATCATACACCCATTGAAGAAAATAGAGCTATTTACCTTTCTAAAAAAACAAAGGTAACAAATAAAATTAATGAAAAAAGAAATTTCTATAATATTTTTCCTCGGTTTCACCTCTATATTTATAGATCCCACTGTATGTTGTGTGGACATTCCAAGTCAACGGAATGCATTATGGGATACCTTCAGTCAATGCATTTTGATAGACCACCCTCTCAAATTATTTCAGCCTCCACAAGATTTACATATAGAAACCACATTGAAAGAATGTCAAAACCTATTAAAAATTATCTTCATCAATTGAAATAAGTATGGAAGTATAAGTGTTTTTCAAGAAACATCATTATATGTATTACTAATTAATTTTAAAGGATAATTTTAGGTATAGAACCTACTGGAATATGTATGGGAACTCATAGAAAAGGATATATCTTCAATTTTCATCAAAAATATTGTTAAGTTATGTGATTGTTGTCTCATGAATGTCCGTCCTAGCTTGAGAATGTAACACCACACAAAAATAGTTTTCCCCACCATTATAATGTAATATTAGTGTTAACCTCAGGTAATTTATCTTGAGGAATGTAATTTATTCACTCTACTTATGTTTGTTATATTTATGGATGGTTCTGACAATGTAATTCATATAAAAATGAGATATTTCAAATAAAAAGTGAAATAAAACTAAACTAGAAAGAAAAAACTATGATTCATCGACAAGGAATTGAAAATGTGACTTCAAAAAAGATCCAATGATATATCGATAAATCCAAATAAAAAATATCCAATATAAAAGACCAAAATACTGAACTGTTGTAGCTATAATCCAAAGTTAGATAGCTTTAACACACTTTTTCCAACTTAATTCAATAATATATCCTTAATTCGGGAAAATAATTTTGAATCAATTTCAATAATCCATGAAATAAATTAAATCTACCAAGATTACAATCAAAATACATGTAATTAATTGAAATCTGCTGATTACTAACAATTCATGCATGAATTTTAGCATTAAATTTATAATAAACTATCATTGAATTTAATATGGCAGCACAGACATATATGAATTAAAATTAGAGAACAGATTATAGTTACAATGGATGGAGGATTTGAATGCAACAAGATAACATATTATACTAGATGGAGGATATTAATGAATTATTTGTCTATTGGAATAGAGAATGTGAACCTAGAAATCTACACTGAATCTATAGTTTATGCTACTAAGATAAAGAGAGAGAACCAACTACATAAAAATGTGCACACTGCACAACATACTACTACAAGGAATGAGAAATAAATATGAATAATAAGATCATTACGAGTTACAACTATAGCCTACTAGAATATCCCTACTGAGATCACTACTACTTGAATATGACTACTACATAATACCTTCTCGAACTGAGAAAACAACAGAGGGGAATGGACCTACTATTTCTTAATCTCAAATCCAAACAATGCTACCATGCCACAATGACCACAACTGAACAACATGCCTAATGCTCGATTCTTATTTATTTACATTGACGATAATGGTATCTATAGAATATTCCTCACTAGTAAATCAACCAAACTCATTTTCCAGAGTCTTCTTCGACAATCACTGTAACAAAACAAATTACTTTAAAAATGAGATGATCTGTTGTCAACTGGAACTTTTCATTGAATCTAGACACCAAACTTACTTTACAGAGCTTTGTTCTTCAAGAACCATCCATCACAATATGCCAACTCGAACTCATCATAATTTGATAGGAAATCTTCAAACGCTATCCATCATCGTACGTTGACTTCATGCATCACGGACCGGAATCCCTTTTATAATCGGTCTATATAAGAATATGAACCTCAATAAAAATCCAAATTGACCCCATTGTATTAATTTTGTGTGGGGTTGATGATGGAAACAGCGATGGACTGGGCGTGTGGTGCCATAAAGCGGATCTCCAATGAAGCAGCGGGTGGCGTGAAGAAACAAGGAGAGCAAGTAACAGGCACATAGAACGGAGAAAAGGGTGAACATAATGTGAAAAGGGGGAGATGATCTCAATAGGAAGGATGGGAAATAGAAATAACAAGTAGGGTATTGATCAACAAGTGGAAAAGGAACCGATCTAGATGAATAGGGGTGGAATTTTAGGGTTTTTAGTGTACCATCGATGGCGCAACAATAATTTGGAACAAGGGGCGATGAATTGGATATTTTTATGTTGTTTGTTGTAAATTAATGATTAAACATAGAAATAATGACTTATAGAAAATAATAATTTAAATAAAATATCATAACAAATATATATATATATATATATATATATATATAATGTTTTAAATTTATATATTTTTTGTAATAAAAAATCTATTAGATACATATAACTAATTCACATGTGATTCGATTCACTAAATATTTAGATCATTTATTGACAATTTTATATAATAAATATATATACAATTTGTATTAGAATATGTGATATTATTGAATAAATTACTAAAACAATTTTTTAAAATTATAAAATGTTTTCTTCATAAATAATTAATAATAACATTTACATTTATTGATAAAAAATTGTTGGTGATACTATGATAAACCAATAGAATAAAATGTTAGTAAAACATTTGTTGGTATTAAACTACTAATATAAACCGATATATTTGTTGGTAAAAAAATTGTCTGTATCTCTAATTAATACCAATAGAATTTAATATCTGTTCTAATTGCTCATTTTTACCCACAAATATGTTATCTATTAGTAATTTTCTGTTGGTACAAGTCACTTTTTTTGTAGTTGGTTATTTTATAACATAATTTTTATTATAGATTTCGTGTGTTTTTAAATGAGTAATGGGTTTAATTCTTTTTGTATCCCTTGTTGAGATTTCTATGAAAATAAAATGTTTTCAAATGTTTTTATAAAGTCATTATAATGAGTGTGAAATATATAAATATATATAATTCCTCATTGAGTGTACATGATAAATTAATTGAATCTTTTTTAGTGAAAAATGAAGTTAAATATAAGAATCACATGTTTTTTGAAAATATGATATTAATTGAAGGTTTCCACTATTCTTTAGAATTGATAGATGTGTAAGAGTTTTTCTTAATTCCAAAAAACTATAAACCTTGAAGAAAAATTTATATTAATATAATTTATTCCATGATATTAAGGGCACTATTATGGGTTGTCAAAAAGTTAATGTTTTTGTAGTTGAAATTAGAGTAATTTTTTGACAAATTTTGATTTTATGAAGATGTTAATAATATAAATTTAATAGATGTCAATATATAGAATATGTTACCATAATGAAAAACATATATGGTTTCTATGTTTCTACATCTTATCTGTGTCTATTTTAGAATGGTTTTATTTAATGAAAACATGATGAATAAATGGGAGAGGCATCATGAGGATAATTTATTTTAAAATCAAAAAACTTGAATGGTTGGAATTTGAATATAATTGTTTTTATCCATGTTAAATAAGTTTAAATATGATATAAATAGTGGTACCCATTACAGATAGATTTTAAAATCACTATAGAGTAACATGTATAAAGTGTTCCATTTCTTGGAATAGAACTCTTTGGCATTTAGTTGAACATTATATCCAGAGGTAGATAAATGATATATTAATAATCTGGAAAATAAATAAACTATATTAGGTTCTTATGATAATAAAATGTAAAATCATTACAATTATCATTTTTATAGTGTAGTAAATAAGTGGTGGTGTCTTATTAGGAATACAAAGGGGAATGATGATATTGATTCCAAAAAGTGGTTATTATTTAGAGATATTTATATTGAGAAAGATGAAGTGAGGGAAGTTGAGAGAGTATTTGGGCAGATTTTGGCTGAACCAAAAGGCTTTTAAGGTGTTAGTTAATGAGAAGGGAGAGTTCCCTTTTATAAGAGGGGTGAGGGGCACCTTTGGAAAAGCTAGAAATATTATTTTATAATAAATTCATATTCGGTTTCTAATGGCTCCAAAGTGGATTATTTAAATGTTAAGGTGGGGATAGGTCTAAAACCACCCAACCAATAGAATTTAGACAGGTTTGGGTCATTATACAAACCTTATATTTAAGTATTAACTCTTAGTTAATTAGTTTAACTTTTACAATGTCTCTTTGTATTTTTATATTATATGGTTAATAAACATACTATATACATCCAAGAGACCCCCAAATGGTCCATTTATGATACACCTATCATGATATAAGTCTTTTGGCCTAACCATAGATTTTTAGAAATTTAATATCAATTAATAATATACTATTTGTTTTAAAAAATCTTTTTTATCAATTTTGACAATATTCAATAATTGATTTTTGTGAAACTCATAAAAGAATGATTACTTCAAAAAAAAGTCAATTAAATCAATACTAAGATGTCATATTAACCTATAAAATTATTTTAATTCAATAAAAGTCTCCAATTATATTTATTTGTGTATTTATAATTTCAATTATTTTAATTTTTCACTATTATGGTAATTACTACATCACCATTATGTCATATATAAATTAAATTATTTAATATCTAAAAATTACAAATAAAGTACCATTATGTAGGAAATCGTTTTAGCTTTATAATGAATATTTATAGTCGAAAATCCAACATATATAACCCTATGTGAAAATTGTTTTTCTAAAAGATATATGCTTGTGTCATTTTTGTATTCATTTTAACTTAATTAAAATAAAGTGTCCCTATCACATACAAGTGGCACCATGGGGTCCAAAAATCGACCCATAGATTCCCATGGTCGAACATGTATCAACCAATAAGGTTAGGACACGTTTTAGGGTAATTTGTTATTATTATAATATTATTTTTTAACCCTTATTTAACGGATTTACCCTTTAACCATGGTAAATAAAACATTTACCGAAGTAATTATTCAAAATGTCTAAAAATAAAATTTAACTATTTAAACAATTTGAACATCCTGATTCCAAATATGGAATCAATTTTTCCAAATTCAAAATACAAAAGTGGCAGAAATTAATTTAAAATTAATTTCCACTATCAAAACAAAAAGCGTGTTTTTAAGATATAATAACTATCAAAAGATTGATACTTGTTTATGTTCGGTTTAATTGTGAAATTATGTCCAATGACCAAAATTGTATTAAATGGTAAAAATATATTCTAAATATACTTTAAAACCACTCAAATTCATAATTTATCACTATTAATTATTTTTATTAAAAAATTTGTTTTTAATTAAAATTTAGTAATTTCACTATTCATCAAAATATTAAAGTTATCCGAAAAGTACCAAAATTTTACCTTAGGCTAAATTCGATACTCCGAATCCAAAAATGAAGTCCATTTTGAGAGATAAAATTTATAAAATTTCAAAAAGTAGGTATTACTATTCATAACGGCTAGTTTGATCGGTTGTGGTGTGTTAGAACTCGATGTTGCGTACAACACACGTTATCACATTATTCAAAGAGAAACGCATCGTAGAAGCTTGGGGTGTTACATTCTCCTCTCCTTCAAATAATTTCGTCCTCGAAATTTCTATAATACTACCACATGAAAAGACTCGGGTGGTTCTTCATCATAAGTTCCTCGGTTTCCCACGTTTCTTCTTCCATCTTATGGTTTCTCCACAAAACTTTTACCAGACACATCATCCGGTTTCTCAGTACTTGTTCTCTCGTATCAAGAATCTTTACGGGCTCTTCATAATAAGACAGATCGGGTTCTAGTTCTAATTCCTCATAGGTGAGTACATGCGTTTGGTCAAGCATGTATTTACTCAATAGAGATACGTGGAACACATCGCGAACTTTGGAGAGACTTGGCGGCATTGCCAATCGGTAAGCTACAACCCCAATTAGTTCTAGAATTTCAAAAGGTCCAATGTACCTGGGACTCAATGTACCTTTCTTACCAAAACGTATGACTCCCTTCCATGGAGATACCTTCAAGAAAACATGATCACTGACTTGAAATTCCAAATCCTTCCTTCGATTATCAGCATAGCTCTTCTGCCTACTTTGAGATACTTTGATGTGATTTCGGATTACCTTCACCTTTTCCATTGTTTCCTCCACCAGTTCTGGGCCTACAAGTTTCCTTTCACCAACTTTATCCCAACAGGTTGGTGTACGACATCTATTTCTATATAACACTTCATATGGTGCCATCTAAATACTCAAATGGAAGATATTGTTATAGGAAAATTATACCAGAGGTAAATATTGATCCCACATACCCTGGAAGTCAAGTGAGTAGGATCTCAACATGTCTTCTAAGGTTTGAATAGTTCGTTCTGATTGTCCATCCGTTTGAGGGTGGTAAGTAGTGCTTAAATGAAGTTCAGTATCCTGGGATTTCTGAAGACTTTTCCAGAATCTTGAAGTAAAATGGGGATCACAATCAGAAACGATTGATAGGGGTACTCCATGAAGTCTCACAACTTCATCAATATATAGTCTTGCTAGACGTTCCAGTGGTAGATCTTCTCTTATAGAAAGAAAATGTGCTGACTTGGTAAGACAATCAATAATAACCCATATTGCATCGTTCCTTCTAGGAGTCTTTGGTAGCCCCATGACAAAGTCCATCGTAATATTATCCCATTTCCACTCCGGTATGGGAAGAGGTTGCATGACTCATATAGGCTGTTTCCTTCCAGCATTCACTTGTTGACAAACCATACATCATGACACAAAATCAGCAATCTCCCTCTTCATTTTGTCCCACCAAAAATGTTTCTTCAAATCTCTATACATTTTGGTGCTCCGAGGGTGTATAGAGAAATTGGAACTATGAGCATCATCCATAAATTCTCTTTTTAGATTAGGTATATCGGGAACACAAAGTCTCTTCCCAAATTTCAAAATTCCTTCTTCATACACAAAGTCTCTCAATCTCCCATTATTCACAGCTTTAATCTTCTTTTGAAATTCTTCCTCATCGGTCTGGGAATGCTTAATCCTTTCTAGTAAAGATTGTTTGGCAACCATTTGAAAAGGAATTGATGTTTCACCTTCCTTAGTTATTCCCATGTCCATCTTCACTAGATCCATGAAAATTAGATCCCTTTCAATTCTCATATTGTTCAAAACTCCATGATCTTTTCTGCTCAAAGCATCTGCCACCTTGTTTTCCTTCCTCAGGTGGCAGTGTATCGTGCAATCATAATCCTTGAGTAATTCAAGCCATCTCCTTTTCCTCATGTTGAGTTATTTTTGTAAGAAAATATACTTCAAACTCGTGTGATCAGTATAAATCTCACATTTTTCACCATAGAGGTAGTGCCTCCATATCTTCAAAGCAAAGATCACAGCTGCTAACTCGAGATCATGTGTAAGATAGTTTTCCTCATGAATTTTCAACTGTCGTGATGCATAGTCAATAACTCTATAATTCTGCATAAGGACACAACCAAGTCCTTTCTTCGATACATCACTATACATAACGAACCCATCATTCCCCGATGGTAGAGTCATTATAGGAGCATTGACTAATCTTCTCTTCAGTTCTTCGAAACATTATTCACACTCTTTTGTCCAAACAAATTTAACCCCTTTACGTGTGGGCTTCGTTAATGGGTTAGCCAATCGGCCAAAATTCTGGACGAAACGTCGATAATAACCTGCCAAACTAATAAAACTGCGTACCACAGTTATACTCGTAGGTGCTGGCCATTCTTGGATTGCCTTGGTCTTAGAAGGATCAATAGAGATTCCATATTTAGGGACAATATGGCCAAGCAAATAAATCTCATGAATCCAAAATTCACACTTGCTAAACTTTCCATATAATTAATGTCTTCTCAGAGTCTTTAAGATAACGCGCAAGTGATTTTCATGATCTTCGTAGCTTTTGGATTATACCAAGATATCATCAATAAATACCACCACAAATTCATCATGATATTCCTTGAAAACTCTATTCATCAGATCCATGAATATAGAGGGTGCATTAGTCAATCCAAAAGGCATTACAGTAAACTCGTAATGCCCGTACCTGGTTCGAAATGCTGTCTTCGGAATTTCTTCCTTCATTACACACAACTGATGGTATCTAGATCGAAGATCAATATTTGAAAAGTATTGAGCTCCATGCAGTTGGTCAAATAAATCATCAATGTGAGGTAGTGGATACTTGTTCTTTATTTTTATAGCATTGATCTCCCTGTAGTCGATACATAACCTCATAGACCCATCTTTCTTTTTAACAAAAAGAACATGGGCTCCCCATGGAGAAACACTTGGGCGAATAAATCTCTTAATACTCAATTCCTCTAGTTGTTTCTTTAGTTCAACTAATTCTAAAGTGGCCATTCTATAAGGGGTCTTCGATATAGGCCTTGATCCAGGAATTAAATCAATGGAAAACTCAACTTCTCATTCTAGAGGATGTCCAGGTAAATCTTCCGTAAATACATCTACATATTCTTTCACAACAGGTACATCCTCTATTTGAACATTCCTTTCCTCACCCACAGTCATTTCATTCTCTTCCTCCCCGATAATTAAATTTAGTTGAGCTACTGGGGGTGGATCTAGATAAGAATTAGGTGGCGACGATTCTGCCCTATAGATAAGGTGTTCCTTATCATCATCATCAAAAATCGTAACTTCCTTCTTCTTACAATAAATCTTCGCATCATGGTCCGAAATCCAGTCCGTACCAAGGATTATATCAAACTAAATCATAGGTATGACGATGAGATCAGCAGATAAAGAACATTTATGTGCTCTAATAGGGACTGATTCACAAAACTTTGTTGCAATGATACTTCCCTTAGGAGTTTTAACTGACAACTCCCTTGTTAAATCAAATTGGAAATATCTAATTTTCTTAGCAAACTGGGAAGATATGAAACAATGCGATGATCTAGAATCAAATAATTTATTTTCTAAACTTGAGGAAACTATTAAATTACCTGCCACCACGTCTTTTGGAGCTTCTACCTCAGCAATAGTGATAGCAAAAGCATGGCCTTGATCCCTTAGCCTATTTTGAGGTAAGTTCCCCTGACGATTAGGACATTAATTTGCATAATGTCCCATCTCCCTTCAATTATAGCATTGAACATTGGTAGCTTCCTTCTTCCCTTTGTAATCCCAAGTTTGGTGGCCTTTTTCACCACACTTGTAACAGACACCCATTCCCTTTAAGCAAGTATCGGGGTGTTTCATCCAATATTTACCACAGGATGGATATTCAACCTTTCCCTTCTTCCCCTTATTTCCATTCCCATATTGATCAGCAGATCTCTTCTTCTCTTACTTTTCTTTAAAGTCATAAGACTTTGAGAATTCTTTCTCTATCTTGATATCACATGAGACAATGTCTTCGTACGACGAGAAGGATTTCGAGACTAATGCTCGACGGAGAAATGGTTTTAACCCATAAAAGAAAAGATCTATCTTACTTATGGGGTTACGTATATAATCTCCAGCATACCTTGCTAACCTTGTAAAGTTTGCCTCATATTTGTAACATTCTCATCCTCCTTTTGTCTCAGACTCAGAAATTGCCTTTCCATATCTGCTCGATGGACACGAGGAAAGTATTTTTCTAAAAACAGATCATTGAACTCCCTCCATTCCATATTTGATACTTCATCATCTTCCTTCGTGTTTTGAATCAATGACCACCATTGATCAACATCTCTATTGAGGCAGTAAACTGCCATGATAACTTTTTCCCTTTCACTACTCCCCAAAGACTGAAATATTTTCTCTAGGGAATTTATCCATTGCTCATATACTAAGGGATTTGTACTCCCATTGAATATTGGTGGTTGTTGCCTCATGAAGCGATCTAACATTGATCCTCCATGCTGCGGATCAGGGTGCTCCATACGGGTAAGGTTATTATTCATAACCTGAGTGAGTTGTCCTAGTATGGTGATTAGCTGATCGGCCCCAGTTGCATCACCAGCTCTACTATAATTATCTTGTGCAGGAGGGAAATCTCTACATGGAGTGTGTGCATTGATATAGTTTCCATTTCGTCCAGTAGGTTCCATTTCTAAACAATAGCATAAACTATATCAGTTTATGAATCAAAATACATAATCTCATGCTTATAAAACACTTAACATAAATTGAACTATTTATGGATATAATCCATAATCATAAAAAATGTTTTCTTTGAGGAAGTATAAACTCATAAACCCTTCATAATGATTTATAAAGAAAATGAGAGTTATCCTAAGCATATCCCCCAGGAGTGTCGTAACCAAGAGTGAAACAAGGCTTGTTGTCGTGCACCAGTTCCCGTTCGAGTCTAGCTCAAAGTGGTGTTTTTGGGTTTTACCCCTAGGTACATCTGTGCCAGAGCTACCTATACCTGCTCGTATCTAGACAAAGATTTATTTCTCAGAAAACTCACAAAATATCTACAATAGAAAAATTCTAGGAAGTTCTTGTATACTAATCCTCAATGTTCATCTTAGGTCTACGTGCTCCAATCAGAGTTTATCTAAATCTAGCTTCCAAGGTTTGTACTAAACTTCCTCTGATACCAACTATAACACCCCGACCCCAGTTACCCAGAGTCGGTGCATTATTACATAACATTGGCATGATCACAAGAAAGATCAAATCTCGAAAGACCGATTGGTTTAGTAGCCTTGGAAACACTAGATATATTCATAAAGTTTTACATTACATTATAAAGTGAAAAACTACTACAACAACATATTTTATCCATAGTACACACTATTATCCCCTCATAATATCCCTGTAGGTCATTCATAATTTACTTCTTCACATCCTGGGAAAAATAAAACATAGAAAAGGGGTGAGCTGAAATGCCCAGTAAGGATAACAATATAGCAGAAACATTCATAAATAAGAATAAACATTTAAGGCAATGTATAACTAAAACAAAAGCCTTCTAAACTTGAACTTCAACATAGTATGGCAAAAATAAAATGAAATAATTCCATTTACTTATTCACATGGATATTCTACTAATCGAATAATCACATGCAATATCAATAACCACTTTCATAATGATGGAATACATAATGCCAGACTATCATAACCACACAGCCAAGGCCTCGTGCCAAGACTACAAATAAGATTTTGACAAGGCCTTATGAAAATACACTAGTTTTTCTCATGAGACCTACCAATGCATCGAGGATCTATAGCGGGCTCCACCCGTCACATATTAAGTCCAATGCATTCCCATATGAAAAAGTTTAAACATAACATAAACATTCATATTAAAACTAGCATACGAAATGTCAATACCTTCACCATAAACCATGATTGGTATAAAAATAACACATTCACAGTCAAACATATCACAAAACCATCAATACAATATAGAAGTTTTGTATCATAATAAATCAACTTCAAATAAGCGTAAAATCCATCAAAGGATGTTGACATAGATAAAATCAAAACTCTTTTTAGAGAAATATCTCTTTCTATTTTGAAATAATTTAAGAGTCATATATTTATAAAATAAAACATTTTCTTTGAAAATATTCATATAAAATTGTAAGGGAAGCTTCAAAGATTTTATAATGGCATAAAATAGCCGCACCCGCCGTATAAGTTAAAAAAAACATTCTTACCATAATTCTGATAAAAAGGTTAATAAGGACCTTGTTTGGAAAACAATGGAAATATTCCTTTATAAACCACTTATACAAGCCAAAAAGGGTATAAATGAATTTAACCCATAGCAAAAATGTTTTTAAATACATTTTTAAGAAACATGGATGTGGATGATAAATAAGTCCCAATAGATTATTACGTATAAACAACCTCGGATAATGAAGAGATTGCGAAATAAACCCTTACCTTGTACTTTTCCTTGGTTGGGGGTAGGTTAACCTCCTATCTAATGGTGAAATAATTGTTATTAAATTATACAATAATCATATACATTAATATGATATCATATATGATCTTTTAACATTTATTTGTTAAAAATATCTTAGTATTATCGTTGTTTTGGGTGTTAACTTACTCATTTTATTTTATATGTTTTGTTACGTAAGCCGTGTTTGTCATGGATAGGTTGTATCTTGATCATATAAATAATGATATAAAGTCCTTAAAAATTATTTTTAAATCATCAAATGATAATTATACTTGAATGGATACGATGGAGAATGAATCTCATCGCGTTCGTGGAGACGGTAGTCCGTACGTATGTACGAGCGACAATATAATTCTTTTGATATTAAAATAATATATAATTGGATGGTATATCATATATACAGAAAAATTATGATGTTACATTTATTATTTACATGAATTACACATCATTATTATACCCATCCAAATAATAATTTATTGAATAACAATTACACCACGACGTGGAGATGGTAATCCGTACGCACGCACATATGGTGACATGTTATTCAAAGGATGGATAGAATACTGAATATGATTGTACCATATTTATAATAAAATCACATTATATATAAGATACTGGAGTTATTATTTTATATAGGTAATAACAAAGAAAGAAGAAGTGGAAGAAGAAAGGAACTTGAAAAAAGGTGGTGAAATCATTACCTCTTCTTCAGGTACTTCCGTTTGATTTGATCAAAAGGGCTCCTAGGTTGGCTTTAATACTAGAGGAAGGCTTCTAGGATGAAGTGAGGGAAGTTGAGAGAGTATTTGGGCAGATTTTGGCCGAACCAAAAGGCTTTGAAGGTGTGAGTTAATGAGAAGGGATAGTTCCCTTTTATAAGAGGGGTGAGGGGCACCTTTGGAAAAGATAGAAATATTATTTTATAATAAATTCATATTCATTTTCTAATGTCTTAAAAGTAGATTATTTAAATGTTAAAGTTGGGATAGGTCGAAAACCACTCAACCAATAGAATATAGACAGGTTTGGGTAATTATACTAACCTTATCTTTAAGTATTAACTCTTAGTTAATTAGTTTCACTTTTCCAATGTCTCTTTGTATTTTTATATTATATGGTTAATAAACATACTATATACATCCAAGAGACCACCAAGTGGTCCATTAATGATACACCTATCATGATATAAGTATCTTGGCCGAACCTTAGATTTTTAGAAATTTAATATCAATTAATAATATACTATTTGTTTTAAAAACTCTTTTATGTCAATTTTGACACTATTCAATAATTGATTTTTCTAAAACTCATAACAGAATGATTACTTCAAAAAAAGTAAATTAAATCAATACTAATATGGCATATTAACCAATAAAATTATTTTAATTCAATAAAAGTCTTCAATTATATTTATTTGGGTATTTATAATATCAATTAGATTAATTTTTCACTATTATGGTAATTACTACATCCCCATTGTGTCATATATAAATTCCATTATTTAATATCTAAAAATTATAAATAAAATACCATTATGTAGGAAATCGTTTTATATTTCTAATGAATATTTATAGTCGAAATTTCAACTTATATAACCATATGTAAAAATTGTTTTTCTAAAGGATATATGCTTGTGTCATTTTTGTATTCATTTTAACTTAATTAAAATAAAGTGTCCCTATCACTTACAAGTGGCACCATGGGGTCCCAAAATCGACCCAAAGATGCCCATGGTCGAAAATGTATCAACCAATAAAATTAGGACATGTTTTAGGGTAATTTTTTATTATTATAATATTATTTTTAACCCTTATTTACCAGATGTAACCTTTAACCATGGTAAATAAAATATTTACCGAAGTAATTATTCAAAATGTCAAAAAATAAAAGTTAAATATTTACACAATTTAAACATCCTGATTCAAAATATGGAATCCATTTTTCCAAATTCAAAATACAGAAGTGGTAGAAATTAATTTAAAATTAATTCCCACTGTCAAAACAAAAAGCGTGTTTTTAAGATAGAATAACTATCAAAAGATTGATACTTGTTTATGTTCGGTTTAATTGTGAAATTATGTCCAATGACCAATATTGTATTAAATGGTAAAAAAATATTCTAAATATAATTTAAAACCACTCAAATTCATAATTTATCACTATTAATTATTTTGATTAAAAAAGTTGTTTTTAATTAAAATTTAGTAATTTTCACTATTCATCAAAATATTAAAGTTAGCCGAAAAGTACCAAAATTTCACCTTAGGATAAATTCGATACTCCAAATCCAAAAATGAAGTCCATTTTGAGAGATAAAATTTATAAAATTTCAAAAAGTAGGTATTACTATTCATAATGGCTAGTTTGATCGGTTGTGGTGTGTTAGAACTCGATGTTGCGTACAACACACGTTATCCCATTATTCAAAGAGAAACGTACCGTAGAAGCTTGGGGTGTTACAAAATTTCACACAATTTTTAAAGAAAAAAATTAAGATGAAAATAAACATGAAATAATATAGGGGAATCTTCATGGAAAAAAGGCACAGAGAAACTGTAAAAATTCATTTATGCCATATAAGTCAAACAAGAACATTTTCCTTATACTTTTTTCGGATAAGTCAAAAAAGTGCCTCATATGGTAAATAAAAGAAAGATTCCTTCCATACCATGTAATAAAAGTCAAAATGGATAAAAATGAATTTGAATATACATAGAAAAATATTAAACATTTTTTGAGAACATTTTTATAAATCTTTGACGTGGATGATTAATATAACCCTAGTAAATGGTTAAGTATAAGCAATATGGAAAAGAAATGAGATTGCTAAATTATCCCTTACCTTAGATACAATTTCTTCCATTCGTGTTAGATACTCATGTATAGTGGGTTTTAACATATTATTAAATTTTTACTAAACCATAATAATATTTATGATATCATATATAATTCACTTATCACTTTATATTACACATTCATTTTTCAGTTCCATGTTAAAGCAACGTTTTGGGTAATAATAGGTTTATTTATCGTACGTGTTTGGACTTATAATTCATGATATTATTAAACATGTTATGATTTACTTACTTATAGAATGTAAAAAATGATTTTTATATCATATATATTCAGTATATAAATATATATTACAGATAAATAAATAGAATGGACTACACCATTCATGGAGATGGTAGGTCGTATGTACGTATGAACATTGTTTTCATTATCATATTAAATTGAATGGAAGTTTGTAAATGATAGATATATACACATAAATCTAGTAGTATTATTATTTCATATATTTCATGATTAATTATTATATATACTTTATAATCATTCTTGAATGGCTATCATGGAGAATGAATCTCATCGCGTGGTGGAGACAGTATGTCGTACTTACGCATGGGCGATGATGTCATTCCAGTAGTTGTCGCACATTAATGAAGTGTATGGTATATAATATCTCCAAATTAGTATCACGTTATAAATATCATATATAGGTATTTTTTACACCATTATACCCATCCATGTATGGTGGTGGTGAAAAACAGATTACACCACGGTGTTGAGATGGCAATATGTACATACGCATGCGTGATGATTTTGTTTTTCATTATATGGATAAAGGTGAAATATATTTATTTAATATTTATAATAACATCTCAGTATATGGTAGATACTAATGTTACTACTTTATAATTAAACAACAAAAGTAGAAGATGTAGAAGAAAAAAATTGCAATAATCAGTAGAACAAATTACCTCTTCCTTGACGTGCCTCCTTTAAATCTTTTATTAGGGCACCAGAGATGGTTTTTTTGTGAAGAACAGAACCTATAGAATGTAACTAGTGATGTTTTAAAGACAAATGGGAATGTTTTTATAGATCTTTAAGGCTCAAAATGAAGTGAAGATGAGGGGGATGATGTGCCCTTTTTTAAAAGATGAGAGTGGCACTTTAGGAAAGATCCAAAATATTAATTTATGATAAATTAAATTTTGATATAAAATGGACCAAAACTAATTTAATTCTAAGATAATATGATTTTTGTTTGAAAAACAATCATCGTATAATGTTTTCAAAATTTTTGAATATTATTTTACCCTTATCTTTTTTGTTTTACCCTTATTTTACCATTTTTAATCTCACCCTCATATCATGTTATTTACAGATTGTGGGTTAATTTAAATAAAATATCATGTAAAAAGACCCAAAAATTTTATTTATGACATATTTAAAATTATATTAACAATTTTACCTAATATTATATATTTTTTTAATTTAATATCATTTAATAAACTATTTTATGTTTGAAGTTAAGAACTGTTTCAATTTTGGATACAATTCAAACATGACTTTTTAAAAATTCATTAGAACAATATTAATTAGAACCAAAGGATTTAACTCATCTATAATATGTTATTGGAATCCATAAAATTCGTGGATAACATCAAAATATTCAAATTAAACTTATTTTAATATTTAAAAATTCATTGACATGAATCATTCTTTAATTAGCTAATCTATACATCATAATTTTGTCATAAATATATATATATATATAATGTCTAAATATTATAAATAAAATACCATGATGTTGAAAATCATATTATCTTTCCATGGAATATTTATAGGCATACATATCTCTTATATAACCCCATATAAAAATTGTCTTTGTAAAAAGTATCTGTTTAGGATATATTTTACATAACATTAAATTAAAAGTAATTAAATGTCATTTTCAGATACAATTGGATCCATGGGATCCCTAAATTGACCCAGGGATTCCCATGGTCATAAATGTGTCATCCAATAGTGTTAGGACATGTGTTATTGTAACTTAAAATTTTTAATTTAACAATATAAATTATCATGATGAAACAAATTTGGTTTTTAGTATTATTTAGAGAAATTTTACTTGTCATCAAAATATTTAAGTTTTCAGAAAAATATCAAAAATTTATCCAACATAAATTTTTATATCCTAATTAAAAGGAAGAATTTAATTTTGTAAAATCGAACTTATAAATGTTTCAAAAACTAGATTTAAAATGGGAGCGCCATCAAAAGGCTGTAAAACTGCATTTTTTTTTGAAAAATACTTCTTTTATCCGAAAAATTGATTTTATTCTCATATAATGTGTAAGATGAATAATAATTCTATATAAAATTAAATATGTGGTTAATAATATTAATAATGTCTAGTTTATTTAGTATTTTAATAATATATCATTGTTTTGTGAAACTCAGTATTGTGTACCAAGTAATCTATTGAGAAAGGTAACTCTTGCATGTATGCAAGCCTTGTTAGTATTGCGTGTAGTGAAAGATTCCAATGGTGTTGTGTATAACATAATAAAACATTATTCATTTATAAATTAAAAAAAACCACACATAGTGTAGCGTGAAATGAATTCTATCAAAATAACATAAAATAATGTGCAACATAAGCCAAGAATAGCGTTACATATACTACAAGCTAATAAGGTGTTGCGTATAGTGCAAGCTAATCTTCGTGTAACATACAACACAATAAATCAATGAAATTAAAACAATCTATCTCATAAAATCATGGGGTGTCACATTATACCCCCTTAAAAAGAATTTCACCCTCAAAATTCACCGGGGTTATAAATGGTTATCTACATGAAAGTCTCTTTCGTAGAAACCCACATCGTAAAAAGGAATATTAAAACATAATTTTAAAAAGAAATGTTTGAAACATAATAGTTACCCAATGTTACTCATCATTGGGATTCCACATTGGAGAATAGTAATGGGAAGTGAAAACATGGATATGGAAGAGAAATGTAACCATAATGTTTTGATGGATAATGATAGAGAATAAGTTTTGGTGAAAGTTAATTACCAGAAAGCTATAAATCAGCTATGATTTAAGGGACCATATGATTCATCGAATAAGAAAGTTCTAGGGTAACGTTTTTGTTTTAAAATATCCTTTTCCTAATGATAAATAATTTTTGCAGTAGAACGAAATACTTAATTTATTTCAGTACCGTTGATCGTTCCCAGAACTATTTACACTTCAACTCTTATTTAAAGAAATGAAGTGGAATTTTTCATTATTGATTTTTTAGCAGGTTATGAGATAGAATGATAGGTCATTCCAACTATCTATTCACAAAACGTTTATCACATGTTATTAAATATACATAAGTCCACTTATGGCAAGATTAATTTTATATGGTTCACAAAATGGACTAATACAACACCTATCATACCACTTAATAAAATAAAACTAATTTCTACTTACCAGGTACTTCCTGTAGGCCAGTGGTAGGTGATAAAGGCTTGCCCCACTTTGGTTGTGGGTCTAATTCCCGTAGACTTTTCTGACGAGACGAGTTGTTGCCCATCCCGCTGGTTGACCTTTTTTGAAAACTATACTATTATATCATTCCAAAAATAATATAAGAAAGTTATAGCCTTAAATAATAATATCTGATGTCCAACCTAATCCATTCCAACCTTTAGTCTTATCCAAAATATTTCTGTCCAATATCATAGTACAAAGAAAACTATAATCAGAAAGGTCTTATAAAAATCATGTGAATACCATCATTTATTCCCCATGTAACATAAGATATATGTTGTTGGTCACATTACTAACATGTGAATACCTTAATCATTTATTCTCTTGAAACATGAATTACCATAGAACCTTAGTGAAAAAATGTATGATTTCCTAATTTAACGCTTTCAACATACCAAAATCCCAAAAAATATATATACTCAAAAGATGATATCACTTTTTCCTTATTTTAGTCATGATCTCATTAATACTATCCAAGATCTCTTTATCTCTTTATCGCATCATTTTTCGCATATCATGTGTCTTCCAAAAATATTTTAATAACCTTTCATGGTAACCAGTACCTTTGAACATATACTTTGAAATACTTAAGGAAATAAAATAGTGTAACATTCCATAGATGTTTCTTTATTCTATTGTACCATCAAATTACATATAGAACATTTCTCTTAATAAACATGCAATCATTCCACTACCTTCTTAAACCATTGATAGAGCTTCATTGATTTATTCCTAAACACTTCTTTCATCTCATATATCATTTTTAGTCTCTTCATCATCGTCGTCATAAATACTGCCCAATTGACCATGCTGATTCTCTTCATGTCATTTTCCCTTAGGGCATCAATTTATATAATGCCCATACATTCCACATTTAAAACATTTAATCAATTTTTATGTATTAGCAATACCATTATCCTTGTCTTTAGTGATATTTGAACCGTTTCCATTTCGATAACTAGATTTGTGTCCTTTTTTCCGCACCCAAAACATTTTCCAATTCCTTTGAAATATTATCCTTGATATCCCATCCCATACGATTTACATGCAGGAAATTGAACTTTATTTCCTCTATGATCACCATGATACTCCAAAATTCTCTTATTAGCTAGTTCAGGAAACTCACCAATGTTGAGATTATTTATCATATTATGATATTTATTATTAGTCATAATAATGATGTTTCACTTCCAACTCTCATTTCATTTGGTTGATCATGAAGAATATCATTCTATTGTCCATCGTATTCTCCAGTAACATGAATCCCCATGTTTCCGGCCATTTTCAAAAACCCAAAAATAATAGTGTGGGAGGAAAAAATCATACTTAGAAAACAACATAATCAAGGGGGAGTAGATTCTATCTATGACATCTTAGGTTTAATCCTATATTATTTATGATCTTTACCATATTTCTCATATTTTAACCTATAGCTATACTTAACCTTTGTTACATCCCTAAACATACCTTGCAATTATCACCCGGGATCTCACTAAGATTTTAAAATCATAGTTTCCATAGGTTGACTAAACCTTCACACTGATACAAACTATAGAGATCCATATCATGATGTACATGGACATTACATTAATTTTTTTAAATACTTAATACATTACAAAAAACAGACACCCAATGACTGTATTATTTTAGTGCCTTCAGAAACTCAGAACATAATCTTCTAATAATGGTGAAAGATCTTCACCATCACCCATAATTATCATCCCCCTTTATTCCTAACTAAAACCCTTATTTATTTCCCAGGGGAAAGAAAACATAAAAAGGGTGAGCATAAATTCTTAGTGAGGGTAAACATGGAGAACATAAAACAAAGCATAATCATTTGAACGTAAAAACATGAACATAACGTTTAAACATCAAAATCATGAGAAATTAAAAAACTCATGGTAGTACGTAAGTCATGGATTATGAAGAAACATTAACCATGATAGAATAGAATTGAAATAAAACATGGAATTGTGGAAACCCATTAAGCACATAATATTATTTCCATAGTATCCACGACATTTCTACCAAGAACATCATAGTGGACGAAGTCTATTACTGAACCAGGTTTACTTGTCGTTCCAAAAATGTATTATTGAACCAGATTTACCTATCATTCCATTCATGTATATCTCATGAGATATAAATATTTACCTAATTCATTGGAGGGATATATAGGTCACACCAATATAATAATGAAATCATTCTTACAAATTCCACAAAACCTAAATCATTCATTATAGCATAACCCATTAAATAAAATGGATTTCTTATATATCATTCTTTCATAAAAAAATCCATCAAAATATCATTCCATCATTAACACAATCAAATAATAGTAATAATATATATATAAAGATAACCCTATTTAATAGTGTCATCTAATATGAGAAATAATTTTGGTAAGACACTTGAACTTAGTTCTTGTGGATAATATCCTTTCTTCTTCAAAAAAAGATTTATTTTCTAAAAATGCCATGAAATTTTAAAGGAAAAGATTTTATTTGAAATAAACTTGAAATATTACCGAGGAATCTTCATTGAAATAAGGATTTTTTAAGCCGTAAAAATTCATTCATTCCGTATAAGTCAAAAAAACATTATCCACATACTTTTTCCGGATAAGTAAAAAAAGTATGTTGTATGGTAAACAAAAGAAAGATTACTTGCATACAATTTAGTAAAAGTCTAAATGGTTAAAAATTAATTTAATCATAAATATAATAATATTAAACATTTTATGAATTTTTTTTAAAAAAACATGGAGAAGGATGTTAAATATAACCTTAGTGAATCTTACGTATAAGCAATCTTAAATAAAAATTAGATTTCTAAATTATCCCTTACTTAATGTCCAATTTCTTATGTACGTGTCTTAAACTCATTTATAGTGGGTTTAAACATGTTATTAACTTTTAATAGAACCATATTAATATTTACGATATCATATGTGATTCAATTATGACTTTATATTACCCATTCATTTTTCAATTCCACGTTAAAGCATCATTTGTGTAATAATCATTTTATTTATCGTACGTGTTTGGAATTGTTATTCTTGATATTATTACATAGATCATGATTTAATTACTTCCATAATGTGAAGAAAATTTATATATCATGTGTATTCAGTATATAAACATATATAATAGATCGATAAATGGAATGGACTGCGCCATTCAGAGAGACAGTATGTCGTACGTACGCATGAACGCTATTTTAGTTTCCTTATTAAATTGAATGGAAGTAATTGCATGACATATATAGATACATAAATTTAGTAGAATTATTATTTCAAATATTTTATTATTTTTTTATATATACTCTATAATCATTCTTGTATAGCTAACATGGAGAATGAATCTCATCGCGTTGTGGAGAAGGTATGTTGTATGTACGCACGCGCGATGATATCATTCCCGTAGTTATTACACAGTATTGAAATGGATGGTGTATAATATTTCAGAATTAGTATCATGTTTTAATAATCATATATAGTTATTACTTCCACTATTATACCCATCCATGTAAGGTGGTGGTGAAAATCATATTATACCATGGCGTGTGGATGATAATCCATATGTATGCACGCGCGGTGATTTCATTTTTCTTAGGATGTATAAAAGGTGAAATAGGTTTGATTAATATTTATAATAACATATAGGTATATTTATGATACTGATGTTATTAATTTATAATTAACCAACTAAATAAGAGGAAGTAGAAGATGAAAGAAATTTTAAAGAATCAATAGAAGAGATTACCTCTTCCTTGACATGACTCCTTTGAATCTCCTCTTAGGGCACTCGAGTTGGTATTCTGAGAAGACCATCACCTCTTGAATGTATATAGGTAATTATATAAGAGAAATTTTTATATTTTGGGTGATATTTAAGGCTCAAATTAGAGTGAAGAGGAGGGGCAGTAGGTTCCATTTTATAAGATAGGAGAGGGGAAGTTCTGAAATGTTCCAAAATATTAATTTCTTATAAATTAAATTTAGTTTCCAAATGGTCCAAAAACATATTTAACTCTATGATATATTGAATTTGGCTCTAATACCTATCATCCAATAATTTTTTTACAAGTTTTGATGATTTGTTTTATATTTATCTTTATGGTTTTACCCTTATTTTACCCTTTTTAATCTTACCATGGCATCATGTTATTTACACATTGTGGGTTAATTTAATTACCATATCAGGTCAAACAACCCAAAAAAAGTTATTTATGATAAACAGGGAATTATATTAACCATTTTTATGAATATTATTATTTTTGGAATATAATATAATTTAATAAACTATTGTATGTTTTAAGTTATGAATTATGTTAATTTTGGATACTATTCATACTTGAATTTTTAAAAATTCATAACAACCATATTACTTCAATCCAAAGGAAGTCACACATATCTAATATGTAAATTTAATCCAAAAAGTTCATGGATGACATCAAAATATTCCAATTAAACTTATTTTAATATTTATAAGTTCTTCGATTTGAATCATTTATTAATGAGGTAATCATTACATAATAATTGTTTAATAAATAAATATATGTATCAAATGCCAAAAAATTAGAAATAAACAACCATGATATTGAAAATCATTTTAGGCTTCCAATGACTATTTATAGACATAGAGATTACTTATATATCCCCATATGAAAATTGTTTTAGTAAAATATATATGTTTAGGTTATATTTTCCATAACATTAAATTAAATGTAATTAAATGTCATTTTGACTTAAATGTGGCTCCATGGGGTCCCCAAATCGACCCAAGGATTACCATGGTTGTAAAGGTTTCATCCAATATGGGTAGGACACATGTTAGTGTAATTTAATATTATTATAATATTATTTTTTACCCATATTTACTAGATTTACCATTTAACCTTGGTAAGTAAAATATTTACTGAATTTACTATTCATAATTTCTAAAAATAAAATTTAACTATTTACCTAATTTAGAGCTCCTGATTTCAAACATGGAATCCATTTTTCCAAATTCAAAGCAAAGAGGTTGCAGTAATTAATTTAAAATTAATCAGGTTGTTGAGAAAACTAGTTTTAAAAGATAAAACATTACAAAATATTGAAATGTTTTTACCTATGAATTATATGTAAATTTAATTCTAATGGAATAAATTATATTAAATGGTAAAAAAACATTCTATTATTACTGTAAAACTATTCAATATTATAATTTATGCATATAAATTATCTCGATGAAAAAATTTCTTTTTATGTAAAATTTAGCATATTTTTTCTATTTATCAAAATATGAAAGTAAAAAAAATATCAAAAATTTATCCAACATAAATTATTATATCCTAATTAAAATGAAGAAGTTTAATTTGTAAAATCCAAATTTAAAATGGTTAAAAAATTATATTTAAAATGGATGCACAATCAAAAGGCAGTAAAAAAGCATTTTTTTCTAATATTTATTTTGTCCAAAAAATTGATATTGTTTTCATATCTTGTTTAATATGAATGCTACTGTTCTAAAAAATTAAATATATGGTCAATAAAATTCATAATTTCTATTTTATATAATATTTTAATAATATATTACTGTTTAGTGAAACTCAGTATTGCATACCACGCAAGCTATAGAGGAAGGTCTCTTGTGTGTGTAACGCAAGGCATGCTAGTGTTGAGTGTAGTCCATTATTCCATTGCTGTTGTGTATAACATAATCAAATCATAATTAATTTACAAATTGAACAAAATATATACTCAATGTTTTAGGAAATCAATTCTATCAACATAATTAAAATTGTGTGCAACACTGGCCAAGAATCGTGTTGCGTATACTGAAAGATAATACGGTGTTGTGTATAGTTCAAGATAATCTTGGTGTTACATAAAACACAATACATAATTTAAATTAAAAGGAATCTGTATCATATAATGTTAGGGTGTTACAAAACCCTACTCAAAATTAATGATAGGCTGGCCAAAATTCTACAAACTGCTTCACCTATGGAGACGCATGCCGAAATTAGTATGAATGTGTCTCATGAGATAATTAACATGCCCTAACTCAAGAGAAGAAACCTAAAATCCGGATTATCCCTAACCTTATGGTTTTTATCATAATAGGGGAAAAAAGAATATAAAAATTCCCAATCTAATGAGGATTATGGAATATGAGGCTTACCTTGTATTTTTGAATGTGAATTCGGAAGAAATATAGTGGAAATCAACACACTAGAGAGGAGGAAGATAAGGGTGGTCACATTAGGTCAAGAGTTATTGGGGGTGTTGGGTGGAATTAGAGGGGAATATGGGTTTATGTTTTACTTTTATTGTATTTTAATCTTTACTTTGATTTATTTAAATTCTTAAAAAAAATACACTGCATGGTTTATGTTGTACGGTTACCCCACCGTGTGCCAACCATGTCACACCCAATGCCTTAGAAACCACCTTTCACAATTTTAACCACACTATTAACCAAACCATATACAAACTATGTGTTGAATTATGTCTAGGAACATCCTATGTGGTACTACTCATGTGGTATAGGCACATATTTTGGAAAATATTATGTGGCCTATGGATACCCCCTCTTCCCACATGCTGAAGGTTACACAGTTTATTTCTGAGGACCACCTGCATTCAGAAAAACTGTGTGCCCTATCCAGAGCTCCCAAACCTAGTGTTTTCAAGGCCCGGGGGTCCTGAGACTCAATGAGACCTCTAAGGAACTTATCAGTCATTCCCCTAAATCAAAAAAAATCCTTGAACTGTTCCAACTATCACAATTAAATTCTAATGATCATTATATAATATGAATTGTCCTGTAAATGCAAAAATTCAAATTACATTGGATTTTTGTCCAATTCAAAAACAAAGGTATTTGCAACCTCCCCTCCATATAGCATATCATTCCTAGGAATCATTTGAGAACAACATAAACATCACCCTTCCTACTAGGGTCATGAAATATCATTCCAAATATCTCATTGTATTTCCAAACACCCATCGCACCCCCTAACATTCATTTAAGTATAAATAACATAAGACTTCAAAACTCAATCCAATGCATGTTTTCCAAATGAAACACCAAATTGGTTATTACCTGATCCCATTCATTTAGAGACACCATCATGTTGTTGTCTCATCAATATTTTGGCCAATGGTTCTCCCCACCAAAGGCCATGACATTAGAAAGGTCCAATTTCACACCCTGGTAACTCCACTATCAGAATTTCCTAAAAAGGATATCCAAAGTGTATAATAAATCTCATAGAATGATTTCATAACTGGATGAACTTGATTACTAGTGAGGTCATAACAAAAATCTTACTGTGAGAAATGGTCAAACCCAGATTGATCTTACCAAAACTCATCACGCATTCTTTCTTTGAAGATACTACATACATTCACACCACACCATCCTTAAACTAGCAATGTGTTTAAAATGGTTCCCCACTGATTGTATACAATATAAATAAGGATACAAGCTGAGCCACTCTAAATGACTATTTATCAAACACTCATCTTAGATGGTGGTGTATTACAATAAAAGTGCAAATTATTCCAACATGGAACTTTGTGTTTACAACGAACACACTCAATTATGTCCATACCCAACTTTCGGTGAAATTATTTGTTCAAAGAATCACCTGACCATTTAACTGTCATGCCACTACACAAACTAAGGGTAACCCATGCCCATCCCACTAGAATCATCACCCCTTCTTAAATATAACCTTCGATCCTAACAAAAATCCAAAGTTAACCACATAATTATCAAACCATGGTCCATAGAACTAATCCAAAGTATTCTATATTCCATATTTACAAGTGATATATCAGTAAAAATCCAAGACGTCTATATCTAATCATTGACTGAGGAGAGAGCAATAATTTTCCAAGTGATCATGTCACAAGAGAACAGGTGGTGTCCATGAGTCCATATACGACCTTAGTATATTGGAACCCAAATATCACTCAGTACTATCGAAGCCTCAATAAGAACCATGTGCCATCGTGAAACACTAAGAAAACCCACAATAAAAGACCATCAAATTTTAATGCTTTAGCTGGGCGTAATACTAACGCTCTCTTGGTGCATCAAGGATGATGTCAATAAAGGGTAAATTCTCATCACTAAACCATATTACAATAATAATTTTAGAATATTAAAAAGAATAATAATGTTCGAACCACTACTGGTTGAATTCTTTTGAAAGAATCTTGGCTTTACCCCCTGATGCACCACCATTCACCGACCAATTGTTCCTTTACAAAACGAGGCATCTTGTGATTGTTCAAGGTTTACCACTAAAGACCCTATGAGACCAATGACGTTTATCAAGGGTATATACACAACCAAAAACAACATATTCATGCTCCCAAGAAATATCCAATATGATTCAAGACATTAAAGCCTCAAGGGAGTTCATGGCATAGCCAACCATTTCCTAATGGTCCTCCGTGGTAGTGCTCCTTCTACTTGGAATGGAACATTTACAAAATTTAACATGACGATCCCCACCTTAGAGTAGTACTATCCATTAAAATGAGTGACATTTCATCCACTCATAAGTGGTCTAGATTAGATTCATATCATACACAAAGGTGACACTCCTCTTAGCCACACTCACATATGTCATATCACTTGGTTAGGAAACCCAAAACCAACCTGAATGATGCGTCAAAACACCCAATATTCTTGGAATGTCATCCCAATAACTGGGATGAATTGAATCTTTATCTCACAGTTCACTATACTATGGAGATGAACCATGACCATAATAAAAATCCCAAGGATCAATGATTACACAAAACTCTATCGGTTCATTTCTACCCATATCACTCAATGAGAACTATGTATATAAATGCATACTACCTTGAGGTTTTAGAAGAAAATGGAGAATATTGGATGTTATCCAATGGATTTATTCCCTGTGAATTCAAATATATGATGGTGGTGAGTCCTTTCACCGAAGGTATATTATCGGTGTCCCAAATTGTTTTTTACCCTAACTAGTATAGCACGAGTAAGGGGTTGATCCATAATGAAAAAAGGAGTTATTTTTATCTTGTTTAACTTAGTTTGTATTTTTTAATGAATTGTTCTGAATTTAGAGTCAATTGTTGTTTTTTGGATAAAAATAACAATTGGTATTAAGTTTCTTTTAACAAATTACTTAACAGAATAAAAGTGAATTCCAGAAAATTGATTTTGATATAGAAAAAGAGAGACGTGCATTGGGGTTACTGATTAATGAGAAGTTGTTTAGTAAATCAAATTGCTTATGTGTATGTTTTGTTCATAATAATCCAACAATCTGGATTTCAGTTTTTAATAAAGTTTCATTGGTCCAGTAAACTTGTATTTTGAGATGAAGAAACTAAATCCTTGTTCTGATAGTCAGTGTTTCACAGTTATTTATTTGGATTTGTCCATTTTGAGTCGACAAATATTTCCAATGGTCAGGAAATTATTCATTTTTATTCTTCTTTTGGGTTCCTGAAAATTATGCCCTTTCTCTGTTTTAGAATTTTATGTGATAAGAAAATGTTGTTTAAGAAGAATAAGAAGAGATTAAATTGAACAAACAGATTCACAACATCTAATTTAAATTACAAATCATCATCTTACACATCCCCAAGACATTTGGTATTTAGTTACACATATAGAAAATGACAAACACAATGCTCTTATTAACTGATGTGAACTTTCTTAGAACATTGAGGTGGAAGTGAATCTTCGGTAAATGGTAGAATAGTGGTACTACGATTGAAGATCCTCTCTCCTTTGGTCCTACAACCCTTTCCCCACAATTTCTCTCCAAAAACTCCTTATTTCAACTAGAGGACAGGGCCTAATTTTATTTAAAAAATAACTACCTGGCATGTGGAAAAATTACATGGCGTGTTCTTTTGTCATCACAATTTTTCCAATGTTTTCTCCACTGATAGGTGGACTAACACACCATCATTGACTTGGAACATGGCGCAGCCTTATAGGTAGCTATACAGGATGTGTAGGGCCCCCATACCTGGAATGTAGTCTCATTTCTCAACCACCTACAGCTTCTAGAAATAACTAAACGGCGTGTATATGTTAAACATGATGTGTTCCCTTCATCCGACCACATGGGCGTGTAGACTTCTTCTCATCCTCCAACTTCTTCTAGAAGGGGGTACATGGTGTTTATAGTGTGAACACGGTGAGTACCAGATTATGATTACTTAGGCATGTACTTGTCCTTGTCAATCCATGTTTGAGTCTTGAAGTACACGACATGTAACTAGGTACACGCCGTGTAGTTTGTATGTTTTGATCATTCTCCCCCGTTTTGTGTATTTGACCATAAATATCTTGAAAATGAACAAGTTCACCATTATCAAAGTTTTTTTCCCTAAGTAGTAGGTAGTCGCTGAAACTTGTTCCTATTTTCAATAAGGTATGTGTAAATGTATACACAAATCAGGTGCATCAAACTCCCCCATACTTAGTTATTTTCTTGTCTTCAAGAAAATCTCCACATCTAATTAACATAGTCTATATTTTAAATGGAAAGACTTCAGTTAATCATAAAATTAAATGATAAGTTAAAGGAGAAAATTTCTAAAAGATACTAAATAGTTTCAATTAAAGAGATATTTTAATCATCCATCATATATAATTCAATTAACAAACTTCACCCTATTTTAACACAAGTTTCAACCTTTCAAAAAAAAAAAGAAATAAACATGATGATTTACCTCCCAAATAATATTTTAAAAAATCATTAAATTTTAAATAAATGTTTTGCTCAATTAGAGATATATACAATTTATCCATCGGTTTTCCAGAAACCTAGTTCTCTACATCAAAAAATTTATTTACAGAAATCATGAGGCCTTTTCAATAAGGATCAGATGTTTCTGTGGCTAATGGTTGGTAGTTAAAGATGTGAAAAATAACTCTGATTCTTGAAAAAGGAGGGTAAATTCTTTAAATAACAGTGCATGATATTAAAAGTTAAGCTAAATGTAAAAGTTTCCTCAACAAGCTTTATCAAATAATCTCATCAATACAATGTCCTTTAGTTGGGTAGGTAGGGTTTACAAACCAACAAGTTAGTATAAGGTCCCTTTGTATATATCATTTTTTTCAAATAAAAAAGGGAATCCTTCAGAATTTCCACAAATAGAGGTTTGGAACCTTTTTTGCCCCAAATGATCAAGAGGCTCTGCCCCATACTTGATTTCTTGACAATTCACAAAAATATTCATTGTGTTTCTAATCCCATCTTCTAAGCTCCAATAAATAATATTTAAATTCATAAAAGAATTTGGGAAGGAAGGGAAATAGGCTTCTAATATGGATTCCTATAAAGGCTATTCATGGTTTATAGGGGCTTCAAAAATATTAGATGTAGGGTAGGTATCAATATAAATGGGTTTAAAAATTCTAATGCCTCAATCATTTTAATGTAATTCAAAAATTCACCATCTTTAGAAAAGAAAACATGAAAATTATAGTAGTTATATATAACCTTTGAATCTCTCATGAAAGAGGGTATTAGGAAGAATATGAAAAAGGGTTTAGAATACCTCTTAGGAGTGGGAAAACAAATAAAGTTACAATCATACCATGACTTTCATATAATTGATTAGTCTAATCGATTTAATTTTCCAAGGATTACAAGTTTTAATTTAATCTATATCAGTAATAATTTTAAAATACATAAGAACAGAAATAAGCGTGTAACATTTAAAAATTACCCACTTTCAGAATTATTATTTAAAACTCTGGTTAACCAAAATTTCTTCACATATTAAAATATATCTTACAATAATGATATATCTTAGAATGAAAATAAGGGTAAATAATAAGGTGTTCGAGAGACACTACCCCATAATTAACACCTCACTTGGTCCATCAAGTGCCAGAAAGTGAATAAAGGAATGTGGGGACACAATAGTGGACCTGAACGAGGGGGGAGTAAAGAAAGAAGTAAATCAACAAAGAAAAGAAAACAATGAATAAAATAAATAATCCCCTCGTGTCTAGGTGCAGAAAAATAGGAGGTGATGTAATAGTGGATCCCATAACGTGCTAGAGTACGTATGATGGTGGGGAAAAAAGAACACTACAAGCATACACAACATACACAGGCTCAAGATATCATATATATATGCAATGAAAAACATGTGTCCAAAAAACGTTCAGGGGGTATCCTTAGAGGCGACATCATCTGGTACAGATTCTTATGGTAGATAAAGATCCGGAGCCATGGAAACTACAGGATCGGACTCTACACTCGGAACATAAGTTTTAGAAGTAGGAGCCGCAGGAGATGGACTCGGCAGTGGAAGATCATCATCACTCCCTAGAATTGTAGCAGCAGTGGTAGTAACAGATGGGTCCATAGTTGATAGGATAACTAACTCCATGGCCTACGCAGTAATGGGCTGTGGAGCTACAAAAGAAGGGCCAGGTGCTGAAGCTGGGGCATGCGGTGGGGGAAGTCGAATACCATGTTGCTGAAGAAGAAGCCCCAACATATTCTCTTCTTAGTCCTGGCGTCGATCGAGATGGACCAAGTGCTACTCCATCTCAGATAGGCAGAGGTAATAGGTGAGATCGACTGAGGGAGTGAGGGTAGGGGCAGGAGGTGGAATAGAAGAAGTAAGGTTAGAAGTAGGGGGATGGTGTGGGGAACCTGGTGGGGGTGGGTATGGAGGAGTAGGTGCTTCAGCAGGGACAGGAGGGTCAACAGGTTGGTGGGGTCATGTATGGTCATGGTCAGAGGCACCCCCCTACATCAAGGCCAATCCCAATTGAATAAGAATGAGATAATCCATCTACTGGGAGGAACCTAACAGGTCATGAGGAAGAGAAGTCTTAAAAACCACGAGATGGTGGGCAAGGTTGGTGGCGTAAAACCCACTGTTCTGGTATCCCTGATGGCTGGTAAACATGGCATGGAAATGGGAGGCTGCACGTTAAGGGAGGTTTGGGTAGTCCAACTGGATGACACAGGTAAAGAGATCTACGTCATGACTAGTCATGACCCACATATCCTCATGGCAGGGAAAAAGAATGGCACTAAAGCACTAGTGGGTGAAGAAAAAGATAGGGTCCGCTATAAGGGTACTCCTCAGGGAGATATGGGTATTGCGGTGGTCAGGGATAGTAATTTCATGCCATATAGCAATGAGGTCATAGAGATAGCCTCTAGGCATGGAGGAGACAGGGGGTGGGTGACATGATGAGGATTGAAACCGCACCCTCTGCCAAAATTAGTCATGGTAAGATAAACGCAATGGATTCCTAGCCGGAATCAGACCATTGGAACATCATCACCGGGTGTCTCCCAGTACTCGACCCCATCAAACTTGAATGAAGCACCAAAATCCAAAAATAAATCTAAAAAAATAGGATTTCTGACTTTGAAGATCGAGAGTAAGGGAGTGTGCCCGAGAAGATCCTCCAACACTTCCCAGATGCCCAGTTGTTGTGGGATGATGCTATCCCGATAGCAGTTGCTTAGCGGTATCGGGCATAGTGAGAAGAGATAGACCCTATAATGTGCCAAATTAGTGACTGGGATCACCATGTCGGGGTAGGGAACACCTGGAGGTCCCGGACTAGGTAGAGGAGCTACAGCGGGAGCTGGCTCTATGGGTGGATCGGCTGGAGTAGATGAAGGCTCACCGGATGGGGCGGTGGATGAGGGACTATCTGTGGATGAGGGGAGATCAGGTGGAGTGGTAGGTGGTGGGGAAGGAATGATTGTTCTTGGAGGTTCGGTGCAAGATAGTGGAAGAGTGGCGCTACTCGGACTAGCCTCAGCTAAGGGAGTGAGTGGTGGAAGGATGGCCAATGGTGGGAGCTGGTAGACCAGAGAGTCCGGATCGGGTATTGTTTCAGGTTATAGTCAGATCCGATGATAAATAGGCCTCTCGCCCTTAGTGGTGGATCCAGGATGCTTCCCATGGGAAGGATCACTGCCGGCCATACCCTGAAAAAGAATGGAAAAACCAAACAAAAGAAAAAGAAAAGAAAATGTAAAAGGAGAAAATGCGAGAAAAATGGAAAAACAAAAAGCACACCGTGTGTAGTTCTAGAGTACACGTCGTGTAGTGAAAGATGGTTACCATCTCATGTTCTATGCATATAGACACTGAGGGATCATGGGATAGACCAGGGACAGATACATGGCGTGTACCAAACATGCATGTCTTGTTCATGTAAAGTTGTCCTGGTCGTGTATTAGCAAGAACACAGCAACTCTTTCCATAGTAACAAACACACAGGACACACTGTGTGCAAGTACCACATAGAGTGTACATGAATAGATGGTAAATTTCCATGTGTTGTGCCACACATGGGCTGGGAAAATTAAAATTTCTACATGGAGTGTACCGAATAGACACTCTGTGTTCATAAAAATGGTGTGTGATGCTATGTGTAAAAGATAACTGAGCACGATGAGGGCTAGTACGTGGTGTGTACCGAACACACACACAGTGTCTTTTCAAGTCATGAATCATCTAGTGTATGGTCATGTACAAAAGTACATGACGTGTGTTCTTCATATTGTGGCTATGTATCGCGGAATCCAAACGATCGGTTGATCCAAAAGTCACCCTAACATTTATAATAACTTGAAATAGAGGGTGTAGAAGGTCTTCCCTAGACAGAGGATCAAAATGAAGTAGAAATTAGAAACATAAACGCCCTAAATTAGAGGATTCTAGAGTGGGGAGGTTGGGTGGCGTATGGGGGAAAAACATGGAGAGAGAGGGGGATGCATGAGACGGCCTATAGCCAAGTGGTCCACGGCTTTTATAGCCGATGTACACAGCGTTTATAATATACTACACACCTTTTATTCCTTTTTTAAAAAAATATATATATATAATTATTATAGTAAACTGTTTAATAATTAATATTAATAATTAAAATAGTAATATATATATATATATATATATTTTCAAAAATAAAACTATACACGTAACGTATCGGGAAATACACGTCGTTTGTTTTAAAATTGGAAAAAGAGAAGTACATCCTTTGGTCCAGTTCTTGGGGTGAGGTTCGAACTGGCGATCAACCATTCTGAATGGAAGCCCTCAACCACTGGAGGAATGGTTGCACTAATGCTCCTATTTATTATTTTTATATATTTAATATATATGGCCAATACAACATATGAAGAAGGAAACACATGGCATGTGGTTTTTAATTGTACCAAAAGTGAGGAAGCAAGAAGATTAGCCAAGTTCGAACCCGGGTCTTTTGGATCCAGGGCCGAGACTCTTCCAATCTTCCAACCTCACCCCCATGAATTACCTTATGCAAAAAAAATCATTTCTAAATGGAAAACATGGTGCACATGATGTATATCAAAAGACACGCCATGTGGTTTTATTAAAAGAATAAATGATGGAAATGGGGTAGTTGTCAGGATTGGAAGCCGGGTCATTCAAAGCCGGATTATGATCTTGACCAAAAAATTCATCCCCACCATGGGTTTAATTATAACAATATATATATATATATATATATATATATATATATATATATGAAAAATAATACACATGCTGTGTAAGTAAATACGAAGTAAAAAATGAGGAACCATGTGCCGAAGGTAGGTCGGGTGGATTCGAACCTGTGATGGCTTAGATAAACTCTAGTGACCTTACCATCGGCACCGAAATCATCCCTATTTATTTAATAGGTAAACTATATATTTATAATAGTTATAAAATAGATGAAAATAAAATAGTACAATACATGTATATAGGTGGTACACAGTGTGTATCCGCTGGATTTCCACCCAAGAAGTGCCTTTGATTTAGGTTGTTGACTCAACCTACTTACTTAACCTTACCTGAGTTGTATAGTGGAAAAATTTCCTACCATGTCGTATATGTGATAGTAAGAATTCAACCGATGTTTGTTCACCTTGAATGGTTGACCATCCTATCCAAAAATTTCCACCGCTCCATGATGGAATACGTGTATAACATGGAATGGTCCCGACCATCATAACTTTATCTTCCCTGAGAATAATCAAAGACGAGATTTAAAGAAGAGTACATGATCACTGGGTTGGAAATATTTACATGAAATCATCCGGTCATGAATTTCTCTCGTCTTCTCCTTGTATATCTTGGCATTTTCATGCGCCTCTAATCTGATTTCCTCAAGTTTTGACAGTTGGAACATTCTCTTCTCTTCAACTGCCTTCGGATCAAAATTCTGGGCCTTGACTCCCAGTAGGCTTTGTGTTCTAACTCCACTCGCAGATGGCATGGCATGCCATAAATGAGGCGGAATGGGGACATTCCCAGTGGTGTTTTGAAAGCAGTCTGATATGCCCACAGAGCATCACCTAACATATTGGACCAGTCTTTCCAAGAAGTATTCACTATTTTCTCTAGGTTCTTCTTGATCCACTATTGAAGAGCTCCACTTGTCCACTAGACTAGGTTTGATATGGTGTCCCCATTGGATGCTTTATTCCATTCTTTAATAGTATTCCTCTCATCAATGTGTTGTTGAAGTGGGTCCCTATATCTCGGATCAATACTCAGGGAAATCCAACCCTGCTAATGATATGTTACAGTAATAATATCATGACTATATTTATTGTGTCATGTGATGTAGCAGTGGATTCCATCCACATGGAGACATAGTCAACTCAGACCTGGATGTATGTGTTTCCAACAGATGGGGGAAAGGGACCCATGAAATCTATACCTCAGACGTTGTAGATCTCGACCTCCAGGATGGGGTGCTGAGACACTCAGCTCTACGTCCCATGTTACCAGTCCTCTGGCATCGATCACAACAGGAAACAAAGTCTCATACATCTTTATGTGTGGTGTTCTAGAAAAACCAAGGTTGCATGATCATTACTATCAAATAGTCATGGCCATAATGTCCCCCAACTTGGGAGGCATGACAGAACAACAAGATGTCATGAAATTCATTCTCTGATATGCAACGGCGGATCACCCCATCGCCATAGGATCATAATAGCATAGGATATTCCCATAAGTACCTCTTCACATCAGAGAAAAATCTATTATATTGTAAGAAGGAGAGGTCAGGGTGAACGTCACCTATAACCAGAAAATTAGCAATATCAGCATACCATGGTCTAGGAGTTTTGTTGACCAAAAAGAGTTTCTCTTCAAGGAAGTCCTCATTGATATCCCGATCTTCCTCCTTCTCTAAATCTGGAAGCTCCAGGCAGGATAGATGTTCAAAAATAGTGTTCTCACACCTTTTCTTATCTTGGATCTCCAGATCAAATTCATGTAAGAGGAGTACCCAACGGATCAATCAGGGCTTCACATATTTCTTGTTCAGTAGGTATATTAGTGTTGTGTGGTTAGTATAAATAATAACATTAGACAACATTAAGTAAGAATGAAACCTATCAAATGAAAAAACCACTGCAAGAATCTCCTTCTCTATGGTAGTGTAGTTGATATGTGCCTTGTTGAGTGTCCTGATGGAATAATATATAGGTCGGAAAATCCAGTGAAGCTGTTGGCCCAAGACATCTCCCACTGCATAGTCACTGGCATCACACATCACCTCAAATTGTTCTTCCTAGTTGATAGAAATCATCACTGGAGAATCCACCAGGCGCTGCTTTAGGTGTCCAAAAGCTATGGCGCAGGTCTCATCGAACTAAAATATGGAATTCTTAGTTAGTATATTGGTGAGGGGATGGGCTATTTTTTAGAAGTCGCGGTCATACCACCTGTAGAAACTGGCATGGCCCAGGAAACTACGGATGGCTCTGACAGAAACAAAATAGGTAGTCATGAAATTAATTCTATCTTACCCGGATCCAACTGTATCTCCTTTTCTATGATTCTTTGGCCAAGGATGATGCCACTTTGCAACATTAAATGACACTTTTCCCAGTTCAAAACTAGGTTAGTGTTCTCACATTGTTCCAAAACTAGCTCGAGCTGCTGCAAACAAGTGGTGAATGATTTTCCGTAAATGGAAAAATCATCCATGAATACCTCCAAGATATGTTCTACTATTTCGTGGAAGACAGCTAGCTTACAATGCTAGAAGGTGGTGGCGGCATTGCACATGCCAAAAGACATCCTTCTATAAGAAAAGGTATAGTAGGGGAAAGTTAATGTGCTATTCTCCTGATCCAATGGTGCAATGGAAAATTAGTTATAGTCGGAATAGCCATCGAGGAAGCAATATAATTTGTTCCCTGCTAGTCTCTATATCATTTTATCCATGAATAGTAGGGGGGAAATGATCATTCCTCGTGGCATCATTCAGCTTCCAGTAGTCGACAGAGACTCGCCAGCCTGTGATAGTGTGAGTGGGGAAGAGATCATTTTTATCATTTGATACCAGAGTGATACCCCCCTTTTTGTGTACCACTTGTAAGGGACTCACCGATAGAATATCCAAGATGGGAAAGATGATACCTGCATCCAACAATTTGATCACCTCTTTCTTTACAAATTCCTTCATGGGGGGATTCGGGCGCCATTGTGGTTGCCGAGATTGCTTCGCACCTTCTTCAAGTAGGACTTTGTGGGTGAAAATGGTAGGCCTGATGCCCTTAAAATTAGTGACTGTCCAACCAATAGTGTGCTTCCACTGTTTTAGAACCTACAAAAGTGCATCTTCCTACTCCTGTGATAGTTCTGCATTATGTATGAGAGGAAATGTTTGATGGTCTCCCAAATACCCATACATTAGCGAAGATAGAAGAGGCTTCAGTTATATTTTAGGCACCTTTAAAATATAAGGCACAAGTGGTTGCACCTTGTCCTATTCCAGACTATCAGGAACAACTGAGCATTGCCAATAGTGGCGGCCCCGACCTTCTAGGAATTGAAAGTCCTCTAGCCCTTCATTTAATGGAATGTCTGGGATGATAAAGTTATCTAAAGTAATATAACATACTAGGTTGTCCTATTTTTCTCTCAAACAATCATCTATGGTGGTTACCATATAACAGTCCTCATTATCTGATAATGACGCATGCTTGACGGCCTTGAGGACATTTTAGGAGACTCTTTCATCTCCTACCCATAAAATCAGCTCCCCCTAGTGCACGTCGATCAGTAGCTTCCCAGTGTCCATGAAAGGACTTCCTAGTATGAAAGGTACCTCATGGGAATCCTCCATTTCAAGGATGATGAAATATGCGGGAAGGATGAGCCTACCCACCTTGACCAACACATCCTTCAATAGCCACATTAGATATTTGATGGATCTTTGAGCAAGTTGAAGGGCTACTCGGGTAGGCTTCAAATCATTGAGCCATAGATTTTTAAAAACACTGAGGGTCAAGAGGTTCACATTGGCCCCTACGTCACTGAGGGCCTTCCCAAACTAACATGGTCTAGTAGTACATGGAATAGTAAAACTACCTGGATCCTAGAGTTTGGGTGGGATTGAATGCTAGATGACTACAGAACACTCCTCAGTTAGGGAAATGGTTCCCAGATCCTCCATCTTTATTCTATTGGAGAGTATTTCCTTCATGATTTTTTTTGTATGTGTGCATCTTCATTAGTGCTTCTGCAAAAGGTATATTTATGTTCAGCTTCTTCTACACGTCCATGAATTTGCTGAACTGGTGGTCCATCATTCTCTGCTTCAATCAATCTTATTTATCAATGGGGGTGTGGATACATCTGGCTATGTTGGTTAGTGTTGTTGGAGCTCCTTTCCACTCTGTAGTATAATGGCATGAGCCTCCTCCCTCGGGTTCTTCTCAGTGTTACCTGGTAGTGTACCGAGTTTCCTTCCTGAGAGTTAGTTTTCAAACTAGGCAATTTGGTTTTCTAGGCCTCGAATTGAAGGCTCTTGATTTTGTAACCTGGTCTTAGCAGTATAAATAAATTTGTTCATAAGATCCTCTAACCATGATGGGTTCTCCCACTAAGGTGGTTGTTGAGCTGGTTGAGGTGGTCACTGCCTCGGCTGCTACGGGCGAGGGTTCTGATACCCTTGATGTTGATAAGATCCACGTTGGGCCTGTTGCTGCCTCTGTTACTGGTTAAAATATGGAGGCTAGTTGTAGTCGGGCGGTTTCTGGGGTGGAAGATTGTACCCTTGTTGGGCCCAGTTTGTGTTCTGTAGATCACTCCATTCCGGGTTCTAGTACTGCTGGTACTGGTTTTGCCCTCGATTCTAGACAACAAAACTCACTTTTCTTGTTGAAGGACCTCCAGCAGAACCCGAGCATTCTCCTAGGATGTGGTTATCCCAACATTCACTACATGTCGGATGGTTTGCCACATGTACTTGAGACGTGCCCTTTAGATTGAGTGCATTAGACTTTTTGGACACAACATCCAACTGGTCAGTAAGCATAACATTCGCATCAATGTTATGCATACCTCGTTTCTGGGTACCCTACTCGGAAGGCCATTGAAATATATTGGCAGACATGTCTTCCAGTAGTTTGAAAAGCTCTTCGGGGGATTTCCTCATTACCATACCTCAGTCAACAGCATCCACCACAGACTTTGTATTCATTGTCAACCCTCCATAGAAGGTTTGGACCAACATCCAAAGTGGATGTCCATGGTGTGGGATTTGCGCAAAATCTTCTTGAAGTGCTCCCATGATTCGTATAGTGATTCAGCGTCATACTGCTAGATGTTGTGGATTTCGTTCCATAAAGTCATCATCTTCGATGGTGAGAAGTATTTATATAGGAATTCATGGGCTAGCTCCACCTAGGTGAGGATAGATCATTCTGGGAAACCATTAATCCAGTATTTCACCTTATCCCTTAGAGAGAAGGGGAAGAGGTAAAGACAAACAATGTATGTGGACACTCTGTGGTAGCAGAATGTATCGCAAACCTCCAAAAAATTAGAGATATGGGCATTGGGATCCTTACTGGGAAAACTACCGAATTTAACGGTGTTAGGGATCAGATGTAGGATAGCAGGAATGATCTCGAAGTGTTGGGATTGCACCGGTGGACGGACAATGCCCGTGTCAGCTCTGTGGATAGATGGTCAGTCGTACTCCATGAGAGAACAGTGTGGAGGTGGTGGCTGAGGGAGTGGAGATGGCATGTATTGTTGTTCTTGAGGGGAAAATTATGGCCCCTGGCCTTGTTTGAAAAATGGCATCCGCTCTAGTTGTAATTATTGAAGCTGCTGCGACCATACCCTAAAACAATTGGAGCTTGATGGTTCTGGTTGTCATCTAGACCAATCTACTGTTGAGTTCCTTGGACAACATCTGTATTTCCTTCCTTGATCCATGCCAGTGTAGTGTTTTGGTTATGCTCAGCCATAAGTGCTCATTGGCACCTAAAAAGTGGTCATTCAATCACTAGGTCAACTAGGAAAAACTCTGACGACTCAACGTTCTTGTAACATGTGAGTTAGATGCTCATTCACCTAAATACCGGCATGATATGAAACACACCAAGCTTAAATGATGAAAAGGAATGATAAAAAGAAATGATATAAGAAAATTGAGTTTTGTAGATTTTTTATTTTTATTTTCAATAAAATTTGATACAATCTTAATTATAACAAGAATAAAAGTAACATTTCTTCTCCCTAGAAACATTTCCAAACAATAGCGAGTTGTTTCACTAAAGGAATAATATTAGTTTCCCAAATTATTGTTTTACGCTAACAAGTATAGCAGCAGTATGGGGTCGATCTATAAGAAAAACAGAGTTATTTTTTTCTTGTTTAACTTCGTTTATATTTTTCTTTTAATGATATTTTCTGAATTTAGAGTTGATTTTTGTTGTTTGGGTAAAAATAAATATTGGTTTTATGTTTCTTTTAACAAATTAATTAATAGAATAAAATTAAATACAAGAAAATTGATTTTGATATAGATAAATATGGATGTGTATTGGGGATATGGATAAATGAATTTTTTTTAGTAAATCAAATTTCTTGTGAGGTTGTGTTGTTCATAATAACCCAACACTATGGGTTTTGATTTGTAATAAACTTTCCTTGGTCTGGTAATCTGGTATTTATTGCTGAAGAAACTAACTCTTTAGTTTGATAGTCAGCGAATCATAGTTCTTTATTTAGATTAGTCTATTTTGAGTCGACAAATACTTTCAATGGTCATGAAATTATTCATCGTTATTCTTCTTTTGAATCCTTAAAAATTCTACCCTTGGTCTAGTTCAAAATATTCAGTGATAATAAAAAGTTGTTTGAGAATAATAAGAAGAGATTAAAAGGAACGAACACATTCATAAAATATAATATAAATTCTAACGTAGCATCATCCACAACCCCAACACATTGGATATTTAGTTACACATATAGAAAATGATAAACACAAATCCCTTGATACCTGATGTGATCATGTTTGGAAATTTGATGAGGAAGTGATTATTCGGTAGATGGTAGAATGGCGGTAGTACGGTGTCATAGCCTCTCTCCTTCGGTCCTTTAACCCTTTCACCACAATTTCACTCCACACACTCCTTTAAAATGGAGGACAAGGCCTCCTTTTTTAGAAAAATAATTACACGATGTGTGGAAAAAGTACACGGTATGTACTTTGGTCAACATGCTTTTTCCATTGTTTTCTCCGCCGGTAGGTGTCCAATCACACCTTCATTGACTTAGAACAAGGTGGAACCTAGTAGGTAGCTATTCATGGCATGTAGCACTGCTATACAAGGCATATAGTTTCATTTTCTAGCCACCAACCACTTCTAGAAATCCTACATGTCATTTATACGTTAAACACGACTTGTTCCCTTTAGCCGACCACATGGGCTTGTAGACTTCTTCTCATCTACCAACTGCTTATAAAAGGGTGTACATGGCATGTATAGTTTGAACATGGGGTGTATAGGATTCAGATTACTTGGGAATGTAGTTTTCCTAGACAGTTTGTGTCTGAGTCTAGAAGTACACGCTGTGTAACTTGTAACATGCCATATAGTTTTTATATTTTTCTTGGTCTCCCCTGTTTTGTGTATTAGGCCCTAAATGTCTTGAAAATGAACAAGTTAACCAAAATCAATGTATTCATTACCTAAGCAGTTGGTAATCACTAAATTTTTTTCTTTTATTCAATAAAGTATGTGAAAAAGTATAAACAGTTTGGGTGCATTAGATAGCCTAAATATGATACATAACATAGATTTTGACATACTAAGTCAAATAATACTAAGAAAGTCAAAGCGTCGAATGGACTAATTTTTTTTTGATCGTGCCTGAGGCATGACTATCTTACCGAAAAAAGCATTTCACAATGCTCTAGCCAAATATAGGTGTCAAAGATTCCATGATGACCCATCCAAATAAAGATTTCATTCATAAAATATGATTCCTACTAGTCACAATAGCCCCTAAATAGTACCACACAAGTGGGATTGTCCACATCCAACCAACGAGAGCTTCAAAGAGTATAAGGGCACTACCAACAATGAGTAGCCCCTAAAAAACATAATGTTTGATCCTACCAGGCGATCATACTGGATAAGAGCACTAATCTAAAAATGGAATAATTCTTAAGCTCAATATATAATAAAAGATTCATATGGTAACGCTCAAACACCAGTTTTAAGGTGGAAGATAATATTATTTTAAACTACCATTACATAAGTGTTGGGAAAAAACACCATATAAGGTTCCATTTTAGAGTCCTTATAATGTTTTACTTTAAATCATTAAACATTTAAAAGATTTAAAATATAACATCAACTACCAACAATAGAACAGAAGTACTCGGTAAAAGGCAAAGAAAAAATGGCAAGTTATTTAAAACTACCCATTTCAACCATTATTGTTCAGTGAAATCATTTTACAAATATGAAATTTTATTTAACAATAACTCAATTAACATAATATTTTAATTTAAAAATCCACACCAGAGATAAGCTCAATAATATTATGAAGTCTTTCATTAATTAAAGGGGTACTAGTCAAGAAAAAAGACACAAAAAGCGGTAACTTTAATTAACCACCCGTATGTGGGATAACTATCATGCATGGGGATCAACATTAGGATTTTAAAAGAAAAGGTGACCTAATAGGGTCCTTTTATCCATTTTTCATGTAATAAAAAGGAACATAAATATTTTTAAACGTTTATATTTTGAAAATACATTTAGTGGTTTCATTTTATTAAAAAAATTCCCCTACTTCCCTACTTGGGTCTTCTTGTACGTTTAGGAATTATAGATACGGGTCATTAATACCAAATAAAATAAGGTAAAACCATTATTAATGTAACAAAACATATAAAGTTAATATTTTAAAAAAATTATATTTAAAAAATCTCTTATGTATAAGGTCTCACAATACGAGGTTTGGTTTTATGTGTTACCACCTCAAATTGTAATGCACCCATACACCGTACATGTTTATGGAAACTCACATCTAACCAAAACTAAATTGATTTAGGATAGAAGAATATATTATATGATTAAGGATTTATAAAGTGATATTTAATTTCATTTAATGAATTAATAATGGTTTGAATATATCCATCATTACATTCCCACTTATAAGGCGCTCACACACATGGTGAATTGGATGTTGAATCCCAGTTAATCATAACCAGAAAATTTCATCACATGATAAAGAATTATAGAAGAATGAAACTTTTTAACATGCACACTAATAAGTAACCCAAACATAGTAAGAAATATCACATTCTAGAAGAATCACAATTCATAACAAGTAAGCATGGCATAGGACATGCTGGCAATTGGCATACAAGGCAATCTAATAACATCAAAAAACCTTACAATGGAAACTACATGTAACAGAATCGGAATTCATATGTCCCTATTATGATACATGTAATGATACTTCTTCATTTTACTATGCAAATAGAAAAATATCATAAATCTCATATATCAATAAGCAGTATAATGTTCACCAATCACTCAAGGTGAAATCAAATCAACTGTAACTTTGAAAGAAAAGAACAAAAATCCCATTCATGGACACTTGGTCATTTCCCTGTGGGTGATTTCATCATCCCTATACCCAGTTATTTACATAGATTCAACATATTCCTAGTATCCAGTCTAATATCCCAAAATAGTAAGATAAAGAAAAATAATGACATGATACCACTTTGTATCATCCTGGCCCGACTAACAACTAAGACGATAGCTGGGATAGTGTCACACATGACCTCAAGCGCATCTCCCCACATGTTAAAGGATTTTGACTATTAGTAATGGTTTTAGGAGCTGATAGTAGGGAGACTATACCCTGATTTCACAGTAGCATATTGGTGTTATAATTACTAAATAGTAAAAAAATAGCAGATGGAGTAACTAAAGAAAGATAAACAGTATAATATAATTTAACAACTGCATAAATGTTAAATGGCTAGCACAAATTCCCAATAATGATGAATGTAATTTCATTTGTTATTGTAGGGTACATGTGGAAAAAATAGTGAAAAATAAGAGAAAAAATCAATGGACAACTCCACCAGCATCCTTGGGATGATTCGATACCATTTCTCTCTAGCTCCCATGTATGAAACAAAGAACAATACATAAATCCAATGAATATACAAGAAGATGATCTACTTGGGTGTCAAAAATTTCCTAATTATGGTGTGATATATAAATTTCAGTAGTTAATAATCCACAATTTCTATTCCAATCCATCATGTATAATAAAAACATAATTAGTGTGACAATATGAAATAATGTAGAGAAGTAAAAAATAAATAATAACAACTTGGTATGGGTTCCCAAATGGAAACATGCCCCTTATCACCTACTTCAGCCTAATATGGATGTATGAATAGGTTACCTGTGTAATTCGTAGTGTGTATAAAAGGGGAAAATTAAACAAGGAAACCCAAGAAGAGGTGCACCCATAATCTTGTGCTTTAGTTTGGGATCTAATTCACAAGGTGTAATTCATGTGTTCTGGAAAACCAAGAAGAAGCATCCCAAAAGAACAAGCAATCTCATAATAATAATAAATAATGCATCTTATATAAACACACAATCAATCAATCCATCCATCAATTCTAGTGGTCAAGTCCACAACCCATCCAAGGGGATCTAAACATAATTGCATGCATCACAATGGGAACATCTAATATAACCCAATACCAATGAGTCCATTCTAGTTGATTTATTTAGATTACCTTGTATAACTCAAGCCATGGTGAACTCAGAGTCTATCCCAGGTTTCTATCAATGGGGACCCAGTATCACCCATGGCATGGAGTATCAATCTATCCAATGGGTCAGTCCACAGTTTCTCCCTTAGGGAAATAGTATCTCTCACAAGTTTAATAAACCTCCTGGATTTCACTTGCATGGAAAGAAAAATCATCACTCATAGTGCATCAAGTCATAACCAAACGAGAATGTTGATTCCATCTATGTGTCCTTAATGCAGAACCCATGTTCTCTATTGGATCATATCAAGAGAACCAAGTATCCAAATCACATCACACAGAATGAATCCATATATATATTCATGATATCAAATAATGATCATAAAGCTGTAATATATTCATGCTATCTATTTTGTAAAAGTAAAATAAAATATCATGATGAATTAAGTTCATCATTTGATCAAAGATACAATTTATTACCACTAAGAAACTTGTCATAATAATAAACAATGGAATGAAAGTGTGCTCACATCGAATCATCCTTCCTCTAATTACATGTCAATAATGACATTACAAAAACTCAAGCCATCAAAAGTGATATTGAATAACATTCAGTTAGATCCTTTCATTTATTTCACAATGAAACAAGCATAACATTTTTCATGATGCATAAGGAACATGACAAATCATATAATTATGGCCACTAAAATAGGCATAAGCGAAGTACTATGTATCAGGCATAAACATAAGGAATTTTTCATTTGAATAGAGCACACCTCATTGAGAGGGTTTTATTAGAAAACATGAAATCTTATATATGTAATTCATTTCATTAAATTTTAAGCATTTTGTTCATTTCAAGGCATAACAAATATAACATATGGAACAAGGTAAGGGTGAAGGAAATACACACAACAAGGTTGAACACACTAAGTAATTTAACAACTTGAAAATGATGTATGTAACATGATGTAAATCATATTTTTAAAAAGGGAATAAACAAAATGGGAATAAGCAAGGAATCCCACCTCATTGGGAAAATTTTCAAGACGAACAATTCGGCACAAGACACTTTCATCGGAGACCACTCGAAACATCTACTTCCTGCCTTTGACAATATGAACCTTAGAATTTACATAAGGACCCCAAGAACACATATATATATATATATTCACATGGCCATGAATATTTACAAGGGGATATATATATAACTTATATGCATATGCATGTTTACACTTACACACATTTGCATTTTTCATAATATATGTAAGTTCACCTAAACCCATATATATAAATATATATATTCATTTCTCTATATGAATATACTTATTAAGGGGGAAATTACATATATATATATATATATATTACTACTTAAGAAAATGCAGGTAATTCTTTTTTGAAAATGGAAACCCAAAACCAATTCGGTAACATGGAACACAGTAATGAAAAATAACTAAACTTTAGAAACTATGAAAGCTCCAAATAGAATTGAGAAAAAAGGAGAATGGAGGAAAAACTAAAAAAATTGATTATGGGATAAACAAAATGCTCTGAACCACTTCACCTTTTGTGGTAGATGATGAAACATGCATGAAGGAGTCCCAAGAGATCCATTCCACACCTTAACACTGGTGAAGAAACAAAAAATAAGGATTAGCCCAACCCCTAGAATTTATCCACACAGTAGGGGTGATGCTAGTAGATAAAAAACCAATCGAGGGAGGGTGAATGAAGAGAAGTCTTACCTCTAAGAATATAACAAAAATCAAGAAGAAATTAGATGGAAATCGACACACCTGATAGGAGGCCAAGAGTGTTGGTTCTAAGAGGCCGAGGGATCTAGGGGGTTGGTGAATCACATGGAATATAAGGGGAAAGATTATGTATAATTTTTAGTTTTATTTTATTTTAATAGTTAATTTAATTTATTATTTTTCTTTAAAAAACTAAACCTCATGGTTGGGTCCCACAGTTAGCCAAACTGTGCAACATCCATGTTGAACCCCCTACCTAAGAAACCTTCTTGTATGATTTATCATACAGGGTTAGCCAAAATCTATGAAAATTGTGTGGTGAATAATGTCTAGGTACTACATACGTGGCACTTCCCATGTGGGCTAGGTGAATGGTTTGGAAAATCATTCACAACCCATGCACACCACCTCTTCTCACCTGTTAAAGGTATCATGGTTTGATTCTAAGGGAAATATGGTTTCATACAAATCATTCACCATGTTCACAGCACCCAAACCGGGAATTTTCAGATCTTAGAACTCCAAAAATTCAATGATACCTTTGATGTCCCTATCGATCCTTCTGATAATTCCAAAGAAACATGTTGAAGTGTTTTGAATTTAGGAATTCCATTTCAATTCTCAGTTTATTAAATGGATCATCCAGTAAACACCAAAATTGAAATTCCTTTGGATTTTCATCCGATTAAAAAAAATATTTCGTTACACTACTTGTAAGACCCATAAACATACAATGGATGGTGAATTCCTCAATTAATTCCTTAGATAAATTCACATACATGTTATGAAGTGTGTCAAAAATATTCCTCAAATTGATGCCTCCCCCTTTTGTGGGTTTATTTGTGTTGAACCAGGAGACACATTCGTGTTTTAATTGATCATCTCCATTCCAAATGAACATGTCTAGGATATTATCAATATTGGGGATTGAACATTTAGGTACCTTGATATCAAAAATGGAGTTAATTTTTATGGAGGAGAGTATGATATTAATGACAGAAATTCTTCCACCAAATGAAAAGTATATGTTTTTCTAGTTCATAACATGATCCATGATCTTCTATGTACTATGATCATACAAGTAAATGTGGATCCTCCTAATGGAGATTAGGGAACCCTGGTATTTATTGGGGAATGATCTACAATAAATATCCAAGAAAGATGTCAGATAAAAAATACACCTATTCTTGTACATGTTTGAGATAAATAAATTTCTCTTTCCACGATTGATGTTTTTCCCGCTCTATATGCAGTAGTCTACAGGAATGTTATTAAAAATATGGTCTGGAATCTTTCTATAGGATATGAATATTAATAATTCATTTGCATACATAATATGGGAAATAGAGATTTATTGTTTTATATAATGAAAAAGAATAATTCTACGCATTAGAATGAACTTGTTGATGGGGCATCTAAGTATATCTAGAGTAAGAAAGAAAATTCTTGGGGACAGTGGATCACAATTTCTCAGACCCCATGTTTCTTTTTAGAAATCATTACTCTTTTCCAAGACGGAGATATACATCCATTAGGAATAAAAAAACCTAAAAATCAGATCAATGGACTAGGAAGAGAATAAACACTTATAAAACTAGATCAATTGCACCCTGGATCTACCTCCCTTTCATGAACCCATGTTGCTCTTAAGAAATCCACTAGGAAAGGGGAATAGAGAGTCTTCTACTGATAATAGTCAACATGATCTTATATTGATTTTTAAACAGGCTGATTGGGTGGTAATTTGAATAGATGAAGGATTTTTTATCTTAGGGATGAGTGCAAATGATATAATAGTGGCCACCAAGGGAATATTACCACCGTTGAAGAAGTCTTATACTTCCATTATAATGACTACCTTAACGAGATTCCAAGAAGCCTTATAGAAAAATATCGAGAAGAAATTTATCCCCATTACACTCTCCATGTTAAGTCCGTTCATTTTCTTATATATATCCTTATCTTCAGGTATTCCTTCTAAGGTCATGATATCACTTCTGGAAACTGAGTAATGGACCATATTAACTATTTCACATTCCTTCCTGGATATCCATGTTGTATATGGGGATTGGGGCCTATAAGATGATATTTGAAATGGGATTCCGCAAAAGAACTAAAAACTTCCCAGTCATCATTGTGGGTTCCATCATACAAAATTATATTGGGTCTATGAATATGTTTTTTCTCTACAATACACACATGTAATGAAATAGTGTTTCGGTCACCCATGTTCTGAGATATGATTCTACAAAGCTCATGCACCAAGAATTCTTATCTTTGAAGGAATTATTATGTGAAACATAAAATTATAAATTTTTTCATCCTAGAAGTACTAAGAAGTATGGAGACATTGTATTAAATTATTGGTTAGAATGAACAAAGAAGGATATTTCTAATGTTATCAAGAAATGATTGAATTTTAAATTGGTTAATGTTGAGTGATAACAATTAAAGGGGATACATAAGACTTGGCTAGTTCCTTAATGAAAATTGGAGAATATATTAATAGATTTCATTATGAAATTACCAAATTAATATTAAAGTGATATCATAATTAGGATTATTATTGACCATTTGACTAAATATATGCATTTTTTGTATAATGGATATATAATATATTTTTTATCAAATTTATATAATCTACCTTAAAGAGATTTTGTGATTATATAGAGTCTATCCCTCTATTGTATATGACCATGATTCCATATTTACATCAAATTTGTAGAAGGTACTTTATAGGTTATGGGGGACTAAGTTATGTTTCTGTAGACTATGTCATCCTCAATTTAAATGATAGTAAGTTTGGAATTTCGTGAATTTTTCAGATATTATGTGGTTTTACTCAATGGATTATTGATTAATTTATGATAAATATTTTTAATTTGCGTAATTTTTATATATTAGTAATTTTCATTCTCATATTCAGATGCCACCGTTCATGAAATTGTATTAAAATCTGTGTCGGGCTATAACATATTGGGATGAGGTTGGCGAAATAATGCACCTGAAACCCAAATAAGGAGAAGAAATGGCTGAGAATGTAAAGATGGTATGGAAGTAAATGAGGGTAACTCAGAGTGTAACAAAAGATTATTTCAGATAATTGGAGTAAAGAATATTTTCTTTAGGTTAGCTATAATTTCTATTGAAATAACTCCATGGAAATTTGATTTACAATTAAGTAAAAATGTAATGTTAATCCGTTGGATTATTGGTGCATATAGAAATATTGAAATAGTGGAATTATTTTCGTAATGATAATATTTTCTTATGATTTTATATCTAGTACATTATGTGTTTCATGTTTTCTTGTTACGGAAATATGAACCTGATTCATCTCATTTTATGAACCCTGAGGTGGTATATTTATGAAAAAATATTTCTTATGATGAAAATAAAAACCATATTTTATATCATAGAGAACAAGTTCTATGAAATGTGTTCACTCACCGGTTATATGTTTTATAAAAAACCTTATGATCGATGTAGTATTGTGTGAACCTAAAAAGGATACGATGAAGGAATATTCCTATCGATTTAAGTGACGCAAAAATTATGTGGATGCAATTTACTTAATTGGAGAAGAGTATGAAAAATAGGTTAATTAAAATTCTAAGTAACATTTATGTATTATTAATATTAATTACAATTTCAATTGATTAATATTCACTATATTAATTTTACGAAATTTTTTACTCAAAAAAATAAATGGTTTTATTCTATCTATATTTTTTTGGAAGTATTGTCTAGTTTTATTATAAAGTAAAATTTATATATATTAAATTTTCAATTTCATAGAATGGAAATAATTTTTTATCATCATATCAATTTAATATTTGATATAAATTTTAGGGTTTTCTGAAATAATTTATTTTTAATTGATTATTAGAAAATGCTGTTTTTTAAAAAATGTCATTTTTTATATAAATATTATAATTTAAAAGTACCATTATATTATAGATTTTTTAAAAGTTAGATTAAATAAAATATATTTAACGAAATATATTGATTTTAATTGGAATCGTCACTATATTTTGTATTATTATATGTTCATGTTTGGGGATAAAATAAATTTTGTTTAAAAAAACTTTTTGAAAATTTAATATAATGTTCTAAAATTGATGAAAATTTAAAAACATTATCTATATAGAATATTAAAGTAGAAGATTCAAAATTTTAATATGAGTGTTCAAATTTATTAATGATTCTAATTTAATTTTTTCAAATTTATTAATGATTCTAATTTAATTTTTTGTAATATTAAATGGTGATCGTAGTAAAAAAAATCACCACAGTAAAGGGAAATGTGGGTTAAATATTGTTGAAATATTGTAATATGGTAATAAAATCATATATTAAATATTTTTGGATGATTTTATATCTATCCATGTCACCATATCATTAAATTATAATTTCATAAGGGCTAACTTACCATAAATATGTCTTTATTTTATTTTTAAACATTCAATAATTCAAGAGTGACACTCCACTACCTTTGAAATGGTTTGCCCCTGTCCAATTTGGTTCACAATAATTGACAGTTTGAGATCACCAAAACTATTAAAAAATTCCTTCCTAATATAACTCCATCCTCCTAGAGTTTCTAATATCACTAATGGACTAAACATAGAATGATTAATGTGTATGTCTAAGGGGTTTTCTATGAATGCGTATGGTTTATAACCAAGTGTTTTAATGTATATTTCTTACTCTACCTCCTCCTAATATTATTTATCCATGATGATATTGTAACTTTAGTTTATTAAAAATAATAAAATCCTAATATTTTGATGAAATATCTCATTTTCATCGGCATTTCCATCCTATAGAAAATAAAAACATCACTTTTGTGTACCTATAGGCTAACACTACTATGAAGCTATGTGTTTCATTTTTCATCACCAATACACAAGGTATATTATTTGGATGAATTTAATTAATATATATGATATTAATTAAATAATTGTGATGATATAAAGATGATATATTACATACATTCACCCAATTATATCCATTGGAAATTGTTAATTCCGCTTATGTGTATGTACATGGTGAGTCCAACTAAAGTTAAGGGATTTTCATTAAAAAATTATTTTATATGTTCTATTATATTTATTCTCTTTTATCTCTATATCCATGTTTCTAAAAAATAATCTTCTTTTATATACTGAAATATATATTAAATTTAATTTTAAACCCTTTTACTTTCTTTATGACTATTTCAAAATAAGTCTTTATCAATTTTTCCAAATTGCTTATTTTATAAATTTTTACTAAACAGTGAAAGTAATGTTTTTAACATATATGACATGATTGGGATTTCGAATAATTAATAATTTTATTTTTTAGGAAGATTATAGTAAAAAAATTAATGGCTTTCAAAATTAAATATTATTTTATGTTCTTTTTTAAATTTTCATTTTAATACATTTGAAATTAAAAGGGGTTTTATCTATTTTTTAACAAAGAATCCATAAGTGATTATCTGTATATGTTGAGCTGAATAATTTCTGAATTTTTATGACATAAATATAATATCCCATGTGTTTTATTTATTTAATGGTCTTTTAAAAATTTACACGGTGGTGATTTGTCCTAATACATCTCTACAATTCATTTAGTAATGATTGTTATCTTTGAGGAATATATATATGAATTAATCATTATATTGTTCGACTGATATGGTTGTCTATAAAAGTTCCTTGAGGATTGATCATAAAATAAAATACCATGGTACTATGATATATTTTCTATGATTTCAAAATATTTTTCATGGATTTCTACTTATTTCATAAGGTAAGATAATGTGATTATGTTTATATAAAATTTTAACACCCTTTTATTGTGAAAATCATGTTTTTCATGAACATATTTTCATGAGTTATCATTTCTTCATAAGTATATATCATTATTGTGATTTTCCCTCAATGAATTATTATGAAATAAATTTAAAAAACTCTTACCTTTGATACTGATTTCACAAGTTGGTAATGATTATTCATTGCATAATATTATTATATATTTCATGGTTTTCTATGTGAAATAATTATATTATTCCTTTTTGTATCTCTCAATGATATTTATGTTTCCACATAACATATTCAAGTATTTTTCAAAGGGATTATGGAAGAAATGTAAATATATAAATGCATATTATTAATATCTGTTGAATGTTCCTTAGAGAAGAGAATGTGATTTGAATGACACATGGGTTTAAATTTATAAACCATATTTTTATTGAAAATGTTATAATGATTGTATGTTTCCGCTTTATAATTAAAGGGTTTGATATGTAATATAATTTGATAATTATAAGAAACCTTAATCTTATAATATCATTTCAATGGAATATAATTAAATCATTTCTAATTAACACATAACTATTGGTTGTAAATGTTACAGTCTATTCTAGGAAAAACACTCAGTTGAATAATTCCCTTATTTTCAACGACATGTGGTAGATAAATTCCACCCCAATCAGTAATCAATTTCTCAGGATTGTTATAATTTTTATAAGGACCTTAGTTTAAACAAATCATAATATTGAGTAAAGTCAATAATTTTACATTATTTCACATTGAGGATCTTTTTAGTTTTATACCCATAGATAATTAGTCCCTAACATATACATAACAAAATTATAGAAATAAAATGTCGACACTTCAAAATAATATACATTTTTTCATAAAACAAAAACATTTAAATTTAAAGAAGGTTTATTTTCATGTTCAATCATCATAATTATTCCCTTATTCCATCCTTTCCTCAATTCTCCCTTAAATCTTGTGAAAAAAAATTAAAAACTTGGGTTGAGCTTAAAAACATAGCATCAGATACACAATGAAATAGAACTATTAGTCTTGTAAAAACATTAAATCCCATGAATAATTTATCATAAAGTAAGACTTTTCACCCTTAATAAGTATTAAATTGTTTCATTTGATAATGATATCCCTTATTACCATTTTTTTAAATAATATTTCCATAAAAACCATAAAATCATTGATAACCCGTAAATATTACTTCAGACATAATTTTACATAAATGGAATAACTATGTGGTCGACATCCAAACATGTCCACTTAGAAATAGACTAAAAATACAGTCAAATTCCATACCAAATTAATTAGAGGTTATAATGTTACAAAACATCCTTATTTTACTATGTAACCATCCTTCCTTGATTATATTCAATCTTTGGTCAAATTTCATTTTAGCATTATATAATCATAATACATAAAAGATTTCAATTTTTAGCATTGCAATCATAAAATATCATTTTCAATAAAAATAAATAATTTCAAGATATTCAATTAATAATTCCATTTTGAAACCAATTTTAAATATCAAAATACCCAAAAAAAGTAATAACTGATTTCTTATTCTTTTAAAAAATTAAATATTGTAGAGAAGCTAAATATCAAATAGCAGTCATGATGGCGGAGAGGTCGTTGTCGTTATATATGTTAAAAAAGAACATTCCTTTTTTTATAGAGAAATTAAAATGTCGTATATAAAAATATTCCATTTGTAAAATTTTTAATGAAATTAAAAATCAGATGTTTTTTTATACATCTCATAAAAAAGTGGTGTATAACATCAAAATATGTCTCTATGAATGGATATTGATACGAAGTCCCTTACCTTGAATCTGATTCATCACGTATGTCGTTTATCTTCGTTAATAATAAATTGAGGTAAATTATTTACTTACTTTAGAACCTTTTTCATACTTATTATTCCTTTTATATCACCTGTCACTATATTATCACTATTACAAAATTATTAATGTTCATATTGGATGTTTTGATGATATTTGATAGATGAATTCAAAAAGACATGTTATATTTTATATATCCAAAAGTGTTCATTATTACACCATATCTATAATAATATTACTGATGTAAAAATAACATTAATACATTAATTTTACGTTTAAATCCATCTGTTACCCATGGATATGAAAAATTAACTACGCTATAATCATGGAGACGGTAAGTTGTACGTACGCTTGAGTAAAATTTTCAATTTTTTATTGATCGTTATGTAAATATGGTAATTATTGTTTAAGATTTTAATAATTATGATAATCTCATTAATATAATATTAATAATTTATATATACTTATATAAATCATACTTGGGATGTGGTGAAGAAAAATGAATCACATCACTTCGTGGAGGTAATAGTTCACATATACGCACAAATGACGTTGTCATTTTTTTTGTGCATTGAAAGTGAGAAAATAATTGATATATTATTTTCTTATAATGATTAATATTAAATTTATTTAATATAAAAATATTTATTTCATCATTATACCAAGTCATTAATGATGTTAATGGAAAATAGATTATATCGGTCCGTGGAGGTGATAGTTCACATGTACACATGAACTGTTAATTTATTTCCTAGTTGATGGAATTGGAAATGTATTTTGGTGATAATATTAACAAAGTAAAATCTATATATATTGAATATACTAGGGATATTATATTATCATGGTTTAAGATGATTTTAAGAAAGTGGATGAAAAAAATAGAATCACTTGATTAAAAATTATACCTCTCATTTGGACAATATAAATTGATTAACACCTTAACTCCTCTAAGGAGGTTGTTCTACCTAAATTATGGACTGAATAATGTGGGTAGGGACTATAGAAAGGGATTTTGGAAGATATTTTCTGATCAAAAAATGATATTCATTTGTGAATAAATGATAGGAAGTAGTTACCTTTATAAAAGAGGGTAGAGGACCTCTTGGAATTCCTCCAAATATTAAATTAAAATAAATAAAATTTCTATTCAATAAGAGTTAAAATTAAATAAATTAAATAAATTAGAATATATGATATTTATGGGTCGAAATAATATAATCCATTGAAAATTCTATAGGGTTTGAATATTTTCATAATCCATATCTTTTGTTTTAACCCTAATTACTCCTACCATTTTATTAAGTAATTTACACTTTTATTGTCGATATACTAACCATAACATAACAAACTACCAATAAAAGAGTTATTTATGAAATTTTAGCACTTAAAAAAAATATTTGAATGAATATTTTATATTTATAAATTTTATATAATTTAATAATATATATTTTAATTTAAAATACCATTTGTGTCAATTTTGACACTATTCATTTCTTAACTTTTTAAGAATGTCATAAATTCTTGATGGAGTAAAAAAAATTTAAAACATCACTAATAGGTCATGTTCATCCTTAAAAGTAATTGTTGGCATAAATTATGTCAAATTAAATATATATTAATATTTTAAATATCTTTTATTTCATTCCGTCATTAATTAAGAAATTACAGAATCATCATTTGGTAACCATTTTGTAATAATTTATTTTCTAAAAATTTTAAATAAAATATATGGATGTAGACAATAATATTATATTCTTAAATACTATTTATAGTCAAATATATCACTTATATTACCCTATATTAAAATTATTATAGTTTTGATAGACTTGATTTTGAATCACTGTCTTTACATTAAATAATATTTTGTAAAATTCATAAACAAACCAAAGTGGCTTCCTGTAGAGACCCGAAGCTTAATGTACATGGATATGACATTACTTTTTCAGAATACATAATACATAACAATAACAGACACAAGAGGATTGTAATAGTTTAGTGTCTTTGGAAACATGGAACATAATCTTCTAATCGTGGTGAAAGATCTTCAACATCTCCCATAAAGATCTTCCCCTTTTTTTCTTACCTAAAACCTTTCTTTATATCCTAGGGAAAAGAAAACATAAAAAGGTTGAGCTCAAATTCTCATTAAGGGTAAGCATGGATAAAATAAAACATACCGTATACATTTCAACTTAAAAACATGAACATAATGATTAAACATCAAAAGCTTGAGCAATGACATGAAACATGGAAGTACGTTAGGCATAGATCATAAAGAATCATTAAGAATGATAAAATAGAATGGGAATAAAACATGTAATTGTGGAATCCATTAAGAACATGTAATTATTTCCATAGTAGCCAAGGCATTGCTGCAAATACCATCTTAGTGGACAAAGTCCCATTCTAAATCGAGTTCACTCCTCATTTCAGTCCTCTTTTACTGAACCGGTTTAACATGCCATTCCAGCCATGTCTATCTCATGAGATATAAATCTTTACCCAATGAATTGGAGGGAGATATAGGTCCCACCCATCTCATAATGAAATCATTCTTTCATGTGCCACAAAATCATAAATCATACATCATAGCATAACCCATGAAATAAAATGGGATCCTTAAACATCATGCCATCATAACATCATCCATAAACAATTGATATCATTTCATCATAAGAAAATTGAAACCATTTAAATAATAGAGACATTTTACTTGAAACATACACATATGAAATAATGTCATCTTAGATGGAAAATAGTTTTGACAAAACACTTGAAATGAATTTTTGAGGAAAATATCCTTTCTTCTTTAAAATCATGTTCTTTTCACAAAATTCCATGCAATTTTAAAAGATAAGGGTTTTGTTGAAAATAATCATGCAATCTTGTAGAGGAAGATTCTTGAAAATGAGGCGTTATGAAACCGTAAAAATCCATTCACGCTGTATAAGTTAAAAATAACATTCTCCTCGTACTTTTGTCGGAAAAGTCCAAAAGTACCTTATATGGTAACCAAAGGAAAGATTCCATTGATACAATGTGTTAAAAAGTCAATAAAGGGTAAAAATGACTTTAAAAATCCATGGAAGAATGGTAAACATTTTATGAAAGCATTTTTAGAAAACATGGTCATGGATGATAAACGTAACCCCAGTAAATACTTACATATAAGCAATCTCGGATAAAAATGAGATTGAAAATCTATCCCTTACCTTATGTCTGATATGCTTCGTATGTATCCAAACCTCCTGTATAATGATTTAAATAATGTCATTTACTTATTATAGAATCATATTCATTGTTATGATATCATATATGGTTCACTTATGACTTTATATTACCCGTTCTTTTGTAAATTCCTTGTTAAAGAGTGTTTTGGGTAAAATCGTTTCATTTGTCGTCCGTGTTTTGACTTGTAATTATTCATATGATTACTTAGATCACGATTACACAATTCCAGAATATAAAACATGATTTATATATAATATATATTCAGAATATACATATATATAATAGATTGATAAATGGAAAAAAATACACCGTTCATGGAGACGGTAGGCCGTACGTACGCATGAACACTGTTTTCATTTCCTTATTGAGTTGAATGGAATTAAGTAGATGAAATACATATATACATAAATCCATTAGCTTTATAATGTCATATATTTCATTATTATTGCTTATATATACTTTATAATCATTCTTAAATAGTTAACATGGAGAATGAATCTCATCGCGTCGTGGAGACGGTAGTCCGTACGTACGCACGAGCGATGATATCGTTTCCATGATTATTTAATTGAATTGGAGTGGATGATACAATATATCAGAATCAGTATGACGTTATAATAACTATGTATAGTTATTATTTACACCATTATACCCATCCATGTAAGGTGTTGGTGGAAAAACAGATTACACCACGGCGTGGAGACGGTATTCCGTACGTATGCACGCACGGTGATTTTGTTTTCCGTAGGATTGATAGAAGGTGAAATGGGGTTGTTTCATATTTATAATAAAAAATCAGTATATTATTGATACTGATGTTATTACTTTATAATGAAACAACTAAATAAGAAGAAGTTGAAGAAGAAAGAATCTTGAAAGAATCGGGAGAATAAATAACCTCTTCTTCGATACTCCTCTTTGAAACCTCCTCTTAGGGCACTAAGATTGGTCTTTAAAGTAGAACCGAACCTCTAGGATGTTTCTAGGGAAGTGGATAAGATAATTTGAAAGGGTTTGTCTGATCTTGAAGGCTCAAATTAGTGTGAGGAGGAGAGGGAGGTGGTGCCCTTTTATAGGGGAGGAGAGGGGCACCTTTGGAATTAGTAAAAATATTAATTTATAATAAATCTAACCCCACTTAAAAACCTCAAAAAATGACTCATATTCAAAGATTATATGAGATAGGGTTGTAATCTCATCAACCAATCAAATTTAGACATGTTTGGATCTTATTTTAAACCTTATCATTTTGATTTATCCTTATTTAATCTATTTAAGTTTATTTGTGGTAATAAAATTCCAAATTTTAAATTATAACAAATAATTACTTATTTGTTGTGAATTTTCCATAATTTTTTACTTTATAACATTATAGACCATATAAATTTAAATTTATAATTTTTAAATATTTTTGTGATTTTTAAACAATTTTATAATATGTTATTTTTATAAAATAACAATAGTGTCAATTTTGACACTATTCATTTATTTGAATTTAATTAAAATATATATAGAAGATATGTTCGAACTAAAAGCTTTAATAGATTCCTAAAATTTTATATGTATCTATTAAATTAGTGTATCACATTAAATAGTTATAATATTTATTTTATTATTTTTAAATCCATTTATTTGGTTTATCTTTTAATAAAATAATTACTACAAAAATTTTGTATAATTATTTAATATAATGATTTGTGGCATAAAAATTTAAAATAAAATACTATGATGAAGATAAATCTATTACCTTTCACAATAATACTTTTACTCGAATTTATCATCTTAAAATCACAATATTCAAATTTTTATATTTATTAAATTATGAAGGTGACAACTTTGGCATCATTTAAAATAAAATAATATAAGGGTCATAATCACTTTTATAAGGATAAAAACGGTTATATATTAGGTCATTGGATGATTAAGGTGTATATATACACTACCAATAAGTTTTGGTCAGGTTTGTGGGACTTTTAATGGGTATTATTATTTCAATAAATACTATATTACTTATTTTCCACTTAATAAATAATTTCTGTATCATTAATGTATCACCATTAATGACAATTATTTAATCCCTAAAAATTCAAAATAAATTATTATGATGTAGATAATTTTATTAGCTTTCTAGAGACTATTCATGTTCGAAGTTTTATGATGTTTATCACTAAATTAAAATTATTATACTTATAAGAGTTAAGAGAGTGACATGTTGTCACTTTCTTTGCTTTTAATAATAATTAAATTATTTTCAGGGTCAAAAGTTCATAAAATGAATCTAATCCGACCCTTAGTTGATATGGGTTTACGTTTAGCCATCCAATAGAATTTTGGCATGTGTTAGGGTAATTTTATAATATTATATTTACCCTTAATTACCCGATTATCCTTTAACTATGGTAAATAAAATTTACCGTAGTTACTATTCATAATTCCCAAAAATAAAAAGTAGACTATTAACATAATTTGGACCCACTGATTCCAAATATGGAATCCATTTTTTCAAATTCAATACACAGAAGTTGCAGAAATTAAATTAAAATTAATCCCGTTGTCGAATGAAAACGGGTTTTTGTTTAAAACATTGCAAAAGATTGAATTGATTTAACCTATGAATTCAATGTAAAATAAATGCTAATGACATACTGTTGGGCAAAAATCCCTCAAGGTAACATTGCAGTATTTTTGGGTTGATTGTGTTTGTTGACAAAGCAGGTTTCCATGGAGAATTGTCGAGTTCTTGAGAATTTGTTGACATTCCATGTTGACAAAGAACTATGACAAAGGAAAGGACGATCTGGAGGCGGTACAAAAGAGCAGTACAAGATGGCACCATTTCCCAGTGTTTGCCAAATTTATGGGCCTAAAAATCGCCAATGGAAAATGGAGTGATATGTTTTTGGCAAAGGTTGAGGAGAGAGAAATGAAGGAGGTGCGCGGAAACATTAAGCGTGGCGCGCAAAATTAGCGGGTTGCGCGAAATCTTGAAGTGTGGCGTGCAAAACAGCGGGTTGCGCGAAATTGTATTTCGCGCAAAAGATGTTTCAAGGCCGAAAGCTTGAAAATCGGTAAAGGCATGAGGCGCGCGAAATTTTGGAGGCGTGTGCGGAAAATTGAAGTGGCGCGCGAAATAGCGGATGAAGTATTTCGCGCAAGAGGTGTTACGAGGTCCGAAGCTCGTAAAATGGCAAAGGCATGAGGTGCGCGAAATTATGGAGCAGTGCGCGGAAAATGGTTGTGTGCGGAAGATTTGTATTTCGCGATCAAAGAGGATTATGCGCTCAAGGAGGGTTTTTTGCGCGGGGTCGATTTTGCCTATAAATATGAAGTGACCCTCCTCCATTCAATAGAGTCCAAGACATAGAAAATACCCGAGCTCTGGTGCGCCAAATTGAAGTTAGAAAGGGTGTTGCGCGTAAACTTAAAGTTTGCGCGTAAAGTCAGATTGCGCGAAAAGCAAAGGCTGCGCAGAAAGTTAGTGATTGGCGCGTAAAAGGAAGATTGCGCAAAAAGTGGATTTCGTGCAAAAGTAGTGAATTGCGCGCAAGGCAGTTTCTAGGCTGCGCGTAATATTTGGAGGTTGCGCGAAAAAGGAATTTCGCGCAAATCATAGAAATTGCGCGCAAGACACCGTAAGGGTTGCGCATAAAAATTGAGGTTGCCCGGTACATCCGGTGCAAAGTGAGATTCATATGTGGGTGAAAGTTGGACTTCAACATAGCATCTACATACAGAGGAAGATGAATTCCTTCATGAAAATGAAGAGACCTACAGGTCTATAAACTGTGAGTGAATCCCTTCCAAGAGCAGTGAGCTTAGGAAGAGGAAGAAGGTGATCCTCTCCACCGGCAGTGAGCCAGAGAGAGAGAAACAAGGAGTGACCCTTGGGAAAGCAGTGAGCCGACCCTAAACCTTGTATAGGCAGTGAGCCTGGGCATAGAAGTGATCTAGCCCGAACATTGTAATCCACAGCTAGTGAAGACTAGTGGAATTTGGTATGAACCAGAAACTTGTCGGCGTATGCTCCTTGGACGTAGCCCTTAGCGGTGAACCAAGTAAAAATCTCTATGTCTGCCTGCTTACTCCCCTGCATTGCATTCAAAGAATCATCATCAGGTAAAGGAGACAAGTGATCACAGTAACCACACAGATCACAGTAACCACACAAGTGCAAACAAAGTGACCCTTGTAACAAAGAGGTCAAGATCCAGTGGGGCAGAAAGAACTTTGAAAAAGAATATCCATACCCTGATTCACCCCCCCTCTCAGGGTATATAGGCCCCTATTAGTCCTAACAATTGGTATCAGAGGGAAGGTTGCTTTTATCAGATTTGTTTGCTTGGACTTGGTGTAGTCTTTCTGTGGAGTTGAAGATATTGTTTTCACATATCTCGGTCTACCATGGGGAAAAGAAAATCTTCAAAGAAGAATCAGAAGTCAGGTGGTATCCCTCAGTGTGGAAGTGTTTTTGGAAAAAGTGTGATCCAACTAAAAGAATAAAATAGCTTACTAAAGGAATCATGTAGTGAACAGAAAAATGATTTGGATAAATCATACAACAAAAATACTTACTCATTCAAAGATGTTGACGGAATGAGTGAAGAACCTGACTTTCCAAGTGACACTGGAACCACTGACGATGAAGAAGAAGAAATTGAAGGAAGAATTGATATGCGAGCTGAGTTAGAGGCTGCTCTTGAAGAGATAGATGTTTGGAGGGTCAAAACCAAGAAAGCTAACAAAATTGTTCGCGATGCAAAACTCTATATGCAGCAGCAGGAAGAAGAGAAATCTGAGATGATGGAAGAAATTAAGAAACTAAACTTATCAACATCAGAGAACTCAGAATCCGTTAGTAAGTATAAGCTGAAGGTTGAAGAACAGAAAAGAGAGATTGATGGCCTAAACAAAAAGGTGGAAGTTGTCCATGGGACTAAAGAATTGGATCAGAAATCCACTGAAGAAATTAAATCTAAAGGAATACAGATCCATGCTCTGGAAACTGAGGTCAACAAGCTAAGAGGCTTAAATCAAAGGCTTATTGATATAGTTACTGACCTAACAAAGAAGAATGATTCTCAAGGTGAGGAACTACAGAAGCTGGCTAAAGGAAAAGGAAAACAAAAGGCTGGTAAGTGTGAAGAGAATCAGGAGTCCGATGAAGTTCGGAATCTGAAAGCCAAGAATGATGATCTAGCTACACAGCTGTCTGAGTTAGTTTAGAAGAATCAAAGACTACAACAAGAGAATGCATGTTGCTCCGATCATCTTGCTCAAGAAAAATTGAAAGTAAAAGAGAAAAATGACGTGGTTAGTAAGCTGAAGCATGAAATGGAAGATGTGATGAGTTGTGGAAAGAATCCCAGAAAAGAACTTGATGGTCAACTTGTATCAAGAGATTTGAAGATTCAAAAATTGGAAGAAGAGATACAATCAGTCAAGAAGGAAATGGAGAAGTCTAAATCCAAAGATAAGCCCAAGTTGAAGGATGCACTGCACTTATTATTTGATCATCCTTCGGCAGGTGATGATAAAATGAAGTCCAAATATGCTGCATCAGAGGAGAAGCATGAAAGGATTGTATCTTCCCAAAGGTCAACCTTTTTGGGAAAATCTGGAATTGGATATGATAATTCCACTCCTATGGATGATAAGAAAAATGCAGTGAAAAATTCCAAGGGTAAGAAAAATCCTGTAGGTGCTGGAGATAGGCCTATGAGGATAGTTTCAAGGAGTGATGATATGTGCTATTTCTGTGGAGTCCATGGCCACACATCAAGCTTCTGTACAGAGGCTCTAGAGTACATTTCAGGCTGTGAAAATAGAAACATTAATAAATCTGAGAACAGGAAGAAGCATCATGAGAAATTAGAAAGAAGAGATTCTCAGAGGAAAGCATACATTAGATGCTATTACTGCGGAAGAATGGGACACACCATGAGCATGTGTCAGGAAGCTCAGGAGAACAATATCAGAGGAAGAACTCAAGGTGCATCAAACTCTCAGCAGAGAGATGATAAAATGAGGTATGCCTTTGAGGGAAAATGTTTTATATGTTCTCACTATGGGCACATGGAGAGACATTGCAGTAAGAGGAAAGCCGGAAAGGGAAAGGAACAAGAAAAGATATATCCACCACAGAAAGTGTACAAGAAAGAATCATGTATTGGGAGACAATGTGGTAAGGAGAATAATAGGCTTCGAGCCTTGGGGAAATCACATGGAGCTGAACGAATGGTGTATCAGTCACCTCCTCTGTCATACTCACAACAACTCTCAAGGAGAGAATGTGAGAAAACCTGGAAGATTAAGGGGAGATATACTCCAGCGGTGATAAAGAAGAATGGACGTTCAATGGAGGACCCACCACCAATTAAAAATAGGGTGGTGACCCATAAATCTGATAAAAGGCAGATAAGAAAAGAATGCATCGAAAAATCCACATGTCGTGTTTCTCAGCGAGAAGTGAAGGAAAGAGGAAGACCCCTAAGATGGGAGAAGAAGAAATGGAAGATGCCAAATAGAGAGGTTTCTACTCAGAGAAATAATCAAGGAAAGTGGAACTTTGGTAGAACCTCAAAGAAGGAAATGTGTACCAGTGGGCTTATACCTCAAGCGGTGAGAAAGGCTGAGCCTACCAAATCTACATATCAGAAAAAGGCTCAGAATGTAGGCAATGAATGCCTAGTCATATGGCCAGAACAATTGAAGCTGGCTAGGCAATTGGAGGAAGCAAGAAAGGAGTGTGATGCTCTCCAAGAAAGAATCAAAGGGTTGACCCATCAGGATCAACCACAATCCTCATCTTGAGGAGTCCAGAAGATACCCCTCTCCCTATGTATAAAAATGATATTAACTGATGATGCATGTGTTTCAGGTTCTAGGGAGATACGATCCAAGGGGAAGTGGCATCTAAGGATGCGAAGTGGAGATCTGATATGCTCTACAGGTTCAATTGATTCAAATCAGGAACCAGGGATGAAGAAGAAAAGATGCAACTGAGCACAATTAAAAGTGATTGTGTTATTAGCTTTATCTCTTGTTTCCTACACCGAGTTCCAACTCAGTAGGCTTAGAGATTTTGTTAATGGCTCAATGAGGAGTGCCAGATTAGTATAAATGTTGCACGTGGAGAAGAATGGTTATGGGTCTCTACCATTGGGCCTAACAGATAGAAGTGTTGTGTAACACAGGGGGAGCATTCAACAACAAAATAAGATGCCAGATTCATCAAGGAAATAATTGGATGACCTAGCTCAAGTGTTGTCTATCGAGAGAAGACATACTATGAGAGAGGCAGCAGTGATCAAGCATTTCATGATTATTTATTTTGATCTTACATTATGGTATCAGCTGACTGTTTTCAGGGTACCAAGAAGCTGCGAGAAGTAGTTGAAAGGAATGATTCCACTGAACAGTGAAACAATGATAAATTTTCTGATAAACATGATGAGGAGGAAAGAAACAGAGGTGGAGCATAAGTGACTAATGCTGATTTAGAAAAGAAAAATCCTCATCAGCACAATATTCAAAGAGATGAGCTGAAATTGACATGCAGAATATCATTGGTGATTAGTTAGCTCTAGCTTAGACAAGGAGAATGAAATCACTGCAGAAAACATCTTTTATATCTCAGGTTGAGCTGAAATGCTTTGCTGATGCAACTGAAGATGAAAACTAGGATCATACCATGGATGAAGAGATAGATCAGACTTGAGAAGAATCAGACGTGGGAGATTGTTTCGAGGCTAGATGATAAAAATGTCATCAAGAAAAAATGGGTCTATCAAGACAAGATGAATGAATATGGCATGATGATTCGGAACAAAGCACGACTGATGTGCAAAGGAGACTCCCAGATAAAGAGTAATCAAAGGATGATGAGGATGGCAAGGCAGTTAATATCACAGAATACAAGCAAATCATTGGAAGTCTGTTGTACTTAACCACAACAAGGCCTGATATTGTTTTCGCTACATGCCAAGAAGCGAGGTATCAGAGTAATACTAAGGAAAGTCACATGCTTGCAGTGAAAATAATACTTCGGTATATCAAGGGCACGGTGGACTTCGGCTTGACATACAACGACAAATCTCAGACAGAGTTATTGGGATATACTGATGCAAACTGGGCCGGTTCAACAGATGATAGAAAATCAACGTCAGGTGGTGCATTCTATCTTGGTGGATTGTGTATTTCTTGGCTAAGCAAGAAACAAGATTGCATTTCATTGAGCACCGCAGAAGCTGAGTATATTGCGGCCACTCAAGCATGCACACAATTATTGTGGATGAAGCAGCAGCTTGATGACATGGGAGTTGAAGTGAAGTCTCCGATCGGAATCCAGTGTGACATCAAGTGCTATAAATCTTAGCAAAAATCCCGTTCATCATTCAAGGACAAAGCACATTGAGATTAAGTATCATTTTATCAAGGAGAAGGTTGAGCAGGGAATCGTGAAGTTGGAGTATGTGCCTACAGAGCTACAGGTTGCAGACATTCTGACAAAGGCCTTTCCCAAGGAAGCTTTTGAGAGCCATCGACTGGCTCTGGGAGTTCAGTCGATTCCCCGAACTTGAAATAGTGTGGATGTGGGTCCCCCACCCCCCGCTCCCTGAGGTATGATGTGTTTTTCCCTACTATGCTGATCTGAGTTCTCTACTATGTTACAGACTACAAAGGAGTTACCTTTGGGTTCGTTGACAAAGGGGGAGAAAAGTGCTTGACAAGTGCTTGACAAAGGGGGAGAAAAGTGTTAGTTCAAGGGGGAGACAGTGTGGAGATTTGATAAATCATAATTGTTACGGGGAGAAGCTGATAGGTGGAGCAGCCAGAAAGGGGAAGCAATGAGAAAGGGGGAGAGATTTTTAAATCTGACGATGCTAGAAGTGATCGATCAAATCATAGAAATCACGACAACTGAGGATCGTGATAAAAGCAGAATAGTGGTGTTGGAATGGCGTGAGACGGTGTCCAGCTATCAACAATTGGTATCAACTTAAGAATTCACCAATTGGTATCAGTGTGGTTCAACAACTGGTTTTATTTTAAGAATTGGTATCAGGGTGGAATCGACAATTGGGGTCTGACATGAAGTGATTCATTGATGAACTTTTCATACTACTCTTGTTTCTCACGCCGAGCATTGCTCATGTGGGCTTAGAGTACGTGTTAAGTGAATCCTTGAACTCTATCATAATCGCAAGAGGCGAATGGTGGTAGCAGCTGGAAGAAGACTCAGTGAGGTATCAAAGTGCAGAAAATATTTCTGAGCAGAGTTGTGAAGAGTTGTCAACAAACCCAAAGGGGGAGATTTTTGGGCAAAAATCCCTCAAGGTAACATTGCAGTATTTTTGGGTTGATTGTGTTTGTTGACAAAGCAGGTTTCCATGGAGAATTGTCGAGTTCTCGAGAATTTGTTGACATTCCATGTTGACAAATAACTATGACAAAGGAAAGGATGATCTGGAGGCGGTACAAAAGAGCAGTACAAGGTGGCGCCGTTTCCCAGTGTTTGCCAAATTTATGGGCCTGAAAATCGCCAATGGAAAATGGAGTGATATGTTGTTGGCAAAGGTTGAGGAGAGAGAAATGAAGGAGGTGCGCGGAAACATTAAGCGTGGTGCGCAAAATTAGCGGGTTGCGCGAAATCTTGAAGTGTGGCGTGCAAAACAGCGGGTTGCGCGAAATTGTATTTCGCGCAAAAGATGTTTCAAGGCCGAAAGCTTGAAAATCGGTAAAGGCATGAGGCGCGCGAAATTTTGGAGGCGTGCGCGGAAAATTGAAGTGGCGCGCGAAATAGCGGATGAAGTATTTCGCGCAAGAGGTGTTACGAGGTCCGAAGCTCGTAAAATGGCAAAGGCATGAGGTGCGCGAAATTATGGAGCAGTGCGCGGAAAATGGTTGTGTGCGGAAGATTTGTATTTCGCGATCAAAGCGGATTACGCGCTCAAGGAGGGTTTTTCGCGCGGGGTCGATTTTGCCTATAAATATGAAGTGACCCTCCTCCATTCAATAGAGTTCAAGACATAGAAAATACCCGAGCTCTGGTGCGCGAAATTGAAGTTAGAAAGGGTGTTGCGCGTAAACTTAAAGTTTGCGCGTAAAGTCAAATTGCGCGAAAAGCAAAGGCTGCGCAGAAAGTTGGTGATTGGCGCGTAAAAGGAAGATTGCGCAAAAAGTGGATTTCGCGCAAAAGTAGTGAATTGCACGCAAGGCAGTTTCTAGGCTGCGCGTAATATTTGGAGGTTGCGCGAAAAAGGAATTTCGCGCAAATCATAGAAATTGTGCGCAAGACACCGTAAGGGTTGCACGTAAAAATTGAGGTTGCCCGGTACATCCGGTGCAAAGTGAGATTCATCTGTGGGTGAAAGTTGGACTTCAACATAGCATCTACATACAGAGGAAGATGCATTCCTTCATGAAAATGAAGAGACCTACAGGTCTATAAACTGTGAGTGAATCCCTTCCAAGAGCAGTGAGCTTAGGAAGAGGAAGAAGGTGATCCTCTCCACCGGCAGTGAGCCAGAGAGAGAGAAACAGGGAGTGACCCTTGGGAAAGCAGTGAGCTGACCCTAAACCTTGTATAGGCAGTGAGCCTGGGCATAGAAGTGATCTAGCCCGAACATTATAATCCACAGCTAGTGAAGACTAGTGGAATTTGGTACGAACCAGCAACTTGTCGGCGTATGCTCCTTGGACGTAGCCCTTAGCGGTGAACCAAGTAAAAATCTCTGTGTCTGCCTGCTTACTCCCCTGCATTGCATTCAAAGCATCATCATCAGGTAAAGGAGACAAGTGATCACAGTAACCACACAGATCACAGTAACCACACAAGTGCAAACAAAGTGACCCTTGTAACAAAGAGGTCAAGATCCAGTGGGGCAGAAAGAACTTTGAAAAAGAATATCCATACCCTGATTCACCCCCCCTCTCAGGGTATATAGGCTCCTATTAGTCCTAACACATACATTATATTAAATGGTAAAAATATATTCTATTTATAATTTAAAACCATTCAATATTATAATTTAACCATATAAATTATTACGATGAAAAAAGTTCTTTTCATTAAAATATAGCGTGTTTTTACTATTCATCAAAATAAGAAAGTTACCAGAATAATACGAAAAATTTATCCAAACTAAATTTTTATTTCTTGATTCCAAAGAAGAATTTTATTTTGTCAATTTGAACTTATAAACATGTCAAAAACTAGATTTAATGTGGGTGCTCCATCAAAAGGCGGCAAAACTGCATTTTTTGAAAAATACTTATTTTACTCGAAAAATTTATTTTGTTCTTATATCATGTTCTAGAAAATGTGTAAGATAAATAATAATGTTATAAAATTCAAATTTTAGTTAATAATATTCATAACAGCTAGTTCATAATAATATTATAATAATATATCGTTGTTTAGTAAAACTCGGTATTGCGTACAACACACGCTATCAAGGAAGGTCGCGATTGCGTGTAATGCAAGCCAAGTCAGGGTTGCGTGTTGTGAAAGAATCCTTCGTTGTTTCATAAAATAGAATCCCACCATATTTCATTTATAAATTGAATATATATATATATACTCAATGTTGCGTAGAATAACTATTATCAAAATTGTGTGTAACACGATCCAAGAATAGTGTTGTGTATACTGAAAGCTAATACGGTGTTGCATATAGCGCAAGGTAATTTTGGTGTAGCATACAACACAATACATTAATGAAATTAAAAGAATATTTTTCATAAAATCTCGGGGTGTTACATTCTACCCCCCTTAAAATGAATTTCGCCCTCAAAATTCGTCGGGGTTATAAATGGTTTACTACTCAAAAGTTTGTTTAATAGAAACCCACATCGTAAAAAGGAATACCAAAACATGGCTTTAAAAACTAAAGTATGAAATGTAACGGTTACCCAAATTAACTCATCACTGGGTTTCCACGTAGGAGAACATAGGTGAAAATATGGATATGGAAGAAAAATCTAACCATCAAGTTCTGATGGAGAGTGGTAGAGAACATGGCTATAAAAAATCCAACAATCACAAAGCTATTGATTTGTGATGATCTAAGGTACCATCTGATTCATCGGATATACGGGAACTAGGACAACATTTTTGGTTTTCAAGATCATTTCCCTAATGTTGATGAATTAAAAGAAATACTTGCATGATTTTGGTACAATCTCACTGTTGTTCGTGAATTGAACAATTTCCACTTCATCCCTTAAAGAAATGAAGTTTAATTTGTTATTCGTGATGTGTTAGCAGATCATGTGATAGAATGATGGGTCATTCCATATCTTTCAGAAAAAAAGGTTAGCAAAAGTTATAAGTCCATCTTATGGTTAGATTAATCGTATATGGTTCCAAAAATGAACTTATACTTCATATATCATACCACTTAATAAAATAAAACTAGTTTCTACTAACTAGGGACTTCCTGTAGGCCAGTGGTAGGCGATAAAGGCCAGTCGTACTTCGGTTTTGGGTTTGATTCCCACAGCCTTGTCCGACGCGATGGGCTGTCGCCCGTCCTGCAGGTTGTCCTTTTTCTAAAACTATATCACTATATCATCCCGTCAATAATATCGAAAAAAGGTTCTATCCTTAAACCATACTAACTTATGTCCAACATAATCCATTCTAATCTTTAGGATTATCCATAATATTACAGTCCATTGTCATATTATAGTGAAAACGATTACCAGTGATTTCATATAAGAAGCATGTTAATACCATCATTGATCCCCATGTATCACAAGATATGTCTTTTTAGTCACATTACAAATGTTCGAAGGCCTTAATGATGTATTCTCTTGAAAAATGAATACTCATTGAACCTTAGTGAAAACATGAATGCAGTTAAAAGTTAACACTTTCTATAACCAAAAATCCTCAAAATTCTTTATACTCAAACCATGATATCACTTAGTCCTTATATCAATCATGAGCTCATGAATACAATCAAACATCTCATTATCTTCTTATCCCTTCATTATGCGCATATCATCTGCTTACCAAAAATATCTCAATCACATTCCATGGTTACTGGTACCATTGAAAACCACAATAGACCAATATATAAATATTCTAATATTCCACGATACTATATACAACATTATTTTGGAATAAACACATAATCATTCCACCACATCGTTGTCATATTCAACATCGCCAATAGTGATCACATGTGACTTCCCTTTGTCCTTTGCCTTAAGCGGTTTCTCATGTCGATCATCATTAACCCTTGGATTAGGGCATTTATTAGCATAATGCCCCATTTACTTGCACTTGAAGCATTGAAGTATTGGTGGTGCATTCTCTGTAGTATTTTCTTTATTCACATCATTAGAAACCCTTTTTCCATTACATTGACACTCTTCTGCTCTATGACCTTCTTTTCCACACTTAAAACATTCTCTAGTCCCTTTAAGACAATCTCCACTATGCTTCTTTCCACACATTGAGCATAAGGAAACATTCATCTTCTTTTCACCATTATTCTGAGATTTCTCTTTGAACTCCATCTTTCATTTCTTGTCAAAACTATGAGATTTATAAGTAACACCATCTTCCATTTCTACCTTGATAGCACAACGCATAATTTCTTCATAGCTACTGAAGTCTCTTATAGCTAATTCCCTTTGAAGATTTGGTTTTAAGCCACTGAAGAATCGATCAACTTTACTTTCAGGTTGGATGATAAATCCAGATGCATACCTTGAAAGCCTTGTAAAATTCGCTTCGTATATACCAACAGATTCATCATCCTTTTGCTTTATTTCAAGAAACTCCTTCTCCATCTTTGTTCGAAGAATACAAGGGAAGTACTTATTGAAAAATAAGTTCTTGAACTCGTCCCATTCCATGGACTCAATTTCATCTCTTGGCCTCGTATTCTTGATAAGATTCCACCATTGATCAGCATCACCTTCCAAACGATACACTGCTAATATGAATTTATCATGTTCAGAACATTGAAGAACTGAAAATATCTTTTCAGTAGTATTGATCCATTGTTCAGCAACAAGTGGATCAGAAGACCCACTGAAAGAAGGTGGACGTTGCCTCAAGAAGGAATCAATAGAATATTGTTCCCTTCTCTGCTCATTTGGAAGTCCAGAATGATTCATAGCTTGTGTAAGTACAAAAATAAGATTTTGCACTCCATCTCAATAACATTTGTTTGTTCTGGAGGACAATCATTGCATTTTCCATTACATTGATCAACACAGTTCCTTTGGGTTCCAGCCATCGTCTAAAACCCAAAAAGAATAGTGTGAGAGGAAAAAAATCACACTAGGAAAAACAATATAATAAAGGGGATTAACTTCAAAATCTAACATCTTGGGTTACCGTAATTATAGTATTATAACTTATACTTATACTTAACCTTAGGGGCATCCCTAGACATACCTTAGAAATATCTCTAGGGATCTCACTAAAGTTCTCGCATCCTAGTTTCCAAAGGTTGACTAAACCTTTACTCTGATACCAACTGTAGAGACCCAAAGCTTAACATACATGGATATTACAATACTTTAGCTGAATACTTAATACATAACAATAACAGACACACAAGGATCATAATAGTTTAGTGTCTTTGGAAACTTGGAACGTAATCTTCTAATCGCGGTGAAAGATCTTCAACATCTCCCATAAAGATCTTCCCCTTTTTTTCTGACCTAAAACCTTTATTTATATCATGGGGAAAAGAAAACATTAAAAGGGTGAGCTCAAATTCTCATTAAGGGTAATAATGGATAAAATAAAACATACCATATACATTTCAACTTAAAAACATGAACATAATGATTAAACATCAAAAGCTTGAGCAATGACATAAAACATGGAAGTACATAAGGCATAGATCATAAAGAAACATTAAGAATGATAAAATAACATTGAAATAAAATATATAATTGTGGAATCCATTAAGCACATGTAATGATTTCCATAGTAGCCAAGGCATTGCTGCCAAGACCATCTTAGTGGACAAAGTCCCATTCTGAATGGAGTTCACTCCTGGTTTCAGTCCTGTTTTATTGAACCGGTTTAACCTGCCGTTCCAGCCATGTCTATCTCATGTGATATAAATCTTTACCCAATGCATTGGAGGGAGATATAGGTCCCACCCATCTCATAATGAAATCATTCTTTCGTGTGCCACAAAATCATAAATCATACATCATAGCATAACCCATGAAATAAAATGGGATCCTTAAACATCATGACATCATAACATATTCCATAAACAATTGATATCATTTCATCATAAGAAAATTGAAACCATTTAAATCATAGATACATTTTACTTGAAACATACACATATGAAATAATGTCATATTAGATGGAAAATAGTTTTGACAAGACACTTGAAATGAATTTTTGAGGAAAATATCCTTTCTTCTTTAAAATCATGTTCTTTTCACAAAATTCCATGCAATTTTAAAAGATAAGGGTTTTGTTGAAAATGATCATGAAATCTTGTAGAGGAAGCTTCTTGAAAATGAGACATTATGAAACCGTAAAAATCTGTTCACGCCGTATAAGTTAAAAATAACATTCTCCTCATACTTTTGTCGGAAAAGTCAAAGAGTACCTTATATGGTAACCAATGGAAAGATTCCATTCATACAATGTGGTAAAAAGTCAATAAAGGGTAAAAATGACTTTAAAAATCCATGGAAGAATGGTAAACATTTTATGAAATTATTTTTAGAAAACATGGTCATGGATGATAAACGTAACCCCAGTAAATACTTACGTATAAGCAATCTCAGATAAAAATGATATTGAAAATCTATCCCTTACCTTATGTCCGATATGCTTCGTATGTATCCGAACCTCCTGTATAATGACTTAAATAATGTCATTTACTTATTACAAAATCATATTCATTGTTATGATATCATATATGGTTCACTTATGACTTTATATTACCTGTTCTTTTGTAAATTCCATGTTAAAGAGTGTTTTGGGTAAAATCGTTTCATTTGTCGCCCGTGTTTTGACTTGTAATTATTCATATGATTACTTAGATCACGATTATAGAATTCCAGAATATAAAACATGATTTATATATAATATATATTCAGAATATACATATATATAATAGATCGATAAATGGAAAGAAATACACCGTTCATGGAGACGGTAGGCCGTACGTACGCATGAACGCTATTTTCGTTTCTTTATTGAGTTGAATGGAATTAAGTAGATGAAATACATATATACATAAATCCAGTAGATTTATAATGTCATATATTTCATTATTATTGCTTATATATTCTTTATAATCATTCTTAAATAGTTAACATGGAGAATGAATCTCATCGCGTCGTGGAGACGGTAGTCCGTACGTATGCACGAGCGATGATATCTTTTCCATGATTATTGAATTGAATTGGAGTGGATGATACAATATATCAGAATCAGTATGATGTTATAATAACTATGTATAGTTATTCTTTACACCATTATACCCATCCATATAAGGTGTTGGTGGAAAAACAGATTACACCACGTCGTGGAGACGGTATTCCGTACGTACGCACGCGCAGTGATTTTATTTTCCGTAGGATGGATAGAAGGTTAAATGGGGTTGTTTCATATTTATAATAACAAATCAGTATATTAGTGATACTGATGTTATTAATTTATAATGAAACAAAAAAATAAGAAGAAGTTGAAGAAGAAAGAAGCTTGAAAGAATCGGGAGAAGAAATTACCTCTTCTTCGACACGCCTCTTTGAAACCTCCTCTTAGGGCACTAAGATTGGTCTTTAAAGTAGAAAAGAACCTCTAGGATTTTTCTAGGGAAGTGGAGAAGATAATTTGGCAGGGTTTGGCCGAGCTTTAAGGCTCAAATTGGTGTGAGGAGGAGAGGGAGGAGGTGCCCTTTTATAAGGGAAGAGAGGGGCACCTTTGGAATTCTTAAAAATATTAATTTATAATAAATCTAAACCCAATTAAAAACCTCCAAAAATGACTCATATTCGAAGATTATATGATATAGGGTTGTAATATCATCAACCAATTAAATTTATACATGTTTGGATCTTATTTTAAACCTTATCATTTTGATTTATCCTTATTTAATCTATTTAAGTTTATTTGTGGTAATAAAATTCTAAATTTTAAATTATAACAAATAATTACTTATTTGTTGTGAATTACCCATAATTTTTTACTTTATAACATTATAGACCATATAAATTTAGATTTATAATTTTTAAATATTTTTGTTATTTTTAAACAATTTTATAATATGTTAGTTTTATAAAATAACAATAGTGTCAATTTTGACACTATTCATTTATTTGAATTTAAATAAAATATATACAGAAGATATGTTCGAAATAAAAGCTTTAATATATTCCTAAAAGTTCACATGTATCTATAAAATTAGTGGATCACATTAAATAGTTCATATAATATTTATTTTATTATTTTTAAAACCATTTATTTGGTTTATCTCTTAATAAAATAATTACTACAAATATTTTGTATAATTATTTAATATACTGATTTGTTGCATAAAAATTTAAAATAAAATCCTCTGATGAAGATAAATCTATTACCTTTCACAATAATACTTTTACTCGAATTTATCGTCTTAAAATCACAATATTCAAATTGTTATATTTATTAAATTATGAAGGTAACAACTTTGGCATCATTTAAAATGAAATAATATAAGTGTCGTAATCACTTTTATAAGGATCAAAACGGTTATATATTAGGTCATTGGATGATTAAGGTGTATATATACACTACCAATAAGTTTTGGTCAGGTTTGTGGGCCTTTTAATGGGTATTAGTATTTCAATAAAAACTATATTACTTATTTTCCACTTAATAAATAATTTCTGTATCATTAATGTATCACCATTAATGACAATTATTTAATCCATAAAAATTCAAAATAAATTATCATGATGTAGATAATTTTATTATCTTTTTGGAGACTATTCATGTTCGAAGTTTTATGATTTTTATCACTAAATTAAAATTATTATACTTATAAGAGTTAAGAGAGTGACATGTTGTCACTTTCATTGGTTTTAATAATAATTAAATTATTCTCATGGTAAAAAGTCCATAAAATGAATCTAATCCGACCCTTAGTTGATATGAGTTTACTTTTAGCCATCCAATAGAATTTTGGCATGTGTTAGGGTAATTTTATAATATTATATTTACCCTAAATTACCCGATTAACCTTTAACTATGCTAAATAAAATTTACCGTAGTTACTATTCATAATTACCAAAAATAAAAAGTAGACTATTAACATAATTTGGACCCACTGATTCTAAATATGGTATCCATTGTTTCCAATTAAATACACAGAAGTTGCAGAAATTAAATTAAAATTAATCCCTTTGTCGAATGAAAACGGGTTTTTGTTTAAAACATTGCAAAAGATTGAATTGATTTAACCTACGAATTCAATGTAAAATAAATTCTAATGACATACATTATATTAAATGGTAAAAATATATTCTATTTATACTTTAAAACCATTCAATATTATAATTTAACCATATAAATTATTACGATGAAAAAAGTTGTTTTTCATTAAAATACAGCGTGTTTTTACTATTCATCAAAATATGAAAGTTACCAGAATAATACGAAAAATTTATCCAAAGTAAATTTTTATTTCTTTATTCCAAAGAAGAATTTTATTTTGTCAATTTAAACTTATAAACATGTCAAAAACTAGATTTAAAGTGGGTGCGCCATCAAAAGGCGGCAAAACTGCATTTTTTGGAAAATATTTATTTTACTCGAAAAATTTATTTTGTTCTTATACCATGTTCTAGAAAATGTGTAAGATGAATAATAATGTTATAAAATTAAAAATTTTGTTAATACTATTCATAACAGCTAGTTCATAATAATATTATAATAATATATCGTTGTTTAGTAAAATCCGGTATTGCGTACAACATACGCTATCGAGGAAGGTCGCGATTGCGTGTAATGCAAGCCAAGTCAGGGTTGCGTGTTGTGAAAGAATACTTCGTTGTTTTGTATAATAGAATCCAACTATATTTTATTTATACATTTAATATATATATATATATATACTCAATGTTGCGTAGAATAACTATTATCAAAATTGTGTGTAACACGATCCAAGAATAGTGTTGTGTATACTGAAAGCTAATACGGTGTTGCGTATAGCGCAAGGTAATCTTGGTGTAGCATACAACACAAGACATTAATGAAATTAAAAGAATATTTTTCATAAAATCTCAGGGTGTTACATTCTACCCCCCTTAAAATGAATTTCGCCCTCGAAATTCATCGGGGTTATAAATGGTTTACTACTCAAAAGTTTGTTTAATAGAAACCCATATCGTAAAAAGGAATACCAAAACATGGCTTTAAAAACTAAAGTATGAAATATAATGGTTACCCAAATTAACTCATCACTGGGTTTCCACGTAGGAGAACATAGGTGAAAATATGGATATGGAAGAAAAATCTAACCATCAAGTTCTGATGGAGAGTGGTAGAGAACATGGCTATGAAAAAGCCAACAATCACAAAGCTATTGATTTGTGATGATCTAAGGTACCATCTGATTCATCGGATATAAGGGAACTAGGACAAAATTTTTGGTTTTCAAGATCATTTCCCTAATGTTGATGAATTAAAAGAAATACTTGCATGATTTTGGTACAATCTCACTGTTGTTCGTGAATTGAACAATTTCCACTTCATCCATTAAAGAAATGAAGTTGAATTTGTTATTAGTGATGTGTTAGAAGATCATGTGATAGAATGATGGGTCATTCCATCTCGTTCAAAAAAAAGGTTAGCAAAAGTTATAAGTCCATCTTATGGTTAGATTAATCGTATATGGTTCCAAAAATGAACTTATACTTCATATATCATACTGCTTAATAAAATAAAACTACTTTCTACTAACCAGGGACTTCCTGTAGGCCAGTGGTAGGCGATAAAGGCCAGTCACACTTCGGTTGTGGGTTCGATTCCCACAGCCTTGTCTGATGCGATGGGCTGTCGCCCATCCTGCCGGTTGTCCTTTTTCTAAAACTACATCACTATATCATCCTATCAATAATATCAAAAAAAGGTTCTATCCTTAAACAATACTAACTTATGTCCAACATAATCCATTATAATCTTTAGGCTTATCCATAATATTGCAGTCCATTGTCATATTATAGTGAAAATGATTACTAGAGATTTCATATAAAAAGCATGTTAATACCATCGTTGATCCCCATATATCATAAGATATGTCTTGTTGGTCAAATTACAAACGTTCGACGGCCTTAATCATGTTTTCTCTAGAAAAATGAATACTCATTGAACCTTAGTGAAAACATGAATGCAGTTAAAATTTAACACTTTCCACAACCCAAAATCCTCAAAATTCTTTATACTCAAACCATGATATCACTTAGTCCTTATATCAATCATGAGATCATGAATACAATCAAACATCTCATTATCTTCTTATCCCTTCATTATGCGCATATCAACTGCTTACCAAAAATATCTCAATCACATTCCATGGTTACCGGTACCATTGAAAACCACAATAGACCAATACATAAATATTCCAATATTCCACGATACTATATACAACACTATTTTGGAATAAACACTTAATCATTCCACCACATCGTTGTCATATTCAACATCACCAATAGTGATCACATGTGACTTCCCTTTGTCCTTTGCCTTAAGCAGTTGCTCATGTCGATCATCACTAACCCTTGGATTAGGGCATTTATTAGCATAATGCCCCATTTCCTTGCACTTGAAGCATTGAAGTTTTGGTGGTGTGTTCTCTGTAGTCTTTTCTTTATTCACATCATTAGAAACCCTTTTTCCATTACTTCGACACTCAGCTGCTCGATGACCTTCTTTTCCACACTTAAAACATTTTTTAGTCCCTTTAAGACAATCTCCACTATGCTACTTTCCACACTTTGAGCATAAGGAAACATTCATCTTCTTTTCACCATTATTCTGAGATTTCTCCTTGAACTCCATCTTTCGTTTCTTGTCAAAACTATGAGATGTATAAGTAACACCAACTTCCATTTCTACCTTGATAGCACAACGCACAATTTCTTCATAGATACTGAAGTCTCTTATAGCTAATGCCCTTCGATGATTTGGTTTTAAGCCACTGAAGAATCGATCAACATTACTTTTAGGTTGGATGATAAATCTAGATGCATACCTTGAAAGCCTTGTAAAATTCACTTCGTATATACCAACAGATTCATCACCCTTTTTATTTAGTTCAAGAAACTCCTTCTCCATCTTTGTTCGAAGAATACGAGGGAAGTACTTATTGAAAAATAAGTTCTTGAACTCGTCCCATTCCATGGACTCAATTTCATCTCTTGGCCTCATATTCTTGATAAGATTCCACCATTGATCAGTATCACCTTCCAAACGATACACTTCTAAGATGACTTTATCATGTTCAGAACATTGAAGAACTGAAAATATCTTTTCAGTAGTACTGATCCATTGTTCAGCAACAAGTGGATCAGAAGACCCACTGAAAGAAGGTGGAAGTTGCCTCATGAAGGACTCAATATAATATTGTTCTCTTCTCTTCTCATTTGGAAGTCCAGAATGATTCATAGCTTGTGTAAGTATAGCAATAAGATTTTTCACTCCATCTCCAATAACATTTGTTTGTTCTGGAGGAAAATCATTGCATTGTCCATTACATTGATCAACACGGTTCCTTCGAGTTCCAGCCATCGTCTAAAACCCAAAAAGAATAGTGCGAGAGGCAAAAAATCATGCTAGGGAAAACAATATAATAAAGGGGGAGTAACTTCAATATCTAACATCTTGGGTTACCATAATTATAGTATTATAACTTATACTTATACTTAACCTTAGGGGAATCCCTATACATACCTTAGAAATATCTATAGGGATCTCACTAAAGTTCTCGCATCCTAGTTTCCAAAGGTTGACTAAACCTTTCCTCTGATACCAACTGTAGAGACCCGAAGCTTAACGTACATGGATATAAAATTACTTTAGCGGAATACTTAATACATAACAATAACAGACACACAAGGATCGTAATAGTTTAGTTTCTTTGGAAACTTGGAACGTAATCTTCTAATCGTGGTGAAAGATCTTCAACATCTCCCATAAAGATCTTCCCCTTTTTTAATTACCTAAAACCTTTATTTATATCCTGGAGAAAATAAAACATTAAAAGGGTGAGCTCAAATTCTCATTAAGGGTAATAATGGATAAAATAAAACATACCATATACATTTCAACTTAAAAATATGAACATAATGATTAAACATAAAAAGCTTGAGCAATGACATAAAACATGGAAGTACGTAAGGCATAGATCATAAAGAAACATTAATAATGATAAAAAAGCATGGGAATAAAACATGTAATTGTGGCATCCATTAAGCACATGTAATGATTTCCATAGTAGCCAAGGCATTGCTGCCAAGACCATCTTAGTGGACAAAGTCCCATTCTGAATCGAGTTCACTCCTCGTTTCAGTCCTGTTTTACTGAACCGGTTTAACCTGCCATTCCATCCATGTCTACCTCATGAGATATAAATCTTTACCCAATGCATTGGAGGGAGATATAGGTCCCACCCATCTCATAATGAAATCATTCTTTCGTGTGCCACAAAATCATAAATCATACATCATAGCATAACCCATGAAATAAAATGGGATCCTTAAACATCATGCGATCATAACATAATCCATAAACAATTGATATCATTTCATCATAAGAAAATTGAAACCATTTAAATCATAGAGACATTTTACTTGAAACATACACATATGAAATAATTTCATCTTAGATGGAAAATAGTTTTGACAAAACACTTGAAATAAATTCTTGAGGAAAATATCCTTTCTTCTTTAAAATCAGGTTCTTTTCACAAAATTCCTTGCAATTTTAAAAGATAAGGGTTTTGTTGAAAATAATCATGAAATATTGTAGAGGAAGATTCTTGAAAATGAGGCATTAGGAAACTGTAAAAATCTGTTCACGCCGTATAAGTTAAAAATAACATTCTCCTCGTACTTTTGTCAGAAAAGTCAAAAAGTACCTTATATGGTAACCAAAGGAAAGATTCCATTCATACAATGTGGTAAAAAGTCAATAAAGGGTAAAAATGACTTTAAAAATCCATGGAAGAATGGTAAACATTTTATGAAAGCATTTTTAGAAAACATGGTCATGGATGATAAACGTAACCCCAGTAAATACTTACGTATAAGCAATCTCGGATAAAAATGAGATTGAAAATCTATCCCTTACCTTATGTACGATATGCTTCGTATGTATCCGAACCTCCTGTATAATGATTTAAATAATGTAATTTACTTATTACAGAATCATATTCATTGTTATGATATCATATATGGTTCACTTATGACTTTATATTACCCGTTCTTTTGTAAATTCCATGTTAAAGAGTGTTTTGGGTAAAATCATTTCATTTGTCCTCCGTGTTTTGACTTGTAATTATTCATATGATTACTTAGATCACGATTACATAATTACATAATATAAAACATGATTTATATATAATATATATTCAGAATATACATATATATAATAGATCGATAAATGGAAAGAAATACACCGTTCATGGAGACGGTAGGCCGTACGTACGCATGAACGCTGTTTTCATTTCCTTATTGAGTTGAATTGAATTAAGTAGATGAAATACATATATACATAAATCCAGTAGCTTTATAATGTCATATATTTAATTATTATTGCTTATATATACTTCATAATCATTCTTAAATAGTTAACATGGAGAATGAATCTCATCGCGTCGTGGAGACGGTAGTCCGTACGTACGCACGAGCGATGATATCGTTTCCATGATTATTGAATTGAATTGGAGTGGATGATACAATATATAAGAATCAGTATTATGTTATAATAACTATGTATAGTTATTCTTAACACCATTATAGCCATCCATGTAAGGTGTTGGTGGAAAAACAGATTACACCACGGCGTGGAGACGGTATTCCGTATGTACGCACGCGCGAGGATTTTGTTTTCTGTAGGATGGATAGAATTTTAAATGGGGTTGTTTAATATTTATAATAAAAAATCAGTATATTAGTGATACTTATGTTATTACTTTATAATGAAACAACTAAAGATGAAGAAGTTGAAGAAGAAAGAAGCTTGAAAGAATCGGGAGAAGAAATTACCTCTTCTTCGATACGCCTCTTTGAAACCTCCTCTTAGGGCACAATGATTTGTCTTTATAGTAGACCAGAACCTCTAGGATGTTTATAGGGAAGATGAGAAGATAATTTGGCAGGGGTTGGCCGAGCTTGACGGCTCAAATTAGTGTGAGGAGGAGAGGGAGGAGGTGCCCCTTTATAAGGGAGGAGAGGGGCACCTTTGGAATTCTTAAAAATATTAATTTATAATAAATCTTACCCCACTTAAAAACCTCCAAAAATGACTCATATTAAAATCTTATATGAGATAGGGTTGTAATATAATCAACCAATCAAATTTAGATATGTTTGGATCTTATTTTAAACCTTATCATTTTGATTTATCCTTATTTAATCTATTTAAGTTTATTTGTGGTAATAAAATTCTAAATTTCAAATTATAATGAATAATTACTTATTTGTTGTGAATTTTCCATAATTGTTTACTTTATAACATTATAGACCATATAAATTTAAATTTATAATTTTTAAATATTTTTGTGATTTTTAAACAATTTTATAATATGTTATTTTTATAAAATAACAATAGTGTCAATTTTGAAACTATTCATTTATTTGAATTTAAATAAAATATATACAGAGTATATGTTCAAAATAAAAGCTTTAATATATTCCTAATAGTTCATATGTGTTTATAAAATTAGTGGATCACAATAAATAGTTCATATAATATTTATTTTATTATTTTTAAAACCATTTATTTGGTTTATCTCTTAATAAAATAATTACTAATTTTTTTTTGTATAATTATTTAATATACTGATTTGTTGCATAAAAATTTAAAATAAAATTCTATGATGAATATAAATCTATTACCTTTCACAATAATACTTTTACTCGAATTTATCATCTTAAAATCACAATATTCAAATTATTATATTTATTAAATTATGAAGGTGACAACTTTGGCATCATTTAAAATAAAATAATATAAGTGTCATAATCACTTTTATAAGGATCCAAACTATTATATATTAGTTCATTGGATGGTTAAGGTGTATATATAAACTACCAATAAGTTTTGGTCAGGTTTTTGGGCCTTTTAATGGGTATTAGTATTTCAATAAAAACTATATTACTTATTTTCCACTTAATAAATAAATTCTGTATCATTAATGTATCACCATTAATGACTATTATTTAATCCCTAAAAATTCAAAATAAATTATCATGATGTAGATAATTTTATTATATTTCTGTAGACTATTCATGTTTGAAGTTTTATGATGTTTATCACTAAATTAAAATTATTATACTTATAATATTTAAGAGAGTGACATGTTGTCACTTTCTTTGGTTTTAATAATAATTAAATTATTTTCATGGTCAAAAGTCCATAAAATGAATCTAATATGACCCTTAGTTGATATGGGTTTATGTTTAGCCATCCAATAGAATTTTGACACGTGTTAGGGTAATTTTATAATATTATATTTACCCTCAATTACCCGATTAACCTTTAACTATGGTAAATAAAATTTACCGTAGTTACTATCCATAATTCCCAAAAAATAAAAAGTAGCCTATTAACATAATTTGGACCCACTGATTCCAAATATGGAATAAATTTTTTCAAATTCAATACACAGAAGTTGCAGAAATTAAATTAAAATTAATCCCATTGTCGAATGAAAACGGGATTTTGTTTAAAACATTGTAAAAGATTGAATTGATTTAACCTACGAATTCAATGTAAAATAAATGATAATGAAATACATTATATTAAATGGTAAAAATATATTCTATTTATACTTTAAAGCCATTAAATATTATAATTTATCCATATAAATTATTATGATGAAAAAAGTTGTTTTTCATTAAAATATAGCGTGTTTTTACTATTCATCAAAATATGAAAGTTACCAGAATATTACGAAAAATTTATCCAAAGTAAATTTTTATTTCTTCATTCCAAATAAGAATTTTATTTTGTCAATTTGAACTTATAAACATGTCAAAAACTAGATTTAAAGTGGGTGCGCCATCAAAAGGCGGCAAAACTGCATTTTTTGAAAAATACTTATTTTACCCAAAAAATTTATTTTGTTCTTATACCATGTTCTAGAAAATGTGTAAGATGAATAATAATGTTATAAAATTCAAAATTTAGTTAATACTATTCATAACGGCTAGTTCATAATAATATTATAATAATATATCATTGTTTAGTAAAACCCGGTATTGCGTACAACACACGCTACCGAGGAAGGTTGCGATTGCGTGTAATGCAAGCGAAGTCAGGGTTGCGTGTTGTGAAAGAATCCTTCGTTGTTTCGTATAACAGAATCCAACCATATTTCATTTATACATTGAATATATATATATATATATATACTCAATGTTGCGTAGAATAACTATTATCAAAATTGTGTGTAACACGATCCAAGAATAGTGTTGCGTATACTAAAAGCTAATACGGTGTTGCGTATAGCGCAAGGTAATCTTGGTGTAGCATAAAACACAAGACATTAATGAAATTAAAAGAATATTTTTCATAAAATCTCAGGGTGTTACACTTCCAAAATCCATAATTTCTTCCAAAGGATTGTATTTATCAAAAATAACATATATAATAAAATTAGGAAATGTTTTATGTTTCGTTTATAATATTTATAATATTATGTTTACCTTTTATTAGATGATTTACCTGTAATCGAGGTAAAAAAATTTATAACTAAATTTACTATTCATATTGTACAAAAATAAAGGGGACCAATTTAAATAAATTGTAATTTATTATTCCTAATATGTAATCTATTATTACAAGTTCAAAAACATATAATTGATATAAATTATTTAAAAATTAACCACGTTGGTGGAATAAGATAATGTGTTTTTGAAGTATAATGTTAAAAAGTTAACATAGTTTTTATATCCAATTTCAATATGAAATTGATTATAATGAACTAAATTGGATTAAATGATAAAAAATTAATATAATTATAAAATATAACTAATTGAAAATAATAATCTAATAATAAAAATAAATTTTATGAAAACATGATTTCAGTTAAAATGCAGTATTTTTTCTCTATTCATTTAAATATGAAATTTATCAAAAAACAAAAACAAATAGTCAAAGTAAATGTACCACTTCAAAATAAGAATTTTATTTTGTCAAATATAACTTATAAATGTGTCAAAACTAGATTTAAAATGTTTTCCCCATCAAAAGCTGGTAAACCTATATTTTAGAAAGACAATGTTGTAAACCATAAAAATAGATTTATCATATACATTGTTGAACGTAGTGTCTATTTTAAATAATATCTAATTATTAAATTAAAACATATTATTTTATTGTTATCTAGTTTATTAAATTATTCCCCCCATTTTAGAATTTCATCCCTAAAATTTTATCAAACAAGTGGGTGTATTTTTCCCCAATAGCATTTTCAGATTCTCTTGTTTCCTCTTCAACCATATGATTTTTTCCACAAAAAACTAACCTAATAAAATGCGTAATTCTGAAACACAATATCTATATGGTTAAGAACCTGGACTAGAATATCTTTATAAGAGTTATTGTCTTCCTACTGATCTACTTCTTGACTCAATACATCATATGGATCTAGTATATACATTCTTAAGATTGAAATATTAAAAACATTTTGTACCTGGGATGAACATATTGGTAAAGTCACTATGTAGGAAATCATACCAACATTATGTTGTATTTCATACAGTCTATTGATCCTTGGACTCAAAATCCATTTCTTACCAAAACACCTCACACTTTTAAATGGATAAACTTTGAGAAATCCATGATCACCTACATCAAATAACGATCTTTCTTCTAGTAATCCACATTAAAATTTTCCTACTCTTGGTTTTTGTTATGTTTCATTGAATCAACTGAACCTTCTCTTCCATTTAGTCTTCCAATTATAGTCCCATAAACTTCCTTTTACCTAATTTATCCCAAAAATCAAGAGTTCTACATCACTTTCATGTAATTCCTTAAATGGTGTCATCTGTATACTGGAATGATAATTGTTATTATATAAAAATTAGACCCATGAAAGATAATGCTCCATACTTATATGTTCATCCATTGAACTAGCATATAGCATATCTTCTATGGTCTTAATTGCCCAGTATGAATGCCCATCTAATTTAGGATGAAAATTTGTACTAAAATTTAATTCAGTACCCTACAACATCTGATGGTATTTCCAAAGGTTAGAAGTTTATTTGGGATCATGATCAGATACAATAGAAAGGGTAACTCATTTAATCCTAACTAAATAATTAATATAAAACTGATAATGTTTATCTAGAGACAGATTATCTAGAATAGGAAGAAAATGAGAAGATTTAGTCAATTGATCAATAATAACCCAGATCTCGATGTTACATCGAGAAGTCTTCAGGAATCCCACTATTACATCTATAGATATATTTTCTCATTCTCCCTCTAACATTTTAAAAGGATGAAGCATCAATTTTTCGTAACTAAAAATCTTCATTATCCTATTTAAAAGTTAAACATATCTGGGTAAATTCAGCAATATCTCTTTACTTTCAATCCCACCAATAATACTCCTGAAGGTCTTTGTACATCTTAGTTCTTCCCAGATGTACAGAAAACAGAGAACTATAAGAATCACTTATAAAACATTTCTTCAACTATGAATCAAAAGTCACATTTAATCTCTCCCCAAACCAAAAAACAAAATATTTATCATTGTTAAATTAAAGAAACATAACATTTCTAACCAATTTAACCATTTTTTGTAACCCATAATCTTCCTTTTTTGCTTTCTTAATTTTTTCAGATAGAGTGGATTATAGTAACACCTAAAACAAAATAGATGGATTTCTAGCTCCAAAACCCCCAATCAATAATTCATCAAGTCATTAACTAAAGGGTCATATTCCAAACACATCATGTATAATATTTCATTACATTTCTAAATCAATGCATTAGCCACCTTGTATTCTTTTCCAAGAGGGTAATGAAGAATGAAATCATAATACTTGATTAGATCCATCCACCTCCTCTATATCATGTCAAATTCATTCTGACTAAATATATTCTTAAAAAATTTATGATCATTATATATTTAACACTTGATGCAATTCAAATTATTCCTCCAAAATTTTAGTGAAAAAAAACAGTAGCTAATTCCAAATCATGTGTATGTTAATTTAAATCATGATGTTTCTACTAATGTAATGCATAAGAAATTACCTAATAATCCTAAATTAGGACACAAATGATTCATTTCAATTAATCATAATTATAGACAACAAATTCCTCATTTCAGGAAGGCAGGAAAAAGACTAAATTATTTACCAATCTTCTTTCCAATTCCTAAAAACAATCGTCACATTATTTTTCCATATTAACATAACTCCCTTTCATGTTAACATATCTAGTGGGAAAGGAAACCAAGAAACGTTTTCATCAAAATGATGGTAAGAACCTACTAATATATGAAAACTACGAATCTCTTTGACATGGTTAGGTCTCAACCACTCTTCAACAATTTTTTTTTATTGAAGGTTAAATGACCATGACATATTTAGAAACAATATTACCAAGGAATGATTTTTTTTGCAACCAAAATTCACTCTTACTAATCATTCCATATAGCTTATTTTCTTTTAGGGTTTAGAAAAAAAATCCTTATGTAACTTTTATGTTCCTCATATCTTTTAGAATATATTAATATATTATCTATGAAAACAACCAAAAACTGATCCAAAAACTAATTAAATACTTCATTAATGATATTAATAAATATATAGTGTTCAATAGATAACCCAAAATGCATAAAAACAAACTCCTAATTCCCATATCTCGTTTAGAACACTATTTTTGCAATGTCATCCTCATTCACCTCTAGATGATGATACTTTGGCCTCAAATCAATCTTCAAAAAATATTAGGCTCCCTGGAGAAGATCAAAAACCCATTAATATAAGGCAAGGAATATTTTTTTCTTAGTAGTGATGTAATTAAATAATCTATAATCAATACAAAGTCACATGGAACCATCCTTCTTTTTGACAAATAAAACAGAAGCACCCCATGGTGATGTGCTAGGTCGAATGAAACCATTATCTAAACAATTCTTACATCTTTTTTTTTCAATTCCACCAGTTCAACTTGATCCATTAAAAAGGGGGTTTAGAAATAGTACCGACATCAGGAACAAAATCATCAGTAAATTCAACCTCCCAATTAGGAACAACACCAGGTAATTAATTGAGAAAAACATCTATAAATTCATTCAATACTTAAACATCAATAATAAAAACTATTTCATTCTTTTCAAAAAAATGACCGTGATAACATTCACATCCATATTTAATAAATATCTCTACTTATTGGTATGTTATCAAATGTATTAAATCATTTATTAAAACATTCTTATGGGTTGAATCTATTTTAGCATGAAAAAATGAATGTCAATCCATACCCAAAATGAAATCAAACTCCACTAGGGTAAGTTCAACTAGGTTTATAGGAAAGGCCATCCAACCAATGATAATAGAAAGATTCTAGTAAGTCATGGTTTCAATAATACTTCCAACTAGTGTATTTATCCCATGTTATATATCACATTAATGATGTGATATTTCTCATTTACATGAAAATCTATTAAAAATTAAATAATATATAGAAACAGAGTCAGATAGAGTATTGGAATGTTTTTAAATAACCTGTAACATACCTATCACAACATTATTTGATATTCCAATGTCAAGGGTAGTAGTATCAAAATATTTTAACACACCGTTTTCCTTTCGATCTTATTGGTCTTCACCTTTGGTAATCAAATTTGGACACACATTGGCATAATCCTCTATCTCATTGTAACCAAAACATATTAACAATGTCTTTTCATTTAATTCTCTATCATCTCCCTTTTAATCATGAGCTATATGGTTATGCTTTTCATATTGAAATCAATTCCCATACTTTGAATGAAATTCTATAGGATGGGTTTTGCCACAATTCTCACAAGATGTAAATTTATTTTTATTACATATAAGCATCATTGAAAAATGTTTTCCCAATTCCTAAAAACCAGATCTCTTCTTTTTTGTTCTCTCATAGCACACATAAACCTAAAAAAACCCCATTTCTACCTTCTCATCAAATCATAAACGTTTATAAATGATTTGGAACTCATGTGAATCCAATTCCCAATGATATCTAATCTTCAATCCTGAGTAATAACGATTTATTTTACAATCTAGATCCCAAATAAATTTTGGGAGTACCTTTCCAAACATGTGAAATTTTCTTCATATGAAGCCACTGAATCTTCCAATTTTTTTCTCAAATACAAGAATTTATTTTCCATCATATGTTGAACTGCTTTAGAAAAATATTTCTCAAAGAAGATATTCTTAAATTCATCCCACTCCATGGCATCAATATCTTCAATTACTATGATATTTGGAACCATTTTCCACTAATGATTATCTTCACCTTGAAAATGATATATTGAAAGAAATTACTTTTGATGCTCTGAAAAAACCATGATGTTTAATATCTTTCATATAGATTTAATCCTTCCCTCTGGTAGCATGGGGTCAGAAGGCCCTGTGAATGATAGGGGATGATGTCTCAAAAAATGCTCCACTATTGTCTTGATCCTATATGGTAGATCATATTTATCTCATTCATTAACACCCCAAAATTTATTACCTAATTTAATTGATACATCACTACAACAAATTTATTAGTTCCAATTTGAACCGTCATGGGATGCTTATTTGGAAGGATGCTTTCCTCTGGATTCCTTCACAAGAAAACTTCCCTATTTCCTTTACGAAAACCCATTATGAACAGACATATCATAGATGATGCAACAAGGTAATATTAAAATGATATAAAATTTTAACATGCCCATAAACAATAATCTTTTAGCGATATGGTATTAACATTACCTTAAATTCTAATTTTATCTTAACCATCCTCTAATACCAAATATGATGACCCAGCATTAAGCATTACATAATATTGAGTTCAGTAAATAATTTTAGATTATTTATTATTGAGGTTATTTTTTAGGTTCATAGCCACTGATAATAAGGCCACAAATTATACATAACATAATCATATAAATAAAATGTGGACACATTCAAACAGTGTCCATTTTTTTCAAAAAAACTTTTAAAATGAAACAAGTTTTCTTTTCTTGTTCAATCATCACAATTTTATCATAGTGCCATCTTTTTCTCTATTCTCCCATAAGTCATATAAATTTTTTTTAAACATGGAATTATTATAAAAACCTCAGTAATAGATACAAAAATAATGAAAACTATTAGTCTTGTTGAAATATTAAAACCCATGAATAATTTTTCCTAAAGTAATACTTTTCACCCTTAAGAATTAGTAAGTACATTACATTGATAATAATATCATTCCATGCCCTTACTATCATCATAATATTACAATAAAACCCATAAAAGCATTGATAACACATAATGGTACCATGGGACATAATTATACTTAAATAGAATAACCATATAGTCAACTTCCATACATGTCCCTCTTACAAAATGGAATTACCATATGGTAAAATTATATTACAAATTCATTGGAGGTCGTAATATAACCACCCATCCTTATTAAATCATGGAATGACCCTTCCTTGGTTTGTCAGGTAAATACCCATAAAATCTCCAATTACAATTGTGTAATCATAACATATAAAAGATTTCACTTTTCATCATTACACTCTAAAATATCATTTGCAATAAAAAGAAATCATTTCATGATATTGAAAAAATAATTCCATTTTAAAAACACTTTTCAATACCACAATACCTATAAAATTGAATTAGTGATAAATTTTTATTTAAAAAACATTAATTCATGTATTGGAATCAAAATATCAACTAACAGTCACAGTTGTAAATAGGTAGTTTTTGTTGTATGCATTAAAAAAGACCATTACATTTTGTGTTTGTAAATAATGTAAAATATTGTATATAGAAAGATTAATTTTGAAAACCATTGAATGAAATTAAAATCCAAAGGGGAATTTTATACACCTCTTAAAAGATGGTGGTGTATAACATCATAATATATCTCAATGAAAGGAGAATGATACATAGTCCCTTATATTGAGTCTGATTCATCATTTATATTATTTATATTCATAAATAATAAATATATGATAATTATTTACATTGTTGAGAATATTTTTCATATTATTCCTTCTATATCACTTTTAACCACAATATAATAATTTCTTAATTATTTAAGTTCATGTTAGATGTTTTGACAATATTCGGTACCCGAGTTTAAAATGACATGGTATAATGTCTACAATCAAAAGTGGTAATTAGTCCTCCATCGCTAGAATAATATTCATCTCATAATAAGAATCTCTATTCAAGAATTATACTTTTAAATCCATTAATTACTTATGGATATGTAAAATTAACTACGTTACAATCATAGAGATAGAATGTTGAATGTATGCATGAATAATGGTTTTTATTTTTCATTAATAATTATGGAAAGAAGGAAATTATTATTTTATCTTTAAAAAATTATCATATTATAATATATATCAAATTAATAATTTATATATACTTTTATATTTTATAGATGTTATATGGTGAAAAAAATTAATCACATCGCTTCATGAAGGTGATAGTTCACACGTACACACAAACGACGTTATCATTTTTATGTGCATTGATGTTATGAAGATAATTGATATATTTTTTCTATATAATGATAAATATGTCCAGAATATCATATATAATCCTTAATTACATCATTAAAACATGTCTAGAGTGATGGTAATGGAAAATGAATTATAACAGTTCGTGGAGGTGATAGTTCACACGTACAAAAGACCGATTAATTATTTTCCCATTTGATGGAAGTGGAGATTTACATAAATGATGAAACTAACATAATAACATCTCATTATATTTATTATATTGGTGTTTTTATTTCAAATTGTATGAATAATATTTTAGGGAATTCAGTGAGGAAATAAAACTGGAAGACCTGATTAAAAACGACACCTTTCCTATGGACGATCACCTTTTATTAGCACCTTAACACCTGTAAGGATGGTGTTATGCATAAATAAAGGCCTAAATAATGTTATTAGGTATTATAGGAATTTATTTTAGTAGATCTTTCTCAAAAATAAATTATTCTTAAGTGTGAATAAATGATAAGAAGTAGTTCCCATTTATAAGAGAGGGGAGGGGCACTCTCAGAACTTTTTCAAATTAAAAATTAATATAAATTAATTTTCAATTCCAAAATGTTAAAAAGTGATTTATTTTCATCATAGTATAATTATGGTCTACATATGTAAATCTAATGAAAATTATCCATGTTTTTAATATTTTTTAATCTTTATCATTTTGTTTTAACCCTTTTTACTCTTACCATTTTATTTTGTAATTTACACTTTGAGGGATAATAAACTTACCATAACATGCCAAACGACCAATAAAAGAGGAATTTATGATTTTTTAGGACATATAGAAAATACTTGGATAAATATGGTATTTTTAAAACATTTATGTCATTTAATAAAGTATTTAATCTTTTGAAATACAATTTCTGTGAATTTTGACACAATTCATTTCATGAATTTTTAAAAATATCACAACATTTTCATATAGTCAAACAAAAAATTTAAAATATCTTTAACATGTAAAATTAATCCATAAAATTCGTGTATGGTATCATGTATTTCATGTTTTATTTATTTTAATATTTTTAATATCATTTACTTGATTCTTTATTTAATTAAGTAATTACTACAGCATCATTGTGACACTTACTAAGATAATTTTTTATTTCATAAAAAATATAAATAAATTAACATGATGTAGGTATTAACTGTATCTTTATAAATACTATATATTTTCTAATATATAACTTTTAAAACCCCACAATAACATTATTATAGTTATGAAATACAAGATTATGGTATTTTGGTCTTTACTTTAAATAAGATATTATAAATATCATAAACACACCATTGTAGCTTATAAATGACATAATTTATCCCCAAAGTATTTTATTAGTCAATAATAACTCATAAAAAAATTATTACATGTTTTTGGGGTAGTTGTACAATATTTATAATATTTTATTACCTTTCATTACCTGATTTACCCTAAATCAAGGTAATAAAATCTACTACTAAAGTTAGTATTCATAATGTCCAAAAATAAAAGGAAACTATTTACATAATTTGGACCTTGTGATTCCAAATATTGAATAAATTTTTACAAATTCATAAAACATAATTCGTTGGTATTAATTAAAAATTACTCTCATTGATAGTATAAGAAAACTAGTTTATAAAGTAAAATTTTCAAAAGTTAACATGATTTTTATATCCATTTTTTGTGAAGCCGGTTCCAATGAACTAAATTTGATTAGACGATACAAAAATAATCTATTTATACTTTAAAAAAATTGATAGGATACCATAACAATATAAATAATTTTTTTGAAAAAGTAGTTTTAAATTAAAATGTAGAATTGTTTCAATATTTATTGAAATATGAACTTTATTAGAAAAGTACCAAAAATTAGTCCAAATAAAATAATGATGCCCTTATTAAAAAATAGATGTTTATTTGGTAAAATATATCTGATAAAATTTTCAAAACTAAATTATAAATGGGCTCTCCATCAAAATGTGGTAAAACTGTTTTTTTAGAAAAATAAAGTTTTTTACTTTACAACTAGATTTATCATATACGTTATTGAACATAGTTTCTATATTAATTACAATATAATTAATAAATTAAATGAACTTGTTTTATAATTTCATGGGTTGTTACAATTTCTATATATATTGACTGATTCTTTTATAGAAATTAAAACACACTCTAATATATTTATAAGGATTAGTTAGATCTATAATCTATAATTGCATGACAGAATAAAAGTCAATACATACCCTTAATAACATAAAAATCTAATAAGGGTAATAATGAATGATTGCTAGGAGTAAAATTTCCATATATGATGATATGAAGGTTTATATAAATCACTATTTCATTAATTATTCCACTTGGAGTTTTTACTATAAACATTATATCCATTTCTTATAATGTTACTTCAATTTTTCTCAAAAATATCCCAAATAAAATGCATATTCCCCAAATCAAAAATGAAATTGGATTAATTTGAATAAATAAGTGATTCATATATCACCACATTATTTTATAGTACAAAATTCATTTACATGGTAAAAAATGGATTTTCCATACACTTCTTCATACTGACTGGATGAGTTTTATCGTTTAATATTTTCATTGAACCCACGTAAGTGTAAATAACTATCTAATTTCAATTAAAATACCATATTTATTGATTTTAGATTTCTATATAAACATTACCGCTACAATTTTTCTTACCATTACAAGAAAAATTCCTATATTTCCGCATCAATAATTCCCATCATACATAATTTGACATTCCCTAGAATTATTTTTACCACTCATATCAGAATAGGGTAATTTATTTTTTTACATTAAATTTATTCAATGATTGTTTCACCATATCTTACAACATATAACTCTTATTCTCCAAGCTATTATAAAATTTTAGTAACTCCATATTTACCTCCTTAGTACATTGAACAATATCCTCACAGCTTCTGAGCTCACAATTAAATAAATCCCTTTGGAAACATGGTTTTAATCTAGAGTAAAGTTGATCAAATTTTCCACCAAGGTGTAGAATAAAATTTTCCTCTTGACATGCCAGTCTAGTAAAAATTTCTTAATAAAAATAAATTCAATACACATACATTTGGTATGATTACCAGAATTTCATTTACCTTATAACTCATAAAACATTTGGAAAATATTTAAAAATAAATGATTATTAATTACTACACACTCTATTGAATAAATTCCATATTTATCTTTAGTATTCATAAAAATTAAACACTAATTATAAACTTGTCCTTAAAATGATAAAAAGAAAGAGTTACCTCTTGATATTCTAAACAAACCAAAACATGAAATATCATCCCAAAATTACTGATACATCCATCAATTACCAGTAGGTTTGAAGGGAAACAAATATTTCGAGGGTTTTATTTATTCAAATGATCCACTATAGACAAGTTAATGGGTAAAACCATTAATATCCTACATTAAATATGTTAACATGGCCACAAACTGTTCAGATCTAATTCAAACCATCCTAATTTTCTTACTCTAAAATATATATAATTATTTTATTTTATTCATATTTTATTCACCATTATTACACTAATGAAGACCATTCTGAACTAACATGTATTAGATATAGAATCATGGAAATCCACTAATTCTATCTCATGATAATATAACCATAAATTAAAATATCTAAATGGTTATTTTTAACATTGGCCAAACATCTAAATTTATGTAAATGTTTTTTATACTAAATGTAACACCCCATATCATAATCGAACACTAATTAAATGATTTATTATAATGTTTTAAATTTCATAAATTTAATAGATCTTTATGTTTTTAATTTATTAAATTCAGAAAACTATTATCTTGCATGTATGGAAATTACAAAGAGTAGAAATTTATTCTATAAAAATTGGATATTATGTTTACACTCGTATAACATTTTTGACACAATATATTCATACGAGATGTGTTATCATTGATATTTTTAAAATTATTACATAAAACAAGACCCTAGGAAAAAAATTTGAAAACATTGTATAATAAACAAAATCGTGGTTATAGATATAAAATAATAAAACATGTTATTCCAAATGAAAATCATAAAAACTGATAAGAAAATTTTCCATTTATATAATAAATTTTTTTGTTGAACTAAAATTTACATACACATAATGGAATTTTATTTCTAAAAATATTTTATATAATCTGACATATGAAATCATAATGAAAAAATTATTCTCATGATGTTTCATTGAATGGAATTCAAATATTTCCTTCAAAATACACCTTCTATAAAAAATGATCATAAAAATTCATTAAATCGTATGATTATTTTCTTACCCTTGGAATTAAATATTTTTCCATAATAACAAATTTACATTTATTGAAAATTATGTAGGTAACATGGTACTTTATCTTCATATTACTCTTATAATCACTCTTATAATCACCCTTATAATGGAATATCTCACACAGTAAATTCTATTATTTATCTGTAAAGTCCCGTAAAATTCAAGGAAATTTTTTTCTTAATTTTCTTTGTGATTTTAAAAGAACGCAGTTTTAGACGGCACTTGATTCCGAGGCCCGGTGTGCCCGGAATTTCTATCCGAAGTTTAGCTCGGGTACGTTCAGTGAACGAACGAGCAGAAATTTCTAACTTTTGAACCGGTGCTCGGAATCGAATTCCGAGGACACCAATGGAACCGTAGCACCGGTAATTGCTTAGGAACACCTGTTTCAGAGTTGCATTTTCACGAGAGTTGATGATAAAATTTGTGGAAGATAAAAATAAAAATTTAACAACAATTTTAATTTTTACTCTAAGTGTTTAATCCTTTGGATGGAAGTTGGGTAACTACCCAACCTCCCTTGGGAGGTTATGAGGGTGGTGGGGCCCACACAAACCCCACCCCTTCATATCCTCTAACCCCCTTAACTCCCATTAATTTTGTTAACTTAAGTTTATTAACTTATGGAATTAATGAAGTGAGTTAATGTGGAATTCAAAAACTTGAATTTCAAAATCCTTGTTGTGTTAATAAAATAAGTTAAGAACTTATTTTATTGGGTTGGTGTTTAGTTGTTTGAGAGCCTTTGGAGAAAAAGTTAAGGAATTATTGAGTTCTTCATTCTCCTTGGCGAAGAACGTGAAGAACAAACGATCTCCGACGTGGAGAGCCGAGCCCTCGGAGACCATCTTCCGCGACACCGACCCACGACGCGGCGTCTTCTTCCACAAGGTTTTTCTTCCACGATGTCTCTTTTCGCGACGGTTTTCCACGACGAATTCTCCGTCTACGTCTTCGAATCCTCGCTTTGCGACACCGACGTTTGTCATCTCTTTTATCAAGGTAGGGGATTATTTAATTATTTTCGTTCGTGATTTCTAGTTTGTCTTTCTTTGTAGTTATACGACCAAATGATATCGTTAAACGAGAGGGGGCCGGACCGCACAAACACGGCCGACCCTCCTCCATTATCCTTGTTTGATTCTTTGTTGTTTGGACGGAATGGTGTGGTGCCGTCGCACCACGCAGAATCTTATGGCAAGTAAAGCGTGGCGCCGTCGCGCCGTGCTGTGAAGTTGAACAAGGACGTGACGCCGTCGCACCGCATCGAAGAAAACCGAAGACACCGCGGCCGGAGCGGGACCACGGCAGAAGGGCGCAGTGCCGTCGCACCAAGCCAAACGAACCAAGCCGTGGCCGGTTCCGGGCCGCGGTGGAGCAGGGTGACCGGCGGCCGGTTCCGGGCCGCCGGTGTCGGCGAAGGAGGAAGGACCGGCCGTCGCCGGTCCTTATTGGCAGAACCGACCGGCTGGTGCGGGCCATCCGGACAAGGGGAAACTGGGGGAATTAATTCCCCCGGCCGGCCTACAAAACGACCCCCATTAAAGGGGGGCTGCGGTTACACCAGGGGGGCAGGCCCCCCCGCCAAACGGCTCGGCCGTTGGTCGAGCTGGACAGTGCGCAGGGCGCGCTGTGCCCAGGCCAGGCCGACCCCGACCCGGGGCGGGTCGACCCGGTTTGGGCTGACCGGGGGGTCTCGGGCCGGGTCGGTCCGGGCCCGAAACCCCCGTTCTCGGACCGTCTTCGGTCTTTTGCCCATAACTTGGGATACGAACCTCCGATCGATACACCGTCAGTTGCGATGTGATCCTTGAATCGAGACGGTCATTTCGGTATATTGCGCTCAAGGTTTCGGATTACTTTGAGTTCGGCCGGGTTGGTTCGTACACGAAACCAACCGGGCCCTCGGAGCGGAAACACTCATATCATGGGCTACGGACGTCTGATTGACGTGCCGTCGACATTGCTTGATTCCTCTTAGTGAGACAGATCTTTTGGCTTACTCCTCCTGAAGTTTGGTCGCAGGTGGAGTACGGTCGGGTTGGTTTTGCCTTAAAAACCAACCGGGCCCCTGGGACGAAAAAGCCGATAACTCTCAGACCGGGCGTCCGATCGACGCGCCGTCTGCGACGTTGAGTTCCTGTTGACGATTCAGAACTTTTGGATACATCAATTCTGGACTATGTGTCAGTTTATGTATCAGCCTCTCGGCTCGTGGAGCGGACCATCCCGAACGAGCTTGCTGTGTGCGGGAACCCTACTGCTGGCTGCGACTGCTACTGTGACTGTGACGACGACTGTGCAGATATCCTCAGTGGATTCGATGACGACGACTACAGCACTCAACGATCCTATGTGAATCAGTGCTACTGATCCTATGTGGGTCTGATCCTGTGTGGGTCAGCGCTCAGCGGTTCTGTGTGAGCCAGCACCTACAGATCCTGTGTGGGTCCGATCCTTTGTGGGTCATTGCGGGGGTTAGTACCAATCGATCCTTTATGGGATTGACGACTTAGATGGATCAGTGATAATCTCTATCGTCTTTCAAAGAAGTATACCTGTGTGAGATGAATCCTATTTTACTTTCCTATGTGGATTGTGTTGTGCTATCCTGTGTGGATTTATGTTTTTCTTTCTTGTGTGGATTGGGTTGTACTTGGGCTCGGATGTTGGAGCCGAACGAGAATTGATGACTTAGGTATATGTATGGGAATATACCTAAGAAGTGTCAGATGTTACTTCGTGATTTACCTTTCCTTTGTGGTTTATCCATTGTGGATACTGGGAGACCTTCAGGGGTCTCGGGGTCCCTACTGAGTAGCTTATACTCACCCCTACACGGGCTATGCCTGCACTACGTTGTGTTGGTTGCAAACGACAGACATCGTTGATCGTGGTTGAGGCTTGCAGAGCAGGACGGTACCTGGAGGTGGACCACTGGGCGGGACATACTCAGAGCGGACGATGGGACCCGAGGAGCAGTGGAGCTATCTGTACCAACCCTTCAGATGGGATTCCCAGTGGACATCTCATCGTTTCGGCTTTACATTTAAATTTTTGTTTTCCCTTTCCAATTGTACTTTACTTTCAGTTTGGGTTTGTATATTGGCCCACTTAATTTCCGCACTTATTGTTGTACTCTGTTTTTACTTAGTGTTTACTTATTCCTGCTTACTCTGTGGTGTTTGTTGTTACTTTACAAAGGCAATGCCTTCCCTTTACCAGGTTTTACGCCTTGGTGCTAGTCGCCAGCCCCTAACCTATGTAAGGTGGGCTTGGGGTAGTCACGGCACGGGCCCCGAGGACAGGTCGTGACAAATTGGTATCAGAGGAGTTCGGTTCTACTGCAGAACTCGGGACTCTGATCTTTTTCTATGTGAAGCAATAGTGTTTAGCGTATTGGGTGTGGTTATCAGTCCAGGGAGTCCAGTGTTGGTGCGGCGGCCGACGTATCCATACACCAGGACCCTGACTTCTGATTTCCGACTTAATGCACGAAAACATTGATTGCATGTGTGTTTCAAGTTTTCTTAGTGACTACTTTTTATCAGCTCACCAGGTATACTGTTCTGACCGTGGAACACCTGTTTCCTTTTTAGGATGGCCCCATGATGGTAGCCAACTAGGGTTCCAAGAGTTGAGCGTGATGACAGCCCACCCAGCGATGAGGCCTTGGTGCAGGGCCCTTTGACAGCTGAGGAACCAGCGGTACCTTTACCAGCCGAGCCACCGATGCTTCCAGCCCCAGCCGCTGACGATGGATGTCGCCTTAGTGCACTGCATGAGTTCCAGCGCCAGTGACCACCCAAGTTCTGCGGGGAGAAGGACCCCCAGGCAGCCGAGGACTGGCTGGAGGCAGTTGTACGAGTTTTTCGGTTAGTGAGGACAACAACAGACCTCATGGTGATCCTCGCAGCGAGCCTACTGCACGCAGCAGCAGGAAGATGGTGGATCTTGATGCTCCAGGTGCACGATAAAGCATCTCTTCTCTGGACAGACTTTGAGAGTCTCTTCCACTCAGAGTTCATCCCAACCACCCTCCGTGCGGTGCGCATCCAGGAGCTTCTTCAGCTGTGGAAGGGCAGCATGACGGTCGCCCAGTACTCGGCGAGATTTTCTGATCTATCGCGCTACTCGACAGACATGGTACGAGACCCATTCTTCTGGGCCCGGAACTTTGAGCAGGGTTTGAGACACGAGATCAGGGCATCGCTGATCTCCCTCAGCATTCCGACTCAGACAGGAGTACTGGAGTGGGCCCTTTTGATCGAGAGCTTTCTTGCTGAGTCTACACCAGCACCGAGACCCACCGTAGGGTGGCACGTAGCAGAGTCTTCTGCAGCAGGCAGTCGACGGATGACTCTTGGGTCTAGAAAGACGAGACCCTCAGGCATATGACCTCAGGACACTGGCTCAGCAGTGCAGGGCACACAGCGTGGAGCCAGTCTTTCGAGAGGCAGGCAGTGCTACTCATGCGGTGGGTAGGGCCACATGGCTCGTGACTACCTGACCCACCATGCTGAGGAGCAGCAGACGATTGAGGGACCACCGAGGCAGAGGTAGAGGGTCGACCGTGGCTGTCCGCATAGAGCAGGCGGACGAGGAAGAGGAGCTAGTCGAGCAGAAGGTGGTGGGCGATGCTTTGAGGCTTTACCACCACCACCACCAGGAGGTCCACCCCAACCACAGGGAGTTGGCGGACAGAGACAGGCACAGCTCCAGGTAGCAGAGGCCTACGACCACGGCACGCCCGAGATTATTCGAGGTACTATCTGTGTCTATTCCACCCTTTCTGCAGTTCATATAGACACAGGAGCGAGTCACTCTTTCATAGCCAATGCCCTTGTTCGGAGCTCGGAGATTCCGACAGAGCCGTTGGCTCGATCTTTATGGCTAGAGACTCCTATGGGAGCAGACTCGACGATTACGCACTGGTGCCGGCAGTGTGAGCTTACTCTAGGAGGCGAGATATTCAGCTGGGATCTTCTTGTAGCAGCGTCGAGGCCTTACGACGTCATTTTGGGCATGGATTGGTTGTCTACGGTCCATGCACAGATTGACTGTATTAGGCGCAAGGTGCAATGTGTACGCACCGACGGGAGTAGGTTCACCTTCACCGGCGAGAAGGGAGCCTTTGCAGCACAGGATGGACTTCCGCGGAGGAGAGGACAGCCCATCACTCACTAGTTCGCTAGCCTTATCCTAGGAGCTGTTGACGTGCGGAGTCCTGGTTTTCCTGCAGTGGTGGATCAGTATGCGTATGTTTTCCCCGACGACGTTCCAGGGCTACCTCCTCATAGAGAGGTAGAATTTTATATCGACCTATATCTCGGGACATCCCCGATATCGACTCTAGCGTATCGGATGGCCCCCACTGAGCTTTGAGAGCTACGGGTATAGTTGGAGGACTTGCAGGGCAAGGGGTTCATCCGACCCAGTGTTTCACCCTGGGCTTCCCCGATTTTGTTCGCCAAGAAGGCGGACAGGAGTTTGCGACTTTGTGTCGACTATCGTTGCCTAAACCAGGTGACAGTGAGGAACAAGTATCCGCTACCGAGGATTGATGACCTCTTCAATCAGCTCAAGGGAGCACAATGGTTCTCGAAGATAGACATCAGGTCAGGCTATCATCAGCTCAAAGTTCGAGATGAGGACGTGTAGAAGACGACCTTCAGATGTCGGTATGGCCACTAAGATTTCTTGGTTATGCCATTCAGCGTAACCAGTGCTCCAACAATGTTCATGGACCTCATGAACAGGATCTTTATGCCATACCTCGATCGATTTGTCGTGATCTTCATCGATGACATTTTGATTTACTCAACGACTGAGGAGGAGCATGCCTACCACTTGCGGGTTGTACTAGACACACTCCGAGAGCACCAGCTTTATGGAAAGCTCTCGAAGTGTTAGTTCTGGATACGTGAGGTCCACTTCTTGGGTCACGTCATCTCTGAGGTGGGAGTTGTAGTGGATCCTACGAAGATCGAGGCAGTGATA